>CM077309.1:51077500-53577500 GCA_039655065.1 Glossophaga mutica
GCTACTCATTCTCTGTACCTTTTCCCCCTCTCTCCTCCTCCCACTCCCCTGTTGCTAACCCTCCATATGATCTCCATTTCTGTGGTTCTGTTCCCATTCTAGCTGTTTGCTTAGTTTGCTTTTGTTTTAGGTGTGGTTGTTAATAGCTGTGGGTTGGCTGTCTTTTCACTGTCATATTTTTATCTTCTTTTTCTTAGATAAGTCCCTTTAACATTTCATATAATAAGGGCTTGGTGATGATGAACTCCTTTAACTTGACTTTATCTGAGAAGCACTTTCTCTTCCCTTCCATTCTAAATGAAAGCTTTGCTGGATAGAGCAATCTTGGATGTAGGTCCTTGCCTTTCAAGACTTCAAATACTCTTTCCAGCCCCTTCTTGCCTGTAAGGTCTCTTTTGAGAAATCAGCTGACAGTCTGATGGGAACTCCTTTGTAGGTGACTGTCCCCTTATCCCTTGCTGCTTCTAGAATTCTCTGCTTCATTTTAATCTTGGCTAATGTAATTATGATGTGCCTTGGTGTGTTCCTCCTTGGGTTCAACTTCTTTGGGACTCTCTGAGCTTCCTGGACGTCCTGGTAGTCTATTTCCTTTGCCATATTGGGGAAGTTCTCCTTTATTATTTGTTCAAATAAGTTTTCCACTTGTTGCTCTTCTTCTTCCCCTTCTGGGACCCCTATAATTCGGATGTTGGGACGTTTAATGATGTCCTGGAGGTTCCTAAGCCTCTCCTCATTTTTTTTTTTGAATTCTTGTTTCTTCCTCGTTTTCTGTTTGGTTGTTAGTTTCTTCCTTCTGGTCCACTCCATTGATTTCAGTCCCAGTTTTCCTTCAATCTCTATCAGTTCCCCATGCATCTTCCTTCATTTCACGTATTGTAGCCTGCATTTTTTCTTCTAATTTGTGAGCAAAATCAACCAATTCTGTGAGCATCCTGATCACCAGTGCTTTGAACTGTGCATCCGATAGGTTGGCTATCTCTTCATGGCTTAGAGGAATTGGCTCTGGAGCTTTCATTTGTTCTCCGGTTTGAGACATTTTTGGTGTTTTTTTTTTTTTTTTTTTGGTTTTAGTCTGGTCGTGGCTATTACGTATAAGGGGTGGAGCCTTAGGTATTCCTCAGGGCGGGGCAGCCCAGTCGCTGGGTTGTGACGCTGTATGTGGGGGCAGGTTCCGAGAGGGAACAATGGTGCCTGTTCCACTCTCTCCTGGACTCCGGTCCCTTCCGCTGCTTTCCCTTCACCTGGATTATCCGCGCACCTGCGTGCTGTTACGTAGTGAGGAGTGGTGCCTCAGGCGCTCCCCAGTGTGGGGCAGCCCAGTCGCTGGGTTGTGACGCTATATGTGGAGGCAGGGTCTGAGAGGGAAGAATGGCGCCTGCTCCGCTCTCTCCTGGATTCAGTCCCTTCCGCCACTTCCCCTCTGCCTGGACCGTCTGCGCGTGCGAATGTGGGACCACCTGGTCAGCCAGCCGCCTTGTGCGGCCTCACTGGGTCTGCACAGTTACCCCCCTGATCCCGGGGTCCGCCAGCTGCTGCCTGTGGGCCCCGGGACCGCCAGCCGCCGCCTATGCACCTGGGAACTGCCAACCGCTGCTGCTTGCGTTCCCAGGTCCGCACCTCCACTTTTTCTTGCTGCGACTCTGCCCCTCTTACCAGTCTAGATGAATGGTTGTTGGACTTCCGTACAGTTCAATTTTCTACAAGTTCTGGTTGTTTTCTTGTTTCTAAATATTTGTTGCCCTTAATTTTGGTTGTAAGAGGAGGCACAGTGTGTCCGCCTACGCTTCCATCTTGGCCAGAAGTCCAAATATCAGAGTGAACATTTTAAATAATGCCACTTTGGTAGTTCCTGTGTGTGAACTGCACATTTGTTATGGGACATCTTGGAGTGTTCTTTTACATCTGTATAAATTATTTATGTGATGAAGGTATTACTCTTTAGTCTGTTATCTCTATTTCAAAAATCTTTTTCAATGTATTAGCCTACTTCTCTTGTGTAAGGAAGCATTTTAAGTACAAAAGAAACCTTATTGCTAATATACTACCGTACAGTGTCTTTGGGCTGATCAATACGCAAGAATTCCAGGCACACTGGGGATGTCCAGTAGAAACAAGCAAGGAAGAAAAAGAGGTTGGATAGTATGTTTGTTCCATTTGGAAATGTTAGAGCACAGGAGGCAAACACAAGGCCCGTGGGCCAAATCGGGCCCTCCACCTTGTTTTATCCGCTTGGCACCTTGTTTCTACCAGGCAGCAGCACTGAGCTCTCGCTTAACTGTTAAGGAGTAGTTACATTTATACAGTCCTAAAGTTACATCTGGCCCTTTGAAGGCAACCGTGAGGCTGATGTGGCCCCCGGTGAAAATGAGTTTGACACCCCTGTGTTAGAGGAACCAGGAATCTAGCCAGGAAAAGACAAGCACCTTAGGGGAAGAGGGAGAAGGATAGGAAGAAGGAGATGGGAGAAAAAGGAGGGAGGGAAGGAGGGAGAAAGACCGTTTGTGCATGCAGAGTTGATGGGGAGGGAGAGACAACGGTTTTCAAATATTTAAGAGTATAACCCATGAGAAAGCATTACTATATAATATTCAGCTCCAGAAAGCAACAATATAACTAAGAAGGAATTTTCTCATGATCCACACTGAACAAAGACAGAATGTACAGTCTTAGAGGTAATGAGCCCTCTGTCTCTGCAGGTGTTTAAGATTGAACGGATCCAGTAGTGGATAAAACTGGGCTCCATATTCTCAACAGGCCTTTCCCACTCTGAGGTCCTCTAATGCAATGACCTGGGTCATTTCCTGGAGTCTAGCTTTGTTTGCTTGTTTCATAAATCCCTAGAAAAAGGCCTGTTTTGTTACTCCTTTCCTCCTCATCTTAAGAGCCAGAAAGACAAAAACATTCAGTGAGTTTACCATAAGGTTTCTAGTTCAGCTTCAATTAACTGACCTTTAGTAATAATTGAGCTGCCTTCTCGCAAAAGGACACAGTGGCCCAAACATAGAAGGTCAAGTCACAAGTGCTTCTAGACTTACAAAGACCCAGTCCGATTCTAGCCAGTCAAAGGATCAGAAGCCATTCTTGATTAATTTGTGACAGTTTCTTCGAAGCTAATAAATTGTGTCAATTCATAAAAAATGGAAGGTATCAGAAACCACTGCCCTTTACTCCTGACAGTGCACCAGCCAATGCAACAAGAATAAATGGTAATGCAATTGCCGCAATTTCCTCATTTTGTGTGTGACCTGCACCTCTTAGTAGTACTGACAAATTATGGAAGGCAACTGCATGCATACATCACAAATGAAGTTGCTTTTTCAGGTACACACACACCATTAATAACAGTTACATGTGCACAGGGCTCTGTGAAATTAGGATACAATCAGTAATTTCTTTTCATTCAGTTGTTATGAAAACAGTGGCACTGGTCCAGGATTTTATAGGCACTTACAGTGTCTTGAGAAAATGACACAATTTACAAAAACCCAGATGGCACTCAGGGCCTTCCAGTTACTGGTTTACTTGGAAGGTTGGTGGTTACTGTAGATAAGCAAAATGACTAATTGCAGAACTGTGTCACCTCCACAGAGCTGAGCACACAGAATTCTGCCAAAGACCAGCTCCTTGCTCTTGAGAAACAGAAAACAGAAGTTACCAAAACCCTCCTCAACAGAGGCTTGCAAACCTCGCTCTCGTTGGTCCCAGACAGAAGCGTTGACTAATGGTGAAGTCTTACTCAGTAACCAAGGAAAAACTGGCCTCTGACCATGAGGCAATTTGCTCCAGCAGGAGGGTTCATCCTTCATATGTTATGTGGTGAGGAGACCAGTGATTTGGTCCTTTAGAGGCAATGTGATGTGGTGGGGAAAGTACAGACTTCAGGGTCAGACTAGGGTGCCAGTATTGGCTCTTCCACCTACTTACTAGCTCAGCCATTCTGGAAAGGCCACTTATCAAGCTCTGAGCCTAAGTTTTTTCTACAAAGGGGGCCATTATATTAATATTAACCTCAGAGAATTGTTGCGAGGATGATTAGAAAACCTACAGTGAGGCCCCCTAATGCACTACTGTGCTTAAAACAGCACCAGGAAAATAAGATGGCGATCATGATTCTTAAAATTGTTTTAGGAATCTTTTTCAGATGCAGAGGTCTTAATGATATTTATTGGGCACCTACTATGTGTCAAGTACTGTGCTAAACACTGTACATGAATCATCTCCTTGATACCTACTACAGTCCTAGGAGGTAGAACTATTTTATCCATAGTTTTCCACTGAGGAAACAGGGGCTTAGGGAGGCACAGTAACTTGTCCAAGTCCACACCACTAGCAGGTGGTAGAGATGGCATCGGAACTCAGGCAGTCTTATTCCAGAATCGTAGTCCTGAACAACCTCAAACGTACAGGTGTAAAGTAATAGGTTTATTAGAGGAGCATATTTTCCTCTAATAAACCTATTTCTAGTTCCTGTGCATCCTGGAGGCCCAAGCCCCCAAGATATTTTTCCATCTAAACAAGACTCAAAATAGTGGCTGGATGACCATAACCAGATCCTATCAGCAAGGGATGGCCTTTACCCAGGTAACTCCATGTGGCTCTTCACCCAGCAAGATATGAAATCACATGACTCACAGAGTCTATTTATTTAGTTGTTTGAAGAAATCCCTTAATTCTAAATGCAATAACTCCTTGGAACTATTTCGATGCAGTTGGTTGTACATACTGTCAGTTCAACACTATTTGATACAGATTCCAAGAAATGTGTAAGTTACTGGAAACCAGCTGACCCTTTTAGCTCTCCAGCTGGCATGAAAGGAATACAGTCCCAGGTGCATACAATTTTCAAATACACATGTGGACTGGGGCATAAATTACGGCAGAGGGATAGAGTTCACTTTGCTCTTTAGAACTAAAGCTTAAAGGTACCTTCTCAGTTACATACACTACTCAAGATTATACATGTAAAAGAAAATATTTGCAAGCATTTTACATGTCTGTTAAGTTTTACATCCCTCCTTCCAGTTTTTCTTCACAGAGATAAATACCTTCAGATGCCACTAGGTACACAGGTATTAAACACTGGACTAAATCCATCAGGAAACCTGGCATTGGATCTTAGTTCAGCTTCTGATTTTCTTTGAGGCTTTCTGCAAGTCACCTCCCCTCAGTGTCTTTATTCATAGAGAGAATAATATGTGCTTTATATTAACCTTACAACACGGTTGGGTCTCAAGTGAGACACTAGGTGTGGTACTGGAGGACCAGAACTCCATCAATTCTCGATAGATGTCATTCCAAAGGCCACATATGGCTACTGGCTAAGTCAAAAATCAGAACATATAAAAGATAAAGGGACAAAGGCAATGACTATAAATACCACTAATTAAATCCAGCTTAATCTTGACCAATATCTGAGATAGTGAATCTTAAAATCAAAAGTAAGTTCTCTATCAAATTGCCATATATAGTCTTAGAAAGAAAACAACAGAAACACCTCTTTATATTTTCATTAAAAATGAAATGGACCCTAAACACTTAAGACCTTACACCAGACTCCAGCATTCTTGGCCAACATAGCTACTCATTTGAGCCTTCTTTAAGGGAAAACCTTACCATGGGAAAACAGTGATTTTAACTTACAATCAGTGTAATTTGTGAGCACTAACAGCTTTCCTTTTAGTGACTTGATCAGGTGTTCAGAGTATCTAATATGCTAAAAGGACGAGTCTCTCCTGGCATGAGAAGAAAGCACCCAATAAATATAAAAACAGATCAATTGAGCAAAGCTGCATCAATAATCAGAAGAAATAAGCTTAGTGATGCTCACATGATACCACATTTCCCTGTGAAAGTCTAGAGCCATGCACTAAGCTCCTTAGCTTTCACAGTTAATGATTAGAGCTGGAAGGATCTAGCTGGTTATGGGTATTAAAATTGAACATTTGCAAGCCAACTCATACACCCATGTCATAAGAAATACTAAATTAAGAAGCAGTATTATATTTATATTATAATCCATATAGAATATTTTTGTGTAAAGTGGATATTTTAAAAAAAATAAAATTTTAAAATATATCTTTTCTTGCACTGGAAACCATCATTGAAATTTAAGAATTACAAAGCACTTAAATATTGAGTAGAAATTTTGTTAATGACTTACTTCTAAGAGAATGCTTATTGTTGGACATTTTTACTCAAAAGTATTGTATCAAAAGCACATCAATGACACCCACCCCACCCCTTAGGGAAGGCCTTTCCCTAAGCGGCCTTCCCTAGCATGCTGACTGCAACAACAAAAACAAACACTAGAAGGCACTTGCCCATACAGCTCTGTGCCCACTGTCCTCCCGATAGCAAATGCAGAAGGAACAGCCATTAAATGTTCCTTTTAAAGGGCACAGGTACTTTGCTGTAATTGCCTTTGTAGGCCAAAAAGGATTTTAGATTGGACAGGTTTTCTTTTTATTATAACCACATTCTTTCTGCAAAGAAAATGATTAATCTTAAAAAAGTACTTTCATAGGAACTGACAGTCAATATCTACTTTATAAACAAGTATATAATCATGTTTTCAAAAGGCTGACTAGTGTATGCTGGTTTTTAAACACAAATAGTGATGACACCTGCAGGTAGAAAATATATCTTAGTTAACTGCCTATGGAGAAGTGAGCTCTACAAGGGTTAGCTGTCTTGTGTACTGATAATGAAAACCAGAAAACTAGCCCCTGAACTCACTTAGGTTTCTCTTTCCAACTTGGTCTATCATCATTGTCAGGAAGTGATAAGCCAAATCAATGAAGCTGGGAAACATACTGGACTGGACACCTCTGTCTCAAGGTGTATACAGCATAACTGATACATCTACTTGGATTTAAACACAAAAAACATCTTCAATGATGGCACTCAAAAAAAAATCACCAACTAGTTTCAAAATAAATAGTTCCTCCCCCATCCTTACTCCCACACCAGGACAGCTTCATAAAATGAAAATGTTACATTATATGATCTGGATCCAGCTACCATGAAGAAAATTAGTATTTAACATTTGGTGATATATTTCTTTCATCACACCTGTGATACACAGATATATTTATATTCTAAGTAGTATAAGAATATGAAAAAACTAAGCAGATGAGTTTTACTTAAAGTCTTTCACCAAACTACTCAAAAACACAGGACTAAGTGACAGCAAGAAGGTATTAGTGAGAGCCCAGAGCTATTTTCACTATTATTTTCTTTAACCCAATTCAATTAATTAAGTAAACTGGGTTACGCTTTACTTCCCTCCAAAAGGAGTTTGGCACTAGCTTCACTGCTCCCACATTCATTAAATTATGAAATTCCCATTGAAAAACCTTTATATCCATTCCAAGCCTGAACAACCTGAATCCTTGCAGGTGCTGTCCTGTCAAAACTTAAAACTCCAAACACCAATGGGGCCATAATACTTCCACAGCTGCTGGGAACAAAAACTCTTTGTGAAGATATACAGCTGAGTTGGGATATGGGGTGGGGGTAGGGGGTCAGTTTGTGCTCAGCTTACAGAAAGCTGATTACAACTGGAGACTGGAATCTTGTCAGCTTGGAGCAGTTCTTGTTAGAGGCAATGAATCTTTGATGCTGTCCTCCCAAATATACATAATTCGGTGAACCCACACAGCTAAGCAGACCCAAGGGTGCCGGGTGGGCAGAATCCCAAAGAATTCTGTGACAAGGCCAGATACTTTCCCCAGGCCATGGTTGGGGAGAGTGGCGATCTCCCAGACACACACATGAGCAACAACAATGAGCTAGGTCCTGTGGGTTCCATTGCAGGTTGGCCACAGAAAAGTTGCAGTCTAGTGAAAGCAATGGTATTGCTTAAAACCCTAAAAAAAATTAAGAAATAGAGGGACACTTTCTCCTCCACCTGAACCCAACCTTTAAGGCCAGTGAGCTCTTTGCCAGCAATATATAACACAGGAGGAAAAGCCGACTAAACACAAGCCAGGAGGACTCCCTCACACCATCCTCAATGCCCAGGAAAGTTCCCAGAAAGAGAAATATTTTGAATGTTCCCAGACAGCTTTGCACTTGTCCTAGGAGTTTAATTCACTTTCAGGATCCATGTGGGAGGCACTCAAATTATTATTTCGCCCCCAGAACCCTAGCTGAATGACCCCACTGGCCACAGGTGACTAGTAGAACTGCCATGACCTTTGTTGCCAAACAGCTAGCTGCAAGGTCAAGGCTGACAGATGATGTATCCTGAAGGGTCCCCAAGAACCAGCCCCTGCTCCCCTAACCCAGGAAAGAGGAAAGGAACACTTAAAGGGTAGCTCTTTCCTGATGACTGGGCCTGCTGATACAGTAGAAGATCCCTCTACAGGGTCAAGAAGGAGGATCAACAGTCTGAGAGCCTTGCAGGATGCAAAGCGGGGCGGGGAGCGGGAGTGCAGGGGCAAGAGGCTGCTGCTCTCTGGCTAAGAGGAAGAGGGGCTGGGACAGAGAGAAGGTGGCTCACCCTTGATCCACAAAAGAGGGTAGGAAGGGAGACAGAGAGCGAGAGACGGAGACTGGGAGACACGGGGGTGGGGGGGTGGGGTGTGTGTGTGTGAGAGAGAGAGAGAGAGAGAGAGAGAGAGAGACATACAGAGAGGTGGAAAGAGAAACAATGACACAGGTAGAGAAGACAGACGGACTGGCGAAGTCCAGGTGGAGGTCCCTACCTCGGCGTCCTTGGCCGGACTGCTGGCGGGGGATACCTCCAGGCTGCAGTTCGCCCTCTTGCCTGTGAGGTAGAAGGGGTAATCCTTGGCCACCATGGCTGCTGCCGGGCCTGCCCTTTGGGATGTCACTGCTGACCCGATTCGAACACAAAACTCCCAGGCAAAAGACGACCCCAGCTCCACGCTGTGGGCGGCGGCGGCGACGACCCGGAGACTGACAGTCGGCTTCTAGCCTGAAGGTACCCAGCCCCGGCGTTCCAACAGAAGGGGGCGGAGCCACGGCCGGGCCCTCCCATCTGGGGGCGGGAGCGGGAGACGCGTCTCTGGAGCGCCCAGGTGCTGCGTTGCGGAAAGCCCTCAGGGTGTTGAGGGCGGGGCGGAGCGATTGCCAGCCTCGCGGCCCTGGGGCAGCTGCGCTGGAACCCCCCCCCCCCCCCCCCCCCCCCCCCGCTCGCCGCACTCCCAGGGTGGAACAAGCAGCCGAAGAGAGGAGGCAGGGGAAAGAGCCGGGCGGAGGGAACAGCCAGGGAAAAGCCAGCATTGGGAAAGCCCACCGTGCCTTACTCCCAGCTAGTCTCCCCTCACACACATTTTTAAGTGAACGCCGTTAGAACAGAATCTACGAACAGTAAAATGCGCCCATACTAAGAGTACAGTTAGTTGAGTGTTGACAAATGTAAACACTTGTAACTACCTCCACAATCGGGACACAAAGCATTTCCACTACTTCCAAGAGTTCCGCCAAGCCCTTTCCTCAAATATGAAGAGGCTGATAAGAGGCTGCCTGCTACTCAGGGCAATCAATGACCCGGCTCCACCTCAGCTTACTGGAAAAAACACATTGCAAATGCCCAATGGGCAATTACATGATCATTTGTTGCAGCCCTATCTGGGAAGTAAAAAGCAAATCGCAACTGGAAATCGCTAATATCCATCAATAGGGAATATTTAAATAAACTCTCCTCATTATGGAACACCACTCAACAGCAGTCAAAAAAAAAAAAAGATGGGTATATGGGTCTGAAGTGGAAAGATCTCCAATGTATGAGGTTCAGTTAAAAACTAATTACAGAGTAAGCACAGTATAATACCATTTGTGTTAAAAATACATCTACAAAAGAATACCTTATCTTTTGTACTGAGACTGACATGTAGGTAAATACCATTGAAAATCAACCAGAAGGATCCGCAGCAAAATTGTATTATGAGCTCTTGGGGTTGAGGGGAAGCAATCAGTGCCAGAGGGTATCTGGCATTAAGAGATTAAAGATAACAGACAAAGGAGACTTTACTTGTATAGCTAATGTTCTTACATTTTTTTTTACAAGAAAATACATACAGGTGTTACTTGGGAAATTAGAAATTAGTTTTTAAATATTAAAATGATCATTACCTCAAAAGTTATTTTGTACACTGCACTGTTGAATTTTCCCCCCTTCCTTATCAAAGTCCTGGCCACAATGGGTGGTGGTTTTGGAAGATGATGTCTTTTGTTTGGACTTCTTCCGTGTGCAAGAGGTAGTGGGAATGGAAATATCTAGTTGCTGTTTTAGTGTTCTCTGCTTCCAGCTAAAGCCAGAATGTGGTAATTCCTACCTTCCAGACTGGAAACCTCACGATACACAACTCTTTCATCTTGGGTACCAAACCCACACCCTGGCACTAAATTCACCCACTTCCCTACCCAACTAGCATAGACAAACTGCCTTCAGAAGCAGGAAGAATCTGGCCTAGTTTTGCCAGCCTCACTACTGCCACAAATGTGAAGGAGGCAGGCTTCTGAATGAGTAGGTTCCAACTGAAACTGAAGAGAGCTCCTGAGTTTTTTCTCTCAAATATGGACTGTAAAGTAGTGATAAGGATGTGGTGGAAGAAGAGATTTGGGATGGGAAAAGAATGCCTTAGGACCACTGATTTCTCCTACCTGTGTTCCTGAATGCAACTTTGTCCTTTTAGCCTGAGCTGTGTCAATGGGGTGCTTACCCAGATGCTCCCCGCAAGCTTGGCCAAGCTTGGGGGGGAGTGAAGGGAACCCCATCTCTAAGGGCATCTAACCAAAGCAGCTGCTAGTTACATCTGCAGCCAAAGCAGGGCCAGGAAGCAGTGAGATGACTCACTTAAGGCACCCCATGTTGCCAAGAATATGAGTTAAAGCACCTGCAGCTTCTCCTCATTCCCTCCTTGCTCTTCTGGCTCTCACCGGCCCACCATCCCATCTAGAGGATTCTGCCAGGAGCAGCCCCTCAGGGATGGGCTTTGATACCTGGTGGAGCTTGCTGGGCCTTGTCCTCCAGTTGGGAGGTATACTTCCAGCACTTGGTGAAGAAAAGAGTGACCCCAGGAAACTACAACAGCCCTAGGACTGGACTACTCACTACAGGGTCCTCAGGGCCAAGTAGGAAGTCTGACACACTGTAAGTCTAGTGTAGTAATAAACTAACCCTAAGGAATGGAGGGTACCTTAAATTCAAGTTTAAGTACAACTATTATAGAGCAAAGAATAGTCATGTTGGTTGATGAGAATGCTTCCATATCCACTCTCTCTTAAACATTTTTATTTGCCCCTCCTTAAAAGATTTGGACCCAGAAAAATCAGTCAGTATGCACAGCCACACAACACCTGTGCAAAGTTACATCTTTTCTACCATATATGCTGGGAGGGGTGCAGAGAGAAGAGATATTGATTTATAGCTAATGACCATTAACAATTGAAATAGTCCTGCAAACAAAACAAAACAAACATAAGCCCCAAATGAGTGTGAAAGGTGGGAATCTGGAGTTTCTTCAGGAGGTCTGATGCTTCCAAGCTTCTCATAGCATCGTGTCTCCACCATGAATAGAATTTTGGTGTTTAACATACTCATTTTTATTTATTTATTTATTTATTTATTTTGTACGGTAAGTCCTGTAAATTGAAACTGGCAATTTGGGTATACACAAACCATGTGTGTGGTCCTTTCCTTAAGACAGGTAAAGGATTTTCAAGAGTATTTTTGATCCTATGCAATTTCCACCTTGTACCCTGACTTCAGAACCTTTCCAGTATGTGATGTGCTGCTTCCAGATTTGAGGTTTGGGCAATCTTCCTAGGATTCCAACCAGGGGTGTCTGTAACCAAAGACTTTGTCAGAAAGCAGGCTGTTCTACAGAAGGGTTCTCAAGCACATCCCTGAGGCTGGTGTCACAGTAGAGGGAAGCTGGCCCAACTCTGCAATGCTGCCCAGCTGAGCAGGCCCCAGGAGCCCACATTCCCTATCCTGCCTGTGTGTGTGTTTATGGGCTTAGGAACAACACTGCCCTAACAGTCAGCTTCACTCAAAGCAACAGCACAAAGTGGCTTTCAGAACTCGCCCTCGGCCCAACGCGTTATAATCCTATAAAACGCTTCACAGCCGGGAAGTGTTCCCCGCTAGCCAGAAGCCTAGAGACTGAAATAAAGAAGTCTGTTCTGCATTTCCAGGATCGTTGCCAAGAGGAGGGCCTGTGTTCTCGCCTGGGTGGAGCAGGGCTCATTTGTGCTGCTGGTGGAGTGGTGGGTCTCCACACATAAGCCTACCACCGATTATTAGCTCTTTTTAGATGAGCAGACAGCCAGGCATGGCTGGAAGACCATCAATCAATTCCTCAAATCCACTGCATGACTGTGAGCAGAACAGGCCCAGCATGTGGTGAAAACTTCAGAAATTAGAGAAGTTGTGACAATCTTCTCAGCCAATGAGACAATGCTTTGTCCTGTTAGCATTATACTTAATACTAGGATTTATGTGTTCTTCTTTTTACTAGCCTCATTTATTCACTGATTTGTTCATTCATTCATTAGATAGGTAAGAATGTTTACTACAGATCAAGTGCTCGATTAGCTACATTTTCCCCCTCCTCTTCTTCGGCCATTCCTGAACCTCTATGCTAGGAAGGTGTGTAACACACACCTGCTGAAGGAACATGGTCAACTTTAAAACATGGCCATTGAACTGCAACCTCTGCAGGGAGGTGTGCATTTGCAGAAGGAGCTCAGGTAACACTAGCTGATCCTCCAGAGCCTGGCCTTCAGATGCATGCCTGCTTCCTTGGCATCTGGAGCTATCTCTTTTGTCACTGCTGGTCTGAAATGGTCATGCAGATACATGTTGGACACACATGTGTACCAACACCTCCCCCTCTCCCATTTGGACGACATTCCCATTTAATGGCCCAGCTCCCTCTCCTATTTGCAACTTCAGTTTTGATGGGAAAGGGGATTTAAAAGCCTGGAGAAGTTCTGGCAGTGAATTCTGAGAGACCGGGACTATGGTTTACTGTCAGACAGGTAAAAATGACACAAATGAAACCCTGATGCTATCTAAAAATCATACTCTCCCTCTGCCTGGGGATATATCTACTGGCTCCAGAACTGATTTATGAAAATACATCCCTAGATATTCTAAAGCTGGAAGGGTTCATTCTTGCATTCTCTTATTAAAGATTTCATTTTCTGAAACAAGTCTGAAAAACCAGTTACTTGAAAGAATTTTTCTTTTTCTCCCAGGACTGAGCTAATCCTGAGGATTATTAACTATAATGCAAAAATAATCAAGACTTTGTGTTGGGGGGGGGAGAGAATGATATCTGTCTTGCCCTGATACGTCACAGGCAGGTGCATTCTCTGAGCTCTGGTTCATCACAGCAGTGACTCTCAACTGCGGATGATTTTAACTCACGAGGTGGCATTTGGCAATGTCTGGATAGACTTCCTTGTTACTGGAGGAGGGTGCTAGTGGCATTTCATGGGGAGAGGCCCAGGTTGCTGGTAAATATCCTATAATGCACAGGACAGCTCTCCACAACAAAGAATTAACAGGTCCAAAATGCCAATAATGCTACCGTTGAGAAACCGTTAAAGAGAGAGTAGAGCTCTCTCTTTATGGCATCAGAGCCAGGAGACTGTTAGTTTTGACCTCAAGGATATTTTCACTTTAGGCCTTGATCATTGATTGAGGTCAAATGTTAGCTTAAGCACGGTGGAGCAAAGGAAAAAAATAGTTGAGTGCCAAGAAGCCCCAGAATATTGACATGCCTAGAATCTTCCCCTGATGCCCAAACTTGACCCTTAACTGAATGACAGATTTCATAAAATATGAAAAGGAAAGGAGAATAAAGAATATGGGAGTAAAATGGGGTGTGGGACAGAAAAGTATCTTAAACTGCTTTAGATATAAAAATGCACTCAAAAAGACCACTGAAAATGAAAGTTTCAGTGAAAGACATTACTTAAAGAAGAAATGTTTCAAAGCTTGGTCTTTCCCCAGACAACTTTTGCCACCATATTTAATTGTTTTGGGGGGCAGAAATGCATTTTCAGTGATGAAATAAAAACCCCAGTGTTCAATTTATCATTTTTTTGATACATATACCATTTCTGGCTGCACAGTGTGTGCAATCAGAAACCTGTCTTTACTCCAGATTTCTCAATAAGAATCCTGATTAGCTGATTACTATCGACAGGGTTGTTTTGCTTAGAAAATCTAAGCCAGCCCCAACAACACTTCCTGTAAACTACTAGAGGGTCTTTACACTTTATGGATAGTCTGCATTCATTTGAGAGTATTTCATATTTTTTGACCAAGAATTCAACAAACTTGTTATACTCCAGAATTTCCCCTTACACTACAGCTAATGTAGGCATTATGTAGGCTTTTTTTTTTTTTTTTTTTAAAGACTAACAATTGCAAGGAGAAATTAGAATCTAAAATTCTAGCTTTGGATAGTGGAAGTGCTATCAACTACAAACTCAGCAATCAAAGTACCACATTTCATCAAACCTAAGATGCCAAAGACTATAATATGTGTTATTATTTTATGTGCTGCTAGGAAAGAAAAGAAAATGCTGCCAGTTAAATTATGGCACATGATCAGTTGTACATCACAATTCCAGAGAAGTTAAAATGTGGGTGAGGTATGCATAACAATGAAATATGACAGTGTTTATCCATCTGGCTGGTATTTTAAAACACCCATTCATAGAAACATGACTTCTTAGAATTCAGGGACAATAATTCCAGAGACTACCTTCAATGAAATCAATTGAGAAACTTATCAAATCCATATCCCTGGGCCCCACTTTGGGTCTATGGAATTGTAATCTTTAGCAGTGGACTCCAGAAATTTGGGTTAAAATTATCAGCAAGCCTAATAACGAACCTCAGCCCCTCCTCTAGAAATACTTTGATCATAGTTCCTCAAGTCAGAGGTGCCTGGGGGTAATTAGCTCAATAGTTGTAGCATCAAAATCCAGCATGGCCATGGGAGCTGCTGATTTGCTCATTCAGCACTGAGAACTACTATGTGCTAGAGAGCCTGCTATATATGTATGGGTGCATCAGGGATACGATGAAAAATATGTAAGTCCACACTTAAAGTAAACTATCAACTGAGCCACCCACCAGGAGACGTGTTCTGGCTCCTGGAACTTGATTTACAATCTGGTATCCAGAGTTCCAATTAAAAACATGCTTATCTTCATAGCCAGGGGACACAACTACATTTAAGTTTTTAAAAAACTGGTTGTAGCAGTACAGAATGGGAGGAGGGTAGTTGGCTAGAGATGCTTACTTGAAAAAGACCTAGGGCTTTGGGTAGAAAGGGAGGGGGATGGGTGTGTACAGAACCTTAATTATACAACGAGTCAATGAGCAGAAGCAGACTCCCAGCAAGCATATGCCTCACTCATCTATTAGGAGTGGAAGACAGCCTGTGTGTGCTCGAGAGACGAGCTGAAGAGTTCCTTGAGCCTCTGAAAACACTGCAGAAGGGTTAGGAGGTGCAGGTTCACTGAGCCCTTTGGTTAAGTGGGTGCTGAGTTATGGGAGCTTCTGTTGTGTTTAAATTTTTTTCACCTTACATCCAAAACCAAACTCAGCAATCACTGGGGTCACATGTCCACAATTCTGACTGACCCAAGTGCCTTAGCAACAGAAAACTGAACAAAAGCACCAGTCTCTGGTTTACCAACTCTTATCACTTCCTGATCATTTAGTTCTTTGGCATGACAAGATCAACCACCAGATGACTTCCTGGCTAATTCTTCTCATCCAAGGCTGCCTTTGAGCCCCCAGCAAGGAGAACACTTTCTTTGTGCCCCCACAGTGATGAGTACCTCTCTTTCCCCAGTACTCATTCTGCTCATAATGACTGATTTGATACGCTTCCATTGTGCAACAACAGCAAACTACAAAGGCACAGGGACTGTATTCTATTTTGCTCACCACAGTGGCTCCAGCTCCTTCTATCATTCTGGCCTGTGGTAGAAGGATCTATATTTGTTGAAATGAAAATTAAATTGAAATGGGGCTAATCAAAGAACATCTCATAAATCTAGAGAAGAATATTTTCGATAAGGAACAAAAACTTCTGAGACCGGACCAATAAATCATAAGCATAACACTGCAGTTAAAAGAAATTTTGAAAAGTACACCTGGGTCCCCAATGTTTATCTTCTCAAAGGGTCCAAAACACACTGAAGCCACTTTGAGAGCCAGCTCATGCAGTGTTAGGCTATGTGGCCCTCGTGGATATTCCTGAGAGGTTTGGGTTCCCTCCAGCTTTTTGCACACACCCAGCAAGTGACACTAATTCCTAAACAAGGTGGACTTGTCAGAAAGACTGAAATGGCAAAGGTATGTCAAATAGTTGTTCAGAGACACCTTGTAACATACGCATCTGCCCTTTTCCTCCCTCCAAAGGCACTTTCTTCTTTTTCCTTCTCTAGATTTTTGATTCCAGGTTAAACTCTAGAATTTTTGCTTCTTTTCAACTTGCCATGTTTGTATCTAGTGCTATTTATATCGAAACTTGGATCTCTTCAGTTGGACCCAGAGGGACTGACTTTTAAGGGTTAAGGGAGATTTTTGCCTGTTTCTGCAAGATTAAACATGGTGCTTATCTAAAGTGCCCAGGCTGATGTAAAATTGTGGACTCAAGGACTTAAAAAATTTTTTTTAATTCAAGGACTTTTTAATCCAAGGAAACCGCTCTGCTGGCTACTCTACCAAGAGAGGACCATGGTCTCCGTATCTGGGTGTCCTCACCTGGAGTATTACATGCTTTGGGAGCTCATTTTGGTCTAATCACAGTACATGGTGAACAAAAAGCATCTGTCGTTTGAGTGGGAGGAAGGGAGGAAAGAAGGTATGAGAGAATTAAAATTGTAAAGCCAACATCACGTGGCTTCCTCCTTGAACTTTAATAACCCAGTGCTGCCTGCGGCCTCAGAAAAACCAAATGCAATGGGTAGGTACAAGGGTTGCTCTGGTGCCAGGAAAATGCAATAAGACATAACTTTTACAAGGCAAGCAATGAATAAATGCCCTGCAGGAACAAAAAGCTTTTAACATCTCCAAAGTTGGCAGCCAGATGCCTGAAATGTTGGTTCATTGCATCCAAAACACAAAACAGATAGGACCACCTTCCTTAAGATGAAGTCATCTTCCAGAGCAAACAATAGCTGGGGAGGCTGGGTTTTTATGATTCAAGGAAGGAAGGGAATTAGATCAGTATTTTCTATGCCACAGCAAGACCCACTTTAATGCATGTTAGAGGTTTTCCACATGCTGGGCAAATTTTCTAGAATATTTTTAAAGGGAAACATTCTGTAGACTGCCTTGGTTTCTCCCTGGGTCAGGGAGGGATCTGATTCTATCCCATGATGTCCTCAAGAAGATCTGAAACTAGAGCTCTTCACTTGGATTCTGCTGTTGTTCTGAAAGGCAGCGTGGGGTGTCTTATTATGCTATACTCCCAGAAGCGTTAAAGGAAGTGTCTGTCACCATAACTCAAAAATAAAAATGAAAATGATGCTGGCAGAGCTCAAAAACCAAAGGGATCAGCATTTTGCTTTAGTTTCCTGTTCATAAAACTTTATAAAAACAACCCGCCCATTAAAGAAAAAAGTCTACAACAAAACAATAGCTCATTATTCTCTTCCTAAATGCTTGCCTCATACCACTCTGAAATTAGGTGCCATCACATTTCCTGAGTTATGGGCTCCGAATACCACATCCCTTCCTCCCTTCCTTGCCCCTACCCCACTTGGCATCATTCCTGAATTTAGACACTCCTCCAGTTTATGGGCTCAGCAGAGAGAGGCCAGCATTCTCCTTCTTACCTGACCTGAGGAGGCCAAGCACCTCTGCCAGCTGAAAGCAGGACTAATGGAGGCCTCCTTCCCACAAATTCATTTTCATTTCCTAAAGAAACTTTTAATATGGAAGGTACAAAGTTACAAAGTGAAGTTAAAAAAAGAGAAAAAACCCCACAGACTGCTCCAGTAAACTGGAAAATATTATAAATGCATTGCCTTGTGATATTAATTTCTGAAGAATAAGCTATTGCCCTTCTACCCTGGTTCTTAAGTAAAAATTTATGGAACATAGGAGAATACAAGCTCTAGAATAAGAAGCTTGGATGCAAACACCAAGTTTTCCCCTTGCTATCTATAGCACTGTGGACAATTTATTTAACCATGCCTAACCTCAGTTTAATCATCTGTAAAATGGGGATATGAGAGTTTTAAGGCTTTAATGAGATAAAGCATATTAATAGTTTACTGAGATAACACATATGTCAGCATTTTAGGTACAAGGTAAGCACAAAATCTATATTGTTATTACCTTCCTGGTATATAAAGCATTCTACTCCCTTTTGTCTCAGAAAATTAGAGGAAAAGATACAATTTGGGGGTTCTTTTCCACCATCCTTGTTTCAAAAGGAGTTAATGCTTTAATTTAATTCCACAATTTCAAATACTGATTTAACTATTAAATCAGTATATAATAGTTATATATTAGGGCATATATATAATAGGGCATATATAATAGATGCAGCACAGTGAAGAGTGGAACTGACCTAAATCTGAAAACATAGGATCTAATCCTGGTTCTACAATTAAATTTGCTGTGTGAACTTTAACAAGTCAATTAAACTCTTTGAGGTGCAGTTTCCTGAACTACTAAATGAGATTTAAACAGAAATGCTTATCTTCTGTGATTCCATAAAACAGCAATAACTGAAGTGTCTATGAGGTATTATCTCAATTTTATTTCAGAAAAGAAAATAAGAATTGTAACATTTCTGACAAAAGCATTAAAATCAGCATATTTGGCATAGGCAGCCCATTTTTTGGTAGGTTCAGTATTGTCATATTTTATTAAGGGCTCAACAGAAAATTCAGCTCAATGTCCTCATTTCTTAGAACATGCATAAGCATATAGATTTCTTTAATATTAAATTCCCAAGAAAACATGGTTGAAACAGAGGTAATATCAACTATGAACAAAGAAACACTAAAGAGAAAATTCATCTAGACTATGAATGGAATGGAACTGGCCTAAAATACACCATCACTTAAAAATAGGTACTTGGCCACATGGTGCCTGTGTTATCTGTATGACAGCATTTGGTTCCTACTGTGTCCTCTTCCTACAGGCCTGTTATGACAACGAGAGCTTTCTGTTCCTTCAGTGACGAAGTCTTGCTGCCTTATGGATTTTTCCCCAGTCATAACTTCCTTTCTGCCCTTCAAATAGGCTGCTTACGTCCAAGTAGCAGGACTGCAGCCAGTTCTGTTCTGAATGCAGCACACAGATGGCTGCTGGCATGAGCTGAGTGCCAGGGGCTTCTCAAGGCTGAGGGCTCTGTGAACCCAGGCCACACAGCAGATGCAAAATGCTTATACTGATGTCACACATTTAAAAACTCACAATTAAAGACAAAGATACAATGCAGCAACTTCTAAACAGTGTCCCAGAAATAATAAATGATAACAGAATTAGCCAACAAATCATAAGCTTCATTTTCTTTGACACCTGTATCTCCAACTTGACTGTAAAGCTCCATACAGGCAAGAATCATGACTCTTGTTCACGGTTGTATCCCCAGTGCTGAAAAATATCTGGCAAAAAATGATGACCATAGCTAATGTTGACTGAGGGTTTTCTCTCTGCCAGGCACTCTTCTTTGACTTTATAGGATGTATCTCAGGTAATCTCACAATAATCCAACGAGGGGGATACTTCTTTTTAGGGATAAACTGAGGCACATAGAGTTCAAGCAACTTGTCCAAAGTCACAGAGCTGGTAAGTGGCAGAGGCAGGGTTCAAATGAAAGTACTTTGCTTCCAGAGCCTGAAGTTTCAATTATGAAGTGGAATATTAATTTTTGCAGGCTATTAGCAATATAGCACGTATCCTGATGCTGAAGACTATGATGCTGAGGGTTGATGATTCAAGCCTTTTAGATATGATTGAAAGAACAAATGAGAGTCAGGAGACCTGGGTTCAAATCTTAGTCCTGGATTTCTACACCAACTGTGGTCAAATCCTGTGAGTTCTTTGCTCAACATTTCCCCTGCTGGTTAACACAGGATTGGGTGGTCACTCAGGTCCCTGACAGGTGTAAATCCCAAATGCTAGAATCACCCTAGATGTATTCTTCCATGCAGACAACTGCAAATCACACAAGTGTGCTCCTCCATCTTCCTATGAGGAAGAACCATCAAAATATCCTCAACAATTGAGCAAGTTACTCAATTTCTCAGAGCCTCAGTGCCCTCATCTGCAATTAGCACATAATAGCACCTGCTTCAAAGGGTGGAGGTGAAGATTAGAGAGAAGACAGGTAAGGGGCTGACACATAGTAACAATTTCATAAACAGTAGCTAGGTTTATTATGGTCCCAAAGAGAGCTGGGAGGTAAGTCTGGAGGTGGAAAAAAATCTCCCCAAAGCCCAGGAACCAACCAACCCATCAAAAAGACAGCACTGAGACAAATATTTTAAATAATTTCTAAAAGTAGAGTGCCCAGAGCAAAATTCTGTATTGCATTCTCTCTCAAAAACTGGAGTATTGCAGACAGGTTTGAGTTGACTTTAGATAGAACAAAAAGGGACCATTGTGATTTGGGGAGTTCACATGTGAGTGCTGAAACGCTAGAAAACAATCCTCCATGCAAGGCCTGTAACGAGCACATGACACATATCATCTTACCGAGTCCTCGTAGCCTGCTGAAGATGGTGCTTTCTCTGTTTTACAGATGAGGGCATAGAGGCTCAGAAAGGTTAAGTAGTGTGCTCAAGGTCACACAGCTACTAATCCACCCTAGAACTCAGTTTGCCTGGAACACTGATGGTCTTAACTACACTGCTGTACCCCCTCCCCAAGGATAGAATATTGTGGGTCTCAGCATGCCCCAGATCCACAGGGAAGCAATCCTTGTCCACAACATGTGCAGATGGTTTTATATGTAGAATGTGTGTGGACTCAAGCAGCCTTGGGTTTTAGTCCCTGTTTATCCACAGGTTCCTGGGAGCTGTGAACAAATCATCTGATTTTCCTGGATCCTGTTTTGACTTAACAGAATGTCACAGATTATAGTTTTTTAAGCCAAGTCTTGTAGAATATTAACCACTTACATTTTATATCCAGGAGGTCAAAGATAAAAGAGTCAAGACATGAGCTGACCCTCTCTCATGATATCCTGGTTGCAGGAAGTAGTGGAATACATTTGCAAGTAAACACAGAACTGGGTGACTCCTCAATTCCCTATCATTTAGAAAATTCTGAAATTCTACTGAATGTTATGTGATAGAGGAAGAGAAAGGGGAAGAGGGGTACTCACTGGAATCATGTGGGAAGTAGCAGGGGCTCCTTGAAGCTGTGTTTATATACCAACAACACTGGACACACCTAACTTGTAAGTTTATCTGGGATGTTTTGCAGGGAGGGAGCTGGTGGAGATAATGAAGAGGAAAGCTAAATCTCTCCTTTTGAAATGACCACTATGACACACAGCCAGCACTCAATAGATGCTGATAGAATTGACTTTAAAGGAAAACAGACTGGGATCAAATTGACAGAAGCTGAGCTGCTGCAGAAGATGTATGACTATGTCAGAAAGGCTAACAATGTTTTTCTTTTGTTCCCAGCCATCCACTTCACCATAAGTCATTTCCAAACTAAAGATCAATTCTTTTTCGTGCGAATGAGCACACTTCTCCCAGCGGGATAACCACAGGTAAACCTTCCTCCTGCCTCCATCCCACGCGTTTGGAATCTGAACAAAGGTAAGCTGTCTGGGAGCTAAAGAATTTTTCTAATTTTCAATTGTATCATTGCCCAGGGTAGCGACAAATACTGTTTCATGAGTTTCCAGCTTAGCTTTAGAGCTCAAAGGATAAAGTGCTTCTACCAGAAACAAAAAGGAGAAAGAAAATAAGAGAACTAAAAATTTAAGCCATTTATATATGGCTTTAAAAAAAATTCAAACAGCAGTCTTTTCTTCCCAGGAAAGATAACAGTGTGCTATAATCTGACAAGCTGAAGTCTCCATATTGAGATACCAGGAGTGACAATAACCTCAGGGAGTTCTTTTTGTACTTTTAGGCCAAAAACAGGATTTCAGAGAAATCTCAGTTCATCTGACTCCTAGCTGATGTCTCTTCCATAAAATCAGGTTGCCTCATGAGCCATGCTCCCATGCCACACACACACACACACACACACACACACACACACACACACACACACAATGGCACATAATAAGTTCTCCATGAATATTTGTAGAAAGAAAGGAAGAAAGGAAGAAAAAGTTTCAGAAGATATGTACTGAAGGCCGCCAACATGAGTGGATTGATTGGCTGACATTTAAAAAGTTTTGTGTTTCTTTGAACTCAAGTCCAGAATAGCCCCTCCCTCCTCCTTCTCTGCCTTTTCAAATATTACCAATTATCCTAGGCCAAGTTTTTCATCTGAGAAGTCTTCCCAAATCAACCCAGCCCACAAGAGAAGGTCCCACCCTTTGAGTTCTAACAACTCTTACTACTACAATACCACTCATTAATCATGTTCTGCCAGGTGACAACTTTTGAAATTACTTGACTTTCTACAGTCACATAACTTTTCTGATTATCTCCCCATCTAGAACTCCTGGAGGGCAGGGCCATTCCACACCTACCTCTGGATACATTCTTAGGGCACTGGAGCAAAGAAAGAATGACTTCCAGAGCAATGACTAATTACAGCTAATATCATCACTTGTTCCTGTGATCAACTTCTTCCAACTAGTTCAATGGTCAACTGAAACTTTGTGCTGTTCTCCTACTGTCTGAGGAGGCCAGTAACAATTGGTATCTGGTCTACCATGAAAGACTCTACTTAGGGAAGGGCTGTAAGGATGTGTAGTCCCCTCAGATACCCCAATAAAATTAAGGAAAATACTTACTAAACATCCAGATCTGCTCACCAGTTTACAAAAAATAGGAGGATAGAGAGAAAAGTAAGGCCACACCATGAGAAAGTAATTCCCAAATACAGAGTAGAAAACATTTCACGTGACAAATGACCTGGTTTCTCCAATAGATCAATAGCGTGGGGAGAAAAGAGAGGGAGACGGAAGTTTTACAGACTATCAACCATAAGAAATGGGTGGAGCATGTTTGGATCCTGATTCCAACAGGCCAGCTGTACAAGGACCTCTTCAAGACAAATTAACAAGAATTCCCTAATGTCACCTAAGATGCAGTCCAAAGGCAAATTCGAATTTTGGGAAATTTGACTTTGGACTGAATATTAAATGATACTAGGAAATTCTTAGTAGTCTTATAAGAGTGACAAGGTGTGGTGGTTATGTAAAAAAATAAAATGTCCCTATCAGGTAGAGGTGCATAATGAATAATGAGTAAAAGGGCATGATAACTGAGGTTTGCTTACAGTACCCTAAAAACAGTGTGGTGAGCCTGGAGAAAGGATAACCCTTGTTGATGTGGGAGGCTAGGTGAGTGGAGGTGCTAATTATACTATTCTCTCCACATCTCTAATGTGGGCAGATCATAAGATATCATGTTTAACATGCTAAATTACCTAACTTGGAAAATTATAGGTTCCAATGCTGGTGAGGGTATAGTGAAAATGGCACACCTAGAATTGTTGATGAAAGTAAAAAGCGTAATATCAAGAGATGTCAGTGTGTACCAAGAGCAATACAAATATGCAAATGTTTTGGCACAGTTTTCCTACGTGTGTGAATTTATCAAAAGAAAACATTTTCAGTGCATAGTCATTTGATAGTGATGAATTAGAAATAATAATAGACTAGCTACTAAATCTAGATAATATGCTAATTGTTAGGAACCATGTTAAGTGCTTCAGATACATTGTTCTCCTCTAAAGAACCCTTTGAGGAAAGCATGGTTCTCCCAGTAAGTCCCTCAGAGGCACAACTGGGAAGTGGCAGAGCAGGAAATATGGGTCAGGCTGGCTCCAGGCCCTGTACTAAGTTACCCTGAAATCCCAATGTCCAGCAACAGGGGATGTTTAATTAAATTATAGGACATCCACTGGATGAACACTTGTGTAAACATTAACAAGTACACCTACGAAGTCAAGCAACATAAATGCTAAGTTAAAAATGCAAGAAGAAAGCTGATTATTAGGGCACCTATGCAATCTGTATATATGTGGAAAAGCTTGGCAGGGAAAATACCCAAAATAAAAATCATGGTTGTATCAGAAGGGAGGTCTCCTAATTATGGACCATGTGGTTATATTATTTTTATAATGAGAAAAATTAAAGGGGAGGTTACTGAGCTGAGGTGTGCAACCATTGCTGATGCAACCAAGGCATTTTGGTAGTGAGGTTTCCACAAATGTTGTGAATCATCAGTTTCTTCAGATAAGTTTATTTTTTTCTTCTTTGGAAGCTTACTGAAAACTAAGGAAAGAAATACTCCTCCTCTCCTGCCCTGCCCCCACAATATCTTTCCAATGAATTCTACTAGGAATTCACCCAGATTAGAAAGCAAGAATTATCCCATAATTTCCTCTTGCAGCAGAGGTCGAGTAAGATGTTACAATATAAGATAACATCTTAAACATACCCTATGAGAAAAAGAAGACAATAACATAAATGAACCTACAAAGGATTATTTTATGATTGAGGTTTCCTCTGAGTCTTGTGAAATCCTCTCTCAGGTCATTTTTTTTATTTGCATAACTGAGAAAAGCACCAGAAAGTCAGAAATCCAGTTCTCCATCTTATCAAGGTCCAGCCCAGGCACATCCTAACTGCAATCTACCAGACTGCTAATCACCTCAAAATCCCAACTGGCGGTTTAGCATCCTGGAATCTCCTCTTCCACCCCCTCACCTTCCCTGGACAGACACATCCAATCTGCTCCCAGAGATAAGTTCACGGTGAGAATATGTACATGGAAGTGCTTTGGAATCTATGAAATGCTCTACAAATGAGAGGTTATCCTGATTAAAAATCTGCTACATGCCCTTATGTGTTTCTTTGGCCATAAATGAATTCCAGAGACATTTCTTGGATAAGGAAAAACCAATGAAGTAGATCCTAGGTTATTTTAACTGGTAGAATCAGGGTTGCCACAAATAATCAACTTTTTCTGACAAAGCTTCTGCAGCAGCCCTGGGGATCTTGATCACTTGAAAAAGGCACTAATATGTAACCCCAGCCGAATGACCATTTTGTGATTCTTTGTGGTATTTACCAGTACCTGGTATATCACTCAGTATATCACCAGTATATCATTCAGATAACAGCTTAACCTTGAGTGGAGGAGGCAAGAATATTTTATAAAAAGCCCTGTGAGAGATTTCCCTTAAAAAAATTAAACAGGGAGAAAAGATTGTGGTTAAAGAAGGAAAACAGAACAAGCCAGACAGCCAGCTGGAAGAGGAGACTGAGCTAAAGCCACCGACCCTTCAGGGAGTTAGCACAACTTTTGTTGAAGATTATAGAAAAGCTACTGTTTCAAAGCTGGACATCAGAGGAAAAACACAAAAGAGAGCTTGCTGAACAGAGAGTTTCAAACAATTCAAGTTCAAACAAACAGAATTCCAAGAATTAGGAAGAGAGGAAATTGTAAGGTGCTTTGCAAACCACTGTGAAGAAATGGTTGTTTAACTATTAAATGTCAGTGATGAAAACTGAGATCTTGTCCTGGCCTGTGTGGCTCAGTTAGTTGGGTGTCATCTCATAAACCAAAAGGTCCCAGGTTCAATTCCTGGTCAGGGCACATGCCTAGGTTGCAGGCTCTGTTCCCTGTTTCTTGCTCACATTGATGTTTTTCTCCCTCTCTTCCCCTCTCTCTAAAATCAGTTAGTATGTGCTCAGGTGAGGGGGGAAAAATGCAGATCTTGTTGTGGTGGAGTTTATTTTGGAGGAGGAAGGAGTGAGGATAAGAAATAATCACAGTAGTAAATAATAATAGTAATTGCAAGAATAAATTATTGTATTCCTGGTAGCTGGCCTTTTTGGGCCACTTATTAGGGGTAGCACTGCTGAGTACTTTGTAAGCATCACCTCCTTTAATCCTTACGACAGCCCTGTGAGCTCAGACCTACTAATGACCCCCTTTACAGAAGAACATGAGACTCAGACAGGCTCTGCAACTTCTTTGAGGTCACAGTGGCAGGACTATGATTCAAACCCAGATTTGCTTAAAAGCTCAGCCTTTGAACAATGTATGCACAGGTATATAATTACCAGATCTTAGAGATCATACTCTTTTTGAAGATTATTGATAATTATAAAATTCAGAGCTGATGGCCAAGTCGGTCAGCATCCTGGCTCCTTGCCCTCCTTCCTAAAGATAAGATGAAAAGAATGAAATGCTACTTAGCCCATTTTAGCAATTGTGGATGTTTTCTGGAAAAGGTGGGAGGAAACCAATTAGAAAAGTCTGAGGGTTTTTTCTTTATTTGTGGTCTATCATTACTGAGATGGAATACACCAGGACTCTCAGAGTAAAACACTTCAGAGGCATCACTGTTTAAAGATTCCCGTAATACCCTAAATGTTCACCTGTAAAAAGGAATGAGGAAACCAGTGAGGTAACGAGGTTAGGTTACATGGCTAGCTACTTACTGAGCACTGTTAGGACCCCAGACACTGGAGTCCAGCTGCCTGAGTCTGAGTTCTGACTACACCACCTTTGCTCTGGGATCCTGGCGAGTGACTCTTTCTGAGCCTCAGTTTCTTCACCTATAACATGGGGATGGGAAGAGTACATAGGGCTACTGTGAGAAGTGAGTGAGATGATGCATGGAAAGCACGAGGTATGGTGCTGGACACAATGAAAGCTGCTGCTCTTGGCATAGCTGAGAAAGCAGCCGGACGACTTCACTTACAAAGATCTCTGCACTTCATGCTGCATTCTTCCCAAGCTGTAGAATATTCTGGTGTGGAATGAGTAGATGACATTTTCCAAAGCACCAGATTAAGAATCTTGCCCAGTGCAAGACCTTGTTCTTTCCCCAAACCATAGTCAGTGGTTGAGAAGAGAAAAATAGTATTTCTATATATTCTTTTTAATTGGGTTTTAATATCTGACAAATGCTGATGACACAGTAGTAGCTTTTCTGAAAAATTCCATTAGAAACTCAGAAACCCATTATCAGTAATAGACAGGCAGCAACGTTTTCTGTTTATGCAGTTTTATTTTGTGATGTTGGTGAGAAATGACAAAAGCTATTGCTCTTCACCATCACACAACAGAGACTCAGTGATCCGTCCTTTTTATAGGCTTAACCAAGCCCAACTGCTCCAGTCATGACTTTGGTTGCTTATGTTCTTGGCACCTGGAATAGATTCTTTAAAAGCTTTGAGAACAAGAAGTTTGTGGTGTAGGGCCTCTGGGGCTTTGATTCACTCACCAGCAGTTCCTCCCTCTTCTAATAACAGTTTTTCTTTGGGGAAACTGCCCCTCTGTGTTTGTGTTTCAATGGGACTGAGCCCAATCTCAGACCCCAGGGAAGTACACGTAACTCAGGGCTTGCCAACCAGCAGCACCTATTTCTGGTCATAGCAGTTGATTCAGGAAAGAGCATGATAATCAAGCTTGGGATTTCTGCAGGAAGAACTGGGCAAGAAAGCACCTGTAAATTAGAAGGAGGTAAGTTTGGAGCTGCTGGCAGTCATATTTCCACCAGAAGGGGAGAACATATCTGTGAATGGAGCCAACAAAGAGAAATAAAAACTGAGAAGGGAAGAAGAGGGAAATTCCTGAGGAAAATGAGCACCTAGATCCAGGCATGCCTGAGGTCAGTATTCCTGGACTTTTCTGCTACATGAGCATAAATTCCCTTTTTGCTTAAAGGAATTTGAGTTGTGTTTCTGTCACTTGCAACCTGAAGTGTTTCTATTAAAATACATACAAAAAGGTCTTTACCATATAAATGAGTACTTGCCTTCTTACTCCCTTACATTATTCAGGATATATTACATATCTAAGTCTCATTTCTCTCAATGAGATTGTAAGTTCCTTGAAACTAGCAGACAAATATGATAACTTACTAATAAAGTAACACTTTTTTCCAAAACCAAACTTAGGGTGTCTGAGATACCATTTTATAACAAAGCCAAAGAGAAGAATGTAGGAAAACATAAAGGATGTCTCACAGGTGAGCTTTTGGGAGCTGATGGCATGAGGAAACAGGGTTCTCATGAGTAACCAAAGCTACCCCCAAAAGTTTCATTTGTCTGACTATCTGCTTCCAAGCTTCCCCCGATCCTGCATGTGACCATCTCAGCAGACAGGAAAACCCTTACCAAAACTTTAGGCTAGAGGTCTAAATAGAACCAGCTTATCACTTGTGACATGAATATACCTGTTTTTATTTTTTATTTTTTTTGCACTTTACTTATTTTTTATCAGAAATCTTTTTTTCCCATAAAACTTTTTATTTATTTATTTTTTTAATATATTTTATTGATTGTTATTACAGTTGTCCCGTTTCTCCCCCATCATTCCCCCCACCCTGCACACCCTCTCCCACCCACATTCCCCCGTTTAGTTCATGTCCTTGTGTCATAAGTTCTTTAGCTTCTACATTTGCCATACTATTCTTCCCCTGCCCCTGTCTATTTTCTACCCACTATCTATGCTACTCATTCTCTGTACCTTCACCCGCCTCCTCCTCCCACGCCCCTGTTGGTAACCCTCCATATGATCTCCATTTCTGTGGTTCTGTTTCTGTTCTAGCTGTCTGCTTAGTTTGCTTTTGTTTTAGGTGTGGTTTTTAATAGCTGTGAGTTTGCTGTCTTTTCATTGTCATATTTTTGATCTTCTTTTTCTTAGATAAGTCCCTTTAACATTTCATATAATAAAAGCTTGGTGATGATGAACTCCTTGAACTTGACCTTATCTGAGAAGCGCTTTATCTGTCCTTCCATTCTAAATGACAGCTTTGCTGGAAAGAGCAATTTTGGATATAGGTCCCTGCTTTTCAAGATTTCAAATATTTCTTTCCAGCCCCTTCTTGCCTGTAAGGTCTCTTTTGAGAAATCAGCTGACAGTCTGATGGGAACTCCTTTGTAGGTGACTGTCCCCTTATCCCTTGCTGCTTCTAGAATTCTCTGCTTCATTTTAATCTTGGCTAATGTAATTACAATGTGCTTTGATGTGTTCCTCCTTGGGCCCAACTTCTTTGGGACTCTCTGAGCTTCCTGGACGTCCTGGTAGTCTATTTCCTTTGCCAGATTGGGGAAGTTCTTTTTTATTATTTGTTCAAATAAGTTTTCTACTTGTTGCTCTTCTTCCCCTTCTGGGACCCCTATAATTTGGATGTTGGGACATTTAACGATGTCCTGGAAGTTCCTAAGCCTCTCCTCATTTTTTTGAATTCTTGTTTCTTCCTCGTTTTCTGTTTGGTTGTTAGTTTCTTCCTTCTGGTCCACTCCATTGATTTGAGTCCCAGTTTTCCTTCCATCTCTATCGGTTCCCCATGCATCTTCCTTCATTTCACGTATTGTAGCCTGCATTTTCTCATCTAATTTATGAGCAAAATCAACCAATTCTGTGAGCATTTTGATGACCAGTGCTTTGAACTGTGCATCTGATAGGTTGGCTATCTCTTCGTTGCTTAGAGGAATTGACTCTGGGGTTTTCATTTTTTTCCCGGTTTGAGCCATTTTTGGTGGGTTTTTTTGTTTTGTTTTGGTTTTAGTCTGGTCGCAGCTATTACGTAGAGTGGTGAAGCCTTAGGTTTTCCTCAGGGCGGGGCAGCCCAGTCGCTGGGTTGTGACGCTATAGGTGGGGGCGGGGTCTGAGAGGGAAGAATGGCGCCTGTTCCGCTCTTTCCTGGACTCCGGTCCCTTCCGCTGCTTCCCCTTCGCCTGGACCCATCTGAGTGCGCAAATGCGGGATCCCTTGGCCAGCCAGCCGCCCTGTGCGTCCTGACTGGGTCTGCACAGTTGCCCCCCTGTGCCCGGGGTCCGCCAGCTGCCGCCTGGGCGCCCGAGGACTGCCAGCCACTGCCCGTGCACCTGGGAACTGCGAGCCGCTGCTACTTGCGTTCCTGGGTCCGCACCTCCACTTTTTCCTACCGAGACTCCGCCCCTCTTACCGGTCTGGATGAATGGTTGTTGGACTTCCGTACAGTTCAATTTTCTATCAGTTCTGGTTGTTTTCTTGTTTCTAAATATTTGTTGTCCTTAATTTTGGTTGTGAGAGGAGGCACAGTGTGTCCGCCTACGCCTCCATCTTGGCCGGAAGTCTTTTATCAGAAATCTTTTATAAAGTATTTTTATTGATTATGCTATTACCATTTTCCCAATTTTTCCCCATTTATCCCCCCCTCTGCCCTGCCTCCCAACCCTCCACCATTCCCACTCCCCTTAGTTCATATTCATGGGTTGTATGTATAAGTTCTTTGAGTCCTCTGTTTCCTATACCATTTTCTATTTCTCCCCGTCTATTTTATGCCTACTAATTACCGTATTTTTGGACTATAAGACGTACCCTCCCAAATTTGGGAGGAAAATGCAGCAGTGACCCTGCTTCACCGCCACCCCCCACCACCACCCAGTGAGCCAGGTAAGCTACATTTGGACGATAAGACGCAGCCCCTCTTGCTCCCAAGTTTGGGGGGAGTGCGTCCTAAAGTCGGAAAAATACTGTATGCTTCTTCTTTCCTGTACCTTTTCACCTCTATTCCTCCCTTCTCCCACCAATGAAATCCCTCCAGGTGATGCCCATTTCTCTGATTCTGTTCCTGTTCTGGCTGTTTGCTTAGTTTTTGTTTTCATTGTTTTTCTTTTCAGTTCATTCGTTGATAGCTGTGAGTTTGTTGAGTTTGTTGTCATTTTACTGTCATATTTTTGGTCTTCTTTTTCTTAGATAAGTCCCTTTAACAGTTCATATAATAAGGGCTTGGTGATGATGAACTCCTTGAACTTGACCTTATCCTAGAAGCAAGCACTTTATCTGCCCTTCCATTCTAAATGAAAGCTTTGCTGGATAGAGTAATTTTGGATGTAGGTCCTTGCCTTTCATGACTTCAAATACTTCTTTCCATCCCCTCCCTGCCTGTAAGGTTTCTTTTGAGAAATCAGCCAATAGTCTAATGGGAACTCCTTTGTAGGTAACTGTCTCCTTTCTCTTGCTGCTTTTAAGATTCTCTCCTTATCTTTAATCTTGGCTAATTTAATTATGATGGGCCTTGGTGTTTTTCTCTTTGGGTCCAACTTCTTTGGGACCCTCTGGACTTCCTGGAAGTCTATTTCCTTTGCCAGATTGGGGAAGTTTTCCTTCCTTATTTGTTCAAATAAGTTTTCCATTTCTTGCTGTTGTTCTCCTTCTGGCACCCCTATAATTCGGGTATTGGAATGTTTCAAGCTGTCCCAGAGGTTTGTAAGCCTCTCTTCACTTTTTTGAATTTTTGTTTCTTCATTCTGTTCTGGTTGGATGTTTATTTTTCCCTTTTGTTCCAAATCGTTGCTTTGAGTCCTGGTTTCCTTCCTGTCACTGTTGGTTCCCTGAATATTCTGCTTTATTTCATTTTGGATATCTTTCATTTGTTTTTTTCATTTTTCAACCAAGCTCAATCAGTTCTACGAGCATTTTGATTACCAGGTCTTTATATTCTCCACAGATAGGCTGACTATCTCCCATCACTTAGCTCTCTTTCTGAAGTTTTGCTGTTTTTTTTTTTCATTTGGGCCATATTTCTTTTTCTTGGCTCACTAGTCTGGTTGTTCTGGTTGATTTTTTCTTTAATTTCTTGGTTGTCGGAGTTCCATGCAATTTGATTTTCCAGAACTTCTGGTTGTTTATTGATTTTAGATTGGTTGTTATCCTCCTTTTGGTTGAGCAAGGAAGTGAAGGGTTTCTACCTATGCCTTCATCTTGGCTGGAACTTGAGAGCTACCTGCTTTTATTCTTAAAGGAAGATTCACTACCCCACATATTCTTCCTGCAAAAACTCTGACCATATTTGGGTAGGGTAGTTTGTTTTGAAGTGTTTTTTAAAGTTTTTTTAAATCTGTATTTTACCTTGTATACCAGGATAAACTTGAAATGGATCAAAGATTCCAATGTAAATGTGAAAACATAAAAGTTCTAGAAAAAAATAGGCAAATTTCCTGGTGTAGGAAAGGATTTTCTATGACTCAAAACCCAGAAGAAATAAAAACATTAATAAATCTTTTTATCATAAAATATAAAACATAAACTAAAAACCCCCATCTGCATGACAAACAATAAAGTATCCTAAACAAAGTCAAAAGACAAACAATAAACTTGTATCAGAAAGCTCTGATTTCCATAATACATAAAGACCTTCTAGAAATCAGGAAGCAAAGGACCAGCAACCATCTCTGTATGACTGCATGTTTGATTAGTATGAAGACATTCACAAGGAGCAAAGCCACTTATTATGAGTGAGTGTTTGAAGGGCTAGTAGAGTGAGTTAAGGTCACAGACTTGGTGGTCCAGGTTCAAATCCCAGCTCTGCTACTTTCTAGTTTGTGGCTTGGGGAAGACATTTCACCTGTGTAAGCCTCATTTTTCTCATATGTAAAATGGGGGTTATAATAATATCCACCTTGCAGTGCCATTGGGAGGATAAAACACATGAATATGCTCATTGACTACCTATTACATAGTAATGAGACAGGTTAGTACGCCAGGACAAGTGAAACAGGGAAACTGAGACAGATGGTTAAATGGCCAAACAATTTATAGCCATCTGGTAAATCTCAAAATTCTATCTTACTTAACCAAGGACACTTAACAGTAAATGGTTTACATTTCTCCTCCCCAACCAGAGAATATATAGTTTAAATCACCCTACTCAGGCAGATAGATAATAGAAATCCAATTAGTACCATTTGTGCCAAGGACAGGTAAAGTCAGGGAAATAAATCTTATTTTGGTGAATCAACATAAAGCTGATAAATATTCTATAGAGATGCTCCCAAAGACCTCCTCTAAAATTCCTGCCTTTAGAAAACAGATAAGAACCCCCAAAACAATGGCCTGGCATGGGCTCTCTCTGGAGTCCACGCCTTCCTTCCCTCTCAGGTGGGGATCTTTACTTTTCTCTCCTAAACTCTAAGGGTCTCCATGAGATTTGCAACCAGGGGAGCAATGGGCAGAGACAGCTCATCCAGGGCTTCCCCCTGAACATGTCTCCAAGGTCCCTTTTTCTCTTACCCTCTAGTGAGCTAACAGCAGCCCCACTGTGGCTCACTTCTTTCCTATAATGTTTCTATAGAACCAAAGCACAACACTGCTAGGCTCTCTCCTGTTGCTTCTTCTGCGCTAAGCCCTTCCTTTGTTTCACTGTCCTCAGCTTTAATAAATATACTCTCAACATAACCTGGACTCAAGTTGTGAAATCTCTCCTGCATGAAGTCAAGAACCCACAGACTACTGGCCGGCCTGAGGCAGACCTGTTCCAGGCCTTGTCCCTTTCTGGTGACAGTAAGTGCTCAATAAATGTTTGCTGTTAGTATTCAAGTAGAGATTTAAAAATTAAGAACATAACCTAATCTCAAGATCTTTCAGATATTCAGAATGTAAGATGCATGTAAAAATATAACAAAACAAACATCAACATTATCATAACTTAAGAAAATCCTACCCTTTCCTGTCTTTTTTTATATATATATATATATATATATATATATATATATATATATATATATGGTTGTATATCAGTACAACAACCATGAATACAAGTATTACTACTTCCCTTTTACAGATGAGGAAACTGAGACTCAGAGGGTTAAATGACTTGCTTAAAGTGGCAGCTACTAAATTCTAAAACTGAGATTTACCTGCAGCTATGACTGGCTCCAAATACCAGGTGTTCATTTTGTTATACCATTCTGTCTCTCCGTAATTTTAAACTTAAGAAACAAGCTATCCAACTAAGTGGTTGCAGGGAAAGGTATTCAGAGCCCTTTTATGTAAAAATCTCAGCCTTCAGGAATAAGACTGGACTCTGGCCCAAGGGCAAAAATTGCCATCTGTGGGAACTTGCTTCGAAGTAGGAGGAAGAAGGCCTATAATGGGTGTTAGCAGATCTTTATCACATTTTTTATCACTCAGAAGACAGAAAGGATAAAAAGATCCCTTATGTGGTTGTGGGTGGATGGGCACACGCAGCACTGTTTCTTTGGGACAGATTTCTGTATGGCACAGCTGCCATCTGCTCAGGGCTTGCAAAGGACATGTCTGCAGCCACCAGTGAACATGTCCTCGCACGCAATCTGTCTGGGCTCTGGGTGAGTGTACAAACAGGGGCTTGTCTCATGTCCCAGAAGCTGATCCCTGGTTCCAGCAGCCTGCCTGTCCAAGACATGACTGGGACAGTAATGCCCTACACTTGGCCTAGGTTGTTCAAAGCCCACAGCTGGAATACTTAGGGAGCTCTAGCTGCCCCGGGGGCCCTACAATTGAAATGGGGGTCTGTCTAAGATGGAGAAATGCGATGGCCTTACCCAGCCTCCCTTGAAGAGGTAACGCTTCCTGGATGACCACACTGCCAATTCCAACACAAACACAGCTTTTCAAAATAGGCATAGAACCCTGACACTCCTTTTCTGTGGAAATCCTAGCATATACTTTCATCGCCTTTACATCTTTGGAATGCTGAGTTAAAAGCCTACATCTTTGGAATGCTGAGTTAAAAGCCTGCAGCTAAAATGTCCTAACGATTGGGCTGTCTTGTCTCTTTGAAAGTGTGGCATTTCAGAGGTCAAGGAGAGAGCCCTCCCACCAGTCTCATCAATCATCAGGGTTACATAAAGAGGGATTTGTTTTTGAACTCTAAGGAGGATATAGACAGAATGTTAGGATTTTAGCCTTATTCACTGATTATCTATCAAGTATAGGACCGTATACCAGCACCCAAATAACAGCAGTGTTTAGGGTTTACCATCTGATAAGCATATTATCGTACTTCACAATGTCCTGTAAGGAAGACACTATGATCTCTCCATCTTATGGAGAAGGTAATTAAAACACAGAAGGATGTGTAATTTGCCCACAATCACAAAGCTTGTAAGTGGCAGACCTGGGTTCTTTTTTTTAGCTTAATGTTTCTAAGTTTCATCCATGTTGTAGCATGTATCGATATGCATTTTTTTTTTTCTGGCTGAATAATATTCCATCGTTTGGATATACCACACTGTCTTTATTTATCAGGTAATGGACCTTGGAGTTGTTTATACTTTTTGGCTATTATGAGTAGTACTGCTATAAACATTTGTGTGCAAGTATTTGAGTACCTGTTTTTAATATTTTCGGGATATATCTAGGAATGGAATTGCTGGATCTTGTGGTAACTCTATATTTAACTTTCTAGGGAACTATCAACTATTTTCCACAGCAGCTGTACCATTTTATGGTCCCACCAGCAGTGTATGAGAGTTCCAGTTTCTGCACATCCTCACCAACACTTATTTTTCCAATCTTTTTCTTTTTTTATTATAGCCATCTTAGTGAATATGAAGTAGTACATTCTTGTGGTTTTTATTTGAATTTCCTTAATGACAATTGATATTGAGCATCTTTTTATGTGATTATTGGCCTTTGTATGTCTTCTTTGGAGACAATTTATCATTTCTTACCTATGTATTTATTCCAGGCATCCCTGAATAATGTGTAGTATTGTTTTGTCAGTGTAAATCTAAATATTTTCTCCACTTAGCATTGCTTTTGAGCTTTCTCCGTGTAGTTTTATATAGATTTAGTTCATAGCTTAACTGCATTTCTCCTTCCCCACACTAAATTTTATTTATTTGCTCTCTTATTTATGGGTAGTTAGATTTTTCTTTTTAAAATTATTTTATTGTTGTTCAATTACAGTTGTCTGCATTTTATCCCCACCACTTCCCACCCCACCCCAGCCAAACCCACCTCCCTCCCTTGCTTCTACCCTCCCCCTTGGTTTTGTCCATGGGTCCTTTATAGTAGTTCCTGAAAACCCTTCTCCCCACTGTCCCCTACCTGTTCCCCTCTGGCTATTGTTAGATTGTTCTTAATTTCAATGTCTCTGGTTATATTTTATTTGCTTTTTTCTTTTGTTGATTATGTTCCAGTTAGAGGTGAAATCATATGGTATTTGTCCTTCACCATCTGGCTTATTTCACATAGCATAATGCTGTCTGGTTCCATCCATGCTGTTGCAAAGGGTATAAGCTCCTTCTTTCTCTCTGCTGCACAGAATTCCATTGTGTAAATGTACTACAGTTTTTGATCCACTCATTTACTGATGGGCACTTAGGTTGCTTCTAGCACTTGGCTATTGTAAATTGTGCTGCTATGAACATTGGGGTGCATAGGTTCTTTTGGATTGGTGTTTCAGGGCTTTTAGGGTATAATCCCAGCAGTGGAATTGCTGGATCAAAAGGCAGTTCTATGTGTAGTTTTCTGAGGAAATTCCATGCTGTTTTCCACAGTGGCTGCACCAGTCTGCATTCCCACCAACAGTGCACTAGGGTTCCCTTTTCTCTGCATCCTCTCCAACACTTGTTTGTTGATTTGTTTATGATGGTCCTTCTCAATAGTGTGAGGTAGTATCTCATTGTGGTTTTAATTTGCATCTCTCTGATGGCTAGTTTTTTTTTTCTCCCAAAAGCATTGCTGTTCACTTCCTTGTATATGTCTCTTCTGCACTCCTGAGATTGCTTCTCTAAGGCTCAAACATGTATTTATAAGGCAAGATCACAAGATATGTACATTTACAATCTTATCAGATGCTCAGTTTCTTTTTAAACATTCATTTGGAAAACCAAATGCAAGGGTCTTGCCTGGATCACACTTCAAGACTCCTCAGCTTTCAGCATATATCACATCCTCATGTTTTCCAAGCTGGATAATTGATCATTTTCTGAATGTTCAATATTCTTCAGTGCCATGATCAGGAGGTAGTGTACTTAAACAGTTCTTCTGTATCATACCTGTAAGAGGAGCAGCTCTCAAAGTGTGGTCCCCAGACCAGCAGCATTATCCTCACCTGGGAACTGACTAGGAAAGCAAATTCTTAGGCTTCATTCCAGACCTGAAACTCTGCAAGTCATCCTCTGGGTGATGCTGATCAACATTAAAATGTGAGAACCACTGTACTAGAGCTTTCCCATTTTACAAGTGAGAAGCAGAGGAAAAGGACCAATCACTTAATTGCAACGCTAAAGTAAAGAGGATAAGAAAGGAGCAAGCACTTTATACAAGAATCTGTTGACCACATGGAGAGAGCATGGGACACAACAAGGCTTTGAGACCAGAAAGAGCAGTGTTCGAGTCTGGATACTGTGGGGTGGGAATCCAGACAAGACCCTTAACATCCCTGGGCTGTACTTTCCTCACAGGGTTTGCGAGCGTTAAAAGAGTGTAATGCAAAAGGTCACTTGTATGACTCCACTGCTAGAAAATATGGAGGACAGGTAACCATATAGACAGAAAGTAGATTAGTGGTTGGGTTTCCAGGGGCTGGTGAGAGGGGAAGATGGAGAAATTGCTTCATGAGTGTGCAGTTTCTCTTTAGGGTGATGGAAATATTTTGGAACTAGATAGAGGTAATTGTTTGAAAGTCTGGTGAATATACTGAATGCCATAGAATTGTGCACTTTAAAGTAGTTAATTTTATGTTATGTGACTTTTACCTTGATTAAGTAAAAAGAGAGATGTTACATGAAAAAGCTCCACACAGCACTGGGTATGAAGTAAAAGCAGCTATCATTGTACAAAGTTGAAGGTTACAGTAAGAAAAACTGGAGGCAAGCTTTATGTCCAACAACAGTAGATTAATTAAATAAAGTCATGGCCCAGTTGAACACCTGATGCTATGTAGACAATAAGAATAATAAGGCCCAGGTCAGAAAAATGAACTGGGATAATGTCACATGTACCACGAAGTAAGACAAGCCAGGAAACACCATCCACGAGTCAGGCACCCCATTTGCACGGGCACAGAATTATACATTTGGAAGAGCTGTGTGCCAATGTATGAAAAGTAGTTCTGGTAGTAAATTTATGACATAATAATCATTCTTAAAGTTTATTTTATAATCTTCTATAACATCCATATAATACTAGTAAAATAAAGAAATAAAAATTTGAAAGGTAAATGTGTTAGGGAGCTTTTTACTTAGAGAATATCTGTGCTAATTCCTTAAGTATTCTGAATATAAATTCCTTAAGTTATGGTTTAAATTATGCTTTCTTCAAAGATATACACACATATTTCATATGTTAAAATGAAATAATTACAAGACATGTTAAATGTTAAATAAAAGCATGAATTCAGAGTAAGATTTAATTAATTGTTTAACTAACTGATACTTCAACTTCCAAAGTTCTAGCCTTATGGAAAGGCCATATTGCTCCCTTGAAATAACTATTTAGCTTTAACAGAAAGGCTTAAACAAAAAGCCACCACCACTGCCCCATCCCTTTTCATACACGTAGAAAATGACCTGTGAGGTCCAGCACACCTCAGGCCAGATGGCTAACATGGGGCCTGACAGAGTGCTGAATCACCTACAGCTCACTCCTGACCTCTGGGAAAAAGAGAGTAGAGAAACTGAATCATGCACTTCCACAAGGACTTCTTGTGCAAAAAGATTCCTCAGAGAGTCAAGAAATGACTTACGTTTTTGTTTTCTCAATTTCCTCAAAGTCAGAAAAATTGCATTGCTTAGGAAAACTGCTGGTGTTTAGCATGAGCATTTCTGTGGCAAAAATTACCTTCTTGGCACTTCAGTAGGCAAAGGCATCATGATTACATCTGATTAAGGCAAGCCTTTTTTTATCCCTTTTCTTTACTCCCCTCCCCCATCCTCTGTGCTTAAGAGGTAATTCCTGATGATTGCATAAGGCCAAGTAAGTGATTTTAGGAAAAACAGGTTGATAAACAGATGTTTGTTTTTGATAAATAGTTGATGAAAAATTTCTAAAGGAATACAGGTCATCTATTACCTATTGGGAATTAAGCCTTGTTTAGAGGGGTTTTGTTGTTATTGTTGTTTTAAAGATCCCTTCATACTTTCTTTGTGCACAGAAATGTTATACTAACTTCAGTTCATTACTACTATTTTGGGGGAAATGAAAGACAGTTGACATTCTAAATTACAAGTTATTTCTGAAACCTTATAAATCCCACCATGGGATTATTCTAATTGACTGTGTTGCTAGTCATTTATTGATTTAACTCATTTGATGGTTCCTTTATTCAATGGTTCATTCACTCACTCATCCAGAGTTCCCACACAGGCCCATCACAATTCTGTGCCTGGAGATACAAATGTGATTCCGACCCTACTCTGAATGGTCCGCACCAGTTCTGGAGATACTTGTAAGACAACTAAACAAGATACAGGGTTGGGCAAAAGTAGGTTATAGTGGTGAGTATGCAAAAACAGTTTATTCTTGTATTATTAATTATTAATGATTATATTATATTCCATATGAACACCTGTAAACCTAGGTTTTGCCCCACTGTGTATAAAAAGACATCATGTAAGAGTCAGCAATGATGTGAAAGAATTAGTCTGCATTATTTAGTCTTTACTCTCTCCCAGAAGGCCAGTCCTTCAACTATTCAACACAAATTCATGCTCTTAGAGATGCAGAACATGCAGAAAGTATGTGTTATTTGATAAACAAATGATTTCCTAAAGTAAGAGTCAGGATCAGAATAAGAAGGCTCAGAAATTTTATTTTTAGTTTTTGAAAAGACAGGTGCTAAATTGTTGATCAAGAAGAATGGCGATGCCTATATCCCAGAGAAGAGATTAATTAAAAGAGATTTTGCTTAAAAGGAAGGGAAGGGAACAAAAAATCCAGACACTTTCATACTCTACTACTGACCTCTGAAGGGAGCGTGGCCAACTGAGTTCATGTGGAATCAAACCCATGTCTCCTTGTCCAGCATTAACACCACAGTCCCGTCAGCCAGCTAAATGGAATTGACTGAAAATGGAATTAGTCTTCCATTTTTAACTAGCTAAAAAACTTGCCAAGAAGTTTTGCCTGACAGTCCACCAGGCAGAAAACATGAGGATAAAAGATGGTCCAATAATTACCGATGGGAATCGAAGAGGGTGACTATTCATTAAAGAGGCTATTTCGTGAAGCAATTTGAAGCTGGCAGGCAAGGAAATGTTGTGCGGGGCAGAGCCTGTAGAAACCTGCCCCTCGTAAACCCTGGACTCCAAGGCCATTACCTCCCGCTGACGAGGTCACAACACACTGCAACAGGTCTTGGCAAACAGTTCCCTCCCAGGAGTCACTAAGTCACCTGAAAAGGCTTAGTTCTGACTGTCTGAATTCACCTCAGCGTGGATATACAGCCAGTGATTCTGGGGGAGGCAGGGCCATTTCCTTTGCTAGCGTGTATGCACAGCAGCTCAAACAACTTTCATTCTGGAACTTCAGGACTTCCTTCAGCAGCCGGAAAACTGCATATTTGTAACTCTGCTAAATGTGGGCCATCCAAGAGCCTTCAAACTGTATATTTTTGACTCAGTAATTTCACTACTGGGAAGAGAGCCTCTTAGATATGTGCAAAAGTATAATTATCAGGCTGTCCACAACGGAATTATTTATGTTCTAAAAAAATAGAAACAACCTAAATAACATTCCATATGTGCTAAATATAGCCATAAAAGGAAATATTGTGTAGCCTTTCAAAATATATAGGAAAAAACATCAGTATTTCCCAAGTTTTCTACAATAAACAAATGTTTTTATAAAGTATGTAAAAAACACCATGGGGGAAAAATAATTCCAAATTTTGCATAGGTTAATAGTTCTAGAGTGAAATGATAATTTAAATACATTGGAAGAACATAATATTGGGGTGAATTTTTTTTGCTAAAAATCTCTATGTAAGACAGATAGCGACTCCCATATTTTTAGCTACTAAAATCTGGATTCTATTAAGGTACCACTGAACTTTGCATTGCAAAATCTGGTCAACAACTGGGAAGATAATGAAAAGGATTTTGAAGAAATGTCATAATCCACTTGCTAATATAGCCCATGTACTTCACTGGTAGGTATTTTTTCTCCCATAAATCTAAGAAGCCCAAGTGTGTGGCTATAAAATCTTGGAAGATTAGCAGCTGAAGTATAGATGAGAGAAGGAGGTCAGAAACAGACAAAACTGCTGACGGCAGAGAAAAGTAGCAGCTGGCAGCTCGGAAATTGTGACAGGAGCCAGAAAAACTGTGGCAAGCTGACCAGAGGACTCAAAAAGCACATATTTCTGGGCCAAACAGCCCTAAAATGTCAAGAGGCCAATGCAATATAGCAGAGCATCAAGACTGGTGGTCATCCAAAAGGACAAATGATAATTTGTTTAACCTGTCAAAAGGCAGGAGAACATATTTGTTTATATAACTGGATAAATTTGCATATTTGCAAATATACATTTTATTTTATTTTTATTTATTTTTATTTTTTAATTGAGTGAGAGAGAAAAAACAAGATCTGTTCTAATTATGGATGCATTCATTGATTGGTTCTTACATGTGCCCTGACCAAGGATCAAACCTACAACCTTAGCTTATTGGGGATGATGCTCTAACCAACTGAGCTACCTAGGCAGGGTCCAAATATACATTTTAAAAATAGGATTTAAGTATAATGTGGGAAGTAGCATCTCTTTCCTTATATAGAAATAAACCTTCCACTTCTGGCCAACATGGAGGCATAGGTAGACATACTGTACCTCCTCACACAATCAAAATAAGAACAATGACAATTTAGAAACAAAAAATGACCAGTACCGACAGAAAATTGAACTGTACGGAAGTCCAACAACCAAGGAGTTAAAATAGACACATTCATCCAGACCGGTAGGAGGGGCGGAGTCAGGCTGCCAGGCTGAGAGGGGTCTCGGCAAAGCAGTGGCTGGCAGATCCTGGGTGCAGGGGGCAGCAACTGGAGGACCCAGTGAGGCAGCAGATTGTGGAGGGGCCTGGTGTGTAAGGGAGCTTGGGGAACTGGGCAGTCTCACATTTGCACGTAGATAAAACAGGTGAAACTGGGGAGTGAGACAGACCGTACAATCCAGGACCCCAGCGCAGGGAAATAAAGCCTCAAAACACCAATTGAAAACACCTGTGGGAGTTAAGGTGCTGGGAGAGACTCCCAGCCTGACAGAGTTTGTTGGAGAGACCTGCTGGGTCCTAGAATGTACACAAACCTGACCACATGGGAATCAGCACCAGAAGGGCCCAATTTGCTTGGGGGAATTGGCAGAAGTGACTGAAATCCGGTAGGGAGCAGAGCAACTGCCAATGTTCCCTCTCAAACCCCTCCCCCACATACAGCTCCACAACCCAGCAACGTGGGTTGCCCCACCCTGGTGAACACCTAAGGCTCTGCCCCTCACTATGTAATAGACATGTCAAGACAAAAAAAAAAAGGCCCAAATGAAAGAACAGATCAAAACTCCAGAAAAAATACAACTAAGAGATGAAGAGATAGCCAACCTATCAGATGCATAGTTCAAAACACTGGTGATCAGGACGCTCACAGAACTGGTTGATTTTGGTCGCAAATTAGATGAAAAAATGAAGGCTACACTAAGTGAAATAAAGGAAAATGTACAGGGAACCAATAGTGATGGGGAAGAAACTGGGACTCAAATCAATGGAGTGGACCAGAAGGAAGAAAGAAACATCCAATCAGAAAAGAATGAAGAAACAAGAATTCAAAAAAACGAGGAGAGACTTAGGAACCTCCAGGACATCTTTAAATGTTCCAACATCAGAATTATAGGGGTACTAGAAGGGGAGGAGGAAGAGCAACAAGTGGAAAACTTGTTTGAACAAATAACAAAGGAGAACTTCCCCATTCTGGCAAAGGAAATAGACTTCCAAGAAGTCCAGGAAGCTCAGAGAGTCCCAAAGAAGTTGGGCCCAAGGAGGAACACACCAAGGCACATCATAATTACATTAGCCAAGATTAAAATGGCTAATGTAAGAGATAAGGAGAGAGTTACCTACAAAGGAGTGTCCATAAGACCATCAGCTGATTTCTCAAAAGAGACCTTACAGACAAGAAGGGGCTGGAAAGAAGTATTCCAAGTCATGAAAGGCAAGGACCTACATCCAGGATTGCTCTATCCAGCAAAGCTTTCATTTAGAATGGAAGGGCAGATAAAGTGCTTCTCAGATAAGGTGAAGTTAAAGGAGTTCATCATCACCAAGTCCTTATGATATGAAATGTTAAAGGGACTTATCTAAGAAAAAGAAGGTAAAAAACATGTGCAGTAATATGATAGCAAACTCACAATTATTAACAACCGCACCTAAACAAAACAAAAACAAACTAAGCAAACAGCTAGAACAGGAACAGAACCACAGAAATGGAGATCACATGGAGGGTTATCAACAGGGGAGTGGGAGGAGGAGAGAGGGGGGAAAAGGTACAGAGAATAAGTAGCATAGACGGTGGGTAGAAAATAGACAGGGGGAGGGCAAGAATAGTGTGGGAAATGTAAAAGCTAAAGAACTTATAGGTATGACACATGGACATGAACTAAAGGGGGAGAATGTCGGTGGGAGGGAGTGTGCAGAGTGGAGGGGAGTGAAGGGGGGAAATGGGACAACTGTAATAGCATAATCAATAAAGTATATTTAAAAAATAAAAATGGGATTTTATATATATTTATACATTGGTGTATGTATGTGTATATGTGTATGATATTTAGGGTTTTTTCTTTTTTGTGTTTTAAAGAAGAATGTATGATGAAATCTAAAAAGAGTGTACTTTTGTTAGTAGTAGTACATCAATGTTACTTTCTTGATTTTGACTAATGTACCAAGGTTATGTAAGATATTAACATTAAGGGAAGGTTAGTGAAAAGTACACAGGAACTCTGTCCTATATTTGCAACTTTTCTATAAATCTAAAATTATTCCAAAATGGAAGTTTATTAAAAATACAAAGCATAACAAAGAAGAATAAGAACTTGGTTATGTAGACATATTTTCTATACCTACACTCTCTCTCCAAATCTCAAGAGGTCTAGTAGCTGAAGTTTCACTGACTGGGTTTGCAGGCATGGACTCACTGCCACAAGGACCCTTTAACCCTAGAAGGCTACCTTCTTTACAATCTGACAGCTCATAGCAAAGAATCACATCTTAGCCCTTTACCCTCCTGAGAAAGGGAGTGAGCTCCCTCATCAGAGGAGTAAGAACATGTCCCCAGGTTTGCAAACTCTGCTGCAAAATACCAGTACTCTCAGGCCCGGAAGGGGTTCGTCTGACAGGAAGCCCCTTAGGGATGACTTCAACCACCAGATCTCAGGTATTATCTCATCTTGGCAGTATGTCATCCTCTGCATCTTCCCTCAAGTTGCTGAGAGGAAATGGGAGATGAGACACAGCTCCAACAGCTCACCTTGATTATAAGGAAATATTTTCAGCACTTCAAATCAAAGAGGTTACTTTTTAAGACCGCCTCAGACATTCTGCAAAGGAAAGGTGGAGACTTTCTCTGCTAAACTCTATAATGAAAAACCCCGGTTGTGCTTAAGAGAGCCAACCAACAATGGTCAGCAACAGGAAAAAACACTGCTTCAGGGGGCCATAAATATTTACTGTGTCCAATGTGTATTCACTACCCAAAGATCATGCAAAACAAACATTCTAGGACAAGACATGGTCTGTGTTTCTATGGGCTCACAGAATTTCAAAGCATGGAACAGAGAAGTCATCCGTTCCCACATTTTACAGATAAGAAGGTTGAGAGTCCAAGTATGACCCCATCAAATGTCTCCTTTTTAAAATATCTCTATTACAACACACATTCCCTGAGCCATAGTTCATTGTTTATATGTTTGTCTCTCACATGAGGTTAGAACTGTGTGCTTGCTGAGAGACTCAGCACAGTGAGCATCATCAGCAGTCAATAAAAGTTTGAGTCACCAGGATGGAAGCCCAGCTCTGCCTTAACCCATGCATGTTCCCAGGGGCTGCTTCCCTGCACCTAATTATAAAACTGAGAAGACAAATTCTACTCTTGGAAAGATGAAATAGCATCTAAGAGTGCACTGGAAATTCACTAGGTGATATATTATAAAATTAATACTATCGCCCTGGCTGGTGTAGCTCAGTGGATCGAGTGCTGGCCAGCAAACCGATAGGTCACCAATTTGATTCTTAGTCAGGGTCCGTGCCTGGGTTGTGGGCTGGGTCCCCAGTTGGGGGCGTGTGAAAGGCAACCGATCAATGTATCTCCAGCACATCGATGTTTCTTTCTTTCTTCCTCCCTTCCCCTCTCTCTAAAAACAAATAAATAAAATCTTTAAAAAATTAATACTATGTATTCAAAACTTTTAAAAATTATTTATTTTATTAGATAAAGACTAAAGTAGTACTTTTCCTCCTTTTTTAGAACTAAGAATTTCTAGGATGTTGCTTTATTAAATTTCATGGGCCCAACGTACCCGGGTGGCTCAGTTGGCTGGAGCATCATCCTATACACCAAAAGGTTGTGGGTTTGATTCCCAATGAGAGTACATACCTAGGTAGCTGGTTCATCCCCTGGTTGGGGTGCGTACAGTAGGTAACTGATCCATGTTTCTCTCTCACATCAATTCCTTCCTTCCTTCCTTCCTTCCTTCCTTCCTTCCTTCCTTCCTTCCTTCCTTCCTTCTCTCCCTTTCTCTCTCTCTCTCTCAAATCAATAAACATATCCTTGAGTGAAGATTAAAAAAATTTTTTTTTCCATGGGGCCCTGGCCAGGTAGCTCAATTGGTTAGAGCATCATCCTGATACACCAAGGTTGCAGGTCCAATACCCGGTCAGGGCACATACATGAATTAACCAGTGAATGCATAAATAAATGGAACAACAAATTCATGTCTCTCTCTCTCTCTCTCTCTCTTCTTCTCTCTCCCCCCTTCCTCTCTCTCTAAAATCAATAAATAAAAATTTTTTTCTAAAAACCCATAAATTTCATGAGGAGGGGGATTTGCTCAGGTAGAAAAGGTTTTTGGAAATGGTGAGATAGAAATAGAAAGATTCCTGTTATTAACATACACACAGTTAAAGAATACTAAAGAAAGCCTTTTGCCCCAGAATATCTACTTGATCTTAATATTGCTGAAGACCCCTTCTCTTCAACTCCAATACACAAGCATCTCCAGCTCCTCATTTTATGCTAGTCAATAGTCAAGTTCAGGGTAAAACAGAATGGAAAATGAAGATCCCTAGATATGTTGCCTACTTGACTTCAATGCAAGAGTGAGCAGGATTGACCTTGGCTTGAGCCTTTGCCATGAGTAGCAATACAATGGTGGGAAAAGCTTAGCAGGCCACCAGCTAATTAGGCAGAATCTCTAAATAAATGACAAAGAGGGGAACTTGGGGGCTTCCTAATAGGTGGGCTTCCCAAACTGAATCAACTTTTCAGCCATAGCACACTCCTATTTGCTCTGTTACATGAGATCTTTGAAGGCCTCCATTTAGGCACAACTCTAGGGGTGTCCAACCTGTGGCCCACTAGCCACATGCGGCCCAGGATGGCTGTGAATGTGACCCAACACAAAATTGTAAATTTACTTAAAACATTATAAGGTTTTTTTTTTGTTTTTTTTTTTGGTGATTATGTGTTGTAGTGTATTTAATTGTGGCCCAGGACAACTCTTCTTCTTCCAGTGCGGCCCAGAGATGACAAAAGGTTGGATACCCCAATACCCAATTAGCTGCCATCAATTCTGCATGGCTCACAGTCTCCCTCCTCACCTTCTCTATCAAGGCAGTCACTTGAAAGCTGAGTACCTGAGTAAACTTCACTTTTCTGAATAATAAAGTTAACTAGTAAGCTCTAGAGCCAGAGCACATATACAGTGTGAAGCAAAAGTAGGTATACAGCTGTGAGTACACAAAACAGAGTTTATTGTTGTATTATTATTCATTAATTACTGTGTTATTTTCCATATGAATAACTGTAAACCTACTTTGCCCCTCCCCGCTAGAGACTTCACACCCACAAAGACCATTTAATTAGAAAATTTCTTTTTGTGATTCTATGCATTTCAGAGTAGCTATGTAATCACTTAGATTCTGTGTTTCCCCTTTTTCAGCCATCAGATTGATTTGAAATAGGTAGTCATGATTTGCAGCCAAAATGTTAATAAAAAGAGGACTAAAAGGGAACAGTTTAGAGGAAACCACCCCTCAACACACACATACATACAAATTTCCAAAATGAAAAGTTGAGCACTGAATCATCACCAAAGGATGGTAGTATCTTTTAGATGTTATAGTTAATCAATATCTTCCCATTTATTTTATTATTTGCTAAGACCTTTTTCTTTTGCTAACCATTTGTAAGTACTACACGTTATGCTTTGTAGACATTAGCTCAGACAATCCTTACAACTGCCATATGATGTTCTAAGCTACTGTAAATAAACTCACTTCAAAGTGAGCAAATTGAGCTTAAGAAGGTTAAGGGCTCAGGCTACCAAGTTAATTGTGAAGGCAGATTTGAACCTAGTTCCTTTCCAAAGCCTTCCAAAAGCCCAAGCTCATCACATTTCTGACAATGTTTCCCCACGCATGGCCCATACACACTAGCAGAATATGAGATATTATATTAAGATGCACATGGATAAATAGGCTCTTAATAGTTATATATGTGTTTATTTTAATTCAGATTAGGAAAAAATTACTCAACTAATTTGGATGTTTATGCTGAGGACTGAGCTAATTTAGTTTAAGTTATACACATTGTAAAAGCTAGAAAAATAGTCTGGGATTCTCATACCATTTCTCCCAGGAATTAAGTGATCTGGCCCAGTGAGGGATGGAGTCCATACCAGTCTCATTAGAGTGGTATTCATCTGAGTTTAATAGCTTGTACACTAAATGATTCCTAGCGGATGCCTAGAACCTAACATTTGTACTTTCAAAGAAGAGTTTCTTTTCTTAGCCCTCTCTTCTCCATTAACTACTCCACTTGCCTCCCCCAACCCCTTACACACTCATCTGGCCCTGGAAGATTACTTAGCATAAGGTGAAGCTATGAAGCACAGAGACATCAGGGAGGAAGTCAATCTGCTCACTCATCTCTCTGTCCTGGACATGGCTTATCATAGGACTCTCCCTAGGGTGGCCATAGCTAACTCCTGAGCAAGCTCCTTAATCAGACAATGGCTAGACATTAAAGACCTAGCTGATTTAGAAATCTCGGCTTGTGGGGGCAGGGATCCATCCTCTTGATGTGGTATTTTTAGTCTATCCTTTTTCTTTATTGTTGAAATGACTTATAAATAACTAACTTTTGGCTGGGCTATTCATGAGGTGGGCTGACTGTGTTCTCTACTTGACTTTTTCAAAAGAAACTTTTAGTTACACAAGTAACACATAAATACTTTTTCCCTGTAGAAACTTAAAACATTAACTATTGGACTAGAGTTCCCCCAGACTGCCACTGGGGCAAATATGGGACCCCATTCTCAGAGGGAATCATTTTAATAAATTTGGGGTGTTAGCCTTTCAGAGTGTTAGGCTTCTTATGAATTTGTTTATCTTTAAAAAATAAATAGAACTGCTTTTTATGTGTTTTTGTTTTGCACACAAATGGCATCATATTCAAATTTCTGTAACTTGATTTTTTAAATCTATCAATATATCTTGGCAATCTTTTCATGTTAGACCTGCCTCATATTTTCCACTTTATTCATTCATTCATTCTTGCTTATTTCCTACCTTTCATTTCATTTCTTTTAAAAATTGCAGTATTGCATTCCATAATGTTGATATATATTTTGTATTTTAAAAGGTGAAAATACCATGCAATTCAACATTAGGTTTTTCTATAACACCTTTTCTTAGAGAGCAATGACACACAAGAAGAAATTCCCCTTTCAGTTCTGCCCTTTCTGGCTTCTAAAATACTGCCACTAGAAAGACATCAGGGGCACTCAGGCCTGATGAGAAAACCATGTGAGGACACAGCAAGAAAGTGACCCTCTGCAAGCCAAGGAAAGAGGACTTGGGAGAAACCAGACATGCTGACATGTTGGACTTCTGGCCTCCAGAACTATGAGAAAATAAAAGTCTGTTGTTTAAGCAAAGGAAGGAAGGAAGGAAGGAAGGAAGGAAGGAAGGAAGGAAGGGAGGGAGGGAGGGAGGGAGGGAGGGAGGGAGGGAGGGAGGGAGGGAGGGAGGGAGGGAGGGAGGAAACTGTCACTGATTTCAGTAAAAATAATACATGGATGGCAATCTGAATGAGAGATCAACCTGAGTTCCTAATTCCTGGTGTAATGACACTTTAACAGGATATGGAGTCAGGCAGAATCCCAACTCATGGCCTTGGACTTGTTAAACACAATCCTTGAATCTTAGACTCGTAATTTGCAAAATGAAGATAATATTTCCCTGTCAAGATCACTGTCAAGACTGTTTAAGGCAACAAGCAAGGTATTTCACACACAGTAGACACTTAATGTATGGCAATTATTCAAAGCTTCGTGGCACAGTTTTGCTCAGCAGAGAAGACTGCAAATCAAGTCCTAGCCAGGTAGCTCATTTGGTTAGAGCATCTTCCTGATACACCAAGGTTATGAGTTCCATCCCCAGTCAGGGCATAGACTAATCAACCAATGAATACACATGGGGAGGGACCCCCCAAAACCTGGAATTTACTTATAAAAACTCGTGTATTTATTCTTACATGTTTAAACTTCAATCACCTTCAAAGTACTCTCCATTTGATGCAATATACATATTGAGACTTTTTCCCACTGCTCAAAGCAGTTTTTGAACTCCTTGATTTTGATGCTTTTTAGTGCTTCTGCCATTTTTTGTTTTACCTCTTCCATATTGGTAAAATACCCCTTTGAGGACTTTTTTTATCCAGAGAAACATACAAACAAAAAAGTCACTTGGGGCAAGATCAGGTGGATAAGGAGGGTGGGGCACAGGGCTCATGACATTTTGAGCCAAAAACTACTGAGCACTTGGGGCAGCGTGGGCAGGTAAACTTGTAAATCACCCATCTTGAAATGGGCAAACAGGTTGAGTCTTCAAAAAAAAATTCACTGAAGCTGAACGCAACCTATCACAACAACACCGGCTGGTACACTGATATAGATGTGTTCCTAAAATGCTCACCTAGCAGGGGAAACCTATAATACAAGGGGCCCGCACTCCAGAATATAATTCTGGTTTTGGGGGTTCCACTTTGTAAATAAGTGGAACAACAAATTGATGCTTCTCTCCCTCTTTTTCTCTGTCTCTCTTCCCCTTCCTTCCTCTCTCTCTAAAAATTAATAAATAAAACTTTTTTAAAAGAATACAAATAAATTTCTATTGTGTAAGATTTCCAGTTTATATTAAAAAATATTATGTCCAACTTTTCCTTGGAATATCTTGTTAGTATGGATGCTGCACCTTGTGGATTTATAGGTAGGGACATTGAGGCAGAAAAATATGCTCAAGGTAGTTCCATCACGGTGCCAAGATTAGCTTTTCTAAGGGCCATTAAGCTCCTCTTCTTTGGCTCATCATTAAATTAATAAACATAACGCTTGAAATTGCTACCTGAAGCCTTCTCAGCATATGTTTAGAATCTTGCCTGCCTCTGTTAGTTTTCCTCAAATGACTATTACTCAAATTAATTGAGCTAAACAAATTAAAGTTAAGAACTAAAAGGAGCAGCCCTGGCTGGTGTAGCTCAGTGGATTGAGCGCGGGCCTGCGAACCAGAGGATCGCGGTTCGATTCCCAGTCAGGGCACATGCCTGGGTTGCAGGCCAGTTCCCGGCAGGGGCACACGAGAGACAACCCTACATTGATATTTCTCTCCCTCTCCCTTTCTCCTACCCTTCCCCTCTAAAGATAAATAAATAAATAAAAAATTAAAAAAAAAAAAAAAAGAACTAAAAGGAGCAAAATCTTTCAGAGAAAGAAAATAGTAGTTAATAAAATGAAACGAATAAGAAAGAGGAAAATAAAACCAACACCAACTGCTGCCGCCACCAAGATTCCAGAGAATGTAACAGGTTTTACCTCAACCTCCCAGCAGGACTAAAATAATCAGCCTGGAGGATCTGGTGGGGATTCTGGATCAACTTACCAAGGATACACGGAGAAAGAGGAAAACAGAGGGTGATGTTATGACAACAGCAATGTTTTCTGGGAGACCTACAGGCTGTCGTCTCTTCATCTTCTTATCTGCTTCACCACTGCTACCAAGTCACTGAATATCACAAAGGGCAGACAACCTTCCAGGGTGGCCCACATGACCCCTGCTTTCTTGTGTTCAGGCCCTTGAGTGAGTCTTTGCCCTTGAGTATAGGCTGGCCTAGTAACTTGCTCCTAGTGATACAGAATATGGCAAAGTGACAGCATGTGCATGATTATGTATGTGATTACATAAGATTGTAACACCCATATTTCACCTTTGCTGGTACTGAAGAAGCAAGAAGTCATGCTGGAAAGCCCATGTGGAAAGGAGTTGAGAGCCTCTAGCAGCTGATAGCAACCTTGGTCAATAGCCAACAAGAAGTCTGCAATTCTACAATCACAAGGAACTGAATGTTGCCAACAACCACATGAATTTGCAAGCAGATCATTTCCCAGTCCAACCTCAGATGAGACCACAGCCCTGGCCCAACAGGCTGACAGTAGCCCTGTGAGACCTGGAAGCAGAGGACCTTGAGAAACCACACTAGACTTCTGATGCCACAGTTTTGGTGGCAAAACTGTGAGATAATAAATGTGGGTTGTTTTACCTAAATTTGTGGTGATATTGTCATAGATAACTAATATATCACCTTTGCTTCCACTTCTCCATCTGAACCCAGGGGAAAAATCATATAAAGTCAGGTCTCACCAGTAATGAGAGAGCAAAAATCTATAGCAGTACTGGGCTACCAGATCTACTTGATGATACCTGAATTAAAATGAGCCTTATTCCAAACATTGGTGCTATATCTTATTCCAAAAATCGCTGCTATATTCTATTTCTTCGTTCACCGATTTCTTTCCTGTTTTGCTCACAGTGAGACAAAGCAACATACATTTTAACACATAACAGAACTCCATGAGGAAACAATCTCCCTGGGAGACTTCCTGACTGCCTAATTGATTTACCAGCTACCAGACCCTGACTTCATTAAGCCACTCTCTCAGTTCTTGACTTTCTGAAAACACCAATACAACCATATTATATCCCTCATCCAAAGCCTCCACTGCCTGAAGAATCAGAGCCAAACTCTTTATCAAGGCCCCAAGGCCAGGTTTGTTGAATGAATAAAGAAATGAATAAAGGCACATGGTAGAACACTTATTTCAAGTTGGGACCGCTCAATGGCAAATACTGTATCTCAGGCATCTTCACTCCCCCAGTGCCAGCACAGCTCTTGACATGTAGCAGCTGCCCCCATACTTTTAATACAGGGCTGAAACCAAAATGCAGCATCGCTCTCCACTGCTCTAATGATCTCTGAGTTTCCTTAGTGGCCTTCATTCTGGTACTTGCACTAGTGTAAATGAGTCCAGCCTGCCTGAGGTCATTAATCTGTTCATTATATAATGTTTTTTTAAAAAATAATTTTACTTATTTATTTTTAGAGAGGGGAAGGGAGGCAGAAAGAGAGGGAGAGAAACATCAATGTGTGATTACCTCTCAAGCACCCCCTACTGGGGACCTGGCCCACAACCCAGGCATGTGCCCTGACTGGGAATCAAACCAGAGACCCTTTGGTTCACAGGTATGTGCTCAATCTACTGAGTCACACAAGCCAGGGCTCATTATATAATGTTTAACAGCTAACAATATAACACTATTCAACAATCCTAAAATTCCCATGTGGGTCCATAACAATTCCTTCTTCACTTTAATCCAAAAAACTTTTACTTATGCCTTTCATTTGCTATATTTTACTCTCCTTCATACCTCAAAGGAGCACAAGAACACAAACACGATTGTACAGAACTGTAAAAATTAGAACATAGGGCTGGAGGGAATAGGGGTTGAATTAAAAGAACAGGTAATATGGTTTTATAGCTTATGGAGATGTGTTGCTGCTGAAAGTGGGCTGCCAGACAGCAGCAATTAACAGGAGTTCATTGTTAGAGAGGGTAAAAATGACTAGAGAAATTCCAGGACCAGGTGTTGTTTATTCAAAAGGGACACAGTTATAGAAATTGCTGGGAAGGGGCTCAAAGTATGTGTAAGCTGTTGGATTTACTGTTTTGCTGCTTTGAGTGCTCTTCTATATATCAGAAATTATATAATGTTCTTTCAGGACAGGGCTTGCTCAAGGATTAACTTCATAACCTTTCCCCATACAGTCACCCTCTCAGATCCAGTCTTCGACCAAATGCATCTTCAGTGAGCCCAGGGCTTTGTATCCCATCTCCTTCCCCTCCCTGTCAAATCTCTAAAAAGCTAAGACGCATTCATAAGGACATATTACTATTCAAAGTGCTCCTTTCCAAAGGCACTTACATTTTAACAAGGAAAACACCACAATTATTCCAGAATGTATTTATAAATTATTTTCACATATACCATCTTCTTTGCTGCTTAGTGCCCAGCAAGTGCCCAGCACATGGTAGACACCCAGCTGTATTTACTGAATAGATGGCTTAAGAAGCAGAGTCTCAGAGAGCTGAAGTGACCTGCCTAAGGTCCCACAGTGAATTAGAGACAGGACAGGGGAGGAGAACACATTTTCTGATTATACATTCCAACTTTCCTTCATTCCCACCAAGGCATAAACTATAGACAGAAAGATTCCCAAGAAGAATTTCAACTGGGGTGGGGGTGGAGGTGGGGTGGACTTCCTAATTCCCCAGAATTTATTCTGTGAAAGCAATTTCTTCTGTTCTGCAACCAATTCAACCCTACCTAAATTGAGGCATAATTCTAAGAATCAAACTCACAAATTCACTCCAGAATTCATCTTCATTTCGTATCTTCAATTCAGTTTCCCAAGGAGTTACTGGCCAACTGTGCTATATATACCTGTAAGATGCTTTCACGGTGAAGCATCGAGCTTGGGGTTGTGAAGGAGAGTTTTCTCATCTCTTTCTTCAAAGAGTCTCTTGTTTTCCTAGGATTGCTTGAAAATAGCGAACCTTCAATATCTTAAAAGTTGAGAAGTCTTTAAGGGCATTTACCCTTCATTTTAGTGGTTGGACCCCACTGACTCAGTGCAGAGTATGGGGGTGGACAGGTAAGGGGGAAGGATGACACAGGGGCTGCCCGCTTGGAGGTTATGACACACAGGAAACATCACAGAGACATCAAACCATGATAAACACCATGAACTAGAGAGAAAAAGTTCACTGTGGAGCAAAGCAAGACTTGAGCTGAGTAGAAAGTAGCTTTGAAGCAACAACAACAACAATGAAAGCTAATATTGTTACAAGAAAACCACCTTTGGGTTTTATTTGTGGATTAAATGACAGGATGCCTGAATTTGCTTTAAAATTACAAAAAATAAATAAAGCAAAATGGTAAACAATGGGTAACTACTGGAGCTGGGTAAATCAGTATACGGGGGCTTCATTAGACCGATATCTCTAATTCTGCATATGGTTGAGCATTTCTACAATACACAGAAATAAAATCTTCGGGGAGTCTGTGCCATTTGCTAACTCTGGCTTCAAGCAATTCACTCAATTTTTCAGAGGTTCACTTTCTGCAAATGTATAATGTCTGTGATCTGCTCTTTCTTAGAGGGCTTTTGGGAGACTTCAATAGTAAAGTGTATGTAAAGGGTCTAGTACTATTTCTGGGAAAAAAATGGAGGAGTTCAACAAAAGGTAGTTTGTTATTGTTATCATGTAATGAAAGTTATTTCGGGAAAGGGGTGGAGAGAACACCATTCATCTCTCCTGCTAAGACATCTTAATACGCTTGATGTGCAGGTGGCTTTTAAAAAAGATTGAACTGAAGCTAATTATTATCAGCAGGTATCTTCATTTGGTTAAACCACTAAAAGAGACTTATTTTTATCTTAATTGCAGTGAATCAAGCTTTATACACCTCCCACAGACATGAGAGCCAGCCTTCTGTGAAGTGACATCATTCTGTTATGCTCCTGGGGATTACAAAATAGCAGCTAAGTGTCCTGTACCTACAAATCATAAGGCCTTTCACCAGAAACTTACATAATTTTTCTTTACAAGTTTGCATGAAAAGCTAGAACTCTGATTTATTTAAAATAAAAAAGAACACATGCTTAAGGAGGTTTTTTTTTGTACACACACAATATGGTTTAGTGATAGTCTCCGGATTCATCCTAGCAACGTAGAGTTACTGCCTTGATCAAGTGTCTTCACCTGTTCTGGCTTCATTTTTTCATCTATAAAATAGGGACAGTAACAGTCACAACTTCTCAGGGTTGTTGAAAGGATTAAAGGAGAAAATACATGTTAAACCACGCAGTAAAAGCTCAATAAATGTTAGCTGCTTTATTATTCATGTACCATGACCTCAATAGAAAGTTCTCCCACATTGAATCATACCTCCCTCCCATGATGCTGTGGCCTGTTGCCATAAAGATGTTTTACCAACTTCAGGAGCCTAACATAGATGGCCCCTCCCCACTTCTGGGTGAAACAAGAAATTCACTTACCAAAGAAAACACACTCTGTTTTCTATTTCTAGATACCAATCTTAAAGTAGCACAAAGAGTGGAAGTGTGTGTCTAAAAATCACATTTTCAACTAGGCTGGCTCTTTCTAGAATTCAGAGAACAATGTATTCTAAAAATACTGTGCCTGCATCTCCCTGCTTCCCGCCTCGGAAGGCTGCCTCACCAGTCCAGTCGGGACATGACAGCTGAAAGGGCCTTTTAGAAAACACGCCTTACAAAATGCAGCCCCGTGCCCTAGATCTTATCGATTTTGGCTCCAGATCCAAAACTAAGTTGTTTTATGCATTCTCTGAGTTTTAAGCAGTGCTTCTCCCACCACAGTCACACACTGCCAGACACTTACCAACAGTGTTTTTAAACCCTCTTGGTTTAATCAATGCTTTTCTACACCATTCATCGTAGGCAGATACAAGCCCTGTGGCTCCTGGAATTTTTGAAAATACAGGCAAACTGGTGAAATAGTTGTGTACCAAAATTTCATCATAAGCTTGGTCATTTGGAACTTGAAATGAGGTTTCGTTTTGTTTTTTCCTCATGCATAGAAAATAAAGCCATCCAAGGTCTATTTAACTCATGATATAGTGCAAAATCATTTAAGAAAATGAATTGCCATGTGTATTTATTTGACAATTGTATGCATAGTGTTTAAAATGTACCTGCCTACCACCATGTGAGGCACTTGAGAGAGCCAATTAAACAAATATTCCTGGCCCTCAGGGGCTCAAATTCTAGTTTCTATTTATCAGTCACTATAGAGAGCTTACTAATACCAGGCCCTATGCTAACCACTTTGCAAACATTAACTCACTTAATCCTTATAAGAACTTTATGAGGTAGGTATTATTATTATTATTATTATTATTATCATCATCATCTCAATATACAGATGGGGAAACTGAAGCACAAGAGAGGTCAAGGAATTTGTTTAAGATCATACAATTAGTAAGTGATAGAGTGAAGGCCAATAGCCAGGTGGTCTGGCTCCCACACTCATCTATTTGTTCATTTACCATGTGACCTTTCCATGGGGAGAGGCCCTCAAATTCCACCTGATGTCCCCAGCTGTGTGCTAAGGTGGGTGCCTGTGTCTTCCATGTCCCCACTGCCTCTGCCTGCCGTGCACCACCTTCCTCCTCCATCCATCTCTACTCCAGTTACTGACACAAGGCTACTGAGGACCACTAAGGCCTTCCCTGCCGCCCCTGCCTGTCTCTTAGCACTCTGGATTCCACTTCAAAACCCACTTCCTTCCCGCCCACCTTCCATGCCCCTGTCGCTCCTCACCTGGACTATTTCATATCTCCTAATGGATTTTTCTTTCCTCAGTCTTTCTTCCTATGTTCTCTTTTCTTAAACAAACAAGCAAACAAACACCCTGTTATTAGTCTGGGAGTTTTTAGTGTATGAGTAACACACGATCTTTGCAGAAAAAGTAGAAGATACAGATAAGTAAAAAGATTAAAATTACCCAAAGACTATATCCAGAGATAAACTTTCATCAAATGATTTCAGATCATGTCTCTCTTTATATATAATATGTACACCAACATCCATCTACCCATCATTTATTGATGAATTTTATTTTTTAACAATGATTCAGTATTATTAGGCTAATTGGGTAACATGATATGTGGGCAGAAAACCCACCTTCACGATGGCTCTCGATGGCGTGTAGCCTTATCAATTTAAGCCCCTGAGCCTGCTCCCACCTGATTTGCCTGGGAGGGTGCAGCCAGCCTCCGAACCCATCTGACTCATTCTCCTCCCACCCCAGCATTTTCCAACCCGGGGGCTTCGTCAGGGCTCCTCCTTGCGCAGAGAAAGCCCACTGCAGAGCAGAGATATGGGTCACTGCAACAAAAATGCTTTGGTGTAGAAGAAAGAAACCTCTTCCTGAGAACCCTCCAAGATGTGGATCTCTGAAGGCCCCAGGGCCCCTGCATGTTCTAATTCTGTTTTCATTATTTGTTGCTCTTTTCATATCTGGAGTGCTTTTATCTCACAGGAGGGAGAATCTGAGTAAGTGTTCTCTGCTGGTTCTTCCTCTCACAGTTTCTTTGAGTTCATTCAGAGCCCAGAGATGACGAAGACCTGAAAAAAGGGGACCCACCATACTCACTGCAAGTGATCTGACCCCCATCACAGCACTAGTCCCCAGGAGGCACAGCCTGGCAAGAAGCCTGACCCTGCATGTCAACATCACCTCTGGAGGACACACATACACAGACCCAAAGTACTATTTTCTAAATGTGTAAATGCATCAGTGGAAAGCTATGGAACTGGGCCCTGTCCTCCTTACTTATGCAGATCAAAGTCATGTTTCATTCCCGTTTGTTTCATAGGATTAAAGGAAAAAACCCTACAGAATAGTCACAAGCTGATTCACATGGTGGAAAAAAAAAAACACCAAAAACAAAAAAATACCCAAAAAACAAACCAAAAAAAACCCCACTTGTATAATATGCCATTCTTAATGGTCAACTTGGAGAAGAAAATGTGAAATATGCAGCTCGTAATCTTTCCAGCTTCAGGCTGGGATGGCTGATTCATCAAACCTCAACCTGACCTGTCCACTTTATCCTCTCAACCAACCCCTTGACTCACCAGAATTATTACTTCCCAAAGATGAAGCCTGGCTGCCCAATGGATATATAGATCATGCACAGCATTGCAAAAGTAGTGAAAGAGAGGGCTAAAAATAGCTGGAGAGTGCTTTAGTTCAGAGTCTCTGTTTCAAGTTCCAAAGATTTTTTTTTGTCTAAGAAAACAAGACCTCCCAGAAAGAGCAGAGTTTTCAACATTGAATTTGATCCATAGATGGTAATCTGTACATATGTTGAAGCTTGATTTTATTCCTGCAAAGCAGCACTTACTTCCCTCCAGTACCTGAGCATGGGGTACAGGGGTAATAGAACAGACGACACAGCATTATTGGAGGAAAGCCGGGGATGCCAAGTCAGCAGAAGTCTACCGACAAAAAGGTCTGGTGCCTGTGTAGAAGAAAATTTGCACCTTTCATCCTCAAAAATATAACTGAGTTACCTTGTGATTCAGGTTTTCTTGCTGAATTTTTATTATAGACTTTTGTTAAGAACCAAGATTAATAAATGGTTTAAACTTAACAGAGCCTCTTTCACATTCCACAAGCTCTTAGTTTTGTTGTTGTTGTTGTTGTTGTTGAATATCTTTGAAGCATCTATTATGTGCCAAGTATTATGCCAGGCATTGTAGGCACTTACATAGCAAGTAAATGCATGGGCTGTGGAAGCCTCCAGAGGGGCACCTCACTGTTTGAGGGTCAGAGAGGGCTTCCCAGTGGAAGTTACAGAGAGAGAAGAGACCTGAGAACAATCAGGCAAGGGTGAGGACAAAGGAAAGAAAGTTCCAGGCAGAAGGACCAGCAGGTGGGTAGGATGATGGTCAAAAATTCCAGGGGATTCAGCTAGCTTGGGGAGAGGTTGGGACGCAGAATGTTGAAAGTGCAGAGGCAGGCAGGGGTGGGTCTTGAAAGCCACATTAAGAAGTAGGCTTTATCCTCAGGATTTCTCTAGAGGGAATAGGAGAACTCAGAAAAAGGTGTGAAATAACAGGGCAAGAATCCAACTTGTGTTTTAGGAAGATCCCAGTGGCTTCATGAGGGCATGGATCTGAGAGGGAGGAAGGAGGCAGGATGATCTCTCAGTCAATAGCAGGAATGTAGGCCAAAGATGGAAGGAAGAAAACTGGAGGATTCCAGAGATACTTAGGAGGCAGGTAGATCAAGACTTGGTGACGGATTCAGCATAAGAAATGAGGGAAAGGTAAGAGGCCATGCTACCTTCCAGGTTTCTGACTTTGGCAATTGAGAGGTACCATTGGGTATGGGGGAGTGAGGGGGAGGGAAGGAGTTGCATCTTAGACACATTAAGCATAAAGGCCAGAGGAGACATTCAAATACAGCTGTCTAGGAGGCCTCACTCAGGACCCCGATGGTCATCCCCAGGGCCACAGGAAGAGGAGCCTTTTTAAAAGAATCCAAGGCAGAGTGGCTAGAATAGTGAGGGTGAAATTGGAAAGTGTGTGGTCCTAGAGGCTAGTGGAAGGGAGAACTGGACAAGGAATACTCATACCATGTAGCAGAGGTCAGGAGGGAAAAAAGCCATTAGATGTGGCCACAACATGACCTGGTGGCCAGCGCAGTTGGGTCATTTATTTGACACCAACATATGGAGTGTGGCTACAAGGTCAGAAGAAGGGTAGGGAGAAATCCAGATTGGAGCAACCCGGAAAGGAATGGAGCTGAGGAGGGTGGAGAGGAGAGAGATGGAGGTGAGGGGCAGGATGGAGAGGTGCCTAAAGCCACCAAAGGGCTTTTTCGTGATGAGAAAGACTTAAGGTTGTCAAACAAAATTACTATTCCCATTTTTATCCAGAGGATAAAATGACTTTCACAAGAAAGTGGAGGAACAGGATTCCAAACATGTGTATACTGACTTTTTAAAAAAAATTTCTCATCTTGAAGGCAATAAATGGACTTTATTGATATAAAAACAGGTACTCTGGGCTGCCTGTCTGTCAATGATGGCAACTACAGCCCTGAGGGCGGAAAGCTATAATGCTGAATCAAAGTCCTCTCAAATTCGAAGCATATAGGGCAACAGTTGACGGATGACAAGTGCCATCAATAAAGATATTCCAAATACCCTTAACCCTAAAGTAAAAGGGAATTAACTTTGAAAACTATACCCCCCAATAGATAGGTATCATTTTTCAATTTTACTACTTGGCTTTCAAAGTCCTTCTTTTCTTGTCCCAATTATATCACTGCACTCAGCTTTATTCTGAAGATCAGAGGGCTCGACGGTGAGGAGGGAGATGGTGGGGCTGAGGCCTAACCTGGTGTCCATCGGAGATGTCTACCAGGGGGCTGGGTAAGCTGAATTCATAACCAGCCCATCCAGCCCCCTGGTAGACATCTTGAAAGGGAAGTGACATCATTGAAAAGCACCAAGCCACATGACATACACACAACTTAGGGAGTAAAAGGAAACGTGGGATAATAACCTCTTTCTCAAGCCCTTTACCTCAGAATCTTCAAATACCAACATGGGACTGAAGGATTATTAAGTCATCAAATCTAATACTGTAATTTCACTTGGGTATTTAGTGTTGGTGAACTGACTTTTTTTCTTATTAATGTTTAATTATACTAGTAACTCATGAAGATACATCCTCCTTACAGACATGGCTTGAGTTCCATCAAGCTCTCCCTTCCCCCTTCCCTACCACTACCCTATATCCCAACCCCCACCCTCCACCCCCACCCCTGGGGAGCTCCCTTCTCTGCTGCAGAAATACAGGTGACACTCTTTCCAGATCTGCCTGCCTCTCTGCCTCTTTGTCTCTCCTTGTCTTGTCTCTCTCTGTCTCTCTCTCTTTATATATATATCCCCTCTCATTTACTTGTATCTTTTGTTTTAGAATTTTCCCAAAGTGAATCAAATTCTATTCTACCCTAAGGGTATTTTTTAATTTCACAGGATCTATCACAATAACAGCTGACACTTCTGCTGTAATAAAACCAGAATTTTTAAAAAAAAATGTAGAGGCTTTTTAGATCTTGGTTAGAGGTTTTGTTCTGCCTCCCAAGATCAATTGACTTGCTTCTTCATAACCTAAGTAAGGTCTAAGCAATGTTATTTCTTTGAAAATTTATATTAGAGCTTTTCAAATCCCTGGCATACATTCTCCCTTTAAAACTAACTGTGGGGAAGTACCAGCCAAGATGGAGGTGTAGGTAGAAACCCTTCACTTTTGAACACAACCAAAAGGATGATAACTATCAATCTAAAATCGATAAACAACCAAAATCGCCAGAAAATCAAAATGCGTGGAACTCCGACAACCAAGGAATTAAAAAAAAAAAAATCAACCAGAACAACCAGACCTGTAAGGCAGACTGTGCAGGACAAACTCAGAAAAACCCGAGGTGATTTTGGTGAGGGGCAGGGCTGACTGCAGAGCTTGGTGGAGCTGCATAGGAGAGACTGACTTAAGGGGGAAACTGAGACTCAGAGCTGACTGTGGGCTAAGGCTGGTGTTGCCTTGGTGAGAGATACTTCCAGCCTGACACGAGAGTCTGTTGGAAAGTGCGCTAGAGACGAGCAGGTGAGCTGCACCGTTCCCTCTCTGGCCCCTCCCCCACAGGCAGCTCAGCAAAGAGGGTTGCCCTGCCTGGGTGAATACGTAAGGCCTCACCTCCGTACAACTTACAGCTATGCTGAGACAAAGAAACATAGCCCAAATGAAAGAACACAGCAAAACCTCAGAAAGAGAACTAAGCGATGAGGAGATTGTCAACCTATCTGATGAAGGATTTAAAGCCTTGGTAATCAAAATGCTCACAGAACTGACTGAGCTTGGTCTAAAAAATGAAAGAACAAATGAAAGATACCCAAAATGAAATAAAGCAAAATATTCAGGGAACCAACAGTGACTAGAAGGAAACCAGGATTCAAAGCAACGATTTGGAACATAAGGAAGAAATAAACATACAACTGGATCAGAACGAAGAAACAAGAATCCAAGAAAATGAAGAGAGGCTGAGGATTCTCTGGGACAACCTGAAATGTTCCACTATCCAAATTATAGGGGTGCCAGAAGGAGAAGGATGCCAGCAAGAAATGGAAAACTTATTTGAACAAATAAGGAAGGAAAACTTCCCCAATCTGGCGAAGGAAACAGACTTCTAGGAAGTCCAGAGAGTCCCAAAGAAGTTGGACTCAAAAAGGAACACACCAAGGCCCATCATAATTACATTAGCCAAGATTAAAGATAAGGAGAGAATCTTAAAAGCAGCAAGAGAAAGGAGACTATAACCTACAAAGGAGTTCCCATTAGACTATTGGCTGATTTCTCAAAAGAAACCTTGCAGGCAAGGAGGGGCTGCAAAGAAGTATTTGAACTCATGAAAGTCAAGGACCTACATCCAAGATTACTCTATCCAGCAAAACTATCATTTAGAATGGGAGGGCAGACAAAGGGCAGACAAAGGGCAGATAAGGTCAAGTTAAAGGAGTTCATCATCACCAAGTCCTTATTATATGAAATGTTAGAGGGTCTTATCTATGAAAATGAAGATCAAAAATATAAACAATAAAGTGACAACAAACTCACAACTATCAACACATGAATCTAAAAGAAAAGAAAAACAATGAAAACAAAAACTAAGCAAACAGTCAGAACAGGAACAGAATCAGAGAAATGGACATCACAGGGAGGGATTTCAATTGGGAGGTGGAAGGGAGGAATAGGGGGAAAAGGTACAGGAAAGAAGAAGCATAATTGGTAGGCATAAAATAGATGGGGAGAGATGAAAAATGGTATAGGAAAGAGAGGACTCAGAGAACTTACATGTATAACCCATGGGCATGAACTAACGGAGGAGATGCTGAAGGGTTGGGGGGCAGGGTGGAGGAGGGTAAAAGGGAAAAATTGGGAAAACTGTAATAGCATAATCAATAAAAAAATACTTAAAAAAATGAACTAACTATGGGGACCAAAGCCTGTTGTTATATAAGCACCTAGGTCTATAGCCATGGGCCATATTTCCTAAATTGTCAGATCACATGGTTGATAACAAGGCCAAGATGAGAGTGATAATTTTAAAAAGCTTTTTTTTTTCCTAGAAGAAAAAAGGTCCAGGTATTTGAAAAAGTAAAACTGAAATGATTAGAAGTGTTCCCATCAGAACCCATTCAAAGTGATTATTACTGTGGATGAAGAAAGAGGTTCTTTGAAAGTAACCTCACAGGATGATCTGATCGTCAATGCCTAACTGGGCAAATTATGATGGACAGTCACAACCCAGGCACGTAACTTCTTTAGTAAAAGGTTTATCTTTGCTATAAGCCATTCCTGTCCATTGTTTCTGTGCATCTAGGTTAACACAGCTTTGAAATAAACATACTACCCTCAAAAGAGCACATAATCTTAACCACCCAGTAATCCAATTTCCACGTGGCTACCCCTAATCTTTTTTTTATTTGTTTATTTTTAGAGAGGGGAAGGGAGGGAGAAGGAGAGGAAGAGAAACATGGATGTTAAGAGAGAATCATCGATTGGATGCCCTCTGTACATGCCCCGACTGGGACCAAACCTGCAACCCAGGTATATGCCCCATCCAGGAATTTAACCAGCAACCTTTTTGTTTGCTAGATGACATCCAACCAACTGAGCCGCACCCAGCTGAGCCACCCCCAATCTTAACTATCCTGTAATACCATCCCTGACTTGCTTCCTCCATCTTCATATAATCTTCTTTATATTCCCTCCTTCATCCCAAAGGCATAAAACCACAAACCTTATTTCCCAGGGCATTTGAGACCTTGCTCCCTGGCATATGTCATCAGTTTGGTTCAAATAAACTTATAAATTCTCCTCAGGTTTACCCCTGGCTGGGTGGCTTAGTTGGTTGGAGTGTTGTCTTGTACACCAAAAACTTGTGGGTTTGATTCCCAGTCAGGGCACATACCTAGGTTAGGGACTCAATCCCTAGCTGGGGTGTATATGGGAGATAGCCAATCAATGGTTCTCTCTTACATTGAGGTTTGTTTTTTTTTTCTCTTGCTCTCCATCTCTCTCTAAAATTCAATAAACATATCCTTGGAAGATAATTTTTTAAAAATCATCTACAAGTTTGGATGTTTCTTACATTGACATTTACTTGGCATACTCAGCAGAATTCCAAAGAAACCCACCCAGAATAACCCTGCAAACCCAGACCCATGCTTGGTACCAGTAGGAGCCCATTATGCCCCACCAGCTCCCCACTTTACACTGAGTGAATGGTGAATTTTCCTCAGAATCCCAGGCCTCCTTGCTTTAAATAGCAGGCCATGACTTTATTTGAGCTGTTTTAGAAAATCCTTGAGGTAGATAACAGTTAAGATGACCCAGGAAAGGGGAGGGAAAAAAAAGTTTCCTCCTTTTAATTTTGGCTTTTTAATTGCATTGCTTATTGAGAGTCTGAACAAAACCTTTGTTGGTTAAATGAGAGCCTGAACTCTTCTTAGCTCTGAAAGAGAAAGGACATATGCTTCCCCAAACCTGAATAGCCAACAGGGTGATGACAGTTGTTCAGATCCCCTAATCCAAAGTGGCAGAGAAGGGTGCAGCAGCACAGCTGATCATAGAGAAGCTGGTGGGAGCCCAGGGGAGAACAGCAGGGCACCCTGGAATGGGTGCACCTGAGGGGCCCATGACTTGGAAGGGTCATGGTTCTGGTGGTATATGCCAAGCTCTCGCTGGCCCTTGCTCAGGTATTCTTTGGTGACTAAGAATCCTTGTGAAGTTGCCTGAGAAAAAGCTTCCTCTAGGGTGAAAAGCAGTGCTCTAGGGCATATCCACTGCATTTGACTAGTCTTGAGACATGCATGTAAGGGCTGGTTCTCCCTAGAAGTTTGTTCAGACTCTACTGATCTCAAAATTAATCATGCCTCCCAGGCCTACAAGGTCCACCACAGTCAGCCTCCCATTTATAACTAAGATGGCCAAGATGAAGATCCTTTAATGCTTCCAAATTAAATTTTGTATATGCAATTAGAAAAAGCTGACTATAAGAATAGGTAGAATGAACTGGTTTCTCAAAGCTTCAAAAAGAGTATTCAGGTAAATAGATCAACTGATGTCCTCAGGTGTCAGCCCAATTCTTCGAGGTATTAAAAATGTCTGCCCTTATTTTAAAAGGGGAGAAGTCATTTGGAATTTGTTAAGATCAGATATAAATTGTAAATGTCTCCAGGTCAAAATTTGGATCCAATTGTTCTTTTATAAACTAGTGAGATTTTCTCGTGGCTCAAAGGTCTCTCTTTGTGTCTGTCTTCTGTGTGTCTATGTTGTAAATGTGAGATAATTTTCTGCCTCTAGATGGTATTTTTAAAATTAAAGGCAAGCACTTATAAGAATTAGGCATTCTAAAATTCTCAGAAAAATAGAAACTAACTCAAATGTTTTTTAAGTTTATATGATCTAAGATAAATCCTTAATAAAGACTAGTTTAAGTTGGTTGTTTTACGTAAAAGAGACATGTATTTATTTTGCCTTGGTTTTACAAAAATATGTCAATGTTAATAACTGACTTATATGTTTATTAAAAATGTCCAAGCTAAAGAATGATAATTGATTATTTCTTAGTTTTCATTAGATATTATTTTTTTAAATCCTCACCCAAAGATATTTCCATTGATTTCAAAGAGAGAGGAAGAGAAAGAGAAAGAAATATCAATGTGAGAGAGAAACATCGATGGGTTGCCTCCTGCATGCAACCTGACTGGGGATTGGACCCACAACCTAGGTGTGTACCCAGACCAGGAATCGAACCTGCAACATTTTTGGTGGACAGGACGACACTCCAACCAACTGAGCCACACAGCCAGGCAAATATTATGGTTTTAAGGGTTAAAAATCTCAATAGCATGCAGAAAATTTGCTAGGATATATTGTATGGATAAACAGTGGTTGTAGATTAAATAAATAGTTGGGGCTACGGGAAACACAAGATAGCTGGTTGGTTCTTCCTGGCAACCCATTTTTTGGTTTTGACATTCCTTCATGCATCACAGTTCATTTAAGATGGACATAAATTTAGATGAAGAAATTTGAATGCCATTATTGAAAAAAGACATTTTATACTATTGCCAAGCTAAGGAAAATGAATAAGATACCTTTTAATACCATTTTTATGGCTTGAGTAAATGTTATACTAAATGCCAAATATAGAAAAATGAGACAAGGTAACACTTGGATCATCATAGTTCACACAAAAAAGACCCAGCATGTTTTTCACAAGGAAGGCCATAAGACCTGACTGCCTTCCATTTACCTGCCCTTCCCACTTGGGAAAAATGCAGCCTCAACTCAGATCCCCTGGTTATAGTATTGCTCCATCCCCAGTGATCAAGATGACATTGATACTGAGGCTTCCTAGGAATGAGCCTTACTAGCTCTGTGAGACAACACTATCTGACCAAAAACCTGGTTATCAACACATTCTTTTAATTGATTTATGACCAAAAAGGAGAACTGTGGGTGAAAAACAGGGGTTCTATGGAGAGTAACCCTACAAGGTGACCTGATCATAAATTTCTAACCATGCAGGTTGTGGTGGGTAGTAATGCCCCAGGTATATAGCTTCTTTAGTAAAAGGTTTGTTTTTGCCTTAAGCAAGCCCTATCCATTGTTTCTGTACAACTAGGTTAACACACCTTTGAGATAAACTACCCTCAAGAGAGCACATAATCTTAACTATCCTGTAATTCCATCCCTGTGTTGTTTCTTCCCACCTTCACGAAATTTTCCTTACTATATTCCTTAATGTCAAATGCATACCCCCACCCGCCCCCTGCAAACTGTCATTCTCTGAAGCATTTATCTCAGTCTGTTGAGATCTTGCTTCCAGGTGTATCCTCTGTTTGACTCACATTTTTATAAAAATTCTCTACAGGGTTAGACATTTCTTACATCAACCTTCCTTAACACTAAAACAAAAAGAAATTTAATTTTTAAAAAAGCTATGCCTATAGTTGACACTATGGGTTGCCTTACGAGTGACAGGTCTTCCTTTCTCCTTCCTTATGGAACCCCTATTTTCTGCAAATATTCACCCCATGCCCACTGCATGCATAATGTGAGTCAATCTGCATGGCATTCCTCTGGGGACTGTTATTGGCAAAGGGATGAGCATATGACATAGTGCACCTAATCATACTGAAGGGAAAGACTTATTTTCTATAAGTGGAAGCACAGTGCCTGAGTGGCTACTGTCAGCTGTCTTGCAACCATGAGGGGCACCAGCCTGAAGAGTCTGGAGAGATGGAAAGGACCTGGGTGCTCGGTGAGAGTTGAGTAACTGAATCAATCAATCAGGGACCAACCTACCTTTAGACTTCTTCTTCTTTTTTCTTTTTAATCCTCACCCAAGGACATTTTTTCATTGCTTTTTAGAGAAAGGAAAGGAGAGAGGAATGCAGAGCAAAAAAACATCAATGTGAGAGAGAAACACCAATCAGTTACTTCTGTATGCACCCTGACTGAGGATCAACCCCACAACCTAGGTATGTGCCCTGACTGGAAATTGAACCTGCAACCTTTTGTTTACAGGACAACGTTCCAACCAAATAAGCCAACTGGCCAGAGTACCTCTGTTCTTATTTTGTGAGACAAAGCATCCTTACTGGCTAAAGCTCTGTGAATTAGGACTTCTGCTGCCTTCCCAAACTAATACAACAGCAAAGAAGGTGGGAGTGGAAATCCTGTACCGTATTCCAACCTCTAAATTACATTATTCTTTCTTTTGCTATCACTTACATAACACATTTGCTATATCTACAAGCATTTTTATAGCTGAATACATTTTCCTAGAGTTTAAAGGAACTATTTTTATGGTTTAAGCCTAGTAATTAAATATACATATATGATCAAAAGGTTGATACCATAAAAAGCTCAAGAGAAGCAAACTCAGCTCTGATACTGAGCCCTAGCCAGCATCTGTAAAGGTGCTAGGGACTGGAGCAACAGCAGGGATTAGGACAATTGGAGTCCCTGTCTATGTGTGTGGATTACTTTCCTGTGAACTGCAATAGCTGCCAAGAGGAAGCATGGGGTGAGGGCATGCACTGCATTAGACAAGTTTATCACAGACAATATCAGGGATGGCCTCTATAAGTAGATGGCATTGAAAGCTGAGATCAGAACAAGGTGGGAGACTTCCAGTCAAAATGGCAGTGTAGCTAAATGTGGTATTCAAATCCTCCCACACCCACCAAAATTACAACTACATTACAGCACAACCATGATTCAGGACCACCTGAAATTGAGCTGAATGGAAGTCCTACAACTAGGGATTTAAAGAAAAGGTCACACAGAGACTGGTAGAAGGGGTGGAAACATAGAATGGGCTGGTCTCACAACCCTATGTGGCAGATAAAAATTGGAAGAGATATCTCACCTGTGGAGGTCTCCCATGATAAACAAGGGGTCCCAGTTGCATACCACACCTCCTAGCCCAGGGTTCAAGTGCTAGGAGGAAAGTCCCCATAAATATTCCCGATATCTCATGGCTATAAAAACCAGCAGGGATTGAGGCTGAATGAGATGAAGGGCTTCTGGACTCCCAGGTGTTCCTCTTAAAGGACCCATGTACTTACTTGGACTCACTCCCTCTGAGTTCCAGCTCTGGGGCAACAGCTCAAAAGGTATCAGGGCCATATGGGAAAAGAACTGAATTGTCTGGCATCAGGGTAAGGGCTGAAGGGGCAGCTTTCTCCCAGACAAAAGTGTTGGCAGAAACCATTGTTCCTCTTCTGAGACCCTACCACCACCACCACTACACACACAGAGCTGGAGGAGGGGCACTATATCTGAGTCTTCAACTTGGCTCACACTATGGGCACTACCCTGGTGATTCCTTGAGATCCTGCCCCACCCAACCTGTGGGGGACAGCATTCTCCCAGAGAGAAAGGTAGGCAGAGGCCATTGTTCCTTTTCTGAACCCTCCCCCCACAAAGCCACAGAGGTAGCAGGTGGGTGCCATATCTGAGACTCCATCAACCTGGCTAACAATGTTTGCCCCATCCTGGTGATTTCCTGAGACTACACCCCACCCAACTTATGAGCCCATCCAAGCTGTTAACAGTGGCTTTTTCATACAAATGGCTGGTCTTGGCTCCTGTTTTACAACTTCTAAATTCTCTCAAAGAAGCAACAGCTGGCTTCAATGAGGTTACTGCCCCTGTATCTTTTGCTAAGTGTCCCCAGGCCCAGCTCTAGTAGCAGCCAGCCTAGGTTCACAGCTTGGCTTCACCTGCGAACCAGCAAGTCCAGCATAAGTAGCAGCCATCTCAGATTACTTTATAGCTCATGCAGGGTGGCCCCAAGCAGAACACAGGTAGGGACTGAACTTGGCCTGTACCACCCAGAAAACCCCAAAGCCTGTGCACCCAGTGGACAGCCACAGACCATATTGGACCACCACCACCCTGCCCCTGCACAGCTGATCCTTCATGGAGGGTGAAGGTTGGTGATCAGTAGTCACAGCCAGTCCTCACAGTTCACTGGCCTGGCTAAATCCTTCTCATTGACCTGCCAAAGCAATCAAGGCTCAACTAAAAGAGAAGGGTATACTCAGCTCACACAAAGGGCACACCTTGAGTATGCAGCCTGGATGATGAGGATGCTGTGCCACTGGACCCTAAAGTACACCTACTACATTAGGCCATGTTACCAAGACATGGAGTCAAAGCAGCTCTACCTAATAAATAGAAACAAACACTGGAAGACTGCCAAAATGAGGAAACAAAGAAACATGGCCCAAATGAAAAATCAGATCAAAACTCCAGAGAAAGAACTAAACAAAATACAGATAAGCAATCTACCAGATACAGAGTTCAAAACAATGGTTATAAGGATGCTCAATGAACTTAGTGAGAACTTCAACAGCATGAAAGAGACATAGAAACCATAAAAAACAACCATCAGAAATTAAGAATAATTAAGAAATTTCAGAATAAGTGAAATGAAGAATAATTTACAGGGAATCAAGAGTAAAGTTGATTAAGCCAGGAATCAAATCATTGATTTGGAATATAAGGAAGCAAAAAACACCCAGTCAGAACAGTAAAAAGAAAAAAGAATTTAAAAAACGAGTACAGATTAAGGAGCCTCTGGGACAACTTTAAGCACACCAACATTAGCATCATGGGGGGCTGGAAGGAGAACTGAGAGAGCAAGAAATTGAAAACCTATTTTAAAAAATAATAACAGAAAACTTCCCTAACTTGGTGAAGGAAATAAACATACAAGTCCAGGAAACACAGGGTCCCAAACAAGATGAACCAAAGAGACCCACAGCAAGATGCATCATAATTAAAATGAAAAAGATTAAAGATAAAGAAAAAAATCTTAAAAGCAGCAAGAGAAAAGCAGTAAGTTACCTATACGGGAGCTCCCATAAGACTGTCAGCTGATTTCTCAAGAGAAACTCTTTAGGCCAGAAGGGAGTGGCAAAAATATTAAAAGTGATGAAAAGCAAGGACACACAACCAAGATTACTCTACCCAGCAAAGCTGTCATTTAGAATTGAAGGACTATAAAAAGTTTCCCAGACAAGAAAAACTAAAGGAATTCATCACCACAAAACCAGTATTACCTGAAATGTTAAAGGGTCTTCTTTAAGAAGACGAAGAAAGGAAAAAAAGGTAAAAAATACGAACAATAAAATGGCAACAAATACATCTCTATCAACATCAATAAGTGAATCTAAAAACCAAAATAAATGAAGAAGTAGAACAGAAATAGACTCATAGATAGAGAAAACATTTTGACAGCCACTAGATGGGAAGGAGTGTTAGGGAGATGGGTGAAAAAGTTAAAATTGGTTGTTACACAATAGTCATGGGGATGTAAAGTACAACCTAGAGAATATACTAAAGAATATTCTAGTAACTGCTTTTGGTGTCCGATAGATACAAGATTTATCAGGATGATCACTTAGTAAGTTATGTAATATCTAATCCCTGGGGTGTACACCTGAAACTAATATAATAGTGTATGTCAATTATAATTGAAAAATTAAAAAAAATTAAAAAGAATAGTCATGGGGATGTAAAGTACAATATAAGGAATGTGGTCAGTGATGTCGTGGTAGCTATGTCTGGTGTCAGATGGGTGCAGGATTTATCAGGATGATCACTTGGAAAGTTGTATGGTGTCTGGTCACCAGGGTGTACACCTCAAACTAATACAATATGGTATGCCAACTGTAATTTAAAAATAAATAATAAGAAGAAATAAAAAGAACAGATGGGAGTCAGACCTGGGGAAAGAAGAAAGACAAGAGTGAGCTTGGCATGCTTGAGGAACATCAGGAAGTTCTGGTTACTAGAAGGTACCAAGAGGGGGAGGGTAGATGGAATGAAATGGACAGTTAGGCAGGAGCCTAGGCATATAGGGCCCAGTAGGGCAAAGAACGTGGATCTGTATTTTGTTCTAAATCAGGGATTCATAATTGTTTCCATGCTATGGACCTATGGCCAGCTTGCTGACATCTATAGACCTCTTCTTAAAAAATGCTCTTACCACACACAAAAATAAATTCAAGGTGGATAAAAGATTTAAATATAAGCCGTGACACCATTAAAGTCCTAGAGGAGAACATAGGCAGGAAAATCTCAGCTATTCCACGCAGCAACATTTTTACTGATATGTCCCCTAAAGCAAGGGATATAAAGGAAAGAATGAACAAATGGGATCTCATCAAAATAAAAAGCTTCTGCATGGCCAAAGAAAACAGTATTAAAATAAAAAGAGAACCGACTGTATGGGAAAACATATTTACCAATGATACCTCAGACAAGGGTTTAATCTCCAAAATATATAAAGAACTTACACGACTCCACTCTAAGAAGACAAGCAACCCAATTAAAAAATAGGCAAAGGACTTGAACAGACACTTCTCCAAGGAGGACATACAGAGGATCCAGAGACACATGAAAAGATGCTCGATATCACTAGCTATCAGAGAGATGCAAATTAAAACCACAATGAGATACCACTTGACACCAGTCAGAATGGCCATCATAAACAAAGCAACAAACAACAAGTGTTGGAGAGGTTGTGGAGAAGAGGGGACTCTAGGGCACTGTTGGTGGGATTGCAGACTGGTACAACCACTGTGGAAAGCAGTATGGAATTTTCTAAGAAAACTAAAAATGGATCTACCTTTTGACCCAGCAATTCCACTGCTAGGATTATATCCTAAGAACCCTGAAACACCAATCCAAAAGAATCTATGCACCCCTATGTTCATAGCAGCACAATTTACAATAGCAAAGTGCTGGAAGCAACCTAGGTGCCCATCAGTTAATGAATGGATCAAAAAACTGTGGTACATTTACACAATGGAATTCTATGCAGCAGAAAGAAAGAAGGAGCTCCTACCCTTTGCGACAGCATGGAAGGAATTGGAGAGTATCATGCTAAGCGAAATAAGCCAGGCAGTGAAAGACAAATACCATATGATCTCACCTTTAACAGGAAGCTAATCAACAAAACAAAGAAACAAGCATAATATAAACAAAGACACTGAATTTGAGAACAATCTGACAGTGACCAGAGGGGGAGGGGAGGGAATTTCAGGGGAAAAGGGGAACGGTTTAGAGCAACAAGTATAAAGGATTCATGGACAAAAACTATGGGGGGTGGAAATGGGAGGAAGGTGGGGAGGGCTGGGGTGGTGGGCTGGGGCAGGGTAAAAGACAGAAAACTGTACAATATCAACAATTAAAAAATACTGATTAAAAAACAAAAAAAAAAACAAAAAAAAGAAGAAAACAAAAACAAAACAAAAAAAAAACAAAAAAAAACAATAGCCAAGTGTTGGAAGCAACCTAGGTGCCCATCAGTAAATGAATGGATCAAAAAAACTATAGTACATTTATACAATGGAATTCTAGGCAGCAGAAAGAAAGAAGGAGCTCCTACCCTTTGCAACAGCATGGATGGAGCTGGAGAGCATTATGCTAAGAGAAATAAGCCAGGCAATGAAGGACAAATACCATATGATCTCACCTTTAACAGGAACCTAATCAACAAAACAAACAAATAAGCAAAATATAACCAAAGCCATTGAAATCGAGAACAGGCTGACAGTCATCAGAGGGGAGAGGGGAGGGAATTTCAGGGGAAAAGGGGAAGGGATCAGAGCAACAAGTATAAAAGACACATGGATGGAAACTAGGAGGGGTGGAAATGGGAGGGTGGTGGGGAGGGCTGGGGCGGTGGGCTGGAATGGGAGTAGAAGACAGAAATTGTACAAGAACAACAATTAAAATAAATAAAGAAAAAAAACAAAACAAAACAAAAAAATGCTCTTAGCCTGACTGGTGTAGCTCAGCGCATCGAGTGCAGGCTATGAACCAAAAGATCACTGGTTCAATTCCCAGTCAGGGCACATGCCTGGGTTGTAGGCCAGGTCCCCAGTGGAGGACGTGTGAGAGGCAACCACACATTGATGTTTCTCTCCCTCTCTTTCTCCTTCCTTTCTCCTCTCTCTAAAATAAATAAATAAATAAAATCTTTAAAAAAATACTTTTAAATGCCAAAAGAAAAAAAAAACAAATAAAACAAAAATATTTAGAAATATGAAAGACTACAGGTGAGGGTGTGGGTGCAGAAGGACAATGGGTGTAGTTTATCCGGTGGGGAGGAGTATTTTATCCTTGACATTGTTTAGAGTTATGTATAGTGCCTGTATAGAGTGATAAAAAAAAGGCAGGTAAATTTGAAGTCAACTATTTATTGCTGTTAAATTCTTCAGTCAATGCCTTACCTTATTGCCTGAAATTGGGAGATTGCTCCCATCATCCTCCCACTCCTTCTTGGTACATTTCTGATTAAGAATACCAATTATATTAAAATATAGTTATTGGTATATTAAAAAAACTAATTGATCATATGGTAACATAGCTTCTTTGTCTTGCTATTTAAATAAGATCTGGTGGTAGGTCTAATAGCTACTGTCATCTTCAATAATGGTGGGTATACATGATATTTACAGATATATGCAACCAGTATAATGTGAAAAGAGAAATGTCAGTGCATTCTTTTCATGACAAAGTCACAAGTACTGCTGAGATTTGTTGTCCTTATTTATAATAAAAGGAGATACACATTTTAGTTACAGGTTAGCAAAAACAAAGATGTAATTTTTTTCCACTCCAATGTATAGACCTCACAGAAGTCACTGGAGAGTCTGACTAAGGGGTATAACATAATATGATTTACATTTTTTAAAAAAGATCAGCCTAATGGATGGTGGGGGGTGAGGCAAAAAAAAAAAAAAAATGTACCAAGATCATCTCCTGTTCAGAAGCTGGCAGTGGCCAGCAGTAAGGAAGGGTGACACCCAGCTTCTTTTGCTGAGAGGCTGCTAAAGAACAGAAGGTATGTCCTTATGAGCATTCTTTGGCTCATGAAGAAAAACAAAGCACCTCAAGTCCTCTGCTGCAGGGAAAGGAAAGGAGGTTATGGCCAGAGAATACCCCTGGCAAGTCAGTGAGGCTTAGAGAAAAGAAACCTCCACCTTGGTTTCCTGTAAGATGGGTCTGCTGATAACTACCATCCAGGCTGGTTCTGCAGACAAGACGAGCTGCCGCAGACAAGACGAGCTGCCGCTCACAGGGAACTCTCAGGAAGTGGGTAATGCCATGATGGGACCTTCCTCTTCTGGCATCATCTGTCTGGGACCTTGGTCATCAGCTTCAGAGGGAGGTGGAACATGGAATAGTCTTAGAGTCCATTTCGTCTTGCAGAAGTCAAGGGATGGCTCCAGAAGATCTAGCAAACTAGGGGCTGAAGGGGACTGGAGCCCAGTTGCACTATGAAGGGTTGGAACAAAACCAGCGCAAATACTCAGAATTTAAAACCTAGATTTCCCAGGTGAAAACATGCAAAAAGGAAACCTACTTTTTAGAAGGGAAAGGAGGGAAATCTGCTTACAGCAGAGAGTATGGAGTAGTGGCTAAAGCAGGTGCTCCACGCAATTCTCTAGACCTGGGATTTCCTCTCTTGATGCATTTGTGGAAGAGGCCCTGGATCACCACTTCTTAAAGGAAGCCTGTCTTGTAATGCAGGGTGGGGATGGGGTGGGGACTGTAAAGGCCTAGATCTGCTGGGCTCCCAGGGGATGGGCTGCTCGGAGCTGTGCAGGCAGCAAGGAGTAGAGTCCACCTCTGCCAATTCCTGTGCTCAGCCCAGGAGCTCCTGCCAGACAGCACTCCCTCCATCCCCACACCGGAGAATGATCCTCACTCAGATTCTTCCTCCTTTCTCTGTTCTAAGGGTCACTGAAACCTTCTAACTTCATTTGTTTGTTTGGTTTTTACTCTTTCTCTTCCAAATGCCTCCAATCTAAGAAGCAGCAGCTCTACTTCCACTGGTCTAGACCTCTCATAGTTCTCGAGTGGCCCCCCAAACCCATATAACAATGACAGAATATGTAAAGAAAGGGTGCGGGTTTCCTTTGGCCAGTCTGATACAGAGTCAAAAACACCGGTTCTCATCCATAGCTTGAAATGGGGAAGCAAAAGGAAACTTAAGTGCCGAACCTCCTTGCCATCCACTATTTGGAATTTATAAGGAACAATAATACAGAGGCAAAGGTGTGGTAAGCGGCCTGGGAGCAGAAGCAGTCTGTTTTTAAGTGTGAGAGCTGCAACGAGATCCCTGAAAATGACCTAAGAACCTCCCTACACCAAACCTCCGCCACCCCCATGCCCACTTTGAATCCAGATCTGCTGTACAGCTACTGCTGAGCCAACATCAAACCACTTTTTAAGAAGCGGGTGGGGGATATTCCTTCCCTAAATCCCTGCTCTTGTTGCAAGGGCTAAACAAAATGCTTTTATCAGGATTATTTCACTGGGCAAGGCATAAAGAAAGCAGTCCACTTGTAGTCTGAAGGTCAATAGTACTTCTCTTGTTTGAATTCATGGCTCCTCTCTGAGGGCAAGGCTAAATTGTGCAACCCTGGGGTTGGGGAACAGGGGGTGTCTGTGGCAATGTATCTTCATTTAAAGACTTAAACAGGACCAGGCTGCTGTGGGCAGCTGACCAAGGCTGACCAGAAAATTACACCTTCTACCCTTCCTTTGGCCCTGTCATTAGATTTTTTTTTTTTTTAGGTCAATAAAATGTTATCAACACTCCTCCACTGGAAATTATTTGTGGTTGCAATTAAGTGTGACTGTTACAACTGCTGACAAAGGATTCCAAAATCGAAGGACCCGAGAGTAAAATGAAGCCCCTTAGCAAAAACTGCTCTAGCTTTTTCCACTTCATTTAGGCTGCGTACACTGGGCAGCTTTCATTAGAATCTCTGCTTTCACTCCTACTCATACTAAGGGTTTTGTTTTGTTTCTCTAATGAATCACATCTGGAATGTTTTAAAAAGTCATCTGTTTTGAACTGAATGTTTATGTGCCCCCAAAATTCATGTTTAAGCCCCAACCCTCGATGTGATGGTTTTTGGGAAGTAATTTGGGGCATTTGGGAAGTAATTAGGTTTAGATGAGGTCATGAGTGTAAGGGGGCATGGTAGGCTTAGTGTCCTTAAAAGAAGAGGAAGTGAGACCAAACTCTCTTTCCTCCAGGTTAGGGCACCGTGAGAAGGTTAGATGACTGTCCGCAAGCAAGAAAGAGAGCTCTCACCAGGAACTGAATCTGCTGGCACCCTCAGCTAGAATTTCTCAGCCTCCAGAACTGTAAGAAATACTGATCAGTTCTTTAAGCCACCCATACTATGGTATTTTGTTGTAGCAGTCTAAGGCGACTAAGACAGCATCCTAATTAAAGAACAGTCTTGTGTTTGCTATAATAAATGAAAAAGTACACATTAGTGCCCTAACTGCGTATGTCTTCTTCCACCATCCAAGGAATTAGAAAGAAGAACTTGAAGTAAGGTGGTTACATGAGCAAACTTATATATGGGTCTCCCATTATTAACTAACATCTAACTGTATTTACATTTTAATCATTTTCCTGAAAAACCCATAGTACCCAAATCAGCATGGACATAGGGAATTTTGGCACTGGAAAAGAAGTAATCTGACCATATTACTTTACAGATGTGGAAACTGGGATCCAGAGAGGCAAAGCAACAGGTATAAGGTCTGATAGCAACATAATGACAGAAGTCAAAATAAAACCTAAGACTTCTAATATACACTGAAATGTGCAAAAAGACAAGGCAGTAAAGATACAAAGCTCTACACATGTCCCTCAAACTCATCTGCTCCAGCTACGCCCCAGACACCATCTTCAGGACAGCGAGGTTGCCTCCCACTGGTCCTCTACTTCTAACCCTTGGCCTCCTCCAAGCTGTTCTCCACTCAGTAGCCAGAAAAGTCTTCTCAAAACACAAACCACACCCTTGCTTAACCTCCCCACCCCACCCCCACCTCTGCTAGTGACTCCCTGTTGTTCTTGGGATGACAGTCTAAACCTTGGCCATGTCCTTTGAGGGTCTTCATGGTCTGGTTCCTGTTGACTGCTGTAGACTCACCGTCTCCCACCTACCAGCCACACTTGACTTCAAAGCAGCATGTTCCATCCTGTCACAGGACCCTCGCACATGCTGTGTCCAGGCTCCGACGCTCACTTTTCCCTTTAACTGGGTTAATATCTTCCTTTCCTTCATATCTCACTTCCCCATAGAAACCTTCCCTGACCTTCCATGACAAGGTCAAGGTCCTTGGTTAGATGCCCTCATAGCAGCATGCTTCTTTCCATTTCAAAGCTTTTATTTCCACTTGTTATTATGTTCTTGATACTGTGATTATTAATTAACATCTGCCTCCTCCATTAGACTCTGAGTCACCAGAACCTTGCCTGGCTTGTTCACCATTTTACCTGCTCACTACCAACACAGTGCAAGTGCAGGAGATGCTCAATCAACACGAATATGAATGAGAGAATAAATGAGAAAAGAATCTAAACATACATGTAAAGCCCTTGATTGAGGACTAGATATGGCTTCCAAATCACCTGTACTTTGGGAAGCTAGTCAATGATCGATGCCACTTAACACAGACCTTTCTAGGAAGAGGGAAATTACTTCATACTCTTCTCTCAGAAGCACACCTGCATCTTTAAGATGACATCACATAAAATATAATAACATTTCAAAGTGTACTCGATAAAATGTTACTTCCACCAACAATGTGAGACCTTCAGTCAAACATAAGCTCCCAAACTAAACAAAACCTCCAGGTCCCAACGGCGAGGTTCGCTCCTTACTACCATTTCCTGGGAGCCCATAAATTGAGCCCTTCGTTATACAACACACAGAGATAACCCTCCCCTCGTACCATCCCTGTTTTCAGGCACATTCTTCACGACTATCTCCAGCAGCCAGCTCATTTCTCATTTTAGACACTCCTCCACTTCCCCTCGGGGAAGAGCACGCACATGGCAGGCCTATTTCCGCAATCTGACAATAATTTAAATTAAATTTCAGCTTCAATTGTTGGTTGCGTTAGGGAGAGAGACTGTCACAGAGAAACAGAAAAACTTAAGGCAACAGTGTGGCAGAGACATGATGTGACAAAGCCTGCATTAGCCGGAAAGAAGAATGATTCTGCCACAGCAAAGAGAGCAGGGCAAGCAGAGAGTTGTCAACAGCTATGAAAAAGATAACAGAAACATAACCACAAGCAAACTCCCTTTCCCATGTGAAGACAAAACAATGTGAAATTCTGATTAGGGGAAGATAATTTAAAATTATTTAAAGCCAAAGTTTTTTCAGCTAAATGTAATATTCAAATTTGTGAAAAGCAAACTATGTTAAGAAGTTGTTTTCTCTCTTCTATCTCCACAGAATTTAGTGCCTTTGATGACATTTAGACAGGTGGCTGGTGGGGTGCTATCTGTGAGCATGGACATCTCATTCAAAGTGCAGTTGCTTCTGTTAGCTACAGGTGAATCATGTGCCTTTTGGGTTATTAGAAAATTTTTAAAAGCCCTTCTTTCTTTTAAATTATTGGCATAATAAAACTAGGAGATCATCAGGTCCAATTAGGGTCCATTCAGCACCTCTTATTTTGTTTTCCACTATCTTGGAAGCTTAGAGTCAATAAAAGGCATTTTAAGCCACAGCCTTATTTACCTTCTCCAAATAAGATAAGCTAAACACATAAGGTGGGGGTGGTGGGCAGCGTGGCAGGTACCCTGCATCATTTTCCCAGGTAAGACTCCTCCACTAGCCCTGGAGGGAAAGTGGGGAAGAATTCCACTCAGGTGCAGCTGGGAGAACCTGACCCATTCCAGTCCCTACAAAGCTGGGTCTCTCCAAAGTGGCTTTCTTATTTTCTTCACAGTATTGAGAATGCTCAAGAATTCAAGGCACGCTCACTTTTCATTGTAATCTCAGAACACATTCCAGGCTGAGATACAAATGATGTATGTGCTGGTAGTCCGCTGTTTTTCAACGGCCTGGAATATACTCCTTTCCATTAAACAGATCGACCAGAGATGAGTGTGACTGACAACTCTCACAGACTTCTTTCCTTCTCAACCACATGGTGGGCACCAGGAGCAGTGCTCTGCACTCAGTAAATACCAGTTAAATGGAAAGAAATTGAGACCTCAAAAGGGGGATGGTTTTAACTTTAACAGAAAATTTCTGTCCCTACCATCATCTTGAGAGATTCCTGTAGCACCAATCGGGTTAGACTCAAAAGCACTGGCATTAACAATCCCACATCTGCAGAAATCTTGTGTGTAACCCACACTGCTTCTATCCTCTTATCTTCAGGCTGATTTACTTTATTAGCTCATGAAAGCCTGGCATTATGTTCATTTATCTTGCTTTGTATACCACAAGTTCTCTTCAGGTATGCCTTGGTTTTGCCTCTTGTTTTATGAATTTTCTTCAAAAGATGAAAATATATGTACAGAAAAAGACAGACATTCTTAAAGTGTTGCCAAGATAAATCCAGTTCATGTTTATAGTAACCTTCTAAAGACAGCATGAAACACATAAACAATAAAGCAGCCACTCATTCATTTATCCAACAAATGTTAACTGGATGCACTCTGTGCCAGACACCATCCCAGATATTAGGACTATAGCAGAAAGATAAAAGTTATATTTTAGTGTGGACAGACTCTGATAAGTAGAAAACACATCATGTGGCAGGTGATGATAACTACTATGAAGAAAAAAATCAAGTTGGGTAAGAAGAGCAGGGAATGCAGGGATGAACTGGGGGTGGGGTTTGGAGATGACTTCCAACATGGGGATACAAAACAGCCTAGCTAAGAACAACTAAGGAGATAATGGAAGGAACAGAAGGAAGTCAGTCACATGGGTGTGTAAAAGAGTTCTCCACATAGAGAGAAATAGCAATTGCTAAGGCCCTGAGATGAACGGAGGAGAATAAGGGCCAGTGTGGTGCAGGTGCAGAAAAAGGGGAAGGGGCAGGTGATGAGGTCCAGGAGTAGCAAGGTAACCAAGCTATGCTGGACCTCAAGGATCACTAGGAGGATGTGGTAATGCCACTGGAATGTCACTGAAGAAGGAGACATGAAAGAGACAATGTGTGATTTAGGCTTAAAAGAAACCTTCCATGGACTTTCGGCCAAGATGGAGGTGTAGGTAGGCACACTGTGCCTCCTTGCACAACCAAAATTAGGACAACAAAAATTTAGAAACAAAATAACAATCAGAACTGACAGAAAAATTGAACTGTGTGGAAGTTCGACAACCAAGGAGTTAAAGTAGACACATTCATCCAGACTGGTAGGAGGGGTGAAGTCAGGTGGCTGGGCAGAGACAGGTCACAGCAAAAAAAAAAAAAGCAGTGGCTGGACGACCCCAGACTCACAAGGCAGCAGTCGGTGGACCTAGTGAGGCAGCGGATTGTGGAGGGTCTTGGCACGCAAGGGGGCTTGGGGAACTGGGCAGTCTCACATTCCCATGCAGATAAAACAGGCAAAACTGGGGAGCAAGACAGACTGCGCAACACAGGGTCCCAGCACAGGGAAATAAAGCCTCAAAACACTGATTGAAAACACCTGTGGGGGTTGAGGTGCCGGGAGAAACTCCTAGCCTCACACGAGAGTTCGTCAGAGAGACCCACAGGGTCCTAGAATGTACACAAGCCCACCCACATGGGAATCAGCACCAGAAGGGTCCAGTTGGCTTGGGGGAAGCGGCAGAACTGACTGAAATCGGGTAAAGAGTGGACCTAGCACCATTGTTCCCTCTCAGACCCCTCCCCCACATACAGCATCACAACCCAGCAACTGGGTTGCCCTGCCCAGGCAAATACCTAAGGCTCTGTCCCTCACTACATAACCAGCATGAGAAGACAAAAAAAAAAAAAAAAAAGAAAGAAAATAAAAAAGAAAAAAGGCCCAAATGAAAGACCAGATCAAAGCTCCAGAAAAAAATACAACCAAGCGATGAAGAGATAGCCAACCTATCAGATGCATAGTTCAAAACACTGGTGATCAAGATGCTCACGGAATTGGTTGAATTTGGTCACAAATTAGATGAAAAAATCCAGGCTATGCTAAGTGAAATAAAGGAAAATGTACAGAGAACCAATAGTGATGGGAAGGAAACTGGGACTCAAATCAATGGAGTGGACCAGAAGGAAGAAAGAAACATCCAATCAGAAAAGAATGAAGAAACGAGAATTCAAAAAAATGAGGAGAGGCTTAGGAACCTCCAGGACATCTTTAAATGTTCCAACATCCGAATTATAGGGGTACCAGAAGGAGAAGAGGAAGAGCAACAAATGGAAAAGTTATTTGAACAAATAATAAAGGAGAACTTCCCCATTCTGGCAAAGGAAAGACTTCCAGGAAGTCCAGGAAGCTCAGAGAGTCTCAAAGAAGTTGGATCCAAGGTGGAACACACCAAGGCACATCAGAATTCCATTAGCCAAGATTAAAATGAAGGAGAGAATGCTAGAAGCAGCAAGAGATAAGGAGAGAGTTACCTACAAAGGAGTGTCCATAAGACTGTCAGCTGATTTCTCAAAAGAGACCTTATAGGCAAGAAGGGCTGGAAAGAAGTATTCCAAGTCATGAAAGGCAAGGACCTACATCCAAGATTGCTCTATCCAGCAAAGCTTTCATTTAGAATGGAAGGGCAGATAAAGTGCTTCTCAGATAAGGTGAAGTTAAAGGAGTTCATGATCACCAAGCCCTTGTTATATGAAACGTTAAAGGGACTTATCTAAGAAAAAGAAGATAAAAAAACATGTACAGTAAAATGACAGCAAACTCACAACTATTCAGAACCACAGAAATGGAGATCACATAGAGGGTTATCAACAGGGGAGTGGGAGGAGGAGAGGGGGGAAAAGGTACAGAGAATAAGTAGCATAGACAGTAGGTAGAAAATAGGCAGCAGGAAGGCAAGAATAGTATGGGAAATGTAGAAGCTAAAGAATTTATGACACATGGACATGAACTCAAGGGGGGGATGTGGGTGGGAAAGGTGTGGAGGGTAATGAAGAGGGGAAAATGGGACAACTGTAATAGCATAATCAATAAAATATTTAAAAAAAAAAAAAGAAAGAAATCATCTAGCTGCTGAGTTGAGAGTGGACAGCAAAGGGTCAAGGGCAGATGAATGGGGACCATGTGGGAGGCCCCTGGAATAATCCAGCCACTATGGAGATGATGGGGGCCTGATAAAGGTGGTCCCAGTGGAGGTGGTAATGGTGTGGTTCTGGCTCTATTTAAAGGCAGAGCTGACAGTGGTGTTATCAACCAGTCACCTGTGGATTGAGACTGCTTGGATGTGAATCAAGTTCTACAGGATGAAATCAGCAGCTGAGGCATTTTGTCAAATACTTCTATTAATTATTATTTACAGAAGTGGCTCATTTAAAAACAAACTTGTTCCACCTAAAAGGGCACAGGACTTCACAACCCTCTTGTTTTAAACAACACATAAACATTATTGTTATTTCCCCTTTCCTGGTATCATTTATCCTTTATGAGAGTTACCAAATTTACATTTGAAAAACATCCATTAGACAAATCTTAATTGAGGGCTGAATACATACCAGCCACTTTCTTGGGCACCAGGGAATAGACAACACCCCTGTTCCATAGCCCTGGATTATTTTACAATATCAATAGTAAGTATCCTGGCTTGTTGTAACATTGCACCATAGTCCTACTTGCATTATTGTATTGAATCCTTCCAGCAACCCTATCATCATCAGTATTTTTCCAACCAAGGAAACCATAACACAGAGAGGTTGAATGTGTTGTCCAAGGTCTCACAGCTAGGAAGTAGTTAGGCTAGAATTCAAAATACCAAAACCAGAACTGTTAGCTTCAACCTTCTCCTGGATCTAAGGTCCAGTCCTAGGACTTATATTTTCACTCATCCTCTGTCACTTTGGGCAGGACACTTGACTTATCTCAGCTTCAATTGTCACAACTGCACAATGAAATTCTCCCAACAAGATAAACTCTTCCAGGTCCCTGTCAAGTCTAAAAGTTTTAGAGATCTTGCTCTGGAATCCAGTGTTCCCAGTCCCTTATCCCCCACTGTAAGGAGAGCAGAAATGCAAAGCACACCAGCCACACAGTATAACTTCTCAAGGTTAACTTTTGCATAAAGCAACGTGAAGCACTTCCCCTGATGAACCTTTGGGTTCCAACCTTCCAGCTGGAAGAAAATAAGCCAATTTCAAGGATACTCTAAGGTGGATATAAATGTTACCAGAAGAATCTATAGCAAAATTTATTTCTTTCAAAACCAACCATGTGGAATTACTCCCTTACAGAAAGGGGAAAACCAGTAAGATACGCCTGCTCCATGCTTGGTTAACTTCTAACAAAATAAAGAGCAATTTCCACTTGTCTGCAGATGACTGAGTCTTAAGTTTCACTTCCTTCAGTGTCCTTGTGTCTGACCCAGGGTAAAGCTCAATAGATACCAGTTGATTGAATTAGTGCATGAATGACTCAGTGAATGAACTAAAGAATAAACAAATAAATTCATTAACTCTATAGTAATAAATATGTCCTTGGCTGGAATTTATATAGATCTGGCCCACAAAAGCATCACTTCCCCCTGCCATGTAAAGGCAAAGAAAATACTTTAAATTTATTGATTTTAGTGTTCTTTGAAGATTCCAATTATAGAAATTGATATTTCGAGATATGTGGGGAGTAACAGAAATCTCATTTACAGAACCGTAAGAGGAAATGTCAATCTGCTCATGAAAGAAGCACAACAAACACCTTTAATTCCCTGTCTAAAGAGTTAACCCAAGGCTGGCATTCTAACCACTGAAGATAAGCCCATGGTTCAGTTTCAAATGCTTCACCATCAATACTGGCTAGGAAATGATGCTGCTAGAGAAACCACCTGCTTACACTGAGTCGACACTCTCCATAAAATGATCCACACACAACAGTGTGAGTTAGACAGCAGGGTGGAAGAAGACACACAAACCATGAGAATGCTCCTGGACCCTTCACTCTTTTGACATTTTTTGAGAAGTTACCTAAGAATTGAAGTATCAATCAAATATAAAAGTTTATGCACAGTAAATGTCAAGGGAAAAAGTCAACGTACCAGCTTTTCTTCACAGAGAATGAACATCAGACACAACTGAGAAAAGCAAGAAAAAAATAAAAACGACTTCTGCTATTGAAACCAGGAATATATAACCAGATCAAAGATGAGGCTTGATGCAATTATGTAAGTCATTTGGGGACAAACTCAATTAGCTGGGAACAGAAGCCTGGATGGAACTTCCTAACCAGGATAATTTACATAATTTTCAGGTGGACAGACTCAGGCTACATTTTAGAAAAAGAAAACACAAGAGAAAGCATTTTAAAACATTTATTTTCTGGTGAATTTCTTACTGCAAATAATCTCAGTCAAAATAGAATTAATGATAAACTGCAAAATGAGGCAGTTGAGATGTAAACTTTGTCAATATAACAAACTTATTCTTTAAATTCACTACAGTTCCTTCCCTTCCTCCTTCCCTCCCTCCCTCCCTCCCTCCCTCCCTTCCTCCCTCCCTGCCTTCCTTCCTTCCTTTCTTCCTTCTTTCCTTCCTCCCTTCCTTCCTTTTAAACCATGGATGATACTTCTGGATACTTAGGTTTAAAGCTTGCACACACTATTTGGTGAAGCATACATGATACAGACAAAACTTTCCTTCTCCACTAGTTTTAACAGCCTGTTCAGATCTGCATTTGGTAACAGTGTGGTTGTTGTTTGCTTTTCTTTGGTGTCTATGAATGGAGCAAAATAGCATGTGGATCTGAACCACAAAAAATGGCAATTTAATACTATTCACACTAACATTAAAGAGTAAGTGTCCACAGGCACTTTTTAACACCGACTTCACCACTTGTTCTAGAGTATGAAGATAGTCATTGTTAGTAACTGGGAAACACTGGAAACAGCCAAAGTGCCCTTCAAGGGAGAATCAGGTTAACATAAACTATGACTCATTTGCTTTGTGCATGAAAGAGCAGCAGTGCAATGAGACATATCCTTCACCAGGCGAATGGAATGGATCAGTACACTGTGCTATGTTCATACAATGGAATATTACTTCAGTGATTATAAAAGAAGTGAGTTCTCAAGCCATGAGAAGGCCTGGAGGAGCTTCAGTGAAAGAAGCCAATCTGAAAAGGCTACCCACTACATGACATACTTGAAAAGTCAAGACTCTGGAGACAATAAAAATGACCAGTGTTGTCAGGGGTTGGGGGTAGGAGAGATAAACAGGTAGAGCACAGAAGACTTTTAGGGCAGTGAAATTATTCTATAAGACACTGTAATGGTGGATACCTGTCATTACACATTTGTCACTACCCATAGAAAGTACAACACCAAGTGAACACTAAGGTAAACAATTGACTCTGGGTGATTATGATGTGTATGCTTCCTAGTTGTCACCACTTTGGTGGGGTGTCAATGGTACGGGGAGGCTGTGCCTGTGTGAGGGCAGAGGGTTTATGGAAGCTCTCTGTAATTTCTGCTTAATTTTACTGTGAACCTAAAACTGCTCTAAAAAATAAACATTACTTTCAAAAAAGGAAAAGCAAATTGCAAGGTAAAACAAAAATTGATGACACTTATGTCTTTAAAATACTACCACAGACTAATTTTTATATCTGTATCTGCCTATATGTCTAGCTACATCTAAATATCTGGAAGGAGGCTGAGCTGATCCCCAGAATTAGACCCGAGGAGGTCAGTGGGGTGGGGGCAGTCAAGGGCTGTGAGTTCTATCTCTGTTGTTTGATTTTTTTAAGATGATGGGCCTGTTAGTTAAAATATTCACTTTGTATTTTATGTGAAAGTATTCGAAAGCAAATTACAGGTATCATGAGATGCTATCCCTTCAGTATTTATCTTTAAAAACAAAGACATTTTTCTACCCTAAAATTATTTTTCTAATAGCAGAAGCAGCAGAAAAAAATCATCTACTAAATTACTGGGGTGATTCAAGTTATCTACATCAAAAAGCTAGGCTGGTCTCAAAGAAAAATCTAAACACTAAGTGTTGGGAACTGATTTAATGGTTATTTCTAGGTCTTCCTAAAAACATCAGTATTACCCCTGTGTCTTACTTTTATCTAATGTTTTACATTCTTTTCTTTAAAACACTGACATCCTCCCTGGCTAGTGTGGCTCAATGGATTGAGTGCTGGCCTGCAAACTGAATGGCTCCCAGATCAATTCCCAGCCAGGGCACAAGCCTGGGTTGCAGGCCAGGTCCCCAGTTGGGGGCATGCGAGAGAGGATGGATAAAACACTGACATCCTCATAGACCAACAGGTCAAAGTTAACTGTATTTGTTTACCTTAGTCATTTAAATTACTAAAGTAATACAATGCAAAGCTAATCATAACAGATTGAGTATCTTAAACAGGGATACTTAACCTAGAATTATCAGACTTCCAAAGAGTGCATGGATAAATTCAGGACATCTGTGAGCTTGGACAGAAAAAAAAATCTTTAGTTTCACTAAAAACTGAAATTCAGCATTTCCTTCCAGTATGAATAGAGGCTACAAATCACAGAAGCATTAGCAGACCTGTGAATCTGTTACCATAGAAATCACTATATTTTTAAATCACAGTGTGGTTGATGTGAGTATTTCAAAATATCATTTGCTCTTATCTCATGTTAGGTGTATTAATTTTTAGATGTGTTGCTAGGTCTTTTACTTAATGCAGTGATTACGATGCACGTTATGTAACTCTTATTACAAACTTGTTTTTAAATATTTGGATAATTGTATTTCAGTATAACTGGGTATTATTGTAACCTTATGTATTTCACTGTAAGCACATATAAACAGTTTTCTGAGGGGAAGGGCTGTTTACAGGTTTCACAAGATGTCAAAGGTCAAGAACCCCTGGAACCCAGCCACTCTGTCCAGCGATTCCAGTCTCTCAACAGAACCGCTGTTCCCAGTGCCAGGCGCAGTCTTCGGCACTTACTCTTTTGCATGGACAAATATATTTATGAACATCTGGGAGCACACTTTATATTTTATGTGTTCTATAATTGTGTTTTATACTTATATTTTGTAATATACTTACAAGTCTATATAGTTCAGATATTCTTGCTGTTTCCAGCTTTTGGCTGCTATTAAGAAATTCTGTAATAAAACTCCTTGTATATGTCTCCTCATACACTGGCATTTTTTTAAGTTTCAAGATCAGTTCTACTTGTGAAATACTGGTGCCAACAATAATACCCTCAAATTTAACTATAAGCTAATTTTGCATTATGAAATCAACAGTAACAATAGCTAGTACTTTTTCTGCTCACTACGGGCTAGGTCCTAAGTGCTTTATGTGAATTAATTTACTTTAATCCTTACAACTCAAAGGTGGGGCACTGTTATGATTTCAGTTTACAGGTGAGGAAACTGAGGTTCAGAGTGGTGTTCAGTATCTAGCTCCCAAAGTTTGTAATTCTAATGACAAATCCAAACAAAAAGTATTCTTGGAGCACAAGAAACCTCATCAACATAGGCCCCCTCAGTGTCACTCTGAAGGGGAATAGTAAACGATGACTGACACTTGACTACATCATTAACTTCTGAGAGTGTGTCCTGAAGTGGCTTGGAATTTCTTTGTCACTGTGCTTTTGAAGAGGTGGATCAAAGAGAAAAAGATCACAGTGATTATTACAATCCACCACGTAATCAATTAGGGCAAAGGCAAGATGAGATGTGTCTATGTCAACAATGAGCAAATTTGCCATCAGAGTTGGCAGCATGAGAACAACCTTGAACTTGGCATAGGGTCTCCACTATCTTAGGCCCAAAGATTTCACAGGCAGCAAGGGCAGATCATAAATTCAAATGAAAAAAAATGCCAACAGGTTAAATATAAGCATGTGCTAATGAAGACCCAATTGCAGAGGCAGGCCTGGTCTCCTTGGTGATAAGAGCATTATTAAAATCCACATAATTTATCAAGGCCTCATGCTGGCCAGGGTCAAGGCCACTCTTTCCAGTTAGCAAGTTCCAAAAGAGACCAAAAGAAACAAAACCACAGAAATGGTATCTTTTTAAATTATCTAGACTCTGCTGAGCAGAGGTAAAATAATCCTGCTGCTATTTCGTGTCTGGATTAACATATCCTAGCAATGAAGTTCATTTGGCTTAATAGAGACCAGAAAGCTTTTCCCTTTCTATATCAACATTTGTGATTTGAGCATCCATGAGACAGGGTAGATGATCAGAAAGCACAGTAATGGGAATTCAGGGATGTATGTCACAAACCTCAAAGGTGGTTTGCCCATAAAATGGGATGAATGCCCTATACATCATCCACCACCAGCAGCCATGGAGCCAAACACTTTCTTCTCCTTCCTGTCCTGGACGCAGTATGGGGAAGCTGTGGAATCCAACCATCCTGGGCTTGAATCTACAATAAGCTGGGACTTAGAGCAAACTGCTTATCTCTCTGAGCCTCAGTTTCCTCATTTTCAAAAAGGGTATGGGAACACTTATGGTCACAGGACAGTTGTGAAATTAAAGGGATCTCATCCCACCTCCAGTTATGGTTCAGACTGCTGCCCCAGGAAAGCCCCACCAGCATGGAAAGGAAGCCCCTCCGCCAGCCCCATCCCCACCAGGGCAGCGGGAAGGACTCCTCCCACAGAAGGGGTGTAAGCAGGTGTCCCATATAAAGTCATGGACTTAGCAAGGGACCAGAGATATAGTTCAAAGGGAGATGGGCCAGAGAAAGGTGAAAACTATCCCCCACTCTGAGTTTCTGTACAAGATCTCAACTGCTCCGAACAGCATTTCTACCTCTCATTGCCAGAAGGGGTATAAACCTGTTCACGGGTTTAAAAAATATCTATACCCTTTTAGCCAGGAATCTCTTATTTTATCCTTCTAATAGAAGATTAGACAAAGGTACTCTAGAATGCCCATCGGTGTCACTTATAGTAGGGAAAAATTGTAACTTATCTAAATATCTAATAAAGGGTTGGTTAAATAAATTTGGTGCATCCATTTGACAATGCACTTTATAATTACTAAAAATAATGTTCTTGAGGACTATTTCAAGATGTGGTAACATGATCTCAATAAATAAATGAAGAACACATGAATAAATTAATATGTGTTATGGTCTCAATTTTAAAAACTGTGTGCTTATATAAGCTTTAAAAGCTGGTTGAAAACAGGTGCTACTTAGGGATACATGTATGTAGCAAGTTCATAGACAGGAGAGGCAACAATAAACACTACACTCAGCACAGAAAGGGGTTTGCAAAGGCCTTTGGCTTTGCTGTTAAGGGCTACATAAAATTTTATATTATCCCTTACACCATTTTGTATGTCTGCACTATTTCATAATGAAGAAATTGTAAAGTAAGTGTGTGTATAATGCCAGGAAGGTAACACATCAAAATGTATCTACTGCTTCGTGATGGGATTATTGATGAATCCTACTGTTCAAATTTTCTGCAAAGAACATATATTCCCTTTCACCTTTTACATTGTCTTTATCATTAGGAAATATTTTTATATTCCCCGCTGAACTCATCTGTTTTTGAGAAAGGATGGTCGTTGCTAAGCAGGGCCCTCCATCAGGGGCACAGCTGGCTCTTCCACCGAGGGCTTTTCCTGAGGCACACCTCTTCACTCAGGTGCCTCTCGTCCATTAGAATTTGAACTAGAAAAGTGCTGCGGGGGAAGAAATGTCCCTGCAATCATCCCACTCATATCCCTTGACGTGAGAGGAGATCTGTAGGTGGCTGCTGGAAGCATTCTCTGCACTGCAAATTGTTCTCATAAGTGTAGGTTATGTTTTTTGTTTTTTTTTCTGGAACAGTTTGTGTTCTATCCTGCCAGGAAGCTGGGGGCTCAGCTAGTGGATTGGGTGAGGTGGTGGGAAAAAACAGAGACCAATTATATCATTAAATAGTGTGGACTCACCAGTCACAATTCATTTTTCACCAAGTAGTAGGGGTGAAGGTAGGAGGCTAGTTCTTTGGAGATACGTCACCATGCTTTAAGATCTTTCCAATATTATTTCAAGAGGAACTCTTAACATGGGGTCTTGGCTGGGCTCCATGGGGCCCATAAACTCACACATCAATCTTGTAAAAGTTTCTGGAGCTCAGTGCTATTATCACATTCCTAAAGGAGTCTGTGGTCCCCCAAACAATTGAGGATCCCATTCTGTAACAATAAGCTCTTTTCTTAGCTTATCCATTCCTATTTGGTCTCTAAGACCAAGTTCAATATGAGGTTGGAGAGGAGTTTAATAGGAAAACTCCCTTCCAGGCACCTATCAGAATTGTCAGCTGAGGCTTTAAAATAAAGCCAGATGTCAGAGGGAACTGTCTGGTATTATCATCACTCATACCCTGAGGGGCTCTATGTGTACTTTTTAATCAAAGGGGGAAGATTTTGTCTGCATTAACATTTCCCAATTTTATGTCACAGATATATTTCTTTAAAAGTGGTATGTGTGTTGAATTCCCCATATCCTGGAGAACTCACTGTTTTTTATTTTTAAAATCCATCAACTAATAACTATTTACCAAGAACTCACTTTTAGTAATGCTGTGTACACAGCATTCAGCTGGGACTCAATAGAAACTTGACCATGACCCCCAAAAGACCTCTGTCCCCTCATCTAGCAACTTCTTGCTCAAAGACATCTGGTGAATGTCTTTCCACTTATTAAATGGAATAAAAATCGAGAGTTACTAATACTACTTTCCCAAACCCTCGCATCCTCCAGTATGAGTCATCTATTGGAACCCACCTCTTTTTCAGATACTACTTTCCACTACACATAGAAACGGGCTCCAAACAACTCTGCAGTAATGCTGCTGGTTAGTCAAGGGACTATAACTCCACTAGATATCACCATTTAAAAGCACCTTTGAATAACCTTCAAAGGTCATTTATCAAAACAATTAATTTATTAGACTCATATTTATTTAGCCATTGTTTCCTTTATGGCAAAACATCTTCTTACGAGTGACTTCACCCACCACTTCATTTGATTCAACTCATCTCTACTGAATGCCTGCTAGGTGTAAGGCACTGAAAATCAGTATCACTTCCTCTGTGGCCACATCTCAGTCACACATCCTGTCATCTTCATGTGACTTGGACAGTCAGTAAAGCTGCACAAGGCCAGTTTTCATGTCCTCCAACAGCTTCTGGGATTCTCTTAACATTTACAATTATTATAACACTGTGTGACAATATCTGGAGAGAACTCTGCCCAGGTTCTGGAATCTGTATTACTAAGATTCAGGAAAAATGCCAGGCAAATTGGAAAGGAGTTTAGCTATAGCTGAATCCCTAAGCATAAAGGTAGATTTATTTTTCATAAAAGTCTCTTTACTGTGACAAAACATGATGTGAGATAGTTAGAGAGAGAGAAATAAAAAAAAAAAGACAAATCACAACTCATGATTGCAAATACTAATCTTTTCATATAAAAGAGGTTAGTGGTTTTTGATAAAAAGCTACTAGAAACATGTTTTCCTAAAAACATAAATATGCTTTGGGAATAATGAAAGATGAGGCAAGATCTTAGAAATGACCTAGATTAAAGTCTTGCCTAAATTGCTATGCCTCCCTGGGCTTCTAATTCTTCATTTTCAAAGTGAGAGAATAAGAATATATGATGGTTAAGGGTTCTTTACATTTTGAAAGCCAATGATTCTAATAATTGCCACAAAATTAAAAAAATTTTAAACATAAAGAACTTATTGCTGATAAGGACACTTCCACAGATTATACTTGTCAATAATAAAACATTCACTAAGTAAAGTAAAACCCGGAAGTAATGTTACAATGGCCACCTAGTAAACTGGTCCAACTCCATCAATCTGATGGTATAAGGGCTGGAACAAACACCATATGGTGAAATTAAAATGTGCAAGCACATTAATTAGATCATAGCTCAGGCTCACTCCATCATGGCTGTTTGTATCACAGAAAACTGCAATGATTAAAAATAACTCAAAGAGTATTGTTCACATGGGTAATTAAATGTTGTCAGATAAGAACCTAATAATCTATGTGCTATGAAGATTCAAATTTTCACAATGGTTGTAGAATAATTGATCTCAAACCCCTTTTTAAAAAACAAATGAGGAAACTGAGGCCCAGAGAGCAGAGAAGATGGCCAAAGTTACACTGTTATAGGCAGAGCCAGAACCATACCCCAGTTCTTAGCATAGAAACCTTCTCATCTTACAACAATGGGTTCTCTGGTCTCAGAGGAGGAGAAAGACCTGGGTCCAATGTTAGATGGATACAACATACACAGCGTTTAAACTCCAAGACAAGCAAAAGGTGAATAGACTTGGGGGGCCCAGGGAGAGCCTGAATCCCTACTCAACCCCACCCCCAGATAAGGAGGGCATCAGAGCCTCAGGTAGGCATCCACTGTGCCATGGGGAGACAAGGAAGCCACATAAAGAAAGTTACTGAAACTAAGCATTCAAGGATATGGGCCTGGGAAATGCAGGCCCATAAAGCTTTTTACTTCTATCATCACCAGCTTTCAACTACCATGTCACTTAAATACGTTTTGCAAATTCTGCTTTTAAAGAAAAACACAATGAGGCTAACATTTGGTGGGTGCCTAATACATGCCAGGTAATGTGCTTAATATTCTCACTTTTTAAAAAATATTTTTATCAGTATTTTTTTAATTGTTGATATTGTACAATTTTCTGTCTTTTACCCCACCCCCAGCCCACCAGAATATTCTCATTTTTATTGCTCTATTTCATCCTCACAAAAATTTTGTTAGCTTAAGTCTTTTCATCCCTATTTTCCAGATGAGGAATCAGGAGTGAGGAAAAGTGTCACACAAATGGTAAGTGGAGAATCTTAATTCAAACTAAGATCTGTTAAATCCAAAGTCACTCACTCAGCCATACTGCTGGAGATTTCTGGCCTTCAAGCCACCCAGTTGCTGAGTTGGGCCAACCTGCTAACTTCTCTGAAGGTGGACAAACATCTGGTCCATCTTCTGGAACCAGCTTCTAAAATAGCACAGTGGAATTTTTCTAGATTCTAGCCAGATGCACTGAGCTCATAACTCATTTTATAAAAGAAAAGACATGGGCAATAAACAACTTGGCTTGGAAGTTTAAGTTGGACACAAAGCTTTCTCCAGTAAAAATGAAATGTTTTTAAAAAGTTTTCCCTCAGGTCACAACTGCCATAGTCAGATCCTAGAAGCCCACTTAATGTGTGCAGCATGTTAACAAATAGACTCAGAGATGAGAGGTGTTCCCATGGCAGGCGAGTAGGAAGGACTGTACTTACACTTATGTCGAGACTACAAAGGCTAACAGCATCTTCATCTTGGGCGCTCTGCTTCCGTTTTCGCTGTAAAGAAAACGATAAAATGAAGTTCAGATGCAAACATGGATTATGGCTTTGATTAAGGAAAGAAAAAAAGCAGTCAAGTAGCACATGCAATCCTTGTCATTCCCACCTGGTTGCCCAAAACCTTGAACCAAGCTATGTAAATGAACAGTCCTAAGAAAGCCTAAGGAAGTCCAGGAAACTATTATGGTCTTCAGTTTATTTTGTTCATTAGATTCCACATTTAAGTGAGATCATATGGTATTTGTTCTTCTCTGCCTTATTTCACTTAGCATAATAATCTCCAGGTCCATCCATGCCATTGCAAAGAGTAAGAGTTCCTTCTTTTTATAGCTACATACAATTCCATTATGTAAATGTACCACAGTTTTATTTTGTTTTTTAATCCACTCATCTACTAATGGCCACTTGGGCTGTTTCCAGATCTTGGCTATTATAAATAACACTGCTATGAATATAGGGGTGCATATATTCTTTCTGATTGGTGTTTCTGGATTCTTATATAGTCCCAAAAGTGTGATCACTGGGTTAAATGGCAGTTCCACTTTAATTTTTTGAGGAAACTCCATACTGTCTTCCGTAGTGGCCTCACCAATCTGCATTCCCACCAACAGTGCATGAGGGTTTCCCTTATTCCACATCCTTCCCAACACTTGATCTTTGTTGATCTGTTGATAGTAGCCATTCTGGCAGATGGGATATAATACTTCATTGCAGTTTTAATTTGCATCTCTCTGATGATTAGAGATGTTGAGCATTTTTTCATGTATCTATTGGGCTCTGGATATCCTCTTTGAGGAAGTATCAAAATAGATCCAGAGGCATGGAAACATGGAATAGACTGACAGATCTCAGAGGAGAGGGGTTTGGGGTACTGGATAAAAGAAGGTGAAGAGATTAGACAAAGAACATACACGCATGGCCCATGGCACAAACAACAGTGTGGTGAAGGCAGAGGGACAGTAGGCAAAGGTGGGGGTGGGGGAATAGGGAACATCTATAATAGTGTGAACAATAAAAAAATACATGTTTTCAACATCTTTACCAAAAATTTTAATAAAATTATGTACAAGGAAATATTAAGCTCTAGGGTAATTGGTTTGCCTTATTATTTGTATTCATGCTGCTATAATTTCTTCCTCTTTATATTTCTTTCTTTTCTTTTTTCTTTTTTTGGTAAATGCCTTCATATATCAAGGTTTACAAATTTAGACACGAAGTTCAGATTCTTTCTAGCTTGGAAGAAAAAACTAGACTGGAAAGAAAATTTAATTCACTTAGAGATATTCCATTTTTAGAGCTGCTTTGTACTTGGGTAATTTAAATTTGTTCTAAACTTTATCCAGGGTCCTGATGTAATCGCAGAACCAGAATGTTGGAAAGAACCAGAATGTTGGAAAGAACCTTACACACCATCTCCAATCTTCCTTTCTCTTTTATAGCTATAAACACTGAGATTCAGAAAAGTTATTACTTGAAATGAAGAACACTGTACTTCAAATGAACTTATGACCAAGGAAGTCTGCCAGGTTAGATGAAGAAAAATATATTTTCCTCTATATAAAAAGAACAGAAACTCCATCTACAAACCACAATAAAGGCTCATCAAAGGCATATTCACCTCTCTTCTGAATCCCAGCTCAACCAACCAGGCAAGTACTGAGTCCCTAATTTGTGACTTGCTAAGTCTCCATATCCTACTTGGCAGAAAGCTACCAAAGAATTAAATAGCTGACATGAAGTGACAGTGGAATCAAGAGCCTTCAGCCCTCAAAGAAGGCCACCCCTTCCTCCTCCTCTACCAGACCCTGAGAGTGAACACTGGCAGAGACTGGAAAGCAACCAGACCTATCCTTGTCCACCTTACTATCATTGTTCTAGTATTTCTTCACTTCAGTTCAACAAAGATGTGTCATGCATCTACTATGAGCCATGTGTTTGCTCCTGGGAATGCAAACATCAGCAACTCCCATGGTTAAGGAACTTACATTCATGGAGGAAGGACAGGCTCTGAAATGATGAACTATAACGCAGTAAGATTCAAACAGCCTAGGGAAAGTCACTTCACTTCTCTGAGTCACCCTTTCTCAACTCTAATATGGGGGTGAGGACATTTGCTTCTATTCTCAAAGAGGGAGGAATAATTATGGTAACGCATATTAGAGCTTAGTGGAGCTCCTGGTACACAGTAGGTGCTCAAACCATGGGCTGGAGGGCTCTGGGAACGTGGTGAGGATTAATTAGTTTGGACTGGGTGGAGGTTGGAAAGGTCTTCTCCAAGGAAGAGACAGTTGATTAGGCCAGAAGGATGAATACGGGTTTGCCAGACAAAGGTGGGAGAGGACAGGGGCCTCCTGTGCCATAGCCAGCTACCTAGATATCTAAAATCCCAAAGATGAACATGGTCCTATCCAGAGTAGTGGAGTTCTATATCCTATATGTTACTGCACTCAAGCAGAGGAATGATTGAGAAATCCAATGCCAGGAGCCAGGACTTCTAAACCAGCCATTCTGGGATGGTGCTCAGGAATTAAGGAGCTTGTCAAGTTCTTAAGGAGTCAAACATTCCATTTTGGAATAGCCTTGAGAAGATGTTAGTAGCCATTTGCCATTTTTGAGAATGCTTCACATTCGCATAGGGTCCTGACCCTTACTGAATCATATCTAGTTACAATTAGAAGCAGCACTGTGGTATCAGTGAAGCCAATTCACTAGCTTATACTTATATGGTGACTTTCTGAGACAAGAGGCAAGTACGGCAATGGAGAACTCCCATTCTACAGGTAAATAAACTGAGGTCAGAGGAAATAAGCAATTTGCTCAAAGTTACACAGTTGCAGTGTAACACTCTGAATCCAGAATTCTAATTCCTAGGGCAAAATCCTTTACATACACTGTTTAAAGCATGTTTGACAAATAGGTTATAAATCATCTGCAATCTAGAATGTCTGGTAGCATCTGCCTGGAGAGCTGTATTGAGAAGGATTACACAGCACAACAAATGGCAGAAGGCTCCAATCAGTTAGTACAGGGGTAGTGGGTGTGGGGTAACAGTGGGGAATAGCTGTGTTGGTGTGCTGTGGCTGAGGACAACCTGGGCTATTCCTGACTAGCTTCTCTTGCCTTGAGAGGCTACAGTATTATATACCAGGGATCTTTGGAAATGCCAAGAGGGGGCTGAGGATCTTAGATGTTATCTGTGAAGTGGAAATAATGTCTACCAGGTCAGGCTGTTGTAAAGCTCATAGATGATTTGTATATAGTTCCTGGAATGAATTCTGGGACATAGTAGAAGGACAATAAATGGTTCTATATTACCTGAACTGTAAGCTATACAAATTTATACAGCTACCTGGTATTGTCAGATTACAGAACTTTATGCTGTTAGAGTTCCACTCCTGGGACTTAATGATGTCATCAACATGGCACATCAACAGTAGCCTGTTACACCAAGAAGACCACCCTGGTAAAGGACAAGGCATGATAGTAAGAGGCTCTTTTCCTCATAGGCATTCAGCCCTCTCCAGATCAACTCAACACACTACCCAGCTCTGAAACCTGGTCTCCTGAGCACCCCTAGCCCCAGACACGTCTACGTACAAGTGTTAAATCCAGAAGACAAATGTCCTCTAGTTGACTTTTTTATTAAGCCATGGATGATTAATCTGGGATAAAATAATCTCCTTAAGAAACCCAGAAATTTTATGGAATAAAAGCTGAATGGATTATGAAAGTGTATTTTCTTTTCAATTTCCACTATATAGGGTGGTGACTGACCACTGCCAACAACAAAGAAGGAATGTGAAGTTTAAATTCTGGCCCAAAGCAAAAATTTCACAAGGCAGCACTTAGTCATTTGTCTATTCACTCTGTTCATTGAGCACTTGTGAGGTGTGAAGCCCTGCTCTGAGTCCAGGGATACAGCAGTGAATGAGCCAGGTGTAATCTCTGCCAAGTAATTGGGAATAAAAAGAAAATAATAATTAGATTGTGATCCCTGCTGTGAATGAATCAGAGGAGGTGCTGAGAGAGAAACTAGCAGGAAATGCCTATTTTATGAAGATAATTTACTTTAGTGTTGTGTTTTATGGTTTTCAGTTGACCTCGTAAGACGTAAGTCCATGAAGGCGGGACTTGGTCTGTCATGGTCATCTTCCTAGAACCTGCTGTAGTGCCTGGTTACTTGGCCAACTCCCCCTAGAGGAACAGTTCTTAATTTTTGTTGTTGTTGTTGATGCCCTTGGCCCTGTTCTTTTTGGGAAACTTGTCCTCTTCACCAATTACCCAGCTCCAGGAGGGACACAGGTGAAGGAAGTGGAGAGAATCAAAAGGGCACCCATTCCCCCAGCCCAGTCAACCTAATCAACCCTTGTGATGGTGAGTGTGCACACGAAACAGCCCCATGCACGTGCTGAACATCCCACCCAAGAACTTCTAAATTCCACCCAAGAATTTCTAAAATGTTGGGGAGCTCATTCATGCCAATGATCTATCTAAGCAACAGCTCGTGGAATAAATCACCAGTGGCAAAGTTAAGCCCTGGAAACATAGACAAATTAACATCTCAGAAAGCAGGGTGTGGCAGGATACTGCTCTATTTTGAACTTCACCAAAGCGATTCATAAAGATACTACTCAGACTGATAATGGCAGCTTTAGCCTATTAAACACACACTACGTATTGATCACAGAGCTAAATCCTTATATGCATAATTTCACTTGTGATCCTCATGATCACTCCACAAGGTAGGTGGATAATATCCAGTTTACAGAGGAGGAGACAGGGGCTCAGAGAGGGATAGGGACTTGCCCGAAGTTCTATAATTTGCAAGTGGCAGAGCCTGGATTCAAACCTATATCTAACTGGCTTCAAGCTATGTGTTTCCCCACTGTCTTGTCCCAGAGTCTGGGAGAGCACATCACACCCTTCGAGAAGGTCTAAGAAAGTGTTGAACATCAGGAATTTGTGAGGCAACATCGTTATAACTTTTATTCTATTAGAGGACTGGCCTTGAAAACAGTACGCCTATCTAGACTAGATAAGGTTGCGTGGTCCCAGGTAGGTGGGGAATGAGCCATTTTACTTCCCCTGTGCATCAGAAACCATGCACGGCTTCCCTGGGGGAGTTCCTAGGCAGGAATGACACTGTGTGTGAACTGTCTGCATTTACACACTTAGTCGCACAGGTTCTCAGCTAATTTGAAGAGCCACAGACCCACCCTGTTATTCTTGTCAAATTTACTTAAGCCAACGCACAGTCCACTCCCTTTCAGCCATGAAAACAAAGCGCCCTGGGTGAGTCCAATAATTGTGCCTTAGTCTGCGCTCTCTGATTTGAGCACATAACTTTAAACCCCAGTGTCCTGTGTGGTAGGTCAATGAATAATTTCTGAATGAGTGACTAAAAGAATGAATAAAGGAGGCCAGTGTTCTTGGGGTGACACCCTTCCCTTCCGCTAACCACCTGGCTGCCAAAATTAAATCAAAACCTCAAAAGCAAAATCACTGAAGGCTGAAATTCTTCAACCTCAAATTTCCTTGGAGACTCAAAACCCACAAATTCAAGCTACAATTCTTGCTTTTCAAATAAGGTTACCAGTGGGGGTATTTATTTTCCTTCAAATACATAGGAAGGCCAAAAGAAATGAAGGCTGTTTAGACACTGATTGGTGCAAGTGGGACATTTGTGACTTGCACTCCTCCTATGAGAAGGAATGTCAGATCTGCTCAAGGGTGAGGCATACCCATGGCCAGGGCATCTATTCACACACTGTCCTGAGCAACAGCATGGAGACTCAGCCTCTGTGCTTTAGGAACAAGGAATCCAAGACTGATAACACCTCACTTGAAAGGAAATAGTCAGCTGAATGAAATAATAGTAAACTAAATGGGTACCTAGGCCCTTTGTATGAACACTGAGGTACCTCTCGGGGGCAGGAAGGAAAGGCACTTACAGAGGGGAATTTATGAAAACAAAGGGCATGAATGTACTATCTGATCCTTAGCCCTGTTGGTTACATATTTGATGGGGACAGTTTCTAGAAGTGTTTGGCTGCTGGGAAACCTCTCTCATGCTTCTCAAATCAAAAAACAACCAGGAGGCCCTTTGTTAATATGCAACAGAGAAAAGCCCTTTGTATATTCATATTCAGATGTGAGATCTAATGGAGACACAGGTATCTCGGGATGGATCAGGTGGGCTCTGTCTGGAATGCGTTACTGGTGACTCTATCCTGCTGCCTCAACTTTAAGCCTTCACCTGTCTTCCTTCTAACCCACTTTCACCATGTGTCATTGTTCCTGGGGTCACTCTATGGCTGCCTTCTTCCAGGCTTAGCTACATTCTGATAGCACAGGGCAGACATCTAAATTTAATTAGTAAATTGTTCATGAACAACTAACTGCTTTTTCTGTTGTTCTGGGCAAGGCTCTCTTTGAAGAGCACTGACCCTAATCTCACAAGAGCTGGTTCTGATCCAAGCCTAAATATCTTATCCTTACTGGGCTCAGTTCGCATTCTCCCTATACCCAAACCTTGGAATCCTTAGAGATTTTGAGTGTAAGAATCAAAAGAGAATCACCAGGCACCTTCTAATACACAAGTGGAGGGAACTGGGCACCTGCAGTGAGCCATCTGGTGTGCTCACAGTTTAAAGGACTGGTCCATTTAAGCTTTTCTTTAACTCAGTTTAATTAAGTACTGTGTTCATTTTACAGAGGATAATCGAGCTGAAAGGCTTTAGTGACTTGCTCAAGGTCACAAGCCTAGAAAATGCTGGAGAAGGGATTTTTCTTTAGGCCAGCCTGATTCCCAAACCACTCATCCTTCTGCTGTGCAATGCTCTTCCTCTTTTTACATTGTTTTAAAACAATATGTGTTTTATTTAAATTAATATATTAAAATTATATAGAAATAAATATTTGCTTAAAACAATGTGTTTTACAACAACATAAAAAGGCTCGCAATGCATTTACCTATACTTCAATTAAGAGCATAAATGAGACAGACCTGAGTTCAAAAGCCATCTCCACCATTTGCTATTTGGTGTGACCTTGAGCAAGTTACTTTTCTATCCCTTACTCACTGAACAGTTAGTTACTGACAATCTATGGTGGGCCAGGTTCTAGGTGTGTGGGATGTATTTGTCTATAAAATACTTCTATAAGCTTTGATTTTTCCATCATAGGGCTATTTCCAGGATTAAAGGAGATAAAATACTGAAACAGGGTCAGGCAAATGGCAAGAGATTTAAAAATGAAAATTATTATCACTACTGTGGTTATTACTGTATTTACTATTACTACGATTGTCACTGCTGTTCTGTTGTTGTTTGACTTTGAGAGGCAGCGGGGTGGGTGCTGGAGACAGGGGACTCTGCAGGAGGGTGGATAGGAGACCTGGGGAACATTCTGACCCCCCTCTAAGCCACATCACTTGCACAGGGTTAGAAATGGGAGTTCTCTGGATACCTTTAGTCACGTTTGCTATACGTTGTTCCCACTTCATGCACAGAGATAAGACAAATGCGAATCCAGATCATTTTAAATGGCCAAGATTGAATTGATTGGTGTTGGAACAGCCCTGTAATTTAATCAGAGGGCATTTCTATTTAATAACCAAGTGACCAGATCAGCAAAGAGGCACTGATGGAGAGAGAGCAGCTCCCAACTTGACAGCAAATTGCCCCTGATTAGTCATTTATAATTATTAAATTCAAACCAGATCGCAAACCTTTTTGATTTATCTCTTTGCTGGCAAACAACTTTGGTGGTTGCAGAGGCTTTGATGCCTTGCCTTTCATCTGCACCTTCTTTGGGGAGAGATTAGCAAAAGGATTTTGTGTTCTTGTGCTTGCCCTTAGCTGGAACTTGACTCACTACCTCACATTTGAGCAGGGAAAGGATCCACATTTTGTTTCTCTACTGTCTGAAGCTACAGGGGTGAGGCAAGAGAATCAAAAAGGGACCCCCTCACTCCATTTTTAATACCCTGCTGGAGTATTTTTCTCTTATTTTTAAAATATCCTCTCTTTCCCAGCATCTAGGAACACTAACCCTTTTTTTCTAGACTTTTCAGTATGCTCACAAGGTGTGGAACCTGAAAATCCTGGAGCTCTCTGAGCTGTTTGTAAGTAGATTTTAACTAACATAACATGAGATTTTGTACTCAGATGACATTAATGGTGGTTTGAAGCTGCTAAGTGGGCTCTAAGGTAAGACTTGGTGGGATCACATCCTAGTTATGCCGTTTATTTGTTGTGAATCTTAAGAACATCACTTCACCTTTCTGAACCTCAGTTTTCTCATCTATACAATGGGAATACAAAGGTTATTGTGAGAGTTAAATGGATGAAGGTGGGTAAAGGGCTCAGCACTATGCCTGGTACACAGTCTCTACTCAAGTGTTCAGTATCAGTAGTAGCAACAGCAGCAGTAACGGCAAGTGAGAACAACCACCACAGGGAAAAAAGTCATGGAGAAAATGTTTGAAATGTATAAAAGTCTACCCATTAACTTGATTTTGAGAAGCCAGGAAAAGCCCCTGATTTTGACCACTGAACATGGGACCCATAGCTAGTTTGGAAGCAGAGGTGAGTTGTTCTTGGCCAAGGAAAGGTCTTCCTCTTCTGTGCGAAGGAAAGCATACTCAACCAAGCAAGTGGGAGAAGGAGACACAGCCAGCCCTCTGTGCCACCACCAGCCTCGACGGCCAACCAGCAGCCAGAGTCACTGCTGTTTCGCAAACACTTTTCCCTCCAAAGCACTCAAGGCCAGAGAAGTAGGAGAAAAGAAAGAAAACTCATCTACTCAGGGCAGACAGCTAGCAAGTATGTTTTCCAGAAAGACTTTTATAGAAAAACTCCATTATGGGCACCAATCTAAAGTGGGAGAAGGGATTCGTATTCACAAAGATTTTTAATAATCAGATTATGACAAAGGCACAAAATCAAATTAGTCAGAGCACTTTTTTCTAGGCCTCTAATAATTATAATTATTTTATTTTATTTTTCTACTGGATCTCAAGTACACTGACTTGGATTAATCACAACCTTGGTTCATAAAACATTATTAATACTGATGCCTCTCTGGCCCTCTTGTATTTGTTTATTCACTTATTTTTAACAATATAATGAACTCCCACTTATTAAAAATTATTTCCATATGGAATGGTTTGATAAAAACATTATCCATATTGTTCAGGGAATGTCCAAATAATTTCTTAATTTCTAGAGAATTACTCCAGTGAACTAACCAACTTAGAAGTTCCAACCACACAATTTGGGTTCAAATGTGCTTATCCAAGAAACCTGATTTTACAAGGAGAGTTCTCAGTTCTTCACTCATTTGTGTTTCTGCCTTTCCTATCCAGAATGACCCCAGGGCTGGTAATGCCTTAGCCGCAGCCTGAAAAACAGTATTCTCCTATCACTCTAGATAATTTTTTTAAAATTCATACTCTAAATCCAATCAAGAAGAAACATCTAATAAGCTCACACTGAGTGATACTGTACAACATAACTTGCCTCTTCTCTTAAAAACTGTCCAAATCAAGATACACCAAGAAGCCTGGGAAACAGTTTCAGACTAAAGAGACAGGGCAATAAATGCAACACAAGGTCCTAAACGGGATTCGTTATTGTGACAGTTGGTAAATGTAAAAAAGTAAATGGTGGATGAGTTCATATATTTTGACAATGCTAAATTTCCTGCCTTTAATAATTATATTGTGTGAGGGGATGCTCTTATTCTTAGGAAATACACACTGAATTGAAATATTTCAGGTTAAAGGGACACAATTAATGTCTGCAACTCTTTCTCAAGTAGGAAGGAAAATATTTACATTAATATGTTAAATACATATGTGTGTATGTATGTGCATGTATATGTGTCTATATGTAAGTATACACAGAGATACACAGAGACAGAGATACACAGAGACAGAGAGAGGCAGAAACGGATAAAGCAAATGGGACAAAATGTAAATAATCCGAAGGTCTGGGTAATGGGTATTTGGGAGTATCTTATTCTAAACTGGCAACTTTTCTATAAGTTTAAAATTGTATTAAAATAACATTGCCCCAAGTAAAATAAAATAAATTCAGAAATAACCTGTACATATAACCCCTTCCCATAAAAAAAATCCCACAAAAAGCTGTAAACAGTCCCATGCCCATTGTTCCTCCTCAGGGCATCTGTACGCACTCAATGCCAGGGGGCAACAGGCCCTCGCTGCACTTCCTGCCAAGGGCTCAGCTCTGCCGGATCCACCAGTTCCTGGGTGTGTGGGCCCTGTGCTCCTACAAGGCAGCAAGTCCGCCTAGGCACTGAGCAGAAGTTGATTTGGTAGTAACTGGAGCATGATTCCTTAGGCCCAAGAAGAATATAATCTAAGAATTCGATAAAAAAATTTTGCCCTTTCCCAAATGAAATTGGAAACTCTCATAACAGATCATCTGTCCTTAAAGATGTTCCTCTCTCTCAGTGAGAAAGAAACAATCATAAGCAAAATAACTGTGTAATAATACCCTTCTCCTTAAAACAAGGTCCTTGAATATACAGATCTCTCTCTCTCCCCCCGTCTCTTCTCTCCCTCTTTCTTTGTCTGAGAGAGACAGAGAGAGAGAGAGAGAGATAGAGAGAGAGAGAGAGAGATAGAGAGAGAGAGAGAGAGAGAGAGAGAGAGAGAGAGAAACATCTACGTGAGAGAGAAACATCAATTTGTTGCCTTCCACATGTCCCCTGACCAGGGACCAAACCTGCAACCCAGGCACATGCCCTGACTAGGATTCAAACTGGTGACCTTTTGGTTTACGGGACAATGCCCAACAAACCAATTGAGCCACACTGGCCAGGGCACAATGTCTCTTAACATAATTCCTTGCAATGTTGCCTCTGGAGGCAATTTCAGAGAAGCCGTGGACTGTCCATGTGACAAAGACCCTTCTTCCCTGTCCAGGTAGAGTTCGTTAGCACAGAGAAGTCCGCCAGTTTTCAGGGCAGTTGTCTTGACCAACTTGAGAATAATACTCTTGGAAATAGCATGCAGCCATCAGAACAATAATCTGAAAGCCAGTTACTGTTTTGGTGTGGTGTCTGGAAAGACATCAACTGTGATTAGAGGGACAGTTTCCTTCTGCAGCTGTCTTTGAAAGTGGAGGAGGGCCTCACCACAACCCCAAATTACAGGAGGGAGGCAAAGGGCCCCCAAACACCAGAGACATGCAGGTATTCGGAACATCCCTTCTTTAATGGTACTATCATGTCCTGTCAAGTTTTGAGTAAAAAAGCAAAAGTTGTGGTGAGCCACAAATGGGCTGCTGGGAGTGGGGAAGTACTTTGCACTAAATTTTCTAATCCTGATTTTTGCTTCAAAGCCCATCCCAATCACTTTTATCCTGAAGTCAGAAACTGAGGTCTGGATTTTGCAGAATTCAAGGCATATTTATCCAGCATTTAATCCATTTTCCCAGGAAATCAGTGTTTTATTAAGAATAGAATGCTTTCAGGTCCAGAATTTTCCTGGACATTTCTAAAGCTTAACCCAACACACAGAAAAAGCTCAACAAATGTTTGTTGGCTGAAGTAACCCACCTATCCCCAAATGGCAAGTATAATGCTACAGAGTTTCTTTTTAGGAAGACTAAAAACACTAAGACATGCCACCCATAAAATTTCATTTTTTACTCTGGGGCCCACACTATTGCTGAATTGTGACAAGAGAATCTCAGGAACAACAGGAAACTCAGACAAATGAATTTCATTAGATAGGTTCATTCATTCAACATTTATTTTATGGAGCACCTATGATACACCAGGCACTGTGCAGGATACAGTATACATACTGGTCAGCAAAGAGACACAATCCGTGCCCTCAGGAAGAACATAGTTGAGTAGGGAACATTAGGGACAGAGATGATAAACCAGTAAGCAAATAAACAAGCTAGTTATAGAGTACACAAAGTGTTATGAAGAAAGTAAACCAGGGCAATAAGAAAGGAGGTAGGGGCAGAGCCACTACAGACAGTGGTCAGGGAGACTTGTTGGAGGAGGGACATGCATTTGAGTGATAGGACAGAGCCAGCCAAGCAACAATGGGGATGGGTAGGGAAGGAGGGCTTCTAAAGACCTCTCATCATTAAAGATTCAAGTTCTCTCCTCCCATATATCCCACACACAGTACGGGATGCCTATTCTGATTGGCCAGTGCCCATGCATGTGATTCTCTGATACATCTGGGGGTGTATCACATCCTGGACTTCCTCACTCTCTGAACAGTCTAGGTTCCATGGGACCAGACATTCCGGGCATGGACCCAAACCTGAAAACAAGAAACCCTCTCTGCATTAGAACTTCAGTTCTGCCTTGAAACTGCTAATGGGACCCATGCCAAATCTGAAGTTTCATCTTGCAGAACCACCTTTTTAATATCCCTAATTTTGGGCTCCTGGTTCTCTCAGGATGTTGCAAAAGCTTGCCAAATAGTGGCTCTTTAAGTCTGGCAACACTGGCCTGCTGTGTTTCAGCCAGAGCTCATCAATGATTCATCAGTAAACATTTACTTTGAGTGACAACAATGGACAGTGCTATTCTACTCACTGGATATCTCACATTGGCAAAAAACTGAATTTCCCCATGTAGTTAAATCAGTGATTTTGTATTGTATTGTAGTTAAATCAGTGATTTAATTACATGGGCAAATTCAGGAACACTGAGTTTATTAGCCAATTGTAATAATACCATATTGGAAGAGGAAGAGCAAAAATGGAATACAGTGTTACTCATCAGAACAGAGCATCACCAATATGTTAGGGAAAATGGCAGAGATAGTTGAACAATACAAAATTTAATATATTTTTGAACTTTAAAGAAGGAAAATGGTAAGTTGCTTATTTGGATATGTACTTTGGGGTAGTATTTCCCAAAGGACAGGTCTGGTGCCACAGTGGTTTGTGAGACCGTGTTAGGCAGTATGCTTACCAGCTGTCTTAGTTTGAGTTCTGTTCAAAACAGATGCTGGGGTAAAGGTGTAGTTATAAGCTGTTTATGTGGGAGGTGAATGCTAGGAAGAACTGTGGGAAGTGGGGCAGTGCAATGGGGAAAGGAGGAAAGCCACAGTGGGGTATGGAGTCAGCAGGGTATAGCTGTGGGCAGCTGTAGTCCAATCCACTGAGGACCTCCCAATAGACTATAGGACATACCTCATAGTTTCCCACCACGGCATGAGGAAGTAGAAGTATTCAGCCTACCAACTCTTCCCTTTCTTCGATGGAGAGGGGCTCCTTGGGATGTTAACCCTCTTGACTGGACAACCCCTCAGGTAGAAGGACACAGGAAGTCATAGGTGGGTACAGGGGACTCTACAGGTAGCATCTGAAGTGAGCCTAAGGGATCTGAGTGGGGCACTGAGAGAGTCTGCTACAATGGGATTTACCTAGCATCAGATTACACAATAAGAAAGCTACCATATTTTGCCATGTATAATGCATGCCTGTGTATAATATGCATCCACATTTTTGGCCCAAATTTTCAGGGAAAAAATATTTCATTTTAATTCAATTTTTATTTACTTATATTTAGAAATAAAACTGATTATCATATTCCAGGGTATTATTTTGCATACTAATATCATTATTGCTTTCTAGAGTTACATGTTTAATGCATAAGCATAAATAAAAGAATGAAAAACATTTATATAGATATGGAATTAGCACTACCCATGTATAATATGCATCCTTATTTTTCCTTCAAAAATTTGGGCAGAAAAGTGAGCATTATGTACAGCATGGTATTACGTTTTTAATTCACTGCCTGGCTTAAAGGAGAAAAGCTCAGATTGGGGCTATGTCACCTTTGACTTACCCAGTGCTTACCAACCTCAATCCTTTTTTTCTGGGTAAAACAGCATTTAGCTAGAATTTAGTTACATTGTTTTGTATATTATTTATCTTCATCATTATATTCTATTTATGAGGTCTGTCCAGAAAAAGTCCAAACATTGTTAATATAACAACAATGGTTTGCAGACATTGATGTAACCTGGTAGCCAAGGAGAGTGGACTGGAATGTGCTTGTGTGAACAATGATGACTTCACTGTACTGGTCGGTGGGGATGGTAGACACTGTTGAGTGAGCGTGTGTACTGTATGGCCACCACATTCAAAATGACTGAGCAAGTAGAGCAACGGATCTGCATCACATTTCGAGTTAAGCCTGAATATTCCTCCACAGAAACTATTCAGACGATTCAGAAGGCCACAGCTATGGGCAACTGGTGATTGGCAGCTTCACTATGACAACGTACCTGCTCACGCATCATGTCTCATGCAGAGATTTTTGGCAACACATCAAATCACTCAGGGGACTCAGCCCCGCACACCCCAGATTTGTTACCCTGTAACTCTGGCTTTTCCCAACACTAAAATCACCTTTGAAAGGGAAGAGATTTCAGACCATCAATGAAATTCAGGAAAATATGATGGGGCAGCTGATGGTGATTGGGAGAACTGTGTGAGGTCCTAAGGTGCCTGCTTTGAAGGAGGCTGAGGCGTCATTGTCCTATGTGTGATGTTTCTTGTATCTTTTATCTTCTTCAATAAATGTCTCTATGTTTCATTTTACATGGCTGGAGACCTTCTAGACAGACCTCATATAGCAAGCATATTGGTTTTGTTAATCATGATAGTTTCCATTAAAGATAAATATAAGGAAAAAACTGTTTTGTTTTCTAGAAAATGTTAAGTATTTTTCTATGTGGCTGTGGTAAAAGGTGATTCACAAATGAGTGTGGTTTAGGAAACACTTTCTCTGTGGAAACTCAGTCTCATAACTCTCACACAAAGTAACTGTCCCATGCATATTTGCTGCTATGACAAGTACAGAAAAAGCAACGCTCCGGTCCCTTCTCCCCTGGGATGGCTGCAAAGGGACTCCCTTTTCCTCTGTGCTTCTTTTCTGGATAGAATTTGTAGCCCTCTGACTGTCCAGTCATGGATTAAAAATGAAATTCGTATCTAATAGGTCTAACTTTAGCCACAGGAAATGGGAGCACTTGGGGGACCCAAAGCATTAGCCTTGCTTTGTTTAAGGATGGGCACTGCTATCTTCACTGGGCACATTTTCCCTTTGGGGGAAGGGAGGGAGAGGAGGCTAAGGTTTGGGGAGAGAGCGGGAAGTGAGGTCTGCTGGATCTGTTTCCTGGTCAGCTTTGTGGGAGATTTCTCCCTCTGGCAGTCTTGGCTCTCAAAGCTACATATCATGAGGCCCCGGTGATACCCACTTTAGGATGTATTAGAAAAGATATTTTGATGATGAAAACCACTCAAACAAGGAATTTTAAAACCCTACGTATGTTGCAAACTTATCTATCAAATGCTTCAGTAAAAGAAAAGTTTCAACCTAAATAGTTTTCTAAAATGTGTACTTGTATATTTTCTCTGGCTTGATTATAAATGTACACAATTTACAGAAATCTGTTTTATACATTTTAATCAGAAGTTGCCAGAACACAACAGATGTTATCTCTCTCACCTGATGCATAAGTAGTAAAATAGAGCAACGGGAGAACAATAATTCCCTGTTTTTTATCTATTTTTTTAAGGCCATCGAATTAGCTCTGTGACCTTGGGTGGTTCACTTTTCCTCTAGATTTCAGTTTCACTATCTGTAAAATAAGGGAATTGGACTAGGTGACCTGTAAAGTTTCCTTCCAATATTGTTTGCTTCTATGAAAATACGTGGCCAAGGAGCTTGCTGGGTCAGGGAGGAAAGTGGGCAATGAGAAGAGCAGAGACTGGGAAATATTTTTTAGAAATAAATATGAGATTCTTGATTTGCCTCAAAATCATGGATTACAATAATCCTATCTGTAGGCGATACTTTTGAACCATAAGGTTTGTATTCAGGTCCCAGAATGTCCTAAGGCACTACACAAAGAGAGTGACCCACTAATGTGCTCTGAACAAGTGGACAAATGTACTTTCCCTGGGTACCTTTTGAGGACTCAAGGCTTATGCCAGAAAGACCAATGAACAGTGAAAGAGAAGAGAAAATGCAAGGAATTGAAAGAAGAAAGAGTGGAAAGGAGAATGACCAAGGGAGAGAGGAAGAGTGAAGAAAGATACGCATACATGCATACATACATATGAGGTCTGTCCAGAAAAAGTCCAAACATTGTTAATATAACAACAATGGTTTGCAGACATTGATGTAACCTGGCAGCCAAGGAGGGTGAACTGGAATGTGCTTGTGTGAACAATGATAACTTCACTGTACTGGTCAGTGGGGGCAGTAGACACTGTTGAGTGAGCATGTGTACTGTGTGGCCATCACATTCAAAATGACTGAGCAAGTAGAGCAACGGATCTGCATCACATTTCAAGTTTAAGCTTGAATATTCCTCTATGGAAACTATTCAGATGATTCAAAAGGCCACAGCTATGGGCAACTGGTGGTTGGCAGCTTCACTATGACAATGTGCCTGCTCATGCATCATGTCTCATGCAGAGATTTTTGGCAACACATCAAACCACTCAGGGGACTCAATCCCCCTACCCAGATTTGGTGCCCTGAGACTTCTGGCTTTTCCCAACACTAAAATCACCTTTGAAAGGGAAGAGATTTCAGACCATCAATGAGATTCAGGAAAATATGATGGGGCAGCTGATGGCGATTGGGAGAACTGTGTGAGGTCCCAAGGTGTCTGCTTTGAAGGGGACTTAAGTGTCATTGTCCTATATATAATGTTTCTTATATCTTCTTCATTAAATGTCTCTATTTTTCATATTACATGGCTGGGTACTTTCTGGGCAGACCTTCGTACATACATACATATGTACACACAGTCAGTTCTTGTTATTTGTAATAGTTATGTTCTATAAGTCTTTGTGAACAAGAAGTTTGTGAATACTGAACTATTGCTCCTAGGGGAAATACAGGGTTAAGTTCCTGCAAGCCTCTTGTCATAATATCTTCATTAACCATTTCAAGATATATATCTTGTTTTATGTGTATTTATTTAATATATATGGTTGATTCATTAACACTGAACTCACGGCCACCAACCAATTATAGAACTTGTACCTGAAGAAAGCTTACCTAGCACACGTACTTTCTCTGTAAGGCACATTGCAGCCTTCTCATGCTCAAGAACTCCAGCACAACACATGGCGGAGGCCGGTGTGGGGGTGGGTGCACATTTTAAACAGTGAAATCAACCAAAACCACAAAAATGTGGAAAACATGGCACTGAACAGACCAAGAAAAAGACACCTGTTTACAGTATGATAACTAGAGCAAGAAGGCAGAGTGTTGCTTGGTTAGACCTCAGCTGGGAAGGCGAATGTCAAACTTTTCACTGCTCTAGTCATGTCCATAAATGACTACAAAAGTGTTGTGAGTGCTGATTTGGGGTTTACAAACAAATTTCAGTAAGTAGAAAAATGTGGAATCTAGAACAATGAGAACCAACAACATATATGTATATTTATATAAATTTGTGTGTGTGTACATACATATATCTCTATAGAGAGAGAAAGCAGTAAAATAGAGAATAAATGCATCAAATGAGGAAATGAGTGTTTCACCCAAGAGCATTGGGGTCTATGGTGGGGGGACAGCAGGCCTTGCACAGAGTGGGGAGAACAGTGACACCCAAGGGGCTGCACCCCTCTGCCCACACCCTTGTTAATCTGAGAGACACAAAGATGCTTTAGGCAAAACTGGCTACATAATGACTCAGAGGAAATCGAAAACGTGGGGCCTCTATCCAAAAACCAAGTTTCACGACGACTATAGAGGACTGTTAAACCAAGCACATGGCCCTTCTGAACAGAGGGAGGACCCTGTGCACCTAAACAGGTCTCAGGCCGGAGAGGCTGGCCCTGCCTTCAGGCACACAGGCAGGCCTGACCCAGGGAGGATATGTGTCCAGTCCAGAGAAAGTGACTCATACATTACATTTGTTTGCCCAAAGTTTCAGGTCTCAGCTGGAGGCCTCAGACTGCACCTTTCCTGAAACCCCAGCCCAAGCCAGGCAATGCTGAGAAGTCCCTGACTTCTTCTCCTTTAGTGCTGACCCAACTGGCCTCAAAAGACAGAAAACACCACAAGAACACTGACTGAATGATTTCTATCTAAAATAAAAAGTAGTGGCCCAATTTTTTACTTCTTTCTCACTCAGGGAACCAGTACAGAACCTGCTTCTGTGTATACACACACACACACACACACACACACACACACACACACACACGTTTCCTTGTGGTAAAGACTTTTTGAATGGTCCACAATTCAGAGCTTAGTATCTTATGTTCCAAAGTGGGGGGTGGGTGTAGGAGTGATGGCGGGTTTGGGGTTAAAACAGTCAGGTGCCATTTCACATCTATCGGGTTGACACAATTTAGAAGTCTGACAATACTAAGGGCTGGAGAAATGGGGACTCTCATACGGGGCTGGAGAAAGGGCCCTAAGTTAGAGAACAACCTTACATCACCCAGCTAAGGTGAAGGTGATGCCTTACTGCCCAGCATTCACTTTTAGGGAGACACACCAGAGCAATTCTTGCACATGGGTGGAGACTTGTACATGGATGTTCAGGATATTTATAACAGCGAAGGACTGAAATAACAGAAATATTTATAAATGCAGAAATAGAGTATAGGACATGCACTGACATTCCCACCAGTCAAAATCAACCATCAATCCCGCTCCCTCTTTCACACCTACCTGCCCACACCATTCCATTGCACTCAGACACATAAAATGCACATCAGCTCCAGCACTGCTAGTTCATGCCTCCTACCTAACTCACCTTTGCATAGCTGCACGTGCTTCCCTATAGTTTATTTTGATCCAGCCAGAATCACAAGCAGGCAGGGCCTCCTTACTTCCAGACCAGCAGTTCTTAATTTTTTTTTAATCTCAAGATCCTTCTATACTTTTTTAAAAAATCCTCACCCAAGGATATGTTTTTTATTGATTTCAGAGAGAGAGAAGAAGAGAGAGAGAGAAACATCAATCTGCTGCCTTTCATATGCACCCCAACCAGGGATGGAAGCTGCAACCCAGGTATGTGGCTTGACTGAGAATTGAACCCACAGCCTTTTGGTGTACAAAACAATGCTCCAACCAACTGAGCCACCCAGTCAGGTCAAGACCCCTCTATACTTTTAAAAATCGTGGAGGTTCCCAAAAAGCTTTTGTTTATCTGGGTTATATCAATATTTGCACTATTAGAAAATAAAATTGAGCACTTTAAAAAATACTCCTATTTTCCCCCCTAAAAGAACCTTTATTACTTTATGATAGCTTCTTAAGTTCTCATGCTTTCTTGCCAGATTCCTTTGGAGCAGGGCTGGAGCTTTTGGATCCTTCTGAGCTATGGCAGGAGCTGCATCCTGGCCTCTAGCTTTCTGGATCCTTCCGAGTTGGAGCCTTCTTGCCTGCAGATGCACCGTTAACCACAGCTGCCTTTCTGGGAGAAGCTTTCAGGAAAGCTGCCTTTTGAAGCTTCCTACCTTTACGTTTGATTATTCAGTTCCTTATTTTCTTTGTCTTCATAACTTTGTATCAACTGAAATCTGTCATCTTGGCTTTCTTTTCTCTGGCTTCGATCTTCTTGGCTCAACTCATGGCTGCCCATTTTGTACTGGTATCTGTCTTCTGCCAGGCTTTTCGGACATACTTCTGAAGGACGCCATATAGAACTCGAGGATGAAGTCAGTGAACTGCATGCATTTGAAAAGTATAGCCTATCTTCTTACTTAAGTGCAAGGTCCATCAACCAAAGCCCTGTTCTGATGGATAACATCTACAATCATGACCAACTTCCCCGCATGAGGCCCCAGTGAGACACAGGCCATAAAGCCAATCTCCGTGAAGCATCTGAACACCATATTGGTAGCATTGGACAAGAAGGAAGAAGACCCAGCTAACCATGCACAGGAAAAATATTCCTTCTTTTAAAAAGAACAATGTATTATTTATTAATCTATTTATCATATTTTAATAAAAATTAACCATATTTTCCAAAACAAAATATATAGTGAGAAGAGAAGCACTCTTTCATACTTTTACAACTTTCTGAATTTCTGGCTGCATAGAAGACAGTTAGATTCATATATCTGCATCTGCAATTAATCTGTGAATGTTATTTTGGTTGATACATTCAAAGAAAAATTTGTTTTGTAATTACATAGTTAGTTTCTAGATCTTGGGGACTCCCAGAGGTCCTTGATCATACTTTAAGAATCACTGTTTCAAAACATCCACCCCTCTGCCAAAAGTAGTCTTTCACGTAGACACAGTCATATCATTTCCCACTTCTTTCAAACTGTCAATGGCTGCTTTTGCCTCACAGAGTTAAATTCAAACTCTGCTCACAAAAATCTTCCCATATGGCCTATCCAGTTCCTGTCCAAACTCCATTACTGCCCTATTTTGTACACTGAGTGCTTTGCCCACCAGTAGGTATACTTGGATACCTGAATCTGTCCTTCTTGTTCATATCTCTGAGCTTCAGCCTTGCTCCTGACAGAAGGACTCCTATGTGTCTTTTACAATTCAACCCAAAGGTCACCTCCTCTAGGAAGCCTTTTCTGGTTCACCCTTCCCTTACAATTTCTTCTTTTTATGTTTTAGATATTTATGTTTTGAGTAGATAATTCAAGTGCATGGGGTTAAATTCCAAAAAGGTACACTATACAATAGGCCTCTCTCCCTCCCTGGCCATCCCTTCCTCCCTCAGGAGGCACCACCTTGATCAGTTCCTTTTACATTCTTCTGCAGCTGCTCTAGACAAAAATAAGCAAGTTATTTCTTTTACCCAGATGGCATCATACTATATGCACTGTTCTACACTTGTTCAATGCTATACCTTGGAGAGCTTTCCACGATATCAAATAAAACTTGGTCTCATTTTTTCAATAGTTGCAAATTACATTTTTAAAATGTGTATAATGTATTTATCTAGCCCCCTACTGGGCTAGCTATGTTTGTGGTTTCTAATCTTTTGGTACAGCAAATATTCTTCTACATAAACCAATCTACAGGCATAAAAGGCTACAACATCCTAGAATGGAACTTCTGGGCCCAATGGAAGCTATATTTGTAATTTTGCTAAACATTGCCAAATTGTCCTTCATAAAGGCCATTCTAATTTCTTCCTCTACTGGACATGCACAAAAGGTCCTGTTACCCTCACCAAACAGTGCTATCCAACTTTTTAATCTCTGCCAATGTGATAAATGAAAAATAATACTTTGGTGAATTTTAAGTCAGTATTTTCCTAATAATATCAAATATCTAGAGGTACATGCGGCTGTTTGGATTTAAATGGCCTCTGCAGGAGACAGCACAGATATAAAATATTACCATCACTATAAAAAGTTCTATTGGGCCCTGGCTGGTGTAGCTCAGTGGATTGAGTGTGGGCCTGCAAACCAAAGTTTGATTCCCAGTCAGGGCACATGCCTGGCCCTACTGGGCCAGGTCCCGAGTAGGGGGTGCTCGAAAGGCAACCACACATTGATGTTTCTCTCCCTCCTTTTCTCCTTCCCTAACCCTCTCTCTAAAAAAATAAATAAATAAAATCTTTAAGAAAAAGTTCTATTGGATGGCACTGCTCGAGACCTGCACTATCCAGGGGCTACTGTGAGCCACATGTGGGTGCTGAGCACATGAAATGCAGCCCGTGAACTCAGAGGTGCTCTAAGTATATAACACACACTGGATTTTGAAGATCTACTATAAAAAAAAAGGTGAAACATCTCCTTAATAATTTTTATATTGATTACATGTTGAAATGCTAATACTTGGATATATTGGGCTAAATAAATCATTAAAATTAACTTCATCTATTTCTTTTTACCTCTTTTAATGGAGCTATTGGGATTGTTAAAATTACGTCTGTGGCATGCATTCCATTCCTATGGGACGACATTGCTTCAGAGGGCACAGCATTCTGTTGTTGAGACCTGGATTTTAGCATTTTCCTTTTTTACACAGAAATAAGTGTAGTTACTATTGCTATAAAGAAAAATAGATTCACTAGATTCTCTTTTTCCTCCTGGAAATGCAGACAAGGTGGGCAACAAAAGGAGAAAGGGTGGTGATGATTCTGACTATGAAATATCAGCCCTGAAACAAACCAGTACACTTCCCACCTGGGCAGCCGCAGGCAGGAACCAGGGGCATTGCTGACCCTGAGCAGAGACTGATTTCCTGGCGGCTGTTAAAACAATGCACCAGAGAACACAGTGCCTTCAAAACTAAGAATAGAAGAATAGCTCCGAATAAGACTTCCAGGACTGTACGGGAACCAATTCCTCCCCTGCTCCAACTGTAAGCTGCCTTCCACCCTTGGCTTGACAAATGTCCCTGTCTCAGCCCCAACCATCCTGCATTCTTAGCAGTCTGTACACACAGCCCTGAGTGAGGACTAAGGGATAAAGTGGAAAGGGAAGACCTAGAGGAAGAGATGACACAGGCTCTGCCCTAATGGACCCACACCACAGTGGTTCTACAGTTGAGACTGGGCATGTATGTCTCTGTCATCCATGGCTTTGGCTATGAAGAGGAAGAAAACTCGCTTTGCCATGTGATTCATAGAACTGATAGGTCAGAATGGACACTGTTTTTAAGCAGCTATTGAGGGAATGAAACCTAATTGTATCTGAGCCTAAGTCATCTGCTTGGAGGATATTATTATTATTATTATTATCATTATTATTATTAGCAGCTGTGGATAGATATTATCACCCTCATAATTTATTTTTACTATATGTATCTTCCCCCAATATGGCAGAGTGCTTCACATAGTAGGCACTCAGTAAATGTAGGTTGAGGGAATAAATAGGAATGATCTCTCTAATAGATTAATCCATTCTTCAGCAAACCCTTATGCCCTCTCTTGACCTCCATGGCTTGTGAGTTGCTCTGGCCAATGGAATATGGGTAGAAAGGACAGTGTACCAATCTTGAACCTAGACCTTAAGCGGAACTGTGTTTTTCTGCTTGTTCTTCTAGGACCTTCTGAGCTAGCTCTCCAAGAAAAAAATAAACACATGGGTAGCTCATGGACCCACATGGGACAGACTATCCTGGACAGCTGGCACGACTATAAGCATAAGAATAAATGCTTGTTATTGTTTGCCACTGAGTTTCGGGTGGTTGTTACTGAGTAAAAGCTGGCCGGCATTGTCTCCTTCATCCACATGCAGAGATTTCAGGCAGAGCATGTCTTTGGCTTCTCTTACTTCTCACTGAAGTGGGATTTCAGCAATTGGGTCATTTCATGGCTCTCTCGATGCCATATTCTCTGGGCTGGTAATGTTCCATTCAAAGAAGACAGCAGGAGCTACAAAGACCTACACTTTGGCAATCTTGGCACCTGGCACATAGCTGGTTCTCAGGCAGTGCTTGATGAGTGAAGGACACATAGACTGTTCATCCTGGTGGGATAAGCATTGCCAAAATCACCAGCAGGCAGCAAGCTGGGCCTTAGATGCTCACACCACCAGTTCTGCAGTCCCTAAAGTGTGGGAAGTGGGCGTGCTGGTGACACAGTATCATTTCAGGCCACGTGAGATAGACCTGGATGTGTTTATTATGTGTTTTAGGAAACACGTTAGAGTGTTTAGTGACTTCAGGACTATTACTACTTTGGATGAGCCCAAGTTAAAAAAAAGTAGAGAATTTAAAGAAAAACAGTAAGTAAAAAATAACAGTACAAGTGACATGTGAATATGGGAAACACGACTGAAATTTAGGAAACACCTGTCCATCTCAGGTCTTCTTTTCCTACAAATTACAATCATAATCATAGCTAGCATTTTTGAGCACTGACAAGATGTACTGTTTTAAGGGTTTCGTAGACATTTTTATAAACTGAAGCAGATGCTATCATCATTTCCATTTTGCAGGTAAGGTAACTGAAGCCCAGAGAGGTAAGGGACTTGCCCAAGCTCAAGTGGTAGTGAGGATCAGAACCCACACTGTCAACCTCCAGGATCCAGGTTCTTAACAGCCATGTTTGCAGTGGAGAACCTAGAACCCAGGGAAGTTCAGCATTTCCTAAGGTTAACCACAAAACCTAGAACTTGGCCCCCAAACTCCAGACTCCCAACCTAGTGCCCACAAGAAGCACTTTGGCAGGAGCACCTGAAGTTTATGGCAGGGGCTGGATGGAGTCTGCAAGATACAAGGGCAGCAGAAGGGTGGTAAACTCCATAAGTAAGGCATGGAAGGGAAAAGATGGGGAGATAAACAAAGCTGCCAAACAGAGACAGGTGCTCAAGGGATGAGAAGCTAAAATATGGATGGGCGTATTCAGAAAAAGAGGACTGACAGAGCCAAGGACGGCACATAGGGGCTGCTTCCTGGGCTCTTCCCAAAGACCCACCCTCCCTGGTCAGCACTGGGAACTGGTTTCCCTAAGTGACATACACATAGTCTATATTTAGGTCCTAGAGTCACCCATTGTTTCTGTCCTGGTGGACACTTGGGGTCACCACCCTGACCTAGCCCTGTCCAAGTCATACCTCTCAGTGTTGCATCAAGACAGGCCTTTTCAGGATCTGAATCAACTTCCCCTTCCATGGCTCCCACTGGGAGTCTGGCATTCTGCGCAAGCTGTAAAAACATGGCTGGATTGGCGCTTTAAAATGAAGTACTGACCTTTTGTGGAATATGCTGCTTCCTTCCCTCCACAAAGTCAAACCAGGCCCATCTTTATCACAGGATATAAGATGTTTCATGGCCCAATTGTTGCTAAGTGCTTACACACTAAGGACTCATTTTTCTGGTAGCTACCAACACATGTTATGGTCAATAAGACCTGGGACATGGATCGCATGTGCTAAGTGCCAACTCTGTACTAGGAGCTGTCAGGAGTCATTTCATTTATTCCTAATGACAATCCTATAAGGTGGACACTATTTATTATTCCCGTTTTACAGAAGAGAGGTTTGGTAACATGCAAAAGATTACGTGGCTAATAAGAGGCAAAGCTGGGACTCAAACCTGCATCTCCATGGTTCTAAAACCCATGCTCTTAACCACCACACTCTACCATTTCCCCACAAATGCAGAACCAGCCTGGCCAAACCTGGAGGATGAAGTCATGAGATCTGTAAAGGGCTTCTCGCCTCCCTTTCTCACCCTCCACATCCAGATACCAATGGCTCCTCCTACATCCAGCCCAGGTCCTCCAGAGCCTTCCTCTGGAGACTCTCAGAGCCAAGAAATAAAAATTCATTTAATAATATTTTCAAGAGAAGAATAAAGGTCAGTAGCCAGCCAAACACTTATATTTTGAGTTCCAGTTTATATCCTTAAGAAATATGTATTAAAGAGTACTCATTAAATCATGACTTTGAAATAGGGAAGATATGAGAACTGTGTTTTACGTTTTGGGCAAGATATTTGCATGTCCAAGATTTACATCAGAGCTAAATGAGTTTAGAAATATTCCCTTTTGATAGGTGGGGAAACTGAGTTTGGCGAAGGAGGTGATTTGCTATAGATGCCTCTTATGTAGGTGGTAATCAGACTATGACAAACATCCACCAAAAAAGGCTGATCTGCCAAAGGACTGGAAAGCAAAGTGTCACTGAAGATGCTGCATGCAACAGGTGTGGGAAGGGCCCCATCATTCAAAACATCATGTGTGGCCTAATGGCTAAGAATGTCACTTCTGGATCCATTCTGCCTGAATTTGAAATCTGATCCCCTACTAACCAGCTAGGTAACGAGCAAATTAAATTAGTTACCTTCCCTAAGCCTCAGTTTTGCCATATGTAAAATGGTGATAATACTAATACCCAACCCCTACAGTGTTGTAAGAATTTCATGACCTAATGTGAATAAAGTGCTTAGTAACATGGAAAGTAACTAATAAATGTTAGTGATTATTGTACTAGTTTCTATTAATGTTGCATTAACTGTCATTAAAATGTAGTAAATCATTTTAAATGTTTGTCAATTTCCATATCTCAAAGGCTCAAGTTATTTTTGATCAGGTGAGCAAATAGTCAGGTGAGTGAGATGGGGAAAAAAGAAAGATAATGAAACCACCCAAATCACATGAAAAGATTAACAATTTATGTCTATAACGGTCATGTACATAAGAGCTAGAATTAGCATTACAAAAATCAGTCTCAGAAACATAATTCTGCTGAGAGGAATAGAAAAGCAATGGGCATTTCCTTTAGAAAGTATTTTTGGCTTATCCAAAGCTTTAACAACTACCCACAAATAAAAGGGACAGAGAGCGTACGCTCCTGGGCTACTAATTAGCCCATAGAAATAGAACATTTTCCTCCTCTCCTTCTGAAATAACCCAAGCCAGGCATCTACACTCTTAATGAGAATACCAACAAGTCTCCATCTCCCCTGATATTATCTGACCTCACCTTCCTAATGATGAATACATTTGAAACACCATGATTACTGTAAGGAAGGCTACAAAAAAGCTGTCCAAGAGAATAAACTTCCAAAACTGAGTTCCACCATCTTACAATCCAAAGAAGAGAAGATCTTGGAAATCCACTTTATGATCTAAACAAAACAGAAGGCAGATGCATCCTTTTTTCCCCCTCTCTTTTCCTTCCCATTAGCTGAAAACAGGTCTCTTATAAAAATTAATATACCAGCATCAAGGAGCAAAAAGCGAAAGACCCACCCCCCCTTGCTCTCTTCCAATCACAGATGCGAAAGGACGCACTGACAGCTAGCCACTCTGCTTTACTCACCATCTCCACCAAGCACAACCATTTGTGGTCTTAAAAAACAACCACACAGCTCTTTTCTGATTCCTACACCAAGCTGAGGCAGAAGTCTGCCTCCATCATCCCAGGTGTTTTTAACAGCAGCTTCCTGCTCAGTTTCTTGGGAAAGAAAAAGACAGCTGTGCCCTCTCAACATCTCAGCTGCTGGAACCCCTCAGCCAGGCTTGGGTGGGAGTTGGGAGCTGGTTCAGCTCCAGGTCAACTGCAGGGAGCTTACCTGAGCACGGACAAAGAAGCAACACCACACCATGGGGCACTCCGACCTCATCCACCCAGGAGTCCCCCGCCCCTAACACTGGCGGAGCCCTGCGGACGGGATACTCTGAGCAGAGTAGAGCATGGTTTCCCTGAAGGAACTCCTCCCCCCCCACTTGGGCTGCATGACAGGAAGTGACAGGGGCCATCAGTTACAAATGTCAGGAGCTGAGAACCACACCAGCCAAGAGCTCCGGCGGTTTCTTCGCCTGCTGCTGCTGCCGCCTCCTTTTCAGAGCACCCTGCCTTTTGGCATTCAAAGACACACCAGAAATTCGGTTTCTGTCTGACAATCCCCAGCCTGTAAGAAATACACAACGCTCGCTGGGTACCCACTTAAAGCCATGCTGGGCATTTTGGCAGTTCTGAAGGGCAGGCTGCTGGGACAACCTGCCTCAAATCTGGAGCTTTGAAGACCAAACACTGGGGTGAAATGAAGAGAAGGAACACTGGGAGGGGCATTTGGGGTATTCAAAGAGGAATCAGTAGTTCACTTGAACTTCATTCAAGAGTCAGAGGCCCTGCCCGGATGCAGAGCCCACACTGAGTCCCAACTTCATAGAACTCAGTAAATGAGAGTGGTAGTAAGCACCACACCCATCCGTTTCTTTTTCTTTTTTTTTTTTTTTCCTTAGGTAAATCTCTTCAGAGCCCCTTCAAAATAGCTGTTTCTGGAAACCTTCCTTTCAGCTTTTGACGTGGATAAGAAGAGGCCTTACTGCTCTTCTCAGAGTTATTATGGAAAAAACTCATGGTTGACATTTCTCATTTCACCAACTGGGGATCTCATCAGACTGAACACCTTGCCCCAGTCCTCTGCCTTTTACAAAATCTACATTTCCTGGGTGAGAAAGATGTTCTCACAGTAAACTACAACATTTCAGATGAAAACTATGCCCTGTTCAACCCCTCCACACAAACAAATCAACATCCTCAATTTGAATAGTGGTGGTTGGCTTCAAACCCAAGGAGACATAACTCCAGTGTAGCTTTCAATTATTTATTTTTATTTTTCAGTTCCCTAATGGGGCAGTACTTGAATAGCAAAAATCTTCTTATTGCAACTTTAGACTGCAAAGATTTAGTCCAGAGTTTTCTGAGGCATTCTTATAAATGCACAGATTTTTTTTTTTTAAAGAGTGTTTGGTGTTTTAGTCCTGAGTAAAGTGGGAAGCCCCGCAAAGAGAGGGTTCATTAGAACAAGATTCAATCCAAGACTCAACTTCAGAGCTTAGAAGAAAGCAGCTCTCCCTACTCTCTCAGGCCAGTGGCCTGGCCCCTACCTAGCACAGGGCTTCGGAAGAGTGCCTTCTGCCCTGTCCACACACAGATGCACCAGGCTCTGGTAGTACCAAGATGAACCACTGATGACTGAGAATAAAATAAATGCTGCCAGGAATAGGCAAAAAGTGTTGAAGGGGGCCAAGAAATAACTGAGCCTGGCAACTCCATTTTTTATGGGACAAACAAAGTCTGGGAAGGCTTCTCAGAGCAAGAGACACACACGGGCAAAATTCTGAGGTGTTCTAGGCAGAAGAACTGAGAAAGACAACAGCAGCATGGCACAGAACCACAGGGTGCTTTGGAAGAAAAACAAATACTTTGAAAGCACTGCTCTCAAGGCTTGCTTGTTTCAAGAAGCATGCATGGCGGGGCGGGGCAGGCTCCCATCTGCTTGGAGAAAGAAGGAAGTGAAATCACTGTGAAAAGGTTCAGGCAAGCATCTGGGTCACCTCAAGACCCATGTGTAGGACCTAACAGGCCTGGCACCCAGGAAACTGTAACGGGTACAGCTCAATCAGCAGTGTCCACAAAAGGTGGGTTTCAGGTCATTCTTGGGATCCCCTGTTTCCCAAAGCCTGATTCCCCAGGAAGCAAGGTGGCTGGTGGCAGGGGCGGTAGGGGAAGCAGACTAGGGGAGGTATTCCTAAAAAGTTCTCTTGCTCTAGCCTCCTCCGTAAACAGGGTCCTGAATTTGTACAGGCCCGTAAACAACCTCAGACTAGCCAGTGTTGGTGGCAGCTGAGCTAATGAAGAACGTCAACCCCCTGAGGACCAATGGAGGTTCCCATAAGCCCAGCTACTCCTCTCCTGGAGGATTTTGAACAAGGCACTTTGAGGAATTGCAGCAGCTGAAGCCTGGATCACCCCAGTAAGGATCCCAACAATATCTGAGATAACCACAGCACAGCATACTAAGCAGGGTTTTTTTTGTTTTTTTTGTTTTTTGGTGGGGTGGGCGGTGGGGTGGCACATTCACACGAACTAATCCTAGAATGATTAAGCCTAACTTCTGGCTGCTGACTCTAAACAAGAATGGAGAACCGAAACCTGTGGGCTGCAGCACTTCGTGGAAGAGGTGAAACTTCAGTGAGCACTGGGGCAGGTAGCAGCAGAGAGGGAGGAAGGAAGGGAGAACCAGCAGACGCCCCAGTAGGGGAACGGGGCAGCCTGCAAAAAGGAAGGAAAGAATAGGGCATGGCCATTTCCTCTGATGCTCCTGCTTTGACCAGAGGCAAGAACTCCAGTAATGAAATTGTCCCTGCAAAAGGCATCTAGGAGGAGCATTTCAATAATCAGAGGCTCCCGCTCTGTAGGATTCAAGTGCATCTGGGGCTTTTAAAAAAAAGGAGCTTAAAAAGGGACAGTAATGTGGGTTTCCATGTGGCATCCAGGACACCACTAAGTAGTCAAACGTGTTTTTCTATTGATTTCTAAATTTCAAATGTAACATAGTATCCTTCCAATACATTCAAACCACACAAAAGTATATAAGTAAAAATGAGTCTTCCCAAAAAAGACCTCCCACTTTTCCCTCCAATCCCATTTGCCAAAGTGGAATTTAACACTCACTCTAGAACCAGGTGTAGGTAAGGGGTCACAAACCCAAATGCTTTCAGGGCTGGGGGTAAGGCACCTGAAAGGAAAGGCTGGGTGGGCATGGGGCACCACCAGCAGTGCTTAACATAGGTCAGTTCCAGCTCTTTGGGGTGGCCAAGGACTATTGGTCCAGGGTGACCAGACATTAGAGTTTTTCAAGAGAAGCTGGAAATTCCAGGTTTTATATAAAACCTCCAATTTTTAAATGCTGGCAACGAATTTCTCATTTTTAAAAAATACTGTACCGGCCACACAAAACACAGTTGCTGGGTAGATTTGACCTGAGGGCCACCAGTTTGCAACCTTTGGTGGAGATCCTTCTGGACAGTTCCTTCTAAATAAACGTAGGTTACTGAGTGTAACATTTGCTTTTTTTTTTTTTTTCTTTTCCAAAGTGGAATGATAACATTATTCTACCACTTTCTTTCTGTCACTTAACATCCAGGGCATCCTGTCACATCATATGCACTCTAGACCCACACTGCAGAGCACCTCATGGTATAAAAGTACCTTACTTAATTCATTAGCTCCTGCCCTGGGAACACTCAGTGAACATGAAGGATGCACTTGAGATGTCACCTCTCAGTGGTTGCTCATTCCTCTTACCTCTGCCAACACTGAGAACATAACTCATGACGAAAGTGCACCTGTGAGCAGATATTAAAACATCTAAAGCCACAATAACTGAAACCATAAACGGTGACTGCAGATCTTTGATGTTTTCATATGAGAACTTGCCATGAATTTTTTCATTTGATCTTCACAACTGTCCTGAGGTAGGTCATACCAGGCGCAACAGAGCCTGGAGGTGGCAGGGTCAGGAGGGGAGCCTGGGTGGGCTGACTTCAGAGCTCCCGCTACCTGCACACAGCCCCTGGAATAGACAGCCAGAAACCTGCCTGAGGATATACCACGATTTGACCTAACAGCAAATTAGGACTACAAACCACTGTTGGAAAGAAGGATCATTAACTAATACAACAATTTATTTCTTGAGAAAAACAAGTGCCTCATTTTAAGGCCCTTCTTCACATTCATCCAAAATAAATTCTACATGGATTAAAGTGAAATATTAAAAAGAAAAATATAAAATTATGATATGAAATTCTGGGGGTCCAGGTTCTCAGGGTATAATATTGTTCTTTAAGTGTGTGAAGTTGAATCATCATATATTTATACACAAGAAGCTGCTCGTAAGGCACCTATGATGTGAAAACCGGCCCTGTCCTCCCACATCTGGTTCAATAACGGTGCTGGTGAGAGCCTCTGAGGACTCTCACAGGTCTAGAGCCAAAATGGGACCTAGCTAAGATACCACCACATGCTCCTCAAATCACTGGAACTCAAAGGGATGTATTTCCTGTGTCGTTATTCTACACCTAAGGACATTTTCTGTTGAGAAATTTCTAGCAATTTTCTCACCAAAAATATTATAAGAAACATATTTATCAGAGTTGTGATACATTCATTTACACAAAACAAAACAGTGAGATTTCAGGAGAACTACTTCCTCATTAAAACTTTGTGACCAGGCCTGGCCAAGTAGCTCAGTGGGTTAGAGCATTATCCTGCTACACCAAGGTTATGGGTTTTATCCCGTCAGGGCACATACAAGAATCAACCAATGAACGCATAAATGAGGCAACAATTTGATGTTTCTCTCTCTCTCCCGTTTTTTTCTCTCTCTCTCTCTTAAAAAAAGTCAATTAAAAAAAAAAAAAGTTGGTGACCAAAGACTTGAATATAAGACCTAAAACCACAAAACTCCTAGAAGAAAACATAGGTGGCAAGCTCCTGATATAGGTCACAGGGATGACTTTTTTAATTTGAAAGCAAAAGCAACAAAAACAAAAAGAAATGGGACTACATTAAACTAAAAGCTTCTGCACAGCAAAACAAAAAAATCAATAAAATGAAAATACAACCTACTGAATGGGAGAAAAAAATTTCAAGTCACATATCTGATAAGGAGTTAATATCCAGAATACATAAAAACTCATACAATTCAATAGTAAATAGCCACAAACAACCCAATTAAAAAATGGGCAGAAATTTTAAACAGACATTTCACCAAAGAAGACATACAGATGGCCAACAGGTACATAAGAAAATGCTCAACATCATCAATTTTCAGAGAAATGCAAATGAAAATCACAATGAGATATAACCTCATACCCATTAGGATGACTAAATATTATCAAACAGACAAGAAATAACTGTTGGTGGGGATGTGAAGAAAAGACAACCCTTGTGCACTGTTGGTGGGGATGGAAATTGGAAAAGAGAACAATGGAAAACAGTGTGAAGATTCCTTAAAAAATGAAAAAAACAAACAACAAACAAACTACCATGTAATCCAGCAATTCCACTTCTGGGTTATTTATTCAAAGAAAATGAAAACACTAATTCAAAAATATATATGCACTTCCCAAGTTCATTGCAGCATTGTTTACAATAGCCAAGATATGGAAACAACCTAGGTGTCCATCTATGGATGAATGGATTAAAAAAATTGCATTTGCAACAACATGGATGGACCCAGAGGACATTATGTTAAGTGAAATAAGTCAGACAGAGAACAAGAAATATATGATCTCATTTTATGTAGAATCTAAAAAACAAACAAACAAAAAAAAACCCTCATAGATAGAGAACAGATTGGTGATTTCAAGAGGTGGGGGTGGTATGGGATGGGAGAATTGGGTGAATTGAGGTTTCTTTTTAGTTTAAATCAAGTGATTAAAAAAAAGTTGGTGACTAATGGTGATTCTTTTCATTTGAATTTTATTCTGGTTCTTTAGTATCTTTCCTACTTGTACACAAGAAATCACATAGTTCACAAAAGCTCAGAGTTGGCTGGGAATTTCAGAGTCCTTGACCATATTCCATTTGGTGCTTTATATTTTAAAATACGTGGGTAAGTCCACAAACTGAACTGAACAATAGGTGATAAAACAATCTCACTAAAATGGGATTGTAACCGTGATCAAATTGAAATAGTATATTGCGTATTGATTTAAATAAGGTCTCAACTTCAGAAAAGCATTATTTCATAGGTCTCAGGTTTCTGAGGCTATTGTCAAATTTAGGTAAGACTAAGAAAAAACAAAAATGTATGCTGTGGTGGAGAGGGGAGGTATGGCAATACTCTTTGGTGTTACTAGGTTGGCAGGAAGAAATAATGCACAAGTCAGTGAAATAAAAAGAACTTCAAAGTATTTAGAACCTGGGAGTTTACTCATGGTCGCATTTATTGAATGTTTTTATATCTACTCCTCGGTGCTAGAAGTGTGGTTAATCTAAAAACAACTTGAGCAACTACTCTGCCCCCCTCATCATGAACCGTGGACAAACACAAGGGGGTCCAGGCCAGGGTCGGCTGGACACAGGTGGTTTAACTCAAGAGACTGACCATCTGAAAATGCTGATGCTCTCTGCTAGAGCCCTGCTTAATATCCCTGCTCAACAAGATTACAAAATGATGAGAAGAATGTAGGAGCAGACCTGGCTGCCCAAGGTCAAGAATGAATAAATAAAAAAAGTCTTCAACTGCAGTTTCAACAGGAGAACTAAAAATAAATGAGGCTGAACATGGAAGTCTCAACAGATTGCTAATCATGGCTAATCTGAGTGCTTATCTCACTGGTTTTGTTACAAGACATAGTTTGAGCACTGTATTTTTTTCTTTCTAAACATATCTGAATTTTTATCTTCAAATTCCTCACATTATTTTGGCAAACAATACATAGACATCTATTTTAAAAAGCAAATGAAAAATAAGGAAAGTCATGTTCTGATGTGTGCTATGAAGCAGCCAACAACCAGCCTGGCTTCTGTAGGAACACAAGCCAGGGAAGCCCAAAGAGTTTCAGCAGGGAGCAGACTGGGGCACTTACAGATAGGTTCATTCCATTTAGCTCTTAGAAACATGGACACCCTTGCCCTGGCCAGTGCGGCTCAGTTGGTTGGAGCATTGTCCTGTAACTAAAAGTTTGTGGGTTCGATCCCCAGTTCAGGCAAGTACAGGAGGCAACCAGTCAATGTTTCTCTCTCCATTCCTCTTTATCTAAATGCAGTGAGAAAATGTCAAGTGAAGATTTTTTTTTTTAAAGAAAAGAATAAAAAGAAATGTGAACACCCTAACTACAGCTTTTTCAAAGTATTGTCAGGTCCCTTCGTTATACTGTCAGTTAAAAGTAAAACTCCAGCCAGTTGCTGACCTCTGCCCAAATCTTAGGAAAAAGAAGTTTTGAAAATTGATTAGTTGATATCTATTAGCCAAAGAACTTCCTTACCTGGAAATGAAACTTACTATTAATATTAGCATTATACTGTCAAAATTGATTGGAAGTGGAAAAATCTGAATATGAGAGGGGTGGTATTCCCAACCCTTGAATACGCAGGAAGATTTTTTTAAAGTAATTTGCTTATATCACAAAGCAACTCTTGATGAACTGGATTTCTGAGATAAAAATATGTAACAAAAGCAGAAGTCATTTTTATTAAAAGGTTTTTCATTGTTATTTTGACCCCAGATATCTCCTCCCAGATAATTTCTGGAAACAACTGGCTGGGTGGAATGATCAACAGTAAATTAATATAGGAACTCTGATTTTTGGCTCTGGCCTTTACCAGTTGAGTGACCTGGTAAATCACTTTTTAACTTCCTTGACACTCAGTTTCTTCATCCGTAAAACAGAAATAATGATTCCATTATCCCTCCCCGGTTGTAGAGAGAATCATAGGACTCTAGCTGATCTACGTGTTTAAAAGCAGGACAAAAGATGATGAGGACATTAGGGGTCATTATACTATTCTTTCTGTTTTTGTATAAGTTTAAATTTTTCCATAATAAAATTTTTTAAAAGACACAAGCACAATAATAATGTTTGCTTATTTTTTTCAAGCAGAAAAGGAAGTGTAATTATGAACATCGGTTCAAATTTTCCTAACAAGTTGAAAACTTGGTACCAAATCAGAAATAGTTTGATTTTTGCCCTGATTTGAATGAGAACTGCCAACTGGGCATCTAATAAGAAAAAATCAATGAAAATTTGCAATTCTCCATTTCCCCTCTAATTCCAATGGGGGGAAAATGGGAAGGAGGTTAAAACTTAAGTCCTGCCCTCGCTGGTGTAGCTCAGTGGATTGAGCAAGGGCTGTGAACCAAAAGGTTACCGGTTTGATTCCCTGTCAGAGCACATGCCTGGTTGCAGGCCACGTCCCCCATAGAGGCAACCACACATTGATGTTTCTCTGCCTCTCTTTCTCCTTCCCTTCCCCTCTATCTAAAAATAAATAAATATGCCCTGGCTGGTGTAGCTCAGTGGATTGAGCGCGGGCCTGCGAACCAGAGGATCGAGGTTCGATTCCCAGTCAGGGCATATGCCTGGGTTGTAGGCCAGTTCCCGGCAGGGGACACATGAGAGGCAACCCATACATTAATATCTCTCTCCCTCTCCCTCTTTCCTACCCTTCCCCTCTAAAGATAAATAAATAAATAAATCTTTAAAAAAAAAAAGATAGGCTTTAAAAAAGTAAAAATAAAAATAAAAATAAATAAATAAACCCTTTTAAAAAAACCCAACTTAAGTCCTATTTATTTCCTCAATATTATATAATATTGATTTCCTTGAAGTCCTTGGGCCCATATAAAAAGTTGAAGACTTTTATGAAAATACCCCCAAGATGATACCAAGAGATTTAAAAGTGTGTGTATACACATGACTCAGAGTGTTCTTCTGCCTACACAACAGTGAAAGGGCGGGGGGCGTTGTTTGTTTTATTTTGTCAGTTATGTACGTATGTGTACTTGAAGAATAAATACTGTATTGCCACTTTTTTCCTTAAATTGGAATCAGAAAGTAATTATCACCACACTGAAAACCAGCAAACCAAGCAGGGAATACTTAGAAAAGGCTCCCAACTCCCACCCAAACGAAGCTGATTCTGGTTGGAAACTCGGTGTTTCCTCCCAGTTAGGGCTCTGCCCTGCACGGAGGTTGTCCCTTTAAGTCAGACTTCCTGGTAAGGCTCACATATTTGCGCATGCAGCTTCCTGGAAACGGTATAAGATAAACAATAAACTTTGCAGCAAACTCTTGGACAATAAATCCCACGTGGCCATCACAAGAAGCATGACAATGGCTAGGGCATTTCCAACAGGAATGCAAATCTGTGATAAACATGAGGAGAAACATGCTACCCCACACACCTGCACAAACTCAACTAATTAAAAAAAATAAGTGCCTAGCCTCCCATCAAATTGAGAAATAGTTGCTACCAAATTTAACACTATTTTTTAAAATCACAGTCTAAGAGGAAAGCAGTCAGGTCTTTCTTAAAGTGCCACCACCTACTAGATGAACATGGCTGAGGCCAAGTTATTCCAAGAGTAACTTAACTTACTCCATGTGTCTCTGTAAGGGGCATTTATCATCCTCTGGATACTCTGTAGCTCAAACCCCTTCCTAGGTTTGGGGATGCCCCAACTCATGAATCAGAGCCCACATTCCACCAAAGGAGATAAGGATGCCACACATTTGCCTTCCCAGCTTCCCATGCAGCCAAAGCACAAGGACATGAGCAAGGTTCAGCCAATCAGATACTTCCGCTCAGACTTGGCATCAGAAACTGGCATGCACAGCAGCAGAGACTCTGCAGACTCTATTCTGGTGAAGGTGGTGGCAGCTCACAGAGAAGGCAGTGAGGGCAGATTAAGTAGCCTGTTTTGTAACTAGCATTGGTGGTGCCACCAACGGCCGCCCAGCAGTGGCAACAATGGTATCCTTGTAGGAAATGTTTGGTAGTGATATTTGGGGTTGTTCATGGTTCCCTGATCCCTCCAAAATTCTCTGAGCTTTCTACATCCTTTAGTAAATTCATTTTCTTAAATCCAGCAGAACTGGGTTTTATTGCTAGAGGTTAGTAGTCCATGTATGCAGAACATAGGATGGGTTAGAGATGAAGTACACCAGAAATCAATTGCACAGATGATTCTGAACCTCAGGCCTGAAAGGCTTCTTTTGACCCAAACACTGTCCCCTGACCTACAAGGCCCTGCATCAATGGGCCCATGTCTCCCTGCTGTACCTCATCTCATTCTACTCTCCTCCCCACTCCAAGCTCTGATCACCACTTTCTGTTTCTCATCAGGCTCTTTCCTGCCCCAGGGCCTTTGCACTTGCTCTCCAGCAAACTCTTTCCTCTGGTTCTTCACATTGCAGCAGCAACCTTCTTGTAGTTCAGTCTCTCTCAGTTTACAGAAGGCCTTCAATGAACAGGCTGTCTAAGAGACCACATTGCATACCCCACCATCCTCTATCGTAATATCCTGTTAATTTCCTTTCCAGCACACATCCTGTGATTAATTTATTTCATTATCAATAACAATAGCAACCACCACTGACTGGAGGCTCGCTGTGTGTCAGACATTAGGCTAAGCTCATTTAATTCTATTACCAACCTATGAGACAGGTACTTTTATTACCCCTAGTTAATAGATGAGGAAATAGGCTCAGGGGCATTAAGGAAGTTGTCCAAGATGCCAAGCTTGGCAGTGATACAATAGGGATTTGAACCTAGGCCCACAGTGTGGGCTCATTTCTACAGTGCTCACTCTGTAGAAATGCTCAGAAAGTGCTCAGGCCGTGGTCTGACAACAATGGCAGGAGCATCACCTACATAGCAGGCTCTAGGCCACAGCACAGGATGGGCTCTCACAGGGCCTACAGTCTGGTGTTCCAGATCTCCCACCTGAAAGTCTACTTTCTGTCCATAGACCCTCCTCAAGGGAGAAATGCAGCCAGACATGTGTAAAGAGCAGGTAGGCATCCTTCATCCAACAGTTCTAAGTGTCTGGCACACAAAAATACCACAGAGGACCTCACAGGCCAGACAGGGCACAGACCTGCAAACGACGTTTTCTGCTCAACCTGCTGAATTCCACAGCCTTGGAGTGCTAAGAACACGGAGGAAGCAGCCAGGGACAATGCTCAGGTCTCCCAGTCAAAGTGTCATTCCAGCAGGTTGTTGGGGGTTCGTTGGAGTTGCATTGAGGGGGCAGGGTACTGGAGCAAAGGAGAGGAATGGGGAACAACGTGGCTCATTTGGGAAGGGAGGAGATGTTGAAAAGGCCAGTGGAAGGAACAGGGTAGGAAGGCTGGGAGATGAGAAGGTTGGAGCTGAGATTGGAATTTCAACTATATCCTGTAGAAAATGGGGAAACAGAGCAAGTTTTCCGGCAAGTACAGATGCACGACCAGATATAAATCCTTTTTTGTCAAGAACAGGGGTCATGGCTATGCCATACTGCTTGAGACATTATGGTACCCTGTTCCCCACTTTAAATACATCAGCTAAAAGCCAGGAATTATAACAACAAAAAATTCCCTATGTTTCCCAACTCCCTCTCCTATCTGAATGAGAAGCGAGATAAATTTGCACTTCCAGCAGAAGTTAAGCACTGCCACTCCTTCCTGGAATGTGAAATTACACAGAGCTCGCACATCAGAAATTTATGGAGAAAAGAAGGAATTTCCCCGCTACAACTCCAATCACCTCTGCCCAGATTCTCCCAGTTTGATAATGGGAACCTCACCTCTGGGTTGTGTCATCATTAAAATGAAAGGCCAATTTTTTTTTTTTTTAAGAATGTGCAAAGTTGAGGCACAAAGGCCCTCCTGTGTTGAATGAGCCTCCGGGGTCTATGAGAGAAGTCCTCAGAAAGACGCTCTGGGGCTAAGTAAGACAAGCACATAGTAACAGGCCCTAGGAAATTATATGCTAAGTTTGCAGACGAGGAGGTCTGGGAGCCCTGAGGTCAGTCAAAATGGCAAGGCCACAGCATCTGGAAAACTGATTGGAAATTAATAAAGGCAGTTCAGCACAGGGGTTAGGGATAAGCATTCTGAGCCAAACCACCTGGATTCAAATCCCAGTGCTATCGCTTACTGTGTGACCTGTTAATTTACTGACCTTCTCTGGGCCTCAGTTTCATCATCTAGTAAGTGGGGATAATAAGAGCACCTGCCACTCAAGGTCTTTGTGAGAATCAAATAAGTCACTTAAAACAATGCCTGGCACATGCTAAGTAACAATAGCAACTTCTTGGAAACTATATAAGATAAACAAAGAACTCTGCAGCAAAATTATGGACAATAAGCTCCCATGTGGGACAACAAAAAGCAATTATAAGTGCTGACAATGGCTAGGACATTTCCAATAGGAATGTAAATCTATACAAATAGTTGTTACTGCTATCATCATTATATATAATATTTATTGTGATATATAGTATAAACTTATATCTTAAAATAATATGAACATGTAGCATTATATAATATAATAATATAATAATAGTACTATGACATTTTAACCCAATGTAAGAAAAAAATTGTCAGCAAAAATTAGGGGTTTGAGGAGAGAAGGCCTGGAAGCAGGTGCCTGGGCAGTGCTTGCACCATAATTTTTGATCACCTTCAGGTGGCACCAACGTGAGCTGTGGAGCCAGTTTTCTGGGCCAGAGTCTGGGATTCCCCGCACAGGAGCTGCAGGCTTGGAAAAGTCACTTAGACCATGAAACTTCCCTTGATTTCCTCTCTTCTGCAAAGGAAATAATAATAGTACCACTTTCATAGTTTGTGCCAAGCAGTAGTGCTCAATTCTATAGGCATTTTTTCACATATAAACTTCACACAACCCAGTATGTCACATACAATTATGATGTCCATTTTACAAAAGACAGAATCCATGGCTCAGGGATGTTAATCAAATAGCAAGAGGGCCCTGGCTGGTGTGGCTCAGTGTACTGAGTGCCAGCTTGTGAACCAAAACATCACAGGTTTGATTCCCAGTCGGGGCACAAGCCTGGGTTGCCTGCCAGGTCCCCAGTTGGGGGCATGTGAGACCAATTGGTGCGTCTCTTGCACATCAACATTTCTCTCCCTTTCTCTAGCCCTTCCCATCTCTCCCACATCAATATTTCTCTCCCTTTCTCCAGCCCTTCCCATCTCTCTAACATAAATAAACAAAATATTTTTTTAAAAAATCACACAAGGCACACAACTAGACTGATACCCAGAAAATCTGCCTGGAGCCAGCACTCTAAACCCTTGATTCTGCAGACCCATGAAGCAGGAGAAGGGTGGGCCACAGCCCCTCTGCAGGATGAAAGGGGTAACCAGTGAACGCACAGGAATCACCTTGAGTGGGGTGTGTTTCTCCGTTGCAGATATCTGTCCCTGTGGTAATTGCCAGGCAGTGAAACTCTTCCTTGTTGAGCACCTGCTACACACCAGGCACCGTGCCATCATATCATTCACATTTCATCGCCATGACAACCTCCAAGCCAAGGACTGGAGGACGCTGAGGCTCAGAGAGGTTGAGTTCCTGACCTGTGGCCACAGAGCTCGTCAGTGGCAGCATCCCACCACACTTCTGGGTCTGCCCTACTCAGGCTTGGAGACAGGTTCTGAGAACACCCCTTCATGTCCCTCAAGCACCCTTCTCCCCCTCGTTACCTCCCACTCTGAAGACACGAAGCTACTTATTCCGCTCCAGGATAATGACCACGGGGGCTGAGCTGGACTGTAGCACAAACTGTAATTATGGCAGACAACAATTTGCATTCCAGATCTGAAGTGCACTCAGAGCCTTACTTGAGCCCTGTAATCAGTTTAGCCTCTACACAAAAATCTCTCTTGAAGTGAAGATGTGGTCGAACTGAGCCACAGTGGTGTCGGGAAACTATGCCTCTGCCCCCAGAGAACTGTCACCTGAGGAAAAACCATGCTGAGAAAGGGCCAGGCTGGAGTGTGATTTTATACCCCAGACAGGTCAAATTCCTCTGTTGTAGGAAAAAAACCCCCCGAAAAACCAGCAACCAGGACAAGCACAACACAGGTACAGCACAAATGGTAAATAATTAAAGGCAGACAATGCATTACATAACACCTGGGCTCAGTGGGAAGTGAAATGAACACCCTTCCCTCCTTTATCCAAAGTTGCTGCTTTGCTTGTAAGTCACATACCAGGCTGTGGTGGCCTTGCTGCCCAGGACAACACAGGACACTCACAAGATCAGCAAAAGGCCTGCTATGTGCACACCATGGGAAAAAGTCCTCTGAGTTACAGAAAAGAGTTCCAGGAGGACCTCTTCATGGACAAAGAATTCTATGGTTTCCATGCTCACAGGTGGGGGAGGAGGGTGTAGATTGGGGTGTGGGGTGAATATACCAAAATTTTCAATCCTAGCCATGGCCTCTTACACTTGAATCAGAGGGATTTGTACTAGGAATTCTGGGTCCAAGTGGCTGGTGTCCTGAGTACTGGTTTACCAGAATTCACCATAGCCCTGCTTACTTTTCTAGAGAAAGAGGACAAACCACATGTCCATTTCCATTACTCCAAATCCTCACTGAAGACTCTCACATGAAACCTCTACTGAACTGACAAGTATATGCAAGCGGACTCTGGACATCAGAGTGTCTCTCAAACTTTAATGTGCCATGGATCACCTGGAGATCTTGATAAAATACAGGTTTCAATTCAGGTCTGGGGCAGGGCCCAAGACTCTGCATTTCTAACAAGCTCCCATGTGCCATTGCTGCCTTCGTCCATGAACCACATGTAGAGAAACTTTGCTAGGAGACAAGTTAGTGGCTTAAGTAGACTGAAAAAAATCATTTTTCCCTACGTTTCTACTACACTTGAGATGTCAAGTGGTGACTTTGTTCGAAGAGCAAAGAAGTAAACTCAAAAACCACGTTATCCCACGGCTGTTAACAGGATGACTGTTTTGGAAGGAAAACTGTGTTTAGAAGCTAATAACTAAGTAACATCTAGCAGACCTTTCTTTAGCAAAGTTTCTTTCCTTTTGTAAGATTTTTTTTTTTCAATTACAGTTGACTTTCAATGTTCTATTAGTTTCAGGTGCACAGCATAGTGGTTAGATATTTGTATAACTTACCAGGTGATTTCCCAGTAAGTCCTGTGCCCACCTGGCATCATACACAGTTATTGCAATATTATTGACTATATTCCCTGTGCTGTACTTTAACTCCCCATGACTATGCTATAATGGCTATGGCCAAAGTTTTTTGAGAAGCACTGGATCCTGTGAGGTTCAAAGGACCTGCGGCATCAAAGGACAATGTAGCTAAGCAATTTGTCTTTACCAGTGCAATCACTCACTGATGCTTCTCTGCCATTCCATGGGGAAGCTGGTCCACTCCAGGTGTAGCCATATTCTACAGGTGACTAACCTGCTAACCCAGCCCATCAGCTGTGGCTGGCGGCCCCTTAGGGCCTTGAATACTACCTTACCAGTCACAGGTTGTACCTTCCCAACCCAACAGGCACCTTAATAAAATCATTCAACTAATCCAATACATTTTTTAGAAACTACCTGGAGCTGGATGGCCTGCCCCATTATGCAAACAGTACACAATGAATTGCTGATAGCATCTCCTCACCATTGCCAACACAAACACCGCCAGGCCAGCAGAAATCAACCAGTGACCAGCCAGTGACCGTAAGCAGCGATAGTTGCATGAGTTTATTTAAATAAACACAACTAACAACAAGTGAAAATGTTTTTTATCTCCTCCTATTGCTAAACCAGAGACTTTTGAGATTGAGCTCTTCCAGAAATAAAACCAGTGTCAAGTGCAAAAAACAGAAGGCAGCTGAGTAGAGAACACTCAGAAAACCACCTTTGTGTTTCTTTCAGAAACAGATGTAAACCTAAGTTTTTAAAATAAGTAATTATTGGGTTGGTCAAAAAGTCTGTTTAGTTTTTTCCATAAAATAAAAGATACATTTTTTCATTTCCACAAATAACTTTATTGATTTGCAAATTTTGAGTATGTTGGCTATCTCCCGCTATTGGCTTTTAGTGGGTAGAGGACAAGGGTGCTGCTAAACATCTTCCAATGCATAAGACAGCCCCACAGTAAAGAATTATTTGGCCAAAATGTCAATAGTACCAAGAAACTTCACAAACCACTTTTGACACATTTGATCAGTCACAGAACCTTCTCCATACACCACACAAATTGTTTTTTTGTGTTTCAGTTGTATTTTTAACTTTCTTGACATAATAAAGCATAAGATGCCAAAAATGTGTGTTTTCTCCCATCTTCAATATTAAAATGGATGCACAAAAATTCATTAACTTTGATAAGATTTTCTAAATGCATGCTTATATGACCGCCGTCACAATACAATCTAACAAAATTGTTTCAAATGAAGTTAAACACAACTAAGCACTACCAGAGCCATCATGAGGAAAAAACTAAACAAACTTTTCTGGCCAACCCAACAGAATTACTAAAACCAAATTAACTGACTGACTTACATGGTCTGTTCGCTGCCTCACAGTATGGACTTTCCTATCCTTCTCCACCGCATTTTTTGACTTTTGCCCTTTGAGTTGTGTAGCAACAATATTTCTTAATATATTAAAGAAGTTTGATACCACCAGATAACATAAAATTGCATGTAAGAGATATAGATGGAGGCAACATTTGTCTTTAAACCAAACCCTGAACTAGAACAAGGTGCAAGTGGACAAGTGAAGGGAAATGGGCATATATCAAAGTAGAGAGATGAAGCGAGGTAGGAGGTGCACTCAGTGGAGGGGATTTGATGAACCACATCAGAACGACTCATGAAACAAGAGAAGTCACTTTCTGAGCGGTGGGTGTGGAGAGAAAAGGAGAGCCAACCGAGAACAAGTATTTTAGTGGCACCTGTGTAGGGGCCTCTTAGTCACTCTGGATAATAAAACATATGTATTTTAAAAAGAAAGAAGAAAAAGACATGACATTAAGACTATCCAAATAGGCAACAGGAGGCTTTATTAGGTCTCAAGAACAGCACATCTTGCCCACTTATACCAATTCTGCAGACTTGAAAAGACCATTCCAGTATAAAACTCAAGGCTTTCCTTCCTTGAGAAGTTTTAGAATTTGGTGATAAACCCACTGATGCCTGACAAAGGTTGGCTTTAATTATACAAGTTTCATGACAGGAAACATTCTTTGGGGTGGGCAGTATTTTGAAAAAGCCGAGTATCTTTTTTTTTTTTCTTTTTTTTTAAATATATTTTATTGATTATGCTATTACAGTTGTCCCATTTCTCCCCCATCATTCCCCTCCACCCTACACACCCTCTCCCACCCACATTCCCCCTCTTTAGTTCATGTCCATGTGTCATAAGTTCTTTAGCTTCTACATTTCCCATACTATTCTTGCCCTCCCTCCCCCTGTCTATTTTCTACCCACTATCTATGCTACTCATTCTCTGTACCTTTCCCCCTCTCTCCTCCTCCCACCCCGCTGTTGCTAACCCTCCATATGATCTCCATTTCTGTGTTTCTGCTCCTGTTCTAGCTGTTTGCTTAGTTTGCTTTTGTTTTAGGTATGGTTCTTAATAGCTGTGAGTTTGCTGTCTTTTCACTGTCGTATTTGTATCTTCTTTTTCTTAGATAAGTCCCTTTAACATTTCATATAATAAGGGCTTGGTGATGATGAACTCCTTGAACTTGACCTTATCTGAGAAGCACTTTATCTTCCCTTCCGTTCTAAATGACAGCTTTGCTGGGTAGAGCAATCTTGGTTGTAGGTCCTTGACTTTCATCACTTGGAATACTTCTTTCCAGCCCCTTCTTGCCCGTAAGGTCTCTTTTGAGAAATCAGCTGACAGTCTGATGGGAACTCCTTTGTAGGTGACTGTCCCCTTATCCCTTGCTGCTTCTAGAATTCGCTGCTTCATTTTAATCTTGGCTAATGTAATTACAATGTGCCTTGGTGTGTTCCTCCTTGGGTCCAACTTCTTTGGGACTCTCTGAGCTTCCTGGACTTCCTGGAAGTCTATTTCCTTTGCCAGATTGGGGAAGTTCTCCTTTATTATTTGTTCAAATAAGTTTTCCACTTGTTGCTCTTCTTCTTCCCCTTCTGGGACCCCTATAATTCGGATGTTGGGACGTTTAACGATGTCCCGGAGATTCCTAAGCCTCTCCTCATTTTTTTGAATTCTTGTTTCTTCCTCATTTTCTGTTTGGTTGTTAGTTTCTTCCCTCTGGTCCACTCCATTGATTTTAGTCCCAGTTTTCCTTCCATCTCTATCAGTTCCCCATGCATCTTCCTTCATTTCACGTATTGTAGCCTGCATTTTTTCATCTAATTTGTGAGCAAAATCAACCAATTCTGTGAGCATTTTGATGACCAGTGCTTTGAACTGTGCATCTGATAGGTTGGCTATCTCTTCACTGCTTAGAGGAATTGGCTCTGGGGCTTTGATTTGTTCTCCGGTTTGAGCCATTTTTGGTGTTTTTTGTTTTGTTTTGTTTTGGTTTTAGTCTGGTTGAGACTATTACGTATGAGGAGTGGAGCCTTAGGTGTTCCTCAGGGCGGGGCAGCCCAGTCGCTGGGTTGTGATGCTATAGGTGTGCTCGGGGTCCGAGAGGAAACAATGGCACCTGTTCCGCTCTCTCCTGGACTCCAGTCCCTTCCGCCGCTTCCCCTTTGCCTGGATTATCTGAGCACGCACTCGTGCTGTTACGTAGTGAGGGGTAGAGCCTCAGGCGCTTCCCAGTGCGGGGCAGCCCAGTCGCTGGGTTGTGACGCTTATGTGGGGGTGGGGTCTGAGAGGGAACAATGGCGCCTGCTCCACTCTCTCCTGGATTCAGTCCCTTCCGCCACTTCCCCTCTGCCTGGACCGTCTGCGTGCACGGATGTGGGACCACCTGGTCAGCCAGCCTCCTTGTGCGGCCTCACTGGGTCTGCACAGTTGTCCCCCTGTGCCCGGGGTCCACCAGCTGCTGCCTGTGGGCCCAGGGACCGCCAGCCACCGCCTGTGCACCTGGGAACTGCCAGCCACTGCTGCCTGCATTCCTAGGTCCGCACCTCCACTTTTTCCGGCCTCGACTCCACCCCTCTTACCGGTCTGGATGAATGGTTGTTGGACTTCCGTACAGTTCAATTTTCTATAACTTCTGGTTGTTTTCTTGTTTCTAAATATTTGTTGTCCTTAATTTTGGTTGTGAGAGGAGGCACGGTGTGTCTGCTTACGCCTCCATCTTGGCCGGAAGTCTCTTTTTGACACCAAAATTCCTAAGCCAAGTTTGCAATCTGTAGTCCTCTGAGTTTATAATAAGTTAAGCCCGTGAGAAGGAACACACAAGCTTCCCCATTAGGTATATTTCCCTAAGTTTCCCAAAGTAATATTCCAAAGTATTGTCCCAAGCTATCATCCAAAACCCATAAAATTAATGTGCCCCAACTCAGTAAGATGCAGTTGAGTTACCTGCTCATTCTTTGGAATGTTAACTCTCTTGGGGATGATGGCTTTAGAGCTGTGATTTCTCCTTTGCCTAAGTACACAGCGTTCATTCTTATTAAGGTGCTTTTCTCCCCTCTCAAAAATCCAAGTAAGATTTATGGATTTTTGTTGTTGTTGTTGTCAGAAAAGGAAGACAAAATTCCTCCAAGTTCACCTTTACCAAGTTCTCACATTTGAAACTCCTCCACAGATGATATATTTTAAAATTCCATCTTAAGCAACCATGGAACTCGGGCCAATTCATTGAGTTTCTGACTTAGACTTATTCCTGTTGCCTGCTGGGGATGATTTTTATTCTTAAACATTCAAGCCTAAAACTCCACTTCAAGGTTGCAGTATAAATATTCTCATCTCAGTTTTTCTTCTCCTTGATTATAAAAATTATGTATACATGCATCCTGTAGAAACTTGGAAAACTCAAAATAAAACAAAGAAAAATGTCACTTATAACCTCACTTACTGAGAGGAAATCATTATTAATACTTTGGCATTTTTTCTATTGGGTCTTTTAAAATGTTTTTTTTTTTCATAGCAGGATCATTACTATATATACAATTTTATTTCCTGCTTTAAAAAACATAACAATAAAATTTTCCTCTGAATTATCACTCTTCCTCAGCATCCTGTATGGCTGCATAACATGCACTCATATGGATAAAACACAGTGTACACCAACTGTCCCACGTTGTTGGACATTTAGACTTTATCCATTTTTCTATCATTATAATGACTGCTGCATTAAACACCTCTGTGCATAAGTCTTAATCCTGGTGACTTCTTCAGGAGAGATCCCTAGAAGTGGAATTATTGGGCCAATAACCATAAATATGTTGATGGTTCCTGACACAAAGAGCTTTCCACAAAGATGAGATCAAGTAACAAAGCTACTGAACCCTGTAAGAGCATCGCTCTACAGCACCTTCACCAGTATTTCAAGTCATCACTTTTTAAAAGCTGATTAATTCTGTAGGTGAAAAACAACACTTTGAAATGTTTCCGATCCTTCGACCCACTTGCTGAGGTCAGTGATTTCAAACGTTCCCCTCAACATCAAAATAATCTTTTATCATTCAAAATAAGATGTTAATTTTTCCCACATATAAAAATGCAATCAAAACCACAAACATGAGAAGAATGTAGTCATTTGTTGGATGTTTTCATTAGGCAACTAAGGTGCCGTGGGTGAGAAGCCAGTATCAGCCAGTTTGAAGTACCAGTCTGTGACTGTACGGAGAGACGCCCAGTGCACAGAGACGCAAGCAAAATAAACTCAGAACTGAATCCACTGCCAAACTTCAAAAGATACATAAGATTGGAACTACCCTAAGTCAACACCTATTAGAACAACACATTAGAACGTTTAAGGATATATCCGGACTACATTTAAAATTCATTTAATAACTTTTTACACAAGAAGTGCTCTTTCCTCCCTCTAAATCAGTGCATATTCTCATATACATTCAATGTGTCTTTTTTTTAATGGTACATACATGCAAAGAGCTAGTGGTCCAGACTCCGTCTCCCAAAACCCACGGCCTGAGGTGATCACTCTATAACATGGAAAAATATTAGATAAATGGAAAGTTTTTTTCTATATTGAAAATGTTTGGGGCTATCTTTGCCACATTCTCTTTCCAGAAAGTTTGCCCCACTTTGCCCAATGTTGCCCACAGTTTCTGCTGAGTGGATATAATAGTAGTAATAGCAGGGGGAAGAGTATTTATTGAGCACTTACTATGTCACAGACCCAGCACTCAATACTTAATATGGATTATTAAATTTAATCTTCATAAGAACCCTATGAGCTAGATACATTTTTCATATGGGAAATCTGAGTCTCGGGGAGGTTAGTTACTTGCCCAAGCTGGTGAATGGCAGATCCATTTGACCTTGACTTTCTGGCCAGAGAAAGAAGAGCTGATGAGATCAGAGTGTTTTTAGGGATTCTGAGATGGGGCAACTGAAATTATCCTATGGTGGGTATTCACTCAACTTATCTAACAACTTTCCATGTTTAAAATTTTTCATAATAAAAAGTTGAAAAAATAGCACACATACTAATAATAATAATCATGAAAACCCCTTACAAAGACACTGGATGAAACTGCTCACCCCTTCCCACACTCAATAGTTACTCCAGCACTGGAACAAATACTGTGCATGCATCTTCAGTTTGGCCCCAGATAAAGCTGTTGTGTGTTTTTATGGGGCACACTGCACAAAATGCCCACATCAAGGACTAGAATCAACTTCAACCCCTGGGATTGGCAGGGAACAGCCCGTTCACCATATATCTAACACTCTAGCTGAGTCATACATTCTTCCCAACCCCTTTTCAATGAGCAGGTTCTGTCGAAGCTGCATAAATTAAATGTGTATCTGCTACAACTCCATCGCACCTTCCTCAAATCACAGCTATGATTTTAAACAAATCCTTATCTATTTATAAAAAAGTAATCAGCCTAATTCCCCCTTTTTTCTAAATAAATGTTAAATCAAGTTAGCCCTGACAATACAACACACTGTGCATTAGTAGCATTCTGCACAGAGCATTTCAATTTGCTTTTAGAGAATATTTATTTCAATTACTGAAGAGGAATACATTTGTAAGGCTTATTCATCTTCAATAATAGAAATATTTTGTTGTGTTAGGTATAATAAGTGGTTAGTAAGTAGAACATGCATGTGCTAAACATAGATAGGACAGGGTAGAAGAGCAAAAGATACCTAATATGCATAAGGTACCTGGTTACTACTGGTTTGTTATCACTAAATATGTATTAAGACTTAGAGGCACTAAGTATACAGGGGCACTAAACACACATGATCGCTTACATGAGGTCTTAATTTGGCTACCGATTAGAGACATCTATCCTGACTCCATATATTCACTACCCAAGAAACACAAATGAAATAAAAATTAGCCAGATGTTCATCCAGCTAATGGTGAACTGTAGCTGTTGACCAGTTATACTTGTCCTCAAGTCTTTTTGACGCAAATGGCTTTTTAAAGCAAATGTGTGTCATTGTCCCAGGGCACCTTCAGCCTGTGGGCCTCTAGCTTGAACTTCCTCTCTGGTCCTTGCAATCACATCATCAGTGGAAAAGGCCAGTGCAATAGAGAGAAAGGACATATTAGCCCTGTGAACCCAAGGATTCTGATTGGATCCTTTTGTCCCACCTGTATCCTCTCTGTAGTTCAGCTTACCCCATCTTTTCCCCCTTGCTTCCAGCTGTATGTTTCAATTGGTTTAATTGACAGTGTGATATGAGCATTTAAAGGGGGCAGGGGGTGCTATATAGGGTTACAATGAGTTAAACCTAGTCCAATCTACTAAAGGGGCTACATTAACCGGCAAGAGGAAAAAACTGATGTGAGGGAAGAAAAGTTAGTGACAGGACCTTTACTAACCTCCATGCAAGAGGCTTCAACTGCAATCCCCAGCTTCTGACATGGACAAGAAATACAGAATACAACATTTAACATGGAAGGGGAAAGGGAAAACTGAGGGGGGAAGTTCAGCTTCAGAAAAGAAATTCCCAAATTGGTAAATTTGGTTCTCAACATCACCATCCCCTTCCATGTCTTCAAATAGCATGAGGGTCTTTTGGAGATGACAAGGCTGCTGCCACAATATTGTTTGTATAATAAAGGCTAAATTCAATTAAAATAAAAAATCTAAAAAATTCCATGAAAAGTCATAAATGTGACAAACCACAAAGCAATACTGAGACTGATTCTTGGGCCACCTTTTATTTAAAACCCCTGATTAAGCTCCAGTACTTCCCAATATTATAGAAATAGTCTCAACCATTTCAGAATGCAATTTTCCAGGATCTGCTATTATTTCAATTACTCTATGAACCATTATATTTTACATTTTATGAGCAGTCTAATAATTCTTGTTCCTAGATCAGATTGTCAGAATGAAAAAAAATCAATAACTAAAAGGATTGCTTCTAACCACCTGGAGTTTTGTTCACCTGAGAGATGGGGAAGACTTTTGTAGGCAAGAATTACTTGTGTCTGCCTAGTGCCTCTATCCTTCTAGAAACTGCCCTTCTCCTTATGTCACTATGGTTACCATAGGAGCCACTATAGTGGTATGGCAGAACTCCACTCCATGGCCATTGCTGATTGGTCCAGGAGTATCCACCTGACCCACGATGAACCAATCAAAATCCCTCCCTGGTAATTTTGGCTCTGAGAGAGAAAAGGCTGTCTCTCTGCAGATGGCTGCATTTCTACCATATGGAGAAATGGGGGAAGTCAGTCTGCAGAAAGAAAGGTAGCAAATAACAGAGAGGAGTCAGGAACCTTCACAAGCTCCTGGCGCCTCATTGCAGGGGCTTCTGAGTCCCCACTGCATTCCATGAGATATGCCCCAGACCTCTGTTATTAAAAACTATCCTTGCAATTAAAAACAAAACAAAACAAACAGAACAAAAGAAAACAAAACAAAACAAACAAACAAAAAAACCCTCTCCTTGCACCCTGGCTGGTGCGGCTCAATGATTGAGCGCAGACCTGGGAACCAAAGGGTTGCTGGTTCGATTCCTAGTCAGGGCACATGCCTGGGTTGCAGGCCAGGTCCCCAGTGGCGGGCATGTGAGAGGCAACCACACACCAATGTTTCTTTCCCTCTCTCTCTCCTCTTCCCCCCTCTCTAAAAATAAATAAATAAAATCTTTAAAAATTTTTTCCTTGCTTTTAGTCCAATTTGAGTTGAGTTTCCAGCACTTGAGATAAGATTTCCTAATTAACCCACAAGACCAAAGTCAAATGCATCTTTTACCATGCACAACTCTGGAACAAAAAGGGATAACTGAATTGATAACTGCATAAAATAAACAAAGGCATCTATAAATTCTTCCTCCAAAGTGCAGAATTTGCACAGCTGACATACAAGCCACTCTGTCCCCAGAGACCTCACATATGACCAAAAAAAGAAACTGCTTTTGAATCTAAACAGGAGCTTTATTCAATGTGCCTGACATATTTTTGGTGTCAGCAGACGGAAGATGACATGAGCTTTTCCTCACAGGTGTCAGCATCTACTTTCAGGCTGGCTGCTCCCCCGCCCGAGGGGAAATGAGACAAGAAGACTAAGCGGAAACCAGAGAGAGTCAGTTTTTCCTTTTGAGGGGGCACCTCACATGGAAAAGGCATCTATTAAGTACACATATTTAGAAAACAGTCATTTCACATAGAAGAGAACCCTAGTTATAATAAACTAATATTTTCTGCACACTTATCTATATAGAGGCATTATTCAGATCCCTTTACATATTATAACCAAGTCTCACATTTTGGGAGAGGGCATTTGTTGTCCCCAGTTTGCAGATAAGGGACTTGATGCTCTGAAAAGTGTCTTCTCTAAAATTTCCAGTTGGTGTTCAGACACCAGAGCATGTACCTTTTCACCAAGTAAGCTTTCACATAACTGCTAAGAACTGTCCACCAAACTCAGACTTTGGGCTGTCCAGGGGCAGCAGACACTAAACTCCCCACCCCAGGAGTGCACAGAGACAGCCTCTAGGCTATCAGGGAGGTGGAAAGGTGGGAGTGTGGGGAGGTAGCGAGGATGGTAGCTGGGTGGGGGCGCATGTCTTACAGCCTAGCGCAGCAAGTGCGGGCCTGCTCTCTGCAGCCAGATCTCATCAGTCCGCAGACATTTTGTCACAACACACAATCAGTAATGCACCCTGATGTTTTCTAAGCATGTAAAACTTTAAAATAAACCTCCTCTTGAGGAAGACTGTGATTGTAAAAGTTTACTGTTAATTATTACAAGTGTATTGTTTTCATTTATTATAAAAGCAATATATATTCTCTCTTTAAAAAATCAGACATTAGAAAACTACTTAATGCCACAACAGTTCCCTGGGACTTTACCAACCCCAACCTGTCAGTCAACAGTGATAGTCCTTCAAATATTTTTGTGTGTGTATATATTAATATATTATCTCCCTACAAAAAAGGATCATTCCAGTTTTCGTTATTTTAGTTTGCTTTTCTTGACTTACTGATTTAAAGCTATATACACATGTTTTATATTATACTCTTTTGCATCATTTGCACTCATTCAGCAATAGCATGGCTGAGAGCACAGGCTCTGAAGCCAGACTGCAGTGGGACCTTGGGATGTGTAATTAAGATTCTGGGCCTCAGTCTGCCATCTGGAAAATGGGCACAATAATGGTATCTACCTAATAGGGTTGTTGGGGGGTGTGATGACATACAAAGCACTGAAAACAGTAGATAACATTGAAAGAGCTAAATAAATAAAATGTATTATTATAGTATTATCTTTTATTACTTTTGTAATTTAAAAATGTTTTTAAAGTATGAGTTAGAAGGAACAATTTGACTTTGTTTACTGCTTACATATATTTTCTCTTCTGTGCTATCTACTCAGATCCTTCAACAATTTTCCTATTGGGTTTCAAATTCATATTACTGCCTTGAAAGAGTGTTTTGCATATTAAGGGAGTTAGTATAAGATGAATATTGCACATATTTTCTCCACTTGCAAGTAATTTCATACTAAAAAGAAGTTCCTAAAGGGTGCTGGCAAAGAACATGTGTTTGGAATGATATAAGCACAGATTTGAATTCAGCTCTGCTACTTACTTCTTAAGGGACCCTGGGCAAGCTCCACTAGAGCCACTAATGGAGTGGGCAGAATTTTAGGGTGGTGTCTGACATCCCCACACCTTAGTGTACACACCTTGTATAAGCTCCTCTCTTGAGTGGAGGCAGAACCTGAGAGCAGTAATGGGATATCATCCCCATGATTAGATTACTAGTCCTTGACTTTTAGATCATCAAAAGGAAGATGATCTGAGTGAGTTTTCTTTAATCTAGAGAGCCCATAAAAGGAACTGAGCTCTTCCTCAAGTCAAAGAGATATGAAGATTAAGAGATATTTGGTGTGAGGGAGATTCTCCTTTGCTGGCTTTGAAAATGGAAGGAGCCACATGGCAAGGGCTTGAGAATAGCCTGTAAGAGCTAAGAGTAACTGATCCCCAGCTGACGGCCTGCAAAGAAACAGGGACCTCACTCCTACAACCACAAGGAACTGAATTCTTCAAATAACCTGAATAAACTTGTAAGAAGCCCCTGAGCCTCAGATGAGACCCCCTACCCCAGCCAACACCTTGATATCAGTCTTCTGAGACCCTGAGCAGAGAACACAGCCATGCCATATCTAAACTTCTGACCTACAGAACTGTGTGCTAATGAGTGGGTATTGTTTCAGGCGACTAAATTTGTGGTAATTTGTTATGCAGCAACAGAACACGAAAATGCTCTATCTCCTCATCTCTAAAATGAGGATGGGGCTCAAATAACATCTTCCTCTTGGAATTGTTCTGAGAAGTAAGATACGCTTAACGTGCTAAACACAGTGCCTAGTATAATGAAATGCTAGGGGTGAGTTACCTGGGATTAATGGAACTGTTACTATTGCTTTCACAATTACTGATACAAAACAGGGAACAGATTATTTTTTTACAAATAGAGTAGGAAAGATCAGAACTTTAAAATTAAAGTCTAAGGGAGTAGAAGGAAATGAAAAGGGATTCTAGGTGATGAGAAGTTTACCATAGGACACTCCCTTGTTTCTAGCACTTTTATAAAGGTCTTCATATCTAACCTCCTTTGAAAAAAGATATGTCTTCACCCTTGTTTTAAAGAGGCAATATGCTCTAGTGGCCTGGGGACAGACAATCCTGAGTTTAGGTGCCGGCTCTTCTACTTACTACAGCTGTGATTTTAAGCAAATTAGCAGATGTGGGGCTCGGTTTCCTTGTCTCTGAAATGGGAATAAATATTACCTATCATGCAGGACTGCCATAGCCTTGCCTGGAGCCAATGTACAAACCGAGGCTGTTTGTAAATGGAGGTAAATGTACAGACTGAGGCTGGCAGAGAAGAGAAAGCCGTGGCACTTTTTCTGCAGAGTAGACATGGTAAGGCCACAATAAACAACGACCTGCCCGCCCGGTGTACTTTGAGTATCAGAGATGCTGTCACTCTACTGAGCTATGAATTTCAGAGCATTTCAGTCTGGCTTTCAAGATACATTCAGCCACACCGAGGGTTTGTCAACTCCCTTCCAAACATAAGACCTGGGGGCACGTGTCAGGGCAGCGTGGAACGGGCAGTGTGAAGCATGCACAGGAGCGTTGTTAGAATTCAAGGTTCTAGTCCTAGTCTCCCAACTCTGAGTGACCCTAGAAGCAGTCACCATAATTTCCTGTCTGTCTAGGAACTGACTATCTTTTGGTTATTGCACCAAATTCTTCCTTGGAGCAAATACCCCTGCCCCACCTAAAGAAAGTGGTTCTAGTGGAGCTGTCAGTCACAAACATGTCCACTCGGCTCCCTCAGAGGGAGCATGTGACCAAGGCCTGTCCAATCCTATGGACTGTGATTGGCCAAGGTACGTGGCCCAACCCAGGGAAATGAGAGTCCTACACTGGGATTTCATGCACAAACCCTGGAAATAAAAACTTTTCTCTTTTCTTTGGGAATGCATGGTTGTTTGTGATCATCCTCTCCAAAAAAGTCCACGAGCAGAAGGTAAAGATAAGACTAATACCCCAAGAGTGACAAAGCTGAGAGGGAGTATCCCTGAATACCTCTGTACCTGAAGCCTACCCATCCCAGTGTTCCTCAGTCAAGTGAACTGACCAATTCCCCTTTCCACTTGAACTAGCTTTAACTGTCTGTCACTTGTAACTAAAAGAGTCCTGATACACTAGGCCTTGTTCTTGGCATCTGAAAATTAAAACGTTGGGGCCACAAGATCCAAAGTCCGTTCCAAAGCCCCAGAGTCTAAAAATTTCTTCCCCAATAGCCTAGGCAAGAGTAAACATGAGGCAATGGAGAAAGAGACAAGATGGGCACAGCTCTGAAATTTGGTTGATATTTAAAACTTTTGTTCTGACACCTAATACAATGCCTTGCACACAGTGAGTCTTGCTAAATATTTCCTAGTTAACCAATAGGCAGTGGCAGAGGTTGTGCTCCTGAAACTTTACGTTTCTAATGTAAGTTTCCTCCCTGAATTTGTCTGTTTTCTCTCTCTCTCCCTCTCTCCCTCTCCCTCTCCCTCTCCCCTCCCCTCTCTCTCTCTCTCTCAGATAACTGGAGGAGCTGCAGCAAATATTTGCACAAGGAAGAGTGGAAATTTTGAGCACAGCACTGCCCAAACCAGATGGAGACCAGATGTGCAGCGAGCACCTGACAGAGGAGATATCTTGGAGCAAGACATCCCTCAAGGTCCCACCTCTCTAAGAGTCCTGTCTTCTCATTCCCTCTATTCTATTCTGGTTTGATTCATATTGTTCCCACCATAACTGCCCCAACCAAGACTACTGTCTTTGCTTCTTTCCATAAATGTATCTGCAGCATCCATGGGTCCGGTGAGAGCACCACCCCTTGCTGGGGAGGGTAGAGGAGTCCGGAAGGGTGATCCAAGGTCTCTGTCTCCTTAGAAGGGCATGGTAACCAAAGGATACAATCTGTATTTAATACCAATGACAACTCACAAAAGGGCTAAACTGCTGGGCAGGGAGAAGGGATGTGTCATCCGAGTGCCACCAGCCCTTCCTGAGCCCCTCTGCAGCCAAAAACCTCAGCCAGAGAAAAGGAAACCACAAACAATACTCCTAATGCCTTGAGGAATAATGCAGGTTTGCCGTGAATGTTTCCAGGGAAGATGAATAAAGAGCTACAATATAGTTCACTCAAAAAGACTTTCTTTAAAATCATTTTGAAACTCTTTTCCCAAAATGTTCTTCTCCTTAAGCTGCCGACCGCTCCTGTCCTCCCCCGTGCCCTGTCGCCAGCTCTCTCCTTAGCCCTCAAGTGCCTCCCTCTCCACTTCTCAGCTAGAGCTGTGCGGTTCCGTCTCGTCTTGCCCTTTCCAATCTAGTTCTCATCACCTCTTCTCCCCACCCCCAAATCCACAAATGCCCAAGAATGAGTGAACTAACGTATGATCTTTTTCTTTACAAGCTAAAGAGGAATGGAATTCCAAATGCTCATAATGGGTTTCTTTGCCATATACCTAAATATGGAAGGTTTGCTAGCACAGAGATTCTAAAACTTACTTTTGCAATAAAGGAGAAAACAAAGTGTTCACACAAAGCTGGAGAACATCAAGCACAGCTCGGTCTAACAGGGCTGGGAGTTGCATTTCATTATAGAAAACATCAGCTGGATAATGCCTCAAATGTCTCCATCCTGACACTCTGAGTCTTTCCTGTTCTCCAGCTGCAATTACCATAATGATGGTTATAAAGCGTGTCCTGGCTGGGTGTCAGTGTTCCCACTTGGTTGGGGTCCCCTCCACCCCCATGTCATGGAGGATTATGCTCCGAGGTAGACAGAGATAGATTTGGCCACAGAGGCAATCTGGCAATCGACTAAGGCCCCAAACCACCTCACTCTGGTGTATCTTGAAGTCAGTTTGTCTAACTCTACCAATAAGCCCCAGAGGCCAGAAGAAGTCAAAGTAAGGACAAGAAACCAAGGTAAACACCACAACTGACCTAACCATCAACAACTCTATTCACTCCAATAATCCTAACTACTTGGGCAAGGCTTGTGAGCTAATTAAGAATCTAAGGGCTGATACAAAGCTGAAATCAACAATGCATTTGATTCAGTCACCTATCTGGTTACAATTAGCCAACAAATGTTACCATTGCAAGAATAGGGGAAAGAGTTAGAGGTCTCACAGCCACAGGTAGGGTAATCAACTGTCCCAGTTTGCCTGGAACTAAAGAGTTTCCCAAGACACGGGATTTTCAGTGCTAAAACCAGGACTGTCCAAGGCAAACTTGGGTGGGTGGTCACCCTAGATGTTCTCCAAGCCTTGGCTAGTGACCACTGTTGAATCAGGAGGAAGGATAGGGTAAAAAGGGAAAGAAAATAAATGCTCTCAAAAAGGCTAGCTTGCTCACAAGAAATCTAATTCTACATAGTTCAAAATTAACTACTAATGTCAACTATTCTAAAGTATGTACAAACTATTTGTGTCAACAAAAGGTTTATGGCAATGACTTGACCACACACACCGACACATCAAAGATTCTGAGAAGTGCTGCAGTGATTGACATTTTTTTGGTGCTCTCAGTGTGTCCCAAGTTTATTTGACCACGCAAGTCTTTTTTCACTTAATGGTTATGACCATCCACCTGAACATACTTTGAGACATGGGGATCTTACCCACAAAGCCACAAACAACTTAGGGTTACATGACATACCCTATAAGACATGCACATCTATTTAAGGGGTCAACACATTTCTCTTTGTACTCAGTGAGAAGCATGTTGTACACTTTGCTAAAATAGAGTCATGATCTGCATTTTTAAATAAGACACAGAAAAAATCACTGAGATCTATGTAGAATGTTAAAGATGAATTGAACCAGTAAAAACAGTGCTGAAAAGACTAAAGACTTGAACTTGAAACACAATCTGAAGTGGATTTTGTGTCTGGTGGATGTGAGAAAATACATTTATTCATTCATTCACTAAACAAATTAAGCATGTATGTCCAGGTATTGTGCTGGAACCAGGGAGATCGTAGGGAGCAAGAGTGAGGTCTTTACACATCTGACACTTGGGGCTTCCAAGCCTGAATTTCAGCAAGTGCTCACTAGCAATCTTAACAATGAGAAGAAAGTTCAGAGGTCCACAGCAGGGACCTCCAGCTCACACCTAGGGGGTGGTCATGATGGCTTCCCACAGGAGGCAGTGCCAAGGGTCAGACTCCATGGCTGAGGTGGCGGGCCAGCTGCAGTGTGTGTGGGAATGCGGTGCGAGATAGCAGAGGACAGTGTTCTGGACAGAAGGCATGCGAGGGCCTGGCGGTGAAACAGAGCTCAGAGCATTCTTTATACACGGAAAGGTCTTGCTCCCGAGGTCAGAATTAATATTCATTTTAGTACACAGTAGGGCCTCCACACACTGTATTACTATTATTAGTATCATTAGTATGTTAAGGAAGAAAACATTGCATCAAAAGGAGGCTAGATATGACCCTTCCTGAATCTCTAAATGTCTATAACTTTATGACTGGGAGGATTTTATGATTACCTTTAAAATCTCTTTCAAGCTTAGAGACTTCTCCTTCTGAAAAACAAAGCTCCCTATGAAGTCATATATCTAAGTATTAGCAGACTGTACATTTCTGATTTATTTTTTTTCCTTCACTGTGCACTGGTTCCCTCCGTGTTCCAAGACAACGGCCTCAATGCCCACCTCATCAACCGGACACCTCTGAGCTTCTTCAAAGATGCCTCCAGTAGCCCGAGACCTTCAGGACAAGTGAACATCAGCAGAGGCTTATTGGACAACTTACATTTGCTAATTAAACCACAACCGCTGATGCAAATATGACTCCCCCAAGTCGTAAGCACAGAAACTGTCTCAGAGGAACTTTGATTAGTGACGTCAACCCCAACAGTGTCCTCTCTGAAGCTCCTAGATGGGACGTACCCACAGAAAGCACTTACCCCTCTGAAATTCCAGGCTTTAGGAGAGGGAAACATGGCAAAGTTGTTTTGCCGCTGCCGTTTAGGCCTGAAAGAGGAGAAAAGAAAAGACGATGTGTTTGTTATTCACTGGTTAGATATTCACAGGAAATCACTGGCTTCAGATGCAGCTTTATCAAAAACAGAGCTACTTGGAGAGATGACCCAGGCACAGGAGCCACTGGGGTTTTCTACAGCTCTGCCACCTCGAGCAGCCAAATTAACCCCAAAATCTCTCCCAGTCCCCCAGGAGGAAGGCTCTGGAATCCCTTAAAATAAAAAATAAAATAAATTTGAAAATTCAAACTGATGTGATCAAAAAGCCAGACCAAACTCCCAACGTTGATCTTGACTTCTTACACACAAACAAGTCCCCAGTGGACGCCATCAGGTGATGTTTATAGCTTCGACTCAGCCTGAAACTCTCCCCTGCTGCCCACACACTGGGGAGTCCCAGCACCTCAGCTCCACGCAGGCCACACTCCAGCTCCAGACATTTTTTTAAAGATTTTATTTATTTATTTACTTTTAGAGAGGGGGAAGGGAGGGAGAAAGAGAGGGAGAGAAACATCCACGCTTGAGAGAAACATCGATCGGCTGCCTCCTGCATGCCCCCAACTGGAGACCTGGCCCTCAACCCAGGCATGTGCCCTAACCTAGAATTGAACTGGCAACCCTTTGGTTTGCAGGACAACGCCCAACCCACTGAGCCACACCAGTCAGGGTGAGCTCCAGACTTTTAAAGGGACAATGAACAGGCCATGTAGCCACTGCCTAGTGAGTCGGAACTGGTTTCCTCACCTATTAATCTCTCCACATGAATCAGCCTCCTCAGACATGATGGAGGCAGCATCAAGTTGGGTCAGCACAAGGGGCAGGTAAACCAGGGAAGGAACAATGTGGTCCGACAGCTCCAGGCACACCAGGTACACCTCATCTCTGTCTTGGGAAGTGAATCCAATTTGTGCTTCACGTGGCTGCCAACACACCTACAGGGACACCTTTTACAATGTCTTTATGGAGTGATAAATTACTCCTCCCCAAAATGTTATGTCTGTTAATATGGGTTTTCAAATTTCATGTTCGTTTGTAGTACCATCTCCCTGAAGAGCATCCCTGACAAAGGTCCCCCTTGGACTTTCCCTGAGGTTTTAGTCACTGCTGTCCCAAAAGGCTATTGGTGGTGGTTTTCTACATGATAGTCACACCCTTCCATTGTCCTCTCTGCCAGTTAGCAGTGAGGCCAGGCAGGATGCTTGCAGTGACCATTGTACAGCTTCGCAGTATGTCAGGCCTGAATAAAAATCTTGATTAGGGGGTGGGAGTAAAAGACAGAAAACTGTACAAGATCAACAATTAAAATAAAAATTGAAAGAAAAAAATTTAAAAAATTAAAAAAAAATCTTGATTACCCCTGGCCAGTGTGGTTCGGTGGGTTGGAATGTTGTCCCATAAATTGAAAGGCTGCAGGTTCGACTCCCGGTCAGGGCACATGCCTGGGTTATGGGTTTGATTCCCAGTTAGGGTGAATACAGGAGACAACTGATCAACGTCTCTCACATTGATGTTTCTCTCTCTCCCTCTCCCTCCCCCACCCACACCCACCTCACTCTCTTCTCTCTGGAATCAACAAATATGTCTTCGGGTGAGGATTTAAAAAATAAAATCTTGATTGGCTCTTACAATACAAAAGAGATAAAATACAAGGTAATTTCTATAATAGCAGCAGCTAATGGGTATTAGTACTTAAAACAGTGTATGTATGCTAATACTTCATGAAGTTAACCTCATGGACTTTCATACTGTAAGCTAGGGTTCATTATTGTACCCATTTAGTAGATAAGAAAACAAAGACCTAAGGATAGGTGACTTAACTATCATCACACAGGTAAAATCCTGATTCTGTCTCAGCTGTCTGATCTTAAACCCCATAGTGTTTTATTAGCTGTGTGACCCTGAGCATGAGGCTTAATCTCTTGAGCTTTCACATTCCTATGTGCAGAACAGGAGAAATAATACCCAGCACATGGAATTAAGATGAGACGAGGGCTCTAACTCCAGTTCTATCACTGCCAAGTTCTCAAGAGAGGTCAGCATGGTGCCGCCCACATCCCAAACCCTGGCTCCAAGAACAGCCTTCAGGCAGAGGCACAGAATTGACACAGAAAGGCTGGGACAACACCAAACAGATGGGAACCCCCATTTATGTCTCTTTCTATCCAGCCCCCTTCTCTGCCTCCTCCTCCTCCTCACCCACATGTTCAACAGTAAAACCCCAGGCTAATCACAACTCAAGACAAACAGAGAACACATGGGTGGTTGTTTAGATTTAATATCCTTCTCTATTAGGTAACGTGTTGGTCTAAGTTTTTCTGAAAACACATTTCTTCCAAAAAAAAAAAAAAAAACCCAAACAAACAAAAACAACTTAGAATTCAATACTTCTCCCTGGATTCCATTCCCTCCCCACCCCGGTTATAATTGAGCTTTGCTTTTCTAATCATTTGATGAGCCTCACTGCTTCCAAAGCAGCAACATATACCAGAACACTCTGAGTAAAGGCTTAGTTCACAGAAAATGACAATCATAGTTAATTAGCTGTGATTACATGATATGCCAGGGCCTGTGCGAAGCACCTTGCCTACATAATGTAAGTCTCACAATAACAATAAAATAGGTTATTATAACAGATTATATTATAATGTTAATGCATGATATGCAGGTAGTATTATAATGATGCTATACATTGTGATACTATATTTTATATATGATACATTACAATAGCATTACATATTTTAAAAAATAATACAATTTTGTATAATATATTTTCATATATTATGATGGTATAATGGAGATATTATCATTACCACATTTTACAGATGAGATAAACTGAGGCACAGAGAGGTTATACCACATGCTATAAGTCATACAGCTGGTAGGCCAAGTTGAAATTCATACCCAGATGTGTTTTATTCCAGATTCAGAGGGTGTAGCCCCTCTTAAAGGAGATAAACCCCACCTAACAGGGCAGAGCATGCTTTCAGAAGAATGCAGCCTGAGGCTTCCTTGTGGGAGGGCATCAGTTTGGCAGGGCCTCCCACTCTGAGGCCTCTTTGGCAGAGAAAGAGCATCAGAGCAAGTCTGTCAATCCAGTGCACTCTCGGGAAAGTTGGACACACCCTTCTGTGGTAGGAAAACTGCCAGGAAACCTAGGAGAGAGGGCCGCCCCTAATTGTTAGTTCCCCCTACCCCCACATTCCACCATCAGGGTTCCAGATCATTCACATTTAACAACCTAATCTGGCATTGTAAGAGTCTTCTGATAGTTTGTTTCCTGCTTCTCCCCAGCCAAACACTACCACCCAGGTGGCTTTGAAGGATGGGCTTCAGGGAGTAAAACCCACTCTCCAGAGAAGGCTTCTTTTTGCTGCCTGTGAGGGACACTGGCAGTGTAAACTGCACTGTCTCAGAAGTCCGTCAAGGCCAGGTCCTCACTTAGGAGGGCAATCAGTCCTGGGTATATTTCTTCTGTTTTAGAAGCAACTGCTTTGCACTGTCAGCAAAAGTCCCAGTGAGAAAATGGCACTTGGGTCTATAGCTTTCTCCAACATAAAGATATGCAGAGGGGCCTCTTAACAGAGCCAGGAGGAGTTACAGATAGTGTCTCCAGTCCTTGGACCCCTAATGTGAACAAGGCCTGGGCTTGGCGCATACACACGTGGCTAGGAAGCACAGCAAGTGTCAGAAGACAATGCTGCCTGGTGGTCACCCGCCTCACAGAGGGGCTGATAGGAAGCCGGGATGAGCATGCAGAGGAAGAGACAAGTGCTGAGATGGGATGGACAGCTTCTTGCCTGGAAAGAACTTACAACCCTAGGAAAGGTTGGAAAGGAAGTTATAAACTCTCCACCTTTGGAGAGCTTAGAGTAGAAATGCCCATAATAGGCGTGAAAAGTCAGAATTCAAGGTGCATTTAGGCAATGCTTTCAAAGTCAGGTGTGTGCATAGCTGGACTCAGAATGAGCTCAGTAGCACAAGGCCTCAGGGTTGGCAACAGCAGGTATTTTCCAACCTGGTGAAAATAAATGGGATTCTTTCTCTCCATCTTGAGAAGAGGACAAGTGCCCATTCCTGAACAGCTCCAAAGAGTGGGGTTTCACTGTGCACTCTGTGCAGCCAAGAGGCTGCGTGCAGGGCTCCAACACTGGCTCCCTCCCTTTCTTGCTGGGGACTTGAACCAAGCTACCTACTCTCTACTCCCTCTGAGCCTCTATTTTCTCATCTGTGAAGTAGGGATAACAATCTCTTCATGAAATAGAGGCATTAAATTCATGTACTATAGAAAATCTTTAGCAAACAGCTTGGCACTTAACAGGTTCTCAAATGAGCTATCATCATCATCATCATCATCATCAAGAGGATTCCATCTTTAACCCAGTAAGGTAGAATGTTACTTATCATTTTCGTTGGCAAGGCTCATATTGGAGAGACAAGAAATTTACACTGATTCTTACATATTGGATAAAATATAAGCAAAATAAAACAAGAGATTCAATGTGCTAGGAATATTTATATTAGGTGACAACATGGCCACCAATATCAACACAACGTAACCGTAAAAAAAGACTCCCACTTTGCACTCTAATTTCCTGCTCCCTTTCCCCCTTCCTAAAGATTACCATCTTTGCCGGCATGTCGTATGTGTGTTAAATATTTTAATGTCTTAATTCTGAATCAGAGCATCTTGCTAATAAAACTTTTCTTTCTTTTGTTCTACCTCTTTTCATCCATGAAGAAAATTATAGCATTACTAGGAACACTAAATAGCTATAGTTTGTTAGAGAAATTAGTGCTGAATGTAGTACCACCTGGGTCAGATATTTTTATCCTGGTTGGACCACTTAAGATGGTAGTGGTTTTCTTTCATTTAAATGTCTCTTTAGTTTCTGCTCTTAGTGTATAATTGAGGATGGACTAGCAGGTGTTTAGACAGGTGAGGACCCAACTCTTTGAGGAGAAACTCACTGTAAGAGGTAGTTTGCAGAATGAAATGCTCACCATTTTGGCTTCTCTCTTAAACAAAAGCACAGAGTTTGGGTCCAGCAACATGTTTTTGTAGCTCACTGAGCCACACTTGCCTTCATTCTCCTCATGTCATGGCTGCAACTTCAACTCCCTATTTCCTGTAAATTATGTGAAAAAAGAATCACAGAACCTCAGAAGGAGTCAGTTGGTATAATCACTCGGCACTAGTCAAATCCTCTTTGCAGCAGTCCTGTTGAGAAAGCACCATAAAAGAAAGCCCTATACTCTATTCATAGGGGCTCACACATTACTTTATTCATCAGTACTTACTGAGCACCTACTATACGCCAGGCACAGTGCCAGACACTAGAGATATAGAAGATACAGAAAGACAACCTGATTTTTAAAAAATAAGAAGAGAAGAAGAAGAAGAAGACAACACAGTAAGTTTTACCAAAAAATGTTTAAAAGAGTGGTAGTGGGGTGTACCAAAGGAGCTCAGTAAAGTTTGGAGGATCCAGAAAGTCCTCCCAGAAGAAAGGAAGCCTCCCTGTGACCTGACAGAGACAAAGAACTCAACCTGGTGATGAGAAAGGGAACAGCAGGCCAGGCCACAGAAAAAGCATGCTAAAACGCAAGAGGTAAAAAGCTGACCTTTGAAAAGATTAACAAATGGACAAAACTGGCAGAATGGATCATGTTTAAAGAAGGGTGTGGAGAACACTAACAAGCACAGTAACAGATGGGGCACCGAACGGCAGACACAGCATCACTTACAATGACACAAGGATAATGTCAATGACTTCATGCCATTAAATTTGAAAACTTAAAATGCACAAACTCCTAAAAATACATCACTTATCAAAACTGTCTCAAGGAGAACTAGAAAGCTTGAAAAGCTCTATAACTTATAAAGAAATAAAACACCAGGTCCAGACAGGTTTACTGATAAATTTGATAAAACTTCCAAGAAATAGGTCACTTCAATCTTATACAAACTGTATAAGAAAAGAAAAAGAGAACAGAAAAAGAATCCAGAGTTAAGAAATAAAGGAGAGATGGCACATTTGAAAACTAGAGATAAAAAATGACAACTTAAATATCTGTTGATAAGAAGTCACATGAAATGAAGCTATGTTCATTCTTCACAATGTAAGACCATGCAGAGCTATATATTAAAGAAAACTCTCAACAAAAAAGAAGAATGAAAATTTAAGTTGCAGGAGATATGCATGTTACGATACAATACGACATGATACGATATTATTTTGGAACACACAAAATAGCACTCTGTTCTTTATAGCCACATATGTGTAGTGCAAATGTAAGACTGTACCAACTGCAGAAGAGTGGTTCCCTCTGGGGATTGGAGGGGAAAGGGACTGGGTGGGCACACATAAGGCATCATCTCCTCCTGTCATGTTCTATTATTCACATAAAAATTCTGAGGCCAATAGGACAAAATGTTTACTAACTCTACATGGTAGGTACAGAGATGAATGTTAAAATCGTCAATATTTTGCTGCATGGGTGAAATATTTTATAATTGAAACAATAAGAAACAAATGAGTAAATTATGGCACAGTCATACAATAAATACTAAGGCATCTATGAAAAATAATGTTATACTTATGTCCTCACCAGCAAATGCCTTAAAATACAGCATGTGAAATAAGCAGGACAAGCTGCAACCCCATTTACGTTTATGTGCATGTGTGCTCGCACACTGCACACACACACACTGCACATGCACAGAATCAGCTGCGTGTGCACAGAATGAGGGCCCCGACAGGGTACACGCCCAACCTTCGACAGTGACTGATTACGTAGCTGAAGTGGGGGACGGCAGCATAAATGTGGGCCTTATCACTCACCGTATGTATTTTAAGATCTTTACTCTGGAAACATATTGCCCGTATAATGAAAATTATAATGACATTTATAAAAAGACCTTGGCAGGTGGGAAAGGAGGTCGACAGACATGAGATGAGGCTGGCTAGGGCAAAGCCTTAATGGCCAGGGTTGGGGTTTGGCCATGGGGTTCCCTCAGGTTACAAAGTAGAAAGCGACATGATGAGATTTGCTGTTAGAAAGACCCTTGTGGCTAAAGAGGGGCGAAAAATAGCCAAGAGCTTCAGAGTGAAGGCAGAGACCAGTTGAGAGGCAACTGCAGGGGGCCAGAACCACAGCAGCCTCTCGCACATTCAAGATTCCAAAGGCACGGAAGTCTAAGCTCTATTCAGACTTCTGTCTCCCGTTCTCCACCACTCAGCCGGCTTTCTTTTATTTTCTTTTAGAAATACCATGTGAGCCACATATATAATTTTAACATTTCTATTAGTCACATCAAAAAAGTAGAAACAGGTAGGTTTAATTTTTAATAGTATAGTTTATTTAAACCTAATATATCCAGATATTATTGTCAGTTCAACATGCAATCAATAGAAAAAAATACTAGAGCTATTTTACATTTTTTAACACTAAGCCCTCAAAGTCCAGTGAGTACCCGTACAGAACGTCTAACCAACACCATCCTTGTTTCAAGTGCTAAACAGTGGCATGTGGCACGTGGCTATGCATTGCACAGCAGAGGTGCAGAAAAACGAGGCATGCTGCGTCAGAGCCTCAGACTTTGAAGATGCACTGCTCTGTGTCTCAGCAGGTGGTGACCAGCCAAAACGTGTAAATTTAGACCCATATGAAAAGTGACACACTTTTCACTTTTATTAAAGATTTTATTTACTTTTTTTTTTTGGAAAGAGGGGAAAAGAAAGGAAGAGAAACATCAATGTGGGAAAGAGACATTGATTGGTCAGTCACCTCTCACATACCCCCAACAGGGCGCCTGGCTAGCAGCTCAGGCACATGGCCCGACTGGTAATCGAACCAGGGACCTTTTGTTTCACAGGCCAGCAGCTCAATCTGAAGAGCCATACCAGTCAGGGTGACACTTTCCATTTTTAAAAACATTTTTCCAAAATGATTTCAGTATCCATCTGAATTTAGAAATATTCAAAAGAGCAAAATGTTTCACAAAGGCTTTAGAGAGGTGGTATCTGAAAAAAACAAGGGAAATTATCTTCAGGTTACAAACATACAAATGACCTTCTTAAACAGAGAAACAAATGAGATGCTTTCCCAAATGGAGAGTATCTCAAACAAATGTCTATAATCTTTTCCTAAATAATATGAACTACTCTATTCAAATGAATTCCACAGTTAACTAAAAATAAGAGGTTGAGGTGATTTTTTAAAACCAATTAAATTATTATATTTGTAGTTCCCTAATTGTGAAACGCTTATTCAGGTCATTTTCTTATATATATACAAAAGGGGTGCTCTTTTTATTGATTTGTCAGGCTATAGCATGTAGCAAAGTGTCTAGCACATAGTGAGTAAGGACAGTAACCATATTTAAAAGGTATATATTAAATTCCATCAACTTGTGAAAGTATAAACAAGGTGTGCTATATGCAAAAATGGAATATTATTCATTCACACAAAGGAATGAAGTACTGATATGTGCTACAACATGGAACAACCTTGGAAACACACAGAAAGAAACCAGACGCAAAGGGCTACGTATTGTATTATCCCATTTATATAAAGCCCTCAGAAGAGGCAAACCCATAGAGACAGAAAGCAGAGAAGTGGTGGCCAGAGGCTGGGGGACGAGAAGGAATGAGGAAAAACTGCTTCATGGGCGCACAATCTCCTTTGGAGTGAAGGCAAAATTCTGGGGCCAGAGAGTGTTGATGGATGCGCAGCGCTGGGGATGTAAGCAATGCCGCTGGATTACTGTACACTTTTAAGTGGTTAAAATGGTAAATATTATGTTATGTGTATTTACCACAATTTTTTTAAAAAGTGAGGGTTATATACATGTATTTGCTGGCAAAATAAAAGATATATATTTAATGAAAAAATCCTCATGAAATAATAATACAAAATAAAATGTTATTTACCGCTCCAGAAGAGGGATTTCTATAAATAAAAGCAAGGAAAGCAAGCATCTGTGCAGCCTGACAATTGATGAAAATGGCTTGGACATGAAGTTTTATCAGCAGTTGCAAGAAATCAGCCCTACACATTCCTGTTTCTGAGACACATATTCACGTGAATCATTCAACAATGATAAAAATTCCCACTCTCTGGCTTTCTGCACTTCCTTCCACTCTCCAGCCCAGCCCCAGGCCTCTGCACTCAGAGAATCTGTAACAACACCCTTTCCATCTTCTGCTTCCAAAGCAGGAGCCATTCTGCTGCATTTCTCTTTTTGCACTTGGGCTTCCTGCACAGCTTTTACCTTGAGAACAACTTTTCATGGGTGCAGTCTTCCAAAAGAACTGCCAACAGTAAATGAATTTCAGTGATTCTTGAGTGGCGCCATAAAGGAGCAGTTAAGAGCACAGACACTGGAACTAGCTGTGCAACACTAGACAAGGGACTCAACCTCTCTGTTCTCTACTTCCCCTATTTGTAAAATGGACGCAATAACAGGACTCCCTTAGAGGGTTGTTGTGAGAACTAAATGAGTTAATGTCTGTTAAGCTCTTAGTGCCTGGTCCCAAAAGGTGCTTTCAGAGTTAGCCCCCTTCCAGGTGACAGACTTCGGAAGGCCAGGGCCGATTCCCAGTTGTCTCTTCACTCCTTGGTGTTAGGAAGAGCTTAATGAACAACTGCACACTGAACGTACAGTGCTTTCCCTCAGTAAGTCTGTGATCAACAGTATCACAGACTAGCCTTATATACACTGATAGAATAGGAGCAAAATCACATACAGTTGAGGGAGGGAGGGAGAAAGAGAGAGAGAGCAAGTTCCATAGGTGAGGCCACCTCTTAGCCACTCCTTTGCACCTGCCAGGGGTATGGGCCCTGAGGCAAGCCTACCCAGAGCTGTGGGTCTACACCCATCTCAGCCTCCTCTCTTCCCCAAGGCCTCTCTCAGGTTGAACTAGATCCTAAATAGGCACTTTCTGAACAAAAGATCCTTACATTCCAGCCAGAAACTGCCTTTGTCCAGAACTGCCCTATTGAACAGCACCAAGGGGAACACTAGTCTTAAGGGCTGGTCAGGCACCAAAAGGACAGCTTCCCAAGGGCATTTTGAGTGCTTCGGATTATATGAGATTTTTACCTTACTAACCCCAACATGGTTCCCTTGCTGTCTCCTCATCCAGGAGAAAGTACCAGCAAAATGCCAGAACTTACCCCCATCAAATTAAAGCCCCAAACACCCTGAGAGACACCACCCCACCCCTCATAACAAATATTCATGTCCATTTTCAAATTCCAAGTCCAGTTGGGCCATAGAATGCTCATTAGCATTTGCATGCATTGGGCAGCCACCATAAACCTTTCTAGAACAAAATAAGGCCATGAAAGGAAGCCTCAGGTGGTCAGATCATGTGCTCTGCAGTCTCCAAGACCTGGGTTCAAGCCCAAGTCCACCACTGACTTTGCCCAGTTCATAGAACTTCCCCAAGTCTGTTTCCAAATTGAAAATGGACATGACAAGACTTAGATTTTATAGGGTTGCTAAGATGAGTAAATAAATAATTCCTGTAAAGTGCTTTGCATACTCTCTAGCTCACACTGAATGCTTAATAAACGTTAGCTCTAAATATTTACTGAGTGTCTGCCACATGCCAGGCAGAGAGTAAAACACAATTCCTGTTTTCTCAAAGTGTACATTACACATTAAGAGGTGATGAGTTCTGTGGGGAAAAACAAAGCACCGTAGGGAAGTAAGGATAATGGGAGTAGTTGCTGTTCTACATGGAGTGTTCAGGGCAGACTTCTCCAAGAAAGCGATGTTTGAACAAAGACCTGAAAGAGCGGGGAGAAAGTCTCAGATGGACAAGATGGCATATGCAAAGTTCCTGGGGCACAGCTGGGGGACAGCATGACCCATACGCTAGAGCAAGTGAGTGAGTTAGCAAAGTGCAGTGAAAGTCATAAAGGGAACAGGAACCAGACAGCAAGGGCCTTCAGATTACTGCAAGGTCTTTGGATTTTAGTCTCGGTGTGATGGGAAGCCCTGGGAAACACGATCCATCCGAGTTCTAAAAGGATTGTTCTCAACGCTGTGTGGAGAAAACAGCTATAGGTGAAAAAGAAGGAGTAGAGAGGGGGTGAGGAAGTTCCTACAGTGGCCCAGGTAAGGGACAGCAGGGACTTGGACCAAGATGGCAGCAGTGGGGGTGGTGAGCAGTGGTGGACACATGTACATATTTGAAGGTGGGATAACAGGATTTGATGGTGGATTGGATGGGGAGGATGAAATAAAAGAGAAGTAAAGGATGCTAAGAATTTTAGCCTAAGCAATGAGGATAATGGAGGAAACCTATGGGAGGAGCAGATTTGGGGACAAAAATCAACAGCAGACATAGCATGTTTGAAATGGCACATTTGAATTGGTATGGACCTTTGAATGGAGATGTGGGGCTGGCAGCTGGACACAAGAACTGGAGATTGTATTCGACTGTTGTCAGCCTTTCGACAGAAGAGGAGTCGAACCATGGTGAGAGAAGAATCAGGAGAGAGGGGCATCCCCAGAGGCCAGTGAAGCAAGTGTACCAAGGAGGAGCACTCAACTATTTCACCAAGTAGGAGACGGAGAAATGCCTACTGAATTTGGCAAAGCAGAGATCGCTGGTGACTTGACAAGAGGAAGTAAGTGGAGTTGGGGACAAGAGCTGAAAGGTACCTAGAAGCATAGAAAATATAAGTCTGTAGAAAATATAAGTTGATGGAAATCTTAGGTATTTGTCAGTACACTGAAGTCACTAAAATGTGAGCTTCCTGAGAGCAGGCATTTTATCTCTTTTGAACATTGTATTCCCACTCTCTGGGTACCTGGCACATGGTAGATGCTCAATAAATATTGGTAAGACCTTCTTGAACTTTCTTGATATCTCCAGCCAAGGAGTGTAGGCTAATGGGAACTTCCCATCCCTAACAGGATAGTATGGAAGACAATGAAAGAAATCATACACAAATTATCCCAGGATGGAATGTTTCATTCCTCTCCCTTAAAAAAAAAAAAACAAAAAAAAACCTAGAATTAATACCAGCTGGCATTTGTTCAGCATGAAAAATAAAGTGTTTCCCAGTTACTCCCCACGACATCCTGACCCCCATCATCAGTGGATGGATGACTTTGTGTTGCCAACACCAAACTTCAAATAGTTGAGCTAATGGTAAGCTGGTCTAATTAGCAGAAATTATAGAATATTTTTGAAGGAATATTTTATAAAAGAGCTATTTTGGAAATCCAATTTAAGAAAATTATTTTTTTCATATTCTCAAAGTGCTAACCTGCAAATGCTGCTTTAAAAATGTTTGAGGGTTGCTTTTAAAGGCAAGGGGGTCATTCTTCCTTTCCCCACCTGCATCCATCTGAATTATGGCACGTTTTCAATGGGAAAAGCTTCATTACATCCTAAGGAAATCCACATCCTGCACCTCCAGGTCACAGCCCGGCAGAGAGCGGCCTCACGTCCCTCCGGAAAGGATAATTAGTTTGCTACCCTTTAATCAAGGAGCAGCAGATTGTTGTTTTTCTAAAGTTTTGCCTGGGGAGAGCCTGTTCTTTTCCAAGTGTGTGTTTTTCTAACCAGGACTCTTTGTATGTACTCTACCTTCCCATGAACCAACAGTCAGGCACCTCCTTGTCTGAAATGAGAAATTGAAGCTCCCCACTGCTGACAGCCCATCAGCTCCACGGCTGCAAGATCAGGTCAAAGTCTTCCCAACACATCAATACTGCTCACCTTTGACTTGTGGACTGGGAGAATCCTCAGTCTTTCTGTCATGAAGAATAAATTCTTAAGGATTCACTTTGAGAGAGAGGGGGAGAGAGAGAGAGAGAGAGAGAGAGAGAGAGAGAGACCAGACACAGTTCTATGATTAGGTACTTTTATTATTGCCATGTTACAGATGAGGAAACTGAAGCCCAGAGAGGTTAAGTAGCTTGCCTAAAATCACACAGCTAGTAGGTGGCAGAGCCAGGATTCAAACCCAGGCACTCTGGCTCCAGAATACATGAGCAGAAAAAGAGATATAAAACCACTGCAGAAGGAGCAACAACAGAGGAAAGGAGATGGCAACTAAAATGCTTACAATGTTCTAGGCTCAGAGCCAGTGTTACTGGGTTGGTTTCTCTTTAAATAAAGTGCAATCGGACTTTAAATAATAATAATAATAATAAAGATCAGAGATTAGTTTTATTTACGGGTTTCTCTACATCTACAAATAAAAATCCATTCAGAATAATTGGTATACTTTACTGTGTATATATTATACTCTAATAAAAGTATAATTTTAGTTTAAAATTTTCAATGGCTGAGTTTTCTTAATGTTTTAAGAGGGTTTGTATCAAATAAAAAATCCTTACAAGACATTAAAAAACCACCCTAAACTGCCCTGGTCAGGTAGTTCAGTTGGCTGGAGCGTCGTACCACACACCAAAAGGTTGTGGGTTCAATTCCTAGTCAGGGTGTGTAAGAGTGGCAACCAATCAATGTTTCTCTCTCACACTCATGTCTGTCTGCCTGTCTGCCTTCTCTCTTTCTCCTTCCTCTCCCTAAAATCAATTTTTACACAAACATATCCTCAGATGAGGTTTAAAAAAAATCACCCCCATCTATCTTTCCAATTTTTGTCTTACAAATTTTTTAAGAAAAGTCCTTGGAATTGTTCTATCAAACTATATACAAATCAGAAATACACAGGAAAGAAATCAATTCACGTTTTCCAAATCCTGAAAGCTCTAACTCAAAGTGTATTTACGGACACTGTACTTTCCTAGTCACTGTCTAACAGGGGCTTCATGCAGGCTTTTTACCCCTGGAGAAGAAGAAAGTCTTCTTACTTTATTCCATAATACATTGATCAGAAGCTGATAAATCAGTATGAGGGTGGCCCAGCACCTACAAATTGAAAATTGCAACCCTGAAAATGAGTCTTTAGAAATGGGCATCTCTAATAAATGTTCTGTTGATACTAACTCACTTAAAAACACCAAAAACTCTTAAATTAGTCAGCATTGCCTAGAGCGGTTTATTGACTCCCTGATACAGGACCTACCGCAGTCTCCGAGGTAATTAGAAGCTCCATAAATGCTGTTTTTGGCAGTGACTGGGGCTACACGTAAAACTTGTTTATTCCCAAACTGTCAGTGAAATATGGTGGTGGGGTGGGACCACATCGGACTTGTTGCAGCGGTATGTGCAGAGAAGGAAAGGTAAAGCCAAGTGCACCATTCAGACTGAGATTATTTCATTGCTGTGGCAGAGAGCAAACCACCCCTAAAATCCTGGGTAAGAGGGTAATTCTGAGTAAGGGAATTACTACTCAGAGTAAGACATTCTGAGTAAGGGATGGGTACATTATTACGATGCCTCACAGCTACTAAAGGTTAGAGCCAGGGAGCCCGATTGCAGGATGCTGGCTCTTAGCCCTGAGAATTTTTCTGGTGACACAAGCCACCAAACTATGGAGAGAGAAATGAACCATGTTGATCAGTTACGTGCTATTTACCAATATTTTTATCAAACTGATCTATTTGAAGCACAGGGTAGAGCAAGCCCCCACTCTTGTGCACCCTATCTTCTGGCTCACCAGCTGGGCTCCATTGGGAACAGGGCTGGAGCTTGCATCAGCGTTGCCATAGCTGCCGTCATGGCAACCGCTCCTTGTCACCAAGGCAAAAATGCTCTCCCCGCTTGGGAGCCCTGATTCAGGGATGCAGCCCCTGCAGAAAGTCATTGTTTTACTTGTTCCCAACTTGTTTGAGTCTTATAAGATGGGGAAGCCACTGGGGGTCTCCAGGTCCCTAGATGCATTTAGACCAGACTAACATGAATAAAGGCTGGCAGGGAGTCGGGGCTCATGGAAAGGCCATGCAAACCACAGAGTGTGTGGTTAGCCTCTACCAGGGCCTCAGTGCCGGGCAGGGCTGACTTTGAGTTCTGGCTCTCGCACTTGCTGGCTGGGGCCCCTTAGCAAATTGTTTGGCCTCTAGGGACACCAGTCTTAGAATAAGGACAGGGGTAATATTAAATTTTATACTTGACAGAGTTGTGAGGTGTGAATAGACCCAAGCATGTAAAGGACATACAGACTAAATGCTGGTTGTTATTGGTGGCTATTAATAGCTGTTACCACCAATGCAACGGTGGTGGCAGAGAAGCAGGAGCCCTCATCCTCTGGCTCGCCACTGCCTTTGCAGCTCAGCACCCTGGACTTCACGGCAGAAAGCACTCCTGCAGGCTGTGCAGAGGCCCTGATTTGAGGCCAACAGTTCACGCAGTTCACACTTGCCCAGCTGAGAGCTGGGCAACATGGCAGCTGTCGGCGGGGACCCAAACTTAGTGCCCTTCCCACCAGGTCGCAGAGCTCCTTTGAAATAGTTGATGTAACAGAATAAACCTGCTGCCTTTATCCAATAAAAACACCCCTGAGCAAAACCACCTTTTAAGAAACTTAAAGAAATCTTCAAGGCCAAGGGGTAGCATTCAAAATTTTCTTTGAAATTCTGAAAACATAATGTCCACACAGCCAGCAGTGGTGACTTCCCAGGGCTGTCATTAACTCGGGGAAAGTGCGAGTGCCGGGCGACACATTCCTTCACTGTCTGAACCTCTGTAACATGCGCACAGTGACTTTGTAAACAGAAAAGAACTTTTCTTAAAAAAAATAAAGCTGACACGTTTTGCCATGACACAGTTCACAAAAGAAGAAACCCAAACAGCCAATAAATGAATGAAAAACTGTTCATCCTTCACCCTCCTGAGTAACTAGCAAAATGGAAATGGAAATAAGACAGCATGTTTGCCTGTCGAAGTGGCAGCGTTCTCGCGGCGACGCCCAGCGTGGGCGAGAGCATGGAGAGGCGGACACTCGGCTGCACAGCCGGGAAGGTGCGAATTGGCATGGCAGTTCTGCAGGGTGATCTGGCAGCAAGTTCGCAGCGTTTTTGAAGAACGCTAAAATGACCGAGAACTTCACCTTTACAATAATTAATTTGACAAAAATACCATGAACACGGGCTTAGCAACAAAGATGCAGCTCCCAGTATTGTTTCAGAGGGAGAAACTAGACCCTGGACTCAAACTGCTGAGAAAGTCCTGCATGGTCATTTTGTAAAACAGTGGCCAGGAGATTTGTTGCTCCACACTGAGAAAATATGGAATTTTCTGGATTTGCTGCTTTGAATCACGTGCTTCCATCCCACACTCACTCTGTGTGGCAGCGGAGTACACCAAGCCCAGGCCTTTCAGACGGTTCTCCCTCATGCAGCTCCAACAGGGTCACAGTGTATTAGCCTCCCAGGTAGCAGGATTGTCACCTTCAAAGCCGGACACGGGATCTGGGGTGGGGCCAAGCTATGCTCTGGTGCTACAGAAGGCCCAAGCTAGGGGCGAGCACATTTCTTCAAAGACCTCTTCCCCCAAGAAGCCACACCTTCCCAAGGGCTCTCAGCCTGTCCAAGCCACCAGGAGTAGCTCGAGACAAGGACTAAAGCTGGGGTCCATGAGCAAGACCCTGTCACTAACCATGAAACAGCTGCCCCAGCGGTCTGCCCCATGCCGGGTCTGCACCCAGTGCTTATCCTCAGTTACCTGTTCCCCACAGCAGCCCTGAGGATCAGGGAAGTCAGCTCCCCTCTAAGTCACCCAGCTAGTGAGGATGCAAACTCCCTTCATGTTCTCACCCCTTTCTAGGTACCTCCATTTCCTTATCTAGAAAATGGGGAAAATAGCAGCAGCCAACTCAGAGGGTTTGTTGTGGGGGTTAAGCGGTCAATCTGTACCAAGTGCTTAGAAGATTTCCTGACCCGTAGGAAGCTGTCTGTGTTGCTCTCACCATTCATTGAGTCTGTATAGAGCCGTGGCTAAAACAAGAATTCCAGGGCCAACTTCCTGGTTTCAAAACCCACCCTCACCAGCCATGTGGCTTGGGGCAAGTTACTTAGCTCTTTTTGCCTCAGTTTTCTTATCAGTGAAATATAATGAAAATTAATGGCACCCACCTGAGTTCATGAAAGATCACGTTACCCACCAGAGTCACTGCACTGAGAAGAGCTGAGAACAGTGTCTTTCACATTAGTACAGTGTGCCTGTCAATAGGACTCACAGTCCATGTCAGTTCCCCAAAGCAACAGTTGTCATCATCCAGCCTGACCTGTGTTTTCCTATTTAATCCTGACAGGGTAGGTATTATTATCATTCAGATTTACAGATGGGGAAACTGAGGAACAGAGAGCTCAAGGCACTTGGCCCAGGTCACACAGCCAGGAAGCAGCAAAGCTGCTAGACTTCAAAGCAAATCTGTTGGGCCCCAGGGCTCTTGACCTCTACACTGCATTGCTCAGCCCCAGACACCCAGAGCCTCACGCTGTCCCTTGTGAAACCCTTTGCCTGCCAGTACCTCCCATGGAAGGGCGGAAGGGCAGTGGGTGATGCAAGCTCTCTAGCTTTGAGGTAGCTCATGGCCAACCCCCCTGCTGAGCAGCATGAACTCTGGCCCCTAGGACAAAGATGTCTGACAGACACAAAGGGTAAGTTACACACTAGTCATCAAAGAGCAATCCTTGTCATCCCTCCTAATCTTCCCAGGGAAAGACATGGGTGTGAGCCTAACTGTGGAGATGAGACATACCCCTGAAAACAAAATTCTGGACCAAGGGATCTAATCAGTGTCCTGGAAACACACGCTGGCATCCACACCGCTGGTTTTCCCCACAGCTGTTAACAGTCCTGAGTTGTTTAAACTGTGGCCTGCTCACACGTTCATGCCGGGAGGTGAAGCCAGGGTACACCTTCCTCAGTGTGCCATTCTGGCCTTGGAGCATGAAATTCATGGCAATGAATTCACTTCCTGTCATCAGACCAAAAATTTACAGTGCTTCTGGCATACCATATGGGCAGAGCTGTAGGTGGACACCACCAAGAAAAAGCATAGCTTGAGTAGAGGCAAGTCTTATGTCCTTCATAGCTTCCTCAGCAATTGACCAAAAGAGCTATTTGTTGAAAAAAACTAACTGTATGTTTCAACAGAATTCATAATCCCATATTGTTTGAAACCTTGTAATCTAATTAAATAGCGTCTGTTTTCTAATAATGTGGAAGGATCCTCAGGGAATCAACTGGTCCACCACCTCATTTAGAGGCTGGAAAATGAAGAGCTGGCTCGAGGTTATGTGATCTGTTGGAGACAGACTGGGGCTCTTGAAGGTCTCCCCATCGGTGGGCTCTTTTCATTCCTTCTTGCTCTCTTGGTGCAAATGTTGCTAGGGCGGATAGCAGATGTTCTCACTGCCCAGCATTTAGTCCTCCTTCTTCTGCCAACAGCACCATAATTTTCTGGGGGGTATACCCTTCCCCAGCTCCTAGACCCTGTGATTTAGGAAGGACCAGCCCTAGAATCCCGAGATGTGCATGAATTGTGCAGGGCATCTTGTTCAGGCAGCCTACCTGAGAAGGAAGCTAATCTAGGCAAAGTAGAGTGAGAGACCTAGAGGGACAGATTCCTGGTCACATGGATTAGCCACCTGGATTCAGCCATGCCTGAATGCTGAACTATCATTGGATTTGCCAATTTAGTGAGTCCTTTGTTTTTTAATTCAAGCAAGTGTGCATTGTATTTCTGTCACATGCAACCCCCCAAAACTATATTTTGTTTCTTTGTAAAAGTAAGCAAATGACAAAATGGAAATGTTCCCAGAAGGCCCTCTAAAATGCCTAGCATAGTGCCTGACACACTGTAAGTTATGATACATGTGTGATGGCTTGAAATCCCTCCTTCAGGGGTCATCTCAGGAGGACTCTCCCAGACCACCCTGTTGGAAACCACAGCCCTCCCCAGCTTTGCTACTCCCACCCCTGCCCATTTGCATTGGTGTTTCTCACCATCGGGCCTATCCTGGGACTTACTTGTTGCTCCTTGGTGGTTTCCCCCACTCAAATGCCATGACAGTGAGGATTTTTTTCTACTTTGCTCACTGCTGTATCCTCAGGGCCAGATCTGTGCTCAACATCTGTAGGTGCTCGGTATGCGAGGTCTGTCTGGAAAAAGCCTAGTCATTGTTAATATAACAAGAATGGTTTGTGTGACATCGATATAACCTGGCAGCCAAGGAGAGTGGACTGGAATGTATGTGTGTGAACAGTGATGACTTCACTGTACTGGTCGGTGGGGGCAGTAGACACTGCTAAGTAAGCATGTGTACTGTATGGCTGTCCCATTCAAAATGACCCAGCGAGTAGAGCAATAGACCTGCATCAAATTTTGCATTAAACTTGAACATTCCTCCATGGAAACTATTCGGATGATTCAGAAGGCTTTCAGAGATGATGCAGTAAGTGCAGCACAAATAAAAGTGTGGCACAAATGCTTCAAAGATGATCAAGAATCTGTTGAAAGTGACCCATGTTCTGGAAGCCTGCAACAAGCAGAACACCTGAGAATGTTGAATGTGTACGGGCTGCAATCAACAAAGATTGGCGATGGACAGTGTGAGAACTAGAAGCTGATCTGCGGACTGCAAAAACTACTGTGTCTGAGGTTTTGATGTAGGATCTTGGCATGAAATTTGTCATGGCAAAATTCATTCCACGACTTCTGCTACTAGAGTAGAAGGAACATCATGCTGCAGTTGCTAATGACTTAATACCAATGAACCAGATTTCCTCAAGAAAGTTATAACTTTGAAGGGGACTGAGGCATCATTGTCCTATGCACAATATTTCTTGTATGTTGTATCTTTTTCAATAAATGTCTCTATTTTTCATAGTACATGACTGGATACTTTCCAGACAGACCTCATACATCTGGTACATGAATGAACCCATGGGGGAAAGGACAATGGACTGGGTAGAGCACGGAGTGAACAGAGAGGAGTGCCTGGCACATAACAGGCACCCAGGTCCTCCCCTGCCTGTTGCCTCGGTCAGCAGACCCTGGGATCTCTTGGACCTGAGTCCTCTTCTGTCTTCCCTGAGCCAACACTCCAGCAGCCACGCCCTCAGTCCAGGCAACCCGATGGTCCCCCCGCCTATCCCAGTAGCTTCACCAAGAATTAAAAGACAAGTAACCCTTTGGATTAGAAAGATGTTTTCCTTCATTTTCCCCTGCTTATACAAATACTATGTGCTCATTACAAAAGCACACAAAATGTAACAATGAAAAATCATAATATTAATTCTTGGATGCAAGTCATAAACAGGCAGACTACTGATATATGTTACATGACCCACAAGGTGACTTTTTTTTAGTGTGTGGTAGCGCCTAACATTTAAAAAACTAGGATATTTCACTTAGAAATCAGGTATCTGCCTTCAGTTAAATGTCACAGAGGGCACTCCTTCCAACATATGACAATGGCTAGCTGGGGTTGAGTGGCAGCTGCCTCTTTCAGGTGGGGTGTGGGTTCCTGGCGTCTCTACCACTCCCTCTTATTGTCCTTGCACTGCCTCAGCCACTGGTTTCAGGTGCTGCCTGCTCCCTGTCACACAGAGTTGGTTGCTTCTGGCCTGATGTATTTGATTTCAGACTTTGCTGTGCTCATAAAGCTTTGTAGGAAACCCTCTGAAAACTTGCCTCTGCCCCCAACAGTGGCCTGTGATGCTCCAAATAACCACCTGACTTCCAGCATCAAAGAACACTGCATTTACAGCCCCTTTTGCAGGCTCAGCAAGCCAGGCCAGGTCCAATATCTCCTTCTCAGACTGACTATCCCAGCTCAACAACAACTGATCTCTACACACTTTAGCACACAGCCTTTCAGTTAACCCCACAGGAGCAGGTCCTACAGCCCAGGGCACCTGCTGGGCTGCCTTTTCCATAGGGAAACTCCAAATCCAGTGTTTAAATCCAGCCCCCAACTCGGGCAGCCTTCACCAACGCAAGACAGCCACAGACACTGGGTTGCCAGTGCAGGGGCAGCCAGCAGACCCAAAGACCTTGTGATCCGCTGGCTTCCTGTGTGTTTATTTTTTTTTAAATATATTTTATTGATTGCGTTACTACAGTTGTCCCATTTCCCCACTTCACTCCCCTCCACCCTGCACACCCCCTCCCACCCACATTCCCCCCTTTAGTTCATGTCCATGTGTGATGAGTTCTTTAGCTTCTACATTTCCCACACTATTTTTGCCCGCCCCCTGTCTATTTTCGCTCTACCGTCTATGCTACTTATTCTCTGTACCCTTTCCCCCTCTTTCCTCCTCCCACTCCCCTGTTGCTAACCCTCCATATGATCTCCATTTCTGTGTTTCTGTTCCTGTTCTAGTTGTTTGCTTAGTTTCCTTTTGTTTTAGATATGGTTGTTAATAACTGAGTTCGCTCTTTTTACTGTTCATATTTTTTATCTTCTTTTTCTTAGATAAGTCCCTTTAACATTTCATATAATAAGGGCTTGGGGATGATGAACTCTTTGAATTTGACCTTACTGAGAAGCACTTTATCTGCCCTTCCATTCTAAATGAAAGCTTTGCTGGATAGAGCAATCTTGGATGTAGGGCCTTGCCTTTCATGACTTGGAATACTTCTTTTCAGCCCCTTCTTGCCTATAAGGTCTTTTTTGAGAAATCAGCTGACAGTCTGATGGGATCTCCTTTGTAAGTGACTATCCCCTTATCTCTAGCTGCTTCTAGAATTCTCTCCTTCATTTTAATCTTGGCTAATGTAATTATGATGTGCCTTGGTGTGTTCCACCTTGGATCCAACTTCTTTGGGACTCTCTGAGCTTCCTGGACTTCCTGGAAGTCTATTTCCTTTGCCAGATTGGGAAGTTCTCCTTTATTATTTGTTCAAATAACTTTTCTATGTGTTGCTCTTCCTCTTCCCCTTCTGGTACCTCTATAATTTGGATGTTGGGACATTTAAAGATGTCCTGGAGGTTCCTAAGCCTCTCCTCATTTTTTTGAATTCTTGTTTCTTCCTTGTTTTCTGTTTGGTTGCTTATTTCTTCCTTCTGGTCCACACTGTTGATTTGAGTCCCAGTTTTCTTCCCATCACTATTAGTTCCCTGTGCATTTTCCTTCATTTCACTTAGTGTAGCCTTCATTTTTTCATCTAATTTGTGACCAAAATCAACCAATTCTGAGCATCCTGATCACCAGTGCTTTGAACTGTGCATCTGATAGATTGGCTATCTCTTGGTCACTTAAAAGTATTGGCTCTGGTGGTTTCATTTGTTCTTTCGTTTGGGCCATTTTTTTTCTTTTTTCTTTTGGTCTGGTTGTGCCTGTTATGTATGAGAGACAGAGCCTTAGGTGTTCATGAGGGCGGAGCAACCCAGTAGCAGAGTTGTGATGCTGTATGTAGGAGCGGGGTCAGAGAGGGAACAATGGTGCTTGTTCCGCTCTCTCTCGGATTTCAGTCCCCTCTGTGAGGCTGGTAGTCTTTCCCGGCACTTCAACACTCACAAGTGTTTTCAATCAGTGCTTTTAGGCTTTATTTCCCACCACTGGGGCCCTGGGTTGCGCAGTCTGTCTCCTTGCTCGTTTTCACCTGGTTTATCTGCGTGCGAATGTGTGACTGTGGTCAGCCACCTTGTGCGCCTCACTGGGTCTGCTTGTTGCCTCCCGGAGCCCGGTAACTACCGCCTGTGCACCTGGGGTGTGCCAACCGCTACCTGCGCATCCGGGACCACTAGCCACTGCTTTTTCCTGCCTCAATCCCTCTCCACTGGCTGCCAACTCTGCCCCTCTTACCATACTTCCATACAATTCAATTTTCTATCATTCTAATTGTTTTTTTGGTTCTGAATTTTTGTTGTCCTTAATTTTGGTCATGAGAGGAGGCACAGTGTGTCCACCTACGCCTCCTTCTTGGCCGGAAGTCTCCTGTGTGTTTATTTTCACTCCAGTTCCACTAGTTAATTATTCCCTGACTGCCTCATTGATTATTGTTTTCCAAGAACCTAACCCTGTTCCACACAGAGGGGGCCCTCAGTCCATAATGGGTGGATGATAGGTGAGCAGAGGGACCCATGACAGGGGTGGGGGGACTGCGTATGCTTCAAGGCCGGAGGGAAGGGCTGAGTCCCTGAACTGCAATTTCTAATTTGTCAATGTCACGAGAAAATGATCATATTAAAGTGTTAAATTTTAAAGTATGCTATAAGGTTACATAACGGCACCATAATATTGATAGTGGTAGAACCTCTTTTTTATCCTTTTGTGCATTTTCCACTTTCTGTTTCATAAAGTTCATGTTTAACTGCCAACACTGAACTATAACGAAGTGAGTATTCACCCTCTGGACTTTTGTGGATACCTCAACACCAAGGGCCCACAGAGGAAAGGATAATATTTTGCATGAGTTTGGCTCTCACAGTGCATTTGAGAGGAGGAGGAAAAGAAAACAAGGGAGGCAAGGCTGGCCTTCCACAGTGGAAAGCGATCCTGCAAAACTCCTTGATGGCCGGGTAATGACTGATACCCCACCCCCACCCCACCCCCACCCCCACCTGCTATCAGCAAAAGCAACATCAGCTTGCCTTCCGGATCCTGGAAATCCAAAATATTATGGGAAATTATATTTCTTTTGGAGCAAAAGATGGTAATTTTTTTTTACCACTGGCCTGTGAATGCACCCAAAGAAAAACAAAGAAACATAAGGAAATTTTCTAATACAAATACATGATCTTAAACTAAAATAGACACACTGCTTGGGTGCTTGTACCATCCTCTCCCCCAGAACAGCCGGAATAGCACGTGCATGGCAGGGCACAGCTGCTCCAGGCTCCTGGGCACCCTGGACAGGTCTCTGCCACCTGGGCTGGTCTCCAGGCATGTTCCCCAGACATACAGGGTGGGCAGCAAGAGCTCAGAGCCAGCTCCTTTGTAAAGACAGGAGGAAACCAAGGTTCTGATAGGGGGAGTACGCACTTCTGAGGACACAGAGCTGAGAACAGTTAGTTGCATGCAGTCTCCTGCCTTGTCAATGTTTTCTGAGTATTCCTGGGTACCAGGCGCTGGTGAGAGAGTGAGCCATGCAAACCTGAAACTTGCAAGCAAATAGGGGTTGAGGGGAACGGAGGGGTAGATCCTTCACAAATAAGGAAGTGAATGACCAAGATAACCACAGATGGTGCTATGGGCTGGCAAGTGGAAAACAAAAGTGAGGAGCAGCAAGTTACTTCTGGTTTCCCAAGCTGTGCTCAGGTCACCAGCCATTGAGCACCATGCAGTTACAAATGCCCCCAGGCTCTGCCAGGCACAATTAACAGATTGTATTTAGGTGCTAGAGTCGATGAGGGACTCGTGAATCACCAGCGGAGCGGATAAAATGCAACACACAAACACACGCACAGAAGGAGAACCCACTACCTAAGGCTCCAGCAGCAAGACAGGAAGTGGGGGGTGTGGAGCTGGCCTGGGCTTCCCAGCGCCCTCAGACTGAATTCTCATTTGCTTAAGGCCACCTGTTGCTACTAACCTCCCCTCCTCCCTGCTGCCCTCAAGGCCCTCCTCCCTGACCCTGTCCTGAGCCCTGCAGTGCCCGACCCTCCCTCCCACACCATTCTGGGAATTACTCATCCCACGTCTGCTTCCCAGAATTCTAGACTGTGAGGGCAGAAGCCAGTCTAACCTCCTGAGGGCTTGTCCTTGAGTTCCCAGAGCAGCACCCAGGGCCTGGAAGGGCTGAGATGAAGACATAGAAAGGAAGAGAAAGAAATCTTCTCTCCACCATTTCCCAAGGCCTGAGCCTCAGTTTCCACATCTGCACAACCAGGGTTAGAACCAGCCTGCTGGAGGGTGATGACAACAGGCTCTGTCTGCCTGCCCTGCAGCCTGTATTTTACCTTATTTTACTAACTCATTTTTAAAAATGCACTTTCACATGCAGTCAGATTCACTTTCAGTGTCCAGATGTGAATTCTGACAAACACTCAGAAGCGTATGACCCCCACCACAACGAAGACACAGTTCTATCGCCCCGGAAGTCCCTCCCGCACCGCTTTGTTAGTCAAGCCCTCCCCCTCAACCCTGCCCAGTTCCTGGCAACCATTGCTCCATTTCCTGTTCCTAAAATTTTGCCTTTTCCAAAATGTCATGGAAGGGGATCATAGAGCAGGCAGTTTTTATGTCTGACTTCTTTCACTCAGCACAGAGCACTGAGACCCATTTGTGGTGCTGTGTGAATCCGTGGTTCATTCCTTTTTATCATCTCTCCCCAAAGGAAGTCTCATCACTTGGGGACAGGCTCACAGAAAATAACAGTGAACCTGCTCCTCTACCTCCCCTGGTAATTTAGCCAACAGCTTTCTAGGACCCATTCTGGCTTGGGATGGAAAGGTGAACCAGGAGTCAAGGGCCCCCCTTCCTGGCTGCGTCTGTAACCCAAACTCCAAGATCTGTGCAAGCCCCTACCCAGCCTCTCTCTGAGGTCACTGGCAAAATGACCAATAACACTCAAACTTCCTCAAAGATGATGCTTTTTAAAAAAGACACATGGTTTATAACTAGTATAGATACCTTAGACAATACTGTAATTTTTACAAGCTTTCCACATTATGACATCAGTGTGAATTTCTGACAGAAGCAAAACTGAGCACCACAGTATACAAATAGACCATGACAGATTGAGGAAAACAGAAAATCACTGACAATGCAGTTGTTGACAGAGAAGGTAGAGTGCCATGTGGCAATCAGGAGGCAGGACTAGCTTTGGAGGGTCTGGATCTTGGTTTAACACGTACAAAGTCTGAGGACCCCTGCCAGGTGCAGAGAGAAAGGTCCAGCAAGCAGTGGGGAACTGGGATTTGCAGTTGAGGTCAAAGAGAATGGCCTGGCATGGATGGGCCAACCAAAGGCAAGAACCTACAGTGACAGAAGAGGCCAGGAGCCATGGACATGGGGAGGGGTACACCTGAGAACAGGAGTGGGGAGCCAGTAAATGAGCAGAAATAGAGTGGTCCAGAAGGACATGGAGCCAGGGCTTGGTGCTATGAGAGGGGAGCCAAGGATGCAGACTGGGCAAAGCCTACCTCATGGCTTTACTCTCACAAGATGGCTAACACTCTGTTTCAGGACAGCAGTGGGGGGTGGGGCAGACAACTGGCCAGGCTCTGAGGAGGAGTGAGAGAGAGGAAGAAATGGAAGCAGAAAAGAGGGTGAACTTTCTTGAGACTATTAGGAGGAAAATAAAAGAGAAAAATAGGATGGTGATGGTCATCATAACATTGGGTTGGCCAAAAAGGTCCTTTGGTTTATTCCATACGATGACTCTAGTAGTGCTTAGTTGTCTTTAACTTCATTCAAAACTGTTTTGTAAGATTGTACTGTGACAGCTGTCATATCAGTGTGCATTAAAAAATCTTATCAAAATTGGTGAATTTTTGTGCAGTCATTTTAATACTGAAGATGGAAGAAAATACATATTTTTGGTATATTATGCTTTATTATTTAAGAAAGGTAAAAATGCACCTGAAACACAGAAAAAGATTAGTGCAGTGTATGGAGAAGGTGCTATGATTGATCGAATATCTCAAAAGTGGTTTGTGAAGTTTTTTGGTACTAATGACACTTTGGCCAAATAATTCTTTGCTGTGGGGCTGTCTTATGCATTGGAAGATGTTTAGAAGTACCCCTGGCCTCTACCCACTAGAAGCCAATGGTGTGAGATAACCAACATACTCAAAATATCCAAATCAATAAAGTTACTGGTGAAAATGAAAAATGTGTCCTTTATTTTCTGGAAAAAACTAAATGGAGTTTTTGACCAACCCAAAACTAACAATAATGAGTACTCATAATGGCCCATAGATACTGAATATTACTCTGGGCCAGGTGTGTGTCATTGTCTGAGATAATCCACACAACAACTTAATGGGCAGATTCTGTTAACACTCCATCTCACAGGTGAAGAACCTGGGGCACACAGCAAGTACACAGTACTAGCAGAGAGGGCAGCTGAGCCTTGGCTGTAGGCCACGTCATCACAGCCTCCCCACCACACAGGAGTTGAACCCAGCTGCTGGCAATAAGAAGGCTTACCAGGAGCCAGGGAAGGAAGTGTGTGGCCCAGGAGGGACGCAGGAGGGAAGGAGCCCCTGGAAAGAGAGCTGGAAGATGAAGGTACCTGGGGGCCGTGCCCTCAAGCCCCTACACTGGAGGTTTGCTACATTCTTTTCTTTTCATTCTTAACAGAATCCATATGTCAAACCCGATCCTACTCAAAACCAAAGGCATCAACTTGGGAGAAGCAGAGTTGCTCTAGTTCACAGGTGGCAAACACAAGGCTCGAGGGCCAAATCCAGCCCTCCACCTTGTTTTATCTGGCCTGGCACTTTGTTCCTACCCAATGGTAGCGCCAAGCTCTTGTTTAACTGTTAAGGAGTAGTTACATTTATACAGTCCTAAAATTACATTTGGCTCTTTGAAGGCAACTGAGAGGCTAATGTGGCCCCCGGTGAAAATGAGTTTGACACCCTTGCTCTACCTGAAAGGAAGGAAAGATGGAAGCTGAACCCACCAACCTCCCCCACCCGTACACCTTGTGGCCACTAAGGAAGGGACCTTCGTAGGAATGAGGGAGTACTAGGGCTTCCTGACACCTAGAGTTCTTCTCTCTCTTTCAACTTTCAAATATTTAAATATTAACATGTTCAGAATTAAAATTAACCAGAGATGCACTGTGTCTTATGTCTGCAGCACACTATCCAGCACATAATTGGGACTCAATAAATGGGCGATGGAGAGGTCTGGGCGAGACCTGTGTGGGGTCAAATCTGATCCTCCCTCACCTCACCAGCTGAGTGACCCTCAGCAAGTGTCTGACCCTCAAAAACCCTCAGAAGAACCCCCACCTCTTGGGATTTTAAGGTTAAAATAACTGATGTTCATAAGAGCACTTAGCACAATGCCCAGCTGCTGACAAAGCACAATAAATGTTACCTACCAGTGTTATTAATAGCATCAACAGGACTGAAAATACATTGGGGGAAAAACAAAGAATCCACTGGAAGGAACGAAAACGTCCCCATGGGAAGCACAGTGTCCTGTGTGTCTCTCTCTTCCATTTTTGTAGCAATGGAGAGGCATAGCCAGGACCATGGAGGTGTGAAGTCAGGCTCATCTGGAGCCAAGCATTTTTCAACTGGTGTTTGTGCAGCACTCTGTGCCCATTCGGCCCCTTTCTGTCTGAACCTGTGCACTAAGAACCTTGGAGAATGTACCTTCCTCTATGTCTTTCCTAGGGCTTTGGATAATTGACAACATTAGATGCTAATGTTAAAATAACTTTATAAACACTGCACCCTAAGAACTCAAAATTAAATTATAAATACTGGCAGTGAATCTCTTCCAGGGCTGAGGGCAGGAGGGAGCAAATTCCTGACTCCACAAGAGAACACGACCAAGGAGAAAAACAGCACTGAATGTGGGTGAAGAGTGCCCTCTGCTGGTCAACATTAGAAATCTGCAGCTGAAACAATCCAGCTCTCCCCGGAGGGCTCTAGTTGGGCGGCCTCGAGGCGCGTCAGCCTTAAATATCTTCTGTAGTTTTTTGTTTTGTCTTGTTTTGTTATTAATCTGAACTATAAACAAAAAGGAGATCTGAGAGAAAGTACAAGGCCATAGAGCATTTCATCCCTCACTTGTTTTTTTTGCTGGAGCATTTGAATGTCACCTTAAAATAGTCTGGTAGGTGCTACCCCTCTGCATCGGTGAGCCCATGCAACTTGGGGATCTTGAACAAGTGTCTGCAGGTGGCCCACATAAGCGTCCATTTCCTTTCTAAAAGCTGTCCTTTTGACCAGACACCTGCATCCTCCCAGAAAAACCCAGTGGGTCTGAATGCAGAGAGAGCAAGATCCCAGTGGCCCAGACTCTGTAAAGTTAGGATGTTAACTTGTAAAAGATTTACAAATAATTTCTGACAGGTTAAAAAATAATTCCAAAGCTTACAGTGTTATTTTCTTGTGGGACCTTAAACAGTTTATATCTAAGTTTGTAGTCTTATCCCAACATTCTTTTCTCCACATCTTCCCATAACTATATATACACATGTGCATATGTATATATACATGCATATATACATATGCATATACACACATGAAAGTGCATATATACATATGTATGCACACACGCACGAGCACACATGCACACCTGCATGCACATACACACATGGGCATGCACGTATACATATGCATGCCCATGTGTGCATGAGAGCGTGTATATGCATAGGCATGCACACACACACGAAATTATACACATACACATGTACGTGCACGCATGAGAGCACGTACATATGTGTGAGCACACATACACACATGTAGGCATATGCATGCACGGGCACACATATATACATATGCGCGCATATACATGCATGGGTGTACATATGTGTGTGCATGCATGCACATGCACACACATACACATGTGTGTACACGCAAGAGCACACATACATGTGCGTGCATGCACATACACATGCATATGTGTGCCTGTGCGCACGCAGGCATGAGCACATGTGTGTTCGCATGTGTGCGTGTGCATGAGCACATATATACATGCGTATGCGCTCGTGAGTGTATGTGTGCATGTGTATGCGTGCACGCGTGAGAATACATATATGCATGTGTGCGTACAAGTATGCTTGTGTATGCATGTACACACGAGAGTATATGTGATAGTATATATACATGTATGCATTCTCACATGCATGTGTGTGTATATCTTCCTGGATACTTCCTAGAACCAGGTTTCTTTTCATCAGTCATCCAGTTCTCTCATTAATGAGTTGGAGAGGTATTTTACCAAGGCTAAGTATATATTTATACAAGAATTCAGGAAGGTTTTCAGGAAGGTTTTCAGAAAAAAGTGGACCTGTATATGAATCTGTGAGATCTGAAATATGGTAGGGGGGGAAGCATCCCCGGCAGAGGGGACGACATGTACAAAAGCCCTGTGGCAGGGAATGTGGCACACTGGAGAAACAGAGAGAAGGTCGTGTGACCTCCAACATCTGTGCCTGGGGCCTTTCAACCAACACCTGCTATGTCAACATCATGACATGAATGTCAAGTAGAGCCCCTCCCTCCTGTGTGTCTCAGCCACATGGAACAGTTGTGTCCTGAAGACACGGAACTGTCCTCACAGGGTGATAGAAGAACTGTGTTCCCAGAGTCATAGTGCTGTACCTCCATGTCACCCTTCTCTAGTAACTGGGAAGGAGCCAAGCAAAAGACAGCTGGCAAAGTCCCAGTTCTCAAGAGGGAGAAGACACCCCTGCACGAACCACACCCAGCTGCCACCTTCAGCACACATCACAGAGAAGAATCATGATCCTTGGGCCTCAACAGTTCCATGCCAGGCCCTCTATCAACCTCACTGCCTTCTGCAGTTGGCTCCAGCTCTACGGTCTGCTCATTCACCAAGTCAATGCAGCATAAATACCTGCTGAGGGAGGCTTGTTGGACCCTACAATAGGATAATTTCCATGCATTGCTCCTAAAATCATTACTGTACACTGAAGTCTTACATCAGCCTCCTGAGAACAGTGATGATTTTTTCTCTCTCATAATGTAAACAACACCAGCCCTGGGGCAGAAGACTGTTACCAGAGGCTTCTAATTAACTGTGTGACTTTAAACAAGTTGCTTAACCTGCTTGAGCCTCAGTGTCCTACTCTGGAAGGGGAAAAACTCACATCTCATTAAAAGGCTCAGCAATCATGGAGAAAAACACATTATAGGTTATGTTCAATAAAGCAACATACAAGTGTTATTTTCATATTTGTTATGATTATTAGTTGCTATTTTTATAATATCACAAGACTTTAAGTAAACGACACAACTTTATATAAAACTTGGGCAAAATTTTCATATAAAACTGTGAAAACAAAAACAAGTAAATACATGGCAACAGAAGGCCAGCAGGCACATTTCTGGATGAGGCACTGTTCTGGGCACCTGCCCACTTCTGCTCAGGCATTAAAGTAATAATTTACAGACAGCTTAAGTCAACATGTTTGGTTTTTCTGAAAAGGGACCACTTTGTGGAGAATACGAGTATTTCTCTAAAATTATTTGTCAGAAGAGAGAAGAGCTTCAATAGTCCCAGGAGAGTTTATTTTTTTCCCCATTATTATGAGCCTTAATTATTTCAACATTCCAGCACTCATATAGATGGGTAATCTTTTCATGTCTTTCTTGTTAGACCTGGAAATCTACACAGTAGCTCCTTCCCACATTCTCCTGGATCCAGGATAATAGAAGAGAATAAGATATACAGCAGGAATGATGGCTGGTCCACACAGCATCAATTCTTAGCCTTGGGTTTGTAATACCTCAAGATTTTCACTATATCAAAGAATAATGTGGCCCTGGTCAGGGGGCTCAGTTGGTTGGAACATTGTCCCATACACCAAAAGGCTGCTGGTTTGATCCCTGGTCAGGGCAAGTATGGGAGGCAACAGATCGATGTTTCTCTTATTGATACTCATTCTCTCTCTCTCTCTCTTTCCCTAAAATCAGTAAGCATCACTCAGGGGAGGATTAAAAAATAATAATGTGAAATGCTAAAAATTAAAAATAAAATCAAGACATATCAATTCATTGTAACTTACTATATATGCTTTTCTGCTCCTTTAGAAACAGATTCAATGGCCATGACAATATCAGAGAGTGAGAGTATTTGTGGTTCCTAGCATGTAGGAGACATGCAGTCATTATTTTTGAATCACTGAGTTGCAAAGTGTCTGGAACTGGAAAAAGGTGCTCAAGAGTCTGCTACGAAGGGGAAAGAGAGTAAATTTTCTTAGTATATAATTATTATATCATGCACCTTTCCTCACCACAGTAGCATGAAACTAGAAATCAACTACAGGAAGAAAACAGGGAAAAAAGACAAATATGTGGAGACTAAACAATGTGCTACTAAACAACTAATTGATCAAAGAGGAAGTCTAAAAAAATAAAAAACTACCTTGAAACAAATGAAAATGAAAACCCAACTTTTCAAAATTTATGGGATGCAGCAAAGCAGTTCTAAAAGAGAAGTTCATACGTAAATAGGCCTAGCTCAAGAAGCAAGAAAATTCCCAAATAAACAATGTAACTCTCTACACCTAAAGGAACAAGAAGAAGAATGAACAAAACCCAAAGTAAATAGAGGGAAGGAAATAATTAAGATCACAGAGGAAATAAAAAAAATAGAAATTAAAAAATAGAAAGATAAACAAAATTAAGAGCAGGTTCTTTGAAAAGATAAACAAAATAGACAAGCCTTAAGCCAAAGTCATCAAGAAAAAAAGAGAGCCCAAATAAGTAAAATAAAAAATGAAAGAGAATTTACAACTGACATCACAGAAATATAAAGGTTCATTAAAGAACAACCAATAAGTTTGAAAATCTAAAAGAAACAGATAGATTTCTAGAAGTATATAACCTTTTAAGACTGAACCAGAAAGAAAGAAATAATCTGAGACCAAATTCTGGAAATGAAATTGAAGCGGCAATCAAAAATCTCCCAACAAATAAAAGTCCAGGACCAGATGGTATCACAGGTGAATTCTACCAAACATTCAAAGAAGAATTAATACCTATCCTTCTTAAACTATTTCCAAAAATCCAAAGGAAGGAATGTTTCCAAAATCATTTTATGAAGTTAGCATTACCCTGATACCAAAACTAGATATAGATATTACAAAAAAAGAAAATTACAGGACAATGAATAGGTGCAAAAATTCACAACAAAATGTTAGCAAACCAGATTCAACAATACATCAAAGGATAATTCACCATGACCAAGTGGGATTCACATCAGGGATGCCAGGATGGTTCACCATCAGTAAATTAATCAATGTGATACATCACACTAACAAAATAAAGGATAAAAACTCATCTCAATAGATGCAGCAAAAGCATTTGGAAAGATTCAACATCATTTCATGGTAAAAACTCTCAACAGCTTTTGAGCAGATCCCTCTGGAGAAAGGGCTGAGGTGCGGGCAACCGAGGTGAATGTGGACGACGGGAGACACCACTGAGTGAGCTCAAATGCTGTTGATCACTAGTCCCAAGTGCTCCGCCATGGGATGCAAGCTGCTGTGAGGCTTGTTAGGGGGTCCCTGCCCCAAACCTCCTGGGCAGAGTGGGGACAGGGGGAGCTGTGACTAGGTCAACTTGCTCCTTTCATAGCACTTCACAAGGACAAGCCACTTTCTCTTAAAAGAAATGAGCTTAAAAGACGCCTGAAAGTCAAGAAGAAGATAATGAAGAAGGAAGCCAAGCAGAGGCAGCCAGTGAGAAATAACCAAGCCAGGCCACTGCTGTGGCCACCAACCACACCACCGGCAACGTTACAGTGCCGAAGAAGAGAGCCTGCACCCAAACCAATATGCAAGATTGACAGCCAAGCAAGTGCGCCAACTAAAGGTCAATTGGGCAGACTCGTACCCACACATGTTGCATGTAAGACATGTCACTGCCTCACTTCATCCAAGAATACAGTTACTTACAGCCTGGGGACCACCTGAGTGACATCACCTTAAAGGTGGCAGTTAGGATTCATGTCCAAAGAGCTTCTGGGGAAAAGTTCATCTTCTATGACCTTTGAGGAGAAGGGGTCAAGTGGCAAGTCAGGGCCAATTCCCAGAATTATACATCAGAAGAAGAATTTATCTGTATCAATAACAAATTGCATCAAGGACACATAAGAGGAATCCTGGGAAAATCAAGAATGGTGAGCTGAACATCATTCCCTACAAGATCATGCTGCTGTCTCCTTGCTTGCATACATTACTTCGTTTTCACTTGGCCTCAAAGACAAGAAAACACAGTATCATCAGAGATACTTGGACTTGATCCTGAGTGGCTTTGTGAGACAGAAATTTATCATCTGCTTGAAGATCATCACATAGTATATAAGAAGTTTCTTGGATGAGCTGGGATTCCTAGAGACTAGAACTCCCCTGATGAACTTCACTCCAGGGGGAACAGTGGCAAAGCCTTTTACCACCTGCCACAATGAGCTGGACATACATTTTTTTACATTTTTAATCCTCCCTGAAAATATGTTTATTGATTTTAGAGAGAAAGGAAGGGGGAGAGAGAGAGAGAACATCAATGAGAGACAGGAACATCTATTGGTTGCCTCCTATCTGTGCCCCAACCAGGGATCAAACCCACGTTTAACCTAGATATGTGCCCTGACTGGAGATGGAATCCACAACCTGGTGGCGTATGGGGTGACACTCCCATGACCTGAGCCACTCGGCCAGGGCTGGACATGAATTTATATATGAAAATTGACCCAGAACTCTACCATAAGATGGTAGCATTACCATCTATTGACAACATGGTTCGTAGCATTGACCAGGTTTCCAAAATTAGATGCCAATTCCAGAATGAAAAAATCGATCATATTCACAATGCTGCATTCACCACCTGTGAGTTCCACATGGCCCACATGGACTATCACAATCTTACAGAAATTTCAGGGATGTTGAAGCCCTTTATGGGCAGTTACGAGGTCACTGCCGTCCAGATGGCCTAAGGACCAAGCCTACGAGATTAACTTCACCCCACCCTCCCAGAGAAGCAGCACAGTAGAAAAGCTTGAGAAAGCCCTGGGGGTGAGACTGCCAGAAACTAACCTCTTTGAAACTGAAGAAACTTGCATCTTCTTGATGATATCTGAGTGGCAAAAGCTGTCTAATGTTTTCCTGAATGTCTTCCACTTGAACCACAGCCAGGCTCCCTGATAAGTTTGTTGGGGAGTTCCTGGAAGTGATACACATCAATCCTACATTTATCTGTGATCACCCACAGATAATAAGGGTCTGACTAAGTGCTTTGAGCTGTTTATCATGAAGAAGGAAATATGCAATGCCTACACGGAGCTGAATCACCTCATGCCACACGGCAGTGACAGCTTTTCAAAGAACAGGCCAAGGCCACTGGTGACGATGAGGTCATGTTCAGAGATGAGTACTTCTGCACTACACTGGAATACAGGCTGCCCCCCACAGCTGGCTGGGGCATGGGCACCCACCACATCCTCATGTTTCTCACAGGCTCCAATTACTTCAAAGAAGTACATCTGTTTCCTACTATGAACCCTGAAGACAAGGAGAATGTAGCCACTGCTGATACATTGGAAAGCACAACACATGGCACTTCTGTCTAGAAAATAATTGCAAGTCACATAAGTTAGACACCTTTGTATTTTTGCAAAAGATCAAGGACTGCAGGGGAGTTCTTGTGTGCTGCTAACCACTTGATCATTGCAGTTCAGAAGTCATCAGAAGAAAGAAGGGAAATTAAGAATTCCTTTCTACTCCTTGTTACCAAATAAACTACTTGTCTTAAAAAAAACAACACAACTCTCAACAAAGTAAATAGAAGGAATATATCTTAGCATAACAAAAGGCATATATATGTACACATATATGAGAAACCCACAGCTAACATCACACTCAACAGTGAAAAGCTGAACGCCTTTTTCCTCTAAGATCAGGAACAAGACAAGGATGCCCACTGTGATTTCTATTCAACGGAGGACTGGAAGTTCTAGCCGGAACAATCAGACAAGACATATAGACAAAAGGCATCTAAATGGGCAAGGAAGAAGTAAAACACTCATTATTTTCAGATGACATGATACTATAAATAGAAAACCCTAAAGACTTCACAAAAAAAAAAAACTATCAGAACTAGTAAATGACTTAAGTTGCAACATACAGAATCAACACACAGAAATCTGCAGCACTTCTATATAACAATAATGAATGATCAAATGAAGAAATTAAGAAAAAAATCCCCTTCACAATTGCATCAAAAAGTATAAAATATCTAAGAATACATTTAAGAGATTAAATTACCAATAATTTAAAAACTATTTAGATGTAAAAGAAATTGAACAAGATACAAATAAATGAAAGGATATATAATTGCTCAAGGATTAAAAGATTAGTATTGTCTTGAGCCCTGGCTGGCGTAGCTCAGTGGATTGAGCGCGGGCTGCGAACCAAAGGGTCGCAGGTTCGATTCCCAGTCAGGGCACATGCCTGGGTTGCAGGCCAGGCCCCTAGTGGGGGCCACGTGAGAGGCAACCACACATTGATGTTCCTCTCCCTCTCTTTCTCCCTCCCCTCCCCTCTCTAAAAATAAATAAATAAAATCTAAAAAAAAAAAAAAAAAAGATTAGTATTGTCAGAATGTCCTTGTTCCCTAAAGTAATATACAGATTCAATGCATTTCCTCTTAAAATACAAATGATACATCTCAGAATTTGAGCAACTAATCATAAAATTTATATGGAACCACAAAAGACCCTGAACAGCCAAAGAAATCTTGGGAAAAAACAAAGTGAGAGGTATGATGCTCCCTGATACCAAACTATACTATAAAGCTACAATAATCATGGTAGCTATTTATGGTGCTAGCATAATAACAGATGTATGTAGATCAATATAATAGAATAGGAGAGCCCAGAAAGATACCCTCGCTTATATTGTCAATTAATCTATGACAAAGGAGACAGAATATATTGGATTGGCCAAAAAAAGCTCAGTTGGTTTTTTCCAGCCCCAGCTGTGGTTAGTTGTCTTTAACTTCATCTAAAACTGTTTTGTTAGATTGTATTGTGACAGTGGTCACATCGGCATGCATTTAAACACTTATCAAAATTTGTGAATTTTTGTGCAGCCATTTTAATATTGAAGATGGAAGAAAAAACACAACATTTTTTTGGCTTATTATACTTTATTATTTCAATAAAGGTAAAAATGCAACTGAAACGCAGAAAAAGAGTGTGTGCAGTGTATGGAGAAGGTGCTGTGATTGGTTGAATGTGTCAAAAGTGGTTTGTGAAGTTTCTTGGTACTATCGATATTTTGGCCAATTAATCCTTTGCTGTGGGGCTGTGTTATACACTGGAAGATGTTTAGCAGCACTTCTGGCCTCTACGCACTAGAAGCAATAGTAGGAGATAGGTGACAAACTCAAAATATCCAAATCAATAAAGTTATTGGTGAAAATGAAAAATGTGTCTTTTATTTTATGGAGAAAACTAAATGGACTTTTTGGCCAACCCAATGTAATAGGGTAAAGACAGCCTCTTCAATAGTGTTAACAAAACTGGACAGATACATGCAAAAAATGATATTGGGCCACTTCATCACACCATATACAAATATAATCTCAAAATGGATTAAAGACTGAAATGTTAGACCTGAAGCCACAAAAATCCTAGAAGAAAACATAAACAATAAATTCTTAACATTGCTCTTATCATTATCATTTTGGATATATCTTCTGGAGCAAGGGAGACAAAAGAAAAAATAAACAAATGGGACTACATAAGATTTAGAAGTTTTTGGATAGCAAAAGAAACCATCAACAAAACAAAAAGACAACCTACTGATTTTTTCCCATGATACATTCAATAAAATGTTAATATTTAAAATATATAAAGAACATACTGATTAACACCAAAAAGATTCAATTAAAAGATGGGCAGAGAACCTAAATAGACATTTCCCCAAAGAGGACATGCAGATGGCCAACAGACACGTCAAAACTGCTCAACATCAGTACATCAGTAATCATCAGGAAAATGCAAATCAAAACCGTAATGAGGTACTACTACCTCATAGCTGTCAGAAAAGTTATCATCAATATACATTGGCGAGGATGTGGAGAAAGGGAACCCTCCTGCTCTGTTTGTGGGAATGCAAATTGGTGCAGCCACTATGGAGGTTCCTTAAAAAATTAAAGACAGAACTGCCTTATGACCCAGAAATTCCACTGTGGGGTATTTATCCAAAGAAATCTGAAACACTAATTCAGTCCCGGCCAGTGTAGCTCAGTTGGCTGGAGTATCCTCCCATACACCAAAAGATTGGGTGTTTGATTCCCAGTCAGTGCACATGCCCAGTTGCGGGTTCAATCTCTGGTCAGAGTGCAAATGGAGGCAACTAGTCTGTCTGTCTGTCTGTCTGTCTCTCTCCTTTCCTGTCTCTCAATCTCTAAAATCAATAAGCATCTTTTAAAAATTAAAAACACCACTAATTCAAAAAGATATATGGGTCCCTGTTTATTACATTACTAGTAATAGCTAAAATATGGAAGCAACCTAGATGTCCGTCACTAAATGAATGGGTAAAGAAGATGTGGTTGGTATACACACACACACACACACACACACACACACACACACACACATGCACACACAAAAGAGTTTTATTCAGCAATTTAGAAAAAGGATGAAAACTTGCTATTTATGACAATAAGGAATGGCCCTTGAGGGCATTATGCTAAGTGAAATAAGTCAGAGAAAGACAAATACTGTATAATATCATTTATATGTGGAATGCAGAAAAAAAGCAAAATAAATAAACAGAACAAAACATACCCCTATGCAGAAAACAAGCTGATGAATGCCAAAGAGAAGGGGATGGGGAATGGAAATAAAAAGATAAAATAACATGGAAGGAAGGAGGGGGAAAGGAAGAAAGAGAGACAGAAAGCAAGCTAAGCTTGGTTGTAGGTTCATAAAAATTTTGGTATTACCTACACACTTCCCTATATGTTTGAAATATTTTATTAAAAATAGAAATTAGATGAGAACTTTTGAGAATAAAGTATGTAAAAAATAAAATGATAATGAACCTGCTATATTTACATAACTACACATTTTTTTATCCTCACCTGAAGACACACTTATTGATTTTAGAGAGAGGGTAAGGGAGGAAGAAAGAGAGGGAGAGGAATAGCAATGTAAGAGAGAAACATCGATCAGTTGCCTCTCTCACGTGCCCCAACAGAGGACCGAACCCACAACTTAGGTATGTGCCCTGACAGGGAATCGAACCTGCAACCTTTTGGTTTATGGGACGATGCTCCAACCAACTGTGCCACACTAGCCAGGGCAACATAAATATACATTTTTAATGGAAAATAGTTGTTGTTTGTTTTAACCAATAAAACACCAAAAAAGAGGTGCTCGAGAGTCTGTCACTAGAGGGCAAAAGAGAGTAAATTTTCTTAGCATACAATTTTTTTTAACCTAGTCTCGATTTGAGACTCCACTAGAGAGAAACCAAAAAAATACAAGTTGAAGATAAAATTGGACAATTGAAAGCTTTCTGGTAAAACTCTAATGAAACTTCAGGGCTGATCTAAGAGTTCTGATGACTCCTTCAGTCCAGGCATGAGGACCTCTGTTTAAAATGGAACTGGGTTACCAGTCTGGGATAACACATTAATACCTACCAACCATTAACAGCCAGCGAAGGGCAAGGCCCCAGGAGAGACTCTGGGCCCAGGCCAGGTGAGTTTTGACTGAAAGGAGAAGAGGAACACAGGTGTGGGCCCTGCTATGAATAGGCCCACGAGACCTCCTTTACTCATCATTGTCCCATATCCCTGTTTTGTAGATCTAGAAACAGGGGCTCCCCAATTAAGGAAGAGCCTCTCAATGAATGGCATTACCCATCTCCCTATACCCACGCTGGACCCCAGGAGACCAAAGACCTCCCCCCTCCCTCATTTCTGTATCCACCTTGCTTCAGACACATCCTCTCCCACCTAGTACTCTATCTTAGCTCCCTCTGCACACTGAAACCAGCACGAAGCTGTTAAATATAGTCATTCCCTCTTTATCCTAGGATTCTAGTTCAGATCTTTGAAAGGTTCCCTATCTCTTATGGAATAAAATCCAAGTTAAGTAGACCCTCTAACCTCTACACCCATCCCCATCCCACCTACCCCTGAACCTACTTCCAGAAGCCCCGTCCCAGCATCCCACACCCAGTCTCCAGCCCTGCAGAAGCCAGTGCCTCCACCCTCAGCACCCAGGCCTGTGATCCTTGGTTATCTCTGAGCAGTGGAGCCTCTGAAGACCCAGACCCCATGCTTTCCTCTCCAAGAAGCCTTCCTGACCCCCTCCCATGACCGCCCTCAGGAGAAACCACTCCCCCTTTGCCCCTCAACTCTCAGCTCAGTCTTCTAGCCTGTCCACCCACGTGCCCTGTGGGGAGTTCCTTCAGGGCAGATCCATGTTTGGTCATTTCTGCAAAGTCCATGGCCTAGAAGAGACTGGCCTTAGGGAAGGGCTGAAGGCACTGGCTTCTTGGAAGGGGCTGCTATCAAGAGGAAGAGCAGCTCATGTTGGGCAGGAAGAGATGCCAAAAACAAACACTGTCCTCTGACAACTGAGTGATGGGCTTGTCTGAGCAAGAAGGACAAGGTGAGAGTGGGGTCTGGCAGCCTCTCCATAAACAGGGCTGACTCCACACAGAGCCTACCCTGGGCAGGTTGTCACAGGAACTCAGAGGAGCTGTTTGTGGGGGCTTTTTCCACATCCACATAGGCCTTTGCCCTGCTCAACAGAGAGGGGCATCCTGGGAGCAAAGTGGGAGGCCCCAGTAGGAGATGGGGGTGAGGGGTCAGTGATCCCAGTGTCCCCTAGTGCACCCCCACCACATTGTGCTTTCTTGTCATCCCCCCTATAATTAGAGTTTTGTATTTTCACTCTTCCAGGGGCTCCATTCCAACTTAGAATTCCTGGATGATGCTTGTAACTTGTACAACTTCCACATTTCAAAAAGCCATGCTCCCTATGAACTTGTATACCGTTGTAAGCAACATTGCGTGCAGGCTCTTCTGGCCTCTGTTTCCTCACTTGTAAAATGAGGCAGGCAAGACAAAATTACCTTTGATGTCCTGAGTGTGGTGTACAATGCGGTTTTTAAGGCTCTCAAGTTATTTACACAAATGCCAAATCAGTAACACCACAAACTGCTGCTCACTTTCCAGTGCCAACTTTTTCCAGTCAACCAAGTCTTCCTGAACACAGACAACTGAAAAACAACCACCCCTTTATTCGCCCAGAGAACCACACAAAAGAAAAGGGCCAAACACTCTGCATACACACACCCCAATCAGTGAAATTAAACAGGAGGCGGCCCTCACTCAACCATTTGGCAAAACTGTTACTTGGTAACAGATACCATTCAATATTTACAAATATTAACGCTCATCATATGTGACCAGGAAGGTTGCTTGGCTCCTTCTTTCCTGGCCATCCCGCTTTTTATCCTTTCCCTCCCTGCAGCCAAGAACAACACTAGCTGGATCCTGCTTTCCTGCTGGGGGATCCCTAGAGCAAAGACAGGCCCAGCCTCAGCAGTGTGTGTGGGAGTGGCGGGGAGAAAAGGAGGAATACAGCCAAGCCTGCAGGCCAAACCGTTTGCCCAAGGACCTCGAAAACCATTCCTCAAGCCATCTTCCCCGAACACCAGCAGAAGGCCAGCAGCCAGCCATTTGGGTTTTCTTGGTTTGGCTTTTAACTCAAACTGTTTCAAGAAAAGGCTGATTCAAACACAGCTTCTCTTTACCCTGTCCCTCCATTGTGGAATGGGTCATTCCAGGAAGTTATGCCCATGTTTATGTCCGCGGGCACTCAGAGTCACAGATCCCACGACACTGGCCCATACACACCTTTAAGCATGCTGTTCTGGGGACTCACAATGCTTAGTGTGCATCCACATGGGGAGAACCTCATCGAACTTCATTACTAGGAAGTTGTCAGGACTGACTTCTCCATTGTTCACAACTGGAGCTCTACAGTCGCTCAGCCAACAGATTAAGTACAAGGATTCTGAGGAGTTTTTTTTTTTAATCAGAAGTCTTTTAATCAATGACATTTTTTAACTCAACACAAATCATTCTTGCTTACTCATCAAATCAATTACTTTGAGAAATGCCACTAAAGAGCATACTGTCTAATTCCAAAAATAAGCTCCATGTGATGAGAAGAAATACGATTTTCAGGCCATATTGCCCTTCCTCCAGTTAATTAAAAATAACGAGTCTTTAAAGAAAAGAACATAACATGCATGTAAACAACAATAAAGAGATCACTATGTGTAGTATGCTTAATCATAGTAAACAAGTCCTATTCTGCCCCATGAGTTCGAACCCCAACTCTATCATGTACTAGCTACATGGCCTTGGGCAAATTACTTAACCTCTCTGAGCCTCTGCTTCCTTGGCCATAAAAGGAGGCTAATAGCAGCATGTGTATCATAAACTAGTTTTCAGGAGTCAATGAAAATATCCCACCAAATGCTTAGCCTGGTACCTGCCCTATAGTAAGGGTTCAATAAATGTTAGCTATTGTGATTATGAATGTGGCCATTATTCATCCACAGAAGCATCCCACACACCCAGAGTCAGAAATGACTTCACAGTGCATCACACACTCTTGCAATGGCTAGTCAGAGGCAGATTTAGAGTAAAGTCCAGGGTGGGGCCCTCTTTTTCTTAAACAGGACTCCCCAAATTATACATGCAGCAGGCCCCACAAGACTTGAAACCTTCCCTGATACAGCTAGCAACGGATGTTCACTGCCCATCCCTCCCTGATTATATTCCTCCCCACCTCCTCCCTTCTGAATGTGTTGATTCCTCCTATTCATATTTTCCTTACTATGTAACTATAAGCAATAGTGTTTGTGCATGTAAACTTTATATAAGTGGAATCATACTGTGTTATACTTAACCTGCAATATTCTATGTGATATATTATATTTTTGAGATTTATGCACATTGACCATGTAAGTCATATGTGTTCTTAGCACTTGATTGTATGGATATAATAGCAATTTCTTTGTGCATTCACCCAGTAATGGATGCTTCAGGTGTTTACAGTTCTTCACTGTTACCAACAATGCTGTAATAAACATACAGCCATGCTTGTTCACATCTCCTTGGAGACCCACACCAGCCAGAGTTTCTCTAGGGAATCATGGCTGACGCTGATGCATCTTTGTCCTTATTAACAGAATGAAACTTTTTCTCAGGCTGCAATTAAACATTCTCACCTTCCAGACCTTCCTGCCTCTATAGGAGGACACACACCTCAGTTCTGGTCAAAGATGTAGACAGAAATCTACTGAGGATTCCTGAAGGCCTTTGCCCCCCTGTACAGTGCTGGCTCTCCCTTCTCCCTCCTCCCCTGCTGGAACATGGATGTGAGGGCAGGAAATGTGCAGCCATTGTGCAAGCATAAAGACAAAGCCTCACCAAAAGGAAGGCAAAGGTGGCAAAAAGACTTGATTGCAGCCAACTAGATTCTTTAGGTGCTAAATTAACCTCTTCCTACACTTTAGCACTATTTATCATTCAACAAAGGAACAGCAAATATTTCCTCACAAAACAATGAGTTAGTCTTATAGTTTTATATCTTAAAACCCAAAGTGAGATTCTTAAATTAAATATAAACTTAATAAACAAATATATACATGTATTTACTGACATGACAAGACTTTTCCCCTTTTTATTGAATTTATTGGGGAGACATTGGTTAAAAATGACAAGATTTTTCATACATAAGTGTCAACAGTCAGAACAACCCAAATGGAAAAGGGAACATGCACTCAAACACCTTCTGAGTGCTTGTTAAGAATAAGATAGTGACAGGGAGCAGGACAGAGACAAGGGGATGAGAATGCCTTCCCTGGGGGGCCAATTTCTCTTTTACAGCCTCTTTAAAGCAAATGCCTGTAATACTTCAGAAGATGAAAATCTCTCAGTGCTACAGACAAGGCTGAAGATTTTGATGCTACTTAATACCACATTACACTTGCCTTTTAAGTGACTGATTCATCCTCGTTGGATGGTACAGTTTATTAACTCTCAATTCTCTACCACATTTGGTTAATGACAGCTAGATGGATTGAATATTCTATCTCCTTATAAGTGTTGATAATGTCTTCACACATATGTATTTCCCTTCTGGGTAAGAGGAACCCAGATAAACATGATTCAGGGTAACTTTGTATTAAAGAGACAAAGCCTTCAGTACATTTTTGCATACAGTTAAAATTGACCCAAGAGAACCTGAGCAGGTTATGCTAAGCGAGGTAAGGCAAAAAAAAAAAAAAAAAAAAGACAATAGCAACAGTGAGAATAGATAAATCAAAATGCATTTACTATGTGCCAGACACTGTTCTAAACACTTCACATACATGACTTTAATTAAGTCTCAGGAAAAGGGGAAGTACTATTATCATCCCCACATTAAATGAGGAGAACGTAAAGACACATTAAGTAAAGCCAACATCACAGACCTGGTGAGGGGCTGAGCCAAGCTCCGTGAGCTTAGCCCTGCAGGTTATGTGTTGGTGTGGTAGGCTGAATAACGGCCCCCAAAAGAAGTCCATGTCCTAATTCCTAGAAGCTGTAACTGTGTTACCTTACATGGCAAAAGGAACTTTACAGATGTGATTAAGTTAAGACTCTTGAGATGGGGAGATGATCCTGGACTAGCTGGGTGGGCCCAATGAAAGCAAAGGGGTCCCTATAAGAGGGAGACCGGAGGAGGGTCAGAGCAGTAGTAGAAGCGATGGAGCAGAAGTTGGAGTGAGGCAAGGAAGGAGCTACAAGCCAAGAATTGCAGGCAACCTCTAGAAACTGGAAAAGGCAAAGACACGGATTCTCCCCTAGAGCCTCCAGGAGGAGCCAACCCTGCCAACACCTCACCTTTAGCCCAGTGAGACTGATTTCAGACTTAGGAAACTAACACAGTAGCTAAGTCTCCCCCAAACTCTCTCTCACACACATGCACACAACACAGTCCTTGCCCTCAAGGAGCTCATTCATCCAGAGAGGGAGACAGGCAAGTTGCCACCTGTTCCTAAACATTGGGTGGAATAAGAGTTGCAGAACACCCACAATAAATGCTAGGGGGACCTGGGGAAAAGTTTTGGGACCACATAAGTGGGCCCCTGACCATCCCAGCAAATGTCCTCATCTTCTACAACTGGTTAGAAAACCCAGGGAGATAATGATGGTCTGGAAGCACTTACTAATGGATTTTTCAGTGGATTCACTTTCTAACGGATCCGCCCTGATAATGTTTCCACATCTGTAAGAGACAAAAACTTGGCAAGGGAAAGGGCAACACCCTCACAGCTTCCTTCCTGGAACCCTCTGGTGGCTTGTCTGGATTTACCGGCCGGGTCCTCCTGCCATTCGCTTCAGTTGGGCCCCTTGCTCCTTCAGACATTTCCTTTTTCTCTGGTCAAAGTCAAGCACATATCAAATTATTCTAATGTAAGAGAGACAGCAACATCTTCAACTACAGATCCCCTTTCAAGTAACTGCCTCCCACCTGTACCAGTCCCCCATGGCAGTCAAAGCAAACTGAGATTTCATAACATGCCTAGTGCAGGCCATGGATCGCTGAAATAAATGGGGGTGCAAAGAGAGAATGGATCTCCTCTTTATAAGAGGGTTTCCTGAGATTCACAAAAGAGCCTTGCCATCTAAAAATGGAGACTGTATAAGGTCAGATTTTTTTTTAAATTCACTACTTTAATCACTTTAAAGTGAATAAGTCAGTGGCATTTAATACATTCATGATGGTATACAACCATCACCGTTATCTAGTTCCAGAACATTTTTATCATCCCAAAAGGAAACCCTATGCCCATGAAGTGCTCACTCCCCATCTGCCCCTCCTCCCAGCATTTTAAGTTACACTGTTGGGCAAGAGACTCTGCTGCTGCTGGGCACCTCATAGCGAAACACACATGGCTTCAGAATTTGGGAGATGAAATATGCAGGAACATGCAGGAATAACTGAAGGGAAATCACAGTGAGTATTTATTGAGTACTTAATCTTGATTATGCTAACAAACCTTTCACAGGCACTATATCAAACCCATTTGACAGATGAGAAAATTGAGGCCCAACCACAGTCAGTAAGCAGCAGAGCAGAATAAGGGCCCAGGGAGACAAGCACTAACTTCAACAGTGGAAATATCTGCTCTAAACCACCTGCTGTCTGAATACTCCCTGCCCCAACCCCCCACACAGTCAAATGTGACAAAAGTGGAAGAGCACTGACAAGACCCACACTTACTGCACAACAGAAAACCCCAACGTGAATAAAAGAGACACGGAGATGTCCTCCAATCAAGTCAAGCATTCCAACTGCCGGACAGCCTGTCCCTCCTGTCCTGTCAGCTCTGTCTGCAGTCCACACTTGCCCTTGTCTAGTGGCTGAGGGTAAAGATGCTGAGCTGCAAACTAGGTCCTCGAAGGAGCAAGGACATCACCTCCATGAAGCTCTGTTCCCTGACGTGTCAAAGATGAAGAACAATGCTTGTACTGTGCCAGCACAACAAGCATTCTACCATAATTTGGCCCAAAAAGAGAAGGCTGTCAGCCCTGGAATAAAAATAACCCCTCAAATTTACTTGCCAAACATTTCCTAGTATGCAGAGTTTTTTACATGTATCATTTTTTGTTTGGGATCAATGTCTCCTTAGGAAATGAGAAGCACATATCAGGAGAGACAAATATCTAACATACAGCCTTCAAACCAATAGTTAACTTACCTGTGACACTGTGTATACATAAAGGCCGATTACCCCGATAACTGGAAATAAAGTCACCCAGCACCTGGTGCTCACTTGGTACTTAATAAATGTTGAATGAGTACAGAATAAACAGGAACCACTCTTAATGAGATCTGCCACTTCCCTTGCTCTCTTGCTTGGAGCCCCACAAAGCAAGTGTATATATAGAAACACCCCAGCCACACATTCAAGTAATGTGAGAGCAAACCATCGAGAAGCCCAGCAATGCTCACACCTGCCAGGGGAGCACCCAGCTGCTGGGGTCAAAGACCAGCTCGAGGTACACGTGGAACCTCCACACTGACAAGACAGATTTCAGTTGTTTTTCAACAAACCACCAAACTGGCTAATGGCTTCCCTCGAAGAAACCCCACACCTTCTGCCAAGAGACAAGGAACTCATTAGGCGGAGCTCCATCCTCCCCTCTCCTTTGTCAACAGGCCTCAGAAAACAGGAGCCCACTTGCTGACAGGCGGCATCCGGGGATGATCAGATTTCTATCAGTCACGACACATGGCATTTCTCTCTGGCTCCAATTCAGGACCCCACCCCACCCCCAACAGGCAGCTCTCGGCTTTTAATACTCCTGAACAATCAGGCCTTTAAGAAAACGGTCATGTACCAGTGGCACGCACATCGCCAACACAACCGCAAGTTCAGGGTCCTTCCTGCCCCTGAGAGCCCCTCAAACACAGACATGCTTTCTCACACCCACCTGCTCTCAAGGAAAAGACCACAGATCCATCTCCACCCAGCCATCGAACCAACATCTCCCCCAGACCATGAACACCACAAGAATCTTCCTCTTGATATTCAGAGTTTTTCCCTCAGCTTTAGGGCACCACCCTGCTTAGGACTCTTTAAGCTCAAAACCACAAAATTCTGGTGATTCCACTTACACAAAGATAGAAGTCAGGATAGTGCCCGCCCCCCCCCACCCCCCGCCAGGGAGAGAGCCACAGGAGCACTGCTGGGACACCAGTCATTTCTTGGTCTGGGCGCTGATCGCAAAGGTGTATTCGGTGTGTGAAAACCGAGGAAGCTGTGTGCTTATTTGGAACCTTTTCTGCATGTATGTTACTTGTCTATAAAAAGTTAATATATAAACTGCTGATTCGCATGAATTCTCAGTTTGTTCTAGAAGTTTAGGGGCTGGAGATAGGGGGTCAATCACACCACATAAATCACAGACTTTCTTTCTCAACAGCCTGAAAAACCAGTTGCTCCTGCTGTTGAGAGTCATGGACTGCACTGGTTTCAGAAACACATCCAACAGCCCTGAAGGCAAGGCAGCCATCAAAGAGCTGCCATTGCATATCCCTCCTGCTGAAGCTGAGCTAGAACTGGTTTGTTTATTCCAAGATCAGGCTTGGACAGGAGCACTTGGTCTTCCAGATGAAAGCAGGCAGCCAGCACTGTTTTCTGTGGAACCTTTTTTTTTTTTTTTTTGAAATGGCCTGTTTGCTCAAAGGAGATGATAGATGCTTTGACTATAACACACACCATTTTTTTTTTTTTTAAATAGAGGTCATGCCTGAAGCACCTACCCTACCCCTCCCCATTTACCTCCTTTCGTAGCCTCTTCCTAGCTGGCCGCACACAGGTGTGTTTCGGGAGCTCTGCTGCTCATGAGTCACCCTCCTGAAGGCTGCTCCTGGATCCTGATCAATTTCCTTCAAGAGACTGACTTTGGTGTTTGGGGTTCACAGTGTTATAACTTGCAAAAATAAAACTCTCTTTTTTATGAGCAGAATGAGCAGCACATGAGGCTCTGGCCCCTCCCTCCCTCCCGCTTAACAGGAAACACTCATTTCTGAGCTCCTTGGTCAGACAGTCGTTCGGCCACACCAACCATTTAGCAAAAGCGAATTTCTCATCACTTCATCGCAGTAGTGCTTCTCCTCTGGGCACCGGGGTTTGATGCCCGGTCCAGGGCAGCCTGGTCTTTTCTGGACAAAGGACAAGGCTGAATTAGCCTGACACCACAGGAATTGTCCTAGCCTCCAAAGTACTTTGAACTGTATAGATTCTTGGGTGGGAAACTCTGTTGAGCCACACTGAATGTACTCTCCTAGAACAGGTTAAACTTCTGCAATATTAAATCCATGCACTTTTCAGTATAATAAATCCGAGGAGATGGCTTTGCCAAGAACAGTCTCTTCTTGCGTGTGAGCGACCCTGAGTCAACCGAGAATGAAGACCATGCTTATGCTTCCTGAGGCTCCTTCCTCCTGCCGTCATTCTACTGGCTCCACAGCAGGGCTTAGACAACCCCGGCACCTGCAGTGAAACGGCTCGGCAACCCTCCTGGAAGCACACCAGAAACATGCTGTCTGATGGAACTGGAGCAAAAAGGTCTGTGACAGGGCCCCAGAGATCTGGATTCAAATTCACCTCTGAAAGCATGCACAAGTCACTTCTCTCTGGACTTCAGTCTCCTCATCTGTAAAACCTAAAGGCACAAGCACAGCATCTTTCAAGGCCCTTGCAAGCTGGTGGCTTTTCAATTCTAACCCAGAGACATATTTTTTTTAATTTTTTTCCCAATTAGTTGCCACCATTTCAAAATCTGGAGAGTTCTCATAAGAATTTGATGAGAAGCTTAATTTTACGTTAAGATTCTGCTTTCTGGATAATCTTGGCAGTCAGCAGGTCTGGCCACAGTGGGCCCGCAGTCCCAACAGGAGGCTGGACTGAGGAAAGGGAGAGCGTTCCGGGAGAGGGGGGAAGCACCAGGCGGCTGCTTTCACTGTCATCTCTGGCTGGCCCTGTCAGCATTTAACCTTGGGACTTCTGTTCTTAAGTCTGGCTTATTTTTTCCCCTTTAACATATTGCTTAACTTTTCACTTTTCATTTTAGCTGGAACACACATGAATAAACTCTGAAGTCAAAATATTTCACAAAAATCAGTACAAAAAAATTCATTAAGTGGGAATCCACAAAGCTGGGACCTGTGTTTCAGCCTGGCAACAATTCTAACACTGACCATCCAGAGACCCAGAGCTGGTTTAAAAGTCCTCCCCAGACCCTCTGACCTCTGTGGGCTGTCTCACACCATCCCTACCCCCATCCTGGCCCCTCAGCTGGGGACACGTGTTTGGGAGCCAGGACAGTGAGGTCAGAGGTGGGCGGGTTTCTACGGAGGTCAGAGCCACATCTGCATTTTGTCATCTGCTGGAAGGGCCAGGGTGTGCAGGGCTGCCTGTGGGCCTGCCAGGTTGCTGTGGGAGACAAAACAACTGTTACAGCAAGAAGCAAGCAAGAGAGAGCGTGGGGAGGAGTGTTGGCCCACTCAGGTGTGTCTTGTGCTGGGTGGCTGGAGCAAGGATGTAGGACTTGGTTCCACATCTCTTTAAAGGAAACACGGAGCCAAGAAGTGCAGGAATGAAAACTAAGTTCTCATACTCATTGGTAATACTAATGTAACAACAATGACGGTGACAATATCAACAGGCACAGCAACATGACAGTCAACACTCAGTGAGCTCTTACTCTGTGCCAGGCACTGGTATTTCCATCATCTCTATTTTCAAGATAATAAAACTGAGGCCCAGCAAGACCACAAACTTGAACAAGATCCAACAGCAGCAAGTGGTGGAGCAATAACTGGATGCCAGGCAGCTGCCCCCTGAGCCCACGCTTCTGACCGCTGGGCTCTCTGCTGGCACAGCACACTGCCTTCGGTGCTCAGGATGCAGGGATACACACTCCTGTCCACATTCTTACACCATTGAAAGTCAAGTGGAATTTGTCTGCACGGCTACTCCTCACTGTGTCATAGCTGCACGTAAACATCTAAATGCACCGGTTCTTTATTGTATAGAGCTGCACTCAACGCTACTCTTTCTGCATGGTTTGGAGGGTTTTTAGGGTGACTCTTGACCATTTGCAGTCTGTACCTCACTCACTAGCTTTACTTGTATAAACTGCCAACTTGCCTTCTGCCTTATGCACAGTAAGGCATCTGCCCTGTCGGAGCCCTGGGTCCTGAGAACCCCAGCCAGGGAGGACAAAGGACCCCAATGTTTGTGAAGAGGCCTGAATAATGGGGAGAGTTCTCTTTAAGAACAGATATGGGTGGTTTTATAAAATATACTTCACTCCAAGAGATGCTGGGCCCTCGCTCACTGTCTCTCACTCTTAATTTACACACAATACGATAAACTCAGGAAGAAGGGATCAGAAGCAGCAAAATTTGAAGAAAAAATGAGCAAAAGCAGAGGGTGCTAACAGGTGACACAGGATCCCCAGGAAGGAGACCAAAAGGAAATTTCAAAGCAGGATTCAGTCCCCAAAAAAAGGTTTCCACCCCTCCTGGTTATTGGTACATGGACACAAGGCTGCATGTAAGGTGGAGGTCAAGGAGGGAAGGTGAAACTGGGACCACATTTAACACAGCAGGGAGGCATGCAGCCTAATGCAGCAACACAATCACAGCTGGTGAACACAAATACGTTTTGGGCATGAAGAGGGAAAGTTAAAACCCTAAGAGGGAACCGCCTGAAGATTCCCAAACACACTACTGACGGCAATTCAAGTCTGAGAGTGAATTGCTCTCAATCCACCTACCCACAGACAAATAAATATATGCCTCCATTTTTGCCCCGAAGGGGACATTTGACAATGTGTACAGACCTTTTTGGCTGTCACAACTTGGGGAGAATGATTGCTACTGACATTAGTGAGTACAGACTAGAGATGCTGCTAAACATCCTACAACACACAGGGCAGCCCCACAGAGAAGAATTATCTTGCCCAATGTGTCAGTGGTGCCAAAGCTGAGAAACCCAGATCTAAACCAAAGCAAAGGCAGCAAGTGCAGATTTGACATTCAAAAGAAAGGTGTCCCAACAGTCATATACTTACTTGCCATGTGACCTTGGACTTTGGACTCCTCACCTGTACAAGGAGAGAATCACTCAAACCCTGACTATGCTGGGGAACAGGTTAATTTCTGTGGTGAGACCTGTTTTTGGGAGTGCTTTGTCAATTGCAGGTCTTGTTCCACCATTATTCCCCCTCCCTCATGCTCACAGAGCTTCTGACTTCACTGAAGAGAAAGAGAAGCAGCAGGGACTGGGATGGGAGGGAGGGTGGCGATGCTTAGAGTGGCCAGCAAGACTAGGGGTCCAGCATGGCACCCACTGAAGATGCGAACTCCCTCATGGAGGGCCTGGCACTTCTCTGCTCCCCATCAGGCTATGCGAGGATGGGTGGGGTTGGTGACAGTCTGTGGTCTCCAGGGCAGGTTATCCACTCCAGGGCCAGCCTCACAACCCAGAACTGCTATCACTCCTACAACAATACAATGACAACAATAACAACAACAACAACAATAATAATAATACCTGATATCCACTGAGCCTCAATCTGTGCCTGGCCAAGAACTAGGCCCCCTTCATAGGTTATCTCATTTAATCCTCATAACCACTGTGGAAGGTGGGTAGGATGATTATCTCTATTTTACAGGTAAACTAAAGGCCTCACAGCCTGGACAAAACTGGCCTTCAAACCTAGGACTGGGATGTCACAGTCCACAGCCTTAACCACACAGCACTACCTGGACCCCCATTTTCTAGAAGAAAGCCAGACACCAAGCTGCATGGACAGCATAATTTTAATTAAAATAACCAACATGTGTGCATATGCATACCAGTGCAAGAAGGAAACTTCCTGCAGTAGTAACCGACTAACAGTATTTGCTGATGAGTGGTAGCATTCCAAGTAATTTTTAAATTTTCTCTTTATATTTTTCTAAAATTCTCAAAGCTTTTTTATAGTAAATAAATTGATAGTTAATAATATTAGTTAATAAATTAATGCTTAATAATATTGTTGAATTACTGAATCATAATAAAATCAATAGTTAATAATATAATAAAAATTAAACTTACAAAAGTAAAAATTAGTAATATTTGTTTTTAATTTTTTAAACTTATAAACTATAGTATAAATCTGTCAAACAACCTGAAGTTATTAATTGTCTAGACCAGAGGTTGGCGTAGTTTGCAAACTACACCTGAGGGCCAAATCCAGCACTCTGCCTGTTTATATAAATAAAGCTTTATTGGAACACAGCTACATCCCACTCATGTACGTAAATGTCTATGCCTGCTTTTTGCTGCAGCTGCAGAGTAGCTGTGCGCAGACACACCTAAAAACTATACCCTCTTTCTAATCTGGCCTAGAGATGGACCTCTTACTTCCCTACCTCCAAATTTCTCCTTACAATGTATCTCTGCTTATTTTGTTACAGCACCAAGTAATTATACCAGGGACCTAGTGAATTTCAAGCCCTTCTTTAGAAAGGTATCCATAGGGTCTTGGGTTTTTATAAAATTTGGAAAAGAATATTGTAAAATTATTTTTCTTGAAGCCCCCCCCACAAAATTATATCTTTTTAGCCCCAGACATTTCACCATCCTTGTCCCATTGTCAAGATCACAGCATGTCCGAGGCAAAAAAGGACTTGTCCCACAAACACCCACGCAGCTCCGGGCATGATGAGCTGTTTGGTTTCCAGTCCCCAGATGGCCAACTCTCACCGACTGAGGAACTACCCTTCAAGATACACCTCCAGACACAACATGGTAGGGGACCCGCCCAAGTCAGTCCTTGGGACCCACCAGGGAGCTCAGAGAGCAGACCGTCCCCATGGAGGACCCCTGACGACACCCATGATCGCAAACAGGAAAGAGGAACACACCTGCTCACACACACTGCCCTTTGGCCATTTGTTCCCTACACTGAAATTCTGCCATCCAATTTAATCTACGTATTTCATGATGCATAAATGTGCATCGTATGCTGCATACATCATGTAATCAATCACAGCAATTTCAAATGATGGGGCACGCAGATGAGCTAAAACTGGTTTAAAAAAAGTCATGTTGCTCCCAAGAACAACAAAAAAAGGGGATCAAGTTACACAGTGTACGTGCAAATGTTTTATTGTCTATTTAAAAGACCTATCCAATGCACAGCACAACTGTTACAGCGTTGCATTCACATCGGTCAAGAGCCTGCAGAGCCCAGTTGTCCAATCAAATGCCCACCCACGCCTTTAAAGTTTCTGGATAGTGCCCTTCGCTCTCTGGCTCTTGGTCCCTCCCTAGTCTATTCTCATCTCCCCTCTCTGGGAGAGAGCAATTTCAGTGGAGCGCAGCTGGCAGTTTCGATAAGCAGGTGTCAGGAGTTTGAAAATGACCTTGCTCATCAGCTGGTGGGAACCCAGCAGACAAGGGAGTCACTGTATCACTGTCTACTGGGTCCCTGCCCCCAAAAGAGGGGACAGTGAGGCCTGGGAGAGAAAGAGAGGGAAGTTTTCACACACGCGCGCGCGCGCGCGCACACACACGGAAAAGTGATCAAACAAAAGAAAATCCACATAATTTCACCCAGGAGAGGAAATATATCCACTAAAGAGGAAAATAAAAATCTAACAGTGAAAATGTGTTGAGCTATTTCCCAAACAGCAGGGGTAGACAAAGTAGATGGATCCTTAGGAAAATCTAGGGGAAAGTCGGCATTCTCTGTGGAGCTGGTGAGTTCAATCACGAGAGAGCTGGTGAAGGTGGGAGGAGAGGGGAGAGTGTTCACCCAGCTGATTCCAGCATCCAGATAACCAGGCTGGGTAAATAGCCGTTACTGTACCAGCCACTGGACAGGGTCCAACATACAGGCCATGCTCTGTGAGAAAGAGAAAGCCCACTAACCCAGTTTCTGCTTAAATGTGGGTTAACTGGCACTGCTCCTTGCAGCTCAAGGGGCCCATTCAGAGCTGAAAGGAGCATTTTTCAAAATAAAAAGACCAAGCTGCCAAACTAGCACCTTTTATTTTCTCACAGCCTTTCAGTCACTCAACTTGATCCATTCATCGCTAGTTGAGCTGACTCCTTGGCCCTGGGAGAAATAAACCCTCCCCACCCTACCCGCTCCCATGGTGCAATGACCAACTCCCTCTGGGCACACATGGGATTGAACTCCATTCCGCTGCCCCCACGGTGTGGTCACTGCTGCCCAAGGATGAGTCACCCATGAAAGCCACACATTGTTCCCCATGGACAAAACGCTCGACCCAGGAGAGTGGCCCATTCACGCTTCTTCAAGAGCCGACCTCTTTCTGCAACTTCGAGGATGCTGCTGCCCCAGCATTCAGCCTTCTCTTCCCGAATTCATTACAAACACAAGCATTCAGTCTTCTCCGCCCGAATTCCGTTAGGAACACAAGTGTGAGGACAAACAGGCACGGGAGAGAACTTGCAGTGAAGCACCAGTGCAAAAAGTACGAACTGAAAACCAAGGCACACTTCCATCGAGATATTTAAAATTCAAAGAGAAATAATAATAAGCCACATTATTATTAATGTGATTATTAAATAGTAACGTCACATTTATTGCAAGTCCTTGGGCTAAGAATGTGTTATATGCATTATCTCATTTAATCCTCAGAGCTACCCTATAAGGTCGGTCCTATTCTTAGCCTTATTTTATACTCAAGGAAACTAAAGCACAGAGAAATTAATTTGCCCAAGATTAAACAGTGGTATGGTCAGGATTTGAACCAAGGCTGTCCATTTCCAGAGCTTGTGTTCTTAAATACTATGCTATTGTTAATTTCTAAACTAATCTAGAATGGTAAAATTAGAGTTATCTAAAGTGTTCACATTTTGGGGGGATTGTGATATTTGTCATCTTACTTTTATGTCACACCTCATCTTCCCCCCAAGAAATGCTATAACCTGGCTTTACAAATATAAAGTCAATGAGTTCCAGACACCATGCTGAGCATGTAATGCACATCATCTCATTTAATCCTCACAACCATCCTATGAGATTGGTATTAGTATTACCCTATTTACAGACAAAGACACTGAGGTTCAGACAGGTTAACATCCTTGCCCGAGGCAACAACACAGAGAGAAATTTGAACCCAAGAATGTCCTATTCCAGCATCTACATTCTTTCTATTATATATTTATTTTTCACAGAATTTCAAGATTTTCCAGGAAAAAAAATCAAGAGTATGATGAAATGAGGAGTGAGAATGACCAAGTTCAACAATTCAGCCAACTGGATCACTGAGTGGGACGGTGGTGGCAGCAGGGGGCTAGCTGGCAGCCACAGCCCATCCACCTGGCCACCAGCTTGTATTAGCCTATGACCTCCAGCAACTCTCTTCTTTTTCTGGGTCTCAGTTTCCTCATTTGTGAGAGAAGAGCAAGAGAATAGGGGGCCTTCTAGCACCCTGATCAGAAAACAGGCCCTTGATGGGCACCTGTGGCATCTGAAGCGAGGACAGTTCCACAGGTGGCTGAATCCCCTTATGGATGCTAACTTCCCTCCTCCCTTCACAGCACAAATCCTCAGGAGCAAGTGTCTAGGTCTGCACCGGGCCTCGGGTCTCTATACCTGGGTCTTCCCAGGTGTAGCCTGAAGCCAGGCAGCGGGGAGGAAGTCACAGTTCTTCTGGGAGGAGTGGAGGAGTGGAGGAAAAACAGGGTCTAGGGGAGAAGCTGGAATGAGATGCCTGGATCTGAAGACTATAATCATGTAAAAACTCACCGAACTTTGCCCTGAGGTTGGCACACATGCCACATATACTTACAACTCAATAAAGATTAGAAGAAAAAAATATTTGAAGAGATAATAAATCAGACCAGGCTTCTATAAATGCTTCACATAAAACAGTGGTCCCCCACCTTTTTGGCACCACAGTCTGGTTTCATGGAAGATGGGCTAGGGAGGGTTGGGGGCTGAGGGGGGGGGGTGGTCAGAGGTGGTCTCAGGTGAGCTTCAGTCCCCTGCTGTGGGTGCTGGTAGGGAGACAGGAGGCAGAGCTCAGGCCGGCTTTGCTGGTGGCCCAGTCCCTAACAGGCCCTGGACCTGTACAGTCCATGGCCCTGGGGGCTGGGGAACCCTGATGAAAAATATCCCACATCCCATCAACAACACCCTTTTAAAAGTGTCTAGCTTCTTAGTTCATTATGTAAAGGAGACAATACAGAACTGCAAGATGAATTATTGTGTTGGCTAAGGGGTCAGAGGTGAGAGTGAGCCCAGGGAAATCCTTCATTGAACAACCACATTTCAAGGTGCCCAGTCAAATGCTTTAACTCTCCATTCCTGTTTCTATGTTTAATTCAATGGAGCAAATAAGGACTAGAACTTTAGGTAGGGACCTAGAATCCTGATTCTGCAACTGACTTGCTGCGCCCTCAGCTTGGGTCAGGAATCATGGCCCCTGGCACCCTCCCCTCCCACTGGTGGAAAAGAACAGTGAGGACCACAGAAGAAAGGACATTGCTGGCCCAGGTGGCACGAACATTGGGTGTTTCTGCCACCCAGCTTCTGATTCCCTGCTTGTGGGTAATGGTGCCTGGCCTTCCCACTGGGGGACCACCCCTCCTTCACTCTCAGTCCATGAGTCCAGGTGAGACTCACCTTATCCCTCCACCCTTGAGTCACAGGAGACAGCATGTGGCCCAGGCGGAACAACTATGAGTGTACATGGGAAGTCCTTTCGGAACAAGTGTGAATGATAAACTCTCACTCCACAGCTGTGGCAGGATGTCAGCCTGGAGCTCTGGGAGGTATCACATGGAGGGAGCCATCCTGGGAGCAAAGCCAATATAGAAGAAAGCAGGGCCAAATAAGGAAAAGAGCAAGTCCAAGGCCTAATGACATGGAGCCCCCAAGTCCAACCACGCCTGAAGCTACCTACTGTTGGGACTTCCATTTATGTGAGCCATTACATTCCCTATGCTGCTTAATCCAAACACCAATTGTTTCTGTCATTTTCAACAGCAACAAACCCTGACCAATGGAACCACTGCCTGGAACCACAAGGTCTCTGAGTTACACGGGCACTGGAGGCCATCCATCTGTGTTTTGCACATATCAAGCATTTGATAATGGTATGTTGACCTAATGAATGAATGATTTGCTCATCATTCTAGCTCTGACTTCTCAAACTGAAGTAAAGCAATTCTGTCAACATTCACTATAAGCCACAGAATAAACCAACAGCATATTCATAGGGCATTAATTTAAATGATGGCAAGCAGCTTAAAATACTTTTTTTTATCAAAAGAATATAGATCACAACCAAATGTGATTCACTCTAGGGATGAAAGGATCAGATAATGTTAGGAAATCTATCAATATTATTCATCTCATTAACAGAGTCGAAAGAAAAATATACATGGCTCCTTAGATGCTGATCTTGTTACATTTCAACAGTGATTCCTTACTTTTTTTAATCCTCACCCAAGGATATGTTTATTGATTTCACGTAGAGAGAGGGAGAGAGAGGGAGAGAAACATCGATGTGAGAGAGAAACATTGATCAGCTGCTTCCCTTAAGTGACCCGACCAGGGGTGGAACCCACAACCTTTTGGTGTATGGGGCTATTCCTGACTTTTTAAAAAAATCTCTTGGTTTAGTCAATGCAGCTGGCTTCAGTGTCAGCCAGGGCGTCACTTGTCTGGTTTTGCTGGTTTTCTGGCCCTGGAGCTATACATAAGTGAGGCCTAGTGATGTAGATCAGAACCTCACTGTCCAGGGGCTTAATGCTTCTGGGCTCTTCTCTGACCCCCTTGTTTATTTCCCTCTAAGGGGATCCAACCAGCAGGACCACCAGCACACCAGGGGAGAAAAGGTCAGGGGAGGGTCCGAACTGCATGACCAGAAAGGTCAAGGGGTCTAAACTGTATGACCAGTGATAAGCTAGGAGAGAAAATGTCATCCTGGGGATGAGGTCCTTGTGACCCCAGTTTTGCCAGTTGCCAAGCACCTGGGGCTTTCCACCCTGGTGACCTTTGGGAGGTGGCCTGTTGTCCTTGCTCTGCTGGTGTCTAACTGCCACCCACAGTGTTACTTCTATGGCAATATCATCATTCAAAATACTGTATATTTTATACATTTATTTGCTTATTTTCTTTCCCATTTGTGTATCAACTCTGTACAAGAGGGATTTTTGCCTATTTTGTTCTTTGTTGTATCTTTAGCACTTAGAAAGATTACTGGTGCATAGTAGGCTTAAACATGTTTGTAGAATAAATAAATAAATAAGTTGTCAACAAGGAAAAAAATAATAAAAAAAATCAAAAATCTCTTAAACTAGGAAGAGAGGGAAACTTCCTTAAGAGAGATAGAGCTCAAATCAAAAGCTAACATCGCATTTCAGGGGAATGTTAGAGCACTTCCACACTGAAGTCAGTGTAAGTAATATATCACAATTGTTTACCACTATTCAGGAAGCATTTGCCATCCAATAAGACAAATTTAAAATGTTTTTCTACCAATTGGAATGACAGAGGAAATGAAATTTTATTAACTTGCAGATGATGTGATTACATGTCTGGAAAAATTCCTCCCCATAAAAAATCTGAAAAACTATGAACACCAGTAGGACAATTTCATAATATGCATCAACATCAATAAAAGAGGCTATAAGTCCATAGCTTTCCTATATACAAAAACAACAAAGTATGAAAATGACGGTGATCGAGCCAACATAAATGATTGCTCTAACACGCACTCCTTCTTGCTTTCCGTCACTTTCCCCCTTCTCTGCCTGCATGAATTTTGGTAGAATGCTTGAAATGCCCATCACAGCTCTAAACAAACACAGGCCCATCAACCAGGTGTTTATCTTGCCTTGATTCAACCATCCCTGCTGATTGAAGCCCATCTCCTGAAACTCCTCATTCCCCAGTCACCTGGGCAAGCCCAATGAGTCCCTCTCCAAAGTTTGGTCTCCCTCCAGATGCTTTCCCCCACTCATCCAGAGGTCTTTACTCCAAATGCAAATTTGATCATGTTGCTCCCCTACTTAAAATGTTTCAGAGGCCTCCTGGGAATTTAGGACAATCTAAGCTCTGTACTATCAAAGCTCACAGGGTTCACACAGTGCCCCAGCCCAGACACCTCCCAGTCTCCTGCCCAATTCCATGACCCAGCAGCACTGAGCTGCTGTCTCTTCTTCCACACACTGTGATCTCTCTGGCCACAGGGTCTTTGCACATGCTGTTCCTTTCACATGACTCATTCTCTTTTTCTTTTAACTTTTTAATTTTATTTTTCAATTACAGTTTACATTCAATATTGTTCTGTATTAATTTCAGATGTACGGCATAATGGTTAGACAATCATATACTTTACACAGTGATCCCCCTAATATTTCAAGTACCTACCTGGTACCATATATGGTTATGACAGTGTTGTTGACTATATTCCCTATGCTGTATTTCACATCTGCAGGACTATTTTGTGACTGCCACTTCTTAATCCCTTCACCTTTGCCACCCAGACCCCTTAGCCCCCTCCCCTCTGGCAACCATCAGTCTGTTGTCTGTATCTATGCCACATGGCTCATTCTTTACCTGACTATGCATGCTTGCACTTTCTGATCATTACCCGTCTTGGGAAATGTTAGGTCCACCCCAAGTTCCCCCCAGCTCCTCAGACTTCCCCGCTGTACACTCACTGCCCTGGGATTGGCATGTTTAGGTCTGTTCCCTCCAGACTGTAAGGGTCTCAGGAACCAGTCTGTGCCACTCACAGCACACGGCACAATGCCTGGCACCAAGCAGACACTCAAGATAGATTTTCTTGATTTTAATTTAAATCACGCCTTCCCCAAATTGGCACAGGGTTCATTTCTTTGCATCCCATCTGACACTATTCTTGGCACCTCGACTCACCATTCCAGCTCTCTTGAGACAACAGCAGCACATATGGACATGCTCACTCTTACGCACACTCAAAACACTTGGGCAATCTGTCACTCTCAAAACTTCCCTTCCACCACCATGACACTCTACCCTTGAGGAGGGCTTGCTTCTACCTGAATGTTATAAACAGGGTATTGGAGGCTGCTACATAAAGCACACTCTAGCCAAACCTGACCTGGGTCTATTAAAATAGGAGAGATTTTTTTTAAAAAAAGCGTGAAGACTTTCTCCAAAATGTCTCCCTGAGCATGCACGTGCCTGTAAGGTCAGTAGCAAACAGACTCAATTTTATTTGAAAGTCTTAAACAAATAAACAAAAATGTCAAAGCTATACTTACCTATGACTTGTTTCTATGATTTTTAAAACAACAACCTTGCCCTGTGTTTGGGATGAGAGAGAATTTTTTATTACAAAGGACTTTCCTTCCCAACATGTGTTAGAATTACGGTCACTATAACGTCTCTACCAGGCCTAAGCCAAAACACAATGCAGGCTCTGGTCTCCACCAGGTGTCAACTCAGTGTCACCAACCATGGGCCATCCTGACCCTAGTGGAGTGACAATGTTGCCAGTGAGGCCTGGTCACTGCAAATGTTGTTCCTGAACCTACTCCAGCCTCTGGGCTTCACTTGACATTCATGGGAAAGGACAGACAGAGAACAAGGTGGGTGGCACTGTGAGGACACACGCAGACAAATCCAGAACGGTGATCTGGCTCTTTAAATGCCAGTGTCCTAGTGTACAGAGACAAGGGAAGGCCCTGCCCTGGACTGATGGGAACAAAGAGACATGCAACCAAATGCAATGCTTCAGCCAAGGATGGTCCCTGGCTGGGTGGATGGGGGTTGAGGAAGAAGAAAAGAGCTGTAAAGGTGTTTTGTTGCAACCAAGGACATTTGAACATGATCTGGATATTAGTAGATATTCTAAAATTACTGTAAATTTACAGAGGCAGATAATACTAGGTAATTATGTCGGAGAATTTTGCTATTTTTAGGAGTATAGGCCAAAGTATTTAGGGGAAAAGTGTCAGAATGTCTGCAACTTGTTTCCAGATGATTCAAGGGGGAATGTATCTATGTGTATACACGCACACACACACACAGACTGGATGAGGCAAAATGTTCAAACAAAATCTAGATGAAGAAAATACAGTTCTGGTAACTTTTCCGTAGGTCTGCAAATTTTTCAAGTGTACAGTTGGGTAGAAAAATAAAATGTAAAACGTGGTTCCTTTGATAACATATCATAAACAGGTAAAGGACACAAAGAAAGGGGCTGTTAGGTGTTTAACAGGTGACTAGAGTTCTGATCATTTCAGAACTCAAAGTATACCTACTGTCCACAAGCACAACATTCCTTTACAATAGTAGTAGTTTTATGATACTTTTTTTTTCACTTTCCACAAAAGGGGAAAGTGTGCCTTCCGCCTGGAATGCTCACCGCCCCCCACCCAGGAAAGCATCCCCAGATTTCATTAGAGAGGTGAAACCTCCCCTCTTTAATTTGCTTTGGGAAACAGAGAACAGGTTATTAAAACTCACTCCCAACTCCATCACCATAACCTACAGAAGATTGTGTCCGTGTGATTATGAGGTTAACAGCTGACTTTCCCAGTTATCAGAACCTCTGTGCAGACAGCATTCAGTTCCTCCTCACTCATTCACAGTGCAGGGCACACAGTAGTCCCTCAGTAAACACTTGTTAAGTGAACGAGATATTATACAGCCCTTTGTGTGCACATGAAGATAATGTAACTAGAAATGATTGACAAGTAAGAAGCGTAACATAATGGTGATTAGAACAACATTGAAAATTAAAAATTGGGAAAAAAATATATAAAAACCCCCAAACTACCAAAACTAAAACAGTAGCTATATGGGGGTGGGGATTGTGAAAATGAGTTGCCACGGAAAAGTCCTAGGCGCATGATCAGTACACGGAAGGGATGAGGACTGCAGTGACTTGGGGGCACAGGGACAGTAAGTAAAGCAAGGGGGGAAGTCAGGAAATGGGGAAAATTTTTCTCACTTGTTTGAATTTACAGTTGGAAAAAAAAATCCTTAGTACTAACATGAGGACAACCTGGTCAAAAAACAACTTGGCTTTGACTCCACCTAATTAACTGCCATCATTCAAGGCTACATGACACCCAGGTTCTAACCCCACCTCTGCTACTAACTCTTGCACATCCCCCCTCTGGGCAAATGAGAGGGTGGGTCTAAGGAAGCAACGAGATCACAACCAAAAGAAATGTAACACACAGTGTATTGAATATAGACAATAATGTACTGTAAGTATGTCATGTGCCAAATATCATTACAACGGCAACCATATCACAATATATAAACGCATCAAAGCAACATGCTATGCACCTTAAATTTATGTAATATTACATGTCAAGTTTACTCCAACTTAAAAAAATCATACCCAATGATTCTATTCAAAGGACAAAAGAAATCTATTCCTTTCTTTCAATTGCTTATGATTCCTAAGATTTCTACAAGTAATTTGTTATTAGTTTTTGAAATAAAGAAAAGATTTACATTTTCTTGAAGCGGTTTTTAAAAAGGGGTTTATAAACAGATCAGAATAACACATCCTGCTCTTGGCCATGGGTCCTGAGGAGAATAGTTGGGAGCCAGTGTTAGCCATGAAACTTCAAAGCTATGAGAAATCGGACTTCCGGCCAAGATGGAGGTGTAGGCGGACACGCTGTGCCTCCTCTCACAGCCAAAATTAAGGACAACAAATGTTTAGAAACAAGAAAGCTATGAGAAATCGTCACCATTTTAAATTTACATAATGCTCCCCAGTTCACCAAGGAATTTCACGTTGTCCAGCCCCACCCACTCACCTGCCATCAGGAAACTGCCCTCAGAGGAGCGGCCCCTGCGGTGCTGAGCTGAAGCTGGGTCACACTGGGAGAGCTGATGGGGCACCGGGAGAGCTGACAGGGCACACCTCAGCGACTTTGTGTGAGTGGGTTGAAGATAGCCATGGTGGGAATATTTGCACCATGGAAATAGACAAACACTACAAGTCTGAGCTTTTGTCCCCTGCATACGCCAATTTAGCCTCTCCTGTCCCTTAATCCTACCCCTAAACCAAGACTTGACCTCAGGCCTCCCTCCTTCCTACTCAGAGCTCCTTTCACTGTTTCCTGCCCTTGTAAAACAGTAAGCTGGACTGCAAAGCCCTCGAGGACAGAGACCCTACTAGATTAATATCAGGCCCCTGCCTGTCCTGGTCACAAATCTATCCCTGAGCACAGCACAGTGCCTGGCACACAGCAGGCCCTCAATCCACACCCAGCCTTGAAGAAGACACTGGCTCCTGCTCAGAGATTGCGCACACCTACAACAGGGCATACAGGTGGGCAAAGGCCACACGCAGCTCAAGTCCCAGCAGTGATCCCCGGGAAAGCCTGAACCCGATTTCTCACCCCCTTCTCCCACCTAAAGAACAAAAATCTCTAGATTCTCCCCAACCACACCCTAGCAGAACCCCCTGGACAAAACCAGGGCTTCATAAACGCATCTTGCTAATTCTGCACTTCTGCGGGCCCAATGAGCATGTCAACCATCGGAGTTCACATGTCCCCACCCCCATCCTCATGTGGCTCTCCAAGCCTGATTCTTGGCCCTCAGAGTTGAAAAGGCTGATCTAGCTCCAGGCAAAGTACAATGCCCAGCAGGAATTTTCTATCAGATTCCCCAGGAGGGAGACTGACACACATGTTCTCCGACCCGCACGACTCAGCATCAGGACAGATGCTGCCTTTCACCCGCCACCATTTGTCCACAGGGCAGGGGCCAGGGCAGCTTCCACTCCCGGATGAATATGGACCAGGGACAAAACCCTCAAAGACACTCTTTTCCCACCTGCTGTGTCCCATGAGTAGTGTTTCTTGGTGCCACCTCACAGTGCTGTGCCCTTTTGAGTCCCTCCAGTTCGTGTGTTTTAAAACATTTCCCAGAGGCATGCTGTGTACCAGGCGCTGCTAGGCCCTTCTTTAAGCCCTTCTGTGTCTCAGTACATAAGTGCATCTTCCCCTCTGGACTGTAAGCATGGTCCATGTCTGACTGTATCCCCAGGGCGCCTGACAGACTGCTGAGCACGTGGTAGGTGCTCAGATAATTACTGAACGGCTTTTTTTAAAAAACTGATCAACACACGTTAGTGGTTGCCATGGGAAAGTAGAGGGCATGTGTTCTAACAGCTCCTCTTGGCTCTGTAGTTGGTAGAAAAAATTATTTACAGGCTGATAACAGACTAATGTGCTGAGTGTTAGCCGGGTGCCCAGTGACCATAACTAAGCCTTTCTTACCACACTGAACGTTCACACCAACTTTAAGTCCACTGCTATCCACCTTCACAGGTGGTAGATTGAGACTTGGAAACTCCAACAACCACACCAGGATCTCTCCACCTCCCCTAAGACCCTCCTGGCAGTTCCCTTGTCACCAGGGCCACCCTGTGGGGAGACTGCCTAGCTGGGCTCCCAATGAGACTAGAATACCCCCTCTCTGCGCCTCAGTGGGTTATCTTGGCCTAAGCCCAGCCCGAACCCTGGGCAGCCACAGCAGCTGCTGCCCACTCTGCAGAGGGACTCTAAGCTCCCATCTGCAAGGAGGAGGTAAGATGAAGGTTCTCATCAGATAAAAGCCAGTCAGGTGGTGTCTGACACGCAGTAGGTGCTCACTCATATTTCTGAACTGACATGGGGAGTGGTAAAAAAAGGACAAGGGGCCGAGCCTACCAGTGAGAAGGACCCCAGCTCACCGAGAGCTAACCCCACTTTTCCTGAGGAGAGGGGCTCCCTAGAAGCCCTGCCCATAGACCTCACACCCCTCTGCAAGAACATAGTTTTGTTCCTGTGGTTTATGGATATTTTGTCTTTTAACCATGTGACTTTATTGTGAGGAGACTTATTCCCACAGTATTTGTTGAATGAGCAACCATTACTTGCCATTTGTCCTTCTGGATGCTGATTCACAAGAAAACAGGATTTCCAGCAAATTAAGCCCCAGGGGAGAGCAGTTTTCTGCTACCAGCAGTGAGTATGAGTGGATCACATCACCTCTCTGTGCTTCAGTGTCCTCAGCTGTGCAGCAATGGAGTTATTAGGCAAGCAAATTTCTGATGTTCAAAGAAGAGAATTTTGAGGGGAGAAGTGCTTGCTCTTTTTGGAAAGCCCTCCTATAAATGGGCTTGTGCTGAAATGGTCAGATGGTGAGGACCCAGCCCTGCTGGACGAATGTAAAGGTTAATTCTGTTCACTCGTTCACCCATTCACTCACGTATGCATGTGTTTGGTAGGTCAGTCAGTCAGTCAGTTAACATCCCATCACAGCTCAGCAGCCTTAAACACTTGAGGAAAATGCCCAAAGAAGGGATTCAGCCTTCCAGGCAGGGCCTTCACTCTCAGATTGCACAAATGCGTGTTTCTTCTTTGAAAATAAAAATCATCTCTGGCCTGCTCATTTCTTCCCGTGTGTTTTGAGCATCTCCTTTGTGCCAGCTCTGCTAGACTTCATTCTCCTGCGAGGAAGGTCTGGTCTGGGGTATGAGACCCCCACCTCTAGCCCAGGCAGGGCCCAGCACATGGTAGGCTCTCGGCCTGTGAGAGTGGCTTTCGGGGACCAAACTGGCTAGAAAACAGTGATTTTTACATGGCAATGTGAAGGCGTGTACCCAAAGTTGAGATCTGCTCCAGAGTCCTGTGCCATGTTAGTGCCCAGGGGTAGGCTGATCTGTGCCACCTTTAGACTGGGTTAGCGCCCCCCTCCTTGGTTCTTCTCTTCTCAAATCTGCTTATCAGCTCGCATGCATCTCAGCCTTCGCCAGAGTTGTTTTGCTCACTGATTTTTATTAGCTTTTTGTTCACTGCCCAAAGGGATGTGTGGTGCCTGTTCCACTTCCTGCTGCCTCCAGAAGTTCAGCTATCGACCTTGAGAAGCTGGAAACCCAGCACAAAGGAGAGCGTAACTTCTCCTGTTCTGAGGCTATATTAGCCTTAACTCTCAGACTCACCAGCCCTGCAACCTGGGACAAAGCACTTCACCTCTCCACAGTGACTTCTTAGAGTTCCATCAGCATTCCCAAGGTCTGCTCCTTAGGACATGGTTTCCTCCAAACATCAGCAGGCATTGCAGGGAAAAAATGAGGACTCTCACCAAACTTGTTTGGACACTGCTGGCTTAAGCTCAGTCAAATGTGATCTTCCTCACAGGACCCAAAAGCACCTATGAAAGGTCAGTGTACATGGAGGAATCTCTCAAGAGAAATGACCTGCTGCTGCACCCATCACACTGGGGACATGCAAGACAGGAGATCTTGAAGCAAGGGGGAGATGAGAAGGCCAGGGGCTTTCCCCCTTGACAGACAGAGTCAAAGACACCAGTTTACGTCTGAGCCCTATAATTACCTGTGATATTGGGGCAGGTATTTAAAACTGTATTTTTCATCTGCAAAATGGAAGCAAACAATGTGTATTCTGCTCAGCTGTTGTGATATTTGAAGCCAATGTATATAAAACCCCCTTAGGAGGTGCCCCAAATTAGCAGATATTATTAGCACTGGCTGTGTAGAAGATTAGTGGGGCTCCCTAAAGGGCTTTTTCAATGGCGTCTTTGCAGATCCTCTAAGACACTGCCCTAATCAGTGCCTTTGGCCAGTACAAGGACAGACAAAGACTTGGTTTGGTGAAAAACCATAACAAAGCAGAACGTGGGGTTCGGGAGGCTGAGCCTGTGTCTAGGTTCTCCATTCTTTGCTATAAGACCACCCCCCAGCCCTTTGCCTCTCAAAACCTCAGCTTCTCATCTGTAAAACACTATTACTTTCCTCACAGGGTCTTAATGTGTCTCAAGTAAGATCATGCACACTCCTTAAATTACTTAAGTAGTAATTTAATACTAAGCTATCTATGGGGTTATGCCAATGAACGTAATAAAGAGCCTATCCCGTTTCCATATTCATTCAACAAATGTTTAGTGAGTGACTACTGTATCCTGGCACGGCTCTGAGGAATCAATGAGAAGACACATAGAGCCTGTCTGCCCTCATGGGGCTTACAGTTTTTTAAATAATATACCTAAAATTTTAGGATTGAAAGGAAACTCATCAACCAACCCCTTTCTTCTAAGCCAATGAGGAATCTGAGAAAGTAAAGAGGTACTCAAGGTCACACAGCCAGGTGTTTGCCTACAATGGTATTTTAAAGTTCCTAACGAAAATAAAATGCTAAACCATTCAAAAACCCAACATCTGTGTCCTTGGCTGTTTTGCTTTGTGTCCTGGGCACACCACTGAAGTATAATGAACAAAACAGGCACGATCTGGCTCCATGGAATTCACAGTCCAGTAGGGGAGGTAGACGTTAAAGTAATAAATACATAGAGGATGAGAAACTGAGTTACCTGATTGCCATTTCTAAAACACACATCTGGGCCTACCATCTCCTGATAGAAAAATCTTCCTGGGTTCCTCACTCTGTGTAGCAATAAATAAAAATGGAAAGCAGCTGCCATTATCAGGTGCTTACTATATGCCAGGTGCTTTACTATGATTAACTCAGGACATGCCCCAACAACCCATCACAGGAGATGCTATTATTGTCCCCATTAACCAATGAAGAACTGAAGTTTTCCACTTAACCAGTGCTCATAGTGTATGCAGCTGCCTCCTCAACCCCCAAAACTTGGAATTCCCTAAGAATTCATTTTTGTCCCTGGTGCACACAGTAGTGGTCAATAAATGCCCACTGAATGAATAATCAATTGATTGACCAAAGAGCCAGTTTCCTTCAAGGCACTGTCTGTCAATAAACTCTACTTTTGGAACCAGAGATGGTCAGTCTGCTGATAATCACAAGTGAGGCAGCTGTGATGTTGTGCAGAGTCGGAGCCAGGCCCGGAGCCCTGACAGCAAGGTTGTCTCTGTGAACTTGGACCATTACTTCATCACTGTAGTCCAGACTGCTTAAAACTGTAATGACGAAGACATAAGAAATGATACAATGACTTCCGGCCAAGATGGAGGCGTAGGTGGACACACTGTGCTTCCTCGCACAACCAAAACTAAGGACAACAACGATTTAGAAACAAGAAAACAATCAGAACTGGTAAAAAATTGAACTGTATGGAAGTCCAACAACCATTCATCCAGACCTGTAAAAGGGGAGGAGTCGCAGCAGGAAAAAGTGGAGGTTGGTGGACCTGGGCCTGCAGGCAGCAGCGGCTGGCAGATGCCAGGCGTGCAGGAGGCGGCTAGAGGACCCCAGGCACAGTGTGGCAACAGTACAGACCCAATGAGGCCGGGCACAGTGGCTGGCTGACCAGGTGGTCCCATATTTTCGCACAGATAATCCAGGCGAAGGGGAAGCGGTAGAGGGGACTGGAATCCCACGGAGAGCAGAGCAAGCGCCATTGTTCCCTCTCAGACCCTGCCCCCACATACAGCGTCACAACTCAGCGACTGGGCTGCCCCGCACTGGGGAACACCTAAGGCTCTGCCCCTCACTAAGTAACAGCTGCAACCAGACCAAAACAAAACAAAACAAAACAAACAAACAAACAAAAAAAAAAACAAAACCCTAAAATGGCTCAAACGGGAGAACAGATCAAAGCCCCAGAGCCAATTCATCTAAGCAACCAAGAGATAGCCAACCTATCAGATGCACAGTTCAAACCACTGGTGATCAGGATGCTCACAGAATTGGTTGATTTTGGTCACAAATTAGATGAACAAATGAAGGCTACAATAAGTGAAATGAAGGAAAATGCACAGGGAACCAATAACGATAGGAGGAAAACTGGGACTCAAATCAATGGAGTGGACCAGAAGGAAGAAACAAACAACCAAACAGAAAACAAGGAAGAAACAAGAATTCAAAAAAATGAGGAGAGGCTTAGGAACCTCCAGGACATCTTTAAACGTCCCAACATCTGAATTAGAGGGGTACTCAAGGGGGAAGAAGAAGAGCAACAAGTGGAAAACTTATTTGAACAAATAATAAAGGAGAACTTCCCCATTCTGGCAAAGGAAATAGACTTCCAGGAAGTCCAGGAAGCTCAGAGAGTCCCAAAGAAGTTGGACCCAAGGAGGAACACGCCAAGGCACATCATCATTACATTAGCCAAGATGAAAATAAAGGAGAGAATTCTAGAAGCAGCAAGGAATAAAGGGACAGTCACCTACAAAGGAGTTCCCATCAGACTGTCAGCTGATTTCTCAAAAGAGACCTTACAGGCAAGAAGGGACTGGAAAGAGGTATTCCAAGTCATGAAAGTCAAGGACCTACATCCAAGATTGCTCTATCCAGCAAAGCTTGCATTTAGAATGGGAGGGAAGATAAAGTGCTTCTCAGAGAAGGTCAAGTTCCAGGAGTTCATCATCACCAAGCCCTTATTATATGAAACATTAAAGGGACTTATCTAAGAAAAAAAAGACAAAAAATATGACAGTAAAAAGACAGCAAACTCACCGATATTAACAGCCACACCTAAAACAAAAGCAAACTAAGCAAACAGCTAGAACAGGAACAGAAACACAGAAATGGAGATCACATGGAGGGTTATCAACAGGGGAGTGGGAGGAGGAGAGAGGGGGAAAAGGTACAGAGAATAAGTAGCATAGATGGTGGGTAGAAAATAGACATGGGGAGGACAAGAATAGTGTGGGAAATGTAGAAGCTAAAGAACGTATGACACATGGACATGAACTAAAGGGGGGGAATATGGATGGGAGGGGGTGTGCCGGGTGGAGGGGCATGATGGAGGAGAAATGAGACAACTGTAATAGCATAATCAATAAAGTATATTTAAAAAAATAAATGATACAATGAACCTAGATCTCTTCTAGCTCTAGAATTTAGGTCTCTGAAACAAAATGAGGAGGGGCGTTCCCAGGAAGGCCTTTGAAGTTTCACTCTGCCTGCTTTTAGAACTAGATCTAAAGTGAAACGTTTTAGGGTAGGATGGGGATCAGGGGAGTACATAAAGACCTCTCCCCCCACAGCTCAGTGGGTAGATTTACCTTAATAAAGTAGATTTCCTCCCTGTGACAAATATGCTTAACCTGGAAAACCTCTTTTCCAGAGAAGCGTTTTGGATGTAGCAAGGCTGCTACCCCCTGAACCCCAGAACAGAGGGGCTAGTGTTATGCAAGAGTCCACATTCACATGCCAGAGGGGGACAAGAACCCAAAACTCCCACTTCCTATACTCTCCGCTGGGAAGGCCCCGATGAGGAATAACAACTGAGTGTGGTCAAGGCAACCACAGACATGGCGTGATGGTTGCACAGCTACGTTCACATGGAGAACTCACCACCCAGCAAGCAGGAGTCTGTCAGTCACTTAAAGTAAGAGCAACAACTAGGAGCTGGGGCTCCACAGAGAAACAGAGTTTTTGTTGTTATTCTTTTTGTTGTTGGTATTGGTTTTAAGTGATTTTCTGTTCTAATGTCACCTGTTGGCCATAATGGGGTTAACATTACAAGTTCCTAACTTATAGGACCATTGTGAGAATTAAATGAGATAAATAAGCTAAGTGACCCACACAGAGCCTGACACATGGCAAATACTCATACTGTTGCCTTTGATGATGGTGGAGTGATGTGATGGTGGTGGTGAGGGGGGTGGTGAGAGTAATGACGGTGGTGGTAATAGTGGTGGAAGTGAGTGGTGGTGATGGTGAGGATGTGTTGGTGGTGGCGGTGTTGGTGGTGTCAGTGATGGTGGTGATAATAAAGGTGGTGGTGATGGTGATGATGGTGGTAATGGTGGTGCTGACAGTGGTGAAGGTGAGGATGGTGATGGTGGTGGTGATGATGTCAGTCATAGTGGTAGTGACGGTGGTACTGGTGATGGTGCTGGTGGTGACAGTTGTGGCAGTAGTGAGGGTGATGGTGGTAGTGGTGGCGGAAAAAACAACCTGAAAGAGAAATCCTACCAAGGGTTCTTGAAAACCCCCTCAGGGATCAAAGAGAAGCTGGTAATCCTGTGACAACCTCTCCTGGAGGAATACGCTTGAACACTTTTCAGAAGAGAAAATGAAGTGGCACCTCCCCCTGGGAAGGCCCAAGGCTGCCCAATGCCCTGGGCCTCCGGAGAGCTCACTGGGTCCCTGTGAGGAGAGAGGCTCACTGGGGCCATTGGGAGATGAAACCAGGTAACAGAGACCTGAGAAGATGAACTTCCCCGGAGTAAAGAGAAGGGGGAGGAAATTACAATCACAGAGAGAGGCCGCTGCTCAAAAACAGACTGGTTAAAATGAAAAGCATCGAGAGCAGAGGTGTGGCAGGAGGCCGGCAAGTGGGACAGCTGGTACCCTGTTGACAGGTACTCCTTAGAGAATGATTTGGCAGTGTTTAAGATCTTAAATGCATACACAGGATGACCCAACAACTTCACTCCTCAGAAACCACCTAAGAAAACAGTGTGTCCACATGTTCAGGAGGCATACACCAGAAGTATATCACAACAGTGTGATAAAGGCAAAAAACAGAACCTGCCCACCCATACCAGCAGGAAAACAGCTCAATAAACAGGAAGATTCTCATACTACACATTACCGTCTTGAAAACATTTTAAGACATATAATTGAATTATTTTAAAAGGTTACAAAATAGATCAATGACCATAGTATTACAGCCCATATTTAAAGTACAGAGAGAAAGAAAAAAGAAAGGAAGGGAGGACCCTACCAAGAGGAAGGGTTTGCCTTTACCTCGTCTGGGATGGCTGGCCACACACATGTGTAGACCCTGCACATCTGAGCAGATGTCCACAGTTTGCTGGAATGGGTGTCTAAGGTTTTTGGAGTTATGTATTTAATTTCATAATATATCAGTTCTATTTATACCAACTCTTCCTTCCAAATCCTAGAAAAATCCCCTCATACTTAACAAAGGTATCTCAAAGGTATCTCTCTTCTAGTGTCAGAAATTAGAGATATTAATAGGGACACATGAAATTTAGCTATCTCTAAATTTTTGATGGCCTCCATGGACTTACATAGGCAAAGACAAAGCTTGGCATTGCATTTAATTGTTGCATGTAAAAGAAATTTTAATTTTAAGCCCTGGCCAGTATGGTTCAATTGGTTAGAGCATCATCCTGTACACCAAAAAGCTGGGTGTTCAATCCCCAGTCAGGGCACATGCCTAGGTGGTGGGCTCAATCCCAGGCTGGCGTGTGTATGAGAGGCCACCAATCAATGTTTCTCTCTCTCTCTCCCCCCTACCCTAAAATCAATAAATCTATTTTCAAAATTGTTTAATTTAATTTTTAAAGATATTTTTACCTTTCCTTCTGTTCTTCCATTCCTTTGAAGACACACTGATTCATTACTGGGGAACTGTCCACAGACACAACTGGGCAGGCCCAGGTTTTCTTTCTAAAAAAGAAAAACAAATGACATTTATACCTGGGTGCATTTATGTTATAAACACACAATAATTTGCATTAAATACATAAAGGGGAGTAGGTGAAAGGCTGTCCAGTGTCCACCAAAATTCATTCTCCCCTTTCTCCACAGTTATTCAAGTTTTAACAGAGACTGCATTTCCCAGGCATCATTGCAACTAGGTGCAGCCAGGAATCTGAATTCCCAAAGAGATGTGAGAGGAGATGATCTGCGCCACTTCTCTTTCCAGGTCTTACGCAACGGGCATGCCTCCCTACAGCTCCCACCGGCTGGAACTCAGCTCTGACCGTGAAGATGATGACAATGCTCTTGGAAATAACAGAGCAACGAGACAGATGGCACCTGGGTCCGTGACTGCGTGGAGCATGTCCATCTTCTGACCTCGTTCTTTGAGTCACTGTTGTACTGGGTCCTATTTTTATGGCTTCTTAACTCTCACCCCAGTTGGCACAATGATTAAGTATTTTCACTGAAACCCCTCTGAGGGGGATTTGTTTTTTTGGAGTTTGGGGCCTATGGAGACAGGTGAAGCCAAACTATTTTTGGTTACAATTTTGGTAAAACCATGTGCATTTTCAAGTAGATTATGCAACCAGTATTTGGTGGATGAAGAGGAGTTGATAAGCATATATTATCTTCTAGTATGAAGACTCTCAAGCGCCTGCAGGCATCTGGTACAGGATTAAAAATGCTGAGATCCACAAGTATGAGTGCTGAGCCTCCTTTCACAAAGTGACCACTTGGAATGGTAAAACGCCCTCCAAATGTAGATGGTACCCACATGTAAGGATTCAAGTCTGCGTGCTAGGAATGTCAAAGACTAAAAGAAAGACACAGGGACAGAGACAGAGCTAGAGAAAGATCGAGCAAATGGGTGGAGGATTCCGCCCACTATTCCACTCCCTGAGCATTTGCCCCAAGGGAATCTAAGATATCTGAGGTTCTCTCTTCAGTCTCAGCACAAACCACCTACTTCATTTGGTGTCAACCAAACAGTTGCGGTTTCAACACTAAAAAAACGGGTTTTGCAGACCATACTGAGGGATGGTGCTTCAGTCTCCAACCTGGTGTGTCCTCAGTGAAAGGGAGTTCAGGGTAATTTTGACACCATGATCTTCACGCTGGTGCCTCCTCACAGCCCAGCTCCACTGCATTGGCTGTGTTGACTGCTGAGCCTCACAGGCCGGCTTGGCCAAATCTCTGCCATACACTGCATTGGGGGTCTGGCCTTCTCCCAGATGAAAACACCATTTGGATTAACTCTCAGATCCAGGTGAGCAGGACCAAATACCTAGAACCCCTGCACCACAAGGCGTTGGACAGTCAGTACTGGGGAGAATCCCCAGCCACAACTTGTGACTGCTCCTTTAACTTGCAAAGAGCACACCATGCGGTATTTTTATGTATTTTTAGCGTCTGGATCCCAGTCTGGTGCCACTGACCTGGCTTCCATCAGAGCTTAACTTCGTCAGCTGAGGTATACGCATTATGGAGGGCACAGAACAAGGCAAAAGGGAAGATGTGGATCCTGGAAGGAAGAGAGATGAAAGGGTAGTGGGACTTGAGCTCAGTCCCAGAGATGCCATTGCACCCCCACTATGAAGGGAGAGGGGAGAAAGCAAGCAGCCTGCCCTGAGTTGCTTCTGCAGCTGTGAACACCTCCGCCTGCCTCACCTCAGCCTGGAAGCCACATTTGCAGAGTACCAAGCTCTTCTATAGCCCAGGAACTGCCACAGAGGGATTAGACACTTATGTCCCAAAATGATGTCAACAGTGGGCCTCTCCACATAGCCACATTTCCCAAGCAGCAGTCAGATGTCAGAGCCTGCCCTCCACTGGCTCACCAGCTCCTTGTGGGTCAAGGGAATTAGATTTTCCTTCTAGATATTAGAGAAGGTACCCTCTAGACAGCCATCAATAAACCATTGCCCTTAATCCTATGGCTAGAGGCAGGCATTGGGGTACCCAGCCCTGTACCCTAACACTGAAGGATGCCCAAGGGCCCATGGAGTAACTCATTCAATTCTCATAGCAGCCCTAGGAGGCAGCAGATAGCGCCTCACTTAAGGAATCAGGAAACTGGGCACAAAAAGGTTAAGATTTCTTCAAAGGTCAAACAGACAGCAAATAGTAAAGCTAAGACTTGAATCAGGCATTTGTTCTCAGGATCTGTGTTTCTAACAACAGTATTATAATGTGTATGGTAAAGCTCAGTACAGCTGAATGAATGAATGAATGTACAAACACGTAGTTTCAAAAGCAGTTTCAGGACTGTGGGGAGACAGTGTCTCTACAAAGCCCAGAGAGGTAGACCACGAGCCTCACCTTCCCCACCCTGGATGCCAACCAAGTGGGCGATATTCCCAGATCCCTCTCCAGGCAGCCACTTAGCCCCCTGAACACCCTGAACCCAGAATTGCCAAGTTCTGTAAAAGGAATTTATGTACTTAATACCTTTGTTGGTAACAACCACAGCCACCGCTGACTAAGCACCTCCTGTTTGTGGGCAGTAAGCCCAGGCTCTCACCCAGAGGCTCCACTCACCTGCCCAGTCCCCCAGGGAAAGTGGGATCACACCCATTTGATAGATGGCAAAACCAGAGTCCCAGGCAACGGGATTAGTTTAAGGTCACACAACCTGGTAAGCGCCGTTTTCAAACTCTGAAGAGCTGGCTGAATGTTACAGGCTTTTTTCTCACGTCACAATACCCACCACTCACCTTGGTTAATCAGAAAGTTCCAGAAATAAATGCTGTTCTAATTCTTTAGCTGGAAAGTTCTGTATTAATCTAAATGGGCATCAGTATTTCCCAGCTAGGAACTCTGGCACTACCCTTCCTCATTCCTCTCCTCAGCTGACTAGATCAGCACTGGCCAGCATTGCGAAGCATCAACCTCCTGCAAAGTATCCATGGGACATAAAGTTCTGCTAATTCTTCACTGAAAAATAGCTCTTCTCAGGAAGCACCAAGTGGCGGTGAAGATGTGAAGCAACCAGAACGATCACATCCCGCTGTTGGTGGGAGCATAAACACGTCCAACCACCTAGAAGACTGTGGCCATAACTACTCAACCTTCATTTACTGCTAGGTACACAGATGCATCAAGAGGCCTTTTCTAGAATGTTCTCATTAGTACTACACAGCCCTGCGTTAGCTTCCTACTGCTATAAAAACAAATTACCACAAACTCAGTGGCCTAAAACAGCACAACTTGATCGTCTTACAGGTCTGGAGTTCAGAAATGGGTCTAAAATGGGACAGCCGGGCTGCATTCCTTTGGAAGCTCTAGGGGAGAATCCATTCCTGTGCCTTTTCCAGTGTCTAGAGCTCACCCGCACTCCCTGGCTCATGGCCCCTTCCTCCGTTTCAGAGCCAGCAAGGTAGCACCTTCAAATCTCTTTCCTCTCTCACTTCTGCTTCCACTGTCACATCTCAGTCTCTGAACCAGACCATCCGGCACCCCTCTTCTAACGATCCTGTGACCACACTGGGCCCAACCAGATCATTCAGGATCACCTTCCCATGTCAGGACCCTTAGTTTTGCCACGTAAGGTAACACAGGCACAGGCGTCCCCAGTGAGTGGCACCTGTGACCAGGGATTAGGGGGGCCATTTTTGGCCTACCTCCAGCCCCAAACCAGAAGTGCCCCAAACGCTCATCAGCTGTAGAGTGAATGAAATAAATGATGGTGACACCCAGCAATGAGAACAGACGGTCTACAGCTGCATGTAACAGCAAGGATGACTCTCACAAGCCAATACTGAGCCAAAGACACCAAACACAGGAACGCTTGCCACATGAGTCGGCCTGCAGAAAGGGAAGACCCAGGTAAAACCGCCCCAAGCTGTTAGCCGTCAGGATGGTGGGTGGAGTGGGGAGGCAGTGGGTGGAAGAAAGCATGGGGGGCCACTGGGGTGCTGGCAGGGCTCTGCTCTGAGTCTGGGCGCTGCTTGCACAGGTGTGTTCAGTTTGTGGAGCTCCAACAGTCTGCACAGTCACGGATGTGCACTTTTCTGTGGGCATGCTACGCCTCAATACGAAGCTTTAAAATTTTTATAACAACTATTTTGTCTACTCAAAGGTTTCCCCACACTCCACCCAAGTTCTCAGTAATCCTCTCAAAAAATTCATTTGTTGAGTGTTTGTTTCTATAAATCAATATAGCTGTGCGAAATTTCCCAACTCTGCATCCTACAATTTGAGGTGCATAGTTATGAAAATACAATAAATGCATTTATAACTGAAGAAGAAGAGGTGGAAGAGGAGGAGGAGGAAGGGAGAGAGAGTTGGTGGGGAAGGAAGAAGAAGAAGCAGACGCAGTTGCGGCTTCTCTCCGCTCTCATCCCACCCCCACCCCACGGGCATGTGTCATTTCACCTCTGGATGAAGCAGACCCCAGCTGTCTCCTCAGCACCCCACACTCTGCCCGTCGCAGCCCACTGGACTAGCCAAGAACCAAGAAGGTTCCCCTGAAACCTGCCACATGGTCGTTCCTCAGTCGCTCCTTCACTCCCTTCACCCACCTGACATGGCTATGGCAAGCCCCTCTCCTCCCAGGAGCTTCCTCCAGACTTCCGTAGGACTTGCGATACAAACCAAACCACAGCATTTGAACTTAATTGCTACTGTTACATATTAATTGCTAATAGTATCAAGAGCCTCTCTAATTCCCCAGACTGCAAACTCTCAGGAACAGAATCAGCTCTTACACACTCAATGCTCTTCCTCCTAGTTCTGACTGCATGTGAACTTCTGATGCTAAGTCATAATAACTTCTACTAAAAAGAACAGCCTTTGTTGAGTATCTATCATGCATTAGGTTCAGTGGTCTTTATGCATTATTTCATTTTCTCTTCTCCTACCCAGTGAAGTGGGTGCTCTCATGGTACCTCTTTTGAATAGGAGATAATTTTGAGACACAGAATGGCTAGTTAACTGGCCCAAGGTCCCTAAGCTGCCACAGGAAAGATGGGATTTCAACCCGTTTCCAGAGCCTGTGCTCTTGACCCAGACCCCACTTTGCTTTTGTAATGCCCTACCCAAACTGGGGGCCAGGTATGTCGCTGGTGTTTAATAAATATTTTGACATGTTTGATCGCCCACCAAAAAAAAAAGAGAAAAAGATACACTAAGTGGGTTAAAATTCTTCACAAGTATATAAATAAAACATCAAGACTCTTCATCAAATGAGATCTTTTTAGCCTCAGATCACAAAAGAAGACACAGCCTCTGGAGAGATTTGCAAAAGCTGCGCGTGCTCCTCGGTCTGGCGTTCGGCAGGCTTTACGAACATTTATCAGTAAGTAACAGTAAGGGTTTGTCCTCCACACTTTTATCAGAAGAAGGAGAGAGCTGGAGACTGTTATGGCGGGCGGGGGGGGGGGGAGCAGTCTGCCAACCTCAGGGCCAAAACCAAAGTCAGAGTTGAAGGCTGATTGGACAACTGAGGCTATGACCACAAAGTCCCAAGCCACCTGCCCCAGATGACCTCACCTCCCCTACGGCCCAGAAACATGACCAGAGGCCTTGACTGAAAACAAGGCCACTGCGCCTAAGGGCTCCTAAGGCCACTAAACTGGACCAGAGATAACAACAGGGGGCAGCGGCCACAAACCTGGCAGTGGCATCCAGCCTGAGCACTCCTTCCCTGAAGGCCTAGTCCAAGGTCAGTGACCAAACAGTGCTGGGGCCAATGCGGACACAGCAGACCCCCACCCAGTCCTCCCACAGGTCTGCTCACAGCACCTACATGGACACAGAGGAGAGTCTGCCCCAGGAGCGTGCAGACTGCTGAGGAGACACTATTTTTAACTGGCTGTCTCTGAGGAGGGACATGGGGCTGGCTGGAGGCTAGGGCAGGCAGGCTTCAGTTACATCTGTGCCTATAGCTATTTTTGCAAAATCAAACTGAAACAGTGTTTATGTATTGTGGGATTGCTACACTGTCACAGTTTCGAAAAACACACCAATCACCACGGTACAGTGTGGTTTAGCAGTAACAGACAGACGCACAGTTCCAGGGGAGCAGCACTCCACCAGCCTGCGGGAACCACGGGCAGGCACCACCTCAGTGGGCGCGCCCCCGGGTTAAACGAGACAATCTACACGGAGTGTTTAGCCAAGAAGACATACTCAGTCGGTGGTTGGTGTTAATCTATTTTTATTTGTATTTCTACTCCATCTTTCTGGAGGCCAGACACTGTGGAGGTCCTGGAGGCTTGTTGGGGCAAGACTTCGGAAATGCGGTCCACCCTCTTCTGATAGACATCTTGGAAACCCAATCACTCACATTCCCACGGGCTCTCCCAGGCCCCCAGCGGTCCTGCACACACCTTCCGCACCCAGATCCCACCTGCACCGGGGTTTGCAGCCCCCAACTGTGAGAACACTGACAAGTACAATACTCCCTGAACAAAGGAACACTGTCAGCTAACTGCTTTCTGCATTCTAATGAAGGTGACACAAGCCTGCTGTAGAATCAGGGCACGGTGGAGGCCATCGCCACACAACTAAAGAAACAAAAGGCCCTCACAGGGGGCTGGCCACCGAGATGCGCAGAAAAATGAGGCTCCAAGAGACAAAACTGCACCATACCCTCCTGAGCCCTTGTGTCACCCTATCAAAAGAAGGTGTATGCTGGGGACTTGAGGCACCATTTTCCAGACACAACATCAAGATGTCCCACGATGAAATGGATGAAAAGGCCATTGTGAGATCATACTTGCTCCAACACAGACTTTCAACACCCCTCCTGCCAGGCAGGCATCAGGTTCAGCACTTGACTCTCCACACGGCTTAATGACAAGCACAGGCCAAGCTGAGCATGCCACAGCCGTGGGCAGCAGTTCAGTGCTCCCTGCGTGTGTAAACGCTGGCAGCGTGGCCACGGCCTCTACCGCACGCTCACTCAAGAAGGGTGGAGAGGAGTTAGGTCAGTCTCAGGGCCTCATCACAAGTCTCCAGTCTTTGCAGTGGAAGATCAGATCCCAGATTCTAGAGCGAGGGTTCAGTGCAGACACCACTGGGGGTCAAGTCCTGTCCTGCTCCAGGCTGCCTGCATTTAGGCCGAAGGGTGTTCTGACTTCAACCAGGGCATCTTCTCTCCTATACAACTCATATGCTAGGGTTTTGGGTAAACTCTCTTATTACAAAACAGTTCCAATGCAAAAAAGAAGCTTTAAAAATCTTACTTTATACAAAATAACCACCACCTGCCTGCCTCTTTCTAGAGCTCTTTCAATGATGTCTTCAGTGGACACTCGATACATTTTTGTTGGTGGACACAGAGCATGCTTATCCACTCGGGGAGGGCCCAAAGGCAGGAGGGAGCGACGCAGTGGTTGGAGCAGCCTGGGGCTTCCCACCTGTGCTGTCTGCTGTTAGACACTGTCCAAGCAGAGTCTGTCTGAGGGATGGCATGCAGGCTGCCCAGGGACCGGGGACCGTGTCATCACTGTCATCACTGTCCTCCTCTTCCTCACCACAGGCAACAGTGACAGCAGCCTTCCTCTGTGCCAGGCACCCTGCATAGAGCTTCAAGTGCTTGAACCCATCTGACTCTTTCAGCCACCCTGTAAGGCAGGACTCCTTCTCACAGATGAGGAAACTGAGGCACAGAGGGGTTCAAGTGACTTGCCCAGGCTCACCGAACTAGTGAGCAGAAGACCCAGGGATAAGCATAAAAAATCAATGATGCTCGTCCCCCTCACCCAAACAGAAAAGTCCACAATGGAGGTAACAGTCATGCTAAATGACCCTAGAAAAAGCCTCATGCCAGTTTTCCTAGTTGGGGATAAAAACTGGATTTCTTGGGAAGGGAAAGTTTTCCTGACCTGATCCTTCACAGAACTGATCACACTCACTAACTCAGCTCGGGGCCAGCAGTCCGGTTTGCCTCCTCCATCAGCATTCATTGCCTGTAAGGGCGGATGTTTAAGTACCGCACTCTAAATGCCCAGAAGGTGAGCTCTCTTTTAACCCCAACCATAAACAATGCTTCGTGAACTGTATGTAGCTAGACACTTGGAGACCATGTAAAATTCTCTGAAATCTACGGGGTTTTAGTCAAAGGGAGGAGATGACCATGGCACATCAGGGACCTGCTCTAAACCTGCATCAAGTCACCCGAAATCCCCAAAGGACGCACACTGTTATCCACATCGCACGCAGAAGGAAACGAGCTCCAGCATAAGCAGCCTGGCCAAGCTCCAGCAGCCAGAAATGGACAACGGGGATTAAACAGCTGAGTCTGTCTGATTCCTGTGTCCAGGCCTCCAAACGTCCACTGTGCTACAGTCTCTGGTATCTGAGTAAATATGTAGCCTGACTCCCCCACAGTGTAAAACTCTCTGGCTAAATAAATCTTAGCTCCATCTCTATGCTCTGACATCAAGTGTAAACTGAGAAAGAGCTCGAAAGTGGGGACAATCACAGCCTTCCGGCACTGGAAGGCAAATTCTAAAGTCAGTGAGAAAATCCTGCAGAGTCCAAAATCCCCTTGGAAGCCCCTCGGGAAGGTACAGCCTGGAGAGGGGCTCTAGGTCCCTCAGGGAGCCCAGCAAGGCCCAGTGCTGGAGGAGGTGGGCTGTATGAGCTGCGCTCCAGGTAAAGTCAGAGGTCAGGACAGAGGGAAAACATACAGACCTGTAGCCCTCGGACTCACACATGGGACTGCCCCACACTAACTGGGGTACGTGGAATGTGGCCAGCATGGGGGAACCACAGATTCACCATTCCCTATCTCCCACTCTCTCCAGAATATAAAGTCACTTACATGAAACAGTGGGATTAAATCGTTGTTTCTTTTTTCTAAGAGCATCTAGTTTAGTTTATGTAAGTTAAACTCAAGGGAAATGTCATTCCATAATATTGTAATTCTACAACAACATGATTTTCTGTAGCTACTAAAACAACTGTACTGTGAATTAAAAAAAACATTCATACAATATAGACAACCGATTGAAGCCTCGGGCTCTGAAGTAAGACTGCTTGGTGTCTAATTTGAAGCTTCAGGAGCTGGGATGCTGAGCAAACAGGAGGATGAAAAGAAGGGGGAAGCTCTTCCCAAGAACATGAAAATACCCAGGGAGGAGCCATACCAGACCCACCCAGAAGGCAAGACTGTACAGGCACAGAGATCTCAAAAGGCAGTAAACTGGCTGCCTCAGCCACAGAGACAAAGAAAGTGACTGGGGTGACAGTCACCCTAGATGAGCCTTTGAGCTTCCACCACTCCTGCTGGCCCAGACACTCAGAGGCTGTCAGCCCGCCCTGCCCCTCCTCCTCGACCCCAGGCAAAGAGACCAGGATCTGCCCTGGAGAAGCCCTCCAGGGTTCCAGGTCCCTCCCCTCTGCTCGCAGAAGCACACGCCCACAGCACACACAAAAAATGACAATGAGCCATGAGCAATGCGGAGTCAGCCAAGCAAGTCACATGTGCAGCATTGGCTTCCCTCTGCCAGCAGCTGACCCTTCACCCACTGCTCAGGCAGAGGAGAATAAAGCAGGGAGACACTTCTGACACTGTACTGGGACCTCTATCCCTCAGCAGCCTGGCACCAGGCAAGGGCAAGACTGTACCCTCTATTCACTACAAACCCATCCAGAAATGTGCAGGAGGGAGAGAGGAGTGAAGGAGGACCCTTCCTCTGTGTCCAGGGAGCAGCAGACAACTGGAAGGGGCAGACGCTTCCAGAGGCAAAGCCCAGTACCTAAGCCCTGTCCTCTGCTGGGGTCAGAGCTGTTGGTCCCCATCATCTCTCTCCCTAGGGGCTAGGAGGGTGAATGAGATCACAAACCAAAGCAAATTTGGGGACAGAGGCCCCCCGGTTGTTGGGGCATCAGCTGTGATAAAGACATTTCCCCTTGGTAGTCACTGGAGGAAGCAGAGGGACATTCAAGTTCAGAACAGCTGGGCGTTTTAATTCTTGCTGATTGCAGGAAGGGAGCAGCTGCTGCCACTACCCAGAAATCCTACCTGGTGGACTGGCACCAAGAAAACCAACCTCACCCAGCAAGGCCGGACCTGTCAGGGCCTGTGTCTGAGGGCAAGGGCCTTTTGCTTCCATGAAGAGTCACAGGATGTCAGAGACAGGAGGGCACACAGTCCTCAGAGCCCATGGGGGTCCTCACGGGGTGGGGCACAAACCATCCAAGCACAGAATCAAGCTGGGCCCCAGCTCAGACCTTCTGAATCAGAATCTCCCAGGCCAGGCCTGAGAATTTATACTTTACAAGCCCCTCCCAGGTGACTGAGGCAGCTGGCACAGCACTGGCCTCCTCTGGAAACTGGATTGATCCAGCCTGCTGGTTTATCTGTGGGAGGTCAAGGCCACACCACACATACAGTTGTTGATGGTTCATTCATTCACACACTCATTCATCCTAGCAGTGTTTACCCAGGGTCACCCTTGTAACCAGCTCTGAGAAGACACAGTTCCTGCCCGACAGAAAGTGGCTGAGCCCACCTAGGAAACCCCTCAGCAGATGTCTAGGCTCCAAGACCTGTGCTTTGGGTTTTGAGGGAAAACAAAACTAAGGCTGACAAGAAGAGGAATCCAGGAACGGATGACCGGACAGGAATTCTAACAGAGAAGGTAGGTCTGGGAGACTGAGAGGTGGCTTCATGGCAAAGGGAGGAAGATCTGCACTTACCCAGCACCCACTGTGGGCCAGCCCCTTGACTACTGCCCGCAGTGGGGATAGTCACAACCCTGCAGGGGGCGTACAGATCCCCACCGTACAGATGAGAGCCACGAGGCTCAGGCAGTGGTGAAACGCCCTGCTGAGGACCTGATGCCAACAGCGCTGGGGCTGCGATTAGAAACCCAGCAGCCAAAGCACTTGCTCTTTTCACTCTGTCCCCTCCTCCTTCTGAGGCAGGACACCCCTATCCACTCACACCATGAATCCGGAGACCCGGGAGATATCCTTGAGCTTTCTCTCTTTATTATTTTATTTTTTTATTGTTGTTTAATTACAGTTGTCCCCATTTCCCCCCATTTCTCTCCCCTGCCCTACCCATCCCCCCACTTCCTACAATCAATCCTCCCCGCTACTGTCTTTGTCCATGGGTCCTTTGTACATGTTCCTTGACTTGACCCTGCCCCTTCTTTCCCCCATTACCCCCTGCCACCCTCACCTCTGGTCACTCTCAGTTTGTTCTTTTTTTTCCATGTCTCTGGTTCTATTTTGCCTGCTTATTTGTTTTGTTGATTAGGTTCCTCTTATAGGTGAGACCATATGGTATTTGTCTTTCACCACCTGGTTTATTTCACTTAACATAATGTTCTCCAGTTCCATCCACACTGTCATGAAGGGTAGGAGCTCCTTCTTTCTTCCTGCTGCATAGTATTCCAATGTGTAAATGTTCCACAATTTTTTGATCCACTCATTTACTGATAGGCACTTAGGCTGTTTCCAGCACTTGGCTATTGTAAATAATGCTGCTATGAACATAGGGGTGCATGGATGGTATCAAACTATATTACAAGGCCACTGTAATCAAAACAGTCCAGTACTGGCATAAGAACAAACACTCTCTATTCTGTTCCATAGATCAATGGAACAGAATACAGAGGCCAGAAATAAACCCATGTCTCTATGGTCAATTAACATTCGACAAAGGGGGCAGAAACATAAAATGGAGTAAAAATAGCCTCTTCAACAAATGGTGTTGGGAGATCTGGATAGCTACATGCAAAAAAATGAAACTCAACCACCAACTTACACCATACACAAAAATAAACTCAAGATGGATAAAAGACGTAAATATAAGTTGTGGCACCATAAAAGTCCTAGAGGAGAACATAGGCAGGAAAATCTCAGATATTCCAAGCAGCAATATTTTCACCAATATGTCCCCTAGAGCAAGGGATATAGAGGAAAGAAAACAATAGCACTTCATCTAATCAAAAAGCTTTAGCACAGCCTTTCTCTCTTCTTACCCCTATGAACTGAGGCCTTCTCCCTCCACCTCCTCTCCAGCTCAACTGCTATCAGCACTTACCACCTCCAGTATGTACAAGCCCAGTCAGCCAGGTCACTCCCTGGCTCAGTCTTCTGCAAGGGCTTCCCACAGACTAAAGATATAAATCTTCCTCTCATATTTGCCTCGGGGCCTTCCCATAGAATGTCCCCACTGTCTCCTCTCCTTTTCTAGTTCCTCTCAGCTCAGAGGCCTTTAGTGACCTGATGGGATTAACAGAACTCAACTGGGTTCCCAGCTTTCCCCAGAAAGCAAGGCCACAGAGAAGGAGCAGCTCTGTCCTGCTGTGCCCCTCCCCCTCCATCCAGGGCACACAAAAGGGGACGGTCACCGACTAACCACGGGACTCTGCACCTGGTGTGAGGCCCAAGTATGGTGGTGGCAGAAAGGCGAGGGAGTCACAGATTGGAAAGACAGGCCAGTGCCAGACTGGGAAGGAAAGGGTGGTGTGAAGACCACGCAAAGGAGCTGGATCGCGAGCCTGCGGGCCATGGCAGCCTGAAGCAGCCACAGAGGCTGTCAGAAGCAGGGGAGTAACGTGACCACATTCACATTCACATGCCATTGGTGGAATCATCATTTTCCCTCATCTCTCTAGAAGGCAGTCTGCCAATAGCTACCAAGATTTAAAATCTTCACATCCAGTAACCCAGGAATGCCACGACTATCAAGATGCCAAGATGACCAGCATCCTTTTAGAACAGCCAAAAAGAGCACGTGGCCTAACTGGCCAGTTGGAGAATAAACTAGAGCAGACAAGTCCACAATCCATCTTTCCTACCTTTGGAGCCTGATGTGTTTCAGAATTCATAACGTTTGCATTTTAGAAACATAATACAAAGTATGTACAGTATGTTACGTAAAATGCAAGCAGGGTCAGGCCAGCATCCACAATCAAATACATAAATATTTATGCAGCTGAGTGTGTGTCTATTTCTGCCACATACTATAAATAGCCTCCTATTAAATCAGGTCAGGTTTAGTCATCAAATGAGTTTGCACCAAACTTTTTAAAAAACATGTAGTTTCTTAGTTCTGTAACTGTAGACAACGGATCGAGGGTCTGAGGTAGGGTGATGGAATAATAAAAATAACAAAGCCAGTGAATGCTCAGGGAGCCCTGGCTCCTGTAGGTAAGCTCCAGTGCTTTCCACACTCTGCTTCACTGGGCCCTCTGGGCACAGACGCACATCTAAAGGCTCTCAGCATTGCCAGCCACCGCCGCTGACACCTGTGGAGTGCTGACTGCACTTTTCTGAGTGCTTTGTGTTAATTACCTTCCTAAATCTGTAAAACAACACAAAGGGTGATTTGTTACTACTCTCATGTTGTCCAGGCTTAGCCCTAATGTATCCTCTACCATCCAGTGAAGAAACTGACTCACAGAAGGGCACAGCGACTTGCCCAAGGCCACCAGCCTCTCATTCCATGGCACCTGACCACTAGCCGGCACCTGACCACTAGCCGACACCTGTTCCTGGTACAACGTCACATCTGAGGTCCCAGGCTTCTGGCCTACCCTCTTAACCCTTACACTTCCCTCATCTTCTCTTGGTAAAGTGGCTTTAAACATTTACAGAACATGACAGGCCACAAAGACATAAATAAATAAAATCCAACCATGCTGGCAATCAGACCCACAATGAGGATGCTTCTACTGTCCCATACAGCCAGCCCGTAGGCCTAGGAAGGAAGCTTGTCCTTCTCCTATCGGAAAGACGCCAGCAAGAGCACCCAAGCACAGAGCAAAATCCATCAGGAGTGCAGACCATGTTCCTGGGCAACATGGTCCATTCAGCTGGGAGATCTGTCCCAGCAGACCATGGGGCTGTCCCAGCAGACCCTGGGGCTGCCCCAGGCTATCTACATAACAGGCTTTAATTTGTTGTTAAGGATCAGCCTAGGGCGTGGGTGCTGAGTGACATGCCTGGGCAGACAGAGGCAGGTTCTACCACCTCCCTGGATCCCCTCCAACCTATCCAGTCACACCAACCATCACCACTTAATCCTCAGCTCCATGGAAAGCTAGCCAACGGGTAGGTTCTGTTTCCACCAGGTTGGGACATTACAGAGTCCGCAGAGAGCCAACTCTGCAAGCACCAGCTAGATGCACCTCTGCTTCAAACAGCACAGAACTAGGGAAGGCGACCCTCTCCCCCAAGTGCTGATCATTTCTGCATCCTTTGGTGAATTCTGCCCAGGACAAATGACAGCTGTTGCTCACACGCTGCGGGACACTCTGGACAGATGGGTGAGGATGAGGAGGAACACACAGAAGCAATAGCTGCTGCCAGCACCTGGGGCTGGGAGGAGCCCCATGCAGGGAAGACTCAGGCCTCTCCCAGGCTCCATCCTCACTTCCTCTCCAGCCCACCCTGCCCTCTGACATTGTTCTATCTCCCATCCTTCCTCCAAGGACTTCAGGAGAAGGTACCATCCCAATGTGCACATCAATAAAATAGTTTTCCATGTATTATACATGAAGTACACAAATCTTAAGTGTACAATTCAATAATGTTTTCAGATATTTATACCCCCATATAATCACCAGCCAAATAAAAATCGACAACATTTCCAGCCCCATGGCAGTTTTCTTCATGCCCCTCCCAGCCAATGCCCTTCCCAAAGACTCTTTCTCATTGCGGAGCATATTCCACTGTGCGGACAGACCATGATTTGCTTATCCATATGGCTGTTGATAGGCATTTAGGTTGTTTCCGTTTTATGGTAATTATGACTAAAGCTGCTAGGATCACTCATGTACAAGTCCTTGGGTGCTCATATGCACTCATGTCTCTTGGCTGTGGCACAAGTCAGCATTTCTTTTATTTTGGTAAATGCTGCCAAAATGTTTTCCTAATGTTGTACCGATTCATATCCCATGAGCAGTGTAAGAGAATTCCAGTTGCTCCCCATCTTCACCAACACTTTTAATATCAGTCTGTTTCATTTTAGTCATTCTAGGAGGGTATATAATGGTATTTCATTGTAATTAAAATTTGCATTTCTCTAATGACTACTGAAGTTAAGTACCTTTCTATACGCTGATTGGTCATCTGGATTACCAGTTACTCCAGATGACCATTTGGTGACATGTGTGCTCTTTTGTCTTTGTTAAATTGTGTTGTCTGTTTCTTACTGGCTTGCAGAAGTTCTTTGTACATTTTGGATATGAATTGGACACATGAATTTCAAGTATCTTCTCCCAGACTGCAGCGTGCTTTTTCATTCTCTTAATGCTGTCTTTGATCAAAAGTCCCTATTTCTTAACAAGTCCAACTTATAAACTTTTTTCTTTATGGTAGTGCTATTTGTGTCTTGTTTACAAGAAATCTGTGCCTAGCCTAACTTCATGCAGTTATTCTTCTCTAATATCCTGTAGAAGTGCCATTGATTTACCTTCCACATTTAGGTCCTCAACTCAGGTTGACATTTTGTGTGTGTATGTATGGTATGAAACAGAAGTGGCTGGGTATACTTTTAGGGTAAGATGTGACCACAAACCAGACACACCAAAAGGACCAATCTTCGTCACCCCCAGAGGAAGGTGCCACTCCCCAGATACCCCAACCCTTTACCTGGATCCTGCAGAAGTACCTGATTCCACGTTGCCTCCTGGTGTTCCCACTGTTTGAGAGAATTTCTGGACACAAACCATACACAAAACACTCCTATCTCATAAAGTTTATACAATTTCCCATAAGTCCCTTTTGACAAGTGTACACGAGTAAAACTCTTTTTAAAATGCCAAATTACTAAGTAGGAATACACACAGGGACAATGTAAGATAGCGCCTGGCAGTGGGATCTGCTGAGTGCCCACCATCTGCACCTACAGGCTGGAGGTCAGGAGGCCACCTAATATGACCAGACATAGCCCCACTGTCACCATGCCACAGCCTGGGAAGAGACAAGTTAAAAGCTAAGGGAAGAGTAAGTAAACAGGGAAAAGGACTCAGGAAAGGCCTCCCTTGTAACATTGGAGCCAAGACCTACACATGGGAAGGAGCTGACCCTGAGCAGAGAAGGAGAACATCATTCTGAAGAGGAGGAGCAGCATACTCAAAAGCTGAAAAAAGAAAGGGATTGGGATCTTGCTGGAACATTCAAGAAGGCATGACAGGATTGGTAAGGAATATAGGTAAAGGTAAAAAAAAGTTTGGGTTTTCTTCTAAGCAAAAAGAATCACAAACCATTGGAGGATTATGCTAGATCTCAGTTATCTTCTTGAGCCACTACCACAGAGCCCTCTATTAGGCTGAAGAGCAGTCAGTCAACTGGTCTACCTTGAAATACGTCTATTATACCAGGCAAAGAAACACAAAGACTCCTCTTGGCCTAGACCATGCAAATGTGCACATGCGTGCACACCTGCCCCCATTGGTAGTACCTCCAGCTGAGAACCCTTAGTTCCTTCTTCAGTCCTAGGTGGAATGGGGTCTACACTGCAGACTTTTGCATCTCTGCTTCAAGTTCTCAGCACTTATCTCAGCTATAATTTTACTTGCATTCATGTGACTATTTGATTAATGTCTGTTTCCTGAGTGAGTCTGTCTGTTGACTCCAGAAGTGCAGAGTCTGAGCCTCTCTTGGCCACCAACGCCTTCCCAGCACCTAGCACATGGTCTGGCCCAAGGTGTTTGACATTATACATTTCAACTTCTTTGAAAGTAAAAGTTCAAACACACACAAAATTAGGAAAAATGTGCTCACCATACAACTTCAATGCTGAACTCATTTCTAATCTTATTTCTTCTATCCCCCTCTCAGTGAAGTAAACCCCAACCAGCATACTACTCAATACATACTTGTGGAAAGAATGAATGGATGAATGAATGCCTCCTATTACAATGGATAAAAAGTAACTGCTTAATTTTTGCTCTCCATGATTTTGCTGTTGATAGTAGACACATGGGGAAAAGGTGTGGAGAGACCACCACAATGAGTCAGTTTTACCACCAAGGTAGCAACTCTGATAAAATTTCAGAAGATAAGACTTAAACCATTGGCTAAAATTAATTTCCTTGTCTCCATATTTATGGGGCTTTACCTTTTGGGCCTATCCTTATCATTGCCACATTCCTCAAGAAGTGACTGTAAAGCAAGAAAAGGCTACATATTTCCCACAATCTCAACTAAAAAGCTTGAAAGAGCAAGTTTGTTTCCATAAAAACAAGACATGCGGCTTTTTACACACAGAAAAACAAAGAAAGCCTTGGAAACGAGTATTGCGGTTTGGTCCCTCAAGGGACAATCTACATTACACCTATTTTATCTCTTGTAACATTTATGATAACATGTTACAAATGAGCCTGGTCTTTTTGAAATGTCATTATGGTTTTACAGACACTGGGCAGGACTGTCATGACTGTGTACCCCAGTGTCCAGCACAGTGACACTCAGTACTCAGTGGGTCCGTTTATTGTCATACACTCTTCAAGTTCTGAAATGCTACAATGCAATCATATTTAATGATGTCTTTTTGCTGTAAGATATATTATCTCCATTGTCTAACTTTTTTCACAAGCACAAGGAGAAGTTATTAAAAATCTCTTTAAACCTATGAACTAGAAATAAGTCACATTTTGGAATCCATCCCTCTCGGAGTGCGTAAGTGTGAGATTTTGTGTGTGTGTGGGCAGGGGGTCAGTATGTGAGTGTCTTGGTGCAGTTACAAGTCTAGGCTCCTGAATCAGCAACATATTCCAGCCCAGCTTGCGCGTTTGCTTGCCACCTGTGTAGTCTTAGGCAAATTGCTTCACCCCTATAAGCCCATTTCCTCTACTGGAGAGTGAAGCTGATGAGACCAGCTGATAGGATAGGGATTAAAGGCCAGTGTGCAGAGCCTGAGCCCATGGCCAGTACAAAGCAAGCACTCAGTCAATGTAGCTACTATTTTTGTTTTCAAAAAGGAGCCTCAGAAGAACTCTGGACAACTTCTAGGTTCTGCTGGGGAACCTTCCCAACGGCCTGCACAGGAAGTAAGTACACCTGCCTCCCCTCACAGGGAGAAGCAGAATCAAGGAACTGAGGGGGTGGGAGGTTGCCTAGAGGAAGCTCACAGCAGCAGTGGCCTCTGAGTCATAGCCCAGCCCCTCCCTGCAACGTGCCTTTGTCCACTGGGGGTTGGGCTGTGACTCACATGGGCTCCAGTCCTGGGCTGGGTCAGTCTCTCCTGGGGACCTGACTGACCTGCCCAGTCAGAAAGAACACTCTGCTGGCACACTCTGTTCTTCCGTCATCTTTCACCCTCTCGCCAGGTGGCCGGCCCCTGCATACCAGACCCCAGTCTTCAGTATCAGATCTTAGCAGGACCCTCGGCCCCGGCCCCGTGGGTAGTTTACCCCTCTCCTCCCACCACCACTTCTTTTTTGGTCTGTGCCTGTTTATCCACTGTTTATGTGGCCCATTTTGATTTAACTTCAACCTGTAAACAAAAGTCCAGGAAACTCAATGTGGTGTTCACACCCACCCATACTCTCTAACTCCTCTTATGCTTTTTTTAAAATTATGGTAAAATAAACAGAACATGCAGTTTACCATTATAACCATTTTTTACTCTTTCTTTTTTAAAAACATATTTTATTGATTATGATATTACACTTGTCCCCTTCCCCCCTTTATTCCCCTCCACCCAGCACACCCCCTCCCAACCCGCATTCCCTGCTCCCCTTAGTTCTTGTCCATGGGTTGTATATATAAGTTCTTTGGCTTCTCCATTTCCTATACTATTCTTAACCTCCCCTGTCTATTTTGTACCTACCAATTATGCTACTTATTCCCTGCACCTTTTCCCCCTCTCTCCCCCCTCCCACTCACCTGCTGATAACCCTCCATGTGATCTCCATTCTGTGATTCTGTTCCTGTTCTAGCTGTTTGCTTAGTTCATTTCTGTTTTTGTTTTTTTAAGGTTCAGTTGTTAATAGTTGTGAGTTTTTTGTCATTTTACTAATCATATTCTGTTCATGATCTTTTTTTCTTAGATAAGTCCCTTTAACATTTCATATAACAAGGGCTTGGTGATGATGAACTCCTTGAACTTGACCTTATCTGGGAAACACTTTATCTGCCCTTCCATTCTAAATGATAGCTTTGCTGGACAGTCATCTTGGATGTAGGTCCTTGCCTTTCGTGACTTTGAATACTTCTTTCCAGCCCCTTCTTGCCTGCAAGGTTTCTTTTGAGAAATCAGTTCATAGTCTCATGGGAACTCCTTTGTAGATAACTGTCTCCTTCTCTCTTGCTGCTTTTAAGATCCTCTCCTTCTCTTTAATCTTGGGTAATGTAATTATGATGTACCTTGGTGCGTGCTTCCTTGGGTCCAACTTCTTTGGGACTCTCTGAGCTTCCTGGACGTCCTGAAAGTCTATTTCCTTTGCCAGATTGGGGAAGTTCTCCTTCATTATTTTTTCAAATAAGTTTTCCATTTCTTCTTCTTCTCCTTCTGGCACCCCTATGATTCAGATGTTGGAATGTTTAAAGTTGTCCCAGAGGTTCCTGAGCCTCTCCTCATTTTTTTGAATTCTTGTTTCTTCATTCTATTCTAGTTGACTGTTTATTTCTTCCATCTGGTCCAAATCATTGATTTGAGTCCTGGTTTCCTTCCTGTCACTGTCGATTCCCTGTACATTTTTCTATATTTCACTTTTCATAGCCTTCATTTTTTCCTCTATTTTGCAACCATACTCAACCAATTATGTAAGCATCCTGATTACTAGTGTTTTGAACTGTGCAGCTGATAGGTTGACCATCTCTTCATTACTTAGTTATATTTGTTCTGGAGCTTTGATCTCTTCTTTCATTTGGGCCATTTTTTTTGTTGTTTTGTTTTGTCTCAGCACACCTGTACATAGTAAGGGGCGGAGCCTTAAGTGTTCACCAGGGCGGGGTAACCCATGTCACTGTGTTGTGATGCTGTATGTGGCAGAGGGTTCCGAGAGGGAACAATGCCACTTGCTCAGCTCTCTGCCAGCTTTCAGTCACTCCCATCACTTCCCACAAGCAAATCGGGCCCTTCTGGTGCTGATTTCCATGTGGATGGGCTTGTGTACATTCTAGGACTCCATGGGTCTCTCCAGCAAACTCTTGTGTGAGGCTGGGAGTTTCTCCCACCACCTCAACCCTCACAGGTTTTTTCAGTCAAGAGGTTTGAGGCTTTATTTCCCCACACTAGAACCTTGGGTTGTGCAGTCTGTCTTGCTCCCCAGTTGTCCTTTCCAGTTTAATGCACATGCAAATGTGGGACCCTGTCCGCCCTGTCCACCAGCCCCCACCTTGCCGTGAGTCCTCTCCACCCCGGCTGCCCATCTCCACCCCACTACAGGTCTAGATGAATGTTTTTTCTTTAACTCCTTGGTTGTCAGACTTCCATGAAGTTCGATTTTTCTGTCAGTTCCGGTTGTTTTTGTTTTTAAATTTGTTGTTGTCTTTCTTTTGGTTGTGCGAGGAGGCACAGTGTGTCTACCTACGCCTCCATCTTAGCCAGAAGCCCATTTTAACCACCATTTTTAAGTGTACAATTCAGTGGTATAAAGCACATTCACAGTGTTGTACAACAATCACCACTATCTATCTCCAAAACTTCCTCGTCATCACAAACACTGCATGTTGTGGCCGTTAAACGGTGACTCCTCCTCCCCCTAGCCCTGGAAACCTCTATTCTTCAATATTTTCTGTGTCTATGAATTTGCTATTGTAGGTAGCTCATATAAGTGGAATTATACAATACTTGTCTTTTTGTATTCATTTAGCATAATGTCTGCAAGGTCCGTCCACGCTGTAGCATGTGTCAGACTTTCCCTCCTTTCCACGGCTAAGTGATGTTCCCTTGTATTTATCACAGTTTGTCTATCCATTCATCAGCCAGTGAGTTACTGCAAATAATGCTGCTAGGAACATGGCTGGGCAAGAATCCGTTTGAGTCCCTGCTTTCAATTCTTTTGGGTTGGAACTACCCCGGAGTGGAACTAATGGATCATACATTAGTTCTATGTTTATTTCCTCTTATACTTTTAAGAGTGTGGCATCATAACAGCAGCTGCCACCACTGATGCTCTGGGAGGGCTCTCGCACACTGTCACATACCACCCTAAGGACATTTTGTGCATTAACTCATTTCATCCTCAAAATAATTCCCTAAGGTGGAGTGTGATTATTTCATTCCCATTTTACAGACAAAGAAACTAAGGTTACCCTGTCAGATGGCAGTGCCAGCATCTGAACCTAGACAGATGATGCTTTTACATTGTTTGTCTCTAATTGACAAAAATATATAAATGAGCTTCTCTGCCTACATGCATGTTTTGCCCTGAACAATGCCTTTCTCAGGACTTTAACACTTTCCTTGCTCTGGACTAAGGAAATGAAAAAAAAAAAAAAAGCAAGGGGAGAGAGATGATCCACTGGGTTGGATTAGTCTAGGCTCATTCCTCGCAGTGAGAGATCCAACTCCATCCAGATCAGTAAAAAGGGGGATTTATTGGAAGTTATTGGGGCAGCTCAAACAGTCAAGCACCTGGACCCAAAGATGATGTGTCCAACCCTCTCTTCATGCTACTGCCACTCACACCTAGAACCCCATCCTTACTACTTGGGACCCAGTTGCCTCCAAGCATCTCTGCTGCTTCCAAGCAAGTTAGAATGACCGTGAGGAGGCCCACAGCCCGGCCTGGCTGGGCCTACGTGGTGCCCTATACCAGTCACCACAAGCAGGAGGGTGGGGAACCGTGACAGGCCCAGGCTGGGCCACCGCACTGACACTGACCTGGGCTCAGGAGAATGGGGACTCCTTCCAGAGGAGAGGGAGGGAGGCTGGGCGCGTGCCCAACACTGACACTCACTGTGGAGCAATCTACACTAGCAACAAACTGGAAGCCGCCCAACAGTGCTGACCAAAAAAACAAGGTTAGATAAAGTTGCTACATCCACTTAGTGAAACATTATGTAGCTGTTTAACAAGTAATAATCAGGAAGATTATGTAGCAGCTTTAAAAAAAAAGAGGCTTATGCAGGAATGTGTGGTGGGAAAAAAACAAGACACACACACTCTTATATGTAACAATTAACAGGTAAGAAAAAAACACAGGCAAGAATTATGTCATAATGGAGGAATCACAAAACACTTTTTATATCTATTTCCCAAACTTTCACTTACTGCTTCAACAAAAATTTACTGTCTGCTTGGTGCCAGGCGAGGCACTGGGATACGACAGGGAAGAAAATGTGAGAAAAACTCTGTTCTCATGGAATTGACATTGTTGTGGGGGGAGGCAAACAACCAACAGGTTGACTCAGGAGAATACAACCTATATTGGATAGTGATGGCAGTAAGGAGAAAAAATAAACTGAGTAAGGCAGAGAGGAGTGTTCACAGTAGTGGTGACAGTTTAGATACAATCACCAAGGAAAGTGACATCTGAGTAAAGGCTGAAGAGAGTGAAGGACCAAATTGTGCCAACAGGTAGAGAAGAGAATTGCTCTTCCGGTCAAGGGGACAGCAAGTCAGATGCCCTGAGGCACCCAATTAGAGGACAGCATTGAGGCTGACGTGGCTGGGGTGGAGTCTGAGGGGAAGAGCAAGCGGAGGGGGGCGTTGGAGAGGAAATGTGCCAGACCATGGGGGCTTCTACGCCAACGTAAGGACTTTAGTTTTTTCTGTAGGAGGCAAGCCTTCAGGGGTTCTGAGCAGAGCAGTGGTGGATAATATGCCCAGCCCTCAAGAAGGATCCCTCTGGCTCTGGATTGAGAACAAGCCAGAAGGTGGTCAAGACAGAGGCTGCAGACCAGAAAAGAGAGCACCCCAGTAATTCAGGTAGGAGGGGAGAGTGGCTGCGACCAGGGTGGCAACAGCAAGGGCAAGGAGCACTGGTCACATTCTAGGTAAATTCTGAAAGTATACATAGTGGAATTTTCTGATGAGTGACGGATAAGATAGATAACAGTCAAAGATGAGACCCCAGGTTTGGGTCTGAGCATCAGAAGAACGGAGTTGCCATTAACTGAGATGTGGGAAGAGGACCAGGAGAGCGAGGTAGGTGCCCTGGAGGCCAGGTGAAGAAAGGGCTTCCAGGAAGAGAGAGGGACCAAGTACAACAAACTGCTAGTAGCCAGGCGGGACGGGGCCAGAGGATGGGCCACTGGAATGAACAACATGGCAGTCACTAAAGACCAGGACAAGAAATGTGTACGAGGGGACCCCAAGCCTGCTTGGAATGATGAGGTCAATCGAGAATGGGAGAACAGCTTGATTCATAGCAGCCAAAAGGAGGAAGCAACCACGTGTTCCTCAAAAGATGAATGAACAAAGTGGGATATACATACAATAGAGTATTATTCAGCCTTAAGAAGAAGGAAATTCCTGACACATGGGACAAGATGAACCTTGAAGACATTATGCTAAGTGAAATAAGCCAGTTACAAAAAAAGACAAATAGTGTCTTATTTGCACTGATTCCACTTATATTTGGTATCTAGAGCAATTAAATTCAGAGAGACAGAAAGTAGAAAGGTAGTTACCAGGGGCTGGGGAGAGGGAGAAATGGGGAGTTGTTGTTTTAGCGGTTATCGAGTTTCAGCTTTGCACAACGGAAAAGTTCCGAAGATGTTTTTTAAAATAAAAATTTTATTTATTTATTCTTAGAGATAGGAGAAGAAAGGGAGAAAGAGAGGGAGAGAAACATCGATCAGTTGCCTTTCACATGCCCTACCTGGGGACCCAGCCTGCAGCCAGGCATGTGCCCTGACTGGGAATGGAACCAGCGACCTTTTGCCTTGGGGGATGACCACACCGGTCAGGGCAGTTCTGGGGATTGTTGGGAGAAAAGGGGGGAATATACTTCATATTACTGAAGTGGATGGTTAAAATGGTTGTGATGGTAGACTTTATGTTATGACTGTTTTGTCACAATTTCTTTAAGTGAGATAATGGGAGGCAAAGAATTGAAGCCAGCAAGCCCAGACAATTCTTTCAAGAAGTCTGGCTCTAAACTGAGGGAAAATGGGGCACAACTGGAGGGAGGCGTAGGGGGAAAAGATGGTTTTGGTTGTGTTTTTTTCCTTAAGTTGGGAGAAATAACAGAATATTTGACTGCTGATAGGACTGATCAGAAGACAGTGTTCTCGAATGTTTAAATTACTTTCAAAATAAAAGCTACATTTTGGGGTGATGAAAATGTTCTGGAATTAAATAGTTGTAATGGCTGCACAACCTTGTGAATATACTAAAAACTACCAAACTGTGTACTTTAAAGGGTGGATTTTATGGTATGTGAATTATAGCTCAACAAAAATAAGATAAAATAAGAACTATAATATATGTGACATTGTCTGGATACCATGTTCTCATATACAGCCTGAGTTCCCACCCAGACAACCCCAGATCTAACAATTACTGTGGTCAGTGATCCACAAGGCACCACAGCTGTGTGGCAGCTTGTGGCGCAAGTGTAGGCAGGAACACAATCACTGCATTAGCAAACGTGGCCCCCTGAACAAGCACTCACTAGCTGCAGGCAATGGCTCTGTTTACTTAGGGCCATGAACTCTCAGGTTTCTGGTCTAAAAGGGAAAGGTAAGAAAAAATCCATTCAACTCAAAGCAAGAAAATCTGTGCCCCCTCCATCTGCCAGCCCAGGTTGTCCCCCGGTTACCCCAGGGGGACCAGAGATGGGCGTATTTTGCAATCCATCATGGAAGAGGGAGTTCTTTCTGAAATGTTCTCCTATTTGTAACAGTATCACACTCTTGCTTCCCACTGCCTTTGTCCTTTCTTCTGAACAACTCCAAACACTATCTTCCCCCGTGACCCTGAACTTTATGTGTCAACTTGACTAGATGATAGTACCCAGATATTTGGTCAAACATTATTCTAGATATTTCTATGAAGGTGCAGGTATTTTGGGGATGAAATTAATATTTAAATCAGTAGACTGAGTAAAACAGATTGCTCTTCGTAATGTGGGCAGGCCTCATCCAATCAGTTGAAGTCCTTACTAGAACAAAGACTGACCTCCCCTAGCAAGCAGGAATTCTGCCAGCTGGCTGCCTTCACCCTCGAACTGCAACCCTCCTGGAGTCTCCAGCCTGCTACTACCCTGCAAACTTTGAACCTCCCCAGCCTCCATAATCACATAGAGAAGTCACCAATTCCTTAAAATTCCTAGGAGGAGTAACTACAGTAACTCGTTAGGATATTAAACAATACCCTATCCCTTAATCTCTACAAGAGATAGGTATGTGACCTGGATTCACACCATGAACTTCTAACAGGACTCAAGCCTTTCTGGGTTCAATTCCACCTCCACTACTCACTTGCAGTGTGACTCTGGGCAAGTTATGTCTCTGTGCCTCACCCATAAAAATGAGAATAATAAGACCCATTCCATGAGGTGGTTGTGAGGCTTAAATGAAACAGTGACACATAAAACACAGAGTAAGTTGTCTAGCACAGTGTTTTTCAAACAGCAGGTTTTGACCTATTGGTGAAATAAATTTAATGGGTCTCACAACCATTTTTTTAAAAGCATAAATTCATTAGTGTTGAAAAGAATTATCAGAGGACATACACTAAACATACATAGGGTAGGTAATGTTTTACTAAACTTTTGTTTAGATCTATACGCATGCACATTAAAGTCGAGATTTATTTCTTATAGTGGGTCACAGTCGAAAACAAGTATGAAAAGCCAGACTCCACCATATAATAAATGCTCAATAAAATTTGGTAGCTAAAGAACTTATGATACAGGGACATGAACTAAAGGGGGGAATGTGGGTGGGAGAGGGTGTGCAGGGTGAAGGGGAATGATGGGGGAGAAATGGGACAACTGTAATAGCATAATCAATACAATATATTTAAAAAGAAAAAATAAATTAAAAAAAATAAAAGCCAAAAAAAATTTGGTAACATCATAACCTCACTCTAAAAGATAATATAACTTTATTAGTATAATAAAATAGAGCTGCTAACCTTAGTATCAGTTCTGCCACTCATTTTGCTACAGTGCTTCCTTAAATTAACTTGCCAACTCTCTCTCTTCAAAGGATTCAGGTGGTCATTTAAACATTTTCTGGCTCACAATGCTGGCCAATCGAGGCCCTGCCCAGCCCAGAACACATATAAATGCGAGTGACTTAAGAACACCCCTTGAGTCTGCAAGACTGCACAGGGCTTTTGTAAAATTAGATCCATACTGGAGAGAAACAGTCCCCTCCACCCCTTGGGAGATGTGTCATAGACAGAGGTTACATGAGGTCAGCTAAGCTGCACCTTCTGAGACTAGAAACTCTGTAACACGCTTCCTTGTTTTGGGGTTAGGTTATATCATTGTGTTTTTCCCCTAAATTTCCATGTGCACACACCCCTCACTAAAGAATGGAAAATAAAATCCCTACAAACTGCCTGTTCTAACAGCTGAGGTAAAGAGACTCTGCTAAACCAAAGGCGCTTATATTTTGAAGATCTCAAGATAATTTCTATTGCATATAACGTTTTCCCCTCCAGAAACAAACTAAAAACTCAGCCCAAACTAATGCTTCTTAAATTGCTTCTTTGAAACATCAGTCATAAACAACTCCACCCCCTCCCACCAACATTAGCACTGTTTTGTTTAAAATGGAGCTCCTCTCCCAGCTCAGAGCAAGCTGAGATGTGAGTGAATTTGCAGTTTCTAATGTATTGAACATTCCCCAGGTTGTTCCTTAAGTTTGGAAAGCCTGATTCCTATTGATACAAATGTAGGCGCTTCACTTTTTACTTCTTCTTCCATGAGGATATAATCTTGGACTTGTGCCAAAGCATTACATCTGGAATGCACAAGTGCAAATAGAGGTGTAAACTAATCTTTTAATATTTTAACATGTGATAGCATTCCTTTCTTATTTTTACTCCATTCAAACCATAATGCCAGTGAATTGGGGGCAGAGGAGGCACAAAAATTGCTTTAGCAGCAGAACTTTTTCCTTAAATGAGTATCTACCTCTTTGTCCAATAAGTAAGATGAGTTAAAAGCTTCGCAAGGCATGGAGGCGGGGGAGCACGGGAGCGGGAGGACCTGTAGGATTCTCCACCATGCCCTCAGAATAGAGAAGTCGGGTCTGCCACATGCTCAGTCAGTGTCAGGTACACTCCTATTTCACAAATTCAGGAGTTAAATGTTTTATCCAAGTTCTCCAGCCTTAAATTAAACAATGATGCACTATATCATGTCACTTTCTTCAGCAAGGAAAAGAGGTTGATATCCCTGGATTTTTATCTGTGCAGCATGAAAGGTGGTCCTCTGAGTGTCTCCTCAGGAGACTCAATGACTACGCACGCTGCTGCACCAGGAAAAACGTACTTCAAGATCCAGACCTAATATTGTTGAGAGGGCAAAACTCCCACAGACCTATATAGGCTCAACACAATCCCTATCAAAATCTCAGCTGCCTGTTTTGCAAAAATTGACCAGCTGATCCAAAAATTCATACAGGAACCAGAATAGCTAAAAGAATCATGAAAAAAGACAAAATTGGAGGATTCATGCTTCTTGCTTTCAAAACTCACTACAAAGCTACAGTAATCAAGACAGTACAGACAGTGGTACTGGCATAAGGAGAGATTCCTAGATCAATGCAACAGTACAGAGAGTGCAGAAATAAATACTTACATTTACGGCCAGTTGAGTTTTCACAAGGATGTCAAGACAAGTCAATGGGCAGTATAGTCTTTTCAGCAAATGGTGCTGGCGCAACAGGATATCCACATGCAAAAGTGAAGCTGGACTGCTACCTCACACCGCACACACACAAAATCAATTCAAAAGGAAAAAGGCCTAAATCTAAGAGCTAAAACTATAAAACTCTTAGAAAAAAACTTAGGAATAAATCTTCTTTTCTTTAGATTATGCAAAGGTTTCTCAGGTAGGATACCAAAATCACAAACAACATAAGAAAAATAGATTGGACGTCATCAAATTAAAACTATGGGCTTCAAAGGACACCATCAAGGAAGTGAAAAGAGCACTGACAGGTGTGGCTCAGTTGTTGGGCATCGGCCCACAAACCAAAAGGTTGCTGGTTCGATTCCCAGTCAGCACACATGCTTGGTTGTGGGTTCATCCCCAGTTGAGGTGTGTGTGAGAAGCAACTGATCAGTGTTTCTTTCTCACATCTCGCACATCGATGTTTCTCTTCCTCTCTTTCTCCCTCCCTGCCCCCTCTCTAAAAGTAAATGAATAAAACATTTTTTAAAAAAGAAAGTGAAAAGACAACCCACAAAGTGGGAGAAAATATTTTAAAATCATGTATCTAACAAGGTACTGGATCTAGAACATATAAATAAGCCTTATAATTTAATAATAAAAGAGACATAATTAATTTTTTAAATGGGCAAAGGCTCTGAATAAATGTTTCTCCCAAAAAAGATATACAGATAGCCAATAAGCCCGTGCAAAGATATTCAGCCACCACAATACTGAAGAACAAAGTGGGAAGACTGACACTATCTGACATCAACAATTCCTCGAGAGCAACAGTAATCAAGACAGTGTGGTATTTGCTAAAGAACAGACACATAGAGCAATGGAGAATGAAGAGCCCAGAGATAGACGCCCCCCTCCATTAACAGAGTCAACTGATCTTCAACAAAGGAACAAAGGCAATACAATGAAGCAAAGACAGTCTTCAATAAATGGTGCTGGAACAAATGGACTTCCAAATGCAAAAAGTGAATCTAAACACAAACTTTATGCCCTTTATGAAAATTAACGCAAAACCAATCATAAACCTAATTGTAACATGCAGAAGTATAAAACTCCTAGACGAAAACCCAGGCCACCTTGGGTGTGATGATGCCTTTTTAGATACACCAAAAACATGATTCATGAAAGAAATAATTTAACTGGACTTCATTAAAATTAAAAACTGCTCTGCAATAGACAGTACAAGACAAGTCATAGGCTGGGAGAAAACATTTGCAAAAGACACATGTGATAAAGGACAGTTATCTAAAATATACAAAAAACTCTTTAAACTCAATAAGAATTAAAAAAAAAAAAAAAACAACCAAGGCCAAAGACCTTAACAGACACCTTCCCGAAGAAAATATACAGATGGCAAATAAGCATGTGAAAAGATGTTCCACACCATGTCCTCAGGGAAATGCAAATTAAAAACAACAATGAGATGGCACTACACACTCACTAGAATGGTCCAAATCCAGAACACTGACCACACCAAATGCTGGAGAGGATGCGGAGCAACAGGCACTCTCATACACTGCTGGTGGGAATGCAAGATGGAATGGCCACTTTGGAAGACAGTTGGGTGGTTTCTTATTAAACGTACTCTGAAACAATATGATCCAGGAATTGGTCTCCTTGGTATTTACCTAAAGGAGTTGAAAACATATGTACACGCACGCACACACACACACACACACACACTACACACAGATGTTTATAGCAGCTTTATTAATAAATGCCAAAACTTAGAAGCAGCCAAGATGTCCTTTAGTAAACAAATGGACAAATAAACTGTGGTACACATAGACAATAAAATACGGTTCAGTTCTAAAAATGATGTGCTATCAAATCATGAAAAGACACAAAGGAACCTCAAATGCATATTGCTAATTTTAAGAAGCCAATCTGAGAAGACTACATACTGTATGATTCCAAGTATATGATATTCTAAAAAAGGCAAAACTATGGAGACAAAAAGATCACTGGTCATGGTGGGGAGAGGGGTTGGGGACTAATACATAGAGTGCAGAGAATTTTTAGGGCAGTGAAAATACTCTGTATGATATTATAATGATGAATATATGTTATCATACATTTGTTCAAACCAATTGAAAGTACACCAGAAGTGAACCCTTAGGTAAACTATTGACTTTGGATAATTATGTGTTAATTTATGTTCATCCTTAGTAACAAATGTACCATTCTGGTGAATGATGTTGATAACGGTGGAGGCTATGCATGTGCAGGAGCAGAGGGTATAGAGAAAATCTCTGTATCTTTCTCTCGATTTTATTATAAACTCCAAAGCTGCTCAGAAAGTGAAAAAAAAAAAGATATTCAACACTACTGGCCATCAGGGAAAAAACATAATGAGCCCTGGTTGCATGGCTCAGTTGGTTGGAACATTGTTCCATACACAAAAATGTGGGTTCAATCCCCAGTCAGGGCACATGCCTGGGTTGCACGTCCAATCCCCAGTCAGAGTGCATATGAAAGGCAATGAATTGATGTTTCTTTCTCACATTAATGTCTCTGTCTCTCTGTCTCTCTCTCTCCCCCGGACTATCTCTTTCCTATCTCTAAAATCAACAAACATATCCTCAGGTGAAAAGAAAAAATACAACGCAATACCACTTCACATGCTCTAGGATGGCTATAATAAAAAAGATGGACAATAACAAGTGTTGATGAGGATGTAGAGTAACAGGAATCCTCATACATTGCTGGTGAGATTGCAAAATGGTGTAGTCACTTTGGAAAATGTTAGGCAGTTCCTCAAAATGTTAAACATTGTTACCGTATGATCTGCAATACCACTGTTACTATATATCCAAGAGAACTGAATGTGTATTTCCACACAAACTTGTAGACTCTTCCCAGGGCGTTAGAGAGCCAAGGCAGGTAAAAAGAGGAAAAATGATGAGGGACAAAGAAAGTGCTCTTGGACATATGACTAAATGGGAAAAAGTCAGTTGGAGAGCAAGCCCTATAAAATGAGCCCATTATATTAGTTTTTAAAGATAGTCACAGGTAGCCCTGGCTGGTGTAGCTCAGTGGATTGAGCACGGGCTGCGAACTAAAGGGTTGCCAGTTCGATTCCCAGTCAGGGCACATGCCTGGGTTGCGGGCCAGGTCTCCAGTGGGGGCCACGTGAGAGGCAACCACATATTGATGTTTCTCTCCCTCTCTTTCTCCTTCCCTTCCCCTCTCTCTAAAAATAAATACAACCTTTAAAAAATGATAATCACAGGTACACACACCTACATGTAAAAACATAAGAGATACATATAGCCACCTGATCATAAATGTTTTCTCCAGAAGCATGCCTGAAATGGGGAAGGTGGAATTTCATTATTTCCTCTACAACTTCTGATTTTTGTATTTGTGTATACTAAGAATATAATTGGGGTTTCTTGTGAGAAAAAAAAATTTTTTTCTAGCTAAAATGGAAGTATAGGAGGAAGAGATCATTGGAGTTGGGCAGTGAGGGAAGTCTTGAAGTGAACAAAAGCAGAAGAGGATCTCGAGTAGTGCGATGAGCAGGAGCAAAAATGTGAATGTGGAAGCCCATGGGGCATCTGGGGGACCACCAGGCTCAGCTCTGTTACAGGGTCTAGTGGGTGACTTGGGGATGGGTGTGGTGAAGATAAATCATCAGAATAGTGAATTGAGGCAGCCAGGCTGCAAGTTTATTGTATACCTTTTAGGGACCAAGGACCGCGGGTACATTTAGGGACCACTGTAGGCTGGGGGCCAGGGAGACTGGTGTGAGAGCATCATGCAACAGGATGGTGGAACACTTCGCTTGGGCAGAAGTCTTGGTTACATTTCACAACTGGTCTCTGTCTCCCAATAAGCTGACCCCCAATTCCATTATCCAAATTTGGCTCCTAATAAGATTGCCTCTGAAAGGGATACTGTCTGCCCTTGGTAAAGTCTCCAAATCTGAATGATGAACTTCCATTGTGTGAGCACACCTTTCCTATTAGGAGCACAAAGCAGTGATGGAGCGACCTGGGTCACCAGATGATGCCACAGCCAGCCCTTCCTGCATGCTGACTGTGGTAGGGATAAACACTTTACAAATAATTTCTCATTTAATCCTCACAGCAAACCTATGAGGTATAGCTAAGTACTGTCTCCATTTACAGATGAGGAAACTGAGGCTGAGAGGTTTGGCATCTTGTCCAAGGTCACTTCATTAGTAATAGTGGAGCTGAGATTGGAACACAGGATCCTGACTGTGTTCCAGTCTCTACAACGTCCAGACATTTCAATTTGCCTCAAAAGCAGCTAGTGCACTGTTCCAGCTTCCAGGAAAATATTACTGAGCTCAGAATTGGAGATGAATTCAGGGTTTCGGACTCTATGAGCAGCAACAACAAATCCAGACCCATAAAGTATCATTCTCTGGCTGCAAGAGGAGGTGGGGTTTTGGATCAAGGAACCAAGTTGGAATGTTAAATAACTATCCTGGTCTTTAGCTAGCCAAGCTAGGCAAGAAACCAAAATGCCTCCTGTGTTCTTCTCCAACTCTGGCCAACATCCCCAGCCTCTCTTTCTGGAGCATTCTGGCTTTCACTTGGGCTCCATGTCCAGCTCTGCCCTGACTTGTGTGTCCTCCATGAAAAAGCCAGAAGACATGTTGGGAAGAGAAGGCAATGACTAAACAACAACTAAACAACAACTAAACACTATTGTTGTTTAGTGGCCGGCCACCAGTGAGCCTGAAGCACCCACCTAACACCCCAACAAACCCTCACTGTGCCAGAGACTGAGCAGTTGGCTGGGAGCAGCCTCTCTCCTCCCAGAGTTGACTCCAGGGGGATGCGCAGCAAAGCAAGGCCTGTCAGAGATATGTAAAAACACCCAGCTCCCTGGACATCACTGAATAAATCTGGAAAGATCCTGCAGCTCTCCTGATACAACTGAGCACAGCCCAGGGAGCCCAGTTGGCAGTCATTCATCACTCCACATCCCAATTTCCTGGCCTAGAAGATGAGGATACTAAGAGGGATTGTGCCACAGGAGAGTTGTAGATAGTATCTGAGGATGTCAGCACAGAGGAGTCCATAGCACAAGGCACAACCATTCAGACCAACTGGCTGCTACATCGATTCCCTTTGCACAGCATACTCCAGCTCACACACACACCCCCATACCTCTATCTGAACCTTACATCTACTGTTCTCTCTTCCTCTCTTCCATCCCACCCTTTGTATCTTCTTAGATGTCACTTTTTCCAAGTAGCCTTCATGCCACACCTTCTCCCCAATATAACAGATGAAGAAACCAAGACTCAGAAAGGTAGGTTACTGCTTAAAGATTACACAACCAAGATCTCATGTCTTACAACTCAGGAATCTTATGCTGTGTTAAATAACATCCATTGATCAATTAATCGACCAATCAATGGAGAGAATAGGAAGCATGCATCTCCTGGTCCACAATCCTACACATATTGACCTCTTCATTTTTTTATCAAAGCCTTGCTAACTCTAGGTGGTTCCTCCTAGGTGATTAACTGGAAGTAACCAAATGACACAGAAGTCCATGTCCTAGGGCATGTGGGGTGAGACAAGTCTTACTATGTGACTGTGTGTAGAATTGTAATGCGAGCAGTGCCCCCCAAGCTCGTGCTCATAGCCCAAGAAACAGTTTTAGGAAACAGCATCACTGCAGGTCTCACCTCTGGAAAAGAAGGCACAAGCCTTCTGGTCAATCAGAGAATACACAAGGCTGAGATCTTACTCCAGCCACCTGCCAAGATTTGGGGAGGCGATGGGGGTGGGGTTCTGCCCACACTGCTTCATTTTCCTCTCCCTTCCCCAGTGAGACAGACCACATCCAGAGCCCAAGAACTGACTGGCCACACCAGGGATTCAACCACAACATTGGGTTCCATATGCATAGGATGGTCTTCCCCCAGATACCCACGTAACTGCTCCCTCGGATTTCTACTCAAATGTTGCTTCCTCAGAGAGACCCTCCCTGACCTAACCAACTTTGCCTACATTCCAGTGACTCTAGATTCCCCTTACCCAGCTTCATCCTCTTCATTACACTGATCAAACCCCCTGACATAGATCATATTATAGATCTACTTGTCCAGTGTCCATCTCTGCCACTGGGGTGTAAACTCCACAAGGGAGGAACACGGTTGGTTTTCTCGACTGTTGTGTGGCCCAGCGCCAGAGCCCTCCATCCATAAATGAGTCTTGAATAAATGAAGTAAACAAGCTGAGCTAAGTGGCTAAAGCATACACATAGATATGACTTCAATTAACTACGGTATTCCTCAGTCTTGTTTTTTTTTTTAAGATTAAAAAAGCGTACCCATTTTCATATCTAAATGAACAATTTTCACTCAAGTAAGAAGAAAGAAAAGCTTATCTCCAAACCGCTCCACAGCAGACCCCACTCCACACTGGTGATCTCCCATGCAGAAAGTCAAGCTGACACGATAATCAGAATCACATAAAACATTTCACTTTCATTTGAGTTTCAATCTGGACATGCAAGGTGGTATGAATCAGACAGTTTCTTGTATAAACCATTAAGATAATGGGTCCAAGGATTAATTTTTAAAATATAGCTAGGGCTACAATTAATAGATTAAGGAATGATTCAGAAAACCCAGAACAAGAGTGAATGAAACAGAGCCCACCCTCTGTTTCCCCACTTCCACTCACCCCCACTGCCAATGTACAGGATCCTGAACAATACAGAACTTGGCCTTGAAGGTCCCTAAACTACAGCAGTTTTTTCTTGATGCCTCTTTGCCTCAGGTCCCCTCATATGGCATATACTCAGTAGCATACTGAGGGCTCAAGAACCTTAGTGATGGCACAGAAGTAGAGGCAGCTCACTGGGATGGGCAGTGATGGATGAAGGGTTGATCAGGATGCAGAGTAACCCAGGACTGGAGTCCTAGTGTGCAGAACTCCAGTCCTTCAGAAAACCCAGAAAATCTGATAAGGATATCTTGTCCTTATTGGAGTAAGTACATGGACCCTATCTGGTTCTCTGCATCCCACATCTTTGCCCTAATGGAATGGGCTGTCTCAGTAGGCAATGAGTTCCCTGTCACTGGAGAATTCAAGCTCTAGTTTGCAAAGGAAGAGAAGTTGCAAAGGTGGTTTAAAGTACAGGTTGAACCGAATGTTAAAGGTCACTTTTAACCCAGAGCTCCTGACTAATGGCCAGGTCCTTTGTGTTTTACTACTCTTAAAAGCTCCCCAGCCTCACTCATTTCACTCAGTGATGCTCATTCATTCTGTCATTCAAAGGACATTTATTGAGCACCTACTGTGTGCCAGGGGCTAGAGTTGAGCAGTAAACTGGGCAACTGTTCTGCCCTCTTGGATTCTACATTCTCCTGGGTGGAAGAAGACAATAGACCCATAAATAGATATATGAGTAAGACCATTTCAGGTAAGCTCCATGAAAAAAATGCAATGGGAGAATGTGACAGAAACTAATAGGGAAGTGGCTGCTTGGACAGAGCAAGAAAGTGTCAGACATGAGAAGTAGTGGAAGGTTGTACTCCGATGAGGGAGGAGCACATGCTAAGGGCCTGAGAAGTCTCCCAACAGCTTGAGCTCAAATTTTCATGAACTGCATCCCATCCTGAAGGCCCCACCATAGGCCAACATTGCCTCCTCACACGGCCTGCTTTCTCCTTTTCCCGACCGAATCTTTATCAGATTTTCTCAAGTCAAGGTAGCTCTGAATTTTCCACTGGAAGGTATGTCTTGAGTGAGGGCATAAAGAAACACATGTGCCTTCCATTGTCCGGGAGACAGAGATAATACTGACATCTTGACTCACTAAAAATGTGCACCTGTCCTATCCAAGGGGTGAGAAACCCACATCTCCCGACCAGCAGTTCCACTTTTGTGAGGTACAGGCCTTTTGCAGAACATGACAAAAAGGGCCCCTCTAGAAAAACATACACCCAGGCTCCAAGCATCACATGTACATTTCAGGAGCTTCCTGGAGCCCCAGGTTCAGAACTGCTGTCTGTGGTCACCACTGCCGGAAGAAACTAAACCGGTGCCTCACTAGGATGGGAGGCTGATGAAGGGGACAATCTGCTGGAGGTGAATGACTGTAGGGGAGGGGACAAGGTGGGGCCCTTGGGCACCTAAAAAAATAGACTCCCACCCTCACAGAGACTAGACTGTCAGGGGGCCTGAAGGATTTCAAGTGAAACCTTATCCACTCCACCACAGAGAGGCAAACATCCAGTTACACCCCAGAGCTCCCAGAAGAGGCATGAGACCCCATTTCCCAAGAGTGTCCTTGACAAAGGTCATCTCTAATCTCACAGTGAGATACATTTTGCACAAGGCCGGTTAACCATATGAAGCGCTACTGCAAAGCCCCAGTGTTTCAGGGCTAAAGGGGACACCATGGCTCCTGTATGAATAACGCAGGTCCTCAGTAGGAGAAGGAGCAAAAGCCTGGGCACCCACCTCACTGGGGAGCTAGGGATAAGAATGCCCTGTTAGACAGGTGTCCGCCATAATAAAAAGAGCCACTAGCACATGCAGAACTTACCTAGTACCAAGCACAACTTTAAGAACTGTAATCTCACACAAACCTTTAAGGTTTGTATTAGTATCATCCCCATTTTACAGATGAGACAACTGAAGCATTGATAGGTGAAGTAACTTGTCCAAGACTACACACCTAAACCAGACATAGCAAAGCTCTTCTCTTCCACACCCCAGGGAACAAAGCGGTTATACCTGGGTAGTGTATAAAAAGCTTTAAAATAAGTGTCTACCAGTGCATTCGTTCAGGTCATTAAGTGAAGCAAGAATACTCTAGAAACAAGCCGCTCTGTTTCAGCAACATCCAAGCCCGTGATGAGGCGGTTGATAATGCAAGGGCAGCTCTTCCTCGTGTCAAAGCCCCAGGGAACCCATTTCCACCCACCCGGCTCAGACAACTTCCACACTCAGAAAATGCTCACCGGGTCTCTGGCTACGAGGCACGGAGGTTCATCTTAACCCCTGGACGTCCGCCTCCCTCGCCTCAGTCTCAGGATCCTCTGGCCCCACAGTTTAAAAGATGCAGCCCAGGCACCAGGGTGGGCCCGGAAACGCAGGGGCCACCCTGCGCGCTCAAAGCCGGTTCCTTGGCGGCGAAATGGCCAGCGGCGCTGCAAGCCAAGACCTGCAGCGCCCTTCACAACTCTGACCTGCGGGCGCCCCACCAGGGCTGGGGAAGACACAGGAAAGGGGGCTGTGTCCCAACACAGGTGACGCCTCCCTCCCCGGAAGTGGCTCCAGGAACTTTTGTCCCAGAGCTACCGAGGACCGACCTCAGGGTCTCCAGAGGGAGCGGCGCCGTCGGGTCGGGGTTGGCGGGGTTGGCGGGGTTGGCGGTGGCTAGGCCCACCTGTGCCACTCCCAGGGCGCCTCCCAGCGCTCCAGGTCCCCCAGCCCAGGGAGCCAGTAGAACCTGCTGAGAACACTGAACGTCGAGACCCTGCGCCAGCGACAGAAGTGGAGGTGGGGATCCAGGTCTGGGACTGTGGGTTAAAGCAGAGGAGGACACAGCACGAGACAGTGTCCCGGAGGGGCGGGGTTCCTGGCCAGCTACCCACACTCACCTAAGCGCCAAGGGCAGGATCGGCCCTGCGGGGCTGGAGAGCGCCCCACAGCCCGCAGCACGGGTGGCAGCGGCTGAGGGGAAGGCACCCCGGAGCGGGGCGGGGCCGGGGGCTGGGAGGCCCTGCCGGCCACGTGGGCAGGAGGCGGGCCAGGACCCCCGCGGGGCGGAACCTGGTGCTCTGAACTCTAGCAGTCAACCGCTGGCCACCGCTGGGCACTCTAGCCTCCCCACGCCCTGCCAGTTCCCTGGGAAGGCTAGGAAGGGAGGAGGAGATGTGACCTGGCCCTCGGGGTACCCCCTGCCACCTAATCTAGACTCCAGAGGAGAGAATTTACCTAGAAGGGAAAGGGCTCAGGGAAGAGGTGCGCAACCCTCCCCTGGGTCCCAGGCCCCGGGACTAGAAGGCACTGCGCAAAGCCTGGGGTCAGCTGGCGGGACAGGTATCCGAGAAGGAGGGGGACTGTGGTGACGCCTGCCCCAGCGGTGGGGGGAGGGGGAGGCCTATGCATGGAGCCCCAGCACCGCCACTAGGCTGACCTTCAGCGTGTCTTGCCGAAATCGCATTTCCCTCAATTGTGGGGGTTAGAATGCGGCCAAGGCCCCAGCTGCGGGAATCCCCACGCGCAGCAAGCTCTCAGTCATCGCCGGTTTGTCAGCCGACAGACACTGAGCCTGAAAAACACTGCAGCTAGCTGTAGCCCTGGTCAGCCGTAGGGAAATAAACATGGGACGCTAAATAAAACTTTTTTGCAGTCATTCATTCATTCACTCAAGAGATAAACATCTACTGTCCGCAGGACTTCATAAACTCAGGAAACAAGAATGCTGTATACCACAGGCTCCATGATGATAAAAATCCAAAATTCATTACTTGTTTTCATGTGCCAGGTGTGTATTTTTGTTGCTTCCTCTACCTGAACATTCGTAATAGCCTTGTGGATGTAGGGGTTTTGTGGGCCCAGTTCTCAGATGAAGAAACTGAAGCAAAGCCAGCACCAGCTCAAGGGCCAAAGCTCTTGCCAGGCTAATCCTCCTCCAGTCAGTGGCAGGACCAGGACCCTGAGCGGACTTCCTTACTCCCTCCAGAAGGTGAGCTGCTGAGAGTTACCTGAGACGCACCTGTCCTGAGAGCAGCTGAAATGTATCTCTCCCAGTTCAGGCCCCATGACCAGCATGATGTGTTAAGAACTTGCTCTGGCATAGCTGAGACTTTCTTCATTGTTGTAACCTCTGTCTCTCCTTCCGCCACTCAGCCTCAAAGTGTTGGGTGGCCTCTTCCTGGCCCACAGCCTGCCTTTTGGGCCAAAAACTGAGCATCTTGAGGAAACCAACTTTCCTTCCAACAGCTGCAACTTCATTCCACTACAGCTTCAAGGGGGCTCCTTGACCCCAAACTCAGTGCCTCTTGAACCACCCATTTCCTGTTCAAGTAACACACACCCTCCCCAGCACTACATTTCCAAGGGTAAAACCTGTGTCCAGAGGCCCAGTTCTCAGCCTTTCCCCAAAAACTTCTTTTGGAATTCTCCCTGCTCTACACTGTGGAATATCCCTACTACAGACAGCCATGTTGATTAAGCAATAATAGCCCAGATCTCAGCAGGCACTTCGGACCTACACACCAACAGCCTGGTCAAAGATAAAAAGTTTTATTTCCAAAGATTCCATTTAACAATGATTTGAGCATCTCTACATGCCGCTGAACTCTGTCACCAAGACAAACACACTCCCTGAGCATATGAGCCACAGCTGATGAAACAGTCAGACCTCTCCCAACCTCTGCAGTTAGGGAACAGGATATGGCGACAGACAGACTGCGGGAAGTGCCTACCCAGATTCAGGCTGAGAGAGGCTTCCTGTGGGAAGTGGACCTCAGCTGAGCCCTGACGGCCGGGGAACCAGGCAGGGAAAAGGTGGAGAGAACAGGAGGTGTGGAAGCCCAGAGGTGACAGATCACAGGGCACATTTCTGGAGAGGGGGAGGTGGGGGAGGAAAGGAGCTGGAGGGGCCTTGATGGCCGAGGTAAGACACCAGACCTTGACGTTTGAAAGGTTCAGGCAGCTGAGTGAGGAACAGATGTGGTGACTGAAAGTCCCCTGTACACAGCAAAGGCAAAATGCATTTCTATTATTATTAAGGGCAAACTCCTTAACTTCCTCTATTTAATAATTCAGGGTTTCCAGAAATATAGAAGTATAGATTTGCAAGTACAATCTGTAGATTAAAATAAATCAACTTAATTCCACAAGCATTTATATGCAGTGCACATCCCCTCCCACCTATGCCAGGCTTGGCCCTGGGGCAGGAAGGGGAGGGGGAGGACTTGGTCCCTGGACTGAGGCTGGGATTCTGTTCAGGGAAGAGATGATACACCCAAAGGGAGTCCTTTGGTAGGGGGTAGGGAGGGGATAAGCAGGAAATGTGGGTTACTATCCACAGAGCTAGGCCAGAAGATATTGATGATCAGTTCATAAAGGTCTATTCTTGAATTCACCCCAAACTCTTGAAAGGACAGCTGGGGAGGGGGAGGGAACCAGGGTAGTCACCTCACTAAATCATCAATTGGGAAAGCCAGAGTGTCTGTAGAAGGCTCCCACAGGGCCTGTGGGAAGAACAGATAATGCACTTTGACTGATGGCAGGTGGAAAGTATGGTGAGGGCCCAGAGGTAAGGCACAGTATAGCACAATCAGAGAATAAAACTGCATAACAGGCATGACCAAGGGCAAGGGACAGACTCTGAGACCACCCACCCCAGCTTCCCAGTGCTCACTGGGGTCCATAAACACTTGCTGTTATGTGCAACCAGATGTTTAAAACTCATTGATGAGTCCTGGCTGGGTGCTCAGTAGTCTGGAGCATCATCCTATATATCTTAAAGTTGCAGTTTCAATCCCCAGTCAGGGCACATATGAGAGGCAACTGACTGATGTTTCTCTCTCTCTCTCTCTAATCAATAAACATATCCTCAGGTGAAAAAAAAAAGACACTAAAATAATACCACTTAATGTAAAACAATGTAGAAAACACTGAGATATACTGAGAGTAAGACAAAACCTACCACAATCGTATCACGCAGAGATAACCACTGTTAATTTGTATCCTTTATTTTTTTATTTACTATACTGTGATTCTTTTCCTTTGTCATGAAATATTCCTCTATAACGTGATTGTTAGGGCCTCTTGCTGGTCTACTGCAGCAATTTTCAAACTTTTTCATCACATGGCACACATAAACTACTAAAATTCTGTGGCACACCAAAAAATGTATTTTTTGCCAACCTGACAAAAAAATACGTATAATTTTGATTCATTCTTTCCAGATGGCTATTGTTGTAATGGCTGTTGTCATTTTTTTATGTGACAATCTAAGGGAAAAAAGAGATCAGTACCCCTGAATAAACTGTCAGGAACTACATGTTTTAAAAATTCTTACAACACACCAGTTGAAAATTGCTATTCTACTGTTTGAATGCACCCTCTTCTTATAATCAATTCTGACTGGCACTTGGTTTATTCCTCATTTCTCAGTATCAGAGATAATGCTTAATGATGAAAACCTTTGCCCAATAAACTTTGACTCATATTTCTGGTTATACCCTAAAGAGAAAACCCTAGAAGTTGAATTACTGGAAAGGACATTCAACTTTTCTGCCTGTAGCACCGTCAAGATGGACAGATGCTTCCCCTCTGCCCGCCCACCCCCCTTTGGCTTGGGAAAAGTGTGGAGCATCATACTGATGAAGCAACACTAACCTGGTACAGTCTTCACCCAGGGGACAGTGAAGCCTGTGTAAGGATTAAGGTGTTGGTCTTATTGTTCAGGCCTAAGCAATACTCTACACATAGTTAATAAGGGCTTCTTTGAAAGCAAATCCTTTCTGTTCACATAATCTGGGTTAGAGGAACACCTGAGAAGCAAGGTTGACTAGAGTGGAAAGACAAACAGAGGCTTCGGAGTTGGATTGAATACCTGATTCAATCCAACCTAGGTCCTGCCCTGAAGGTGGGACATTTACATAATCACACAAGCTGAGCTAAAAGCTCTTGAGGCACATGGAAGGACCTAGACCAGGTCAGATAGTGATCAGGGAATGTTTGACTGCAAAGGAGGAATGGAGACAGCAGGTATTTCAGGCAGAAGAAACAGCACATGCAAAAGCCTCAGGGAAGGAACAAATGAGTCAGGAATCTCAAAAAAGTCTGATATGGCCATAAAGGAAGAAAGGAACATGGAGAGAAAAGGTCTGCAAAGGGCCAGGAGCTCACCTCCAGAGTCACCAGTGCTTTCAAACAGGGAGTGGCATCTGATCAAGTAGCCATCTTCCAAGAAGGCCACTGCCAGGTGCCTTGCAGATCTGAGACCTCCAGGAGATAGGAAATCCAGTTCTGTTAACTAGCCCATCAGCTACCCAGTCCAGGGGTGAAGGAGACTTTTGGGGGATCCCCCTTTATAACTGCACAACCCTTAACCTACCCCAGGTGACCACACCCCCATCGGGAGGGGACTAACCACACACTAGGCTCTGTACCCAGAACTGCACTTGGCTTCACATTCAAGCCTCACAACAGCCCTGTTAGAATTATGACTCATTTTCCATATGGAAAACTAAGCCCTAGTCAGGTCAAGTCACCTGCCTATTGGCATAAAGAAAGGGGCAGACTGGGATCTAAGTTAAGAATGCTTGAGACCAAAGCCCCTCTTTAATCACAATGCTAACATAGTAAAATAATCTCATCAATAAGAATGCACAATCATACACACCTGTGCAGAACATTTAAGCACATCTAACTTCAGGTACACAAACCAAAGACAGGATCTGACTGGTTTACATTCTGCCACCAGGCATGCTCCAGCCTTTCCTTGCTGCAAGTTCTCTGTGGCCTGGCCTGGCCTGGCCCAGCCCGGCCTGGCCCAGCCCAGTGGGAAACATCCACATCTTGTCTGGAGGCTGACACCTGCCTACTCCCTGGAAAGTTTATGACCTGCAAGAGTGGAAAAGACCAGGCAGAGGCATCTTATCCTGAAGGACTATTATTGGATCTCTGCCCCCTTCCTACTTCTAAAAATCAGAAAATTCCCATGACCTCATACTGATAGTTGATTACAGAAATGCTTTTGTTCACATCCAGAGTGGAGCATGGTCATCTGTCTGGCGCAGGGGCCTTGAAGCAACAAGCCCAGATAAATGTGTCTCTATTGGAGCTAGAAGGAAACCAGAAAAAGAGGAGCCTGGTGAATGGAACATCAGAAAATCTCAGGAGTTCATGGTCAACTGTCACAGTCTATGTACAGTTAACTATTAATAAACCCAGAGTTAGTCTTAATTTAATTTTGCTAGGAGCATCTCCCCTTCCTCAAGGCCCACCCCTTCCTTCTTGGACCACCATCATATCAGCCAGGCATGGTCCCTGGGCTGAAGACCCTGTGAGCAGGGAACTCTCTCCCACCCATTTCCATATGACACCCCCCGAAAAGCCCAAGACCTGCTCTTGCAAAGAATAACTAATAGTTACTATTTACTAAGTGCCCAGCACTTGCCAAGCATGGCCTTGGGTGCTTTATAGACCCCATTACACTCAATCTTCATAATACTCCTGTGCTGTGTGTATTAGGCCTACACTGAAGATGAAAAAACAGAGGCTCGGAACAATTAGGTGATTTAGCCGCAGTCCATAAGTAGAAAAAGGTGGAGTTAGGAGGGCAGGGATCATGTGTACACCTTAATCACTATGTTCCCAGTGCATCCTTCAAAATCTCAAATGAATGTTGTGAAAAGGTGGTATCATCTATAGATGTAATAGATGGTGCAGTATCCCCTCCAGAAAGAGGCCAGGGAGCCAAGCCCACTGATCCTGCACCACTTTCCCTTATTCCCAAAGGATCCACTCAAATTTTGTCTCATTGCAAAAGGCCTTGCTCCATGTTTGTGTCCATCCTTCCCTTGATTGTATTCCCTACCTAGCCTGTTCTTGGACCACTTGTTTTCCTTCCTGTGGACTGTGAACACAGGGTATAAAGGGGGGGCGGTGAGGACCCACTACACCCAGAATAGCAGATATATTTTGCATCTCCTCCTTCTCCCATCTGCTTAGCTTACTGCCTGTAGTCTCTTACTCAACTAAAGCAAAATGAGATTATTTTCTGATTAAAGCCTGCATGCAGAAGCTGGTCTTCGCTACCTCTAAAGTTTGCATTTCTCAAAAACAAACTAATCAGGTCAAGTCACTTGCCTACTGGCATAGAGAAAGGGGCAGACTGGGATCTAAGTTGAGAATGCTTGAATGCCACAGATGCTGGCTACCTAAGACACCTAAGCCACTGTAAAAACAGGCTGCTTTCAAACCCCATGGTAAAAAGTAGGGCTTCTCATGCTGTCCAGAGAGGATTTTTTCCCCCACTAATAGAAAGTACTAATGGCAACTTTTATCTTAATGTAAGAAAAGGAAAGGAATTCACTATTGCAGCATTTGCTTAATGAGATTCACCCAGATGAGCCCTTTTAGATCCATTTATTTAACCTCTCAACGGGATTTGCTCTCAATATTTAGACTGAGACAGGAACCAACTCAACATAACTTGCTACTCAAGGTTCTTTCTTTTCCTTATAAACTATATTGAGGGACAGTGTAGCCTATTGGTTAGGATAAGGATGCTTCAAACATCTGAATCCCAGTGCTGCCAATTCCTTGTTTGTGCCCTCCGCAAAGCTACCCGATTTCCAAGCTGCAGAATCTCAGAAATGAGGATGCTGATAGTATCTTCTACACCAGGTTGTGGTGACAAAAGATACAAGGAGCACTCAGAGCAGGAATTAGTCATGCTAACATTCAAAGGGCGGTTGTCATAACTTCCTTTCTGCCATCACTCCATTATGTGAAAGCTCTCTACTGTCTTTGACTGCACACAGACACTTTAAGGGGTCTACCTCTACCGGATGGAGACCTTTGCCAAGGAGACACATGAGCAGCCTAGGCAGGGTTTGCCAGAGCTCACATCCTAGCCCTGCCCCTAACCAGCTGTGAGATTAGGAGTCAATGGCAGCCTCTCTGAGCCTCAGGTTCCTTGTCTATAAAACGGGGACAGTAAGATTACCCACCTTGAAGAGTAGCAGTGAGGCTATGCCAAGGTATATGAGGCAAGAACTTGATATAATTTCTTCTCAGGAACCAACAGTACTTCACTCAGAGCTGTTTTACCACTCATTCTGTGGGGAGGGAGGGAAAGAGGGGGAAGGAACAAGTAAACAAGAAAAACCCAACTTTTTAAATCTTAGGCTCCCCCGACAGGTGTGGCTCAGTAGGCTGGGCGTCATCCTACAAAGCTAATTGATGTTTCTCTCCCTTTCTCCCTCCCTTCCCCTCTCTCTCTAAAAGAAAAATAAAATCTTATGCTCCAAAGACCCATCCTCTACCATATCCTTCAGGTAATGGCTCTCCACATCTGTGGTTGGTTGAATCAGCAGATGCAAAACCCAGAGATATGGAGGGATCGTGTGTGCATCTTATCTGACTGTATTTATTGAAAAAATCCACAGATAAGGGGGACCACACAGCTCAAACTCATAATGGTCAAGAGGTAACTGCACTACATGCAAGTAAGTACTTTATATACATCACCCTGTGAAGTGGAGCCTTTGACGGGTCCATTCTGTGGGCAAGAATCTAAGGCCCAGAAATGCAGTCACATGTTCACGGTGATGGTAGCAGATCTAGGAACTGACTCTGAAGCCAATGACTCCAAGAAGTTAACTCAGAGCACAGAGCCCAGATGAGGTGAGAGGATGTGTGTTAGAAGAATGAACAGGTATTTCTTTTTCTGTTAGTGACAGGAAATACATTAGTGGCTTCCAAATTTCCATGGTTCTTTTCAAAGTTCTGCAGAGAAAGTCCACTGGTTCTGAGAGTCAAGTTTCTTATTCCTTTTTTTTTTTAAATCCTCACCCAAGGATATGTTTGTTGATTTTTGAGAGACAGTAGGGAGGCAGGCAGAGAGAGACAGACGTAGACAGACAGAGAGACATTCATCCACTGCCTCCTACATGTGCCCTGACCGGTGATCAAATCTACAACCTATTGGTGTATGGGATGATGCTCCAACCAACTGAGCCACTTGGCCAGGGCAAGTTTCTTTTTGATTTAAGTATTCTTGTTCCTGCACCAGATACCACATAGGCAATAGGCAATAGGCACTTGCCCACTCAAGGGCAACAGGTTCCTTTTCTCTTACTTTAAAGTGCAAGACATACTGGCCACCCTCACCTCCTCACCCTGGATAATTGCCACCCTTCTCAGAGGGAGAACCCTCACAAAACTGTGCTAGGAACCACAGCTATTCAGGAAATTGTAAAGATAATCTAGAAAAATAAACCACCACACTCTTAAAACAAAACACTTTATTTGATGCAGAAATTCTAAAGGTACAAAAACATCATTTTGCAAATGTCAGCTGTGATCTACTGTCACCTATTCAGAATTATGTACAAATCAAAAGAGACATTGTTTCCAATGTAAAAATACAGCACACCGCTACAGTCTGTCAGTGCTCACTATCCACCACAAGGGACACACGTAGTGATGAAACAAGGACAACAGCAGTGACCACCGCACTCCACAGGCTTTCCCCCTGGAATGCACTAACAGGGAGCTTCTGTAGTAGGAAAGAAAAAAAAAAACAACTAACAGTGAAAATAGAAGTTACCTACTCTCTAAATGAACACATTTGGTTTTTACAAAAGTTTTTTCTCTGTTCACACTCACTATGCTTTTTTCAAGACAAATAGAACCTAAAAAAAAATAAAAAAAGAACAGATGTTTACACATTAGTATTACCCAGTGGTAATTTTTGTGTGTGTGTGTGTAATGAATGGAACGGTCAGCTTTGTCTTCATCATGTATGAACAAAAGATTGCTTCTTTAAATCTTCTCTACTGAAGTTTTTTTTTTTTTAACTGAAGTTTTATATGACATAAACCAGTCACAAAGATTTACTTTTGTTAGACTTCTGGTTGTGTGTTTGCTTTTCCAGACCCATAGGGCTGGGCGAGTTCAGAGCCATGGCTGCAGCCTTTTAGAACATAAAAAAGCTCCTGGGGGAGTCTGTGGTCACGGCTGAATCTTGGAGAGGAACCAAAGACCAGGAGAGAAGACAACCGATCAAAATTCCCAAGAGGTTTTCATTTGACCTCTTTGCAAATTAGCCCTTAGCAACTACTGTCTAGCTCATCAGTGGTCAATCTGAAGTGTGCACCATTGAATAATATTGTGACTCATGAATTAAAGGAGATGTTAGAGATATGTAAAAACAGAATCCAAAATTGGGAGGTAGGGATAGCTGCCACTCAGAAGGTAAGAGCTGATCTTGAAGAGTATTTTGAAGCAGTTCAAGAATTACATTAAACACATCAGGAATGAGTACCAAGTGTTTGACCACAAGAGACGGGGAAAACCCCATATATAAGGAGTACTATTGCCAAGAAAAAAATGTGGCAATCAAACACTCCTCAAAATGAATAACGGTGATATCTTTTTAAGTGATATTATATTTTTAAGTAGTAAGAGAAGCTGGCACATAAGAATTTCCCTGTAATCCCCATTCTGAGCTTGGCCTACATAAAGCACCAATGTGAATAAGGCACCACATTCTATCTGGGCAACTAAACTGAGTGTGAAGCTGAGAAAAAGAACAGCAGTGAGAATTACTAAGCCCTTAGAAAATAAGAGCTATGAAGAATGGCATAAGTAGGTGGGATTATTTATCACTGAAATAAAAAACACCAGGGGAATGACTTCACTATGGTTTTCAAATACAGGGAAGGTGACCAGCTGTTCTTTTTCCACTGCACGCTGAACAAAAGAAGGCTGGTTTGAATTTCTATAAGGAAGACATACAAAGAACTATCTGATCAGCAGGATAGGTTACAGAATCTCCTTTGCTGAAAATCCAGAATCCCATCCACAGCCATATGTCTGAAATAATTCAGGCGCAGCCCTGTCTGTCATCGGGGGAGCATGCTAGATAATTCAAACTTTCTCCCACACCCAAAACTCTGAAATCAAAATCAAAGCTATTGGCTTACAGTCAGACTTCCTTTTGTTTATCCTCACCCTGAGCCTGGAAAAAAGGTAATATAGCAAGCTGACCCCATACCCCAATGATGTCTCCTAACTGGTATCTCAATATCAGGAAAAGCTTTTCTCCGTATATGATTTCACAGTTCCAAAACAGAGTCAATTCACAGATCATTTAAAGTGGAAGACAGTGCAAATACCTGGCTCTAGTGGACACTCATTCCTTGCCCTACTCCCCACAATGCCCATGCTTTCTTAAGTCTTGACCCAAGCTCAGAATTGCACACCACCTAAAAAATTGATTAAGCCAAGAGCTAAAAATGTTAAAGTCCTTCGAGTTGTAGAGTTTAAGGGAAATTGTTCCAAATGTCCTATTTTTAAATGGGAAGAACATAAACCTGACTTTAAAATTAACAACTAGCTTGCTTTTCTTTTAAGACACCATGAAATATAAAGCAGCAATCAAAATATTTCAAATACATCCACAGTCATATGAAATTTCTTTGGGGAAGCAATGAGGGAAAGAAGCAATCCAGCTACCGACTGTGTTTAGCAAGAGCATTTTCTGGTGGTACCAGACATCTCTAATTACCATGCAAGCCTTTAATTTCAAATCTTATAAAGCAAAGGTGGGTAACAAACTGGCAGCTAGTGGGCCAAGTAAGGTCCACCCATGTGTTCTGTTGGGTCTGAATGCTAATACTACACTAAATGCAAATCAGATTTTTTCATATAACAATGCAGCTTCTTAGCTTCTCTTGAAATATGGGAAGATCAGGCAACCATGGGTGGCCACAACTGGCATGAGTAAATACCCCATGCAGGTAGGAGAGGAGCATTTCAGTTTGCCAGGGTCCCCACCATGCCTTATAATATCCCCATCACTGAGAGGACATGTCAATGCCATTTAAAATTAAACCTTATTTATCTTTACAACTGTCCTGCAACACTAGTGCCCCTGAAGGCATACCATCTGTTAAGTAAAGGTAGCAGTTCTCACTAACAATGTAAGAGTCTAATAACCTTCACAATGGCATTGCCCACTTGTCTCTAATAAAGACATGAAGAGTAACTCCTGTCTCTGAGAGAGCCAAATCAGTATTCAAGCAGTTGCCGACAGTAGGGTTTTCTCTCTTTGGGGAGGAGGGTATGTTATTTCTTCTCCAAGAAAATCAATACCGCCCCCTTTTTTTTAAAGAAAAGATGCTCAACCCTGGGGCAGGGGTCTGGAAAAAATCAAATAATCCCATATTTTTAGGGGGACGGCTTTTCTGTTTACTTACACTTAAGTCATGGAACTTGAGACTAGAGGTTGTTTTTTATTTAACAACAAAAAAAAAATTGTGGCTATAAAGTAGTAGCAGTAAACTCTGACAAACATTCATGAACTTAAGTTATGACACATTGATTCCAATAATGTCATTGTTGCGAAAGACATTTTTTGAACTCCTGATCTGGGACTATCTTTAGTTACTGCTAATATGTCAACCAAAAACTCTGCCTCATGACTTTACAGGTCTATCTCATTTTTGTCTCAAAATATTGGGTTGGCCAAAATGTCTGTATGGCTTTTTCCATAAAATAAAAGACACATTTTTCATTTTCACCAATAACCTTATTGATTCGGATATTTTGAGAATGTCAGCTAGCTGCCTCCCACTATTGGCTTCTAGTGAGTAGAGGCCAGGGGTGCTGCTAAACATCTTCCAACGCATAAGGCGGCCCCACAGCAAAGAATTGTTTGGCCAGAACGTCAATAGTACCAAGAAACTTCACAAACCTCTTTTGACACGTTTGATCAGTCACAGCACCTTCTCCATACACTGCAGAATTTTTTTGCATTTCAGTCGCATTTTTACCCTTCTTGAAATAATAAAGCATAATACACCAAAAATGTTGCATATTTTCTTCCATCTTCAATATTAAATGGCTGCACAAAAATTCACCAATTTTGATTTTTTTTAATGCACGCAGATATGACAATGTCACAATACAATCTAACAAAACAGTTTCAAATGAAGTTAAAGACAACTAAGCACTACTAGAGTTATCATAGAAAAAAACATTAACACACTTTTTGGCCAACCCTAAACTATTACCTGGCTGGGTCTGCCACCAGGGCCTGGACCTGCATGGCTTCTGATTCTTTCTAGAGATCAGTGTGGCTCAAAGGCCCAGGACTTGGCTCTCTGGAGTAACTTCTGCCCACTGTGTGGATGCGCTGGGACCATCCAGGTGGTCGCCATTGCTTGTAGTTGACCTCTGAAAGAGCACACCTTGACCTGGGCTTTTACCTCCCTGATCACTCGCCTGGAAAAGCTGACTGTGTCAAATGCTAAGTCCTTTCGGTAGGGTACTGATGAGTTAAGATAAACCAGCTCCCTACCTTCAACTACCTACAGGCTTCTTGGTTACCTGGAACCTTGGATTTACACTTGTTCTCCTGTCCAGAGGACACCATCTAACTTAGCTATACAAGCCTTTGACTCTCAAAATCGGACTCATTGAGATCATCTGTATATTCTATTTCTTGTTTCCCCATTGTTTAAAAGCCTGTGACTTACAGAACCTTGATCTTAATTCCAGCTTATCATTTCCACTATCTGGAACAATGTATGAGTCAAAAAATGGAACTCTGCTTAAACAGATTCTTTGCCTATAAGGCAATTATTTCCATTCCTAGCATGAGATGGGGAGGGTGAAAAAAAGAGAAACTAGTAAGGCAGAAAACAGGAAGTTGGACTTCTCAACTTACTCTGAGTTAGGCATTCACACAGTGGTTTCATTACTTGGTATATCAGTTTGATTTTGTTGAACATCACAAACATTAGCATTTCAAAGTAAATACCAAAACCCTAAATCCTAAATAAAACATGAGCTGATTTTTGGACTAGCACCTTTTTTCCCTTTCATTTTCATAATAAGTGAATTCATTTAGCAATCTTTGCCCATGAAGCCCAGCTGATTCTCTCCTACCCCAGTCCGCTATGCTGTCACTGAGGCTGCTTTTTCAGAGACGCCTCATTTCACATGCGAAGCTCAACATCTATCCTAAAAGTGGCTCTTACTCATTCCTTTGGGGCATGCACCATTTAGCCTCAATAAGAAATCTCTCTCATAATGTTTCAAGGTGAATTTTTGTATGTTGGCCAAGTTGGAACTGACCAATCTCCTTCACAGAATGCATGCCGAGGGTGGAACGGCATGACAGTCACATGTGGACAGGAGCTCTTTGCTAGTCCTGTATTCCATGATGACAACATGGAACGTCTCTTCTCCAACAAGATGTCCAGTTTCCTGGGGCACGCAGTTCTGCTGCTCACTTGTTTCCCCCTCAGAGCAGCTGCAGGAAACTCGATGCCCGAGAACAGACGATCACATTCTTCTCCCAAGAAACTGCCAGCTGCCTTTACAGAGCAGGGTATATGGCATTTGCATTAAATATGCACACAAACCTCTTCTTTCCAGGAGGGTTGTAAACCTCCCCACCCCCACCTGCCAAGCATGTGCTTGGAAAGAGAAATCCTGCCCCGTCCTACCTCCCACTCCTCCTCGGGATGTCTTTCAGTGTCCCCTTTAACATTTCTGGAGTCAAAAACCATGGTCCCTCGTGTGCATGCTAAGAGGGTGCCAAAGCCAACAACTCCTATGAAAAAGGTGGAAAAGAATGCTCGCATCCCCAGAAGGGCATGGGGAGGAGAAGGGAACAACTGCTTCCCCTTTGGAAACAGCAATTCTGTGGAGAAGCCATTCATAAAAGCAGAACATGTACATTTTCTTTCTATAGAAAATTCTTTCCTAAACTCTGAATAGCTGTTCTTGGTAGGACGGAGCACAAGAGACAAATCTTCCATTGGGTAAGTATAATATAAACACAAAGTGAAACATGAGTCAGAGGCTGGGTTGTGGGGGTAATACTTTAAGATTCAAGAATTTACTGATTTCAGGTTCCATGTCCTCTTTAGACAATATTAGAAGAGCACATTCGTCTTTGGGACAGTCCCCTCCTTTTCACCTTCTTAAAAAGAGGCTTGTCATTAGTCAAAACCAGTTCAGAAGAACAAATGGCTACCACCTTCACACACTGTATTTCAGTGGATTCCAACCCCAAATATTCTGGACACAGCTTTAAACCAGAGGCCAACAGACACATGAACTGCAACTTCCAGTACTACAGCCCAGTCATGTATCAGTCTCCTAAAAATAAAATTCCAGACACCAACATCTGAGATACAGTGCAGTAAATGTAGCCCAGGAAAGCTTGGCAGCCAGATCTGGTCCTCGCATGATCCCTACTCAAACTAGGAGGTGGTCCTGGGTGCTGAGCTCTGGTGCCATTGCATGTTGACCAACTCATCTCAGAAAAAATGGTGTAGATGGTCATCCTGGCTCTGCAGCTGCCCCCCATCTGCCAGCATGTCACCCACTAATACATAAAGACTCGTTTTATGAAAGGTGATTATATATTCAGTCATCTTCTAGGCCTTTTTTCACATCCATGGCATCCTAAGTGCCACACCAAAAATGGACAGTAATATCATCTATAATGACATGGATTCCAGATAGACTGACACTTGATTTCTATGGTTGTAATAGCATTAAAAGTGCTTTTTCTACAAAGCATTTCAAATCAAAGCAGCCAACAGTGAACGGGCAAAGTCTGCAGAGATAAATTAAGTCTGAACAATCAGTGCAGATATTTTCCTGTCCCTCTTCACATGCTTCCTCCCTACCTCCCAGTACTGGCTCTAATCCAAGGTCTGACCTAACATGGCAAGCTGTTGTCAGATCTTATAGACATGCTTTTCAGAGATCCATATGGTTTTAGAAAATCAGAGACTTTAACAAAATATGTTAGAGAGTAGGGGCAAGGAGAACAAGTACTGGCATGAAATTCACTCCGAACATCCTTGCAGGAAACCTCAGCTCCAAGTGGGCTACCCAACCACAGAGATGAGCTGGGGAACCAGAGAGAAGCGGCAGCTAAAGTGGCAATGCTTAGACTCTTCAGTTTCATTACAAAGGGGCAGCCGTGTAGAGTTCACCAGTGTAGCTGTAGCAACCAGGTTCTGCTTTATACACCCCAGAGGTGAGGAGCTTGGATGGAAGGGCAGGAGGGTCCTCCTCACCTAAGGAAAGAAGAGAGGGCAGAGCCACATGTCATTGCACCTCACTGGGCTGGGCACTCAGGCCAGATGTGGTAGAATCTGGGTTTGGACTACAGGCTTTACACGAATGAGGCAAGCATCCCAATCAGCTCAAGATGGAGCACTTGCATGCTGCTAAGAGGTCCTAGTTCCCTTAGCTGAGAGTCAAGGGTTTGCATGCATGACTGCAACTAGTCACAAGCATGGTAAGGAACAACCAGACACGGGCATCCTGCAGAGGCTCCCTGGGGAAGTGGGTCCTCCTACAGAGCTCTACCTGGAGCCTGTGCTAAGCTGTGATGGAGAGACTACTGCATCCCTGAACCTCAGGTTCAACAGGTGTGGCTTTAAGGACATTGGGAAATTTGGGGAAGAGTGAACACTGCAAATCCCAGCAAAGATCCAGGTCCACAGAACCTCATCTAACACCATTGGGGCCCACCGCATCTTGATCTTCAGATGTTTTGAGAATTTAGTAAGGTAATATAATGCACATACTCTATATTACCTAACATGGGACTGGACTGCTCACAGTAATTTAGCATCAGCTCAACATGTGAACATTCCCATTACCTGGGATAAAGTGAGGCTATCGAGGCAGTTGTGTTACTTCCCATCAGATTTCAGTGCCACACAAGTTTGCAGAAGAGCAAACTTATCTAGCAAACCCAAATTAGAAAAACACTTTTCACAGATTTCAGAATTATAAACAAATGCTGTGGCCTGCATTGGAATCGACCCACCAGCACTCTGGGCTCCCCAGCACCTTACCCAGGCCTGAGGAGGACGACACACTCTCCGTCAGCGAGGACGTTTCTGTTTGGTCCGCTGAGAGCCCTTCCATCAGGGGCAGTGACAGCTCAGAGGAGGGCACAGAGGAGTCATAGATGCCCGAGTCCCGAGGCATGCCGGAGGTGCTGACGGCTTTCACTGCATGCAGCAGGGGCTGCAGGACCGAGCTGCTGCCGGCACTGGGCCCGACCTCCAGGTCTTGGTCCAGGCCCAGATGCTGACCCTCCGGGTGCAAGTCGATGGGCGACCCAGGGACAGGCACCTCGGCCTTGAGACAGAAGTCACTCTCGGGCCCTGGTTTGCACAGGACATCATTCAGGGCCAACCCTGAGTCAAACTTCTCCAGGACTGGCTCCTGGTAACGGAGAGGGGGAGGGTGGAAGGGAACGAACTGCCTCTCAAACCAGTCGGGCTCCTCATCAATAAACTGGTGCATGTTGCAAATGGCGATGTACAGGGACCGGCCGGCCTTACTCCGGAAGTAGTTCCTCCTGCTGATGTTTCCCGGGCGCTGCCCCGGCTCCGGGAGGCTGTGGTCTCGCGAGTGCAGGTGGGAACAGAGCTGGGGAAGGTTGTCCATGAGCTTGTACTTAGTGCTCAGGTCCAGGACGCCAGGAACGTCTCCCTCGCATGAATAATCAAAGTAGACGGCAATGAACTTGTTGAGCGCGGCCGATGAGCTCTGTTTGGCCTGGCGGAGCTTTTCTGCAATGGCCGACACGGCCACCAGGAAGAGCTCCCCTTTCCCGGAGCCTCGTCCACCTCCTTTGTGCTTGTAGTTCTTCTTGTCCACAAAGTATTTCATGCCTTTGGAACAGACCACAATGATAAACTGGGACTCGTGGATCTTCTGGATGACCCATTCTTTCTGCCCTTCTCGGCAGAGGCTAAAGTCTTCCCATAGGTCCAGAGCCACCTGGAAAGAGAAGAGGACACACACTCACATACAGCCTGCAGCCGCGAATAAGAAAGGAAATGTTACAAGAAGGGCACACCATCTCTCCCTTAATCGTTATTAGCACTGCTATGTGCCACTCCAAAGTTACCCAGTCCCAAGGAGCAGCTAACACTCCACAGATAAGTCACACCAGACCCTATGTATCATGTCCTCAATTTAGCATAATGTGGAATCATTCACATTCCTGCAAGCGAAAAGACAAAAGCATGAGGCTTCTAGCAACCTTCCTAAGTCACATAATACGTATGACACCCTCAAGGAGCTTAGAGTGCCGTGTAGAGTATGAAAATGGAGGCACTGGAGTTGATCCACCTGATGAGTGAGGCTGCCCACATGGGGGACAGGTCCTGGAGAGAAAGCTGGAAGGCGATGAGGGAGGAATGTGGATGAGGAGCCCAAAGTGGGTTGAAAAATGGGGCTCAGGTCTGCTTGCCAGAGTCACTCACAATGCTACATGGCTCATGTCCAGAGAGTGTAACAAGAGGACCTCCCTGGCCACTCTCAAAACCATGCTGGTTACCAGTTGGTCAGTGGCTGGAAAAGAAGGTGGTGAACTGCAGTAATGTGACCATTCTGGTTAACTCACTTAGGGTTGACCAGCATCTTCCACCATGACTTAACAGCAGTCTACACAGTCACATCTATTTAAAGCCTTTAAAAGCCCAAGGGGCGTCTGGCAGGGTGTTTGGAGGTGGGGGAAGAAAACCAGGCTCCCTCAGAGGGTTTCACCTCCCCAGACCATTTTCACCTGATTCTGCTGAAGTCATTTCTTTGTAATTATACCTTTCTCTTCCCTTCAGTAGTTCAGAATTTCCGGTGGCTATGCCCAAACACAGCAGCCATAGTCTGTTAAGGGGGAAGGGGATCTGAAATGACTTTGTCTTCCTCTTCTGCTCTAAGGTGTTACCAAAGAGAAGAAACCCCAAACATCTATCCACTTGCTAAAGATAATCCTGAATTGTCTTACACTCGCCCTAATTCTTCCAAACATACATTCTAAAAACTAACTGGGATTATATACCAAGCATTTAAAAAATGTTCCTATCTTTGATTTGGCAATTCCATTTCAGGCATTTATCTTTGGAAAATCATCAGAAATGAGGCAGAAATGAACTACTGAGATGTTTAACAATTTGAAATAACATCATGGATTGAGTAGCTATTTAAAACTACAGTTTACACAAAACTGCTAATTATGTAAAAAGTTATTAAAGAGACAGAAAAAATAATTCCAAGCCACCCAAAATGCAAACTGTACGTATGAGCTCATCCGTGTAGAAAAAGACTGGAAGGACATACAACAAATATTAACCACGGTTCCTCTTTTTTCCAGGTTGAGGTTTCAGGCCACTTTTCCTCATATTTTTCTAGTTTCAAAATTTTCTGCAGTACTACACACATAAATGAGGTTGTCTGTGTCTCAAGACAGTGTGTGGCACCTGCTCAAGATTGCCATTGTTTTTCAGAACATGGGCTGATCTGCCAACCTTTCTACCTTCCTACCTTGGAAAACAGAGCCAGCCTTGTAAATACATTTTTTGACACTAGAGGGCAGCCTCACCACATGGAGCCATTATCTCTTTGATGCTCACCAGGATGTCAAGTGACCACCTCTCCGCACCCCCACTACATGCTCCCAGGCCAGCTTGCTTATCCCCGCAACCCCCCACCCACCCACCCACCCATGTAACTTCCTGCCAGGTAAGTGCCACTCAAGGCTTCTGAGCAGGGAAGTGTCAGAGTTAGAACTGAGTGTTAGAAAACATTTAGTTTTGGTGATGGGTAGGGCAGACTGAAAGAAGAGTGCAAGTCTGACCTCTATTTGGAAGCCAGGAACTGCTGGAGAGCAGGTGCCACCGAATGAGGCCTGGAGGCAGGGATAAGGTGGCCAGAAGAGGGTGCAAAGCATGTGACCCACAAAAGGTAAGAAAAGACTTTAGATTCTTTACCTCGCAGCCGCAGAAGTCCTGGAGGAAGTAGGCAAAACACTGGACGACATTCATGTGATTCTGGCCATCTTTACTGGAATAGCAGAGGAAGACCTTTGGCCGTGGCTGGAGCCTCTCTCTGGGGCGTGCTGTAGTGTAGGTGGAGGACTCAGAACTCTCTTCATCTAAATGTGAATATATATTTTCTAAATTGGAAAAGAAGACAGGATTGACAGCTATAAGACTGGGGACCTAATTTATCTTCAAGAAACAAAAGGTGACATGACCCCTTAGAGTACTCCCAGTTCCCCAGCTCCACCAGCCCTGCTTGGGTCACCACTGGGAACAGGGCAGCTGATTTATCAAGCAGAGCAACAAATGGCCAAAATTTGTTCTTCACCTAAAATTGACCTTGAGCAAACCAAGAACCCTTTAGGGACCACACTATCAGCAAAGAGCACCCAGAACCAACTCTTAAAACCAAGTGCACCCATTGGTCCAATCAGCATTGGCAGAGTACACCTTTTTTAAAAAGGCACTTTTTTAAATTGAAATATAACTTACAAGAGTAAAATGCACAAATCTTAAGAGTACCTCTCCATTTTTATTTTTGTTTTTTTAATAAGAAGGTTTTTAAAGAATTTATTTATTTATTTTTAGAGAGGGGGGAAGGGAGGGGAAAAGAGAGGGAGAGAAACATCAGTGTGTAGTTGCCTCTCACGTGCCCCTTACTAGGGACCTGGCCTGCAACACAGGCATGTGCTCTGGCTGGGAATCAAACAAGCAACCCTTTGGTTTGTAGGCTGGTGTTCAATCCACTGAGCCAAACCACTCAGGGCTCAATTTCTTATCTAAGTATACACCTGTGTGATCGCCACTCGGATCAAGATACAGAACATTTCCAACTCCCCAGAAGGTTCCCTCCTGACACTTGATTTTTATAAGTGATTGAGCCCTACCTTTATCCTTACTCATACCTTTAGACTTCCTTGATGCTCTTGAATTTACTACCCCAAGTTTGAGAACAGAGATATGCCTGTCCTTTTAGTGGCTCCTGAGGTTAAAAGTCAAGCATTTTAATTCTAGAAAGCATTGTAGTCAGAAAACTGACTAAGGAGCTATGTAGCTTCCCAGATGCCTACCTGGAGGGACCAAGCACTCCAGTCCTGTCCCCAGGCGAGGGACACACCACACACATACCTTGTTGCTTCTTACGGCACATCACAGTGAAGAGTGTGGCGAACGCCGATATGACGACCAGTGGCACAGTGATGGCAACGGCTCTGATGGGCCCAGCCCACGGGGAATGCACTGGGAAATTTCAAAGGAAAGGCTTTTAAACTTAACACAGCAGCTTCAAAGAGACTTTTTTTTTCTTTTTCAACATAAGCCACATAACAGGTTCTAGGATCCCTTGACCACCTTTCTCTAGTACTGGTTTAATAATTTAAAAAGGATTCATTTTTGAAGAAAGAATTCAACAGTTAGTCTGCTAACTGTAAATACCTCTGAGTGAGAATTTTGCCTAAGGAAACCTCCCCCTCCCACTACTGCTTTTCTTCCAAGGACAATTGACTATTTATTTAGTTCCAGCAACGCACCCCACACTGGCTTTGATCTTCCAGGCATCCTCCTTAGGGTGGAGGAAAGTCAGATTTAATTGAACATCCTTTGAGAGAGGAGCTCAAGTTTTGTTGTATTGTGTTTTGTTTTTATAAACCATTAGGTATAGATACCTTGGTGTACTATAGTCCAGAGCCAACGTTTCAAACAGAAAGATTCTTACCTGGCTTTAAGGTATAATGCATCACTTTCCTTGTTGTATTAGAGTCATCCACCAGCTGCAAAACAGAGGGTGCTGTATTATTTTTTTTAATGATATCATCTCAACAGATTTCATTCTTTTGTCATCTCAGGGCAGTGCGGGGAGGCAGGAAGGAGGATGGGGTGAGGGAAAGGAAGGCTGCTGTCTGTGATCAAGTACAAGGTGAGACTATCCACTGATGGTCAGACACATCTCTGCTTTACTAACTCAAAAGTCTAGACTTCTTCATAAATCAAAAGGTGGTTTATTCGTTGATGAAATCAGCTAGTGAGGTCCATGTTCTAACAATTTTCCATTAGAATGGCACCTTACCACTGATCATATTGGACCTCCATTAATGCTCTAAGAGGGTGTGTCTGTTCAAAACCATGCATTGTTATAGTCATGCAAGAACTAGGTGTTTCTACCAAAATTTTAACACATGTTGTTTGTCTTTGAATAGGAAGGCTATGGGCAAATTTTTAATGTCTCTTTCTATTTTTTTTTACTCCTGTTTTTGTAGTATTTTTGATACTGGAAAAGAAATCTACAAAAAGAAAAGAAAGAGTATATCATTTACATGCTCTTTTAAGTGGAACTTGGAACTCATGTAAATTTATACAGAAGAATGGCAGGGAGAAACCTAGAGAAGTATAGGCAGATGTAATGGGCATAATTTTTGCTTTGCTGTTTTATTAACTAAAACAAGACTTTTTAGAAGGTAAAGTTTTAAAAATATACCTTTGTAAGGAAGAAAGAATACTATATAGAATTTAAAATCATGGTTATATGGACAGTATGGTTACACAAAAATATTTATTTGAAATATTTAATGAAAAAATCAAATATCAATTCCATATAAACTTTTTAAAAAGCATGTTAAGGTCCATGTAAAAATATAACTGTGCACACCTTCAATAGCCCGAAATTTTAGTAAACAGTTGGATTTCTAAATGAACTGGACTCATTCTGTAGAATTAATAAAAGAGCTTTCTTAATTTATATATACCTCAATTATATAATCCCCTGGAGACACATTTTGAAGGAGACAGGTGGTCATCTCTGTATTTTGCTCCTGCAAAGAAATAATATTCTTAAAACTTGGATCTTATATAAAGATCTTCAGGACCCCTTTCTCCTCAGAACTAAAGGAGATGTGCCACCAGTCTCACACGCATTTTCAGAAAGCATCGATCAGGTCAGAAAGCAGCTGTGTTTCTTTGCCACCTTATCTGGACTCCACTTTGAAAAAAGGCCTAGGGGAGTCTGGGACCCCTTTCATATTGTATACGTAGCTGGTGGCACCCTTAGCAGGAATATTTGATTTGAAACTATGTAGTTAGAATATCCTTTACTTAATGAAAGGGTGAGGAAAGAAATTACCTGTCTGTATTTATGTGCTGTAATTTTAACTTGAGCAGAAGGTCAAAGGTCAATGAATAGGTGAGAGCCAGCAGGAAAGCAAAACTCAACACACACAGGAGCATGCCCTGGAAGATGCTGGGGTCTTCTGCCCCCACTAAAAACCTCTCTTGGTGCTCCCAGGGGGCGATCTAAAGTACTGTGAACTTCTGTGGACAACAGTATGGTGTTTGGGGGTGGGGGAGCACAATGACGTGAAGAAGGGGGGTATAAAGGGACCAAATAGTAATGGAAAAAAATGCAATAAAAAACTAAAAAAAATAAAAATAAAAAAAATTTTTTAAAGCTAAAAAAAAATGGGTGTCCCACTCCCTTTGACTGCTCCCAGTTTAAGAACTTGGTTACTGAGTTTCTACTTAACCTTGGCCTATGTGTGATATCAGTAGCCACCGAAACGTTAGTGACATGGCTCCTCTACGTAGTTTTTCCACTTACTCTGTGACCTTGAGCAAACCAGGTGACCTCCCTGAGCCTCGGGTTCCCCCCATCTGTAAAGTGGGAATGACAGCAGTCTCTGTTTCATAGGGCTGTAAGGATTCAATGAGCGTAAAGCTTGGTGACAGGCACACAGTGAGCACCTGATTAATGTTTAAATATAAAAGAACAAACTAGAGACACTTCATTATTTTGGTCCTTTGGTACTATTTTTACTGGGCTACATTACCACCAAGATAGCTGGGCTGTAGATAACTGGGCAGTGAGGGATGATGGCAAGGTGGCCTGAGACACACCAAAGAATATTCTGGAATACCTACTGAATGCTGAGAGTCAACAACACCTAACGCTCAAATTGAACCATCCAAATTCTAGTGGTGCAGGGGTCACTTTAAAACATGTGGTGTTTCTTTACGTACAACTAACCTGTTTACAAGTCTTCCGCTTGAAGGATCCCTCGTGCTTGAGCTTGTAATGAAGATAGAAGAAACGGAAGCCAAAGGAGTGCGGTGCGTGGTCAAAGGACACCTGCATGTCCAGACCGTGCTGGGTGACATTCAGGTTTCGAGGCTTCCAGACTGGGAGGACAAAGCGCCCGGAGTGAGCCCCTGAAGCCAGCCGACACCACGGGGGTGGCAACACTTTGAGACAAGAACAGCTATACTTACAGGGTTTACAGGCCAGGTTGTCCGGCTGCAACAACAGGTCACAGGCTATTAAGAAAGGTGTATATTTTTGGTTATAGGACAGTTTGACGTTTTTCTCGTCCAACAATTCAGTAAAATATAAATATCTGGTACTGAGTACAGCTGGGAAGAGTATAAAATACATCAATTCAACAATGCTTTTCAGTATAGTGCAGTTGTGTCTTATGAAGACTTAAACTGTACAAAATAAAATATTAATGCAGTTCATTTTATGCCAAAAAAACCCACTAGAAAGTCACCAAAGATTTTAAAAGCTTGTCAAGCATTATGTAATTTCAAGTCCAGAGGCCAGGAGCGGCAGGACCCTGTCCATACTAGTGCCACATGGACGCTGTTTCAGCTGTGACAGAAGCTGCCGGCCCCTGTCCCGCCATGGAGGTGTTTAGGCATGAGAGACTGTTAACTGCCTCAGGGTTATTTTTTAAGTTGGTGCCATTATCATCTCCATTTTTTTTTTCTTTTTTAGTGATTCTAGAGAGAGGAGAAGGGAGGGAGAAAGGGAGAGAAACACTGATGTGAGAGAGAAACATTCATGACTGGGAACCAAATTCACAACCCAGGCATGTGCCCTAACTGGAAACTGAACCCAAGATCTTTCAGCCTGCAAGACGATGCCCAACCAACTGAGCCACACCTGCCAGGGCTAGATCAAGTTTACTTTAACCTTCACTAGCATTCTAATGTAAAATCCTTTTGATGGTATTTAAAAATGACATCAGGCATCTACTAAGAAGTAGCACCAGTGCTGCAAAGCAGGCACCAAAGCCAGTAGCTTTGAAACATGATTGCAACGCAATAAAAACTCAGCTAGAGAGGCCAAACAGCTGGTTCAATATGCCATGTTGTTAACCCAGGAGAAACTTCTGGGAAATGTCCATACAATTCCAAGAAAACAGAAGGCAGACTCAAGGTTGCTGCACTAAAGTAGTGATAAACACATCTCCTGCCTCTGCCTCACTGCAGAGGCACACTGACTGATTCTGATGGGAAAAATTAATCTTAAATTATGCTAGGTTTGATTTAGGCAAACTTTTCATGAACACATGCTTTGAATCCATATCTCGTTGCTACATGTAAGGTACCAAAGATATTGTTACATGCTAATGGTCTTTTTTTTTTTAACCAAAACAGTGTCATCAGAGTTCTCCTCTGCCTTTTTTTAAATATATTTTATTGATTATGCTATTACAGTTGTCCCATTTCTCCATCATTCCCCTCCACCCTGCACACCCTCTCCCACTCACATTCCCCTCCTTTAGTTCATGTCCATGTGTCATAAGTTCTTTAGCTTCTACATTTACCACACTATTCTTGCCCTCCCCCTGTCTATTTTATACCTACCATCTATGCTACTCATTCTCTGTACCTTTTCCCCCTCTCTCCTCCACTCACACCCCTGTTGCTAACCCTCCATGTGATCTCCATTTCTGTGTTTCTGTTCCTGTTCTAGCTGTTTGCTTAGTTTGCTTTTGTTTTTGTTTTGGGTGTGGTTGTTAATAATTGTGAGTTTGCTGTCATTTTACTATACATGTTTTTTATCTTCTTTTCTTAGATAAGTCCCTTTAACATTTCATATAATAAGGGCTTGGTGATGATGAACTCCTTTGACCTTATCTGAGAAGCACTTTATCTTCCCTTCCATTCTAAATGAAAGCTTTGCTGGATAGACCAGTCTTGGATGTAGGTCCTTGACTTTCATGACTTGGAATAGTTCTTTCCAGCCCCTTCTTGCCTGCAAGGTCTCTTTTGAGAAATCAGCTGATAGTCCGATGGGAACTCCTTTGTAGGTGACTGTCCCCTTATCCCTTGCTGCTTCTAGAATTCTCTCCTTCATTTTAATATTGGCTAATGTAACTCTGATGTGCCTTGGTGTGTTCCTCCTTGGGTCCAACTTCTTTGGGACTCTCTGAGCTTCCTGGACTTCCTGGTCCAGGAAGTCTACTTCCTTTGCTAGATTGGGGAAGTTCTCCTTTATTATTTGTTCAAATAAGTTTTCCACTTGTTGCTCTTCCTCTTCCCCTTCTGGTACCCCTATAATTCAGATGTTGGGACATTTAAAAATATCCTGGAGGTTCCTAAGCCTCTCCTCATTTTTTTTTTTTTCTCTCCTCATTTTTTTGAATTCTTGTTTCTTCATTCTTTTCTGTTTGGTTGTTTGTTTCTTCCTTCTGGTCCACTCCATTGATTTGACTCCCACTTTTCCTCCCATCTCTATTGGTTCTCTGTGTGTTTTCTTTCATTTCATTTATTGTAGCCTTCATTTGTTCATCTAATTTGTGACCAAAATCAACCAATTCTGTGAGCATCCTGATCACCAGGGCTTTGAACTGTGCATCTGATAGGTTGGCTGTCTCTTGATTGCTTAGATGAATTGGCTCTGGGGCTTTGCTCTGTTCTCCTGTTTGAGCCATTTTTGTTTTTTGGGGGGTTTTTTTGGTCTGGTCACAGCTGTTAGTGAGGGGCAGAGCCTTAGGTATTCCCCTGTTGCTGGGTAGTGACGCTGTATGTGGGGGTGGGGTCCAAGAGGGAACAATGGCACTTGCTCCACTCTCGGATTCCAGTTCCTTCCGCCGCTTCCCCTTCACCTGGATTATCTGCGTGCAAATGTGGGACCACCTGGTCAGCCAACCACCATGCATGGCCTCACTGGGTCTGCACCGTTGCCACCCTGTGCCTGTGGTCTGCTAGCTACCACCTGCACGCCTGGGATCTGCCAGCCACTGCAGCCTGTGCTCCCGGGTCCGCCAGCCTCCACTTTTTCCTGCTGCAACTCCGCCCCTCTTACCGGTCTGGATGAATGGTTGTTGGACATCTGTACAGTTCAATTTTCTATCAGTTCTGGTTGTTTTCTTGTTTCTAAATCTTTGTTGTCCTTAATTTGGGTTGTGCGAGGAAGCACAGTATGCCCACCTACACCTCCATCTTGGCCGGAAGTCGTGCTAATGGTCTTTCCCCCATGGAATCTTACTTAATTAAGAAAATGAGACTAATTTTTATAAAGTACCTTTTCTGCATAGAAAACAACCACAGTTGTTGTTTTTTTTTTAACGGAAGAAAGATAGAAGAGAACAAAACAACCAGATTAAGAATTCTTCAAAGGGAAGGAAACACTGATGAAGGCTGGAGTTGACAACAAAAACATCTCAGAGGAGGAGAACAGGAACCAGACCGCACAGGAGGCGATGCTGGGTCGTACTGACTGCTTGCTCTGGAATGGCAGGCAGGAAGGCTGACCAGGAAGGCAAGAGAGCACTGATGAAGCTTGCAGGGTGTCTGGGCACCAATGTGGTGATTCAGAGAGACGAAACAGACACTATGTGCAAAACAAATGGAAAGGGACAGCCAGGCAGAAAAGAGAACCAAGCATGGTTTCTGGGTAGTGGTTTGAGAGTGTGGGTAGAGAGTCAGACTTCTGGGGTTCAAATCCCAGCTCCAAAAAGCCCTCTCTGTGTGTGATTCTGCATCTAATTACCAATTCTTTGTAGGGTTGTCATGGGGGAATTTGACAGACATAATATTTGGAAAGATTTAGAACAGGGCCTGGCACATAGGTGCAAAATAAATAAGTAGAGACAATAAATTACTAGGAAGAAGTGATCTTAGGCACACTGCTTGACTCTCCAAATCTAATCCTGCAAATGGCAGGTGATCCCTCCCCAAGGCCTCCTTCCTGATGTCACATAAACAATGCAATCATTTTACACTCTACTCTTCACCCCAAAACCAACTTATACTTTTTATTCCTATTGTTTTAGATCTGTTGATTTTAGAGAGAGGAAAGGGCGGAGAGAGACAGAGAGGGAGAGAGAAACACTGATTTGTTGTTTCACTTGATGATGCATTCATTGGTTGATCCTTACAGGTGCTCTGACTGGCGATTGAACTCGTAACCTTGGTGTATCAGGTCAATGCTCTAACCCACAGGTGGCAAACAGTAGGCCCGTGGGCCGAATCCGGCCCTCTACCTTGTTTTATCCGGCCCGGCGCCTTGTTTCTACCCGGCGGCAGCACTGAGCTCTCACTTAACAGTTAAGGAGCAGTTACATTTATACAGTCCTAAAACTACATTCAGCCCTTTGAAGGTAACTGTGAGGCTGATGTGGCCGCCGGCAAATATGAGTTTGACACCCCTGCTCTAACCAACTGAGCTACCCAACCAGGGTTTATTCCAATTTTTTTTAATCAAATGGTTTTTATATATGACTAATAGCACCCTCTAAAAAAATCAACCATCATGTCTACTCTAGAGCAGGAATAGGTGTTTCTGGTTAGATTAATGCTTCCTGGGCAGAATCTTAATTCTAAAAGTTGCTTTTCTGGATGCTTTTCTCTTCACCATGCTGGTTTCATACCAGTATTTTGTGGACTCCTGAACACATATCTGTCAAAAATTAAAAGCAGAAATCTCGCAATGGGAACCAGGAAGAAAAGGCCATACTCACCTCGGGTTCTGAAAAAGAAAGGGTGATAATTGCTTTCATTTTTAATGGAAGGAAAAGGAACAATCTTTACAAAGTAATCCGTCTCAAACTTCATATTCAGGAAAGGTTGAGATTCCATTCCCTAAATGGGAACAAAAACACACGTGACATCATGGAGACATTATCCACCCCTCCACCTACCAAAGAGAGCTTCACTCTTCACCCACACACAGTTCCAGAGCTGGGGGCTGTGTCTCAGGGAAGGAGGAAATCAGGTCTATTTTCTGGACCAAGGTTAGGTTTGGATCCCTCAATGAAATGAAGATCAATAATGCTGTCTGTTTTTTGGCAAGAAAGTCACAGCTTGTAAACACTAAACTTCGAAGATGGTAGGGAAGAGCCCACATACAAGCCGAAGAGCACAAAACACCTTCCAGGATGGCTGTTCCAGCATATAACCCGAGGTGTGTTTACCAGTGAGAGATGCCGGAGGATTTCTCTGGGAGTATGGAGCAGGCTGGCAGTGTTGCCGGCCATTCTTGCCCACCTTGGCAGGTGGGGCAGACCCCAAAGCCCCCCCTTCTCCAGTTTCACAGACTGTGAATAGACCATTCAGGCCCCTGGAACAATGCGTGTCTTCAGGAGCACATTCCCTACGTGTGACTTACAGTCCTTTTGAAGCTACTGTTGAGCTGCTTTGGGTCTTTCAGAATCAGTTGCTGGCACTGTCGTCCCTCTGACTTCAGCTCCTCCAGTATTACCCGAAATCCTTTCAGGAATTCGATGCCTAAGCAAAACAGAATGCTTTTACTAAAAGTTGGACCCAAAGAGGACCACACCAAGACACATTATAATTAAAATGCCAAAGGTTAAGGATAAAGAGAGAATCTTAGAAGCAGCAAGAGAAAAGCCCTGAATTACCTACAAAAGAGTTCCCGTAAGACTGTCAGCTAATTTCTCAAAACTGCAGGAAAAAAGGACTGGCAAGAGTTTTCAAAGTGATGAAAAGCAAGGACCTATAACCAAGATTCCTCTATCTAGCAAAGCTATCATTTAGAATGGAAGGGCAGATAAAGTGCTTCCCAGACAAGGTAAAGCTAAAGGAATTCATCATCACCAAGCCATTACTACATGAAATGTTAAAGGGACTTATTTAAGAAAAAGAAGGAGATCAAAACTATGAATAGTAAAATGGCAACAAATTCACAACTGTCAACAACCAAACCTAAAAAACAAACTAAGCAAACAATAGAAAGGGAAAAGAATCACAGATATGGGGATCGCTTGGAGGGTTATCAGCTGGGAGCAGGAAGGGAGAGAATGGGGGGAAAGGTGCAGGGATTAAGAAGTACAAATGGGACTTGCAGCCAAGATGGAGGTGTAGGTAGACACACTGCCTCCTTGCACAATGAAAATTAAGGACAACAAAGATTTAGAAGCAAGAAAACAATCCTAACTGATAGGAAATTGAACTGTGTGGAAGTCCTACAACCATTCATCCAGATTGGTAAGAAGGGTGGAGTTGCGGCAGGAAAAAGTGGAGGTTGGCAGACCCAGGTGAGCAGGCAGCAGCTGGCAGATCCCAGACGCATAGGCAGTGGCTAATGGACACTAGGCACTGAGTGGCAACGGGCAGACCAAATGATGCCGCACAAGGCAGCTGGCTGACCAGGCAGTCCCACATTCGTGCGCAGATAATCCAGGCAAAAATGGGGAGCGAGACAGACCTCGCAACCCATAGCCCCAATGCTGGGAAATAAAGCCCAAAAGCACTGATTGAAAACACTTGTGGGGGTTGAGGTGCCAGGAGAGACTCCCAGCCTTACAGGAGAGTTTGCTGGAGAGACCCACAGGGTCCTGGAACGTGCATAAGCCCACCCACATGGAAATCAGCAACAGAAGGGCCCAATTTGCTTGGGGGAAGTGGTGGAAGGGACTGGAATCTGAGAGAAAGCGGAGCAAGCGCCATTGTTCCCTCTTGGACCCTGCCCCCACATATAGCACCGCAACCCAGCTACTGGACTGCCCCTCACTGGGGAACACCTAATGCTCTGCCCCTCACTAAGTAACAGCTGCGACCAGACCCCCCAAAAAAAACAAAAACAAAAACAAAATGGCTCAAACAGGAGGACAGATCAAAGCCCCAGAGCCAATTCATCTAAGCAATCAAGAGACAGCCAACCTATCAGATGCACAGTTCAAAGCCCTGGTGATCAGGATACTCACAGAATTGGTTGATTTTGGTCACAAATTAGATGAACAAATGAAGGCTACAATAAGTGAAATGAAAGAAAACACACAGAGAACCAATAGAGATGGGAGGAAAAGTGGGAGTCAAATCAATGGAGTGGACCAGAAGGAAGAAACAAACAACCAAACAGAAAAGAATGAAGAAACAAAAATTCAAAAAAATGAGGAGAGAAAAAAAAAAAAATGAGGAGAGGCTTAGGAACCTCCAGGATATTTTTAAATGTCCCAACATCTGAATTATAGGGGTACCAGAAGGGGAAGAGGAAGAGCAACAAGTGGAAAACTTATTTGAACAAATAATAAAGGAGAACTTCCCCAATCTAGCAAAGGAAGTAGACTTCCTGGACCAGGAAGTCCAGGAAGCTCAGAGAGTCCCAAAGAAGTTGGACCCAAGGAGGAACACACCAAGGCACATCAGAGTTACATTAGCCAATATTAAAATGAAGGAGAGAATTCTAGAAGCAGCAAGGGATAAGGGGACAGTCACCTACAAAGGAGTTCCCATCGGACTATCAGCTGATTTCTCAAAAGAGACCTTGCAGGCAAGAAGGGGCTGGAAAGAACTATTCCAAGTCATGAAAGTCAAGGACCTACATCCAAGACTGGTCTATCCAGCAAAGCTTTCATTTAGAATGGAAGGGAAGATAAAGTGCTTCTCAGATAAGGTCAAAGGAGTTCATCATCACCAAGCCCTTATTATATGAAATGTTAAAGGGACTTATCTAAGAAAAGAAGATAAAAAACATGTATAGTAAAATGACAGCAAACTCACAATTATTAACAACCACACCCAAAACAAAAACAAAAGCAAACTAAGCAAACAGCTAGAACAGGAACAGAAACACAGAAATGGAGATCACATGGAGGGCTAACAACAGGGGAGTGGGAGGAGGAGAGAGGGGGAAAAGGTACAGAGAATGAGTAGCATAGATGGTAGGTAGAAAATAGACAGGGGGAGGGCAAGAATAATGTGGGAAATGCAGAAGCCAAAGCACTTATATACATGACCCATGGACATGAACTAAGTGGAGGGGGATGATGGAGGGAAGGGGGATACCAGGCAGAGGGAGAAAAATGGGGAAAAATTGGGACAACTGTAATAGTATAACCGACAAAATATATATATATTTAAATGTGGACCTAATTACTGTACTTTTGAACACACTTTCCTTCCTCTAACATTATCATCCTCTCTACCTACATGGCAGAGTTAAAGGAATTCTTACTCTGGCCAGGATATCCAAGTTTATGGAAAGGAAAAACATATATCCTGCATTCCTCTGGTACAGGCCAGGTGATTTTCTCTGCCACACCATTACTAATCAATTAATCTCTAATCCAGCCAGCCATTTCACATATGCCCATTGACTCTGTGATACCAAGGTTCAAATATTTAGACTCAAGTCACAACTGAACACAAAAAGTCCACTGTGGAATACATAATTTCTAGGCCATTAAAAACAGGGTGTATCCAACTGATAATTCCCCATGCTGACTAGGGACTCTCCCCAAACCACTGCTTCCACTTTAAGTTTTAGTCCTATCTTTGCTGGTATGTGTCAATGAACGATGTACAAAATTCCCAACAAAGTGTGTGTCTGCACCCAAGGGGTTACTAGGCTTGAGATTAAATAGTTTAGAAGAATGCCTATGTGATTTACAAAGCGGCTCTTGCTCTAATCATGCCTGAAAGGCAGACACCCAAGAGCTGCCCAGTGTGTGCTCTTCACACAGCACTCAGAGGCCCCGAGATACCCACAGTGCTGCTGAAAGGCACAGGCCCAGCCTCCTGCCACCTGAGCTTCCCCCGCTGCACGTCGGACTCGATGCTTTCAAAAGGATTAGGCTCTGATGTCCACAAGAGCCAGTGCTGGAGCTCTGTATCCCACGGAGACTGGAGTGGTCCGACTGCAGCTGGAGATCCCCCAAGCCGGCCTCAATTGGCACGATATCAATTTCGCATTCTTTCTGAACACTAGACAAGGAGACACTTTCAACCCTTCCCCTCCCAGGGCCAAAGTAATTACACAGGATGCAATTAACCAGGTGGGAAAATTATGGATGGCAAAGGCCAGGGAAATCTCTTTCTCTTTTGAGTAGATTCTCCAATCCTGTAATGGTTTGATGAAGAACACATATTTTATGGTGGGCAGGGCAAAGGAGCTACAAGTAGGGCTTCCTGTTTCAGGGGGTCTGAGTTCAGAGTGTGTAGGGAGAGACTCTGTTGTATTTCAAGCACAAAGTTTCCTGAGGGGGTGACCAGCTGACCAACAGCTTGAGAACTGACATGCTGACAGGATCCGGCAACTATTTAGTAGGTCTCACAAGAACTTGCCTTTTGAGATTCTGCCCCTCACCCACACCCCCCATTTTCAAAACAAATTCTTACTATTTACATTAAGATTTTCATGGAATGCCCCCAGAACTACTGTTTTAACAAAAGCCAGGTTGTTAGTATGATTAAAGACTCATATCTCACAATTACATAAAAATTCATGAGCTGGGGTAGCAGTGGGTGGTTTTAGTCCTTATTTTTAAAAGACCTGCCTGAAAACCCACTACACCAAGTCTGGCAGTGGGTGGGGAGAGTCAGCAAATGTAAATCTTAAACCACAGTAACACCTTTATCACAATACTGTTAGCACCTTGTAGTTACATAATGTTCAACAATGCTATAGGGCAGTTTCCCATGAAGGAATGTATTTACCCCTGCCCATCACTGAAGTGATCGAATCCTCCTAACAATCATAGAAAGAAGGTATTATCATCTGCATTTTATTCATGAAGAAACTGAGGTGTAGAGACACTAAATGACTTGCCTAGGGTCACACAGGAATTAAATGGCACAGGTGGGATTTAAACCCAGAATGCTCTTAATCCACATGCTTTTCTGGCTCCCAAGGAGCTTCCTGGACAGAACTTCACAGAAACTGATAGAACCTGTCCAGCCACCTTCCCCTACACCCGCCAAACCATCATGCAGGTAAAGCCCAACCTTCTGCCTCACAGTTCCACAAGTTGGCTCCCTACTACAGCTAACATTTCTTCCTTGGAGCCTGCACTTCGTCAGGTCAACCCTAGGCATTTAGCCTTACATGGACCAACCACTTCCCTTTTATCCACAGAGAACGTTTGCATCTTTAAATGTTAAGATAATGTTATTTTTGGAAGCCCATTGGGTTCAGACCCAGCAGTATTTATATGAATAAGTGAGTCAGGCCCACAGGTCGGATTCATCCTCCCTCTCTCTGCACTCACCTCTCCTGCTGTCTGCTTCTTCTGAGATTTACCCCATTCAGATTTCAAAATTCAGACTTTATTTCACTTTTCCCTTGGCCAGATTTTTTTTTTTTTTATCCTAAGACTGAGCGGCAATGCCAAAGGACCAGGTTCTGATCATAATAACAAGTTTTTTAAGAGCCACAGTATTTTAAGAGCTCTCTCTAAAAATGTGCCTTGTGTGTCTCTAACTCTTACAACAAACCAAGGAGCAGTCATCTGCACTTTACAGAGGGGGAAGCTGGGGCTCAGAGGGGTCTAAAGGTCTCTTGTGATCCTGGGCTCAAACCCAGGCCTATTTCAAGAAACAGGCCTGCCCAATGTCCCACACAAATAACCTGTCCTCTCCTGTGTGTCACCAATTCATTAAAGAAGACAAGTAGACATGGCCCTAACCTGAATCTGGCCAGATAATGTGGATTTGCTTTTTTCAGTTTCTTTGTTTTAGTTTATTTTTTTTTTCAGGCCACACTGTTTAAATAAAAATTCAATTAGTTGCCAACATTTAAAAATTGTTTATTTCATGGTTTCTCATGAAAACTGGATTTTCCTGAAAACTCACAAAATGCGCCAATGCTGGGCCTGTACATCTCTGTGTGGCTAGGAACTGTTAATGCTGAATGCCAAACCCTTCACGTCTTTGGATGGGCCACCCATCCTCCGACTACAGCTGAGACACAGAGGCCAAGCAAGCCTGTGACATTTATCACTAACACACTAGTATTTTTCGGGTCCACATCTTTCTCACTAACAGCCAAGGGAACAAAAGACGAACCACAGGGCACGGCATCAAGCCATGAGCATGCTTAGCATGTGTATGCATAAAAGGAGGAAGCATGTCTGTGCCCAGGCTAACCAAAGCTACTATCACGTCAAGACCTTCCTGGACCCTGGAGGCCATCAGGTCTGGGACTCTTGCACTGGGCACTACCCACCAAGGCCAACACAGTGGATTCCATTTTGACCACTTACCAAGGGTCCCTGGGGACCAAAGAATAGTGACTGCCACTTGGTCGTGGCAAGCATACTGACTGATGGTGATGTTCTGGGCATCAGCAATCACATGCTTCCCCATTGGATTCAAGTATGTGGTACAGTCTAGAAAGTTGGGAGAACAAGAACAGTCACATTAGAAACTACAGTTTTTAATAGAATAACAAGACATTTTTAAAAACTTGTATCTTTATGATAAAAAATAGAAAGTTCAAAAAGAGTTTTTTATTTATACAAGTTCATCTTCTCCAATTACGTAGAGCATGTCTGCAGGTAACCTAATCCACTCTGTGCGCCTCGAAGCCCAAATATGACATCAGAGGCTGACTGCTTGGGAGACTCTAAAAGGCTGCAGTGGGAGGTATTTATCGCACCACCACCACCCATCCCGAGTTAAATTCCAGGATAGTGTTAGAAGGATCCTACATGGGCTGGGTTGTGGGTGTATGTGACATGGACTTTTTTACTATTATGACATTTTACCCAAATCAATAATTATTTACATCAATTCAATCAGCTTTCAGTGTTACAGAGTGAGGTGAAACAAAACAATGGCTAAATAACCTGGGTTTACTTGTTTTCAGAAGAAACCTAAAGGGCAAGGTGCATGGGGAAAAGGAAATAAAATGAGGATATGAACTCGGGAGAGTAAAGACTGTTAAACAATCCAATTAGTAGCTACAAAAGATACTGACTGACTTAGTGATAAGCAAAGCACCTTCAAATGTTAACTAGTATTAACAAAGGTAAAACTTTTGCTCCCACACACATGGCATCAAAGACACCCACACCACCCACCAAAATCACAGTCCACACTGCTGAAAAAACAAAACCCCTGATTCTTTGATTTTGTCTGAGGACATGGTTCACTGCCACCTGTCAATGCAGCTGTGACAATGAGAGCAGCTGCGCCACCTGGTTTTGCTAACTATACCTTCAAAGGCTGCAGGATCCTAAAGAGCTGCCAGAAGCCTCCAGCCAGACTCGGGCTGGGATTTCTGAGAATGGCCACTCGTGCAGGGAGAACCACCAGCCATGCCCGGCAGACACCAATTCATGATCCTTACTGCTCCATCTCCGTTTCCTTCTCTCTCAATGATTCAACTTGAAAACTCTTTTGTATCTGCTGTAAAAAGTCTTCCATTCCATCAAACCACCTGTTACCCCTCTGAAATCAGCGTGTTTTCCTTTGAGGGGAAGCATACAGAGGTATTTTCTAAACTCGGTGAGCCTACTGTATTCCCCCTCGTGCTTCCCCATGAACTATGCCACACATTCGCCATTTTTCTAACTAAAATGTTCACTAGATACTGAAAAATTAAAAGAGAATACTGGAAAAATGTGAAAGTCACCCAGAACCTCTCACCACACAGAAGTAACTGCTAATATCTAATGGATAGCCTTTCAAGCCTTTCAATGTGCACATAATACTCCTCCTTTTAAAATTTCTTATTAAAGTACAACACATGCGCACTAAAATGGACCCCTGTTTTATTTTTTTTAATGTGTTATTTATTTACTTTCAGGGAGAGGGGAAGGGAGAAAGAGAGGGAGAGAAACATCAATGTGTGGTTGCCTCTCATGTGCCCCCCACTGGGGACCTGGCCCACAACCCAGGCATGGGAATTCCCTGCCCTGACTGGGAATTGAACTAGCGACCTTTCAGTTCACAAGCCAGAGCTCAAACCACTGAGCCACATCAGCCAGGGCACACCCTTCTGTTTTAAAACTTGATTCTCCACACTACTTTGTGTACTGCTTTCTTGCCTTCCCATATTAGGTATACTCCTATCTGCTTCAAAAACAGCCCTCAACATTTCAATATTACTTCTTCTGAAAAGATGTTAATAATTAGTAAAACTGAAGTCTACTTCTGATGAAAATTCACTCTCAAAGCAGGGCTCTTACCATTCCATCCTTAGCATAGAACCTATTACTCAAATGAGTTCTGAATCAGAAGAGCTCAGCCTGCAAAATTCCTGGCTGAGCCCAGTTTCCCAATATAAAAAAGGACAAGAACCCATCATGCTCATAAAGTTCAAACATTTTCATTTTTTGAGGTCTACGGTGAAAGAGAAATCTTTGTCTTCAGCTTTAGGAAAAGATGCGTGAACAAGAGGAAATCATGGGTTTTTTTTTCTTTGTTCATTCCTAATGCCAAAATTAGCATTCTCTGGCTTTCTGTAAATAAAATTATGCAAATAAAAAGTCTAAGACTTAAGAAAACGTATTACAACCTACTCAGGCATTATCCCCTCAGAGGCTGAAGAAGAAACAGGAAATGCAATGTGAAAGGAGGCAAAGAGACCCGGGAAATTTGGTTTTAACTTAATAGCAAGATATTTTCTTTCTTTGTAGCATTAAATGGCAAAGGAATTAAAAAAAATGAGATTTTGTAGTTTAATACTTTTGGTGAAAACTTGGTAACTGGTTCTTAGCTATTTCAAGCAGAACTAGTAACCAGTCAACTTAGCAATGACAGGATCTTCCTTGTGGAAAGGAGAAATATCTTTCTTGATGGAAAATAATTAATGTACTTTACACAGCTTGTATCCAATTATTAGCAAATCTAACATTTTGAATTTTGGTTACAAAAAATTGTGCCCGAAAAGACATTTTGCCACAATTCAACTGAATTTTAGATGTCTCAGGAGTCATTATGAGTTGTGAATTAAATTATAAATAAATGCTGAAGAATTAGAAAGAAAATAATGATTAAGAGATAGGCATTGACATATGGGACAAATATCCAGTCCCATGAAGAAAACAATAAAATACTTTTTACAGGTATAGATCCTGTTTCACAAATCGCTGTATTAAATCAGAGATGCAAATACTTGTTTGCAGCTGACCAGAAAATATGAACTCTGGAATGTAATACAAGACCTGCCAGGACCAAGAACATATACTAGAAATTAACTTTATAACTCAAAGATCTCTTACACATGTCTTCGCTTAGCTGAATTATGTATCATGGACTTGCAAATCCTTCATTAGAATCACAGCATTTCCCAAGAACATGCACACACCGCTAACACGCAATGACTGTTTCACATGTAAGTCCTCATTGATTAACTTAAAGTACCCACATCAGCCACTGCAGGCATGAATTTGACATATATAATTGTATCTTAAAATTGTTAGATTGTATATGCCATGTGAAAAACCCTGCTTTAGTTGTGATCATTCCAGAGGCCTCTCGTGACCTACACCCTTACTTATTACATGAATTCATAACCCTCTCCAAGAGATAAATCAAATGTCAGAGGTCACTAAATATGAGTCAGCCTCCTTCTTGTCATTTTTACTTTTAAGTTGCAGCTCATAAGGCTAAAATGCTCACAGTTCTATATAATTACTTTCTTGGGCACGAAAGCCCATGAAGGGGTTGTGTATGCTTAATCAGAAAAAGCACCCCAACTTGCCCTTAGAAAACAAGTCAGCCAGGAAGCCTTGAGAGAAGGGGCCAAAAAGGTGCTTGTATTTCAACTCCAGTTGGAATAATTTCTAATATTAATAGACATTAAGCATTAACTGTTTAAGCCTCAAAATGCTGCTGAGGAATGCCTTAGATTGGTTCTGCTTACTTCTATACTTTACATGCATTAAACTATGACACTCATCTGCAAAAAAAAAAAAAGATACTGAGGGAGAAATTAATCTTTGTTTTATAATGAGAAAACTGAGGCTTGGAGAAGTCAAATCACCTGCTACAGTTCACAGCTGGTAAGTGGGGAACTAGGTTTGGAACCCAGGCCTGTATCAGAGACAGCCAACCAAAGGCCCCTGGGCTGGTCAGGAACCCAGATTCACTTGGCCCACTCTGTGTTTCTGACAATTTTTTAAAAATATTTTATTTCTTTATTTTTAGAGAAAGCGGAAGGGAAGGAGAAAGAGAGGGAGAGAAACATTAATGTGTGGTTGCCTCTCACATGGCCCCCAGTGGGGAACTGGGCTGCAACCCAGACATGTGTATGTCCTGACTGGGAATTGAACCAGTGACCCTTTGGTTCACAGCCTGCACTCAGTCTACTGAGCTACACCAGTCAGGGCTGTTTCTGACAATTTTTAAATAAATGCCAGTATTAAGAAAATGTTCATACAAAAAAATGCAAATCTCCTACTCTTCTTGGAAATCATTTCCGGCTATACTCGGGGGGATTCCTCAAGGCCACAAGCAGCTGGAACGGAGGAGCCAGTGCCACTTTGCAAACAAACGTGCCAATCCAGGATGCCACAGTCCCACCATGCCCCGCATCTTGCACTTGAGTAGCTTCGAGCATGTGTCCCCTGCTGGGTCCTACAGACAGCTTCGTTTGTTCTTAAGGACATGATTATGTCCTGAGGAAATCAGGGGAGGTCTCCATACACAACTTCTCTAAACACTATAGAGGACACTTGACCTGTCCCAAATTCCTGAGTGGCTTAATTCAGACTGAGCCACTTTAGCTCTGCTGACAAATCTAAGCAGGTTCAGAAAATTCCTTAACCCCAGGACCCGCAGCGTCCTTGATTAAGCTCGACTGTATAAGCTTTAGATCACTCAAAGGGCTTCATTCTTTGGAGGTCAAGCCAGTTACTTACTGTCATATCTGAAGGTGATATTGTGCAGCCCGCTGTTTCTGCTAGCTGGCCCCACTCCCTGTGGGAAAACAGGAAAACATGATGAGGAGTGAAGCCAATTTGCTTTTCCAGCACAGATCCCCATGGAGTCAAAACTCGCGCATGATTGCAGAAACCCAGGGTCATGCCAGTCACTGAGCAGCGCTTCACTCTTTCCACCCACGCCTGCCCCTCTGGCTGCCAAACCCCCCCAGCCCAGGAGATTCCTAACTGCCGGGCCACAGGGATCATGAGCACTCACTTCCCCTAAGACAATAGGAGCATGCTGTTCTGTATTTGGGGCTTAAATAATGATTCATTAACAGTAAAATTGGGAGAGAAATGAGTTGCCAGCTGGAGCCCTACCAGTTGGATCCATTTTGAGCACTGATTGGTTATAAAATTTGTTAACCAGGCACTCTCGTCCAAAAGCTCTATTAAGTCACGACAGATAGGCAATTCCTCAAGTCGAAGGAAACAGGTTTCTCATTCCAAGACCAGGAATGAGTGTGGGAACAAGCTGTTACTTTTAATGAGAAAATTCTTCATTGCATCCATACCTTTGCTTAGAATATATAGGGTGGGTCATAAAAGAAAAAGAAAAAAAAAAAGACTTTAAAAGGTCTAACTCTAACTCTTGGTGATGTAGCTGTTAGCCATCTGCACTCTTAACAGCAGGGATAACAACTTCACCAGACTTCCCACTTTAATTACAGCATCCGCAGAGGGAGCCCTGGAATCCTCCTGTTGGTCCTGCCTTTTCCTAACCCACCATTTATCCATCATGGGAAAGAGTAGCTACAGATCCACCAACTCTGACTTAACCGTTTCTGTAGTTATCTGAAAATGCGCTATTCAGCATTAATTGCAGAATTCTCCGAAATATGTTAATTCTGAAATGCTAAATGATGGGAAAATATTCTAGCCACACAACTGAAGTTTCCACTCAATAAGGGGGATGTTGGGGAAACCATATGATGACAGCCTGGTATTTAATGGGCAATTGTTACACCGAGACAAAAAGTGCAGAACACTTCTGATGGAAACCGGGGTCTCAGACCACAGCCCCAGCACATCCGTATGCTGCAGGCATGCTCACACTGCTTACCCTGGAGCCAGGCACGCCCGCTGAAACTGTATCCCTGAGCTCAGATAAACGTGGACCTTGGGAAAGCACAGCTGCGCAGAAAGGGACAGACAGGGACGCACACACACACACCATTCTAATTAAAGTGAGGAGTGAGCAGTAACAAAATCTAAGTCAACATGGCATACCAGCCCGAGAACTCCTGGGCTGGCCACCCTCCTTCTCCAGCTCTCCTCCTGCCATCCTCCCTTCCCCTACATATACAAGACTCCAGAATTTCTCACCTGAACTGAAACACTTTGGAAAGTGTTGTTACCTTATTAAAAGCCTAAACTCTGCCATAAATGCTTATAGAACAGGCCAGTCTGTGCAACTACAGGACACTCAACTTCCAGATGGCCAAGACCAGAGCAACTTGACCAAGCAGGAGGCCAGGAGACAATGCAATCCCCACAACCCTCCTGTACTGCCAAACACCCAAACCACACCCTGCCCTCCCTTACAAATCCCCAGGACATAAACTCACTCACCATCCATGAGGAGCCAGACAACGTGCCAGGTACAGTGGAGAGCAAAGCAGCCACTGTCCCTGCCCTCAGGAGCAAAGTAACTAGATATGTGGATCACACAAAGGGCACACAGACAAATCTCAAATCATATCCAGCCCTCCAAGAAGTCTCAATGTAGATGGCATACAAGATATATGTAGAGGGGGGAAAGCCAGCCATAAATAATCATACAGTATATGAAATGCCACAGGCAGCACCTCAGGAAGGATGAACCAAGGGTAAAGATGACCCATATCAGACGCTTCAAAGAGGGAAGGATAACTGAGTCAGAAGGGACAGGAAAAGGGAACATCATGGTAGGGAAACAAAAATGCAATCTAGAGACCAAGGTAAGTATCTCAATCTTTTTATCTTCCAACTGATGCCAATGGCAAACCATTTCACTCCAATAGATCCAGGTCTCCTCCCCTGAGTTTTTAAGAGACTGTTTGCATGACTTTACCCTGGGAAGGATGTAAGGAGTATCTTGTGAAGCTATGAAAAAGAAGCACTTTTCAAAAGGGAAATGCATTCTGTTTAATAGCATGCTCCATGGTACATAAGACTCTGGTGATCAATCACCTTACTTGTAGGACTTTGTCAGCTTTTCCTCTTTTTTCCCTGTCCTCCCTGTATTTCTACTGCAACATGTTTTTAACAGAAAATCATTAGGCACTTGCAATGAGCAATGTAGTATAGAAAGGAGCCGAAGACAGTGAGATGTTCTATATCACTTGTACATACAAGAACCTAAATCCCTCCAAATAAGGTCTCTGTGATGTGTGTGGAGCTGTTCCAAATGAACTGGCCTCAAAGGATGGTGAGGCTTGCACGCAGAGTCCTTCACTACTCACTAAGCATTCCACCTGGACCCTGATGGGCTGGGCACTTAGCCCTGAACTAGACCTGGATCCTGACCTCAAGAGACTGTGGCTACTGATGTGCAAATCTGCCCTCCTTCCTTTGCTCCAAGCCCACCACAGGCTTCCTGACCTCCCTAAACCATTCCTGATGTGGCACTCCTTTCTACCCTCTTCCAAACCCTTCTGGGTACTGCACTTCAGTGCAGCATGCTCTTGAGCACTTCCATATTCCCGGGAAGCCCTTCCTATCACCCTAATCCTGCTCCCCCATGGGCTTCCCACCCTACTCCAGACCCTACGACACTATCTTGCTGATCCTTCAGTCTGCCCATATACTCATTTGATGCGAGCATGGTAATTTCACTGGCATGGCACACCTGCCAATGTAGATACAAAATGGTAATTCCGATTCCACAGAAAATCAGATACCAAAAGACCCTGTGACCGTCCAAACCTGCATGGAGCTTGGAAGCAAAAGATATCATCACAGGTACCAGCTCTTGCATGCACTCTGAAGACCTTTCACTCTTCGAAGTCACAGAAGGCATGGCTTTTCAGTACATGCATCAGCCAGGTGGTCCATCAGGTAGTCCTCAGCTCACACCTGAATAATGCTTCCACTGCTCTAGAGCCCCCAGTAGGCTGAGCTACAGTGCCCAGGCTAGCCCACAGAGCACTGCTCTTTTCTTTACACTGTGCACTGGAGAACAGAATAACAGAACCCCCAGACATGCCCACATGATAATGCTGAGAACCTATAAATGTTTTGTTTACACGGCAAAAAAATGCGGATGTTATTCATTTTAAGCATCCTGAGATGATGTTATTCTGGATTATACAGGTCAGCTCAAGGTAATCACAAAGGTCCTTACGAAAGGGAGACAGGAAAAGCAGAGTCTGAAGGAGGTGTGATCATGGAAGCAGGTATGATAACGGAAGCAGAAGGCAGAGAGAAGAAGAAACAGAGAGACACTGACTTAAAGATGCTGTGCTACGGGTTCTGAAGGTGGAGGAAGAAGAGGCTAATTAGCCTTCAAATCCAGGCAGCCTCTAGAGGCCGGAAAAGGGAAAAAATAAAAATAAAAATAAGGGATTCTCCCCTCCAGTCTCCAAAAGGAGCCAGCCCTGCTAACACCTTGATTTCAGCCCCACAGCACTCATTTTGGAATTCTGACTTCAAAAACTTTTAAGATAATAGCCCCAACCAGTGTGGATCAGTTGGCCGGGCGTCATTCCACAAAATCAAAGGCTGCCATTTTGATTCTTGGTTGGGAAGCACACCTGCATTGTGGGTTCAGTCCCAGTTGGGGTGCATACAAGAGACAACTGATTGATGTTTCTCTCCATCTCTTTTTCCCTCCCTTCCCCTCTCTAAAAATAAATAAAATCTTTTAAAAAACTTTAAGATAACAAAGTTGTGCTGTTTAAGTCACTAAATTTGTGGTAATTTATTACAGCAGCCATTGAAAGTTAATACACACATATAACCAGCTGCAATATAGATGAAATGGATTTTTTTCCCCACTCAGATGGTGTTTTCTCCCTCTTACTCCCTCCAAGGAGAGAGAAGAATGATCATCGATGGCCAATGGCAGCTATCTAAGCAACACCAAGAGCTGACTTCAGGCTCAGGAGAGAACACTCCATCTCCTCCTCGTGGTTTCAGGTGCACTACACGTTCAGAGAAACTTCTCTAGTAGCAAACTATAGAAATGATCCCTGAAAGTATAGTTTGATGAAATGGATATTGGTGTCACACACACACCATTGGCTGTCATTGTTCCCCTCTTACACACACCCACAGCAAACTGATCACTTGTCACTGCACGCCCTCCCACCCTGGCTGCAGGCAGACTCGGAACACTCGTCTCTCTGACCTGCTGCTTGAGATTTTGTCATCCCAGGTATAGGCTTCTGTGGGCCAGCCTGGGGCTTGTCTGGGATATGAGTGGTTAATGGAATGAGCTTTGGGAGTTGCACAGATGTGTGTTCAAATCTGTGCAACTTTGCAGCTGCATGACCTTGGGCAAGCTTCTAAACCCTCCTGAGCCTCATTTGCCTGAGCTACATATAAAGTGTGAATAAAGCTTTCTGGATCAGGCTGGTGTGGGGGCTATGTGAGATGACACATACACGCTATTCTGCACAGCAACTGACACAACACTGAAATTGTTATTTCACCATTCCTGTCTGAGAAGATTCCTGCCCTAATACATAACATGAAAGTATCCCCTACGAGAAGATACAGGAGGCAGATAGTGGGACACTCACAGGAAGTGGCATCTTCAGGCATGATCTGTCTCCAGCATCCAGACCTTGTGAGAGAAGAGGCAGACGGACAAGTGGCAGAAGGTACTAACCACCAAACTAAGGAATGTGTTCTGCTAATGGTCTTGGTGGGAACAGGGTGACGCAGTGACTACATTGCTCATAAGTGCTCAAGTTGGACAAGACAGAAAGAGACTGAGGGCAAAAGGCAAAGTGACCACAGCAGTTCCCTATACACTCCCCCGCCACCCAATGCTTGCCCCACAGTCCTGGGCCTGGCATGTAGTCAGCCCTTGATAAATATTAGTTGTCTGTCTGAATTAATGAATGCATGATCCAGTCAGGTAATACATACAGAGAATCCAGGAGGACCTAGCTTGGTATGACAGGGTGATTTATAGGCTTAGAATCAAGGCCCACCCTAAGAACAGAGATAAAGCAACTTATAAGCAGGCCAACAGCTTTGGAAGCTGTCAGGAAACAATTCCAAGCTTTTACTTACTACACCTGTTTTTTTTTTGTTTTTTTTTTTTTACTAGAAATTCAAACAATTTATTGGTGGAGTCAAATTATTAAAATGGTTCAGAACAGTGACTTTTGCAGTTACAATAAATTAAACAATAAGCCCAAAGGAATCAACACATTAGCATTGGTTTGTTCTTTGCTCTTGAGTAGTTTTCTTTTTTTTTTCATTTTTTTCCTTTTTTTTTTTAAATTTTTTTTTCTTTTAGATTTTATTTATTTATCTTCAGAGGGGAAGGGAAGGAGAGAGGGAGAGAAACATCAATGTGCGGTTGCCTCTTGTACGTCCCCTGCTGGGAACTGGCCTGGCAACCCAGGCATGTGCCCTGACTGGGAATCGAACCGCGATCCTTCGGTTCGCAGGTCCGCGCTCAATCCACTGAGCTACACCAGCCAGGGCCCATTTTTTTATTTTATTTTTTTAAATCAGTATTTTTTAATTGTTGATATTGTACAGTTTTCTGTCTTTTACCCCGCCCCAGCCTACCACCCCAGCCCTCCCCACCTTCCTCCCATTTCCACCCCCCATAGTTTTTGTCCATGAGTCCTTTATACTTGTTGCTCTAAACCGTTCCCCTTTTCCCCTGAAATTCCCTCCCCTCCCACTCTGGACACTGTCAGACTGTTCTCAAATTCAGTGTCTTTGTTTATATTATGCTTGTTTGTTTGTTTTGTTGATTAGCTTCCTGTTAAAGGTGAGATCATATGGTATTTGTCTTTCACTGCCTGGCTTATTTCGCTTAGCATGATACTCTCCAATTCCTTCCATGCTGTCGCAAAGGGTTAAGCTGATGATTAAGAATACTTGTTGGTTGTCTGTTGTTTAAAAACTATAAATGCCAATGCTGTGGCCGTAGGGTGTCATATCCTTAGTTCATTAACCACCCCCATTTGCTGCACTGATGTCAACTTTTAATTTGCTCCAATATGAGCTAAGAAGCAAGCCCCAGGTGCCTGAAGCTCTGCTATGAACACTGGGGTAGTAAGCAAGGACGACAAAGGCACCAAATGGGAACATAATGGAGAAAACATCTTTTACTCAGGAAGTGGGGAGAGTAACCTGTAAGTGCTATAAACGAATAGAATTCAAAAGGCAAAAATCCACACCATGCTCCATCCATATGGCAAAGAAGCAAAGACCTGGACACAAAGACAGCCCCAGGCAGGATCCCACAGAGCAGCCAGCAGCACCACCAGGGGCCATGGGAAGGCCGATTTCCTGAGGGCCCCCAGGGATCCTGGGCCCTCTGAAGATACCAATTTCCCAGAGGACATTACCAATCCAGCTCCACAACAGTTTAACTGCCATTCTGGAAAAATGCATTTTGAAAAGGACCGTGCTAGTTATTATAGTGCCCCCCTTTACCAGTAGAAGGCAGGCCAAACAGTGAGGTTTAAACAAGACTGCTTTCAAATCAATTAAGGAACTTTCAGAAAGCTGGTAATATTTTAGTGAACTGACTTTGGGTGAAATTTATAGAAAGGCATTTGTCAGAAAGAACCGAAGAGGATGGTTTTTTTTACAGGTACACTGAGTAACTAATTAAAACTAAGGGTGGTTCTTTATTTTCCATCACGTTTCCTCCATTGTGGTTTCCACTGTGTCTATGAGATTAAAAAGACAGACAGCTCTGTGAGGCTTAAAATGAAAAACGGGACAGGCGCTCCTTGCCTATGACCAGTGGACACGATGAGGGCAAGCAGCAGACCATGGGGTCAATTTATTCCATGCAGGTTCAGATGGTTTCATAAACAAAGACAGATCCCACTTACTTCACTTCAAACCTTTAACTTAAAAAAAAATTCAGCAAAGGCAGAGAAGCCCCAGGTGATGATGTAAGCCAAAGAGAATGCTGGCAAACCCAAAACACAAGGAAAATAAATCACAAAGCCAGCTTGCGCCTGGATCTATTCAAGAAACTTGCTCCACATTCCGGGGAGCTGTTCTTCTCACTCCCCATGTACGTGTCAGAAACAAGGATGCCAGCCAGCTGTCTGATGTGAGGAGGTGAGTTCTTGGACGTCTAGTGGGGACACACAGACTCTGGGGGAGTGCCGGTGTGTTCCCACCAGCAATTACCACGTCAGCCCAAAAAGACCCGGAGATCTTAAGCTAATTAGAGAGATTTGCTCAAGGAGGTAGGAAATCACTGCTCCAAAGCATTGCCTGTGCACCAGACCAAAGCCGTAATCATGATTCATCTCTGACATGTTGCTAATCAGCACACACATGTTCCTAATTTCATGCTCCCCAAAGGAAAGCTGAAGGGACAATTGTTTCTGAGCTCTAACGTGGAGCCAACCTATGCCAAGTTACCATGTGTCCTCTTATCAAACTGAGAGCTTGAGTTTTCATCTAAGCTTCTTTTCACTAGCCCACCCCCACCACCCCTACCCCACCAAGGAAATCCACTCACAGCAATAAAGATGCGTTAAAGGCATTTATGACTTGTTTCTCGCACAGTGACCTTTTTTCTTTATTTTTTAGTTGACATATAATTGACATATAACATTATATAAGTTTAAGGTATACAATGTTTGATACATTTATACATTACAAAATGATAGCAATTTTTCCAAATGGTGGTGGACTAAATGGAATTTCATATATTTTAAAATGCCCTTCCCTGCTCAAGTTTATGATTTTTATATTGTTTTGCCACAGGAACATGCACATGAAGTTAAAGTCCAGAGACACACACACGGACTTTTCCCCTGTGTATGAAAACAAAACAAAGCTCTGCAGCCTCCTCGGTTTTCACAGAGCAAAAGCCCTAGTGCTCTGTCCAATAGTCTGTTAAGGGTCTGGGCTGTGTGTTCTCTCCTGTGGCTGATACTCACAAACAGACAGGATTGTTCCACTTTTCCAATTCTCAAAACGTTAAAAGCAAGCTATAAAACATGCCTCTGGATGGAGAGCCAGACCTTTCCCCTCCACTGCACACACCACTCCCATCCACTCAAATGAGAACCGCATGTCAGAGAACTAGCATCATAAAGGTAACAGTCAACCCATCTGTAGTTTCAAAAGCACACACAGACAACTCACAGACAGATTAACCGGCTTTCTGTAAATACTGTGTGGGAAGAGAACAATCAACCACCGAAAAACACTCAGTCTCCCAGAAAAACAGCTCTCTGCTCCTCCCGCTTTGCTGGTAAAGGTAGTTACAAAGACTTCACTCCAGAAGCCCGAGAAAGTATCTCCCTGCAAGGGCAAAAGAGTGATTAGACAACAGAGGAAAACTGAAAGCTATAAACATGATTGTTATGCCTAAGCTCAGAGGAAATGTTCGGATCAAAACAAAATTACTAATAAAAAGCCTTAGGACCACACAGAGAGTGTGCACTGAATTGTGCTGACTTCAAATACCGTTTCCGAGGCTCAGGGACGGAGTCTCCAAATACTGTATCACATCTGGAATTCTGCTTTTACAGCACAAATGCCTGCAGAAATGGGGGATTGTGACGTTGCCATGGGGACCCAGCCGCCTCCAGCCAGGCAGGTCTCCAGTGTGCCCCACACATGTGCTTCCTTCAAGGTGGATTTCACATATTTTGAAATTATGGAAGTCCACCCTTTTAGGTTTTAATGCTAATCGAAACATCACAGGCTATGCTAGAAAGCAAGGCGACTCCTGTCAGCCTGTTATTGCTGTCCACATGGTGGTCTTGTACAGAAAAGTGTCCTTAAAATAACAGTGGGAAGCAGCAAGTCAACATTAGACCCCTTTTCAAAAGTTATTTGTGGTTCACCCCCCTTCCTCTAGGAGGGAAACAGGCTTCAGACATCCTTTTTAAACTCTTGTTCTCTGGCTACAAAAACCCAAGTGAATCCACCTGCGCACAAAGCTGCCTCCCACTGCCTGTCTACGGGAGGAGGCTCCGGGTTCCACGGTTGCCAGCAATGAGCCACTGTTGTCATTCCAACAGGGGTAGCAGCCAAGACAGAGGGTCTTCACTTGTAGCTGTTAATGACCCTGTTGTTGTGAGGGAGAAAGGGTTCCTAAATCCTACAGGTGCTCCTGTGAGAAACACTCTTTATCCAATTCCCCCCCCAGAAACATCTCTTACACAACTTGGGGGCATTCTCAGGGCTCCCCAAGGCAACTGAGGGCTTCACAGGTCCCAGGTCCAAAGCCACGTTTAAACATGAAGAATCCAGAGACCCCCACTTTGTAACGATGGGATGCATCTGTACTTCCCTAGGACACAACCTTTCCAACAGACCCTCACAAGTGGGAATTAGGATACACACAGCTGAATGTAACCCCCCTTTGGTGCCAGCAGGTGTCCCCCATCACTCCTCATCCTGCCAGAGTCCTAACTCCCCCTGAGTCCCCAGCTGGCTCAAAATCGTGATCAAGACCCTCACAGCTCTTTCCCCCCAGGCCACTCTCCCATCAGTTCTGACTCGAATGTTCCAAGCTCAAGGAACAGTGGCCCTTCTCATATGTTATCTGCCTCTCTGCACTGCATGGCCGTTCCCAGAAAATTTCCTGAGGGAGGAAGGAATCAGCCCAACCAGAGGCGAAGTGACAGTCATCAAGCCCCATAGGCAACTGGAGAGGGCTCAGACCTCCAGGTTTTCAGCCCTGCCCTGGCTCAGTGTGACCTCCTGATTGAACCACTTCTATCTAGTCTCGTATATACCACTTCCCAAAATGTCCCTCTGCGATGTGGCCAGGTTTGTGAACGTGTATCTATGTGTGTACAAGTGCACGCATGCACGCACATGCACCAGGAAGTCAGCAACTCCAGGTGTTAACACTTAGCGCATCTTGCCCAGCCCCCTCCAGCTTGAGGCTGGCCGCCTGGGAGCCGGACGCAGCAATTAGGCCCTTCCCAGGTCAGGAGCCTTTGTCCCTTCACTAACATCATTAGTGTCTGACTTCCTGGCACAACGAGGCCTCCTGGGGGGCAATCGCTGGCTGACCGGGGCAAGGCATTAGACTTCCTTTGTCAAAGACCCTCAAATGTTAACAAGCATGTGAACAAGCTTCTCCTCCTCAGCTCCCCTCCTCAGCCACTCCTCCAGCCCACCAAACACTCAAGGGATGATCCTCAACAGTCTTGGTTCTCCCAAACTTCTGGGAATCTGAGTTACTTGAGAAAAATACCAAGTCAACTTCCTAGAGTCATTCCCCTGCGAGCATAAGCCACGCCCACTTACTGAGTGTCTGCTGGTCACCAGCCCCGTGTCATCTGTCCAGCATTAATGAAGGTGAAAATAAACAAAGGTGAAGGTGCTCAGACAACATGAATCTCAGGCTGTCCCACACCCGGCCCCATGCGCCCCGCCCCCATCAGCACAGGCATCCCACTCATGTGCACTCATGGGCTAAAGTGCAAGATACAAGGACATGCTGAAGGTCTGAATAACACCCTGAGCCTCAAACACAGATCAGATCTGCAAGTGGCGAGGGTGTAAATTACAACATAGCCGCAACCCTGTCACCAACCCTCCATCAGCAGAACTGTCACCACCAGGGTCACAATCGCTGAAACCCTCTCATTTACTCAGCATCCCTCCCAACAGAGGGTCTCAGCTATTTATTTTGGGGGGACACAGATGTCTCTTGAGAATTTGGTGAGAACTGGGACACGCACTCAAGTTTCCACACAGCTATTTCAGGAGGCCTCTGGACCCCTGAAATCCATCCGGGCCCCTGACCTGCCTGTCTTATCAATAGCTGGGTAGCTTAACAGCACATCTGGAGAAAGACATGAATGGTTTAGTGATCTGAGAGAAACTTTGACAAAAACAAAATTTAAATGGTGGAGCCAGGTAGCTGGAAGTAAAATCTGTTTTAAACAGAACCCTACATTAATGCCTCAACTTATAGGTTGTGTTTGTTACAACTCTGTAATGAACATTTTGTCCAAGATGTTGGGACTCATGAACTTTACAAAGTAGTGACATAAAAGGCAACTACTTTTGCTGTTAGGCACACGAGTTCATTAAGAGCGACTAGGCTATCACTTTTTAGATCCCAGGTGACAAATGTCCCGTCTGCAGTCAATATCACTGAACTAAGTTTAAAAAATAAACTACAATTTGGAAAATTCTTATTCCTTTTCTCCCATCCTTAAATGGAAAGGGACAAAGAGTGTATAGAAGACAGAGAGAACAGCTGATTTTTCCCACTCCTGCTCAATTACTGCCTCTGTGGTCTACGGTGTTTGTGGGCAACACACAAAATTAGGTTAGGTTTTGGATGCACTGTAGAAATATCTGCCCAAGAGCCACTGTGGAGGATAGTCTAACTCCAATTTTCCAAAAGGAAGAATAAGCTATGGCTTTGATTTCTCCAGACATACCAAAACTCACTTCAAGCTTCAAAAATAAAATGTTGGTAGACAGAGAAAGGACACCATCGCTTCCAGGATGCCAAGTCCCTCACAAGTTTATTTTTATGAACCTCACAACTTTCAAAGGGTAAATCATTTCAATTTCACTACTGGTTCTGATTTTTTACCATTTGCCAAACTAGTTTTAAAATCATAGGCAATCGGAAGGATATATTCAAGTGCTAATGATCCCTGCAACTTTAGGCCTCCCCACTTCTTGGATGGAAGCCAGCAGTCTGCCCTTAAACCATAAGTAATAAATCTAGAAGACTCCTTTTTCCTAATTTCCCAATGATACCACATGGAATTCGCATTAAAGCGCAAACACACACACAATAACATACCAATTAAATCATTGTGTGATTCAGTCCAGGAAGTAACTGTGTTTACCAAGAAGTATTCAGCTTTGTTTTAATTTCCTTGAACAGCTAGAACGTCATTTATTCTGTGAAGGAGGGCAGAGAATGATGTAAAAATGAAGTATCACTGTTTTGGTCAATTTCAGATTTAGGTAAACTTTCCTTGTGGGTGAAGGAGGCAGTGAGGAGTTCTGGGTAATGAATGTCTCCTGGCATGACTGGAATAGAGAGGTAAATTAGAAAGCAAATTTGCATGAGGCAGACAAGGCAAATCAAACGGCAGGCAGGAGCGTACTTCCTCCCTGAGGAATTGTCCTCAGTGGGTTCCTGCTCCTTTCCAATGGGGTTGAGGCAAGCTAATGGTACCCATAACCTTTTAGGCCAGGCAACAAGAGAAATCAATGCAATTGTCCTTTTCCTGAGGCTTCCCATGGAGAAATGTTTACAAAGTGGTCAAAGCAATATGATGGAAATAAATCTGAAGCCTATAACGTTTTCTCATGAAGTCAGGGTGAAACAGAGACTTACCAGAAAAGATTAAAAGCAGCAATTAAGTACTTTAAAAAATAAAATAAGGGAGGTCCAAAGGTTCTGGTTAAAAAGATTTCAAACCAAGCCCTGCCAGGTGTGGCTCAGTGGATTGAGCACTGGGCTGCAAGGCAAAGGGTCACTTGTTCGATTCCTAGTCAGGGCACATGCCTAGGTTGCGGGCCAGGTCCCCAGTGTGGGACACATGAGAGGTAACCACACATTGATGCTTCTCTCCCTCTCTTTCTCCCTCCCTTCCCCTCTGTCTAAAACTAAATAAATAAAATCTTTTAAAAACTACTTTAAAAAAATTTCAAACCAAGATTGAGGAGCTGGGCTGACATGAGGCCAGGTGGCAGGGCAGCAGCACTGTTGTGTGGGACACAGAGCCAGTGCCTTCATAGGTCACTGATGAGGAAAAGCCTCAGACAGGCAAGGCCAACCTCCAACCAGGGACCTGGCCTGCAACCCAGGCACATGCCCTGACTGGGAATCGAACTGGCAACCTTTCAGTTTGCAGGACGATGCCCAACCCACTGAGCCACCCCAGTCAGGGTAGGCTTTTTTATTTTTATAAATATAACAAACTTAAGGCAAAGAAAAGGCAAGAGGTGACAGTGGGCAAAAGAAAAAGAACACATGAAGAGGCGAGTACAGGAGGCAGCCCTGAGTGGGGCAAAACAATTCTCTTCAATTCAAGGAAGATAGCACGTGTGGTGTAAATGATGCCAAGATGGGGGATGAGACAGTGGGAAGATGAGGGTCCAGTCTGCTGCCACTTCCCTGGTGAAGTATGTGGTGACATCATCTAAGGTCAAGAGGAAAAAATCGAGAATCACCCATCTGCAGAGAGAGGAACAAATGTGAAATCTTCAGATCAAAAAGTAAACTTATAGAGAAGTGTCTTTGGAAGTTTGTCCATCTGTGGCCCTGAATATAAACTGAAACCATGCGATCTGGTCACTAGTTTTTCTTCAGGGAAGTTCAGCTCTTCTGGTGTTGACAAAGTAGGTGAAGGGGGTTCATTCAAAGGTGGAGAGAAGGTCAATGGTGGTAAAATTGTAAGAGAATGCTCAACAGACAGTAGAATCCAAGCTGGGGATAAGGAATGAGGGCAGACAGCACGGTGAGCAGTAGACACTGCTGAGGTCAGTTTCTGGGAAGTACTAATGAGGACTAGAGAAACAGTTGGATGGATGCATAAGAATCAGTGGCTCTAACACAGAGGTTGACAAAATTTTTTGTGAAAGGCCAGATGGTATCTTAGGCTTGATGTTCATTCAGTCTCTGTGACCACTACTCTACTGTGGATCATAGTTTTCTGAGCTCTGCCCTCAAGGATAAGAAGGCAAAAATAAGAGACCAGAATGACTGAAACCAACACACGGTACAGAAAAAGTAGGTTTACAGTTGTTCATATGAAAAATACAATAATTAATAAGTAAACAATAACACAAGAATAAACTCTGAGTTTCACATACTCACAACTGTAAGGCTGCCTCTGCCCTGCCCTATGCCACTGCTGTGGTCAGTCATGACTGGTAACAAGGACTGGGGCAGTGCCACCCACAGTGTGCTGGGCATTTGCTACCAATTAGACACCAACAAAGAGTGAGAGGAAGCATTCAGAAACTTTTATAGCAAGTTGAAATAGTAATTTTATGTCTGTTCAATCTAATTATTAAAAACAAACCTTAAATTCTGAAAAAAATTGAAAGCAAAAGAAATTTCAATACAAAGAATATGAAAGTCTTCCCTCATCAACAATACTATATTATATACTTCAAAATTGCTAAGAGACTAGATCTTAAATGCTCTCATCACAGAAAAGAAATGATAATAATGGACATCACTGGGGTACTAGCTAAAGCTATGGTGGTCATCACACTGCAATATATAAATGTATCGAATCAGCATGCTGTATACCTCAAACCTACATATACAATGTTATATGTCAATTATATCTCAATTTAAAAAAAGAATAAAATCTCCCTAAGCCTTCTTCCCTTCCCATCATTTGAAGGCTCTTCCAGACTGTCCCTACTGCATGCATCACACGGACTATGAGTTGACTTAACTTAGGCCCTAATATAAGAAACATTTGTTCTGATAAATTTCTACCAGCTAATGCAGTTCCTTTCGGGAGGACTGTGTGGGACCAATGGGTAAAGAGCAAAAGATCCTAATGAGGTGAGAATTAGGACCGTTGGGCTAGATTCTAAGGGTCCAGCAAGCTCTAATCAGCCATCATTTCTATTATTAAAAAGGAGTAAAGCAGGCCCTGTCGCCTGCTCTAAAGCAGGCTGTGCACGTGGAGAACGCAACAGGACAGAGGGATTGGAAGGTTTCTCGGTGCACAGTGCACGCGTGTGGATATTTCAGGAGGTTGCTGGCTGATCGGAGTGTCCTCAAAGCTATTCTGTAGGACAACAATGTTACTGTAATTTATCCTACATGTCTTTTAAATTATACAAATGTAGGGGATTTTATGATTAGTTGGTTGGTTTCATGTGAAAACCAGAGCTGTGTGAAATTAAAAGGGAAACTGGCAAGTCCAGGCTGCCCACATCTTCATTGTACATGCCAATCACATGTAGCCTCTTGGAGCTCCACCTCTTTAGAATTGGGGCGGCTGAGAGGATAAGCAGGGGAGATAAAACAATTTGCTAAAAATTGTAAATTCCACTTTGTGATTAGAACCACAATACACATGCAGCCTGGGTATTGAAGGAGAAGGAAATCATCACTTCAAAACCTTGGCCTGATCTAAAAGCAGCATTTAACTGTACCCTGAGGTTCTCTCCTCGTTTATTTATGGAAAACTTCAGCTTAGGCCCCAGAATTTATCAACAGATGTCTCAAGGGCTAGAAATATGCTTTACAATGGGATGGCCATTTGAGTGACTAAGAGTAAGGCTCCTCTATGAGTTTACAATTTGGTATAGAAAACAAAGCTAAAAGACATAAAATTAGAGTTTATAACATTATATTTTATAGAATGAATGTGCTAACTTATGCAATTGAGCTCCAAGTGAAATAGGATTTCAGAGAAGGGGCTGTAAACAGAGGAAGGCTCATCAAATGAGAAGTGTCTTCACATTGGAGGCAGGTCACTAGCTGGACCCCAGGGCAAGTTCAGTGGTGAAGCAGGGAGGGGCAGACCATTTTAAGCAGATACAAACTCAGAGAACACCTGTAACAACTGCACCACCCACATGGTAAGCATTCAATAAATGGCTGCTACTCCTCGTGATGATTCAGAGCCTTCCTCATCGGCCAGAACAGACACTTCTGGCAATCCTGAAGTAACTGACCCAACACCCTCATCCCTTCCATGTTAAACAGTCCTACCTGGCCTGAAAGCACGGGCATGGGCATCACAGGGATGGGATGGGAAGTGGGCTCAGTTTTGCATATGGTGCATCTTGGAGTCAGGCAAGACCTAAACAAAGTGGTCCTTACAGATGTGGGCACAAGCTTGATTTGGCAGGCAGGAGTTTAGGGAAGGGTCTCTGAACCAGGCCAAGGTGGCAATGGGCCAGGCTGAGAGTGAGGAGAAAAGAAAGAGGCAATAAAACAGCAGCTTCAAAGGATGAACCAAAAGGGCCAGAGAGTTGAATCAAAGGGATGAGTCAGTCCCCAGGGCCTGAAGACTGGAGGTGCCAAGAATAAAACAGAAAAGATGGGTGCTGGAATCTCACTGCTCACCCCGCCTTATTTTCAAGATAAGCCTGATTTCCTGCCCTGAACACAAATGGGAGGCATTTAGGAAAGAGAAAGGGGTGACCTGATCACCATTCTCTTCCAATTTTTTTCTTGTCTTCCCTTCATGACCAAAAAAAAAAAAAAAAAAAAAAGAAGTCACCAACTTTTGGTATTAGTACCACAGAGGCCCAAAGGGGACGTCTCCATATGCATCTCTCTAATCTTCCCCAGTCACTCCTGAAAGTCACCTTGACTTTCCTGTCTACACTTAGGGTAAACCAGTGCCATGCTCTCAGGTAGAACTCCAAAATACTTAAGAGAGAAAGAACACCCAGAAACAAAGGCCCTTTGTTAGCTTTTACCAACTCTTCATCAAAATTCCTAAAGATCAGAATCACTAAATACAATCTTTAAAATCTGACACTGGCACAAAAGGACAGATACTGTAGGATTCCTCTTGCACGAGGCATGTGATATCATCAAATTCATAGAGACAAACAGTTGGATAAAGGGGTTGGGAGCGGGCAGAGGAGGGAAGAATGGGGAGTCGCTGTGTAATGAGTACAGAGACTCAGTTTAGGAAGACAAAGGTCCAGGGATGGATGACGGTGTTAGTTGCACAACAATGTGAATATACTTAATGCCACTGAACTGAACACTTACAAAGAGTCAAAATGGTAAATTTTACGTACATTTTACCACCATAAAAAACCCACAGATTTTGAGCAGAAAAATAACAGCAATGAAACGGTGTTGAGGCCACGTTTGCAGGAAGAATTAGGAAGCTGGACAACTGGAGTTCAGGCCAGGGAGGCACAACTACCTCCCCTCAGAAAGGTGTCCAGATGTGAGGTGATAAGGGTGGTGATGGTGGGAAGATGAGGAAAGGACTTCTTTGAAAGGCATTTTTAAGAAAAAATTGTGGGACTCTGTGACAAATGTGATACAGAAGTGACAATGGAATGTTCAAAGGTGACTTGAGGGCTCCTATTTTGGGAACCTGGAAGATTCGTGATTTTACAGCAATAAAGAATACAGTAAAGAATAAAGCAATAAAGAAAACACTGGGGAAGGAGGAGTTTTTCTTTTTTAAGGGGGAAGAAACAGTGACCGTGAAGTGACTACAGGCTATCTTCTAATACCATTTTTTTTGGGGGGGGAAACGTAGATTTGAAGGCAAGAAGTCATGTGTGAAGTCATACTACAGAAGCTTAAGGACAGATGGGCTCATTAATAGGAGGAATAAAAAGGAACAAAGGACCAGGAACTGGTTTTTGTGAGACTTACCAAAGCTAGGGCACGTGAGGAGGAAAAGAAGACAGAAAAAGTAAGGCTGGCAAAGCAGAAGAGGAACCAGAGAAGGCCTTTAGGCAAAGAAAAATGAAGTAAAATTGAAATAAAGAATATCAAATAGGTTGCATGTAGAAGAAGGTCAAGATGGATATTTTCAACATGAAACCTACCTTTCTGATTATACAAATCCCTGAGCAAATAATTATAGAACAGATCCTCCATATAAATTCCCAAGTCCTTGGCTGCTATTCAGACTCATCCCTGGTTTCCTATAAACATAGGAAGCATATCATAAGAACTGTCTAAATGAAACCTTTTCATGTGTTTGAAAACTTAGAGAGATAACAAGTGATACTGGCGCTGGAAAAGGCTCTGAAAGACTTCGGTTCACCGTTAGGGCTCAGTGTGCACACATCACACTCAGCAATTTGGAGGCAAAGCTACCCTCACGGCTCAACATCCTGCCAAGATAGCCCTCCGATCTCCCACATTATGGAGAAGAACACGGGACCCCAAGTCACGATGCTCCCCAATTCTGCTCAGTGCTTTACAGTTAGAGCCACTGTTAAATTAGCAAAACCTTTTTGCAGTTTTTGAAATAATGCTATCTGAAAATTATAAAGGCAACCAACATTGAACTGATAAACTAATTACTAGTTCTAAATCAGGTGTTTTTTTTTAAACCAAATACTCTTAACTAACTTGTCTAATAGCCAGCATTCAGAGTAACCAACAAGTTCCCAGAACGCAAAGAAAAATAAAAATTCAAAAAAGATAAGCTAAAACATTATAGTATGACTCCAAGTTGTCCAGCTAAATTTCAGTATAGGCAAATCTTTTTTGTGTCCAAAACTCACGAAAATTGTGAATTTTTGCACAAGGCACAACTACAAATACTAATTTTCACACCATCCTGTCTTGGACATTATTCAACACTTGCAGACTATTTGACAGCTGCATGTCCACGGCACTGACAGGCTAGTGGATCAACCTTGGCTTTGCCGCTAACAACCTTCTTCCCCAAAAGTAGGGGAATTAATAAAGCTGAAATGTGATCATTTCTGAAATTTGATTCATCTTTGAGAAGGGGCCTACAGGAACATTACACCTCTTTAGTTTATTTCCAGACACCCAGAACAGCTCTAGAGGAAGGCGTATTCCAGGAAGCAGTAACTACTACCCTGGTTAAATGCTTATGGCTAATGAACATTTACTGGGTAGTAACAGAGCTATGGCCCTCATAACTTAATCAATCTTCACTCATGTCTTCCTGGAGGTACAACTTCAATTCATGAATGTAGTATCTAAGGGTATAAAAAAGAACAGCGGCAATCACCATTTTAAAAGAATCATGTCATCTCACAGGTTTCCCAATGTAGCAAATGCCTCTTTATCTCATCTTTCAAAGTTTGACACTCTCTTTAAATTCTCCACATAACAGAACTCCATTTCAACATCTTAGTAAGCTGATATTAATGAAAGATTAATCTCATTTTCTTAGCAACAATAAGCTTCTAGAAGAACATTAATCTGATAAGAGAAATACGGGTCCCACTGCACACTTTTGGGCTCTCAGATCTGGAATATTGTAATCTGACTGTATCTACTAAGAGGGCATGGATGAGGGAAAGAGCAGGACAGAAAGACCAGGGCTGTGAGCACCCTGCTCCAACACTCTTACCGCCAGCTGGGAAAGCAGAAGGTAATTTCTACAGGGACACTCGAAGCTCTTACTTCTCCCTTCTTCCCCACCCCACCAAAGCAGCCATAAACTTTTAGCACCTCTCAAAGGCTTCAAGAGAGGCGTAAAGGAGAATGTGTAGGCCTAGCCAAGGACCTCTGAATCAGTGCAATTTCTTTCTTTACAGTTTTATTAAAATATGCAAGCACAGTACTTATAAACAAAGGAGTCATTTCAGTTTTTGCTTGGAAAAATGGGAGCCAATACATTCCTTCTGGGAATTCAGGGTAAGAGCTTTACGAAAACAGTGTCCAGATGTGCTTAAAAATTCAGTGTGTTCTTTCTTTTGGGAAGGAGTGGAGGGAGAAACAAAGGGTAAGAGAGACATTTTATTAAAAATTGAAAAGGTTATTGGTTTTTCTTGGCTCCCACGCTAACCTGTCTTCTGCTGACAGACTGCACTGGAGCACCTGAGGCGGGACCATCGCGGCATCCCTCCATCAGCGGCTGCAGAGGGCGGTGCCTGGCTGACCACAGGGCTGCCAACCTGAGCTTCTGGCCTTCTCTAACTTCCAGAATGTCCTGAGTAGCAAATGGTCCCACCAGGTGGTGACGAAATGAGGGGAGAGCCTCTGAAAACCAAATATTCTCAACTAAGATTCAAGCATTAAAATAACTACCCTTGAGACAAACCTTCCTTTTTTCCTTTTTTTAAAAAATTGATGTTAGAAAGAAAGGAAAGGGCAGGGAGAGGGGGAGAGAGAGACAGAGAGAGAGAGACATGGATTTGTCGTTCCACTTCTTTATGCATTCATTAATTGATTCTTGTATGTGCCCTGACTGGGGACTGAACTTGAAACCTTGGCATATCAGGGACAACGCTCTAACCACCCGAGCTCCCCAGTCAGGGTGACAAACCATCTGGTTTTTTAATTTTTTTCCCCCCAAAAATTCTTTTTTTACTAAAATGTTTCACCAACATCACATCCCAGGTTTAATCTGGAAGCTTTGCTAAGATTTGAAGCTTCCTCAGCCCAAAGATTTAATTCTCAGAGTCCTTTATAACCACAGAGAAATTTAAATAGATAGCCTGTTCGAAAATGTTCCTTCATTTTCAGAGGGGTTGATGCTGGCTCTAGGTACTGAAGGTAAATGAGTGTTTCAAAGGCAGTATAAATAAGGGAGACAGAGAGGCAGGCATATATTATGAATAAAAAGATAATCCTAATAATAGTTTACATTATCACAAACCAAAGTTTATACGAGCAGCTAAGCCCCCTTTCAAAGTAGAGGGCAGCTGCTGGTAGGGCGGAGGAAAATGGTATGTCAAAAATGTGACCTACCTCCAAGTTTGTTTAACTCCCTGTCAGCCACTGCTTCCTTCCGCCACCTTACACTGAGATGGGGGTGTGGTGGGGAGGGGGGCGGGAGCGGTATCCTTTTTGAAGTGTTTTATTTGCAAAGACAGGGAACTATCTCAGTACTAGAAGCAGCTCATCTCTGCCGTTCCTGGAAAATCCTGACAAAAGCCAAGTCACTCTCATCACTCCCCCGAGGGTGAAAATGGTGAGCCCGTCAGAGAAGCAGCCCTGGGGACACCCTCAGAGGAACATGTGAGGGATGAACAGTCCTAGCCCACGGAGGCTGCCAGGAACCCTATGGGAAGTAGGACAGGGCTGGGAGCTGTGCTTACACCCTGATCTGCCAAGTCACTGACATCCTCTGGGCACCACACACTCCCAAAATGCTGGCCCCGCACAGATGCCTTTAACCAAACCCTAACGTGTAGAAGTTGTGTATCTGTACTCCGTAGGGTAATCCAGCCCTTATTCATAGAGCCCTTGGGATATGTGGAGCACAGGGCCTACTGGGCCATGGGGCAGAGTGTAAGAGGGACCAAGACAAGGGAATGACAGTCAGGTGGATGTGACATGCATGTGTTACCTGAGTGATGACCGGATGAGTGGGCACCTTTTGGAAGTGGCCAGCTTCACATTTCCAAATGAGAACACTGTCACATCTCAAGCCACTTACTTGCAATTAAAATATTTCTGTACCTACAGGGGCAGGAGGCATATCAGAACAAGAGAAACTGTCCTGTCATTTATCTCCTTTTCAACTTCCATGGATATGAAGCCCATTTCAGGATGTTTTTACCAGCCAAGAGCTTTCCGCAAAGGCTGAAGCTTTAACCAGCCCAGGGCAGAAAAGGGCAAGGCGCTCCCAGTCAGGAGGGGCTCCAAGGAGGCTGTGCCCCGTGCTCTCCCTTGTAGCCTCAAGCAGCAGCCCGGCCCACACCACTGAAGCCCATGAATGCATTCAGTGAGTTACCAGCTGATGGCACCGGGGAGACCCTTAAAGGCTCTTACTATCAAAAAGGACTAGCCATCATGCCCGGTATTCTTCTGGGCACCGTGAGCCACAGGCCACAGATGAGGGACTGCCCAGCCATGGGGTGTTGGTAAAGGCTCAGGGAAGGTGTTCACAACCTAGCTTTATTGGGGTAAGAGTCCTTGGAGGTAGAAGCTGCACATCCCATGCACATCTCAGTCCGTTCTGCAGGGACTGAGACTCTGTTTGCTCTGCTACTGCGGCAGATGGAAGCACTGCTTTACAACCACCCAGTGCCTTCCGAGGGCAACCTGTCATCACTCCTGCCTAAGCTCAGAGCTTCCAGAGGGCATGACCCCTGGAGATAAGGCTCTTCATCAAGTCAGCCTTCTTGGGGCCCCCAAGCTGCAGGCTCCTCTGGCATCTGAATGGGTGACCTATTCCCCAGCCTCTCACTGTATCTACCTCGTCTGGCCTGTGTCACAGACCCCTTTGGAGGTGACCATCTTCCTGACAGCCTATTATTGGGCATTCTTGTCTCCTCTCTGGCCCCTCAGAGGACACCAGCGCAAGCCTTCACCTTATCTCCCTAAAGCATGTCTCTGCTTTTATCTTCTCTCTCTACCCAGTCCCTTTAGGCCACCCACCCATGTATTCTAAGTGCATGTCCTTCACTCCATCTGTTGAGGGTGGCAACGGCTCATCTTTGTAGAGGAAGGGGTTGCTTTTATGAGGCTCTTCCAGAAATTTTCTTATTATATCCAAGGGACCCTCATGGGGGACCCACTAAGGCAGAGGTGTCAAACTCATTTTCACCAGGGGCCATATCAGCCTCGAGGTTGCCTTCGAAGGGCTGAGTGTAATTTTAGGACTGTATAAGTGTAACTACTCTTTAACTAGGGACAAGGAGCTTGGCACTGCCACCAGGTAGAAACAAGGTACATGGTGGATAAAACAAGGTGGAGGGCCTGATTTGGCCCACAGGCCTTGTGTTTGCCACCTGTGCTCTAAGACCACGCCACTTTAACCTGGACAGGTGTCGATCATTTGGGATGAAGGCTTCTGAACACAGAGGGAAACCTGAGAGAGAGCAATCCCTGGGTGAGGGGCTGTGTGTGTAACACTATTCTAACCAATTTAGCTTTCCCAATAAAAGACTTGGTGCAAATGGGCGCAGGGGTTGGGGGAAGGAGGGAAATGAAATTAATCTCTCAGTTCAGCAATTACCTACCAGCAATTACATGCAGATTACCTACCAAAGAGACACTCTGTTATCTCTGACCAATTTTTATCTGTGGCTGCCTTTCTCCTGTCCCCACCACCACCTAGCACACACCAGAGTCCTCTCCTCTCGTCAGTTGCTGAAAGAGCAGCCCAGGCCTCCGGGACTGTCAACACCCCGATGTAATTCAGAGCTCTCAGGGAGTCTGAGGCAGTGCCCGTGTTTATGGATTCAGTGATTGATTGGGCCCTAAAAGCTCCTGGCCCAGAAGATGAAATGAGTTGAAATCAATCATTAACTGTAGTGTAATGTTAAAAAAAAAAAAAAAAAAAAAAAACAAGAGATGTGAGAGGGCCTTTGACCAGGTGAACAAATGCACAGGAAATTCAAAGGATGGAGGCAGATGGACACTCTGGGCAGCTCCGAGTAGACAGGCAAATCAGCAATGACCAGCACAGCCCACTGGCTCACTTTGTAAAAATAATTTGGGTATGAATTTTTTAACAATTCAAAGTGACATGGAGAACAAACACTTTACTTTTATTAGGAAAAATCTACAAAAAAAAAAAAAAAAAATCACGGGTGTCCTTTCTCAAGAGAGATCAGAAGCAGACACCCAGGTGTCTGGGTGGACATAGGAATGACCAACTCAATAAGGAGAGGGAGTGGGTAGGACAGAAAAATTACATCCTCTGAATTAAAGGTTCTAGTAATCTCAATAAAAATAACTTCAAAACTCTTAAGGGTAATTCTAGTCTGACTGTCCCATTTTACAGGTAAAGACACCGTGAGTTAGAAGGTTCACCTGCCTGGCTCACAGTCAAACTCAGCTGGCCTGGGATGCCCCCATGTCCTATGTGGCACTGATAAAAAAAAAAAAAAAAAAAAAAAGACAATCTAACAGAATGGCTTCTACCCCAATATCCAGATTTATAAAAACTCCAGTAAAATATTAAAAATTGGTATTCTATTTATAGGAAATGAGCAATCAATCCAAAACTCAACCTTGGAAAATATATATGTGAACCAAGTTTTGCTATCTAATTTGCTAGTACAAAAAGAATTCCCATGATATTATTTAAGTTCAACTATTTCCATAATATACTATTAAGTTCAAAAGATCCACTCAATCAATAAATATTCCTATGTTAAAACTCTCATATATTCACTTAAACATACGTCCTAATACTCTCTACTAAGCAACGTTTCATCCGCACCTTGCTTTAATACTACCAGACTTAAAAGCACTAAACCTTACTCAGAAGATAAAGCACCAAGTGGAAAGATTCAGTCCTTCTCTAATAAATCCAAAATTAAACATTAAGTATGAGGTACCACCAAAATAACAGAGTAAATAAAAAATTATTGTACAAAAGTCAATTTTTTTAGGCTCTGGGAAAAGGAGTATTTATTTCTCTGGTAACAGATTGCCACTAATCACTAAGTAATTACTATGCGGCCAGGCATACAGCTAAATGCTTTGAAGACAGTATCACACTTGGGTCTCAAGACAATCCTGACAGATAAACGATTATTAACCCATTTTACAGGTGAAATTTTCTCAGCTCACAAAAAATAGCAGCAAATGGTAGAGCCGGCATTTGTGGACCAAATTTGCCCTTTTCCCAAAACACAACTCTCTGCAGTCCTGACCGTCATCACACCAGGAGAGCGAGCTAGCAAACATGCAGCAAGAGCCACAGAACCTTCACTCCACTCTGGGGAACAGATGCCAAGGAAACAACCCACGTGGGTGAGGGGGACGTGCAGGAAACCAGTCTGCATGAAGCTTTCACAGCAGCTTTCAGTGGACAGTGATAACTGGGAAACAGCCCAAAGGCTTCATCAATGCAGGGAAAGGGCAGGGGGAGGGTCCACAACACGAAAACATCGTGCGGCCACGAAAAGTGGCATATCTGTGACCTATGTCAACACATGAAAATATCTTTGGAAAACAAATTTCAGTAAAAAATAACCAAAACAAAAATAAATACAGTGATTTCAACTCCACAGAAGATGTATCTGTCTGTATCTGTCAAGAGTGGGAGAGTCAGCATTTAACACTCATTAGCTATTTTAGGGCATTAGTTTGAATTCACCAGTTTGCAAGGGCAACACAAGGACACCCTGCTTAAGTATGCTATGATTCAGAATGCTCTTCTCTTCCTGATCCAAAAAGTGACTTTTTCACATAAAAATAAAATTAGCTCTACTAATTGGAAAGGCCCCCTCTTAGACTTCCAAGTAAGTCTTATTTTAAAATCAGATTAACCAAAACCTCCTTAGTGATAAGCCAATAGCTTATAAAAACTTTTGTTAGCCATTCAGCACATTAAATAGGCTTATGAATTGGAACATTATTTCTGTCACCACTGGTTTGCACTAATCAAAGTCCATGCTATCAGAATCTCACTCTTTTATAATACGCTTGGAAAAGTAACACTGTTGAAGATGATGTAAATCCATGCCGGGTGGGGACAGAATTTTAAGAGTATCTGAACACAAGCCAAGATGGAGGCCATGTGGTTGAAGCATAAAGCAGGAGTTTTATGCCCAATTGACACTTTTATAAGAACTCATTCTCCAAAAAGGAGGAGGATGTGCCCATGCAAGTTCTTCACCACACTCTGTCCAGGGAGGCAGGTGGGCCCAGCTCACCCTCAGTCAGACTACAGACACCCCTAACCTGTCTGTACACTGCTCCCCTGGGACCTCTGATGGCTTCTTGTAGATCCTGTCATCCGAGGGGAACAGAAGCACAATTCAAAGAGCATCTGAAGTAACTGCTGTATCTTTTAAGACTAATGAGGTTGGTAAGTTGGGCAAGGAACTGGGCCAAAGTCAGTGCTCTCTGACTTCTGCGCTAGGGAAAGACAAGCGGATTCCTCCACCCGGCGAGACTGTTCTCTGCCTGGGCAGATCCCATATCAGTCTTCATTCCAAGGTTCCTTTTTCTCTGTCCTTACCAACCCACACGTCCTGCCCATGTTCCCATCTTGCCTAATACTTGGGATGACTTACTATTGTCTTTCAAGCATAAAGGGCCACTGGACTCGGTGTGCACCTGGCACAGAGCCAAAGCCCCAACATGGCAATGTCTGCCTCCAAGGGCAAGTTACCCAAGATGGTGCCCTCTACCCATATGTAGCTATTTACACTTAGTGAAGTTTAAATTCAGCTCCTCAGTTATGCTAGCCACATTCCTACCATAAGTGATTAATGTTACTGAATTGGACAGGGTAGGGAAAAACATGTCCATTGTCATAGAAGTTCAACTGGACAGTGCTGGGCTAAGAGTTCAGCACCTGCCCACCTGCCTCTGCAATTCCAGGTGACATTTTCTCACAGCTGGCAACCCTTCCCAGCTGTCACTGGGCCCCATCTGACACCTAAGTGATGACTCAGTTTCATTCAGGCAGCATTTTTTAAATTTACATGTAGTAAAAGGAAAGTTTTCTGGTGCACAGTTCCATGAGTATATACATATATAAATCTATAACTAAATGTATAAATATATGCAGTTGTGTATCCACCACCATCATCAGCACAAAGAACAGTTCCATTACCCCCCAAAATTCCCTAGTACTGCCCCTTTATAGTCAAAACCTCCCTCCATCCCCCCAAACCCTGGCAACCCTAATCTGGCAGCTTTTTAAAAAACTCAGATTCCTGGCCTTCCCCTGGAAATCCCACTTAAGTAGGTCTGGGGTGAGGCCCGGAATCTCCCCCCACTTACCTCCACCCAAGAATGTACCTCAGGTGATTCTGGTGTTCAGCCAGGTTTGGAAACCTCTGGGGTAAATACTTGATTCTAATTTAATTTAATCATCTGCAAAGCACTCTCTGGTATCTAGTCTTGCTCTCTTCCCACTCCCATGAGTTGCTTTGCTGCACATGGCAGAAGTCCACCTCAGGCTGGGGGCTCAGGAGGCAGGGCAGTGACCGCTGGGGGCACTGGCAGGGTAAGAACTCTGGCTCTTGTTTCTGGCAGAGAGAGGCCTAAGTCACGTGGCCTCCCATCCTAATCCCTTCCTGGCTCTTTGTACCATGGGCTCATCTGGGAAAAAAGGAACCACATCAGAAATAATTGCCTACCTCCGGAGGCTCACTGGGAAGCAATGATTTAGACAACACATTCAAAGGTGTGGAGCAGCCAGGTACTCCATCCTGGATGTATCACCACCATGCTGGGTTGCCTCTGGGTGAAACTCTCCTCACCCTGTTTACTTGACAAATGTAGGAGATTCGGGACTCAAATTACAGTAACACTGCAGCCTTAAAAATAATCAGAATGGCCCTGGACCAGTGTGGCTCCCTTAGTTGAGCACCATCCTGCAGGGCAAAAGGTTACCGGTTCGATTCCTAGTCAGGGTACATGCCTGGGTTGCAGGTTCGGTCCCCAGGACCCCAGTAGGGGTGTGTATGAGAGACAACTAATCAATGTTTCTCTCCTACTTCCTCCCTCCTTTCCCCTCTCTCTAAAAATAAATATACAAAATCTTTTTTTAAATAAATAAAACTGGTTTTTTTCCTCCCAAATGAGTGATTCCAAAGGTGAGGGACCAAATGCCATTTTTTTAATGGGGAATTTGGAAGAGTCGGCATCATCTCTGAAAACCTCCTCCGCTCAGAGAGTAAACAATTACAAAGAGAGTCAACACTTGAATTTAGCCATTCTCTGCCTCCCCACTATCTCCTATTCTGCTGAGGATTCCTGAAAAACACTGAAAATTTTGAGATGATCAAAGGAAAAGTATGGCCAACATAAGAAATGCTATCATTTAACATCACATGTTTATTTAGCCCCACCAAGCCAAAAAAGAGAAGATTGTTTGAAAGGGAGAGAATGCCTGCTTAATCAAGTAAAAATGCATTCATTACTATGCTATTCAACTCAGCTTTCCTGAAATCAGACACTTTTGCCCCTAGACCATAAGATTGAAGTGATTTGAAATGAAAATATTTCCTGTCCACTGCTTGCCAGTTTCTAGCCCCAGAGTGATATAACAGATGACATCCAGTACAATAAATGCTTTTATTAACCATAAATTTGAGCCTGCTTTAGGGATTTGAAGTGTTGGGTTTCATGCTGAAAAAATGTAATGTTATCCACAGACCATCAGCAAGTAACAAAAACAGAGGCACAGGTTATGCTACTTTGATCAAATTATGGCCAAAAAAAAAAAATCGTCTTTTGCATTTAAAATAGTAGTCGCATTCAAGGCATATCTTCTAGGAGCACCACAACAGTTTAATCATATGTCTTGTAATGGGAGTTTAATGGAAATTCATCTTGAGTGCAGATTTACAGAACCAGCAGCTTCTGTCAAGCAGAAAGGAAATTGAAAAGTGTTATGAAGCTACGTGAGCTGAGAAATCCAAATACTAAAATGGGACCCCTAAGTCAGGTTTCTCACCTCAGCACTGTTGACAAAAAATGGGCCAGATCATTCTGTGCTGGGAAGAGCCGACTTGTGCACTGTGTAGGATGTTTACCAACATCCTGGGCCCCTAGCCACTAAAAGCCAGGAGCACCTGCCCCTCCCAGTTGTGACAACCAAAAATGTCTACAGAGATTCCTAATATCACTCCCAAAAACTATTCTGTAAGTCAAATTTCTGGCCCATTTATCAAATGCTACCAGATTTTCTCTTTATCGAAAGACAGCGCCAGAGCTGGAGGGGTCTCAGAGCCTCCGGCTCTCTGCCCCAGTGCCTCCACTGTACAGAAATGCTTAGGGAACCAGCGCTTTCTGAAATCAAAGGCACTCTGCACTTCCACCAAAACCAAGGGGAGCAGAGCCATGGAAACAAGAACTTTCTCTCTGGTGACCAGAGCAAACTAGGAAAAGCAAAGGCAACGTGCACCCCCTCTGAGGCCCACTGTGGCCCAGCCTTTGTGCCGGGTGTGCATTCCAGCACCGGAGCCCGGCCCACGGGGCTGGGCTGCACTGCATCGACGCCAGCATCCAGAGCGCTGCTTTCTGGCCTTTCACTGTCAGGCCACAGAGGGGACCAGGGACTCGGTGCCAGAAAAGAAAATGAAAAGCAAAGTTGAACCTCTGTGGTCCATTCTCTAGATGCTGAATGTCCTACTATTACATCTCGGCATGACATTTCACGGCCAGCAGGGGAGGAGGCCCAGTCCTGAAAGCTGAACAAATGCAGGCGCGCAGGCCCGCCTCTGCCCTCTCGGTCTCCCTGGACTTATGAATAAAAGATGGGGGTTTTGTCTCTATCGTTTCCCCAGTACCCTGTAAGAATAACAACTTGTCGCTTTTTGACATTTTAACTTACTTTGAAAAATAATCAATATTAACTTTACATGTCTTGGCCCTTAAATCTTGGGTAGGGACAAATAAAAGAAAGAAAAGCCATGTAATTAGGTAGAAGATGGTAATTTGGGTTAAACTAATGAAACTGTCTATAAGGAACTCTAATAAAATAATATAGGCAATACGCAATCACAGAACTAAAAGGGTGAAAACTGACTTTGAGGATATGTTTTGAGTGAAGTGGCCTTTACTGGAAATAAAGTTCAATGTTTTCTTAGCACAAAGGAAAGAAATGGCTGAATTTTGGTGTGAGGAAGCACTCAACCGTAAACCTGCCCGGGCCAAACAGAGGTTTTAATAGGAACTCATTCCCAGTCGCTGAGGGCAACATCTACCACTGTTTGCAACAGGCTCATATGAATAGCAAAAACCTTAAACATTCTTGAGACATTACACTCCTGATTTTGAGAACGCAATGTTAATTTCAAATAGTCTTTAAAGAAAGATTATACTACAGGATAGCACAAATGACACCCTAAACTTTCATTGGCCCCTCGGAAAAGGGAAGCCTTAATGTAAAGCATTGTGTTTATTTTTTTAAAAGACAACGCAAGACTAAACTGGGTTAAGCCATTAGAAAGCTCTCTGTATACAACAATTTCAAGTTGAAAAACCAAATTTTGCTCATCACTTGTAACTGCATCTATATATTTTTAAATCTATTGATACTTTAAACACAACAACATCACAGTATTGCCTTCAGAGGAATGTTGGCAAAATATTTAACTTGACCCTAATCATGAGGAAACAATCAGAAATTCAAATTGTGGGACTATCTACACAAGGGACCTTGACTCTTCAGAAGGTGTATGTTACAAAGGACCACAGAAATAGGTGAAGGAACTGCTCTAGACGACAGCAGACCAAAAGGATAAGCCATCTGAGAGCAATGAGTAAACTTGTCTGAATCCCAGAAGGTGATTCAAAAAGAAATCATGAGGGACATTAAGACAACTGAGGTAAATGTAGCAAAATGTTAAGAACCAGTGACTCTAGGCAAAGAAGGGAAAATAAGTGTTCATTTTGCTGTTCTTTCAACTTTTCTGTAGGTTTGAAAATTTTCGGAATACAAAATATGGGAGATATGGTACAGTAAAGAGAAGCCCGAGTACAGGTGATTGGCTGCCTGCTGGTCTGGGTGGGGACTGGGCAGCAACAACTTCATCGTGCTGTTTAGTTTCAAAAAATATATGCCCCAAAATATTACTAATATTTTTTTACTCCTCACCCGAGGATATGTTTATTGATTTTAGAGAGCGCAGAGGGGAGAGAGAGTCAGAGAAACAGAGAAACGTCGATGCAAGAGAGAAACACATGGTATACTTTGATCGCCCCCCATATGCACCCCAACCAGGGACTGAACCCACGACCTAGGTATGTGCCCTGACTGGGAACTGAACCTACAATCTTTTGATGTATGGGATGATGCTCCAACCAACTGACCCACCCAACCAGGGCTTATTAGTATTTTTTAAAGGAAAATTATATAAAGTCAATATAGATTATATATAATCTATATTGATTAGATCCAGGATACAAATAAATATAAAAACATTATAACATGACTTATTATTCACTTAACAGGGCAGTGGGAGGGTAGATGTACACACAGCAGACATTTATGACATTCATATTATATTGCTTTTTAAAAAGTCTTAGGTCCATTTGAAGTCCCCTTTATGCCTTTGCCTAAAACTCTTCTGTAATTTATCATTCTCTTTCTACTCTTATCAGAATTCCTATTAATATAAAAACTTTTTAGAATGGCTCTTTAAAACTTTCCTGCCTTCCACCTAAACTCTCCCCAGTTATCCAACCCCATCCTTTTTTAATGAGATAAAAGCAATGATTACAATAGTCTTGACCAACTCCAAAACTATGCCCTTAAGAAAAATGCCTGGCCCTTTAAGTAAAAGGAAAAAAGTTCAGTAGATGGGAAATGTTCTCAAGTGAAACGATATCAGATAGAATTTCTGTCTCTCCAGGACTTCAAAACCCAGGGAGGAGAGCAATGAGAAAAGCAGCCTAGAAGGGACCTGGTGACCGTCACCTTGGGTGCATAGGACCCTGGGAACCCACCCCTCTTGCCGCCCTGAAGCAGTCTTTGGGCAGCACAACCAGATGTTACATTTTCTCTGCTTGATTTCAGTAAAACTCCATGACCTCTTTCTCAAATTAAAAAGGCAATGCCATTTTTTTAAACCACAGGAGCTATCTTTAGTGAAGCCTTCTAAGGATTTCATTAATTCATAGCCAGCCAACCAGGACTTTTCCCACAGTCTCCCACAAAAAAGCCCGGGAAGTCACTGATTGCTTGGCTGGATCTGAATATGAGCAGAGGTAAGATCAGAAATATCTCGTTCCTCCCACAGGGAGGCAAGGCATGAAAATCAAAGCCAGGCAAAAACTCATTACCACAGCTGGCCAGCAAACCCACAGCCCCGGAAAAGAAGGCAAAGAGCATCTTTGATTCTGGATGGACCCTCTAGCAACTTCAGAAAATGAAACACATTCACAACCAGAGGAGAATGAGACAAAATGAGACACAATGTTCACATCCACTGAGGGCTGCTTCCAGGGTGGGGGAGTCATTTCATTCCCATGGTTTTGTACAGCCCCAAACCAGGATGCTTTAGCTAACGCTTAGCAGTAACTTTTTACACTTTTTTTCTCATCCACAGTGCAGCATAATCTGACAACCCAAATATTCTCTTCAACAACAGACAATTGGCAAAGTGCAAGCCCATCCAATGACGGCCCCAATCGCCGCCTCTGTTGTTTCCTGGGAGCCCGTCCTGCGGTTGGCCCAGCAGCTGGCCAGTGTGGGCACACAGTGCCAACAACTGTGGTGGGAATGAATAAAGGGAACATATTTTCATGCTACTCTCAGCACCTAATGCCACAGTACGTGCCAATGCTAATAAAACATAAGTAACTACAACTTGAGAGGAAACTTTTATTATAATTGCTTGCTTTACACGTCACCTCCTTGCAGAAGTCACTCGAGATCATCCGCTTGTGCAGCCATCGCTCTCATCAGCCCATTTTAATTTCCTGCAGAGCACTTAGTCATTCAAGAAACAGAGAGAGAGAAGCTACTAGGTGCTTGCCACTGATCTTGTGATGCAGCAGGGAACAGAACAGGTAAAGGCCCTGCTCCCATGAAGCTGACATTGCAGCGAGGGAGACAGATGGACAGACAAAAACAACCATGTGTGCCTCATGGTGAAAAGTTCTGTGGAGAAAAGTACAGTGAGGAAAAGAGGACAGAGAGCAGTAATTGCTATTTTAAATAGGGTAGTGAGGTCTGGCCTTTAGTTATCCTAATCAGGCCTAGCACATTGAAAACACCAACTACTTGCTGAATATAAGAATGGGCACTGTAGGTCATTCTTATCTAGCCATTCATGCGCTGAAGAAACTTTCCAAGCCTCACCAATCCTAACAGGCACATGCAGGCAAAACTCAGGGGACCCTATTATCTATTCCCAACCTCTGTCTTTAGCTTTCCTGTCCGCATGCCCTCCAAGGAGCCAGCCTCCTCCAGCTTTGCTCACATATTTCTTTCTGCCTAAACTGTCACCCCACCTCTTGCTTCCACTCACCAGGAGGCCCTGCTCAGGGAGACCTGCCTTCTACAGCCATCCCAATCCCTTCCTCTAAGTCTCCTCTGAACCACCCAAATTTAGTTTCTTCTCCACACACAAGTCAAGTTTCTGCTGCTTCTTCACTGCATCACTGCAAACAGCTGGATGCATTCTCACTAAATCTGGAAGCACAATGGGGCGGGTCTGACTTTACTAAACGTGGGCCTTGTGGCAAAGGGGAAATTCACATGGGAAGGCCAAGGGGCGCTGTGGAAAAGCCTCACAGAGAAAGGTAGGCCTCCACCAAAGCAGGAGAAATTGAGGCAGGGCAAGCAAGAAGGCAGAGTTATGGGGAACCAACTGAGAAACTAACTAACTTTGCAGACGCTTCCAAAGGCGGGTGCTAGGCAGCCCCCAGACACTGGCTCACCACCACTGCCGGACCACGTGGCTACTCAACACAAAGTAGCTGTTCAAAAAACTGTCTCTTGACTCCTCACTCCAAACAAGTCTTTTTGAACTTCAGATATTGAGCAGTTACAAAAAATCCTAACTGTATGAGTGCCTGTGCCCCACCCACAGCAAATGGGTCCACTGCAAAGGAAGAAGGCCATCAACTGTCACTCAACAGGGACCACGCTGGCCGACTGCTCCTGCATTTGGTCTGGATTGCATTGCATTTTCCTCAGATAAAAGGAGGGCCGTTTTAAGAGACGAGAAAACAGAAATCACCTGGACAGAATAAAATCAAGAGAAATTTCTAAACCATATGGCCTGTCTCAGGAAAATGTACCTCTTCGTTCCAAGGAAACCCTCCCTCTATCCCCATCAACCCTCTTACTCTTGAGTAAAGCTGTCCATCTCAGAACAGAAGTCTGGGGCCACAGCCAGCATTTTTTTTTTTAAGGGCTACCATTCAATGGGGGGATGGGGACAATTCTACAAAACTGACAAAACAGACCACTTGGAAAAACTCCTGGTTTTTAAGGGAATAAAGTACTTTTTAAACCTAAAAAAGTTATTTTTGTAAAGCCCAATCCCTTATGATTTCAAAAGGATTCATTTGAAGTATTCATTTAACATGTGAAATGTAAATACCCATCTGAACATTTTAATTGATACTGTCATTTCCATTCCCTTTTCAAAGTTGTTGTTTCCATTTTATATGGCATTTCTGAAAAGTTCAAGCAGGCTTCCCTACAAAGTAGTAATTTTTCATGAAAAGCCTCGTGATTAACGTCTATTAGATCAGGTTTGGAATGAAAAAGAAAGTGCAATAAAATTACAATTTGTTCAACTTCCAGCAAACACTTGCCATCTACTGCCCTTTCCATTCTTAAGGTACCAGCCTGATGCGAGTAAGACATTCGCCATTAGGTTCACTATAAAACAAATGCTTCTTGAAAGTGCACAGTAGAGGCAGTTTTCATTTGTGCTATTAAATCAGACAATTTATAGGTCAACTTCCGTTTTAGAAGAGAATTACATGTGTGTTCACATCACATCTTTATTTTGTCATCCACCCAGTGATTTGTTGAGGACAGCTGGTACCTATTAAGTCCTCCCTTTAAATGTTGTAGCCTTAATTAACTACATCCACCTTCCCCCAACATTGCCAAACAAGGGACCAAAGAAAAGGGAAGCTGTTTTTATCATGGGTCCTGTGAACAATGGAGCTGTAAGTGTTAAAGTAAGTCTCCATTAGAGACTAACTGCTTATCCCTTTTTCAGACCCCTTGATAGAAAAACAAGATACAGATGGGGTTCAAATTTTCCATCTTTGTTACTTAGGTAATTTTTTAATTGTTCAATTTTTATTTTCCTCCCTGGTGTTATTAATTAAACTTTCTTTTAAGATACAGCTTGGGAAAGGATGAGAGCCAGTCTCCCTGGAGAAATTCTTGGTATTTTTTATGCTACAAACTTACTTGGACTTCTGAGCACATGAGACCAAGCAGACAGATTCTGCAAGTAGAGAACAAACCAAGTATGGTTTTCTATGAACAGACATTGTGCTCTTCCCAGAAGAGTTTCCAACTGACACAATGAGAAATTCAGTTGAAGAAATCGTTTAAATCTCCCATACTCAGATAAAACACACAATGATTTGATTACAATTTAGACTTCCCTTCATTAAAGAAAAAACAAGTACCCATTCATGCATTCAGGACTTCAAGTGTGAATTACGTCAACAGGCTAAATTTTGTGCGAGGTAAGGAGCCATCTCAAGAATTCCCCCTTAGATTTGGTTTCTTAGAGACTTGCCCCAGCTTTAATCTGCATTAAAGACTATCTGTTTCAATAGGATGTGATCACTCCTGGGCTTGTGTCTTTTCAATCAGCCAGTGGCCCTGCGGGGCTTAGAGTGGCAAGGAGGAAGTGGCCTGTGGTTAAACAGAGGAAATACCAAGGCATTTTAATAGAGCAAATAGTCTTTTACTTCCCACCGGGAAGAGCTTCAAAGGCTCGGGCCTTGAAGGAGACAACGTGTTGCAGGGCCATCAGTCACCCAATCGTGTGTCAGGCCCATTCAGCACACCCCCTTCGCCAAGACAAACACTGCCCAGGGGGACATCACCTCCCACCGCCTGGGCAAGTCGGGCTGCCTGGGGATGAAGCCCCACAGACAGCCGCCCACCCCCGGGGCTTCCTGAGGGCAGGAGACCCTCCCAATTTGGGCGAGCAGATGCAAAATGGAAAAAGTGCTGCTCCCACCCCAGCCTGTGAAGCTTCAGAGGGATGTCTGAGCCCTCACCTCAGTCCATACTCTTAAAAATCAAGGGTAGGGGACCCAAGCTTCCAAAACCCTAAACACCCACCCATCAGAGGCAGACAGATGGGCAATGGGGAGAAAAGAAAGAGACACTCATTGACAGGGTGGCCCCAGCAGCAGCAGCACACATCTGCTGGAGCACAGTAGGTAAAAGGTTTAGAGACCAATGAGGGAAAAGAGGGTTGGAAATATTTAAAAACAAAGCACACATTTTAGGCCAAATAAAGCATGAAAAACACTCAACTTAAAATAGAGACTTAAAAAAGCATTAGCAGTTCTTTCCTTTGTAGAGAAGCCGTCTGTAAGGTTTGAACTGTGAGAGTGATTCAGATCCTACTCTACTCTTTCCTAAGACTGTTTTCCAGACCAGCCCAGCTGTTCTGGGGAGGAACCCAGTGCAAGTGTCAGGTCCTCTTCCCTCCTGGCCTCCTCTTCAACCCCAGGCCAGAGCTACGCTCCCAAATCAGGTGCCCTGCCCAGTTGGCTCCCCAGGTCCTCTCTCAGGCAACCTGACCCCTTTCATTGGCCACAGCTCTGACAAAGTCTCCACTTTCCTCTCCAAATCCAGTGAAATAATTTTAAACCAAACTCTGATTTTTAATGTTTAGAATGTGGCTTCTCTCCCTTTTCTCCCAATCTGGACGCCTGTCTCCTAAAGGAATGGCTCTCACCCTTGAGAGAGCATCAGAGGAACTTGTTAAAATGCCAATTCCTGGGCCCCACCTCACTCCCATTCTGGTTCCATTAGCCTTGAATCTGCATTTTAACAAGCTCCTAAAACAATCCTGGCCCTGGAAGCCTCCGGATTCACATTGAGAAATTTTGTTCAGGAGTGGTGCCAGAGCCTGTACTTAGTTGCTGGTCACATTCACCCAGCTGTATCTTGGAGTTAGTAACTAGCACAATGCCCCAGGCAGTGAGGGCTCTGGGGTCCAGTGGAATAAGAAGGGAGGGCTGCTCAGGAGAGACAGACGAGGGCCAGGAGGATTCCCAACTAACACTGCAAACGGACGGGAAGAAGCATCACACTTACAAGAATGTTTCTCTGAAAAACGTGACAACCAGCACTGTGTCTCTTTTAACCAAGAATTCCGTAAGGGAAACAAGAGCATGTATAACATGGACAACACAGCCACAGGACAGGCAGACCATATGAGGGCTTGGGAGCCATGGGCTGCAAGTGAATGAAAACGCATCCAATTCAGAATCAAATAAACATGCCTGGGCCCACAGCCAAGGAGAGTTCTTGGATTGGACTTTTATCAGGGACCTAAATTTTAACCAGCTGGAACTTCTTTTCCAAGTACCACCCTATTCCTTCCTACCTTTTGAGATGAAGTATTTGCCTTAAATGGGAAACTTGCACTTCATTGTAAAGATGATGCCAGCATTCTAGCTTCCTGAATTCCTGAAGAAGCAGACATTTGGGGGTAGAAACTGTGTTTCAGGGATAACAGACCAGAGAAGGTATAACCCGTTGAGGTAGGAAGATAAGCAATGTCCCTCCTCTTCCTCCACTGTAGGAAAACCAACTAAATAAAACCCCACGCAAATAGACTCCTAATCCTTTGCTCCATAAAGAGGCTCCCCAAATGTGCAGCAAGACCCAAAAGGAAAAAACCTAGCACAAGTGATCAATACAAACAAACCCATCCCACTGTCAAAAAGCATGAGTTAAGACTCAGTGTCACAAAACTTCTTCTCTGGAAGTTTTACAAATTATTACTTCTTTGGGAAAATTGTATTTATTACTCAAAGAACAACTTTACCTGGCAAGGGCACTGAGAGATTTTTTTTTTTTTAAGTAGTCGAGGAAGTGTGCCCACAACTCATTCTAAAACACTGAGCTGTGTTCAAGATGGTATCAGCCTCTTAATTGTGCCACTAATAATGGGGAGGTTGTGAAATCTGACCACGTATACCAGGCCGGCTCCTCTAAGAGCAGCCCGAAAGGCTGTGTTAGCAGAGCTGCCAAGGGAGGGTTAGCTGGCTACAGTCACCTTACAAGTCCTGGGAAAATACACATTCCTGCAGGGGCAAGAGTTCCTGGAACAAATGCTTCCTGGAGATCAAGGGGGTCATTCTCTCAGCTTCTCTCCAGCACCCAGATCCTGCCCCTCCTTCAGGGCTCACTTCTCTACACTGATGCCCCCTCAGGTTCTGTGTCGCCTGGACCCACAGGAAGCCCTCTCTTGTGTGCATCTCAGACAGTCGACCCTTATTCTTTTATATTAACATAGCCCCAGCTAGACTGTATGCAACCTCATAAATGAGACTAACATCTACCTATGGGTTGAACACCCACTATCAAGTAGTGGACTCAAGACATGAATCAAATACTCAAGTCACAGTACACCAGTATTTACTGGCCAGTCCTCTGACAGAGCAACTTCTGGAAGAACTTACTTAGAGACATGGGAACAGGGAAGGCTTCCCGCAGAAAGTGATGCTGAGAGGGGAGGCTGAGGTGTAAAGAGAAGAAACACCAGCAGGAAGAGCATGTGCATAATAAGCCGGCTGTGGAGAGGATACTAGAGCCTGGTGTGCTGTTCTCTCCCCCACTTTTTAAAATCAATCACTTAATAGAGGATTTAGCAGGATGGCTGCAGGGTCTAACTGGGTTCCACCAAGATTTACAGGGCTCCAGACTCTCATGCTACCACCATGAGGATAAGTGCCTGCCTAACTAGTCTGAAGACAGAGATGTGAACAAATGCAGATGATGTAGTCTGGTGGGAACCAAAGTGCAAGGATCTGCAGGAGAAGGCAAAGCAAGAATGGCATTGTGGCAGGCCTTCTCTGAGGAAGCATCACCTCAGCTGAGTCTTAGGCGAAGCAGGTTCTCAGAGGAGGAAAAGGCTTCCCAAGTTCAGGAAAAGGCATGCCTCGGCAGCATAAAGAACAGAGGCGTTAGGAAGCATGGTGAGAGGGGCTGGGGCTGGGAAGGTGGGAATGCAGGCAGGTAGGCAAGCTGGGTTAGGGAAAGCTGGTGCTCCATCAGATGCACCAACAGGCAAATCCAAGAGGGAAGGCTGGGAAGAGTCTGGAATCTGGGGGATGGCCCAGAGGCTTCCATGCTCATTCAAGAAGATGATGAAGATGACCCGAAGAAAGGATTGGTGGAGCCAAAGTAGGAGTTGCTGAGGTCACCCCCAACCAGGAGGTGTGGTGGGAGAGAGGTCAGCATGAATGTGAGGCCACTGGAGGAAGGGCACCATTAATTCTGCAGGGTTGCGGGTCTAGGGGAAAAGAACACATTCTCACAGGCAGAGTAGAACAAAACCACCCAGGCTTGGCTCCCACTGCAATGAAACTTCACAAGCTTTGTATACTGACACATGAAGCCACCCAGGCAATTGCAGAAAACCAGGAAATTGGACTGATTCACCTATGCCGTCATATGAAATCCTGGAATAAAATGACTGTGAGGCTGTTACAGTCATTTAAAAGCCAACCTATCAGTCTAGATCCAAAAAAATCTAGGAGCATCAATAAGTCAACATGAGATAGCTTTAAGGAAAACTTTTTAATCTGAAAACTGAGGAAAATTTGTTATCTGGTTTTTAAAAGTAAAAACACAATCATGTTATTTTACTAAAATGGGAGAGAGTAAGAAAATGTGCTGTTTTACTCAAGTAGTAAGTTTTATATTCACTATGGGGTTTGTGAGAGTGTAGATTATAGCTGCCTATAGTGCAGTTCTTAGGCTTAAAATCCCAGCTGCCCTACTCATACCTGGTTTTCCACAGTTTCTCAGAATGTGGGGCAAGTGAGCGGGAGGCACCAGCCTGTGCCCCTAACAGGGTGTCCAGTCCTAAGCCTTGACTGTGCTGAGGTCCTTTGGAGCACCCCGGAAGAGGTGGGTCAACGTTACTCTAAGCAAACTACCTCATACCCATCCCTTAGAGCAATAAGGCTGGTGAAGGTAGCAAATCCCCGTTTACTCCCATTTTCCAGGTGCAGAAATTGAGATTCATGGCCGCCCAGGAGCAGAGCCAAGGTCATGTCCGTGGCTGCTGTAACACAAAGCCCATGTCCTCTCCACAAAGCTGAAGGCTGTGAGTGCCCTAATGCCCAGTCTGCCCTGGTTTCCGTGGGAGGTAGGCAGCAGATGGATGCAGTCTCCGGGTACCAGGACCGCCCGGGCCCAGGAATCTTAGTAAGGACCGGGGATGCTAGCGTCCTGGTGCGCTCAGCTCCTCACCCCATGCCTCTTCGCCCAGACAGCATCAAAGGGAGAGGGTTCCAAGCACACTGCAGAAGTCTGTGCACCTCTCCAGTCTCGTCTCGGGCACCTGACGCAAATGACAAACTCTTGCTTTCCTTTGCGATGAAAAATATCTTCAGCTCTAGGTGGGGCGTGGTGGGGTGGGATGGGAGTGGGGGAATCATCCTTGAGACCATTCTTAGATAAGGGGTGAATGGAGGAACAAAATTTCCCAGCAAATCAGAAGTCGAGGGTGGGGTGAAAGTGGGGTAAGACGGCCGGGCCTTGAAAGAACAAAGCGGCCCCGACAATGGGGCGCATCCCTCCCCAGCTCTCCGGGTCCGTTCTGTGGCAGTCCTCGTATTGGGCAGATCTGTGGACCAGAGGTCCAGAGTAAGACTCCCACTCCCGCTTCGGAAACCGCCCCAACGTCGGAACAGCCCGGAGGATCCCGGCTCCGGGGCGCGCAGCCCTGAGACGTTGGAGGTCCCGGGCCAGGAACAAAAGATGGGGTGTCCTTCTCCCACCCGCCGCCGCGCGCCCCTCTCGCCCACTTTCCGGGAGCGGGACCCGGACCCTCGGCCGCGCCTCATTAGCAACACAAAGCCAGGATTTGGCGGCCCCTTTCATCCCCGCCGGGGCTGGCGGACGCGCGCCCCGGGAGGGAGGGAGGGAAGGAGGTCTGTATACGCTGGGGATCCCAGCCCGGCCGCTGACTCCCGAGGAAGCAAGCAAGTCAGCGCGGGCTCCGCCGCCCGCGAGCACCTGTGCGCGACGCTCTCGCTGCGCCCCCCGCGCTTTTGGGGACGAAGAGTTTCTTGCCGCCCTCTCCTTACCCTCCAGCCACAGGTGTCGGCGCCCCGCGATCTGCTGGAGCCACCCGCGGCCACGGCCAGCTGCGAGCCGTTCAGACAGGCGTTGACAGTGAAGAAGACAGAGCAGAGCTGCAGCCACGGGGCCATGGCCGTGCGCTTACCCACCCCAGCCCTACTCTGCGTCCCGCTGCCCGCTGCAAGCCAACCCCGAGTGGGCGGCGGCGGCGGCGGCGGCGGCCCAGGCAGAGGAGGAGCGGGCGGAACCACGGAGCGTGCGCCCCCGGACCTAGCCCCGCCCTTTCCCTCCCCGCCCCGCCCCCAGCCTTAATACCCTAGTTCTGGCCCCGCCTCTCCAGTCTGGCTCTCGGTCTTGGCCCCGCCCCATCCTCTAGCCCACGTCCCTATTGCCACGCCTTAAGTAAAAGCTTAGAAGGTGGAAGGTTTTTTCCCCCTCACCTGAGGTTTTTTTGTGGGGTTTTTTTTTTAAGGCAAAGGATTTGTAAAAGTGGTTCCTGCTCCCTTCAAAAACTCAGAAAAACTCAACGAATATAATAATAATGGTTTAATAACAAGTTAATAAGCATCTCCTCTTTGCCAGTCCTCCTAAGTGAATCCTCCCAACCACACGGAATTGTTGGTAATTATTGTTATCCCAGTTTTTGGTGCAGGAAAGTTAGGATAACGCGATAGTTAGACAAATCCTGGCTGGGACCTCGGACAAATGATTGCTCTCTCTCCACTCTTCCCCTGTAGACTGGAATAAAAATAAGAGTAAGTATCTTAGGCTGGGGAGGATTCTGTTGGCTAACACACAGCAAGCACTGAGTAAATGCTACAGTCTCTCACTGACTTGCATAAAGCATTACACAGCCGGTACCTTCTAGACCTGAGGTTCAAATTTAGATCTGACAAAACCAAAACTCTTAACCACGACACTTGTCAAACATACCCTTGCAAAATGGACGGTATCTCTGTTTAGAAAAGGAAACCAAGGTTCATAGAAGTGGAGGAACCAAGATCATGCAACTTCACCACAATTCTCTGCCCCTGCTTGGCCTGGTTTCTGTGCACCTGAATGCAATCGGCTAGACCTTCTCCATTGCCCCTCTTTCATCTCTGCCACCACCTCTTCCTCCACACAGCTCCTCACCGAATCATTCCCAGCCCCCTCAGCAGGGGAAATCAGGGGGGTTAGCTTGAATGTCAGGGGCTGACACAAGGCCAGAACCACAAGGGTGTTGGTGAAACACTAAAGAAACCATGAGGCTGCCTGCTTCTTAGGCTTCTTAATTTATATGACATTGCAGCCTAGATATGCTCCATAATTTGTTAACCAATCTTCTACTGAGGGACTTCTATTATAATCAGTAATTCAAAATTATCCCCACACATTTATCTTGATTCAACTGTTTTCTAAGGATACATTCCTAAAACCAGAACTGCTGGATTTAAATTACACACATTTAAAATTGCCAAACTGCCCAATATCTCATTGCCATCTTCATTGGCTTTTCTGATTGCTAATGGTGAGGTAGACGTTTGCATTTCTTCCTTTGTTCTGGAGTTTGACTCCAGGAAGAGGATCAGTACTTGGAGCTTATGATGTGGGGGAGCCTTGAAGGCACTGGGCAGGGGAGAGCATTTCTCCCTAGGTTTTACACAGTATGGTTGAGTGAAAGGGATGCCTCAGCAAAGCTCCTTCTCCCTTTCTAGCCTCCATGCTCACCCACCATTTTATTTTCCTCTACCCACAGCTCACACTGCCCAAGCTGACAACTGACTGCCTCTGAAAACATGCTGTAGAGTTGAGAGTAGTTCAACTTTCTAAAGGAGTGAAGAGGACACAAGAAAGAAAAGACCTATGTGTCCACTCTAAAACATAGTTAGAGCCTGTCTGATTAGCTCAGCTGTTGGGAGCATGATCCTGATATGCCAAGATTGTGGGTTCCAACCTTGGTCACGGCACATACAAGAATTAACCAATGCCCCTGACTGGTGTGGCTCAGTTGGTTGGGTGTTGGCCTGCAAACCAAAAGTTCGCTGGCTCAATTCCTGCTTAGCGCATGCGACTGTGTTGTGGCTTTGGTTCCAGGTTAGGGTACTTATGAGAGGCAACTGATGGATGTTTCTCTCTCTAAAAAAAAATAAATAGAATATATTTTTTAAAAACCAACCAATAAATGCATAAATAAGTGAACAACAAAATCGATATTTCTCTCTCAAATTGATAAAAAATTTAAAAAATAAAAATAAAACATGGTTAAAATGACATACCTCAGGATCAGGGACTGAAAGCATTCCCTTGTAGAAGACCATAAACATTCCTGTGGGATGGGAGTAGAAGTGGGAGAACCACACACATCAAAGGGTCAAATTTAGTCAGGAAATAAAGGTAATAAATTGGCATTTGGCAACATCCTCCCCATTCCGGTCTTCTCCAGTGATTCTTTTACTCTCATTCCCTCTCTTTATCCTGACCCTTCAGAATATTTGTGAGGCTACAAGAAGTGAACCTCTGTAATGGGAACTGAGATAAAATGAGGGGCCAGTCCCCGCACACACAGCCTCCACAGACCACAACTTCTTCATGACTGCAAGCAAGCTCAGCTGTGTAGTAGACCAGAGGATGAAACACTCTGCAAATACAACACGTAGTCTCACCCACCAAAGCCAGGATATCCTGTCCCAGTCACAATTTCGGCCACCCCTCACCATCCCCAAGTCACTTCTCTGCCTCCAGTGCCTGGCGCACATCAACAGGCAAGAAACTGTTGCTGCCTCCATCCTTGTTTGGAATGAAGCTGGAGATTAAACAGATTAAATTACCTTAAAATAAGCTATTGAGAAAGTGCAAATATGTATATTTCTCCAATGTACCCAGAACCTAACTAGATAGGAGAAAATACTTAACACAAGGATTGGATTTTGTTAGGAATCAAATTATCCCCTGAAACACAAGCAATGATATAGCGACCATGGAACTAATTTGTATCCTGTATCATTTTTAGCCAACTAAAGACCATTTGTATAAAGAGTGACTAGAAGCAGTGGACCGAAATTCTAATTTATTTTTGGTATTGTGATCAAGTAGTGTGTTTTACGTACTAACCAAGATATTTAAGGTAAAGTTTCCACCCCTCAACCCTCCCCTCCCAGTCTCCCAGCAGGCTGAGGCTGCAAGTTTCCCAGGGATTTATACGAAGAATCAGCGCCCTCCTGAGAGCCCCCCGCCCCCCGCCTCTGGATACCAGTCCGGCCTTGGGGTAGTCTTGGCTCAAACGGGATAGTTTTCATCATCTCCACTTCACAGGCCGGGTATCTGAGACTCAGGAAGGAGGCTCTACACTCATATGATTCTCCCCGCCAACTTTGCATTGGGTGCCGGTGCCGCAGCCTTCCAGAACCCGCATGAAGTCCTTGTTGGGGACGGGCAGAACACCTGGGACAGATGACCCAAACCAGCACCTCGATATCGCAGGGAATTGCATGCGAGGGTGGTGCGCGCAGCCACCACCACATGAAATCCCTGCTTTCACCACTTCTATTTCTTTTCTCCGTGGTAACCGCGAGGGGGCGCTCGGTCCAGGTCCCAGTCGCCCTAACAATCCCGGAGAATGTACACCACCATTCCAGGGCAGTGATTTTCAGCTTTTTTCATTTCATGGCACATGTAGGCTAATTAGTAAAATTCTGTGGCACATGAAAAAATACATTAATTTTTGGCCAACCTGACAAAAATAGGTGTAATTTTGATCATTCACAGTGGACGGCTACTGTATTGGCTGCTATTTATTTATTTATTTATTTATTTTTAATTTGACAATCTAAGGGAGAAGAGGTCAGTGCCCCTGAATAGAGAGTCAAGTATTGCATGTTTTAAAAATCCTTGCAGCACACAGATTGAAAATCGCTGTTCTAGGGCAAAACCCCCAGTGCAGGCGCAAATACTCTCTGTTACCCAGAGCTGGTGCTAAGTTTCGAAGAAGTAGAGTCCAGGAGGCAGTAAGAAAACAAAGTTAAATATGGACTTTAGCAACTATGTGGCTTTGAACAATTCACTTAACCTCTGGATGTCCAGCTTCTCAGTAGTAACACAAGAATGACATGGATGTAGACCTCAGTAGGTTTTTGCAAATCTGAAGAAAACAAATGGCTAGATGGTGTATGAACATTACTGTTGTAGGGGGTAGACCAGGAGTTGATGCAGCCAGGCCCAGGGGGAGCTGGAACCCAGACCATAGCTGGGGCAGATGGACACCTCTATCTCTTTCAGGAGCTAACACCTTGGTTTGGATCTGCACTAGACTGGAAGGCTATGGACCATATCCTGTTTTTCATTCATTCATTCAACAAGTACTTATGTAGTGCCCGAACCATATTAGGCACTCTGTTAGGAGCTGGGGACCATTGTGAACATTGCAGACACTGTCCCCAACAAGATCGTGCCCCAGCTGTCATAGGACCTACAAGCAAACATTCCATGGGGGACACTGGCATTACTCAAATAACTACATGACCAGGAGATAATAACAAGTAGATGGGTTTTCCTCTAAAGAAGTCATACCTGAGCTGAGGTTCCAAGTATAAGAACTACCTGGGCAAAAGGGAGGGGAGCAGAGACAGGAAGAGTCTTCTGGGCAGAGGGAACAGCATATGCAAAGGTCCTGGGTCAGTAGGGAACATGGCATCGTCAAAGAACCAAAGAGACAAGTGTGGTTAGAGAGCAGAGAGGTGTGGAGGAATGGTGCAAGGTGAGCTGGAGAGACCCGCAGGGGTAAGCAGGCAGGCCTTTGTAACTTGGTTTGAATCTAAGAGTTCCTGGCACTGGCAGCTTCTGAGGGGTTTCAGGGCAATAATGACAAGGCTGTATTTTGAAAAGGTCCCTGTGTCCCAAGTGCCAAGCACAGGGTTCTGCTCAGCGTGCAGTCACCTTTTATACACACTCGTTCAGTGAATGAATAACTGGAACTGTTGTTGAAATTCTGGGATATAATGTCTTCAAGGTGAAAATTATTTAAAAACCAAGAACAACATCCAACCCTACCCAACCTCTAAATAATGCAAATAAAATAAAATGTGTAAACTTCTCTTATTGTCATTTAAGCTTATTAGTACTGTGAAGTTCTTTAGTATTTTAATAGACTGTATTTTAGAACAATCTTAGACATAAAAATTTGGAAAATATTACAGGGTTTCTATATACTCTGCTCCTAGTTTCCTTTATTATTAACATATTACATTAGCATAGTACATTTATTAAAATTAATGAACAAATATTGATAACTTATGATTGACTAAAGTCCAAAGTTTATTCAGATTTTCTTAGTTTTTTTAATATATTTTATTGATTATGCTATTACAGTGTCCCATTTCTCCCCCATCATTCCCCTCCTACCCACATTCTCCCCCTTTAGTTCATGTCCATGTGTCATAAGTTCTTTAGCTTCTACACTTCCCACACTATTCTTGCCCTCCCCCTATTTTCTACCTACTGTCTATGCTACTTATTCTCTGTACCTTTTCCCCCCTCTCCTCCTCCTACTCCCCTGTTGCTAACCCTCCATGTGATCTCCATTTCTGTGTTTCTATCCAGCGAAGCTTTCATTTAGAATGGAAGGGAATATAAAGTGCTTCTCAGATAAGCTCAAGTTAAAGGAGTTCATCATCACCAAGCCTTTATTATATGAAATGTTAAAGGGACTTATTTAAGAAAAAGAAGATAAAAAATATCACAATAAAAAGACAGCAAACTCACAGATATTAACAAGCACACCTAAAACAAAGGATTTCCTTAGTTTTTACCTCACATTTTTTTTTTCTTCCAACATCTCATCCAGATACCACATAACATTTAGGTGCTATGTCTCAGGGTCCTCTTGACTATGACAGTCCCTCAGACTTCCCTTGCATTTAATGACCTGGATAATGTTGAAAAGCGTTGGTTAGGCATGTTGTAGGATAGCCCCCATTAGGATCTGCCTGATGTTTTCTCATGATTACACTGGATATTGTTTTTTACATGAATCAAAGTTATATATGTACAAAGTTTTGAAGTCTTCTTAGTACCTTGTCACTCTCCCTCCCCAGAGCACCCTTCTTTCAACTCTTTGAGCTATTTCCTGGCATTTGCTGCTGTATTTCTAAGTGATAAAAGGCTGATCTTACCTTTCTTGACTGACCTGTTTAGACATTGGCTCCTAACTTCCTGCTGTTTATGACACATGAGAATTGTTCTGTCTTTACATTGCCTTCCTGTATCCACCCACCAAGGTTTGTGCTGGATATCTTCCCTGAATCCCTTCAGAATCACTCTGACCTATACAAACCACATCAATGGGCTCTCTTACCCTCAGGTTTCTGAGTGGGTTGGGCCAATGTGGGGCACAGGCAGGCAGGTGAGGGGAGGGAGAGTGAGCACAGGTATTTACGTCCTCAGTTACCTCCCTGTCAGATTGCTGTGGGGGAGTGAGCCCTGACTCTGCTGTTAGGCACCCTCTCCATTTTGTCCCCTCCAGTTTCTGACAGCTGCTCCCCACTTGACTACTGAGGTGGGGGGAGAGGTAATAAGACCCCCATACTGGTAGTGCTCCTTCCCTTGGAGTTTTCTTTTTCTCCCCCAAATAATAGGAGGATTGTTTATTTATTTATGTTCCAATTGCAGTTTACTTTCTTCTTTTAAATTTTATTTATTTATTGATGAGAGAGAGAGATCTGTTTATTGTTCCACTTATTTATTTATTCATTGGTTGATTCTTGTATGTGCCCTGACTGGGAATCAAACCCACAACCTTGGTGTATGGGGATCATGCTCTAATCAGCTGAGCTACCTGGCCAGGGCAGTTATAGTTTACTTTCAATATTATTTTTGTAGTTTATTTTCATCCTGCCCACAAACTCTCTTTTATGAAATTCTCCTCAAATTGCCCTATTTGAGAACTGTTTCTTGTTGGGATCCTGATTAAGATATTACAATTTTAGCTAAGTCATTTCTCAATGTTTATATTATTATGACCATGTAAAACATTGTTCACCCTTAAGGCAAGTACTGTTTGATGATAGTATTTCCTTTCTTGTTGCAATGTTTGTGTGTGTAGTTAGTATTTACCTTGAAAAAAAAAACATTTGTTTTATTTTATGTAATCCCCGTGTTAACTCTTCCCATACAACTTTCCACATGGTTGAAGGCATTAGCTTTTCTCTCAGTTCCATTTACTTCAGGAGAATTCCTCCTGGAGTCCTCATGCTCCTGACCCAATCAGGCTTGGTGTTGTCAGGTCTGCTGCTGCCTGGCTGTTATGCTCTTTCCTTCTTTCTTGTGTTAGAATCCTATTTTCTGGATCCTGTGTATTTTTCTGGGTTTCCTCACTCATTTTGGTGGGGCACATCCTCCATTAGCTTCCTGAGAAAGGTCTAGGAGGTAAATTTTGTGAGACACTACAAATCTAAAAAGTATCTTTATTAAACATCAGGGTTGATTAATAATTTAATTGGGTATTGGATTTTATGTTGAAAGTAATTTTCCACTGGAATGTTGAAGGCACTGTTCCCTTTTAGCTTAGAAGGTTGTGATTTATGAGCGTGACGGCCTTTTTTCATTCCTGGTCCTTTGAGAGTCTCGCTCCTCTCTCTCTCCTCTCTGTTCTTCCTCTTCCTCTTCCTCTTCTTTTCTCTCTCTCAAAACTTTTAAGCTGTCCTCTTGAGCCCTGTGGTCCTGAAGTTTCATTCAGAGGAGTCTCTTCATTCTCTGTGGCCCTTCACTTTGGAGATGCATGTCCTTGAGTTCTGGAAAGTTTTGTTGAGTATTACTTAGACAGTTTCCTCCCCTCCTTTTCTTCTGCTTACTCTCTTTTTGAAAATCCTCAGTTGGATGACAGGTAAGTTTATCTTCCAATGTCCTAACATTATCAACTATTTTCCATCTCCTAGTCACAATATTCCATGTTTTAGAACATATCTTCAACTACATCTTCAAAATCCAATGAACTTCTATTACAAATTATCATACGTCTTAGTATTTAAGAGCAGCTCTTAGTTAGAGGTGGTTTCTTTTGCAGAACATCTTATTCTTGCTTAAAAGAAGTACTTCCTTTTTTATCTCTTAAAAGAATAGTTTCCTTCTGTTTCTTCCAATGTCTCTTAGCTTGTTTGAACTTTGAAAATGGAATCAGCTTTTCCTGGCTCCTCCAAAACCATTCGTAAGAAAAGGAGCATGCTATGCAGGTTAGGATTTAAACTGGGTAATCAGTGTCCAGAAACAAAGAGCCCACCCATGTCAGGAGGAGAGAGACCCCGTTGAGCCACTCAAATGAGAAATAGTCAGTAAACAACCTGGAGCAACCATGCCAGCTCTTAGCCATTTTATTTCTCAAAGTGTTGCACCTATAATTTTTAGTTCCCCTCCTGCCATCGGAGTGCTGTTTTTGGTTTTTTCCAGTACCATCTTAACCTAAACGACATCGCTTGTGACATATATGAATGCATAATCATAATGACTAACATTCTTATAGTCAACTGTTAATTCAGCAAGCACTTATTGAGTGCCTACTGTGTTCTGGGTACTGTGCAAGGCCCTGGGAGAAAACATGCTCCCAGTCCTGAGGCTTCTGCCCTCTGGAAGCTGACTCTCCAGGACAGTACCCCACACTTAGTGGAGCTTACTGAGCCTGGGAGGCAGCCACTGAGAGTTCCACTTAACAGATGAAGGATCTGAGGCTCAGGGAGGTTTCCTGGTTTGCCTGAATGACACACAGCTATTTGGAGACTTTGCTGCATCATAAACCCAAATCTTCTCCCACACTCTATGTTTCAAAAACTGGTTATAAAGAGAAGCTGAAAGAAATGAACCATGAAAGGAGGGGACTGGAAGTGAACCAAGAAGTTGTATTAGTCCGGGTTCTCTAGAGAAGCAGAACTGATAGGATATATAGAGAGATACATATGAGGAAATTTATTATGGGAATTGGCTCACACAGTTATAGAGATCTGGAAGTCCCAAAATCTGCCACCTGCAAGCTGGAGAACCAAGAAAGTCAGTGGTGGTTTTCAGTCCAAGTCTGAAAGCCTGAGAAGTGGGGGCTGATGGTGTAAATCCTGATCTGAATCTGAAAGTTTGAGACCAGAAGCTGTCTGAGGGAGGAAGACAGATATCTCAGCTCAAGCAGAGAGAGAGGGATAGTCTGCCCTTCCTCTGCCTTTTTCTTTTATTTGGGGCCTCAGCCCACTGGATGATGCTTACCTGCCTTGGGGAGAGCCATCAGATTACTCAGTTCACCAATTCAAATACTAATATTTTCAAGAAACACCTTCACAGACATACCTGGACATAATGATTTACTAGCTACTGCTATCTACCTAAACGCAGTAAAACTGACATGCAGAATTAACCATCACAGTGGCAAAAGAAAAAGAGTTCTAAAGTACTTGCTCAGGCCCTACACCTTGCCTCCTGCCCCTGACCCCCGATGAGTTTACACTTTAGCAGGGACTAGCTCAGAGCAGTGAAGAGGGGTTGTTATGACACTTGAAAGAAACAGGATAAAAGAGGAGGAAGAGACACAGTATGCTCATTTTACAGTTGCAGGGAGCATCTCCTCTGTCTTCTGGAGTTAATCCCAGCAGGGGAAAATCCTCACAGTCAAATAACTTGCATACCTAGAAGCAGCGGCAGAAATCCGTGTGTCAGAGCCTTTTAGTGCATGGCTCTCCCTGCCAAGGGAGGGCCAACCAGCACTCCTCAGTTGTGCAGAAATGCATCGTGCCCTGACTCTGATCTCCCAACCTAAGGCCCTCAAGCAGGAAATTCTCGAGGTAAATTTCACTAGAGATGGAGCAAGGGAGTGACAGATTGCAAAAAACAGTCTCAGAGCAAGGTGTAGAGCCAAGTTTAAGAGCAAGAGAAGTCACCTTCACACCAGCAGCAAAAACGCAGAGAGACGCCTGAAAGTGCCCTCCGGTCCAGCTCCCACAGGAGCTGCTCTGAGGAGTCAGGTGAGACAGCTGCTCTTCGTCCCTGCTCTGACAGGTGAAAACCCTGCAGGTTGGCACAGGATGGGGTGGGGGTGGGGGAACAGCTCACCCTCCCTTCACTGAAGAGGTCAGACAATGACTTCCACTGGCATTCCTCAGTGCTCATAAATATGTGTATTTAAACTGGAAACCTAAAGCGAATTCTTCCCTTGCTCTGGCTGCCATTATGTAATGTCTCACAGTGTTTCCCTGGGACTTTCCAGGCAGTCTCATTTACTGCTTCGGTTGCGCTTCCAGCTTTGTTCATGGCTTCCAAGCTGCTTTCCGTAAAATTGAGCCATATGTACGTTGGCTACACTCGACATAGTCTATACCTTTAAAAGTATGCATATATCATTGCCAGGCCAATGCCAAGAATGGTGTGCAAGGCCATAGATTAGATTCCTTAAAAAAAAAAAAAAAAAAAAAGCAAGAACTGGCTATATTTCAAGCTCATTAAAATATGCTTTTGAAATATTTTAAAATTTACAGTGAAGTTACAAAAATAGTTCAAAGAGTACCCATGTACTCTCCATCCAGCTTCCCCTAATGTTAATCCCTTATATGACCACAGCGCAATTATCAAAAGCAGACACTTAACATTAATATAATACTACTGAGGAATCTACAGACGTTATTGGAATTTTACCAGTCTTCCTAGTACAGTCTCTGTTTTTTAATTAAATTTTTAAATTTTAGAATTATTTTAAACTTATAGAAAAACCGATCAGATAGTACAGAGAGTTCCCGTATACCTCATACCCAGTGGCCCCTTTCATTAACATTTTACATCAGTATGGTACACTTGCCACAATAAGTGAATCCATATTGATACATTATTAATAAATAAAATCAATACTTAGTTCAAATTTTTTTCATTTTTATCTAATGTCCTTTTCTGCCAGGATCCCATCCAAAATATCACATTAGATTTAATTGTCTTGTCCTTCTCAGGCTCCTCTTGGCTATGACATTTCTTATTTTCCTTGTTTTGATAACCTTGACAGTTTTCAGTACTGATCGCGTGTTTTGCAGGCAACCCCTCCATTGTACTTTGACATTTTGGTCATGAGTAGACTGGGGTTACGGGGTTTTGAGAGGAAGACCGCACAGATGACGCGCCCTGCTCATCACACCATGTACCAAGGATCCAATAATGTCCTTTTTGTGGTCCAGGATCCAATCCAGAATCCCACATTGCATTTAGTTTTCATGTCTCCTTAGTCTCCTCCAATCTCTGAAAGTTCCTCAGTCTTTCATGATCTTGACACTCTTGAATAATCCTTAAAAGTATCCTTTAATTTGGATTTGTCTGATTTTTTTTCATGACTGGGTTGAAGTTATAACATTTTGGTAGGGCTGTCAGAGAAGCGATATTGTGCATCATGTCAGGGGGTGCATGATGTCACTGTGTCTTACTTTACTCTTCATCACGTGGTTAAGGTGGTGTATACCAGGTATTGCCACTGTAAAATTACTACTTCCCCCTTGTAATTAATAGTTTGGTGGAGAAACATTTAGAGGGTATAAATATCCTGTTTATCTTCAGACTTTTGCTAGCTAATTTTAGAATAAATCTTGCATGTAACAATCATTATATGGTATTCTAATGGTAAGTTTTTTATTTCTCTTATTCCTTCTATATTTATTAATTGTAATTCTCCTGTCCCTTCTCTTCCATGCATTTATTTATTCAGTTATTTGTTTACATAAGTATGGGGTCATGAGTTTTTACTTTGTGGGTTTTGTTCCAATACTCCAATTTATCGTTGTTCAAATTTTTTCATCTTTGGCCATTGAAGGCCCCTTCAAGATAGGGCCTGTGTCCTTTCAACATGCTCCCATCATTTTTGGAGCATGTTCTGACTTCCTTGTACACAAGATGCCCTGGGATCATCTTGTATTTTCCCTGTCCCAATGCTAGAATCAATGATTTCTCCAAGGAATTTTTTTTTGAAAATCACATTTAGAAACCAAAATCTGGACAGTAGGTATTCTCATTGCTGCTGGTGTCATAGCTGCTAGGCCCTCTCATCAGACAGCACTAGTTAATATGTACACATATAGTAACACCACATACACATGCACCTATATTTATTTCTGCATCCATACATACCCAGGAGTTCTCCAGGCCACCTGTTAGCAGAACTGAGGTTCTGCCTGAGAATGAGGGAAATACTGAACAGGCAGTGAAGAAGGAAGTCATAGATATAAATTACAGCCTTGTGGGCAATTCTAGCAACTACCTTTCTACTAGCTTATTATACACATGTGTTTATTTGTATATGCTAACCATTTTCTTCTCATTTTTATTTTGCATACAAGTTGCTGATGTTAACCTCAGAGTTTCGTCTCTAGGTAAGAGAATATTCAGGGAAACTGTGACTGAATTTAAGAGTAATTAACATAGTCGGTGATGGTCACAGCAACTGTTGGAATTGTGTGTCACCTCATTTTGGGAAGAGCTGAGAACTTCATTCCTGAGACAAAAGGTTGTTCTTATTAGGTGGAATTATACAGAGATTTTGTTGAATGAGAGCTCATGTCTGTAAAAGGGAGCACATGGATAAAGTGATGGACTGTACCAGTTATCAACTGATTGCCTCTCAAATCCAAATTCATCCTTCATTACCTGATAAGCAAAAGAGGAGGTCGTCCATTTAGTTTCCTTTGTCAGGGAGCACGCTGTTAAACATCGTCAGTAGAGGGCGATGGAGAGACGTTGCAAGAGGAAGGAAGGGCGATCTGGTAATGAATGCACCTCGGGCAGGTGCCTGCGGTGTGGGCTCCTTCTCCAGCACCCAGCTCCTGTAGCATGAGTGGCTTTTCCAGCACGTGCAGTGCAGGCGGCTTTTTCCATGTCCAGCCCCTGCTGGGTAGACAGCTTCCTCCATATCAGTTTCTAGCAGCTGGCTCCTGTAATACGCAGCAAGAAGCACCCATGCCCTGCGGGTTCCCCTGCAGCCCTTTCAAGCAGTTTCACAGCAGAATGCTTCCATTGACACACCTCCCCAGGAACCGTTTCCTGGCACCATGGTGGGTGGATTTCTGGCAATTTCTGACAGTGCAGAACCACAACGACTTCTCTGTTGTTCAGTGAACCGTAGGGGTGCCCTCTTCAACAGGGTCTGGATCTCTGCCCTGGGCGACCAAGGCTCCTCCCTGGCTTGTCTCTCTGAGCCCTAGGCAGTGACTGCTACTTATATATAATATCCCTATATTCTTGAGCATTCTCTCTACTTCTTACTAGTCAATCCCTCATTTCTCCAATCCTTTGTTATAATTAATAACTTTTTATATTAATTTTTCCTTATTCAAATTACTATGTAATTGTAATTACTATGTAATTTTTGTCTCCTAGAGACTCAGACTAGTTTGCACCATTCTAGTATGTGAACCATTACCCTGTTCCAAGAGGCCCGGCTACATAAAAGGTATAGATATTCTCAGAGAAATGTTGTGGCACCTCATTCTCACTACCTGTTCCCATTTCTTCCTTCTTTCCTTCCAATTCTCATCCCCCCACCTTCAATAAGTAACCAACCTTTTTAGCATTGGGTTTAGTCTCCCTGGATTTCTTTTTGCCAGTTAGTATGTGGGGGCCCATACTAAGTCTTCTTAGAGGGAAAGACTAAGGTTCATACTCCTCCTGTCCTGTATGGTTTGGATCCCAGGGTGAACCAATCCCAAAGCTTAATAAATACAAAGAAATATATGCTGGATCTGATGACTTAAAATTATGTTGGAGGGCAAACTGAACATTTATATTAAACTAAAACATTTGAATAACTTTTAATTGCTACCCTGCAGCCATCCCACTTCTTGATTTAACCTCAGGGGCAAAAATCACATTTGTTCACAGGTAAATCTGTAACATTAGTTTTGATGGTGAAAAAGAAACAAAAAAGGAAAACAGAAACAATCTTAATGTTTATCAACAGAGAAATGGCTAAGAACATAACATGGAATAGCCAACCTGGCACCTTACACAATGCAACAAGTTTGTTTTAACAAGGTAGAGCTATGAGGAGCTTAGAAAAAGCTGTAAGTTGTATCAGTGACTTCAGGGGAGCTAATCATGGAATAATAAGTATGGCGTACTACAATACCATACATGAAACACCAACCCGTACCACATACTTTATGTGGGTACATATATGTGTATAAAATCTATAAGAAAAAGGTTTGGAAGCATGCATAACAAAATGAAAATGTAATTTCATTAGATGGGGTGGGAAGACAGATTTGGGGGGCAAGAGTTTCAAAGGAAATTTGATCTATAACCTGTTCATTTTTCAATATTAATTTGTTCATATATTGTTTGTATAAGTAAAAACAAACAAATACACAAACTATTGACTATATTAAATCTCAAAACCTATTGCGGCAGCAGGTGATACATTCAAACACTCAGTATCTGCCTTTCGTGCAGAAAATTCTGGAAAATGACAAGCCCCTAATTCTCCCTCTTCAATAAAATGTAAGAATACTTTCCTAAATGTTGCCTGCCATTAAGGCTTGCTATCTGCTAATAAAACCAAGTGATGTAAGACAAGCAATAATCTAGAATATGGACTTACCGTGAACGCCGTATACCTACCACCGGCACCGTATAGTTGACTAGTCCTGCTCTGTCACCTGAGATCGTTGAAATGTAAAACCCCACTTCTCCCAATGTGCACTGTCTCTGCTTTGATTCTTTTCTTTGCAGAACTACAGGATGGATGTTTGACCTGAGGAAAGCAACTAACTAATGTCTAAGGACAGAGTCCAGGTATCCCAACACCTTTGCTTTCTATTTCCTCCATTTGATAACTGAGGTAAGAAAAGAGACTTAACATTCCCACATAGAGGTTGTTAAATATTTACTACAGACAAAGAGTATAAAATACATTAAAATTTGCATTTATATTATTTTCTTCTGGAGGAAAATAAAATAATAAAACTAGAGTTTGACCTTGTTTTTTAAAAAGCTAAAAAAGAAAGGATTGTGATGATAGCTGACTCAGCCACTAGTTAAAGACAGAGACACAAATACAATTAGTGTTTTGCGCAAGTCGCTCTGCAGATTCTTGACTAATCCTAAAACATCCAGAGGCTTCGCATGGAGAGCCCCATTCCCGCCAGGACACAGAAAGGCACTTCCTGCCATTGCTTTCTGTTTTTTGTGTAGTTTGAGTTAAGACCATGCAAAATAAACAAGGGAATTTTGCCCAAGTGTCACATTTCCTTCTGGGAGGAAATTACTAAACTCGTTTTTTAGCTACTCTGTTTGGAGTATATTTTCTGGTATTTTAATTCTTAAATCCCCTAGCCCCTCTCCTGCCTTTTAGAAAAATTACTTGTGCATTCTAGCTTTATAGACTCAAGGCTATACCTTTTTTCTGAATCCTCACCCCATAATATGTTTATTGATTTTAGAAAGAAAGGAAGGGAGAGAGAGAGAAACATTAATGTGGGAGAGAAACATTGATTGAGGGCCTGTTATATGTGCCCTGACCAGGGATCAAACCCACAACCTTTTGAGGTATGGGACGATACTCCAACCAACTGAGCAACCCAGCCAGGGCAAAGCTATACCTTTTATTATTGCAAATTTTTTTTACAAATTTTATTTTATGTTTTAATTTTTTATTGTTATTCTATTACAGTTGTCCCAATTTCCCCCCCTTTGCCCTCCTACACCCAGCCCATCCCCTGCTCCCACAGTCATTCCCACACTGTTGTCCATTTCCATGGGTCATTCATACATGTTCTTTGACTAGTTCCTTCCCTTTCTTTCCACCATTATCACCCTCCCCTCTCACCTCTGGCTGTTGTCAGTCCGTTCCATTTTTCCATGCCTCTGGTTCTATTTTGCTCATTAGTTTATTTTGTTCATTAGATTCCTCTTATAGGTGAGATTATATGGTATTTGTCTTTCACCGCTTGGTTTATTTTACTTAGCATAATGCTCTCTAGTTCCATCCATGCTGAGGCAAAAGGTAGGAGTCCCTTCTTTCTTTCTGCTGTGTAGTATTCCATTGTGTAAATGTACCACAGTTTTTTGACCCACTCATCTATTGATGGGCATGTAGGCAGTTTCCATCACTTGACTATTGTAAATAATGCTGCTATGAGCATAGGGATGTACACATTCTTTTGAATTGGTGTTTTGGGATTCTTATGGTATATTCCCAGCAGTGGAATCGCTGGGTCAAAAGGCAGTTCTATGTTTAGTTTTTTGAGGAAATTCTATATTGTTTTCCACAGTGGCTGCACTAGTCTGCATTCCTACCAACGGTGCACTAGGGTTCCCTTTTGTCCATATACTCACTGACTTTTGTTATTTGTTGATTTATTAATGATCACCATTCTGACAGTAGTGAGGCTATAACTCATCGTGGTTTTAATTTGCATCTCTCTGATGGCTAGTGATGTTGAACGTCTTTTCATATGTCTAAGAGCCCTCTGTATGTCCTTCTTGGAGAAGTATCTATTCAAGTCCTTTGCCCATTTTTAATTGGATTGTTTGTTTTCCTGCTGTTGAGTTGTATAAGCTCTTTATATATTTTGGAGATTAAACCCTTGTCTGGTGGATCCTTGGCAAATATGTATATCTATACAGTCAGTTCCTTTTTCATTTTGATGATGGTTTCTTTAGCTGCACAGAAGCTTTTTAATTTGATGTATTCCTATTTGTTTATTTTTTCCTTTATTTCCCCTGCCCTAGGAGATAGATAGGCAAAAGTATTGCTACATGGGATATCTAAAATTTTACTGCCTGTGTTTTCCTCTAGGACTATTATGGTATCACAAACTATATTTAAGTCTTTTATCCATTTTGAGTCTATTCTGGTATACGGTGTAAGTTGGAGGTCTAGTTTTGTTTTTCTGAACATACCAGTCCAGTCTTGGCAACATCATTTACTGAAGAGGCTATTTTCACTCCATTGTATGCTCATGCCCTCTTTGTCAAATATTAATTGACCATAGAGACATGAGTTTATTTCTGTCCTCTCTATTCTGTTCCATTGATCTATGTGTCTGTTCTTATGCTAGTACCAGACTGCTTTGATTACAGTGTCCTTGTAGTGTAGCTTGATATCAGGTATTGTGATCCCTCCTACTTTGTTCTTTATCAAGATTGCTGAGGCTATTTTGGGTATTTTTTGGTTCCATATAAATTTTTTGAAATATTTGTTCTAGATCTGTGAAATACACAATTGGTATTTTAAAAGGAATTGCATCGAATCTATAGAATGTTTTGGGTGGTATAGACATTTTAATGATATTAATTCTTCCAGTCCACGAACATTGTATATTCTTCCATTTATTTGAATCTTCCTCAATTTCTTTGTTCAGTGTTCTATACTTTTCTGAGTACAGGTCTTTACCTCCTTGGTTAAATTTATTCCTAAGTATTTTATTTTTCTTGTTGCTATAGTAAATGGGATTGTTTTCTTAGTTTCTCTTTCTGATAGTTCACTGTTGGTGTACAAAACTGCCATTGATTTCCAAATATTGACTTTGTATCCCACTACTTTGCCAAACTTACTTATTAGGTCAAACAGTTTTTTGGTGGAGACTGTAAGGTTTTCTGTGTACACTATTGTCATCTCAAATGACATTTTTACTCCCTGTTTTCCTAGTTGGATGCCTTTTATTTCTTTTTCTTGTCTGATCCCTATAGCTAGAACTTCCAGTACTATGTTGAATAAGAGTGGTGAAAGCAGACACCCCTGTCTTATTCCTGAGATGAAGGCAAAAGCTTTAATATTTGCCCATTGAGTATGATGTTGGCAGTAAATTTCTCATGTATGACCTTTATTACATTGATGTATGCTCCCTCTGTTCCCATTTTGCTGAGAGTTTTTATCATAAATGGGTGCTGGATTTTATCAAATGCTTTTTCAGCATCTGTTGATATGATCATGTGATTTTTATTTTTCATTTTGTTTATGTGGTGTATTACATTTATTGATTTGCAAATATAATACCATCTTTGCATCCCTGGGATGAATCCCAGTTAATCATAATGTATGATCTTTGTAATGTATTGCTGGATCCGGATTGCCAATATGTTGTTGAGAATTTTAGCATCCATGTCATCAGAGATATTGGCCTATAATTTTTTTTCTTTGTTGTGTTTTCACCTGGCTTTGGAATTAGGATAATACTGGCCTCATAAAAAGAGTTTGGGAGTCCTCCCTCTTCTTGAATTTTTTGGAATAGTTTGAGATGGATAAGAGTTAGTTCTAATTTGAATGTTTGGTAAAATACACCTGTGAAGCCATCTGCTCCAGGGCTTTTGTGTGCTGGGACATTTTGGTTACTGCTTCAATTTCTCTAGTAGTTATCAGTCTATTCAAGCTTTCTACTTCTTCTTGATTGAGTTTTGGAAGATTGTATGTTTCTAGAAATGTATCCATTATACCTAGGTTGTCGATTTTGGCATATATTTGTTTATAGTAATTTCTTACAATCCTTTGTATTTCTGTGGTATTGCTTGTAACATCTCTTCTTTTGTTTATGATTTTATTTATTTGGGCCCTCTCTCTTTTTTTCTTGATGAGTCTACTTATAGGTTTGTCAATTTTGTTTATGTTTTCAAGGAATTAGCTCCTGGATTCATTGATCCTTTGAATTGTTTTTCGGCCTCCATGTTATTTAATTCTGCTCTGATCTTGATTATTTCCTTCCTTCTCCTCACTCTGGGCCTTGTTTATTGTTAGGTTATTTATTTGAGATTTTTCTGTCTTCTTTAGGTAGGCTTATATTGTTATGAACTTCCCTCTCAGGACTGCCTTTGTTGTGTTCCATAGGTTTGGGGTTATTGTTAGTTCATTTTCATTTGTTTCCAGATACATTTAATTTCTTTTTTCATCTCATTGTTACCCCATTCATTATTTAATAACATGTTATTCAATCTCCATATATTTGCATGTTTTTCAATTTTTTCCATGAGTTCGTTTCCTAGTTTCAAACCATTGTGATCTGAGAAGATGCTTGATATGATTTCAATTTTCTTGAACTTGTTGAGGCTTGTTTTATATCCTACCATATGGTCTGCCTTTGAAAATGATCCATGTGTATTTGAAAAGAATGTATATTTTTCTTCTTTGGGGCGAAATGTTCTGTAAATATCAATTAAATCCATTTGATCTAGAGTGCCATTCAATGCCACGATATCCTTTTTTGGAAGATCTATCCATTGTTGACAGTGGGCTCTTAAAATCTCCTACTATAAGTGTATTGCTATCTACATCTTTCTTGAAGTCCTCCAAGATTTTCCTTATATATTTAGGTGCTCCTATGTTGGGTGCATATATGTTTACAAGGGTTATATTCTCATTCTTGGACTCCCTTAAGTATTGTGTAGTGTCCTTCTTTGTCTCTATTGTGGCTTTTGACTTGAAATCTATTTTGTCTGATACAAGTATTGCTAGCCCACCCTTTTTCATGTCCATTTGCTTAGAATTTTTTTTTCAACTCTTCACTCATTCTGTGTTGATCTTTTGTTCTGAGGTGAATCTCTTGTAGACAGCATATATGTGGATCGTGCTTTACTTATCCATTAAGTTACCCTGTGTCTTTTTTAAAGTATTTTTTATTGATTATGCTATTACAGTTGTCCCAATTTTTCTCCCTTGATTCGCCCTCCACCTTGCCCCACCAACCCTCTAGCATCCCCCCACCTTAGTTCATGTCTATGGGTTATACATATAAGTTCTTTGAGTCCTCTGTTTCCTATACCATTTTTATCTTTCCACATTTATTTTATGCCTGCTAATTATGCTTCTTCTTCCCTATACCTTTTACCCCTTATTCCTCCCTTACCCCTCCCCACTGAACTCCCTCTGTGTGGTATCCATTTCTCTGATTCTGTTCCTGTTCTGGCTGTTTGCTTAGTTTTTGTTTTCACTGTTTTTCTTTTCTTTTAGGTTCATTTGTTGATAGTTATGAGTTTGTTTTCATTTTATTGTTCATATTTTTTATCTTTTTTTTCTTAGATAAGTCCCTTCAATGTTTCATATAGTAAGGGCTCGGTGATGATGAACTCCTTTAACTTGACCTTATCTGGGAAGCACTTTATCTGCCCTGCCATTCTAAATGAAAGCTTTGCTGGGTAGAGTAATCCTAGATGTAGGTCCTTGCCTTTCATGACTTTGAATACTTCTTTCCAGCCCCTTCTTGCCTGCAAGGTTTCTTTTGAGAAATCAGCTGATAGACTTATGGGAACTCCTTTGTAGGTAACTGTTTCCTTTTCTCTTGCTGCTCTTAGGATTTTCTCTTTGTCTTTAATCTTGGGTAACTTAATGATGATGTGCTTTGGTGTATTCCTCTTGGGGTCTAACTTCTTTGGGACTCTCTGGGCTTCCTGGACTTCTTGGAAGTCTATTTCCTTCACCAGATTGGGGAAGTTTTCCCTCATTATTTGTTCAAATAAGTTTTCAATTTCTTGCTGCTGTTCTTCTCTTTCTGGCACCCCTATAATTCGGATATTGAAACGTTTCAGGTTGTCCCAGAGAGTCCTCGGCATCTCTTCATTTTTTTGGATTCTTGTTTCTTCGTTCTGATCCAGTTGGATGTTTATTTCTTCCTTTTGTTCGAAATTCATTGCTTTGAATCCTGGTCTCCTTATTGTTCAGGGAACTCTTGGTTCCCTGAATATTTTGCTTTGTTTCATTCTGGGTATCTCTCACTTGCTCTTTCATTTTTCAACCAAGCTGCATTTTGATTACCAGGGCTTTAAATTCTCCATCAGTTAGGTTGGCAATGTCCTCATGACTTAGTTCTGAGGTTTTGCTGTGTTCTTTCATTTCAGCCATATTTCTTTGTCTTGGTGCACCTAGTAAGTTGTAAGGGGCGGGGCCTTATGTATTCACCTGGGCAGGGCAACCCTCTTTGCTGTGCTGCCTGTGGAGAAGGTCCAGAGAGGGAACAATGCAGCTCACCTGCTCATCTCTAGTGCACTTTCCAACAGACTCTTGAGTCAAATTGGAAGTATCTCCTACCACGGCAACCCCAGCTGTAGCCCACAGTCAGCTCTGAGTCTCAGTTTTCCCCTTAAGTCAGTCCCTCCCTCACAGCAGTCAGCCCCACCCCTCAGTCACCTCTCTGTGGTTTTTCTGACTCGCCTGCCCTGCGGGGTCCGCCTTACTGATCGGTTGTTCTGATTGATTTTTTCTTTAATTCCTTGGTTGTTGGAGTTCCATGCAGTTTGATTTTTCTGATGCTTCTGGTTGTTTATTGATTTTAGATTGGTTGTTATCCTCTTTTTGGTTGTGAGAGGAAGTGAATGGTTTCTACCTACACCTCCATCTTGGTGGGAACTCCTACCCTTTGTCTTTTGATTGGAGCATTTAATCTATTTACATTTAAGGTTAAGTGTCTGTTCATTGCCATTTTTTCCCTTTGTGCTTGTGTTTCTCTCTCTCCTCTCCCTCTCCCTCTCTCCCTCTTTTTAATGTCCCTTTAGCATCTCTTTCAATGCTCGTTTGGTGGTGGTGTATTCTTTTAGCTCTCTTTTGTCTGGGAAGCTCCTTATTCCACCTTCCATTTTAAATAAGAGCATTGCTGGGTAGTAGTCTTGTTGCAGGCTTTTGCTTTTCGTTACTTGGAATATTTCATGCCACTACCTTCTGGTTTGTAGTGTTTCTGTTGAGCAATCAGCTGAATAGCCTTAAATAGCCTTATCAGAGCTCCCTTGTATATTACTAGCCTTGCTACTTTAAGATTCTCTCCTTATCTTTAAATTTTGCCATTTTAATTATGATGTGTCTTGTAGTGGCCCTCTTTTGTTTCATCTTAATTGGGACTCTCTGCTTCCTAGACTTGCATGACTTTTTCCCTTACCTAGTTAGGGAAGTTTTCTGTCATAACTTTTTAAATCAGGCTTACTATCCCCCTTGCTTCTTTTCTTCTCCTTCTAGTATACATATGATGTAAATATAATTATGTTCCATGGTGTCTTGAAGCTCCCTTAAACTATCCTCATTCTTTCTCAGTCTCTTTTTCATTTCATTGCTCTGACTGGGTGTTTTTTTCTACCTTGTCTTCCAACTTGCTAATTCAATCCTCTGCTTCATCTAGCTTGATTTTAATTCTTTCTAGTGTATTCTTAATTTCAGATATTGCATTTTTCACTTCCTTCTGGCTCTTATTCATAGTTTACATGTACTTTTTCATGCTGATGTAGTTCTTGCAAGTTCCTTGTTGCTCCCACTGAATTCCTTGTAGTTCTCACTTAGTTCTTTGAGCATCCTTATAACCATTATTTTAAACTCTATGTTTGATAGAGTGCTTGCCTCAATTTCATTTAGCACTCTTTCTGGGAATTCCTCCTTTCCTTTCAGTTGGGGGTTATTTCTTTGTTTCCCCATTTTAGGTGACTCTTTTTGTTTATTTCTGCATATTATGTTGGTCTGCTTGGACTCCCTGTCTTTGTGGGTTGGCTTTCTGCTGTAGGAGACCTGTGGGAAGCAATGGTACAATCTCCTTGATTTCCTGAACTGGATGATGCTCTTGGGATGCCCTTTATGCCATTTATGTGGGCTCTCTTGTCAGTGTGTTTTGGTTTGTTGGGTCATTCTTTGGTGGGCATCCCTCCCACCAAAGCAGGGGTTCTTCCCTCCAGCTGGCTGACTGAGAGTCACACTGCCCACCATATCTTGTATGCTGTTGTACAGGTGCTACCAGAACAAAACAATACAACCTTGGAAACAAAACCCACACCCACAAAAATACCCTCCAACTACAACCACACTAGCAACAACAAATGAGTAAATATTAATAAGGGTGAAGAGATTAAGACTATTATATGAAAGGAAAAACAAATATGAGATGACTAACAGAAAGAAAAATGATTTTGAGATGGTAAAGGAAGGAAACATAATAAGAGTAGGGAATAGAAACAAGGTGAAGATAGAAAGAAAATAAAATTTATAACATAAATTTAAAAAAGGAGGGAAGAAGGCAACATGGAGTAAGCAAAGGGAAGAGTATAGTATGGTGTTTAAAAAATTAATTTGCAAAATAGGATCAAAATTGAGAAAAAGCAACACTACAGCAATATCAATGACAAATGAGCAAAGATTAATACAGGTGGAAAGAGAATAAGAAGGAAAAAAGAATGAAAAAAGATTATGATATTTCTAAAGGAAAGAAAAGCAATTTTGAGAGAATAGAGAGAGAACAAATAATAAGAGTAAGAAATAAAAATCAGGCCAAAAGAGGGAAAAATGAAATTTAAAATGAAAAAAAGGGGGCAGGAAGAAGTCATAATGGAATATGAGAGGGGAACAGTAAAATCTGAGATTTGAAATACAAAAATAGTGAACATCTAGAAATAAAATTGAAGAACTGCAACAACATCCACCATATCAAACACCAATGAGTAAAGATGAATAAAGGTGGAGAGAGAATAAGGATATTATAAGAAAGGGAAGAGAATGTAAGATGACTAATGGCAAGCAAAATGGTTTTGAGAGGTTGGAGAAAGGAGAAATAGTAAGGGTGCAGAATAGAAACAGGATATAGAAAGGGAAAAAATAAAACTTAAAACAAAAATAAGAAGAGAAAGGAAGAAGGCAAAATGGAGTAAAAGGGCAGAGTGAAAGATGAGATTTGAAATAAAGCTAAAATAAAAGATAGTGAAATAATAGGAACATACTTGAAGAAAAAAAAAAGTTAAAAAGCTATGCCAGAGGAAAAAATTAATACAAATAATAAAGAAGGCCATGGTGGAATTCTTCTTAGCAGAATCTAGTGTGTTTCCACTGCCTTCTGTTTCAGGATCCGCCCCTGGTAATGTCAGATGGTGTCCCAGTCTAGCTCTACGCAGCCTGTTCAAGGATACAAGCGATCCGCGATCTATGGTTGTCTCTTTCAGGCCTGGCTGGTCTTCCCTGTTCTGCCCTGCCAGCTTTCCATCAGCACAAGGCCCAGGAGTGGTTCATCTAATGTCCAAGAACACTGCAAGTACCACCTCCATCTGCCTCCAGAAGGGGCCTCTGGTACAACTGGGGGAGGGTGGAATCCCTGGGTCACCCCTGGGAGGCCCTGTTCAGTCTTCAGGGAAGATGGTGGGAGTGTTTCCCCTCCCCTCCCACCACATGTTTTGGTCTATCTAGATTATTTCCAGTAACATATAGTTTCTGAATGAATTAGCTATCTGTTTCCTATGCGTGGCCAATCTGTGTAAAACAGTCAGCTTTTTCCTGCTTGGCGTTGATGGCAGCTCTGTATAAGAGCCAAGGCTTGGGGGGGACCCTGAACACTCCTAGCTGTGCCTGACTCTAACCTCTCTGCTCTACTAGTTTCAGTGGATCAGGGCCCAAGGAACTAGTGTCTGACAGCAGTTCAGAAAGGGCCTTTTTAGGTGGGGGTTTGGCCCACCTGCAGGTAAGGAGACCTGCCTAGCTACAACTAACTCAGGTGCTCAGCTCCTGGCCATCCAGTCCCCAGCCTGCCACTCTCACAGGAGACTCAGACCCAAACTCTCCACTCTGCACAGACTTCTGCTCACCAGCCACACTACATGGGGTCCCACTGTCCCTTCACCATGCCACTTCCTGTTCTTCCTGTGCAGCTGAACTCAGTGAGAACAACTGTGCTTTCACTCTGGTTTCTTTGTTGGCAGAGCCACTGTGCACGTGAGCATGGGGTCGCTGCCCTGCCATGCCTCAGCTCCCCTTTTAAAAAAGTCTCTATGTGGCACCTATACTGTAGTGCTGAGTGATGGGCTAGGTCTCCACACCCTCCACCTTCCCGAATAGCAAAAAGTCTCTCTCAATTAGGGCTGTCCACAGCCTGCCAGTGCCTCTGACAGTTTTAGGAGAAGAGAAAATCTTCAAGAGGTTGGTCTTGCAGCTATGGATGTGCTGCTTGCTGTGTGTGTGCGGCCTAAGTACTTTGGGTATCTTCCAAGTCTCTCTGGATTAGGGTTGGGGGTTTCCTTGTGTGGGGCCAGGGCCGCTGCTGCAGGAAGGGAAGAAACCACTAAGCTGCATTTTCTGTCTGATCTGTAGTCTCCTTCAGGCCCCTCACACAGGGCATTTCGCCCTCGACTTATAAAATCTCTCACTGGGTGGTACAAAGCATCCTCTGTATTCCTTAGCTTCAAAAATTCATATCAGCTGAGATTCTGTTGATTGTTCAGGTCACTCGTTGGAAGATCAGCCAAAAATCTGTGCTGGGAGCACAGGCAAGTGGGCTCAGTTTCCACCCGAAAGATTAGGCTGCCATCTTTTCTCAAATCTATACCTCTGAAAGTCTTTCCTTGACTTAGGAAATTAGCATGGACAGCAAAGAAATCCTCTTGAGTGAGATTCAACTTCCCTTCATCAAGCGTAGACCATGTAGACACCTGGAATCATGTCATTTTATACATGGAGAAAAGCAGGTTATGAAGTAGCATGGGTGGTAGGATGCTGCTTGTGCAAAATGCATGGGTCCTCAGGTAGAGTACAGGGTCTGGCACAAATAATGCCCCTCTTTTATGCACCTGCTAATCTACACCAAATCTTTTATTACAAAATCATAAGCATGTAATTCTGTAATGTAAAATATCACCCTCAAGCACACTATATGACATTTTAGGTGAAATGTTCAAATTACTGTCCCTCTGGTGTGAGACATTCACATACCCTACCAACCACACTCAATGGCGTTACTTCTGCTGGGCCCTGTATGTCTGCAGAAACAATCGTATCTCGGGGTGGTGGGATTGCTAGTGACTAATTTCTTTTTCTTTTTACTTTCTGCATTGTTTAAATTTTAAATATTGAGAATGTATTATTTTCATAATAAAAAGAACATTTTCATTTTGAAACAACAATAGAATGATAACTGGAACAGAAAAAAATGCAAACAGGAATAATAAGATGCATCAGGACTGAAGTTAACACTGAAAATCCTTATAGTTCCTATTGCTATCCAGCTCCCAATTCATCCCTATGCCAGGCCACCATCTCTTTTGGCTTATTCCCCTCCTGAATCGTCCTGTCTGGTCTTCTGCCTACCTTCTTGCTCTTCGATAATCCATTTTCTACAGAATAACCGGAGTGATTTTCTTAAAATGAAAATCTGACCTGTAGTTCCCCCCATGTAAAACTTTCAGTGGCTTGCAGTCCACTTAAATAAAAAATCAATTTCCTTGTCCCAGCCCACAAGGCCCTGCCTGTTCTGGCCCTTGCTCCTTTGTTTCCTGTCCCTTTTCCTTTTGCTCAGTTTGTTCACAGTTCTTGGAGCACTCTTTCCTGCCCCAGGGCCTTTGCACTTTCTGTTCCCTGTACTCAGACAGATCTTCCCTCCACTCCTCACATGGCCAGCCTCTGACCCTCAGAATCTGGGGGTTGGGGCATGACTCTGCATTTTAAATATATCCTTCACATGATTCCCATGCACACTCATGTTTGAGAGTCCCCGTTCTAAAGCCTGGCTTCGATAAATATTCAAGCAGCAGGCAGTTACAGAACAAACTTCTGACAGATACCTGGAGTGCTATTATTCTCTCAGTCCCTTGTGAAGCCATATGAATCCTCTGGGCCAAGATGTTCCTCAAGAAGAACCTGGGCATGTCAGCTCGCAGATGAATGAGTTTTCAGAGTCTCAAAGTTCCTCCACTGAAGGCCATGATGGCCAAAATTTTAGCTAGAAAGATTTTTTTGTATGTGTGCTGGCTGTTACTTATTCATCTATTAATAAATGAAATATAAAATGTCTAGAACAAATTAGCTCTTCCTTTAAGGTCAGGCTTGGTGACTGAGCTAAGAAGAGTTCCAAAGCAGGAATGTTCAGACACCTGTCTCAGTCATTTACGGCCTGAGAACTGGTGCACTCTGGACGACCCATGGAGGACACACAGGTGGTCTTGGGCAGAGTAAGGGGCTCCCCTAGAAGGTACTGGAAACATCAAACAAATGTTCTCTGAGTTCATGCTAAGGGCAAGCTCCTATGCTAGGTACAGGTATGTGGGAAGGAGGACATGCCCAGGTCTGCCCAGCCTGCCCATGTGGGTTTATAGCCTCTCAGAGGAGCTTGTCAAAGCAGTTAGGGTAGTTTTGCCTTTTATTGTTTTGGGGGAATTTACCTAGTCCCATCTGGTGGGCATAAACTGTAGCCAGAACTTTACAAGGAGGCTGTGGCAGGACAAGCAACGGGGGTCATTACATTTTGTTGTCCTCTCCTCTGTGCTTCCTTTTAGGAGACCCACCGTCACCCCCTGGGGTGCTAGGGGGGCTTCCAGTCAAGGTGGCCCTTTCTCTCCCAACCCGGTAGCTAGGCCTCCTTGCCAGACTCTGGGAGGCAGGCTTTCTTTTTGTTGAGCCTCCTTGAGCTAGCCAGAGGTGAGCCCTGTACTGTCCAATCCATCATGCTCACCTATCAGAGAAAGCCTGAGCAATGAAGAAAAGACAGAGCCCTGATGACATCAAGGCCTCTAGATCAAGATAGACCTGAAGCTAAATCCACTCATGGAAAGCTATGATAGGTGCTAATAAATCCCTTTATTGCTTCAATTAGTTTGAGCTCAATTTCTTTTCTTGCAACAGAAAGAGGCCTAACACACAAGCCTCAGGCTGTTTCTTTCATTATTGTTCCAAGTCTCCAAATAAAAAAGTATGCTATTGGCAGAAAATCATCTTTGTAATGTAATAGTGAGGCCAATCTCAGAAAGTACATGGGCAATGTTACAATCTGGCAAGGTGTGGGCTTCTGTAAATACTGGGCCAGACACAAACCTACCATTCACAGCTCTTTCAAAGCCGATTTTATGTGCTGGAGTGTCATAGTCACATACCACCAACTGCTCTGCTGTAACACACCCTGAGTCCACACTGGTTCTCCCAATTCTAACACAACACAGAGTTCATTCCAGCCTCCCTCCCTTTCCACACTTGTACGTCCCTTCCCCAACAGTGAGAAACCCAGCTCCCTTTGTTCTTCACATATTTACTTGCCCTGGCTGGTGTAGCTCAGTGGATTGAGCACCAGCCTGCAGACTAAAAGGTTGCCAGTTCAGCTCCCAGTCGGGGCACATGTCTGGGTTGCAGGCCAGGTCCCCAGTAGCGAGTGTGTGAGAGGCAACCACACAGTGATGCTTCTCTTTCTCCCTCCCTCCTTTACCCTCTTTAAAAATAAATAAACTCTTTAAAAATAAATATTTACTTGCTCAAACCTATAATGCATAGAAGATAGTTGTGGAATTGCTAATCCACACAACTACAAAAAGCAAGCCTACCAAAGAGAGTTCAATATTTATTTATAGTTTTTATCATTAGTCCAAGGGGATATAGTCAAAACACAGTGGGTAAAAGTTACCCCTGCCCTACTTCAGTATGTTTATGTTATTCATTTGAAATAACATTGTTTGTTGTTACTGCCTATATTCAAATTTGAGGGATTTTTTTCTTTCATCTTTGTTGAATTTAATTTTTGAGTATGTGAAACCTGGATACAGTTGTGAGAGTCAAACTGCGTGTAATGGGATGTTCAGGCTAGTGTAGCCTTGTTCCTCCCCCTCCACCATCCCTGCTCCTGGAGGGTAATCCTCTCACTTCCTGCTTTATCCTTTCTGTTTTTCTCTCTTCAGAATAAGCAATACAGACTTCCGGCCAAGATGGAGGCGTAGGCGGACACACTGTGCCTCCTCTCACAACCAAAATTAAGGACAACAAATATTTAGAAACAAGAAAACAACCAGAACTTAAAGAAAATTGAACTGTACGGAAGTCCAACAACCATTCATCCAGATCAGTAAGAGGGGCGGAGTCGCGGCAGGAAAAAGTAGAGGTGCGGACCCAGGAACGCAAGTAGCAGTGGCTCACAGTTCCCAGGTGCACGGGCGGTGGCTGGCGGTCCTCAGGCCCACAGGCGGCAGCTGGCGGACCCCAGGCACAGGGGGGCAACTGTGCAGACCAAGTGAGGACGCACAAGGCAGCTGGCTGACCAGGGGGTCCCACATTCGCTCTCGCAGACTGTCCAGGCAGAGGGGAAGTGGCGGAAGGGACTAAATCCAGGAGAGAGCGGAGCAGGCGCCATTGTTCCCTCTCAGGCCCCGCCCCCACATACAGCGTCACAACCCAGCAACTGGGCTGCCCCACACTGGGGAGCGCCTGAGGCTCCACCCCTCACTACGTAACAGCACGCGTGCGCGTGCGCAGATAATCCAGGTGAAGGGGAAGCGGCGGAAGGGCTCGGAGTCCAGAAGAGAGCGGAACAGGCACCATTCTTCCCTCTAGGACCCCACCCCCACCTATAGCGTCACAACCCAGCGACTGGGCTGCCCCGCCCTGAGGAACACCTAAGGCTCCACCCCTAATACGTAATAGCTGCGACCAGACTAAAACCAAACCAAAACTAAACAAAAAACCCCACCAAAAATGGCTCAAACCGGAGGAAAAATGAAAACCCCGGAGTCAATTCCTCTAAGCAACGAAGAGATAGCCAACCTATCAGATGCACAGTTCAAAGCACTGGTCATCAAAATGCTCACAGAATTGGTTGATTTTGCTCATAAATTAGATGAGAAAATGCAGGCTACAATACGTGAAATGAAGGAAGACGCATGGGGAAACGATAGAGATGGAAGGAAAACTGGGACTCAAATCAATGGAGTGGACCAGAAGGAAGAAATTAACAACCAAACAGAAAACAAGGAAGAAACAAGAATTCAAAAAAATGAGGAGAAGCTTAGGAACCTCCGGGACATCGTTAAACGTCCCAACATCCGAATTATAGGGGTCCCAGAAGGGGAAGAAGAAGAGCAACAAGTAGAAAACTTATTTGAACAAATAATAAAGGAGAACTTCCCCAATATGGCAATGGAAATAGACTACCAGGACGTCCAGGAAGCTCAGAGAGTCCCAAAGAAGTTGGGCCCAAGGAGGAACACATCAAGGCACATCGTAATTCCATTAGCCAAGATTCAAATGAAGGAGAGAATTCTAGAAGCAGCAAGGGATAAGGGGACAGTCACCTACAAAGGAGTTCCCATCAGACTGTCAGCTGATTTCTCAAAAGAGACCTTCCAGGCAAGAAGGGGCTGGAAAGAAATATTTGAAATCTTGAAAAGCAGGGACCTACATCCAAAATTGCTCTATCCAGCAAAGCTGTCATTTAGAAAGGAAGGGCAGATAAAATGCTTCTCAGATAAGGTCAAGTTGAAGGAGTTCATCATCACCAAGCCTTTATTATATGAAATGTTCAAGGGACTTATCTAAGAAAAAGAAGATAAAAATATGACAGTGAAAAGACAGCAAACTCACAGCTATTAAGAACCACACCTAAAACAAAAGCAAACTAAGCAAACAGCTAGAACAGGAACAGAACCACAGAAATGGAGATCATATGGAGGGTTAGCAACAGGGGCATGGGAGGAGGAGGGGGGGGAAGGTACAGAGAATGAGTAGCATAGATAGTGGGTAGAAAATAGACAGGGGGAGGGTAAGAATAGTATGGGAAATGTAGAAGCTAAAGAACTTATGACACATGGACATGAACTAAAGGGGGGAATGTGGGTGGGAGAGGGTGTGCAGGGTGGGGGGAATGATGGGGGAGAAACGGGACAACTGTAATAGCATAATCAATAAAATATATTAAAAAAAGAATAAGCAATACATCTATGTTTGCTTATTTCTCCTTGTCGCATTATACACACGTGTTAGCGCTTTTCTTTGTTTGCTTGATAATATATATCCTACACATCACTTCTTATCAGTTCACCCAGATCTGTAACCTTTTTTGTAGCTGAATAGTATTTCACTGTGTACATGTACTATGATGTACATGACCACCCTCTTCTCTATGGGCATTTAGGTTGCTTCCAATATTTTGAAATTACAAACAGCATTTCAGTGAACAATCATTAGGATTTTTATCTTATTATGTTTCTTTAGAGTGGATCCCTAGAAGTGGCATTGAGTCAGAAGTTATACATTTACCTATATTTTCCTCTTGATGTATTAATCAAAATAATTTTGTTCTAAATAATAGAAAATAGAAAATTTGTGACCTATATAATTTATGTATAACCTTCATTATTGTAAATTTAGGGGAAGTGCATCATACCATTATCATGATTTTTTTTTTGCACCAGTGAAAATAAAGTTGCTATTAACAACAACAACAAAAGGTTAAAGATATATGTAGTTTTCTTAGATGTTGTTAGAATTCCTTTCATGCAGGTTCCAGTAATTTGCATGCCTACTAGCAAGAGATGAATGTGCCTATTTCCTCACAGCGTTGCCATCAGAATGCTTTATCAAACTTAAAATTTTGCTAATGTAACAGGGAAGATTGATGTCCCAGTGCAGTATTTTTTAATTTTCTACATAGTAAAAAAAATTTTTAGGTGTACAGCTCCATGAGTTTTAACATATGTATAGATTCGTCTAACCATAGTTAGGATATAGAATGTTGCCATGATGTTGCCCACTCAGTTCTCCTGTGCTGTTCCTATCTAGTCAAACTGTCTCCTGTTTGTAAACCTTAGCCACCTCTGATCTCTTCTCCACCCCCACAGCTGTGACTTGTCCAGTGTTATATAAATGAAATCATGTAGTATGTAACATGATTTCATTTGGAATCATCCTTCTTTGGAGACTTGGTTCTTTCAGTCAGCAGATTTCTGATATTCATCTATGTTTTTTTGGACATCAGTAATAATAAATAGTTTGTTTTTCTTTACTGCCCAGTAGCATCCCATTGTATGGAGGCATCACGGTTTGCTTATCCATTCACCCACTGAAAGACATTTGGATTGTTTCCAGTTTTTGCTGATTATGAATAAAATGTCTGCAATTATCTCTGTACAGTTTTTTTAGGTAAATACCTAGAAGTAGGATTACTGAGTCATATGGTAAACATATGTCTAACTGTATAAGAAAATACAGCTCTAGCTGGTATGGCTCAGTGGTTTGAGTGTTGGCCTGCAAACTGAAAGGTCGCCGGTTCAGTTCTCAGTCAGGGCACATGCCTGGGTTGCAGCCCAGGTTCCCAGTTGGGGGCATGCCAGAGGCAGCCAATCAGTGATTGATGTTTCTCTCCCTCCCTTTTTCCCCTCTCCCTATAAATAAGTAAGTAAGTAAGTAAGTAAGTAAGTAAGTAAGTAAGTAAATAAAACCTTAAAAAACAAAAGAAAATACAACCAACCTTGGTTGGTGTGCCTCAGATGGTTGGAGCATCATCCCATACAAAATGTGGCAGGTTCAATTCCCTGTCAGGGCACATACCTAGGCTGCAGGTTTGATTCTCCAGCAGAGTGCATACAGGAGGCAACCAATCAATGTTTCTCTCTCATACCGTTGTTTCTCTGTCTCTTCCCCCTCCTCTCTCTCACTAAAAGCAATGCAAAAAATGTCCTTGGGTGAGGATAAAAAAAAAAAAAATGCAACCATAAAACTCCTAGAAGAAAATATAGGTGGCATGCTCCTTGACATTGGTCTTGGTGATGATTTTTGGATTTGCCACCAAAAGCAAAAATTAACAAGTGAGACTTTGTCAAACTAAAAGCTTTTGCACAGCAAAGGAAACTGTAACAAAATGAAAACATGATCTACTGAATGGAAGAAAATATTTGAAAATCATATATCTGAAAAGGAATTAATATCCTAAATATATTTTAAAAATCCATACAACTCCATAGCAAAAAAAAAAAAGAAGAAGAAAAGAAAAAACAAACAAACAAACAAAAAACCCCAAGCAATCTAATAGAAAAATGGGCAGAGGAACTGAATAGACATTTTTCCAAAGAAGGCATACAGATGATCAGCAGATCCATGAAAAGGTGCTCAACATCACTAACCATCAGGGAAATGCAAATCTAAACCACATGACATATCATCTTATACCTGTTAGAATGGCTATTATCAAAAAGACAAGGAATAATGTGTGGGCCAGGATGTGAAGAAAAAGGAACCCTTGTGTACTGCTGATGGGAATGTAAATTGGTACAGCCACTATAGAAAACAGTATCGAGATTCCTTAAAAATTAAAAATAGAACTACCATATGATCCAGTAATTCCACTTCTGGGTATCCAGAAAATGAAAACACTAATTCAAAAAGATATATGCACTGCAATGTTCACTGCAATATTATTTATAGTAGCCAATGCATGGGAAAGATACCATTAATGGATGAGTGGATAAAGAAATTGTTATAGATAATAAAATAGTATTTAGCCATAAAAAATAATGAAATCTTAGCATTTACAACAACAGAGATGGACCTTGAGGGTATTATGCTAAATGAAATAAGTCAGACAGAGAAAAACAAACACCATATGATCTCACTAATATGTGGAATCTTAGAAAAAAGAAAAAGAAAAAAACAACAAACTCATAGATACAGAGAACAGACTGGTAGTTGCCAGAGGTAGGGGTGGAGAGTAGCAAAATGGGTGCAGATGGTCAAAAGGTTCAGACTTCCAGTTATGAAATAAGTAAGTCCTGAAAATGTAATGTATAGTATGGTAACTATATTTAATAATACTATATTGTATATTTAAAAGTTGCTAAGATACAAATAAGAGTTCTCATCAAAAGAAAAAATATTCTTAAAAGATTTCACCACAAGAAAAAACCAACTTATAACTGTGTGGTGATGGTTGTTAACTGGACTGATTGTGGTATCCATTCAGCAGTATATGCAAATATAGAATCATTATTTATACACCTGAAGCTAATATATTATATGTCAATTATATTTCAATTTTTTAAAAAGGAGAAAAGGGGTAAAAAAAAAAGTCTTTGTCAAATATTTCCAACATCTGAGTCATCCAGGAGCTGGTGTTTGTTGATTTTCTTTTCCCATAAGATTGGTCAGACTTATGTGGTTCTTTGTATGTTGAGTGATTTTGGATTGCATCCTGGCCATTTGAATGCTGTGTTATGATACTCCGAGTCTTCTTTAATTCCTATGGACAATTTTTTTTTTCAAGCAGGCAATTGACCTGACTGGGTAAAAGCTACAGGTTCTGATCCGTCCTCTGTGGTCTCTGTTTTCAATGTTAATTCAATTCTCAAAGCCTTTGCAGTGCTATTTAGACCCATCCTGCACGTACGCCACCCACGGGCTGCTGATACCTAGGCAGTTAATCTACCCTGCTATTTAGTTCTCAGAGATTTTGGTGTTGTGTTTAGGATCAGATACATGCAGGTGCAGCACCAGGGAACTCCAGGAGTTCCTTCACAACTTTGTAAGATTTCCTTCTCAAGCCTGCACTCCATGATCTCACCCACATTCTCTTGTTCACAGGGGTGCCCCTTTCTAGTCCTCTGGCTGGACAGGGCTTTGGTCTCCCTTTTTTGCTGTGTTCTTCCTGTGACTGTATCTGCTTCTGTGTCCAAGAAGTGGAAAGATATGGAGATTTAAAAAAAGAATGGGGATTCCCTCTGCACTCTTTGGACTGTATAGTTCCTCTGGTCAGAGCAATGGATGACTTTCACTCCGACTATGAAAACAGAATAGAGCGTGCTACCCTGGAACTGGAAGCCTCTGTGTATGATTTTAATTTGCCTTTCTCTTATTATAAGTAAAAATTAACATCTTTTTGTGTCTTTAAGGTTCATATTGAAATGCCTTTTTAAAAAAGATTTTATTTATTTGTTTCTAGAGAGAGGAAGCAGGGAAGAAAGCAAGGGAGAGAATCATTGATGTGCAAAAGGTACATCTGGATTGGTTGCCTCTTGCACACCCCCAATGGGGCACCTGGCTGGCAACCCAAGCATGTGCCCTGACTGGGAATCAAATCCACAACCTTTCGGTTCACAGGCCAACACTCAATCCACTGAGTCGCACCAACAAGGGCTAAAATGTCTTTTTGATTAATTTCTTATTTATAACTTTTGCTCACTTTTCTATTGGATTGTTGGTTTGTTGTTGTTGTTTTAAAGATTTTATGTATTTATTTTTAGAGGGAGGGGCAGGGTGGGAGGGAGAGAAACTTCAAAGTGTGGTTGCCTCTTGAGCATCCCCTAATGTGGACCTGGACCGCAACCCAGGCATATGCCCTGACTGGGAATCAGACCAGTGACCCTTTGGTTTGCAGGCTGGCACTCAGTCCACTGAGCCACACCAGGCAGTGCTCTTTTTTATCTTCAGATATTTATGGAATATTAGCCATTTACCAGATACATGCTGAAAACATTTTCTTCTAGTTTTTCATCTTTTACTTTATTTTTTAACCATGAAAATGTTTTATTTTTATGCAATTATTGAATATGGATTTTGAATCAAAATTAGAAAACTTTTCTTTCCCTACATACAGATTATAAAGAAACCCACTGAAGTTTTCTTCTAGTACTTGTGTGGTCTCATATTTAAAATTTAGATCTCTAACTCATTTGTGTCTGGTCTGAGGCATAAGTGTAATTTAATTATTTTCCCAAATGGCTATCTAGTTTTCCCAGTATCCGTCTTTTATTTAAAATCCAGCTTTTCCCTAATGATTGTATTTACTAAATTGCTATATGTATTTGGGTCTATATCTGAATTGTCTATGCTATTCCATAAATGTAATTTGGCTCCTCATGTGCCAATAGTATATTTTTGAAGTTACAGTTTTTATAGATATCTTAAGGTCTGGTTGGGCTATTGTAGATTTTTTTGGCATTTCCTTTGCTATTTATTGTTCATTTTTATTTTTCCACATGAACTTTAGCATTCACTTTCTAGCTTCATAAAGAACCTGTTGGTATTTTTGGTAGTGGAGATAAAGATATCCTTGCCTCTCATTCTTGCTCTTTGTGGGAAGGTCAGTGTTTCTCAGTGAAATAAAATATATTGTGTTAAGAACATATCCATCAATTTCTATTTTCTTGAGTCTTTTATTTTAACACAAATGGATGTAAAAAAAACTATCAATACACTAGAAGAGCATACAAGTAATCACAGGAGTGGGCACCGTGCCACATAAAGCAATAGAAAAACCATAAAGGAAAAGATTGAGATTTGTCTTAAAAATATTTAAATTTCTAAGTGCAAAAATCAAAGTTAAAAAGGCAAATGTGAAGAAATTATGAATCAGAATATGGTAATCAAATGTTTACTATATAAAGAACTGCTACAAATCAACCAGAAACACTATAAGACCTGTACTGTTATAAAAACAATGATGTTTTTATAAACTTTCAAACTCAGTAGTTGAAAACTCTCTTACAGGTTTGGGGTTGGGAGAATGTAGGCGGGCTTGGTACCAGACTGCAGGTTGGGTTCAGGTCTGCTTCATGTTTCTCAATTTGAAGCTCTATCTTAAGGAGTAGCAGGTACTCAGGGTACATTCTTCTGATGATAGCAGAAGTGCAAGTAGGCAAGGGGAAAGATAAAATGTCTCTTGAGGCATTGACACTGGTACAGCATCACTTCTGTACACATTCCACAGGCTAAAGAAAATCACATGACCAAACCAACATCAACAGAACAGGAAAGTATTTCTGCCCTCAATAATGGGTGGTACCAAAAAGTGACATGCAATGGATGTGGATGTATAATTTTACAATACGGAGGGCATGAAGAATTGTGAACCAGGACTCAGTGTACCACAGACTGCTGAGAAATAGGTGAACTAGGATTGACCAAGTGAGAAAATACAAGTTATCAACTAACACACCAGCAGTTAGACCTCAAAACAAATCAAGTTAAAATAACAAGAAACCAATCTTGTCTATAAAATTAGCAAAAAAATTTTTTTTAAATGAGTCTACTCAGTGTTAGATTGAGGTATAAAAAGCAAAAATGAAAAGACTTTCATTTTTACAGTAATATTAAAAAGAGCAATGTTATCTTTAAAGAAATGTAAAACCTTTGTTACTTATTTTTCTGGGTATGGTTGGAATTTTTAAGACTATCAAAAAGTAAAAATTTCTCAAGTTTAAGTTTTTATGCTTATTATATCTAAAACACACACATTTTGGATCACATTTAATTTTGTAAGAATTTTTATACCTTGTTAAAATACTTTTTAAAAGTATTTTATTGATTATGCTATTACTGTTGTCCCAACTTTTCACCCTTTGCACCCCTCTACCCACCATTACCCACTCTCTCTGGCAATCCCTGTCCCTTTGCCCATGTCCACGGGTCATGCATATAAGTTCTTTGGCTACTCCATTTCCTATGCTGTTCTTAACATACCCCTGCCTATTCTGTTACTGCCGACTTGTACTTCTTACTCGCTTACCTTTTCCCCATTCTCCCCCTCTCCCTCCCAGCTGGTAACCATACAAATTATCTTTATGCCAATGATTCTGTTTCTACTCTGCTTGTTTGCTTACTTTATTTTTTAGATTCAATTGTTGGTAGTTGTGAATTTATTGCCATTTTAATGTTCATAGTTTTTATCTTTTTCTTAAATAAGTCCCTTTAACATGGCTTGGTGATGATGAACTCCTTTATTTTTTCTTGTCTGGGAAGCACTTTATCTGTCCTTCCATTCTAAATGACAGCTTTGCTGGATAGAGTAATCTAGATTATAGGTCCTTGCTTTTCATCATTTTGAATATTTCTTGCCAGTCCTTTTTAGCTTGCAAAGTTTCTTTTGAGAAATTAGGTGACAGTCTTATGGAAACTCCTGTGTAGGTAACTCTTTGCTTTTCTTTTGCTGCTTTTAAGATTCTCTCTTTATGTTTAACCTTTGGTATTGTAATTATGATGTGTCTTGGTATGGTCCTCTTTGCGTCCATGTTGTTTGGGACTCTCTGTGCTTCATGGACTTGTATGTCTATTTTCTTTACCAAATTAAGGAAGTTTTCTTTCATTGTTTTTTCAATTTCTTGTTCTTTTTCTTCTCCTTCCAGCACTCCTATGATGCAAGAGTTGGTATATTTGAAGTTGTTCCAGAGGCTCAACTATCCTTGTTTTTTCAGACTCTTTTTTCTTCTTGCTTCTCCGATTGAATGTTTTTACTTCCATATGTTCCAAATCATGGATTTGATTCTTGGCTTTATCCACTTTATTCTTGATTCCCTGTAGATTTTTCTTTATTTCAATTAGTGTAAACTTCATCTCTAATTGGATCATTTTTGTGCTCTTTAAGTACCCACTGAGTTCCTTGAACATCCTTATAACCAGTGTTTTGAACTCTGCATCTGATAGGATGCTTATCTCCATTTTGCTTAATTCTTTTTCTGGGGTTTTGCTCTGTTCTTTCATTTAGGCCATATTTCTTTGTTTCCTCATGTTGTCAGCCTCCCTGTGTTTGTTTCTATGTATTAGGTAGAGCTGCTTTGATTCCCTGTCTTAGCAGTGTGGCCTAATGTAGAAAAGCCACCGTTAACTGCTTGGGTGGACCCATAAGTCGTATGGGGCAGACCCTTGTGCAATCATCAGGGTGGGGCAACCCATGTGAACCAGGCTGATGGGGTCTCAGATATGGTGTTGAAGCTCTGTGGCTCTATGCAGGGGAAGGTTCAGAAAAGAAACAATGGCCATTGCTTGGCCTCTGGAGTTTTGTTCAGAAGGAAGCTGTCCCCTGGCTCTCGCTCTGGTGTCAGACACTTCAGTTCCTCCCTGTGTGCCACTGATTCCCTTCAAACTGCTGTGCTGGTGCTGCATTACAGAGGGAGTGAGTCTGTGTAAGAATGTTGTGGGCCATTTCAGAGGAGACACCAGAGAATCCTGCAGTTTCTTCTACTGCCCCCAACCCCCACTTATTTTACAGCCAGAACTTATGAGGACTTATTTTCCTGGCACTGGAACCCTAGTCTGGTGGTCTGGTGTAGGGCTGGGATTCCTTGTTCCAGAGATATCCCTCCTGATTTTTATCTTCCACACATGGGTGTGGGACCAGCCTGATCTGCATCTCTTCAACTCTGCCATCCTACCTGTCTGAATGAATGTGACTTCTTTAATTCATTGGTTGTTGTACTTCCACACATCGAGATTTGCTGACAGTTCTGAGTGTTAGTTGTTTTGTAGTTTAGTTATAATTTTTGCTGTGGTTGTGTTAGGAGGCAAGGCTTGTTTACCTGTGCCCCTACCTTTGATAATGCCTGTTAAAATAGTTTTAACATTTTTCTCTAATATACATCTCCTAGTAATGAAAATGTGAGTTGCAGCCCTAGCCAGGTAATTTGGTTGGTTGGAGCACTGTCCTGTACAACAAAAGGTTGTGGGTTCAATCCCTGGTCAGAGCACATACCTAGTTTGTGGGTTTGACCCCCAATTAGGGCACGCATGGGAGGCAGCCTATTGATATCTCCCCCTCTCTCTCTTCCTTCCTCTCTCTCTCATAAAAATCAATAAACATCCTCAGGTGAGGATATAAAATAAATATAAAAAATAAAATAATAAAATAAAATAAAGATACGGGTTCCCGTGGTCAAAATTATTGAATTTCAAAATGGCAATAATAGAGCACTGAACCAAATGCAGGCCCTTCTGAGTACAGTGCTCTGTGTAACTGTATGGGTTGCTCACTCATGAAGCTGGCCCTGTCAACAGGTGCCTGCCATCCTAGGGAGGCCACAATTCTTGCTATCCAGTTTCCAAGTCTTCTCACATGTTCCCTTACCTGGAATGCCCTTTCACCAGCACCCAGTTTCTGCCCACATTAAGCCTTAGCCTTTCCCCAGACCCACCTATGCAGAGGCAACAAGTTGAGAATTGGTCTTTACATATCTCTGATCCCTCCTCTTCTATGGCCTTTAGTAGTCCTGACCATCTACACACATTAATTTAGTCCTTAATTAATACTTCCCTGTGTTATTTCCTTTTTTAAAGGAAACTGTGAGGTAATAGTTTTTAAAAGTTTTTATATATTTATTTCTAGAAGGAGAAGGGATGGAGAAAGAGAAGGAGAGAAACATCAGTGTGTGGTTGCCTCCCACGTGCCCCCCACTAGGGGCCTGGCCCGAAACCCAGGCATGCGTCCTAGACTGGGAATTGAACTGGTGACTACTTGATTCACAGGCTGGCACTCAACCACTGAGCCACACCAGCCAGGGCCCCCATGTTATTTTCTTACTGTTTTATTCATTTCATTTACTATCTATTGCAGGCCAACTATTTACCATGACTATGCTAGGTACTGGGCATAAAAAGTCCTGATACAGCAGAGGCCTTGTTTGACTTGTTTATCCCTCTATCTCAGTCTCACATGGTGACTGGCTCATGGCAGACACAATATTAATATTTGTTGAATAAGTGTTGAATAGACTTTTCTATCATATATTGAGTGTCTAGAGACCAAGAACTGTTTTCATATGTTCTGTTGAATGTGAACACATTCTGTGCCACACATTGTTCCAGACAGGAAAACATTGTTCTAGACAACTTCCTTTACTTTTATGTTCCCTAGCACATTATCTTTATTATAATTCGCCCAACAATTCTATAAAATAGGTCCTATTATTATCCCCATTTTATAGATGAGGAAACAAAGTCTCAAAAAGGTTGAATAATAGGCCCAAAGTCCAACAATTACTGGGGTTTAAACCCAGGGGACCAGACTCTAGCCTGATCTTTTGACTGCATTGCTAGGCTGCCTTCCAGTCAGTACTTTTTGACTTGATTGAACTAGAGAGATCAAGGAAGAGCAACGTGGTGGCTCAAAACAAATCCATAAATATACATCAGGTAGAGGTTGTGCCTTATAAAAGGAACCCACTGTTATACAATTTCTTGACCAACACCAGATATAATAGGTGCAACGGTTCTATGATACCATAGAACATATACTATGGTATCATTTATTTCACTGAAACCACCCAATAAGAAAACACTAAATAAAGGATATGGCCCACTAGGCCACCTTAGGAGACCTGCAGGAAGAGAACAGACATGGAAGTTTCTAAATGTTGGTCACTTTACCAGACAGAAAATAAGCAATAAACTTTTTAGGCTGGAGGTTCATTTGTGGAACTCAGTAATACCTGTTGATATCGACAAGCTTGCCAAGGGATTAGCAGAGGAAATGGAAAAAGGGTTGAAAATAAAAAAAAAAAATAGGAGAGAGGAAAATGGGAAGGGGTGAATCTAATGGGATGAGGAGTGGTGGAAGCCACTAAGAGCTGCCTTGGCTGCCGGTGCTTCTGCTGTGGAAGGGTTTTTAGTTCTGTGGGGCTCAGTGAAATGGAGATAGCAAGTCATCATTTGTCATACTCTGATTCGGGTTCTACATCAAGTGAATGGACTAGCACATAGCTCCCTGCCTTTAGAAGAAAGCACAAGGCCCAGGTTGATGCTATTTGTTGGGTGTGGTAATGGGGGATTTATGCCAATCCAGTGATGCATGATAAGATGCAGGGGGTGAAAGCAGCTATTAACACTGATTAACTGAAAAGTTGACCACCAGCACACACATCCATTGTTTCCACTAGCACTCTTTCTTTAGTCATGGGCTTTGTCTGGCTGGCTTCACAAATGCCATTACTGGAGACCAAATAACCTTATTTAGGCAGTGGTCAGATAACAGAGAGGCTCCAGGTATTAGCCTGACTGCATTAGTTTGATTTGCACTACTGTTCACCTTGTCCTGGGCATTAATGGAGACAAAGGCCTGGAATTACAGGAGCAGAGATAAGCTGTGGATTAGAGCCTGTGTGTTTTGAGGGAAAGATAATTCTACCTTGCGTTTTCATTTCCACTGTCCTCACATTTGATTTTTCCTTGAAGTTAAAGTCCAGCTTGTTCTCCTGAATATACACATGTCCTTTCCAAATTACTACCCATTGTAACTGATAAAGTTACTAACTCATTATTTCTTTCAACAAGATCAGCCTTTATCTTTTAGGTTTTTGGAAATGATTTTAGGGGAAATACACAATTGATTTTGTATATTATCTTGCTTCTTACATATTATAGACTAAATTCACAATATTTTATGGTAGTGTTATTAATCTAAAAATATAAAAGGATGTGTAATTATACTTATAGTTACCTAACATTATAAATTCTAGTATTTAAATTTTTTCTGATTTCTGTTATTTGTTTCAGTTATAAAGGCATCATTTCTATTATAAATGATTCATTATGAATAAATAACTTTGACTATAAATACAACTCATTTCAATTATAGACAAAATTGAATTTTAGAACCACACAAATCAGTTATATTAAATTAAACTGGGAAAAACTGAGATAATGATATTCTAGAAATACTATGTTTCTTCCCTCACCAGACATTTTATAGGTGTGATCAGTTTTTATAATTAAAAAAATTTAAGTGCATTACTAGTGCATTACATTGATGAATGTATGAGATGGTGTTTTTTACTAATGTCTGTAATTTTATATAGAATCCTCACACTCCTCAGAGATTTGGGGATTAGGTTTAACTTTACATAAATTCTAGATAAACAATGATTATTCTTTGAAAATCTCCATTTGTGAAAAGTACTATTTCAAAAGTATTTATCTATTAATATTAATATTGTGGAATAGTTTGTTATGTACAGGATTTGAAATCTTTTCCCAAACTAAGCAAACATCAAGAAAGACAAAGCTATATGTCTGACATGGCAAGATGTCAAAAAGATGCACAGAATACCAAGTGTGATATTTTAAAAAATAACAGCAAAAACAAATATGTATGCATGTGTATCTATGTATACATATATGTGTACACATATGTACATGCTCTTTTACACCGAAAGATCTATAAAATATTTAATGATGGTTATCTGTGAAGGATGAGATTTGAGAAAGATTTCACTCTATTTTTATATTGCTTAAATTTTTCACAGTATGTAAATATGGCATTTGGGATTAAAGTAAAAGGCTATTTGAAAAAGCTTACACCTCACGTGACACTTTTCCCTCCAACCCACTCCTCATGACTTCTGGTCCTCCAACTTATATACAATTTCATGAGAACCTAATAAAGAGAAGAGAAAGCTCCTGGTGCTTCAAATTTTGTATTAATGAAAGCAGCTCTTTATATTGGAAAAGTGGCCCAGTATGACAGCAGAGTATTCCTTGGAAATCATTTAATGCCTCTGGTTGTCTTCCACTTAATGCCATTGGGCCCCTTCTTTCCTCCTCCTGCCTCTCCATCTCACCAATAGTGAAACAGCTTGTTGCTGACCAGTTTTGGGGACACAGCTTTCTGCCACCATACATGCTCTCAGTAAATAATTTTAAAAATTCAAAATGCTACTTTTCCTCAGAGATAATATGCAAACTCCCTCTAGGCTTTCTCATGCAATAGGAAAAAAGGAAAGAAAAAAGAAAAAAATCAGTAAGAACCTTCAACTCTGGTTAGCTCTGGAAGGGTAAAGGACAGAAGAATAGGAAATAAAGAAAAAGGAAGCAAGGAAGAATTCAATTTAAATGGGCAAAGTTGAAATAGGCTTTCAGGAGACAAAGTCAGAGCCCTCAAGCTAACATTTCAAAAAGAACACCCACTTTGGCCTTCCATTAATTAACTGGAAAACAAATACCCAGATTTCCAGTGGTAGGACTCCTTTCTTGTGATGCTACTTAATCCTATTTGTGTCTTTAATTGATAGGTACAATGGGAAATGCAAAGAAAATACATAGTTTTTGTCCCAGAAAGTGCCCTGATTATATCCAGCAACTATGTCAGAGCACAAACACAAGGCAGGTCAGTTATCTCACCTTCTCAGTCAACATATTACTTGTAATTAAATATATAGCTGACTGGAAATCACTACACTAGAAATAGATATAAGCCAAATGATCATTGTCACTTTAATGAGTGAAATTAAAGTAGAGCATTAAATAACCTAGAAAAATATTTTAAATTTGCATTTACTTGCAGCTCAATTCTTTTGTGCAATGTAGTACCAGTGGTATGAATATAACAACTGAGAGTTTTATATTTCTACTTTGGTATAACCAAATGACTTTGCTTTAAGAAAAAAAAGCTTAAAGTGGCATTCTATAAGGACTTGTATTGATATGTGGTGAAAAATTCTCACTGCTTTATGCCAGAAGTCAAGAGGAACTAAAGATTTATGAATAATCTATAATATATTAAAGCATAATCATGTTTCAAAATGCATTTGAAGGAAACTAACTGAAACAAATCACACCTCTGTGCCATTCTTCAGATTATTTTACTTGAAGTAGTTTGTAAACGTAATCCAGTTTGTGGAGCCACTTTGTCATGAGTTTACTGATTTTAGTAAACTAATTTATTAGATTAAATTTGCTCACTTAAAAAATAGCTGGCTTTTTCTGAAAATGTTTATTAAAATACATAGAAAAGGCCTTTTGTATTTAAAAGTGCCCAAGTATAATGGGTATCATGGTATAATAGTAATTATTTACATTATATTTTCAGAAAAATGACAATGTTCAGATTAAATGCAGAAAAGAAAACATCACACTTTTAAAACTTGATATTTCCATTGATTCTTCATGTTCTGCAATTGGAAGATAATTTCACAGGTTTAGTTTTCTATCTATTCCAAGAGATTTGTGTTGAAATTTTTTTTTGCCATTAGAAACTGTGATTCTCTGTGGGACCTCCTCAGTTTTGCACGTCGATTTTGGAACCAGATCTGAAGTTAAGGAGAAATAAAATAGATCTCAGAAACATTATTTCATTATTCTTAACATTTCAATCATCAAGAATTATAACTAAATTTGAAAATTACCTGGATTCTGTCTTCTTCTAGATTCAATTTTTGAGCTAAGTCTTCTCTGATATCAATGCCAGGATAGCAGTTTACTCTAAAGACATTTTCCAACACTTCAATCTAAGAATAAGGAAATAGTTATTTAAAATGTTGATTCTTGATATGTCATGAAAAAATGGACTTGGACTATCCAGAAACTGTTAAAAATGATACCTCCTATTGTTTCATTAATAATGCCTAAACTGAAATCCCAAGTGAATGGGCTTTTGCTCAACAGGGTGTCAGTTAAAGCTTTTGTAATATCATTATTAGTTGCAAAAAAACTCCCACCTGGTTTTGAGTAAAAGCAGTTCTTGGTCTTCTGCCTCTATACCAACTCAACTCTCTTTTCAAAGACAGTCTTTCTGAAGCTGTAAAGTAATTTTCATATTTCAAAACTCTTTCTTCTGGCACTGAGTAATCCACAGTACAAGGAAGTAAGATCCCATTAGGAAGGCTGGGGACTGGTAGACACAGGTTAATATCTTTCTCTAAAAACAGAAAAATAAACCCCATCTTAGATGTCCAAACTTGTATTCCACAAAGTTCTATAAGAATTTCAGGAACTTGTCTTTAATTTTCCTAGTGGTATTTTTCTGGAATTCACAAGAGAACTGACCTCTCAACAACCAAAAAGCAAACAAAAATGAAGATCCAGCCTTGGTGATAGAGAACATTTTGGCCTCTGAATGTCATTTATATTTCAGTGAAAAAAGACAATATCTGATGTGTCAAATAAACAAAGACCTTCTGAAGTAAATGCAGGTTCTTGGCATTTCCTGTGAGTGCACGCTATACCCACTTGGATTCAAGGCTGATACTCTTATTATTTCCCATAGGACTTGGCTGAAGGCATTAAAAGTCTTAGATACCTTAGTAATATAACTGGATGAAACTACGGTTTCTTTCCAACTCTAAGTAGTATAAAATTAAAGGCCAAATTAAACAGTGCAAAAGAAATAAAGTGTTTAAAAAATTAAGCATACCTGAGGAGCTGCAGGTGTCTGCCCAGGGCCTGTGGGGTTTCATGGATGGAACACAGTCTTTCTTCTGGTCCAATCCTAAAATGCTTTCAATTGAAAAGGGGCAGGGAGAGGGTTTGCTTTCCCCAAGCCGAGCACGTTCCTGAAGGCTAGGAGACATCCTCATGGGGGCCGCACACAGGTCGACAGCTCTGGCCTCTGTGCACTTCTTGGATGGCTCTGCACCCACGCGAACAGGGCTGGGATCTTCCTGCAGTTCACCTTAGGGATCCGCTGACAAGGGGGCTGGATTTAGAACGTCACTAATTAAAAATCCTGTCTTAGAAAGTTTTAGCATGTCAATGAATACCCAGCCAGCAGCTTTAGGAGTTAATTGTTTATTTGTTTGCAAGTAATTAGCAACTAATGGCTACACCAGGGGGGCCACCTACAGGGACAAAAGTGTTATCTCTGCTAAACAGAACACAGACTTAACTTTCTTGAAAGAAGTGATGCACAAACTAGCACTTCTCTTTTATTTGAAATCATTAATGTATAAAATCATGCTTTTTATTCTGAAGTTTATACTTTCACGGATTCCAGTTACCTAAACATACAGGCAAGATAGGAAAGCAGTCAAGTAATAAATAATCTAATTTAAGTAAATTTTCTTCCAAGGAAATTGGAAAAAGTAATAATCTCTTAATGCTATTACAGTAATTCTGATGAAAATGCCTGTTTTTATATGCATATAAATAGTAAATGCTGTCAATGAAAACAATAGTACTTGGAGTGCAGCATACTGGAAAAGGTTAGCAATGGTATTAAGGCTGAGTATAATTGTTCCAAGTACTTACTTGGATTAATGCATAAGGAACAGTTGCACCAAGTATTTTAAATAATTAATAAGATAATTCCCTTCTTTCATTTTTTGTTTTAAATGAGATACAAGTTTATATGAAGATTCATACTGAACCATCTCCAAGCAATCTAAAAGCATAACTTCAACCTAAAGAGAATTTCTTACCACAGTTATTTCAAAGAATATAGTGTACTGTATTTTTTAAAGAAAAATTCTCTGAGGCACTGGGGGTTTCCCTGAAGATAATAGATTTGTAAAAAATAATCAAGAACAGAATGTTTTAATTTTGTAATCCTAAGAAAACTTGAAATTAAAAGAGAAATACAGCTGCTAATTGGAAAGATTTTGAAGTGGCCACTCTCAGCAAAAGGTATGATACTTTCAGTTCTTGTATTCTGCTGCAACACTTCTTCCAGTACCTTCCTGATGAGAAATTTAAGTGATGAGCTTTGTCATACTTTTAAACAGCTACTGGACTTTTCTTTGGGAAAAGTAGCCTCTGCTCATATAGGAAATAGCCTTTACAGGATGGAGCTCAACCTCATCAGATTTTGTCCTATCATGACATCATAAATATTAAGCTAAATTCTTACGCAAGCTCTAGAGTGAACAAAAGATTCACACATAAAGCATCAACAAGCACACACAGGATGTGTATATAGATATACAAGTAAAGACATGCTGAGAATGAATAAAGTAGTAAACATTTATACCTCATGGAGGTTTCTGTGCAAAAACGGAGGCAACCTTAATCTGGGAAGACTTGTAGGAAGACAGAATTTATGCCCTTCCCAGATTCCTTTTTCTCTCTCTTTTGAAACATTTATTCATTCATTCACCCGTTCATTCCACAATTGGCAGAACACCTATTCCATACCGGAATAAACAGAATAGGATCCTTGCCCTCATAAAGCTCACTGTGGTGCTGGGTGGGGTGGAGGTGGAAAGACAGGCAATAAACAATAGTAAATAAATAAGTTATTTCATACATTAATCAGTTCGAAGAACAAAAAAGGGAAACAGGTGAGCCAGGTAAGCTGTATCATCTATGCACAAGGTGTGAAGGGCCTCACTGAGACCTTGACCGCCCCCCGCCCAGAGCAGTGCCTTAGAGGTGCAAGTTGAAAAGATGCTATAGCACATGCTGAACCAACTCCAGTCTTCAATTTCTTTACCAACAAGAACATTCCAATATTTTTATTCATCTTGAGTTTTTATCTGGATTTGATGAAAAGGTAGGAAAGAATTTCTCTAAAAACTGGGGTAAATGTTTTCTCATGTACGATAGATTTTTATACAGCATTTAATATGTGCCAGACACCATTCCAGGCAGTTGAGAAAACAGAGACCAAGAGTTCAGTCATAATTTGCAGAAGTCAACAAGTAGCAAATGGCAGAGCCCTGACTTGGATTTTCTGTTTGCAAATTCCCTGTTCTATTGACTTTACCAACAATGGCCACTGTAACATCTTCACTAATGATTTCATGATCAAGTGTACTGATCAATTAAGAAAAAGGTTGTGAAACCTTGCAAATGATATATCCTTAATATCTTCCAACAGTTATTTTGATATGAGAAATCAAATTGATAATTGACACTGAACGATTCCAGAAATCATAAAATTGGATAGTTTATTATCTATATTTATAAACATAAACATCTATATTTATAAACATCTATATTTATATTATATTTATAAACATAAATCTATATTTGTATTTATAAATATTATAAACTTGTAAATCCACCCAGGTTTGTTTTTTTTGAATCCTCAGCCAAAGACAGGCTTATTGATTTTTAGAGAGAGAAAGGGAGAGAAACATCAATGTGAGAGAGAAACATCAATTGGTTTGCCTACTGGAGACCAAGGCCACAACCTTGGTATGTGCCCGGACTGGGAAGAGAACCTGCAGCCTTTCAGTTTACAGGACAATGCTCCAACCAACTGAGCCACACAGGTAAGGGCCACCCAGGTTTTGATAATTTATTTTCTAATTTATTTTGATAATTTATTTTCTAAATGTATTACAATTAAGTCCCAAATCATTAAAATCAGGAAAAATGACCAATGTCTTAGATATTTTGGCAGAGATTTTTATAAATCAACCATATAATCATAATGCTTACAGGGTGAGCCTAATAACAAAGCAATGCAAAAAGCAAAGCTCTAATGACACTTGTACCTTACTTTTGCATAGGATTTACACTGTCCTATTTGAGACTGTCAGTATTTTTAAATGTTAAAACATATTTTCTAAAATACAAGTTTATTTCTTACTATAATACATTCAGTGTCTCCTAGAACAATGCCAAACAGACATTCTATAAATATTTGTTGTATGAGCAAATAAATGAATGGATGGATGGATGGGAGTAGGAAGAGGACATATGTAAATTGGACAGGGAATGCAAATGCTGTGGGATTACTACTGTTGCCATTGTTTTAAAAAATTTTTTCAGACTTCCGTCCAAGATGGAGGCGTAGGTAAACACACTGTGCCTCCTTGCACAACCAAAATTAAGGACAACAAAAATTTAGGAAAAAAAAATCAGAACTGACAGAAAATTGAACTGTATGGAAGTCCGACAACCAAGGAGTTGAAATAGACACATTCATCCAGACCAGTAAGAGGGGTGGAGTCGGCAGCCAGCAGAGAGGGGTCTCAGCAGGAAAAAGCGGTGGCTGGTGGACCCAGGCGCTTAGGTGGTGACTGGCAGACCCGGGGCGCAGGATGGCAGCAGGAAGACCCAGTGAGGCATGCAAGGCGGCTGGCTGACCGCAGTCACACATTCATGTGCAGATAAACCAGGTGAAACTAGGAAGCGAAACACACCACACAACCCAGGGCCCCAGCATGGCCAAATAAAGCCTCAAAACAATGATTGAAAACACCTGTGGGGGGTTGAGGTGCTGAGAGAGACTCCCAGTCTCACAGGAGAGTTCGTTGGAGAGACCCACAGGGTCCTAGAACATACACAAGCCCACCCACCTGGGAAATCAGCACCAGAAGGGCCCAATTTGCTTGTGGGAAGCAGTGGAAGTGACTGAAATCCGAGAGAGAGTGGAGCAAGCACCACTGTTCCCTCTCTGACCCCTCCCCCATATACAGCATCACAACCCAGCAACTGGGTTGCCCTGCCCTGGTGAACACCTAAGGCTCTGCCCCTCATACAAGACAGGCGCAACCAGACCCCCCTCCCCCGAAAAAAAGGCCTAAATGGAAGAATAGATCAAAGCTCCACAGCAAATACAACTAAGTGATGAAGAGATTGCCAACCTATCAGATGCACAGTTCAAAGCACTGGTGATCAGGAAACTCACAGAATTGGATGAATTTGGTCGCAAATTAGATGAAAAAATGAAGGCTATGTACAGGGAAGGCTATGAAGGAAAATGTACAGGGAAGCGATAGTGATGGGAAGGAAACTGGGACTCAAATCAATGGAGTGGACCAGAAGGAAGAAACAAACAACCAAACAGAAAACAAGAAACAAGAATTCAAAAAAATGAGGAGAGGCTTAGGAACCTCTAGGACATCTTTAAATGTTCCAACATCTGAATTATAGGGGTACCAGAAGGGATAGAAGAAGAGCAACAAGTGGAAAAGTTATTTGAACTAATAATAAAGGAGAACTTCCCCAATCCAGCAAAGGAAATAGACTACCAGGAAGTCCAGGAAGCTCAGAGAGTCCCAAAGAAGTTGGACCCAAGGAGGAACACACCAAGGCACATCATAATTACATTAGCCAAGATTCAAATGAAGGAGAGAATTCTAGAAGCAGCAAGGGATAAGGGGACAGTCACCTACAAAGGAGTTTCCATCAGACTGTCAGCTGATTTCTCAAAAGAGACCTTCCAGGCAAGAAGGGGCTGAAAAGAAGTATTCCAAGTCATGAAAGTCAAGGACCTACATCCAAGATTGGTCTATCCAGCAAAGCTGTCATTTAGAAAGGAAGGGCAGATAAAATGCTTCTCAGATAAAGTCAAGTTCAAGGAGTTCATCATCCCCAAGCCCTTATTATATGAAATGTTAAAGGGACTTATCTAAGAAAAAGAAGATAAAAAATATGACAGTGAAAAGACAGCAAACTCACGGATATTAACAACCACACCTAAAACAAAAGCAAACTAAGCAAACAGCTAGAACAGGAACAGAACCACAGAAATGGACATCACATGGAGGGTTAGCAACAGGGGAGTGGGAGGAGGAGAGAGGGGAAAAAGGTACAGAGAATAAGTAGCATAGATGGTGGGTATAAAATAGACAGGGGGAGGGTAAGAATAGTATGGGAAATGTAGAAGCTAAAGAACTTATGACACATAGACATGAACTAAAGGGGGGAATGTGGGTGGGAAGGGGTGTGCAAGGTGGAGGGTAATGAAGGGGGGAAAATGGAACAACTGTAATAGCATAACCAATGAAATATGTTAAAAAATTTTTTTCAGTTAAGTTTACATTCAGTATTATTTTGTTTTAATTTCTGGTGTACAGCATACTGGACAATCATATACTTTACAAAGTGTTCCCCTTGGTATTTCCATACCCTTGTAGCACCATATATAGTTATTATAATATTATTGACTATATTCCCTATGCTGTACTTTACATCCCCATGACTATTTTGTAACTACCAATTTGTACTTCTTAATCCCTTCACCTTTTTCACCCAGCCCTCAACCCCTCTCCCATCTGGCTTTTAGTGTGTAAAGTACTCCCAGTTTTCTATGAAACACTTATATATCACTCCAGGGTAATCCAGAAATTAGAAGACATTATGGCCTTCTGTACTAAAATTTAATACAAAGTGAGATGGAGGATTCACTTAAAAAATCTGAGTTTAAAATTTAAAAATCCTGAGTCATGTTGAACGATTCACACCTGTGGCACTCTGTCTTTCCATTGCTGTTACTTGAGACACATGGTATCTTTCCAGTGTTTAGAAGGTTTGGGAAAGTTCAGACTGTTTCAAAAACACTTCCATCTCTCCCAGCACCCATCACAGTGCCTGTCACACAGGAGATGTTAAATAAAGGTTTACGGAATAAACCTTTATTTAAATTATTTATAATATTTAAAGAACCTTTATTTAAATTATTTATAGTATTTTAAAAACCTTCCAGCCCTTGTTCTCAAATCTCAAGAGCACAGTTTCACATTTTTACATTTTCAAATCAGTTAAAATTGTTTTCAGTAAAGTGTAGTGCTTTGCACATAGTAGGCCCTTGATTTTTAAAACTGATATAAACTCATTTGAAACACATGCATTTTTATTTTAAAAAAGATTCATTCAATACCATAGTAATAGAGTAAAATATGATAGCATCCTTCAATTCTACCACACTTTTACTCCCCAATCCACTAGTAACCACTACTAGCAGTTTAGTACCTTTCCTTCCTATCTTTTTAAAAGGCCTTCACATAAATAGGTGGATGCGCACAGACACATTTTTATCCACACGGAGTCAGACGTACGTGTATTGTTCTGCCACGTGGTTCATGACCCTCCTACCCCCATCCTATATACAATGTCAGTACCTGTAGCTCTAACTTCATTCTTCAACAGTTGCTTGGTGCTAGACATCAAGTGAATGAACCATAATTTACTGAACAACACCCCTGATAATGGGTACTTAGGGCTGTCTCCAATTTTTTTTTTTTTTACTATAGCACATTATGGCAACGAACACCTTGCGCATACATATTAGCACACATGCAGTATCTCTATGGAAAATTTTCTTTGGAAGTATATCATTTTTTGGTGCATGCTGCCATATTTCCTTCTGAGAAATCTTTATAATGAACACTCCTACCCAATCTAGTCCTTGTCCTTATGTCCTCCCCAGATTGACAGTGAGAACAGACAACATAGGGCTAGGCTAAATTAGACTCGGGTTCTCTGTAGATTCAATATTCAAAGATAAAACAGATTAGAAGGAGGCACAGGGGAGGACAATGGGGACATGTGCAATAGTGTCAACAATAACAATAAAGGGGAAAAAGGCTCTGAGGGGCTCAGGCTTTACTTTAGCACCATTTAATCTAACCATTGTAGATTAAATGGGCGAAACTAATTCGTATTTATAACATTGTTTCTAGGGAATAAATATTATGGGTCTTACCAGTTTAAGAACAAACTTCTCAATCACAACAAACATTTATTGAACCCCAGCATATATCAGGGGCGCACTGGGTACCCAGGAAATGAAATTATTTCTGCCCTCAAGAAACTTATGATCAAGAAGATAGTAATATTAATTTTGTTAGGTGTGATTATGATTATGTTAAAAATGCTCACAAACTACCAAATTTACTATCGACAGTGTTAATTTGCCATAACTTATGATACCTCATATCACTAATTAATTCAGCTTCCTCAACATTTGTTTCAAATTACAACTTTTTTAAAAGACTTTATTTATTTATTTTTAGAGAGAGGAAAAAAAGGGAGGGAGAATGAGGGAGAGAAACATCACTTATGTTGCCTCTCCAGCATCCCATACCAGGGACCCGGCCCACAACCCAGGCATGTGCCCTGACTGGGAATTGAACTTGTGAGCCTTTGGTTTTCAGGCCTGTGCTCAATCCACTGAGCCACACCATCCAGGGCTCAAATTACAACTTCTATTAAAAGTGTTTTTATCCAAAACCGGTAAAGTCAAAGTCTTCACAATAGGCCACAACGTTTTACACAATCTGGCCTCTTCTTCTTCCCTCCTGGCACCCTGGTCACTATGCAATTCTTGAAACAGGCCAGACTGCTCCTGCCTTAAGGACCCCAGTGGTTCCCCTATCTGGAATGCTTTCTCCCCACATGTTCCCATGGTTTACTTCAAGTTTTTGTTCAGATGTCTCCTCTCTCTCTCTTTTTTTTTTTAGATTTTTAGAGAGAGAGGAAGACAGAGAAACGTTGACGTGAGAAACATTGAGCTACCATGGCCAGAGCAGATCTCTCATCAATGAAACCTACCCTGATGAGCCTATTTAAAATTACAACTGCTGCCCTGGCCAGTGTGGCTCAGGTGGTTGGAGTGTCATCCCATATACCACAAGGTAGGGAGTCTGATTTCCAGTCAGGGCACGTACTTAGGTTGCAGTTTCGATTCTTGGTCAGGGAATAAGCCTGGGTTGTGGGTTCAATCCCAGGTCCAGGTGTATGTGGGAGAAAGCAGATTGATGTTTCTGTCTCTCTCCCTTTCTCTTTCTCTAAAAGCAGTGAAAAAGTATCCTTGGGTGAGGATTAAAAAAAAAAGTAAAAATTGCAACTGCCCCTTCACTCCATTCCCTGCTCTATTTTCTATAGCACTTACCACTTTCTAATATACTGTAGTTCTAATAAGACTTATATTTATTTTTATCATTTCTCTTTCTCCTTACCAACCCCACTAAACTGTAGCTCCCCAAGGGTACAGATTTTTTAAATATCTTGTTCATCACCTGGTAAATATTTGTTGAACGAAGACAGCCATTTCCTGAGGTAGTACTTTAAATCTCAAAACTAAATTTATAGCACCACCTAGTGTTCTTGAAAGGATATGCTGATTAACTTAGATTTATTTGCATTAGGCATGGTTTAATCAAATCCTCAGTTTTTGTTTTGTTTTTTAAACTGGCCTCTGTGGTTCTGTAAAAATTAAAATGTTTTCAGTGATTAAACAGTATGAAATACACTGACTCCTCTAAGGGCAACCTCTTCCCTACCGACTTGCCCCAGAATTCTTGTGGGACTTGGAGTGTCATGAAGTTCTTTGTCCTTTAACCTTAGGGCATCTTCCCTCCCCACTGCCCAAAACCAAAAACAGGGTAATAGACTTTGCTGTTTTGGTACCTACAACTGCTCTCCAGAATATCAAAATACATATTTATTGATTTAAAAATTTTTGGTTTTGACCATAAAAGCCCCTAAGTCAAAATGATAAAACACTAGCAAGGATAATGGTAGTGTTGTTTAAAATAGCATCAGGATTGCCCTGGCCAGGTAGCTCAGTTGGTTGGAGCATCATTCTGTACACCAAAAGGCTGTGAGTTCAATCCCTATTCAGGTGGGTACAGGAGGCAACCAACTGGTGTTTCTCACACTGATGCTTCTCTTCCACGCTTTCACCCTCCCTTGCTCTGTCTCAAAAAGGAAGGAAGGAAGGAGCCAGTTACAGAATTTGCCTTGCATTCTGAGGATGCTGTGTCAAAGAGAAAAAGCAGTGTCATAATCAAGGTCAAAGCCAGAGGATGATTTGCAGTGGCACAATGAAGAATTCTTCTGGTTCTTGCTGCTCATCTACCTCCTTTTGAAATTGCTCCTCAGAACTTCTGATTCTACACTCAAATTGCCCAAAGCTTCCCCCTACTCAACCACTGGTTCTGATGTTTTAAAGGTGAATGAAAGTGACTCAATTTTCTAAATTACCATTTAATATGCTCATTTTAAAACTTTAGTTCATCTCAGCTGCATGTTAAGAAAACAATTGAGCCCTGGCTGGGTAGTGCACTTGGTTAGAGCATCATACCAATACTCTAAGGCTGTGTGTTTGATCCCTGGTCAGGGCACAAGGAAGAATCAACCAGTAAATGCATGTGTAAGTGGAACAACAAATCAATGTTTCTCTCTCTCTCCCAACCCCCCCAGTCCTCTCTCTCTTTAAAATCTATAAATAAAAATTTTTTAAAAATTTAAGAAAACAGCCCTGGCTGGTGTGGCTCAGTAGACTGAGTGCTGGCCTGCAAACCAAGGGGTTGCCAGTTCATTCCTGGTCAGAGCACGTGCCTGGGTTGTGAACCAAGCCCCCAGTTGGGGGCATACAAGAGGCAACCAATTGATGTTTCTATCACACATCAGTGTTTCTCTTCCTTCCCCCCCCTAAAAATAAATAATAAATATAATCTTTTTAGAATTTAAGAAAATAGAATTATCTGTTAAAGTGAGTCCATTAAAAAGTGATTTATTAGGTAACATCCAGAATTATTTGCATTACACATTATACTTTTAAAAGGAGTATGAATTCTTCAGAATTTCAGATTTATTGGGTCTTTCAGGGGATATTTGCGGGCAGGAGGCTTCCTATACTTTCTAGGTGATTCTGGAAATGGTGACCCTCTCGCTATCCTCCTGGGACCTAGGACTCCTTTCCTAAATGTTTATTTGACTTTAAATTTTCTAAAACACAAGGTTGCTTGGGAAAGGGAAATGATTATTCTCCATTTTGGATAGAGTTTTTCAACATGTACTTTGAGGATTATTTACTTTGACTTACCTAGGGCAACTCCCACCTGACTTCTGACCTCCGGTCTCAGAATCTTACCCAGCTGTGCTAAGAAAACTATTCTAAAACAACCTTCTCCGGATGACTTGTAATACCTAGGGGGATAATTTTGAAAAGTAAAGCATCAGTGTCATTTGTGTTGTTGAGTTCTTTCCTATTGTAGACTACAGACTAGGACTTCAAGGAGTATCATGTTAAAACCTAATTATAAGACCACATATAATTTTAGAAGACTAATAATTTAACAAATCTACTTACAGGATTTTATGTCCTTTTATTGTAAATTATATGTGTGAAAAATTTCACTGAATTATATGTGTGAAACGTCTCAACGAATTCCTTGGTGAATGTTGTTTAATCCTGCTTTGCCGACCATAAAGTTAACCAGCTGCCCAAAGTTTTTAGTATGCTACCCACATGTGAGTCTCCAGTAACCCCTGAGGCATTCTCTCTGAACAAGTCTCATTTCCTGTTTAAAAGGAACTGAGTCTGGTCAACTGCACACAATTTAGGTTGATTAAACTTAAATTGGTTGTCAAAGGAGACTGTAATTCTGCAGCTTTAGAGCTATTTTAAAATAGAAAATATAATCATCTTTTTGGATGAGTGGAGTACACAGAAATCTAAAGATACAGGATCCAAATAGGTCTTTTAAGATTCTTTCTAGTTTTATAATTTGACTAAATTGCCTCTAAGACCAATCATTTTTTTTTAAAAATTAAGACAACAATTTTATTATCAGTTAAAGTGAGTCCATTAAAAAGTGATAATTAACTGTCAACTTGTTCTTGTTTGTTTCATTTTTTTTAATCTGCAGAGCTTGGTAAGAATTCCTTGTCCCTCCCTGATAATATAGTAGCCTCTTGAGAATCCTTTATAAAAATACAGTTTAGAAGCACATAACATACAAAGGAGGAAACTGTTTAACTTGATGATAATACCCCACCCAGATAATTCAGATACCTAGTACAATTTTTTAGTGGAACTATTTGGTTTGGCCAACTGACCAAATTCCTTCAGTAACACCACAGAATAACTCCTTTTTCTTACACTTTATTTTTACTTATCACATACTCTTCATTCTTATCAATTGCCACTATCTTTCTTTTCTTCACTTATCTAAATGACAGTTCAACCAAGGTCACTTACCTTGAAAGTCTTCCTTCCTTAGAGCCAGGTTGCATGCCACTGTGCCGCAAGAGGGAGAAAGAAATATGGAAGGACAGATTTAGGTTGCTGGGATCTGTACATATTGGGGGTATATCTAAGCAGCTGGGAGCCAGTAATACTGGGTAAGAACTGACTCCAAACACCTTTCAAAAACTAAAGATCTCTTCCAGAGGGTGACTAGTTAATAAACAATCTAAGGGGAGAGCTTTCATTTAAAGCTTATAACACTATGGATAATATTCTGTGAAACTACTGCAAGTCTACCTGGTAAAGGATTAAAAACCCGATTTACCATTCTTCAAAAGATTGTCGGAAAAATCTAGCATTTTAGTTGAAAATATGTAACTTCCACTACAGTTACTGTATCTGGATTTGTTCCAATGTAGCTGTGGAACCAGGTTAACTAATAATCTTTACTCATTATTTCTTTCATTTCTTGAATGACAGTGGGATGGAGTGGTAAGATTAATGGCTAGATTTTAAAAGACCCTAATAACTTGCCTTTTATCGGTAACGAAAGCTTCTGTCTTCAGAGAAATAAACGAGGCAGCGTCAAGTTGAGAAAGATGGACAATGATGCAGGAGTTCTAATCCAGACCAATTTCGAGTAGTAGAGCTTCATTTTTCTTTACTGTAAAGTTAGAAGCTAAAGGAGCTATTTAAAGTTTCTTCCAAAACTTTCTAATCAAATAGAAATGCTAATTATTTACCAACATAATTAACTAGTGTATCCTGATTTTTAAAATATAGTTTAATTTGTGATTTAAAGGAAGTATGGACGTCTAAATTGTAGCATGTTAGTCCTTCAAGAGCAGGTAAGAATTAATGAATTGGCAACAAAGTCACATGTTTTAAGCCGAATATACTGATACCCAAGTGTCCAGAAAAAATAATTTCGAGTCTGCTGTCCACGAATTCACGGGAAAGCCCTGTTAATGGCGCATCTTCGGGTCCCACAAACCTTTGGGTTAACCAGCGTCATTTTGGGGGAGGAGGGAGACTGGATGCTTCGGGGAGGGAGGCTACAGCACTAGGGCTTCTTCTAAGGTCTCTGAGGGAAAATGCTGAAGGAAAACTAAAACGGTCCCAAATTCCCCAGTGCGGTACTGACTCAAGGTTCTGGTTTCCGGAGACGCACGCGGTGGTGGCAGACGGTCCCCTACAATTTACATTCAAAGGCGCGCGCGCGCGGTAGGTGCCTGCACTAAACAAGTAATACCGCTTCCCAGCACTCGAGGCCGGAGCTCGTCAAGAAGCTCCGGGAGGCAAAGGAACCTCCCGGTCAACCCAGCCGCGCTGATAGGCATCACTGCGAGCCAATGAGAGCGCCAGGAGGCGGAGCAGCGAGACCAAGGGGGCGGGATTTCCCGCCTGACCGCTGGGCTGCCGGCGAGGTCTCCGCGGGCGGGGACGGTGGCCGAGCCAGCGAGAGAGGGTGGGTCGGGGTTGGGAGCTGTGGGCGGTCGCCGCTTCTCCAGCCGCTGCCCTCCCTCCGCCACGATGCCGGGGATCGACAAGCTGCCCATCGAGGAGACGCTGGAGGACAGCCCGCAGGTAAGGTGCGGGTGGCGGCGGGCAGCAAGGGAAGGAGCGGGGCGGGCCGACCTCAGGCCTGACGTCGTCGCGACCGCAGGTGCCCGCCCCGGCCCAGGTGGGCGCCGCCGCCTTGTGCTCTCACCCGCGCCGTGCGCGTTCAGAGCCACTGAGGCTGGGCCCCGGTCCGCGGCTCGCGTGGGCACGCGCTGCTAGGCCGAGAGCCGCGTGCAGGATCTGGGAAGTCGGCGGTCGCCTTCGCTGGTGGGCCCCGTGGTCAATACGTGCGCGGGGGGGGGGGGGTTATTTATTTATTTGACGAAAGGTGCGTTTTTATCGCCGTGATGTGAGGTGATAAATCACAACCCTGGAATTTTCTCCCCGAAAACCTCTTCGGAGAAAATGCAGAAGGAGAAAGAACCGGGTTGACTTATGTGATAATTTCTGTGCAAACTAGGGAAGGAGATGGATAGTTTTTCTTCGGGAGATGCTGAGAGACTGTTCACTGGACGCTGTAGTGAGTCGGGGAAGCTCGTCTTGGTTCCAGAGTCCACCCGCTTTGTGTGCCCAGGGTCGTGGCCGTGACTGTGGCCGTGACTGTAGCCGCTGTCACTCGAGCTGTGCACGGCGTGTGATGGACGGCGCCTTCGCTATTCCACGAGTGCTGTGCTGCTCCTTGCAGACTTGCCCCTAATAAACTCATCAAAATAAAAGCCCCGTGTTCTGTATTTTGCGCGTTGGGAATGATGCTGGGGTGACTGCTTTAGCTTAAGACAATCTAGGAAAACAACCATTGGTTGTATTTTTAGTACTGAAGAATGAAATCAGCGATGTTAAAAGCGTGGTGGGGGCTGTAACTGACAGAGAAACTTCATCCTTAAGTCTGACTTACACAATAATTTAAGCTATTTAAGACCACCTTGATGTTTGGTTACCACTTAGAATGAAAAAAATATTCATGTAGAACTACAGTTGCACGTATTTCATGTGTCTTGGCATTTAATATGGCCTCAAAAGGACGGGAGGAAGGGTTAGAGCCCCCTTTCCTGAGTTACATGTCTGCCATGGATTTGTGCCAAATTGAAATTGGGCTCTGATTGTGGAATTGATTTGTTTTTTTTCCATGCTGAAAGTTATCTTCACAGGCCAGTTGCTTGCTGGTAATATACTCTTATCAGCCTATGCTGATACAAGGAGAAACCCACATCTTGGCTTATTTGATTGCTAGAATAGCCAGTTCAAATTATTAATGTCTGTAGTTATCAGCTATATTTGTAGTTATCAGCTATATTTGTAGTTATCAGTGAAGTTATCAGCTATATCTGCAAAAATTTTGTGGGCTGTGTTGGTCAGATGCACTTTGTCCTTTTACTTTTTTATTATCTAAGACTCAACAGGTTGCCTTGCTCTTTTACTGGCTTGGTTTTTATAGCCCATAACGATGATACACAGCTCAGGATGGGTTGTACAGTGCCCTAGCCATGATTTGTGAGGAGGATATAATCTCTTGTCTCATTTCACAGTTAGTTTACAACCTGAACATGAGTTTTCTATTGTTTTTTTACAAGAATGTGCTACATTAGTATTAGTTTTACAGTAATTTTTAATGAAATATCCACATTGATACTTCATTTTCTAAAAATAATATCAGTAGTCTTGAACTAGATAACATTTATTTGGGAAAATTAGTTGGTGACAACTGGGATTTGGAAAGGAAACACACTTGGAAGTAATTCTTAGGGAGAACCTATGGCAGAATGGAAAGCTTTGTATCTGGGATTCAGGATATACGGGTTTTAATCTTCACTGCCACTTAGTCCCTTCAGCTTTAGGGCAAATTACTCAACTTCTCTGAACCACCAGTTATAGATAGTAAATGTTTTTATTTTTGTGCCTGGTTATAAAAATAATATTTACTTCAGAAAAATGGGAAGTACAGAAAGAAAAGCAGTTATATGCCATGTACCCAACAGCAAACCTTGTTAACCTTGTTTGCTTTCTTTTTTTCCTAATTTTTTTCTCTTATACATTTTAATATAATCAAGATGATATTGTACCTACAACTGTTTGGCTTTAATTTAACATTATGGCTTAAGTACCGTCACATATTACATTCTGAATAAAAGAATTTAAAGGCTGCATGTTTCCTTAACTGACTTAATAGTTGTCCTATTGGACTTTCAGAGTTTTTTCCCCAAATTTTGCTTTTGTATATAGGGCTAAGATTCATGCTTTTGGGCATAAATTTTTGTTTTCATTTGGACTGTTTAGGATAGAGTCCAAGAAGCCAAGTAACAAAGAGTATGGAAACTTTTAAAGCTCCCGATAAAAGTTTTTATTAGATCATTTAGTACTAATCATTTTTAAAAAGCCTGCCAGTTGCCATGTAAACAAATTAGAGCAAAGGAGTCATGAAAAACTATCCTGAATTACAGTTATTCTTTTTTTAGTTTTGATTTATAGAAACCATTAAATTAGGGAGGAATCTGCAAGTTCAAATCCAGCCTATCAAACAAAGCTTTTTAGAATTATTGTGTACAAACAACACATTCTGCAAAAGACTATCTACTGAGGCAAAAAATCTTAAGACTACACTAAATGCCTTGTCCATCCTTACATAATGTTTTGAAAATCAGAAACAAAATGAAACTTCCTATTTAGTAAGAACAGATACAATCTTTAAAAAATAATTGATTTTATATGTAGATAAATATCTTATTCATGATTCATTCATTCTAGAACTGTGAAGACAAACTCCAGTCACAAACAGTGGCTTCTTTCTTTGTCATAATTTGAAAAATCATAGATTATGACACATTTTTCCCCTCACTTTTTCACATCTTTGTTATCTATTGTAGAGTCCCCTTACAACTAATGATGTTTTACTTGTAATTGCCTGCCAATGTACACACTTGGTTGTTTCTCCTAGTGGCATAACTGGCCAAGCGTGACCTCTCAGTGTTCACCCAACAAATCAATGTAACAGCAACTTGAAGCATTAGCAGTCCTGTCTGTTGTTTGAAAGTATTCCTTTGACACCTTGTGAGATGAAGCAAGTGCCACCATTAAAATTTGCTGAGCCCTGACTGGGTGGCTCAGTTGATTCTAGCAACATCCCCATATACCAAGGTTGTGGGTTCAATCCCCAGTTAGGGCACATTCAAGAATCAACCAATGAATGCATAAGTAAATGGAACAACAAATCAGTATGTTTCTCTCCCCCTCCTCCTTCCTTTCTGTCTCTAAAATCAATAAATAAAATTTTAAAAATATTGCAGAATGGGTATCTGATGACAATGTAAGAAAATGCAGGGTGGGGTAAAAGTTTTACAGTTGTTATGTAAAATACAATAATTAATAAATAATAATACAAAAATAAACCATTTCACATACTCACAACTATAAACTTACTTTTGCTCCACCCTGTATTGGGGACAAATGTAGAATGCTTCTAACAAATACTTGTCATCTCATGGCACAGAATAATACTACATGAGAAAATGTGGACATTGATAACTCTTGTGTCAAAAAGTGATTCACAAGAGTTAACTCTGTGAAGAAATATTAGGATTACATTAAATTTATGCTGCTTGTGTTTTCCTTTTTATGTTTATATGGGCGTTATATATAAAATTCTGTCTAACAAGATTTCTGGATGCTTTTCTTATCATATCTTAAAATAGCACTTTGAGAGGTGGGAATAGGGCACTAGAGCTAGGAAATAAAAAGATTCTGTCAGATCTAAATTTCTGGGGCATGGGGAAGTAGAGGACTGAGAATGTGGAGTTTGTATACTGGCATAATGATTTTGTTCTTAAAATGAAACCATATTCACTTAGCTTCCTCTTCTGAAAATAGGAAACTAAGGAATAAATTGATTTTTTTAAAGCCAACTTTTTAAAAATTGATTTTCTTAGAGAGAGAAACATCAATTTGTTGTTCCACTTATTTATGCATTCGTTGGTTGATTCTTGTATGTTCCCTGACAGGGAATCAAACCCCCTACCTTATTACCAACATGCTGTAACTATCTGAGCTACCTTTCCAGCACCTAAAACCAGCCCTTAAGGTTGAGCTTTGTAGAATAAAAATACAAGGTCTTTTAGATTTTAAGCTTTAGTTTTGTTAATAGTTTTTGATATTTTAATTCTTCCCTGCCTTTGAGATATAACAAGGTGAGCATACTTTGCCTTGATATGCTTAATTTCTTTATCTCTAATATTTACCTACAAGTTTTTCTCCTTATAATGAACATATTTACATGCTCATTGAAAAAAAAAACCTAACAATGAAGTGTATAAAGAAGAAAAATAACACTAAATTTTACACTCAGAAAAAGTTAACTTTTTTTATTAAATATTTTATCGTTGTTCTATTACAGTTGTCCCAATTTTTACCCCTTTGATATCCTCCTCCCAGCCCGCTCCCACAGTCAGTCCCCACCCTGTTGTCCATGTCCATGGGTCATTCATACGTATTCCCTAACTAGTCCCTTCCCCTTCTTTCCACCCATATCCCTCTCTCCCCTCCCCTTTGGTTGCTGTCAGTCTGTTCCTTGTTTCCATGCCTCTGGTTCTATTTTGCTCATTTGCTTGTTTTGTTCATTAGGTTCCTCTTATAGGTGAGATCATATGGTATTTGTCTTTTACTGCCTGGCTTATTTCACTTAGCATAATATTCTCCAGTTCCATCCATGCCGTTGTGAAAGGTAGGAGTTCTGTCTTTCTTTCTCCTGTGTAGTATTCCATTGTGTAACTGTACCACAGTTTTTTGACCCACTCATCTACTGATGGGCACTGAGGCTGTTTCTAGCACTTGGCTATTGTAAATTGTGCTGCTATGAACATTGTGGTGCCTAGGTTCTTTTGGATTGGTGTTTCAGGGCTCTTAGGATGTAATCCCAGCAGGAGAATTGCTCAGTCAAAAGGCAGTTCCATTTTCAGGTTTCTGAGGAAATTCCATATTGTTTTCCACAGTGGCTGCACCAGTCTGCATTCCCACCAACAGTGCACTAGAGTTCCCTTTTCTCCACATCCTCACCAGCACTTGTTGTTTGTTGATTTATTAATGATAGCCATTCGGTGTGAAGTATATCTCATTGTGGTTTTAATTTGCATCTCTCTGGTAGCTGGCGATGCTGAACATCCTTTCATATGCCTCTAGGCCCTCTGTGTGTCCTCCTCGGAGAAGTGTCTGTTCAGATCCATAGTTCATGTTTTATAGGCCATGTTGGAGAGGGGCACTATGATATTATTTCTGGATTAGGATGGGGAGGGGCATGGCACGCTTAGAAGATACCACGGAGAAAAATAAATAATCATACTAAATTATCTCAAAATAAGACATTTAAAATATTTGTGCATGGAATACTGTTAATCTAGCCTTGAACATTTCTGTTGATTTGTTTTAGTTTAATTACAGACTTTTTACTTCATAAAAATATATATTCGTTGTTTCTCCTAAGGGTCGTGTGATATATTTGGAAAATCCCTCTGTTTTAATGAAATGAAATTGAGAACAAAGAATCCCAACATCTTAGTATTACTATCAAAAGAGAGAAAGTATATTAAAACTGAGATTAATTAGAGCACTAATATTCTGTGATTTTTCTTTCCTTTAGAAAAAATTCCATCTGATTTATATAATGGTTAATACAAACTTATTGCTTTTATTTTATACAGACAAGGTCTTTACTGGGTGTATTTGAAGAAGATGCTACAGCTATTTCCAACTATATGAACCAGTTGTATCAAGCTATGCATCGGATTTATGATGCACAGGTAAAGAGTTAAAGGCTGACTCATTGCTTTTTAAAAATGAATCTTTAGTCCTGGCTCGGTTGGAGCATCCTGTGCACCAGGAGGTTGACGGTTTAATTCCTAGTCAGGGCACATGCCTGGTTTGTGGATCGATCCCTTTGGAGCCTGGTCGGCACCCAAATGGGAGGCTGCTGACTGATGTTTCTCTGTCACATCATTGTTTCTTTCTCTCTCTCTCCCCCCGCCTTCCTTTCTCTCTAAAATCTATGAACATATTTCTATTAAAAAATGAATCTTGAAGCCCATGAGGACAGAGATAAGTGTCTGTCTTGTTTACTGGTGCCTAGCCCTGACCTGGGCTCATAGTAATAAATACTTATTGAGTGGATGAATGAACATTAACTGTTTTGTACAGAGCTCACATTTCAATTACTAACGTATAGTTTGTAGTACCACAAAAATTAAGATTGAAGCATCCTGCCCTTTTTTCTCAAACTTAGTAAGGACTTTCTTAATTGAAACTTACTGATAATGACCTTTGTCTAAGATTTGTCTGGAAACCCTATGTTGTTACCCATTTTCCCTAATCATGCTTCTAATTTTATGGAATGTTTCCTCCCCTCTTTGAGCAGAGGATTTGAAAGAAATTTCCTTTTATCTAGTTCATAGAAGGTGATAAAAATTAGATGTAGCTGTGGAGCACAGGAGATGAATTTAAGAAAACAGAAATGACTGGATTTTTTGTTGAACAGGAACAATATTTGAGGCTTCATTTATGAAACTTAATTATAAGCGTTAACAACAACGTGGCTTCTATAATAAATTTTCTTTGGGATTAATTAAGTATACTCATTTTTTTCTCTTTCTGATTTTCTCTCTGGACTCACATTTTCATTATGTACTGAAAAGTTGTTGTGATAGTTGTTTTGTTTTTTTCTTCTGATTGGTCTCAGGATTTGATTTCTGATCACAGATTGATATGTAAAAGAAATGGTTTTTTTTTTTTTTAGTCATTATAGTTATCACTGAAGAAAAACCCCTTTAAATTAAAAAAGTATTTCCTTCATATGGCTCTGTTGCTATATTTAATGACTGGGTGGACCGTATTTTGGTTCTGTTATTAAATGCTTATCATGGTCTAGTAACAGCATCTAGAGAGAGGGATAATAAGTTGTCAATATAGAATCTCTTAAGATTTTGCTAAGATGTGTACAGTTTACTTCTAACTTTAAAGCTTTAACAATATTTAATTTAATGCTTAATTTTATTAGTTAAAAACAAGCAAATACTTGGAACACTGCTGAATTCCTTGATGGTGTGTACTTCCTGGTTTTAGTATCCGTTTGAAGTGCTTCAATGCTAATCCCTTTCCCTTGATTTAGTGAGGGGTTTAGAGAACATTTTGTACTGTGTTTATGTTAAGTGGTAAATAAAAGTGGTGTAGGTATCTTCAGTTAAAACTTTTTTCTTATCAGTGGTATTGTGTTAATTTGAATTAATCTTTTTTTTATAGAATGAGTTAAGTGCAGCAACACACCTGACTTCAAAACTTTTAAAAGAATATGAAAAACAGGTACTATATATGAAAGTTTTAAAAGCATAATTTAAAATATGCTGTAATACAGTATGTGTATAGTTAAGTAGAATTTCTCAAGAATCCTAAGCTTGATTTCACAGAAATTAATTTCGATATGCCATTGAAATTCCATTATAGCATGTATATTTAATTTTAACGATAGAAACAGAGGTTATCTAATTTATCTCTCTTGTTTTTACAAGTGAGGAAACTGAGGCTTGCTTAAGTTACACAGCTGGTTATTAGAGGAATTAGAGCTAAACACCAAATCTTTGAACTCCTAGTATAGTGTCATTTCTATATACCATGTTAATTGATTGCTTAGCAACATTTTAATTAATGTTTACTAATTACATGAATTATACTGTTTTATTAAAATAATATTTTTAGAGCTTTTTCAAATTTTTAAGTTTCCTGAAGTTATATAAGGACTTGAAATTATAGTGTCTTTCACAAAAGACACAGCACGTTGGCCTTTTACCACCTGTTTCTCACCTTGCAGCGTTTTCCATTGGGGGGTGATGATGAAGTTATGAGCTCTACTTTGCAACAGTTTTCAAAAGTTATAGATGAGGTAAGTGCTTATTTTATTTTGCTTGAATAAGTCATCTTATAATTAAGTTACTCGAGTCATTTAGCTTTTATTGGGAACTTTTATTATGATTATATGAGTAAGTTATTATTAATAAAAGATTGCTACTGTTTAAGAAGGACCTTATTTCCACATCTTCGTGGTTGTCTTATAAAAACAATACTTTCTTTGTCTGATTAAAACAAATTGTTTTCAAACAACAAACTTATAGATGTGCTCTCCCAGTCCATGTAACAGTCAGTTGTGCACTATCTTATTTGACATATGCAGGGAGAAAAGAGTTCAACTGTGAGCTATGCCTAGGCTCTTTATGGTTTCTCTTTTTTGCTGTCAGGCAACATTTTACCATTCAGTTCATTAATCCTTCCATTCCAGACAGTATCAACCTTTAATTTCTCTAGTCTCAGAACAAATCACTTAAAAAGGACCTGGAAGTTAGGAGGAAGAAAGGTGGTGAGAGATGTTTGGAGAATCTATAACTGTTCTCTACTAGTTCAGTGAAAGCTCTTTCTTTTCACATGCATCATTAGATAGTTCTGTCTTTTCTAGTCTCATAACTGGAAAAGTAATTTTTTGAACTATCTTAATAATTTATTATAGCAAAATCTTGTTTCAGTAGATCAGTATAAAGAAATATTCATAGGAAAAAGAATTTTTTAACTGTGGTTAAATATACCACTGGCGACATTTAGTACATTCACAGTGTTGTGTAACCATCAGCACTTAGGTTTTAGAACACTTTTAACATCATCATCCCAAAGGAAACCCTGTGCCCATTAAGCAGTCACTTCTTACTCCTCCCTCACCTCAGCTTCTGGCAACCATAAATCTACTTTCTGTTTGTATGCATTTGCCTGTTTTGAATATTTGATATAAATGGACTCATACAATTTGTGGATGTTAATGTTTGTCTCCTTTCACTTAAAAAGTGAACCGTTTACTTTCAAGGTTCATCCATGTCATAGCATGTATCGGATTTCATTCCTTTTTTGGCTTAACAAAATTCCATTGTATAAATGTACTACATTTTATTTATCAGTTTATCAGTTGATGGACATTCGGGTTGTTTTCCACCTTTTGGCTAATGCAAATAGTATTGCAATGGGCATTCATGTACAAGTTTTTTTGAACACAGTTTTCAATTATTTTGAGTATGTACCCTGGAGTAAGGTTGTTGAGTCATACAGTAATTTTATGTTTAACTTTTTGAGATACCACCAAACTGTTTTCCACAGCTCCTACACAGTTTTACATTCCCACCAGCAATGTAGGAGGGCTCCAGTTTCTCCACATTCTCACCAATACTTGTTATTTTCATTTATTTTTTTATTGTAGCCACCAAATTGGACATAAAATGGGATCTCATCATAGTTTTGATGTGCATTTCCCTGACGCCTGATAATATTGAGCATCTTTTTTTGTGCTAATTGGCCACTTGTATATTTTTTGATGAAGTGTCTACTCAGACCTTTGCCCATTTTTTAAATTGGGTTATTTGTCTTTTATTACTGAGTTTAAGGTTTCTTTATTCTAGATTTAAGTTCCTTATTAGATATGTGATCGGCAAATATTTTCTCCCATTCTGTGAATTTTTTTAAGATTTTATTTATATTTTTATTTATTTTATTTTATTTACTTATATTTTTAGAGAGAGGGGAAGGGAGGGAGAAAAAGAGGGAGAGAAACATCGATGAGTTGCCCCTCATACGCCCCCAACAAGGGACCTGGCCCGCAACCCAGGTATGTGCCCCAACCGGGACTTGAACCAGAGACCCTTTAGTTCACAGGCTGGCTGACGCTCAACCCACTGAGCCACACCAGCCAGGGCTGCATTATCTTTTTACTTTTATTGATTGATTCATTGATTGATTGATTTTAGAGAGAGAGAGGAAGAGAGAGAAACATTGATTTTTTTGTTCCACTTATTTATGTATTCATTGGTTGCTTCTTGTATTTGTCCTGAGGGAGGATCAAACCTGCAACCTTGGCTTATTGGGATGATGCTTTAACCAACTGAGCTAGCTGGCCAGGGCCTTACTTTCTTGATAGTATCCTTTGGTGTACAAAAGTTTCAATTTTGATGAAGTTCAACTTATATTTTCTTTTGTTGCTTGTGTGTTTGGTGTCATATCTAAGAAATTACTGCCAAATCCAAGATTATCCTGTGTTTTCTTCTGAGACTTTTAAATAGAAATTTTTGACTGTATATTTTTAATTATATCACAATTTTAGTGTTGTCTTATTATCAATACCTTTTTACTAGATTTTATTTAATTTACACTTAACACTGGTTAAATGTTTCTGTTATTTGGCCTTTTTGGTTTTTCTTTTACTAGCTTAGTTCTTGCCATGCAGTACTCTCAACGCAGCTTGCTGATGCCATGATGTTCCCCATTACACAGTTTAAAGAAAGAGATCTGAAAGGTATTGAAGTCAAGCTTCTGTTTACTTTCATTAGCTGTCAGAGGATCAGTGCCTGTAAAATGCATATTACTCTATATCTTAACCATTTCTGAATACAGCTTGTGCCACTTTTACTTTAATTAGTCACTAAACATTTATAGGAGCTCCTGCTAGACATTAAACTAGATACTGAGGAATACCAATATGAATAAGATGTCACTTCACTCAAGAAAGCCCAGAGAAGGATATGGGATGATTAAACAGATAATTAATTACCATACTGTCTCATAATTAGGGAATGAGTAAGGTGGTGTGAGGGATGAGGGGAGGATGTCAGAAAGGCTTCATCAAGGGTGTGATGAAGAGTTTGCCAGGAGAAAAGAATCATTACTTTATTAGAGGGACTAGGAAGCACAAAAGTATAGATTATAGAAATACATGGCTTGTTTTGAGAATGACAAGAAATTCAGTGTGGCTGCAATGTTGAATGTGTTGGGCATGGAAGGAAACAAATCTAGAAATATATTAGTTGGGACTAGATTATTCTAAAGATGTTCAATTTGAGTTTATAAGCAAAGAGAAGCCAATGGAGGTCTTTAAGAAGTGGAGAGACATAATCCTTTTGCTTTTGGAGGGTGGAATAGAGTGGATTTGATGTCTAGAATGGATTAGGAGGTTGTGAGAATCCAGTGAGGTGTGACCATGGCCTGAACTGAGACAGTGACAAAGAAGATGGAGATGTGTTTATGGGCTAGAGTGGCAGGAGGTGAGAGTACTGGCACATCTAGCGGTCCATGACTTAGTCGTTTGTGGTGGGGTTTTTCCCCCCATTTAGCATTACTTAGGGATAAAATGAGAGCTTTACAGAATTGGCTGTTTTCCCATGTTACAATCTTAGAAAATTATACAGACTTATTTATAAAATATATAGATAGAGTAAAACATTGAACTAATGTATCAGTGGGTGATAAAATATTTAAACCGTAATGGGATAAAAAATGTATTTTAGAGATGGAGTTATATTTGTAGTGGTAATCCTCAGGAATAGTCATTTCAAGGTCAAGAAACAAGATCTGTTTTCTCAGTTTACAGGGACTGAATGTCATAATCTTATTAATAAAATGTTCTTTGTTTCTCATTCAGCATTTGAACTTATTAGAGTCAATATCAAAAAAATGAATTAAGTTAGATTCTGGTACTGAGAATATTTGCATATCTTAGGATTTGCAGTGGTTTTAAAGTTTGTTTTTGTGCCATGTTACTAATTTGTGGCAAGTAGATTTTCTCAAGGTGTAACTGTTGTTAATGATAGTAAATGTTCCATTGACTAGCTGAAGTACAGAATAGCTTTTTCACTTTGAATGTTGAAGTATGAGATATTATTTGCAGTTTTTATAGCTTAAATGGCAGTTACTGTTTTCTAAACAAAATTTAAGGTATTTCATAAATATGCTACACTGAAATTATTCTTGAACTTTTCCAGAAATATTGACATTAAAGGAAGTGTTTCAGATTGCTAGTAATGGTAAGCTCTTAATACTTTACACAATTATTTCTTTTAATCAATTTTTTATCAACACAGATCTGTGGCTAGATTCTATGCAATAGTTGAAAAAAATGAACCTAATTAAAAGTTTAAATAGCTTTATTTATTTTTAAAGATGTTATTTATTTATTTTTAGAGAGAGGGGAAGGGAGGGAAAAAGAGAGGGGGAGAAACATCAATGTGTGGTTGCCTCTCACATACCCTCCACGGGGGACCTGGCCTGCATCCCTGACATATGCTCCAACTGGGAATTGAACCAGCGACCCTTCGGTTCACAGGCCTGTGTTCAGTCTAGCCAGGGTAAATGAGCATTATTTAAATCAGCATTGTTCTTTAAGTTGCAGTGTTTACACTGCAGAAAAATTTAAAGGAAAATTAAATCAAATCTTATGATTTGCTATGTTCATAATATCTGAAGAGATGATATAATATTTTCCCTGCTTTGTTTTCCTATATATTCCAAGTTTTCTTAAATGAGCATTTGCTATTTTTGTACTAAAAATACTTCTATAAATTTTTAGTAAATTCCAGTTTCCTGTGAATTAAATGCTATTACCAATTTAATAAGTAGATACATACTTTAGGGGAAATTTGGATAGGGGAATATTTGGCTGGAGTGATCATATAAAGCAATTATTATCTTGCTTTAGTACATTTGTTGAAAGTTATACATATGAAGACCATTTAAAGCATTTATAAGTTTTGCAAAGTACTGTTTTATTGTTATTAATAGTCATTTCTGTTTTCCAGATCATGATGCTGCAATTAACAGATATAGCCGATTGTCAAAAAAAAGAGAAAATGATAAGGTATGATACATACTTAACTCTTTCAGTAATGCTGTTAGCAACTATTTCATTAGGTGGTCTAGTTTTTCCCGTTTAAAAATAGTAGCCAGCATTTATTTTGTATGTTTTGCTGTATTGCCCTTAGTTTGTTGGGGTTTTTTTTATTTTATTTATTAAATTTAGAGAGAGAAGGAAGGGGGGAGAGAGAGAATTTGTTGTTCCACATATTTATACATTCGTTGGTTGTTTATTGTGTGTGCTCTGAGCAGAGATGGAACCTTCAATCTTGGCTTATCAGGATGACACTCTAACCAACTGCGCTACAGGCCAGGGCTGCCCTTAGTTTGATCTTTTTTTCCTAATAATTTTAAAGTCTTTCTGATAATTGTTAATTATCAGACGATTAGTGATTGACTCTTTAAACAAAGTACTTTTCTGCTGGCAAAATTTTATGAGTGAATGTAACGATTTCAAAATGTAATTTATGCCCAATATCTAACATTGTATTCTTTTGTTTTATATTTTGATAACATTGCATTTGTTCTGTTATTTGACCCTGTATGTATTAAAAAATACCTTCCGAGATACAGTAGTTATGCATACATAATCAGTGAAATTCTGTTATGACCTTTCAGTTTACAGGGAAAAATATATATAAATTTCTTGATACTTCTTCAAGGAATTAATCCAGAAATATTACACTATATATGTGGACAAATGCATTTGAGTGAAGAACAAATAATAATATTAATAAGTTCATCTAGATGCTCCTTAAGGTCATTTCTCTCGAAGTGCCTAATCCAAGGCTTGATGAGTAGGCCTCCGCTAGATGCTTGTGTGTGAGGTGATCTCTGTGCCTGGGAGTTTGTGTCTGTAGCCTTGGCTGCAGGTGTGGGTGGGCACAGTGACCACCTGTGGGAATCTATGATTGGGTAGGATTTACTGTGCAACAGCTACTGTGACACAATAAAGGGAACATTTCTCACATTTCTAATTTTAGTCCACTGATTACTTGATGATATAAATAATAAATACAGTTTGAAATTTGTATTACTTTGTTACTTTGCCTTAGAGAAGTAGTTAAAAGCTCTAGGTATGAATTTTGCTATATTTTACATTGCCTCTAGCTATTATAGATATTTTTAAAAACATATTTCACCAATTTCATTTCATTTAAAAATTTAATTGAGCCCTGGCCAGTGTGGCTTGGTTGGAGCATCATCCTGTGCACCAGAAGGTGGAGAGGTTTGATTCTTGGGCAGGGCACATTCCTAGGTTGTGGGTTTGATCCCTGGTTGGAGTGTGTAGGGGAGGCAACAAATCAATGTTTCACATTGATGTTTCTTTTTCTTTCCCTTCTTTACTCTCTCAAATCAATAAATATATTAAAAAATATTTTAAAAATTAATTGAGCACCCACTATAAGTTGGGTATTGTGAGAGAACAATGTGAATAGGCTCCACTCCTGCCCTCAAAGAGTGGGTAAACCACATTTATCGGAGACTTCCTGTGTGAAGGCATGCGACTGGACTAGATGCCAGAGTACAGGGATGAAGAGAATGCATGTATTCTGAATTAAGTGCAGTAATAGAATATGTAACAAAAGACTGGGGGAGCACAGAGAGTGCAGCAGTCAACTTTGGTGAACTGGGAAAGCTTATAATTGAAGATGAGTGGACCTCACAGGTTTGGGATTGGCAAGAGGGCATTCCTGGAAGAAAAACAGCTTTTGTAGAAGTACATGGTAGAGTCTGAAGACCATTAAGGTTTATGTGCACTGGCTCCGGAGTCAGATTGCTTGGGGACAAATCTCACCTCTCTCACTTACTCACCTGAGGTCATACACTGGTTAGTTTTAAGCCTTTATTTTCCTATCAAACAAACAAGCAGACAAACATTCATTAATTCTTATGAAAGGAGATAATGCCTGCGGTACCTGGCTTATAGCAAGTTTTCATGAAACTCTAGCAATAATTATAATGGAACGATAATCCTTTCTGTGTGTTTGGAGCATAGGAGGAATTTGGGTAGGTATGGTAGAGATGACAAGCAAGTAGTATTTTGGGGCCAGATTACTATGTTAATGACTTTGAAATTTGTGTTAGAGGGTGTGGGCAGCCATCAGAAGACACTTAAGTGGGTGAGTAACTGCAGTTATGCTTCAGATAGAAAAACTAATGGGAATGTGAAGGAGACCACCTGAGGGAATCCAATGAAAAGTTATCAGAATAGACATTAGGAGACATAAAGACATTAGGAGAGTCTTAGCTAAGGTTGTTATTGAAAGTGGAGAGGAAGGAATACTTTTGGAAGGTATTTCATAAATAGAATTGATAGGACTTAGGTTAGGAGGAGAAATAAAAAATAAGTCCTAGACGAATACCATATGATTTCACTCATGTGGAATCTAATGAACAAATTGAACTAATAATCAAAATAGACCCTGGGGGACGATTGTGGGGTAGAACGTTCGAACAAAAAAGAACTCATGGACACAGACAACAGTGTGGTGATTGCAGAATGGAGAAGGGTGGGGGAGATGGAAGAGGGTATAAGGAGGATAAATGGTAATGGAAAAAATATAATCGAAATATTAAAGAAGTCCTAGAATTCTTAGATGATAGGATGGGTCTTGGATCATTAAGAAAGCTGAAAAACAAAGTAGAGGAGCAGGTTTTATGGAGAAGATGCTGCCTTTAATTTTGTGTATTTCCAGCACACCCCGTGCCCCTATAAAGAGCCCAGGTGGACATGTGCTTCCTTTGACACTTGTGAAAGTGGTGGGCAGGAGGTAGAAATTTGGGGGTCATTGGTGTATGGAATATTATTTTTGTACTTGATTTAGTATTCACAGGAAAGCAAGAAGAGAGAAGAGCCTAGTACCTATTACATAATAGGTGCTCAGTAAATGTTGGTTGTCTGAATACAAGAACTTAAGGGATACCACCCATTTTAAGTGTGGGTGAAGGAGAACAAGTAAAAGTGGAGGGACAGTAGGGAAAGAACCAGCAGCAGAGAGTGTTATGCTGTGAGCTGACAAGGTCAAAGACTAATGGCTAAGCTAAAACCAAACAATTGTCTGCCCTTCCTCTGTGTGGCAGACTTTCTCTGACATACTTAGTTTATTATTATACTATTCTTAGTTATATGCAGAACTCTGCTTTTAATGTATTTTAAATGAAGTGGTTGGTAGTAAAATAGAAAAACTATCTTAGCCAATACATCGCAGGATTTCTAATACCTAAGGAAATAGAAATCTATGCACAATTGCTGGTGATGTACTTTTTTCCTTATGTGGGCTCTTCTTAATAGCCACTACTTCAAAATTAAATAAATAATAGTATGTTTAATCTTACCCTTAAAGGTGAAGTATGAAGTAACAGAAGATGTCTACACCTCCAGGAAAAAACAACACCAGACCATGATGCATTATTTTTGTGCATTAAATACTCTTCAGTACAAGAAGAAAATAGCTTTATTAGAACCTCTACTTGGGTACATGCAAGCTCAGGTGAATGCTACACTGTGTTTTGGATTATAACTGCCCTAAAATCTTTGTATTAAAGTATGATATTTATGTTAAATATAAGGATATCATATTACAAACTAAGATCAAAATACAATTTTGTACCTATGTTTTAAGAAGTAATTTAAAATGTCATCAGAATGTTATTTTGAGGAAATTAGGGAAAATTATTTTCTTTGTAGATGAAGATTTAATATATTTTATGGTAAATGAAACCATTTATCTTGTATTTAGATCTTGTCCATCACAGTTGGGGACAAGGAACAGAAAGCTGAATGAATGGTGGAGCTAACCTGTTGCTGGAGCTTCTCCTCACTCTTGCTTCATGATAGATCTGATAGAGTTTGTTTCATGTTCCTTGTATACTTCCTAAATTAAAAGTACTGATGAACTCCAAAGTGTCCTAAGAGGCGTGCATCAGGAAGGGGGCTAGAAAATTAAATTTGTGTAGTATGAGATGGCGGCCCTCTAAAAGTGAGAGTTTAAAGAAATTTTATTATTTCTCCAAGTATGAGTATCATTATTCCTCGGATATAAAACTTTTTGTGTTAAACATGAAGTAGTTTATCCTTATGACTTACCTGAAATGGTCTAAGATGTATTTTCCAATTTAAAAAAATTGCTTACTATATGCATGTATTAATATATAAAAGGATGTACATTGAAATTTAACCAGTTTCTTCAGTGGCCTCATGCCCAGTAGAACTCATTGTAAACTGCAACCTGTTTGTACACAGGTGGGAATAATCCTGTTTTTGACTTACCCATGTATCTTGGAATTTGTTTATATGATCCACTTAAAGTTTGCGTATGTGGTTGTTTCTGTTCATCCTCCCACTCTCACTCCCTCTTGCCTCAGATAAGTTTCTTTAAGATGGGTTCTGAAAACCTCAATGAACAGCTGGAAGAATTCTTAACTAATATTGGAACAAGTGTACAAAAGTAAGTATTTTCTTCCTTAAATTGAAAATGAAGTTATATGAATAAGTTAACAGCGAATTGCCATAATCTAAAAATACTTACCATTTAATTTTCTGAGGGGCTGTTTTCTCTGCCAGGAGACTGTTTCTTGCATGTCTCACGGATACTTCTTGTTTTTTTCACACATCTCTTCCACAGAATCTGAACTCTGAATTTCATAGCAGTGTCAAGTCTGATGGTATTTTATTGATTCTAAACTAGGTTTTGTGTGTGAATATAACAGATACATAATAATTGTCTAAAAGTGAATTATCTTCATAATTACCTGAATAGTGGGGATAGATTGGAGATTACTAAATAAATCTTGTTTTCCAAGCCATGAAAGCTTAGGGAGAGAAAGCACTTCCAATCAGGTTCAAAAGTTTGAGCAGTGATGTAGTGAATCTGAGGTATAGAGGGAGATGAAAATGATGATGGTTTTAAAGGCACGGAAGAGTTTGAACATTTCTCTAAGGTCAGACATTGAATGTGGCTTCATTAGTTTATAAATTTAGTATTGTTTCCAAAATATCTAAGTTTTAAATAAAATGTAACCTTATTTTGTACCATGTTCATGTTACTTTAGCCACCCGTACCACTGTTGCTCTTTAAGAAAATTAATACAAAACAAATAACAGATAAATATGAATGATAAGCAGCCCTTCATCTGTTGTGGTTGGTAGTAAATAACCTGTTCTGTGTGTTAGTGTTCGCAGGGAAATGGACAGTGATATAGAGACCATGCAGCAGACCATAGAGGATTTGGAAGTAGCCAGTGACCCTTTATATGTGCCTGACCCAGATCCCATGAAATTTCCTGTTAATCGAAATTTAACCCGAAAAGCCGGATACCTTAATGCTAGGAAGTAAGAAAACTTGTTTTTATATATTGTATATCATTTAAGGTATTAGCAACTGAATATAATATATAATTGATATTGTCTGTCAAATTGTTTTGATTTTACTAAAGGTTGAATCTTCTTAGTTAGTGATAATAGTATTTGTGTGAACTTTTTGACCTATTGGGTACATGAATAATTTCCAAAAGTAACACATTGTTTAGATACTTATTGAATAATTTAGAATTATTTTAAAAAGTGAAATCAATTTGAGTTTAAATTGAATCTAGCATAACATGAATGCTCTTAAATGTTATTTATTGTACTTTAAAATATTTATAATTACACCATCAAGTCAGATTTTGGTTTTTACCTGAAGATAGGATAAAGCATGTTAACCCTAGGAGTAAAATAAATTCTTTTGTTTTGAACTTTCACCCTTGAAAAGTTGAACTATATTTTATGGAGCATCAGTATAACAGGTACAATTTGGTAATTTCCAGACTTGTTTTAGAAATATATTCACACACACTCTCACAAGTGGTCAGCATATGTGAATTTATTTTAGAGATGAAAAACTGATATTTATATTTTCTAGGCACCTTGGTGCTTTTTGGTAAGCTGGTTCTTCGTGATGTGCTTCATCTTGTGTCTGGTTTATGAAATTTTGTGTGTGTTGTTATTAAAGCATGAATGTACTTTTCTTTATTTAGTAAAACAGGCCTGGTATCATCCACCTGGGACAGACAGTTTTACTTCACTCAGGGTGGAAACTTAATGAGTCAGGCCCGTGGGGATGTAGCAGGAGGCTTGGCCATGGACATAGACAACTGTTCAGTCATGGCTGTGGACTGTGAAGACAGGCGGTACTGTTTTCAGATTACCTCTTTTGATGGGAAAAAGTAAGTATTTTTCCTAGTGTTAATAAAATCTGTAATATATTAAACTACTAAAATGTAGGATAATTCCTTTTCATTCAGACATTTTATAGATATTTTAGGCTTATTATTAAGGTAATTTTTTTGTACAAGAGTTGAACTTTCCTTTCTGTACTGCTTAAATGATGTCTTAATATTTTAAGGTTATCAAAACATGGTCATATGGTAAAGACCTGTGATTTCATGTTGAGACTGGTCACTTGAAAATCCTGCATGTTGTGGGGAAGGCAACACAAGTTCATGGAAAAAGCCCCAACCTTGGGGTTAGAAAGTTCAAATTCTGGACCTGCTACTTTCTGCGTGGTCTTAGATAAGTTATATAACCTCTCTGAGCTCCATTTTTTTACATGTAAAATGGGAAGAAGATCATAATCCCTACTTTGTAAATCGTTAAAGAAAAATCAAAATCTACCATATGTAATGTGCATAGCATACATACTAGGTGCTAACAGTAATGTTATTTTTAGATGTTATTAAATATTTCTCATCAAATGATTTAGTCCATTAACGCTTATATTCTATTTAAAAATTTTGTTGTATTTTCATTAAATGAGAATCCATAGAACAAATTTTCGAAAAGCACAGAAAAATATAAAATAGAATATGAAAAAAAAGCTATAATATCACTAACCAGAGCAACACTTAACTTTTTATTCTGTTGCCTTACTGTTTTAACTACAATTTTTAAATAGTTGAGGAAATACTATATATGTAATTTGCATCTGCATTCACCCACTAGAAACATAATAGCTACATTATAATCCAGTTAAGGATATATACCATAATTTAAAATTTTTCCTGCCATGGCTGGTGTGGCCCAGTGGATTGAGCACCTGCTTGTGAACCGAAAGGTTGCAAGTTTGGTTCCCTGTCAGGGCACATGCCTGGGTTGCAGGCCAGGTCCCCAGTTGAGGGGTGTGCAAGAGGCAACTGACTGATGTTTCTCTCCTTCAGTCTCTCCCTTTCCCTCTCTCTGAAAATAAATAAATAAAATCTTAAAAAAAAATTTTTTTCCTAATGTTTAAGTTATCTGTAAATTTTTCCTACTTATTGAAATACTGTTTTTGAGCTTTCTTTTTGTTCAGAGCATCTCAAGTTTCCCTGAAAGTCATTTCCCCCCTATATTTATGTACATTAAGATGTTACTTTTTTTTTTAGCAAAATGGCTGTTTAATTTCATATTCCTTCTATAAACATATAATGAATGCCAATCACTGTGTATCAGTTATCATGCTAGATGTTGGGAGTCCCTGTATTCATTTGTCATAATTATCAAAATGTTAATACTTTACTATAAGTACTTACCTTTTTGTATTTTCAGTTTTTTTGCCAATGTTTAGCATCATTTTCTGTTTTATTTAGAAATAGAAAATGGTTTGAGTCAAGATTAGTAAATAATTTTTTCTCTAATTCTCAAAACATTGAACATCTACAGAAAAGCTAAATATCCTTATGTTAGTAATTAATATATTGAACGATTTTATTTAACTGTATTCAATGAGAAATAAAAATGAAGTAAAATTAGTGTTTTATATTAGGGTCAGTTATTTGTATTTGAAATATGTGTGTCAGAAGTTTGAAATGGATTGTTTTAGTTGCAGTGCAATTTTGTTATTGGCTGTCTTCTGAAACTAGCACCTGGTTTCTTTTTCAGTACATTTTGGCATAGATAGTCAAAGTCAAGGTTTGTTAAAATCTGAGTCCTGATGCCTCTGGTGGTCTTCTTTTACTAAGATACTAGTTGGTTATGTGTTTTGGGTGGTGTTTTTTTTTTTTTTTAACTGATTGGTTTTATACGCATCTTTAAATATAAAAAAATTTCTCTGATCATATTGAAAATACTTTTTAAAAAGTTGAGGTTCAAATTTTTTCTTTTTTTTCCAGATCTTCAATTTTGCAAGCAGAGAGTAAAAAAGACCATGAAGAGGTAAAATTTTATCTAGCTAATTTCTTTAGTAACATCTTAAGATATTTTTGCTGATGAGAAACATGTTGACGTTTTCATTATAGAAATTTGAGAAATTCTGGTTAATTAAAAATATCTTTTTAAAAAAGTTAAATTTCCTTAAACAACATTCTTAAGTTTCACAGGGAATTTTATAGTTGGACCTCTGAGAAGAGACCTTAGAGATTATTTCTCTCCTGTCTTTTTAAAGGATCTAATTCAGAAGTGACCTTGTGACAGTTGCTTTCTGGCAGGCTGTTAGTATCATGAGGTGACAGTTTAATTTATTTCCTTCTCTTACCGTCTGAGACGGTATTTGCCGCATTAATAATATAGTGGCAGCAGAGGTGGCACGGCAGGAAGCAACTAAAGCTTAAAACCTTGGGGAAATGAAAGACAGAAAAACAAAAATTTGGGAATGTCTGTTCTTCCTCACAAGTATTTTATTTTTGGCTCCATTTTTACTCGTAGTTCACCAAATATGGAAGGTAAGTTAGTACTAGGAATGGACACGCCAAAAACTTTGTCTTGAGAAATATCCTACAGTGGAAATATCTTATAGATTGATTTTGATTGATTTTATCTGGTATTATAATTGTGTTGATGAAAGAGAAGGTTACAGATTTTGTAGAGAATACAAAATTTACTTCTCATGGAAAAGAATAGGTATTAAAACTTGGCTTTTGGTCTCTGAGGAACACATGCAAAAGTCTGCTCTCTGCAGGGTCTACCAAACAGAGTATTAGTTTAGTTTAGTGAGGCTTATCAGGTACTGGAATTCTTGAGAGTGAAACAGATGTGAAGCAGAGAGAGTTTTCCATGTAATTTTTTATAAACCCAAGAGAAGTGAAGTGTGTAAAATATATTCACCAGGAATATATTTAGCTCCTAACTTATTTGCATTGGTGTTAATAATGATACCTGAGTGCAGATAGTGTTGTTTGGTAGGGATTAAGGGGGAAGTGATATAAAAATGTAAATATAGACCACTAAATTGTAATTTTACATAATTGCTATATTTTTTACTTCCTTGTATGAAATAAATTTGAGATTTAAAAATAATAAATCTGTTCAGTGTTCTGTTAAACTTTCAATTATTTACATATATATGCTTACGTACAATATATGGGAAGGTATTTATCCTATAAAAAAGATTATGTGTTACTTCATCTAATGAAAGTCGTATTTCATTCAATATTGAACATTCTCTTTTAGAAGAGAAGCACTGTAGAAAAAGTATTAATCATATTTTTCTGTTTTTTCCTCTTGCAGTGGATCTGTACGATAAATAATATATCTAAACAAATATATTTAAGTGAAAATCCAGAGGTAATATTTTAGTTTTATTATATCCAGATCTGGCAAAAATAAGTTTGTGGCAAATATAGCTTTTATTAATTAAGTCATAATTCTCAAGTTCTGTAATCTTTTAATTTGCCTTTGAATGGGTAGCTTTAAAGTATCATGTATAGTAAGTATGGTCTTCCTAGAACAGTAAATTATTTCAAAGGTACTGTAGTCAATCAACTAACAAATATTTACTGGGCACTGACCTTGTGTAGTACTGTGTTGAGCACCATGGAGAAGGGGAATAGAGAAGAATAAGCCATGGCCTCTGTCCTCCAGGAGCCCATGTGTGTGGAAGATGAAACTAAAACTTCTAACATTTCTTTTTTTTTTTTTTACAAGAGTTGCCACCATTTCTGGCTTTATATTTCTTTTTTTTTTAATTTTTATTTTCATTGTTGATCTTGTACAGTTTTCTGTCTTTTATTCTCACCCGAACCCGCCACCCCAGCCCTCCCCACCTCCCTCCCATTTCCACCCCCCCCATAGTTTTTGTCCATGTGTCCTTTATACTTGTTCCTGTAAATCCTTCCCCTTTTCCCCTGAAATTCCCTCCCCTCTCCCCTCTGGTGACTTTCAGCATGTTCCCATATGATCTCACCTTTAACAGGAACCTAATCAACAAAACAAACAAACAAGCATAATATAACCAAAGACATGGAAATTAAAACTTCTAACATTTCATATAAAACAGTGTGTGCTGACCTGGCCAGTATGGCGCAGTTGGTTGGAGCGTTGTCCTATAACTGAAAGGTGGTGGGTTCAGTTACCAGGCAGGACATATACCTAGGTGGAGGGTTCAATCCCTGGTCTGGGTGCCTGCAATCCCCACAGTCCCGATGCATACAGCACCAATCCCTAGTCTGGGCGCATATGGGAAACAATCAATCAATGCCTCTCTTTCTCTCTCACATCCACGTCTTTCCCTTTCTCTCTAAAAGCAATGAAAAAAAAATGTCCTTGGGTGAGGATTAAAAAAATGTAATTGAAAACATTGTGATAATCAAAAGCTTAATATTTGAAAACATTAAGATCAGTGTGGACTTCAGTTTTAGAGAAGACTGTGGAGCTGGTTGAAACCTGAGCTGGGTAAGATTTGTTCAAGTTTTGAGGAAAAGAAAAGACATTACAATAAAACAAACAAAAGAACAAATTTAGATATAATATGAGTTGAGTCATATATTTGGATTTGAAGGTTCTTATTGGAGAATAATAGAAAAGTAAAATGCATACTAATCACCTGGGGATCTTAAAATGCATTCAGTAGGATTGGGGTGAGTCAGCATGAACTCTTAATTTTGCCAGTTACACTTTGAATAGCAAGGGTATCAAACCATATAAACCAGCAGTGTAGACATAGTCATAGGTACAGTCCAAACATACAGGCAGGACCCAGGGATGCAGAGTACTCTGGAAGGAATCAAGTGCGTCCATACTGCGGTGTAGTTGGGAAAAGACTTGGCTTAGGACAGGAGCTGTCTGACTTCTGCCAGAAGGTGAGCTCAGCTCTGCTATGAACCTAGGTGCTTCCTAGGGCTGGGTGGGAGTTAATGTGAATTCAGTTGAGGCAGAACAGGGCTAACTTCTCTAGAAAGTTCTCATTCTTTTTAAGTCTTAAACTGTTGGTGTAATGATTGATTAGATGGGAATGTCTGGGGACATGAAGGATTCCATGTTCATAGTTCAGGCATGAACTGAGGAAAGAGAGAAGAAATAATCATAGAAACAGGTAAAAAGAAATTGACTGGACTGATTAGTAACGGAACTGATGTAAAGGATGAAAGAGACATTAAAGATGACTTCTAGGTTTTTAAGCCCAAGTGAAGGGAATATTTTGGAAGAGTTCCGGTTTTTGTTTTTGTTATTGTTTTATCATAATTACTTTGGGGTTCTCCTCTAACACACGATTTAGATACCTAGGAAAAAATTTTGAACCAAAGACACAAAATTTCAGACCTTTAAACCATTAGTAATTTCTGATAGTTTTATAATAATCTTACGAGTTTAAGAAATCAGTGCTTACTGTAAAGAAGTCTTTTGCATTTAGTAACTTGTTCTGCCAATCTAGCTTTTCTTTCTGTTACGTTATTTGAGCAACAAAAATTAAAATATAAATTAGATGACTTGTTAATACCTGGGGAATAGAGAATACAGTGTTTGGACTTGAAAAATTCAGGCTTATTGTACTTTCCTATCAATTATCAAAAAAGTTTTAAGTAATATTTTCTAGATTATCCAGAATTATTTTATCTATATCAAGAAATTTTGATCATTTTGTGGCATTATCTTGGCACTTTTGCTAAGTATAAGACACAGAAATGTCAGAATATTTTGTGATTATTTTTTCTAATCTAAATGGCCATTTTATTTAGCCAGTGTTTTAAATAAATGAGTAAGTTTACAAATATTTCTTATGGAAAGCTTTCTTTCAGATTTTGGTCTGACAATATCCATAGTAATTTTATCTGCTAATATGTAGATATTTCTGAGCATAAATATATTCTTGAAAATTATGAAAACTTCAGCAGCCTAGTTATAAAATATTTTAATATTTTGTGACTGTTTTCTACTTCTAAATTTCTTTTTTTTTTTAAGATTTTATTTACTTATTTCTAGAGACAGAGGAAGGGAGGTAGGGAGAGAAATATCAGTGTGTGGTTGCCACTTGAGCACCCTATACTGGAGACCTGGCCCACAACCCAGGCATGTGCCCTGACTGGGAACTGAACCCATGACCCTTTGGTTCACAGGCTGTCACTCAATCCACTGAGCCACACGAGCCAGGGCCTAAATTTCTTTATTTAGCAAATGTATTGAGTGTTCAGTATGCCAGACACTGTACTAGGTGCTAGCAATACAAACTTTAATCCAAAAAATCTCATAGTTAAAATGTAAAGAAAAAATATTTCCTAATATGTATATTAGTAGAAAAAAATCAGATTCGCTGCCCGCCCACATTTACAAGAAGAGAAAATAAGTTATAATGCTGCAAAGCTAATTATGTATCTTAATGTTAAGACAGAGTACATGGAACTACTTTAGTGACTCCAGCTTACACTTTATGTATAATTCAAGAACATTTTGACAATTCAGAGTTATATTCAGACTTTTGGTTTGTTTACTTTACTAATGTTAGTCCTTTAAAAAAATAGGAAATTGCTGCACGAGTAAATCAGTCAGCTTTGGAAGCTGTCACTCCTTCTCCGTCTTTCCAGCAGAGGCATGAGAGCCTGCGGCCAGCAGGGTGAGTTACCAGACTGGATTATTTAGAGAACTATATGGGGTACTGAAAGTGTTAGGGAACTCTCAATTTTAGCAGTGCTGCTTAGATTAGTATGAAATAGTTCCCCAAACAACATGGAAGTTGTATTTTCAAATTGGTAAATTTACCAATGAGAGTACTAAATAAATGATTCCAAATTTCCCTAGTATTTATCTGTAGATTGAGGTGATTTATATTTTTGAATTTAATAATTGGAAAGAAAAAGGTCTCTTGTTAAATAAGTAGCTATGATTTGGGATCATGCTTGTTAAAATTTTGTTTTCTCTTCTCTTTGACTTAGAGTTGTATTTTCTTTTCTCATAGTTTAGGTGTTTAATTTCCAAAAGGGAAAACTAAATGGAATGCCTTTTTGTTTTCTACTGTGCTTAGACAATCTCGACCATCAACAGCTCGAACCAGCAGTTCAGGATCTTTAGGATCTGAGTCCACAAATTTAGCTGCCCTCTCTCTGGATTCTCTTGTTGCCCCAGACACCCCAATACAGTTTGACATCATTTCTCCCGTGTGTGAAGATCAGTCTGGGCAGGCGAAAGCTCCTGGCCAGGGAGGCAGGTGAGTGATGGCATCACAGGGATATTATACTGTAGTCCCTAAGGTTTATGATTCCATTTTGGTGTTAAAGAGTCATCTTTTATATATGCGCATCAGCTGTGTTGTACCTTGTTTAATTATCTAACATAATTTTGATAGTTGGGGAAGAATCATGGCAGGTTTTTCTCTTTGTTTTCTGCCTCAGTTAAATGAGTTAAGATAATTTAGTTTCAAAAGCATTTAATTCTGAATTTGCTTATTGTATCTTCTTAGGTATTTGCTATTAAAATTTCAGAAGAAAGCTGATAGTCCTATCCTTAGGTCATGACAATATTTTTAAAATTCTTGAAAGTAATGCATGTGCTTTAGATTTATTAGAAAATACTATTTTGTATCAGAATAAGAAATCTCCAGTAAGATACTGAGTCATCACGCTATGAATTAATGAACCATCTTTTGTTTATATAATGAGAAATATCCTTGGCAGAGCATTAAAATTTTTCTTTGGTTGTGGATGAAGGAAATGTGACTTAAGGCAAATTATTTGTTAAGTGTGGGGGGGTTCTACCCGTAGAACCCCCCATTCGTCACGGATGAAAATAAAAACTACCAAGACAAGATCTGCTTGGGGAGGAAAGGGGTCAAACTCTCAGAGGAGAATGACCCAGAGCCCCATCCTCACTAGGCTTTTATTGGGCTCAAATACACCGGAACACAGGTTTAACATGTCAAAGAAATCTGAGGGCTTAATCTGAGCCAGTGTTTGTCAGGAAAGGGGGTTGCCAAACTTTGGGAGACATACTCATTTCCTCCTGGGACACTTATCACCTAAGGGAGAGCACTCTTAGCAAAGCAGGTTTCACAGGACTTTAGGAATTCTTTCTTATGCCCAATCACCCAGGGAGCCATCCTGGCTGATACAGGGCTGCACCGCTCGCCCCCACAGTTTCAGGCTTTAAGCCGATTAGGAAGCAGGAGACATCTCCCAGATGGAAATGAGGACTCGGGCTATGTCAGAATAGCCGGGGTAGGGCGGGGGGGTGGGGGTGGTGAGGGTCCATCACATCCTCTTTGCTGCAGCGCGCCCCCCCCCCCCCCCCCCCCCCCGCCTCCCAGTCCTTCCATGAGGCCTCCCAAGTGGTCTCGTCTGGCTTAGGTTGCCCCTCCCATGAGGAGTCTTACCCATCATTGACTGCCAACCAAGCATTGGGGCCAGAGATCGATGAGGCAGAAGCAGTGTTCCTGCCAGGGAGATAAGCTTTGTCTCCTTAGTAGGTCATGTCCTTGTGACAGAACAGACCCAGATGAAGTGGGTCCCTTGGGCTCTTACACAGCCCACCATGGGGTGAGGGTTACAACTCCTGAAACCAGGCTGAATGGTCTACAACAGTTAAGCATGTTGAATCCCTAATAAATTGATAATATAATAATTTGGATATGCTTGGCTATAACCCAGAAAAAGTAATTTACATTTGATCACAGAAATATACTTAGCATTTGACATAATAGGCTAGATGTATATTGGGGAGATAATTTCATGTTAACTTAATGTCCATGTTATTTTAGAACCACTTAAAACTTACTTTGAATTGTACTTTTTTCCCTTCATTGTGGGTGTGCAAGAGCCGAGCACCCTAAGGTGGGAGATAGCTTCCATCTCTAGGTTGTTTTTTTTTCTTTTGCATTCTGTTAACATATGCCTTGAGAAATACAGGTTTAAAACTGGAAAATGTTGAAATTATCATAATTAACTTGCAACATATACTTAGAGAACCTAAAAAGAGGTTTTTACCATCCCAGAAATTGTTTGGCATTTTTCTCAAGTTGCTAAAATTGAAGCTAAATCAGCCGTTTCTCTGTCCTAGTTTATTTAAATTTGTGAACTTTTGCAACATGTTTTTTTACAATGTCGATTTGTGTTTGTGTGTGTGTGTGTGATGTGCTGGACTTCCAGTCCATCCACTCTTTCTAAAATGCAGCAACTTTGAGTTCAGTCTATTGACCCAATGTAAAGACAGTGGCCTTCCTCAGAGTAATCTGTACATCAGCAGTGTTCCTTAACGAATTGGGGTATTTTAGAGTTTTATTTTAAATGCATGTACAAGGTTTTGTGACTCTTAGTTTTTAACTCTGGTTTCAGTGACTGATACTCCTTCCGTGTGGCTCATTGTAACTGACTGTTGGCTCATAATTTTTAAAAAACTTTTCAGGCGGACAAATCCATTTGGAGAATCTGGAGGAGGTACAAAATCTGAAACTGAAGGTAAAACAGATGTGCTGTATTTGTGCAGTATTCTTATGTTTTAGAAATTCTCAGCAGTAAACTGTGTAAAGAATTTGCTGTTTACATTTATTCTGCTGTATGCTGTTTCAGTGTTATCTTTACTTCACAGTTTTTTTTTAATTCAAAGCACACTTAAAGCAACAGAACTTAATTGAACTTAAGATTTTGTTATTCACACAAATTATAGAATATTATACACTTGACCTCAAAGTCAAAGTCTCAATGCATAACATATCCTTTAAGCTTTTCCTAACAGCAGATGTTTTCTTCTGTTGCTGGAGCATAACATTTTTTTTCCTTTTTCAAGAAGCTATTTATTTTTAATTTAATTTCAGACTTACAGAAAAGCTGTAAAAGTAGTACAAGGAATTCTTTTTTTAGTCAGAGTCACCAATTGTTGAAGCATAATCTTTGCTATTTGAATTTAAGACCTTAATTTTCCTGTAACTTGAACACTGTTGTTAGGAGTTATCTAAATACTTCTGCTAGGTTGAAATTGTCACTGGAAAATCTGAAAGGAGGCAGTGTATTTTATTCTTTAGGAAAACAAATGTGGGATTTAAAAGTACATAACATACCTTGTTCTGTCATAGATTCTATTCTTCATCAGTTATTTATTGTCCGATTCCTTGGTTCTATGGAGGTGAAATCAGATGACAATCCAGATGTTGTTTATGAAACAATGCGCCAAATCTTAGCTGCCCGGGCCATCCATAACATCTTTCGTATGACAGAATCACATTTGTTAGTCACTTGTGATTGTTTGAAGTAAGTAGTAACCTTTTCCTCAAAAAACTGTGGGAAAAATGTTTATATAATTTCAACCTAGTTAAAATTTGTTTTCAAAATTTTTAATTATTATAGGTTAATTGATCCACAGACACAAGTTACAAGGCTCATGGTGAGTTAGTTCTACATGGGTATCTTTGGGCATATACACATCTTATGTCTTTATAATAATCCTGATTCTGTATATTCAGATATGGTAGTACCAATTATAATTGATCTCTAGGCTGTTATAGTTAAGTCTATGGCCATCTCTCCAAAAAAGTTAAAATTGAACATTTCCATGTAACTTAAAATAACCAGTGCAGTCTGGTGTGATATGTAGTGTTTATCCCTGAGCTAGGGAGCATGTTTCATACAGTAAAGAAACTAATAGTAGGATTTAAAAGGGGAATGTGATTGAGTTTATTTTATAATTAGCTATTTTGAAATAGTTGTAAGTATGTGCTTCTGTTTAATCATTTCATAATGTATTTATCACTCTTGAATTTGACTTGGTAAAATGTGTTAATGACAATAAAACAAATGCAGTATTCAACAGCTTCTTATTCTTCCTGGCAATCCAAACCAAATATATTATTTGTTCTTAGATTACCATTTTGTTAAGAAAAAAAAATTGGCTCTAATGTTCTGTTTAGGATATTTTTGTATAACTTAGCATGAGTTTGTTGTAATGGCTTGAAAAATCTCATGTTTGCTTCTGATATTTTTCTGTGACAGTTTCCATTACCTAGTGTAGTTCTGTATGCTACACACCAGGAAAATAAGAGGCTTTTTGGATTTGTTCTTCGGACATCAGGAGGGAGAAGTGAAAGTAATCTATCATCAATCTGCTATATATTTGAATCAAACAATGAGGGGGAAAAGGTACCTGGCTTTTCAAAATGTTGTCTCTGTTGTGAAATGCATATCATAGTCAAAATTCTTACTAAAATATCTGGAAAACAACTCAAACTTTGCCTAGTCCAGCTGGGTTGGTTGACCAAAGCCTGTTGCTCTGAAGAGAGCTGAGCTAATATATTGGGCCTTCTGAGTTCTTTAGACCTATATCTTTCCAGTCACTGATAGCTGGTGCAGTCTTCTGGCCTCATTAATTTATCCTGGGAATGCAATATATTCCTGTAATCAGCTATTTTCACATGTCTTCAGCTTAGAGTAGCATCAGGAGCTGCTTGCTTAATTCTCTGCAAACCTTACTATCTCAGTAATGAACATGAGATGATGGAGTGGGTATGTTAAAGGGGTGACAGCCAGCAGTTGAAGCTCACAGACTTTGAAGAAAATACACAAAAGCTTGTTTTGGGGCCTGGAACATTCTTAAATCAGCTTTTTTGTTTTGTTTTGAAGCATTATATTGTAATAAATTATACTTTTATCCCTTTTAGATTTGTGATTCTGTTGGACTGGCAAAACAGATAGCTTTGCATGCAGAACTGGTAAGAATCCAAGACACTTAGTTATCCAAGAATGTTAACTGAAGTAATAAAGATTTTTCCTAATGGCAAATAAGTAAAATGATTTTGCTAAGTAAGGTTAACACTGGATACTATTGCTGATTTGGCATTTAGAATTTGGGTAAATAGCTAACATAGAATGTAAATCTTTGGTGCACTTTTCTGATATAAATGCAGAAAATAACTTGAAAAGGTTATAAGATAATATTGATTGAAAAGTCTAAAATTTAAAGTTATTTCATATTTAATTCATTAGTTGTATTCATCTGTTCTTCAGGATCGTAGGGCATCAGAAAAACAAAAAGAAATAGAGAGAGTAAGAGAGAAGCAACAGAAAGAACTCAGTAAACAAAAACAAATTGAAAAGGTATGCAGTCCTAATGTTTGGATCTTCTCTGATGTGATCTTTGTAAAGAGTTTCCTTAATTCAGCTCTGTGACTTTCAGCTTTGAATTTCCAAGTGAAGATCTGTTTCTGCTTGCTCAGCTACTTCATAACCAGTTGTTCATAGCATAGCAGAAAAGGATGACATCTGTCTTCTGACATGATGTTTACATTATAGTTATACTGACATGGAGAGTAACTTGCCGTTTAGCAAACATATCAGAACTTTTTTGTTCCCATATTCAGTGAAGGTTGTCTCTGTCAGAGCAGGTCTTCTGAGAGGCTCTGTCATATAGAGTTAACTGCCATTGCTGAAATTCACATTGGCCTCTAGGAATATATATTATATATAGGTTATATATAATATACATAAATATTTAATGTTATCAGGAGTATCAAATCATTATCCACCCAAATTTTAAAACAAAATCTGGAGAATACATAGATATGTGATACATGAGATTTTAAAAGCCAGATACGGGTTGTGGCATTGACAGTAGCAGATGAGAGAACTGGGATACTTAATGAGAACAGATCAGCAAGAATTGTCAGTGAAGTTTGGACAGAGGAGAGGGAAGTGGCAAAGATGAAGATGCCCCTGAAGTCAAGGCTTTCTTGATTAGGCTGACAGAAGATGACAGGTGATTTAGCGAGATAAATTGGACAAAGATGGAGAAGAGGGCATGTGCAGTGATCCCTTGTGAGCGTTTTACTGTATAGTGAGAGGTAACAGTGGCCTGAATTTGGTTATTGACCATAATAATGGAGAAGAGGGAAACGCTGGCTTTATAGGATTTCTAGAATGGAACCAGAATTCATTTTGGTGCTGTGTTGGTTGTGTGTGGCCTTTCTTTTCAGTAAGTTGCCAGAAATATGCATTATATTTACAACAGAAGGATTGAAGTGGTTCTCAAGTGTATATTTTAACTGCATAGTTTTCCATTCGATTGCAAACAATTAACTTATAGTTTCTTTCTGTCTTTTCCACTAGGACTTAGAAGAACAAAGTCGGTTGATAGCTGCTTCCAGTAGACCAAACCAAGCCAGTAGTGAGGGGCAGTTTGTTGTCCTTAGCAGTAGCCAGTCAGAAGAGAGCGATTTGGGAGAAGAAGGAAAGAAGAGAGAGTCAGAAGCGTAAACTTATCCTTGCTTTTGGTTCATAGTTCCCCGGTTCAAATTTATTGACAATTTCTGTGGTGATATGACACAAGGTAACAACTATGTTGAAATATCAAGAAGGAGACTAAAGCTTATATTTGCTTGTTTTAACTTCATTTTAAAAAATAACATTGACCTTGATGACAGGTTTGCATTGATTTCTTTTCCTTAAAAATAATAATCTATGTAGTAACATCAAATTCCACAGATCTGAAAGAAACCTGTTCATCTCCCTAAAGTAGATTGCTGAGGAATTACACTTGCTCAAGGCTTTTTTCCGTGAAATTGTGATTTTATTATCTTGCATTGTAATTGGCTATGACCATAAGAAATTGTTTGTTCTTCAGCTTCAGATATTCATGGTTATGCTCCCTCTATTTCATTAAGAATGTTTTCTTGGTAGTGAGGAAGCTTTTGACTGATTAGGTTCAAAACCCTTTATACAGAGAATTCTATAAGTTTGCAAATATTTTAACAATATTAAATGTGCAATAGAACTTTTATAAAATAATTAGAAAAGAGTTTTAGACTTAAGGTTTTAAATTGTGGCAGGTGGTACTGTGGATTTCAGGGCACTTTCTTGGATTGTTCACATTTCTCTGGTGTTTTACACCTGATGCCATTGGGAAAGAAGCTTGTGTCTTCAGTTCAGCTATTGATACAGCCCTGGGCATTTTATTACCACATTCTTAGTTCTCAGGTAGGAACTTGAATTATTGCTGCAGAGCAGTAATGGTTAAAATAAGATTCTGGAATTTATTAAAAGGGATTTTTTTTTTGTTAATTACATTTCAGATTAGGATGTAACATATAAAGATATTGTTACAGAATAATACATTGTATTTTCTGCATTGAGCGAGATAATTTTTATTGAAAATCATGTGACATTTCAAAAGAAGTTCTGTAACAATTATGTTTTCTGCTTACAGTAAAAATTCCCAGAGATTAGTTTAGAAAATGTAGTCTTCTAAATTTCAGACTGATACACATAGTATTTTCATAACCCCATGTTTTGATAAAATGCTGACACCACTTTATATCCATAAAGGAAAATAACTAATATACGAAAATAGAATAATTTGCACTAATTATTGTAAATACTTGTACTCTTCCAATGAGTGAAATGTCTAGCTCCATGAAAGACTTAAAAGGAATTGAATGCTTGGAATAGGAGAGTTGATGAAGGAAGGACTTTAGCATGGTGTCAAGGTGAAAATGACATTTCTCTATTGCCTACTTCTGTGTCAACACTTGATTTCTTTACTCAGATTTTTAATGTTGCTAATAGAAATTATGTTCCTTTGTTTTATGTGTATAAGCATATATAGACAAGTATATTGAATAAACTATTTTACAATTATCCATTTAAAATTTTCAGGAGATTAGCCACTAAGACTAATTTTACAAGGGAAAAGTCTTTTTTATATATATATACAGTTTTTCTTCTTAGTTTTGAATTAGAAATTGCATTTATTTAGTTCTCACAATATAGGGTGGCTGTTTCACACTGTATGTACAATGTTTTCTGTAGGAATGGGGTAGGTAATTATATATAGGGTCATGATCCACGTGCCAAATGGGAATAATGATTACTTGACAATCATTATTTTGCAGCCTTAGGTTACCAAAACATTTAGTAAAAAAGTAGAAATTTATGGGATACTTTTTAAAGAAGTTTATTTTGTGCTTAAAGGGAATGGTTTCACAGCAGTCTGTGTCATTCCTTTTATAGAAGTTGAAATTTCTTCTGCAGTTGGCACTTGATTAGTCTTACAAGTCATGCTTTTGGGACCTTTTTGAGAATAAGCTTTCTGTTTCATTAAGTCTTTTGTTTGTACTATCAGGTTGTCTACTCCCTCAGCTCAGATGGTCAGGGAAATGGTCAGCATTAGGAGGCAGTGTTACTAGGCTGGTGCTTTGCAGTTAGCAAAGCGCTGCCCTTTGTTAGCACTCTGGGTCAAAGCGCTGGGTAGAGTTAAGGGTACTGGAAGGCATAGGGGGTGGTGGACAGACTTGTAGTTCCTTTAAGTCATGTTGTGATAGGATTTGCATAATAATACACCCATGTCCATAGGTCATACTAAAGTGCATTCCAACACCAAACAAGTCATATGTGAGTTTAATAATTTTAGGTGATTCACCTTTGGTTCCATTACTGTAGTACTATATGAACTATTCCATTACTACAGATATTTAAGTATCAACTTAATAAACTCTCTTTTGATTAAAGAAGGCTACCTGTGGGTTCCTCATAATGTTTAAATTGATCTTTTTGTCTGTTAACCTTTGAAACACCTTCTAGCTTTGGGATGTCTTGGTGTTAATTAGATTTTGGAGTCTCTTACTCAGATTCAAACTTGTACTTAATGGTTTTTACATATTAACAAAACTGATTCTTTAAAAGGAAGAAATTAAGTCTACCTAATTCTGCTACGCACTCTGTTATCTGTATGAACAGTTCTTTTGTACCTACGGTAATGAAGTCAATAGATAGAAAACAAGTTATTCATTCTCCCTGTCAAAATGTTCAGAACTTGCTAATAAGGGACTAAAATTATTACCTTAAACATAATCCCCAAAGCCAGTCTGTTTTTTTCCATGTCTACAATTACTTGGTGTTTAATTTCAAAAGAATTATCAGGCACTGCAGTCTAGGGGTTGTAGATTTATTTTACCTTTATGCTTGGGAAAAGGACAGCAAGGTATGCATAATATTCTGTGTAACATATAATTTTGTGTGGTAAAGGCATTGGAATTAATTTAGACTTATATAAAGAAACTTGAAGTATTTAAGATTTAAATCTTATTATAAATGCTGACAGACCCTACGGGCCCATGTGTTATAAAATCTTCTGCCACCTGAATTAATAAAATGAAAATATTAACATTGGTTTGACAACAGCCTCCTAGCATTCAAACTGTACTTTAAATATTCAAACACACTGATTATAGCAAGCAAGACTTTCATTTTATTTCTGGCAAGTTTAGTTTACTCTTTCATGAAATTTTGTTCTTCTGCATTTAATAAATAATACATAAAAATTTGAAACTGGAACTATATTATACTTTTTAACCATTCTCTTGCAGCTGCACTCATATGTAATTTAACTTCAGTTAATACAAGAACTAAGATACTAATCTCATTAATATGAGATTAAGTTATAACTAACATGTAAAACCATGTATATTTGGTGATTTTGTAATGTAAGTGAATTGATTAATTCTTATTTTACTGATACTGTTAATCATGCAGCATACAATTAAATTCATGCTACATTTACCTTTGGAATCGGATTTGAAGAACTCAGCTTTATGTAGTGGTGGTATATATGAGGGGGGGAGAACTTATTTTTTCATTTTGTCAAAATAGATAGTCCCTGACAAGTCTTCAGGAAATACGCTATTATGAAGTTTTTAATGTATAATAAAGTCCATGATTTTTGTACCATCATTTTTGTATGAAATATTTGACATAACGTTCTGAATTTTATTTCTCTAATTTCAAATGATGCTTTTAAACAATTGGACTTTTTCTTAATTTGTTATGACACTATAATTACACATCTAGCCCCATTGCAAGTCCGTAACAGCTAAAATGAAAAAAAAATTGTCACTTATTGAAAAGTAAAACTAACTCATCACTAGTGATGTTTTTTTTTCTTTTTAGAAAAATAAAGAGACTTCTTAGTAATTACCCTAGACATGTTATGGGCAGTGTGACAATGTATATTTGCTGTGTTTGGTTCTCCTCATACAAATGCCTGTAGTTTAAAGGGGCAGGTTATTGTGGACACCAGCTTAAGTGTCTTGGGGCTATAGTTTTAATAATGCATATTCATCCCATGTGCACTTCATAGTTTCCTGTAGCACTTACCAAGATCTTTTCTTCTACTGGGTGTTTCTGTTCTTACTTGTTCTGAATTTTATAAAATGGATATACACTTGCAGAAGGTCCAGGAGATGGATGAAATTAACTTTAGAATTATGTAATTTATCTGATATAAGTGCATGTATCTCTTAAATATATTTGTATATTGACATACATATAATTCACTGGTCACTTATAAACAGATAACTACAATTTGATTTAAAAAATAAAAACTATTTATGCCAGCCAGTTTTGCAATTTTTTTATGTGAAAACTGTATTAAAAATAATTTAAGTCTTTGCTTACTCAGATAGTCTATATGGCCACAAATCCCTCCATCAGAAAGAAATATAACCTAAGATGGACTACATTATGCTAAAACAAAAATGCTAAGACTAAATGTGTAAACAGCAGGCTGTAGCACACTGGGCCTGTGGTGAAAGTAGACTACATTGTCTTACCTCTCTGCTTCCTCTCTTGATGTGCCATCTAAATGCTACACAGCTATGACTGAGTGAATGTCTTCTCAGTTTCTTTCCTCCCTTTCCACAAATAGAAAACTGTACTTACATATAGCATAGATTATATAGAAATAAAACTTTTAAGATTCCATAACTGCTTCTATCAGTGAGTCCCTCCTGTACATCCAGTACAATACAGAAATTATAAGCCATCATCTATTTGAAAACACTTGTAATTGCTATTCTGGTGATCACATTAACCAATAAATGATAAACCTTAACCATGGTTTTGTGGAAAGAAGGGATGCATATTTCCCATTAATGATGAAATTGCAATTGAAGGTTCTATTACAATTTTATTACCCCACCCACCTCAATACTGGACTCTACAAGTAAACATGCTAAGCTGGCTTCAGGACTTTTGCATAAGAACAGCTAACTTCAAGGTCATGTGCTGGCATTTATATTTATCCAATTCAATCACTAACACTTTATATACATATATTTCTCTATAAAAAGGATTACTGTTCAGAGTGATCTTGCATTATTAGAGGTGGTATCTGTTATTTTGAGCATGTAGAAATATGGATTCATACACTTAATTTAAGTTAATTGAAATTTTTACTGTTGGTCTTTTTAAACTGCCTTTCAGATGCTAGCCACCTATATATTGAAAGGCTAGTTCAGAGTAACTCTTTAAAGAATGTAGATTAAATTGAAATTTTAGTTGCTAGGTAAAGTGAGAAGTAGGAGTCACATATAACAAGTCAAATTTTAAGAAATATTAAAGAACTATACCTTTTCAACCAGAGTAGTTTGATTACCAGGTTCCTGTAAAAATTCCTTGTCCATAAAGGTCATATTCTTGGTAAAGGACATATGCTTTTAGACGATTAGGTAATGGAAGAAATGACATGAAGACGGGGCAACGCAAATGCAGACGTCCCATACACTTCCGAATCTTTAGGCGGCACAAGTGTTTTAGGGAGCGAGGGTTTGCTAAAATGAAAAACAGTTGCCCATTATCTAAAAGTTAAAAATCGATTTTTTAAAGTAATTTTAGGGTTTAGTTAGCAAATGTATTTTGTTATATGCTTAAGCCACCAAGGTTCTCATTTGCTGTGACAAAACAGAAAAGTTAATAGGGAAACAGCTCTTTATTTCCCATTCAACCCTTCTTATAAACATGGTTTCATAGCCATGTCAAGTTAGAGTTCAAAGACTGGCATCGATTGTGAGTCTGGCCTTTGAGACCTGAAATTCTTAAATCTGCATGTATTAACCCCCACCACACCCACCTAATCCTGTCCCTCAGGGTCACACTAAAAACTAAAGATCACTACTCTGGAGGAAATTAAATGAAAAATTCTTTGACTTGATGTTCTTCTGGAAAGAATTTGGTTTGAAAGGTCACTTGATATCCTACAGGCTTAGATCTTAGATCTGTTTTTATTGCCATTTCATAGCTTTTAATTCCTATGTCTACACTGTTCCACAGGATTAGTAGAAAATATTACCTGCCTATATAATAAGTAGCTACCTAACATTTTATTTACTGGGAAATGGTAATAAGTACAAATTAAGTATAATTATAAATGAACATTTTTTAGATAGGAATAGTATTTTTCTTGGTTTCTTTAGGACTTTTTAATGAAGAGAAGAATGGTCTACAAAAAAATAAGAATACAATTAGTATTTTTGTTAAGAATCTTCTATAAGAAAGAAAGATACTCACTCAAGATATTATGGATTTCTGACCAGAGCCCCTGTTTTTGGAGCACAGCTTTCAACTTTGAACAGATCCGAATTTGATCAACATAATCAAGCATTACTCGAACGACCTTTCCAGAGAGATGTTGCAGCCACGACAAAGTTATTACTTCACAGAACTGAGGAAGAAAATCAGAACTATGAAAGTAAATTAAAGCTAAGTATGGTTTAGCATAGTAATCAGAAGAGCATTAAAGTCAGAGTCAGAATCCAAGGTCTCAAGTTTCTCATTTATAAACTGAGGTGTTGAGCAAGAATATCTATTTGTAGCTCTAACATTTGGAAAAAATACTACTATGCTTTTGGAACTATGTAAGATGTAAGGAAGATGTAAAAGACTGTTAAATAGTATCTGTTACCCTACTATAGTATTGGTTGGCCATGTGGCTGTCTGGCATAAAGACTGCCTTTCTAGCTTCACTTGCACCTAGATGTGGCCACCTGAGTCAATGAGGTGTAAGTGGAAGTGTGAGCAATCCCAGAATGCCCTTGAAGAGCAAGGTGTGTGCTGCTTCCTCTGCCTGCCTTCTGGGTGGCTGGAATGTGAATGCAGGGTTCTCTTGTGAATCATGGAGCTGTTTAATTAGAAGGCTGTTTACTTCTGGCCTTTATTTATTTGAGAGGGGAATGAGCCATCCTATTAAAGCTACTCTTATTTAGGGTTTTCTATTATTTATAACCTATTCCCACCCTGTTACTTGAGGGATATGATCATTTGTGTCTTTAAGTAGCTTACATGGTCTTACAGAAGACTTTCATGTAAGAAGTCAAGTAATACCATATGAAAAGTTGGGAAATAATACGTGCCTAAATGCCAAATCCTACATTAATCGTAAGTCATACAATGTTACAGTATTTTGCCTTTCATTTTTCAGAATTCATTTGAAGTACTTTCTCCACTCAGTTTATTTTTATTTCCATGTTAATATGAATTCAAGTACCTCTACTGCCTCTACTGTGTTCTAAGCACAGATCTATAAATTGAGGAAAGTGGTGATTTGTAGGGGAGACAATCAGTTTTTTTTTTTAAAGAATTTTAGTAATAAGTGCTACAAAAGAAATGAACAGTTTTATAAGAGAGTGATTAGGGAAGGGGAAAGGGAGCTACCTTATATAAAGGTCTGTTTGAAGAAGTAATGCTGAATGAGACCTGAAGGGTGCAGCTATCATGAAAAGTTGGAAGAGCTCAAGTTGGGGAAAGTGGAAGTCCACAATTAGGTAGACCAGTGTGATGAAGGCCAAGAGAAAAATGTCTGAAAGAGAGAGTGGTCAACTATTTATTGCAGTTCTTTATTGCAATTCCTTTTTTTCATCAAAAAGGTGACTAAAGAAAACCATTTAATCAAATGTTAGAGCTAAAAGAGCCAAAAAACCCTAGGAGTACAGGTATTGTGAACCCAGAAGCATTTTAGTTAGATAACACTTAACAAAGAAAAAGCATAATGTATACAAGACTGCATTCATTCTTGAAAACATTGCTCAGATGTTTCATGTGTGAAACTCCCTGGGTTGAGTTAAATTACTGTTTTTCTCCTGCACTGTTTCTGTGCCTTTTACAATTCTCTACTATTGTGTTTATCATATATTAAATCCAACAGTGAGCTTCTGGAGAGAACGAATGGAGTCTTACCTATTGCTGTAGTTCAGGGCCACCGATAATGAGTGTATAAGGTGATACAGCCAATACTGTGGACTTACCATAGTATCTTTGATAACTGTAGATGTCCAACCCTCAAAAGTATAGCAATGATGAACTTTGTCTCCATGAGGACAATCAAAGCATCGTTCTGTGTCATATCCATAATTCAACAGCATCCTGAGCATAACTTCATCTTTCAGTGTGTATTGCAGTGCTGATGGGAAATGTAACGGGTTGACCCTGCAGAAGTAATTCACGTTGGCCCCATGCCGTAGCAGCAGACTTATCAGCTCATAGTTGCCCATCCTTAGAGCTATCTGGAGGCAGTTAACTGGGTCTTGGTTAGGAAGGGCTCCAGCACTCAGAAGCAGCTTAACTGAAGAGAGGTCACCATTCGATACTGCAAAATACAGAGCTGACTTCCTATGGTCATCATAGTGTTTGCGAATTCTCTGATCTAGCATGAAGTTTACATCAAAGCCAGCCTGGATGAGAAGTTCCAGGCACTCAGGGTGTGCCCCTGCTGCAGCACAGTGAACTGGACTGATGCCACTCCGCTTAATGGCAGCAAAATCCGTAACTGGAACCAAAATCTTCAGAGCCCTGAAAAAATTTTCAAAGTGTATTTAAAAAATTTTTTAATATGCAGCATTATCATGTTTATGATTGTTTTATACTAGCACTAGATGGTATTAATACTAGGTGGTATTGAGAACCCCCACCAAAAAACACAGTTCTTGAATCCAAAACCTGAGATACCAAGTACAGCTAAATGAAACTACTGTCTAGATTATAAACTCAGAACTGGCCTGGTCAGTGAGACTTGTGGCTCCTCATATTGCCTAAGGACCTGATAATAAAATAGTTTTATGTCTGTTCAGTGGCTACAGAATACACCTGACTTTATCACTTTCTAACTGGTCAAGAGTTTATCTTTAAAATGAGTATTGGAGTCCTGGCCAGGTGGTTCAGTTGGTTAGAGCGACATCTCAATATGCCAAGGTTGCAGGTTCAATACTGGGTCAGGGCACATACAAGAATCAGCCATTCAATACATCCATGAGTGGAACAACAAATCAATATTTCTCTTTCCCTCTTCCTCTCTCTTTTTTTCCTCTGTCTCTTAAATCAATAAGTATTTAGAAGAGGTATTGGAGTTTTAAGGTCAGAGATGAAGAATATAAAGTTCCCAGAGCTGCTCCAAAAAAAAGTAGCTAATTCTTATTTCTATTATTTGCAACAATGTAACAGGACTTACAACAAGTGGCCTCTGTCAGCTGCCACATGAATGGGGAGGTGGCCTGAATTCTTAGGGACATTGGCATCAGCTCCATACTGTAGCAAGAGAATCACGGAGTCTGGATTTCCTCCACTAGCAGCTTCAAGTAAGATGGAAGAAGGATCAGAGGCCTGACCAAGAGCATTAGCTCCTAAGAGGAGAAAGAGTCTTGTTATGCTAAAAGACTTTTCCACTGTTATTACTTAAGTATTCTTAAAAATATATCACCACCACTAAAAAGCAATTATTGAACAGCAACTTTAGCAAAGCACTAAGAATCAAAGAAATAAATGTTACCTCCTGCATAGGCAGTTTATAATCTCGTTGGGGAGGGGAAAAGTGGTGCAATCTGTAAATTACAAGTAGGTTGGCTTTCACAGTAATTTTATGTTATTTATTTGAAACTTAAAAATTTCAAGAGGAATAATTTTATAAAAGGTGGTTTTATTTCAAGACCAGATTAAAAAAGCCCACTGAATTCAAAACACATTTGTATATAGGATGGTACTAACGATTCCGTTGAACTATATCACCATGCCATCTATGGATGGTATGATGGAAAATGGCATTAATTTTTACAGTTGATCTTGGGGGACGTGCAGAGGGAAGGGGGCGGGGAGAGAGAGAGAGACATATCGATTTGTTGTTCTACTTAGTTACTCATTCATTGGTTGCTTCTTGTATGTGCCCTGGCCAGGGATCAGTCCCATAACCGTGGTGTATCTGGATGACACTCTAACAAACGGCCACTTTTCTAGGGTGGAAAAGGGCATCTTTCTGTATTAACTTGTTCTTAGGGAGCTGGTCATAGTAAGAGACAATAATGGTTTTAAGTTGATGTTGGAGACTGCTGATAGTTAAAAGGATAAATTGTAACACATTGTATGGGAAGTGTCATGTGAGTGGTGTGAGTAATAAAAGAGTACAGGCATATCTCAGAGATATGTGGGTTTGGTTCCAGGCCACCACAATATAGTGAGTATTGAAATAAAGTGAACTGTAATCCTTTTGCTGGTGGAAGATCTTGCCTTCAATTTGTAAAAGACATATCTGTGAAACAGTAAAGTGAAATGTAATAAAACGAGGTATGTCTGTATAGGTATAGGCAAAATGTCTCCAGAAGATCTCAGGCCTAGGGTTGTGAGGGGCACTAGGGACTGAAGGAAGGAGAAAGGAGTTGAGGGTCAGCTTTGGAAGACCTCTCAGTAAAATGGGCTTTAAAGAAAGAGTGGCATTTGAACGGAGAAAAGAAAAGGAGAGCATTCTGGGTACATTCACAGCTCATATAAAAAAGATGTAGTGACTTTAATTTAGCTCAGACTCCATAGTCATCAATATAGTGGCTGTCCAAGGACCTTATTCCTAGAATGCATTAAGAAATGTCTAGCCCTGGCCAGGTAGGTCAGTTGGTTAGAGCATCTTCCCAACATGCCAAGGCTATGGATTCAATCCCTGGTCAGGACACATACAAGAATCAACCAATGAATGCATAAGTAAGTGGAACAACAAATCAATCTTCCTCCCTCCCCTTCCCTTGCCTCCCCCTTCTCTTTCTCTAAAATCAATGAAATAAAAATAAAAATAAATGTCTAATAAGCTTCCATGTAATGAGTTTAACTATGTAATGGTTTCTTTATACGCATAATAATTTCTGAACTTTACAATACCCTAAGAAGTAGATGCTAATATCTTCATTTTAAAGATAAAGAAACTAAACTTTCAGCCAAGATGGAGGTGTAGTTAGACACACTGTGCCTCCTCGCACTACCAAAAGAAGGGCAACAACAAATTTAAAAACAAAAACAGTCAGAACTGACAGAAAATCGAACTGTATGGAGGTCCAACAACCAAGGAGTTAAAGAAGAAACATTTATCCAGACTGGTAGGAGGGGAGGAGATGGGCAGCTGGGTAGAGTGGACTCAGGGCAAGGCAGTGGCTGGAGGACCAGGTGAGGTGGCGGCTGGCAGACAGGGCAGTCCCACATATGCGAGCAGATAAACCAGGAGGAACAACTGGGGAGCAGGACAGACTGCACAACCTAGGGTTCCAGCACTGGGAAATAAAGCCTCAAATCCTCTGATTGAAAACACCTGTGAGGGTTGAGGTGGTGACAGGAGAAACTCCTAGCCTCACAGGAGAGTACACTGGAGAGACCCCACAGGGTCCTAGAATGTACACAAACCCACCCAACTTGTAATCAGCACCAGAAGGGGCCAATTTGATTGTCAGTAGCGGGAGAAGGGACTGAAAACCAGCAGAGAGTGAAGCAAGTGGCACTATTCCCTCTTGGACCCCTCCCTCACATACAGTGTCACAACACAGCAATGTGGGTTGCCCTGCCCTGGTGAATACCCAAGGCTCTACCCCTTACTACTTAACAGGCATGCCAAATCAAACAAACAAACAAACAAAAAACCCTCCAAATGAAAGAACACTTCAAAGCTCCAGAAAAAATACAACTAAGTGACAAAGAGGTAGCCAACCTATCAAATGCACAATTCAAAACACTGGTAATCAGGATGCTCACAAAATTTGCCAAATCTGGTAGCAAATTAGAGGAAAAAATGAAGGCTATGAAAAGTGAAATAAAGGAAAATGAACAGATAACCAACAGTGATGGAAAGGAAACTGGGACTCAAATCAACAGTCTGAAGCAGAAGGAAAAAAGACATATTCTACCAGAACAGAATGAAGAAACAAGAATTCAAAAAAATGGGGAGAGGCTTAGGAACCTCTAGGACAACTTTAAATGTTCCAACATTCAAATCATAGAGGTGCCAGAAGGAGAAGAGGAAGAGCAAGAAATTAAAAACTTATTTGAACAAATAGTGAAGGAGAACTTCCCCAAATTGGCAAAGGAAATAGACTTCCAGGAAGTCCAGGAAGCTTAGAGAGTCCCAAAGAAGTTGGACCCAAGGAAACACACAACAAGCCACATCATAATTACATTAGCCAAGATTAGAGAGAAGGAAAGAATCTTAAAAGCAGCAAGAGAAAAGGAGTCAGTTACCTGTAAAGGAGTTCCCATCAGACTAGCAGCTGATTTCTCAAAAGAAACCTTACAGGCAAGAAGGTGCTGGAAAGAAGTATTCCAAGTCATGAAAGGCAAGGGCCTACATTCAAGATTACTCTATCCAGCAAAGCTATCATTTAGAATGGAAGGGCTGATAAAGTGCTTCCCAGATAAGCTCAAGTTCAAGGAGTTCATCACCACCATGCCCTTATTATATGAAATGTTAAAGGAACTCATCTAAGAAAAAGAAGATAAAAAATATGAACATTTGTAAAATGACAGCAAACTCACAGGTATTAACAACTGAACCTAAAAACAAAAACACAAACAAAGCAAACAACTAGAACAGGAACAGAATCACAGAAACAGAGATCACATGGAGGGTTATCAGCAGGAGAGTGGGAGGGAGAGGGGGGGAAAAGTTACATGGAATAAGTAGCATAAATGGTAGGTAAAAAATAGACAGGGGAGGTTAAAAATAGTATAGGAAATGTAGACACTAAAGAACTTGTATGTATGACCCATGGACATGAACTAAAGGGGAGGAATGTGAGTGGGAAGGGGTATGCAGGGTGGAGGGGAATAAAGGGGAGAAAATGGGACAACTGTAATAGCATAATCAATAAAATATATTTAAAAACAATAAAGATAAAGAAACTGAGGCTCACTGAAGTAAAGTAACTTCCCTGGAGATGCACTGCTAGGGAGCAAGGTAGTCAGGAATTGTGTGCAGGTGGGCCACACCCAGGGCCCATTTCTCTGATGCCATATTGCCACTCAAGCAATGCAGGGTGGCAAAGTAATGTGATTTGGAACGAGAGACAGATGGGGGTTCAAATCTAGGTTCTGTCATTTACTAGCTATTCACTTCATGCGAATTACTTCATAAGGGGTCATTTAAGGGAAATGCTCACTCACTGATGTCACTTAGGTCAACCAATGCTCATTTCTTTGAAGGGTTAAGGATTTAAAATTTGTTGGTGCTCCTCTTTCTTTATATTTTAATCAATGATCTATAGAAAAGATAACTTTTTGTGTAGATAAAGGATCCAATGTTTACTTTAATTATTCTACGTAATGACTTTCATCCCTGATACTGCTCATTTAAAACAGCTTAAAATGTTTTAGGGCTATGTATTGGAAACTAGCCTCCCTACATGATAGGAAAGATTTAGATAAGTCTAAAAAGCCATAGGCGGTTCTTAAATATAGGATTTCCTTCAGTCTAGAATATTGGAGACCAGGACCATGTATTATAGAAGAAAGAAATAAGGCTTCTGGACACAAACAGAAGAGAGGAGAATAAAGGAGATAATTACAATATTGGCACTTTGTTAAGTCTTGGTAAAAAATTTGCTTCTTTGAGGAAAAGAAAGCGTTATATACTACTTTGCTTCATCTAACTGTCATTGATGGGGTCTCCTCAAAGACAATAAATTCCAAAGTCCTCTGAGCATAGGACTCTGCCAGTTAAACCAGGATCTAAAATAGCCACAGCTGTAGCATTGCTGGCAGGAGAAGGCACAACTGAAGGAAGTTCTACAACTGTTTCTGTCCCTGACCCTCTCTTCCCTCAAGTGTAAAATGAGGATAATAAATACCTACCTCATCAGGGTTTTAGAAGATTACATGTGAAAACACAGGTCACCTAATACTTGGTGCTTAGGAAATATTTAATGAATATGTTGCATTACCCTTCTCTCAGTTTTGGTTGTTACTAGAAGGGAGAACTGGGACCCAAACTAAAGAAAGAAAGAAGGAGCTCCTACCCTTCGCAACAGCATAGATGGAACTGGAGAGCATCATGCTAAGCGAAATAAGCCAGGTGGTGAAGGACAAATACCATATGATCTCACCTTTAACAGGAACATAATCAAGAAAACAAACAAACAAGCAAAATATAACCAAAGACACTGAAATAGAGAACAGGCTGACAGTCATCAGAGGGGAGAGGGGAGGGAATTTCAGGGGAAAGGCGGAAGGGATTAGAGCAACAAGTATAAAAGACATGTAGGCAAAAACTGGGGGCGGGGGAATGGGAGGGAGGTGGGGAGGGCTGGGGCAGTGGGCTGGGATAGGAGTAAAAGACAGAAAACTGTACAAGAGCAACAATTAAAATAAAGGGGAAAAAAAAGAAATTGGGAAGAACTTCCTAACAACAAAAGTCATCTGATAACAAGATTAGACTGCCTCACGATTTAGCTTAAGCAGAGACAACATGTAGGGGATGACATGGGTTCTTTCCTTTGATGAATCAAGAAAAGGAAAACATGAAAGAAGTTAAAACAACCATCCTCTCAGCATTGTCAGTGGACGTTAAGTGAGAGAAACTTGAATGCACCCTAGTAATTTTAGGGACAGTACTTCACACCAAATAAGAAATATCCAACCTCTGACTATTTTAGGCTTTTCAGTAGCCAATATTAACATATACTTTTTTCAAAATTTATATTGGGCTTAAGTAAAATGTTAACTTCCATTACTTTGGAGCACTCCATGAAGAGAACCCTTGAGTCACATTACCCTATGGTAATGTGATGACTGTATAGACAAACAGGCAAGCAAAATAGAACCAGAGAAAGTGCAATTAAGAACAAACTAACAGTAACCAGAGGGGAGGTGGAAGGGGATAATGGGGGGAATAAGGGGAAGGTTGGTCAAGGAACATGTATAAAGGACACACAGACAAAGCCAAAGAGGGGGTAGGATCATGGTTGAGAGGTAGGGATGGCTGGGGTGAGAGGGAGTAGTCAGGAGGAAATGGAGACAACTGTACTTGAATAAAAAAAAAGAGAAAACAGTAACACATTTTAAAAATAGAATAAGATGTGAGCAACTGAACTTGCTCTATGATTATCAAAAAAAGAAAATGAACTTAACTGATATATATAGAGCCTTTCATCCCAAAGAAGCAAAATACACATTCTTTTCAAATGCACATGGAACATTTTCAAAGATAGACCACATGATAGGACACAAAACCAACATCAACAAATTCAAGCCAATTGAAATCATATCAAGCATTTTCTCTGACCACAAGGGACTGAAACTAGAAACCAACCTCAAGGAAAACACTCAAACTCATGGAGATTCAATAGCATGCTATTAAACAATGAATGGGTCAAGAATGAGATCAAGAAAGAAAACAAAAAGTTTCTGGAAACAAATGAAAATGAACTCACAACAACCCAAAACTTATGGGACACAGCAAAGGCAGTCCTGAGAGGGAGGTTCATAGTGATACAGGCCTGCCTAAAAAAGATAGAAACATTTCAAACAAACAACCTAACCCTACACCTACAAGAACTCAAAGAACAACAATGAAGACAGCCCAGAGCAAGTAGAAGGAAGGAGATAACCAAGATCAGAGCAGAATTAAATGACATAGAGACTAAAAGCACAATTCTAAGAATCAATAAATCCAGGAGCCGGTTCTTTGAAAAGATAAACAAAATCGACAATCCTTCGAGCAGACTCATCAAGAAAAAAAGAGAGAGGATCCAAATAAACACAATCATAAATGAAAGAGGAGAGATAACAACTGATACCACAGAAATACAAAGGATTGTAAGAAATTACTATGAAGAACTGTATGCCAAGAAATTTGAAAACCTAGGTGAAATGGACAAATTCCTAGAAAAATATAATCTTCCAAAACTGAATGAACAAGCAGCAAAAAGCAAGAACAGACCAATAACAGCAGATGAAATTGAAGCAGTAATCAAAAAACTCCTGACACACAAAAGCCCTGGACTAGATGGTTTCACAGGAGAATTCTACAAAGCATTTAAGGGAGAGCTAACCCCTATCCTTCACAGACTATTCCAAAATATCCAAAATGATGGAAGACTCCCAAACTCTTTTTATGAAGCCAGCATCATCCTAATCCCAAAACCAGATAAAGACACAACAAAGAAAGAAAAATTCAGGCCAATATCGCTGATGAACATAGATGCTAAAATCCTCAACAAAATATTGGCAAACTGCATCCAACAATACATTAAAAAGATCAAACACCATGACCAAGTGGGATTCATCCCAGCGATGCAAAGATGGTACAATATTCGCAAATCAATAAATGTAATACATCACATAAACAAAAGACAAAAAAATCACATGATCGTATCAGTAGATGCGGAAAAAGCATTTGATAAGGTACAACATCTATTTATGATAAAAAACAGTCAGCAAAGTGGGAATAGAGGGAGTATTCCTCAACATAATAAAGACCATATATGAGAGACCTACAGCCAAATCATACTCAATGGACAAAAACTAAAATCTTTCCCACTAAGATCAGGAACAAGGCAAGGTCGTCCACTTTCACCACTTCTATTCAACATAGTACTGGAAGTCCTAGCCACAGCAATCAGACAAGAAAAAGAAATAAAAGGCATCCAAATTGGAAAAGAGGAAACAAAACTCATTGTTTGCAAATGACATGATAGTGTACATAGAAAATCCTATAGACTCTGACAAAAAACTGCTGGACCTAATAAATTAATTTGGCAAAACAGCAGGATACAAAGTCAATATTCAGAAATCAAAGGCATTTTTGTATACCAACAATGAAATATCAGAAGCAGAAATCGGGGGGGAAACCATTTGATATAGTAACAAGAAAAATAAAATACTTAGGAATAAACCTGATCAACGAGGTAAAAGACCTGTCTGCAGAAAACTACACAACATTGAAGAAAGAAATCAAGGAAGACACAAACAAATGGAAACATATACTGTGTTCATGGATCGGAAGAATTAACATCATCAAAATGTCCATACTACCCAAAGCAATTTACAGATTCAACACAATACCTATTAAAGTACCAATGGCATATTTCACAGACATAGAACAAACACTTCAAAAATTTATATGGAACCATAAATGACCCCGAATAGCTGCTGCAATTTTGAGAAAGAAGAGCAAAGTAGGAGGGATCACAATACCTGATACCAAACTGTATTACAAGGCCACTGTAATCAAAGCAGCTTGATACTGCCATAAAAACAGGCACATGGACCAGTGGAACAGAACAGAAAGCCCAGAAATAAACCCAAGTCTCTACGATCCATTAATATTTGACAAAGGGAGCACCAGCATAAAATGGAGTAAAAATAGCCTCTTCAACAAATGGTGTTGGGAGAGCTGCACAGCTACATGCAAAAAAAAATGAGAATCGAGCACCAACTTACACCATAAACAAAAATAAATTCAAGGTGGATAAAAGACTTAAATGTAAGTCATGACACTTTTAAAGTCCCAGAGGAGAACATAGGCAGGAAAATATCAGATATTCCATGCAGCAATATTTTCGCTGATATGTCCCCTAGAGCAAGGGACATAAAGGAAAGAATAAACAAATGGGATCTCATCAAAATAAAAAATTTCTGCATGGCTAAAGAAAAATAGCATTAAAATGAAAAGAGAACCAACCTTATGGAAAAACATATTTGCCAATTATACCTCAGACAAGGTTTTGATCTCCAAAATATAAAGAACTCACACAACTCCACTCTAAGAAGACAAGCAACCCAATAAAAAAATGGGCAAAGGACTTGAACAGACACTTCTCCAAGGAGGATATACAAAATCCAGAGATGATGCGTATACCTGCTAGCAGTGTCGCATCATTATGGATGAAATAAAACATACCCACAGACTATCGAGTCAGGTGGAGGAAAAAGGACATCCTGGCTTTTCTCTCAAGGAGCAAAAGCCGAGGCCTCTGCCATGACAGGCCTTTATTTTATTTCTCCTCACATTACAAGATGATCCTCACTCACTATACCCTGGTTACAACCTGTGCAGCTGGGCCCATGCCATGCAGAAGGGTCTGCCACACAGAGACATATGAAAAGATGCTCAGTATCGCTAGCTATCAGAGAGATGCAAATTAAAACCACAATGAGATACCACCTCACACCATTGAGAATGGCCATCATAAACAAAGCAATAAACGACAAGTGTTGGAGAGGTTGTAGAGAAAAGGGAACCACAGTGCACCGTTGGTGGGATTGCAGGCTGGTGCAACCACTATGGAAAACAGTATGGAATTTCCTCAAAAAACTAAAAATGGAACTGCCTTTTGACCCAGCAATTCTACTGCTAGGATTATATCCTAAGATCCCTGAAACAGCAATCCAAAAGAACCTATGCACCTCTATGTAAGTGCTCATCAGTAAATGAATGGATCAAAAAACTGTGGTACATTTACACAATGGAATTCTATGCAGCAGAAAGAAAGAAGGAGCTCCTACCCTTTGCAACAGCAGAGATGGACCTGTAGAGCATTATGCTACGTGAAATAAGCCAGACAATGAAAGACAAATACCATATGATCTCATCTTTAACAGAACCTAATCAACAAAATGAACAAGCAGGCAAAATATAACCAAAGACACTGAAATTGAGAACAGACTGACAGTGACCAGAGGGGAGACAGGAGGGGATTATAGGGGAAAAGGGTGAAGAGTTTGCAAGAACAATTATAAAGGACACATGGACAATAACAAGGGTGGTTGGAAACAGGGGAGGGAGGTAGAGAGGGATGGGGTAGTGGGGAGGGGTGGGGGAAAAGGCAGAAAACTGTACTTGAACAACAATTTAAAAAAAAAGAAAGAAATGAAAATCTTGCCTTTCTGAAGCAACATTTCCATAATTTTAGTGTGCCCACATTGGGCAGCAAGAGCAAGAGGAGTGAATCCGTAGGAGCTCTGTGGGTCAGGGTGTGCTCCAGACACCAGCATTAGCTTCACCATGTTCTGTCTGCCCAGTTTGGCTGCTTCATGGAGAGCTGTCCTCTCATTGGCACACCGCAGGTTGACATCCGCCCCATGGCTGATCAGCAAGGTGGCCATGTCGTAGGAGTCTTGTAGAACAGCTGGGAAATTAGAAGGGAGGCAAGCATTATGTTAAACAGGAAATGAAGGCCGGAGTGCCACTCAGGCTTCTTAAGGAGCTCTTCCTACCGACCCCCATGTGCCTGCATTTTGTGTTAGGAAACACTGGAAAATGAGGTATATGTCAAATAATATTAATAGTGTTTTATATCAGTAGGCTATTTTTCTGTAAGCCTTGACCAATTATTCATTGTCTATTGGTGGCTTATGTGGCTGAAAAACATAAACATAAAATTTTCATTTATCATTTTTAAGTTTCAAGAGAATTAGAACTTAAGTACTCAATATATAGTCCTAGAAGTGCTTATAGCTACTTTAAAAGAAGACAAACAAAAACAGCTATAATTATGAAATTACTTTTATGCTTGCATTTTGTAAACCAAAATTGTCTAACTGGTTTTTCTGCATTTATGCTGTTAATCTTTAACCCTTCAAGATTCTAAAACACCTTAATTTATGCATCTCCCTATCCATTCGCTAATTATTGGCATCAACTGACGACTCTTGCTAGGTGCCCGATGCTGAATCAGTATGCATTCTGCTCACAATCATTTATATTGTGCCATAAAAAGTACTTTAATTGCTCTAAGACTGGAAATATGGAGTGCCGAGGGTGTTGGGTCATTTTTAATTCAGTGAGCTGGTACTTAGTGTGCCCTTTCATTCTGAAAACCCATGTCCTTTATTTTAGGAAATTATTTTCTTGACTTACTTCACTGATGCTATACTGGCTCCATCTCGCCTGTTCTCTTTCTAGCATTCTTATTATTCATATGTTGCTCCTATTGAATCATCCTTCTAGTTTTATTTCTTTTATTTCCTGTGCTCCATTTCTTATCTTCTGGAAGCTTTCCTAAATTCTATCTCCCAGCATTTGTTTTAAGTTTTTATTTCTGCTATCATATTTTTAAGAGTGTTTTTGTTTTGTTTTATTCTGTGATTTTTTTGGTAGTATCTGTTATTTCATTAATTTATCTGAGGAAATTATAATTTTCTCTATGTTTATTGTCCCTAAATAATCTCTTTCCTGAAATTGCCTGTATCTATTTCTTAAAGACTTTCCTCAGATAGTCCTTGGCTATCTGCACATGGTTAAGAGCTGGGGACTAAAAAGCTGATTGGAAATTCTAAATATTGGGTAGGACTTGTAGACTGTGCTCTTAACTATAGCTTGATATGCCTGGGCTATTTGTAGGGGAACCCCCAATTTCACCATCTTTATTTCTTAACTTTTGGGCTGATCAAATTCTCCAGAGAAGGCTCCTCTCAGAGCATAAAGTTCTGGCTGCAGCTAATAGACTCCTGGTAGAGGAGGAGAGCTGGAAGATCTCAGCCTGTATGTGCTTAATTTCTCCAGTGTTTTCAACCCAGTACTCCCACCATTGCCTAATATCCCCCAGTGCATAAAACCTCTGTTTAAACTATCCAGAGAATAAACCTACAGAATTTTGCTGGGGTATGGGAGGAGTCTGTCCCAGCAAGGTGAATTAGGAGAAGTGATCTAGAGATCAAATTATTTGTGTCTTAATAGTTTTCAGCCAATCCTCCTATTGTAGCTATCTGTCCTTTACCTAGGTTCCATGAGGTAACTATTGCCAATATTTTTCAGGCCTTTTGATATAATTGTGCTGTTGTTTGGCTTTTCCCACTACCAATTTAAGATTTGGGTTTCTCATCACTATTCATCTGTTCTCCAGGCTTTAAAAAAATCATGCTGTCGGCCCTGACTGGTGTGACTTGGTTGGACATCCTCCTGCAAAGCAAAAGGTTACCAGTTTGATTCCCAGTCAGGGAAGATGCCTGAGTTGTGAGTTTGGCTCCCAGAAGGGGCATGTTCCAACTGATAGATGTTTCTCTCCTGGTCTTTCTCCCTCCCTTACCCTCTCTCTAAAAATAAAGTCTTTAAAAATTAACAAGAAAAATCGTGCTATCGTCTCCTCTCCTATTCTCATCCTTTTGTATCTTAACCCTTTAAAACAATTACTTAACTATAATTTAAGTGAACATTAAGGAGGGAACAAAATTAGGCATTTGCATTCAATCTGCCATCTTTATCTGACGATTGACTGCTTCCTTCTGCTTTGCTCCTTTCATATATTTCTTGCATGAGAATTAACTGGATCAATTGAGGCACCGTGCAAAATGATCAGTCCCTAACTGGGCAGAGATTTTGCATCAGGTCAGGTACCTATGTCTGGCCAGTTGGGATAAAGTGAGGGTGCTGCAGCTGTGCACAAAAAGCTGCCTTTGAAACCTGTGGGCTTCAGGCAGGTTTCAAAGGAAGAGAATCAGGGCCCAGACTCTTCTCCGGAGACAAGGTGTTAATTTACCTGTAATAAGAGGAGAATTGCCTTCAAGATTCTTGGCATTTGGATTGCAGCCATTGAGAAGAAGAAAACTGGCATTTTCTAAGAGGTAATTGCTGACAGCCAAAAAAAGTGGTGTTTCACCATTGTAAGTGGTTTGCTCCCATACACTGGGTTTCGAAGCTGAAATAAATTTGTTAGACCACACAGATTAAGATATAAAGATAAGTTTTACATTTATTTCTCAGAAGTATCAGAAGAGTTATAAAGGGTGTTCACCTTTCAGGGTTATTTCCAAAATGTTCTTATTTAGTTGCACTGCAGCCTTATGCAGAGGAAGCCAGCCTATCTCATCTGCTTCATCAAAAGCAGAATGGTACTTGGTCAAGTATGACAATGCATCTTCCTCACCTATTAGCAAGTCAAATGAGAATGGATTCACATTTGGCATACATACAAGGCAGCCTGGGCTGCTTCTGAATTCTACAATCAAGGTCAGTGCATAAGGCAACAGAATTCTATCACCACCTTTTCTGAAAGACAGATTTAAATGGCATAGGACAAACAAGTTGTAAGGCCCTTCATCTAGCATTCCATACTACCAGGGCCTGTGAATACCCATCACCTTGTCACATACACAAAAATAGCTCTGTCCACCAAGAAGCCCAGGAGCTCTTTGCTAAATTGTACTGAAGTATTTCCTCCCAGGAAAGGCCACATCAGATTTGACAATCAGCTGCGGAGCCCAGAGTGTTCAATGTTTGGGAGAAACTGCTTCTAGGCTTCCTGACCTTAGAGGGAAATGCTACCAGTTGTCTTCATTACCTCTTACCTCAAGTTGAAGGGATTAGAATAGGAAGAGTACTTAACTGTCTCTATTGCTTCAACTATCTTCTTACAGTCAGTGCTCAGAAAGGAATGAAAGCTGCATGGGAAAAAAACATATGTAATTCCAAAACTTAGGAAAAGACTAAGATATTTGACAAAAACAAAAGGAAAGTGTAAAGGCAATGGTAGTTAACCAAGTATGAAGTCTTATATGAGGCAATGACTGAGGATTAATAGAAATACATACAAAATGTAGTGTTATCCTTCACATGTATGTTCTGTGGAAATTCCTCTCCCCTGTCTGTCTTCCCTTGTTAGGGCAAGAACTGTGTCAGAGCCTGAATCACAGCAAGCCCTTAATCAATATTTTCTGAACTGAATCAAACCTACCTAGGACTGAAATGTTATGTTATCACATAATAAAATTTAATGACCAGAATTTGTGCTCAGAAAACACTACTAGCAGTTTTTAAAGTAATACTTTTCTTAAAATATTAAAAAGTAAAGTTTTAGGCCCTGCTGTGTAGCTCAGGTGGTTTAGAGCGTTGGTCCAGTACGCCAAGGTTGTGGGTTTAATCCCCAGTCAGAGCACATACAAGAACTAACCAATGAATGTATTAATAAGTGGAACAACAAATTGATGTTTCTCTCTCTGTCTCTTGCTTCTTCTCTTTCTAAAATTCAATAAATAAAAATTTAAAATATAAAAAATAAAGTTTTAAAGTTACTTATGGATAATATATTATTTTTAAATCTCCAAAATATTGTCACCTTCCCGTTTTCTTTGATTATTCAATGAACCAAGCTTGAAGAAAATAAATTCCCTTAGACAATCTGTTCTGCTTATAATTTGTTCAGTAAAATTCTCTTAAACCTTTGAAATTATATTTAGAGATATAGTATTGTATTTGTTTTTTATGGCTACTCTAAGAAGTTACCACTTACTGGTCTAAAATAACACAAACTTATTACAGTTCTGCAGTTCAGAAGTATGAAATGGGTCTCACTGGGCTAAAATCAAGGTGTGGGTGGGCCCTGGGGAGAATCTGCTTCTGTGTCATTTCCAGTTTCTAGAGGTCTCCTACATGTCTTGGGTCATGGATACCTTCCTCCACCTTCAAAGGCACCATTGTTGAGCCATATCCTTCTACCCCACTATCTCTCATGTTCTCTCTCTTCTGCTTTCCTCTTCCATTTCTAATGCCCTTGTGATTGCTCTGGCCAGGTGGCTCAGTTGGTTGGAGCATTGTCTCAGTCATCAAAAGGTTGTGGCTTTGATTTCTGGTCAGGGCACATACCTAGGCTGTAGGAGGCAACTGATCAACATTTCTCTCTCTAATCAATGTTTCTCCCCACCTCCCTTCCTCTCTCTCTAAGCTTAGTAAACATATCCTCAGATAAAGATTAAAAAACAAAAGGTCCTTGTGATTATTTTACATTGAGCCCACCTAAATAATCTAGGATCATCTATCTATAATTTTTTAAAATTGACTTCAGAAAGAGAGAGAGAAACAGACACATTGACTTATTATTCTACTTTTTTATGCACTCATTGGTTGATTCTTGTATGTGCCCTGACTAGAGATCAAACTTACAGCCTTGGCGTTTTGGGACAATGCTCTAACCAACTAAATATTCAGCCAGGCCTAATCTCTTTATTTTAAAGTCAGTTGAATAGCAACCTTAATACTATTTGCAGCCTTAATTCTCAATTGCAGTGATTTTCAACATTTTTCATCTCAAAACTGCTAATTAGTTTATTAGTAATAAACTTAATTACTAAAATTCTGTGGCAAAAAATGTAACATATTTTATATGTTACAAACTTAATATAACAAATACATATAAAAATGTTCTATTTTTGCCTGTCTGAAAAAATAGGTATAATTTTGATTTACAAAAAATAATAATAGTGACTACCTACCCTTTTTGTTCCAAAGTGACTTTTTAAAGAAATCAGTTGGCTAGTTTTGTATATAAGGATTTCTGTCACCAAGAATTAACCAATCAGACACAACCTTATTGTGTGACATGACCAATAAGATGCAACTCTATTATATTACCTATATATGTATGACTCAAGACGGCATTCACACTTGACTGACTATTGTATGACAATCTAAGGAAAAGAGTTCAGTGCTCCGGACTAAATAATAAGGTATTGCACATTATAAAAATTCTTGCAGCACACAGGTTGAAAATCACTGCTCTATTGCCATGTAAGGTTATATATACACAGATCACCATCTCAGCAAACAGGGTTTATCACTCCTGGAAAACAACAGTTGACCCCTAGAGAGCTGAGGTTGCTGATCAGCCAGAGAGCATTGGCAAGGTGGGCTTGGCTGTGGACAGCCTATCCCCAAGGCAATTTTCTAACAACATTGTGGGGCCCATGGGCTCCTTCTTGTGTGGTCATTGCAGAACTCTGAATCCACACTCTTCAGAAGAAGTTAGTTAGTCTCTTCTGGGTTTAAGTTTACATAATTCCTCCTTTTGTTTTGAGCAGATTAAAGACTGGACTTAAACCCACCCACCCCACTAAGGTTGAAGATAACTTTCTATGTGTCTCACTTGTATTAATTCATTTCCTTAGCTCCCCAAAGACAACATTCCTTAGAATTCTCTAGCCTTCATATTCTCATGTATTTCTTCTTTCTGATTTTCAGTCTGCATCTCCTTACCCTGATTTGCTGCTAAACTCCTGCAACTGTTTTCTTTACTGCCTAATTAAATTGTGAATTATTTCCAATTTTTTTTCTGTCTTGTGAAGCATCAAGTCTCATAGATATTTTAAGTATATAGGCAGCTCCTTAATTCTAACCCTCTCTCCTGTTTTTTGGTCAGAAAACAAGGGTCAGGCTGATGACAAGTTTCATCTGTTGACTACTTATAGTACATTGCCAATGAGATACCGTTACCTCTCATCCTCAGGTGCCTGCTGTGTAGTTCCTGGCTTGTGAACATCCTGTAAACTTTGATGAATGATGAACTGAGTATCAAAGTCATCATCCATCTCTTCATCACTGGTGTAACTGTCCATGTGAAACATCTACAGATTTACTCTAAAGTCAGAATGAATTAAAAATATTTTTCTAGTTGTGAAAACAGATTATCAACTGCTTAAAATTATAAATGGAATTCAGAAAACTACAAAATTGATAGGATTGATAAATGAAGAAAATGCAAAATTTAGAAAACAAGATATTCACTTAAACATTTTTTATGAACTTAAAAGTTTTCTAAACTGTCCCAGATTCAACATAAATTAGAAGTTTCCATGAGTAACCATTTACTTAAAGCTTATTTAGGAAAAACATCTGTTCATATAAAACTTAGGTCAATACCATTGTAACTTTGGAAATGTTCATATTGATCTATTTTAGACTTGGCTTATGAGTTTTTCCCAGTAATTGTAGCACTCATCCCTAAAATATCTTCCCTACACACAGTTAACATTATGCTGAAAAAAAATGTTATTTAGTTAGTAAATACTAAAAATAAACATGTCATAGAAATACATGTACTCTCATAATATAACATAATAGGAAGAGTGGTGGTAAAAAAGCAGTGTATTTTAGTAGGCAACATATCAATTGGTTTTAAAAAAATTTTCATTTTAGCATAGAATAAGTCTGATTACATACCAAAGACTTTTTACCTTTTGTTATCACCTTTAGGACAGCACTGAAGTTTTTGTTGTTGAAGATTAGCACGTTGGAATTTTCATTTATATTTAGGATCTCCACTCCCCTGTAATGACGATTCCATTAATAGCTTTTCTATAAATACTTGATCATAAGACAGTCTGGCACATTCTCCTTGTTTTTTACATGTGGTTTAGCTCTGTTTGGAAACATGATCTCTTTTCTTCACTGCCACATTTATCAAATTTAAAGAATTAAACATTTTATTTCAGGGACAAAATACTTTTGCAGGGGTTTATCCATGTGAAGTGAATTCATTCTCTTAAGACTCATGCACATAGCCACTGCAAACCAGAATCAATCTTCCACTTAAGAGAGGCCAAACATTTTGCTCAGATCAAATTTTCAAAAGTGAAAATCAACAATTGTGATTCACTGGGTTGCTGTACCTACACTTTCTTTAGATTACAGAGCTATAACCTAAAGTATCCTGGGACTCCTAAGGAAGGAATTAACTCCATACAAGATAATAAAATTTTGACTATAATTTTAATTGAAATATTTTAAACTGTTAATGTGCACTAATATTATGAATGCATACTAAATAAGAAGAATATTAACTGTTAAAAATAATGAAACCACTTGGCATTTATAATGAAATATGAAAACCACCTCAGGTGTGTAGGATCAACTTCCAGCCATCTTACTGCCTTTGTGTGTCCAGTTTACTGCTTTGAGTTTCCTTGTCATAGGGATATTGTGAGAAATGGAACTGATATTTTAAAGTATAACATAAGGGGTTGAGTTTTGTAATTGTTGTAATATTTTCCTTATTTACTATTTATTTATGTGTTTTAGATGGGTCTGTGTAATCACGACAGGTAAGTGAGCAGAAAGTAAACTATTACTGGAGCTAAAGATATGCCTTAACACTTGTAAAGAGATGTTTTCCAATATTAGTTAATTTTTCCCAGTTATTCTCCCCAAATCTGTTTTTCACATATATATCTAACTAAAAAAAAGAACCAAATAAAAGTTTCCAAAATTTTTATGTGCTTCAAAGAAACATTTATTTTATGTTTCCTCCCACAGGTGTCTATGATTTCAAGACCATTTAGAAGGCTGCATTCCAAGATGGAGGTGTAAGTAGATACACTGCCTCCTTGCACAACCAAAAGAAGGAAAATAACAAATTTAAAAACAAAAAATAACCAGAAGTTCCAGAAAAATCAAACTGTATAGAGGTCCAACAACCAAGGAGTTAAAAAAGAAACATTCATCCAGACCAGTAAGAAGGGCGGAAAGGACTCACCGCAAAGTGGTCCAGGCTGGAGGACTGGGGTGGGCGAGGCAGCGGGTATTGGACCCAGTGGTTCCACATCTGCATTCAGATAAACTGGAAGGAACAACTGGGGAGCGAGACAAACTTCGAAACCCAGGGTTCCAGCACTGGGAAATAAAGCCTCAAAACCTCTGACTGGAAAAACTTGTGGGGGTTGCGGCAGCAGGAAAAACTCCCAGCCTCATAGAAGAGTTCATTGGAGAGACCCACAGGGTCCTACAACATACACAAACCCACCCACATGGAATCAGCACCAGAAGGGCCCAATTTGCTTGTGGGTAGTAGAGGAAGTGACTGAAACTGGCCCAGAACTGAGCAAGTGGCATTATTCCCTCTTGGACCCCTCGCCCACATACAGTGCTTCAAAGCAGCAAGGTGGGTTGCCCTGTCCTGGCAAATACCTAAGGCTCTCCCCCTTACTACCTTGTAACAGGTGTGCCAAGACAAAAAAAAAAAAAGTGTTCCAAATGAAAGATCAAAGTTCCAGAACAAAATATAACTAAGTGATGAAGAAGAGATAGCTAATCTTACAGATGTACAGTTGAAAACACTGGTAATAAGGATGCTCACAGAAATGGTTGAGTATGGTCACAAAACACAGGAAGAAGTGAAGAATATGCAAAGTGAAACAAAGGGAACCAACAGTGAAAGGAAAAAAACCAGCAGCCAAATCAATAGTTTGGACCAGAAGGAAGAAATAAACATTCAACCAGGACAGAATAAAGAAACAAGAATGAAAAAAATGAGGAGAGGCTCAGATACCTCTGGGACAACTTTTACCATTCCAACATCCAAATCATAGGGGTGCCAGAAGAAAAGGAAGAGCAAGAAATGGAAAACTTACTTGAAAACATGAAGGTGAACTTCCCCAATGTGGTGAAGGAAATAGACTTCCAGGAAGTCCAGGAAGCTCAGAGTCTCCCAAAAATGTTGGACCCAAGGAAGCATACACCAAGGCACATCATAATTACATTACCCAAGGTTAAAGATAAGGAGAGTATCTTAAAAGCAGCAAGAGAAAAGGGGACAGTTACCTATAAATGAGGTCCCATCAGACTAGCAGCTGATTTCTCAAAAGAAACCTTTCATTCAAGAAGGGGCTGGAAAGAAGTATTTGAACTCATGAAAGGCAAGGACCTACATCCAAGATTACTCTATACAGCAAAGCTATCATTTAGAATTGTAGGGCAGATAAAGCACTTCCCAGATAAGGTCAAGTTAAAGGAGTTCATCATCACCAAGCTCTTATTATATGAAATGTTATTGGGACTTATCTAAGAAAAAGAAGATCAAAAATACAAATTATTAAATGAGAACAGACTCACAACTATCAACAACCAAACTTAAAAACAAAAACAAAATTGAACTAAGCAAACAACTAGAACAGGAACAGATTCACAGAAATAGAGATCACATGGAAGGTTATCAGCAGGGAGGGGGATGGGGGAGAATGAGGGGAAAGGTACAGGGAATAAGTAATATAAATGGTAGGTACAAAATAGACAGGGGTAGGTTAAGAGTAGTATGGGAAATGGAGAAGCCAAAGAACTTATATGTAGGACCCATGGATATGAAGTAAGGTGGGGGAATAACAGTGGGAGGTGGAGTACAGGGTGGAGGGGGATAAAGGGGAGAAGAAAATGGGATTACTGTAATGGCATAATCAATACAATATATTTAAAAAAGAAAAAGAAGGCTGTATTCCAATCAAGAGTGATATATCAGGGAGGGCGGCAATGCAAAGACCTTTCAAAAAGACAATTTAGTTTTATTTTATATATATATATATATATCTTGAAGTGTGTGAGGACACTGTTTTTTTTTTTTACACTTTAGATATTTTCTTAAATTTGTCCATTTTAGTCATCCAACTGACAAAGCAAAGCAACCCCACGCTTAATCCAGTGTTGAGTGGGTTGGTCTGTTTTTAACAACATTGCAATGACAAAGTTAGTAGAATGTCCTGTAGTAGAAAGAGTTCCTTTCCGTTCACTTGTCTTGTAGAGGGGACAAACGTAGGCATTCGACTTCACAATCTCAGACTTTTTAGCTTGAAAAAAACACAAAAACAAAAGAAACATATTCATTTGGTAAAGGGGAAACAGGCAGTAGTACTAAAGGAACAACTATTTTGTAATAAAATGGCAAGTACTAAATCTTAGATTATGGTTATAATATTTGAATACTTGTAAGTTGGTGTTTTAAAAAAGTTTTTATAGTAATTATAGTTATGAAATAAGGATGTGATCTAATATGGTTCATGATTGTAGGTCTAGAGGACAGGAATTGATTTTAAGTCCAGATTATTTACTAGGCAAAAAAACACTGAAGCGGACTTGGGAGAGAAGGCGTATGAGAAGGAGAAGGTAGGGAAGTAGGAATAAAATATAGCATAGGTAACAGGGGAAATGCAAAAAAAGAAACAGCTGCTTAGAACTCTAAAACGGGAAACCCTAAATTAGAAGTTGAAGTTACTATTTGTTTACAGCAGATTATTATAAGAAAAACCATAGCAATTCTTATCTACTCACAAAAAGAACTTATATACAATCCTTGTAAAGTATGGGATGAGATATTAGGAGTCTTTCTAAACTAAGGTCACATTTCTCATAGTTATAAATTGAACTGCATTAATAATAAAAATACTTAATGGGTTGGGTGGTGATTATGGCTGATTTGTAAATCTTTTCATTTGCAGTTACTTGAGAATAAAAAAATAGAGAAAAAGAGAAAACAAAAAAATGAATTTCATTTGTTCAGACTTGTGGAAAATGATGATAGCAGGAGGAGGGAAGGAACAAGTTGCTTTCCCAAGGGAGCTTAAGTGGCCCGCACTCCATGTGGCTTTGGGGCACCTGGCTGGCTCCTGGGCCTAGGCATTTTTAATAGCCAAAGAGTTCTATTTGTGTCTCTGAGAAGTGTGCAAAGAAAGGCACTTAAAACTGTACAAGATCAACAATTAAAATAAAAATTGAAAAAAAAAAGAAAGGCACTTGAGAATCAAAATATTGATGGGAAGTGCTAGACTCTGAAAACTAGACTGGTAGGGGAGAGGCAAAGAAAATGTTACATCCCAAGGGGTAAGAGCAAAAAAGAGGCAGAATGATATTCCTAAAATAATGTAAATGCAACACAAAAGGGGGAACCATATATTTCCAGTGTAAACATTGTCTCTACTTATTGTAATTGGACAAAATTCTGATAGGTTTGAGCAGAGACTTATTTGGGGGGACAGTTAAAAATATCTATCATTATCCTCCCTGAAACTCTAAGAAATTTTGTTAGAAGTATATTTACTTGGTTTTATCCACATGATGGGCATCAGGTCAAACAGAAGTTTGGGATATTGTTCAGCAAGTAATCCACTGTGAAGAGAAATTGAGAGATATTTATTAGATATAAGATAAAAATTTCTTCTTAGAAATTGCTACTTGGGTAGTTACTACAAGAGAGAACCAGAGATAGCAGAAAAAGAAATTAAAAAAAAAAAAAGAACAATAACAACAACAATAAAATCAAACCCAAGGGAGAGGCAATGAAAAATTGAAACAGAAATACAGAAAGGCTACATGTACAAACAGTGAACACATACCAATTCCTGCCATTTTTAAAGTACTGCCCATGAGATAGACACTGAGCTATATAACATTTGACCCTCACAATAATCTTGTCCCCATTCCTATTTCACAGATAAAAAGTGGAGGCTCAGAAATGTTGAGCAGTTTTCTCATAGTAACACAGCTCTTAAATGCCAGTGTCGGCATTTGAACATAGATCTGCCTATCCAGAAAATGTGGTTTCTTCCCTATGCTACATTGTTTGTTTGCTTATTTGTTTGAAAGGAGGAAAAAAAGGAAGAAAAAGATAAATGCATATATAAAGAAAAGTAAGAGAAATTTCATTACCCAGTAGAGTGATGAAAAAGAGAAATAATCAAATGAACTATGTGCATCCAAGTCTTCTCATAGCTAGCTCTGTCTTAGAATAAATTATCTCTGTAGAGCCACTGTCTTGCTCCTTCTTAAGCAATTTTGCCTGCCTTGGCCTTTAACCTTCCCTTGAGAGCAAAGTCTAACCCTGACTTGGGAAATACAGGAAGATGCTTATTAATGGATGAGTAAGGAGCAGGCTCCAAAGGAAATATTCTCTCTTTTCCTGTTCCACCCTTATATATTTTAAATAGAAATAGCATTGCTTAGTTTCCTCAGCTGGAAATTCAGTATTTATTTTAAATATGTATTTATCTTATCATCAAAATACAAGAAATTTTCCATTCACCAGTAGAAATAGAAACTCTACTATGACTGTAAATTCTTTAAACATAAGGTGTTCCTACGTGCTGCAAAATGGAAGATAACTTATAAAACAAAAGAAGGACGGAAGTGATATCTATTAACTTTTAGGTAAGACCACTGAAATATTAACTAAAAAATCACTCAGGACCTAAAAATACTCACTCGCAACTTGTCCCAACCTGAGTAATGAATTATAGCAAGAATTCTGGTTTTATTTATTGCTTGACATATTCCTTAGAAAAGGCCTTTTGGTTGGTGGGGGAAAGGCAGCAGTCAGCTTATCTGACCTAAGATTTAGCTACAATTTGAAGAGGTCTTCCTAACGGAAACTACAGACCTTGTTCTGTCCCAGCGCGCTCCATCGAGATACAATCCATGGATATAAACGCCATCTTCTGGTGCTGCCTCAGATGTATCAGAAGGAATAACCTGAAGGTAGAAGCACATGCTGGTAATGATCTCCTCGCCAGAAAACTTCAGTGTCATAAAGAAAACATTAGCTAAATCTTCACAACACATTCAAGGAAACTCCACTATACCTTATAGCTATAAGAAACTATATCTTATAGCTTCTTAAACTACAAATATTTCAGTAAAACATAAATGTAAAAATGTACAATATTTCTTTTTGAAGCATTTTATTGAGTTTTACCGTACTTCATATTAAATTTTGCTAAAGTAGAAGAGCATCATTGGATTTTTTTTAAAGAGAATTTTTATGAGTTTGTTTGAGCCAAAAACTGACAATGTATGCCCAGGAGCAAGATTTCAAATGCTCCTGGGTTATTTGAATTCAATACTGAGATATATAAAAGCTCTATGATAGATACAGTAAGGCAAATATTATGTACTTTCTTTGTGAAACGCAAAGAATGAAAAGAAGTCAAATTGTATATCATGTACTATAAAATATGAATTCTGCATATCCTCCTTGCTTAAATACATGACTTTGATGTAATCATATACTGTGTAGAATAAGGTGTACTATACCTCAAATTCATATCCTAGTAAATCAATTGGGATGGTGTATTTTCTGGCATAATTCTGCATAGCTCCAGTTAAAAAGGCTTGGGTGAAAAAGAAACCAGAGAGCCAAAATACACAAGGTGTTCCTGAATTATACCAGTCCTATAAAGGAAAACCAAAATGCATTATGTTCATTTGTTCAACTTACACAAGTATCACCTAACACACAGTCCCTGATTCTGGGTTTTGTGTGTGTTGCTCACAATCTTCCATCACAGGGCTCTCTTTCCCAACACAAAACCCATAACCTATCCGGGCCTTCCTACTTCTTTTCCCTTCTAGTTACTCTTCTTGGAAAGGTCAAACTCATTTTGAGCATTAACCTGAATAAAACAAAGTTTGGAAGATTTAATTTTCTTCAAAGAGCCAAATGTAAATTATTTAGTTTTATTGTATTACTTAATCCCACTCAAAAGCACCCATCTTCAGAAATATTACCCGTTAGCTAACTATAGCCCTCATGTGTTGATTTCAGGTACTTAACCTTCGTAACCTCCCGACCTCCATGCCCACCGCCCCCATTCCAGTTTAGATATTTATGATCTTCTTTCTGTATCAATATGTACCTCTTCATGCTTCTTCTCTCTCTGTTCAATATATCTGTAATAATGTTGCCAGAGTATACCTCACCATGGTTTGGTTCAGGTCTAGCATCTCGCATGATTCTTCAATGATCTACTACTACCCTGCCAAATTAGAGACTATACTTACGTTAGTGTCCTGTTCAAGATACTTCATAATCTGGCCCCAAGTTGTATTTCTAGCTCTCTCCCTTTAAATTCCCTTTCAGGCATCTTACATTCTAACCAGAATGTACCATTTGCAGGTCTCTTCTCTGTACTGAGTGGACATCTGTTGTTTTTTCTGCTTATCTCAAAGTGAAACTACTCTTATGTCTCCCTGGAGGATTAACTCTCTTACCCCCTCAATATAAGCACTTCTGGTGGTGGTATTACACCTCCTAGGGTGGGCATGTGATTCATGCCCATACAATCACACCCCTTGTCACAATGAGTGATTTTGGAAAGGACATGTGACCCAATCAAAGCCAGAAATGCTGAGACTCTTGCTGGGACTTTTGGGGAAAAGACTCACTCTCAATTCTTTGAAGTTGTGTGGATGTGAGGCTAGAGCTGCTTTTGCTCTCTTGCTACTAACAGACAAAAATCCAACTGAGAATACTTAACTCACAGAGACTGGAGCCAAGGGATGAAGTGCAAGAAGCCAAGAATAGGTAACCATGTTTGTACCCCAGCTCAAATCCTGTCTGGGGCCATTTTCCACTGGATTTTCCACTTACAGAAAGGAACAAACTTTGTTCTTGCTTATGTCAAAATTTTCACAATAGAATCCACCTTAAATTATATTATGCCACATTATATATTATTTCTCTAAGTCCTCTACCTTTTTTTTGCAGTGTCCTAATCCATTCATTCTTTAGACCCAGTTCAAATGCTATCTCATCCAATAAACAAACTTTGCTTTCCTGAGCTAAAAGAACTTTCTTCCTTCTTTGAGTTTCCAGAGCATTTTATATGTTGGTCTTTTATGACATGTCCGTTACCATACTGAAATAGTTTTTCCTTAGATACATAGGCTATCTACCTATAGGCTATTGACAACTTGTAGGCACCTTGGCAACTTTGTCCAACAACAAGGTACTTTGGACAAAGTAGATTCTCAATTCACATTTTTTGATCAAACAGATGAATCAATAAAATGAACTCTGAGAGAGCCACACACTATGGGAAGAAGCCAGCTTTGCTTCCTGGGAGGAAGAGAACAAACCACTGCTAGAGATATTAAAACAAGCCACTGCTAAAGACATTAAAAGCTATCAGATCAAGAAGTGATGGAGAAAAAGATGGAGTTTGATAAAGGCACAAGCCAGGCAGAAGCAGCACCACACACAAGAAAGCTAGAAGAACCCAGAAGGCAAGTGTTTAGAAAATCCCCTTACACACACTAGGGCTTCATTTAGCCAAGAATGCCATGAGTATTTGGGTCAGCTACTTTTATACAATCTCTGAATTAGCTACCATTAACTGAGTGCTTAGTACACACTGAACACCATGCTAAGAGCTTTACAATTATTACCTCAATTAGTCTTCAAAATAACTCAGTGAGTTAGGTATTTTCCTCCCATTTTACAGATGAGAAAACTGGGTCCAGAAAGATGAGTATCTTGCTCAAATTCACACAGATAACGTCAGATCCTGGATTTAATATGAGATTACCACCAATGTGTAAGAAAGCTTTTTAAAAAAGGTACAGGAAGGAGAAGGAGAAGATAAATAGAGTGAACAATGGAAAAGAAATGAGAAAAGGATAGAAAACTCTGGATGATTCATTTGCTTAATCTGTTAACTCTAAGAATGATTAGGAGGTGCAGTCAAAAGTCCAAGAGAAAGAAAGATGATGAGAAAACTGTATAGCCTCTGTAAGGGTAAGAGGACAATGGGGGAGATCCAATTAGGGGAAGATTCGTATTAGAGGGTAATAAACGTGCTCAATAATGAGTTAGACCTTTCTTACTCATTCGAATGGAATGATTTCAAAGGGAAATCCAACTTTCAGAAAGTAGAGAGTTTGATGTGAATTTATATTAACAATGACAAATTGAATTTGTTCTGGAGACTGTTCCAGCTGGCTCCATGCCACGACCCCTCTAGGGAATTAAGCCAAAGACTCACCAAACTGTTCAGAAACAAAGCAGTACACTGAAATGCAAACAGTTCCAATAAAAGTTCCAGAAAAGTTTGGGAAATAACTGGTGTATGAAAAAAAGTAAAATTGTGGCAAGGGAAGGGTGCTTTTCATAAGAGACAGAAAGAGGCCAGTATGTACGTATAGGAAGAAGTAAAAGACATGTTGTAGATATGGCTAGTAATCACCCAGGTGTATACACACTCACTTATCTAATTAGCAAGGGTGAAAATGAACACTAATTACTGAGGAACAGGCACTCCTAATCACAACTGATGGGGAAAAATTGAATAATTTTTCTGGAGGATAAATAGATAATGCATATCAAAAGTCCTAAAAGTAGCCCTGGCTGGTGTGGCTCAGTGGATTGAGCACCAGACTGTGAACCAAAGGGTCACTGGTTCAATTCCCAGTCAGGGCACATGCCTGGGTTGCAGGCCAGCTCCCCAGTGGGGGACACTTGAGAGGCAACCATACACTGATGTTTCTCTCCCTTTCTTTCTCTCTCCCTCCCCTTCTGTAAAAATAAATAAAATCTTTTTTTAAAAAGCCCTAAAAATATACAAATGAATCAATTAAAGCATAAGACACCACCAACCAAGAGAAGACTTTCCTAGGAACACAAAGATGGTTTTACATTTGGAAAGGTAGTAATATAATTCAATGCAATAATGACTTAAAGGAGATAAAAAAACGACATCACCAGCAATACATGCTGAGAAGGCATTTGATGAAATTCAACAATTTCTGATTTTACAAAAGAATAGTCCAATTTACTGAATACTTACCACATACCATAGACTTACCCTATGAAATAAAAGTGCCCATTTTACAAATGAAGAAATTGAGGCTAGTAAGTGGCAAATCTTCTACAGTGTAATCACTTAAAACTTAAAAATTCTATAATGTTTCTTTTGTTAAATGTATAATCTGTATAAAAAGCTCCTATAAATTAAAATTTTAAAAATAAGTGCAAAATAAAAATGGCCCAGGAAATTCACAGAAGAATATACAAATGGTAAGCACACATACCAAAAGAAGCACAAACTCACTAATAAATAATCTAAGAAACTTAAATTGAAACAATAAGAAAAGGTTGACCACAAAAAAAGGGACATGTATGAGACAGCATGTCCCTCCACATCCTTACAAGCACTGGATATTTTATGATAAACTTCCACAGTGAAATAAATAAGCTTTTATGTAATAAAAAGGCAACTGAACACTGAAAGGTCATATACCTATGTGAGTTTCCAAAAAGTATTTTTGGGTCTCTCCCCACCCCCTATCCCTATATAAATATCAACCATAGGATGGAGGTAAGGTGAGGAGTGAGGAAGGAAAAATAGTGGCTTGCCCTATGCTTGGCTTTCCTGCTCTGAACATCCTTATGTGTGTGTCTGGGGTGAGAGTGAGGGGTAAGAATAGGGAACAAAATTTCAAAGCACTCATCTTTCCCCTAGTTTTATGAGATAAAAGCTGAGAAGCAACTGAGTTTTAAGACAATGACCTATTATTGATAAATCCAAGCCTCAGGCTCTTTTTGTGATTTATCATCAGTATTAAAATCATAAGACCACGTTTGAACCATGAACACAGAATCTTCAAAAATATAAATGTCACATATTACTTGGGTTTGAGTAAAGCAAAATTTTAATTCTCAATACTTTGAATGTGTGCAATTTGCAATATTCTAAAATTTTGATTAGATTATTAGGAAATGACTAAATCACATTCCATTAAACTCAGAGACCTCAGGTGACCATAGCCAATTTCTAATGTCTCCCATTATATATAGTCTTTTACCTGTAGAAAGCTCAACCGGGCTAGAAAATCTGTGATGTAACTTCCTAGGGGCTTAAGACTTGGGTATGATCGTTTGGCCCATATTTCTGGAACTTTTCCAACAAGCAAACTGCCAGAGAGTGCTTCCAATGCAGAATCCATTACAACTACACCCTTAATAGCTTTTTCAAGGTCCCGTAGAGTATTACGTATAGTTTTAATTAAACTGCAAGAAAAGAAATTATGTCATCAACATATATATGAAGGAAATCTCATCATGGAGCCTTTTCAGAAGAAATAGTGGGAATCTCACTCAGCTTTATGAGGGTGTTTCCCAAAGTACAGTCACCCGTACTTGGTAATGTAAGGTAATTTTAGGTTACACTTAAATTAACATTTTTCATTTTAATAATAAACACTTTTAAACCATTCTCAATATTTTATTTTGTAATCATGTTATTTTCTAAACATATAGGCATATTTTTTATTTTTAAATAAAAAGATTATACTACATACACTGTTTTGTGATATACAGTTTTCATTTAATGATGTGTGATGACCATCTTTCATAGCAATAAATATAAATCTACAACACAAATTTTACTAGCTGTTGATTGTGACTATATGATTGTATTATAATTTACTGAAACCCCTTATTCTTTAAAACATTTATTTTTATTACACAATTAATGTATGTTTATTGGAGGAAATTTTGAAGTTAAAAAGCCACAATGTAACAAGTACAAATGAACCATGATCTCACCAGCCATGGTTAATCCATTTAATATTTTAGTTTACAGCTTTTCTTACTTTTTTCTAAAAATGGATTTTTCAAAGGGGGAAAACTGAGACAACTGTGATAGCCTAAACAATAAATTTAAAAAAAAAAACTTCAAAATTAAAAAGATATATTTTATTTGTTCAAAAAGTTAAGAAATAGAAGATATTTTTTAAAAGATCCAAATTGCATTTCTAGAGATGAAAAATATAGTATCTGAGATGAAAACATCACTAGATAAGATTAAAATCAGATTTTATATTGCAAAAGAAAACATTGGTGAACTTGAAGATATAGCACTAGAAACTACCCAAAATGAACAGAAGAAGAAAAAAAAGCACAAGAAAAACTGTTCAAAGTCTTAGTGAAAAAAATAAAAATAAAAATGGATTTTTGGTATGTACTATTTTACTTAGTACAATACTGAGGGACATACTTGTATAACACCATTATTAATGGCTGCATAGAATTCCATTGTACAAAAATAATTGATTTTACATAACCAACAATTGACTATTAGTTGACATTTAGGCTTTTTATTTGGCCATTCAAAACATACTACCATAAACGGCCTTGTAGCTAATTATTTTTTTCAGGTCAAAATTATACCAAAAGAATGGGTGGTCAAACATAATGCAAAATGGACATGATAACATTTTTAAATATAGTAAATAATACAACTAGCTTTCTGGGTGTTATTGCTTAGGACCAGGATAACTTAAACAGAGAATGATTTATGGAAAATATTATGTAAATAATGTTTACAGGTGACTTTAAAATGTGGAAAAAGTTATAAAAGTGTTATGCAATGACTGAAACTGAGGAAACACTGCATCAAAGCATAAAGTGCACATTCCTTTATGCACTGCCAAACACTTTGGTCCCCACTTAGGCCTAAACTGCTAGGAACACCATAAATATACCTGTTGTGAGGGTTTTAGACTAGAGGCCTAAGTAACTGAGGGATAATATGTTATTTTATATATGTATATATTTGTGTGTGTATATATATACACACACACATGTATATGTATATGCTTATATGCTCTTATGGAATACACAATTAAGGCATTATAGTTTTTTTAATGCATTTTATTTTAAAACAAGTCTAGAAACCCAGATAAACTTGGAAACACTTTAGAAATTCATGACCAAAACAGTCTCCATTCTTTAAGCCAGTAGTGAATTGTAGGAAATTCAATTAAAAAATATCAAAACAAATAATTTGTCTGCTATCATGAGGTATCTCATCAACTTAGATTGCACTTGGGAAGAAAAGAGAGGTGTATAATGGAAGATAATTGTCAAAAGATGTGACTACACACAGGCCTAATTCATGCTTGTTTCATCTTTAGTTCCTGAAAAGAATAGTAATGGATTAATGAGAAATTCTGATTAATGAATATTTTTAACCAGATCTGTTTTCATCATCATTGTTACATTGTAAAAGATATCCTTGCTTCTGGGGCAAAAGGTTATGCAATTAAATTATAAATTAAAAAAGGGGTGGAATTCTAAAGAAATGATGGATTTTGATAAACTTCTTAAAATTTTAAGTCAATACCAATGTGTCTTTTTATCAATGTTGGTTGGTCACTTTCTAAATCACTGAGGATATAGATCCTTACTTGTTAAATCTTTCCATTTCTTGTACTAACACAGTATTCATGCTCTCTTCATATCTCACAGGATACTTCAGTAGGGCTGATTCAATGTCAAAATCATTTGGCAGCTAAAAAAATAGATTTGCAAGATCACATATTACTCTCAGAATAGATAATTAGTTTCATTCAGCTATATCACTGATAGCTAACACGAAGAAGTTACTAAGTGTTAAGTATTGTTAACTGCTTTCTATACATTATCTCATTTAATCTTTAGTATTCCCTCTTATGTGGCCATCATTATCTCCATTTACAGATGAGGTAATTTAAGTAGAGAGAGGATAAGTAACTGCCCAGGTCACACAGCCAAAAAGTGATACGTTTAAATCCACAGGTCTCTAACTCCAAGGCCTATGCTGCAGGATACGGAACTTCTCAGTAGATAAGCATTTCTGAAAAGCTGTATAATTTCTTTTTGTAAATGGAATCTTATTTTGTATTGATAAAACTGATGTACCATTTCATAACTGTTTTATATTGATTTCCAACCAATTATCAACTGGCTTCAAGTAGGTTAGCTTATGCCACTATCAAATAATTAATGTGTGAATGTAGCAGGATTCCAGGGCATAGAGAGAGTGAAGGCCGCCAAATGTCTGATTTCCATGAGGCACTTTAGGGATGCTTGAGAAGTGATGAAAGGGACCTTGGGACTGATGATTAAGCCACATGATGCTGGAGTTCACACTCCTTAAGGGACAAAGGAGTTTCCCAGTCAGGGAAGTCCCAAACTAAAGAAGCTGAGCTACCCAGAGTGTCTCCAGGTGATGGTCTTTGGGTGGTGTAAAAGAGATCAGTCTGACAGTGTCCAGAGTGGGAGGGGAGGGAATTTCAGGGGAAAAGGGGAACGGTTTAGAGCAACAAGTATAAAGGACTCATGGACAAAAACTATGGGGGGTGGAAATGGGAGGAAGGTGGGGAGGGCTGGGGTGGTGGGCTGGGGCGGGGTAAAAGACAGAAAACTGTACAATATCAACAATTAAAAAATAAAAAAAAGAAAAAAAAAAGAAATTTTTAAGTAACACTGGGTGGTGTCATTCAAGGACCCTTTGGCTTAGCATAACCCTTGACCCCAAACAAGTCCCAGATTCCACTGCCAGGTAACTTCCTGTTGGGGATCTTGTAAATGCCACCATTCAGCAAGGATAAGAACCTTTCCCCACAGAGATAAACCACAGAACCTGTAAGGGGTCAGGATGAGAAGAGGCAAACAACAGAAGTGTTCCAGGAGTAGGGGTGGGAAGAGACTAGTTTGCTCTCACTCAGGGGTCGTAGGCATTGATTCTCTCCTCTCTTCTCCAGTGGCCACAGCCAGGTGTATAATGAGTAGGCACTTAAGGAGCAGTATCAGGACAGGCTACCAACTGTGAGAGTTGGGGAGTGGTGCTGTTCATAGGCTTTCAAGGCAGATGGACTGTGGGTCAGGTTCTGCTATGTTAGAGTGCCTAACAGTGAAATACACTGAAATATGGGGATAATTACACTATTTTCCCTGAAGGGGAATTGTGAAGATGTGTGCTTGGGACTACCATGTTTTTTAAAGTTGCATTAACTTCTTTATTGAATTTAACATAGAAAACAAGGTGAGAATAGAGAGTATTATTCCACATTAGCTAGTAGGGCTAACTAAGTACATTGAGCTGCATTATGAAAAAAAAAAGAGCTCTAACAGCTAATTTAGTGCTGATGTTATGTACCTTTGCCTCCTCACTTTCTAAGGTATAGCTTAAAAATTATTCCCTCCTTGATCCAGTAAGTTCAGACCATTTCCTCCATTATTAAAAAGGTCTTTGCTTAGAAATGGTAATAAGTTATATAAGCTCATTAGTTCATCCACAAATAAAGTTACTAAGAACATACCATGTGCCTGGCATTACGCAAAGTACTTTATATCTATCTATCTAGCCATCCATCCATCCATCTATTTATTTAACAGCTGAAGTCAATTCATTAAAAAGGTTGATTTAGTATTCCAAGTAATGAAAAGCAAAGGCCTGCAACCAAGATTATTCTATCCAGCAAGGTTCTCAATTAAAATGGAAGATGAAATAAGGAGCTTCCAGGACAAAAGAAGTCTAAAAAAATATACCTCCTCCAAATCAGCACTACATGATACGCTAAAGAGACTGTTTTAAGAAGAGGAAGAAACACAGTGAGAGAGAGGAACACAGGTACAAAGTGAGTAAAATGGCAATGAATAAGTACCTATCAATAACAATCTTAAATGTAAATGGATTAAATGTTGCAATCTTATCCATGAATGGATAAGAAAACATGACCCACACATATGCTACCTACAAGAGACCCACCTCAGAACAAAGACTTACAGAGACTGAAAGTGAGGGGTTGGAAAAATATTCGAAGCAAATTGTCAGGGAAAAAAAAAAAAAAGCCAGGGTAGCAATACTTGTATCACACAAAATAGACTTCAAAACAAAGGATACAAAGAGAGACACAGAAGGATACTTCATAATACTCAAGGGAAGAATCCATCAAGAAGACAAACATTATAAACACATATGCACCCAACATAGGAGCACACAAATATATAATGAAAATCTTGGAGGACTTCAAGAAAGATATAGACAGCAACACACTTATACTAGGGGATTTTAACACTGCACTGTGAACAATGGATAGATCTTCCAAACAAAAGATCAACAACAATATTGCCTCTCTGATTAAGTAAGCACACAACTGTCTTCAAAGCCTTTATGTTGTCCTAGTTAGAGTAATTTGAAGTTGGTGAATTGCCAACTCAGGTTCCATGGATATCTTTCCAGTATCTTTAAAAGTCATGCCTGAAAATGGGCAGAGGACCTGAACAGACATCTCTCCCAAGAAGACATACAAATGGCAAACAGATATATGAAACAATGTTCAACCGCACTGGCTATTAGGGAGATGCAAAGCAAAACTACCATGAGATACCACCTCACACTTGTTAGAATGGCTATTGTCAACAAGACAAGGGATAACCAGTGTTGGAGAGGCTGTGGAGAAAAGGGAACCTCATTCACTGTGAGTTGGAATGTAGTATGGTACAGCCACTATAGAAAACAGTCTTGTGGTTCCTCAAAAATTAAGAATTACCATATGATCCAGCAAGCTCTCTCCTAGGTAATTACCTGACAAAGTAAAAAACATGTATTTGCAAAGATATATGCACCCCTCTGTACATTGCATATTATTCATGGTGGCCAAGACATGGAGACAACCAAAGTGTCCTGTGATAGAGGATTGGATAAAGAAGATGTGGCACATATATACAATGGAACACTAGTCAGCCACAAGAAAAGATGAAATACTGCCATTTCTAACAACATGGATGAACATTGAGAATATCATGCTAAGTCAGTTAGAAAAAACAAAGAACTATATGATTTTACTCATATGTGGGATATAAAACTGAAACTTGTGGACACAGACAGTAATGTGGTGGTTCCCAGAGGGAAGGGGATGAAGGAAGTAGGGGTGAAGGGGGCCTAATATATGGTGACAGAATATGGTTTGACCATAGGTGGTGGGCACACAGTGTACACTTGAAACCTATATGATTCTATTAACCAATGTCACCGCAATAAATTTAATTTTTTAAAAAGCCTTGGCTCGGTACAGCTTCTTTACTTACTTGTTTCTCAGTGAGAATGCACAGTGGTGAGTCAGGAGCAAGAGTGGGCTGGTGGAGCTCCACTGCAGCTGCACCGGGTCTTCCACAAAGAGCTGTGCACAGCACTTTAAATTCATGATCCCTTTAATGCTTACAAGAACTTATTACCACTGTGTAGCTTTGGACACTAATGTTCAGAAAGGTAAAATATCTCACTCAAGGTTATAATGCTCCTAAATGAAGTTTTCAGATTGCCATTTTAGTACCATTTTGATTTAAATTTATAAGCAACATATTTTAAAACATTAAAATGGTATTTTAAACATTACCTTTTTGAGAATATCTTTGGTAATTTTGAGTAGAATCTGATCAGTACTTCCTGAGGATCCTGTCTGTTTGGAGCCTCCCTGGGTGAGGAGTAAGGACTCAAAGAGGACTTTCGTTTGTTGAAGATCTTTGGAGATATCAACATTTTCATGTAATCCAAATATCTCAGGGTGTTGAGTAAATGGAAGTTTCTACCAAAATAGATTAAGCAAGCATCACATTTTTGCTGGATACGTTAATTCATAAGGTACACATGTACAGACCAAAGTGGGTTAAAAGTCAACTAAACAACAAAGGAATCAAAATTTTCTAATTTTCAAGTATTATTAGAAACAAAAGATACTAAAAACTGATTAAAATCATAATACTTATCTAATCCGACACATTTCTACGTAATATTTTACTACTTACTAATTACACTTAAATCTAACCCTATTTTCAGTAGTATCAGTTACCTTAATGAATTCAATGTAATCATTATAGGTGCCTTTGGGAGGTGCAAAATAGTTTCCACTGGGAGAAAATTTATAATGAGGGTTTTCAATTATGTGTGGATTATAAAAGTCAGCCAGCATGGTTAAGAGGAGACGTCTGTCCCAATCATCTGTCACTCTTCCTCCATAGTTACACTCCCCAGTCAGGTAAGAGATAGCTTCAAATGGAATTGTGTCATATTCATTTATAAACAACTGAAACAAATGAAACATAAAATGAGAAAAAGTCTTTCACTTCATTTCCATTTTAAGGTGGCATTAAATATCTGTCAATCAATAATCTCTGAAGATACACAGAAGTGGGATTGAAAGAATTATCTTCATGGGTTATCTGTGGGTGAACTTTAGGGGCCTCATGTCATAAAAGCCCTCATTAGAGCAAAAAAAGCAGAAAAGTATTAATATTCTGTGTTGGTCTAGCTGGGCAAGTTCACTTCCTAGCTTTTGGTTTTCTTAAAAATAGGGATAATACCAACCTTACAGGATTGTTGTGAGAATTAGAATTGATATAAGTAATGTGCCTAGTTCAAAGTCTGAGTTAGTAGGGATTTAGAGTGGATCTATCTATCTATCTATCTATCTATCTATCTATCTATCTATCTATTTGGAGGGGCCTGCTGACCACCTGAATGTCTCACATTGTGAGTCCCAACCTCTGTTACAGCTAAGGCCTAGGCCTGTGCCCTGGGCTTGGATCCTCAGATGCATCCATCCTAGAATGAACTGGGTTTTTGTAAAGCAACAAAGTAGAAACAGCAAAAAATATTTTTTTGATGACATCAGAAAGATGATCAGAGTGTGTGTGGCAGGTGTGTGAGCTGCGATGTCTGATATTCAACAAGGGTAGAGACGCTGCTCCTACCAGACGTAGTATGATTCTGGATATGGCTCTGGATACCTTGGTTCTCTAGCCATCTTGACCTACCCAATATTCTTTCAATAAATTCCTTTTCTATTTAAAGTAGACAGCCTGTTTCTGTTGACTGATGAGCTGAATTGTAGGTGTGACAAAGTGGAGCAGAAGAATAGAGGTTAGTGAAGACCTACATAAAGCCAAAATGGAGGGCTCTGCAAAAAGACAGAACCAGGGTCCTTGATGACAACACTATTGCCAAATCAACCAGCTCCAGAGCCTATCCTTCCTGTGTAGTTTTTATAATGTGAAATAAGTTTTATTATGCTTTAATCCAGTTTGAATCAGGTTTTCTATTATTTGTAGCAGAAAAAATCCAGATGAAACTGGTGCTTCATTAAACCATAGTTATAATTACTATTACTATCTACCTATCTATTAGTGATCTTGGGAGAACTGAATAGGTTATTCTAAGTAAAGTGTGTGATACAGTTATCCTCCATTAGGGTTAGTTCCTGTCTAACTTTACCTGTAACTGTTGAATACTGATACGTAAGTCTGATTCATTAAATCCATATGGAATATTCCAACCAAGAGGACCAAATTTCTTTCTCTCTTGTACGAGTGCATGAAAAAAACAAACTCCAAACAGCAACTTCTCCCATGCCTTTAGGCAACAAGAAAAAAATTCTGATCAGATTTTTAAGTTAAATGAGTGATTTTTTCATTGTAACATTCTGCGATCATATATCTCTAAAACCTTCTACTTAAAAAAGACATGCTAATTAAAATAATATTTAATATAAAAGTATTAATTTTATGACTTAAAACTCCCAAAGCTAGACAAACTGCAATAATATTAAATGTTATTAAAATGTAACAATTCTACCACTTACCAAAGTATTGGCTAATAATACTTCGGTATTGTTCACAGATATTTATAACTTCAATACTTAAATGGTATCCTATAGACTCACTGGAATATGCTTGAGATTACAAGTGCAGGAGAATAATTAATTATTATGATATGAATAAATGCCAAAATATAGTTTCTGATTTTGTGACTTTTCATTTGGGGATTTTAAAATTTATTTATTTATTTTTAGAGAGAGGGGAAGAGAAGGAGAAAAATATTGATGTGACAGAGAAACATTGATTGGCTATCTCTTGCACATCCTCTGACTGCGGACTGAACCCACAACCCAGGTATGGGCCCTGACCAGGAATCAAGCCAGCGACCTTTTGCTTTGTGGAATGATGACCAACTAACTGAGCCACACCGATCATGGCTGGAAATCAATTTTTAAACCACTGTTTAATTCCTATGTCCATGACATCTTCATATATGTGACATACATTTCACATGGGCTTCTCACTAAGCATGTATCGGTGCTCTGGAGGATGGCCTCCCATCCCTTTGAGGTCCCCCCAAATAAATTTCAAGTATGCTATGTAGTATGTATTTTAAGTTAGACCATCTCAAACATAACTCCAAATGCTGTAAAAATCCATCCAGTTATTTTAATGGGATTCAGTAGCAGAAAGTGTTTCTATACTGTTAAAATGAAAGTATACCATGGTTTAACTGAAGAGCTGTATTCTTGAAATGTTGTAAATAAATCAAAGCATATTTCACATATACTGGATGAATGCTGTGGTGATACATTTAATAGGGGAAAAACATTTGTCAATAAGAGCAAAAAAATAATTTAGATATATTTCCCATGTTTTTTCACATAATGGGTTTCTTAAGGAGGTGATAATTTCTCCGCTTTTTTAGCTTGTGCTGGTGAACCATGAAAGCTCCTGTGGTGTCAGAGAAATCTTAGGAACACAGTACAGAAAGATGCATACTTAGGATGAGATGCTGTCTATCTAAGATGAGTCTGAATGCACAAAGAACTACTTTCTATAGCTGTGGCTGGATTTAGATATGGGCTGAAGAGATGTATGTGATAAAGGATATTAGAGGAATCTGTCAGTCCTGTTATCTAGATTCTTTTTTAAAAACACTTTAATTTTATTTTGTTGTTCCAGTACAGTTTTCTGTCTTTTACTCCCATCCCAGCCCACCCCACCAGCCCTCCCCACTTCCCTCCCATTTCCACGCGCCACCCCCGTTTTTGTCCATGTGCCCTTTATACTTGTTCCTGTAAACCCTTCTCCTTTTCCCCAGAAATTCCCTCCCCTCTCCACTCTGGTGACTATCAGCCTGTTCTCAATTTCAGTGTCTTTGGTTATATTTTGCCTGCTTGTTTGTTTTGTTGTTCAGGTTCCTGTTAAAGGTGAGATCATATGGTATTTGTCTTTCACCGCCTGGCTTATTTCGCTTAGTATAATGCTCTCCAGTTCCATCCCTGCTGTTGCAAAGGGTAGGAGCTCCTTCTTTCCTTCTGCTGCATAGAATTCCATTGTGTAAATGTATCATAGTTTTTTGATCCATTCATTTACTGATGGGCACCTAGGTTGCTTCCAGTACTTGGCTATTGTAAATTGTGCTGCTATGAACATTGGGGTGCATAGGTTCTTTTGGATTGGTGTCTCAGGGTTCTTAGGATATAATCCTAGCAGTGGAATTGCTGAGTCAAAAGGCAGATCCATTTTTAGTTTTCTTAGAAAATTCCATACTGTTTTTCATAGTGGTTGTACCGGTCTCTAATCCCACCAACAGTGCACTGAAATAGAGAACAGGCTGACAGTTACCAGAGGGGAGAGAGGAGAAAGTTTTAGGGGAATTTCAGGGGAAAGGGGGAAGGGTCTACAGGAACAAATATAAAGGACACATGGACAAAAACTGGGGGGGGGGTGGAAACTGGAGGGACGTGGGGAGAGCTGGGTGGGTGGGCTGAGATGGGAGTAAAAGATAGAAAACTGTACTTGAACAATTAAAATACAATTAAAAAATAAGACTTCAGGCCAAGATGGAGGCATAGGTGGACGTACTGTGCCTCCTCTCACAACCAAAATTAAGGACAACAAATATTTAGAAACAAGAAAACAACCAGAACTTATAGAAAATTGAACTGTACGGAAGTCCAACAACCATTCATCCAGACCGGTAAGAGGGGCGGAGTCGAGGCCGGAAAAAGTGGAGGTGCGGACCTAGGAATGCAGGCAGCAGTGGCTGGCAGTTCCCAGGTGCACAGGCGGCGGCTGGCGGACCCTGGGCACGGGGTGGCAACTGTGCAGACCCAGTGAGGTCGCACAAAGCGGCTGGCTGACCAGGGGGTCCCACATTCGCGTGCGCAGATGGTCCAGGCAAAGGGGAAGCAGCGGAAGGGACTGGAATCCAAGAGAGAGCGGAGCAGGCGCCATTGTTCCCTCTCGGACCCCACACCCACATATAGCGTCACAACTCAGCAACTGGGCTGCCCTGCACTGGGGAACACCTAAGGCTCTACCCTGCACTATGTAACAGCCACGACCAAAACCAAAACCAAACAAACAAAAAAACCCACCAAAAATGGTTCAAACCGGAGAACAAATGAAATCCCCAGAGCCAATTCCTCTAAGCCATGAAGAGATAGCCAACCTATCAGATGCACAGTTCCAAGCCCTGGTGATCAGGATGCTCACAGAATTGGTTGATTTTGCTCACAAATTACATGAAAAAATGTAGGCTACAATACGTGAAATGAAGGAAAATGCATGGGGAACCAATAGAGATGGGAGGAAAACTGGGACTCAAATCAATGGAGTGGTCCAGAAGGAAGAAAGAAACAGCCAAACAGAAAACAAGGAAGAAACAAGAATTCAAAAAAATGAGGAGAGGCTTAGGAACCTCCGAGGCATCGTTAAACATCCCAACATCCAAATTATAGGGGTCCCAGAAGGGGAAGAAGAAGAGCAACAAGTGGAAAACTTATTTGAACAAATAATAAAGAAGAACTTCCCCAATCTGGCAAAGGAAATAGACTGCCAGGAAGTCCAGGAAGCTCAGAGAGTCCCAAAGAACTTGGACCCAAGGAGGAACACACCAAGGCACATCGTAATTCCATTAGCCAAGATGAAAATGAAGGAGAGAATTCTAGAAGCAGCAAGGGATAAGGGGAAGTCACCTACAAAGGAGTTCCCATCAGACTGTCAGCTGATTTCTCACAAGAGACCTTACAGGCAAGAAGGAGCTGGAAAGAAGTATTTGAAGTCTTGAAAGGCAGGGACCTATATCCAAAATTGCTCTACCCAGCAAAGCTTTCATTTAGAATGGAAGGGAAGATAAAGTGCTTCTCAGATAAGGTCAAGTTAAAGGAGTTTATCATCACCAAGCCCTTATTATATGAAATGTTAAAGGGACTTATCTAAGAAAAAGAACATAAAAAATATGACAGTAAAAAGACAGCAAACTCACAGCTATTAACCACCACACCTAAAACAAAAGCAAATAAGCAAACAACTAGAATAGGAACAGAACCACAGAAATGGAGATCACATGGAGGGTTAGCAACAGGGGAGTGGGAGGAGGAGAGAGGGGGAAAAGGTACAGAGAACAAGTAGCATAGATGGTGGGTAGAAAATAGACAGGGGGAGGGCAAGAATAGTGTGGAAAACGTAGAAGCTAAAGAACTTATGACACATGGACATGAACTAAAGGGGGGAAATTTGGGTGGGAGGGGGTGTGCAGGTTGGAGGGGGATGATGGGGGAGAAATGGGACAACTGTAATAGCATAATAAATAAAATATATTTAAAAAATAAAATTAAATTAAAAAAATAAATAAAAGAAAACAATCACATTCATAATTGCTTCAAAAAGAATAAAATACCTAGGAATAAACCTAACCAAGGATATAAAAGACCTGTACATGGGAATTAAGACACTGTATGAAGAAATTGAGAAAGATACAAATAAGTGGAAGCACATACTATGTTCATAGATAAGAAGAATTAAAATCATTAAAATGTCTATGCTACTCAAAGCAATCTATAGATTCAACATAATTCCTATCAAGAGTTCAATGAAGTATTTCATAGAACTAGAACAAATATTTCAAAAATTTATATAAAACCATAAAAGCCCCACATAGCAACAGCAATGCTGAGAAAGAACACAGTTGGAATAATCATGCTACCTAATATCAAACTATATTATAAGCCCACAGTAAGCAAAACAGCATTCTACTGGCATAAATCAGACATATAGGTCAATGGAATAGAGAGCCCAGAAACAAACCCACACCTTTATAGTCGGTTAATATATGATAGAGGAAGCAAGCACATACAATGAGCCAAATATAGCCTATTCAATAAATAGTGTTGGGAAAACTGAACAGGTACATGTAAAAAGATGAAACTAGAATCCTGGCTGGTGTAGTTCAGTGGATTGAGCACAGGCCTGTGAACCAAAGGGTTGTTTGTTTGATTCCCAGTCAGGGCACATGCCTGGGTTGTGGGCCAGATCCCCACTAGGAGAGACACAAGACACAACCACACATTGATGTTTCTCTCTCTCCCTTCCTTCCTCTCTCTCTAAAAATAAATAAAATATTTTTTAAAAAGATGAAACTAGATCATCATCTTACACCATACACAATAAATTCAAAATGGACCACAGACTTATTGTTAAACCCCAAACCATAAAAATCCTAGAAGAAAACATAGGCAATAAAATCTCAGACATTGTTTGTAGCAATATTTTATCAGCAAGGGAAACAAAAGAAGAATAAACAAATGGAACTACATCAAACTAAAAAGTTTTTGCACAGGAAAGGGAATCATCAACAAAATAAAAAGACAACCCACAGAATGGAAGAACATATTTGCCTATACATCTGATAAGGAGTTCATATACAAAATTTACAAAGAACTTACAAAATTCCACACCAACAAACAAACAATCCAATCAAAAATGGGAAAGGACCTGAACAGACACTTCTTCAAAGAGGACATACAGATGGCCAATAGACATATGAAAAGATGTTCAACATCACTAGTCGTCAGAGAAATGCAAATTAAAACCACAAGGAGATATCACTTCATACTGGTCAGAATGGCTATCATCAACAATCACAAACAACAGGTACTGGCAAGGATGTGGAGAAAGGGGAACCTTTTTGCACTGTTGGTGGGAATGGAGATTTGTGTAGCCACTGTAGGAAGCTATATGGCGATATCTCCAAAAAGTTAAAAATAGATCAGCCTTTTGACCCAGCAATTCCACCTCTGGGGATATATCCAAAGAAACCCAAAACACTAATTCAAAAGAACATAAACATCCCTGTGTTCATTGCAGCATTATTTACAATCACCAAGTTATGGAAGCAGCCCAAGTGTCCATCAGTAGATGAGTGGATGAAATAACTATGGGACATTTACACAATGGAATACTACTAGGCTGAAAAAAGAAGAAAGTTTTACCCTTTATGACAGCATGGATGGACCTGGAGAATATTATGCTAAGTGAAATGAGCCAGTCAAAGAAAGCAAATACCATATGATTTCACTCACATGTGGAATATAATGAACAAACTGAACTAATAAGCAAAATAGAGACAGACTCAGAGAGAGTAGGATAACATCTATGGGGAGGATTTGAGGGTGGAGGGATTGAGCAAAAAGGAAAAGGGACTCTCGGACATGGACAACAGTGTGTTAATTGTGGGGGTGGGTATAAAGGGAAAAATGGAAATGGAAAAATACAATAAAAAACAATCTATTCTAAAAACATTCAAATATTTAAAAATACATATTGTTTTTTAAAGAATCTTTTCTGAAGGCAGAATTTCCCCTCCACAATATGTGTTTTTTTTCCTGATTTCTGAATTACGTTTTTCCAGGGTACATTTTGTGACTAACCCAATGGTGTGCAGCAGGCTGGTATCATCTACCTAAAGAGGATATCGTCAACCCAGCATCAATGGGGTATGCCTTTTGGTTATTTTTCTATGATGTGGTGCTAGTTTGTGTTGACTCATCCAAATACCTTAGCGAGGCAATGAAGATACTCACAGTCTTGTCCCTATATTCCTTCCCATTCTTATTTCCCACCACTCAAGTCAAAATAAGCTACTTGTTGCTCCTTCAACAGCCTTGTCATAATTCTGTGCCTTTAGGCATACTTCTTGTGTCTATTTCAAATGTTACTTCCTCCAAGATGCTTTCTTCAACAGCCAAGAAGAGTTAATCATACAAAAGTGGGTAGAGACAGAGTGACCTGGGTACCAAATCCTGCCTCTAACACTCATGAGCTATATGACTTCAATACTGTATTTTATATGCCTGAGTTTTCTTGTTTAAAAAAACAAGGTTGTAACAATAATGCCTATATTACAGGGTTATAAAGCTTGTGTATTTAAACTACCTGGAACTTGCTAGTGTTCAATAAGGGAACTTGTTCCCTTTCTCCCCTCCTTTCTTTTCTTTTCTTTGTCCTCTCATAGTTCATAATAGAATTGTGGCAGTGGTTCCCGCACTAGTGAACATTTGAATCTCCTTTGTTATTTATTTACACCACCTCTTGAGCTCCATTTTGGATTTAGTAAATCAGAAGCTCCAGGAGTGAGCCACTGACATCCGTAACTTTAACAAGCCCCCTCAGGTTTATGGGTTTTATGGTTAAGCTTGCCTTGCATATATTTCCCTTGACTAGAATGTAAGTTCCATGAAGATAGAGACTTTTATATATTTATGTATTCCATATGTTTATACATTCATCTCGATTTTACCAGATCCTAGAAGTGTGCCTAGTAAGTATTCAAGAAATATTTATTGGATGGACAGAGAGATAGATGGTAATATAGAAATGTATTCCTGCCCTTAAGGAAACCACAGCTGAACACAGAAGACAGATACATAAACTGAGAAATGACTAGTATATTATCATTGCTAGATAATACAATGTCCAAGATGTCAATTTACCTGTGACTATCAAGATTATATTTATTTTAAATAGCCAAATGGTGATCAAATTATTACTGGCCCAATGGTCATAAATTAGCCTTATCAAAGAGCATCCCAGCTATTTCTGGGAGCCTCCAAAGGAGTTTCTTATGTGCCTACAAAAAAAAAAAAAAAAAAAAAAGCCAGCTACCCAAACCTTAGGACAGCGATTCTCAAAGTGTGTTTCCAAGACCATCAATATCAGCATCACTTAGGAATGTGTTATAACTGTAAATTTTTAAGCTCTACCCCAGACCAACTGAGTTAGAAATTCTGACAGTAGCACTCTGCCAGATGAATGTGATGCTCATTGAGAACCAATGTCACAGGACATCTACATCCTTTTCCTTTTCTTAACCTAGCTCCCATTGGTTTCACTATCAGAATAATTGCTTGGTGAATAAAAATGATGATACATGCATGGCAATGGTGCTGTCTTTGAATGTTATACAAATCTCAGTGCTTGGGGTGCCAAAATTGCTTGCTCATATTTTAATGCAGGAGAGTGCTGCTTCTCCAACTCTGTGCCATTCTTTATTTTGGTCATCTAAACCCCAAAGCAGCTCTGCTTGTGTTTAGAACCTTTAGAAGTTTCCCTTCTCCTCTTCTGGCTCTCTCAATTCCAATTGCAGGAGCTCAGGGGACCAGACACCACACCTTCTCCATTCTACTAATCTCTCTTCATAGCTAAACCCACCATGTATCTATTCTGTTTTTCTCCCAGAATTATGAACAAAGTCATCACTCAGAACGAGGGCACACAGAAAGTGGTAAGCAGAAAGGAACTAGTTGGCTTCTGAAGAATTCAATCCTTTATCTTTAATATCATTCTTTCTCTAGCTCAAATAGGCAAATATGGTAAGTATTATACAAGTTTTGGAGGTAAGAGCAGTGGATTTTTCCGTAGTACTGGTGTTTTCTTCCGTGAGGGGAAACCTCAGTTAAGGTAAACACTCCTGAATTTTCTCCTTCTTGTTCTCACTGCAGGAGAGGAGAGTGACCTATCTCATCGGTAAATTTGGGAAAAGTTAACCAAATGTACTTTGCTCAGTTTCTTCCTTTTCTTAGAAGAGAGAGTTCTGCAGGGAGGAATTTTTCCTCTGTTCCTCTGGCTGGATAAATCTGTTTACTTCTGGGTTCAGTAATATGAATCCCACCTGTACACAGACATAAACTACATATTCCAACCTCATCTTTATCTGTAATTAAGGTTATCATTTGGTTCCCATGTATTCATACTTTTTCCTGTTTCTTAACTGGTAAGAATTAGAGCATGGGAAAGGAGTACTATTATTGATACTCCTAAATTCCCCAATACCAGGTGTAAAACTGTTTACATGGATACATTGAAAAGCATTATTAATATGTCAAAATATTATTGCTATAATTTAAGTTTCATGAAGACAGATTATTGGGGGGAGTCTATTTTAACCATTGTTTTATATCTAGTACTTAGGACAGTTTCTAACACACTTATTTGTTGAATGAATAAATGATGTGAAAATAGATAACTATACTGGGGTCTTAATCAAAGACACTAATAGGCTTTGGTTTACAAACTAAGATACATTCATTTATTCAACAAACATGTATTTGACTACTACTTGGGAAAAAGAATACAAACTATTGGGAATAAAATGATTGACAAGATAGGTATAATTTCTGTCTTCTCAGGAAATGCCTGAAGTTTAACATTATTAAATAATATTTACATATTCCATATATTTTATCATTATATAAACATTTTAAAAGTTTCAGAGGCTGAATATTACCAGCTCCTTTTCTGGGCATCCATTAAAAAACTGAAGGTCAGAAACTGGATCAGTGAGATACGATTGGAGGAGATTTAGCCGAAGACCCGTGGGAGGTTCATTTGTCATTTTTACTCCATTCTGTAGAATTGTTACTGGGAACTAAGACAAAATAAACAGAGAGCATTACTCAAGATAACCAGCTGGAGTCCTAAAGATGCATATACCAGTGGATTAAAAATAAGCATAAGAGAGGACTCAGAAATGTTTTTAAAACCTCTTAAAGTTAAGTATTTAAAGCTTGATTAAGATATACAATGTACGAGATAATTACATAAATGTGTGGAACTCCATAGGAAATAAACTTACTTTTGGAGTGGGATAACTTGTGAGCCAAAGCCTAAAGGATGAGTTACAGACTTCAGGGGTAAAGTCTTCACATATTTTTTCCAACATGGGCATCCAGGAGACAGCAAGGTGACAATTCTGTAGGCAAACCCAAGTTCCCTCTTCTATTGCTGCTTTAATCATTTTTGTTGCAATTGGTCCTTGTCCCTGTCCCAGTGAAATAGCTTGAAATTTATTTCCAGACATAGCTTTATCATTTGCAAATTTCAGCAGGCCTAAGGGCACAAAATAAATGGATTCACTGCTTACTCTAAAATTATAAAATATGCCTTATGTTTTAGTAATAGGTATTTAATTGGAAAATTCTAGTGACCTTTTCTTATAAATAGCAGATTTACTAATTTACAGTAATAAAATTTGACATTAAGCATGATATTTTAGTTATAATTTCTTTAAAGTTGACAGTATGTACACTTACTGGCCATGGGATCTGCTCCTGGAGATAGCACAAAAATTAAGGGGCTGGTGCAGTTTGAATCTAAGTAACTCTTTGTCAAATCAAATGGTGGAGGCTCTACAAACTTTTTCCCCAGTTTGTCAGTTACATAATTTGTTATAGCTGAAGTTATCTGTTAAAGAGAGAAAAGATATGATCTTTAGAGTAATTTTTATTTCACATAACAACCTTATTACTGAAAACCAAGAGTAAAATATGAGTTTAACGGCCAAGAAAAGCATGCAGGGTATCATTAAAAGCCAATAAATTGATGAGACAAGACTAACAATCCAAAAGAAAAATTGGCAAAAGACATGAACAATTTATAGAATGAACTAGAAATGGATCTTACACATATGAAGAGATGTTCAACCTCATTCAATAAAGTGGAGACTGCAAATTGTCCCTCTTCTTTGTCTCCTTTGGGGTAATAGAACCCCAAGTTTTCCCAACCTTTCTTGAAGCTTGGTGTGGCCATGTGACTAAGTTTTGGCCAGAGAGATACAAATAGAAATTATAAGTGGAGATTCCAGATCATATTTTTTATAAGAAAGCTGTTTGCCTTCAACACTCTTTTTCTCTTCAACAGTTGTTGTTTCATGAGCCACACTCTAGGGGACTTCTCTAGAGAGAAGGAACTTGAATCTCTGAAATGATTTCAAGAACTGAGCTAGCGGGCCAGCCCTCAAGCATTTGGTCTGGGCTGTTTGGAGAGAAATTAATTAATTTCACTTTTATTTAAGCTACTGTATTTTGGGTCACTTTGTTACAGCAGCTTAGTTTATACCTAAAATCATAAAATATAAATTATAACTATACTTAGATACCATTTTCATTTATTATATTGTTATATAAATGGAACAAAGACAACCTCTGTGCATTTACTCCTAGATCGTTTATTTCTTCACTGCAGGCTGAAACCTGTTAGCTTAAAAGCCCACTAGCACCAAACTCAAAATTTTACATGTTCAGTTGTTTTAAACATAGCCCAAATAATCAGATTTTTAGCCATTTAGAGCCTGTCTAAATGTTGGGCTGCACTAAATATCTCCTAGTGATAGATAAAATAAACCCCAGGACATTAAGACCCCAAGAGTCTGCTGCCCTTCTGAACTCTCATCCAGAGACTCCCAGCTGCCAGTGTTGCTAAGCAACACTACCTAGACATCCCATAAGCCCCCCTCCTCTTTTGAGAATTTCCTAATCCTCCTCCCTTTAGAGTAGTGAACACCGCCCCACCCCCACCCACCATTCCAGACTTTTTGACAGACTCCTGCTGTGAGACATTTCTCCCTTCCCAACTTGCAGATGGGTCATCCAATGATGTTCATGTGTGCTACTGCCACCTCGTGGTCATATTTTTTTCCTTCATCAGCCCCCAAATTCCTCAAACCCTCTGTACAAATTGTCCAAGATCCAAAAGTTTGGCAATATACTGTATGGGCAAAAGTATGGGTACAAAGACATTTTCATCTACTGCTGTGAAAGAGTAACCTGTTATAATTTTCATGGAGGGCAATTTGGCAATATCTATAAAATTACCAATGGGCAAATCCACTGACCCAGCAATTTTATTCCCAGGACTTTGTTCTGAGAGGGTGTTACACATGTGAGAAATGACTTTTGAATAAGGTTGTTCACTGCAGCATTTTTATAGTAGGTAATATATATAGATATTGTAAAGATCCATCAGTAGGAACTGGTTAAAGAAATTATGGTATAATGTTACAATGAAATACCATGCAAAAGAATGAGAAAGCTCTTTGTGAACTGACAGGGAAAATAAAAATATGTAAAACAGTGGATGCTACCATTTGTGTTAAGAATGAATGGGGCCCTGGCCAGTATGGCTCAATTGGTTGGATGTCATCCTGCAAACCAAAAGGTCAAAGGTTTGATTCTCTGTCAGGGTTTGATCCCTGGTCCAGGGCATGTATGAAAAGCAACCAATTGATATTTCTCTCTCACATAGATGTTTCTCTTCCTCTCTCTGTCCCTCTCTTACCCTCTCTCTAAAATCAATAAGCATGTCCTTGCGTGAGAATTTTTAAAAAACAAATAAATGGGGAAATTACATGAATGCATAACAAGGAGCAGATGCCATTAATTGCCTGAGGGGTAGGATGTTGAGTAACTCAGAGAAGAAGACTGGAGGTACACTTTTCACTGGATTCATATATTCATGTGATTCAAAACAGTGTTTCAGTTTTGAATCACAGGAATATGTTATTTATAAATTATATTAAAGTTAATAAAAATAAAAGAAGGCTATTCCTCAACATCAGCAGCAGAAAGTACAAAATGTATTGGGTATTATCTTCAAAACACCAAATGACATTTCTAAAATGAAAACTGTAGGAATTCAATGAAAAGAGAAGAGAGAATCAAAGGTGGCTGCACTCCTGGAAGGTTATGGAATAGATGAGAAGAAATGATGGAACTTTATATATGAGTAATTTTGTGCACTTGTGAGCAATTCTATATTTTGAAACAGTGTAAGTTTCAAAGAGAGCATAACAAAGGAATGTCAGAAAAGAGGTCTGATTAGTCAAGGTAACAAGACTATCAAGCTGTATTTTTGTTAGTATTCTATAGGTATTAAAAGTCCAAGTGTATTGGTGGTGGGAATGCAAACTGGTGCAGCCACTGTGGAAAGCAGTATGGAATTTCATCAAAAAACTAAAAGTAGAACTGCCTTTTGATGCAGCAATTCCACTGCTGGGATTATACTCAAAGAATCCTGAAACACCAATTTGAAAGGACCTATGCACCCCAATGTTTATATCAGCATTGTTTATAAAAGCGAGTGTTGGAAACAGCCTAAGTGCCCATCAGTAAATGAGTGGATCAAAAAACTATGGTGCAGCGACTACAAAAGGACATGCGCCCCAACAGAGACAGAGGCGAGGGCGAAGTGAGACAACTGCATGAAAATAGACACCCTCAGGGGACCGCACACGGTCACGGGTGAGTGGACACTCGTGAAAACATAGGCGCAGGCCGCTGGAGACAGCTGTGGAGCCAGAGGTGCCAGTTCACGGGCGGGTGCTCAAACGCGGACAGCTCAGGCCCAAGGTGCAGGCGCCGGATAGCAGCTGGAACGCAGGCCCCTCTCAGAAGCAAATGCAGGCAGCTGTGCCCGAACACTGAAAGCCTCCCAGGGACAAAGGCAGGCAGCTGTGCACGTCTGGAGAACCTAGCGCACACCCATAAACTCGGAGAAGTGCGCACACACCAGGAGGCTCAGATCACACGCTGAAAACCCTGTGGGGAGAGGTGCCCACTAACGCTGGGATACATAGCACAGTGAGGACTGAGTTCTGAACACAGAGAAAAGCAATAAGATCACCCCTTGGCCATTGCAGCCAGCAAGACCTGAAAAACCGGCTGGCAAGTTTGAAAACAACAAGAGGGTGTTTTTTTGTTTGTTTTGTTTTGTTTTTTCATTTTTTTAATTTTATTTTTTTAATATATTTTTATTTTTTTTAAATATTTTGTTGTGCTTTGCTTGTTCTTTTTTCCCCCCCCTTTGGCTGCTTATATTTGTGGGGGGGGCGTCTGTGTGCGTGTCTCTTTTTTGTTTTGCCAGTTTGTTAGTGTCTTTTTGTTTGTAAGCCTGTCTATCTATATGAGTTTTTAACTACTCCTTCTTCATTGTTTATATCTTCTTCTTTACTCCTCAACTCCTTTTGCCTCCCTTGAATTCCTTCTTCTCTTATCCCCTCTTCCTTTCTTTTCAATTTTATCTCTTCTACCTTCCTCTTGTTTCCTCTTTCTTCTTTTTTTCATTTCCCCCCCTCTTCTTTTTGTAAATACCCATGAGTGAGACAAAACAAACAAACAAGCAAGCCTGAAACTGTGGGGAAAAAAAAAACAAAAACAAAAACCAGAGTTGGCCCCCAAAAGAGGGTATTCCAGCTGATGAGACAGTGAAAGCGGTGAACAACAGGATATCCGAAGGAGAATCCACCACTGAATCTCACAGGTATTCTACCACAGAAGGTCATACCACAAACCCAGGGAGCCAGAACAGATCAATTTAAGAAGCTGAGGCTAACAACAAGAGTCTTACAAACAATGGGAAGACAAAAGAACAATCCCCAAACGAAAGGAAAGGAGGAAGCTCAAGAAAGAATGCTAAATGAAACAGAAGCATCTCAACTATCAGATATCGAGTTCAAAGCAATGGTTGTCAGGAAGCTCAATGAGCTCTCAATGAGCTACCATAAACTACAGGGAAGTTATGATGAACTCACGGCAAACTATATCAACATGAAAAAGGAAATAGAAACTATCAACAAGGGCCAAGAGGAAATGAAGAACACAATCTCTGAACTGAAGAACACAGTAGAAGGAATGAAAAGCAGAATCGATGAAGCAGAAGATCGGATCAGCGAGTTGGAGGACAAAATAGAAAAAAACGCTCAGAATGAGCAAGATAAGGAAAAGAGGCTTAGAAAGAATGAAGAGGGTTTAAGAGAAACGCAAGACAACATGAAACGGAATAATATTCGTATAATAGGGATACCAGAAGGAGAAGAACAAGAACAAGGGATAGAAAACCTGTTTGAAAAAGTAATGATGGAAAACTTCCCTCATTTGGTGAGAGAAAAAGCCACACAAATCCAGGAAACACAGAGAGTCCCAATCAAAAGGAACCCAAACAGGCCCACTTCAAGACACATCATAATTAAAATGGCAAAATTCCAAGACAAAGAGAGAATCTTAAAGGCAGCAAGGGAGAAAAAGGAAGTAACATACAAGGGGGCCCCAATCAGGTTAGCATCTGACTTCTCAATGGAAACGCTCCAAGCCAGAAGAGAATGACAAGAAATATTCCAAGCAATGAGAACCAAAGGCCTGCAACCCAGACTACTTTACCCAGCAAGGCTTTCAATTAAGATAGAAGGCCAAATAAGGAGCTTCCCAAACAAAAGAAGTCTAAAAGAATACACCTCTACCAAACCAATGCTGCAAGAGATACTAAAGGGACTGCTTTAAGGGAAGAAAGGAAAAGACAGAGAGAGAAAGAGAGAGAGGAACACAGGTACGAAAATGGCAATGAATAAATACCTATCAATAATAACCTTAAATGTAAATGGATTAAATGCTCCAATCAAAAGACATAGAATAGCTGAATGGATAAGAAAGCATGACTCACACATATGCTGCCTACAAGAAACCCACCTCAGGAAAAAAGACATACACAGGCTCAAAGTGAAGGGCTGGAAACAAATTTTCCAAGCAAATGGACAGGAAAAAAAAGCTGGGGTAGCAATACTCATATCAGACAAAATAGACTTCAAAAGAAGGGCCATAAAGAGAGACCCAGAAGGTCACTTCATAATACTCAAGGGAAGAATCCACCAAGAAGACATAAATATTGTAAATATATGTGCACCCAATGGAGGAGCACCTAAATACATCAAGAAAATTTTAGAGGACTTTAAGAAACATATTGACAGCAACACAATTATAGTAGGGGATTTTAACACGCCACTGTCAAAAATGGACAGATCTTCCAAACAAAATATCAACAAAGATATTGTGGCATTGAACAACACTCTAGAGGAAATGGACTTAACTGATATATATAGAGCCCTTCATCCCAAAGAAGCTAAATACACTTTCTTTTCAAATGCACATGGAACATTTTCAAAGATAGACCACATGATAGGACACAAATCAAGCCTCAACAAATTCAAGAAAATTGAAATCATACCAAGCATTTTCTCTGACCACAAGGGACTGAAACTAGAAACCAACCCCAAGGAGAAAAACCCAAAACCCTCAAAATCATGGAGATTGAATAGCATGCTATTAAACAATGAATGGGTCAAGAATGAAATTAGGGAGGAAATAAAAAAGTTTCTGGAAACAAACGATAATGAACTATCATCGACCCAAAACTTATGGGACACAGCAAAGGCAGTCCTCAGAGGGAAGCTTATAGCGATACAGGCCTATCTAAAAAAGACAGAAACATCTCAAACAAACAACCTAACCCTTCGCCTACAAGAACTCGAGGAACAACAACAAAGACAGCCCAGAGCAAGTAGAAGGAAAGAAATAACCAAGATAAGAGCAGAATTAAATGACATAGAGACTAAAAGCACAATCCTAAAGATCAATGAATCCAGGAGTTGGTTCTTTGAAAAGATCAACAAAATCGACAAGCCTTTAAGCAGGCTCATCAAGAAAAAAAGAGAGAGGACTCAAATAAACACAATCAGAAATGAAAGAGGAGATATTACAACCGACACCGCAGAAATACAAAGGATTGTAAGAAATTACTATGAAGAACTGTATGCCAAGAAATTTGAAAACCTAGGTGAAATGGACAGGTTTCTAGAAAAATATAACCTTCCAAAACTCAATGAAAAAGAAACAGAAAGCCTGAACAGACCAATAACAGCTGGTGAAATTGAATCAGTAATCAAAACACTCCCGACGCACAAAAGCCCTGGACCAGATGGCTTCACAGGAGAATTCTACAAAACATTTAAGGAAGAGCTAACCCCTATTCTCCACAGACTATTCCAAAAAATCCAAAAAGATGGAAGACTCCCAAACTCTTTTTATGAAGCCAGCATCATCCTAATCCCAAAACCAGATAAAGACACAACAAAGAAGGAGAACTTCAGGCCAATATCGCTGAAGAACATAGACGCTAAAATCCTCAACAAAATATTGGCAAACCGCATCCAACAATACGTTAAAAAGATCATACACCATGACCAAGTGGGATTCATCCCAGGGATGCAAGGATGGTTCAACATTCGCAAATCAGTAAATGTAATTCATCACATAAACAAAAGCAAAGACAAAAATCACATGATCATATCAATAGATGCGGAAAAAGCATTTGATAAGGTACAGCACCCATTTATGATTAAAACACTCAGCAAAGTGGGAATAGAGGGAGCATTCCTCAACATAATAAAGGCTATATATGAGAAACCTACAGCCAGCATCATACTCAACGGGCAAAGACTAAATTCTTTTCCACTAAAATCAGGAACAAGACAAGGCTGTCCACTCTCTCCACTTCTATTCAACATAGTATTGGAAGTATTAGCCACAGCGATTAGACAAGAAAAGGAAATAAAAGGCATCCAACTTGGAAAGGAGGAAACAAAACTATCATTGTTTGCAGATGACATGTTAGTATACATAGAAAATCCTATAGTCTCAGCCAAAAAACTGCTCGACCTAATAAATGAATTTAGCCAAACAGCCGGATACAAAGTCAATATCCAGAAATCAAAGGCATTTTTGTATACCAACAATGAAACAACAGAAGCAGAAATCAAGAAAAAAATACCATTTGATATAACAAAAAGAAAAATAAAGTACCTAGGAATTAACCTAACCAAGGTGGTAAAAGACCTGTATGCAGAAAACTACACAACACTGAAGAAGGAAATCAAGGAAGACACAAATAAATGGAAACACATACCCTGTTCATGGATTGGAAGAATTAACATCATCAAAATGTCCATACTTCCCAAAGCAATCTACAGATTCAATGCAATACCTATTAAAATACCAATGGCATATTTCACAGATATAGAACAAACTCTTCAAAAATTTATATGGAACCATAAACGACCCAGAATAGCGGCAGCAATCTTGAGAAAGAAGAGCAAAGCAGGAGGGATCACAATACCTGATACCAAAATGTATTACAAGGCCACTGTAATCAAAACAGCCTGGTACTGGCATAAAAACAGGCACGTGGACCAGTGGAATAGAATAGAGAGCCCAGAAATAAACCCTAGTCTCTATAGTCAATTAATATTCGACAAAGGGGGCAGCAACATAAAATGGAGTAAAAATAGCCTCTTCAACAAGTGGTGTTGGGAGAACTGGACAGCTTCGTGCAAGAAAATGAAACTCGAGCACCAACTTACACCATACACAAAAATAAATTCAAGGTGGATAAAAGACTTAAACATAAGCCGTAACACCATTAAAGTCCTAGAGGAGAACATAGGCAGGAAAATCTCAGATATTACACGCAGCAACATTTTTACTGATATGTCCCCTAAAGCAAGGGACATAAAGGAAAGAATAAACAAATGGGATCTCATCAAAATAAAAAGCTTCTGCATGGCCAAGGAAAACAGTATTAAAATAAAAAGAGAACCGACTGTGTGGGAAAACATATTTGCCAATGATATCTCAGATAAGGGTTTAATCTCCAAAATATACAAAGAACTTACATGACTCCACTCTAAGAAGACAAGCAACCCAATTAAAAAATGGGCAAAGGACTTGGGCAGACACCTCTCCAAGGAGGACGTACAGAGGATCCAGAGACACATGAAAAGATGCTCGATATCGCTAGCTATCAGAGAGATGCAAATTAAAACCACAATGAGATACCACTTGACACCAGTCAGAATGGCCCTCATAAACAAAGCAACAAACAGCAAGTGTTGGAGAGGTTGTGGAGAAAAGGGGACACTAGTGCACTGCTGGTGGGAGTGCAGACTGGTACAACCACTATGGAAAACAGTATGGAATTTTCTAAAAAAACTAAAAATGGATATACCTTTTGACCCAGCAATTCCATTGCTAGGACTATATCCTAAGAACCCTGAAACACCAATCCAAAAGAAACTATGCATCCCTATGTTTATAGCAGCACAATTTGCAATAGCCAAGTGTTGGAAGCAACCTAGATGCCCATCAGTAAATGAATGGATCAAAAAACTGTGGTACATTTACACAATGGAATTCTATGCAGCAGAAAGAAAGAAGGAGCTCATACCCTATGCAACAGCATGGATGGAACTTGAGAGCATCATGCTAAGCAAAGTAAGCCAGGCAGTGAAAGATAAATACCATATGATCTCACCTTTAACAGGAACCTAATCAACAAAACAAACAAACAAGCATAATATAACCAAAGACATGGAAATTGGGAACATGTTGAAAGTCACCAGAGAGGAGAGGGGAGGGAATTTCAGGGGAAAAGGGGAAGGATTTACAGGAACAAGTATAAAGGACACATGGACAAAAACTATAGGGGGGGAGTGGAAATGGGAGGGAGGTGGGGAGGGCTGGGGTGGTGGGTTCGGGTGAGAATAAAAGACAGAAAACTGTACAAGATCAACAATTAAAATAAAAATTAAAAAATAAATAAATAAAATAAAATAGAAATAAAATTTAATTAAAAATTAAAAAAAAAAAAACTATGGTGCATTTACACAATGGAGTACTATGCAGCAGAAAGAAAAAAGGAGCTCCTACCCTTCACGACAGCATGGATGGAACTGGAGAGCATTATGCTAAGTGAAATAAGCCAGGCAGTGAAAGACAAATACCATATGATCTCACCTATAAGTGGAACTTAATCAGTGAAACTAACAAGCAAGCAAAATATAACCAGAGACATTGACATAAAGAACAAACTGACAGTAACCAGAGGGAAGGGTATAATGAGAGAAAGAAGTGGAAGGGTCATCAAGGAACATGTATAAAGGACCCATGGACAAAGACAATGGGGTGGGAGTAGGATTGAATGTGGGAGGTGGGAGTGGGTAGGGCAGGGGAGAGTAATGTGGGAGGGATGGGGACAACTGTAATAGAACAGCAATAAATTAAAAATAAACAAAAGGCCACTAAAGGTTTTTCAAAAAGGAGCTAACAATGATGAAGCAGCTTTCTATTTTTCTTTGATAACTTCCCATGAACAAAGATGAAATTCTTTTTATTTATTTATTTATTTTACCATTAATGCCATGTACTGTTTTTACCTAGCATAGTAGATTTTTCAATATACATTTTAAGGAAGGGGAGATGCTGAGGACACAGACGTTGTTTCTCATTAGTCTATGCACTGGCTAGAGGCAATGCTCCCTGAGATGATACAACTGCAATCAAGTATAACCATTTTCTATAGAAAAAGTACCTCATTCCAGTGATTTAATATAAGAAAAAGTAATATGACTTTTCTATAAGATTTTGATCCTTCCTGTAAGATACTCTAGAGAAGAAATTATGGAGTTTTGAGCAGTCTTAGAAATGGACTTTGTGATAGTTAACTTTATATGTTAGCTTGGCTAGGACACAGCACCTAAATATTTGGTCAGATACTAATCTACATGTTGCTGTGAAGCTATTTTAAAGATGTGAGTAGGCCTTGTCTGATCAGTTAAAGAATTTAAGAGAAAAAAGAGTGACTTCCACTGAGGAAGAGGAAATTTCTACCAGCAGATTGTGTTTGGATTTGAGCTGCAACATCAACTCTTCCCTGAATCTCTAGCCTGCAGATTTTGGACTTGCCAAGCCTCCACAATCATGAAGCCAATCCTTTATAATCTCAATCAATCAATCAATCTCTCTCTCTCTCTCCTTTCTCTCTCTCTGGTTCTGTTTCTTTGGAGAATCCTGACTAATACAGGTTTTAGTGGAATTTAGTTTAATTCAAACACATTCAACTCAATTCACAGACATTCATTGAGCTCCGACCATTTCATTTGCTAGGCACTGTTTTAAGTCTTGGAAACATATAGCAAAATAAGACATGGGTCCTGACTTCAAGAAGCTCATAGTCTAGAGGGAAAACCTAACAAATAGGTATTTACTGTATGTTCTAGTATGGTAAGTGCTGTGATGGTTAAGCACAGGCTCCCAGGCATAGCAAACAAAGAAATAACCCCACGTGTACTATTGAAGGAACATCTCCATTGGCCATCAGGGAGCCATTCAGTGGAGTGCAAATAGGCAAGTGTTTCCCAGATGCAGAGGTATACATTCTTCAGTTTACTATACACAAGGGAGGTAACTGGTGATGAAATAATGAATAAAGTGTTATTTTGGCCTTCAAGGGTCTTATTGTCTAGTTCAAGAAACATGTATACACACAGCTATAACTTAAGAAACAATGAGGTAACTTTTAACAATGTATTGGGTTGGCCAAAAAGTTTCTTAATTTTTTCCATATGATGGTTCTAGTAGTGTTTAGTTGTCTGTAACTTCATTCTAAACAATTTTGTTAGATTGTATTGTGACAGCTGTTATAGCAGTGTGGATTTTAAAAAAAACTTATCAAAATTTGTGGGGTTTTTGCAGCCATTTTAATATTGAAGATGGAAGAAAATACATAACACTATTGGCATATTATGCTTTATTATTTCAAGAAAGGTAAAAATGCAACTGAAACATAAAAAGATTTGTGCTGTGTATGGAGAAGGTACTATGACTGACTGAACATGTCAAAAGTGGTTTGAGAAGTTTCTTGGTACTACTGACATTTTGGCCAAACAATTCTTTGCTGTGGGTCTATCTTATGCCTTGGAAGATATTTAGCAGCACCCCTGGCCTCTACCCATTAGAAGCCAATAATGGGAGGCAGCTAGCTGACATTCTCAAAATATCCAAATCAATAAGGTTATTGGTGAAAATGAAAAATGTGTCTTTTTTTTCTGGAAAACACTAAATGGACTTTTTGGCCTACCCAGGACAAAGGTATTTGGGGGTAAGTGTAAGGAGAAATACTCAGGAGTCAAGTAAATACATAGGTCTTCATTTGAACCTACTCAGAGACTGAATGATGCATTAAACAATGTTCCTTGTGAAACTTTGCTCAAAACATAAAATATGAAAGGAAGAAAGAGACAAAAAGAAAGAAGAGAAGGGATCGTCACCATCACTTTCAACACTTTCATTTTATAAATGCTGTAACCCCCTCTCAGAAAGGTGAAATGACTGAGCTTAAACTACATGCATGTGCATAGTTTTTCATTTTGTCTATTTAAAATTTTTCCCTTGTAACACCATAATTACCTTTCTTGAATGTGTGAAAATTATTCTCACTCTATTTTACCTATAGGATGATTTTTGTGAGTGTTTCAAAAAATAAAATTGTGATGTATAAAATTTTCTACCATCTTCTGCTTCCAGCCAATATGGAGTAACAGGGACCAGATTTATCCTTTCACCATAAACTAAAAAATGGGCAAAATTGATGAAACAATCATTTTCAGACATTGGGCTATTCAGACAATAGATGGTACAGGGCTATGATCCCTGAGAAAGAGGAAGCAAATCAGATGAGATTATTATTCCCTCCGTTTTCTTCTAGGAGGTACATTTCAAACTGTGGAGCAGGGAGAGCAAATTGAAAGCAAAGCAACACAGTGTTGTTGAGTTGGGAAGACAGGAATCAGAGTTCAAGAAGCCTGAAGCTTCTGGAAACTGCAGAGTTCAAATCAGAAGAGAACTTTCCAGAAAGAGAGCTCAGAAATCTTCATAACAGTACCCTTGAATATTTGCTGAATACTATGGTGTACATTCATAGACCAAGCAAAGAGTGACTGGGGAGTTGTGAGCTGGGGACTGGAGGAGCTATTGAAGTTCATGCGAGGCTGGGAATTACTCAAGTTCTTAATAGCCACAGTGGAGGGTCCTTGGTGATCACTTGGGGCATTCAGTAAAAGCTCCAGAAGGGTGACACTTTAGAAGTGGAGCTAAATTATTCAATGGATAAAGGCTATTCTACATCTTCCCTAACAGATCTTAAAACAATCTTTGAAAGGAAAAAAAATCAGAATTTAAGTAATTTATGTAATCAAAGGGGCTGGTAAACTTTTTTCTATAGAGGCCTAGATAGTAATTATTTTAGGCTTTGTGGGCCACAGACAACTTCTGCTGTGTATTCCTTTTCCTTTCTTATCTTTTCTTTTAAAAACAACACTTTAAAATGTAAATACCATTCTTAGCTCATAAAGCTGGACAAAATTAGGTAATGGGCTGGATTTGGCCTATAGGTATTGTTTGCTAGCCCCTGAACTGGCTAAACAAAATTCAACAATTTTTAAAGGAAGATAACAAAATTCAAATCATCAAGAATGTCCATTATCCAGTAAAGCATTCCTGGGCATGCCAAGAAGTAGTAAAATAGAATTTAAATCCAAAAGTAAAATCATTAAATAGAAACAGATCTAGAAATGATGGCATTAGCAGTAAAAAATTTAAAAACTGTTATAATTGTGTTTAAGTATTAAAAGGAAAACACAAAAAGAGAAATAGAATATATATGTATTCTACTATATATATATTCTATTACAGATATATATATGTATTTCCAAATGAACTTCCTAGAGATGAAATATATAGTTTAAAAATAATTAACAGCCCTGGCTGGTGTGGCTCAGTGGATTGAGTACAGGCCTGTGAACTGAAAGGTCGCTGGTTCTGTTCCCAGACAGAGCATATGCCTGGGTTGCAGGCCAGGTCCCCAGCTGGGAGCGTGTGAGAGGCAACCGATCAATGTATCTCTCACACATTGATGTGTTTCTCTCCCTCTCTTTCTCCCTCCCTTCCCCTCCGCCTAAAAATAAATAAAATATTTTAAAAAATAACAGAGTATCAGTCACCTATGGTATAATACCAGTCAGTTACAATGCATACTTAATTGGAATAATGGGTAAGGTGGCTAAAAATATTTGAAAAAATAAATAGCCAAAATTTTACCAAGTTGAGGAAAACTTTAAACCTACAGATTGAGGAAGCTCCATGAACCCTTTAGAGCATCTGAAATAAAGGTTAAAGAACCAAATTTCAATAACTTTAAACCTAGTACTTCAAAAATGGCAAATTATCTGGTTCCAAATGGGACATATTTGTCTATTACCTTATCGGGTCTTAAGCACCGAAGAATTATTATTTTCTGTAATTCATTTAGCATCTGATCCATTGGTGCTGGAAATTTAGCATTGTGTGGCTCTTTACTGTCATATATTTCCCGCCATTCATTTATATACTCACTAAAATGCTCCCTAATGGGAAAAAAGATTAATAGTTATTCTTTCACTGGGGAAAGTTTAAAGAGAGATTGTTGAGCAAGGAGATAAATCAAGACAGCTATAAAACCATTTAAAATCAGTAGATAACATTTACCCATCACCATTCAATGCTAAGTCAAGTTTAAACAATTACCTGAGTCCTTTGAAGGCAGGAAATTCACTAGCACGACAAATTTCCTCCCAACTTTTCTCCAGTAACCATGTTGGATCAGGATTTTTCTCAGTACTCTTAAGACTTACTCCTCCAGTTAAAAGAAACATAAATTCCTGGTAGTCAATTTCTTTCTTTGCCCTGTATTCCCAAAATAAGGACTGGTATAAATTGTTGATTTAACAATTGAATAGATTTCTGCTTTTATAGCCTGGATAAAATAAATAGGACTCACTTCCCTTACAGCTATAAACAACTAGAAAACTGGAAAAAAATGAATGAAACAACTATTTTTGGAAATTATACAATATCCAGTATAGGACTGAAGTCCCTTTAAAAAAATAGGGAGACAAATAAGGTGATCCTTATGATTGCCTCAGTTATCCATGGTGGAGGCATGTTCCAGACCATGTGCTCATCAGGGAGGAGATCTAAATAGGAATGTAGGAATGTGGCGGTATTGCTGAGTTGAATAGATCTCTATCAAAGTTAAGTAAAGCTGAGGTGACTGGAATTTGTAGATAGAATACCAGAGGGGAGGGAGATGCATGAAAAAAGGAGCTCTAGAAATCTGGATAGGTTTACTAAATTCTAAGTCATATGTGAGTAGGGTAAAATTCTAAGATGCCTGGCAAAGTGTATCTGGGGAGCTATAAGCTGAGTAGCTATCAGAGCTCATGCAGACCTAGAAATATGAGTTTTGTTCAACTAGAGTTGAATCATTGTTCAATATGAAAGGAATTCCGTGGGAATTCCTTTCATAAGGACAACACCTTAGTACATCAAAAGGACCACACCTTAGTAGTGAAGCTAACCTAGCCTTAGAATAAATCTACCCTAAAACTGTCTTAAGAAGGCTTAAAAACAAGCCTAGAAAAGATCAAACTAATCCAGCAGTAATTTAATTACCTAAAAAAGTAAAGTCTAATGTTCTTCAAACGAACACAAAAACCCTAGCATTTACCAATGTAAAATTCATGACATCCATAAACAGGAGAAAAATCAGTCAATAGATACAGACATAGAAGTGATAATGATAATACTACAAGCAGACAAAAATGTTAAAAGTTATTATAAATATGATGGAGTTAAAACAAAACATAAAAATAATGAAGAGAGAAATAAACAATATAAAAAATAACAAACTGCAACTTCTAGAGATAAAAAAATAGAAAATCTAAAAAAAAAAAAACCCACTGATGCTTTTCTCCAGATGTACAGATTTAAATGGTTCATTACCAGTAGACCTACAGTATAAGAATGTTAAAGAAAGTTTCAGATAGATGAAAATTTGAATCTACATAAAATAATAAAAATCTAGAGACAGGGGGACTTCCAGCCAGGATGGAGGCGTAGGTAGACACATTGTGCCTCCTCGCACAACCAAAATTAAGGACAACAAATATTTAGAAACAAGATAAAAAACAGAACTGATAGAAAATTGAACTGTATGGAAGCCCAACAACCATTCATCCAGACCAGTAAGAGGGGCAGAGTCAAGGCAGGAAAAAGTGGAGGTTGGTGGACCCAAGTGCACAGGCAGTGGCTCGCAGATCCCAAGCAGATCCCAGGCGTACAGGCAGCAGCTAGCGGACCCTGGGTACAGGGTGGCAATGGGCTGACCCAGTGAGATGGCTCAAGGTGGCTGGCTGACCAGGTGGTCCCACATTCCCACACAGACAATCCAGGCAAATGGAAAGTGGCAGGAGAGACTAGACTCTGAGAAAGAGTGGAGCAAGTGCCACTGTTCCCTCTTGGACCCTGCCCCCACAACCCAGCAATTGGGCTGCCCTGCCCTGAGGAACACCTAAGGCTCTGCCCCTCACTATGTAACAGCAGCGACCAGATCAAAAACAAACAAACAAACAAACAAAAATGGCTCAAATGGGAGAACAAATCAAAGCTCCAGAGTCAATTCATCTAAGCAATCAAGAGATAGTCAACCTATCAGATGCACAGTTCAAAGCTCTGGTGATCAGGACGCTCACAGAATTGGTTGATTTTGCTCACAAATTAGATGAAAAAATAAAGGCTACAATAAGTGAAATGAAGAAAAACGCATGGGGAACCAATAGAGATGGGAGGAAAACTGGGACTCAAATCAATGGAGTGGACCAGAAGGAAGAAAGAAACAACCAAACAGAAAACAAGGAAGAAACAAGAATTCAAAAAAAATGAGGAGAGGCTTAGGTACCTCCAGGACATCTTTAAATGTCCCAACATCTGAATTATAGGGGTACCAGAAGGGGAAGAGGAAAAGCAACAAGTGGAAAACTTATTTGAACAAATAATAAAGAAGAACTTCCCCAATCTGGCAAAGGAAATAGACTGCCAGGAAGTCCAGGAAGCTCAGAGAGTCCCAAAGAACTTGGACCCAAGGAGGAACACACCAAGGCACATCGTAATTCCATTAGCCAAGATGAAAATGAAGGAGAGAATTCTAGAAGCAGCAAGGGATAAGGGGAAGTCACCTACAAAGGAGTTCCCATCAGACTGTCAGCTGATTTCTCACAAGAGACCTTACAGGCAAGAAGGAGCTGGAAAGAAGTATTTGAAGTCTTGAAAGGCAAGGACCATCCAAAATTGCTCTACCCAGCAAAGCTTTCATTTAGAATGGAAGGAAAGATAAAGTGCTTCTCAGATAAGGTCAAGTTAAGGGAGTTCATCATCACCAAGCCCTTATATGAAATGTTAAAGGGATTTATCTAAGAAAAAGAAGATAAAAATATGACAGTGAAAAGACAGCAAACTCACAGCTATTAAGAACCACATTTAAAACCAAAGCAAACTAAGCAAACAGAACAGGAACAGAACCACAGAAATGGAGATCATATGGAGGGTTAGCAACAGGGGTGTTGGGAGGAAGAGAGAGGGGGAAAAGGTACAGAGAATAAGTAACATAGACGGTGGGTAGAAAATAGACAGGGGGAGGGCAAGAATAGTGTGGGAAATGTAGACGCTAAGGAAGTTATGACACATGGACATGAACTAAAGGGGAGGAATGTGGGTGGGAGAGGGTGTGCAGGGTGGAGGGGAATGATGGGGGAGAAATGGGACAACTGTAATAGCATAATCAATAAAATATATTAAAAAAATAAAAATAATAAAAGTAAAAAATATATAACTTAGTATTAGTCTGCTTGTGCTGCCTTAACAAAACACCATCGCCTGGGTTGCATAAATAACAGGAATTTATTTTCTCACAGTTCTGGAGGCTAGAAGTTCAAGATGAAGGTTCTGGCCAATTTGGTCTCTGGTGAGGCCTTTTTTCCTGGCTTACAGATAAGCCACCTTCTCATTGTGTCCTGACATGGCCTTTTTCTGCCCATGGACAGAGAGCAAGCTCTGGTGTCTCTCCCTGTTTTTTCTTTAAGGATATTAATATTAACTGATCAGGGGTACACTCTCATCACTTCATCTGACCTGAATTACTTCCTTAGAGGCCTCATCTGTAAATAAAGCCATACTGGGGCCTACGGCTTTAACGTATGAAATTGAAGGAGACCCAAATATTCAGTTTATAACAGACCCATATATATTCAAGAAATTTAATGAACAATTAATAACCTTTCAAACAGAAAGCACAGTGCTAAGATGGGTTCTGGAGAATTCTGCCAATCATTTAGGAAGAAGTTAGGTCAATTGCTTGCAATCACTTCCAGGAAATAGCAGAAGTAATACTTGTTAAATCATTTTATAAGGTCAGCATTATCCTAATACCAAATGAGACAAAGTCATGAGAAAAAACTATAGACTAATCACTCTCATGAACATATATACAAAAATCTTCAATAAAATATTAGCAAATTGAATCCAACACTGTATAAAAAGAAGTAAACCCCACAACTGAGTGGGATTTACCTCAGGTGTGCAAAGCTGGTTTAACATTCAAAAATCAATAATATAATCTATCGCATCAACAAGCTAAAGAAGACAAATCACATGATCATATCAGTAGATGCAGAAAGAACATTTGACAAAATCCAATACATTTTCACAATAAAAATTTTCAGAAAACTAGGAACAAAGGGGAACTGTCTCAACTTCAGAAAGAACATCTGCAAAAAACAACAACTATAGATAACATCATACTTAACTGTGAGAAACTGGCTCTCTCACTGAGATCAAGACAAGACAGGATGTCCCCTCTCACCACCTCTTTTCAACATCATACTAAAAGTCCCAGCTAGTACAATAAGATAAGAAAAAGAAATAAAAGATGGATAGATTAAAAAGGAGAAAACAAAACCATCTTTGTTCACAGATGACATGGTAGTAAGGTAGAAAACCCAAAATAATTGACCAAAAAACTGCTGGAACTAATAAGTGATTATAGTAAAGTTACATGATACAATGCTAATATACAAAATCCACTCACTCTTCCATATCTCAGCAATAAACAAGTGGTATTTGAAATTAAAAACACAATACCATTTGCATTAGCACACCTCCAAATTAAATAGTTAGGTACAAATCTAATAAATCATGTACAAGAGCTATATGAAGAAAACCACAAAACTGGGATGAAAGAAATCAAAGAAGAATTAAATAAATGGAGAGATACTCCATGTTCATGGATAGGAAGACTCAATATTGTCAAGGTGTGTCAGTTCTTTCCAAGTTGATTTATAGATTTAGTGCAATTCCAATCAAAATGCAAGCAACTCATTTTGCATATACAGACAAACTGATTTTAAGGTTTACTTTATATGAAGAGGCAAAAGACCCAGAATAGCCAACACAATAGTGAAGGGGAAGAACAAAGAGGACTGACAGTACCTGACTTCAAGACTCACTATAAAGCTAATAAAATACACTTACTACATTGCCCTGGCTGGTGTGGCTCATTGGATTGAGTGCAGGCTGTGAACCAAAGGGTCACAGTTCAATTCCCAGTCAGGGCACTTGCCTGGGTTGCGGGCCAGGCCCCCGGTTGGGGGCCATGTGAAAGGCAACCACACATTGATGTTTCTCTCCCTCTCTTTCTCCCTCCCTTCCCCTCTCTCTAAAAATAAAAACATAAAAAATAAAATAAAATACACTTACTACATCAATTAATTAAGACAGAGTAGTTTTGACAAAAGATTAGACAAATAGATCAATATACAGAATAAAGAACCCCCATATAAATATACTCCCATATAAATATAGTCAAGTAATCTTTGAGAAAGGAACAAAGGAAGGTATAATAGAACAAAAATAGCCTTTTCAGAAAATGGTTCTGAAATAAGTGAATCTAGATGGAGTTCTTACACTCTTCACAAATCAACTCAAAATATATCATAGATCTAAATATAAAATGCAGAACTATAAAATACCTAGAAGATAACACAGGCAAAAATCTAGGTGACCTTGTATATGGCAATGATGTTTTAGATACAACACCACAAGCACAAATCCATGAAAGAAAGAACGTATAAGCTGGACTTCATTAAAAATTTAGAACTTCCACTCTGCAAAGTACACTGTCAAGGTGAATCACAAACTGGGAGAAAATAATTGCGAAAGACAAATCTGGTAAAAGACTGTCATCCAACTCAACAATAAAAAATAAACAACTGAACTGATTAAAAACTGGACGAAAGAACTAACAATCCCACCAAAGAAGATATAAAGATGGTATATAAGCATATGAAAAGATTCTCAACATCATATGTCATTAGCAAATTGCAAATTAAAACAAGACAACACAATGAATCTATTAGAATAGTCAAAATTGAGAACACTGACAAGACCAAATGCTAGCAAAGAATATGAAGCAACAGAAACTCTCTTTTTTTTGCTGGTGGAATGCAAAATGGTATAGTTAGTTTGGAAGACAATTTCTTATAAAACTAAACATACTCTTAACATGTGATCCAACAATTATACTCTTTGGTATTTCACCAAATGAGTTGAAACTTACATGCACACAGAAACCTGCACACAAATGTTTATAGCAGCTTTGTTCATCATTTCTAAAACTTGAAGCAACCAAGAATTCCTTCAGTAGATGAACAAATAAATTAACTGTGGTACATCCATACAATCAAACATTATTCAGTGCTAAAGAATAGTGATCTAGAGGTTCTGGCTAAGATGGAGATGTAGGTAGAAACCCTTCACTTCCTTGCACAACCAAAAAAGAAGGTAACAACCAATCTAAAATCAATAAACAATCAGAAGTTCCAGAAAATCAAACTGCATGGAACTCTGACAACCAAGGAATTAAAGAAACAGTCGAATAGAACAACCAGACCATTAAGAACCCATAGTGAGGGGGCAGACCATGCAGGTGAGGTGGTTGAATGGGAAACTGAGACAGAGCTGACTGTGGACTACAGTGGTTGACGCAGTGGGAGAAACTCCCAGTCACACATGAGAGTTCCTTGGAAAATGGGCTAGAGCCAAGCAGGTGAGCTGCATTGTTCCCTCTATGACCCCTCCCTGACAGGCAGCACCGCAGTGCAGCAAGGAGGGTTGCCCTGCCCTGGTGAATACCTAAGGCTCTGCCCCCTTACAACTTAACAGGTGCACCAACACAAAGAAATATGGCCCAAGTGAAAGAACAGAGCAAAGCTTCAGAAAGGGAGCTAAGCAGCGAGAAGATAGCCAAACTACCTGATGGAGAATTTAAAGCCCTACTAATCAAAATGCTCACAGAACTGACTGAGCTTGGTTCAAAAATGAAAAAACAAATGAAAGATACCCAAAATGAAATAAAGCAAAATATTCAGGGAACCAACAGTGACAGGAAGGAAACCAGGACTCAAAGTAACAATTTGGAACAAATAGAAGAAATAAAAATCCAACCAGAACAAAATGAAGCAACAAGAATTCAAAAAAGTGAAGAGAGGCTGAAGAATCTCTGGGACAACCTGAAACATTCCAGTGTGAGAATTATTGGGTGCCAGAAGGAGAACAACAGCAAGAAATTGAAAATTTATTTGAACAAATAATGAAGGAGAACTTCCCCAATCTGGCAAAGGAAATTGACTTCCAAGAAGTCCAGGAAGCCCAGAGAGTCCTAAAGAAGTTGGACCCAAAGAAGAACACACCACGCACATCCTCATTAAGTTACCCAAGATTAAAGATAAAGAGAGAATGTTAAATGCAGCAAGAGGAAAGGAAAGAGTTACCTACAAAGGAGTGCCCATAAGACTATCAGTTGATTTCTCAAAAGAAACCTTGCAGGCAACAAAGGGGATGGAAAGAAGTATTTGAAGTCATGAAAGGCAAGGACCTACATCCAAGATTCCTCTATCTAGGAAAGCTGTCATTTAGAATGGAAGGGCAGATAAAGTGCTTCTCAGATAAGGTCAAGTTATAGGAGTTCATCATCACCAAGCCATTATTATATGAAATGTTAAAGGGACTTATCTAAAAAAAGAAGATTGAAATTATGAACAGTAAAATGACAACAAACTCACAACTATCAACAAATGAACCTAAAAGAAAAGAAAAACAATGAAACCAAAAATTAAGCAAACAGCTAGAACAGGAACAGAACCAGAGAAATGGACATCACATGGAGGGATTTCAATGAGGAGGTGGAAGGGAGGAATAGGGGGGAAAAGATATAGGAAAGAAGAAGCATAATTGGTAGGCATAAAATAGATGGGGAGAGATGAAAAATGGTATAGGAAACAGAGAACTCGACTTATATGTACAGCCCATGGACATGAACTGGGGGTAGGGGATGCTACAGGGTTGGGGGATACAGGCTGGGGCAGTTAAGGGGAGAAATTGGGAAAATTGTAATAGCATAATCAATAAAATATACTTAAATAAGAATAGTGATCTATCAGGCCATAAAAACACATGGAAGCACCTTAAATACACATTATTAAGTGAAAGAAGCCCATTTGAAAAAGCTTTCTTTCTTGACTTGGGTTATAGTTATACAGATTTTTGCATGTAAGAATTTATTAAACTGTACATGAATATTTTGTAAACTTTCCGGTGTAATCTAAATTTTAAAAATCAAATAAACAAAAACAACAATGCTATTGAAGAGAAATAAACAAGTAAAGATAAATACACAAGTAAAATTAAGTGGAGCAGCCATCTTTATTAATGAGATAGTCCAGGAAGATTTTCAAAATAAATAAATTAAGAAAAAGTAAATAACTTACAGAAGAAGATTGGCACATAATAAAAAGGAAAACAACAGTTTGTCCTTCTCAAATAGTGACCGGCATATATTACAATATAAATTGTATGTGAAGTGGTCATTCAAATATCGCAGGCGCTTTTCCAAGATTTTGGATTTATTACTAAAAGGTTAAAGAAAGGAAAATATATTTAGTCAAATAAAACTAACATAAAAATAAGTAAAATGTGAATTAATATGTAATTGGTTTTTATTTTGTCAAAGTATTTACTGTTAAAAATATGAAACCACACACACACGCACACACAAATGAGTGCATGTAAATCTAGGGAAATCTGAATAATCTCTCTGGATTGTACCAAGTGAATTTTCTGGTTGTGATATTGTACTATAATTATGCAAATGTTGCCATTGGAGAAACAAGGTGAAGGGTATATGGGACCTCCTTGTACAGTTTGTGTGTGTATACAATTTCTTATAAATCTTTATGTGAAAAACGGGGTATAATTCTATGAGAAAATGAAATATGGTTTATACTATCTATTTTCAAAATTTTAAATTTCGTATTGTACTCCAAAATTACTGAAAACAAAAAGTTAATTAAAAAACACCTATTGAATCTTTATTAGTCGAAGAATCTATGGTGGGGATGGAATTGTATGAGCCAAAGAATTTCAAAACATTTACCTGCTCCAAGAAGCCTAAAATCTAGGTCAAGATCTATACATTTAAAACTATACATAAAAAGTAAGAAAATATATGGACAAATGTAGTTACTTCTCAGTGGAGTTATAACCAATACTTATTTTCTACTTTACACTCTTATATATTTTAAAATTTTTGCAAAAAGTATATATTACTTTCATTGTCTTTAGCTTAATTTTTTTCAGTAATACTAATGGGAATATAAGATAATAAATTCATTCTGGAAAAGTTCATCAAAATGGAGACAATTGTACTTGAACAACAATAAAAAATGAAAAAATTAAAAATTAAACAAGCAAATGCCACGTAACTCAGAAAGTGCACTCCTAGGCATTTTGATTCAGAGAAATGAAAATGTATTGTTCACACAAAAACCTGTACATACATGTTTATAATAGTTCTATTTCTAATAGCCCCAAACTGAAATAACCCAGATGTCCTTCAGTAGGTGAATGATTAAACAATCTGCAGTACATCAACACCATGAAATACTTTTCAGCAATAAAAAGGAGTAAAGTATTGATACATGCAACAACTTGAATAAATTCTCAGAGAATTATGCTGGGTGAGAAAAGCCAGTCCTCTAAATTTTATGCTGTATGATTCCATTTATATAATGTTCCAGAAATGACAAAATTATAGAAATGGAAAACAGATTAGTGGTTGCCAAGGGTTAGTTAAGAAGAATGCGGGGATGAGAGGGAAGAGGGTATGGCAATAAAAGGGAAACAGAGATCCTTGTGGTGATGGAATTTTCCTATGTTTTGACTATACAGTTTTTGTGTGTGTGTGTGTACAACTTTAACATCAACATCAATATCCTGGTTGTGATAGTGTACTATAGGTTTTCAAGATGTCACCATTAGGGACACTGGGTAAAGAGTATACAGGATCAATGTATTATTTCTTATAATTGCATTTGAGTCTACACTTATCACAAAATTAAAAATTTAATTTAAAAAAAGTAATACTTGTGTCCATGGAAATGGGATGGAAGGGTGGGGGTAGTGACACTTTTCTGAGCACCCTTTTGGTACAGGATTTATTTTGGAGTCAAATAAATGGTTTATGTGTTCAAAATATAATCAAATTAAAATCAACAACAAAAATAATATCAACAAGAATGAGGAAAACATTCTGAAGTGAAATGCAAAAATAAACACATGAACCTAACTGTATTTCACACAAATATTACCATACTGAAGAGGGAAAAAACTAACCCAAGTAACTTTAAAAATTATTTTTAATGTTTTGAGAGAAAGATAGATTGATATAGACGAGAGAGAGAGAGAAATTTTGATCTGTTGTTCTACTTATTTATGTGTTCATTCATTGCTTCTTGTATATGCCTTGACTGGGGAGTGAACTCGCAACCTTGGCATATCAGCATGATGCTGACCAACTGAGCTACCCAGCCAGGGCCCAAGTAACCTTTGGATACATTTTCTTTTGTGTGCATGTCTAAAACCTAAAAGAAAGTAAGTTTCTGTGTGAACATATGCATTAAATTCTCTTCAGTGTGCACCCAAGAATTGCTGGATTTGTTGGAATTAATGGATCATATGGCAAATCTATGTTTAATATTTTGAGGAACTTCCAAAATGTTTCCAAAGTGACTACACCATTTTACAATCTCACCAGCTGTGTATGAGCATTCTAATGACTCCACACCCTCATCAACATTTGTCATTAACATTTATATCAATTCCTCAACTTGAATTTCTTCCATCAGGTGGGTTATATAAATTAAAATTCCAAATTCCAACTGGGAAAGCTCAGGCCTTTCAATCACTCAGGAGACCATTCTACCAAGAGTCCATGTAGAACACACATGGCAGGCTCTATCTATCTATGTATCTATGTATCTATCTATCATCTACTGTTGTTGCTCTGTGATGAATCAGTAAGAAGTTATTTATTTTCTAAAAGTATAAAAACATATACAAAAAGGGACTAACTCTTGGCAAGAATTAAGAGATAGTATCATTATAACAAACATCCCTGTGGGCAAGGCCACTGTAGAGAAAGTATTGCTCCCAAACCATTAATAATCTTACTCACCACTCTGCCCTTTGAACCATATATTTAAAAGAGAGCAGAAAAAAAGTACTAAAGCATATCCTCTTTCTCTAAATCTTATGTAGAAGTGAAACAAAACTTAAAAATGAAAGCTTTGCTTGCTCTTCCTTTTTTTCTTCCTTCCTTTCTTTTTCTTCCTTCCTTCCTTCCTTTCTTTTCTTTCTTTCTTTCTTTCTTTCTTTCTTTCTTTCTTTCTTTCTTTCTTTCTTTCTTTCTAACTTTTCCATATTTTAAGTGTTTTATAATGAATATTATATATTACACAAGTAATAAGAAAGAAGACATATATTTATTTAATGGAAAGGATGATGAAAATCCAACCTAGAGAGTATGATTGAAGCTATAGAAAGTTTACCTGTCATGAATAGAGTTGATATAAAGGTTCACAAACCAGGTGAGAGAGTACTGGTACATGGGATCAATGTTAGCCAGGTCCGCAATGCTAAAGAATAATACTGATGAATGTTTAGCAATGGGTCTATAGCCTTCTCGAGACTCTGCTATTTTGAGTTCTGTTTTTTCTGCAATCTAGAAGAGAAAATTCAAGATTAAGAAATAGAAAATGTGTTTTAATTATATATTTCTCATATAATGAAGTCTATATTTTAAAAAATACCCACCTAACTCAATAACAAAATCATAGAACCATACTTTACAAGAAAGGTTTTTATTATGCTAAAAGCCAGGAAGGAAGGAAGGAAGGAAGGAAGGAAACTGGAGGGAGGGAAGAGGAAAACCAGAGGTTTATAGGTAAAGGTTGTCATTACTCACCAACTATCTCTGTCTTATTTGAGAAATACTATAGATATCAATCTTTGCTTATTTTTTTTGCCTGAGTCTTACATGTATCTACTATAGTCACTAATCCTCTTTTATTTTAGTAGGTTCAAGAGGGAGAGGGAGAGAAAAAGAGAGAGAGAGAATGTACATGTGTATGTTTAGGGTGTCAACACATGTAACAGAACCCAGAACAAAGTTTGGCAGCAAATGTGTCAGAAATGTTGGATGGCTGCTGGTTTTATACAATAAAAATACCTTATTTTCTGGAGGTGGAAGAGGATATGGGGGGATAAATGATGAAAGAAAAAGAAAAAAGATAACCTGTGCTAAAAAAAAAAAAAGAGAGAGAGAGAGAGAGAGAGAGAGAGAACGTAAATAAATAAATAAATCTTTTTCCCAACTAGCTTCTGATATATTTAACTTTTCTAGACTAATAAGGTGTTGTGGACCATTCAGCCTGGTTTCAGGAGTTGTAACCCTCACCCCATGGTGGGCTGTATAAGAGCCCAGGGACCCACTTCATCTGGGTCTGTTCTGTCACAAGGACGTGAGCTACTAAGGAGACAAAGCTTATCTCCCTGGCAGGAGTACTGCTTCTGCCTCATCCATCTCTGGCCCCAATCCTTGGTTGGTTAGTCAATGACGGGTAAGACTCCTCATGGGAGGGACAACCTAAGCCAGACACAACCACTTGGGAAGCCTCATGGAAGGACTGGGGGGGGGGGGCGGCTGCAGCAGAGGATGTGATAGACCCTCACCCCCTGGCTATTCTGACATAGCCCGAGTCCTCATTTCCATCTGGGAGATGTCTCCTGCTTCCTTATCGGCTTAAAGCCTGAAACTGTGGGGATGAGCAGTGCAGCCCTGTACCGGCCAGGATGGCTCGCTGGGTGATAGGGCATAAGAAAGAATTCCTAAAGTCCTGTGAAACCTGCTTTGCTAAGAGTGCTCTCTTTTAAAGGATAAGTGTCCCAGGAGGAAATGAGTATGTCTCCCAAAGTTTGGCAACCCCCTTTCCTGACAAACACTGGCTCAGATTAAGCCCTCAGATTTCTTTGACATGTTAAACCTGTATTCCGGTGTGTTGGAACCCAATAAAAGCCTAATGAGGAAGGGGCTCTGGGTCATTCTCCTCTGAGAGTTTGACCCCTTTCCTCCCCAAGCAGATCTTTTCTTGGTAGTTTTTATTTTCATCTGTGACAAACGGGGGTTCTACGGGCAGAGCCCCCCGAAATAAGGGTGTATATTCAACTACAAAAGAAAAAAAAAATTATCCGAGATAACAACTCTTCAAGACAACAGTCAGTTGATTAAGTTAATATTCTACAGGAAAAATGTGTAGAGCACTTTTCCAATCCACTTTCCCTTCTTTGGAAATGCTGGCCACAGATTCTGCTGAATAAGTGTACCTATGTAGTCATGTTTATATTGAATGATCCCATTTATAGCTGACTCAATTAGGTAGTAGGGATAGAACCAGACCCAAGAGAAGTTAATCAATTATCTCCCCAAATTTTCCCCCCTCTAAGAGCTTCAGAAAATGAACTTAGGTGTCACTGGACAGCAGTACTAAAATTTAATGGAAACAGAGTTGGTTTCTATGGGCTAGAGAAATGTAGGAAGAAACAGACACAAAAGATTTATAGAAGAAATTAGTCTTCAAGTGGAACAGAGAGCAGGGCAACACAACCTTAGAGAAAGAGGAAGAGGCTCAGAGCATAGAAACTTAATGCTTTTCATTTATTCCTTAGGTCTGCACATATAATTGGGAAAATAAAATATCCCCTTGTATGTTTTTTATTTGAGTGGGTTCTTGTTTCTTGCAAACAATTTTTTCCTAAAACTATACAGTAGTAACCACAACTCAAAGTAAGTTCTAAACCTCAATCTTGACTATAAAAATGTAAAATAAAGTTATCAACAATGGAAATTAATGACATTTTATATAAGAAAGCATAATTTTAGTTTTCTCATTTATACCTTCTGATTTTTAAACCTTAATTTGTTTCAGCTATCAGGGGACCCAGCCAGAAAAACATTATGATTTATTAAATTTCTTTCTTTTTATAAGATAAAACACTGGAACCAACAAATACTTATATTTCCTTTCCTCTTTCAGTCTTAATAGAAAATAAGCTGATAAATTCTTCCTATCCTTTCTCGCCTTTGAAAAAACAGTGTCACAGGAGACAATGAGAAGTTGGTTCTGGTCTGATGGACAGGGAGGAAAGGGAAACGTTATCTCAGCCATGGTCCCCAGATAGCAGGCTGCCATAGGATATTACTCTAAGACACTATTCCTTTGGCTCTTCTGAAATAAAAAACAAACAAACAACCCCAAAAAAACAACAATAAAGGAAAACAGTACACCTGAACAGAAAGTCATTACTATCACATTCACAAAACTAAACCCATTCCAAGGGAAAGTATACCTAAGCTATTTAAAAAGTCCTTTACTCCAGAGCTGGGGTACATGTGGTGGGGAGCGGTAGAAGGATGCTAAGCAATTAGTGTAGTTTCTATTTAGGTTTAATTTTTTTAATTGTCCTAATATTAAGATGTGCTTAATTCATTCGATGGACCAAGGAGGATCAAAAGTTCTGAAAATCAATAAAGTTCACCTACAGCAGTCACATCATTTAATTGTGTGACATCATTTGATTGTGTGAACTACTCTTTCTGGGCCCAGTTTTCTTAACTAAGAAATGCAAAAGATAACTGACAGCTAAGGGCTTTTCCACTTACAACACTGTAGGTTTTTGTTAAAATATACATAATATGAAAATACCATTTGGCTGAGGTAGATGAATTTGAAATAAATACATTATTGGCTGTGGACCACTTGTCTTCCTTCCTTCACCTGCCACCCCCCACTCTCATACCTCTCTCTCTGACAAACAAATGACTAGGCAATGTCATAAAAATACATCCTCATTAGTTCCTAGAACCACTGAATGTCCAATTAACCAACAATGACCTCCACACATCTTAAGCTTCAACCAGGAACATAGGCAAGCCTAATTCTCAAATTCAGTTTTTAGGTGAGAGTTAATTAAATTTGGATGAACCTAACTAGTTTGCCTCACCTATGCAATAATAAAAAATATATTTTTAAAACTTTCATTCTAAATTTATTTCTCTGTATAAGATACCATGCAGATCAGATCAAGTTTTGAATAATTCAGCAGTAAGAGATATTTATTCTCTTGAGAGTTTAAAATTAGCTTCTATGTTTTGGTACTTGATGAATTCTTTTTCTTTTCTAGTAAGTCTAGTATACATACACAGCACTTTCTTAAGGCACTGAGAGCACATTGGATTCTGAAGAATCAAAAGATTTCTAGGATTCTTGCTTTACCTGCTGTTTCTTTGTGATCTCATTAGACATTATTTTAGCAGAGTCTAAGATTTTAATTGCACTTTCATCTTCTAAAATGTTCCCTTCTGAAGATGATAATGTTTGCAAAATATTTTTCTCTATATCTTTTAGCTGTTTCTTATTAGCGGCAGACTGAAGAATAAGAACATTTCTTTCTTCTTCTAATTCTGGCCTAAAAGATAAAAACATTTAGTCTAAATTTATAGTATTTTATCTAAATTTATATTTAAATATTAGATATCACAATATCATAGACATTTAAATAATTTTGTACGCATGTAACATAAACTAAAATGATTAATCTCTTTATCCTAACCTAAGGAAAAAAATTACTTTCATTCAAATAATAATTTGAGAAATTCAAGCAAAAAGGCATTAATTGTATATGTGTAAAACATGGCAATAACATGTACTGTGATAAGTGTAAGAATACATTAAGCTTATTCATACAGCTTGGCCAGTTTTGTAAGAATAAGGACTGGAGGAAACTCAGAGTATGAAACTTCTTACTTTTTCTTAGCTTTGTCATATTCAGTCTCATTTTCATTGTTTCTTCTACACTAGCAGACATAGAAAGGATGACTTGTCATACAAGTGACTCTTCAAGTAAAAGACAAAATTGGCACAACATCATAACAAAGGTGGTATGAAACTTTAAAATAACTTAATTCACCATGTTATAGAATGCTAAGACATGGTTCTCTCTTGGATATGATGTGTGTGAGATTGAAATACTGGAAATAACAAAAGTACCTCATAGTTACATATTTTCACTTATAATTTGATGTCATGTAATAGACTACTTGATATTGTTATATTAAGTTTCAAGTGGAATCAAAGATTTCCTTCAGGAATCAATTCTTTATCAATAGCCCTTCCAGGTATATTTTTTTATTAAAAAAAATAAAACATGCTAGTAATGAAAAAATACATAAATCATGCAGAAAATAATATTAATTACCTATAATTTTAACATCTGAGGGGATGATCACTGTTAACATTCTGTTGCATTCCTTCCCTACCTTTTTAATATAGGCATGGACAATTTTTGTATTCATGCAAAATGTTACCCCTCCTGTATATAGTTTAGTGTCCTGCTTTTTTGTTCTTATACTAAGTATTTTCTTATTAACATCCTGTATATGTCTTTGAACACAGTTCTGATTTTGTCCATACCATAAATTCTTAGGGGTAAAATTTTTTCAGCTCAAGCAATCAGATACATGTCAGAAATTATGGCCTAATGTTTGAATCTACTATACATGTTAAAACACCAATATAATACAGTTGACATAACTTACTTGTTCTAGAATGACTATTTTAAAAGATTATATTATTTAGTTTCTAATAACAAAATATAAAATTTGACAAGGTTTCAAAATAATCACATAACAAAAGTATTGATGGCCTACAAGTATTCCTCGCTAGACCATTTGGAAGCATCTGAGAAAATACATACCTCTCCTTTGCAACAACAATACCTAATAACTGATCTTCAAGTCCTTCTGGAGTTATCATGAAATTGAGTAAAGACAGTTTTGTAGCTAGCTCTGGCATATAGTGTGGATTTCTCAGTTTTGTGGTGATATAAAACTTGAAATCAAAGGAATACTCAATAATAACCTCACCAAGCCTGATGCAGTCAACACCACCTATATTTCAGAAAACAAATGCACAGAAAGTAAGCCAAATTTGCATAGCCCCTCCCCCTATGTTAAGGCCTTTCCCAGATTACATGTAATTTAAAGTAGAATACAGATATGACAAAAGTCACAGACACAGAGGCAAGTAAGCAATTATACAGCAGGACTCATTAATTCTTGGGAAGTATAAGATATTTTTCTCTGGTTGTGGAGCCTTCTAAATTAGGGTTACTTTTGATCTTACTTCCTCTATCAATTTTGAATCATGATTCCAAAGCTATTTGTATGTGACGAAAGCTCTGAAAAGTACTAGAGTTTGGAAGAGATAAAATTTTTATAACCAGAAAAATACGAGGTGGACAATGTTTACCTAAAGTCAACTTTGGTCCACATTAACCATTATTATTAACAATAGTGGACTTTGTGTGAACCATGGTCATATGATACAGCAATTTCAGGCTGGCTTCAACTTCTTTATGTTCTCTACTGAACAACAATCTGGATAACAGGGATTAAGGCAGTAAAGGGAGGGCAACATTCATTCTCAATACTTGTTCTAAATCTTCTTTCACACATAACAATGACACAGAAGTTCTGAGCTATTAACCTTATTACTAAATTTATTCAATGTTTTTTCTGCCTCAAAGATAGCCTCAAAGATATTCTAATCATCTTTCAGTTCTATAACTGAAAATATTAATTGATTTCTACCTTGTTTAAAAGTTTGTCTAAGTAGTAAAGGCTCCAAAGATGGATCCAGTTCTTCACCAACATTTTCTAACAGAAGCGGATTTCCAAACTGAATACAGTTCTCCAGTGTTCTCATATAATCTGAATCTGACAGTTTAATAACACTAAGCTGATTTTCTTTTTCAGAGTTTTTGATCCACTTATTGGCTTGACCCTGAGGGTCAATCATTAAAGGCCTAGAATATAATAAGAGAAATTCTGAGAAAAAAAAAGATATTCACATTTCTTTAAAATTATATAATTTAAATAATAAACATCACTATTAATTTGTAAAAATACAATCTTTCACATATATTATCAGGGTTAATCTTTACAAAAGTGCTGTGAGAAAACAATGAAATGGAGGTTTTTTCTCATTTATTTTTGAAATGAAAAAATGTAGTCTCAGGGAGTACATGCCCAAGGTTCCATGGTTACAAAATTAGTTCGATGTCAGAAGTAGGATGTTATGATCCCATAAGCTGTGTTCTTTCCAATATAACACACTGCCTTCGAGGTAATTTTTTAAAAATCCTCACCTGAGGACATGCTTATTGATTTTTATAAAGAGGGGAAGGGAAGGAGAGAGGGAGAGAGACATCAATGTGAGAGAGGAGCATCAATTGGTTGCCTCTCACACATGACTCAAATGGGAACCAAATCCACAAACTTGCATTTCCTGGATAATGTTCCAATCAAGTTATACCAGCCAGGGCTTAAGGTATTTTTAATATATGACATGTTAACTTAACATAAAAAATAATTCTATTTACTTGTTAAAAAATTAAAGTAAGACTCCCGGCCAAGATGGAGGTGTAGGTGGACACACTATGCCTCCTCTCGAAACCAAAATTAAGGACAACAAAGATTTAGAAACAAGAAAACAACCAGAACTGATAGAAAATTGAACTGTACGGAAGTCCAACAACCATTCATCTAGAACAGTAAGAGGGGAGGAGTCACAGCAGGAAAAAGTGGAAGTGCAGACCTGGCATGCAGGCAGCAGTGGCTAGCAGACCCCGGGCACAGGGTGGCAATCGTGCAGACCTAGTGAGGCCGCACAAGGTGGCTGGCTGACCAGGTGGTCTAATATTTGTGCACAGATAATCCAGGCAAAGGGGAGGTGGCGGAAGAAACTGGAATCTAAGAGAATGTGGAGCAAGCACCATTGTTCTCTCTCAGACCCTGGCCCCACGTACAGCGTCACAACTCAGCTACTCGGCTGACCCACCCTGGGGAACACCTAAGGCTCCAACCCTCACTATGTAACAGCCGAGACCAGACCAAAACAAAACAAAACAACACCAAAAAAGGCTTAAACTGGAGAACAAATCAAAGCCCCAGAGCCAATTCCTCCAAGCGATGAAGACATAGTCAACCTATCAGATGCACAGTTCCAAGCCCTGGTGATCAGGATGCTCACAGAATTGGTTGATTTTCCTCACAAATTAGATGAACAAATACAGGCTACAATACATGAAATGAAGGAAACACATGGGGAACCAATAGAGATGGGAGGAAAACTGGGACTCTGTTGCGGACCGTTCAGCCTGGTTTCAGGAGTTGTAACCCTCACCCCATGGTGGGCTGTGTAAGAGCCCAAGGGACCCACTTCATCTGGGTCTGTTCTGTCACAAGGATGTGACCTATTAAGGAGACAAAGCTTATCTCCCTGGCAGGAGCACTGCTTCTGCCTTACCCATCTCTGGCCCCATAGCTTGGTTGGCAGTCAATGACGGGTAAGACTCCTCATGGGAGGGGAACCTAAGCCAGATGCGACCACTTGGGAGGCCTCATGGAAGGACTCGGGGGGTTGCAGCAAAGAGGATGTGATAGACCCTTGCCCCCCGGCTATTCTGACATAGCCCGAGTCCTCATTTCCATCTGGGAGATGTCTCCTGCTTCCTAATCAGGCTTAAAGCCTGAAACTGTGGGGGTGAGCGGTGCAGCCCTGTCCTGGCCTGGTCAGCTCCATGGGTGATCCGGACATAAGAAAGAATTCCTAAAGTCCTGTGAAACCTGCTTTGCTAAGAGTGCTCTTCCTGAGGTGACAAGTGTCCCAGGAGGAAATGAGCATGTCTCCCAAAGTCTGGCAACCCCCCTTCCTGACAAACACTGGCTCAGATTAAGCCCTCAGATTTCTTTGACATGTTAAATTTGTATTCCGGTGTATTTGAGCCCAATAAAAGCCTAGTGAGGATGGGGCTCTAGGTCATTCTCCTCTGAGAGTTTGACCCCTTTCCTCCCCAAGCAGAAGATGTCTTGGTAGTTTTTACTTTCATCCGTGACGGAGGGATGGGGCTCTGTGGGCGGAGCCCCCCACATCTGGCACCCAGGACAGGGTCCCCCACAGGACTCAAATCAATGGAGTGGACCAGAAAGAAGAAACAAACAGGCAAACAGAAAACAAGGAAGAAACAAGAATTCAAAAAAATGAGGAGAGGTGTAAGAACCTCCGGGACCTCTTTAAACATCCCAACATCCGAATCATAGGGGTCCCAGAAGGGGAAGAAGAAGAGCAACAAGTGGAAAACGTATTTGAACAAATAATAAAGAAGAACTTTCCCAATCTGGCAAAGGAAATAGACTTCCAGGAAGTCCAGGAAGCTCAGAGAGTCCCAAAGAACTTGGACCCAAGGAGGAACACACCAAGGCACATCATAATTCCATTAGCCAAGATTCAAATGAAGGAGAGAATTCTAGAAGCAGCAAGGGATAAGGGGACAGTCACCTACAAAGGAGTTCCCATCAGACTGTCAGCTGACTTCTCAAAAGAGACCTTCCAGGCAAGAATGGGCTGGAAAGAAGTATTGCAAGTCATGAAAGGCAAGGACCTACATCCAAGATTGCTCTATCCAGCAAAGCTTTCATTTAGAATGGAAAGGCAGATAGAGTGCTTCTCAGATAAAGTCAAGTTAAAGGAGTTCATCATCACCAAGCCCTTATTCTATGAAATGTTAAGGGGACTTACCTAAGAAAAAGAACATAAAAAACATGTATAGTAAAATGACAGCAAACTCACAATTATTAACAACCACACCTAAAACAAAAACAAAACAAACTAAGCAAAGAACAAGAACAGGAACAGAACCACAGAAATGGAGATCACATGGAGGGTTAGCAACAGGGGAGTGGGAGGAGGAGAGAGGGGAAAAAGGTACAGAGAATAAGTAGCATAGATGGTGGGTAGAAAACAGGCAGGGGGCAGGCAAGAATAGTGTGGGAAATGTAGAAGCTAAAGAACTTATGACACATGGACATGAACTAAAGCGGGGAATGTGGGTATGGGGGGGGGTGCAGGGTGAAGGGGAATGATGGGGGAGAAATGGGACAACTGTAATAGCATAATCAATCAAATATATTTTAAAAAATTACAAATATAATTGGAAAATTGAGTTGTTTTGTCCATCAGAGAGATAAGACCATGTGATGGTATTCATATTCCAAGTATGGTATGAAAGTAATTCTAGTCTACATTTGAGGTCTTTGGACAGTCTGAAGAGAAAAGCATTGTCAATCTATGCTTCTGACAGAGGTAGTATTTTGGGGAAAACAAAGCTTTACTGTTAAGTAGTCAGACTGATGTGTTAATAAACCATACTAAAGCAGTACAGTATTTTCATCATGGTTAAAAAGCAAGTCAGAATTTGAGATATAGACACTAAATGAAGTATTTGAAGATGGTAGTTATAAAAACTAATATTTATTGAGCACTTATAGTCTAAGTACTTTCTCACAACATTCCTATGAGGTAGGAATTATTATCTTCTTTTACAGATGAGGGACCTGAGGCATTGAGAGATTAACTAAGTTACCAAAATCTTAACATAGAAAGTGATAGAGGAAAATTTGTTTTTTTAAATATATTTTATTGATTATGCTATTACAATTGTCCCATTTCTCCCCCATCATTCCCCTCCACCCTGTGCTCCCCCCACCCATATTCCCCCCCTTTAGTTCATGTCCATGTGTCATAAGTTCTTTAGCTTCTACATTTCCCACACTATTCTTGCCCTCCCCCTGTGTATTTTCTACCCACCATCTATGCTACTTATTCTCTGTATCTTTTCCCCCTCTCTCCTCCTCCCACTCCCCTGTTGCTAACCCTCCATATGATCTCCATTTCTGTGGTCCTGTTCCTGTTCTAGCTGTTTGCTTTTGTTTTAGGTGCGGTTGTTAATAGCTGTGAGTTGGCTGTCTTTTCACTGTCATATTTTTATCTTCTTTTTCTTAGATAAGTCCCTTTAACATTTCATATAATAAGGGCTTGGTGAAGATGAACTCCTTTAACTTGACCTTATCTGAGAAGCACTTTATCTTCCCTTCCATTCTAAATAAAAGCTTTGCTGGATAGAGCAATCTTGGATGTAGGTCCTTGCCTTTCAAGACTTCAAATACTCTTTCCAGCCCCTTCTTGCCTGGAAAGTCTCTTTTGAGAAATCAGCTGACAGTCTGATGGGAACTCCTTTGTAGGTGACTGTCCCCTTATCCCTTGCTGCTTCTAGAATTCTCTCCTTCATTTGAATCTTGGCTAATGGAATTATGATGTGCCTTGGTGTTTTCCTCATTGGGTCCAAGTTCTTTGGGACTCTCTGAGCTTCCTGGACTTCCTGGCAGTCTATTTCCTTTGCCAGATTGGGGAAGTTCTTCTTTATTATTTGATCAAATAAGTTTTCCACTTGTTGCTCTTCTTTTCCCCCTTCTGGTACTTCCATAATTCTGATGTTGGGATGTTTAAAGATGTCCTGGAGGTTCCTAAGCCTCTCCTCATTTTTTTGAATTCTTGTTTCTTCCTTGTTTTCTGTTTGGTTGTTTGTTTCTTCCTTCTCGTCCACTCCATTGATTTGAGTCCCAGTTTTCCTCTCATTTCTATTGGTTCCCCATGTGTTTTCCTTCATGTCACGTATTGTAGCCTGCATTTTTTTCATGTAATTTGTGAGCAAAATCAGCCGATTCTGTGAGCATCCTGATCACCGGGCTTTGGAGTGTGCATCTGATAGGTTGGCTATCTCTTTGCTGCTTAGAGGAATTGGCTCTAGGGATTTCATTTGTTCTCCAGTTTCAGCCATTTTTGGTGAGTTTTTTTTTTTTATTTTTTTATTTGGTCTGGTTGAGTCTGTTATGTAGTGAGGGGTGGAGCCTTAGATGTTCCCCAGGGTGGGGCAGCCCAGTGGCTGAGTTGTGATCCTGCATGTGGGGGTGGGGTCTGAGAGGGAACAATGGCATTTGCTCCACTCTCTCTTATATTTCAGTCCCTTCCGCCACTTCCCCTTTGCCTGGATTATCAGTGCACGAATGTGGGACCACCTGGGCAGCCAGCCGCCTTGCACAGCCTCACTGGGTCTGCACAGTTGCCACCCTGTGCCCGGGGTCCGACAGCCGCCGCCTCTGGGCCTAGGGTCTGCCAGCCGCCTGCACACTTGGGAACCGCCAGCCACTGCTGCCTGCGTTTCCGGGTCTGCACCTCCACTTTTTCCTGCCATGACTCTGCCCCTCTTACTGGTCTGGATGAATGGTTGTTGGACTTCCTTACAGTTCAATTTTCTATCAGTTCTGGTTGTTTTCCTGTTTCTAAATATTTGTTGTCCTTAATTTGGTTGTGAGAGGAGGTACAGTGTGTCCACCTATGCCTCCATCTTGGCCGGAAGTCCTGATAGAGGAAAATTTGAATCCAAATATCCTGACACTGGTATCTGCACTGCTCTCGACCACTGCACAATATTATAAACAGACAAACTTCTAGAAATTATGAGGAAGCCGAACAAGGATTGATTAATTATAAGCTATGGTTCTAGCAGCATGATTAGCTAAATAATCTAAAAATCATCCAGCTACCTAGTTCAGTGTATCCAATAGTGGTTAAAATATGACATTTTAAAAATACATAGGTGATATGAATTTAAGAGATATATACATACACAATAGAAACATCCAGTAAAACATAGGTGCTAGAAATAGAGACCAAACTGAATTGTAGAACAGTAAGTGTGTGAGCTGAAATAGTAGCTAACCTTGGAGAGAGTGTTAGTTCTAATAACCTAGGGGCTCCTTTTATCCATATGTGCAAAAAGAACTGAGTCCCTGTAATAAGCTTAAACCCACAAAACACTTAGTGAAAGCATAACTAGAAAAAAATTCAACTCTATGCGTTTGGAGACAGGAATGAAGTGTTTTGATTCCTGTCTCATTTGCCACTGGGTAAAAGTCCCCTGAGAATCTGTAACCATGGGCCTACATTTCACAGGTGCAGGGTGCAAGTTTACACGATCTACATAACCCAGGAAACTTCAAGCTGGGAAAATAACGTGTATTGGGCTGAAATTATGCCTGGGAATCCTGGAAGAAGTAAGGGCAAAACACACATTGTAGCTGGAGCAAGAGCAAAGGAAAAACTCAACCCCCGGGTGAGGGTTGGGGGGCTTGGAACAGAAAAATATCTTGGTCTAAAAATATTATACCTTTATCAACTTTTACAAAGTAGAGATCTCACTCTAGGATAAGGGTGGGAAACTGCTGTTGAAGACCAACCACAGGTATAAGGCAGAATTAAGCGGTCATGGGAAGGAGGGACAGAAAGGCTGAAAAAGTCCTATCCTGAAGGTCCATGTACACAGGGCCTTCCTAAGACTGACTAAGAAACAGAGTAACAGAGAACTCCCACTCTGCCCCCCAAACAAGTAACACATAGTACCAAGCAACAGCAATCTACCTCCAGGCTAAGAGCAAAAATGTAGAGAGAGACCCCCTCTGTGTCGGGGCATTCAGGTGCTTGCCTTCTTTTGTGTCTTTGAATGTGATCACAGTTAGGGTGTAATTTAATTTATTTTTTATAATGGTAGCCATTTATGGCAGCACATCCTTTCCTCACTGATGTGTAATGCAACTTTAATGTATTTCATATTCCAAAAGAATATCAAAATTTTCAGTATAGTTTAAAAGGCAGTGAATGTGATATCCTATTCTACATTTTACTTAACATAGTAATTAAGAACAAAGATTTGGAAGTAAAATTGCCTGGGTTCAAATTCTGACTCCATCATTGATTAGCTCAGTTAGTTATTTTACTAAATTTCAAATTACTAAATCACTCTGGGTCTAAATTTCCTCATCTGTAAAATGGAATAATAATAATAATAATAATAATAATAATAATAATACCTAACTCACTCATAGGAGTTTGTGTGGATATAGGACACTTATAAAAGTAGTACCTCATGAATATAAGAGCTCAATAGTACCTATCACGGTATGTCTGAGATACTGTCCCATGAAAAGACTTTTAAAATTAGATGACAACATGAGGAGATTACCACTCATAGGACACTATTTCTCAGATGAGAGTAATTTTCCAAGTTTTTCAAAGTGATACAAATGAAAGGATAACAATAAAAACCATTTGGAATATTCATATAATCACCACACTATTGATAGCAATTTTAAAAGATATCCATGAAATTGCATAAAGTATAGTTATAGCATCTTTTTTTTTCTTTTTTCTTTTTTTTTAAACCTCCAAATGAGTCATTTATTTATTTTTTTTAATTTTTTTAAAATCAGTATTTTTTAATTGTTGATATTGTACAGTTTTCTGTCTTTTACCCTGCCCCAGCCCACCACCCCAGCCCTCCCCACCTTCCTCCCATTTCCACCCCCCATAGTTTTTGTCCATGAGTCCTTTATACTTATTGCTCTAAACCGTTCCCCTTTTCCACTGAAATTCCCTCCCCTCCCACTCTGGACACTGTCAGACTGTTCTCAAATTCAGTGTCTTTGTTTAAGTTATAGCATCTTGAAAGTGGGTAGAAATACCTAGTTAAAATAAAGACATTGAATAGCCCAAAACTGGAAACAGCCTAAGTGTCCATCAATAGGAGAATGTATTAACAGTGATACATTCATACAATGGAATACTACTCAGCAACAAAAAATAGCAACATATGTTGTGTGGAAGAAACCTTCACAAATGAGTATGTACAGTATGATTTGTTTAAATGAAGTTCTAGAATAGGCCAAACTAATCTATATTGGAAATAATTAAAATAAAAAATTTCCTATGGTGAGTGTGGGAATTTACTGAGAAGGGACATAAGAGAACTTCCTGGGAGTCATGTGCTATATCTTGACAAAGGTTTGGGTTGCACAAGTGTATACTTTTGTATACACTTTTTAAAGAACTCATGGAATGGTGTTCTTAAATTTTGTATATTACATGGTCTGAAATTTCACCTCAAAAGAAAAAAACATAAATAATATTGAACATTAGTTAGTGATATTCATGGCTGAGGTATTGGGGAAAGGGTATCCATGTCTGCTACTTAGGATGCAACACATAAAAAAGGATGAGTTGACAAATGGACAGAGGGATGGATAAATATTTGATCAAGCAACAAGAATAATAAAATGTTAATGTCAGGATCTAGGTAGCTATTGGGTGCTTACTCTAAAATCCTTTAAACTTTTCTCTATGTTTAAAAGCTTTCAAATATAATAATTGAAAAATAAATATACTTTATGTTACTTACCAACGCCTGGAGTTATTAACAATCACTCCATTATCTATGGAGAAAGTATCTCTTGGTAATCCAGCAATATTCCAAGCTCTAATTTTTACTGGATCACCTAGGGTCTTACTCAGTGAGAACTCCTCTGAACATGGGATTTTTTTCTCCTGTAAGAAATAAACAGATATCTAATATTTTCTTTTACCTTCTTGATTGAAATATATTAAAAATTAAAATATTGATTTGTTATTAGATATTATTTAATAACTCTAAGGAAGAGGAAAAAACTGAATTGAAAGTTGAACTATTAGAGGGATAAAAGCATAGCACAGGAAATATTGTTAATAATATTGTAAAAACTACATACAATGTCAAGTGGATATTAGACTTATTGGGGCGATCACCTTGTCAGTTACATAAATGTCTAACTGCAATGCTGTACATCTGAAACTAACATAATATTGAATGTCAACTGTATTTGAAAATTAAAAAAATTAAGAGAAAGTAAAAAATAAAATAGAAAAAGAAAGTTGTACCATGAAATACTTTACTGATCAAACAAGAAGGAAAAAAAAATCTCACATTTTCAGTTATTTCTTCCCTTCTCTGTACTTATTATTATCATCCCCCCTCCCAATACCCCAACTTGTACTTCGAATGGTCTAGAAAGGAACTTATAAAATATAAAACCATTACCTTGCACAACACGCTCCAATTTTCTACACATGTTTGTCGAAAGCCAGAAGTGAAAGCACCAAGGTAGGCTATTACTCCTGCTGATACCAAGACATCACCAGTCAAATTTTCATATACTATCTGAAGGTCATTTGCTGCTTGAGACCACCTGTGAGATAAACCAAAGTCAAAACAGCCTCACAATAGAGAATGATGCAAGTAATTGAAAGGGCAAGGGGTTTCTAGTCCAAATTCTGTAACAAAAAACCACAAAATATTGGGCACTTGCTTATCTATAAAATGAGGATGTTGGGTCTCTTCTATCTCTAATGTGCTTTAACACATATCTATGTTACATAAATAACAATCAACCTTTCATTATTAGAATATTAGGGTTTTTGTGAGGGTTTTTTTTTTTTTTTTTGCAGGATTTGGAGTAGATTGCCCCACCCCTCACCCCCCCACATTTTGTCTAATCATTTTCATCAGAATGATTTGGTCTAGTGGCCCTGCTGTTTGGTTCAGTATTTATTGTTAGTCTGTAAAACAGAAATGTTTGCAATTTATTACCCCAAATTAAATTTAAGTTGTAGAGAAGTTACATACTATTGCTAGAGTTGATATTTTCCATTTAATGAAAACTGTACAATAAAAATTACATTCCAAAACTATCTAATCTGCACTACAAAGTCAAAGGCACATTACTTTATCATGCTATTCCTTCAACAAATGTCATTAATCAATGAGATAGCTGGTTGGTCAGTACAAATAAATAATTAAAATAAAGCTAACTGGCTTTGTTAGATCAAACCAGTTGCACCTTCTTTGAAATAAACTTCAACAAAATGAGACATACTTTACTGCCCCCCAATATTTTAGTATGAAAAATTTTGAACATATGTGTAAAACTGGAAAGAATTGTACAATGCTTACTCACATACCATTTAGATTAAAAATTATCATTTCCTCTACTTGGTTCTCTCTCCCTTTTAAAAGAAAAACATTTGAAAGCAAGTTGCCAACAACATCCTTTGACACTGATATTTGGTTTGAAAAAGACTGGCCAGGTGCCCACATTTTCAACCAGCTTTTTTAAAATCAGTAATCATAATAAATATCCAAAGAAAGTCACATATTCAAGCCTAACATTCTTAAATGTTAAAATGAGCAGAAATCTGACCTTGATTTTTCTCCACCCAGTCCTCCAATTAGTTGGGAGGCTCTTTCAAGTTTCTTAGCACAGAGTTCCACCTGATCTTCTAAACGAGCCTTTTCCTCAGTCTTCTCAGTAAATGTCCTTTGTAAACTTTCCAAATGATGTTCAACTTCTGCCAGTTCTGCTCTTTTCTCATTCAAGAGCTCCATTGTCTCAGCTAAGGACTTCTGAGCTTCTGATAAGCGGGCTTTCTTAGGAGCTACTACCTATTTGGAAACAATATATGCAGGTGTGATGTGTACTCTGTAAAACTGACATCTAATATAATCCTTTATAGATATTATGGATTAAAATGTTTATTGTTATACATACACTAGTTACATATAATAACAAGTTATACAAAATGAACATTTTACCTTAAATCTTACATTATTTATACACAAATTTAACAATATTTATATATTATGTAAAATATATAAATCATTCTAAACCAGCACACTGTCATATATAAAACAGATAAATTATTCTGGACTAACAATGTCACATTATGTAGCAAAAATGGCACAATATATACCAAAATGTCTCTAAATGTAAGTTGCCATTGAACTGTTGCCAAAAGCAGAGAAAAACATGTGGCAGAATTATAAGTATTTAAAATACATGAATGTGCTTTTTTGTTGTTGTTCGTTGGGGTTTCTTTTTGTTTTGGTTTGGTTTGTTCTTTGCATTTCCAAGTCTGTAATCTTCTTCCCAATCAGGTAAGGCATACATTTGCCTTGTTTGGGGGGAGGAAGGGGTAGGGGTGCTGGGGGGAGATTAAGACTATGATAGAAATACAAAGAAAAAGAAAGCCTTGATGTTCAGTTTCACTACCAACATTGAATTATCCTCAGCAAACCTTGAAAAGAAGCATTTTGTTTAGAGAAAAAGGATTTCCTAAAGTTCTAATTTTACTATGCTCATTAATATATCAAGAAAGGGGTTTGCCAAGCCAAATAGAAACAGACTTGTAGATACAGAGAACAGACTGACAGCTGTCAGAGAGGAGGGGAGGTCAGGAGGCTGGGTGAAAAATGTGACGGGATTAAGCAGTACAAATTGGTAGTTGCAAAATATCCACAGACATGTGGATTGCAGCATGGAGAATATAGTCAATAATGTTGAGATAATGGGGTATGGGGCCAGGTGGGTGCTTGGGACAGCCCTGGGTGACCACTTGTAGAGTGCATGGTTTTCCCCTTCACTTTGCTGTAGATCTGAAACTGGTGTACGATGCTACTGAATGCAAACTGTTTGGGAAAAAAAAAAAAAAAAGAATGGGGGTTTCAACTTTATCATTGAGTATACTATAAGTCATAGGTAAAAAGAATTTAGCAGATGACCAAAAAGAGTATGTGCATTTAAAAGAAGGGACACCTAAATCTTCTGCCAAGAATGAAGCTGAAGGTAAAGGGGGAGGAGGGAGGCAAGGTATCAGACACCGAATGGCCCACTTTCTCTCCTGTGAGATGGAATCCTGAAGGGGAATATGTTAAAGAAATAGAAAGCAGGAAGCTTCACTTTCTACTTTTGACTTCAGAAGACATCCAAGATAAAATTAATTTTATTTCTTTAACAGGTGTATACAGGTCTACTTCCCTGAAACTAACAAAGTTCCTAACTCTCTATAGGCACATGTATGTTACTAGGAATATTTTCCCAATCATTACAGCCTGATCATTCATTCCATATCGTGAAGTTGTTCCGAACACATTACAATGTATTTTTACCTGCCTTTTTCATTTATATATCCTGCTATCCTAGATAGAATTTTGCAAGCTACAAAGGACAAGGCCAGTGTTTTCCCAATCCTTTGTTAGCCAAATTTACAAGATACTCTTAAAGAGAGTATCATACTAGCCCCAACCAGGTTATGTCATATGCAAGTATTTTCTTCCACTACTAGGTACTCGATATCTGATGTTTATGCTATGGCAGGACAAATTTTTGCTTGTAGCACTTTTAGAAAAGTCTTAACTAGCAAATATATGCATAGATTTTAATCTCTGGGAATATTTTAATAAAAAATAGATGTGCTGATTGATCCTCAAAATACCTTTGCAACTCTGTCATATACTTCCATAGCCATGATCCATTTACACAGACCCTCAGCAGCAGAAGAAGCTTTAGCAACCTTAGGGGGGTCAAACTCAGGGTTTGTTAAATATTCACCACGAATCTTCTGCATAACAGTCACCTACACAACAAAGATTTAGATCTTAAAATTTCAATAAATTGTACAATCATAAGATGAAAAAATAATCATAAATAGTAAAAACATTGTGTAAAAAGCTATGTTGTTTTTAAAAACAAGTCAGTACTTTGAGATAATTTTAAAATAAGCATAATTAAAGCAGAAATACAAGTAATTTGTGAGCAAAATATGCAAAATTATGACAGATATTGAGGAAAAAATACTTCTTCTAAAAACATTAAAAGGCATGCTGGTTGAGAAAACATGGAAACAAGAGAAAAGGTTAATTATACACTAATAAAAAAAGTTCAAATGGGAAAAATGCATTATACTTTATATCACATAAATTATTTATTAATAAACTATCATAAGACAGAGAACTCTTTCGTGTCAATAATACACTAAAACAGTAATTTATTAAATGACTATCAATGGTCTGAAAGAGGCATGGGTCTATGCATTACAAGAATTCATAAAATAGTCATTAACAGGTAAAATATTCTTTTATTTGTTATGTTAATCCAAAATGGAAAATCTTCTTATATTCTATATAGTATTACATAATGTTAAAGATTTTTCACATCTCAACAAAGTTACATTTACAAAAAAAACCAATGAAACTCACTGGAATGTTGTCCTTATCATATTCTCTCAAATCTCTTAAGAAATTCATATCTCCCAGAAGTTTTTTGCTAGGTCCCCAGTAATCTAATATCTGTAAATAAAATTTTGCAAGCTTATTAAATGTGCAATTAAAGATGCTCACTATAAAATTTTTCTTCTTGAAGTTTAAGACATATTTTCTTCAGAGAAACTATATACTTTCAAAATATCAAGTTTTATCTTCTTGGAAATAAAGAGACTCCTCTCCCAAAAAGCATGTTATACATATCAAATATTTAAAATATGAACATGAACTTATATATTAAACTTATAAAAATTAAACATTGAAAGATAAATGATATGATTATTTCTCTTTAGAAAATAAGGTAAGCAACTAGTATAAACACCATCAAAATTTCATGTTTATTATTTCAACTTTTATTTTTATTTATTTTTAACTCTTTCAAACCAGAAAGGTAGCGCTATATACTGAAAGTTTCTGTTCCTGTCCCCCTAAATTCATATATTGAATTCTAATCCCCAATGTAATAGCATTTAGGTCTTTGGGAGGTGATTAGCTCATGAATGGGATTATTGTCCTTATAGGAGAAAATCTAAGAGAGCTCCCTTTCTCTTCCACTATGTGAGGACACAGCAAAGAAGTCATCTATAAACCAGTAAACAGACTCTAAATCTACTGGAGCCTTGATTTTGGACTTCCCAGGCTCCATTACCTTGAGAAATAAAGTTCTATTGTTTATAAGCCAGCCAGTCTATGTAATTTGTTATAGAAGTCCAAATGAAATAAGACAGGTAGCAAATATTTTTCTTATTAACAATTTACCTAGGTTTCCTAAGTAAAATAAGGAAGAAAAAACAAAGATTATACATTGTTCTCCCAGTTATAAGATAAAGTGCATGGTACTTACTTGTGCTAGTGAAAGATATTAAACAACTAGCTGAACATTCTTTTTCCTACTTCTAGAAGCCTGATAGAGGTGTATGGTATATGAGCTTGAGTGTGAGTGTGTGTGTTACGTGCACATGAAAATAACTTGGTAAGGTAAAAGCCTATTTATTTTCTTTATTATCTCAAAGAAGGATAGAATGACACACACACACAAAATCCCAATTCTCCAGTTCAGGGATACAAACCCAGGTATTGTAAAAATCTGAAAGGAAAATAAGTCTAGCCCTGACTGGTATGGCTCAAATGGTTGGAGCATTGTCCTGTACACCAAAAGGTCATAGGCACATGCATACTTAGATTGCAGGTTTCATCCCAGGTAGGGGTAGGGACACATGTGAGAGATCAATGTTTCTCTCTCTCTCCCTCCCTTCCTCTCACCTCTCTCTAAAATCAATAAGCATGTTCTCGGTTGAAGAAAATAAAAAGATTAAATTTCTGGAGAATTTCCATCCTTACGATTTCAAGTCTCTTCTTTCAAATCATAGCATGTCTATTCAACATTTCCTTTCCCCTATTTTTAATTGGGTTATTCACCTTTTCATTACTGAGTTTTATTGTTATTGATACTTATATATTCTGGATACTATACTCATCAGATATATGGTGTGCAAATATTTTCTTTCATTTTGTGAGTTATTTTTAAATTTGCTTAATAGTGCCCTTTGAAGTACAAGTTTTTAATTCTGATGAAATTTTATTTATCTAATTTTTCAGTTTTTTGTGCTTTTGTTATGTCTAAGAAAGCATTGCCTAATCGAAGGTCACAAAGATTTATACCTAAGATTTCTTTTTTTTGTCAATCAAATGCCCAAAATGGTATCTTGTGAAATTTTAAAGGATGAATCTAAAGTTTACCTAGCAGAGAAAATGCACATGAAGGAACCAAGAAATGAATTAAGAACAATGAAGAAGTTTTTGCCTACCAGATATTGACACATTTTATAATGCCATAGCAACTTAAACATTTTGATGTTGGTACTCAAATAGACAACTTAATAAAAGAATACAGCAACAACAACAAAAAAAGAATAAAAAAAGAAAATAAGTCTTTAACTTTAGGATGGAAGCTATGTCTTCTTTTTTAAGGGATGTGGCCTTGAATAATAATTTTCTATAACAGCTAACATTTATTGTGAGCTTACTGTTTGTGAAGCTTTATACATAAGAGCTTCATATGTATTAACTAATCCAATCCTCACATTAACTTTATGAGGCAGGTACTATGATAACCCTCTTTTTACAGAATTTCACAGAGATTAATCATCTTGCCCAAGGTCACATTGCCAATGAGTCTGGGATTTCTGACAAGACATTCTGGCTCCAGAGTACATGCTTTTAACAATTTCACTATACTGTAACAGCAGAATTTTGAATGCTCAGAAATAATGCCTAATGTGGTTATAAGGGTCCGGCACAAATTACATCCCCTTTTTATTACAAACTCTCTTATTACAAAATCATGGGCATGTAATTCTATAACATAATAATATCACGTTCAAGCATATCATATGACATTTTAGGTGAAATGTTCAAATTAAAACTATAAAGTATCACACTCATATTATTACCCTACCAACCACACTAAGCTGGCATTACTTCTGCTGGACCCTGTATATCAGATTCTTGAGACTCTTAGCTGGAAAAGCACAGAAATCTCATTGTTCATTCAATCCCATCCCCACGGTAGTGGAGAATCCTACTTTATTATTATTATTATTATTATTATTATTATTATTATTATTACAGAAAAGGAAATGGAATCAATTGGATCCACATTTTTTGACACTATAGTGCTTTTGCTTTGCCCTAGAATAAATATAGTGTTTTCCATAATTTATTCTGAACCTACTTAATCTAGAAAACAATACAAATTCCCTGGACTGGGTACTATTGACATTTAATTTGATAATTGCTGTAAGTATTCTGTATATTCATGAATATGATTTAAACCGGTGTCTAGTTATTACCTTGCCTCCTGTTCCTGAAGGATCAGAAATTTTTTCTGGTTTGATATCTTTCATGACGCAAACAGCAGCCATGACTAGTTTAACACCAGATGGAGGGTTCTTCATTGATTTCACAATTGTAATGTCAGATGGCTAAATCAAAAGAAAGCAGGATATCTTAAAAATAGTTCATTTCTAAATAATGAATTTTTAAAGTAATATTGGAGAAAAGTATCAATTTTGACTTGAAATTATAATTGTTTTTTGGCTTTGCATGGCTATGAAAGAATTAACATTATAGAATTTAGCACAGATTGACAGCAATGGTTCTCAAAATCTGGAAGATCATAGATCCTTATGAGAATATTATGACAACTATAAACCCTCCAGAAGATATATTTTTGCACATAACCACAAAAGTTCCTTGTGATCATATAACAAGCTCATACACGGAACCCATGTTAAAGACCCTAATTTAGACAGGCTGAATTCTATATTTTCTTATATGTAATATTAACTTTACCCCACCACCAAAATGAAAGAGGTAGGTCCCAATTTCAAACTTATTTTTTAAAGGTGTATATTGTTCTGACAGACACATTAGATTCATTTACTTATTATCCACTCTAATATCCTTCTCACCTCCCTTGCAATTGCTAGAAAGCTAACAACTATATATTTTAGTTTTCCATGCAGCTAGAGTTGTGGAAGGTCATTAGGATCTACCATCATATCACTTGAATGATACTAGACTCAAATTGAGTAAGTGGGGCATCAAACTGAAGAGTGTGAGGCATCTGTTTTGCTGATAAGGACTATAGTAGAGATGGTGTAGCTCTGTGCAGAGGCTCTGTGAGCTTCAGAGGGATCATTCCTTTGGTAAACTATTTCTGCAATTTGGCTGTGTGAGTCATTCCTGGCAGGTCAGCCTATGATCCATTTCTTCAGCTCTTCCAACAATTTTGTAAAATATTTGTAAAATTCCCTACAGCTAGAACAGGAACAGATTCACAAAAACAGAGATCACATGGAGGGTTATCAGTGGGGAGGCGGAGGGAGGAGAATGGGGGAAAAGGTACAGGGTATAAGAAGCATAAATAGTAGGTCCAAAAAAGACACAGGGAGGCTAAGAATAATATGGGGGATAGAGAAGCCAAAGAACTTATACGTACAACTCACGGACATGAACTAAGGTGGGGGAATATTGGTGGGAGGAGGTTACAGGGTGGAGGGGAATAAAGGGGAGAAAAAAAATGGGACAACTCTAACAACATAACCCATAAAATATATTTTAAAAAGAGTCCTGTCTGCTTACACTAAACAGCGCCAATTCTCTTCTCTGTAACGGAAACCTAAGTCATATCACATGTAGTATTTGATACTAAGAATGGTGCAAGCAACAGACTTGCAAAGAAAGGAGAACCTAATGTTGATTTGATTGACTGACTGGTGGGGTTTGAAGGCATCAAGAATCCTGTGCATTTCTGATAACGGAATGCTGAAAGTCTGTGGTACACAGTGATAAAACAGTTACTTAGAATAATGGTCATGATGATATAGAATGGAATGTTCATTAAAAACAAGGCTTTGTCAGAATGACTAGCTGCTGTGATAAATGTCCTTATAGGAGAGAATGAAGACCTTGGGTATAGTGTGGTGTTTAAATGTGCCAAATGGCAGACAGGAAGAAAATAATAAACTCAGGGTTTTAAATTCCTGGCTCACAGCATAGTGAGAGCACTAAGAAGTTTCTATAAATGCCCTAAAATAATCTCATATCTTATAACTACAGGGTCAATGTAACTGAAAATCAGATACAATTTGATCCTGTGAGATGCTGATTTACCCATATGTTGAACTCACCATCTTGTCCAGTCTCTTACATGAAAGTTAGGGCGCTGATTAGGAAAGAAGGCAAAGAATGGGGTCTGAATATCCTGAACCACCAAACTACGCTAGGCCTCCCTGGTCAACAGAAGCTGTCTTTCCTGCTCTGTTTGATGAGGTTGTTCTGGTCTTGCCTAAAGACCCTACATAAATTCGTATGCAACACAGTGTAATCCAGACAGGTGGCACCCACATCTGTATGGGAAATGACCTTTAAGTATTTCTATACATTCATATCTAGGGGGCTGCAGAACAGTGGCTACACACTCTGTTTAATATATGCCTTCTGGTCCATGTACAGCACTACTTTGTCCTCTTGGAGACTTTGTTCCATTTTCATTGGAATATCCTAAATGAAAATTATAAATAATATATGAAAAGCAAAAAATAAGAAAATCTATCCAAGAAGAGTGTTAGGAGTCAAGTTTCATTTGACTAGTCAAAACAACATAATATCACCCACTGAAATAGAACTATACCTAATAAACCAAGTAACCTGTACACAATTTTACTTTGTTGGTGCAATTCAATATAGCTAAATCAAACGCTTGCCTTTAGTGTATCCAGTGCAGACAAAGCCGCTTCCAAGGCTGGAATTGCCTCAGCTAAGTCACTTTCGCACTCATTTTTCAGAAGCTGGGCTTCTTCAGCCTTTCCACTGGCTACCTCTTCATCTAATTTCACAAACTTTCTTTTTGCTTCTACTTGTACAGACTCTATCTCAATAACCTAAAGAAAATAAAGAAAGAAAAAATAAAGACAGTTCCACAAACATCCTATTGCTTTCTCCCTCTTAGAGACAAAAGAATGTTTAAAAATTAGGGAATCCAACTTATCATTTTGAAGGGTAGAACAACCCAAGATAAAAAGAGGAGAAATGCAAATACATGTAACGTAATGGGCTTCCCAACTCCCTTCAACAATAAAAGAAACCACACAGGACCCAAAGAGATAGTTAACCAATAGAAAAGGGTAAAGTTCTAAGATCTAGTGGCAAAAAAGTGAGGCTTATTTTCAAAGCTAATTTTACATATTTCAATTGTCTTCTGACATCAACTGAAAAAAACATTCAAGACACTTTACCTGCATCATATGTGCATTTTCAATTTTAGCTTCCTCCAATTTGGGCTGTAATTGAACAAGCTCCATTTTCATCTCACCAACCTAAACAGACAGTTTATCATTAAGTTTCCATAGCTACAATAGCTACAGAAGCCAAGCACAGAAAAGTGAAAATTAAAAGTATCATAAGGTATTAGGATCAGAAAAATCTTAACTTTTTCCTCCAGCTATTTACAGGATAAAATCATGAGAGTGTGTCCAGTTTCTTCACAAAATACTCTGTCTTCCTTGAGTATATGACAGGGCAGTGGGAGGATGCAGTTGCCATGGAAGAAATGCAGATAGAAAAGTAGGTGGCAACTCGGGGTATCCCTGCTATATTATGTGCATGGTATACGATGCATATGAACCACCCAAATGTCTGTGGCTTATATTGAACTAATGCTAATAAGCATTAGTTGCACTTGACTTACTTTTTAAAACTCCAATCTTATATTTACCAGCTATTAAAATAAAGAATCAACCCAGACTTATTATAGTCTCTCCAAATTCCAAAAAATTAAGAATAAACAAGATGTACTTGAGTCTGTGTGGTCTAGGAAACTTAGTTAATTTCTCTAAAACTCACTTTACTCATCTGTAAAATAAAGATCATGTTTCTACCTCATGGAGTTGTTATGAGGAATAATTGAAGGAATGCACGTGATACATATCACACAGTTCCTGGCACATAATATACTGTTGTTATTATTTCTTACAGTTCCTATTACATATCATCAGTTTGAGCAGCTCATCAAATTTACCTGAGACTCAGCAAAAGCTAGTTTGTCAAGCCCATTCACGTATTGTTGTTTTGTTTCCATAACAGCTTGACGCTTCTTAGTCAAAAGTTGTCGAAATGAGGCAATGAGTTCAAGATAAGAAGTAGCAGTAACATAGTTATGTCGTCCTAACTCTTGCAAGAACCTAAGAGAGGCAGATAACATATCTTATTATAAGTAATAGGCTTCACAAAGTAAGAGGTAAATTCGACATAGCATTAACAACAAGCATTCAAGAATAAAGGTTAATTTTATTTAGAGGCCACTGAGTACTTGAACTCCACAGAGTTCTAGAATTCTACACATAACCATATCCCAATTTCTCATCTGTAAAGTATCAAATAGCAATGATGTATGTAAAAAGGACAAATCAATAACGATGTGTATCAAAGATGAACTGCAGCAAGAAAGATATAGGCCCTTTTACATGTTTCATAGGCCAGGAAGATCTAACCCCATAAGGGACCCAAGATATTGTGTAAGCAAGCTAGGCAAGTGTAGGAGAAAAGGGGATTGCAGACAAGATAGTAAAAATGAGTCAACATTCCTCGCACAAGTGAATGGGGTATGGCCAGAAGTACGAAACTACTGCACATACATATGGAAACAATGGAAGCAATATTTCATGGCAAGTATGTAGACTAGATCCCACTTTTTGGTGCAACTGTCCAAGCTAACCATGCTAGCTGGCTATATGACTCTAGCTATGGATAGGCAAAATAGGATATTAAATAGTGATATGAGCACTGGGCTTATGCACTTTTGAAATGAATGTCTCAGAGATTAACAGAGGTAAAATGGCCACTTTTGAAGTATCCATAGCCCCACCAACCAGCTCCCCTTATCTGAGAACTTCCACCCAGTGCTCCAGCAACGATGTTTGTTTTATGAAACTTGCCACCCTAACCATAGCTGATCAGACTGGGGTTGGACAATAGACACAAAGTAGACTAATCACATTTTGGAACAAATTTGGAATAGAGAGTTGGAAACAGCCAATCAGTCTCTGCCTAAAGCTGGAATTGCAAGAAGTAAACTTGAGAATCAAAAGACAGCCAATTTTCTCCATATACACTGGGAAGTAGAAAATTCAGTGTGCAAAGAGAAAGAAGAAAGTAGATACCCAGATAGAATTAGGAATGAGAGACAGAGAAAATGCATTTCTGGTTTTAGAATGGCTTTCTAATTCCTGCTTCCAGTCACTTACACGATCCAGCAGTACGAAGCAGGGACTCCCCAAAAAACAAATGGAGTTATCTTCTGGAGGGCAGGCCCCCTGTGGTACAGGCTTTCCCCTTGGGTTAGTATTCTAGGAACCCATCTGTATCAGTGTACCAGCAGACATTGTTGTGAGAGACTGCATGGTTTTAGTGAATTTTTTTTTGAAGAATTTTTCAACTGGTTCACTCATTTCACGATGGGTGAATTATGAGCAGATCTACCCTCACTGTGCTAGTGATTCAACAGTTTTTGACCCAAAAAATGGCATGATTCCCCATGCCCTGCTTTCCCTATACATGCGATTTCTCTCCACCTGACTTTCTCATTTCCCCAGATGAAAAAGGTCCTTAAAGGGAAACATTTTGACTTCCAGCCAAGATGCAGGCATAGGTGGACACGCTGTGCCTCCTCTCACAACCAAATTAAGGACAACAAATATTTAGAAACAAGAAAACAACCGGAACTGATAGAAAATTGAACTGTAAGGAAGTCCAACAACCATTCATCCAGACCAGTAAGAGGGGTAGAGTCGTGGCAGGAAAAAGTGGAGGTGCAGATCCGGAAACGCAGGCAGCAGTGGCTGGCGGTTCCCAAGTGTGCAGGCGGCTGGCAGACCCTAGGCCCAGAGGCGGCGGCTGTCGGACCCCGGGCACGGGGTGGCAATTGTGCAGACCCAGTGAGGCCGTGCAAGGCGGCTGGCTGACCAGGTGGTCCCACATTCATGTGCACAAATAATCCAGGCGAAGGGGAAGCTGCGGAGGGGATTGGAGTCCAGGAGAGAGCAGAGAAGGCGCCATTGTTCCCTCTTAGACCCCGCCCCCACATACAGCATCACAACCAAGCGACTGGGCTGCCCCGCACTGGGGAACACCTAAGGCTCCACCCCTCACTATGTAACAGCCGCGACCAGACCAAAAACAAAACAAAACAAAACAAAAAACATCAAAAATGGCTCAAACCAGAGTACAAATGAAAGCCCCAGAGCCAATTCCTCTAAACAATGAAGAGATAGCCAACCTATCAGATGCAAAGTTCAAAGCCCTGGTGATCAGGATGCTCACAGAATTGGTTGATTTTGCTCACAAATTAGATGAACAAATACAGGCTATAATACATGAAATGAAGGAAAACACATGGGGAACCAATAGAGATGGGAGGAAAACTGGGACTCAAATCAATGGAGTGGACGAGAAGGAAGAAACAAACAACCAAACAGAAAACAAGGAAGAAACAAGAATTCAAAAAAATGAGCAGAGGCTTAGGAACCTCCGGGACATCTTTAAATGTCCCAACATCTGAATTATAGGGGTCCCAGAAGGGGAAGAAGAAGAGCAACAAGTGGAAAACTTATTTGAACAAATAATAAAGGAGAACTTCCCCAATCTGGCAAAGGAAATAGACTGCCAGGAAGTCCAGGAAGCTCAGAGAGTCCCAAAGAAGTTGGACCCAAGTAGGAACACACCAAGGCACATCATAATTCCATTAGCCAAGATTCAAATGAAGGAGAGAATTCTAGAAGCAGCAAGGGATAAGGGGACAGTCACCTACAAAGGAGTTCCCATCAGACTGTCAGCTGATTTCTCACAAGAGACCTTCCAGGCAGGAAGGGGCTGGAAAGAAGTATTTGACATCTTGAAAGGTAGGGACCTACATCCAAAATTGCTCTATCCAGCAAAGCTGTCATTTAGAATGGAAGATAAAGTGCTTCTTAGATAAGGTCAAGTTCAAGGAGTTCATCATCACCAAGCCCTGATTATATGAAATGTTAAAGGGACTTATCTAAGAAAAAGAAGATAAAAAATATGACAGTGAAAAGACAGCCAACTCACAGCTATTAACAACCACACCTAAAACAAAAGCAAACAACTAGAACAGGAACAGAACCACAGAAATGGAGATCATAAGGAGGGTTAGCAACAGAGGACTGGAAGGAGGAGAGAGGGGGAAAAGGTACAGAGAATAAGTAGCATAGATGGTAAAGAGAAAATAGGGGGAGGGCAAGAACAGTGTGGGAAATGTAGGAGCTGAAGAACTTATGACACATGGACATGAATTAGGTGGGGAATGTGGGTGGGGGTGTGCAGGGTGGAGGGGAATGATGGGGGAGAAATGGGACAACTGTGGTAGCATAATCAATAAAATATATTAAAAAAAGGAAACATTTTGCTGATGTGAAAGAGGTGAAATGAAAAACAGCAGAAGCACTTAAAAGGCATTAAAATCAAGGAGTTCAAAAACTGTTTTGAGCAGTGGAAGAAAGTCTTGATCGGTTTATTGCATCACGGAGAGTGCTTTGAAGGTGACTGACGTTTAAACATATAAGAATAAATACAAACTTTTTTATAAATAGATTCTGTTTTTTGGGTTCCCCTTCATATTATCTCCCTTAAGCTTTGTGAGACATCTCTGTATCTTTGTAACAAACTTCCTCTTTCTACTAAAGCTAGATCAAGTAGGTTTCTATTACTTGCAAGCTCAGGGCCTTAACTAATTAAATGATCTGAGAGATCTAGAAAACATAGAAACCCTATTAAAATTTTGGGCTTATGCAGAAACAGATGCTTCAAAATATAAGGAATTATTGTAATTAAAATATTTATTAATATTAACCTTTCTGAAAGATTCATGACAGAAGTGTGAAAGTGTTTGCAGATTGGAACTATCGCTTGTCGTTCAACCTCAGTAAGCTCCAGTGTTTCTAAGAATTTCACAGCTACAAGCTCAAGGGCATCTTCAGGCCATGGCTAAAAATAAGAAAAAGAAAGACTTATGATATTTAAGATGAACGGTTTTACTACAACTACGTAAGTTAAATGTCTTCCTATGTAAGAAAAATTGGGGATTGAGAGAATTAAACCTTAATGGGGAAAACAGAATTAGGGGGACTGAGGTCACAAGTAAATCTATGAAAGACCTAATAAATATGTTCATATACTAAAATTAAAGATAAGACAATGTAAAGAAAAGGTAAATGATATTTTACAAATAAAATGTATACTTTCATGGCTTTCCTAACACTTCCACTTAGATGTATAAGCATCTCGAATTTAGCATGACAGTGGCAGAGGCCACTAGTTTCCCACCTAATACGCATCAGCTCCTTTTCCTGACTCCGATTATATTCTGTGGGTTGGTCAAAAAGTCCGTTTAGTTTTTTCTATAAAATAAAAGAAGTATTTTTCATTTTCACCAATAACTTTATTGATTTGGATATTTTGAGTATTTTGGCTTTCTCTCACTATTGGCTCCTAGCGGGTAGTGGCCAGAGGTGTGGCTAAACATCTTCCATGCATAACACAGCCCCACAGCAAAGAACTGTTTGGCCGAAATGTCCATAGTACCAAGAAAATCTGTAAACCACTTTTGACACACTTGATCAGTCATAGCACCTTTTCCATATATTGCACAAATCTTTTTTGCATTTCAGTTGCATTTTTACCTCTTTTTTAATGTATTTTTTTATTATGTTACTACAGTTTGCCCATTTTTTTCTCCCCTTTATCTTCCTCCACCCTGCACACCTCCTCCCACCAGCATTCCCCCTCCTTAGCTCATGTCCATGGGTTGTACATATAAGTTCTTTGGCTTCTCCATTTCCTATATTATTCTTAACCTCCCCCTGTCTATTTTGTACCTACCACTTATGCTTCTTATACCCTGTACCTTTTCCCCCATTCTCCCCCCTCCCCCTCCCTGCTAATAACCTTCCATGTGATCTCAATTTCTGTGAATCTGTTCCTGTTCTAGTTGTTTGCTTATTTTTGTTTTTGTTTTTGTTATTTTTTCTAAGTTTGGTTGTTGATAGTTGTGAGTTTGTTGTCATTTCACTGTTCATATTTTTTTATTTTCTTCTTCTTTTTAGGTAAGTCAGTTTAACATTTCATATAATAAGGGCTTGGTAATGATGAACTCTTTGAACTTTACCTTATCTGGGAAGCACTTTATCTGCCCTTCCATTCTAAATGGTAGCTTTGCTGGATACAGTAATCTTGGATATAGGTCCTCACCTTTCATGACTTTGAATACTTCTTTCCAGCCCCTTCTTACAGAAACCAGCAAGGTTTCTTTTGAGAAATCAGCTAATAGTCTTATGTAGGTAACTATCACCTTTTCTCTTGCTGCTTTTAAGATTCCTTCCTTATCTTTAATCTTGGCTAATGTAATTATGATGTGCCTTGGTGTGTTCCTCCTTAGGTCCAACTTCTGCGGGACTCTCTGTGCTTCCTGGACTTCCTGGTAATCAATTTCCTTGGCCAGATTGGGGAAGTCCTCCTTCACTATTTTTTCAAATAAGTTTTCAATTTCTTGGTCCTCCTCTTCTCCTTCTAACACCCCTGTGATTCAGATGTTGGAACATTTAAAGTTGTCTCAGAGGTTCCTAAGCCTCTCCTCCTTTATTTGAATTCTTGTTTCTTTATTCCATTCTGGTTGAATGCTTATTTCTTCCTTCTACTCCAAATTGTTGCTTTGAGTCCCAGTTTCCTTCCCATCGCTGTTGGCTCCCTGTATAGGTTCCCAAGAACAAAGGCTGGCTCCTTTATTTCACTTTTCATAGCCTTCACTTTTTCCTCTATTTTGCGACCATACTCAACCATATCTGTGAGCATCCTAATTACCAGTGTTTTGAACTCTGCATCTGATAGGTTGGCTATCTCTTCATTGCTTAGTTGTATTTTTTCTGGAGCTTTGATCTGTTCTTTCATTTGGGCCATATTTTTTGTCTTGGCACGCATGTTCTGTAGTAAGGGGTGGAACCTTAGATATTCACCAGGGCAGGGCAACCCAGGTTGCTGCGTTGTGGCACTGTATTTGGGGGAGGGGTCAGAGAGGGAACAATGGTGCTTGCTCAGCTCTTGGCTGGCTTTCAGTCACTTCATCACCCACAAGCAAATCGGGCCCTTCTGGTGCTTACTGCCAGGTTGGTGGGTTTGTGTATGTTCTAGGACCTTGTGGGTCTCTCCAACAAAGTCTCGTGTAAGGCTTGGAGTTTCTCCTGCTGCTGGTACCCCCACAGATTTTTACAGCCAGGGGTTTTGAGATTTTTATTTCCCTGTGCTGGAACCCTGGGTTACACAGTCTGTCTCGCTCCCCAGTTGTTCCTTCCAGTTTATCCACACACAGATGTGGGACCTCCCAGTTCACCAGCCACCTCCTTGCCTGGCCTGCCAGCCGCTGCCTCACCTTCCCCGGTCCTCCAGCCACAGCCTTGCCATGAGTCCTCTTCACCCTTCATCTCTGCCCCTCCTACTGGTCTGGAAGAATGTTTCTTCTTTAATTCCTTGGTTTTCAGACTTCCAGACAGTTAGATTTTTCTGGAAGTTCTGATATTTTTTATTTTTAAATTTGTTGTTGTCCTTCTTTTGGTTGTGTAAGGAGGCTAGTGCATCTATCTACACTTCCATCTTGGCTGGAAGTCTCATTTTTACCTTTCTTGAAATAATGAAGCATCATATGCTGAAAATGTTGCATATTTTCTTCTATCTTCAGTATTAAAATGGCTGCCCCAATCACAAATTTTGATAAGTATTTTTTAAGTGCACATTGATATCATATGGAAAAAACTAAAACTTTTTGGCCAGCCCAGTAGATAGTAATATGCCAAGCTAAAAGAGTACACTTCCTAGACTGCTTTGCAACTTAGAGTGGATAAACACATATATGTAGTTGTTGGGTGGGGATTTTAGGAAAGTTCTTTAGAGGGTTACATCGAGATGGCATGTATCCCTTTTGCTGTATTTTCCATTATTCTACTTCTTGCCTGGAACATAAGATATCAAAGTTGGAGTTCAAACATCCACCTTATACCATAAGATGACTTTGAGGATGGAAACCACATGCTAAGGATAGTAAAGCAGAAAAAACTTGGGATTCTTTTGGCTTTGTTAAGCCCAAAAGCCCCAGTCAGCTTACCTTTAGATTTTTTTCCCATATCAGAGGAAAAACTCCTATGTGTTTAGTTTGGGTTTCTGTTACAAGTAGCCCATCACAATTCCTAACTGTTATATACAAAGCTGAACTTTTGATTTTCTTCCCCACGAATTTGCTGCTTCTCCAGTCTTTCTTGCCTCAGTGAAATGGTTCCTTTACTTTTCCTGGAATATGCCAAGTGTGCTCCTGCCTCTGAGCCTTTGAACTTGCTGTTCACTCTGATTAGATCCCTCTTCACCTAGGACTTTCAATATTTCACTCACTAGGGATTGAACCTGCAATCTTTTGGTGCATGGGATGACGCTCTAACCAACTGAGCTACATGGCCAGGGCAGGGCTTATTCTTGCATCACATATTCTTCCATACAGACAACTGTAAACCTACTTTTGCCCACTCTGTATTCATATAGTGTTATTGTAGTAATACGTTTTTTAAATCTTAACAGAGGCTTCTAAAGATTTATTATTAAGATTAGTGAATTTTTGTGAAAGGTCAGAATAAATGTCATATGACTTATACATCATTGAAAACATTACAAAAGTTTACCATTGTGTCCTGGGTACTTGGTTTTTAATTATCCTGCTAATCATACTATGGGTAGCAATTAGAATATTTATGGTTATAGTGACAGAAACCAGTCTTACTGTGTCTTCAAACAGAGGAGATATATTATCACACACAATAAGAAGTTCAGAAGTAGAGTATTTCCAGAGTTGTTTAATTTAGAAGCTCAACCATGTCACTGAGTATCCAGTTTTTTTCTATTTGTTCTACCATTCTCAGTGCTATTTATTTAATCCTTGGGCTTGTCCCATCATAGTGACAAGATGAATGCGGCAGCAATTGACATTACATCCTTAAGCAATAAGATTGAAGGACAGAAAAGGCCCTTTTCCTACCATGTAACACTTTGTATAGTAATAATAATAATAATAATAGTACTTCCCCAAAGCAGACTTTAATTTAGGACCCATTGGCAAGGAATAGGTCATGAATTGGCTCATGTATAAACCAATTAATGGTAATATTGAGAGCACCGATACTGATTTAGACCAATGAGGAATAAAGCTATATAAAAGGTGATTTCCCAAACACATTGAGTAAGGGTGTCAATTTTAATTCATATGAAGTATTTCATACAAAAATGAATATTCCAATAATTCCTTCTCTTATTCTCTGAATTGTTTTGGCATGCCTGGCAAGTGTACACCCTACTGTGGAGACTAGGGATCTATCCAAAAAGTCAATGCCTTTCTGATTGTGAGACACACAATGGTTTACATTCACTTCCTGAATGTCATAGACCAGGCCCCAAGCAATGCCATCAGTTCTTCTGACACAGATTCTACATCCTCACCTCTTCATGGGAAAATCTTTATTCCGCTCTGTTTACCACTTAATCTCCCTTATCTATTTGCAACTCCCAGTTTCTTCTTTTTACAAGTTTCCCCAACAAGTAAGAATCACTTATAATAGAATAGAAAGTCTCATGGTTATAAAAATGATACCCAAAAGTAGTAAAACTGTATTGATAAGATTTCACAAAAAGAAAAACTTATGGTTAGGTAGGCTTTCTTTGTTTGGTTGGTTTTGCTTTTGGGCTGCTTGATGGAAGTAGTATTAAGACATGGCCTGTATCAAGCAAAATTGTTTCACACCACTTTTATTGTTATATGAACACTAAAACATCCACTAGCTGAAACATATGTGCAATCCTCAAAAGGGCAGAATTAGTTTTTCAAACATGCAATTGACAAATAGGTAAAAGAGAATAAGTTAGTATCAGAAATCTATTTTTAAAAGAAATTATCCAGGGTCAGTTAATAATCCACATTATTTTTGGACATAAAACAATGAAATAGAAGGCACTATGCCCTACTCTTCTCAAAATCATAAATACTTAATGGTCTTATACAGGCAGTGACAATTTGCCTTAAGTGAGGTGATGGCCCTCAGCATTCAGGGCTGGCATAACTGAAATTGCTGCCCAACTGGTCTTCACATCTCTTGTTTTGCCACACTCTGAATCATTCACCATACAGCCTCCAATTGTTTTGTTTTTGTTTTTGTTTTCTAAAATGAGGATTAGCTAAATACATGTTAATCATCAAGCATTGTCTTTAGTGTAAAACCAAATTCCCTTGAATAAGGGGGAATTCCTTCAGCCTGACTCTCTGCAATCTGGAACATCAATTTTTTTCCTGCCTTTAGACCTAAACTGGAACATTAGCCCTTACTAGTCTCAAGCCTGCTGGCCTTCAGACTAGAACTACAGCTCTCCTGGGTCTCTGCTTGCTAACAGCTGGCCTTGGAACTTGTCAGTCTCCATAATCAAGTGAGCCAATTCCTTATCATATATTATACACAAGTATACATATATCTGTACATACATATGTGTGTATACATACACATAATACATTCTATTGGTTCCTAATATATCCCTCCTATCTGTAATTAAGTCATTTTCATATGTCAGAGATTTACAGTCTTAAGCACATTTTTTGCACACCAAAGTTAGGTTCTTTTACTGCTCATTTTTGCTGACTGCATTTTCTGTCTTCCAGTCTTGAGCGTAAGCTCCTCATTGGGGTCATATCAATTCCCAGTGCCAAGCACCATGCCTGTCACTATAGTAAGTGATTAAGAAACACCTGCTGAATATATCTATATTAATGAAGCTTGAGTAAGATTTCAGTAAAATTCCAAAAGATTTAGTTGTCTCCACAGAAAAATAAAATTACAAACCTGAAACCAATCAATGGTACAGCAATTGATGAGGGATGGAAACTGTCTCAAGCGATTTCGAAAGGCATCTCCAATGGGGCTAAAGGCCACTACAACATGAAGATTATCTTTGCAGCGATTCACAAAGAAAGCAAACAGTGCTAAAGGACTGAGTTCGTCATGTTTATTGCCAGCCTGAGCTACAGGACGGACACCCTAGAGAATATCAGAAAATAAAAACCAGGTGAATAAAAATAGATAAGCTGATGAGATTAGTAGATATTGTAATATTAAGAATTTTTATCATTCACCTTGTAAATATTTTTACATCTTTGTTTTCATATCAATAGAATAGCTTTGATATAGTTTGTACTTAGGGAACTTCTCCCAACTCCATAATTTTATAATTTAAAAACAAATATCTGCCAAGAACTTTACTTACAAAGATATGCACAAAAGTTCACCAACATGCATTCAACATTGTTTTAAGAGGAAAAAACCTAAAGCATCCAGTTAAAGACATTATAAAACATCCATATATTGTGATTTTATACAACTGTTAAAAATAATGAGATGTATCAGTGTAAGTGCCATGGCAAGATCAGCAAGAGAGAATAAGTGAAAAGAAAAAAAAAACAAATTGTGCAACAGTATATAATATGATCCTCTCTGTTAAAATCAAAAATATATCAGTGTTCATGTACAAGTACATACACATTTTTTAATAAAAACAAACACAAAGAACTATTAGTAGTGATTACTTTTGGTGAGATGGACTGAAGGGACAGTTTGAGAGGAAGGCTTTCATTTTACATTTTGGACATTTTTCTTGGTTTGTATCATTCTTTTTTTCACTTTGGACATCTGCTGTTTGAATTCTCTAACTTTATAATAATTGCATTTAAAAATGTCAATAGAGTGCTCTGGTAAGGAGATTATTGGTCACTTTTAATTTTCCTTGTATATCTTTATATGAGAATGGCATTTTAAATGAGGTTAGGCATAATAGCTCCAGGACCATACTTCTTGAATTTAAATTTCAGCTTTCAGTTTATTACCTATGTGACTTGGGGGGTGGGGGGAGTTCCATTCTGTAACTTACTTTCCTCATTTTTAAAATGGGGAAAAGAATACCTACATCAGAGGGCCGTTGAGGGACTGAATGAGTTATGACATGTGAACACTGACAGTGGTTACTGCCACATAGATAAGTAACTGTGGCTTTCTGTTTGTATCCTACATTTCTCCTTCTTCAGAGCATAAAAGGTTTCATAGTCAATAAAGGGTCTTATAAAATGATTAAAAATCTTTTTGTGATATAGAGAGTGGTCACAATGATATAATTTCTATTGTTACTACAATGAATTTATGTCTAAAAGAACTCTCTATTATAGATATGCTCTGCTTTATGTGATAATCATCTCCATGGAAAACTGTGTATCAATACAATGTATGCATTATGATGATGATCCTCAAATTATGATTACTATGGTTAATGTCAGTATACTAAATTACATTCAGGAGGTCTACCTGCACTAAATGTGGTAAATAAGTCAAGTCACTGCTACATTGAGAAAAGCATTGCAATAACATAATTCTGCAAGGAGTACAAAAGGCACAGTAGAAAAAGTTGTCTGGAAATGTAGGTCTGAGGCTGGAACTCTGATGAAGTCAGACGGGTGCACTGAGTCTTTAAGAGGTGCCTGCTAGGCAGTGCCAGAGCCAAGTTATAGAGGTCGGTTATCAGGAATGAGGTTTAAAGTGAAATCTTTGTCAGAAGGGTGAAATAAGCAAAGTCCAAGACATGGTCTTCAAAGCAGGATGCAGAGAATGATGTACAGTGTGAAAAGAAAATAATGGAACTTCTTTCATATTAACATAATATCATATTAATATATATATATATTAAACAGTATAAAGTAAGCAGAAACAGGGATGCATTTCAGTACCCCTGAGTTCTGACGATGGCTATTTCCTGGTGCATAAATTGATAGGGTGTTCCCTTGGGTGGGATATGAAGAAAAGAAGTTCTTAAGGCCACTGTTGGATCATGCCATTAAACAGTAGTGAGGCAAGTTTTGTAGCAAAGTGACAGGAGGAAAAGATAAAAATTGCTAAAATGAGTAGGAAAGCTAGCAAAGCTTAGGAAATCCTACTCCCCAAGGTGACTATTCCTTGAGTAGATGGGGGATGCATTTATCCTATGTGTTATGAGAACCATCATTCTTCAGCAGCCTTGGCCACATCCTTGGCATTGCCCAGATAAAATTAGAAACTTGGGATAATTTTTTTCTTTTCTTCTTCCCCACCCAGGCTACAAACTGGTAATGTACCATTTATTGAGAGCTTTTTAAGTGTTTGACATTCCATAAGTGCTTTATTTCATTTGATCCTCAGACCTTACAACAACCTTTACTAGGGTAAATCCATTTTACTCCAGATGTTATCACTGGAGGCTGGAATGAAGCATCCAAGTGTGCATAATATATATATTCTGTGGGTAAAAGCAATTGCGGTAAAGAGAAAGGGGAAATTACTAGCAGAGATCTTGTGAAAGAAGATCTTAGAAATGGCAGTTGAAGGGCAGGACATTTGAAGTAGTGGGTGCTTGAAATTGTGTTTTTTGTCCATTTAATCATAAAGCATTATACTTGGATATGTCAGAATTGTTAAGACAAGTAGTTTTATTAAGGGTTTTGAAGAACTTTAATCAGTGGTAAACCAGAAAATGTAATTGAGTAGTGTTTTAAAGCTATATTTTCTCATAACACTGTAACCCTAGGACATGATTTAAAATTTTAACCACACATAAAACATGCTAAATAAAACCGATGAAACAAACTGCCATCATTATGAAAAAAGGAATTATAAAATAAAATTATGTCTCATAACTATAGAAGCAATGTAAAATTCACCAAAAAGGTGTATTAAAATAATAAACTTTAAACGAACAAGCAAGCAAAATATAACCAGAGACACTGAAATAAAGAACAAACACAGTAATCAGAGGGGAGGATAGAGGGGGATAACGTGGGAAAAAAGGGAAAGGGTTGTAAAGGAACATGTATGAAGGACCCATGGATAAAGCCAAAGGTGGGTAGGATTGAGGGTAGGAAGTAGGGATGGTGGTGAGGGGGCAGTGGTGGGGGGGAAACAGAGACAATGGTACTTGAACAACAATAAAAAAGACAAAAAAATGAAGTTTCTAAAATGTACCAAAAAATAAAATTTTAATTACCAAAATCCTCTGCACAAATTATACTTATCCTGAAGGGAAGTGAAATTTTTTCAAGAACATTTCTGTGCTGGGAAAGGCACTCCTAAAAAGCATTTACCTCCATCACTTCTTGTTTTTCATCTGCTGCAAAAATGTTAGGTACTTCTCCAGTATTGAGCACACTGTCAATATCCTCTAGAAATGCTTCCTCTTTAATCTGAGTGTCTGTTATTAGAAAGACGGTCTTCTGGCCCCTCATGCCGACATTCCTTAATAAAACCTTAAAATAAAAATGTACTTACAATCAGATTATGATATACATTTGTTGCTTTTGCTTTTCCTCCCTTTATCCTCCTTTTGACAACAACTTCTGAATTTTAGTGTACTACCTCTCCCCACTTCCGGTGGGGCTGTCAATCAGGGCCTCCATTTTGCCCATCCCTTGGTGGGAGATACCCAACTGGTCAGAGTTTCCCCGAGCCCCTAGACATAGTCATTGATTCAGAGGAGTGTATATGATTTAAGTGGGCCCAATCACAGACTTACTTCAGGGACTAAGAGGGACTTGAAAACAGAAAGAATATCTGTTGTTCTGAGATGGAGAATATAAAGATCAGTAATTTAGTACTAGGGGACAACTGTGTTGCCACATGGAATGAAACTGCTGGTGAAAGAAGCCAAATGGAAGCAAACAGGAGACAGAGTAATTACAGAGGACTTGAACTGAGTCCATAAATTCAGCCATGCTAAGAGCACATCTACCTCTGGACTCTGAAGTCAGGAAAGACAATAACTCTGTCTTTTGCTTAAGCTAAGGTAAGATTTTTGTTTTGTTCATCAATTGCAACCAAAGATTCCCAACTAATATAAAGATATGAGCTCAGTGGTATGCTGGAGATGACTTATAGGGTGGTAGAAGTGATTGTAAAATTTCAGGAACTTGTGAACAGATTGATAAACTCAGCCAGCATTAAAAATTAAATTACATAAACTTATAATTAAGTAAATTATATTAAGAACAAAGGTTATAAACACATTCCTGTTTTATTATGTTTACTATTATATATGCTATTGAGGTTATTTAAATTGACTGTATTTATACAGTAAAAAAACATGTAAGGTGTTCAAACATGTAACTCTTTACAACTCTGTTTTCAATGACGTCAGGTTGATAGCTTTAATCATCCACAGTGGGAGTTTTGATACCACAGAAATTTGCAAATGTTACAAATGAGAGGATCCCCTTTAATCTCCTGGAGAGTTGGTTGTTAAACATTTGTCAGCACACCACTGGATGTATTTCAAGTGAAAATGGCACCATTACTTCTGAAAATAATTTTTAAAATAAACTTTTATCTTTATTTAAAAATAATATATTTTAAATAAATTATATTATTTAAATAACTGATGAATTTTTTAAAAATATATTTTATTGATTATGCTATTACAGTTGTCCCATTCCCTCCACTTCATTCCCCTCCACCATGCACACTCCCTCTCACCCACAGTCCCCCCCTTTAGTTCATGTCCATGTGTTATAAGTTCTTTAGCTTCTACATTTCCCATACTATTCTTGCCCTGCCCCTGTCTATTTTCAACCTACTGTCGATGCTACTTATTCTCTGTACCTTTTCCCCCTCTCTCCTCCTCCCACTCCCCTGTTGCTAACCCTCCATGCGACCTCCATTTCTGTGGTTCTGTTCCTGTTCTAGTTCTTTGCTTAGTTTGCTTTTGTTTTAGATGTGGTTGTTAATAACCGTGAGTTTGCTATCTTTTTACGGTTCATATTTTTTATCTTCTTTTTCTTAGATAAGTCCCTTTAACATTTCATATAAGGGCTTGGTGATGATGAATTCCTTTAACTTGACCTCATCTGATAAGCGCTTTATTTTCCCTTCCATTCTAAATGAAAGCGTTGCTGGATAGATCAATCTTAGATGTAGGTCCTTGACTTTCACGACTTGGAATACTTCTTTCCAGCCCCTTCTTGCCCATAAGGTCTCTTTTGAGAAATCAGCTGACAGTCTGAAGGAGACAGTAGGTAACTGTCTCCTTTTCTCTTGCTGCTTCTAGGATTCTCTCCTTCATTTTAATCTTGGCTAATGTAATGATGATGTGCCTTGGTGTGTTCCTTCTTGGGTCCAACTTCTTTGGGACTCTCTAAGCTTCCTGGACTTCCTGAAAGTCTATTTCCTTTGCCAGATTGGGGAAGTTCTCCTTTATTATTTGTTCAAATAAGTTTTCCACTTGTTGCTTTTCCTCTTCCCCTTCTGGTACCCCTATAATTTGGATGTTTGAATGTTTAAAGATGTCCTGGAGGTTCCTAAGCCTCTCCTCATTTTATTGAATTCTTGTTTCTTCATTCTTTTCTATTTGGTTGTTTATTTCTTCCTTCTGGTCCACACTGTTGAACTGAATGCCAGTTTTCTTCCCATCACTATTGGTTCCCTGTGCATTTTCCTTCATTTCACTTATTGCAGCTGTCATTTGTTCATCTAATTTGTAAGCAAAATCAACCAATTCCATGAGCATCCTGATCACCAGTGCTTTGAACTGTGCATCTGATAGGCTGGCTGTCTCTTGGTCGCTTAAAAGTATTGGCTGTGGTGGTTTCATTTGTTCTTTCTTAGGGCCATTTTTTTTTGGGGGGAGGGGGTCTGGTCATGCCTGTTATGTATGAGGGGCGGAGCCTTAGGTGTTCACCAGAGCAGGGCAACCCAGTTGCTGGGTTGTGAAGCTATATGTGGGGGAGGGGTCAGAGCGGGAACAATAGTGCTTGCTCTGCTCTCTCTCTTGGATATCAGTTCCCTCTGTGAGGCTGGGAGTCTCTCCTGGCACTTCAACCCCCACAAGTGTTTTTAATCGGTGCTTTTAGGCTTTATTTCCCGGCACTGGGGCTCTGGGTTGTGCAGTCTGTCTTGCTGCCTGTCTTTGCCTGGTTTATCTGCACGTGAATGTGTGACCACATTCAGCCATCTTGCATGCCTCGCTGGGTCTGCTCATTGCCTCCCCACACCTGGTAACCGCCACCTGTGCGCCTGGGGTGTGCCAACCGCCGCCTGCACATTTGGGGCCACTAGCCACTGCTTTTTCCTGCTGCAATCCCTCTCCGCCAGCCACCAACTCTGCCCCTCTTACTGGCCTGGGTGAATCATTGTCAGACTTCCATACAATTCAATTTTCTATCTGTTCTGGTATTTTTTTTTTGTTTCTAAATTTTTATTGTCCTTAATTTTGGTTGTGAGAGGAGGCACAGTGTGTCCACCTATGCCTCCATCTTGGCCAGAAGTCTGATGAATTTTAATATTATACAAACTATATCTTTTTTTACAAAAGCCATCTTCCAATATGCAGGCTGTTGAAATTTTAGAAATAATTTTCTATTATCAAAACTAGGCAAGCCAGCTTTTAAAGAAGTATTGTATCTAATCATGTGAATTTTATAATTATTTTATAGTGTTACTTTTTATAATTATTATAGAAAAATAGAAAAATACAATATAATAAACAGATTTAACTTATTTCCACAAGCATCACTATATTTAAAAGTCATATTTAAATAGGGTGTATAGGGGGACTAAAGGGTAATGGAAAAAATACAATAAAGATTATATAAGATACAAAAATAAATACATACAGAATATGTGAAATTGTTTTCAAATAGGAGAAGAGTTAAAATTTCCAAAATGCTGATTATATGCCAGGGGTATCACAAACAGCCTTCCACACACAGTATAATTTAATCACAACAACCTATAATATAGGTGGTATTATCCAAATTTTTAAAAAGTCACTGAGAGTGACATTAGCAAGATAACAGACTGGTAGGCTCCAGGCCCGCTTTCTCCCATGGAGACAGTAAATTAGTAATCTACAGAACAAAATGACCTTTGTGAGAACTGTAAAAATAATTAAGAGGGTGCAATACCCCTAGGAGTACATAAAAAGTGAAAGGACAATTTAAGGAGGGTAAGATAATTTATTACATTTTTCTTACCCTAGCTCCTCCCCTCACCCAACATAGAGAAATACAATCAGGAGAATAGCATCACTTCCTGGCTCCTCCTTTAGAAGAGAAGGAATAAAGTAGAAGTTGCATCCAGTAGTCTGGTTTGTCTGAGGGTTGCCTGAAGCACTGATTTCTGTCTTCCCTGACTGAGAACACTGATAGGAATAGGGCCTAGTTTGGAGGCCATTGAAAACAGAGACAAGCATCCCAGCACAATGGAGCAGCAGACTTGGAAGTTCCACAAAAAGGTTCCAGGGGGAGAAAGAGATTAAGGGCAGAAGAATATCATAGAAACCCAAACTGAAAGCTCATGAGAAGAAAAAAAGGAAATTAAAAGCTCAAAGCACCTGTATATGCTAGAATAAAAGCACATGCACAACCCCACAAAAGATGTATGCATGCCCAGAAAAACTCTGACAAGTCACAGAACCTCTAGTCATGCTTTATGCCCCAGGCATAAAGCCAGTCTGTAAAAACTGGGAGAGGTGACTGTTTATTAATTGCTCAAAACTCAACAAAAGACCAGAAGGCATGCAAAGAAACAGGGAAACATGGTCCAATCATGGACCAAAATAAAGCTCCAAAAACCAACTCCAAAGAAATATCTATGAACCCTCTGACAAGAAATTTAAAATAACTGTTTTAAGATGCTCAATAAGCTAAAAGAGAATACAAATATACACCTAAAGGAAATCGGGAAGACAATGCATCAACAAAATGGGAATATCAATAGAAATTGAAACTATAAAAAATAACTAAACAGAAAATCTGAAGCTGAAAAATACAACTGAACTTGACACTGAACCCAGGTTCGGCTGCCTCCCACATGATAAGCCAATAGTCTGGAGGCAAGTACTGGTGCAAGAAAAGACAGTTTATTCAAGAGCCAGCAGCTTGAGAAGATGGGGGATTCTCATCACAAAGACCATCTTAACATTTTAGTGACGGCAGGGGGTTTATGAGTGGGGAAGAGGAAGGCAGAGCAAAGGACAATAGAGGGGGTTGTAGGGTCTCATTGAGGGTGCTGTGTGAGTCAGCACAGTCTGCTCCAATAACCTTCTTGGAGCTGGTCAAGCAATGGGTGGGTATTCATCAGTCAGAGGTGAGCAAATCTCTTGGGACCAAAATGGCTGGAGACTGGTATCTGCTTCCTTTGAGGTTAGCTCCTAGAATCTTTTAAGCAAGCAGGCTGTTTATCCATAAGTACATGTGAGTTTACAAGTCATCATTTACAGAAACAATGTGAGAAGAATGGTGGGATCAATATTTCTCCAGAGGTATTCAATATCAGAGCTGATTAGGTAGAAGAAAGAGTCAGTGAAGTTAAAGACAGGTCATTTGAAATCACCGAGTTAGAGGAATAAGAAGGAAGATGAATGAAGAGTGAACAGTTTAAAGCAGCAGTCCCCAACTTTTTGGCACCAAGGACTGGTTTTGTAGAAGGGGTGTGGGATAGGAGTGGAGGACGTAGAGGGAGATGGGAGGCAGAGCTCAGATGTTAATGCGAGCGAAGATTCACTTGCTTGCCTGCTGTTCACATCCTGCTGTGCAGTCTGGTTCCTAATAGGCCACAGACTGGTACTGGTCTGTGGCCTGGGGGTTAGGGACCCCTGGTTTAAGGGCCCAATAGGATATGATCAAATGGATCAATAGATGCATTAGGGAAGTACCAGAAGGAGAAGAGAGAAAGTGTCTGAGAACTTATTTGAAGACATAGTAGCCAAAATTTCTCAAATCTGAGAATATAAATGGAGATACCAACCCAAGAAGCCTATAAACTCCAACTATGATAAACTCAAATAGATCCATATACATAGACACATTATAATCCAACCATTGAGAACAAAAACAAAAATGAGAATCTTGAAAACAGCAAGAGAACATCAGGTTTTCACATATAAGGGAGCTTCTGTAAAATTATTGGCATATTTCTTAGCAGATACCTTGCAGGCAAGAAGGGAGTAGGATGATATTTTCAAAGTATGGAAAAAAAAACCTGTCAACAAAGAATACTGTATCTGGAGAACTGTCTTTCTTTTTTTAAGTATAATTTATTGATTATGCTATTATAGTTATCCCAATTTTTCCCCCTTGTCCCCTTCCCTTCAGCAAACCCCCTCAGGTCATGTCCATGAGTCATGTGTGTAAGTTCTTTGTCTTCTCCATTTCCTATACTATAACTATGAACAGTAAAATGACAACAAACTAACAACAACCATACAGCTGAATCTAAAAACAAAACCAAAACAAACTAAGCAAACGACTAGAACAGGAGCCGAATCACAGATATGGAGAACTGTCTTTCAAAAATAGATTAAGGCCTACTCAGATGGAGACACACACACACACACACACACACACACACACAGAGGGAATTCATTACCACTAGACCTGCTCTTCAAGAAATCCTAAAAGGACCCCTTTCAAGTTGTAAAGAAAGAACGCTAAGGGGAGGGAATTTCAGGGGAAAAGGGGAACGGTTTAAAGCAACAAGTATAAAGGACACATGGACAAAAACTATGGGGGGTGGAAATGGGAGGGAGGTGGGGAGGGCTGGGGCGGTGGGCTGGGGGGGAGTAAAAGACAGAAAACTGTACAATATCAACAATTAAAAAAATACTGATTAAAAATAATTAAAAATTAAAAATAAATACATACATACATACATACATAAATGTGTATATATTTCCAAAAAAAGAGAAAGAATGCTAGACAGCAACAGAAAGCCATAATAAAGTATAAAGTATAGAATATACATAAAAGAAAGAGAAGGAAGTCAAAGCATGTCATTACAGATAATCAACAAAACAAAAGAAGGGATTAAGAGAGGGACCAAAAAAAAAAAAAAAAGCTACCTAATGAAAACAAGCAACAAAATGCCAATAGCATATCCTTTCCTATGAGCAATTACTTTAAATGTAAATGGATTAGCCTCCCTAAAAGGTAGATTGGCTGAAAGGATAAAAGTACAGGATTGAATGATTTGCTGCCTATAAAGGACTCAGTTTAGTCCCACAGACACACAAGGGCTAAAAGTGAAAGAATGGAAAATATGTTCAATGCAAATAGTAACCAAAAAACAGCAAGGTGGCTGTACTAATATCAGACAAAATAGGCCTTAAGTTAAAAACTCTCACAAGGGACAAGATACATTATATAATGATTAAAAGGTCAATTCATCAAGATGATATAACAACTATAAATATTTATTCACCAAACAGCAGAGCTTCTAAACATATGAAACAAACACTGACAGAACTGAAGGAAGAAAAGCAACATAATCATAGAGGACATCAACACTCTGCCTTTCAATAAAATACAGAACAACCAGACAAAAGATCAATAGGAAATAGAGGATTTCAATAACACTATACACCAAATAGACCTAACAAATATATACAAAACACTCCACCCAACAATAGCAGAATACACATTCTTCTTCTTTAAAAAAATATTTTATTTATTTCTAGAGAAAGGGGAAGGGAGGGTGAAAGAGAGAGAGTGAAATATTGATGTGAGAGAGAAATATCGATTGGTAGCCTTTCACATGGTCCCAACCAGGGACCTGGCCAGCAACCCAGGCATGTGCCCTGACCAGGAATTGAATCAGTGACCTTTTTTTTTTTAAAGTTTAAAGTCTGATTTTATTTTTTTTTGTTTTGTTTTTGTTTTTGTTTTAATTTTTATTTTCATTGTTGATCTTGTACAGTTTTCTATCTTTTATTCTCACCCGAACCCGCCACCCCAGCCCTCCCCACCTCCCTCCCATTTCCACCCTCCCCATAGTTTTTGCCCATGTGTCCTTTATACTTGTTACAGGAACAAGTATAAAGGACACATGAATCAGTGACCTTTTGGTTTGCAGGATGGCACCCAACCTACTGAGCTACACCCACTAGAGCCACATTCTTCTTAAGTACACACAGAACATTTTCTAGGATAATAAGAGGTTAGGCTACAATAAAAGTCTCTAAGAAGATTTAAACCATATCAAGCATCTTTTCTGATCACAATGGAATGAAACTAGAAATAAATAACAGAAGGAAAACTTTTTTAAAATCCACAAATACATGGCAATTTAACAAACTCTTAAATAACCAAAAGGTTAAAGAAGAAATCATAAGTAAAATTAGAAAATTTTTGAAACAAGTGAACACAAAACCCCAGCATTTATGGAGATGCAGCAAAAGCAGTGCTAAGAGAAGTTTATAGTTGTAAACATTTTCATTAAAATGTCTCAAATGCTATCTTTCTTTATGTTAACCTTCAGGATATAGATTCAGTGAATATCAGTGAAAATGAAAAAAGTCCAGCAATATCTCCCTCCTTTTTTTTCCACGTTGCGCTATTGCTCTTCTGGGCCTGCAGAGTCGTGTGCTCATCCACACATGAGGATGAAAGCCCCAAGCAGGCACTCCACTATTCTATTGGTTACTGGGATAGCAAGACAGTTCTGAAGAAGCTAAGCTCAACTTCAGTTTTCTCATCAGTAAAGTACAAAGACAAATTCTGCATTGAATTGTTGTACCTAAGAATGAAATGATGTATGTAAAACACTTATAATGCACTCAGCACGTACAGTAACTATTCTATGGATAATATCATTATCATCATCATTGTCAATGTATTCAGCATATAGCTATGCAGGTTGGCTCTCTCTTCATAGGTAAAAGAATGCACTAATATTATTTTAGTTACTAAATTTCTTCATAATTTTACCTTCAGATCTTCTCTCCACTCATTCATACCATAGCTCTTAGAAATTTCTGGTTGGAAAATCTGCATTTTTGCCATGGATGTAGCCAGACGAGTCAAAGATTGACGACCACTTCCTCCAAGTCCAACAAGCAAAGCATTTCCACCAGACTGCTTTAGGATTCGACATATTCGTGATAAATGTTCCAACACATACCTACAAATAGCAATATTATACTTGAAAATATAAGTGCAAATGTACATTTACTCATAATTACGGTTTTACTTTGGTAGAGGGATAGACTTTGCTATCCCATACCAATTTTAAAGAAGTAAGCATCAAAAATGTGTGATTTTTCAAAAGCAGTTACAATTGGAACAGTTGATGCAAAGGAAAACTAAAGTACAAATTCAGGGAATGTAATATACAAATTATGGAAATAAAATGAAATTGTAACCACTTGTACTGGAAGTGCTCTGATGCTTTTATTAAAAACATTTCTTTAACTTTTTAATAAAAGAATTTCTATGTGAGAAATAGGAAATCAATTATTCACAAAATAACAAATTCAAAAAGGATAGCCTCACTAGTAATTAGGGAAATTAAAGTTAGAGCCACTCTCCTTAGACTGGCAAAGCTTACCAAGTCTGGCAGTCTGGCAATCCTAAATATTGGCAAGGGAGGGGAACAAGGTACTCTTAAAAACAATAAATTTTTTTAAGGAACTTTGGTAAAGCTTAGTAAAGTAGAAGATGCTCACATACCATGACACAATAATTTCTCTTCTAGGAATACAACCTAAAGAAATTCTTAACACAAGTATCCAAGGAGACATGAACATTCAAACCTTTTTTTATAATTGCAAAAATTTGAAGACACCTAAAAGTCTATCTCACAAAAATAACTACATCGTGTGACACTTATAGAGTGGAATGCAATATAGTAGTATAAGAATCATTTTTTGTGTGTGAATTTTAAACATGCAAAATAAGACAGTGCATATACAGGAGTGGGCAAGAGTAGGTTTACAGTTGTGAGTATGCAAAAGAGTTTATTTCTGTATTATTATTTATTTGTCATTGTTTTTTTTTAAATCAGTATTTTTTAATTGTTGATATTGTACAGTTTTCTGTTTTTTACCCCGCCCCAGCCCACCACCCCAGCCCTCCCCATCTTCCTCCCATTTCCACCCCCCATAGTTTTTGTCCATGAGTCCTTTATACTTGTTGCTCTAAACCGTTCCCCTTTCCCCCCGAAATTCCCTCCCCTCCCACTTTGGACACTGTCAGACTGTTCTCAAATTCAGTGTCTTTGTTTATATTATGCTTGTTTGTTTGTTTTGTTGATTAGCTTCCTGTTAAAGGTGAGATCATATGGTATTTGTCTTTCACTGCCTGGCTTATTTCGCTTAGCATGATACTCTCCAATTCCTTCCATGCTGTCGCAAAGGGTAGGAGCTCCTTCTTTCTTTCTGCTGCATAGAATTCCATTGTGTAAATGTACCACAGTTTTTTGATCCATTCATTAACTGATGGGCACCTAGGTTGCTTCCAGCACTTGGCTATTGTAAATTGTGCTGCTATGAACATAGGGGTGCATAGATTCTTTTGGATTGGTGTTTCAGGATTCTTAGGATATAATCCAAGCAGGTTTTTTTTTGCTTTTTTAAAATATATTTTATTGATTATGCTATTACAGTTGTCCCATTTCTCCCCCATCATTCCCCCCACCCTGCACACCCTCTCCCACCCACATTCACCCCTTTAGTTCATGTCCTTGTGTCATAAGTTCTTTAGCTTCTACATTTCCCATACTATTCTTGCCCTCCCCCTGTCTATTTTCTACCCACTATCTATGCTACTCATTCTCTGTACCTTCCCCCCCCTCCTCCCATGCCCCTGTTGCTAACCCTCCATATGATCTCCATTTCTGTGGTTCTGTTCCTGTTCTAGCTGTTTGCTTAGTTTGCTTTTGTTTTAGGTGTGGTTCTTAATAGCTGTGAGTTTGCTGTCTTTTCACTGTCCTATTTTTGATCTTCTTTTTCTTAGATAAGTCCCTTTAACATTTCATATAATAAGAGCTTGGTGATGATGAACTCCTTGAACTTGACCTTATCTGAGAAGCACTTTATCTGTCCTTCCATTCTAAATGACAACTTTGCTGGATAGAGCAATTTTGGATGTAGGTCCCTGCTTTTCAAGATTTCAAATATTTCTTTCCAGCCCCTTCTTGCCTGGAAGGTCTCTTTTGAGAAATCAGCTGACAGTCTGATGGGAACTCCTTTGTAGGTGACTGTCCCCTTATCCCTTGCTGCTTCTAGAATTCTCTGCTTCATTTTAATCTTGGCTAATGTAATTACGATGTGCCTTGGTGTGTTCCTCCTTGGGTCCAACTTCTTTGGGACTCTCTGAGCTTCCTGGACGTCCTGGTAGTCTATTTCCTTTGCCATATTGGGGAAGTTCTCCTTTATTATTTGTTCAAATAAGTTTTCTACTTGTTGCTCTTCTTCCCCTTCTGGGACCCCTATAATTCGGATGTTGGGACGTTTAACGATGTCCTGGAGGTTCCTAAGCCTCTCCTCATTTTTTTGAATTCTTGTTTCTTCCTCGTTTTCTGTTTGGTTGTTAATTTCTTCCTTCTGGTCCACTCCATTGATTTGAGTCCCAGTTTTCCTTCCATCTCTATCGGTTCCCCATGCGTCTTCCTTCATTTCACGTATTGTAGCCTGCATTTTTTCATCTAGTTTGTGAGCAAAATCAACCAATTCTGTGAGCATTTTGATGACCAGTGCTTTGAACTGTGCATCTGATAGGTTGGCTATCTCTTCACTGCTTAGAGGAATTGACTCCGGCGTTTTCATTTTTTCTCTGGTTTGAGCCATTTTTGGTGGGGTTTTTTATTTTGTTTTGTTTTGGTTTTAGTCTGGTCGCAGCTATTACGTATGAGGGGTGGAGCCTTAGCAGCCCAGTCACTGGGTTGTGACGCTGTAGGTGGGGGCGGGGTCCGAGAGGGAAAAATGGTGCCTGTTCCGCTCTCTTCTGGACTCCGGTCACTTTTGCCGCTTCCCCTTCACCTGGATTATCTGCGCATGCACGCATGCTGTTACGTAGTGAGGGGTGGAGCCTCAGGCGCTCCCCAGTGTGGGGCAGCCCAGTCGCTGGGTTGTGACGCTGTATGTGGGGGCGGGGTCTGAGAGGGAACAATGGCGCCTGCTCCGCTCTCTCCTGGATTCAGTCCCTTCCGTCACTTCCCCTCTGCCTGGACCGTCTGTGTTCGCGAATGTGGGACCCCCTGGTCAGCCAGCCGCCTTGCTTGGCCTCACTGGGTCTGCACAGTTGCCCCCCTGTGCCTGGGGTCCACCAGCTGCCGCCTGTGTGCCCCAGGACCGCCAGCCACCGCCCGTGCACCTGGGAACTGCGAGCTGCTGCTACGTGCGTTCCTGGGTCCGCACCTCCACTTTTTCCTACTGCGACTCCGCCCCTCTTACTGGTCTGGATGAATGGTTGTTGGACTTCCGTACAGTTCAATTTTCTATAAGTTCTGGTTGTTTTCTTGTTTCTAAATATTTGTTGTCCTTAATTTTGGTTGTGAGAGGAGGCACAGTGTGTCCGCCTACGCCTCCATCTTGGCCGGAAGTCCTATTTGTCATTGTATTATTTTCCATAAAAATAGTTGTAAACCTACTTTTGACCACCCCTGTATGTTTAGGAACACACATGTGCAGTAAAAGTCCAAAGACACATGAGTTCTCTTTTACTCCCACAGGGTACAATGGAGATGCAGGGAGGGAAGGTTGGCTACACGGGGGATTATTAGAAATAAATTGCTAATAATTTATTCCTTAAGCTCAGTTACAGGCACAAGGTTGTTCACCATAATTTTTCTTATATATTTTTATACAATTAACATATTTCACAATAAATTTTTATAAATAGTAATTTCAACCATTAATACTAAATGTAGATACCTAAAAATGACAAGATTCATTCTTGTTTTGTGAGTTTGGTTATACTCATCTAAGCACTGATCCACAATGGTACTAAAATGATGAATATTTGGAATTTCAATATAAACTCTCTCATCTCCTTCAAGGTCAGGATTCATATAGTCACCAAACATAAGATTTCTTAAGTCCTTTTCAGTTACCTATAGAATGAAAATCAACAAATTATAAAACAAAAAATATTTCTAAAATAAGTTTAAGAAAATACATAAAATTTTGTTTTGTCTATGCTATAGGATGATTATCAATTAGATAATTCTTTTAAACATTAGGGTAGTATATAATACAGTTGTAAAATTAATACCTGAAAATATATTATATCCTTTGGAAATAAAAAAAGAGCTTTTTTACTGTTTAAAAGAATTTTCCCTCACCATCCAGAGTCTGGAGAAGTCATTCTGAGTGACTCCCATTCATTGAGTAGTTACTAAGATTTGGTCACCATGTTAAACACTTTACATTTATTATATCATTTAATCTCTATCATATAAAGTTTTATTCTTTAAATACTTTCTATGTTACATACATAATTCCTCTAAAGACAAATCTTTTCAAAATAAATACCTATCAATGAGGGAATTTAAAAGAATATGATCATTAAGAAGCAGTAGTTTTTAAAGATAAGTTGATTATAACAATTCATGCTATTGTACTCTTTTAATGTTTTTACTCACTAAATATACTCACTGGTGCATTCTCTTTCCTCAAATGTGAAAAGACAGTATCAAATGATTCTTTAAAATGGTCCTTTATAACAACTTTGGTTAAATTGAACAGCCACTGTCGGTCCTCATCATTAATGAGACGATCATAAAACACTCGAAGAACCTCATGCACAAACAACCGGATCATGGTGTGCTTGCTCTCCACAGCATCCCTTCCAATGAGTAAGCAGCCCTGGATGACACGTGCAAAGTCCCTCAAATTGAAAGTGTAATGAGATTTTGCAGGTGTGGGCAAAAGATTTTCCATGGATTGTTTATATATCTGAACATGAAAAAAAAAGTAACAGAAAAAATGTTCATAATTAGCAAATCCAGAAAACAAATAGTATGGGTTTTTTTTTTCAATTTATTTATTTTTTTATCAGTATTTTTTTAAATTGTTGATCTTGTACAGTTTTCTGTCTTTTACTCCCACCCCAGCCCACCACCCCAGCCCTCCCCACCTCCCTCCCATTTCCACCCCACCTAGTTTTTGTCCATGTGTCCTTTATACTTGTTGCTCTAAACCCTTCCCTCTTTTCCCCTGAAATTCCCTCCCCTCTCCCCTCTGGTGACTGTCAGCCTGTTCTCAATTTCAGTGTCTTTGGTTATATTTTGCTTGTTTGTTTGTTTTGTTGATAAGGTTCCTGTTAAAGAAAGAAGGAGCTCCTACCCTTTGTGACAGCATGGATGGAACTGGAGAGCATCATGCTAATTGAAATAAGCCAGGCAGTGAAAGACAAATACCATATGATCTCATCTTTAACAAATAGTATGTTATGTAAAATATTTTATTTATCCTATCAGATTATATTGGCTTGGAAAATTGCATAGTACTTAAGGCTAGCATGGTATATATCTTTTTTTTTTACAGTGGGGGGAGGTTAATACCAGTCAGCCAGGCATTATGAATTTCAGGGAATTTAATATTATCTGATTCCATCCAAGCTCAAGAAGCAACAATGCTTTTATTTCCCTGTTACTATGACTGCTTCATTTAAAGGTGATAGACCTGGACTTAAGTAAACAAAAACTTTAGTAGAAAGGGGAGTCAGATAACTCATTCTGAAGTATTCCAAATGAAGAGAAGGATAAACAATTTCCTTTTGACTACTATTGACTTCAAAACAAACCAATGTACTGTCTCTCTTACCTTTTCTTTTTTCCTTTCTATCCCTTCTTCCTTCTATCTTAACTGGCTAAAATATGGAAATAAAGTATCTTTTTACTAGGTGCTGAATTCTCCAAATAAAGTTTAATATTTTCTTTAGGGAACATAAACTGAATCATTTATAATGTTGCCTGAAAAAAACCCAAATGAAATTATTTATCTATCTATCTATCTATCTATCTATCTATCTGGCTCTATGATTCACCTTCTTTCCCTAACCTCCATGCTTGGTAGGTCTATAATGCTTCAAAGACAGGAGGTGGGAAAAGTATCCTTTCTGTATCCCATTCTGCCTGACCAACTCCCCTCTCTTTTCAGGGGATGCCTGAAATGTAAATATCATGTTTTATACATGGAAGTAATTTTCTGTATCAGAATTAAGTACAACAATTACAATGTACTATCTCTTTGCTCATAGTTTTTCTACTTTAACAAAACAAATTTTCCACCAGAATGAGAGGAAAAGATACAATGCTCTTGAAAACGGATGGAATGATTGTAGGGGGTGCTTTTTCCTTCTGGTTGCAATGATCCCAAAGTGAACCTCACTTTATTTAAAGCTCCAGAAAGCTGGCTTCAATGAAATTATCACTGACTTACCTTGAATACATTTTTTTTCTTTTACCATTAGCAGTAAGGCCAGCGCTGACCTCTGAGCAGAGACAGATAACATGCTGAATTAAGTTAAGAGCTGCTCTTTGGTCATATGGACAGTCTTGTTTTCTGTTCTCACCCTGTTTCCCTATAATTTTTTTCACTGCTAATTGTAAGTTATATGATCTGGCTGAAAATAATATATTTATAAGATGCTTAAGTTTATTTTACTTTTTAGGACAAACATGAAGAAAGGGAGGGAAGAGAGAGAAGAGAAAATTTATAAATTCCAGAGTGGAAACCTGACAATTTGGGAAATACGTACAATGCAGATATACTGGTTCTAGATGATTTCCTTATAATAACTTTGTAAAATAGGTATTATCTCCCATTTTAATAATTAAAAGAATGAGTTTCTGGCTGGAGGGTGGATGTGGGCAGGGGCAAATGTAATAGTGTCAACAATTTTTTTTAAAAAAGGAAAGCAGGTAGAATTAATTTTAATAATATATTTTATTTAACCCAATAGGTCCAGAATATTGTCACTTCATTATATATAGCAATACGAAAATTATTAATGAAATATTTCACATTCTTTAAAAAATGAGTTTCTGGAAGGCCAAATTACTTGCTTAACTCCATATAGCCAGGAAATAGCCGTCAAGGCTCAAACCCAATTAGTTTCCCTAACTTCAAAGCCTATGGTCTTCCTGTTACCAAGCCTTCTTAACAGCTTCTTGGACAATGAAGACCAAAATAGATGTCTAAGAGAATATATGTTTTTAAAAAACAATAAGGACCCAATGAGGTATATACATACCAAAACATTTTGTATTGCATTATTTGCTCACCTCCATAGTTCCACTGACAATTTGGTTTCCAATCAAAAAGTACTCTGGAGGAAATTCACGAGTCCTAAGGTAGAATGCTACAATTGATGAGAAGATCCGGACCATTGTTTCATCACTAAAAGTATTAATAGTGCAGATATTGAAATGTCGAATAAAACGGGGAGTGACTGGATTTCTTCCACCACCTGGAGGGCCCATGGCAGCAATCAGCTGTATGTCTACCAATGTGATTTTACTTGTGTCCTTAAGGTCATACCTTTAAAGCACATAAAAGTTCAAGATGATCAGTTATAAAGCCCATCAGATGGAATGAAATGTAGATCTCCCTAGAAACTTAGTCTGATCTTAGCTTCTCTAAAAGGAAGAACTTTACATAATACTTGGAGTAGGGGAGAACTTTTTGTTAAAGCAGCACTGTTTCTCCTTTCAGTGACACTGGTTCTGTTGCCCAGAATTCTAAGAATGTCTCTTCTTCTTGCTCTTCCCTTTCTCTCCTCCTGTTCTCCTTTCCAATTTGACTCTTTGCTTGTTCTCCTCTTACTCCAAATCCAGAGCATGGATGAGAGATCAATTTGTTTGTAAGTGATTACAGGTAGGGTGGTCATATATTCCATTTTGCCTAAGACTATTCTGGTTTGTGCTTCTCCTGGAGTAATTAATAACACTTCCCATTTACTCTTAGAAATGTCCCAGTTTGTACAACAAATTATACAGTCATCTTATTTACAACCAAGTCCTGATTCCTTTCTCTCATCTCAAATGTTATCTTTAAGGCAGATAGGGACATCTAAAATAGTAACTATATATAATACTTTTATTATATAAAAAGGGACCCATTAGAGGAATAACAAATTTCCAAAGACTTTTTAATCAGAAAGGGGTATCTACATGGCTCAATTTAGTTGGAAGGACTTAATTGAAAAGGTTCTTATTTCCAATAGGCCATTAAGTCCTTTAATAATGAACTTCTTTAAAAAATGGGGAGGGTGGTAGGAGAAATCTATATAGCCAGTCCTTAGTCCAAGAGCACACTAGAAAATATGAAAATATGATTTGGTTCTTGGCAGCAACCATAAAAGCTGTCAACAGAGAACTGACTAAGTATACTATAGCAAAATCCATACAACTCAATAGTATTAAAAGCCAATAAAACAATGAGACAAACAAGATGGATAGGTGTTCAAGATAAATATTTAAGTGCAAATAAATTGCAAAAATGTGTAATATGAGTCTCTTTTTACAAAAATAAAATTGTATTTGTAAAGAAAACCCTGGAGGAATAGGGAATTCACTATTAACAGTGATTATTTCCTGCAAAAATGTGTTATATGAGTCTATTTTTATAAAAATAAAATTGTACTTATAAAGAAAAAAACCCTAGAGGAACAGGGAATACACTATTAACAGTGATTATATACATTTCAAAAATCTATTTCCAAACTAGGACTTAGCTTCAAAATTAGTCTACTCTTGCCTTAAGATAAGAATAATGGTATATTGGGAATTAGAAAAGTATACTTAAGAGAAGAAAATACAGAATTAGTAATCCTAACTAAAAGATACAGTGTTTTACATGTTGGAAACTAACCATATCATCATAAAATGGGGTAGAGGGAGTGCAGAGTTAGCTATGAAATTGCTGTTAAAACCAAGTCATCTCACAGACATGGTAGTCCCAAATAGTCACAAAGAATATAGAGAGTTTAAAATGGTAGAAGCATAGGGTGCTGATTATAATTATTTAGGTTGGAGACTACCCATAAATTCTCAGCCCTGGGGGGATGGTACTTTGAAAGATATCTATAAATTATTTTCAATAATTGAAAATAATAGCTGAAAAGGAAAGAATTTATTACATTGTTGAATATTTACATTTCCAATACTGTGTTATTAATCTATTATCTAACTGACACATTCAGAGGAAAACATAGTATTAAAGAGGTATAAAAAGGCTTCCAAAATTTTCGATATAGAAAAATAAGAGTAATCATTTTCTTTCATAAATAACTTGAAAAAATGCATTATTTTGCTGTGAGAAACTAACATAGAAAAAGAGAACAAAAAATTACTCTAGCATGACTAATTAAGACTTCAATTAAATAGTTACCAATTCCCACAGTCAAATAATTGTCGTAATAATTCAATAGGAGGTTGAGCTCCATACTGCTCCAATGCAGGCATGTTCATGTCATCTATAAAAATTATACACTTCTTTCCCATTGGTGGTCCAAAGACTCCTTTTCGTCTTTTATCCAATCTAGCCATAATAATGTTCTAAAATATAAAGAAGAAAGTGTAGTAACCATACTTAACACCAGAACAAAAGGAATTTAAGTCTAATTGTATAAAGAAATAATGTCAAGCAACACTATGTTCATGTGTTTATATTTATTCACTTTTTGAGTGATAGCAAAGTTCATATTCAACATCATTCAAAAAGCACTTATTAAAATCCTTCTATGTACTAAGAATTGTTACATACATACATATTATGTATTTATATTATACACACATGCACATAATAATACACACAAAATAATTTTCTTATTGGACACCCAAACATAGTGATTAAATTTACTGCCTAAAAGCACTAATCTAAATTTGTAAAATTTTGAGATTAAGGGAACTTTACAGGTTTAAAACAACAGAAATGAGTCCCACAGATCAAGAGAGATCAGACAAAGATAAATTTAGAGATGGATGATAAAAATGGTGATTAGAAAAGGCCTCAGGCAACACTGTCATCTTGGCATTTTGGGGGGGTAAAAGGTGGGATGTACAGTTACATGATTCTTGTCACTGAAGGTCTACAATAGTCCATGGTTTGACAGATCTTTCATAGATAGAACTTCTATAAGCAGTAAATGTTCCTAAGGATCATCTAGGAGAGTCTAGAAAGTTCTCTCTCCTTTGGCTCTCTCTGCTCTGACCCCTCTCTTAAAAACTCCATACTCCAGTTAAGAAAATTGTTGCTTCTTATTGGGCTTAAAAAGAAAGGTGACACACCTAAAACAAAAGCAAACTAAGCAAACAGCTAGAAGAGGAACAGAATCACAGAAATGGAGATCATATGTTGCTAGCCCTCCATATGAGGGTTAGCCAACAGGGGAGTGGAAGGAGGAGAGAAGGGGAAAAGGTACAGAGAATAAGTAGCATAGACGGTGGGTAGAAAATAGACAGGCGGAGGGCAAGAATAGTGTGGGAAATGTAGAAGCTAAAGAACTTATGACACATGGACATTAACTAAAGGGGGGGAATGTGGGTGTGCAGGGTGGAAGAGGAATGATGGGGGAGAAACGGGACAACTGTAATAGCATAATCAATAAAATACATTAAAAAAATAAAAAGGTGACAAATCTCAACAATCCAGTATTAGTGTAAATATGTTCTCTCAAACATTTGTCCTCAAAACCTCACTTTTAAAACTTACTTATAATGCCAAAAATTAGAGGATTGATGTTTTATTTAAATTCATAGAAAATTTACACAGTTTCTCATTTACTATTTTAAACACTAATCAAATAAGGCAAAAAAAGTAATAACTACAGACCCATGTTTCTTGTGTTAAACTAACCTGAACCTGGTTGGCACTGGTCCGTGCAGAGAAATTAACATAAAAAGGAAAGTACTTATCCTTTTCCAAGTGATTCATTAACTTATCCTTCACATACACTGATTTTCCTGTACCCGTCGGACCCACAAAAAGCAGTGGCCTTTAGGAGAACAATAAACATATCATTCAAAAGGGGAGAAAGTCAGAATACATTTCTACTAAGGGAAGTTGGAGTTAATTGAAAACATAAATAATAATCAAATCATCTTCATCTAAAAACTCACATTTTAATCTATCCTTATTATATCATGAAAGACTAGTAAAGTAACAATCGGCACACATTTATGCCTACTGTTACTGGGACTTCAATAACAACTTTTATTTGAAGAGATGTACCATTGCTATATGCAAACACACTCCTAAAACAAGTAGTAATGTGCTTAAATTTTCAGAAAAGAAAGCCAAAGTTTATCTACTTAGAAAAGTCATGTAATTGTATTTTTTTAGTTAGAAGTACAGGCAACAGGGTGCCATGTGGAATAGACAAATGACATGGTGACAATAAGACAGGTTTACATTATTTTACAGTTATTTCAATAGCATAAAGTTTATACAAGAAACTAAATGACAGTGAATTCTAAAGCTAACAGTTATGTATACCTGTTAAGCATTTTAGAATCTAATCAGAGTTACTAACTGAAAATATTTGTCTAAAAACAAACTCTAAGGAATTCTCCATTCAGTGGGACCTCAAGAAGAGCTTCTCATTCTTAAGTGATCATAACTAATTTGAAAGTGAAAACAATCTTATGAGTTTATGTTCACAGAACTCTTAAGAAATCCAAGTTTGAGAAATAGTGAATTAAAAATGAGCTGTTGTGACTTTGTGTGATAACTTGGCACTATACAATCTATAAAGACAAACACAAAAGGCTGGCACTAAAACTAAGCAACAGCATTCAGTCAAAAGGGGTCACCTAAATAACCCAAATTATGCTAATATTAATTTTTAAAATTATCACTGAGTATAAGCATAATATTAAAGTTCTTTTAGAACTGCAGTAACTCCTGAGATTCGTCAATGTGTCCCAATCTGAGTAACACTTGCCTTATGAAAAACTACTTATGAAAACAATTTTAATAAATAAAATATTGTTTTTAATTTGGGGTCCATGGACCAGATGAAGAAATTCTTAGACAATATTCAGAGAATCTGTGAACTGTGATGACAAAAAGGTTATATCTTTACTTTCACTATCCTTAACTAAAATGGAGCAATTGTATTAACAGTACTTGCGTCTTTGTCACCAATAGAAATCACAGACATTACCTTAAATATTATAATCATTAGCAATAAATCAAAATATTATACCACAACTTTTTCAAAATCATGAATCATTGCAAGATCACATTATTTAAAGTATTAATAAAGAAGCAAATGTATTGCTACTATAGCCCAAATTTTTTCAACATTTTAATAAATGTATTTCAATATATGGTGTCCTTTGTAATACTACGTCTATATTACTCATTTAAAAGCATTATTCTGACAAATGGTTCACAGCACAAAAGAACTCCCATACTAGAATTCCACAGAATTGGCAAGTGCCTTCCTTCCTTAAAAATGTTTTAAATATTAGTCATTGAATGCAAAAGTGCAACAACAAAATAGGGATAAAATAATGTTCCCTCATAAGCTATTTTTTCTTTTTTTTGTTTATTAAAAAAGATAAAATTGCCACAAAATTCATTCAGAAAAAAAGTTCTTTATAAACAACAAACCATTACTTTTATGCACATTATGTAAGATTCCCTAGTTCAAAAATATTAATGATAAAGTATGCCTCTCATGATTTAAAAGAGAAATGACTGTAAAATTTTACTAATGAAGTTGGTATGGATATGCCTACAGTATATGCTAGGCTTTTGATCAGTGTAATGTACTCTTTATTTTACTTTATTTTATTTTATTTTATTTTATTTTAATTGTTGTTCAAGTATAGTTTTCTGCCTTTGATCTCCATCCCAGCCCACCCCCTAATGTACTCTTTTTTGATGTGCTCTTCTGATTTAAGTCTGAGTTTTGCATGTTCACCTTAAGTTATGAAGAGCTAGAATAGGATATATTTGAAAAATACTAAATATAATGGAAGAATGTGGATAATGGTTAGTCTGACCTCAGGAGTACAGTGAATCTTTGAGTGGAATGCGTACCTATTTAATAATAACACTGATTTTTAATCTGTTACAAATAAAAGAAATATAAGGTGGCTTATGAGGCAACAAAGTATGATGACAAAGGCTTTGTAGTGAGCAATAAGGAACTTGGATTCTAGGTTTGCCATTAACCAGCTGCCACTATGGACATGACAATTAGACCCCCAGGGTCTGAGTTATCAGAAAATGAATGACCTAAAAGTTTACTTTAAATATCTTATGATCCCATTAGAATGACACTGTTATGTTTAAAATATATAAAAATTTCTTACTTTGCATAAGTAATACTCAAATTCATTAGAAATGTATATCTAATTGTGTCCATTGTAGGGACTATGATATCTTGAATCTTGATAGATTTATCTCCTAAACTGGTACTTTTAATTAATTCATTCCAATGCAGCCACCGACCTCGGTTTTTCAACTACAAGAGAACATAAGTTTCAAAATATTATAACCATGCACTTGCTATCTGGAAGGCTCTTTTTAACACAGTTATCATATTTGCTTTTAAAAATGTTATAGTCTTTCTGCTTTTTAGTGTGAAGTAATAGTTTCATTCAAAATACTGTATAAAACATTTTAAAGTCATGAAGCAGTTAATAAATACCCATGAATACACTATCCAATTTAAGAAATATATTTTTCTTTAGATTAATTTTCCTTTTCAATGATAATGTGAACAATGTAATGAAATGTAGTTAACGCAAATTCAACATATCTAGAATTTCAGATATTTTTGCCTCTATATCCTCTTAACACTATGACCTTTCCAAAACACCTTTAAAATGTCCTTTAGCATACACCAAGTATTTATTTAAGAGGTACTGTGATGTAGCTCAAGTTACAATTTACAGAAGTTTGACTTCACATTTTCATATATTAAAGGGGCAATAATCTAACTAGAAACAAAATCTCATGTGAACTCACTATGTTTGTTTCTCTGAAATTATTGTCTTTCACAATTTGATCCAGGTGTATATTCAGCAAGGACATATCAAAATGGCTGATATGACTGTTATACTATTGAAATTCTTCTGAACCAGTGGCTAAATAGTAGCTGTCCTGTCACCATGAGTACCTCACTAATACATGCTCCCCCCACTCCTCCTCCACCATGATCTTCCTCTTCAGGTCGCTACACCCTTTCCCAAAGAATCCAAGGCCTCCTACCATCAAGAAATGAAGGGATTAAGGTATTGACTTCTCGCCAATACCTTAGGTAGACACACTTTGCCTCCTCACACAACCAAAAGAAAGACAGCAACCAATTTTAAAAAGAAGAACAAAACAACCAGAACTTCCAGAAAATTAAACTGCGTGGAAATCCAACAACCAAGGAGTTAAAGAAGAAACATTCATCCAGACTGGTGTGCTGAGATGAAGAAATGTGGCCCAAATGAAAGAACAAATCAAAACTCCAGAAAAAGAACTAAGCGATGAAGAGATAGCCAACCTATCAGATGCACAGTTCAAAACACTTGTATTTAGGAGGTTCACAGAAATGGTTGAGTATGGTCACAAAATAGAGGACAAAGTGAAGGCTCTGCAAAATGAAATAAAGAAAAACACAGGGAACCAATAGTGAAGGGAAGGAAACTGGGACTCAAATAAACAATTTGGAACAGAAGGAAGAAACAAACATTAAACCAGAAAAGAATGAAGAAATAAGAATTCAAAAACATGAGGAAAGGCTTAGGAACCTCTGGGACGACTTTGAACATCCAACATCTGAATCGTAGGGGTGCCAGAAGGAGAAGAGGAAGACCAAAAAAATTGAAAACTTACTTGAAAAAATAATGAAAGAGAACTTTTCCAATGTGATTAAGGAAATACTTCCAGGAAGCCCAGGAAGCTCAGAGAGTCCCAAAGAAGTTGGACCCAAGGAAGCACACACCAAGGCACATCATAATTACATTAGCCAAAATTACAGGGAAAGAGAGAACCTTAAAAGCAACAAGAGAAATGGAGACAGTTACCTACAAAGGAAGTGCCCATAATACTCTCAGCTGATTTCTCAAAAGAAACCTTATAAGCAAGAAGGTGCTGGAAAGAAGTATTTGAAGTCATGAAACAACCTACATCCAAGATTACTCTATTCAGCATGCTATCATTTAGAATGAAAGGGCAGATAAAGTGCTTCCCAGATAAAGCCAAGTTAAAGGAATTCATCATTACCAAGCCCTTATTATATGAAATGTTAAAGGGACTTACCTAAGAAAAAGATGATCAAAACTATGAACAGTAAAGTGACAACAAACTCACAACTATCAACATCTGGACCTTAAAAAAAAACTAAGCAAACAACTAGAACAGTAATAGATTTGCAGAAATGGAGATCACATGGAGGGTTATTAGTGTGGAGGGGGAGGAGAGAGAATGGGGAAAAAGGTACAGAGAATAAAAAGCATAATTTGTAGGTACCAAATAGACAGGGGGAGGTTAAGAACAGTATAGGAAATGGAGAAGCTAAAGAACTTACATATACAACCCATGGATATGAACTAGAGGGGGAGGGTATGCTGGTGGGAGATGGGGTGCAGGGCAGAAAGGGGGAGAAAGGGGAGAAAAAATGGGACAACTGTAATAGCATAATCAATAGAATATACTTAAAAAAAAAAAACAACGAAACAACGGGGTTAAAACCTGGCAAAGTATGGGGTTTCTTGGACCCTACTTCAGTACTATGGCTGGCAGCTAAGAATCTTTAACTATTTTTTAGCAAATTGTGTTGTAAGGGTAGTAATATCGCAAGGTTGGCTAAATGTTTTACATTCATAATATTTTAGGTTTCAGCTTTTATTTGTTCAAAGTTATATATGCACATATTATAGAGTAAAAAATTTTACACAGTTATGAAAAACTGCAGTTCTGCTTACCTCCTCTTACTGCTGCATCAAAATTAAAATTATAGAACAACCACCCTTGAGAACCACCTGAAGACTAACTGAATAGTACTCCTATAACTAAGGATACAAAGAAGATGCCACAGAAAGACGTGACATGAGCTGCTCCCACATCCACATGTGGTGATTAAGAATCAGGAGGGACATCTTGATTGCAGAAGTCCCTCCTGAGGAGAAAGGGGACCCACTTGACACCAGACTCCCCACCTGGACCACCAATGCCAGGGAAAGGAGTCCTCACAACATCTAGCAATAGAAATCAGTGGAGATTCTGTCAAGGTGCGACAGAGGGTTGCTGGAGACACAGGTATCCGCTTACAGAGCCTGAACACAGACTCACTCACAAGCATTTGAAAGCAGCTCAAAAAGTGTGAGGGACACACAGGGAAGAACTAAATCGTCTGGTTTCAGAGCCAGGGATGGAAGGGCAGCTCTGTCCTGGATAGAAGTGTTAGCAGACAAAATTGTTTCCTTGTTGAGCCCTCCCCCCACCCAGCCTGCAGGCAAAGGAGGGCTCCACATCTGAGTCTCCATCAGATTGACTGACACTATTTGCTCCATCCTGGGGATTCCCTGGAAACCTGCCGCACTCAACTCATTCACAGGCCCAGAACTCTTTCAGCAGCTCTTCTTCACAAGTGGTCAGTGTCAACTGGTGCTGTGGACTTTCCTGAAATCTCTCAAAGGGCATCAGTTTTCAGCTGACCCTCTCAGCCCAGCACAGGTGGCAACCATTTGCAGATCACTTCGTAGCTCCTCCCAAGTAGCCCTGGATTAGACACAGGCAACAGCACACCTTGGCCTGAAGCAGAGCCTCTCCCAAGACAGCTCAAAACCAACACACTCAATGGCTGGCTTCAGAAAACACCAGAACACTATCCAATTAGCTCCACAAACAACATATCCAAAGGGTAGGCTTGGCAAGGACCAGAGCCCTGCTAAATTGAATCCTGCTCCTTGGGGTCAGCCCCTGAACAGCTCATCACTGTCATTTCTTGCAGCCAGTCAGTCTGAGGGCCAAGCCCTCGCCCTGATGTTTTAACAGCAATCAAGCCTCAACTATTGCAGAAGGGCACACAAAACCCACCCAAGACATATCCCTGGAGCATCCAGCTCAGGTGACTAAGAAGACTGCATCACTGGGCCCCATAGACCTCACAACATAAAATCACTCCACCAAGACCAGGAAAATTAGCATATCTATCCAACACAGTCAAACTTCACTTCTCAAATATCTCCCATCTCAAATAACTTGGTTCTCAACCAAGTTACTCATGGAAAAAATGTTTTGGTTGTCAAACAAAACTTCAGTTCTCGGCCTGACAAATGTTTCATGTTGATACTGTTACCAAAAAGACCTAGGGGTTATGGGGACCCTCTGTCACAGCAGGTTCTTTGTCTGCTGCCAGGAAATTATGGCTCTCAATGCCAGAGTATGCTGAAAAGGAAAGGAACTGTTTATTCAAAAGTTATACAGATTTAGAGTAATGGCAGAATGTCACCATTAAATAGTCAAAGTTCCTTAAAATGCCCACAAACACACAGTCCTTCCTTCCCCCTTTTGCCCAGTTAGGCCAGTCAGGTGTACCGTATCTCAGGAAAATAAACAGAAGTCCATGACTCAGTTAGCATCCAGTTCCTCTCAGTGGTCTGTGCTTGGCTGGCAGGCCTCCTGTGGTTCCCAGCACCATCAGCTGTATTGCCAAGATCTCCAGTTCTTAATCCAAACCCACATGGCACCTTCTCATGGCCCACCAGCAAGAGTCCTTTCACCCCTTTCCTTCCCACAATGTCTCTCCTGCATTCTTACAAACTGCTAAGAGAGGGCTCTGCATGGTTACTACATCTTGCTTTCATGCTTCCTAAACCTCATGGTAAAGGGAGCCCCAAAACTTCATGGTTAGCCCCCACATGGCTGTGGCACCTGAGATTAAATCCCTGCAGGAATCTTCCTCTGCAACCCCAGTTCTGACTCCTCCCACAAACGGCTACACCTGCCAGCACTCCCATATATTTCCATCATTTCTTGGCTGCCATAGTTAGTCCGGGCAGGTGTGGCCCCATGGCATGGAACAAACCATTTTCAAGCTCTCACATAAGTGATGTAAAGAGGAGCTATCTCCCAGTTACAGCATGAGTTAAAGTCACTCCCATCTCCCTGGTTCAAAGCATGGCTACAGCTACTTAACAGATATCTATGAAGCTAGCCAGCAGTTATAGATATGCAAAATAAAAATTTTTGCATATCAGTGTGAAGCTGGCCAACTGTTGATAAGGAAAATAACTCTTAATGGGCCTGTTCCCTGTGTCCCATCCCCCAGTCCAGACTTGTGAGGGTGGGGATATACTATATTTTTATACTTCCTGGACACTTGAGTTCTGGATCCCACTACAAATCTTTCGTTTGGAGGGCTCTGGCTGCACCCTGTTACAATACCTGTATAAATAATCTTGTCTCTTAGTTGATAAACAAAGGAGAGAATGTAGAAGATTAGTATGATTCAGTTTTTGAAAAAATTGCTTCTTGAACAGTGTTCCAGATCGAATTATGTTCAAGAACCAAGGTTTCACTGTACTTAGAAACAAACACAAGAAATCCACCAAAATGAGGAGGCAAATACATGTCACATGTGAAAGAACAGGACAAAACTTGAGGAAAAGTCCAAACAAAATGGAGACAAGCAATCTACCAAATACAGAGTTCAAAACACTTTATAAGAATGCTCAATGAGGAGAGAGAAGATGGCGGCGTGGTAGGAGGAAGCAGACCCCATTTCCCCTCTACACACGGGAGAAAAACCGGGCCAATCTATGGAAGATCAGAGCAGACATGGAACAGTAATACAGCATATTGGAGAATAAGAGGTCGGAAATTGTAGCGGACACTGAAAAACCAGCAGTAAGGAGAGCTCTTCAGAACAATAAGAGCCCAGGGTTCCAGCACGCAGAGAACGGGGCAGCTGAGGCCCCGGCCTGGCGCTCCACCAAGCCCGCCCCAGGGCTCTGGGGAGGGAGCTGGGTCAGCCGCTGAACTGGCTGGGAGATCTCAGGGGCCACCTCGAGACTGCGGTGGAAGCCAAGCGAAAGTGGGTGCCCCGCACCAGGTCACTGCGCGACTTTGAACCGAGTTTTCGTGGTCACCGGGCGACTACGAAAGCACAGGCGCCCCAACAGCAGACAGAGGCGCGGGTGAAGTGAGACAGCTGCATGAAAATAGGCACCATCAGGGGACCGCACACGGTCGCGGGCTAGTGGACACTCATGAAAACATAGGCGCTGGCCACTGGAGACAGCTGTGGAGCCAGAGGTGCCAGTTCACGGTCGGGTGCCCAAACTCGGACAGTTCAGGCCCAAGGGGCAGGCGCCGGATAGCAGCTGGAACGCAGGCCCTTCTCAGGGGCAAAAGCAGACAGCTGCGCCCGAACACTGAAAGCCTCCCAGGGACAAAGGCAGGTGGCTGTGCACGTCTGGAGAACCTAGCACACACCCATAAACTTGGGGAAGTGCGCACACACCAGGAGGCTCAGATCCCACACTGGAAACCCTGTGGGGAGAGGCGCCCAGTAACGCTGGGATACATAGTACAATGAGGACTGAGTTCTGAACACAGAGAAAAGCAGTAAGATCACCCCTCGGCCATTGCAGCCAGCAAGACCTGAAAAACCGGCTGGCAACTTTGAAAACAACAACAGGATTTTTTTGTTTGTTTGTTTGTTTTTTAATTTTTTTAATATATATATATTTAACTATATATTTTTTTGGCTGCTTATATTTGTGTGGGGGTATCTGTGTGCGTGTCTCTTTTTTGTTTTGCCAGTTTGTTAGTGTCTTTTTGTTTGTAAGCCTGTCTATTTATATGAGTTTTTAACTACTCCTTCTTCATTATTTATATCTTCTTCTTTACTGCCCAACTCCTTTTGCCTCCCTTGAATTCCTTCTTCTCTTATCCCCTCTTCCTTTCTTTCCAATTTTATCTCTTCTACCTTCCTCTTTTTTCCTCTTTCTTTTTTTTCATTTCCCCCCTCTTCTTTTTTTAAATACCCATGAGTGAGACAAAACAAACAAACAAGCCTGGAACTGTGGAAAAAACAAACAAACAAACAAACAAACAAACAAACCAGAGTTGGCCCCCAAAAGAGGGTATTCCAGCTGATGAGACAGTGGAAGCGGTGAACAACAGGATATCCGAAGGAGAATCCACCGCTGAATCTCACAGATATTCAACCACAGAAGGTCATACCACAAACCCAGGGAGCCAGAACAGATCAATTTAAGAAGTTGAGGCTAACAACAAGAGTCTTACAAACAATGGGAAGACAAAAGAACAATCCCCAAATGAAAGGAAAGGAGGAAGCTCAAGAAAGAATGCTAAATGAAACAGAGGCAACTCAACTATCAGATATCGAGTTCAAAGCAATGGTTGTCAGGAAGCTCAATGCGCTCTCAATGAGCTACCATAAACTACAGGGAAGTTATGATGAACTCACCACAAACTATATCAACATGAAAAAGGAAATAGAAACTATCAACAAGGGCCAAGAGGAAATGAAGAGCACAATCTCTGAACTGAAGAACACAGTAGAAGGAATGAAAAGCAGAATCGATGAAGCAGAAGATCGGATCAGCGAGTTGGAGGACAAAATAGAAAAAAACGCTCAGAATGAGCAAGATAAGGAAAAGAGGCTTAGAAAGAATGAAGAGGGTTTAAGAGAAATGCAAGACAACATGAAATTGAATAATATTCGTATAATAGGGATACCAGAAGGAGAAGAACAAGAACAAGGGATAGAAAACCTGTTTGAAAAAGTAATGATGGAAAACTTCCCTCATTTGGTGAGAGAAAAAGCCACACAAATCCAGGAAACACAGAGAGTCCCTATCAAGAGGAACCCAAACAGGCCCACTTCAAGACACATCATCATTAAAATGGCAAAATTCCAAGACAAAGAGAGAATCTTAAAGGCAGCAAGGGAGAAAAAGGAAGTAACATACAAGGGGGCCCCAATCAGGTTAGCATCTGACTTCTCAATGGAAACACTCCAAGCCAGAAGAGAATGACAAGAAATATTCCAAGCAATGAGAACCAAAGGCCTGCAACCCAGACTACTTTACCCAGCAAGGCTTTCAATCAAGATAGAAGGCCAAATAAGGAGCTTCCCAGACAAAAGAAGTCTAAAAGAATGCAACTCCACCAAACCAGCTCTGCAAGACATACTAAAGGGACTGCTTTAAGGAAAGGAAGGAAAGCGGGGCAGAGAGAGTGAGAGAGAGAAACACAGATATGAAAGTGGCAATGAATAAGTACCTATCAATAATAACCTTAAATGTAAATGGATTAAATGCTCCAATAAAAAGACATAGAATAGCTGAATGGATAAAAAAGCATGACCTACACATATGCTGCCGACAAGAGACCCACCTCAGGATGAAAGACATACACAGACTGAAAGTGAAGGGCTGGAAACAAATTTTCCAAGCAAACAGACAGGAAAAAAAACCCGGGGTAGTAATACTCATATCAAACAAAATAGACTTCAAAAGAAGGGCCATAAAGAAAAACCCAGAAGCTCCCTTCATAATACTGAAGGGAAGAATACACCAAGAAGACATAAACATTGTAAATATAATGCACCCAACACAGGAGAGCCTAATTATATAAAGAAAATCTTAGAGGACTTCAAGAAACACTGACAGCAACACAATTATAGTAGGCGATTTTAACACCCCACTGTCAAAAATGGACAGGTTTTCCAAACAAAATATCAACAAACATATTGTGGCATTGAACAATACTCTAGATGAAATAGACTTAACTGATATATATAGAGCCCTTCATTCCAAAGAAACTAAATATGCATTCTTTTCAAATCACATGGAACATTTTCAAAGTTAGACGACATGATAGGACACAAAACAAGCCTCAACAAATTCAAGAAAATTGAAATCATACCAAGCATTTTCTCTGACCACAAGGGACTGAAACTAGAAACCAACCCCAAGGGGAAAAACCCAAAACACTCAAAATCATGGAGATTGAATAGCATGCTATTAAACAATGAATGGGTCAAGAATGAAATTAGGGAAGAAATCAAAGAGTTTCTGGAAACAAACAAAAATGAACTCACAACAATCCAAAACTTATGGAATGCAGAGAAGGCAGCCCTGAGAGGGAAGTTCATAGCAATACAGGCCTACCTAAAAATGATAGAAACATTTCAAACAAACAACCTAACCCAACATCTACAAGAACTGGAGGAATAACAACAAAGATAGCCCAGAGCAAGTAGAAGGAAGGAAATAAACAAGATCAGAGCAGAATTAAATGACATAGAGACTAAAAGCACAATTCTAAAGATCAATGAATCCAGGAGGTGGTTCTTTGAAAAGATAAACAAAATCAACAAGACTTTAAGCAGATTCATCAAGAAAAAAAGAGAGAGGACTCAAATAAACACAATCAGAAATGAAAGAGGAGAAATTACAACTGACACCACAGAAATACAAAAGATTGTAAGAAATTACTATGAAGAACTGTGTGCCACAGAATTTGAAAACCTAGGTGAAATGGACAAGTTTCTAGAAAAATATAATCTTCCAAAATTGAATAAAGAAGAAGCAAAAGCCTGACCATACCAATAACAGCAGATGAAATTGAAGCAGTAATCAAAAAACTCCCGACACACAAAAGCCCTGGACCAGATGGTTTCACAGGAGAATTCTACAAACCATTTAAGGAAGAGCTAACCCCTATCCTTCACAGATTATTCCAAAAAATCCAAAATGATGGAAGACTCCCAAGCTCTTTTTATGAAGCCAGCATCATCCTAATCCCAAAACCAGATAAAGACACAACAAAGAAAGAAAACTTCAGGCCAATATCGCTGATGAACATAGACACTAAAATCCTCAACAAAATATTGGCAAACCGCATCCAACAATACATTAAAAAGATCATACACCATGACCAAGTGGGATTCATCCCAGGGATGCAAGGATGGTTCAATATTCACAAATCAGAAAATGTAATACATCACATAAACAAAAGCAAAGACAAAAATCACATGATCATATCAATAGATGCAGGAAAAGCATCTGATAAGGTACAGCACCCATTTATGATAAAAACACTCAGCAAAGTGGGAATAGAGGGAGCATTCCTCAACATAATAAAGGCCATATATGAGAGACCTAAAGCTAACATCATACTCAATGGGCAAAAACTAAAATCTTTTCCACTAAGATCAGGAACGAGACAAGGTTATCCACTTTCACCACTTCTATTCAATATAGTATTGGAACTCTTAGCCACAGCAATTAGATAAGAAAAGGAAATAAAAGGCATCCAACTTGGAAAGGAGGAAACAAAACTATCATTGTTTGCAGATGACATGATAGTGTACATAGAAAATCCTGTAGACTTAGCCAAAAAACTGCTCAACCTAATAAATGAATTTGTCCAAACAGCTGGATACAAAGTCAATATCCAGAAATCAAAGGCATTTTTGTATACCAACAGTGAAACAGCAGAAGCAGAAATCAAGAAAAAAATCCCACTCAAAAGAAAGAAGGAGCTCCTACCCTTTACAACAGCATGAATGGAATTGGAGAGCATTATGCTAAGCGAAATAAGCCAGGCAGTGAAAGACAAATACCATATGATCTCACCTTTAACAGGAACCTAATGAACAAAACAAACAAACAAGCATAATATAACCAAAGACACTGAAATTGAGAACAGGCTGACAGTGACCAGAGGGGAGAGGGGAGGGAATTTCAGGGGAAAAGGGGAAGGGTTTACAGAAACAAGTATAAAGGACTCATGGACAAAAACTATGGGGGGTGGAAATGGGAGGAAGGTGGGGAGGGCTGGGGTGGTGGGCTGGGGCGGGGTAAAAAACAGAAAACTGTACAATATCAACAATTAAAAAATACTGATTAAAAAAAATTAAAAAAAAAAAAAAAGAAGCAATGACAGCAAAATTCCCTAACTTTGTGAAGGAAAAAACACACAAGTTCAGGAAGCACAGAGAGTCCCAAACACGATGAACCCAAAGAGGCCCAAGATACTTCATAATTAAAATGCCAAATGTTAAAGAAAAAGAGAATCTTAAAGCAGTAAGAGAAAATCAGTTACCTACATGGAGCTTGATAGATGATTTCTCAACAAAAAAGCTTGCAGGCCAGAAGGAACTGGCATGAAATATTCATAGTGATGAAAAGCAAGGACCTACAACCAAGATTGCTGTACCCAGTAAGGCTACCATTTAGAATTAAAGGAGAGATAAGAAGAAGAAGAAGAAGAAGAAGAAGAAGAAGAAGAAGAAGAAGAAGAAGAAGAAGAAGAAGAAGAAGAAGAAGAAGAAGAAGAAGAAGAAGCTGCTAAAGGAGTTCATTGCCACAAAACCAGTATTGCAAGAAATGTTAAAGGGACTCCTTTAAGAAGAAGATGGAAAAAATAAAAATATGGATAATAAGATAGCAATAACTGAATAACTATCAATAATCACTTTATTTTTTAAATGATTTTCTTTATTAAGTTTTAGAAAGAGGGAAAGGGAGGGAGAAAGAGAGGGAAAGAAACATCGATGTGCATAAGAAACATCAATTGGTTGACTCTCACATACCTCCAGCCAGGTATGTGGTGTACAACTCAGGCATGTGCCCTGACTGGGAATTGAACCAGCGACCTTGTGGTTTGTGGGATGATGCCCAACCCACTGAGCTACACCAGTCAGGGCTCAATAATCACTTTAAATGTAAATGGAATGAATGTTCCTATCAAAAGACAAAAGGCAGCTGAATGGAAAAAAAACAAGACCCATACATAGACTGCCTACAAGAGACTCACTTCAGATCAAAACACACACGCAGACTCAAAGTTAAAGGGATAGAAAAACGTATTTCATGCAAATGGAAATGAAAAAAAAGCTAGAGTAGCAAAATTTATATCTGACAAAATAGACTTTAAAAGAAAGGCTATAATAGACAAAGATGGACATTTTATAAGGATAAAGGGAACAATCCATCAAGAATATACCACCCTTGTAAACATTTGTGCAGCCAACATAGGAGTAACTAAATATGTGAAGCAATCAATACGTGAAGCATCAACAGATAAATACAAAGGGAGATATGAACATTAATACAATCATAGTAGGAGAATTTAACACCCCACTGACATCAATGGATAGATCTTCCTGACAGAAAATTAACAAGGAAACAGCCTTAAATGACACATTAGACCAGATGGATTTAATTTGTATTTTTAGAGCATTTCACCCAAAAATAGAAGGATATACATTCTTTTCAAGCACACATGGTACATTTCCCAGAATATATCACATGATAAACTACAGAACAAGTCTCAATAAGTTTAAGAAAACTGAAATCATATCAAGCATCTTCTTCAATCACAATGGTATGAAACTATTGATAGAAATCAATTACAAAAAAATTTAAAACAAACACATAAGGTCTAAATAACATGCTATTAAATAATAAATGGCTTAACAATGAGATCGAAGGAGAAATCAAAGATACCTTGAAATAATGAAAATGAAAACATAATGACCTAAAATCTAAGGGACACAGCAAAAGCAGTCCTAAGAAGAAAAATCACAGTAATACAAGGCTACCTTTGAGATATAAGATGAATCTCAAATAAACTTAAAAGACTTAAAAAAAAAAAAGAACGACAAATGAAACCCAAAATGAGGAGGAGGAAGTAAATAAAGACCAGAGCAGAAATCAACAAAGTAAAAAAAAAGGATCTATAAACCAAGAGCTGGTTCTTGGAAAAAATAAACAACAAAATTGATAAACCTTTAACTAGACTCATCAAGAAAAAAGGGGAGCCAAATAAAAAGAATCAGACATGAAATAGAAGTGACAACTGACACCACAGAAATGCAAAGGATTCTAAGAAAATACTTTAAACAATTATATGTTAACAAATTGGAAACATGGAAAAATGAATATATTCCTAGAAATATATAATCATTCAAGACTGAGTAACAATAGAAAATCTGAGCAGACCAATAAAAAAATAGTGTAAATAATTTTTAAAAACCTGCCAGTAAACATAACTCCTAAACCAAGTGGCATCACAGTTGCATTTTACCAAACATTCTAACAAAAATTAACACCTATCATTCTCAAACTATTCCCAAAAGTTGAAAGGAGGGATGGATCACAGCTCATTTTCCAAGGTCAGCATTATTCTAATTCCAAAACCAGACAAAGATATTACAGAAAAAGAAAAAGAAAATCATATGCCAATTACCAAATGAACATAGATGCAAAATCCTCAACAAAATATTAGTAACTAGCCCTGGCTGGTGTAGCTCAGTGTGTTGAGCATGGACCTGCGAAGCAAAGGGTCACAGGTTTGATTCCCAGTCATGGCACATGCCTGCATTGCAGGCCAGGTCCCTAGTAGGGGCCTGATGAGAGGCAACCACACATTGACATTTCTCTCCCGCTTTCACCCTCCCTTCCCTTCTCTCCAAAAATAAATGAATAAAATATTTTTTAAAAAAATATTAATAACTACATTCAGAAATACATTAAAAAGATCACATGCCATGATCAAGTGGTATTTTTCCCTGACTTGCAAGGTTGGTTCAATATCCAGAAATCAATAAATGTGATACACAACATAAACAAAATAAAGGACAAAAATCATATGATCAAATCAATAGATGCAGAAAAAGCATTTGACCAAATTCAACATCCACTTATGACCAAAACTCTCAGGAAAGTGGGAATAGAGACAACATACCTCAAGATAATAATGGCCATATACTCACTTGTATGACAAACGCACAACTAACATCATACTCAACAGGGAAAACCTTAAAGCATTTTCCTTAAGATTAGGAACAAGACAAGGATGTCCATTTTCACTGTGTTTATTCAACATAGTATTGTAAATCCTAGCCACAGCAATCAAATTTTTTTAAAAGTCATCCAAATTAGAAGGGAAGAACTAAAACTGTCATTTTTTTGGAGATGACATGTAACTTTGTATAGAGAACTCTAAAAAGTCCACGAAAAACTACATAACTGATTAAATTTATAAAGTACCAGGATACGAAATTAATATTCAAAAATCTGTTGCATTTCTATACACTACTATCGTAAAGAGAAATTAAAAATACAATCACATTTACAATTACATCAAAAGGAATAAAGTACTTAGCAATAAATTTAACCAATGATATAAATGACCTATACTCTGAAAATTATAAGACACTGAAGAAATTGAAGATACAAATAATGGAAGTATATACCATGCTCAAGGATAGGAAGAATTAACATACTAAAATGTTGATACTATTTTAAGCAATCTATAGATTCAGTGCAATCTCTATCAAAATATCAATGGCATTTTTCACAGAACTAGAAGATATAGTTATAAAATTTATATGAAACCATGAAAGACTCAGAATAGCTACAACAATCTCGACAAAGAGGAACAAGTTAAAGGTATCACACTACTTGATATCAAACAATACTACAAGGCTATAGTAATCAAAACAGCATGATATTGGCATAAAAACAGACACATAGATCAATGGGACAAAAAATAGAGACCCAGAAATAAACCCACACCTATATGATCAATTGATCTATGACAAAGGAAGCAAGTATATACAATGGGGTAAAGATGATCTCTTCAATAAGTAGTTTTGGGAAAACTGGACAGATACATGACAAAAAAAGAAACTAGACTATTTTCTTACAACATATACAACAATAAATTCAAAATGGATTAGACTTAAATGTAACCCCTGAAACCATAAAGCAGCTGGATGATAACATAGGCAATAAACTCTGATGTAGCTCTTAGTAATTTTTTTTGTTGTTTCTTGGATGTATTTCCTCAGTCAAGGGAAACAAAAGAAAAAAACAAATAAGACTACATAAAACTAAAAAGTTATTTTACATCAATGAAAACCATAAAAAAAAAAAAAACCCTGAAATAAACAACTAACTGGGTGGGAGAAGATGTACATCCAATAAGGGGTTACTATCCAAAGTATGTAAAGAACTCATACAACCTAACACCAAAAAAACCCCAAAAACTCTGATTAAAAAATGGGCAGAGGGCCTGAAATGGAAAACAGTAAGGCAGTTCCTCAAAAATTAAAAATAGAGCTACCATATGACCCAGCAATTCCATTTCTGGGTATTAATCTGAAGAAATCCAATACATTAATTCCAAAAGACATATGCAACCCTATGTTCATTGTAGCATTATTACAATAGCCAAGATATGGAAGCAATCTAAATACCATCAATAGATAAATGGGTAAAGATAGGGTGGTACATATACACAATGCAGTATTACTCAGCCATTAAAAATAATGCAATCTGGGAACTTCTGGCCAAGATGGAGGCGTAGGTAGACACACTGGGCCTCCTTGCACAACCAAAAGAAGGACAACAACAATTTAAAAACAAAAAACATCCAAAACTGACAGAAATCAAACTGTATGTAACTCTGACAACCAAGGAGTTAAAGAACACACATTCAACCAGACCAGCATGTCAAGACAAGAAAGATGGCCCAAAAGAAAGAACAGATCAAAGCTCCAGAAAAATACAACTAAGCAACGAAGAGGTAGCCAACCTATTAGATGCACGATTCAAATCACTGGTAATCAGAATGCTCGCAGAAATGGTTGAGTGTGGTCATAAAGTAGAGGAAAAAATGAAGGCTATGCTAAGTGAAATAAAGGAAAAAGTACAGGGAATCAATAGTGATGGGAAGAAAACTGGGACTCAAATCAATGGAGTGGACCAGCAGGAAGAAAGAAACATCCAATCAGAAAAGAATGAAGAAACAAGAATTCAAAAAAGCGAGGAGAGGTTAGGAACCCCCAGGACATCTTTAAACATTCCAACATCCAAATTATAGGGATCCCAGAAGGAGAAGAGGAAGAGCTACAAGCACAAAACTTATTTGAACAAATAATAAAGGAGAACTTCCCCAATCTGGCAAAGGAAATAGACTTCCAGGAAGTCCAGGAAGCTCAGAGAGTCCCAAAGAACTTGGACCCAAGGAGGAACACATCAAGGCACATCATAATTCCATTAGCTAAGATTCAAATGAAGGAGAGAATTCTAGAAGCAGCAAGGGATAAGGGGACAGTCACCTACAAAGGAGTTCCCATCAGACTGTCAGCTAATTTCTCAAAAGAGGCCTTGAGGCAAAAAGGGGCTGTAAAGAAGTATTCCAAGTCATGAAGGGCAAGGACCTACATCCAAGATTGCTCTATCCAGCAAAGCTTTCATTTAGAATGGAAGGGCAGATAGAGTGCTTCTCAGATAAAGTCAAGTTCAAGGAGTTCATCATCACCAAGCCCTTATTATATGAAATGTTAAAGAGATTTATCTATGAAAAAGAAGATAAAAAAACATGTATAGTAAAATGACAGCAAACTCACAATTATTAACAACCACACCTAAAACAAAAACAAAAGCAAACTAAGCAAACAGCTAGAACAGGAACAGAACCACAGAAATGGAGATCACATGGAGGGTTAGCAACAGGGGAGTGGGAGGAGGAGAGAGGGGAAAAAGGTACAGAGAATAAGTAGCATAGGTGGTAGGTAGAAAATAGACAGGGGGAGGGCAAGAATAGTGTGGGAAATGTAGAAGCTAAAGAACTTATGACACATGGACATGAACTAAAGTGGGGAATGTGGGTGGGAGAGAGTGTGCAGGGTGGAGGGGAATGAAGGGGGGGAAATGGGACAACTATAATAGCATAATCAATAAAATACATTTTAAAATAAAGGAATATGCTTGTGTTATCACCTCTTGGTTTTTAGCTTTAGAAATTATTGCATTGACTTCTTACTGTGACTAATGAAGATGAAACTCTCTTTAAGGTAATATTCTTAAAATTCTGTGTTAGCATGGTTTTGGAGAAAGATTTCTGCAATGGAAGTTAAGAGTGCTTGGATCAAATCCTGACTCTTCTAGCCATTTGCCTTTATAGATTTGTTTCTTAATCTATTAACCTTGAGATTTAGATAAAATTGTACCTAGGTTCCACCCAAATCTTATGAGTTTGTTAAGTAAAATTTGCATGAATAAGATGATTATTCAAATGTTGCTGTTTAAATAATTTTTGTAAATCCTTTTTTAAAGTGCAGAAAATAGATTTAATCTAAACATGAATTTGTAAACTATTCTTAATGCGAGTTTTTCTATCTTCCTACATATTACAGAAGGAGAAACTAAAGAGAAGGGACTAAAATGCTACCCACAGGATGCAAAATAACTCTAGGATGGGAATTCAGGAGTTTTGCCTGCTGATCCAAGACTTTGTGGGTTATAACTTATCGTAACAATCATTTTAGGCCATACCTCATACATGTAATCATAGACTAAGCCTTTTTCATCGAAGTTGCATTCCCATTTACCCACAGAGTGAGGCACTGGGTTGCTTTCATCTTTTCCCAATATGATTAATCGTAGGAAAGAATCAAAAATAACACGACCATCTGTATCACAACTTGCTCCGATGGACCAAATCAAAGAAAACATAAAGCAAGCCTGTTGGTAAAAAATAATAATAATAATTAATTTAAACTATTAAAATAAGTTTTTAACAAATTAATTATAATTTAACATATTAAGGTCTAGTTACCCTACTTGGAAAAGATCAGATCTATAAATAAAATTGACTGGAGCACAGCTAAATCACATGAAGAATCTTTCTCTGGCAATAGCTATCTAAATTTAAAATGCCCATGCCAAGTAATCTAGCAATTTCTCTTTTGAGGCTTTATCCTGAAATATATTCCCAACTGTTAAATGATATATGTATAAGAAACTTCACTGCAGCATTGTTTGTGACAGCAAAAATTCAGAAGGAAATGTTCTTCAGTGGGGATCTGCTTCATTGCGTTATGCTACATACACTGGAATATATGCAGCTAATAAAGAAAAAGGTAACTCAACTGATACAGAATAATCTCCAAGACATATTGTGAGAAAAGATGCAAACAAGTATGTATGCTATGCTAACATATGTAAATATACATAAATAACATATGTGTATATATATATATAGAAGAGTATTCATCAAATACCTCTGGAAGGCTGCCTAGGCACTGGTAATAGTCATTGCCCTGAGAGTGGCTGCAGAACTGGTATGGATGAAAAACCTACTTTCTCCTTTTGAATTTTACTCTAGGCACATGCCTTATCTAGTTTAAAAATCCATCAAATATATTTTTTATTTATTTTTAAAAAATACATTTTATTGATTATGCTATTACAGTTATACCAATTTTTTCCTTTGCCCCCCCCATCCAGTACCCCCATTCCCTCCTGCAATCTCTCCCCTTAGTTCATGTCCATGGGTCATGCAAATAAATTGGTTGGCTACTCTACTTCCTATACTGTTCTTAACATCCCCCTGTCTATTTTGTACCTACTAATTTGTATTTCTTAATTCCTGCACCTTTTCTCCCTTCTTCCCCTTCCCCCTCCTAGTTGATAACTCTCCAAATGACCCCCATATCTATGATTCTGTTTATGTTCTGCTTGTTTGCTTAATTGGTTTTTTAGATTCAAATATATTTTAAGAGAAAAAATCCAACCAGGTATTGACCTATATTAGTCTAAAAATGATTCTGAACCATTTAAATAATTTTAAGAGTTTAGGTTTACAGATAGAATGAAAAATTTCAGGAAATACATAACATGAAAGTGACACAGGTAAACTATTCTAAGGACTTTTATTTTCTAGAAAGGTAACACTGATGCATTAGGAAGAATATTAAAAACTAGTTCTGAGAAGGCAGTTCCAAATCTAGGGAGAAAAGGAGATATAAATAAATTATACTTAAAATATGTCTATTCAATTTCTTCTAAAGTGAAGGAAACTAAAGACAAATGGGGAGGGGAAAGGAAGGGACTGTTATTACCAGTAAACCCTGGAATGTGAGATGTCTGAGGTAAATTTTCTGTGGGAACAAGAAGAAGAGGAAACAATAGGAGGAAACTACTATTACCATAGAATAGAAGAGAAGGTAGACTGAGTAGAAGGGACTAAGGCTTTAAGATTAAGGTGGTAGATGGGAAAGTAGCATTACCAGGTAAGAAAGCAAAACACCTCTTTCCTTTGGCTCCCTCACAGTTATGTTCTCTGGCTTTCTCTGACCTCTAGACACTAGCTAACCTGGACCACTGATTTATCCCTACCCATGTGCTCTATGAATTCTGCCAGCAACACTCTACCTACCTGATTGGATGCCTGCTCCTTGTCTTTTGTAGCCAGCTTCTTGCAATCTACATTCTGACTTAACATTAAGACAAAATCAGTTCACCTAAAATCCATATTGGATTAATAAAGTTCATATGGGATTATATTGTCACCTTATTATTAAACAAATTATTATACCAATAACAGGGTATATTTAGTCCATTTCAACATATTTTACTTTTTTAAAAAAGTGTGATTTTTTTTAAATCAAAATACCAGCTCAGGGAAACTTTAATGTCTTCAGCTGTTCTTTCAGTACTCACCAAAAAAAATAAAAAAAACAGGTCTACATCTTACAATGTCTTTCTCAGTATGAGCATCATTTGTCAGATGCCTATTTCATTCTGTAATGAAAAACCACATTAAGAAAAAAACCAACCATTATCCAAACACGAATGTGCTTGCTTGTAGGATCATTTTCTACCACATCACAGAGAAGTACTTCAAAGAGGCGAGTGAGAGACACAACCAAATTGCTATCACTTGTAGGAATCAATTCCTGCAAAGTGAAAAGGATATATTTTCTTTCATCTTATTTGAAAAATAAAAGAAGATAAATATGTTAAAATTATAAAAGTAAACACTGTTTTTTATAAGTTCTTTATAACATTTAAACTTAAAGAATTTAAACTGTATGCATGATTTAAAAAATCTCTTGAGGTCCCAGGATGGTAGAGGAGTAAGTAGAAGCTGCACAAACCGCCTCCCAAGACCAAACTGGAATTACAATTAAATTACAGAAAAATCATCCTGAGTAACCAAATGAACACTAGCTGGAGAGAAGCCTTATAATTACAAACAGACAGAAGAAGCCACATCACCACAAGAAGACTGGTACAAACTGCAGAGGAGGTGCAAGAGGGCTGGCTGGGCCCCCATGGGTGACAGTTAAAGTTCCAAAGGAATATCTCAGGCCAGGGGGTTCCCTAAGAAGTGTGGATTCTAAACCCCAAGCTGGGCTCTCCAGCCTACAGCACCAGATCCAGGAAAGGAACCCAAATAACATATGGCTATTAAAAGCAGCAAGGTTTCTGTCCACCAGGAAGAGATGGCTGGAGAGCCTCTAAAAGGGCCAACACAAAAAAATTCATTTGCAGCCACTTAACCTGGGTTCTGGTAGAGGGAGGACACAGTGGACTAGAGATACATGAGGAGAGTCTGTGGCTGGTGGCTCTGGGGAGAGATCTGAAGGAACAGCTGCCAGGATCCCTGTGGTGAGTCATTCCCCATACTGTAGAAGACATCTTTCTCAGGCAGAGGACTCCTCTCCAAATGGCATCAGCCTGAGGGGAAGCAATTGTGCTCCTCGCCACCTGCAGGAATTTCTCTGCCCCATTCTATGGAGCTTAAGCTGGGCTCCTGAGTACAGATGGAGGTTGTTATCCCAGTGGTTAAGTTTAACAACCAAGGCAGATTTCCGGAAGCTCTGAGACTTTAGCTGATCCTCCCCCAACATTTACACAACCATCATAGGAGCACCTGAATATGTAAAGCATATCTTGATGGGCATAAATGGAGAGAAAAACACAAATACAGTCATAGTAGGGGATTTTAACACCACATTTTCTTCAGTGGATGGATCTTCCAGATAAAATAGCAATAAGAAGACAGTAGCATTAAATGACACACTACATCAAATGGATTTAATTGATATCTTAAGAGCATTTCACCCAAAAACAGAAGAATATATATACTTTACAAGTGCACATGGAATGTTTTCTAGGATAGACCACATGTTAGGACAGAAAACAAGTCTCAATAAATTTAAGAAGATTGAAATCATACAAAGTATCTACTTCATATCAAGGGAGTTTTCCACCAAGAGGATATAATTTTTGTAAACATATATGCACCCAACACAAAAGCACCTAAATACATAAAGAAAATATGGAGGTCTTTAAGAAGGAGATAAACAACAATGCAGTCATTATAGAAGATTTTAGCACCCCATTGTCAACAATGGATAGATCTTCCAAACAAAGAATCCACAAGGATATTGTGTCATTGAACAACACTCTAGATCAGGGTGTCCAATATGTGGCCCAACACGAAATCATAAATTTACTTAAAACATTATCAGATTTTTTTGTGGTTATGTGTCACAATGTAATTAATGTATGGCCCACAACAACTCTTCTTCCAGTGTGGCTCAGAGACACCAAAGCTTGGACACCCCTGCTCTAGATCAAATGGACTTAATTGATATTTACAGAACATTTTATATCAAAGAAGCAGAATATACATTATTTTCAAATACATATTGATCAGTTTCAATGATAGATCACATGGCAGGACACAAAACAAGCCTTAATGAATTCAAGAAAATTGAAGTCATATCAAGCATACTCTCAGATCACAATGACTTGAAACTAGAAATCAACCTCAAGGAAAAAAAACTCAAAAAAGGAAAAGAGGAAGTAAAACTGTCACTATTTTCTGACAGCATGATCCTGTACATATAAAACATGATATCCACCAGAAAACTACTCTCTAATAAGTGAATTCAGCAAAACAGCAGGATACAAAGTCAATATTCAGAAACTGATGGCATTCTTCTACACCAGCAATGAATTATTAGAGAAACTATGAAGAACTTTCATTTACTATAGCAATAAGAAAAATAAAATACCCAGGGATAAATTTTTTTTTAATATATTTTATTGATTATGCTATTACGGTTGTCTCATTTCTCCCCCATCATTCCCCTCCACCCTACACACCCTCTCCCACCCACATTCCCCCCTTTAGTTCATGTCCATGTGTCATAAGTTCTTTAGCTTCTACATTTCCCACACTATTCTTGCCCTCCCCCTGTCTATTTTCTACTCACCGTCTATGCTATTTATTCTCTGTACCTTTTTCCCCTTTCTCCTCCTCCCACTCCCCTGTTGCTAACCCTCCATGTGATCTCCATTTCTGTGGTTCTGTTCCTGTTCTAGCTGTTTGCTTAGTTTGCTTTTGTTTTAGGTGTGGTTCTTAATAGCTGTGAGTTTGCTGTCTTTTCACTGTCGTATTTTTATCTTCTTTTTCTTAGATAAGTCCCTTTAACATTTCATATAATAAGGGCTTGGTGCTGATGAACTCCTTGAACTTGACCTTATCTGAGAAGCACTTTATCTTCCCTTCCATTCTAAATGACAGCTTTGCTGGGTAGAGCAATCTTGGTTGTAGGTCCTTGACTTTCATGACTTGGAATACTTCTTTCCAGCCCCTTCTTGCCCATAAGGTCTCTTTTGAGAAATCAGCTGACAGTCTGATGGGAACTCCTTTGTAGGTGACTGTCCCCTTATCCCTTGCTGCTTCTAGAATTCTCTGCTTCATTTTAATCTTGGCTAATGTAATTACGATGTGCCTTGGTGTGTTCCTCCTTGGGTCCAGCTTCTTTGGGACTCTCTGAGCTTCCTGGACATCCTGGTAGTCTATTTCCTTTGCCAGATTGGGGAAGTTCTCTTTTATTATTTGTTCAAATAAGTTTTCCACTTGTTGCTCTTCCTCTTCCCCTTCTGAGACCCCTATAATTCGGATGTTGGGACGTTTAATGATGTCCCGGAGATTCCTAAGCCTCTCCTCATTTTTTTGAATTCTTGTTTCTTCCTCGTTTTCTGTTTGGTTGTTAGTTTCTTCCTTCTGGTCCACTCCATTGATTTGAGTCCCAGTTTTCCTTCCATCTCTATCAGTTCCCCATGCATTTTCCTTCATTTCAGGTATTGTAGCCTGCATTTTTTCATCTAATTTGTGAGCAAAATCAACCAATTCTGTGAGCATTTTGATGACCAGTGCTTTGAACTGTGCATCTGATAGGTTGGCTATCTCTTCACTGCTTAGAGGAATTGGCTCTGGGGCTTTGATTGGTTCTCCCATTTGAGCCATTTTTGGTGGGTTTTTTTTGGTTTGTTTGTTTGTTTTGTTTTGGTTTTAGTCTGGTCACGGCTATTACATAGTGAGGAGTGGAGCCTTAGGTGTTCCTCAGGGCGGGGCAGCCCAGTCGCTGGGTTGTGACGCTATAGGTGTGCTCAAGGTCTGAGAGGGAACAATGGCGCCTGCTCCGCTCTCTCCTGGATTCAGTCCCTTCCGCCACTTCCCCTCTACCTGGACCGTCTGCGCGCACGAATGTGGGACCACCTGGTCAGCCAGCCGCCTTGTGCGGCCTCACTGGGTCTGCACAGTTGTCCCCCTGTGCCCGGGGTCCGCCAGCTGCTGCCTGTGGGCCCGGGGACTGCCAGCCGCCGCCTGTGCGCCTGGGAACCGCCAGCCGCTGCTGCTTGCGCTCCCGCACCTCCACCTTCTCCCGCTGCGACTCCGCCCCTCCTACCGGTCTGGATGAATGGTTGTTGGACTTCCATACAGTTCAATTTTCTATAAGTTCTGGTTGTTTTCTTGTTTCTAAATACTTGTTGTCCTTAATTTTGGTTGTGAGAGGAGGCACAGTGTGTCCGCCTACGCCTCCATCTTGGCCGGAAGTCCCCCAGGGATAAATTTAAGCAAGCATGTAAAAGATCTCTATTCAGGGAACTACAGAACACTGAAGAAAGAAATTGAGGAAGACAGAAATAAATGGAAGTATATACCCTGTCATGGATTGGAAGAATTAACATCGTTAAAATGTCTTACTACCCAAAGCAATATATAGATTCAACACAATTCCTATGAAAATACCAATGGAATATTTCATATATCTAGAACAAATATTCCAAAAATTTATATAGGACCAAAAAAACCCAAAGTAGCCTCAGCAATCCTAAGAAGAACAAAGTTGGAGGGATTACAATACTTGATATTAAACTATACTACAAGGCCACTATAATCAAAGCAGTCTGGTACTGGCATAAGAATAGGCACATAAGTCAATGGAACAGAATAGAGAGCCCAGAAATAAACCAATGACTCTATAGTCAATTAATATTTGACTAAGGGGGAATTATCATACAATGGAGTAAAAACACTCTCTTCAATAAATGCTGGTGGGAGAACTGAACTGTCACATGCAGAAAAAAAAAAAAAAGAACAACTAGACCACCAACTTACACCATACACCAGAATAAACTCAAAATGGATAAAGAACATAAATATAAGTTGTGATACCATAAAACACAAGTCCTGGTAGAAAACATAGGCAGTAAATTTCAGACATTCCATGCAGCAATATTTTTTCTCCTAGGGCAAGGGAAATTAAAGGAAAGAATAAACAAATGAGACTTCATCAAATTAAAAAGTCTGCATGGCTAAAGAAACCATCATCAAAATGAAAAGGGAACTACTGTATGGGAGAGTATATTTGCCAATGATATATTGGATAAAGGTTTAATCTCCAAAATATATAAAGAATGCATATGACTAAACACCAGGAAGACAAACAGCCCAATTAAAAAATAGGCAAAGGGCCTGAATAGACACTTCTCCAAGGAGAACATAGAGATGGCCCATAGGCATGAAAAAATACTCAACATCACTAGCCATGAGAGAGGCAAATTAAAAGCATAATGAGATATCACCTCACCCCTGTCAGAATGGCTATCATTAATAAATCAACAAACAACAAGTGCTGGTGAGGATGTGAAGAAAAAGGAACCCTAGTGCACTGTTGTGCAGACTGGTGCAGCCATTGTAAAAAACAGTATGGAGTTTCCTCAAAAAATTAAAAACAGAACTGCCTTGTGACCCAGCCATTTTACTACTTGGAATATACTCTAAGAATCCTGAAACACCAATTGAAAAGAACTTATGCACCTCAATGTTCATAGCAATGCTATTTACAATAGTCAAGTGTTCAAAACAGGCCCAGTGCCCATCAGTAGATGAGTGGATAAAAAAGCTGTGATACATGTACACAATGGATTACTACTCAGCAGAAAGAAAGTTGTTCCTTTTTTGACATGTATGAAACTGGAGAATATTATGCTAAGTGAAAGAAGCCAGACAGTGAAAGACAAATACCGTATGATATCACTTATAAGAGGCATCTAATGAACAAAATAAACTAATGAGCAAAATAGAACCAGAGACATGGATCATGAAACAGACTGACAGTGTTAAGAGGGGAGGAAGGCGTTGGGGACTGTTTGAAAGAGAATAAGGGGATTAGTCAAAAAGCATATTTGAAGAACCCTTGGACATGGACAACAGTGTGAGGACTGACTATGGAAGTGGGGGTGGGCTGGGTGGAAGGGCACAAAGGAGGAAAAGAATTGGGACAACTGTAATAGCATAAACAATAATAAAAATATTTTTAGATTTACATTTTTATTTCCTCTTTGACAAAATGATTGTTCAATTGTGTTATTTAGTTTCCCCTTATTTGTGAATTTTTTTGTTTTCTTGCTGTTATTGATTTCTAGTTTCATTCCATAGTGGTTTGAAAAGTAGGGGTAAATTCAATCTTAAATTCATTGGCTTGTTTTGTGATATACCCTGGAGAATGTTATATATGTGTTTGAAAAGAATGTGTATTCTACAGTTAGGTGAAAAGCTTTGAATATGTCTGTTAGGTTCATTAGTTTTATAGTGTTCAAATCCACTGTTTCTTACTGATTTTCTGCTGGATATTCTATCCCGTATTGTAACTAGGATATTGAAGTCTCCACTATTATTGTATTGCTATCAAATTCTCTTCTCAGATCTTTCAATATTTGTTTTATATATTTAGATGCTCCAATGTTGGATGTATATATTTAAAACTGTTATATTTTCCTGTTGAATTGACCATATTTAATCATTATATAATGACCTACTTTGTCTCTAGAGAAAATTTTTAAAATATATTTTATTGATTATGCTATTACAGTTGTCCCATTTTTTCTCCCTTTTATTCCCCTCCACCCTGTACCCACCCCCACCATCAATCTCCCACCTTAGTTCATGTCCATGAGTCATACGTATAAGTTGGCTTCTCCATTTCCTGTACTATTCTTAAACCTACCCCTATTTTGTACCAATCAATTATGCTTTTTATTCCCTGTGCCTTCTCCCTCCAGTCTCCTCCCTCCCCGTCCCCAGTAATAACTCTCCATGTGATCTCCATTAATGTGAATCTGTTCCTATTCTAGCTGTTTGCTTAGTTCATTTTTGTTTTTGTTTTTAGGTTTAGTCGTTGATAGTTTGAGTTCATTGTCACTTTACTGTTTGTATTTTTGTTCTTCTTTTTCTTAAAAAAGTCCCTTTAACATTTCATATAATAAGGGCTTGGTGATGATGAACTCCTTTACCTTGACCTTATCTGGGAAGCACTTTATCTTCCCTTCCATTCTAAATGACAGCTTTGCTGGATAGAACAATTTTGGATGTAGGTCCCTGCCTTTCAAGACTTCAAATACTTCCTTCCAGCTCCTTCTTGCCTGGAAGGTTTCTTTTGAGAAATTAGCTGAGAGTCTTATGGGAACTCCTTTGTAGGTAGCTGTCTCCTTTTCTCTTGCTGCTTTTTCTCTCCTTATCTTTAATCTTGGGTAATGTAATTATGACGTCCTTGGTGTGTGCTTCCTTGGGTCCAACTACATTGAGACTCTCTAAGCTTTCTGAACTTCCTGGAAGTCTGTTTCCTTCACCAGATTGGGGAAGTTTTCCTTCATTATTTTTTCAAATAAGTTTTCCATTTTTTGGTCTTCTGGCACTCTTATGTTTGTATGTTGCATTGTTTAAAGTTGTCCTGGAGGTTCCTAAGCCTCTCCTCATCTTTTGAATTCTTGTTTCTTCATTTTTTTCTGGTTGAAGGTTTATTTCTTCCTTCTGCTCCAAACCGTTGATTTGAGTCCTGATTTCCTTCCTTTCACTGTTGGTTCCCTGTACATTTTCCTTTATTCCACTTTGCATAGCTGTCACTTTTCCCTCTATTTTGTGATCTATATTCAACCATATCTGTGATCATCCTGATTACCAGTGTTTTGAACTGTGCTTCTGATAGGCTGGCTATCTCTTCATTGCTTACTTATATTTTTTCTGAAGCTTTGATCTGTTCTTTCCTTTGGGCCATATTTTTTTTTCTAGGTGCACCTGTTAAATAGTAAGGGGCAGAGCCTTATGTATTCACCAGGGTGGAGCAACCCACATTGCTGTGTTGTGGTGCTGTATGTGGGGCAGGAGTCCAAGAGGGAACAATGCCACTTGTTCAGCTCTCAGCAGGCTTTCAGTCACTTCCTCTGCTACCCACAAGCACATTGGGCCCTTCTGGTGCTGATACCCCAGGTGGGTGGGTTTGTGTACATTCTAGGACCCTGTGGGTCTTTCAGATGAACTCTCCTGTGAGGCTGGGAGTTTCTCCTGCTGCTTCAACCCACACATTTTTTTTTTTTTTTAGTCAGAGGTTTTGAGGCTTTATTTCTTCACACTGGAACTCTGGGTTGCACAATCTGTCTTACTGCCCAGTTGTTCCTCCTGGTATATCTGCATGCAAATATGGGACCACCCACTCTGCCAGATGCTGCCTTGCCTGCCTTGGTCCTCCAGCAGCTGCCTTGCTGTGAGTCCTCTCCACCCCAGCTGTCCATCTCTTCCCCTCCTGCTAGTCTGGATGAATGTTTATGCTTTAACTCCTTGGTTGTCAGACTTCCATACAGTCCAATTTTCTGGAAGGTCTGGATATTTTTTGTTTTTAAATTTGTTGTTGTTTTCCTTCTGGTTGTGCGAGGAGGCAAAGTGTATCTACCTATTCTTCCATCTTGACCAGAAGTCTAGAGACAATTTTTTGACTTAAAGTCTACTTATCTGATATAATTATAGCCACCCCTGCTTTCTTTTGGATATGCCATTTGCATGGAATACCTTTATCCATTCCTTCACTTTTAGCCTATGTGTGTCCTTGAATTTAAATTGAATTTTTTCTACACAACATATAGTTGGATCTTGGTTTTTTATTCCATTTAGTTTCGCTGTATCTTTTACTGGGAAATTTAACCCATTTACTTTAAAAATAATTATTGATAAAGAAGGATGTACTATTGTCATTTTGTTAACTATTTTCTGTTTGTCTTGTCATTCTTTTGTCCCTCTTCTCTCTGTCATTTCTCTTTGGGTTTTGCTGTGTTTTGTGTGACTTCTGTAGCTAGAGGCTTACATAAAAATTTTTATAACAGTTTATTTTAAGCTGATAGCAACTTAATTTTATTTGTGTACAAGACCACTCCACATTTACCTCTCCTTTTTCCACATTATATACTATTGATATCACAATTAACATGTGTTTATATTACTAATCCATTAATATAATTTAGTTATAGGTGTCCTTTAATTTTTATAGTAGAATAAAAGCAATTTATCCATCATCATTATAGCAACATCCCCTTATCCAGTTTCATGTTCTCTGGTTTCAGTTACCCACAGTCAAACATGGTCCATAATATTAAATAGAAAATTCCAGAAATACACAACTTACAAGTTTTAAATTGTGCATGATTATAAATAGTATGATGAAATCTTGTTCCACCCTACTTTTTCCTGCCCAGGATGTGAATCATACCTTTGCTACCTGCAGATAGTCACTTAATAACTGTGTAGGTTATCAGATTGACTGTTATGGTATCACAGTACTTCGCTTCAAGTAACCCTTATTTTACTTAATAATGGCTCTAAAAGGTCAATAATAGTGATGCTAGCAATTAGGTATGCCATTGAGAAGTAATAAAGTACTTCCTTTATGTGAAAAGGTATGTATGTATAGAAAAAAATAGTATACATAGGGGTCAGTATGATCTGTGGTTTCAGGCATCCACTGAGGGTCTTAGAAAATACCCCACATAGATAGCAGGGAACCACTATATTACAAAGCTTTAGTAATCAAATCAGTATGGTACTGACATAAAAACAAATGGAGCAGAACAGAAATCCCAGAGATAAACCCAAACACATTCGGTCAACTGATCTTTGCTAAAGGGTACCAAGAACACACAATGGGGAAAGGTTAATCTGTTCAATAAGTGGCATTGGGAAAATTGTATACCCACATGTAAAAGAATGAAATTGGATCCTTATCTCACACCACACACAAATATCAATCTGAAATGGGTTAATGACTTAAATGTAAGAGTTAAAACTCCTAGAAGACCATAGTATTCTCCTAGAAGAAAACATAGTGAATAATAAGCTACTTGATATTGACCATAGAAATAATTTTTTAAAATATGATACCAAAAGATCAGACAAAAGCAAAAATTAAGAAGCAGAGCTACATCAAGCTAAAAGCACACTAGCAAATGAAACAACAAAATAAAAGGCAACCTATGGATTGAGAGAAAACATTGCAAACCATATATCTGATAAAGGGTTAATATCCAAAATATATAAAAAACTCATATAATGCAAAAGCCCAAAACACCTATCAACACAATTTAAAAATGGGTGAACGACTTGAATGGATATTTTTTCCAAAGGAGATATACACATGACTAACAGGTGAAAAGGCACTCAACATCACTAATCATCATTGAAATGCAAATCAAAACCACAATGCAATATGACATCATACCTATTAGGGTGGATATTATAAAAAAATTAAAGATAGCAAGTATTGGTTAGGATGTAGAGAAAAGAAAAAATTTGTGCACTGTTGGTAGGAATATAAGTTGGTACAGCCATTATGGAAACCGGTACGGAGGAGCCTCAAAAAACTAAAACTAAAAATAGAACTGCCAGGACATATAGAGACTTCCGGCCAAGATGGAGGCGTAGGCGGACACACTGTGCCTCCTCTCACAACCAAAATTAAGGACAACAAGTATTTAGAAACAAGAAAACAACCAGAACTTATAGAAAATTGAACTGTATGGAAGTCCAACAACCATTCATCCAGACTGGTAGGAGGGGTGGAGTCGCAGTAGAAAAAAGTGGAGGTGCGGACCCAGGAATGCAAGTAGCAGCAGCTCACAGTTCCCAGGTGCACAGGCGGTGGCTGGCGGTCCTCGGGAGCCCAGGCGGCAGCTGGCGGACCCCGGGCACAGGGGGGCAACTGCGCAGACCCAGTGAGGACGCACAAGGCGGCTGGCTGACGAGGGGGTCCCACATTCGCGCACGCAGACGGTCCAGGCAGAGGGGAAGTGGCGGAAGGGACTGAATCCAGGAGAGAGCGGAGCAGGCGCCATTGTTCCCTCTCAGACCCCGCCCCCACATACAACATCACAACCCAGCAACTAGGCTGCCCCGCACTGGGAAGCGCCTGACGCTCTACCCTCACTATGTAACAGCACGGGAGCGTGCGCAGATAATCCAGGCGAAGGGGAAGCAGCGGAAGGAACCGGAGTCCAGAAGAGAGCGGAACAGGCGCCATTCTTCCCTCTCGGACCCCGCCCCCACCAACAGCATCACAACCCAGCGACTGGGCTGCCTTGCCCTGAGGAACAACTCAGGCTCCACCCCTCATACGTAATAGCTGCGACCAGACTAAAACCAAAACAAAACAAAACAAAAAACCCCACCAAAAATGGCTCAAACTGGAGAAAAAAATGAAAACCCCAGAGTCAATTCCTCTAAGCAACGAAGAGATAGCCAACCTATCAGATGCACAGTTCAAAGCACTGGTCATCAAAATGCTCACAGAATTGGTTGATTTTGCTCATAAATTAGATGAGAAAATGCAGGCTACAATACCTGAAATGAAGGAAGACGCATGGGGAACTGATAGAGATGGAAGGAAAACTGGGACTCAAATCAATGGAGTGGACCAGAAGGAAGAAATTAACAACCAAACAGAAAACGAGGAAGAAACAAGAATTCAAAAAAAGGAGGAGAGGCTTAGGAACTTCCGGGACAGCGTTAAATGTCCCAACATCCGAATTATAGGGGTCCCAGAAGGGGAAGAAGAGCAACAAGTAGAAAACTTATTTGAACAAATAATAAAGGAGAACTTCCCCAATATGGCAAAGGAAATAGACTACCAGGACGTCCAGGAAGCTCAGAGAGTCCCAAAGAAGTTGGACCCAAGGAGGAACACATCAAAGCACATTGTAATTACATTAGCCAAGATTAAAATGAAGCAGAGAATTCTAGAAGCAGCAAGGGATAGGGGGCAGTCATCTACAAAGGAGTTCCCATCAGACTGTCAGCTGATTTCTCAAAAGAGACCTTCCAGGCAAGAAGGGGCTGGAAAGAAATATTTGAAATCTTGAAAAGCAGGGACCTACATCCAAAATTGCTCTTTCCAGCAAAGCTGTCATTTAGAATGGAAGGACAGATAAAGCGCTTCTCAGATAAGGTCAAGTTCAAGGAGTTCATCATCACCAAGCTCTTATTATATGAAATGTTAAAGGGACTTATCTAAGAAAAAGAAGATCAAAAATATGACAATGAAAAGACAGCAAACTCATAGCTATTAAGAACCACACCTAAAACAAAAGCAAACTAAGCAAACAGCTAGAACAGGAACAGAACCACAGAAATGGAGATCATATGGAGGGTTAGCAACAGGGGCGTGGGAGGAGGCGAGGGAAGGTACAGAGAATGAGTAGCATAGATAGTGGGTAGAAAATAGACAGGGGCAGGGTAAGAATAGTATGGGAAATGTAGAAGCTAAAGAACTTATGACACAAGGACATGAACTAAAGGGGGGAATGTGGGTGGGCGAGGGTCTGCAGGGTGGGGGGACTGATGGGAGAGAAACGGGACAACTGTAATAGCATAATCAATAAAATATATTTAAAAAAATAAAAAAATAAAATTAAAAAAATAAATAAATGTGACATATCTAAAAAAAAAAAAAATAGAACTGCCATATGATTCAGCAATCCATCTTCAAGGGATATAACCAAAGAAAATGAAATCAATACCTCAAAGGGATATCTATATTTTCATGTTCATTGTAGCCTTATTCACAATAGCCAAGATATGAAAACAAACTAAGAGCCTGTTGATGGATGAATGGATCAAGAAATTGTATTTTTATAATGGAATATTATTCAACCTTAAAAAGAGACCCTGCCATTTGCAACAACATGGATTAAAGAAGATATTATAATAAGTGACATAAGCCAGACACGGAAAGGGATAAACTGCATGATCTCACTTACATATTGAATACATACAACCAGAAAGTAAACTGTTGGTTACCAGAGGTACAAAGATGGGGAAAATAGGAAGACCCTGAGTAAAGGTACAAAGTTGCAGTTATGTAGGATAAATAGTCCATAAATCTAATGCACAGCATGATAACTATAGGTAATAATGATGATACAATACTGTATCAGTATTGGAAATTTGCTGAGAGTAGATTTAAGTATTCTCACCATATATATACATATACACACAAAAAATGGTAACTATTTGAGATGATATAATTAGCTTGACTGTAGTAATAATTTTACTATGTGTATGTATATCAAATCATGATGTACAATTTATATATCATTTTTATTTAAAAATTTTAAATAACACCCAGAGGGATAAATATTGATACACATACATATGCACACTTGAGTACAAGTATAACTAGGGGAATCTGAATAAGATCAGTAGAGTATGAACATCAATATCCCCTTGTGATATTGTAATGCAGTCATACAAAATACTAACACTGGGGGAAACTGGATAATATGTACATGAAATTTCTATTATTTCTTTTTTTAACTTCTTTTTTAAAATTGTTGTTCAAGTACAGTTGTCTCCATTTTTCCCCTTTTACTCCCTCCCACCCCACCTGTCCTTGCCTCCTACCCACTTTAGTGAATTTCACTTATTTCTTAAAACTGCATGTGAATCACTGATTGTCACAATAAGCATTTCATTTTTTAAAAATGAACACTATACCTCTAAGGAGAAACTGATTTTAGTTATTTATCCTGTCATTGTGACTATAGACTTAGTCAAATTGAATGAAAACTAAAGAAACTTAGAAACTTGAGTGGGTCAGAAGATTATAGTGTTACCTTGCATTTTTTCTTACGAAGCATTAAAGTGGGTGGTATTAACCAGTCAAAAAGTCCTCTCAGAAGAGCCTGATGATCTGGTTCCTGTAAAGGTTCTGTCAGTGAACTCAGCCATGAAGACACAAGTGGATCCCATCCTAATTGTGAGGGTTCCAAGTAAATCATGCCACAGCGGCTTACTGTGGCTGGCTAGAGAAAAAAAAGATGCATTTTCTTTTTTCAATGTTGCTTTTATATCAGCAGTACCTGGCAGTTATTAGCTTCTACTTTGCATGATTTATAAGGCCCTTCATGACCCAGTCTCGTGTCTTTCTCTATATAGCCTCACATACATTGGACAAAACTATTAGAAGTTACAGTTTCCTAGGCATGTCATGGCTTCAGATCTTTGCATTTTATCATGACTTGGAATGCCTGACCCCAACCAATCTCCCTAGAGAAGTCTTACCCCTCAAAACCAGATCAAACACTCAAATATTTTCCATGATCCTCCTTTACCCATTCTCCTTTGGGGCACCCACCCTCTCCATATTCTTAGAGCACTTATATGTAGCTCTATATTGGAATTATTTATTATCATGCTTCTCATCCTCCCTAAATGAGCATACACTGTGTCTTACTCATCTTTGTATTCATAGTGCCTAACTCATCTTCTGAAACATAGTAAAAAAAAAACCTTATTGACTAAATGAATGAATGAATGAATGAATGAATAAACAAACAAATAAACAAACTACTATTATATTAAATTATGAACTTACCGAGGCCTGGGAAAGGTCCATTACTTCAAAGATGAGGCTCATTTGAGGAGACATCTGAATGATTTCTCCACTCATAAGGCAAAGCTAAAAGCAATTATTTTTCAAATGTTCATGTAAAAAATTCTCAGACTTCTCAGATGAAAATTTATTCTATTTATAAGATAATGTATATCTTGTGATAGCATGTAAAAGTATTAGCTTGAAAGACAGAATATTATAATTGTAGGTCTAGTTCTGCCAATTACTTAGTAGGTAAGCAAATATATAACATCTCTGAGTCTCAGCTTCTTCATTTATAAACAGGGAGAATTTCTCTCTCATATAGTTAGGGGCAGGAGAACTATATGACATACTGCAAAAACTATAAAATACTACATAAATCTCAGTTCTTGTTACTAGTAAAATTATATAAAATACTCCTGATTTTATAAAGTTATCAGAAGACCTTTTTATTAATTAAAAAAGACTGAAAAGAATAATTTGAACACTCATATACCTATCTCCTTGTTTTATGAATTATCATTTTGCCATATTTGCTTCATCTTTTAAAAAAAGTATTTTAGAGAGCATTATACATACCATGGCATTGCACATCCAGATATGCCAATATTCATCTAAAAAATAGGGACTTTTCTATATCACCACAATAACATGATCACATCTAACAAAAGTTTCAATAATTGTTTAATATCAACAACTCACCCAATATTCAAATTTCCTCCATTGTACCAAAACTGTCTTTTCAGCCAATTTATTCAGAGCAAAATACAATCAATAACCATGCATTGTGTCTGCTATGCCCCTTTGGTCTCTTTTAATCTAAAATATTCCTTTTTGATAAAATATGTAAAATTTGAATTTATCAACTGCTCGCTTTCTGCCAAACTCCTTTCCTGTCCATTATTTTTTAAAAGATTTTTATTTATTTATTTCTCAAGAGAGGAGAAAAGAGGAAGAAAGAGAGTGAGAGAAACATTGATATGAGAGGGAACACCAACTTGTTGCCTCTTGTATGTTCTCCAACCTGGGACCTGCAACCCAGGCATGTACCTTGACCGGATATGGAACCAGCCAACCTTTTGCTTTGCAGGACAATGACCGATCAACTGAGCCACAGTGGTCAGGGCTCTGGTCCATTGTTATGCAAGCCATTCTGTCTTCTTCATCTCTCTGGCTTCTAACTTTGGAATTATCATTAACTTTTAATAATTTTAACAATTACTATTAATTGTTGACATTCCAAATTAATTTCATTAGTATGTCTTTTAAATTCTTCCTACTCATTCATTTTTCAGTGTTTCTTCTCTGCTTCTGCCATTATCACTTTAGTCCTGGTTTTGCCCCTATCTAGTTATGCGAGGTCTGTCCAGAAAAGGTCCAACCATTGTTAATATAATGAGAAAGGTTTGCACGACACTGATGTAACCTGGCAGCCAAGGAGAGTGGACAGGAATGCGCATGTGGAGAACAATAATGACTTCACTGTCCTAATCAGTGTAGGTGGTAGACACCATTGGGTGAGCATGTGTACTGTGTGGCCATCCCATGCAAAATGACTGAGTGAGTAGAGCAACAAATCTGCATCAAATTTTGCATTAAGCTTGAACATTCCTCCACGGAAACTATTTGGATGATTCAGAAGGCCACAGCTATGGGCAACTGGTAATTGGCAGTTCATCATGACAATGTGCCCACTTATATATCATAACTCGTGCAGAGATTTTTGGGGAAACATCAAATCACCCAGGTGACTCAGCTCCACTGCAGCCCAGATTTGGCACCCTGAAACTTCTGGATTTTCCTAAAACTAAAACCACCTTTGAAAGGGAAGAGATTTCAGACCATCAGTGAGATTCAGGGAAGTATGATAGAGTAGCTGATGGTGACTGGGAGAACTGTGTGAGGTCCCAAGGTGCCTACTTTGAAGGAGACTGAGGAGTCATTGTCCTGTGTACAATGTTTTTTTATCTTGTATCTTCTTCAATAAATGTCTCTATTTTTCATATTACATGGATACTTTCTGGAAAGACCTCATGAGTCAACAACATGGCATTTACCATTTCTGGATCTGTTTCTTAACTGTAAAATAAATAAATGGTCTTGACCTGGACTGTCCAATATGGTAACAGGTAATCATATGTAGCTATTTATATTTTATTTTAACTAATTAAAGTTAAAAATATAAAGTCAGTTTTTCAACTGCATAAGCCACATTTCCAAATGTTCAATATGTGAGTAAATACTTAATAAGCCACATGTGAATACCAGCTACCTTATTGGATAGTGCATATATTTGCATCATTGCAGAAAGTTCTAATGGACAGTGCCGGTCTAGAATACTTTTAACTTTCTACCAGAATATTTCAGGAAGCATTCTTCTACTTGCTACAAATTTGATAGGCAGAGTGAGCCTTCTCCTCACTGTTGTTTCCCAAATACTTCTACTCCATCCTCCAATACAATCCTTGCTCCTTTGACACCCCTGCTTGCTGCTGTCACTCACCAGCACCTAATCATTCCCCCTTGTTAGCTAAAGCCTTGGTACTTGGTTTAATCTCTTTCTACTATAACTCTGGCCTAATTCATGCAGGGGAGCATCTCATGAAATTTGGATCCTTGACCACTTTGTCTTCATTTAATTTTCCCTTACTCCACTCCAGCCTTCGACTTATATACCTGAAACCTTCTCTCCTGGAACACTACACAATTCTGAAATACTAAATTCAAGCATCCCAGTCTCTGCCCACAGACTCCTATTCATCCAGCTCTCACACTCACTAACTCCTACTATATTTGCTCTACATTTTCATATCCCTGTTGTTCTTACTTCTTCCATTATTAAGTAGCTTCCATTTTATGGTCTAGCATTCTACCATTCTCATGACAATATCTTAAAGTCTTCCTGTATTTCCAGTTTAGAACATTTCCAGTATACACAGAACCCCAAACTATTTAGACTGTTAGAGAAAAATCTAACAAAGGCAGACCTTGGCACTACTAATAATAATTTATGGTTTTCAACTCAACCAGGTTCTCAGTGATACTCTGTTATACTTCTATGGCTTCCTAGGCAGCTCTCTTTCCCATTTTCCAAATGGCTAATTTAAATCTTCCCTTTTCTCCTCAAGTGTGCAAAACAATAGGGCCTGTCATTTCACAAAGTAAAAATAAATAATCAAAAGGATTTGCCTTCAAATTTCCACTATCAAATCCATACATTCGCTTGTATCTACACTATCCTTTCCTGCTTCCCTCTCATCCACTCTGAAACAATCCTTCTACCTGGCTACGAATTCTTAGACTTGACTCTACTGATTAACCCCTCTGTTCTAAATCATCACTATATCTTGTCTTTTTACTTAACCCCCTTAGTATGATCAATACAATTAAATGTATGAAAGAAAGATTATGAATAAATGATCAACCACCTATGATAAAGCACTGGAGTATATCTTTGAATGCTAATTAAATTGATTTGCTGTTTAGTAATATAGTTATTTCATGTAAGCATAAAAATAAATTGTGATATATTCATACAGTAGAATACTAAGACATAAAAAGAATGAATAAAGAAATAAAATGGAACTATAACAATATGACTATAACAGATACTATATTGATCTAAAGAAGGAAAATACTAAAGAGTATAATTCCATTTACATGAAGTTCAAGAACTAGCATAACTAATTTATCACATAGAAGTCAGAATGGAGATTGCCCCTGGGGTTTAGTGATTGAGAATGGACATGAGTGAACTTTGTAGGGTACAGGAAATTTTATGCATCTTTATTTAGGTGACAGTTATTGTGAGTATACATTTATGTTAAAAAGTCATAGAATCTAAACTTAACGTTAGTGCACATTTTATTTTATTTTTATTCTTTTTAAATCCTCATCTGAGAATATGTTGATTTTAGAGAAAAGGGAAGAGGGAGGCAGATAAAGAGAGAGAGAGAGAAATATCGATATGAGAGAAATATAGATTGGTTGCCTTGTATGCACCCAGACTGGGAACAACTCACAACATAGGCATGTGCCCTGACCAGGAACTGAACCTACAACCTTGCTGTATAGGATGACATTCCAACCAACTGCACCACCTGGCCAGGGCAGTTAGTGCATTCTATACTGTACATATGTTACTTCTCAATTAAATACTACCAGTCTTCCATTTTGTAGTTCTTTTGTATATCTTACAGCTTCTAAGGTAATATACAACATATAAGCACTGAAGTATTTAATGTTTTCAAAAAGGAATATGGTCCTTTTCTTTTTTCCCTAAAACATTAATTTAAAGTTCTGAAGAAACCACAGGTTTGAAGTTATTTTACAACTTATTACCTATTACATTGCTATGCCTTCCTGCTAACACAGTAATTTTAATACAATATACTTTTAGTCTATAGAAATTAAGCAAAGGATTTACTACAGCATAGTTTTCATTGTAAAGATAATTTATAAACTTATGCAACTTATTTCATCCTTTATTTCAAATATACAATCCTAGATGATTAGTTGTTGAACATACAACATTCCTTAAACATGTCTATATCTGCTTTGTTTTGCTTTTTTAAATTGTAGTAAAAAACATATACCATATAATTTTCCATATTAACCATTTTTAAGTATACAATTCAGTAGTGTTACTTATATTCATCTTGGGCACCTGCTTGGTTTTTAATCATGATGATTTTACCTTTTTATTATCATCCAATACTGTGTTCATGCTCTCTATCCACAAAGTGTCAATGGGACCATCAAATACAACCCATTTCCGGTCAGGTGTTTCTGATAAGGCAAATTCTCTAAAAGTGTTAGCCACAATACCATCAGTCCACTGAGGAGGAAAAAAGGAAGGGTTGGAAAGTTTCCTGTATAAAACTACAAAGTAATGATATGAAAACATTTCAAATTTTTTGATTTAATGTGCATTGTTAAGAGTTGAAAATGTTTATACTGTGGATTACCTCATGAGACACTGGATCAAACTGTCCAAAAAGTTGGCCCATAGTAATGGATTTGGGGTTTACAGTCCTGTAAATGACCTTTTCTTCCTCTCCACAGCCACGTTCATTCATAAGAGTTAGAGTATCAGCCAGCATATGCAGAACTTTTGTCTTAGCAGCAAAAGGCTCTCCTACTAACATAAAACTATAAAGGAAAAGAGTAATTACACAATAAGATTATAAAAATAATAGTAAATTATATTATTTGCCTATATAGTGGTATGTAAAATTTTACCCTATGATAATTCTACATATAATTTTTGAAATTATATGAATTTTTCTTAGACATGAGGAAAATACATTTACCTTCTGAACTGGTTGATCTCTAAATCAAATCCTCTACATTAATATCATTATCTATAAGAGAATGTAATTAAAAAAATCTCCAAGTGAAAATGAAAACTTAACAATTGTATACTGTTGGATTTTTTTTTAATGACTGGGTTCTTCTAAGGAGAGAAGAATTCTCTTTCCTCAAGACTTCACTTACTATAGTAATTATTAGTGCTCTTGGCCAAATACTTCTGAATCTCCTTTCTCCTGCTTATAGTGGGATTCCTCACCTTCTGTAGAAATAATAGGTGACTAATCAGTAATAATTGGAAATGATGGGTACTATTTCCTAGCCTGGGATAGATAATTGCCACAAAAGGACCTTATAGAGCTCTCTCTTTTCCCTCTAGCATAGCTATGATCCACAATGTTGAGATAGTGGCTGCTATGACAGCCTAGGACCCTGAGTAATTATGATGAGGAAAGCCTCCCTGTTAATCTACAATGGACACAGCATGAGTGAGAAATAAACCTTTGTTTTTTAAGTCACTAAGATTTGGGTGCTGATTGTTTCTACAGAATACCCTAGCCCATCCTAGAAGGGGTAAAGTATTCTTGCTATAATAAAAAAGACTATAAATGTGGCATCAGCTTAGAGGTTCAGCCATGGGTAGCAAATGAACTGCTTTCAGATGCTAAAAGATTGGCAATTAATGTTATGCAATGATGAAACATTTGGTAAATTTATCCCTTGAGGTAAACTCAAAGACAGATAATACAACTAATAAAATTGTAGTTTTAGGAGAAAAGGATAGTAAACAGAATATTATTAGCATATAATGGTGATTGATTGCTGCATTTAACAAGGAACTCTAAGAAAGAAATAAGCCCAGAAAAAAAAGCCAGGCAGTTTTCAAGCAAGAATAAAAGAGAAAAGAGAGTCCAGAAATTCAGGAAACCTGCAGGATTGAAAGTGGCAATTTTTTTCTTATCTCCAACTGATAAAAGATAAATGGAGAAAATCTTTGAACAACAAAGGTCTACTCAGGCTAGCATCAAGGATCAAATCAAGGGAAGGGCCATTGTATCACTTTATTAAAACCTATGAAAAATTAATATGGTTCCCAGTAATCACTTCAGGAGGATAAAATAGCTCAGGGAAAACAAATTAAGAGTGTGGTCCTCTGAATGAAGCCTGGTAGGTTCAAGGATACTACAATGAAGTTCAGAAAGGTATAACTTAATTAGGACTGTAGTTGAGGCTGCTGGCACATAGAGCTGCCTGGAATCCAACAGATAAAAACCTTATTGTTTTTGAGAGATTTTACTGACAAAGAAACCATGAGTCTAGGCTAAAACACATGTGAATGTTCAAAATTTAAAAACTGGAAATAAAGAACACACTGAAAGTGACCAGAGGAGAGGGGGTAAGAGGCAGGGCAAGGAACACAAATAGAGGACTCATGGGCATGGACCGTGCTGGGGATGGACTGTGGGAATGGGGGAGAAAGCAAGGGGGAAAAAGGCAGGACAACTATAGCTGAACAACAATAAATAAAAAAAGAAAAAGAAAATTTCTAAATTTTCTAAAGTAAAATAGTATGGGTATTAAATGCATAAGGGTTGATTGTACCTGTATTCCCTCTATTCTTGTATATGTTTGAAAATTTACTTAATACAACAGTTTTTTTCCTTTTTAAAATCCTGCCTTTAAAATAATCATGACCTTTGAGAACTCAACTTTCTATAGGCAGGAAACAAGCTGAAAACATTTCTCAACTCCAAGAACATTTTCTCTATTATCCACTTCATATGTGACCAGGAAAGAAAATGGAGGTGAAGAGACCTCTTGGAAGGTTGAACCAAGGTCCACAGAGAACAGTTAACTGGAAAGCCTCTCCCAGAGAGAATCAAGCAAAAGTGAACCCGAGTTTTATGGGGTTTTATTGTATGTTGATACAATTGGTAGGGAGGGTTTCTAAAGAAAATAAATGTATATGAAATTATGAATATAAAATGTCCACAGCCACTTTAATGGCACCCTATATAATAAATTATGACTCTGTGGAGAGGCCCCCACAAGTAAGAAGTCCTGAAGCTTAAACTCCACTAGTTTTACTCAATCTCTCTCTAAAATTGGGGCCCTCACATGCCCAGCTGGGTTTCAAAACTGTTACTGATCAGTGTTGGCTGTATCTCCTATTTGTCTCCTGTTCTTCAATTTCTGAATGGGAGTGTTTGCTCCAATACTCCTAGTATATTACTTCTAGTAGTAGTAAACCCACTACTATAAACTGTGTGAAGGGGAGATAACTTGTCTTTCCAGTTTGTAGGTCTCTGGATCAAGAAGAACAACTTCCAAATTTGATGCAGAAACTATCATGCATCACCTAGATATCCTGAACTTGAGTCTGGTTCATTGATTGACTAGAATGTTGTCTCCTTGGAAGGGAAGAGTGTATTTTATGTACATGAAGGAAAGTGAATAATAATGTATTTGATGACCAAAAGGGCAAATTTTGTTGGTCGTTAGTGCTACATCACGGAATGAATATTCTTTACCAATCTTTGTTGGATATGCAGCATAAGGAAAAAAATAAACCCTTGTTTTTAAGCCACTGGGATAAGGACTCAGGCATAGGGGTGGTTGGTTCCTCCTTATCCACCTAGCAAACAAAGTTTGCTCAGTTCTTTGACACATAAATTTAGTTATTTTAATAGTTTAATTTTAAAATAACATCTAACACTGGTAGACAATGTTAATCTCTACTCTTACCCATGTCTAACCATCGTCATTTCATATGTCTGAATCATTTTTTCTAGAAAAAACTTCACAGGCTGAAGATTGTGTACTCTGCAGGCTTCATGAGCACATTCCAAAAATTCCTAAAATAAAATAAAAATCGAATGCATTTCTATAAAATGGTTATTATAAATCATGTCATACATATCTTATAAATGTAGATGTTTCATTGAGAAATAAGAAAACTGCATCTTCTTATACTGCTAAATTATTTCTTAAAGCTTTATTTTTTAATTTAAAAAAGAAATAGAATTAAAATACTTTTAAATGCTTGGTAGTCCCCATTATTAGTTATTAAAGATCTTAGCTCCATGGCATTGGGTGTGTGCTACACGAGATAATTCCTCTTAGTAATGTTTTCCAGAATTTTACTTTTGGTTAGGATATACAATAGAAAAACATGCCAAACAACTTTTTGTACTGTACAAACTAGAAATAAATAGAGAGACTAAAAAAAAAAATCACAACTATTTTAAAGATACAGGAGCATTTTAAATACAAGTAAGTCTAAAGGAACTACATTTCAAAAATGGATGAACTTTTTGTAAGTGAATACAAATCAATACCTAATTTTCCTCCTGGGAGCAATTTTCTGGGGTTTTATTTTTTGGAGTTTATATAACTTATTGCAGTTAGCGCACAGTTTAAAAATTCACCAACACACCAATAGTACAAAACTAAACAGCATTATAAGTTATTCCCCCCTCAGGAAAAGGGAGCATTTTTCAAGTGTGAGCGTAGATGGCACTGGGTTGGGCCTGCTATAGGCATAAGGACTTTGCTGAAGTAAGGAAAAATGAACAAAGATTTTAATGGTCATGTGGGCTTGGGTGACAGACTTGAATCTAGAGGATCCTCAAATGTATAAAGCTTTTTCTCCCCAGTGCATACACTTTTGCTGCATAAAGCGTACAGAGAGAGATTTCCATAGGCTTACAATGTTTATATCTTAAAATACTATTAGAGGGAGGGCCCTATGATACAGGACAATTCTCACTCTAAAGACATTTGAAACTAGAGATAAACTAAAGCTCAACAGTTCTGCACCGAAATTCTGGCTTAGGTCAATTCCTCATTGAATTGATCAGCAGCTCAATTTAGCTATCTGACAAAGAAAAAGACATGTTTATTATTTTTCTGCAGGAAAATAATATCATTTGATTCTCTACAATTATTTTATATACAATTTTAACATAAAATCACAATTTACAAGTCATAAGAAATAGCTGATGATCAAGAGAAAAAACAGCAAATAAAACAAACTCACAGATCATCCACATTTCATAATTAGCAGACAAGAACATTAAAGTCACTTTTACAGATATATAAAAGAAAATACATACTATGACAGAAAAATAGATGAAAAGGTAAACAATTTAAGCAAAGAAATGGGATCTCTAATAAAACAAATTTTTCACACTAAAATGAAAAACATAAAATACTGTTATATACCACATAACAATGTTTTGGTCAACAACAAACTTGGTATATGTCCATGGTCCCATAAAATTATAATGAAAAATTACAAAATGAAAAATTCTCATCACTTAGTAACATTGTAGCTTTCATAACATCATAGAACAATGCCTTACTCACAGGTTTGTGGTAATGCTGTTATAAACAAACCTACTGTGCACCAGTCATGAAAAAGTATAGCACACACAATTATGTATAGTATATAATAGTTGATAATAATAATAAATGACTGTAACTGGTTTGTATATTTACTTTTACTATACTTTTTGTCATTATTTTAGAATTTACTATGCTTCATCATTATTTTAGAATTTACTCTTTCTAAGCTTGTTGTGAACAGTACGGCATGTCATAGCCACATGTCTTGACTGAATTATTTTCTCTTGTGCTTGATTTAATCTCATGAGTTTATCAATTTAGTGTAGCTTAAGTGTACAGTATTTATAGTCTACAGTATTGTACTGTAATGTCCTAGGCCTTCACATTCACTCATTACTCACTCATTGACTCATCCAGAGCAACTTCCAGTCCTACAAGCTCCATTCATAGTAAGTGCCCTATACAGGTATATCATTTTTTAATACCATATTTTTACTGTACTTTTTCTATGTTTAGTATACAAATTCTTGCCCTTGTGGTACAACTTTCTAAAGTACTCAGTACAATAATATGCTGCATAGGTTAGTAGCCTAAGAGCAATAGTCTATACCATGTAGCCTAGGTGGGTGGTAGGCTATACTATCTAGATTTGTGTAAATAAGTGTACTTATATAATGTTCTCGCAATGATAAAATTGCCTAACAATGCCTGTCTCAGATTATAGCTCCATCATTAAATACAGCATGACTGAATGAAAAATTATAATTTATTGGAATCAGCAGGTTGGATAAAGTCAAAGAAAGAATCATTGATCTTAAAGATAGGAAAATAAGAAGAATCCAAATTAAAGCACAAAGAATAGAAACAATGAAAAAACAAAGTATAAGAGACATGTGAGAAAATATAAAATAGTCTAACATACAGGTAATTGGAGTCCCTAAAGGACAAGGAGGAGAAAATAGGGCAGAAAAAATAATTTAAGAGCTAATTACTGAGAATTTTCTGAAGACATCAACCCACAGATTTAAGAAGTGCGGCAAATCCCAAACAGGGTTTTTTCAACAGACAACACTAGGCACATAGTTAAGCAAGGAAAGGGAGAAAATATTTAAAACAGCTAGAGGAAAAAAATACACTATAGTCAGGGAATCACAAATCAGAAGAGTTCCTGACTTCTAGCATAACAATGAAAGCCAGAAGTTAATGGAATGACATCTTTAAAATGATGGGGGTGTATATGTGGGCAGACTGCTGCCAATTTAGATTTATATATCTAGTGAAAATATTCTTTATGAACTAAGGCTAAATAAAGACATTTTCAAACAAATAAAAGCTGAGAGAATTTGTTGCCAGAAGACCCATGTGCACATAAGACACACTGAAAGAAGTTCTTTACATTAAAGGGAAAAGATCCCAGATGAAAGTACATATCTACTGAGGGAATATAAAACACTAAAAAAAGTAAATGTAAGTGACTTTTTTCAAACACTAATAACTAAAGCATAAAATAATTCTGGAGTTTACAATATATGTAGAAGTAAAATATATAGCAATGATAGTACAATGGGCACATGTAAGTAGATAATGAAATTGTCCCATTTAAAGTTCTTATATTGTTTCTGAAATGGTAGACTACAAACTTAAGGTAAATTATAATAAGTCGAGAATGTATATTACAGGAGGGAAGATGGTGGCATGGTAGGAGGGAGCAGATTTCACTTCTCCCTGCACCCAGGAGAAAAACCTAGCTGATTTACGGAGAAACAGAGCAAACAGCCAACAGTACCACAGCATAGATGAAAATAAGGGATCAAAATTGGTAGCAGACATTGAAAAACCAGACGATAAGGAGAGTGCCTCAGGACAATAAGAGCCCAGGGATCAGCCCAGAGACCAGGGTCTGAAGCCCTGGGCTGGTACTCACCAGGTCTGCCGAGGACTCTAGGGAGAGAACCGGGTCAACCACTCCTTCCCCAGGCAAACAAGATTTGAGCAGCACCGGGAGAGACCTTGTTGCTTGAAGTCGCAGGGAGGGGAGTTAAGGTCTGAGTGGCAAATACGAAGGGGCTGTGAGCACCCACGCATCGCACTGGGAGGAGTGCACGCCCAAGCCCCTGCAACCAGAGGCACCCGTGCAACTGGAGGTGGCCATGCAACCAGAGGAAGGGGCTTTGTGAAACACCTGGAGCTCATACCCATAAACCTAGGGTTAGTGTGCGCAATGCAGGAAACCCACAGAACCCACACTCGTAAACTTGTGTTGGTGCAGGTGTCCCATAGGAGACCTGGAGCTCACACCCATAAACCCAGGAAGTGCTCAATCAGTAGGAGATCCCGGCTCACACCCATAACTCAGGAAAGCACACACTCTGCAGGAAGCTCAGAAACCATGCCCAAGGCCCTGCTCAGAGAGGCACTGGGCTAACTCTGGGGAGAGTGCACGGCTAGCCCTGGGGAGAGTAGCCCAAAGCTGACTGAGTGCTGAACAGGAAGAAAAGCGATGCCAGCCACCCTACAGCCCCTTACAGCCAGCAAGAACAGAAAAACTGGTTTGGCCAGTTTGAAACCAGCAAGAGGTTTTTCTTTTGTTGTTCATTTTTTAATTATATTTTTAATTATTATTTTATTATATTTATTTTTCCCTCAATTCCTTTGCTTCTTTCCTTCTTTCCTGTTTTATTCCTTCTTCCTTTCTTTCCAATTTTATCTCTTATTCCTTCCTCTTCTTTTTTCATTTTTTTCTTTGTTTTCTCTTTTTAAATACCCAAGAGTGAGACAAAAAACCCAGAACTGTGAAAAAAACAGAGTTGGACCCAAAGGGGGGCATCCCAACAGCTGAGATGGTGGAAGCTATGAACACCAGGATACCCAAAGGAGACTACACCACTGAATCTTACAGGTATTCTACCACAGAAGTTCACACCATGAACCCAGGGAGCCGAAACAGATCAATTTAAGAAGCTGAGGCTAAGAAGAGTCTCACAAACAATGGGAAGACAAAGAAACAATCCCCAAATGAAAGGAAAGGAGAAAGCCCAAGAAAGAATGCTAAATGAAACAGAGGCAACTCAACTATCAGATATTGAGTTCAAAGCAATGGTTATCAGGAAGTTCCATGAGCTCGCAATGAGCTACCAGAAACTACAGGGAAGCTACAATGAACTCGCTGCAAACTCTATCAACATGAAAAGGAAATAGAAACTATCAACAAGGGCCAAGAGGAAATGAAGAATACAATTTCTGAACTAAAGAACACAGTAGAAGGAATCAAAAACAGTATTGATGAAGCAGAAGATCAGATCAGTGAGTTGGAGGACAAAGTAGAAAAAAACACCCAGAAAGAGCAAGAAAAGGAAAAGAGGTTCAGAAAAAATGAAGAGGGATTAAGAGAAATGCAAGACAATATGAAACGTAATAATATCCATATAATAGGGATACCAGAGGGAGAAGAAGAAAAGCAAGGGATAGAAAACCTATTTGAAAAAGTAATGGTGGAAAACATCCCTAATTTGATGAGAGAAAAAGTCACACAAATCCAGGAAACACAGAGTCTCAATTAACAGGAACCCAAAGAGGCCCACTTCAAGACACATCATAATTAAAATGGCAAAATCCCAAGACAAAGAGAGAATTGTAAAGGCAGCAAGGGAGAAAAAGGAAGTAACATACAAAGGAGCCCCGATAAGGTTAGCAGCTGACTTCTCAATGTAAATGCTCCAAGCCTGAAGAGAATGGCAAGAAATGTTCCAAGTATTGAGAACCAAAGGCCTGCAACCAAGACTACTTTATCCACCAAGGCTTTCAATCAAGATAAAAGGCCAAATAAGGAGCTTCCCAGACAAAAGAAGTCTAAAACCATACACCTCTACCAAACCAGTTCTGCAAGAGATGCTAAAGGGACTGCTTTAAGGAAAGGAAGGAAAAGAGAGAGAGAGGGGAACACAGGTACGAAAATGGCAATGAATAAGTACCTATCAATAATAACCTTAAATGTAAATGGATTAAATGCTCCAATCAAAAGACATAGAATAGCTGAATGGATAAGAAAGCATGACCCACACATATGCTGCCTACAGGTGACCCACCTCAGGACAAAAGACCTACACAGACTCAAAGTGAAGGGCTGGAAACAAATTTCCCAAGCAAACGAACAAGGAAAAAAAGCTGGGGTAGCAATACTCATATCAGGCAAAATAGACTTCAAAAGAAGGGCCATAAAGAGAGACCCAGAAGGTCACTTCATAATACTCAAGGGAAGAATCCACAGAAGACATAAACATTATAAATATATATGTACCCAACATAGGAGTACCTAAATACATAAAGAAAATCTTACACAACTCCAAGAAAGATACTGACAGCAACACAATTATAGTAGAGGATTTCAACAGCCCACTGTCAAAAATGAACAGATCTTCCAAACAAAATATCAAGGAAGATATTGTGGCATTGAACAATACTCTAGATGAAATGGACTTAACTGATATATATATAGAGCCATTCATCCCAGAGAAACTACATACACATTCTTTTCTAATGCACATGGAACATTTTCAAAGATAGACCACATGATAGGACACAAAACAAGCCTCAACAAATTCAAGAAAATTGAAATCATACCAAACATTTTCTCCAACCGCAAGGGACTGAAATTAGAAACCAACCCTAAGGGGAAAAACCCAAAACACTCAAAATCATGGAGATTGAATAGCATGCTATTAAACAATGAATGGGTCAAGAATGAAATTAGGGAAGAAATTGAAAAGTTTCTGGAAACAAACAAAAATGAAGTCACAACAACCCAAAACTTATGGGACAGAGCAAAGGCAGTCCTGAGAGGGAAGTTCATAGTGTTACAGGCCTACCTAAAAAAGATAGAAACATTTCAAACAAACAACCTAACCCTACATCTACAAGAACTTGAGGAACAACAACAAAGACAGCCCAGAGCAAGTAGAAGGAAGGAGATAACCAAGATCCGAGCAGAATTAAATGACATAGACACTAAAAACACAATTCTAAGGATCAATGAATCCAGGAGCTGGTTCTTTGAAAAGATCAACAAAATCAACAAGCCTTTAAGCAGGCTCATCAAGAAAAAAAGAGAGAGGACCCAAATAAACACAAGCAGAAATGAAAGAGGAGAAATTACAACTGAGACCACAGAAATACGAAGGATTGTAAGAAATTACTATGAAGAACTGTATGCCAAGAAATTTGAAAACCTAGGTGAAATGGATAAGTTTCTAGAAAAATATAATCTTCCAAAATGAATGAAGAAGAAGCAGAAAGCCTGAACAAACCAATAACAGCAGATGAAATTGAAGCAGTAATCAAAAAACTCCCAACACACAAAAGTCCTGGGCCAGATGGTTTCACAGGAGAATTCTATAAAGCATTTAAGGAAGAGCTAACTCCTATCCTTCACAGACTATTCGAAAAAATCCAAAATGATGGAAGAATCCCAAACTCTTTTTATGAAGCCAGCATCATCCTAATCCCAAAACCAGATAAAGACACCACAAAGAAAGAAAACTTCAGGCCAATATCGCTGATGAACATAAATGCTAAAATCCTCAACAAAATATTGGCAAACTGCATCCATCAATACATTAAAAAAATCATACACCATGACCAAGTGGGATTCATCCCAGGGATGCAAGGATGGTTCAATATTCACAAATCAGTAAATGTAATACATCACATAAACAAAAGCAAAGACAAAAATCACATGATCGTATCAATAGATGTGGGAAAAGCATTTGATAAGGTACAGCACCCATTTATGATAAAAAAACACTCAGCAAGGTAGAACTAGAGGGAGTATTCCTCAACATAATAAAGGCCATATATGAGAGACCTACAGCCAACATCATACTCAATGGGCAAAAACTAAAATCTTTTCCACTAAGATCTGGAACAAGAAAAGCTTATCCACTTTCATCACCTCTAATCAATATAGTATTGGAAGTCTTAGCCACAGTGATTAGACAAGAAAAAGAAATAAAAGGCATCCAAATCGGAAAGGAAGAAACAAAACTATCATTGTTGCAGATGACATGATAGTGTACATAAAAAATCCTATAGACTTGGCCAAAAAGCTCCTTGACCTAATAAATGAATTTGGCCAAACAGCCAGATACAAAGTCAATATCCAGAAATTAAAGGCATTTTTGTATACCAACAATGAAACAGCAGAAGCAGAAATCAACAAAAAAATCCCATTCGATGTAGCAAAAAGAAAAATAAAATACTTAGGAATAAACCTAACTAAGGACCTGTATGCAGAAAACTACACAACATTGAAGAAAGAAATCAAGGAAGACACAAACAGATGGAAACATATACTGTGTTCATGGATCAGAAGAATTAACATCATCAAAATGTCCATACTACCCAAAGCAATTTACAAATTCAATGCAATACCTATTAAAGTACCAATGGCATATTTCACAGACATAGAACAAACACCTCAAAAATTTATATGGAACCATAAATGACCCCGAATAACTGCTGCAATTTTGAGAAAGAAGAGCAAAGTAGGAGGGGTCACAATACCTGATACCAAACTGTATTACAAGGCCACTGTCATCACAACAGCCTGGTACTGGCATAAAAACAGGCACATGGACCAGTGGAACAGAACAGAGAGCCCAGAAATAAACCCAAGTCTCTATGGTTAATTAATATTTGACAAAGGGGGCAGCAACATAAAATGGAGCAAAAATAGCCTCTTCAACAAGTGGTGTTGGGACAGCTGGAAAGCTATGTGCAAAAAAATGAAACTCGAACACCAACTTACACCATACACAAGAATAAATTTAAGGTGGATAAAAGACTTAAATATAAGCCGTGATACCATTAAAGTCCTAGAGGACAACATAGGCAGGAATATCTCAGATATTTCACGCAGCAACATTTTTACTGATCTGTCCCCTAAAGCAAGGGACACAAAGGAAAGAATAAACAAAGGGGATCTCATCAAAGTAAAAAGCTTCTGCACAGCTAAAGAAAACAGTATTAAAATAAAAAGAGAACCAACTGTGTGGGAAAACATATTTTCCAATAATACCTCAGACAAGGGTTTAATCTCCAAAATATACAAAGAACTTACATGGCTCCACTCTAAGAAGACAAGCAGCCCAGTTAAAAAATGAGCAAAGGACTTGAATAGACACTTCTCCAAGGAGGACATACAGAGGATCCAGAGACACATGAAAAGATGCTCGATATCACTAGCTATCAGAGAGATGCAAATTAAAACCATAATGAGATACCACTTCACATCAGTCAGAATGGCCATCATAAACAAAGCAACAAACAACAAGTGTTGGTGAGGTTGTGGAGAAAAGGGGACCCTAGTGCACTGTTGGTGGGATTGCAGACTGGTACAACCACTATGGAAAACAGTATGGAATTTTCTCAGAAAAGTAAAAATGGATCTACCTTTTTGACCCAGCAATTCCACTGCTAGGATTATACCCTAAGAACCCTGAAACACCAAGCCAAAAGAACCTATGCATCCCAATGTTCATAGCAGCACAATTTACAATAGCCAAGTGTTGGAAGCAACCTAGGGGCCCATCAGTAAATGAATGGATCAAAAAACTATGGTACATTTACACGGTGGAATTCTATGCAGCAGAAAGAAAGAAGGAGCTCCTACCCTTTGCAACAGCATGGATGGAACTGGAGCGCATCATGCTAAGCAAAATAAGCCAGGTGGTGAAAGACAAATACCATATGATCTCACCTTTAACAGGAACCTAATCAACAAAACAAGCAAACAAGCAAAATATAACCAAAGACACTATAATTGAGAACAGGCTGATAGTCACCAGAGTGGAGAGGGAAGGAAATTTCAGGGGAAAAGAGGAAGGGTTTACAGGAACAAGTATAAAGGACACGAGGACAAAAACTTGGTGGGGTGGAAATGGGAGGGAGGTGGAGAGGGCTGGGGCAGTGGGCTGGGATGGGAGTAAAAGACAGAAAACTGTACAAGAACAACAATTAAAATAAAATTTTTAAAAAACACACACCAAAAAAACCCAAAATATATTAAAATACTTTATATGAAGAAAAAAGAGAAAAAAAAAAGAATGTGTATTATAATCTGTGCAGTGATCACTGAGGTAAAACTACAAAAGCCAACAGAGAAGATTAATGGAATAATAAACATTACCTGAAACTTGAAGTCAGTAAAGGAAAAACAAAGAAATACAGTATATATTAAAATGCAAGATGATGTAATTAATAGTATTTTTCTTTTTCTATAGCACGGCTCCCCTCTGCTCAGCTGCAGGCACAAGGAGCTGCTCAGCAGCACACCTCCCAGCACTGACTCCTTAGTTATCAATAGCCTTTTTTTTAGTGCTTTAGGAAAAGACTTTAATTACAGATTTTTACCAGGAACTTTGAAAGGCAAAAAGATAATTGCCATATAACATCATAAAACATTCCAATTTGTTCTATCTTTCTTTATAATAGCAACAAAAAATACAATGCAATTTAAAAAACTCTACAGTTACAAGAGTCTTCCACAATAAAGATAGGTTGCTTCAATAAAATATGGACAACGACAAAGGGGAGTGGAAATGGGGGAGGGAGGTGGGGAGGGCTGGGGTAGTTGGGAGCGGTGGGGGGAAAGGCAGAAAACTGTACTTGAAAAACAATTAAAAAATGTACCATCATAACAAATACAATAAAAACATCATCACCTCACTTTCTATGCCTATACTTGAATTTATTCCTTTTACTTTTGGTAAAAATTCAAATGGGCATTATATTTATAAGCCTATTTATTCTCAGAGAGTGTCAAAATTTCCAATATTCCTCTTATGAACTGTTATGCTCTCAGTGACTAGAGGTATGACAGTCAAGTCATACTAATGAATTTTGAGTTTATCATATATAACCTAACCTCCCCAGCCCCAGTAGCTTAAGTCTAAGAATGATATGATGTATGTGTGCACAAACTATTGTGAACTCTATCTATTTAACAAAACTACCAATAGTTTATTATGGCATATGATGATAGCAGTTAATTCTGTTCCAGGTTATATAAAACTGCATTTCTTGAATTTGGCTAAAAACTAAGGATTATGGATTTCAAAACAGTTCTTTAAACTTGTTTACATGCTTTAGATGTTTTGGAATGTACCTTCCTGAACTTACTTCACCACAGAGTACTGCAATGCAGACCACCTACTTGCTGTTTCTTATTGCATATATCACTGCCTTCACTTTCTGGCATGAGAATGTTTACTCAGTTTAGTGTCTTGTATTTACATACTATATCAACAGGAATGGTAATACAACTGTCTTGAAAATTAATCTATCCATTTGTTTGTAACCAAAAGCATATCAGAAATCCGTAGGTCCCAGGTAATGAAACACTTCCAAACACCCAGTTTTACCATCAAAGTCCTAGTAATATTTTTCAAACTGGAATCTATGGACCCATGGATCTATTGCTATATTCATAAGACTACAAGAGCTCTCCAAGAGAATTGTATTTTGATTTTAAAAAATCATGTCAGCATATCCTGAATCATCTTGATACACACCTGTGGTATAACACAAAAATATATATGGTCTTTTACAAGCCCCCCCCCCCATCCCCTACAAAGCAGAACTCCTACAACTCTTGGAATTTCTTGAGTGATAGGAGTGTCTTTTGTTATTTGTAATGAGTACTCTTCCATCACACCTGAGTTTACGTTATGAGATTACTTAGGATAAAGATCCTAAATAACCCCAAGATGCAGCTAGTCACCAGAAAGACCCACTGATTAGACGGCTGGAACTTTTAGCTCCACTTACCAACCTTTGGGGGAAGAGTGGGAAAAGATGATTGAACTCTATAAAAACTCAGCAATGAGATTCAGGGAGCTTCTGGTTTGGTGAACACATCAAGTTGCAGAGAGGGTGACACACCCTTAGGGAGTGGAAGCTCCACTGTTGCCACCTCCCCATACCTTGCCTGATACAATTTGTATCCTTTGTAATGAACCAGTAAACATAAGTGAGCTGTGTTCTTGAGTTTTGTGAGCTATTCTAACAAATGATCACACTTGAGGAGGAGGGGTTATGGAAATCCCTGAGGTACAGGTAGCTTAGAACTTGAGACAGTTGTCAAAAATAAGGGGTAGTTTTGTACAACTGAGCCCGAATCTGTAGAGTATGACACTAATTCCAAGTACTGTCAGAAATGAATTGTTGAACAACCAGGTGGTGTCCACAGAATTGGAGAATTGATCATTGGTTGTGAAAAATACTCTAGAATCACCTGAATCTGATACTATCATAGGATATATATTAGTTTTTGAGTTTTCGGAGCATTATGCAGAGTGAAATAAGTCAGGCAGTGAAAAACAAATATCATATGATCTCACTTATAAGTAGAACCTAATCAACAAAACAAACAAGTGAGCAAAATAGAACCAGAGACTTGAAAATAAAGAACAAATTGGCAGTAACCAGAGGGGCGGGGCAAGGGAGACAATGGGGGAAAGAAGGTGAAGGGTCAAGTCAAGGAACATGTATAAAGACATGGACAAAGACAAGGGGGTGGGGGAGGATTGAATATGGGAGGTGGGGTGTGGGTAGGGCAGGGGAGAGTAATAGGGGGAAAATGGGGACAACTATAATTTTATAACAATTAAAGATGTTTTTAAAAAGGAGGCAAACAGACTTCTAGCCAAGATGGAGGCATAGGTAGACACAATGTGCCTCCTCGCACAACCAAAAGGAGGACAACAACAAATTTGAAAATAAAAAACAGTCAGAACTGGCAGAAAATCGAACTGTATGGAAGTCCAACAACCAAAGAGTTAAAAAAGAAACATTCATTCAAACCAGTGGGGGGGGGGCAGCTGGGTGGAAAAGACTTGTGGCAAGGCAGCAGCTGGTGGACCAGGCAAGGCGGCAGCTGGCAGACAAGCCAGTCTCACATTTGCATGTGGATACCTGTGAGGAACAACTGGGGAGTGAGACAGACCACACAACCCAGGGTTCCAGTATAGGGAAATAAAGCCTCAAAGCCTCTGACTGAAAATATTTGTGGGGGTTGAGGCAGTGGGAGAAACTCCCAGCCTCACAGGAGAGTTCACTAGAGAGACCCACAGGGTCCTAGAATGTACACAAACCCACCCAACCAGGAATTAACACCAGAAGGACCCAATTTGATTGTGGGTAGTGAAGGAAGGGACTGAAAACCAACAGAGAGTGAAGCAAATGGCACTGTTCCCTCTCGGACCACTCCCCCACGTACAGTGTCACAACATAGCAACCTGGGTTGCCTCACCCTGGTGAATACTAAGGCTCCACCCCTTACTACATAACAGGAGCACCAAATTAAAACAAAACAAAAAAAATGGCCCAAGTGAAAGAACAGATCAAAGTTCCAGAAAAAATACAACTAAGCAACAAAGAGATAGCCAACTTATCCGATGCACAGTTCAAAACACTGGTAATCAGGATGCTCACAAAATTGGTCAAATATGGTCACAAATTAGAAGAAAAAAATGAAGGCTATGAAAAGTGAAATAAAGGAAAAGGAACAGAGAACCAACAGTGAAGGGAAGGAAACCAGGACTCAAATCAATGGTTTGGAGCAGAAGGAAGAAAGAAACATCCAATCAGAAAAGAATGAAGAAACAAGAATTCAAAAAAATGAGGAGAGGCTTAGGAACCTCTGATACAACTTTAAATGTTCCAACATCCAAATTATAGGGTGCCAGAAGGAAAAGAGGAAGACCAGGAAATGGAAAACTTATTTGAAAAAATAATGAAGGAGAATCTGGCAAAGGAAATAGACTTTCAGGAAGTCCAGGAAGCTCAGAAAGTCCCAAAGAGGTTGGGCCCAAGGAGGAACACACCAAGGCACATCATAATTACATTAGCCAAGATGAAAATGAAGGAGAGAATTCTAGAAGCAGCAAGGGATAAGGGGACAGTCACCTACAAAGGAGTTCCCATAAGACTCTCAGCTGATTTCTAAAAAGAAACCTTATAGGCAAGAAGGGGTTGGAAAAAAGTATTGCAAGTCATGAAAGGCAAGCACCTATATCCAAGATTACTCTATCCAGCAAAGCTATCATTTAGAATGGAAGGGTAGATAAAGTGCTTCTCAGATAAGGTCAAGTTCAAGGAGTTCATCATCACCAAGCCCTTATTATATGAAATGTTCAAGGGACTTATCTAAAAAAAGAAGATAAAAAATATGAACTGTGAAATGACAACAAACTCACAGCTATTAACAACTGAACCTAAAAAAGACAAAAACAAAAACAAACTAAACAACACTAGAACAGGAACAGAATCACAGAAATGGAGATCACATGGAGAGTTATCAACAGGGAAGTTGGAGGAGGAGAGAGGGGGAAAAGGTACAGAGAATAAATAGCATAAATAGTAGGTAGAAAATAGACCGGGGGAGGTTAAGAATAGTACAGGAAATGTAGACACTAAGGAACTTATATGTTCTTTATATGTTCTTATATGTTCATGAACTAAAGGGAGGAATGTGGGTGGGAGGGGGTGTGCAGGGCAGAAGGGAATAAAGGGGGGGAATGAGACAACTGTAGTAGCATAATCAATAAAATATATATTAAAAAAGGAGGCTAACAAGTAAATGATGCCTTTAAGCCAAATGACCACTTAATGATATAAAAGCTTAAACAGCCCTGGCTGGTGTAGCTCAGTGGATTGAGCGCGGGCCTGCGAACCGAAGGATCGAGGTTCAATTCCCAGTCAGGGCACATGCCTGGGTTGCCAGGCCAGTTCCCGGCAGGGGACATACAAGAGGCAACCGCACATTGATGTTTCTCTCCCTCTCTCCTTCCCTCCTCTCTAAAGATAAATAAATAAAATCTAAAAGGAAAAAAAAAAAGAAAAAAAAAGCTTAAACAAACAAAAAGTATTGTACAGTAATATCAATAAAGAGAAGAGGTGAAAGAATTCAATCATCATATGGCATAAGGTAGTTTATGCATGCTGAACTCAAAAGAATCTTCTCTGTACATTTTACCATAGAAAGTGCCATAATATCACAGTTTAGTTTTAGACAAATATCATCCATCTCATTAAATTGAGATTGTTTTGTTTGTAATTAATTTTAAATTATATTTTTATTTTATATTATGTAACAGCTATAAACAGCAGGCACTTACTCATATATATGTGTGCGTGTCCATATATACATATGTGTGTGTATATACATACCTCATATAATGTCTATAACTTAAATTGACTTGGAAATGCATATGATTTTTTCCTTTAAAAAATGCAGCACATTAGTTAAATTCAAGAAACAAATCCTTATCTTAACTGTAAGATGTTTTATCACTTTCAGTTTACCAACTTTTTTAGTGGCTGAAGTATACAACAGTATTACGGTATATGTAGTAGTAGTCATTATAAATCACAAGATAGAAAATAAAATGCATATCCTTACAACAAGCATTATTTTTTATCTGAACCTTGTAACCTTGGTATTATATAACAGAAAGTACTAAAATTTACTTATTTTCATATTAAAGTGACCGAAATAATGGTTTATCCTCCAAACAGAATGATTTCTCTCATTTAATAAAACTTTATAAACTTTTGAGTCATCAGATAAATTTATTTGCAGAGTAAGTCATCTCAGAGGTTTACTTACATGATAGTCAGCTTCAGGAAGTTTAACACCAGGAAATAAGTCACTAGTTATTCCATTAAATAAGGGTATATCATGTGATAAAAACTTTGGTTCATTTACATCTTTAATTGATCGAAGAAGCTAAAATCATCCGAAAAGTGTAATATTAAGTTAGTTGCCAGTATTTGCCTTCTCCTCCCCATGCCCAAAGTCAAAGTTTCTTTTGCATTGTTCCATGGAATCCATACAGAAAAGCCAACACTGTTTATCAAGCCAAAAGGTCTTTACTTTCATATAAAGTAAAATGAATAACATAACCTCTAAACTATCATTTCAACACCACATAAAAAGACTCAAAGCAAGAACTCCCTTTTTGGCCTATTTATAGTTCCTGATCAACTTCACCAAAAAAAAAAAAAAAAAAAAAAAAAAAAATTATCTTGCTACTCCATTGCTACTCAGGCTTTCTTTCACAATGTATGTACTTAATACTTACAAGTATATCTTCATTTTCATTTGGAAATTTTAGTTTAAGGTTTCCAGCAGCCACTAAAACTGCTTTTACTGCTCGCATTCCATAGTCATAATGAAATTGTGATGAGAGCTGCTCTGAGCAAAGCCTGTAGGTCATTACTATCTTCACAGACAGAGGTTTTGCATTCAAAAATCCATAGGAGTAGAGGGAGATTTCTGCTATGAGGGCATAGTTTGGAACCATCATAGCTACTGTTCTAAAAAGAACCTAAAGTATATAATAAAGAAATATATTATTTACATTAAGTAAACCATTTTTAAAGCTGAGCATAAGCACCCAAGATGTGTTGATATTCAAGCGTATTCACCCAATGCAGCATCTTTTCATTAACTCTGTAATTTTTCAGTAGCATGTTAATAGTTTTATGTACTTTAATATTTTTTAGATATCTGAAAAAATTTTTGGAAGCTTAACATACAGACAATGGAAAAGGGAAATTACAAATATATGTGAGAAAGTATGCCATTTTGAGTGAATTATGCTGTTACTTTTGATGAACAAATTTACACTCATAAAAATACTACCTTAAGATTGTCTGGCAACTCAGAACGCCCTGCATAGCCAGGATTCATGGTGATAGCTACAAAACAGTTTGGATTGAGTTTAAGTTCTGTCCCTTCGAAAAGAAATACTTCCAGCTTCTGTTGAATGGCTCTCTGAATGCAAAGAATCTGTTGAGCCACCACCGACAGCACTTCCAACTCAATTCGATTAAATTCATCAAAGCAAGCCCAAGCACCAGAAGAAGCTAATCCTTTAAAAAACTAAGGACAATAAAAAGGGAGAAGATTTTTCTTAGGAGAATGCACTGCTTGTTAAAACAGATATTTAATCTTTTAAGTCAAAGTTGAAAGTTAAGCTTATTAAAAGTCCCAAGGATATAAACAATGTTTTTACACCTAAAACCAAGGTTCAAGTAATGCTTAAACCACATTTAAATAATGTTTAAATATGAATTTGCTTCAGTTTATCCAGTCAGACCTAGCTGTAAGTTTGTAACACTTAAAATGTTACTTTACCTTTCCCATTGCTAGATAATCTAGCCCATCTGAACAGTTGAACACCACACACTGTACAGCAAGAGCTTTAGCCAAGTCCTTAGTGGTTTCTGTTTTTCCTGTGCCTGCTGGCCCTTCTGGAGCACCTCCAAGGTTTAAATAGAAGGCACCTATCTGAAAAGAAAAGTTTATATGAAAAGAAATCCATGAGTAACTGAAAAAAACAATTTAGACAAGCAGATTTAGTTAGTTTTAGTTGTAACGTTAGAGAGTCAGTAACACAAGTGTTTTGTTCAGTTAATTTTTAGCACACAACTTTCTAGCTGCACAAAGAATAAGCAGTTTAAAAGTTTTTAAAAAGTGAAAATATATCAAAATCTCCTTATCTTTTAACACTTTATATGTACTCCATTTGCCTTTAAAAACAAAGAATCTAGCCTTGAGGTGTTAAAATTTGGTGAGCAAGTTTTAATTAGAAGTGGTTGTGGAGATTAGAGTGCAATAATGACAATCTCTTGAATAGCCTCAAAGACAGTAAACATCTGAAAGTGAGTGTTATGAATGGGTGTCTATCAGTTGGAAGAGAAACAAATGACCTATTATATAATTTTTATCTATAAGTCACCCTGGCTGTTGATCCTGATAGTCTTGCTATGTTCTCCATTTTCTTCATTCCCATAACCCTGTTCTATGCTTCTCTTACCAGTAGTATTGCTTTCTACTTTGCATTACAGTTAATTATATACATTTCCCCCTCTCAATTAGTCTTTAAGTTCAATAAGGACACAGCAGTATTTGAATACTTTCTGGGTCCCCACAATGACGAGAACAGTCAATGAACATTTTTAGAAGCATATAAATTACAGTTAACTCTCTAACTATGGAGTTTGCTTCACAAAAATCGCCATTAGAGTTTGTGAAACTTAACACCTTTTGGGAAAAATACAGTTAAGAGACAAGGTTGTACACAAGGGGAGGCAGGGAGTATATGGGGACTCTTGTACTTTCTACTGAATTTTGCTGAGAACCTAGAAGTGCTCTTTAAAAGTGTATTTTAAAAATAAATAAAAATACACCGATGAAAATCATATTTTTACCTTTCTGAAACAAAACAACAGACATCTAAATAAAGGCAATATCAATAGATATTTTATCCACCTTAAATTTATGGTAAATGGTCCACTGTTAATGTCCATTAATTTGATTCCTAGAAACCTTTCCCTTTATAATTTCAAGAAAATACTTACAGATGTGTTCTCTTTATTGAGACTGTACTAGAAGACTTCTTTGGTTTTTCAATCTTGTGTTGTATACAAGTGTTTAATGTGCTTCCAATTTTACAACTCGAAGTTGTTACCTTCTACCTTGAAAGTATTCATAGCTTTTGATTTCACTGAGGTCCCAGATAGGACATAGAAGCTTGAGATTCACTTATTCAACAAACATTTAAAGAGTAATTATGTACTTGTGCCCCACTAGAGAAGAAAACAAGGTAGACATGGGCCCTGCCCCCAGGTAGCTTCCTGAGAAATTAGAGGGTTTGGTGAAACACTTTACTGTAGACGCATTAGCACCCTACCCGGATTCCCTTTACTGGCCTTTACATCCATGCCCCAATTGCTGTGAGTATCAGCTACAAATAGCTCCCAACTGTTCTTTTCTCCTGAAAATTGTTCTCAACTAATAGAAGGTTCCTCGCTGGCAAATACCTGAAAGCTCATTTATACCCCTAACAGCAGGTGAACCATAGCCAATGACTATAAAGTGGTGTAAAAACCACACCCCGTTGCCTTAACGTGGATAACTTTGTGATGTCATTCATGCTCCAAAGCTCCCTTGAGATCAGGCTAAGGATACATATTCGATGAAATCACATCTTTCCTTAGCTTCAGCCCCCAACTTTGGTTTTTACTGAAAGCATTCTCCTAGTTAATTATTTGCCTAAGAGTCCCCATTTCATCTCTGCTCCTAGAGAATTCAAAGACACTTTAATTTTACTTACTCAGCACAGGTGGATTGGTGTTTCTTGATGCTCCTTCTCAATTTCCAGGTAGGTTGCCAGATTTAGCAAATTTAAATCTAGGATGCCCAGTTAAATTTGAACTTCTGAGAAACAATAAATAAGTATGTCCTGTATAATATCTGGGACATATTTATACTAAAAATTTGTTGTTTATTTGAAATTCAAATTTATGCAGGAGTCCTGTATTTTATCTGGCAACCCTAATCCCAATTTTTTAAATAGTTATAGCTCTATCTTCCATAGCTTCTCAACAAGCACAGATCTCAGCGCCAACCCCTACATTTCAGCTCTCTCCCTCCTATTCAACAGAACTAACATGGAGTTCAAAGGCCCAAATGTACTTTCCTCATCTTCCAATCATCTCTCCCAGAACTCCACTGCAAATAATTGATACCATTTTCCGAAGCTCTTGTTTTCTTTTTAAATCTCCAATATCTTCCTTTATCTAATTATCCCCAATAGGAGCGATGGATGCTTTTCAAACATTAGAATTCAAACATACTTATATTCTACAAAAGTACTCAGAATTAAATATTCATTACTGTAATTTTACATAAAGGAAATTTGGAATTAGAAAGGAATATCTGTATTCAATTATCACTGAGAAGAGAATAAAATGAGGATAGCCACATTAAGTCTGGACAAGAAAATATGGTACCACACCAAAAAGTAATTTTTAATGTGTGAATTAAAAGAATTTAAATGCTTACCAATGTTCTGTAGCACCTGTCAGTTAGAGGAGTAATGACAAGTCGAGGCGAGTTGCCAAGATATTCATAAGCATATTTTACATTGCAATTAATGATACGAACTCGGGCATTCTCATATTCCCAGTAATATCGAAGCTGAGCAAGCCACTGGAAATCTGTATCATGCGAGACACCTAAAAAGAATAAAATAAAACAAAGCACATAACCCTGAAATGTAAATAATTTGAATAATATGTATTTTATCATCTTATATAATAGAAAATATTAAAACAATTCATGTTTTTCAATTTGTAGGAAATATCATATAAAATAAATTATGTTGAAAGAGAAAAAATATGTAGTCTAAGTCTTTGTTTCTAGAAGCTATTGTGATTTTATCTTTAAAATTAAACAAAAAAGTCACATACCCATATCAATCATGTCCATGACCACATCTCTAGCATGGACATCAATAGTAACCAAAGCCCCCAAGGTAGTCCTCGTCTGCTTCGAAAGTTTTCCTCTTACCAGCCCTACAATATCATTTAGTTGATTCTGAAGTTCCTTATAGTACTTCTTTAATCCCTACAAAATTAAAAAGCAGTTAAAGTAATGTTATATAGTATCTAAAATATATATTTCATACAGTTACTCTTATACAAAACAATTCTGACTTCATAATATATCCAAATATAGAAATTAATTATAGAATAGAGTGATTTTTGTCTAAGCCTAGTATAAAATATAATAAATTTTCAGACTTCCGGCCAAGATGGAGGTGTAGGTAGACACACTGTGCCTCCTCTTACAACCAAAATTAAGGACAACAAATATTTAGAAACAAGAAAACAACCAGAACTTATAGAAAATTGAACTGTACGGAAGTCCAACAACCATTCATCCAGACTGATGAGAGGGGCAGAATTGTGACAGGAAAAAGTGGAGGTGCGGACCCGGGCATGCAGGCAGCAGAGGCTGGCAGTTCTCAGGCATACAGGCAGCAGCTAGCAGACCCCGGGCATGGGGTGGGGGACAACTGTGCAGACCCAGTGAGGCCGCGCAAGGTGGCTGGCTGACCAGGTGGTCCCACATTCACACACAAATAACCAGGCGAAGGGGAAGTGGCAGAAGGGACTGGAATCCAAGAGAGGGTGGAGCAAGCACCATTGTTCCCTCTCAGACCCTGCCCGCACCTACAGCATCACAACTCAGCTACTGGGCTAACCCACCACGGGAAACACCTAAGGCTCCACCCCTTACTATGCAACAGTCACGACCAGACCCCCCCCCAAAAAAAAAAACCAAACAGAAAAAAATGGCTCAAACAGGAGAATAAATGAAATCCCCAGAGCCAATTCCTCTAAGCAACAAAGAGATAGCCAACTTATCAGATGCACAGTTCAAAGCCTTGGTGATCAGGATGCTCACAGAATTGGTTGATTTTGCTCACAAATCAGATGAAAAATGCAGGCTACAATACGTGAAATGAAGGAAAATGCATGGGGAACCAATAGAGATGGGAAGAAAACTGGGACTCAAATCAATGGAGTGGACCAGAAGGAAGACACAAACAAACAGAAAACAAGGAAGAAACAAGAATTCAAAAAAAATGAGGAGAGGCTTAGGAACCTCCAAGACATCTTTAAACATCCCAACATCCGAATTATAGGGGTACCAGAAGGGGAAGAAGAAGAGCAACAAGTGGAAAACTTATTTGAACAAATAATAAAGGAGAACTTCCCCAATCTGGCAAAGAAAATAGACTTCCAGGAAGTCCAGGAAGCTCAGAGAGTCCCAAAGAAGTTGGACTCAAGGAGGAACACACCAAGGTACACCGTAATTACATTAGCCAAGATTAAAGACATGGAGAGAATTCTAGAAGCAGCAAGGGATAAGGGGACAGTCACCTACAAAGGAGTCCCCATCAGACTGTCAGCTGATTTCTCAAAAGAGACCTTCCAGGCAAGAAGGGGCTGGAAAGAAGTATTCCAAGTCGTGAAAGGCAAGGACCTACATCCAAGATTGCTCTATCCAGTAAAGCTGTCATTTAGAATGGAAGGGCAGATAAAGTGCTTCTCAGATAAGGTCAAGTTCAAGGAGTTCATCATCACCAAGCCCTTATTATATGAAATGTTAAAGGGACTTATCTAAGAAAAAGAAGATAAAAAATATGAACGGTGAAAAGACAGCAAACTCACAGCTATTAACCACACCTAAAACAAAAGCAAACAACCAGAATAGAAACAGAATCACAGAAATGGAGATCACATGGAAGGTTAGCAACAGGGGAGAGGGAGGAGGAGAGAGGGGGAAAATGTACAGAGAATAAGTAGCATAGACGGTGGGTAGACAATAGACAGGGGGAGGGCAAGAATAGTGTGGGAAATGTAGAAGCTAAAGAATTTATGACACATGGAGATGAACTAAAGGGAGGGAGTGTGGGGGGGAGGGTGTGTGCAGGGTGGAGGGGAATGATGAGGGAGAAATGGGACAACTGTAATAGCATAATCAATAAAATACATTAAAAATATATAATAAGTTTTCAAATAATTATAAAATTTTAATGCTATATGCAGATATTTGGGGGAAGACTGGCTTGGCAAAGAACAGATAAGCTAACTAAGAAACATAGTATCTAGAAAAAATATTATTTAAAATCAAATAATGCTTTACCTTTGTTCCACCACTTATAACTTCCTGTGTCTCAGAAGTCCAGAACATTTGAGAAACACAAAGAACAACCTGGCCAGGCCACTCTCGAACCCAGTCTCTTCTTGCAGAGTCTGGATAAGCCTGAATAATTAAAAAGCACTTCTAACTTTATTTTTTTTTTTTTAATTTTTTAGTCTTTTTTTTAATCAGTATTTTTTAATTGTTGATATTGTACAGTTTTCTGTCTTTTACCCCGCCCCAGCCCACCACCCCAGCCCTCCCCACCTTCCTCCCATTTCCACCCCCCCATAGTTTTTGTCCATGAGTCCTTTATACTTGTTGCTCCAAACCGTTCCCCTTTTCCCCTGAAATTCCCTCCCCTCCCACTCTGGACACTGTCAGACTGTTCTCAAATTCAGTGTCTTTGTTTATATTATGCTTGTTTGTTTGTTTTGTTGATTAGCTTCCTGTTAAAGGTGAGATCATATGGTATTTGTCTTTCATTGCCTGGCTTATTTCGCTTAGCATGATACTCTCCAATTCCTTCCATGCTGTCGCAAAGGGTAGGAGCTCCTTCTTTCTTTCTGCTGCATAGAATTCCATTGTGTAAATGTACCACAGTTTTTTGATCCATTCATTAACTGATGGGCACCTAGGTTGCTTCCAGCACTTGGCTATTGTAAATTGTGCTGCTATGAACATAGGGGTGCATAGATTCTTTTGGATTGGTGTTTCAGGATTCTTAGGATATAATCCAAGCAGTGGAATTACTGGGTCAAAAGGTATAACATATTTGCCAATGATACCTCAGACAAGGGATTAATCTCCAAAATATATAAAGAACTTACAAGACTCTACTCTAAGAAGACAAGCAACCCAATTAAAAAATGGGCAAAGGATTTGAACAGACACTTCTCCAAGGAGGACATACAGAGGATCCAGAGACACATGAAAAGATGCTCGATATCTCTAGCTATCAGAGAGATGCAAATTAAAACTACAGTGAGATACCACTTGACACCAGTCAGAATGGCCTTCATAAACAAAGCAACAAACAGCAAGTGTTGGAGAGGTTGTGGAGAAAAGGGGACACTACTGCACTGCTGGTGGGATTGCAGATTGGTACAACCACTATGGAAAACAGTATGGATTTTTCTAAGAAAACTAAAAAAGCACTTCTAACTTTAAAAGATTACTACAGGAAAAAATGTTAAATGCCTAACAATAGAGATGTGCAATATTTGGTGCATCATAGCCTAGAATATCATATAGTCAAGAAAATTTTATATGGCTATTTAAAATACCTGAAAATCTGTTTGTAAATTATGATTATATTTTTACAACATTTATATATTTTTATATTCCTTTGCTGTGGGGAGTTGTCAAGTTTTCTAAATAAAATATAATACTTCTATTATATAAAACATAAGAGCTTTATTAAACTGTAAAAAAATAAATCAGTCTAATAAAATACATATATTGCCCTGGCCGGTGTAGCTCAGTGGATTTAGTGCCGGCCTGAGAACCAAAGGATCACCAGTTCAATTCCCAGACAGGGCACATGCCTGGGTTGTGGGCCAGGTCCCCAGCAGGGGGCATGTGAGAGGCAACCACACATTGATATTTCTCTCCCTCTCTTTCTCCCTCTCTCCCCCTCTCTCTAAAACTAAATTTAAAAAATCTTTAAAAAAATATGTATATTGATGCCAAGATTTAACCAAAAAGGAGACTGACTATACAATTTAGTAGAAAACTGGACTAGTAGTTAGAACCCTTGTATTATTAATCCATAGCAATTCTAAAAATTTGTATGACCACAGCATATAATTTGAATAATCATATATTTGTTCAATTATAGTTGAACAATCTGTGCTTTTGAGTTCAAAGTATACTTTCATGTCTTTCTAACATTTTTATGTATTTAAAAGAATTGTGGGGTTAAAAAATAACTTGCTTCAAAAATAAATGATAATAGGAGGTCCAAATCATAAACAGGAAAAAAATAACTGCAGAACAACAGTTGGAGTTGATGCTAATAGGAACTATAACACAATGACACCATCTTTAATATAATAACACCATCTTCAACATGCTTTAGATATAAACTTAAGGATATAAATATATTATTATTATTATTAAAATGCCTTTTGATTAGCAATATTTAAAAATAAATGCAAATGACAAACTAACAAGCGTCAAAGAGGAATGAGATTCAAAGAATGAATGAAGCATTGCTAGGTACACAGAAGATAAATTTCTATCCTTATTAAGGAAATACTTTCATGGAAAATGTTGATTCTTTCCTATATATTTTAGCTTATTTAGAGTCATAAGTAGCGAAAAGACTGAAAAAGTCAAGGTCTACTTACAGGAACACTAAAGCTAAACAGAATAGCCACTGCAAGAAAATGAGCTTCACAGGGCTCTTGGTAAAGGAATAAGGATATCTCACTCACATAAAGTGAGTAACAATATATAAGGCTGCAATGGCTTTTAAAATAATTTTTTGAAACTGCACAACTATTCCTTTGTGGTCCCCCCAAACAGAAATATACTCAATTTTTCATTCAAGATTAGGTTAACTGGATTAGCACAGTGCCCATGTGTTATATTTCTTTCAAATATATATCCTCCTTTAATGTTCATTCAATTCATTTTTTAAGTTTTTAAATAATAAAGTGTAAACAGCAGTAAGGGAACAAGATCACACATTAACACCCATGTTTGAGGTTATTTCTGATCACAGGGCCTTCACATAGGAAACCACGATGCTCTTTTATTTGCTCTTTACTTGGTTAATTCCTACTTATCCTTTGGGTCACAGTTTCAATTTCACTTCCTCTGACTGCCTATTACTAAAACTGGCCCCTATAATACACCTTATTATTATTCTTTTGTAGCACTTAATCATGTATTATCATCAATTCTCACTAATATTATCTTAATAATAATTAGAAACAAATAAAAAGTAATAAAATAATAAATGGTTGTAAATGGAAAGAATATTAAATGTTAATTTACTGGTACCCATTCAAAACCCCCTAAAACAAAGCATTTTTAGAATATAAGGTATATATTCAATCCTAGGAAACACACCAGTCTGGCTGCAGCGATCACATCATGAATACTCCGAAGCATTAAATCTTCCACTTGAATGAGCCACTTTTCCACAGCGCCTCGTGCCGCAGATGTGGAAATAAGTTCAATGAGCTCCACACGCTCACCTTCAGAGCTATACATGGCCTTAATATCCAAATTGGGAAGGAACTCCAATTTAGCAATGCCCTCAAAGCATTTCTTTAAATGAGGCTGAACTCTAAGTGGATCTTTGGTCTCTGACAAAATCTCTAACATTTCATCATTAGATAAGAAGAAGAAACTAAAGAAAAATATGAAAATACAAGTGCTTTAGTTATAATTCATCATACGTTAGAAAATGCTTTCAATTAGAGCACAATTGATTATCCATCTTACCGAGGGAAGAAAAGTCGTTTTTTTTCAAGATATGCATTAAGCCCTTTCATAATTTTCTCCAAAAGTTCATTGCAGTTCTGTAGTTTTTCCAATAAACCTGTTAAAGACGTAGCAGCAAGAACCTAAAAAAGACATATTCATTCAGTTCATCACTTATACACCAGATATTGTAATTGTAAGACTTAAACATTAATCTACATTACATGTCAAAAATGTTAAAATGTCAAAAGGTTTATGAAATTTGTCATAAAATGTTTTATAATGGAGAACTATTAAAATTCAATAAATCACAACTCTTCTAATCCAAAGATGCTAGTCACAAATGAGAAGTTATGACTCATGCATACTTTCATTTCTCCTATATTCTTTTGAGTGATGTGGAAGAGTCTGTTAAGTTGGTGTGTGATATAATTTTTACATTTACAGCTATCAACCATAAACCTAAAAATCTACATGTATGAGTTGGCAAACTACATCCCATTGGATAAATCCAGCTTGCTACCAGTTTTTACTTTTTTCAGTTTTATTAGGTATAATTAACAAAAATTGTGTATATTTAAGTTGTACAACCTGATGTTTTGATGTACACACACATTGTTCTGCCAGTTTTCATATGGGCTGCAAATGAAGAATTATTTTTATACTCTCAAAAAATTAAAATAATATTTCATGGCACATAAAAATGTCAGTGTCCATACACGGTTTTACTGTAGCACAGACACATCTATTCAGTTATGAATTGTCTTGCTGCTTTCTTGCTACAATGACCGCAAAAAAACCCAATAACTGTGTCCCACAAAGCCTAAAATATTTACCATCAGGCCCTTTGCAGTATAAACTTGCTGACTTCTGATCTGCCAGAAATCATGTCTTACAGAGGGAAGGGGTTGGGGGGCTGGTCAAGGGGGTCAAATATATGGTGAAGGAAGATGATTTGACTTTGTGTGGTGGGAATACAATGCAATATACAGATTATGTATCATAGAAATGTACACTTGAAACCTATATAAATAATCTTATTTACCAGTGTTACCCCAATAAGTTTAATTTTAAAATAATTACAAGTAATATATCTTATGAATTGAAAAGCAAAATTATTTTAATACTTTATAATTTCTTACATTTTTCCTGAACTTTCTAGTTTGTGTACAATAGCAGGTTTTACTCTTTTAATCAGAAAAAAAAGCATGGGGACAGGTGAGGGGAAAAGGCAGAAAACTGTACTTGAACAACAATAACAAATAAATAAACAAACAAATAAATTGACCAAAAAAAAAAAAAAAGAAAAAAGCCAAATGCTTTTTGTCATAGCCCAAAATAAAGGTTTTCCTTTATTTGTAAGAGAGACAACAAACACTACACCTTTGGATCTTTTGCACAAAACTTCATGATATCCTTCCAATGTCTGTCTACTGTCTGAAATTGACGTCCTTCTTCTGGCATCTGTTGCATGATATCCTCAGAACAAAAAATGGGCTCCAAGTATAACCATTGAGCTTGCACTTTTAACCATTCATCAATTGTTTCTTGTATTCGAATCAAACGGTCCTCCCAGGCCTTAATGAAAAGCATAGTAATAATTTAGTAAATTTGAGTTATTAAAGAAAAACATAAATGGAAGCAAGAAATATGTATTTAAAATTTACTGTTATTTTTAAATCAATGCACAACAGCTCAAGGTCATTTATGGTTGTCTCACATGGGTTTAGAAAAACTCTAGGAGGTCTGAAGTTTTCTTAAATCATTGGAACTCACAACTGGAAATGACTATAATTATTTAGACCAATTTCCTAATCCCTAGGTAAACCACCTCACGTCCAAAAAGCATCTAGGAATATATGAGAGGGAACCTCCCCAGAAAACCACAATTATCTTCTGGAGGGCAGACCCCTTGCAGTACAGGCTCCCCCTGCTAGGTGAGTGTTCTAGGAACTCATTTGCATCAGGCATTGTTGTGAGAGGCTGCATTCAGCTTCAGTGAATTTTTTTGAAGGTTCTTTCAAAGTTTTTGCCCGTTGTATGATGGGCTGTTGTTGTTTTGAGGTTTTGTTTTTGTTTTTGTTTTTGTTTTGAAGATTCTTTCAACACTTTTGCCCATTGTATTACTAGAGCACCTGCCCACATCTTGTGGATTGTTCAGCAGTTTTTGACCAAAAATGGCATGACTTTTGTGCCCCGCCCTCCCTATTCACTTGCCCTCACCCTGATAAACTATTTGTTTCCCCAGATGAAAGGAGTCCTCAAAGGGAAACATTTTGTGAACTTAAAAGAGGCAAAACAAAAAAATGGCAGAAGCACTAAAAGGCATCAAAATCAACAAGTTCAAAACTATTTTGACCAGTGGAAAAAGTCTTGATAGATATATTGCATCAAATGGAGAGTACTTTGAAAGTGACTGAAGTTTAAACATGTAAGAATAAGTACACAATTTTTTATAAATAAATTCCAGCTTTAGGGGATCCCCCCTCACATCTTTATCTAAAGAAATGGTTATCAACCTAGGGGCTAATCTGTCCCCCAACTCAAGGGACATTTGACAATGTCTGGAGACACGTTCATTTGTTAGCAACTAACAGGATGAGGGTGCTACTAATATCTACTGGATAGAAGCCAAATACACTGCTAAACTTCACAACAAAGAATTATTCAGTCCAAAATGTTTTTAGTGCCAGGTTGAAAATCCCTGGTCTATAACACAATTTAGGAAAAAACAAACAAAAACAGAAAAACTCTCATTACTCCCATAGGTAAAGTCATAGCCTATAACTTCTGATATCTGCTATAATCAATAAGATATTTCATTAGTTGAAGTCAATCATATAATCTCTCTTTAGTTCTTAAATGTGTGCCCTATGATCCTATATGTCAAAAGATTAGGCCTAATATTTTAGTTGTTTTTAAAGCTCTAAAAGAGCTTTTAAATTTGTCTTGTAAATGCTCCCTTGTTAGACAAGAAATTTCTGCAAAAGACATAATATATTATCAGGAAAGCTTAGGTCAGCCTGATTCAATAGAAAATGTAAAGCATTATGTCCTTTTAGAAGAATGAAGCTCTTTGTCTTCTTTAAATATTGAGAGCCAAGGTCTTTCCTATAATTACTATGGCCTGGCCAGTGTGGTTTGGTTGGAGAGCTGTCCCATAAACCCAAAGGTCACTGGTTCAATTCCCTGTCAGGGCACATACCTAAGTTGCAGGTTTGGTCATGGTTGGGGTACGTATGAGAGGCAAACAATTTTTCTCTCTCACATCAATGTGTCTTTACCCATCTCTCTCCCCTTCTTCCCTCCTCTCTAAAATCAACATGCATGTCCTTGGGTGAGGATAAAAAAATGCTATTTATACTTAAAGTAAAACCAGACTACCTTGATTTGAATTCCAGCTCTGTTTCATTTATTAGCTAGGTAGACCTGGGTAAATTATTCATTCTCCTATGCTTTGGTTTCTTTATCTATGAATACAGATAATAAAAGAACCTGCCTTGACTGGTAAAAGTAAAGCCCCTAGAGTCATACCTGGCACATAGTTAGAAATCAAGAAATATAAGGGGAAAAATCCATTTGTTGTTTGTCTTTTCCCCATTATATATAGTCCAGTTAGAATTTTGATACTACCTATGAAAGTATTAGTTATTATAATTTGTTCGCTTTGTGTAGTTACCCACATCAGCTATAAAAATATCAAACAATCTTAGAATCTCAAATATCACTTGTTTTTCTTCAAGTGGAAAATAATTCATTAATTATTCTAAAAGGCCCTCAAACTAGTTGTTCAGAAATATAATTAAAGTCTGGTATGTAGAACTTCACTACAAGTTACAAGGATACAGCATGGAACAGGGGCTAGGCTGTTTACAGTTAGAATAAATAAATGGGACGGTGGTGGGGAGGGCTGGGGCGGTGGGCCAGGATGGAAGTAGAAGACAGAAAACTGTACAAGAACAATTTAAAAAAAAAAAAGAAGAAGAAGAAATAATACCAACTGGTTTCCTTCCAAGTCAATTATTATAGTTGGAGAAAATTTCTTCTAATAAAATATTTTTTTTAAATCATTACAGGTAATGTCTCAGATCTGTTCTATCTAGTTCCACATTAATTTTTAAATATCTGTCCCGGTATTTCTCCAAAGGTATCTTTCAAACTGACTTATTTCCAAAAAAGTATATATGTAATTAATATTGCAATTTTTACAAATGACCAGGAGTTATCCTGTTTAACATACCTTGATCTCTTTTTCAAATGGTTTAATGAAAGGTGAGCCTCTCATTGTCTGAGTTTTTATAATTTGATCATCAAGGAGAGCCTGAATCTCATCTACTGAAGAAAGAATGCAGACTCCAGTTTCACGATATGGACTTATATGAAAAGCAATATCATCCCAAGTTCCTATCATTGTATGCATGGCCTTCTCTAGTGAAAATTCCTAAAATGGAGGAAAGAAGAATGAAAGGGATGGTGAAAAGAGAATCTTATTTATTGTATTGACTTTCCCTAGTAAATTCAGTAAGTATATGTCTTAAAATAATCTGTAGTTGTAAGTTAGAAAAGTTTTTAAAAAAATTCCTAAGGAGAATGATAATGTAGTTTTAAAAAATTCACTTGCTATAAAAACTACTACTGTCCATACTAAAATAGACACAGAATAAAATACTTCAAGGGCTTTCCCTAAAGTGGCTTTTCCCCGGTCTATAATCTGGAGATGCTTTCTGTGTACTTCAAGAACCCTAGAGGACTATACTTACTCTGCTAGAACACACACAACATACCAAAAGCCACACATACATCCACCCAATATGCTTAATGAAAAAGTTATATATCAAGACTAGCATATCCTCCATGCATATCAGAATATGGTAGAATTAAGAAGAGGTCAAAGGAGCCATTTCTAGTCTAGATTCGGGCAAGAAGTTAGAATGGAAATACATACTTTGTGGGGACGGGGGTGGGAAAGAGTGGTATCGTATCACTTTCCCCCATCTCCTCCCACTGCTATCCAGTACTATACATTTAACCACAACAAAACTATAATTATTTGATTAACAAACTCATTAAATAAAGTATTTCAGTTGATCATCATATTTACCTTGCTTGCACCTGCACTTATCACTTCAAATTGTTCCAAGTATGGTGTCAGGTTTAATTTTAAAACTTTTCTCAGTGTAGTTCCAGAGTCTGGAGTCAAGTCATAGCCTACAATTTCTGAAATCTGCTTCCAGTGACGTGCTCTCATTCCTGGATTGCATAGGATGGAGACAGTTGGAATATTTTCCTAATGGTAAAAATATAAACAATAATGAGTCATTCATTTGACTTACATACACATACACATACACATACACATACACATACACATACACATACACTTAAAACATTTAACATATACTGGAGGGTTTGAACCCAGTGGTAGCAGTAGTAGCTGGCAGTGGTTCAGTGTGATGGTGACACTGTCCTGTGTTTGAGGAGGTCTTGGCCAAGATTCAGCACCTTCGACTCCCTCCTGATCTGGATATATCAGGGTTTCCCTTGACTAGTCCCAGAGGTGCAATTTTGGTCTGATATTGCGTCCTTACCCTTAGTATTACCTATTTCATCTGACACTGTGGCCTTTTCTGTGCTGTGTATCAGTTGTCTCATGCTGGGAGAGGAAGGGCACAAGATGCCAGGAGACAGACCTCTGCCATAGGCTATGATTAAGAGTCTGAGCTGGTCCAAGCAGCTTGACATGCTTCTCAGTGCTAATGATGGAAATGTGGCCATGATTAAGCAGTGGCTGTATCCCCTTGGCATCTCTGCTACACCAGGAGACCTGATTGGGACCCGGTTTTCCCCTCATCACTTGCCTCCCCAATCAGGAACCCAAGCTCAACAGTCTTCGGCTCTAGAGACTCCTATTGTCCTAGAGAGGCTGAGTTGGGCTGAAGTCCATAGCACATCTTCTCTTAGGGATGAAATTACTATTCTCAGATCCCAGCTTCAATCCCCGGCTCAGGTGACTGAGGCAGGAGGCAAGCTGTACAGAGTCTGCTTCAAGAGCAAGAGCACCAAATTTGTGCCCTAGAAGCATCACTAAGGTTGCTGCAGGGGGGCCCATAGCAGAAGGCTCTTCTCCTGGAGCAATACCTGCACAGGCTGAAAAGAGAACTGCAGGGCCTTCAAAGCCAGGTGCAGGAACAGACCCAACCCAAATACAAGCAGGACCACAAAAGTGCAGTGATACCAGTGGCCTTCACCAAGAGCTGCAGAATAAAAGGCAACCTATGTGGGAGGAGCCAGAGATTTTGAGGGAGAAACTGAAGTTGCTGTGGGACTAGCTGACCCAGCATCAGGAGTGAATGCTGAAACAGACAGCTGAGGGGCGGCAAGCTCAGGCTCACAGCTGAAAGATGCTGGAGCAGCTGCAGAGTGACCAGGAGGGCAAGGAGGCTTCCAGGACAGAGGCTTAGGATGCCCAGCAGGACCATGACCTCCTCAGGACTTCCATTCATGTCCTCTAGTCTAAGCTACCCCTGGCTGCCACCTTTGCCACATCTTTTCCTTCATCTAGCTCTGAAGCCAATCATTAGAACAGTAACAGTAGCCAGGAACTTTTAAGGAAGCTAGATCTCCAGAAGAGCACCCTTTCTAACCTGGAACACAGCAACTTTTGACTCTAGGCCCAGAGCCTTGAGCAGGAGGACCTGTCCTTGAATGGCCCAAAGATACTCCTGAGTGACCTGTAAGGTCACATAAGAGTAGTGAGATAAAGACTTCTTTGCTTACCTTCCCCTCCAATGCCCTGTTTCTGGGATCTCTGCCCCTCCCTTCTTGATCCAGCTGGTATCTGCCCTCCCTACTTAAGGCTTCTTACTGCCTGCCCACCTGCCCAACAATTGCAGTAAAATGGTTTAATCCTTAAAAAATTATTTAATATATTTAATGAGTATATTCAAAATCCCAAATAGATTTGGAAGGGAGAGACAAACTAACAAAATTATTCTAAAGTTCATCCGCACAAATAAACATGTAAAAATAGCCAGGAAAATTATAAGAGTGAAAAAAAGAAGGGTAAATGTTCTATAGGATATTGAAGTATATGATAAAACTATGGTAATTAAAATTGTTGCATTATTATAGAATTACAAAGTTGTTGTACATGTTATATGTAGAAATATATAGTACAAGATAACATAACATAAGCACAATTGAAAGTAAGGGGAAAATCCCGTGTATAATAGAATCAAGAAGTATAAAAGATGTACAAGACTGGTACGCTGATAATTACAAATAATTGTTAGAAGAAGTTAAAGAAAACCTAAATAAATAGAAAGATACCCTATGATCATATATAGGTAGAATTAATATTGTTAAGATGCCAATGCTTCCCCAATCAATCTACAGATTCAATGCAATCCCTATCAAAATCCCAGCTTCCTTTTCTTAAGGTGTAAAATGTATTTTAATAAATTGAATCTACATTACTGCTTCATTTCTCAGAAAAACTCCAAAGGTATCAGAGATAAATAAAACAATAAAAAATGTAGTAAAAAAATGCACAGCATAACTACCTAGTAAAGGCACAACTAAGAGATACTGTCAGATCTTCAGCATGCAGCAACCCTGTGCCCAGGATTGTACTAGGCCTATCAAGAATAGCTATGAATAGCAATATCATGACACAAAAGTGACATTCCTGGTTGTCCTTACCCAAGAAAAAGGCTGACAACTCCAGAATTACATCAAGAGTTTACTAAGGGACCCTATGGACAGAAGCAATAGCAAAACAGTAGATCTCTATACTCAAGAGGCAATGAGGCTTGTTATAAATAGCCAAATGGTGTGGGCTAACACAGGTGGCTTATAGCCAAGTGGCATGGACTAACATAGGTGGCTTATAGCCACTTGGCACATGCTTGTTAAGAGTTGCATACTACAAAGCAGTAAACAATTTAATAGTCCTGCTTTATCTATGCAAAAACTTCCTTTCAGATAATACAGGCTCAACCTTCCTGGGGTGAACTGGAGGTCAGCTTGCTTTATAAAATGAGCATGTTATATACCAGGAATCATTAGACTAACAATACTATAGAGCCTTACATATGTTGTCTGTGAACTCAGTGGATATTTGCTTGAATTCATACCTGAATGTGAATGGAACACAGGGTCCATTAAGTGCTGTTTGATTTTTGTGGTATAGGTGTCAGTGTCTCTGAGTTTGAGGGGTGGGTTATAAAAATGAGAAAGAAAATAGAAAAGGATGGACAAGGGATGAAATGATCAAGATTAATGGGACTCAAACTGGATCCATGTTGTCATGTTTCCCCACAGGGCCTCAACAATAACCATGAAATTTCAAGAATGCACTATTCAGATTTGATTAGTGAAACAATATACCACAGAGGATTTGTTATAAAACAACTCTTCGTTGCCCTCTGCGTCCAGCATACTCCCTAGAGAAGTACAGGCAAGGGAGACCTAACTATTGGGAGGAATCTCTAACAATTCCAGTACAGAATTCTGGTTAGTTCAGAAAGATCCCTTTTTTTAGGATTTTTGGAAACTAGACACTATAATGTTACTAGGATCAGCAGCCTAGGATCAGCAGCATATGGTTGGAACAAAGTCAGCTTCCGGAGGTGCAGGGTCAAATGCAGCAAGGGTTCCACCAATTGCTCCAATTCCTTCTATTGTAGCAGATTGATAAAAGTGTTCATCTGTTGGTGAGGACAACCCCAAGATTCCATCCAGCATCACAGTGGCAGGTCCTGGTTGGAGCTGAGGTACCAGCTACCACAGGAGTATAGCACTGTGCCTTTGCTCATTATGCCTATAGCACCTACTATCATCATCTGGTTCGCCCATACCTCTCATGTCAGAGAAGGTTCCCTTGAATCCTTCCTGCTGTCACTGCATCATTTTTTCCTATTGCTACTGCATCGCCTCCTCATGTCACCTATGGTCCTTTCCTGCCTGAGATCCAGTTGCTTCTGTTTTTTGCATATCTTAGTAACATAGTTTTTTCATTCTCCAAAGTTCTTGAAGCCTCAGCAAATCCTGTCTTATTATCACAATCTGTTGTTCATGGTGAGCATCCTCCATCTCCATCTCCAGTTTCTCATGAGTTTCCTTGATGAAGAGGTCCACGTGGTCCTGGTGTTTCTTCTCCATCTCAATGACTACCTTCCAGTACATGGCACACTCATGCTCAAAAACACACAGCTGTGCAAATCTGGGTAGCTGTTCTTGCTCCTTGTGAAATTGCCAGCTCTTTATACTAACCAGCTTCCCTGGAACTCCCTCTTCATCTTCTAACTGGTCATGGGCTCCATAGTTACAGGGCAACGGAATGTGTTTAGTGGGGAGGAGCTTTCACTGCATCTGTCCAGAGCTTTCTGAGCAGCTGGCTTCCCCAAGAACTCACTGATGATTTTTTCTGAGGGCCTTCCTCAGTCATCCACAATGACTATACTACTCTCCATCTGGCCAAACACATAAAAGGCTTCCTTCAGCAGTGTGTTTGACCCATATCAAGAAATATTTTGGAGCATAAGAAATGTACTATGACATGCCAAACACACATACAGCTGCATTCCATGAAGTGACATGTTGTCTGTCCAGCTCCACTTTGGCAACTTCTGTAAAGGTTTGTGTTTTCAAGCAAACAAAGCTGAAGCCTTATGAATGAATACTATGTCCATCTTCCCACATTTCTCAGTTTCCTCATTTCCTCTTTAGTGATGCAAGGAGGAAGCTTGAACACAAAGAGATGGCTATGTTGGGTGAAAGTCTTCTCTCCTGGGTTACTAAAATTCTTCAAGGAAACAATAAGCCCTCATTTTGGCTGCTGGTCTGTTGCCCATTTGCAGGTATTGGAAGAAGCAGTGGCTTCTGATGTTGCTGCTGTTGCTGCTGCTGCTGATGTTGATGATGCTTCCTTGGAGTATGGTTTTGCTTCTCCAAGTTAAAGGTTTCATTGTTCTGCATTGAAACTATTCTCTCCTTAGAGTAAGGGTGACATTATGTGGCCTCTACCATCTCCCCCAGCTGACTATTTTTTTACACAAATTGATAAGCATATCATAAAATGCATAAGAAAATACAAGGAATCCAGAATAGCCAAAACAATCTTGGAAAAGAAGAATAAAATTGGAGGACTCACTCTTACAAATTTCAAAACACATTACAAGACATACTGTTTCAATAGTAATTGAAACAGTAATTCAATTACTATTGAAACAGTATGGCACTAACATAAAGACAGACATAGAGATAAATGGAATAGATTTGTGAGTCCAGAAGTAAACCCTCACATTTACAGTCAACTGATTTTCAAAAAAAAAGCACTAAAAAAATGTAATGGGAAAGAATAGTCTTTTAAACAAATGTTGTTGGGATAGCTGGATTTCCACATATCTTATCCCCTACCTCATATCACATACAAAAATTAAATCAAAATGGATCAAGGCCATGGCCAGTGTGGCTCAGTTGGTTGGAGTGTAGTCTCATAGACTGAGAGCTCACAGGTTCATTCCCAGTCAGGGCACATACCCAGGTTGCAGGTTTAATCTTTGATCAGGGCGCATATGAAAGGACAACCAACTCATGTTACTTTGTCACATCAATGTTTCTCTCTCTGTCTCTCTGTCTCTCTGTCTCTCTGTCTCTCTGTCTCTCTCTGCCTTCCTCTCTACAAGCAATGGAAAAATGTCCTCAGGAAAAATGGATCAAAAGCCTAAATGTAAGAATTAAGAATAAAAAATTCTTAGAAGAAAAATATGTGCAAGTAATCATGGATTTGGCAATAGTTTTTAGATATGACACAAAAATCACAAGCAACAAAAGAAAGGTAAGTGACAGATCAAAAGTTAAAACTGTGCTTCAAAACACACCATCAAAAATTAAAATACAATTCATAGAATAAGAGGTAAAATTTCATAAATTATCTATCTAATAAGGGACTTGTGTTTAGAATATATAAAAATTCTACAATTAATAGTAAGACAAATAATCTAATTTAAGAATGGGCAAAGGAGTTGGACAGGTATTTCTCAAAAAACAAACATACAAATGGCCAATAAGCACCTGGAAAGATACTCAACATCCTTAGTTAGCAGGTAGATGCAAACAAAAAACCACTATAAGATATCACTTCACACCCACTGGGATGACTATAATAACAAAAAATATGGACAATAACAAGTATTGACAAGAATGTTTACAAACTGGAACCCCCCACCATGCATCACTGGTGGAAATGTATTAGAGCACATCTACTTTGAAACAGTCTGGCACTACCACCAAAAATAAACAGTAGAATTACCATGCTCCTGTAATTCCATTCCTAGGAATATATCCAAGAGAAGTGAAACACAGGCCCACAGCCCACCTCAGAACAAAAGATGTACACAGGCTGAAAGTGAAGGGATGGAAAAAATTATATAGCCTGCAAATGGAGGTGAAAAGGAAAAGCTGGGGTAGCGATACCTATATCTGACAAAATAGACTTCAAAACAAAGACCATAAGAAAAGACAAAGAATACTAAGGGGATTGATCCAACAAGAGGAAATAACCCTTGTAAACATATACGCACCCAATATAGGAGTACCTAAGTATATAAAGAAAATGTTGGTGGACTTCAAGGAAGATATTGACAGCAATACAGTCATAGTAGGGGATTTAACATCCCACAGTGACCAACTGATCAATCTTCCAGACAAAACCACAAGGAAACAGCGACCTTAAATGACACATTAGATCGAATGGGTTTAGTTAATATTTACAGAACATTTCTTCAAAAGCAGCAGAATACACATTCTTCTAAAGTGCACATGGATCACTTTCAAAGACAGACCACATGTTAGGACACAAAATAAGTCTTAACAAATTAAAGAAAATTTAAGTCATATCAAGCACTTTTTTGAATCACAATGGCATTAAACTAGAAATCAACCTTAAGTTAAAAACTCAAAATATTCTAATATATGGAGACTAAATAGCATGTTATTAAATAATGAATGGATTATCAATGAGATCAAGAAAGAAATCAAAAATTACCTGGGAGCAAATGAAAATGAACACACAACCCAAAACCTATGAGACACAGCAAAAGCAGTCCTGAGAGGAATTTCATAGCATTACAGGCATACCTCAAGAAGCAAGAAAAATCTCCAATAGACAATCTAACCCTACACCTAAAAGAATTAGAAAAACAACAATAAACAAAGCTCAGTGAGTAGAGGGAAGGAAATAATCAACATCAGAGTGGAAATAAGTGATATAGAGACTAAAAAGCAATTCAAAACATCAGTGAATCTGGGAGCTGGTTCTTTGAAAAGATAAACAAAATTGATGAACCTTTAACCAGACTAATCAAGAAAAAAAAGAGGGGACCCAAATAGATAAAATCAGAAATGAAAGAGGAAAAGTAACAACTGATAGCACAGAAATACAAAGGACTGCAAGAAAATACTATGAACAACTATGCCAAGAAATTGGACAACCTGAGTGAAATGGATAAATTCCTAGAAATATACAATCTTCCAAAACTAAATCAGGAAGAAGCAGAAAACCTGAAGAGTCCAATAACAACTAATGAAATTGAAACAGTAATCAAAAAAATTCCTAGCAAACAAGAGCCCTGGACCAGATGGTTCACAGGCGAATATTACCAATTATGCAAAGAAAAAATAACACCTATCCTTCTAACTATTCCAAAAAATTCAAAAGGAGGGAAGACTGCCAAGTTCTTTTTACAAAGCCAGTATTATCCTAATTCCAAAACCAGATAAAGACATAGGAAAGAAAGAAAATTATAGACCAATATCCCTGATGAACATAGATGCTAAAATTCTCACAAAATATTAGCAAACTGCATCTAGCAATACAAAAATGAAATCATACACCATGACCAAGTGGGGTTTATCCCAGGGATGCAAAGTTGGTACAACATTTGCAAATCAATAAATGTGCTACATCACATAAACATATGATCATACCAATAGATGCTGAAAAGTTTTTGATAAAATCCACTACCCATTTGCAACAAAAACTCTCAGCAAAGTAGGAAAAGAGGGATCATACCTCAACATAATAAAGGCTATATACAAAAAACCTACAGCCAGCATACTCAATGGGCAAAAACTGAAAACATTTCCCGTAAGATCAGAAACAAGAAAGGGATATCCACTTTCACTACTCTATTTCAACATAGTACTGAAAATCCTAGCCACAGAGAGCAGATCAGAAGAAATAAAAGGCATCTAAATTTGAAAGGAGGAAGTAAAACTATCATTTTCAGACAGCATGATATTGTACAAAGAAAACCCTTATACACTCCACCAAAAACCTACTTGACCTAATGAATGAATTCAGCAAAGTAGCAGGATCAAATTCAATAGTCAAAATCTATGGCATTTTTATATACCAATAAGGAACTATCAGAAAGAGAAATTAAGAAAACAATGCCACTTACTATTGCACAACAAATAAATAAATAAGGTACCTAGGAATAAATTTAACCAAGGAAATAAAAGATCTGTACTTGGAAAACTATAGGACACTAAAGAAAGAAGTTGAGGAACATACAAATAAGTGGAAGCATATACCATATTCATGGATTGAAGCATTTAACATTATTAAAATGTCCGTACTACTCATTCTATAGACTTAACACCATTCCTATTAAGATCCTAAAGGCATATTTCACAGATCTAGGACAAACATTCCAAAAATTTATATGGACCCAAGAAAGACCCTGGATAGTCTCAGCAATCATGAGGAGAAGAACAAAGTGGAAGAATCATAATATCTGATATCAAACTATACAATAAGGCCACTGTAATCAAAACAGCCTCATACTAGCATAAGAACAAACATATAGACCAATGGAACAGAACAGAAAGCCCAGAAATAAACCCATGCCTTTATGGTCAATTAATATTTGACAAAGTGGGCAAGAATGTACAATGTAGTAAAGACAGTCTTTTCAATAAATGGTGTTGGAAAAACTGGATTGGTACATGCAAAAAAAAAAAAAAAATGAAACTAGACCACCAACGTACACCATATACCAGAATAAACTCAAAATGCTTAAAAGACTTAGAGGTAAGTCAGGATACCACAAAAATCCTAAAGGAGAACACAGGCAATAAAATTTCAGATACCTCATGTTGCAATATTCTTGCCAATATATTTCCTAGGGCAAAGGAAAAAATAAACAAATGGGTCTACATCAAATTAAAAATCTTCTGCACAGCTTAAGAAACCATCATCAAAATGAAAAGGGAACTGACCATATGGGAGAACATATTTGTCTATGATACATCAGACAAAAGTTTTATTTTCAAAATATATAAAGAACTTATATCACTCAACACCAGAAGGACAATCCAATTTAAAAATGGGCAAAGGACCTGAATGTCTATTCCAAGGAGAACATATAGCTGGCCCAGAGACATATGAAAAAATGCTCAACATCATTAGTCACTAGAGAGATGCAAATTAAAACCACAATGAGAATCACCTCACACCTGCCAAGATGGCTATAATTAGTAAATCAACAAGTGCTGATGAGGATGTAGAGAAAAAGGAGCCCCAGTGCATTGTTGGTAGGAATGTGTTTTAGTTTAGCCACTGTGGAAAACAGTATGGAGTTTCCTCAAAAAATTAAAAATGGAACTGCCTTTTGACTCAGCAATTCCACTTCTGGGAATAGATCCTAAGAATCCCAAAACACCAATTCAAAAGAATATATGCACCCCTATGTTCATAGAAGCATTATTTATAATAGCCAAGATCTGGAAACAGACTAAGTGCCCATCAATAAACAAATGGATCAAAAAACTGTGGTACATTTATACAATGTAATACTATGAAGTGGTAAAAAAGAAGGAACTTTTACCTTTTGCAACAGCATGGATGAAACTGTACACTATTATGCTAAATGAAATAAGCTAGTCATTCAAACACAAATACCATATGATCTCACTTATATGTGGAACCTAATGAATAAAATAAACTAATGAGCAAAACAGAATCATAAGCATAGAAACATGGAACAGACTGACAGCTGTAAGAGGGAGGGCAGATGAGGAGTGGTCGAAAGAAGGTGAAGGGATTAACCAAAGAGCATACTCATATGTGCGTGACTGACCCATGGACAATGGTGTGGGGATTGCCTGAGGGAGTACTAGGGGGCAAGGTGGAGAGGGACAAAAGAGGAAATTGAGACAACTGTAATAGCATAAACAATAAAGTATTTTTTTTAAATTTATTATTTATTTATCTTTTTAGAGGGGAAGGGTAGGAGAGAAGGAGAGGGAGAGAAATATCAATGTACGGTTGCCTCTCGTGTGTCCCCTGCCGGGAACTGGCCCGCAACCCAGGCATGTGCCCTGACTGGGAATCGAACCGCGATCCTGTGGTTCGCAGGCCCGCGCTCAATCCACTGAGCTACACCAGCCAGGGCAACAATAAAGTATTTAAAAAATAAAGAAATATGTGCCCACATGAAAACTTGTACATGAATATTCAAATAAGCAAAGGGACTTATCTAAGAAAAGAAGATAAAAATATGACAGTGAAAAGACAGCAAACTCACAGCTATTAAGAACCACACCTAAAACAAAAGCAAACTAAGCAAACAGCTAGAACAGGAACAGAACCACAGAAATGGAGATCATATGGAGGGTTAGCAACAGGGGCATGGGAGGAGGAGAGAGGGGGGAAAAGGTACAGAGAATGAGTAGCATAGATAGTGGGTAGAAAATAGACAGGGGGAGGGCAAGAATAGTATGGGAAATGTAGAAGCTAAAGAACTTATGACACATGGACATGAACTAAAGGGGGGAATGTGGGTGGGAGAGGGTGTGCAGGGTGGAGGGGAATGATGGGGGAGAAATGGGACAACTGTAATAGCATAATCAATAAAATATATTTAAAAAAATACATGATGTTGGGAAAACTGGATAGATAAATGCAAAAACTTAATCTGGACCACTTTCTTATACCATATACAAAATAAACTCAAAATGGATTAAAGACTTCAATGTAAAAACACTCAACCATAAAACTCCTAGAAGAAAGCATAGGCAGTAAACACTCTGACATCAGTTTCAGCAATTTTTTTTTTTATATATCTTCCCAGCAAGGACAACAGAAGCAAAAATAAACAAATGGGACTACATTAAACTGAAGAGTTTTTGCACAGCAAAGAAAACCATCAACGAAACAAAAAGACAACCTACTGAATGAGAGAATATATTTGCAAATGGCATATATGATAGGGATTACTATCCAAAGTATATAAAAACTCATAAACTCAAAATAAAAACACACAATCTGACTTAAAAATTGGGCAGAGGAGCTGAAAAGACGTATCTCCAAAGATGACATACAGGTGTCCAACAACATATAAGAAGGTGCTCAACATCACTAATCATCAGGGAAATACAACTCAAAATTACAATGAGATATCACCTCACACCTTTCAGAATGGCTATCAAAAAGTTAACAAATAACAACTATTGGCAAGGATGTAGAGAAGTGGGAACCTTTGTGCACTGTTAGTAGGATTGTAAATTAGTGCAGCCACTATGGAAAACAGTATGGAGGTTCCTCAAAAAATGAAAAATAGAACTATTATATGACCCTGCAATTCCACCCCTGGGCATTTAAAGAAAACATAAACACTAATTCTAAAAGACATTTGCACCCCCTCTATGTTCACTGAAGCTTAATTTACAATAGCCAAGATTTGAAAGCAACCTAGGTAGATGGATGGATAAAGAAGTGGTGGTATACAATAGAATATTATTATTCAGTAATAAAAAAGAAGAAAATCTTGGCATCTGTAACAATATGGATGGAGCTAGAGGGTATTATGCAGAGTAAAAAGAGTCAGACACAAAAAAGATAAAAATGCCATATGATTTCACATATGTGACTTAAAAAACAAATGAACAAACAAAACAAAACAAAACAAAAAAAACAGAAATGGGTGCAGATACAGAGAACAAACTGATATTGTCAGAGAGGATGGAGGTGAAGAGATAGATTAAAAAACATGAATGGAAATAAAAGGTACAAATTTCCAGCTATAACATATATAAGTCACAGGGATATAATATACAGCACAGGTAATTTAGTCAATAATATCATAATAACTTTGTGCAGTAGCAGATGGTTAATAGATCACATTATAAGGTATGTAAATATAGAATCACTATGTTGTACACCTGAAACTAATTTAATATTGTATGTCAACTATAATTTAAAAAAATTTTTAACTTGGGGGGGAGGCAAAAATAGGTATGTGGCATGTTCTTTCAATGTCATATGAGATACACAGGCCACCTAAGGAAAATTTAACTGTTTAAAGAACGCACTTTGTTCAACTCACTGTTTAATACTTAAAGGCCTAGATTTTATCAAATTACATGAGTTTGTAGGTTTTTGTCCAGTATAGCAAGTAATTTCTGCCTAAGCAAAAAAGATAACTTCAAATGGTATAATGGCATATTGTTATGGTATACTGTCCTGTATGGCCCTAACCAATTAATACTACCAATCTTTTTCTAACATCCCTTTATTAAATTGCCTACAAATACTCAGTTCATCAAATGCTCTTTGAACCAGACAAACCATCTTACTGGTTCTCTCATTAATCAGTAAGTGAAATAAAATATTTGACACATTTGCTTTTATCTTTGTATGACAGTCATGTTTTTAGGGGTTTTTTGTAAATAATAATAATTTAATAAAGTAAATTTTTAAAAAATGGGAGGAACATAAAATACCTAACTTTCAATTTTGATTATTAAGGACGCTGGTTCTAACCTTCCAGTTTTTATCACCATTGTCTGTTTTGTTTGCCATCATATTCCCCAGGACTCATCAGAACATGATACAACAGGCACTCAATGAGTATTTATTAAATAAATTAGTTTTTAACACCTATAAAGTAGACAGGACATACTCTTGAAGTAGATAAATTTAGCTTTATTAGAAATTTATTATCTTCTCACCCATTCAAAAAGCTGAAAGTAATATAGCCAACCTGTGTGGAGAGCACCTCCTTAGGAGGCTGGAGACGAAACAAAAGGCACTCCATTCAACTGCTCAACAAGTATGAAAAAGCTCTATATACAATGAGAAAAGTCCTCCAAGACAAATTAATCAAAACAAAGGGAGAAATAATGCATATAGTATGATATACTTTATGGAAAACAATGAAAGGATAATAAAATATATTCACATTGTTATATGTGTAACAAAACTGTGGAAGCATACACAAGAAAGTAATAACATTGATAACCTGAGTTATATGGTGAAAAACTTTGGAAGGAGATTTTTCAGATTATCTTTTCATGTTTTTTAAAGCATACAAATACACTAAACATTGAGAAGAATTTGCATTAGTTACTTAGAAATTTTTCATACGCCTCATGGAGACTGAGAGTTCTAGACACAGACAGAAACAAAACTCAAATTCCTATCACATAGTTTGCACTCGAGCATATTAACAGTAGAAACATGGCTCTACCATTAGAATCATTGTCGCTACTGCCATGGGAAGTTGGATGCAATATTAACTCTTCCAAAAACTGTTACTATTCTCTCTTCATAAATGAGGTGACCAAAGTACAAGAGGCTATACATCTCTCTTAAGATATGCCACTAACAAGCACAGAATTGTGATATAAACCTAGGTATTGTGACTCCAAAACTTTCCTAACTGCTACCCTGTGCTGTTGCCCTTAGTTTAGACTAACTGGTCTGTCCTATTAATTTTTCAGCTTCTTTATATCCTTGTATAGCTAGTTATTATTATCTTTTTTATCTTTGTCATTTTTCTATGAAGGAATTGATTTTGCTGACTTCATTAGAAAAAAATGAAGCATGGATTTAGTAATGGGTCAAGTTTTCTGGATTCTTCTTTGGTTTTTCTCCCATATCTATTTATCTTCTTTACCAGTTGATGATGTGAAGAGCCCTACCATGGCTTTCTCAAATATCACTAAGGGTGTTCATACCTTAAAAACTTTTATGTTCTCCATTACCGTAGAGCACATAGTTATAGTAGGATTCTCTTTTGGCTCTTCTTCAAGTTTCTCTGTTTCCAGAGATCGTCTTTTTGCTGACTTTCTTTTTTCTTGTAATTCCTTCTTTTGCTTCATTTGGAAAAATTTCAGTGTCTTAAAAATCTCTCGGGAAAATTCATCTACATCAGCTTCCATGATTTCCCCATTAAGGTCCAAAAACCCTCCATCCATCCACCTGAATTAAGAGAAAAAATAATATTAAACTCAGAGACTTTTGGAGTTTGATGGGACTTTAGGGATTCTTTAGGCTAGACCTCTCATTATACAAAAGAAACAAGTGAGAGCAAGAGTGGTTAACAGTTTTTCTTAGTAACATACGTAGAACTGATGGTAAAGAAACAAGATTAAAACCATCATTTCGGCTATGCTGCATGGCTAAAAGATGCATCAAACTATAAATGGATGACTAACGATATCGAAATAAAATGCAGATTTCACTCCATGCTTCTAATTTTTGGTGTGAACACTCATCAGATTAATTAATTAATTAATTTCATTTAAAAATTAACCACTTCTAGAAAACTCAAGTTATACTTTAGATATTATATGGATTAGTAAGCTGAGGTGATACCTTAGCAACATTTGATGTTTCTCCTATGTGATACTTGGTTCTTTTAAATTAACAGATAACTCCTACTCTAAATACTTAGCCAACACCACCAAAAAATCAATATATATTTGCTTATGAATCCTTTTACATCATTTCCTTAATTTTTATTACATTACCAGAAATTACCGTTTTTCTGTTCGTTGCCACTTCAAAACTAAATTGAAAAACTTCTGATAGGGCTCAATGTTAACTTTTAATTTATCCAGTTCAGGATATTTTGTCAATTCCCATTTGAAAAGTTCCTCTTGTTTATTAATAAACTGAACTGCTTCTTCGGATTCCTGAATACGTTTTTGTAGTTGTCTTACATCGGTCACATACTGAAAGCAAATAATTTTTTATCTCAAGAAATATCCAAGTAATGTTATAAAAATAAGATTATACAATACTGCATAGACTATATCCTTGCATTTATATAGAAACTTTAAATATCAACTTCACAACATTACTATGATAGACAGCAAAAAGTATGGTTATATCTTACAAAAATAAGTCACAAAAAGATCACAGAAATAGTACTATTTCTAGGACTAAGAGTCAAGCCCCTGTTTTGCCATAGTAAGCTCATGTGTTTCTATATTTTTAAACTTATGTAAACACATCCTGTGTTAATCTGTGAGCCAGCCATAGCTACTGCCTCACACAATTATCAGACCTGTTGCATGCGGTCCAGTTCAGCAAATTCTGCAAACTCCTCCATGCGGCGTGATTCCTTTTCTATTTCCAAAATCAGTTTCTCTCTTTTAGCAACTAGCTCATTTTCTTTTTTATGTTTAGAATTCTCAATGATCTTTATAAAAGACAATTTAATCATGTTAATTATTTTGTTACAAAGGAAGCATCACATCAGAAATCTTATGCTTTGCATAGTAATAATAATTATTAATTAAGTAAAAATGAGTGTAAAAATAAAACATTGATATTAAAATACAAAAAGTAATAAACCACACAAGCAAATTTTCATACGTTTTCAAAATAACTGTAACAATTTTTATTTATTAATGAGATACTGTAACTAACCAATTCTGAGATAATGATTAAAAAGCTACCATTTATTAAACACATGCCATGTGTCAAGAACTATCAAAAATATATTACCACAGGTATTATTATTCTCATTTCAGAGATAAAGAAATTTAGGCTTATAGAGGTTAAGAGGCATGTCCAATGTCATAAAATCATTAAAGTCAAAACCTGGATTACAACTTTGGTTTATCTGACTTTTCATTACTATACCATTTTGTTTCCCAGTTTAGAAGAAACTGGTTTGCATTAGGACTTCTTCAAAATCTAAATTATATTCAGGATCCTGATTCTATTACTTATTTCTGTGATTTTGCACAAGTTATTTAACTTCTCTGAGACATATTTTTCTCATCTATGATATAGGAAAAATAAGATTACCTGGGATTTTTGTGAGTATTAAATGAGTGAATAAATGGACAGCCCCGAGTACAGTACTTACTATTACCATTATTATCAAGTTATACAACACTTCCACCCTGGCTGGTGTGGTTCAGTGGATTAAGTGCCGGCTTGTGAACCAAAGAGTTCCCGGTTTGATTCCCAGTCAGGGCACATGCCTGGGTTGGAGGCTGGGTCCCCAGTTGGGGGCACATGAGAGGCAACTACACATTGATGTTTCCCTCCCTCTGTATTTCCCTCCTTTCCCCTCTCTCTAGGAATGAATAAATAAATATTTTTAAAAGTTATATAATACTTCTGACTTGTTTAACATTAGTCTCACTTCTTAATAGACCATGTAAGTTAAGCCTAACAGACCACCCTAAGCCTGAAGGGCCATAAAATGTTGCTAGCCCCAAACTCATATTGATACATATAGTTACTTTTTAAAGGTAGACATCAAGTATGTATGACAATTAAATAAAAACTGTGCTTAAAATGTCAGAATATGACCTCTGGCCAAGATAGAGGCATAGGTGGACACATTGTGCCTCCTTGCACAAGCAAAATTAAGGACAACAAAGATTTAGAAATAAGAAAACAACCAAAACTTATAGAAAATTGAATTGTATGGAAGTCAAACCACCATTCATCCAGACTGGTAAGAGGGGTGGAGTTGCAGCAGGAAAAAGTGGAGGTTGGCATACCCAGGTGCACAGGCAGCAGTGGCTGGCAGATCCCAGGTGAGCAGGAGGAGGCTAGCAGACCCCAGGCATGGGGTGGCAACAGTACAGACCCAGTGAGGCCACACAAGGTGGCTGGCTGACCAGGTGGTCCCACATTCACATGCAGATAATTCAGGCGAAGGGGAAGCAGAGGAAGGGACTGGAATCTGAGAGAGAGTGGAGCAAGCGCCATTGTTCCCTCTCAGACCCCACCCACACATACAGCATCACTACCCAGAGACTGGGCTGCCCCGTCCTGGGGAACAGCTAAGGCTCCTTCCTGTTGCGGACTGTTCAGCCTGGTTTCAGGAGTTGTAACCCTCACCCCATGGTGGGCTGTGTAAGAGCCCAAGGGACCCACTTCATCTGGGTCTGTTCTGTCACAAGGATGTGACCTATTAAGGAGACAAAGCTTATCTCCCTGGCAGGAGCACTGCTTCTGCCTTACCCATCTCTGGCCCCATAGCTCGGTTGGCAGTCAATGACGGGTAAGACTCCTCATGGGAGGGGCAACCTAAGCCAGACACGACCACTTGGAAGGCCTCATGGAAGGACTTGGGGGGGTTGCAGCAAAGAGGATGTGATAGACCCTTGCCCCCCGGCTATTCTGACATAGCCTGAGTCCTCATTTCCATCTGGGAGATGTCTCCTGCTTCCTAATTGCCTTAAAGCCTGAAACTGTGGGGGTGAGCGGTGCAGCCCTGTCCTGGCCAGGACGGCTCCTTGGGTGATTGGCATAAGAAAGAATTCCTAAAGTCCTGTGAAACCTGCTTTGCTAAAAGTGCTCTTCCTGAGGTGACAAGTGTCCCAGGAGGAAATGAGCATGTCTCCCAAAGTCTGGCAACCCCCCTTCCTGACAAACACTGGCTCGGATTAAGCCCTCAGATTTCTTTGACATGTTAAACTTGTATTCGGTGTCTTGGAACCCAATAAAAGCCTAGTGAGGAAGGGGCTCTGGGTCATTCTCCTCTGAGAGTTTGACCCCTTTCCTCCCCAAGCACAAGATGTCTTGGTAGTTTTTATTTTCATCCGTGATGAACGGGGGGTTCTACGGGCGAAGCCCCCCGCACCTTCCCTCACTATGTAACAGCTGCAACCAGACCCCCTGCCCCCCACAAAAAAAATGGCTCAAACAGGAGAACAAATGAAAGCCCCAGAGCCAATTCATCTAAGTCACCAAGAGATAGCCAACCTATCAGATGCACAGTTCAAAGCCCTGGTGATGAGGATGCTCACAGAATTGGTTGATTTTGCTCACAAATTAGATGAACAAATGAAGGCTACAATAAGTGAAATGAAGGAAAACACACAGGGAATCAATAGAGATAGGAGGAAAACTGGGACTCAAATCAATGGAGTGGCCAGAAGGAAGAAACAAACAAACAAACAGAAAACAAGGAAGAAACAAGAATTCAAAAACATGAGAAGAGGCTTAGGAACCTCCAGGATATCTTTAAATGTCCCAACATCCGAACTATAGGGGTACCAGAAGGGAAAGAAGAACAACAAGTGGAAAACATATTTGAACAAATAATAAAGGAGAACTTCCCCAATCTGGCAAAGGAAATAGACTTCCAGGAAGTCCAGGAAGCTCAGAGAGTCCCAAAGAACTTGGACCCAAAGAGGAACACACCAAGGCACATCATAATTCCATTAGCCAAGATTCAAATGAAGGAGAGAATTCTAGAAGCAGCAAGGGATAAGGGGACAGTCACCTACAAAGGAGTTCCCATCAGACTGTCAGCTGATTTCTCAAAAGAGGCCTTGCAGGCAAAAAGGGGCTGTAAAGAAGTATTCCAAGTCATGAAGGGCAAGGACCTACATCCAAGATTGCTCTATCCAGCAAAGCTTTTCATTTAGAATGGAAGGGCAGATAAAGTGCTTCTCAGATAAAGTCAAGTTAAAGGAGTTCATCATCACCAAGCCCTTATTATATGAAATGTTAAAGGGACTTATCTAAGAAAAAGAAGATCAAAATATGACAGTGAAAAGACAGCAATCTCACAGCTATTAACAACCACACCTAAAACAAAAGCAAACTACAGAACCAAAGAAATGGAGATCACGTGGAGGGCTAGCAACAGGGGAGTGGAAGGAGAAGAGAGGGGGGAAGGTAAAGAGAATAAGTAGCATAGGCAGTAGGTAGAAAATAGACAGGAGGAAGGCAAGAATAGTGTGGGAAATGTAGAAGCTAAAGAACTTATGACACATGGACATGAACTAAAGAGGGGGACTGTGGGTGGGAGCGGGTGTGCAGGGTGGAGGGGAATGATGGGGGAGAAATGAGACAACTGTAATAGCATAATCAATAAAATATACTTTAAAAAGTTATTAAGTCGTACAAAAATATCTTAAATGAATATTGCTAAGTGAAAGACATGACACTGAAAAAGAATGATTTCATTTATGTAAACTTCTGGAAAAGACCAAACTTTAGAGTTAAAGAGATCAGTGGTTGCCAAGCTGTTAGGAAGTGGGAAGTGTTTAATCAGCAAAGTACAGGAGCTTTTTTTAGTCGCTATATGACACTACATATTTATGAAAACTTAAAACTGTACAGCACAAAAAGAGTGGATTTTAATGTATGCAAATTCTTAAAAAATATAGTCTAGGAGGTCAAGGGATCCCAGGGTATGACAAAACAATCTGAATGAATTACAAATATATGAAATAGCCTCACCAAAAGGACTAAGGGGGTAAGGTAGTAACCTAAGTAAATTTGGAAATGAGTAGAGATTATAAGTTTTTAGACAAAGAAAGAATGCATGAGCATTGTACTCTAGTTAGTAAAGCTATTTCCCATTGGGGTAAGGCTTAACAATTCTGAAACTACTATGTATGTGGTATACTGAAGTTAAACAATTAGGTAAAGGATGGTGGATCATGGAAGCCAAGTTTCTCAGTGTTGGCCTGGAAGTTACAAACAAGCAAAGGGAGGAAGGCTAGAGTGATTCCTGTGGAGGCCTAATACACAGCAATATGACTGTAGTTACCAATACTGTATTGTATACTTGAAACTTGCTAAGATAGTAAGTGTTCTCATCACACAAAAAAAGAAAATGGTGATTTCATGAGTTGATAGATATGTTTGTTAATTAGCTGGATTGTGGCAACTATTTCACAGTGTACAGGTATATCAAAACATCAAGTTGGACACCTTAAATATGTACAATTTTATGTGTCAATAAAACTGTTAATAAACTCAAAAGTTATACAAAATAAATTAATTAATAGTTTGGAATTTGTTAAAAGTCAGAATATAAAATATATACTAAAAATATACTTACCTCATCATTTTCATCAAAAATAGGATTAATTTTCCAAGGCCACATAAGGACAGCTGAATTCAAAGCTAAATCTTCTTGAGGAAATAGAAAAACATCTAAAAAGTAACTCATTCGACGTTTGGATTCCTACAAAAGAAACTCCGTGTATAATATATACACCATATAGAAAATATAACACAATATGAAAAAGAGAAGAACCAAGAACAATTTCTAATACTTTCAAATTTCAACTTGACTCAGATTATTAATTAATATTTCATATCACCCAAATCAGACGGGTATTTCAGTAGCTGCAGTATTTGTTAATTTGGCTTCTTAACATATAATCCCAGTCTTCTATACAGAAAATAAAGCTTTTTAAAAGTTTTCACTTGCAGATAATTTAAATAAAGGTACTCTTGTTCCTCCTTATACATGAATAAAAAAGGTGATCAAGTATGCAGCTTTCTGTTCAGTAATGCTTTACTTTTTATTTTAAAGAATTTTATGGGACTTCCAGCCAAAATGGAGGCATAGGTGGATGTGCTTTGCTTCCTCACACAACCAAAAAAAGGATGACAACAAATTTAAAAACAAAAAACAACCAGCGCTTCCAGAAGATAGAACTGTATGGAAGTCCGACAACCAAGGAGTAAAAGAAACATTCATCAAGACTGGTAGGAGGGCCAGATACCAGCAGCTGGCACAGAGAGGACATGCACCAACGTGACAGACTGGTCTGGCCAGGTGGTGACTGGTGGACCTGCAGTCCAACATTGACAAGGGGATAAGGTGGGAGGAACAACTGGGGAATGAATAGACAATAAAACCCAGGGTACCAGCATGGAGAAATAAAACATCAAAACCTCTGGCTGTAAAAACCTGTGGGTGTTGCAATGGGAGAAATTCCCAACCCCACAGGAGACTTTGTGGAGAGACCCATGGGGTCCTAGAACATACAGAAACCTACCCACCCTGGAATCAGCACCAGAGGACCCAATTTGCTTATAGGTAGGAGGGGAAGTGACTGAAAGCCTGCGGAGAGCCCAGCAAGCAGCATTATTCCTTCTTTGATCCTTCCCCTACATGTAGCACTGCAATGCAACAATGTGGGTTGCCCCATTCCAGTGAATGACAAAGGCTCTGCCCCTGACTACATAACAGGTGCACTGAGACAAAGAAATATGGCCCAAATGAAAAAATAGATCAAAACTCCAGAAAAAGAACTAAGCAAGGAAGAGATAGCCAACCTATCACATGCAGAGTTCAAAACACTGGTAATCAGGATGTTTACAGAAATGACTGAGTATAGATGCCAAATAGAGGCAGAAGTGAAGGCTGTGCAAAGGGAAATAGAGAAAAACATACACTGAAACAACAGTGAAGGGAAGGAAATCAGGACTCAAATCAATGATTAGGAACAGAAGGAGAAATAAACTTTCAACCAGAACGGAATGAAAAAACAAGAATTCAAAAAAATGAGGAGGAGACTTCCGGCCAAGATGGAGGCATAGGTAGACACACTGTGCCCCCACGAACAACCAAAATTAGGGACAACAAAAATTTAGAAACAAAAAAACAACCAGATCTGACAGAAAATGGAATTGTACGGAAGTCTGACAACCATTCATCCAGACTGGTAAGAGGGACGCAGTCGGTGGCTGGCGGAGAGGGGTCACAGCAGGAAAAAGTGGTGGCTGGCAGTCCAAGGCACGCAGGTGGTGGCTAGCAGACCCCGGGCAAGGGGTGGCAATGGGCAGACCCAGTGAGGCACGCAAGGTGGATGGCTGACTGCGGACACACATTTGCACGCAGATAAACCAGGTGAAAAATGAGGAGTGAGACATACCGTGCAACCCAGGGCCCCGGCGCCAGGAAATAAAGCCAAAAGCACCAACTGAAAACACTTGTGGGGGTTGAGGTGCTGGGAGAGAGACTCAGCCTCACACGAAAGTATGTTGGAGAGACCCATAGGGTCCTAGAACGTATACAAGCCCACTCACCTGGGAACCAACACCAGAAGGGCCCAATTTGCTTGTGGGAAGCAGAAGAAGGGACTGAAATATGAGAGAGGGCAGAGCAAGTGCCATTGCTCCCTCTCTGACCCCACCCCCACGTACAGTGTCACAACTCAGCAACTGGGTTGCCCTGCCCAGGTGAACACCTGAGGCTCTGCCCCTCACTATGTAACAACCTCGACCAGACCAAAAAGAAAAAAGAAAAAAAATGGCACAAACAGAAGAACAGATCAAAGGCCCAGAGCCAATACATCTAAGTGACCAAGAGATAGCCAACCTACCAGATGTACAGTTCAAAGCACTGGTGATCAGGATGCTCACAGAATTGGTTGATTTTGCTCACAAATTAGATGAAAAAATGAAGGCTACAATAAGTGAAATGAAGGAAAATGCACAGGGAACCAATAGTGATGGGAAGAAAACTGGGACTCAGTTCAACAGTGTGGACCAGAAGGAAGAAAGAAAGAACCAAACAGAAGAAACAAGAATTCAAAACAGCGAGGAGAGGCTTAGGAACCTCCAGGATATCTTTAAATGTCCCAAAATCCGAATTATAGGGGTACCAAAAGGGGAAGAGAAAGAGCAACAAGTGCAAAACTTATTTGAACAAATAGTAAAGGAGAACTACCCCAATCTGGCAAAGAAAATAGACTTCCAGGAAGTCCAGGAAGCTCAGAGAGTCCTAAAGAACTTGGACCCAAGGAGGAACACACCAAGGCACATCAGAATTACATTAGCCAAGATTCAAATGAAGGAGAGAATTCTAGAAGCAGCAAGGGATAAGGGGACAGTCACCTACAAAGGAGTTCCCATCAGACTGTCAGTGGATTTCTCAAAAGAGACCTTCCAGGCAAGAAGGGGCTGGAAAGAAATATTTGAAGTCTTGAAAGGCAGGGACCTATATCCAAAATTGCTCTTTCCAGCAAAGCTGTGATTTAGAATGGAAGGGAAGATAAAGTGCTTCTCAGATAAGGTCAAGTTCAAGGAGTTCATCATCACCAAGCCCTTATTATATGAAATGTTAAAGGGACTTATCAAAGAAAAAGAAGATAAAAATACAAACACTAAAAAGACAGCAAACTCACAGTTATTAAAAACCACACCTAAAACAAAAGGAAACTAAGCAAACAACCAGAATAGGAACAGAATCACAGAAATGGAAATCAAATGAAGAGTTAGCAACAGGGAAGTGGAAGGAGGAGAGAGGGGGAAAAGGTACAGAGATTAAGTAGCATAGACAGTAGGTAGAAAATAGCCAGGGAGGGCAAGAATAGTGTGGTAAATGTACAAGCTAAAGAACTTATAACACGTGGACATGAACTAAAGGGAGGGAATGTGGGTGGGAGGGGGTGTGCAGGGTGGAGGGGAATGATGGGGGAGAAATGGGACAACTGTAACAGCATAATCAATAAAATAAAAAATAAATAAAATATCTTTAAAAAATGAGGAGAGGCACAGGAACCTCCAGGACAACTTTAAACAATACAACATCCGAATCATAGATGTGCCAGAAGGAAAAGAGGAAAAGAAACAAATTAAAAACTTATTTGAAAAAATAGTGAAGGAAACCTTCCCCAATCTGGCAAAGGAAATAGACTTCCAGGAAGTTCCAGGAAGTCCAGGAAGCCCAGAGAGACCCAAAGAAGTTGGACTCAAGGAAGCACACACCAGGACACATCATAATTAAGTTACCCGAGATTAAAGATAAGGAAAGAATCTTAAAAGCAGCTAGTGAAAAGGAAACAGTTACCTACAAAGAAGTTTCCTTAAGTCTATCAGCTAATTTCTCAAAGGAAACCTTGCGGGCAAGAAGGAGCTGGAAAGAAGCATTTGAAGTCATGCAAGGTGAGGACCTACATCCAAGATTACTCTATCCAGCAAAGCTATCACTTAGAATTGGAGGGCAGATAAAGTGCTTCTCAGATAAAGTCAAGTTAAAGGAGTTCATCATCATCAAGCCCATATTATCTGAAATGTTAAAGGGACTTATCTAATAAAAAGAAGATGATCAAAAATATGAACAGTAAAATGACAACAAACTCACAACTATCAACAACTGAAGATAAAAAATAAAAACAAAATAAAACTAAGCAAACAATTGGAAAAGGAACAGAATCACAGAAATGGAGATCACGTGGAGGCTTATCAGCAAGGAAGGGAGGGGAGAGAATGGGGGAAAAGGTACAGGAAATAAGAAGCATAATTTGTAGGTACCAAATAGACAGGGGGAGGTTAAGAACAGTATAGGAAATGGAGAAGCCAAAAAACTTATATGTACAACCCATGGACAAGAACTAAGGGAGGGGGAGGAAATGCTGGAGGGATGAAGGGTGCAGAGCTGAGGGGGAAAAAGGGAGAAAAAAATGGGACAACTTTAACAGCATAATCAATAAAAATATAAAAATAAATTCAATAAAAATCTAATAAAAGAATTTTATATTTTTAATCCTTATGTATTTGATTTTTGAATAGTGACAAAGAGTTTAGCATCTTTCATTTTGTTTTGCAAAATAATTTACATTACCACTTTTTCTGCTTACTGTTAGTATACAAAAATTTTCCAGAAGAGTTTAGGGGTGAATGGCAAAGAAAAAGACTCTAAAACCAACAGATTTATCTGAGTAGAGAATTTGAATATCTTTACCCCCTATAGCTTTGACTGATCCATGTGCAGTGCTACAAATTTTAAGAATTTAAATACGGATTCAAAAATTGAAGGGTTTGGTTTAAGATATATATAATAGAGACTAAAGATAGAGGCAAGGTAGGTGGGAGCTGAATCCACTTGATGTACACCTAGCTGATCTTCTGAAGAACAGAGTGCACAGCCAATGGAATCCCAGCTTTTATGAAATTTGGAAGCCAAAACTGTAGAGGAAGTTGAAAACAGACCATAAAGAGATTGCATTGGGACAGTAAGGTCCCTGGGACCTGGGCAGTGACCAAGGCTGCTGTAGTCCACAACCTAGGGCCAGGGTGGGTGGCTGCCACAGGAGCTTTTGAGGAGAGCCAGATCAGAGATTGTAACTCCGAAACTCCCTCCCCATCTAGGGCAGGGAAGGCAGCCCCACACTAGAAGAGACCTGGATGCTTGAAGTTGCTGGGGGGAATAAAGATACAATGGGAGACACACAGAGGTGGTGTTCCCTGGCTAGGACTGGGGTCGCCGGCTAGGACATTACCAGAGAAATTGGGTAGCAGGTGGTACTTGAAGAAGGGAGAAGAGGTGGGCTGTAACAGACCCTGACCTGACAGTCTCCGAATTGGTCAGAAAGTTGGGCTGTGTGAAAAGCCAGGTGCTTGATAAGAACAGCTGGTACAAACAAGAGGAATAAAGAAAAGAGAAAAGAAAAGAAAAGAAAAGAAAAGAAAAGAAAAGAAAAGAAAAGAAAAGAAAAGAAAAGAAAAGAAAAGAAAAGAAAAGAAAAGAAAAGAAAAGAAAAGAGAAAGAGGAAGGAAGGAAGGAAGGAAGGAAGGAAGGAAGGAAGGGAGAGAGAGAAAGAGAAAGAGAAAGAAAGGCTATCAGCCACTGTTTAAGGAACTCTTACAGTGGCTGGACCAGCAAAGAGGGAGGAGGAGGAGGGGTGCAATTTGCTTCAAATCAGGGCACCTTTCGGGGAGGGAACAACATGGTGGATTAAAGGTGTAAGAAAAACACAGATGGACAGTGAAGGCCCGGCAGTGCTCTGAAGGCCTGGGGTGGAGGCTGGGCACCTGTGATTATTGCAGCCCAGACCTAGCCCCTATCATCCTAAAAACACAGAAAAGGAAAAAAGGGAAGCCCAACTCCCCTCTGCCTGCAGCATCTGGGGAGACCAGCAGAACTTGCTTAGCAGGTTTAAAGTCAGCAGCAGGCCTTTTTCTTTCTTTCTTTTTTTCCCCTAAGTGTGAGACAATAAGACTGGAGCTGTGAAAGGACCAAAAACAGATCCAGAGAAGAATCACAAGGCTAATGCCAACTGAGAAACTCAGACAAATTTTACTTTGCTATCATATAGAACTTGCATTTTATTGTTTTATTATTATTATTTGTTGATATTTTTATTTCTTTTATTTTACTATTATTTTTTATTTCGCTTCTTTCCGTTTAGTTTTCTTCATTTTGTTTGTTTGTTTAATTGCATTATTTGACTGGTTTCCCTTGTTCTCCCTTTCATATTGCATTTCAACTTTTCTTATTTCACTTCACTCATATTCCAATAACACACTACTCTTGGTGTTTTACTTTCTATTATTTTTATTCAGATCATATATTTCTTGTCATATTATATTGTTCCAGTATTATTGTAAATAATTGTTGTTCCATATTATTGTAAATACTACACAGCAGTCCTGGCTGGTGCACCTCAGTGGATTGAGTGCAGGCTGCAAAACAAAGGTTCGCTGGTTCTATTCCCACTCAGGGCACATACCTCGGTTGCGGACCAGGTCCCCAGTGAGGGCCACATGAGAGGCAACCATACACTGATGTTTCTCTCCTTCTCTTTCTCCCTCCCTTCCCCTCTCTCTAAAAGTAAATAAAATCTTTAAAATAAAACCCAAATACTCCACAGCACCACTCCCTGGTCTTGGCCCATTCACTATCTTCCTGAGCTTTATTACTGTTGTGGTTAACTCTGTTCTCTCACCCACTATGCCTAGTTTCTATCCTTTACACTCACTATATCTCACCATCTAACCTCACACAAGTGCTCTGTTTTCTGGATTCGGCTCACGTTCCTTCTCCTCTCTAATAAGGGTCTTATCTCTTTCTCACCTCTTATAAAAAGTGGCTAGTTGGGTGAAATATCACAGTTAATGCTGTACTTCTACAAAGGATCTCCTATCTGTTTTCTACTTGTTGGTACTATAAGTCCCATAGAATACTTTCCCACTCTTAATCCCTTTTCTTTTGCCCTGCTACTGATCACATACAAGATAAGGTGGGAGTTGTAAACACCAGTAAACCCGCTGGAGGAGACAACCCACCAACAAAAGAACCACCAACAGGTAAAACCAAAGTACAACAAAACAACCCACACAAACAGAAGAAAGGGCAACCCTAGAGCATCCAGACAAGGAGATCAAAGAGACCACACCACTGAATCCCACAGAACTCCTACCATAGAAGTTCACCCTACAAAAACAGCTAGCAAAGCAGAGCATCAAGAGCACAGAAACAAACATAAAGAGTCACCTAAAATGGGGAAACAAAGAAAGAACCTGCAATCAAAAGGAATGGAAAACTCCCCACTAAAAAAGCTAAATAAAATGAAGGCAAGCAAACTATCAGATATAGAATTCAGAAGAATGGATATAAGGATGTTCAAGGAACTCACAGACAACTATAAGGAACTGAGTGAGAACTACAACAGCATGAAAAAGGAAAAAGAAACTATAAACAAGAACCATGAAGAAATGAAGAATACAATTGCTGAAATAAAAAACACACTAGAAGGAATTACAAGCAGGCTGGACAAAGCAGAGGACTAAATTGGTAAGATGGAAGACAAGGTAGAAAGAAACACCCAGGTAGAGCAGATGCATGAAAGAAGACTAAAAAATATGAAGATAGCTTAAGGGAACTGAAAGACAACATGAAACACAACAACATTTGAATCATAGGAATACCAGAAGGAAAAGAAAAAGAGCAAGGGATAGACACCCTGTTTGAAAAAAATAATGACAGAAAACATTCTGAACCTGGAGAGGGCAAAAACCATGCAAGTTCAGGAAGCACAGACAGTCCCAATCAAAATGAACCCAAACAGGCCTACTCCAAGACACATCATAATTGAAATGCCAGGATTCAATGACAAACAGAGAATCTTAAAGCCAGCAAGGGAGAAATAGGAACTAACATACAAGGAAGGCCCAATAAGGCTAGCAGCTGATTTCTCACCAGACACACTTCAGGCCAAGAGAGAATGGCAAAAATATGTTCCAAGTAATGAAAAGCAAAGGCCTGCAACCAAGACTACTCTATCCAGCAAGGCTCTCAATTAAAATGGAAGGTGAAATAAGGAGCTTCCCAGATAAAAGAAGGCTAAAAGAATACACCTCCACCAAACCAGCACTGCAAGATACGCTAAAGGGACTGCTATAAAGAGAGGAAGGAAAAGAGTGAGAGAGAGAGGAACATGAATAAACAGGGAAAATGAATAAGTACCTAATAATAATAACCTTAAATGTAAATGGATCAAATTCTCCAATTAAAAGACATGGGGTAGCTGTAAATGGATCAGAAAACATGATCCACACATATGTTGCCCACAAGAGACCCACCTCAGAACAAAAGACCTATGTAGAGTAATGTGACGGGTTGGGAAAAAACACTCCAAGCAAATGGACAGGAAAAAAAGCCAGAGTAGCAATACTTATATCAGATGAAACAGAATTCAAAACAAGAGCCATAAAAAGAAACATTGAAGGACACTTCATAACATTCAAGGGAAGAATCCATAAAGAGGACACAAAAATTATAAACATACATACACCCAACAGAGGAGCACCCAAATACATAAAAAAAATCTTAGAGGACTTCAGGAAAGATATTGACAGCAACTCAATTACAGTAGGGGATTTCATAACCTCACTGTCAAAAAATCGACAGACCTTCCAAACAAAATATCAACAAACATATTATGGCATTGAACAATACCCTAGATGAAATGGACTTAACTGATAGATATAGAGCCTTTCATCCCAAAGAAGCAAAGTACACATTCTTGTCAAATGCACATGGAACATTTTCAAAGATAGACCACATGAGAGGACACAAAACCAACATCAACAAATTCAAGCCAATTGAAATCATATCAAGTATTTTCTCAGACTACAAGGGACTGAAACCAGAAACCAGAAACCTCAAGGAAAAAACTCAAAAACACTCACATTCATGGAGATTGAATGGCATGCTATTAAACAATGAATGAATTAAGAATGAGATCAAGGAAGAAATCAAAAAGTTTCTGGAAACAAATTAAAAAAACTCACAACAATCCAAAACTTATGGGAAACAGTGAAGGCAGTCCTGAGAGGAAAGTTCATAGCAATACAGGCCTACCTAGAAAAGATAGAATCATTTCAAATAAAAAACCTAACCTTACTTCTACAAGAACTGGAGGAACATCAACAAAGACAGCTGAGAGCAAGTAGAAGAAAGGAAATAACCAAGATCAGAGCAGAATTAAATGACATAGAGACTAAAAGCACAATTCTAAGGATCAAGTAAATCCAGGAGCTGGTTCTTTGGAAAGATAAACAAAATTGACAAGCCTTTAAGCAGACTCATCAAGAAAAAAGGAAGGAGGACCCAAATAAACATAATCAGAGATAAAAGAGGAGAGATTGCAACTGATACCACAGAAATATAAAGGATTGTAAGAAATTACTATGAAAAATGAATGCCAAGAAATTTGAAAACCTAGGTGAAATGGACAAATTCCTAGAAAACTATAATATTCCAAAACTCAATGAAGAAGCAGAAAGCCTGAACAGGCCAATAAGAGATGACAAAATTGAAGCAGTAATCAAAAAACTCCCAAAACAAAAGCCCTGGACCAGATGGTTTCACAGGAGAATTTTGCAAAGCATTTAAGGCAGAGCTAATCCCTATTCTTCACACACTATTCCAAAAAATCCGAGAAGACAAAAGACTCCCAAACCCTTTTTATGAAGCCAGCATCATTCTAATCCCAAAACCAGATAGAGACACAAAAAAGAAGGAAAACTACAGGCCAATATCACTGATGAACATAAACACTAAAATCCTCAACAAAATATTGGCAAACTGCATCCAGCAATACGTTAAAAAGATCATACACCATGATCAAGTGGGATTCATCCCAGGGATGCAAGGATGGTACAATATTCGCAAATCAATAAATGTAATATATCACACAAACAAAAGGAAAGACTAAAATCACATGATCATATCAATATATGAAAAAAACATTTGCTAAGGTACAACAGCCATTTATGATAAAAACACTCAGCAAAGTGGGAATAGAAGGAACACTCCCTCCACATAAAGGCCATATATGAGACGCCTACAGCCAACATCATACTCAATGGGCAAAAATTGAAAGCTTTCCCACTAAGATCAGGAACAAGACAAGGATGTCCACTTCCACAACTTCTATTCAACATAGTAAATGAAGTCCTAGCCATAGCATTCAGAAAAGAAAAGGAAATAAAAGGCACCCAAATTGGAAAGGAGAAGCAAAATTGTCATTGTTTACAGATGACATAATAGTGTACAAAGAAACCCAACAGACCCCACCAAAAAAACTACTTGACTTAATAAATGACTGACAAAACAGCAGATACAAAGTCAATATTCAGAATTTAAAAGCATTGTTGTACACCAACAATAAAATATCAGAAACAGAAATCGGGGGGGAAACTAATTTGATAGAGCAACAAGAAAAATAAAGTACCTAGGAATAAACCTAACCAAGGAGGTAAAAGACCTGCACTCAGAAAACTATACAACACTAAAAAAAGAAATTAAGGAAGACACAAACAAATGAAGGTAGGTACCATGTTCATGGATTGGAAGAATTAACATCATCAAAATGTCCATACTACCCAAAGCAATTTACAGATTCAATGCAATACCTGTTAAAGTACCAATGGCATATTTCACAGACATAGAACAAACACTTCAAAACTTTATATGGAACCATAAATGACCCCGAATAGCTGCTGCAATTTTGAGAAAGAAGAGCAAAGTAGGAGGAGTCACAATACCTGATACCAAACTGTATTACAAGGCCACTGTAATCAAAACAGACTGGTACTGGCATAAAAACAGGCACATGGACCAATGGAGCAGAACAGAGAACCCAGAAATAAACCCAAGTCTCTGTGGTCAACTAATGTTTGACAAAGAGGACAGAAGCATAAAAAGGAGTAAAAATATCCTCTTCAACAAATGGCATTGGGAGATCTAGACAGCTACATGCAAAAAAAAAAAATTAAACTCTATCACCCACTAACATCATACACAAAAATAAATTCAAGATGGATAAAACACTTAAATATAAGTCATGACACCATAAAAGTCCTAGAGGAGAACATAGGCAGGAAGATCTGATATTCTACACAACGATATTTTCACTGATATGTCTTTTGGAGCAAGAGATAAAGAAAAGAATAAACAAATGGGATCTCATCAAATTAAAAAGTTTCTGCATAGCTAAAGAAAACATCAGCAAAATAAAAAGGGAACCAACCATATGGGAAAATATATTTGCCAATGATACCTCAGACAAGGGTTTCATCTCCAAAATATGTAAAGAACTCACATGACTCCACTCCAGGAAGACAAAAAACCCAATTAAAAAATGGGCAAAAGACCTGAAGAGACACTTTTCCAAGGAGGACATATAGAGGGCCCAAAGATATATGAAAGAATGCTCAGTGTCACTAGCCATCAGAGAGATGCAAATTAAAAACATAATAAGATACCACTTCACACCAATGAGAATGGCCATCATAAACTAATCAACAAACAAGTGTTGAGGAGGATGTGGAGAAAAGGGAACCCTACTGCACTGTTGGTAGGAATGCAAAGTGGTGCAGCCACTGTGGAAAACAGTATGGAATTCCCTCAAAAAACTAAAAATGGAACTGCCTTTTGATTTGCCAATTCCACTGCTGGGGTTATACCCTAAGAACCCTGAAACACTAATCCATAAGAACCTATGCACCCCAATGTTCATAGCAGAGTTGTTTACAATAGCCAAGTTCTGAAAATTGTCTCAGTGCCCATCAGTAAATGAGTGGATCAAAAAACTGTGGTACATTTACATGAAGGAATACCATGCAACAGAGAGAAAGAAGGAGCTCCTACCTTTTGCAACAGCATGGATGGATCTGGAGAGCATTATGCTAAGTGAAACAAGCCAGGTGTTGAAAGACAAATACTGTATAATCTCACCTATAAGTGGAACCTAATCAACAAAACAAATGAGCAAGAAAAATATAACCAGAGACAGTGAAATTAAGAACAAACTAACAATAACCAGAAGGGATGTGGGAGGGGATAAAGCGGGGAAAAGTGCGAGGGTTTTTTATGAACATGTATGAAAGTCACATGCACAAAACCAAAGGAAGGTAGGATCAAGGGTGGGAGGCTGGGATAGCTGCGGTGGGAGGGAGTGATGGGGGGCGCAGAATGGAGACAACAGTATTTGAACAACAATAAAAAAATGTAAAAAAAGAAAATGAGCAAAGGACCTGAATAGACATTTCTCCAAAGTGGGCATACAGATGGTCAAAAGACATATAAAAAGATGTTCAATGTCACTAATGATCAGAGAAATGCAAATTAAATTCACAATTAAATATCACCTCACACATGTTAGAATGGCTATCATCAATAAATCCACAAATGACAACAGTTGATGATGAAGTGGAAAAAAGGGAACTTTCATGAGTGATTGGTGCAACCACCATGGAAAGCAGCATGGAATTTCCTCAAAAAAAATTTTTTTAAATATATTTTATTGATTATGCTATTACAGTTGTCCCATTTCTCCCCCATCATTCCCCTCCACCCTGCACACCCCCTCCCACTCACATTCCCCCCCGTAGTTCATGTCCATGTGTCATAAGTTCTTTAGCTTCTACATTACCCACACTAATCTTGCCCTCCCCCTGTCTATTTTCTACCCACCATTTATGCTACTTATTCTCTGTACCTTTTCCCCTCTCTCCTCCTCCCACTCCCCTGTTGCTAACCCTCCATATGATCTCCATTTCTGTGGCTCTGTTCCTGTTCTAGTTGTTTGCTTTTGTTTTAGGTGTGGTTGTTACTATCTGTGAGTTTGCTGACTTACGTCCTCTATGCTCAAAAATTTTTTTAAAAAATTGCATTGAATCTATTGATTGCTTTGAGTAGCATGGACATTTTAATGACTTTAATTCTTCCTATCCATGAACACGGTGTATGCTTTGACTTATTTGTATCTTCTTCAATTTCGTCAGTGTCTTATAGTTTACCATATACAGGTATTTTACATCCTTGGTCAGGTTTATCCCTAGATACTTTACTCCTTTTGAAGCAATTGTGAATGAGATTGTTTTCTTAATTTCTCTTTCTGTTAGTTCTTTTTAAAAATACATTTTATTGATTTTGCTATTATGGTTTCCCTTTCTTTTCTCCCCTTTATTCTCCTCCACCCTTACCCCCCATTCAACCAGCGTTCCCCAACCCCCATGCAGTTCATGTCCATGGGACATATATATATAAGTTCTTTGGCTTCTCCATTTCCCATACTATTCTTAACCTACCCCTGTCTGTTTTGTACCTACCATTTATGTTTCTTATTCCCTGTACCTTTTTCCCCATTTTCCCCCAACCCTCTCCCTGCTGATAATTCTCTATGTGATCTCCAATTCTGTGATTATGTTCCTATTCTAGGTGTTTGCTTTGTTTGTTTTTGTTTTTATTTTTTTAGGTTCAGTTGTTGATAGTTGTGAATTTGTAACTGTCTCCTTCTTTCTTGCTGCTTTTAAGATTCTCTCCTTCCCTTTAATTTTGTGTAATGCAGTTATGATGTGCCTTGGTGTATGCTTCCTTGGGTCCACCTTCTTTGAGACTCTCTGAGATTGCTGGACTTCCTGGAAGTCTATTTCCTTTGCCAGATTGGGGAAGTTCTCCTTCATTATTTTTTCAAATAAGTTTTCAATTTCTTGGTCTTCCTCTTTCCCTTCTGGCACCCCTATTATTCAGATGGTGCATTGTTTAAAGTTGTCCTGGAGGTTCCTAAACCTCTCCCTACTTTTTTGAATTCTAGTTTCTTCATTCTGTTCTGGTTGAATGTTTACTTTTTCCTTCTGCTCCAAATCATTGGTTTGAGCCCCAGTTTCCTTCCCTTCACTGTTGGTTCCCTGTATATTTTGCTTTATTTCACTTTGCATAGCCTTCGCTTCTTCCTCTGTTTTGCAACCATACTCAGTCATTTCTGTGAGCATCCTGATTACCACTGTTTTAAACTCTGCATCTGATAGATTGCCTACCTCTTCATCAGTTAGTTGTATTTTTGGAGTTTTGACCTGGTCTTTAATTTGGACATTATTTTTTGTCTTGGTGCACCTGTTACATTCTAGGGGGCAGAGCCTTCGGTATTCACCAGGGTGGGGCAACCCGCATTGCTGTGTTGTGGTGCCATATGTGGGGGAGGGGTCTGAAAGGGAACAACCAGCTCAGCTTGCTGGACTCTCAGTGGGCTTTCAGTCAGTTCCCCTGCTTCCCACAAGCAAATTGGGCACTTTTGGTGCTGATTACCAAGTGTGTGGGCTTGTTTCATTCTATGACCCTGTGCATATCTCCAACAAACTCTCCTGTGAGGCTGGGAGTTTCTCCTGGCACCACAAATCCCACAGATTTTTATAGCCAGAGGTTTTGAACCTCTATTTCGCCATGCTGGAATCCTGGGTTGTACGGTCTGTCTCGCTCCACAGTTGTTCCTCCCGTTTATCCTCATGCAGATGTGGGAACCACCCAGTCCACAAGTTGCTTCCTCACCTAGTCCACCCGCCACCACCTTACCACCCACTCCTCCAGCAGCTGCCTTGCTGCACATCCTCTCCTCCTTGGATGCCCAACTCCACCCCTCCTACCAGTGAATGAATGTTTCTTCTTCAACTCCTTGGTTGTTGGACTTCAATACAGTTTGATTTTCTAGAAGTTATGATTGTTTTTTGTTTTTAAATTTGTTGTTGTCCTTCTTTTGCTTGTGTGAGGAGGCAAAATGCATCTACCTACACCTCCATTACTTTCTATTAGTTCTTTATTGGCATAGTGAAATGCAACTGATTTCTGGATATTAATTTTGTATCCTGCTACTTTGCTGAATTCGTTTATCCATTCTAGTAGTTTCCTGGTGGAATCTTTGGGGTTCTCTACATACAGTATAATGTTATCTGCAAATAATGACAGTTTTACTTCTTTCTTTCCAATTTGGATGCCTTTTATTTCTTATTCTTGTCTCATTACTGTGGCTAGGACTTCCAGTACTATGTTGAAGAGAGGTGAAAGTGGACATCCCTGTCTTGTTCCCCATCTTAACAGGAATGCTTGTAATTTTTGCCCATTGAGTATGATGCTGGCAGTGGGTTTGTCATATATGGCCTTTATTATGTTTAGGTACGTTCCCTCAATTCCCACTTTGCCAAGAGTATTGATCATAAATGGTTGCTGCATTTTATCAAATGCTTTTTCTGTATCTATTGGTATGATCATGTGCTTTTATTCTTCATTTGTTTATGTGATGAATCACATTTATTGATTTGGGAATGTTGCACCAACCTTGCATCCCCAGAATAAACCCCACTTGATCATGGTGTATGAACTTTTTGATGCATTACTGTATTTGGTTTGCTAATGTGTTGTTGAGGATTTTAGCATCTATGTTCATCAGGCATATTGGCATATAATTTTCTTTCTTTGTACTGTCTTTATCTGGTTTGGGGGTTTATTATGTATATTTTATTGATTATGCTATTACAGTTTTCCCAATTTTCCCAATTTATCCCCCCTCCATTCTGCACCTCCCAAATCTCCAGCATTCCCCACATCCTTAGTTCATGTCCATGGGTTGTACATATAAGGGTTTTTTTTTTTTTTTTTTAGTTCTCTGTTTCCAATACCATTTTTATCTCTCCCCATCTATTTTATGCCTACCAATTATGCGTCTTTTTCCTTGTACCTTCCCCCCGATTCCTCCTTTCCCCCTCCCCACTGAAATCCCTCCATGTGATGTCCATTTCTCTGATTCTGTTCCTGTTCTAGCTGTTTGCTTAGTTTTTGTTTTCATTGTTTTTCTTTTCTTTTAGGTTCATTTGTTGATAGTTGTGTTTCTTGTCATTTTACTGTTCATATTTTTGATCTTCTCTTTCTTAGCCCTTTAACATTTCATATAATAAGGGCTTGGTGAAGATGAACTCCTTTAACTTGACCTTATCTGGGAAGCACTTTATCTTCCCTTCCATTGTAAATGACAGCTTTGCTGGATAGAGCAATCTTGGATGTAGGTAGGAAGCCTTTTGTGACTTAGAATACTTCTTTCCAGCCCCTTCTTGCCTGTAAGGTCTCTTTTGAGAAACCAGCTGACAGTCTGATGGGAACTCCTTTGTAGGTAACTGTCTCCTTTTCTCTTGCTGCTTCTAGAATTCTCTCCTTCATTTTAATCTTGGGAAATGTAATTATGATGTGGTGTGTTCCTCCTTGGGTCCAACTTCTTTGGAACTCTCTGAGCTTCCTGGACTTCCTGGAAGTCTATTTCCTTTGCCAGATTGGGGAAGTTCTCCTTTATTATTTGTTTAAGTAACTTTTCCACTTGTTGCTCTTCCTCTTCTCCTTCTGGTACCCCTATAATTCGAATGTTGGAACATTTCAGGTTGTCCCAAAGATTCCTGTCTTTCTTCACCTTTTTGAATTCTCATTTCTTCATTCTGTTCTGGTTGGATGTTTATTTCTTCCTTTTGTTCCAAATTGTTGCTTTGAGTCCTGGTTTCCTTGCCATCACTGTTGGTTCCCTGAATATTTTGTTTTATTTCATTTTGGGTATTGTTCACTTGTTTTTTCATTTTTTGACCAACCTCAACCAGTTCTGTGAGCATTTTCATTACCAGGGCTTTAAATTCTCCATCAGATAGGTTAGCTATCTCCTCATTGCATGGTTCTCTTTCTGAAGTTTTACTCTGTTCTTTCATTTGGGCCATATTTCTTTGCCTCAGTGCACCTGCTAAATTTTAAGGGGGCAGGATCTGAGGTATTCCCCAGGGCTGGGCAGGCCACCTTGCTGTGCTGCAATGCTGCCTGTGTGGGAGGGGCCAGAGGGAGAACAATGCAGCTTACTTGCTCATCTCTAGCCCACTTTCCAAGGAATTCTCTTGTGAGACTGGGAGTTTCTCCCACTGCAGCAACCACCATAGTCCACAGTCAACTCTGCATCTCAGTTTCACCTTCAGCCAGCCGCACCCATGCAGTCTGCTGCCTTGCCAAGGTTTCTTTCAGCCAGCCCACCTGTGCCATGGGTTCTTAATGGTCTGGTTGTTCTAGTTGACTTTTTCTTTAATTTCTTGGTTGTCAGAGTTCCATGCAGTTTGATTTTCTGACACTGCTGGTTATTTATTGCTTTTAGAGTTGTTGTTATCCTTCTTTTGGTTGTGTGAGGAAGCTATGGGTTTCTACCTATGCCTCCATCTTGGCTGGAACTCCTCTTTATCTGGTTTTTGAATTAGGATAATGCTAGTCTTGTAAAATGATTTTGGGAGCCTTCTCTCCTCTTGAATTTTATCAGTTTGTTTGAGGAGAGATGTTACTTCTTTCAGAATGTTTGATAAAATTCATCTCTGAAGCCATCTCTTCCAGGGTTTTTTTGTTGGGAGTTTTTTGATTACTGCTTCAATTTCATTAGATATAATCTTCTACTCAGATTCTCTAATTCTTCCTGATTTATTTTTGGAAGATTGTATGTTTCTAAGAATGTATCCATTTCATCCACTTTGTCCAGTTCATTGGTATATAATTGTTAATAATATTTTCTTGCAATCCTTTGTATTTCTTTGTGTTAGTTGTTATTTCCCCTCTTTAATTTCAGATTTTATTTATGTGGGTCCTTTTTTCCTTGCTGAGTCTAGTTAAAGGTTTGTCAATCTTGTTTATCTTTTCAAAGAACCATGTCTTGGATTCATTGATCTTTTGTATCATTTTTAGACTCTATTTTATTTATTTCTTCTCTTATCTTTACTATTTCCTTCCTTCTACTTACTTTGGACTTCATTTGTTCTTTTTCAAGTTCCTTTAAGTGTGAACTTACATTGTTTATTTGAGCTTTCTTCTTCTTCTTCTTCTTCTTCTTCTTCTTCTTCTTCTTCTTCTTCTTCTTCTTCTTCTTCTTCATGTTCTCCTCCTCCTCCTCCTCCTCCTGCTCCTTCTCCTTCTGCTTCTCCTTCTCCTTCTCCTTCTTCTTTTTGAGATAGGCCTGTAATGCTATCAATTTCCCTCTTAGGATTGCTTTCCCAGTGTCCCACACATTTTGGATTGTTCTATCCTCATTTTCATTTGTTTTAAGGTATCTTTTGATTTCTTCCTTGATTTTATTGTTTTGACCCATTCATTGTTTAATAACATGTTATTGAGCTTCCATGTCTTTGCGTATTTTTCGGTGTTATTCTTGTGGTTAATTTCTAGTTTCATAGCATTGTGGTCAGGGAAGATGCTTGATATGATTTCAATTTCTTAAATTTATTGAGATTTGTTTCATGTCCTAGCACAGGGTCTATCCTAGAAATTGTTCCGTGTGCCCTTGAAAAGCATGTATATTCTTATGCTTTAGGGTGGAATGCTCTGAAGATGTGAATTAAATCCATTTGATCTAGTATGTTGTTTTAAGGCTGCTGTCTCCTTGTTGATTTTCTGCCTGGAAAATCTATCCATTGAAGTCAATGGGGTGTTAAAATCCCTGACTATGATTGTGTTTCTGTCGCTCTCTCCTTTTATGTACATTAAGATTTGCTTCATATATTTAGGTGCTCCTATTTTGAGTGCATAAATGTTTATTAGGGTTTTATCCTGTTGTTGGATTTTCCCCTTTATCATTATATAGTGTCCTTTGTCTCTTACTATATAGTCTTGGTTTTAAAGTCTGTGTTGTTGGATATAGGTACTGCTATCTCAGCTTTTTTTTTTCATTTCCATTTGCATGAAATATCTTTTTTCCATCCCTTTACTTTTAGTCTGTGTGCATCTTTCAATCTGAAATGGGTCTCTTGCAGGCAGCATATATATGGATCTTGTTTTCTTATCCATTCAGCTACCTTATGTCTTTTGGTCAGAGCATTTAAGCCATTTACATCAAGATGATTGTTGATAAATATGTATGTAGTGCCATTTTACTATTAGACTCTTTCCTCTGTTTTATCTTTTCTTTCTCTTTTTCTTCTTCTCCTTAAAGAAAGTGCTTAACATTTGCTGTAGTACTGGTTTTGTGTTTTAAAAAAAAACTCCTTTAGCTTTTTCTTGCCTGGGAAGCTCCTTATTTCTCCTTCAATTTTAAATGATAGTTCTTGCTGGGTAAAGTAGCCTTGGTTGTAGGTCCTTGCTTTTCATTAGATTTAATATTTCATGCCACTCCTTTCTTGCCTGAAATCTTTCTGTTGAGTAATCAGATGCTGGTCTAATTGGTGCTCCCTTGTAGGTAAGTCCCTGCTTTTCTCTTGTGGCTTTTAGGATTCTCTGCTTGTCTTTAAGCCTTGTCATTTTAATTATGATGTGTCTCAGTGTAGGCCTCTTTGGGTCCAACTTGTTTGGGACTCTCTGAGCTTCCTGGACTTGTGTGTCATTTCCCTTCACCAGATTAGGGAAGTTTTTAGTCATTATTGCTTCAAATAGGTTCTTGACCCCTTGTTCATGCTCTTCTTCTGGTATTCCCATGAATCAGATGTTGTTACACTTCATGTTGTCCAAAACGTTTCTTAAGCTTTCCTCATGTTTTTATTTATTTATTTTTAATTAGAAGAATTTCTTTTTTTTATTGTTGTTCAAGTACAGTTGCCTCCATTTTCACCCCACCACACCCCCCACCAAACCTACTCCCTTTGGTTTTGTCCCTGTGTCCTTCACACATGTTCCTTGATGGCCCTTTACCTCTTATCCCCTATTAGCCCTCTCCCCCCTCCTCTCTGGTTACTGTAAGTTTGTTCTTTATTTCAATGTCTCTGGTTGTATTTTGCTTGCTTGTTTGTTTTGTGGATTAGGGTCCACTGATAGGTGAGATCACATAAAGACAAATACCATATAATCTCCTCATTTTTTTTTAATTCTTTTTTCTTTTTACTTCTCTGCCTGGGTGATTTTTTCTCCCTTGTCTTCCAAAACACTAGTTTGATCCTCTGCTTCATCTAACTTACTGTTTATTTCTTACAGTGTATTGTTTATTTCAGATATTGCATTTGGGAGAACAGATTTGCCGATATATCTGATAAGGTGTTAACATCCAAAGTTTATAAAGTACTTACAAATGCAACACCAAAAAAACAAACAACCCAATTAAAAAACAGGCAAAGGACCTGCATAGACCCTTCTCCAAAGAGAACATACAGATGACCAATAGACATAAAAAAACGCTCAACATCACTAATCATCAAAGAAATGCATATTAAAACCACAATGAGATACTATCTCACACCTGTGTGAATGGCTATCAACAATAAATAAACAGCAAGTGCTGGTAAGGATGTGGAGAAATGGAAACCCTTTTTCATGTTGGTGGGAATGCTGATTAGTGCAGTCACTGTGGAAAGCAGAATGGAGATACCTCAACAAATTAAAAAGTGAATTGGCCTTTTGACACAGCAATCCCACTTCTGGGAACATATCCAAAGGAACCCAAAACACTAATTTGAAAGAACATAAGCAACCCTGTGTTCATTACAGCATTATTTACTATCACCAAGAAATGAAAGCAGCTTAAGTGTCCATCAACAGATGAGTGGATAAAACAGCTATAGGATATTTACACAATGGATTACTACTCAGCTGTAAAAAAAAGAAGAAAATTTTACCCTTTGTGGCAGTATGGATGGACCTGGACATTACACTAAGTGAAATAAGCCAGTCAGAGAAAGATAAATACCATATGATTTCACTCATGTGTGTAATCTAATGAACAAACTGAACTAACAAACAAGACAGAGACAGACTCATAGATGGAGAGCAGATGACAGCCATTTGGGAGAGAAGTTAGAGGGTGGAGGGATTGAGCAAAAGAAAAAAGGATTCATGGACATGGACAACAGTGTGGTGATTGTGGAGTGAGGTGAGGGGTATAAAGGGACTAAATGGTAATAGAAAAAATACAATAAAGATTAAATAAAAACTAAAGAAAAAATTCTAATTTATTTTGCCGAAGTATGTGCACAAAGAAAAATATTTATGATTACTGTATAAACCAAGTGGAAACCTCTAGGGATAAGTAATAGTTATGATCAGAAAGTCATCCACAGAGTGCTTCTGGGTGCTGGCAACATCCTATTTCTTGACCTGGGTGGTGGCAATATAGGTACTTACTTTATAACTATTTGTTTAACTGCATGTCTTATATAATTTCAATATGTTTATCATATTTCACAATGATAAAAACAACTTTCAAATATGTAAATTAAAACATTCTGCCCTGACTGGTGTGGCTCAGAGGGCTGGGCATCAGTCTGATTCTTGGTCAGGGTACATGCCTGGGTAGCAGGCCAGGTCCCCAGCTGCGGGTGTGCAAGAGGCAACCGATTGATTTTTCTCTAACATATAAATGTTTCTCTCCCTCTCTTTCTCCTTCCTTTCCCCTCTCATAGATAGACAGATAAATAAATAAATAAATAAATAAATAAATAAATAAATAAATAAATAAAATCTTTTAAAAAATCATTCTTACCTTGATCCTTAAAACCAACTCTTGAATTCCTATTGTCCGGGCTTTTTCTACATAAAAGATCAGATCCATCATCTCTTCTGTTGTCTCAGGAACTTTTAATGCATGTTCTTTAATTGCTTCAAATTCACTGCAAATGCTGACATAAAACTCTGGTTTACTATAGTTATGGTAACTAATGCTGTATCATACTCAATAAATGTAAGTTATTATGATTACTATAAAATGGGAACTGTGATATCCTAAAAATAATTGGTTAATTCACTAAGATATCTTAAAATATTCAAGCATAACATACCTATATAACTCAGCATACATCAAACATCTATAAAATTAAGCTGACATTTTCATGTGAAATTATGGTATATTTATTTTTTTCTATTGATCTCATCAACTGTCTTGAATACCCAGATAAGCAATGTAACATAGAGCATACTTTTGATCAGGCAGCCCTAAATCTAAATCCTGTCTCAGCTGTTACTAGCTTTGTGAACTTAGGCAAATATCTGAGGTTTAGTTTCCATATCTATAAAATAAAATTATTAACATTCATCTTGCTAGATTCTTGTAATATAATAATGAATGTAAAAGGGCCTAGTACAGAATACACTCTCATTTCCTAATAACTATAATTGTTAATGTAATCATTAGTTGTATCATTATTATTAGTGCCTCTTGTGAAACATGGCAGTAGAGCACATAAAAAGATCAAACTCTTGTATACATTTTTTTAAATCTACAATTCTCTTAAGAGTATCCTGAATAGTAAGAATAGATATCTTATATTCATTTATTAAACTAAAGGTACATTTCATAGAACTTTTTCCTTGTGCTTTACAATATCTGTATTGTCATGCAGATTTAGCTCATGCAGGTATTTTATTTCTATTATGTGGTAAATATACTTCATTCATGTAATAAATGAGTATCTACAATATGCTAAACAAAGTTCTAAGCAGTGGAGCTGTAACAGCTAAAATCAAGTCCCTTCTCTCATAAAGCTTACATTCAAGTCAAGAGACAATGCACATAAATACATAGCACAACGTTAGATAGTAAAAAGTTCTATGAAGAAAAAGAAAGCAAGATAAAGATTTATGGAGTGTAGAGAAAGGACCACTATTTATATAGAGTGGCCAGGCAAGGGCCCTTTAGGGAGGCGATGGTCGATATGAGAAAAGAAAACAGTGAGTCCTGCACATATCAGGGAAAAGCCTCCAACAGGAAAAAGCAGCAAGGTAAACAGCCTGAGGTAGCAATGAGGTTGGCATATTTTAGGAATGGCAAGTAGGCCAACAAGAATACAAAAATGAAGATATAAAATAAAGTTGGAGAGGTAAGCAGGAGTCAGATCATGCAGGGCTTGATAGTTACTTCTTTTTTTCCCCTGGGTATTCTTTTTTTAATTTTATTTTTATCAAAAATGTAGGAAGTATGTGTTAAAGTGGATAGTGCAAAAAAGATGTATGATAGTGCTGGGGGTGTTTTCTTCCTGCTAGAGCAGCATCTGAGTGTTTTAGGGAGAGACATTTAAGTAAAAGAAAAGCAGGCAAACAAAATGAGAGCATAGTAGCCCAAGCAGATGACAAACCAAATGGTAAAGTAAACAAATGGCACATACACACATTCAGCTAGTGGGCCACAAATTTATTATCCAATTTTATAGCTGCCTTGCAAAGTATTATGTGCCCATTTTGGAGATGAGAAAAGCTAGGTGACACAATACGTAAATACTGGGGTCAGGAATAATTCCAGATATTCCCAAAATCATTGAATGTCTATAATCTTTCCATTTTCATGCAACCTGTGTCCAAATACAGGTTTATTTCAATTTCTTCTTCTTTTTTAATACTGTGTTGCCTCAAAACTAGCCTGAAACAGTGTCAAACAAAATGAAACTGAACCAATGCTTCTACAAAGAAACCACCCTGGGAGGCAGCTATGGAGAAAAATAGTAAGTAGCACTAATAGTTTAATCTTTTTTTTTTAAACAAGAGTTATTACTAGCAAAATATTTCTTTTAGCCTGATAATTCTAAATTTGGCATTAATTCTACTTACCACTCATTTTCTTTTCTATGTTTTGAAGCTATGTCATTTAATAATATATTTGCAAAGGCTCTTGCTTTATTTGTTAGGCCTGTCTTCAAATCTTCGCAATCCAAACGAACCATAGGGAAATGAACCCACTGAGGCAAAAGCATTATTTCCGAGGCAAGACTGGAAAATCTTCCTATAAGCTTTAAAAAAAAAATTTATAAAAAATGTTTAGCATTTTAATTCATCAGTGTTTTATATAGTATTATGGTTAACTTCTTAATTATATACTATAAATGCAAACTCATTTATTTTTGCTAAGTGATTAAAATTTTACCTTTGTATGCATAAATTTTTTTCGCCTGTCTTTTCATGAAGAAATTTGCCAATCAGTAATATCCAATATATTAATATCTAAAAATTTCAGAAAGTAAAATTTCCCTCAGTAATCATTGATATAAAAAAATCCCCAAAGCCAACTCATCTCTCTGTTTAGAAACAAATATATATCATGTGGCAATTTGTGTAGCTGACAAATACTTATTTGTGCCATTATTGATGTCTCACTGAAGATTCTAATTCAACCTCCAGGAAAAGAAAAATGTATAAAGAACTTTTTGGTTTTGGTCAATATAATCCAGGAGAAAAACATTGTGTTCTGCCATTACAAAGACCCCAAATATTGAAATTTATACATTCTTAATAACCAGATACTGGGATAGTTTTTCAAAATTAAACAAAGAAGTATGGGAAAAAACTAACAAGTTATGTTGCATTTTCTGAAATGAAAACATACCTACCAACTTTGGACAACTTTGACTTAATTCCACAATCCATCTTTAATGTTGCCTCTCTACCTTCTTACTCACCCAATATCTACCCACTACCAAAACACCCCATTTCTTTTTTTAATTCCTTAAAGAGACTTTCCCTTTACTTCCCTTTCTCTCAAAGCTACCCTATTTTTCTGTCTCCAGGATTTTTTGGATTGGGCTTAAAGCTTTCAATGTTTAAGGGAGTTGAGGATATTAATTAATTCAAAGACTATTCAACACCTGTTTGGCCTTCAACACCTTCTTGGTTGGAAAAATACCACAGAGTACATAGAGCTGATGGCACTGGAAAAGAGAGAATAGATGTTTTCTTATTCTCAAGTAATCATCCAGGTTTTCTGGGATGTAATTAACAGATGTAGAAAAGAAAATGGGCTGGACCAAAGAAAATATGGCACATTGGAAACAATGAAAATATCCATTTACAGTAAAAAAAATGGTATATCAATACAATGGAGTGTTATGCTATAATAAACTATAACTATATGCAAAATATGGTATATAAACCACAATTACAGTATGTCTAATATTGACAAAGAAATGCAGGGATATATTACTAAATCTAAAAGTAAATTTTTAAGCAGTTAAATAAATCATCCACAAATTATAATATTCCAGAAAATTTCACAGAAAATACTAGACCCAAGGAAAAAATCAGTGTAAAGCCCAATGAAACATATGCTCAGCCTAGAGATTTAGGGTTTATAGATAGTACAAGTTATGGCAAATACCACAAAAAGTTTAGCTGTTAGCTCATAGAACATTTATTGTGTCTACTCTCTACACAGCATTATATTGCAATACATGGCAAAATACAAATAAAAGAGAATATACCATATCTTATTTTCCAAATTATGAATTTGTGAATTCATAATATAGTTCTATAAACACATAAAACTGAAATAAGGTAACAGTATGCACATTAAAATAATATTAATACATAATCATCTCAATAGAGGCAGAAGTAGCATTTAGCAAAATTCACCCCTTATGTCAACAACACTTCACAGACTAGGAGTAGAAGATAACATCTTCGACTTGATAAGGAGCATCTAGGATAAATCTACAAATGACATTATACTTAATGGTTCTTCAAAAATTAATGCTTTACCTAAGATCTAGAGTAAGATAAAGATATCCTATCTCAACACTTCTACTCAATATTGAACTAACCAGGGCAATTAGGCAAGAAAAATAAATAAGAGGTATCCATATTAAAAATTAAGAAGTATTTGTCTTTCACCAATTGGCTTATCTCACTTAGCATAATAGTCTCCAGTTCCATCCATGCTGTCGCAAAGGATAAGAATTCCTTCTTCTTTCTTTCTGCTGCATAGTATTCCATTGTGTAGATGAACTACAATTTTTTAGACCATTTATCTACTTATGGGTACGTAGGCTGTTTCTAACACTAGGCTATTGTAAATAGTGCTGCATCAGGGACGTAAGTTCTTTTGAATTTGTGTTTCAGGATTCTTAGGGATAATACTTACAAGAGGAATCTAATGAACAAAATAAACTAATGTCTCTGGTTCTAAACAAAACAGAACCAGAGACATAGAAATAGGGAACAGACTGACAACTGCCAGAGGAAAAGGGGGCAGAGGAGTGGTGGTAAGAACGGTAAGAAAGTAGTCAAAGAACATGTATGAATGATCCATGGACATGGACAACAGGGTGGGGAGAAGGCTATGGGAGCAGGGATTGAGGTGGGATGGAGGAGGGCAAAGGGGATAAAATTGGGACAACTATAATAGAATAAACCAGAATAAAGTTAAAAAATGAAGAAGACAATATCTATTTGCAAATAACATGAAATTGCATAGAGAAAGTCCTAATGATATACACACATACACATAAAACAATAAGAATTATTAAGCAGTGTTCGCTTCAGCAGAACATATACTAAAATTGGAACAATACAGAGAAGATTAGCATGGCCCCTGCACAAGGATGACATACAAATTTGTGAAGCGGTCCATATTTTTTTCATTTTGGTATTCCAGAGAACTTGCATGGTATTGTTTGTTTGTATTATTACTTTTTTCATTATTTTTACTTCTTTTATTTTATTAGTATTTTTTATTTCTCTTCTGTTTAGTTTTCATCATTTTCTTTATTTAATTGCATCATTTGATTGGTTTTCTTTCTTCTCTCTTTCATACTGTATTTTAATTTTTCTTCTTTCACTTCACTTGTGTTCCAAGAGCACACAACTCTAGGTCATGTCATGTACATCCTATTTTTATTATTCAGATCATATAAATTGTCATATGATTGTTGTTCCAGTATTATTGTAAATAATGGTTGTTCCATACAATTGTAAACACTACACAGTACCCCTCCCAGATCTTAGCCCATTTCACTGTCTCCCAGTACTTTATTACTGTTATGGTTAACTCTATTCTCTCGCATATTACGCCTATTTTCTATCCTTTACTCTCACTATATCTCATAATCTGACTTCTCACAAGCTCACTGTTTTCTGGATTCAATTTGCAATCCTTCCCCCCTCTAACAGATCTTATCCCTTTCCCACCCTTTCTAGAAAGTTGATAGTTGGGTGAAATATCACAATTAACACTATAGTTATCTAAAGGATCTCCTATCTCTTCTCTGTGAGTTTGTACTTTAAATTCCATAGGATATACTCCCGCTGTCTTAATGAATTTTTCCTTCCCCCTCCAACTGACCACATAAAAGAGTAGGTGGGAGCTGTATACACCAGTATACCTGCCGGAAGAGAGAACCCACCAACAAAGGAACCACCAACAGATAATAAAGGAAGATGGTGAAGGAGTGAGTGGAAGCCGCACTAACCTCCACCCAGGACCAATCTGAAATTATAACTCAATGGTGGAGAAATTACCCAGAACAAACAACTGAACAGTAATGAGAGAGATGCCTCAAAACATCAGACAGACAGAAGAACCAGCTTCAACACAACCTGTCTGCACCAGCACAACAGTACATAAGATGTGGTGGGTGGAGTGACCCTCAGTTAACCAGCTGGAGGGAAAGACCCACCAAAGAAAGACCCAACAACAATCAAAACCCAAAGACATCCAGAGAGCCAACATAAAAGACATCCCATGAGCAGCAAGTCCAGATCAAGGAGACAGTAGCACTGAATCTCACAGGTCTCCTACCATAGAAGTTCACACCATAAACCCAGGGAGTCAGAACAGATTAATTTAAGAAGCAGAGACTAACAAGAAGAGTCTCACAAACAATGAGAAGACAAAAAAACAAACCCCAAATGAAAATAAAGGAAGACGCCTCAGAAAGAATGCAAAATGTAATAGAGGCAAGTCAACTATCAGATATTGAGTTCAAAGCAATGGTTATAAGGCAGCTCAATGAGCTCACTAAGAATTACCAAAAACTTCAGGGAAGCTATGATGTAATGACTGCAAACTATATCAACATGAAAAAGTAAATAGAAACTATCAACAAGAGCCAAGAGGAGATGAAGAATACAATTTCTGAATTGAAAAATACAGTAGAAGGAATCAAAAGCAGACTAGAGGAAGCAGAGGATCAAATCAGTGAGCTGTAGGAAAAGGAAGAAAAACACCTAGAAATAGCAAGAAAAGGAAAAAAGGCTCAGAAAGAATGAAGAGGTGTTAAGGGAACTGCAGAACAACATGAAATAGAATAATATCCAAATAATACAGATACCAGAAGGAGGAAAAGAAGAGCAAGGGATAGAAAACCAGTTTGAAAAAGTAACGATGGAAAACTTCCCTAATTTGATGAGAGAAAAAGTCACACAAATTCAGGAAACACAGACAGTCCCAATCAAGAGGAACCAAAGAGGCCCACTTCAAGACACATTATAATTAAAATGCCAAGTTTCAGAGACACAGAGAAAATCTTATGGGCAGCAAGGGAGAAATAGGAAGTAGCCTACAAGGGAGCACTGTGATAAGACTAGCACCTGACTTCTCAATGGAAATACTACAAGCCAGAAGGGACTGGAAAGGAATAGTCCCAGTAATGAAAAACAAAGGCCTGCAACCAAGACTATTGTATCCAGCAAGGCTCTCAATTAAAATGGAAGGTGAAATTAGGAGATTTCCAGATAAAATAAGTCTCAAAGAATACACTTCCTCCAAACCAGCACTGCAAGAGATGCTAAAGGGACTGCTTTAAGAAGAGAAGAAAAAGAGTGTGAGAGAGAGAGGTGTGAGTGTGACATGTACAAAGGAAGTAAAATGGCAATGAATAAGTACGTATCAATAATAACCTTCAACTTAAATGGCTTAAATGCTCCAATCAAAAGACAAAGAGTAGCTAAATGGATAAGAAATCATGACCAACACATATACTGTGTACAAGAGAACTACTTTAGACCAAACACCTACACAGACTGAAAGCAAAGGACTGGAAAAAAATATTCCAAGCAAATGGACAGGAGAAAAAGTAGGGGTACCAATACTCATATCAGACAAAATAAACTTCAAAACAAAGGCTTTTCCCTAATACTTTAGGAAACAGTCCATCAAGAAGACATAAACATTATAAACATATATACACCCAACAGAAGGGTACCCAAATATATAAGAAATATTTTGGAGGACTTCAAGAAAGATATTGACAGAAACACAATTACAGTAGGGGATTTCATAACCTCACTGTCAAAAAATCGACAGACCTTCCAAACAAAATATCAACAAACATATTATGGCATTGAACAATACCCTAGATGAAATGGACTTAACTGACAGATATAGAGCCTTTCATCCCAAAGAAGCAAAGTACACATTCTTGTCAAATGCACATGGAACATTTTCAAAGACAGACCACATGAGAGGACACAAAACCAACATCAACAAATTCAAGCCAATTGAAATCATATCAAGTATTTTCTCAGACTACAAGGGACTGAAACCAGAAACCAGAAACCTCAGGGAAAAGCTCAAAAACACTCACATTCATGAAGATTGAATGGCATGCTATTAAACAATGAATGAATTAAGAATGAGATCAAGGAAGAAATCAAAAAGTTTCTGGAAACAAATGAAAAAAACTCACAACAATCCAAAACTTATGGGAAACAGTGAAGGCAGTCCTGAGAGGAAAGTTCATAGCAATACAGGCCTACCTAAAAAAGATAGAAACATTTCAAATTAACAACCTAACCTTACCTCTAAAAGAACTGGAGGAACAATAACAAAGACAGCCGAGAGTAAGTAGAAGGAAGGAAATAACCAAGATCAGAGCAGAATTAAATGACATAGAGACTAAAAGTACAATTCTAAGGATCAATGAATCCAGGAGCTGGTTCTTTGGAAAGATAAACAAAATTGACAAGCCTTTACACAGATTCTTCAAGATAAAAAGAGAGGGTACTCTAATAAATAGAATTAGAAATGAAAGAGGAGAGATTACAGCTGATACCACAGAAATACAAAGGATTGTAAGAAATTGCTACCGGACTTCCAGCCAAGATGGAGGCGTAGGTGTACACACCGTGCCTCCTCTCACAACCAAAATTAAGGACAACAAATATTTAGAAACAAGAAAACAACTAGAGCTAATAGAAAATTGAACTGTACGGAAGTCTAACAACCATTCATGCAGACCGGTAAGAGGGGCAGAGTCTCAGCAGGAAAAAGTGGAGGTGCGGACCCAGGAACACAGGCAGCAGTGGCTGGTGGTTCCCAAGTGTGCAGGCGGCTGGCAGGCCCACAGGTGGCGGCTGTCGGACCCCGGGCATGGGGTGGCAACTGTGCAGACCCAGTGAGGCCACACAAGGCAGCTGGCTAACCAGGTGGTCCCACATTCCCACACCCAGGTAATCCAGACGAAGGGGAAGCGGTGGAAGGGACTGGAATCCAAGAGAGAGTGGAGCAGGCGCCATTGTTCCCTCTCAGACCCCGCCCCCACATACAGCATCACATCTCAGTGACTGGGCTGCCCCACACTGGGGAACACCTAAGGCTCCACCCCTCATATGTAACAGCCTCGACCAGACCAAAACCAAACCAAAACAAAAAAAACAAAAAAACAAAAATGGCTCAAACCGGAGAATAAATGAAATCCCCAGAGCCAATTCCTCTAAGCCATGAAGAGATAGCCAAGCTGTCAGATGCACAGTTCAAAGCCCTGGTGATCAGGATGCTCACAGAATTGGTTGATTTTGCTCACAAATTAGATGAAAAATGCAGGCTATAATACGTGAAATGAAGAAAGATGCATGGGGAACCAATAAAGATGGGAGGAAAACTGGGACTCAAATCAATGGAGTGAACCAGAAGGAAGAAAGAAACAACCAAACAGAAAACAAGAATGAAACAAGAATTCAAAAAAATGAGGAGAGACTTAGGAACCTCCAGGATATCTTTAAATGTCCCAACATCTGATTTATAGGAGAACCAGAAGGGGAAGAAGAAGAGCAACAAGTGGAAAACTTATTTGAACAAATAATAAAAGAGAACTTCCCCAATCTGGCAAAGGAAATAGACTTCCAGGAAGTCCAGGAAGCTCAGAGAGTCCCAAAGAAGTTGGACCCAAGGAGGAACACGCCAAGGCACATCGTAATTCCATTAGCCAAGATGAAAATGTAGGAGAGAATTCTAGAAGCAGCAAGAGATAAGGGGACAGTCACCTACAAAGGAGTTCCCATCAGACTGTCAGAGGATTTCTCAAAAGAGACCTTCCAGGCAAGAGGGGGCTGGACAGAAGTATTTGAAGTCTTGAAAGGCAGGGACCTACATCCAAAATTGCTCTATCCAGCAAAGCTGTCATTTAGAACAGAAGGGAAGATAAAGTGCTTCTCAGATAAGGTCAAGTTCAAGGAGTTCATCATCACCAAGCCCTTATTATATGAAATGTTAAAGGGACTTACCTAAGAGAAAGAAGATAAAAAATATGACAGTGAAAAGACAGCAAACTCACACCTATTAACAACTACACCTAAAACAAAGCAAACTAAGCAAACAGCTAGAACAGGAACAGAACCACAGAAATGGAGGTCACATGGAGGGTTATCAACAGGGGAGTAGGAGGAGGAGAGAGGGGAGAAAAGGTACAGAGAATAAGTAGCATAGATGGTGAGTAGAAAATAGATAGGGGGAGGGCAAGAATAGTGTGGTAAATGTAGAAGCTAAAGAACTTATGACACATGGACATGAACTAATGGGGGGAAATGTGGCTGGGAGGGGGTGTGCAGGGTGGAGGGGGAATGATGGGGGAGAAATGGGACAACTGTAATAGCATAATCAATAAAATATATTAAATTTAATTAATTAATTAATTAATTAAAAAGAAATTGCTATGAACAACTATATGCCAAGAAATTTGAAAACCTGTGTGAAATGGACAAATTTCTAAAATATAATTTTCCAATACTGAATGAAGAAGCAGCAGAAAGCCTGAACAGACCAGTAACAGCTGCTGAAATTAAAGCACTAATGAAAAAAGTCCTGGCACACAAAAGCCCTGGATTGAATGGTTTCAAAGGAGAAATTTACAAAGCATTTAAGGAAGAGCTAACCACTATCCTTCACAGACTATTCCAAGAAATTCAAGAAGATGAAGACTCCCAAACTCTTTTTATAAAGCCAGCAACATCCTAATCCCAAAACCAGATAAAGACACAACAAAGAAGGAAAACTATAGAAGAATATCACTGATGAACATAGACACTAAAATCCTCAACAAAATATGGGCAAACCACATTCAGCAATACATTAAAAAGATCAAACGTCATGACCAAGTGGGATTCATCCTACAAGGATGGTACAATATTTGCATATCAATAAATGTAATGCATCACATAAACAAAAGCAAAGACAAAAATCACATGATCATATCAATAGATGCGGAAAAAGCATTTGCTAAGGTACAGCACCCATTTATGATAAAAAACACTCAGCAAAGTGGGAATAGAGGGAGCATTCCTCAACATAATAAAAGCCATATATGAGAGACCTACAGCCAACATCATACTCAATGGACAAAAACTAAAATCTTTTCCACTAAGATCAGGAACAAGACAAGGTTGTCCATGTTCACCACTTCTATTCAACACGGTACTGGAAGTTTTAGCCACAGCAATCAGTCAAGAAAAGGAAATAAAAGGCATCCAAATTAGAAAGGAGGAAACAAAACTGTCATTGTTCGCAGATGACATGATAGTATACCGAGAAAATCATAGACTCCTCCAAAAACGTGCTGGACCTAATAAATGAGTTCGGCAAAACAGCAGGATACAAAGTCAATATCCAGAAATCAAAGGCATTTTTATATACCAACAATGAAACAGCAGAAGTAGAAATCGGGGGGAAATCCCATTTGATATAGCAACAACAAAAATAAAATACCTAGGAATAAATCTAACCAAGGAGGTAAAAGACCTGCACTCAGAAAACTACACTGAACAAAGAAATCAAGGAAGACACCAAAAAATGGAAACATATACCATGTTCATGGATCGGAAGAATTAACATCATCAAAATGTCCATACTACCCAAAGCAATTTACAGATTCAATGCAATACCTGTTAAAGTACCAATGGCATATTTCACAGACATAGAACAAACACTTCAAAACTTTATATGGAACCATAAATGACCCCGAATAGCTGCTGCAATTTTGAGAAAGAAGAGCAAAGTAGGAGGAGTCACAATACCTGATACCAAACTGTATTACAAGGCCACTGTAATCAAAACAGACTGGTACTGGCATAAAAATAGGCACATGAACCAGTGGAACAGAACAAAGAGCCCAGAAATAAACCCAAGTCTCTACGGTCAATTAGTATTTGACAAAGAGGACAGAAGCATAAAAAGAAGTAAAAATATCCTCTTCAACAAATGGCATTGGGAGATCTGGACAGCTACATGCAAAAAAAAATTAAACTCGATCACCCACTAATGCCATACATAAAAATAAATTCAAGATGGATAAAACACTTAAATATAAGTCATGACACCATAAAAGTCCTAGAGGAGAACATAAGCAGGAAGATCTGATATTCCACACAACGATATTTTCACTGATATGTCTTTTGGAGCAAGGGACATAAAGGAAAGAATAAACAAATAGGAGCTCATCAAAATAAAAAACTGCTGCATGGCTAAAGAAAACAGCATTAAAATGAAAAGAGAACCAACAGTATGGGAAAACATATTTGCCAATGATACCTCAGACAAGGGTTTGATCTCCAAAATATATAAAGAACTCACATGACTCCACTCTAAGAAGACAAGCAACCCAGTTAAAAAATGGGCAACAGACTTGAACAGACACTTCTGCAAGGAGGACATAGAGAGGATCCAGAGACATATGAAAAGATGCGCAGTATTGTTAGCTATCAGAGAGATGCAAATTAAAACCACAATGAGATACCAGTCAGAATGGCCATCATAAACAAAGCAACAAACAACAAGTGTTGGAGAGGTTGTGAAGAAAAGGGAACCCTAGTACACTGTTGGTGGGTTGCGGACTGATACAACCACTATGGAAAACAGTATGGAATTTTCTCAGAAAACTAAAAATGGATCTGCCTTTTGACCCAGCAATTCCACTGCTAGGATTATATCCTAAGAACCCTGAAACACCAATCCAAAAGAACCTATGCACCCCAATGTACAAAGCAGCACAATTTACAATAGCCAAGTGCTAGAAGCAACCTAGGGGCCCATCAGTAAGTGAATGGATCAAAAAACTATGATACATTTACACAATGGAATTCTATGCAGCAGAAAGAAAGAAGGAGCTCCTACCTTTTGCAACAGCATGGATGGAAATGCAAAGCATTATGCTAAGCAAAATAAGCCAGGAGGTGAAAGATAAATACCAGATGATCTCACCTTTAACAGGAACCTAATCAACAAAATAAATAAACAACCAAAGACACTGAAATAGAGAACAGGCTAACAGTGACCAGACAGGAGAGGAGAGGGAATTTCAAGGGAAGCGGGGAAGGGTTTTCAGGAACTAGTATAAAGGACACATGGATAATAACAAGGGGGGTGGAGATGGGAAGGAGGAGTGGAGGGATAGGGGTGGGCTGGGATGGGGGTAAAGGGTAGAAAACTGTACTTGAACAACAATTAAAATAAAAATTAAAAAAAAAAAGAATAGTAAAAAAATGGGCAATAAACCTGAACAGACACTTCTCCAAGGACATACAGAGGGCCCAAAGACATATGAAAAGATGCCCAGCATCTCTAGCCATCAGATGCAAATTAAAACCACTATGAGATACCTCTTCACATCGGTGAGAATGGCCATCATAAACAAAGCAACAAACAACAAGTGTTGGGGAGGATGTGGAGAAAAGGGAACCCTACTGCACTGTTGGTGGGAATGCAGACTGGTGGAACCACTGTAGAAAACAGCATGGAATTCCCTCAAAAAACTAAAAATGGAACTGACTTTTTGACCAGGCAATTCCACTGCTGGAATTATATCCTAAGAACCATGAAACTCTAATCCATAAGACCCTATGCATCCCAATGTTCATAGCAGCACAATTTACAATAACCAAGTGCTGGAAGCAACCCAAGTGCCCATCAGTAAATGAGTGGATCAAATAACTATGGTACATTTACACGATGGAATACTGTGCAGCAGAAAGAAAGGAGCTCTTACCCTTTGCAACAGCATGGATGGAACTGGATAGCATTACGCTAAGTGGAACAAGCCAGGCAGTGAAAGACAAATACCATATGATCTCACCTTTAAGTGAAACCTAATCAACAAAACAAATAAGCAAGCAAAATATAACCAGAGACAGTGAAATTCAGAACAATCTGACAGTAATGCAAGGGGAGGTGGGAGAACATAGTTGGGGGAGAAGCAGGGAGGGTTTTCAGGAACAACTATAAAGGACACATGGACAAAACCAATGTGGGGTGGAATCAGGGGAGTGAGGTTGGGATGGCTGGTGGGGGGTCAGGGGTGGGGGGGTAAATGCAGACAACTGTACTTGAACAACAATAAAATAATTTTAAAAAGAAACATTTATTTTCTAGAATACAAATATAATTTTTTTAAAATTCAAAAGGCATTAGTGAAAAACAGAATTGCCACTCACCTCTGTGTATTCATCAAAAGTATGATCTTCTGCCTGAAAAGTCTCTATCAGCTCAACTGCGGTGCCATCAAGAAGCCAATTATATTTTTCAACTGAAAATTAAAAATCTAATATAAATCTGAATAATACCCTTTTAAAAAGATAAGTGCTTTTTTATACAATCATAGAATAAAATAGCCTATTCAATTAAATTTTTTTAATACTTTATGTACTTATTTTTAGAGAGAGGGGAAAGGAAGGAGAAAGAGAAGGAGAGAAACATCAGTGTGTGGTTGCTTCTTGTGCACACCCTATTGGGGATCTGGCCTGCAACCCAGGTATGTGCCCTGACTGGCAATTGAAACAGAGACCCTTTGATTTGCAGGCTGGCACTCAATTCACTGAGCCACACTAGTCAGGGCTCAACTACATATCATTACTAATAGTGTATGAATGTACGTTATCAGAAATAGAATAAAATAAAACAGACTTAAGCAAACTGGGTTAAACACAGATGATTTAAATTAAACATAATAGGGTATGTAATGGTCTTAAAATAACTTAGAAATACAAATAAGGCAGTTAATAAAAGGTTTTGTTTAAGAGAAAGTCAAATAACAATTATCTATCCTCATTTTATACATACTTGAGGAGACTATAAAATTGAGCTGCAGTCTTTTCAAATATTCTTAGAAATTACCTTGCCTTCACCCTGGAATTAGCCTTGTCGTTATTCCAATGTCTCTGCTTTCTTTTTTGCTTTATCACCCTGTTACAGTTAGTATTGGCCCTTTGGACCATAGAACAGAATTCAAGTTTCTTAGATTTGATCCTTCATGCTGCCAAAATCTACATCCATGCTAACTTCTGGCTCTCCCTGCTCTTTCATGGCAACTCCAGACAACCAAATATCTTACCAAATTCTAGTAAAAATAAAGCATGATTCTTTTACAATAAAAAAGTATAATATATTTGTCACATATACCATATGTCTCATAATGTTGTCTTGCACCTTCTAAGTTACGACGTATTGCCGCCTTCAGTGTATCAAGAGCCCACTGTAACACATGTTCAGGAAGTTCTGTGTCAAGATTTACAGTTGTTGAAGTTCCTGAGAGCCAAGAGGGTACTGTTTGGACATTCTAACATAAAGAAAAATAACATTTCATAAAATAAATATCTGTCTTATTGCTCTATGTGTAGATCTTATATTTTTCAACATTCTTTTCAGTTTCAGTTGCTCAAGAAAAGATAACTTGATGCAAATAATGATTTAAAGTTGTATAGGTTGTAGTGTAATATAAAACTTACATTGGGTTAGTTCTCTATCATTCAATAAATATTTATTGAGAAACTATCATGTCAAAGTGACTATACTAGAAAGCTCTAGAAAAAAAAACAAACATAACTTGGATCTAGTACTTAAGTAGCTCACAGCTCATTAGGGAAAATGAGATATGCACAAAAACATTACAATTATTGTACAATAAAACTCCTAAGGAACAAAAGTTAACTTCAGCCAGGAGACTTTCTCAAAGAGAAAACACTTTTTTAAAAAAAACATAAAATGACTTGAAGAGTGGAAATAAAACAAAGAATATATTTTGTGTACATAAATATTTTATAGAGCTTCAACTCAATTTAAAATTCTAAAAAAGAGCCATTTGAAGACATATGTTAGGTAAGGACAGCATAATACCTGCAGAGCTTCAGCTATTCGCTCTATCAAACCCAAAACAATATCTTCCAAATCTTGAAAAGTAGGATAAAATTCCATCTTATCATCATCAAATGTCAATTCCATCTTAAATATTGGCAGCCTTTGTTGATCTTGTTGGTCAAAGACTTTTACAAATCCTTCTACAGTTCTCTTTAAGAGATCCTTTAGCTGCATGATATCATATTACTATTATTTTAGAAAGTACAAATTCAACCTTCAACTAAAATCAGTGAACTTATAGTCTATAATTAAGTCATTCTGTCAATCCTTTGAGTCCTGAAAATTGTGTTCATTCAGCACAATATGTTCTTAATAAATGTATTCTAAAATAATAAATTGAAAAATATATGCAAACTTTAAATTTTTTATAGAATATCAACAATCTTAAAATGGAAACTCAGAATCTTCCACGTTCTCTAGTGATTTTGTCCCTGGTACAGAAAACATTCCAGAAGACCAAACAACACAGTGAAGACTGAGGGAAGGAGAGGTCTGACATCTAAGGTTAAGGGTTTATGGGGAGACATACACCTGGGGTGAGGGACAGTGGTAGAGCTACAGTTAGCTGCTATTGTCACAAGAGCCAATTGTTCCATATTTAAAATTTTCATGAGAAAGTTACTAAACCCTTGGATGCTTAAAAATCACCATGGTGGGAATATTTATACCATGGAAAATAGCAAACACTACAAATCAGAATTGTTGTGTTTGCTGTTTTATCTGAAGAATCAGATTTCCAGCATACCAATACATGAAGGTGAAACCACTGGAACTTAGAAATGTACACAATAAATTACCAGAGTATGAATAATGCATTCTTATAAGGAACCAACAACGATTGGAAATTTACTCAAGCAGACAAATAAAGATCTAAATAATCTTCAAAATGCACTTCATCTCTTTACTTATCAAATGATCATAGTTCTCTTAAGGGGATAAAGATAAAATAAATAATGTATATTAGTTATAGTGTTACATACTAGATATTAAATATATTTCAATACATATATTATCCCTTTAAAGATACATTGCAAAATTCATGGAATCTTTGGAGATCTTTACCACCCACAAGGAAAAGTTTTTATTCAAAACTATTTTTCTAGAAATGTATTTCTACAATAGTAAAAATCTGAAGAGCCCATAAATATATTTGCATAAAGTTAATATTCTCTTTCTGTTTGTCATATAAAGATGATCAATAACATTTTGACCAAAATTTTACTGAAAACAAAATGAGAATCAATCAACTTGGAATTTCATAAGTTCAAAAATATGTTTACTAAGATAGTTCTTTTGTTAATATATTCCAATAAAGGTATAGACAATTAGCTCATAGTCTTTAAACATAAGCCAAGTAATCACTCAGAATATTAGCACATACTTCTACACTTCCCTCTCATTTTATTTTATTTTTAATATATATTTTATTGATTATGCTATTACAGTGGTCCCATTTCTCCCCCATCATTCTCCCTCCACCCTGCACACCCCCTACCACCCACATACCCCCCGTTTAATTTATGACCATGTGTCATACATTCTTTAGCTTATACTTTTCCCACACTATTCTTGCCCTCCCCCTATTTTCTACCCACCGTCTATGCTACTTGTTCTCTGTACTTTTTCCCCCTCTCTCCTCCTCCTACTCCCCTGTTGATAACCCTCCATGTGACCTCCATTTCTGTGGTTCTGTTCCTGTTCCAGCTGTTTGCTTAGTTTGCTTTGTTTTAGGTGTGGTTGTTAATAGGTGTGAGTTTGCTGTCTTTTCACTGTCATACTTTTTATCTTCTTTCTCTTAGGTAAGTCCCTTTAACATTTCATATAATAAGGGCTTGGTGATGATGAACTCCTTGAACTTGACCTTATCTGAGAAGCACTTTATCTTCCCTTCCATTCTAAATCACAGCTTTGCTGGATAGAGCAATTTTGGATGTAGGTCCCTGCCTTTAAAGACTTCAAATACTTCTGTCCAGCCCCTTCCTGCCTGGAAGGTCTCTTTTGAGAAATCTGCTGACAGTCTGATGGGAACTCCTTTGTAGGTGACTGTCCCCTTATCCCTTGCTGCTTCTAGAATTCTCTCCTTCATTTTCATCTTGGCTAATGAAATTACGATGTGCCTTGGTGTGTTCCTCCTTGGGTCCAACTTCTTTGGGACTCTCTGAGCTTCCTGGACTTCCTGGAAGTCTATTTCCTTTGCCAGATTGGGGAAGTTCTCCTTTATTATTTGTTCAGATAACTTTTCCCCTTGGTGCTCTTCTTCTTCTCCTTCTGGTACCCCTATAATTCGGATGTTGGGACATTTAAAGATGTCCTGGAGGTTCCTAAGCCTCTCCTCATTTTTTTGAACTCTTGTTTCTTCATTCTTTTCTGTTTGTTTCTTTCTTCCTTCTGGTCCACTCCATTGATTTGAGTTCCAGTTTTCCTCCCATCACTATTGGTTCCCTGTGCGTTTTTCTTCATTTCACTTATTGTACCCTTCATTTGTTCATCTAATTTGAGACCAAATTCAGCCAATTCTGTGAGCATCCTGATAACCAGTGCTTTGAACTGTGCATCTGATAAGTTGGCTATCTCTGGGTCCTTTAGATGAATTGGTTCTGGGGCTTTGATCTGGTCTCCCATTTGAGCCATTTTTGGTTTTTTTTTGGGAGGGGGGGTTTGGTCTGGTTGTGGCTGTTACGTAATGAGGGGGCAGACTTCCCTCTCATTTTAGATTGCTTCAGCAATAAACCATTTTTCTGCTTAATTTATTTAAATAAAATTATACTCAAAATGTTTTTCATAATTTACTTCAAAATAATTACTTAGCACTATCTAAATAGACTTTTATTTAAAATACTCAATTAATTTTAATAACATTATCATTTAAAACACATAAAGCACATTTACCTGATTTGACATAAGTGTGGAAACACAGTTATAAAATGCATCCAATTTTTCAGGTTTGATGCCATCTAGTGCTTCCTTCTTGGTAAAAAGACTTATAACCTTTGGATACCATGTGTTCATTATCTTCTCCTCTGCCTTTCTAGCTTGTATTGATAGATCATTTTTCAGTGATTCACAATCAATTGGGCCTTTAGCTCTATTTGTGAGAAAAAATAAAAATGATTTTAAAGCAAGTGATAGATATTGGTCTTGATATACAATTGCTAAAACAAGTAAAATAAATTAAAAATTCTTTGAAATCTAAAGAAAAGTTATGAAGATTTATCAATTAGTTTTAAAAATTATATAGTCAAAAATATAAAGATTCAAAATGGGAGACATTAAAATTTTTAATGTTAATTATTAACAAATATGAGATTTTACCTAATTCCTGTTAAGTCCAGCAAAACTGTGTTAGCAAATGTCATATAACCAAGGTCCAGTAACATTTTCATAATTGGATGAACAATGTGTAAATTAGCTAATATTTGACTTCTTGTCTGCACATAGCTAGAATGCCAAGGATTAGAATAATCCAGGCCTCTGGAAAAGCAATACACCACATTAAACGGGACTCAAACAATATACTCTAAAGTTTAGAAATAATATTTATAACATGAAATTAGTATTAAAGTGAGAAGACAGGAAATTGAGTAGAGGGAAATGTGGTCAGCCATGGGAGCATTAGGAGATACACATGTAATAAAAATACATCAAGATCTTAAAAGCGCATTATCTTCAGAAAGAACAGAGGTCATTTAAAAAAATGTTTAATTAACTTCATGGGCCCTGGCAAGTGTGGCTCAGTTGGGTATCATCCCGCTAATGAAAAGGTTGCAGTTCGATTCACTGTTGGGGCACAGTTCTGGGTTGCAGGTTTGGCCCCAGTTGGGGGACATGCAAACGTCAACTGATTGTAGTTTCTCTCTCACATCAATGTTTCTCTACCTCTTTTTCTCCCTCCCTTCCCCTCTCCCTAGAATCAATAAAAGAATTTTTTTAGTTAAAAAAAATTAAATTTATTGGAGCAACATTAATAACATATGAAGTTTCAGGTATACAACTTTATAATACATTTGTATATTACATTGTGTGCTCACCACCCTAAGACTAGTCTCCTTCTGTCACCAAATATTTGACCCCCTTTACCCTTTTCATCCTGCCCCTACCCCATTCCCCTGTGGTAACCACCATACTGAGAACAGAGATCAATTGTTGGTAAGGAAGGCTGATTGGCCAGGCATGAGTGCCCTGCTAACATACACTGTGCTCTGATTCAATTACCTTGGATAGAGATAAATGAAAGCAGTCCTTAGTACTGGGAGAAGGGATAGAGAAATCTACCTGGCATACACAGCAGCTTCCTTAAGGGCAAACTGAACTATGTATAGTCTCCCCTAATTGTGTAGGCAACAACTAGATGAGTACAGTACAGAGAATACTTTAGAAGAGGGGGAAAAACAGTAGTACTTTTTTTTTAGGTGTGTTCAAAATAACTTTGAGTTTCACAGTTGCAGACTTAAATGTAAGATTAGTTTATTTTCAATCTGTTATCAAAACCTAGGTGCAGCACTGTTTTTAAAATAATTTACTCACACAGGACATTCAGGTAAAGGGCCTCCTTCATCTTCAAGCCATTTAACTGGAGGTTTCATGAGAACAGTCTTCACTAAAATATATGTATATATATTAATACTTCTTCAAAATCCTTGTAAGACCTACTCAAATCAAAGTTTCTAACTTTTGATATTGGATGGTACAGTTTACTATGTATTAAAATGATAAGAAAAAAAATCCTTTATTTGAAACAAAAATCACATTCTCAATACTTATTTTGGCCTTACTTTGGAGGTGAATATGGCAAAGCTTCAATAAGTTCTGTTTTTCACTTTCTGTCTACTCAAAAGTCACTGCCATGGCCCCTTAAGAAAATTTATTCCAATAAAAATTGCAAAGGTTAAATCCCTAATAAATATCCCCAAATTCATTAGTATTATCTTATAATCCAATAAGTGTATAGCAACAACTGCAAAGACAAAGTGAAAAATCAAAAAGCTATTTAGCTAATAAGTATATAAAAATTACCCTTAAATAGTAAGTATATAAAAATGCCCTTATATTACAAATATTTTTATATTATAGGCTCAAAATAAGCACTTAAATAAAAATAATATCTAAGAATACATATAACTAAATATATCATATTCATTATTCATATTTTTGCTTTTCATTGGGAGGGGCAAAGGAGCAAAGGTGTTGCATATTACTTACCCAAATATCTCTTCATGCTTTTTTCAAAGTCACTTGACACCTCATTTATGAGACTTTGAACGAGTTCTTCTCTTTTTTTCCCTTCCTTTAAAGACGTGGGTATCAGCATTAACATATGATCCAGCCATTCCTGCTGAATAGGTACTATAGTACTACTTTCTACACATTGCTTCATATAAATATAGTTGAACTGAGAATGTAATAAGAAAAAATTAAATGTTCTAAATGGTATAGCATTTCAATGTTAGTCCTGAGCTCCGTGTTCTCAAGACAACATTTTTTTTTCAGAATAAAAATATCTTGCAAAATAACACATTTTCAGAATAAAAATATTTTACACAAAAGTACAAAAATACTATTTTATATTCTACTGTACTCATGATGAGTTCTTGCCTAATTAATGTTCTTAGTATACTTTTTATTTTCTCAAGCAAAACAAAGAACCTTTGTCTATCTTCCTTCATTTAACAAATATTCATTAATTCAACAAATATTCATACATTGTTCCAAATGCTAAGGGTATAGTAGTAAACAAAATATACAAAGCCCATGCTGTCTTGGACATTATATTCTGGTACAGCACAGTATAGTATAATTTCATAAATTCTTCCATAACAATGAACAGTCTAACAATAATAGACATAAATCAACAATACTTGATCTTTGTACATTTTTAACATCATGAAAATTTCCATTTGTGCTAAAAATAACTTAATATAATACTAATAAAAATATCTACACATATTTTTATGAAACTAGACAAGTTAAGTATAAAGTTCATGTGGAACAAGAAAGTGAGAGTAGCCAAGAAATCTCTGAGAAAGAAAATTTACAAGGGAGGACTAGCCCTAGGAAACACTAAAATATACTATAAAGTTACTCTAATTAGAACAGTGAGGTATAGTTGCATGGCTAGACCAAATCACTAGAGTATAGATGAAGTTTTTAATGAATAGTTCTGGGATAATTGGTTAGCCATTTGAAAAAAGATATATGTAATAAATACCTTACACTATACACAGGAATAAATTCCAAGTAGTTTAGAGATTTAAATTAAACAGCAAAACTATACAAAGACTAGGAGAAAAGGATAAATTTTCCTATAACTTAAGCATTTTGAAAAATGTCCTATGCTTCAAATTCCGGTTACAAAAAGAAAAAAAAATGATAGAAAAATTCTGGCCCTGGCTGGTATGGTTTAGTGGATTGAGTGCCAACCTGCAAACCAAAGGGTCGCCAGTTTGATTCCCTGTCAGGGCACATGCCTGGGTTATGAGGATGGGTAAGAGGCAACCAATTGATGTATCTCTCACACATCGATTTTCTCTCCATCTCTTTCTCCCTCCCTCCCCCCTCTCTAAAAATAAATAAAATCTTTTTAAAAAAAGAAAAGAAAAATTCTGACTACATAAAAATGTTTGTGTGGCAGAAGAAGTCATACTATAAAGATCAGAAGACTAACAGTCTTGGAGAAAATATACATCTGCAATATATATCTCAAATAAAGTAAAAAGAATACTCCAATTTTTAGGGAGTAGATGGACCTGAGACAATATGCTAACTCAAATACGCCAGTGACAAACAGAAAAATAGTATATGATTCTACTTATATGAGGTATTAAGAGTAGCCAAATTTATAGAAACAGAAAATAGAATGGTAGTTGCCAGTGACTGAGGGGAGAGGTCAATAGGAAGTTGTTGTTTAATGAGTATACATTTCAGTTTTGAAAAATGAAAAAGTTCTGGAGACTGATTGCACAACAATGTACAAATACTTAACACTGGTAAACTGTACACTTAAAATATTTAATAAATTTTATGTTAGTTGTATTTTACAATTTTTTTAAATTTATGGAAAAATAAGACCAAATCCCAATAGAAAAACAGACAGAAGGCACAAACATTTCACAATAAAAATATTATTAGAATGGCCCTTAAACATATGAAAAATGTTTAATCTCATTAATAATTACACAAAACAAATGTAAACTACCCTGAGATCCCACGTGTCACTCAACTGACAAAAAGTAAAATTATGACCCCCACGTTCTGTGGTGAGACAATGGGGAAGGACCCATTTTCATAAACTGTGAATAGGAAGGGAAATAAATTGACATGACTCTTGTGTAAAGAAATTTTGCAATATCTAACAAAACTACATATTGACCCAGAAGTTCCACTTTTAGAAATTGAAAATATGCCTCCAACAATATGAAAACATACATACATAAGGTTTTTGTGGCAGCAAAATATTGGAAGCATTTCAGAGGGGTTGAATAAATTATTATATATCCATACATTGGTGGTCTGTGCAGCAGTAAAAAAGAATGAGGGAATCAAATCAACACATCTTACACTTTAAATTTACCCAATGTTATATGTCAATTACATCTCAGTAAAGCTAGAAAAAAACAATGAAGACCTCTATGAACTGACATAGAGTGAGTGCTAGGATAAACAAAACAAAAAGAATATTTATAGTATAATGCATTTTGTGTAAGATAAAAGAAAAATAACATACATATGTTCCTTTATGAAAAATTAAACACAGGAAAAATAAATCAGAAATTAATGAAATTGGTTATATAAACAGAGAGGGCCAATGGAATGGGTAGAAAGTACAGGGCGACAGGAACAGTGTAAAAGGGATAGAAGTATATGTTTTGCTATAGTTCTGACTTGTAAGCCATGCTATTGTTTCACATGCTCGAAATACAAGTAAGAGTGGAGGAGAAGAGAAACTCAATATTAAAAGCAAACAAAAAAAAATAAAGCTAACTGGGTTTCAAATAGATAACATAGACACATTGAAAGAGAAATAGAATCAACCAAAGTAACTTTGAACACAGCATTTTGATTATATACATTCAAGCTGAATACAAAAAAATTATAGAAAAATATTAAGCTATAGTGAATAGGTTTGTTTTCCACAATGACATGAGTTAACAAGTTTACAACTATTTGTGTATATTTCAGAATTTAAAAAATAAGTAAATAATTGTAGTTCATAAAAGCCAGGTTTCTCACTGTCCTTTGCTGAGTCCCCCACCCTCTGCTCCATCAGGCACAGGTGGGTGCCGTAGCTGAGTCTTCACCAACCTGGCTTATATCGTTCTACCCACCCTGGTGACTCCCTGACACCATGCCCCACCCAACTTGGGAGTCCTGCCAAGCCATTTACAGTGGTATTTCCATACAAAAGGGCTGTGTTAGAACACACACTGTAGACTTTCCTAAATCTCTCAAAGTTCTACAAATCCCTAACAAGCTGGATGTGGCCTCAGCATGAATCCAGACTTTTTGCTAAGCAGCCCCAAACCTGGCACTAGCGGGAGTGAGCCTCACTTCTTCACCTGACCTCTATCAAGTACCTCTAAGCCCAGCACAAGTGTCAAACATCTGCAGATCACTTTGTGGCTCATGTCGGGTGGCCCAGAGAGGAAACAGGCAACAGCTGACTGTCATCCTGTACTTCTTGGGAGGCCCCAGAGCCAGAGCACCCAGTAGACAGTTGCAGATCATGCCTGAGCACCACCCAACCACCTCCACAAGATTTGGCCTGAGAAAGTACCAGAGCCCAACTGAAGTGAGTCCTGCTCTGTGGGTTGGGACCCTGCACAGCAGCTACTCTGCTGTAGTTGCAACCCATCCTTGTAGCCAATCAGCCTGGGAGTCAATCCCTCCCACTGACATGCCAGCAGCAATCAAGGCTCAGTTACAAGAGGAGGGTGCACATGGCCCACATGGGGAGCACACCTGGAGAAAACTACTTGGGTGACTGGGAGGCTTCACACTGGACCCCATCAAGAAATCTACTACATAAGACCACTCTACCAAGACTGGGAGACATAGCAGATCTACCTAATACATAGATACAAACACAAGGAGGCAGTCAAAATGACAAGACAAAGAAACATGTCCCAAATGAAAATACAGGAAAAAAACTCCAGAAAAAGAACTAAATAAAATTAAGACAAGCAATCTACCAGATGCAGAGTTCAAAACACTGGCTATAAGGATGTGTGAAGTTCTTAGAGGAAGAATAGATCAACTCAGTGATAACTACAACACAGAGATAGGAAACATAAAATTGGTTATAGAAAACAAAAAAAAAAGAACCAGTCATAAATGAAGACTAAAGTAACTGAAATAAAAAATACACTAGAAGGCCCTGGCCACTAACTCAGTTAGTTAGGGTGCTGTCCCAATATGCCCAGGTTGCAAGTTCAAACCCCAGTCAGGCACATATGGGAATCAACCAATGAATGCATAAATAAGTGAAACAACAAATTGATGTTTCTCTCCCTCAAATCAATAAATAAAATATACATATGTGTATATGTACATATATAATATAATATAAAGAATACACTAGAAGGAATTGACAGTAGATTAGATGATGCAAAGAATCAAATCAGTGATTTGAAAGATAAGGTAACACAAAATACCCAATCAAAACAGAAAAAAAAATTCAAAAATAAGAAAAATTTAAAAAGACTCTGAGACAACATTAACTGTACATTTGCATCATGTGGGTGCCAGAAGGAGAAGTAAGGGAGCAAGGAATTGAAAACCTATTTGAAAAAACATTGACTGAAAATTTCCCCAACTTGGCAAAGGAAATAGACACACAAGTTCAGGAAGCACAGAGTCCTAAACAAGATAAAACCAAAGAGGTCTACACTAAGATACATCATAACGAAAATGCTAAAGGTTAAAGACAAAGAGAGAATCTTAATGGCGGCAAGAGAAAAGCAGTTACAAGGGAGCTCCCAAAAGACTATCAACTGATTTCTCAACAGAGAAGGGATTGGCATAAAATATTCAAAGTGATGAAAAGAAGCTAAAACCAAGATTATCTACCCAGCAAGGCTATCATTTAGAATATCATTTAGAACAGGAGTCCCAAACCATCAGACTGGTACTGGTCCATCGCCTATTAGGAGCAGGGCTGCACCGCACAAGGTGAGTGGCTGGGGAGCTCCACCTCCTGTTGCAGCAGGTGAGCAAGCAAAGAGCAAAGCTTCACTCACTGGCATTACCACTTGACTGCCTGAGCTCCACCTCCTGCCACCTTACCCCCATCTGTGGAAAAATTGTCTTCTATGAAACCAAACCCCAGTGTCATAAAGGTTGGGGACTACTGATTCAGAAGGACAGATAAAGAGCTTCCCAGACAAGGAAAGGCTAAATGAGTTCATCACCACCAAACCAGTATTACAAGAAATGTTAAAGGGTTTACTTAGAAGAAGAAAGGAGGAGGAGGAATAAAAAATATAAATAAAATGAGGAGAGGGAAGATGGCGGCGTGGTAGGAGGGAGCAGACCCTATTCCCCCTCTACACACGGGAGAAAAACCAGACCAATCTATGAAAGACCAGAACAGACAAAGAACAGTAACACAGCATATTGGAGAATAAGAGGTCGGAAATTGTAGCGGACACTGAAAAACAAGCGGTAAGGAGAGCTCTGCGGAACAATAAGAGCCCAGGGTTCCAGCGTGCGGAGAGCGGGGCGGCTGAGGCCCCGGCCTGGCGCTTCGCCAAGCCTGCCCCAGGGCCCTGGGGAGGGAGCTGGGTCAGCCGCTAAACCGGCTTGGAGATCTCAGGGGCCACCGCGAGACTGCGCCCGAGCAAAAGTGGGGTGCCCCGTGAGGGAGCGAAAGTGGGTGCCCTGACCAGGTCACTGTGAGACTTTGAACCGAGTTTTTGTGGTCACCGGGCGACTACGAAAGCACAGGCCCCCCAACAGAGACAGAGGCTCGGGCGAAGTGAGACAACTGCATGAAAATAGACACCCTCAAGGGACCGCACACGGTCGCGGGCTAGTGGACACTCATGAAAACATAGGCACAGGCCGCTGGGGACAGCTGTGGAGCCAGAGGTGCCAGTTCACGGGCGGGTGCTCAAACTTAGACAGCTCAGGCCCAAGGTGCAGGCGCCGGATAGCAGCTGGAACGCAGGCCCCTCTCAGAAGCAAAGGCAGGCAGCTGTGCCCGAACACTGAAAGCCTCCCAGGGACAAAGGCAGGCGGCTGTGCACGTCTGGAGAACCTAGCGCACACCCATAAACTCGAAGAAGTGCGCACACATAAGGAGGCTCAGATCACACGCTGGAAACCCTGTGGGGAGAGGCGCCCACTAACGCTGGGATACATAGCACAATGAGGACTCAGTTCTGAACACAGAGAAAAGCAGTAAGATCACCCCTCGGCCATTGCAGCCAGCAAGACCTGAAAAACAGGCTGGCAAGTTTGAAAACAACAAGAGGGTGTTTTTTTTTATTTGTTTTGTTTTGTTTTGTTTTTTCATTTTTTAATTTTATTTTTTAATATATTTTTATTTTTTTTTAAATATTTTGTTGTGCTTTGCTTGTTCCTTTTTTTCTTCCCCCCCTCCTGGCTGCTTATATTTGTGTGGGGGTGTCTGTGTGTGTGTCTCTTTTTTGTTTTGCCAGTTTGTTAGTGTCTTTTTGTTTGTAAGCCTGTCTATCTATATGAGTTTTTAACTACTCCTTCTTCATTGTTTATATCTTCTTCTTTACTCCCCAACTCCTTTTGCCTCTCTTGAATGCCTTCTTCTCTTATCCCCTCTTCCTTTCTTTTCAATTTTATCTCTTCTACCGTCCTCTTCTTTCCTCTTTCTTCTTTTTTTCATTTTCCCCCCTCTTCTTTTTGTAAATACCCACGAGTGAGACAAAACAAACAAACAAGCAAGCCTGAAACTGTGCGGGGGAAAAAAACAAAAACAAAACAAAAACCAGAGTTGGCCCCCAAAAGAGGGTATTCCAGCTGATGAGACAGTGAAAGCGGTGAACAACAGGATATCCGAAGGAGAATCCACCACTGAATCTCACAGATATTCTACCACAGAAGGTCATACCACAAACCCAGGGAGCCAGAACAGATCAATTTAAGAAGCTGAGGCTAACAACAAGAGTCTTACAAACAATGGGAAGACAAAAGAACAATCCCCAAACGAAAGGAAAGGAGGAAGCTCAAGAAAGAATGCTAAATGAAACAGAGGCAACTCAACTATCAGATATCGAGTTCAAAGCAATGGTTGTCAGGAAGCTCCATGAGCTCTCAATGAGCTACCATAAACTACAGGGAAGTTATGATGAACTCACGGCAAACTATATCAACATGAAAAAGGAAATAGAAACTATCAACAAGGGCCAAGAGGAAATGAAGAACACAATCTCTGAACTGAAGAACACAGTAGAAGGAATGAAAAGCAGAATTGAAGAAGCAGAAGATCGGATCAGCGAGTTGGAGGACAAAATAGAAAAAAACGCTCAGAATGAGCAAGATAAGGAAAAGAGGCTTAGAAAGAATGAAGAGGGTTTAAGAGAAATGCAAGACAACATGAAACGGAATGATATTCGTATAATAGGGATACCAGAAGGAGAAGAACAAGAACAAGGGATAGAAAACCTGTTTGAAAAAGTAATGAAGGAAAACTTCCCTCATTTGGTGAGAGAAAAAGCCACACAAATCCAGGAAACACAGAGAGTCCCAATCAAAAGGAACCCAAACAGGCCCACTTCAAGACACATCATAATTAAAATGGCAAAATCCCAAGACAAAGAGAGAATCTTAAAAGCAGCAAGGGAGAAAAAGGAAGTAACATACAAGGGGGCCCCAATTAGGTTAGCATCTGACTTCTCAATGGAAACTCTCCAAGCCAGAAGAGAATGGCAAGAAATATTCCAAGCAATGAGAACCAAAGGCCTGCAACCCAGACTACTTTACCCAGCAAGGCTTTCAATTAAGATAGAAGGCCAAATAAGGAGCTTCCCAAACAAAAGAAGTCTAAAAGAATACACCTCTACCAAACAAATGCTGCAAGAGATACTAAAGGGACTGCTTTAAGGGAAGAAAGGAAAAGACAGAGAGAGAAAGAGAGAGAGGAACACAGGTATGAAAATGGCAATGAATAAATACCTATCAATAATAACCTTAAATGTAAATGGATTAAATGCTCCAATCAAAAGACATAGAATAGCTGACTGGATAAGAAAGCATGACCCACACATATGCTGCCTACAAGAAACCCACCTCAGGAAAAAAGACATACACAGGCTCAAAGTGAAGGGCTGGAAACAAATTTTCCAAGCAAATGGTCAGGAAAAAAAAGCTGGGGTAGCAATACTCATATCAGACAAAATAGACTTCAAAAGAAGGGCCATAAAGAGAGACCCAGAAGGTCACTTCATAATACTCAAGGGAAGAATCCACCAAGAAGACATAAATATTGAAAATATATATGCACCCAATGGAGGAGCACCTAAATACATCAAGAAAATTTTAGAGGACTTCAAGAAAGATATAGACAGCAACACAATTATAGTAGGGGATTTTAACACCCCACTGTCAAAAATGGACAGATCTTCCAAACAAAATATCAACAAAGATATTGTGGCATTGAACAACACTCTAGAGGAAATGGACTTAACTGATATATATAGAGCCCTTCATCCCAAAGAAGCTAAATACACTTTCTTTTCAAATGCACATGGAACATTTTCAAAGATAGACCACATGATAGGACACAAATCAAGCCTCAACAAATTCAAGAAAATTGAAATCATACCAAGCATTTTCTCTGACCACAAGGGACTGAAACTAGAAACCAACCCCAAGGAGAAAAACCCAAAACCCTCAAAATCATGGAGATTGAATAGCATGCTATTAAACAATGAATGGGTCAAGAATGAAATTAGGGAGGAAATCAAAAAGTTTCTGGAAACAAACGATAATGAACTCACATCGACCCAAAACTTAGGGGACACAGCAAAGGCAGTCCTCAGAGGGAAGCTTATAGCGATACATGCCTATCTAAAAAAGACAGAAACATCTCAAACAAACAACCTAACCCTTCGCCTACAAGAACTCGAGGAACAACAACAAAGACAGCCCAGAGCAAGTAGAAGGAAGGAAATAACCAAGATAAGAGCAGAATTAAATGACATAGAGACTAAAAGCACAATCCTAAAGATCAATGAATCCAGGAGTTGGTTCTTTGAAAAGATCAACAAAATCGACAAGCCTTTAAGCAGGCTCATCAAGAAAAAAAGAGAGAGGACTCAAATAAACACAATCAGAAATGAAAGAGGAGATATTACAACCGACACCGCAGAAATACAAAGGATTGTAAGAAATTACTATGAAGAACTGTATGCCAAGAAATTTGAAAACCTAGGTGAAATGGACAAATTCCTAGAAAAATATAATCTTCCAAAACTCAATGAAAAAGAAACAGAAAGCCTGAACAGACCAATAACAGCTGGTGAAATTGAATCAGTAATCAAAACACTCCCGACGCACAAAAGCCCTGGACCAGATGGCTTCACAGGAGAATTCTACAAAACATTTAAGGAAGAGCTAACCCCTATTCTCCACAGACTATTCCAAAAAATCCAAAAAGATGGAAGACTCCCAAACTCTTTTTATGAAGCCAGCATCATTCTAATCCCAAAACCAGATAAAGACACAACAAAGAAGGAGAACTTCAGGCCAATATCGCTGATGAACATAGATGCTAAAATCCTCAACAAAATATTGGCAAACCGCATCCAACAACACATTAAAAAGATCATACACCACGACCAAGTGGGATTCATCCCAGGGATGCAAGGATGGTTCAACATTCGCAAATCAGTAAATGTAATTCATCATATAAACAAAAGCAAAGACAAAAATCACATGATCATATCAATAGATGCGGAAAAAGCATTTGATAAGGTACAGCACCCATTTATGATTAAAACACTCAGCAAAGTGGGAATAGAGGGAGCATTCCTCAACATAATAAAGGCTATATATGAGAAACCTACAGCCAGCATCATACTCAACGGGCAAAGACTAAATTCTTTACCACTAAAATCAGGAACAAGACAAGGCTGTCCACTCTCTCCACTTCTATTCAACATAGTATTGGAAGTATTAGCCACAGCGATTAGACAAGAAAAGGAAATAAAAGGCATCCAACTTGGAAAGGAGGAAACAAAACTATCATTGTTGCAGATGACATGTTAGTATACATAGAAAATCCTATAGTCTCGGCCAAAAAACTGCTCGACCTAATAAATGAATTTGATTCAAATGAATTTGAATTTCATTTGATATAGCAAAAAGAAAAATAAAGTACCTAGGAATTAACCTAACCAAGGAGGTAAAAGACCTGTATGCAGAAAACTACACAACACTGAAGAAGGAAATCAAGGAAGACACAAATAAATGGAAACACATACCGTGTTCATGGATTGGAAGAATTAACATCATCAAAATGTCCATACTTCCCAAAGCAATCTACAGATTCAATGCAATACCTATTAAAGTACCAATGGCATATTTCACAGATATAGAACAAACTCTTCAAAAATTTATATGGAACCATAAACGACCCAGAATAGCGGCAGCAATCTTGAGAAAGAAGAGCAAAGCAGGAGGGATCACAATACCTGATACCAAAATGTATTACAAGGCCACTGTAATCAAAACAGCCTGGTACTGGCATAAAAACAGGCACGTGGACCAGTGGAATAGAATAGAGAGCCCAGAAATAAACCCTAGTCTCTATAGTCAATTAATATTCGACAAAGGGGGCAGCAACATAAAATGGAGTAAAAATAGCCTCTTCAGCAAGTGGTGTTGGGAGAACTGGACAGCTTCGTGCAAGAAAATGAAACTCGAGCACCAACTTACACCATACACAAAAATAAATTCAAGGTGGATAAAAGACTTAAACATAAGCCATAACACCATTAAAGTCCTAGAAGAGAACATAGGCAGGAAAATCTCAGATATTACACGCAGCAACATTTTTACTGATATGTCTCCTAAAGCAAGGGACATAAAGGAAAGAATAAACAAATGGGATCTCATCAAAATAAAAAGCTTCTGCATGGCCAAGGAAAACAGTATTAAAGTAAAAAGAGAACCGACTGTGTGGGAAAACATATTTGCCAATGATATCTCAGATAAGGGTTTAATCTCCAAAATATACAAAGAACTTACACAACTCCACTCTAAGAAGACAAGCAACCCAATTAAAAAATGGGCAAAGGACTTGGGCAGACACCTCTCCAAGGAGGACATACAGAGGATCCAGAGACACATGAAAAGATGCTCGATATCGCTAGCTATCAGAGAGATGCAAATTAAAACCACAATGAGATACCACTTGACACCAGTCAGAATGGTCCTCATAAACAAAGCAACAAACAGCAAGTGTTGGATAGGTTGTGGAGAAAAGGGGACACTAGTGCACTGCTGGTGGGAGTGCAGACTGGTACAACCACTATGGAAAACAGTATGGAATTTTCTAAAAAAACTAAAAATGGATATACCTTTTGACCCAGCAATTCCATTGCTAGGACTATATCCTAAGAACCCTGAAACACCAATCCAAAAGAAACTATGCATCCCTATGTTTATAGCAGCACAATTTGCAATAGCCAAGTGTTGGAAGCAACCTAGATGCCCATCCGTAAATGAATGGATCAAAAAACTGTGGTACATTTATACAATGGAATTCTATGCAGCAGAAAGAAAGAAGGAGCTCATACCCTATGCAACAGCATGGATGGAACTGGAGAGCATCATGCTAAGAAGTAAGCCAGGCAGTGAAAGATAAATACCATATGATCTCACCTTTAACAGGAACCTAACCAACAAAACAAACAAACAAGCATAATATAACCAAAGACATGGAAATTGGGAACATGCTGAAAGTCACCAGAGGGGAGAGGGGAGGGAATTTCAGGGGAAAAGGGGAAGGATTTACAGGAACAAGTATAAAGGACACATGGACAAAAACTATGGAGGGGGTGGAAATGGGAGAGAGGTGGGGAGGGCTGGGGTGGCGGGTTCGGGTGAGAATAAAAGACAGAAAACTGTACAAGATCAACAATGAAAATAAAAATTAAAAAAAATTACTAATAAAAAAGAAGAATGAAAAAATATATATATAAATAAAATGACTATAAATACATATCTGTCAATAATTACTTTATTTTTAAAATTGATTTGAAAGAGAGAAACATTGATTTGATTTCTGTTATGTGTCCTGACCAGGGATAAAACACACAACCTTGGTTATCCAGACAATGGGCTAACAACTGAGCTACCCAGCCAAGGAAACAATTACTCTATCGTAATTTTTTAAATCCTTATCAGAGTATATGTTTACTGACTTTTAGAGAGAGAGAAACAGCAATTGGCTTCCTCTCATATGCACCCCAATGGGGATCAAACTCACACCCCAGGCATGTACCCTAACCAGGAATCAAACCTGCAACATTTTTGGTGCACAGGGACCATGCTCAATGAACTGAGCCACCCAGCCAAGGCATGGCAACAATTATTTTAAATGCAAATGGATTAAATGCTCCATTGAAAAGACACAAAGTGGCTAAATGGATAAGAAAACAATATCCATACATACGCCACCTACAAGAGACTCACTTCTGATGGAAAGATACACACAGACTGAAAGTAAAAGGATGGAAAAAGATATTTTATAAAATAAAGATTCTTTTAAAAGCTAAGGTAGCAATGCTTATACCAGACAACATAGACTTTAAAACAAAGTCTATAACAAGAGACAAAGGACCCAGCAATTTCACTTTCTGGGTATTTACCCAAAGAAACCCAAAACACTAAATCAAAAAGACATATGCATCCACTTGTTCATTGCAGCATGATTTGCAATAATCAAAATGTGGAAGCAACCCATGTGCCCATCAACAGACAAATGGATAAAAAAGATGAGGTACGTATATACAATGGAATATTATTACTGAGTCATGAAGAAGAATGAAATCTTGTTATTTGCAACAACATGGATAGACCTAGAAGGTATTGCGTTGAGTGCAATGTCAGACAAATAAAAATACCATATGATTTCACTTATATGTGATATCTAAAAAACAAACGAAAAATATCTGTTATTTTATCATATCATCATCTGTTGATGATGAAGAATGAAATCTTGTTATTTGCAACAACATGGATAGACCTAGAAGGTATTGCGTTGAGTGCAATGTCAGACAAATAAAAATACCATATGATTTCACTTATATGTGATATCTAAAAAACAAACGAAAAATATCTGTTATTTTATCATATCATCATCTGTTAAAAATATCATAGATACAGAGAACATTTTGATGGTTGCCAGAGGAAAGGGAGGCTGGAGGCTGGGTGAGAAATGTGAAGAGGTTAAGAAGCACAAATTGATAGTTACAAAATAGTCATGGAGATGTAAATTATAGCTCAGGGAATATTGATGGGTACTAGACTTTTGGGATGATCACTTCATAAGTTATATAAATGTCTAAACACTGAAAAGTACACCTGAAACTAATATAATATTGTATGTCAGCTATAATTTAAAAATTAAAAATTGTTTTAAAAATCATCATGGGGATATAAAAATCATAGCATAGGGAATATAGTCAATAATATTGTAATAACTATGTATGGTGTCAGATGGGTACTAGATTTAATGGGGTGATCACTTTGCAAGTTATACAACTGTCTAATCACTATGTTGCACACCTAAAATTAATAATATATTGTATGTCAACTATAATTAAAAATAAAAATTACTTTTTAAAAATAAATTAAAAAAGAAACACACTTAACACTCACATCATGATTTCTAAATACCATTCTCTGCTAAAGAGAGCCAGGAATCCAAGAAATGACAGATTCCATTATTAGAACAGGAATAGTACAGGATGAGCCTAAAATATCTCTTGTGATGGTCCCCAATTTCTCACTATATCAATGGACTGATCTATGTCTAGTAATGACCCTGATTCCTTCCCTGTTCATTCTCTTCTATTTCTCCCTACATGATTTCACCTAGTCCCATGACTATAAATATCATCTCTGTATGTCGATGGGTCCAAAATCTTTATGTACAGAACCAGTTCTTCCTAAATTCTCCAGCACAGCCAAATGAGCCTTTTTGATCTCCTCAGCTCCTAAACTGTTCTGTCCTCAGTCTTAGCCATCTCAATAAACAGCATTAATTACCCTGTAAAATCAGGCAAAAACCTTAAAAAGTCATTCTTGGTTCCTCTTTTCCTCACCCTCCACATCTAATCTATCAGCAAGTCCCATCATTTCTACATCCCAAATATACCCTGAATCTATCAATTTCTTATAACTCTATTTCTATCACTCTATTCTAAACTATAATCATCTCTCACCTAAATTGTTGTCTTCTATGACTAAGTGGTTCTTCCTACTTTTTACTCTTGCCTTGGCCATACTCCATTCCCTAAAGCAGGGGTATCAAAACTTATGGCATCTCTGCTCCAGAGTGGAAGAAGAGCTGTCTTGGGCCACGCATTAAATACATTGTGACACATATTACAAAAAAAAACTTATAATGTTTTAAGTAACTTTACAATTTTGTTTTGGGCTGCTTTCACAGCCATCCTGGGCTGCATGTGGCCCATGGGCTACAGATTGGACACCCCTGCAAGTGTCAAAGTAGTTTTTGTCACACCATTATCAAGGTGCTTTTTATCATTAAAATTAAATCAAATTATGAGTGAATCCCATGAGTAATATCCTCCAATGACTTCCCACTGCACTTTAAATAAAACCTGAACTCCTTACCATAGCCTACAAGGCCCTTGTGATCTGGCCTCTGACTCCCTCATCAAGTTAATTTTATACCCTCCCATTAGTTCATTCAAGCTGGTTTTCATTTAGTTCCTGGAACAAACCAAATAGCTTTATCCTTCAGAGACTTTAAACTTAGCTGGTGCTTCTGTTAGGAAATTGTCAACCCTAGGTCTTTCCATGGTTAGCTCCTTCCTGGTCTCCAGAATGTCACCACCTCAGGGATGCCTTCTCTGACCACCTGCTTTATATGGCCCAACTCCTTCACCAGTCACTATCATATTACCCTGTATTTCTTTCATAGTACTTAATTGCGATTATTTAATTTATTTATTTGTTTATTTGATTACTATATGTCTTCCCCATAAGAGTATAAGTTCTACAAGGGCAAAAACTATGTCCATCTTGTTCATCGATCTTCAGCATCTATCATAGGACCAAGTACATAGAGTAAATATTTGTTAAATATTTTATGCACAAATAAATTAATTACAGGAAAAGAAAGATATTTTCTCAATCCCCTAAATATATAGCAGCTCTATAAAGCAGGTCAGGGTTACTCTCTGAAATAATTATATTAAAAATGAGACATGAATAAAATTATTATATGATTATATAGTGATAAGAAGTTTAAAATTCATTATGCTAATTATGTATCCTTAACTTATACCTTTTTGTGTTTTAACCCTTTCACCTCCTAAAATAAAAATATATTTGCTATATGTCAATTATGTCTCAATTAAAAATATAAAATATATTGACTCATAGAATTGAAGTGTATTCTTCCTTTATCATAAAGATATCCAAGTTTTCTGAGTGAAACCATGTTCTTTAAAAGTCTGTTTTGAAAACTCTCTACTTTATAACCTCGTTATAGTCTCTTCATACTTCTATCACAATACCAGTTATATTTTACTGAACATAAGTGTTTATATTTATTTACTCAAGTATTTACTGAGTATCCACTACTGGTACTCAGTACCATAGTTGTTAAAGACACAAAGATGATTAAGAAGAAATTCCTTGCCTCGAGACTAGGAAATAGACCATTTTAATACATAAAAGACCAACAGTATACCTAATACGAAGTGCTTGAATCTTCCTGAGTGATAATAAATAATAAAAATGAATGGGGTATAATGGGATCAAAGAAGAAGCCATCTACCCAAACCCATAAGAATAGTGTCAGGTTTAATGGGGGGTGATGACTGAGCTGAATTAGAGACAACCAGGTAAAAGGAAGCATGGATGGTAAGAAAATATGCCAGGCAAAGCAGCAAGGTGAGAAATGTCATATTTCCTCAAGGATTAATAAGCAACTCCATACTGCTTACTGGTGAAGCATAAAGTATGATACAAAGAGTGACAAGAGGAGAGGCTAGAGAATAGGCAGTAGTACTATTACAGAAAGTTTTGCATACCTCATTAAGTTTTAATTATAGATTATTAAAATCAACTGCTGGCTATTATAGTCAAGGCAAGAGATGAAGACCTGGTCTCAGGATAGGAAAAGAAGAGGACTGATTGAAAAAATATTCACAGCACTTGGGGACTAAGCATAGCAGGTGAGTAACAGAGAAAAGGAAAGAGAAGTTCGGACTCAGATGTTTTAAGCATGAGCGACTGAATAGTGATAACAACTAGAATACAGAGTAAGAAGAAAGAGATGTCTTTTGGGGAAAACTAATAAGTTCCTTTTTTTCAACCTGTTGAATTTGTGCATAAAAATCTTTGAGAGTCATCAATATATGAAAGGTAGTTGAAATCAGAAAAGGAGAGAATTATTCAGGGAGTTTCAAGGAAAGAGAACAGTGGGTCTCAGTCAGGCTGGGAAGAGAAACCCATGATGATGACAGAGAAGTAACAGAGAACCAGAAGAATAAATATAAGGGAATAAAATGGAAGTGAATGGTTAGCAGTGTCAAGAGTCAGCTAGAATTGTCATTATTTTTAATCCCACCTATTCTAATGGGGGTGTAGTGATAATTCATCATGGTTTTAATTTGCATTTCTCTAATGGTTAATGATGTTGAACACCTTCCATGTGTTTTTTGCCATTCATAAATCCTGTTTATGAAATGTCTATTCATGTTGTTTTCCTTTTCTAATTGGCAAATTGCTTTTATAATGTGGAGACTTGAGAGTTCTTTATAAATCCTGCATACAATTTCTTTGTTGGACATGTAATTTGCAAGTATTTTCTCCTGGTGCATAGCTTTTTTTTTTTTTTTTTTTTTTTTTTTTTTTATCATCCTCTTAACAGTGTGTTTCACTGAGCAATAGTTTTTACTTTTGATGGAATATAATTTATTGGGATTTTTTATGGATTGTGCTTTTTGTGTCATATCTAAGAACTCTGCCCAGCCATAGGTTTTCTAATAAAATTTTTTATAGCTTTACCTTTCTCCTATGTTTTTAATGCTTACTTGAGAATATGTATATTGATTTTACAGAGAGAGGAAGGGAGAGGGAGAGAGAAAGAGAGAGAGGCAATGATGTGAGAGAGAAACATCAATTGGTTGCCTCCCATACATGCTCTGGCCTGGGGATAGAACCCACAACATAGGTATATGCCCTGACCCGGGATCGAACCTTTTGGAGTATGGGACAACACTTGAACTAACTGAGTCATCCAGCCAGAGCTCTTCTAAAAGTTTTAAAAATTATTTTAAAATTTACATTTAAATCTATGATCAATTTTTAGTAATTTTTATATAAGGTGTGAGGTTTAGGCTGATGTCTGGGATCTCTAGTTGTTGTTTAGTTGTTGTGTTTTTTTATGGATGTCTAATTGTTCCACCCTATTTGTTGAAAAGACTATCCTTCCTCCATTGAATTGATTTTTGCACCTTCCTCAAAAATCAGTTGATTGTACTTGTGGGGTTTAATTGGTCATCTATGGTGTTCCACTGATCAATGTGTCCAATTATTTAAAAGTAAAAGGGTTTTTAAAAAATCATCTGGAGATCTAGTGAAAGAAATATTGAAAAATATCTTTTATTTGGCAATTAGTAGTCAATGGTGACATTAGTGATGAAGTGGTAGCATCCCTAGAAGCCAGATTGCCAAGAGCAGTGGGTTCAGGAGCAAATGACTGTTTTTATGCCCAGGCACATATTTTAAATTGTACAATACTAAAAGGCAAAAACTGCAGAGGAAGAGTGAGGATGCTAAGTATATAAGCAAAAAATATCTCTTACAACTCTTACAATTCACCCAGTCTCATATTACATATTTATGAATGTTTGGGGGTTGTTTTGTATCAGTTCTTACATCTAGTAAAGAGAAAAATCCACAGCCTAAGTCTCCAGAAAAGTTGGAAGGCAGAAGGAGGAGGAAGATGAGTATTTTTAAATAACAAAAAACTTGGAATAGCAAAAATGAGGTTTTTCCAAAGATCCTCAATCCATCTGGAGGTATTCTCAGTCCTCTACTCCCAAAGGGAACACTAAAAGACTTGGAAAACCCATACCCCTATCTGGGAACATGTTATGTAAATTCCCCTTTTGTGTAACCAGCTCCACGAATTTCCGTATCTTTTGTTGTTAAAATTTTTCATGTTGTCATCTTTTCATCAATCACATCCTACTCCCTTGTTGTTACCCATGCAATGTCTTATTTAAAAAAAAAATCTCTGACATCCAGGTTGAGATTCAGAAGATAGCAGCCAAGTAGGTGGAGGCCAAGTCCAATTGCTCTTGTACCCAACTCGTACACTTAGCTGATCTTCTGAAAAATAAAGTGAATGGTCAACAGAATATTAGCTGATATGAAGTTTGGAAGCCAAAGAGTACAGAGGATGCTTCAAAATGGGTGGTAAGGAGGTTCCGTAGGTGGATGGGGAAGGTCCCCCTGTGGCGCCAGCGGGCATGGCGCCAGCATCAGTGGCTGCCGCAGCTGCCCAGCTGCCATGGCATCTGCATTGGTGGAGAGCCTAGTCAGAGATAGCAGCCTAATGGCTTCCTTTCCTCTCCAGGCAGGGATCAACTTGGATACGCAAAGTCATCAGGGAGAACCAAGCTACACACACATAGCTAGCAGCATACCCTATATACAGCTACAGAGGCCCACCATAAGAGTGCCAGAGAGTGAGATAGATACTGTCTGCACCTGTATCTGGTGTAGGAGGGCTGGCTACAGCTGGCTGTGACTGAGATAGACTCTTGACTTTTTGGAGAAGTGGAGTGTGTAGAAATCTGGGCAGTGGCTCAGTGCTGCAATGGCAGTGCCCAGAGAGACTTTTTTTAAAAAGGGGAGCTGAGGTATGCTGGGCACAGGCCCTGTGTACTCAGCTGCCCTGCCAAGAAGGGAGGATTGTGGGTGTGATGTGCTTCCCATTCAGTACAGCTGGGCGAATTGATCAAAGGGGTGCAAAGCGACATGGTTTCTTGGCCTCAAGAAAGCACGTGCAGTGGTGCAGAGCAGAGAATGCATGCGGCAGTGTGCTATGAGGGCAGTGGGCTGGGAACTGTGCACTCGAGGTTTTTTGAGGCCAGACTGGGACCCCTTCCTTGGAGAAACCTCTGGGAAGAGAAGGTTGAGCCCAGCCCCCACCTCCTGCAGGAGGGGAAGACCTGTGAAACCGGCTAAGCAGGTTTAACAACACTGCAGGGGGCATTTCTACAAGAGTAAAACAGCAAGACCAATTCTAAAAGGGCCCATTTTGAACTCCCCACAGGGAGACAAAGTACACTGGGTCCTACCATCCTATTTCACTAAGGCCATCAAAGCAGGAAGTTCAGAAAGTATGCAGCAAGGAACCCCTGGCTGGTGTGGCTCAGTGGATTGAGAATTGGCCTGCAAACCAAAGTCACCGGTTGGATTCCCACTCGAGGCACATGACTGGTGGGCCTGGTCCCCAGTAGGGGGCGCACAAGAGGCAACCACACATTGATGTTCCTCTCCCTCCCTCTCTCTCTAAAAATAAATAAATAAAATCTTTTTTTAAAAAGTGTCTAGCAGGGAGATTCAGGGCACTGCCCGGCCTCAGCTCACACACAGAGCTGCCATCTACACCAAGCAGGAGAGAGATTACACTCTTACACGAATGGTCCCCGCTTCCCCCCATGAAACAGACAACTATTTAATCAGAAACTGTACATTATTGAGAATAAACTGGGGCAGATAAGACAAGAGGGGTAGGGGCAGGGTGAATGCACCCACAATTTTCCCAGAAGACTGAAGAGTGCCCACCAGGGGAGATACAGAGGCCCCACCCTATCAATCACAACAGAAGTACCACCTTAGAGGCAGGTGAAGGAGATGCAGGTGGTATTGCCAGAAGTTGGATGATCCACCCTGGGACCTTGAGCTGGTTAAAAAAACCAGAGACGAATCCAGAAAGAAGTCAGAAAGCAAATATCAACCGCCTAGATGAATTTCACCTCACTCTTCATCAGAACTTGTGTAGGTTTCTTTCTTTTTTTTTCTTTTGTCCTTTCATATAGCCTTTTAATATTTCTTCTTTTCCTTCAATTGTATTCCAACTAACTCGCTACTCTTGGTCTTTTATTTTTCATTCTTTTCATTCAGATTATGTATATTTTCATATTATTGTTATTTCAAATCCCACTTAGCACCCTTCCCAGTCCCACTCCATTTAGATTTCTTCCTGACCTTTCTTATTGTTGTTATAGACTTTATTTTCTGCACCTTCATCTTGTTCCTATTCCTTACTCTTACTATTTTTTCTCTACCTATCCTCATAAAAGCATTCTTTCTTCCTTAAGTCAGCTCACATTCTTTCCCCCCTCTTATAATAGTCTTCTATCCTTTCTACCTTTATAAATTGTGGCTAGCTGGGTGAGCATATCATGGTTATTGCTGTTCATCTCCAATGGAATTACTATTTGTTCACTATTTGTTTGTACTTTAAATCACATAGGATACTCTCCCCTGTCTTATTCCATTTGCCTTCTCCCTGCCCTTGATAAATTGAGTTGGGGATTTTATTTTTTAGTTTTTTTCTTTCCCTTTCTTAGCCTGGATTCTATTCCTTACTCATTAGTTTCCTCCCCCATTCTCTCAAAATCATTTTTCTTTACTATAGACATCTCATATCAACTTTTCTCTTTCGTATAATATTCTTATTCTATTTCCATCTTTATTCATCTTTGCTCAGCTGTTGTTGTTGTTGACCATAATGTCATTTTTATGCAATGTTGTTCCTGTTGGTTCAATACCTTTAATTTTACTCCAAACCTCATAGTATATTCTTCTCTTTTCTTACTCCATTTGTGCCATCATCCTTCCCTTTTTTACTTCCATTTTAAATTTTATTCTTTTCCTTTCTTTGTCTCATTTCCATTCCCTATTCTTATTATTTCTCCTCCCTCTTCCCACTTAAAATCATTTTCCCTCTTTTAGTCATCTCATATTCCCTCTTTCCTATCTTATTATATTCTTAATTTCTCTCCACTTTTATTGATTTTTGCTCAATTGCTGTTGATATTGCTGATGTGGAGGGTGGAGGACACTGCTGGTGTGGGTTTGGTTTTCTGGTATATTGCTTTATTAACTCACACCAGTAAAATAGCATACAAGACACAACAGGAGTCGTGACTCCCAGTCAGCCAGCTGGAGGGAAGATCACACCAACAGGTGAGCCACCAGCAAGCAGAGCCCAAATATAACAAGAAAGCCCAAATGAACTGAATAAAGGGAAACCCTAGAGCATCCATATCAGGAGATCAAAGAGACTGCACCATTGAGTCCCACAGAAGTCCAACCATAGAAGTCAGCCCCATGAAGACAGGCAGGCAAAGTAGAGCATCCTGAGACACAGAAACAAAAACTGAAGTCACCTAAAATGGGGGGACAAAGAAAGAACTCCCAATCAAAAGGAATGGAGGAATCCCCAGAAAAAGAGCTAAATGAAAATGAGGAAGCAGTCTGTCAGACATAGAGTTCAAAAAAATGGTTATAAGGATGTACTAGGAACTCAGTGACAACTACAAGGAACTGAGTGGAAACTACAGCAGCATGAAAAAGTAAATAGAAACTATGAACAAGAACCAGGAAGAAGTGAACAATGTAATATCTGAAATGAAAAATACACCAGAAGGAAATAAAACCAAGCTGCATGAAGCAGAGAACCATATCACTGAGCTGGAAGACAAGGTAGAAAGAAATACCCTAGCAAAGCAACAAAATGAAAAAACTCTTAAAATGAACGAGGATAGTTTAAGGGAACTGCAGGACATGAAACATAACAACATCCACATCATAGGAATATCAGAATGAGAAGAAAAGGAGCAAGGGATAGAAAACCTGTTTAAAAAATAATGACAGAAAACTTCCTTAGCTTGGTAAGAAGAAAAGTTACATAAATTTAGGAAGCACAGAGGGACACAATCAACATGAACCCAAAGAGGCTTACTCCAAGACACATCATAATTAAAATGCCAAAGTTTGAAGACAAAGAGAGTCTTAAAGACAATAAGAAAAAACAGATAGTAACATATGAGGGAGCCCCGATAAGACTAGCAGCTGATTTCTCAACAGAAACACTACAAGGCAGAAGGGAATGGCAAGAAATACTCCAAGTAATGAAAAGCAAAGGCCTGCAACCAAGATTACTCTACCCATCAAGGCTGTCATTTAAAATGGAGGGCAAAATAAGGAGTTTCCCAGACAAAAGAAGGCTAAAATAATACACCTCCTCCAAACCATTATTGCAAAACATGCTAAAGGGACTACTTAAAGAGGAAGAAAAAGAGTGAGAGAGAGAGGAACACAGCTACAAAGGGAAAAAGAGCAAAGAATAAGTACCTATCAATAATAACCTTACCTGTAAATGGATTAAATGCTCCAATTAAAACACATAGGGTAGCTGAAAGGATAAGAAAATATGACCCACATATATGCTGTCTACAAGAGAACCACCTAATACACTGATGGTGGGAATACAGACTGGTGTAGCCACTGTGGAAAACAGTATGGAATTTCCTCATAAAACTAAAAAAGGAATTGCCTTTTGACCCAGCAATTCCACTGTTGCAATTATACTGAAATACCCATTCAAAAGAACCTATGCACCCGAATGTTCATAGCAGCACAATTCACAATAGCCAAGTGCTGGAAGCACCTAAGTGTCCATCAGTAAATGAGTGGATCAAAAAACTGGTACATTTACACAATGGGATACTAAGCAGCAGAAAGAAAGAAGGAACTCCTATCCTTTGAGACAGCATGGATGGATCTGGAGAACATTATGCTAAGTGAAATAAGCCAGGCAGTGAAAGACAAATACCATATGATCTCATCTATAAGTGGAACCTCATCAACAAAACAAACAAGCAAGCAAAATATAACCAGACATAGAAATAAAAAACAAACTAATTATAACCAGAGGGGAGGGGGAAGGGGGGGGAGGATAACAGAGCAAAGAAGGGGAAGGGTCATTATGAAACATGTATAAAGGACACACATACCAAGCCAAAGTAGGATAGGATGGAGGGTGGGAGGTATGGATGGGTGGGGCAAGGGGAGTGGTAGGGGAGAAATGGAGACAACTGTACTTGAACAATGAAAAATATGAAAAAAATAAAATAAATTAAAATTTTAAAAATTGAAAAAGGAAGGTAATGGGTGAAAGAAGCAGAAGAGGCAAGTCAAGGAACATGTATAAAGGACCCATGAGTATGGATAGTGGTGTGGAGATTGACTGTGGGAGTGAGCATTTGGGCAGGACAGGGGGAAAATGAGGGACAACTGTAAATGAACAACAACAAAAAAAAGACACACTTTCAGCCAAGATGGAGGCATAGGTAGATATACTTTGCCTCCTTACACAATAAAAGAAAGACTACAACAAATTTAAAACAAAAAACAACCAGAACTTCCAGAAAATCGAACTGTATGGAAGTCCAACAAACAAGGAGTTAAAGAAGAAACATTCATCCAGACCAGTAGAAGGGGTGGAAACGGGCTGTTGGTGCAGAGAGGATACATAGCAGGTGGTGGCTTGGTGGTCATGTATGGATAAGCCAGGAGGAACAAACAAGGGAGCAAGACAAACCATGCAACTCAGCAGGGTTCCAGCTCAGGAAAAGAAAGCCTCAGAACCTCTGGCTGTAAAAATCTGTGGGAGTTGCAACAGTGGGAGAAACTCCCAGCCTCGCAGGAGAGTTTGTTGCACAGACCCACGGGGTCCTAGAATGTACACAAACCCACCCACCCAGGAATCAGCACCACAAGCAACCAATTTGCTTGCGGATAGCAGGGGAAGTGACTGAAAGTGGAGAGGCAAGCAAGCATCATGGTTCCCTCTTTGACCCTTCCCCCACATACAGTGCCACAGTGCAACCACCAGGGTGGGCTGCCCAGCCCTGGCAAATACTTAAGGCTCTGCCCCTTACAACATAACAGGTGCGTTGAGACAAAGAAAAGAAACATGGCCCAAATGAAAGAACAGAACAAAATTCCAGAGAAAGAACTAAGTGACAAAGAAATAGCCAACCTATCAGATGCAGAGTTCAAAACACTGGTAATCAGGAGACTCAATCAGGACATGGAGTATGGTTACAAAATAGAGAAAAAAGTGAAGGCTGTGCAAAGTGAAATAAAGAAAAACATACAGGGAACCAACGGTGAAGGAAAGGAAACCGGGACTCAAATGATTTGGACAAGAAGGAAGAAATAAACATTCTACCAGAACAGAATGAAGAAACAAGAATTCAAATAAAGGAGGAGAGGCTTAGGAACCTCTGGGACAACTTTAAATGTTCCAACATCCAAATTATAGGGGTGCTGGAAGAAGAAGAGGAAGAGCAAGAAATTGAAAACTTATTTGAAAAAATAATGAAGTAGAACTTCTTCAATCTGGTAAAGGAAATAAACTTCCCGGATATCCAGAAGCTCAGAGTCCCAAAGAAGTTGGACCCAAGGAAGCATACCACCAAGGCACATCATAATTACATTATCCAAGATAAAAGATAAGGAGAGAATCTTAAAAGCAGCAAGATAAATACAGGCAGTTACCTACAAAGCAGTTCCCATAAGTCTATCAGCTGATTTCTCAAAAGAAACCTTGCAGGCAAGAAGGGGCTGGAAAGAAGTATTCAAAGTCATGAATGGCAAAGACCTACATCCAAGATTACTCTTACCAGCAAAACTGTCATTTGGAAGGAAGGGCAGATAAAGTGCTTCCCAGATAAGGTCAAGTTCAAGGAGTTCATCATCACCAAGCCCTTATTATATGAAATGTTAAAGGGACTTAGCTAAGAAAAAGAAGATCAAAAATATGAAACAGTAAAATGACAACAAACTCACAACTATCAACAACTGAACCTTAAAAAGAAATGAACTAAGCAAATAACTAGATCAGGAACAGAATCACAGAAATGGAGATCACAGGGAGGATTATCAGTAGGGGCAGGGGGTGGAGAATAAGGGAAAAGGTACAGGGAATAAAGAGCATAAATGGTAGGTACAAAATAGATATGGGGAGGTTAAGAATAGTATAGGAAATGGAGATGCCAAAAAACTTATTTGTACGACCCATGGACATGAACTAAGGGTGGAGGTAAACCTGGTGGAGGCAGAGTGCCAAGCAAAGGACAATAAAAGGGAGAAAAAATGGGACACTGTAATAGCATAATTAATAAAATATACTTTAAAAAAATCTAGAAAAAGACAAACATCCCCACCAAAAATCTGACATCAACATGTGACTAGCACACAATAGATTCTCAGTAAGTAATCATCATTATATCAATATTAAGATAATAAAAAGGAAGATTAATTTCCTTTATAACTGCAACTTAAAATTTTTCTTTCAGTTTTTTAGAATATGAACCATAATGTTTAAAACTAATCCCCAAATAGGAAATGAAAATAATAAAGCTCTTGAAACCCATATTGCCATCCATCATGTGTTTGTTCTTTGGGGCAGAGAAAATAAAAATCTCAGTCTCTAAATTTCTTTTTTTACTAGAATGGCACTTAGAAGGTGGTCTTAGAAGGATCTACTTTGTAATAGCTTCTTTGAATATTTTCAAAAACAATATAGAAAATATTGAACTCACTCCTTTTTTTTTTATTTCACTGGTCATCTGTCAAAAGCAAACAAAAAAAAGACAATTAAACCAAGAAGAGAAATTTTTTAGTAATTTAAACCTTAATTAAACTATGATTTAAAATATATGTAATATTCTTTAAAAATACTATTTATATTGAAGTTGACCTAAAATAATTAAGAATAAAAACAATACAAGAATAAACTTTTTAAAGAGAAAACAAACTTACAGTTGGAGGATAATCTGGCTCTGGTGAGGAAGGTATTCTTTTACCCAATGTTCTGTCTAAATTTCTTTTGGCTCCATCAATTCTGAAATATGATTTAAAAATACTATTAAAACATTGCAATTTGAGCCCAGGGTGAGTAGCTCGGTTAGAGCATCATCCTGATGTGCCAGGGTTGTAAATTCGGTCCCTTGGTCAGGACACACGCAGGAGGCAACCAAGGGATGAATAAGTGAGTGGAGCAACAGATCAATGTTTCTTTCTCTCTCTCCAAGGTCAATTAAAAAGTTACAATTTAACATTTTTTCAACTATACTTAAAGAAGAGAGACTCAAGATTTCTTATCTTACTGAATTTTCTAGGAGAAATCAATCCCAAAGATCATTGAGACCTTAATTTTCTAATTATTCATGAGTAATGTAAAAGGATGAGATGAAAAATAAAAATCAAGACTTCTGGTCAAGACAGAGATGTAGGTAAACACAGCTCACCTCCTCGCACAACCACAACAAAAATTATAACTAGACTATGAAACAAATATCACCCAAAATCATCAGAAATGTTGTAGGGATAACAATGGAAAACAGTCATTAAATATGATGTGGTAGAAGTGTACTTATTGACGTAAAAGACCTTCACTATGTATTTCAAATGAAAATACAAAGCTTATACAAGAGTACGGTAAGCATAGGTGTATAAAGCTTTTTGTGAAAATACAAACTAATCGTTTCACTTGAATTCCAGACAAGAATTATTTACTAATATGCTACTTACACTAACTGATTAATTGTCTTCTTCCGCTCCTTAGATCTTCTGTAATTCAGTAGCTTACTTTGTGTTGATGCGTCAGCACCTATGTCTTCAGGAGGACGAACAATAGGAGGTAATTTCAAGTTCAGAGCCTCCTTTTCTGCTGTAATGGCAGCTTTGTTTGGATCTGACATCTTGGTCCTCTAAAGATGAAAATATTCTACACTCCAAGGAGAAAAAGTCCATAAAGCCATTATTGTAAAAACTAGCCTCAAATGTTCATTAACATAACTTATATATCAATACCCAAGATTCTAGGCCTTTTTAAGTCTTTCTCCCAAGTACGGTATTAGTCTAAAAAATGGCTGTTGAAATAAGTGAGCAGGGATTCCTGTTAGAGCTTTAACCATCCACTTGCTATGAAAAAATGAAACCAGTCACTTACGGGTTATGGCTTTAGTTTCCTCAAAGATGAAATTACAGTCCTAAAATCTGAATTCAAATTTTCCCTAAGATGCAAATCACAACAATAACAAAAAAATCCAGTTGTTGAGGTATAATCCCTCTCCCCACAAACCAATTTAATATAATTAATATTCAAATATCAATATTGCATCTTAGTCTTGCCACCTTCCTAGAAAGTAGTACTTTAATCAAGCAAAAATAGGTATACTTAACTCATAGACAATCTAACATGTCAGGTAAATGCTTAACAATTATCTGTGACACCAACCACATTTACTGCGGATTCCCACAGAATTTGGAGTTTCCTGCTCTGAGAAAGAAGGTATTTCTGCTGACACCCAATTTGTGATCTCCTGGCCTGGGGGAGGGGTCAAAGCTTAGGACAAGAAAAGTACCTGTTTTTCACTACTTCCCCGCTGTGCAGATAAGAGGAAAATGTTCAGTGAGCTTCTCTTCTGGTGAAAGAAAAAGGGAAAAAGAGCGGTGAAACCTAGGAACCCCACCGACTCCCAGCCGAACTAGGCGGTAGCCTTCCCAGATACTAAGTTGTCGCCATAGAAACTGTGGCGGTTGCAGTTGGAAAGACTGGGTAAAGGTTGCCTGGAGAGGCAGTCGCGCTGAGCTACGACAGATTAGGTTTACCTGCCACAACAATAATTCATTACTCAGGTATATAAAGGGTTGGATGAATGAGATTTTTTTTTTTAACCTAACTGCCTTCCTTGTGAGGAAAACTGCAAATGGTGGAAAACTGCAAGACTAGACATTTGGATCTGTTAGAAAGTAGATTTATGTGAACATTCACTTTTGGAGTATCAAGTCTTCAAGTGCCCGAAATATAACTTCGCTATATATAATCAGCAATATAATGTATCAGCAATATAATGTATCTTATTTCTATATTTGGTATTTATTTACACAGCACTTTTCCTGCAGGAAATCCTTGGCAAAAAATCGTTAAGGCGTGTAAATTTTGTGAGTATGCTTAGAAAAATGTGAAACTATGCTACCTAAGGCTGCACAATGGATACTCATCTTAACAATAACAGCCTGAATACTATATGCACCAATAAAATGGGGGATGAATAAATCCTGGGAGTGTACTGATGGCATACTCATTCAACAAATATTTGAGCACCTTCTATATGCCAGTCACCATGAAAATATTTTTTTTAAATAAAAGTATAGCCCTACACTATTGTGTCTGGCATACAATAGGGCCTCAAAAAGTGTCATTCAAGTGAGTGAATGAAAATATTAAATATACTTGTAACTTGTAAAAGCAAACTATCTTTCTGCAGAAAACAAAATACTTGTATAAGTATGTGATGGTTCTTTGACATATCCCTATAAAGACTAAAGAAAGAACAGCATTCTTTTATATCATATACACATCTTCTCCTAGTTATTTAACCAAATACTAATCTAATGGTACTGTGGAGAGATTTTGCAGATATAATTCAAGTCCCTAATAAACAGTGAGATTATCAGGGTGGGCCAGACTCAATCAGTGGAAGTCCTTTTAAAAAGAAGGTTTAGGCATGCCCTGAGTCTGACTCTAAACAGCAGCTTCCTCTACAATTACTCTCCATCTCTGGATTTTCCCTTCCCGATAGCCTGCCCTACAGACCTTGGACTTGCCTAACCAGCCTCCACAATTGCATAAGCTAATTCCATGAAATAAATTCATATATATACATACATACATATGGATACATATAAGGAATATATATAATTGACTGGTTCTGCTTCCCTTATTTAACCCTGACAAATACAATGTATAATACCTTTTTTAATAGCATAATTTATGTGGGTATAATTTACATAGTCTTAAAATTCACCATTTTAAAGTATACCATTCAATTATTTTTAGGAAATTTATAGAGTTGTGCAGTCAACAATTTACCAAGATCCGGTTCTACAATATTTCCATCACTACAAAAATTTCCCTTGGGCTCATATGCACTTAATCCTTACTCCCACCTCCAGGTCCAAGCAACCACTTATTTGCTTTTGGTCTCTACAATTTCTGAAAATTTCATATGAATGGAATCATATTTTTGTAGACTTCTGTCTGGCTTCTTTCACTTAATAATAACATGTTTGAGGTTCATCCTTGTGTGGTATGTAACAGAAATTCATTCCTTTTTATTGCTGAATAGTTTTCCATTATATGAGCATATCACATTTGGTTTACCCATTCACCAGTTGATGGACATTTGGATTGCTTCCAATTTGGGACTGTTATGAATAATCCTGCCATAAACAGTCATGTACAAGTCTTTGGATGAACATACATTTTCATTTCTCATTGATAAAAATCTAGAGTGAAACTGCTGGGTTGAATGGTAAATCTGTGTTTAACCTTTTAGCAAACTGTCACACTGCTTTTCCAAAGTTGCTGAAAGATTTTAAATCCTTACCAGCAAAGATTTTCTCCTAGTTTTAGGTTTTACATTTTGGTCTATGATCTATTTAGGGTTAATTTCTGTATGTGGTGAGAGGTCTGGATCCAAGTTTTGTTTTGTTTGGGGTTTTTTTTGCATATATATGTAATTGTTCCAGTACTGTTTGTTGAAAAGGTTGTTCTTTCCCCACTGAACTTCTTTGGCATTGTTAGTGAAAAAAAAATCAACTTGCTATAATATACGGGTTTATTTCTTGACACACAATTCTATTCCATTGATCTACATGTCTGTCTTTATATCAATATCACACTGTCTTGATTAGTGCAGCTCTAGTAATAATGGCTATAGTTTTTAAAATGCATACTGTTAGTGTTCCAACTTTGTTCTTTCATAAAAAGAAGTAATTTTGACTACTCTAGGTCTTTTACATTTCCATATAAATTTTAGGATCAGTTTATTAATTTCTTCAAAAGAGGCAGCTAGGATTTTAATTAGTCTTTTGCTTTGAAGGGAAGAAAAACATGTTAATTATGTGAACATGTTTAATTTGAAGCTGAAAATTCTTCCTTAAAAGCTCTATTTCTGAGTCTAAGGGTTAGAAATATTGTTTACAAGAGCAGATTACTTGAGAGCAGATAAATAAAGCCTTCATTATTTACAAGTCCTTTAGGGATATGACACCAAAATGTGATTCTCTAATAATATACAAAAAGTTTCTTCTTCTTAACAGAAATGTTGAAGATGCTAAGAGAACTTATGAGACTAACTTTCTGTGTTTTATACTATGCATGGTTCATTTCAAAATTAAAAGGGGATTACAGGGCAAATAAATGAGTTCATATGCTTAAGAGTTCTTCATGGAGCTAAACTCTGATAGGTTTCACTTAGGTTCTTTGAATTTCTTCAAACTAATTTTTATTGCTATTATACTAATATTATACTTTGTATTAAATTATATACTTATATCATATACTATATATACTATTCCATACATTATAGTATATATGTTATATACTATAACATCAGTACAGTATATATGTTATATATATACTGTAACATATATAGTATATATAACATTATATATACTATACTGTATAGAATAGTATACATAGCACATTATTACATTTATAACATATTATATATGCTCTAATACATATTATATATAAACTATATAATATATGCCATGTTATATGTGCTATTCTATACATTATAGTATACATAATATACAATGTCATCATTATAAATTACATACATATATTAAAATATAAGAAAGAAATCGTACTTTTGGTGGGAATGTAAACTGATGGAGCCGATATGGAAAACAGTATAGAGGTTCCTCAAAAAATTAAAAATAGAACTACCAAATGATCAAGAAAGTCTAATAAATCCAAAGAAAATGAAATCACTCTCTCAAAAAGAGATCTGCACCTCCATGTTCACTGCAGCATTATATAATAGCCAAGACATAAAAACAACCTAATTGTAAGTATTCATCAATGGATAACTGGATAAAGACAATGTAAAATATATAGATACAGTTATACAGATATAATAGAATATTATTCAGTCATAAAAAGAAGAAAATCCTGCCATTATGCTAAGTAAAATAAGTCAGACAAAGACAAATACTATATGATCTCACATGTGGAATCTACAGAAAACTGAATTCATAGACAGACAACGCATTGGTGGTTTCCAGAGGAAGGGGAAGGTGGCAGGACAGGGAAGTGCAAGAAAAGGTTGAAGGTAGCCAAAAAGTAAGAACTTCCAACACATTCAGCAATGCTATTTTAATGATTCGTTTGTGTCTAATTAAGTTTTTTTCACAGTAATCTAACCAAACTCAAAATAATAAATTAAAAGGATGAGTATGCTGTTCATTCTTAAAAAAAAAAAGTGAGAACTTCCAGTTACAAGATAATCAAGCTCTGGGATGTAATGTATAGCATGGTGACTACAGTTAATCAACTATACTGTATACTTAAAAGTTTCTAAGAGAGTAAATCCTAAGAGTTCTCATCACAAGAAAAAGGGAAAAAAATGTAACTGAGATCTGCTAAACTTATTGTGGTAATCATTTGGCAAAATATACATATAACAATCATTATGTTGTATGCTTTGGACTAATGCAATATTATATGTTAATTGTATCTCCATAAAACTGAAAAACATTGTAAATTTAAAACTTTTAGTAAATAAATAAATAGAAGAAATTGGCCCCTTAAATAAAAAGCAAAAGAACATTATTAAATTTTAAATATATAAGGAAGTAGATAACCTTGAAGTGATATTACCGAGTACTATTCAAAATTTCTGAGTGCTATCACTCAAAACTTCAGTATCATGTTGACCTTCAGTAAAAAAAAAAAAAAAAAAAAAAAAAAAAATAGAGGTTTTTTTTTTTAAAGGCTTAAAATGTATTTTAATAAGTTGATGCTGCATTACTGCTCCATTTTCCAGAAAAACTCCAGAGGTCAAGGAAAATCAAATATGGCACACCAATTTTTAAAAATGCACAGCATAACTACCTAAGGTAGGCAAGGCTAAGAGTTAGTGTCTGACATCCAACATACAGCAACCCTATTCCTGAGGTTGTACTAGGCCTATCAAGAAAAACTGTGAATAACAACGTCAGACACAAAAGGGCCATTCCTTGGTTGTCCTTATCCAAGAAAAAGATAGAGGGAAGTTAACCAAAAAAAATTTTTTTTTAGATATACTAAAATGAAAATCTCTAATGGAAAATGTCTTCTTTAGGATATGAAGGGATAATACACGTGATATAACAGAACCGTATGTATGTTATCTGTGACCTCTGTAGACATCTGCCTGAATTCCCACCTGGAAGTGAATGGAGTAATGGGGCTAAGGTCAATGGGGGATGTTTGTGGTTTTTGTGGTATACGTGGCAGTATGTCTGGGGTTGGGGTCTGAGAATGACAAAGCAAATAGAACAGGATAAAACAAAGAATGGAATGATCAAGATTAATGGGGACTCTAACTGGATCCACTTTGCCATTGTTCCCTCACTCCCAGGCCCTCAATAATCACTAGACTTCAGGAATGCACCACACAGATGTATTAAACAATATACAACAGAATTGATTTGTTAAATATCGCCCCTCCCTTGCCCTCTGCCTCCAGTGTACTTCCTAGAGTAGTACAGGTAGGGAGGACCTAACTATTGGTAGGAACCCCTAACACCTTTCCAGGGTAGAATTCCAGCTAGTCCAAAAATGGTCCTTCTCTTAAGGGTTTTAGGAAAGTAGACAATGCAATTTTATTAGTATCAGTAACATCTATTTGGAGTAAATTCAGCTCCAGGAGCTGCATGGTTGAATGCAGGAGGGGTTCCACCAATTGCCCCTAGTCCTTCCATTGTAGCAGCTTGGCTGAAGTGTTTAGCAGTTGGCGGGCTCAATCCCAAGGTTCCATCTGGCGTCATAGTGGCAGGCCCTGGAGGAACTAGGGTACCAGCAGGCCCAGAAGCAGGGGTCATGGCACCTCTGTTGTGTATGCCCATTGCACCTCCCATAGTAGCCACCTGGCCCATCCGTACCTCCTGCTCTCTTGCATCAGGGAAGATTCCCTTGTACCCTTTCTGCTGTTGCTGCATCTCCTCCTGATAGTACCTGCACTCTTCCTCCTGCCTGAGCTCCAGTTGCTTTCATTTTTGCACTTCTTGGTTGTGCAGCAATTCCATCTTTCGAAGTTCTTCCTCATGCCTCATCATATCCTGCCTCATTAGCATGACGTGGCACTTATTGTGAGCAGCCTCCATCTCCATCTCCAGTTTCTTGCAAGCTTCTTTGATGTTGTGGTCTATTTGGTTCTGCTGCTGTTTATCCATCTCAATGAGTGCTTTCCAACGCATGGCAGACTCATACTTAAAGGAGCCAGGCTCTGCAAATCTAGGTGGCTGCTCCTGCTCCTTGTGAAATTACTAGTGCTTTATAACCAGCTTCTCTGGAAGTCCCTCTACATCATCTAACTGGTTCATGGGCTTCACAGTCACAGGCCAAGGAAATGTACTTAGCAGGAAGGAGTCTTCACTATATCTGTTCAGAGCTTTCTGAGCAGCTGGCTTCCCTGAGAATTCAACAATGCCTTTTCCTGAGGGCTTTCCTCGAACATCCACAATGACTACATCCCTCTCCACCTGGCTGAACACAGAAAAGGCTTCTTCCAGCAGTTTGTTGGACACATACCGAAGGTTTCTAACTATAAGGGATGCACTATAGCAGGCAAAGTGCACACGTAGCTACTTTCCATGGAGTGGCATGTTGTCCCCCTCCACTTTAGCAATCTCCGCTAGGGTTCTTGTTTCCAAGTGGATAAAGCCAAAGCTCTTATCCTTATGAATAAAGACTTCATCTGCCTTCCTATATTTCTCAAATAGTTTACTCATTTCCTCCTCAGTGATGTCTGGCAGAAAGTTGCCCACAAAGAGCTGGCTACATTGGGTAAAGGTCTTTTCTCCTGGTTTCCTAAAAATCTTCAAATGAATAGTCAAGCCTTCATTTTGTGCACTGCCTTGTTGCCCATTTGCAAGTGTTGATAGTGGCAAGGCTGCTACTGCTGTTGCTGCTGTTCATGCTGCTGCTGGTGATGCTGATGATGCTTCCTTGGAGCATGGTTTTGCTTCTCCAAATTAAAGGTTTCATTGCTCTGCACTTTTTAACCTACCAGCTGTTGTCTTCTCAGAGTAATAGCAATGCTACATGGCTTCTACCATCCCAAGATAAGACATAGAGGTATATTAACGACCTATGCGGTTAACTGATGTTATTAACCAAAGTGAAGGTAATCATAAGAAACCAGTCTTCACACACTAATCTTTGCAAATAATATGTAAGTAACAAGAATAACTCCATCAACCCTAATTTTTGCTTAGTGAAAGTTAGCTTGTGTTTCTTCATATGGATTGAATATGGATGAATAAACAGATTTCTATTAGCCCCTTCTCCTTTTGGTATCATAGTATTGATTTGGCCTTTCGATCTCAAGTTTTAATTATATAACATATTTATCATGTATATACTATGCTATAATTTCTCATGAATATATAGCTTCAAATATACCATTTATTGTGTACTATTTTCACATCCGTTGAGTTCAAATTAAATTAAACTTTGTATGGGAAGTTGTGGCACTTTCAGAACATTTCAGAGACTTTCTCTTGAAAGAACTGACAAAAGATAATGAAAATAGAAAGGTGCTGAACCATGGGTATGCTATGTTATTTGTGTAAAAAAGTGGGAGGGTATATACTCATAAATACAGAGTCCAGCAGAAGTAAGACCTGCTTGAGTGTGGTTGCTAGTATAATAATATGAGTGTAATAATTTATAGTTTTAATTTAAACACTTCACCTAAAATGTCATATGGTGTGCTTGAATGTTGTATTGTTACGTTACAGAATGCATATGATTTTGTAATAAAAAAGGGGGTATTATTTGTGCCAAAGCCTGTATTTGAGTATGCATACGAGTCAGGCATAAAAGAATTACTTTTTTCACTATAGATATATTTTAATCTTTCAAAAATACAAAAAAAAAAAAATCCCGCAGACCTCTGAAAGAAAGAAGTATGACACTTCAAGGTGTCTGTCTCGAAACCAAGATTACAACTCTTCTACAGGGTTAAGTTAGATCAGTTTGCTTGAAGGAAAGTCACATTTTCTAATAGGCTTTTATCTTTAAGTTGATTTACCACTGAGTTCTGCAAAGCTGCATAAAGGAAAATGATGAGGATAAGAAAAATGCCATTTCTAAATTTATATTGCTACATGTGGGTACTATAAACTGGAGTACTAAAATTTATTTTCTTCCTTTCTTAGGTCAGTCAGCTGATGTAACATATTGGCTTTTATCCCTATATTGTAACCTTGGACTACATATATCATCTGTGTCCAGTCACCTGTCAAATGCTTGGGGGGTGTGGGAAGCGGAGGACAAAAGTAGAAATTTCGAATGACTGCAAGATTCATCCTTCTTTTAGAATACAATTTAAAAGGCTTATTTTCCTCATGGTAAGCCAGGGGGAAAGGTATGGCTTATTATTAGATACCCAATAAGTAAACATTTTACTTATAGAAAAAGGTAGTATATACAAATACATCATTTGACCAGAGAAGCGAATTCACAATTTGTTCTTTGAATCTTCACGGCCTTTTTTCCTTTAATTAATCACAGAATATTAATTATATTAAACAGAAAATCACTGTTTCTTGAAATATTTTGTTCATTTGGCTTTCAGCGAAGCTACACTTATTTCTTCTTACTAGCTATTCTCGGTCTCCTGTCATTCACTCAGCAATGTCTGTGTGACCTTTAACAAGTAAAATAACCTCTCTGGGTCTCACATCTGTAAAAGACATTTTTAGCATAGTCATCGCTCACTAAATAGTTATGTATCGTTCGTTGTTACTACCACAAAGGCTCAGCTCTGCGTGTCGGCGCTTGCCCGGCCTGAGGCGAACCCACCACACCTTAGAAGAGGGCGATCAGCGTCGGGAACGCAGTACAGAGTAATTGAGCAACGCTGTTCACGCCCAGAGCCAGGCTGACAATCCAGGTGGAGTTCTCTGAGCTCTCACGCAGTTCAGCCCCAGACTGCGTGAAGAGAGAGTAGGCGTTTCCAGGCCAGGCGAGGAACCGCCTTCTTCAGTAAAACGGACTCAGGAACACTACCCTGCCACTTCCGGCTTGGCACATCTTCCCTTTCATCCTCTAACTGCACTTTCGGTAAAATCATGGAGTCTAATATTTCACTCTGGAACCTCTATATTTTCTTCATCTCCTCCTCGTTATGACTCAAGTTGAAGATAAAAGTTAATCTTGGAGTTATTAGACATACCTGGCTACAAAAAAGGAGCACGTGAGCGGACCCGGCGAAAGTGCCTGACGTAAGCATCTCCGCTCTTTCCGCACCAGCCGGAAGTTGCGGGACTGAATGGGTCCCAGAGCCGGTAGCTGCACCTACTCTGTTTCCACTTGAGGCTTAGCAGCTGCCTATCCCGTCAGCCGCTGGGCCACCAGGTCCATGTGGAGGCTCCCAGGTGTCCGCGCCGCGCTTCGTGGGGTCCGCGCGGCCGTGGAGCGGCACAGTTGGCCCGAGACGGCATCTGAGACAGCGGCGGGTGCGATGGAGCGCGCTGTAGTGCGCTGTGTGCCCTCCGAGCCTAAACTAAGCTTGTCGTTCGCGCTGGCCGACGGCAGCCACAAGAACATGCAGCGCGACCAAAGTGAGCCGCTGGGTCGAGCCCTTAGCCGGATTGCCACCAACGCCCTCAAAGGCCACGCTAAAGCGGCTGCCGCCAAAAAGAGCAGGAAGAACCGGCCAAACGCTAGTGGCGGCGTGGCCTGTTCCGGGCCTGGACCCGAGCGGGCTGCGGCCTGCGAGCCCGTGGTGAAGCTGTATTACCGGGAGGAGGCAGTGGCTGAAGACGTGCTCAATGTGGACGCCTGGCAGGATGGTGCTGTGCTGCAGATCGGCGATGTCAAGTACAAGGTGGAGCGCAATCCGCCCGCCTTCACCGAGCTGCAGTTGCCACGTTATATCATGGCCGGCTTCCCGGTTTGCCCCAAGCTCAGCCTCGAATTTGGGGATCCCGCCTGCTCCCTCTTCCGCTGGTACAGGGAAGCCAAACCCGGGTCGGCGGAGCCTGAGGACGGGGGTCCCTCGTCTTTGTCTCCCTCCTCGTCCTCTCCTAGTTGGACAGAAACGGGTGTGGACGAGCGTGTCTACACCCCATCCAATGCAGACATCGGGCTACGGCTCAAGCTTCATTGCACCCCAGGCAATGGGCAGCGCTTCGGGCCAAGCCGGGAGTTGGAAAGTGTGTGTCCAGTGGAAGCCGGGCCCGGCACTTGCACCTTTGATCACCGGCATCTCTATACTAAGAAGGTGACAGACGACGCTCTCATCCGCACTGTCTCCTACAACATTCTTGCTGACACGTACGCCCAAACTGAGTTTTCGCGGACCGTCCTGTATCCATACTGTGCCCCCTACGCCCTGGAGCTCGACTACCGCCAGAATCTTATCCAGAAGGAACTCACCGGGTACAACGCCGACCTCATCTGTTTGCAGGAGGTTGACCGTAACGTGTTTACAGACAGTTTGGTCCCGGCTCTCGAGGCCTTTGGGCTGGAGGGCGTTTTTCGAATCAAGCAGCAGGAAGGCCTGGCTACTTTCTACCGAAAGTCCAAGTTCAGCCTCCTTACCCAGCATGACATTTCTTTCCATGAAGCCCTGGAGTCCGACCCACTTCACAAAGAACTGCTGGAGAAGTTAGTTTTGTATCCATCGGCACAGGAGAGGGTGCTCCAGAGATCTTCTGTCCTTCAGGTAAAGTAGCTTCACCAGTCTCTCTACATACTCGTCATTTTTAGGGCCCTGGAAAGGGATTAGGGTGTGGGGCTGCTTATAATTGAGATGAAACCATCGAGATTTTACTGAAAGGTGTTTGCTCTTGTATCTTCAACAAAAAGGTTAGCCTTCATTCATTCATTCATTCATTTAGATACTTACTGAGCTGTTACTCTTCCCATTTTAGAAGTGGGGAGGTGGACAAATGTACTTAATCAAGTTCACACAAGTGTGGAGCTAGGATTTTTATAGTTAGTTATATATTCCATTATCGTTGGGTAGGATATTAACTACTGCTTAGCTTAAGCTATGTTAATTTTTTTAAATTGACTTTTAGAGAGAAAGGAAGAGTGAGGGGAGAGAGAGAGACATCCATTTGTTGTTCCACTTGTTTATGCATTCATTGGTTGTTGTATATGCCCTGACCAGGGATTGGCAACCTTGGTGAATCAGGATGGTGCTCTAACCAACGTTGCTACCTGGCCAGGGCAGGCTATCTTAGTTTCTTAAAAACATATTTATTTTGTGTTTGTCCAGAGTTTTTAGATAATTCGTTTTGTGCAAAGTAAGATGAGTAGCTACTTTTCTTTTTTTCAGCACCTACTATGTTTCACCAACTTCCATATGTAAGCTCATTTAGTTGAATCCACACCATGGTCCCACTTGAAGGGGAATGATTGTCTTTTTTTTCTTTAAACCAATGATGAAGTTGTTTTAGGAAAAAAGTGTCTTTCCAGATCACATTGCTGTAAATGGTAGAGTGGGTATTCACACCTGGGTCTGCCTCACTCCAAAGCTTGCACTATCTCCAACTTTGGTGTTGTCATCTAAAGTATATTCTTTTTATACTACCTGTATATGCTGGGCTGTTACTAAAGCATGTTACCCTTTGTACTATTTATATAGTAGTCCCTTGTAGCCATGGTTTCAGTTTCTTGCACTCTGAAAATACACAATGAAACTTTTCAGAAATAAACAATTTATACATATTATCAATAAATTGCCTGCTGCTCTAAGTAGCATGATGAATCTCATGCCCTCCTGTACCATCCAGCTTGGGACATGAATCATCCCTTTGCCCAACATATCCATGCAATATAGGCTACCTGTCCATTAGTCACTTGGTAGCCATCTTGGGCATCAGATGGATTGTCATGGTGTTACAGTGCTTGTGTTCAAGTAACCCTTATAGTAGACTAATGCTGTGTCGCAATACCTTCATCTTCACCTCACTTCATTTCCTCAGGTAGGGTGAGTACAATGCAGTATTTTCAGAGAGAGAGAAAGAGATATCACATTCACATTACTTTTATTACAATATATGCAGTGTTATAATTGTTCTGTTTTATTATTAATCTCTTTGCCTAATTTATAATTTAAACTTTATCATAGGTATGTACATATAGGAAAAAACATAGTATATATGAGGTCTGTCCAGAAGGTATCCAGGCATGTAATATGAAAAGTAGAGACATTTATTAAAAAGATACAAGAGACTTTGTACATAGGACAATGACATCTCAATCCCCTTCAAAGTAGATATCTGGGGACCTCACACAGTTCTCCCAGTTGCCCGTTGTATTTTCCTGAATCTCCTGGACAATCTGAAATCTCTTTCATTTCAGAGGTGATTTTACTTTTAGGAAAAGCCAGAAGTCACAGGGCGCCACATCTGGGCTGTAGGGGGTTGGGTCACCTGGGTGATTTAGTGTTTCACCAAAAGTCTCTGCATGAGTTGTGATACATAAATGGGCACATTGTCGTGATGAAGCTGCCAGTCACCAGTTGCCCACAGCTGCGGCCTTCTGAATCATCCCAATAGTTTCTGTGGAGGAATGTTCAAGCTTAATGCAGAATTTGATTCAGATTCGTTGCTCTACTCAGTCATTTTGAATGTAATGGCCACACAGTACACGTGCTCACTCAATGGCATCTACCACCCCCACTGACTACTACAGTGAAGTCATTATTCACACATGTACATTCCAGTCCACTCTCCTTGGCTGCTAAGTTACATCAGTGTCACATAAACCGTTCTTGGTATATTAACAATGTGCCTAGACTTCCTGGACAGACCTCATATATAGTGTTAGGTTTCAGGCAATCCAATGACGATCTTAGAACATATACCCCCTGGATAAGGGGGCACTTCTGTATTCAAAAACTTTTAACAAAAGTTAAATTTCATAATTATCATCATAGTTCATCAGTATGGGGTGGATATAGAGTAAAATGTTACTTCATATAGTCTTAGATAAAAAATTCAGAAGGTTGGGAGATAGTAACTGAAGTCTTGGCACTTTCTGTATGTTTTAGATTTCTGTTCTTCAGTCTACAAAGGACTCTTCTAAAAAGATATGTGTTGCAAATACCCATCTCTACTGGCATCCCAAAGGTAGGTTTTATTGGTTTTCACATGCAATTTATACATGGTAATTTAGGTCAATTAAGCTGTTTTACACAAATATATATTTTTCTTTCAGTTTTATTGAGATATAATTGACATGCAGCATTATACAAGTTTAGGGTACACAGCATAATGATTTAACATATGTTGCAAAATGATTACCACAACAAACTTAGATACTCCCCAAAAATGGTTTTTTTCTTGTGATGAGAATTTTCAGGTTTTGCTCTCTTAGCAACTTCCAACTATGCCATACATACATCAGTGTTAACTCTAGTGTTCATGTTGTATTTATCTTGTAACTTGAGGTTTATACCTTTTGACCACCTTCATCTAATCCCCCACCCACACACAAATATATGTCTTCAGTGTCACCCAGATGCTGTATTTTGTGAGTTTTTCTTTCTTTTTTAATTTAAAGGCAACTTTAAAAAGTACTTATATTGATGTTTTTTATATTCGTAGGTGGGTACGTTCGTCTCATTCAAATGGCAGTAGCCTTGGCTCACATTAGACATGTCTCATGTGATCTGTATCCTGGCATACCAGTTATATTTTGTGGGGACTTTAATAGTACCCCATCAACAGGAATGTATCATTTTGTCATCAATGGCACCATTCCAGAGGATCATGAAGACTGGGCTTCCAATGGGGAAGAGGAACGATGCAACATGTCTCTTACCCATTTTCTGAAACTGAAAAGTGCTTGTGGTGAACCTGCTTACACAAATTATGTTGGTGGCTTTCATGGATGTCTGGATTACATTTTCATGGACTTAAATGCTTTAGAAGTTGAACAGGTGATTCCACTACCTAGTCACGAAGAAGTTACCACCCACCAGGCCTTACCTAGTGTTTCCCATCCCTCTGATCACATAGCACTTGTATGTGATTTAAAATGGAAGTAGATTTGTGTTTAATGGAATTTTAAGTCTGCTTTAGTAAGGGAAATTAAATATGAATCAAAGTTTATGTGTAACCTTCAAAGAGGAAAACTAGACACTAACTTCTTAGTTCTTACCCTGCTGGTTATGTTCTTCATTACATGACTATTCATAATCTTTGCATAATATGGTTTCTCTATCCTTTTTTGCCTACACTTGGAGGAAAAACAAATATATTTATGACTGGCAGGGAACATTGAATTATTGTGCACATTTTATAAGTACTTTTTTTTAGTCTAGTAATTAAGAATTTTGTAAAAAAACATTTGAATGATGCTGTAATTTTTCTATCATAACACATTTAAAATTGAATCATGTTTGTATAATTAGGGGTAAAATGCATACAAGTTCAGGTGAGAGGCCTAAGTTCCAATACATGGAAGGAGTAACATTAGTGTTTACCTCTACCTCAGTTTGGTTAGCAATTAATACAACTTTAGAGCTTTAACAAAGGATTAAAATATACTATCACTGATTGCTATTGCTTCTCATCTTTCATTTTTCAATGAACATTTTTATTCTGTTATTAGAATTTTAGTTGTCAGTGTATGTTACATATGAACATACTCAGATTCTATTTCTTACTGGAGGTCATTTTAACTTAGCATGCAAGCACAATTTAGTATTCAGAGTGAATAACAACAAAGTCAACTTGATCCCTTTGTCTTTACTCTTGCCCATGAAAAATGTTCATAAATTAACATGGGATTTGACCATGTGATTTATGAGAAACTGTCTACTAATGTGGGCTTTAAATTTTGAATGAACTATTGACAAGGCTTTCTGTGCTAGATGTACTTTTAAAATTGCTGGTTTATAAGTAGAAAGGGGAGTCATGGGGCTTTTGAGCATCTCAGAAATAAACTATTACTTTTGTAGGTTTCAGTATTATAGTTTGAGTAACAAGGATACATTGTATATATAAGTTATATACTGAAAAAGTTTTTTTTAAATATGAAGCCAATCATTTTAAAAATAGAAATTAGTTTTACTGTTTAGTGTTTAGCCTAGAGTGGTAACCAAGCTTTTCTAACTCATCACCATACTTAATTTGTAATGCTTTAGCTGTTGCTTTTTTGATGTTCAGGAAAACTGTAATATTATCTCGTTTCTGCTTTTAATTTCTAGCTTAGATATTAAAAGGCCATATATTTCAAGAAGAACTCTGATTTTCCACAGTTGTGAGAGCCTTTGTTCCATTCTTTCACCTCTAATTCCAACACCATAAGAATTTAACTCTTTTGGTAAAGTATCCTGTACTTTCATATTCTGCTCACCATCCAGTGTATTGTTAACTCTAAATTTAGTATGTTTGAGAATGAGAGGGTTTTACATGTGCTTCAGATTGAACTTTGAAGTACTTAAAAGTCCTTGAGGGGAAAATTAAGGTGGCAGTTTCTTGGGATCTTCTTTAGAAAAAGCTATAAATGAAAAATTGATGTTACTGAATTGTGCTTTCCTAACTAACATTTTTAGAGCATTTTAACATCAGTTTATAAATATATAAATATTAAAGCTAGAATTGGATTCTTTTGCAAAAATATTTTTCTTTTTAAAATTTTGTTTTGGTCTGTTTTCAAATAAACATGTTAACAGGGCTCTTATAAAAACTTGAGAGAAAACGAAAAGCTTCTAAGCAAAAAGTTAAACACTTTGAAAAAAAATTGTAACATGACATATAACATATACTCATGTCCATGAGGAAGACATACAGGTTCTATATTAATAGCACAGCTAGCTAAATTGAACTCTGGTCAGAAAAACTCTAAGCACTTATCAGAAATCCCATGTATGGAATCTTTAATTTTTTTTATTTGCTGGCTAAACTGTAATCAGATTGTATGCAAGCATTTCAAAATATTTGAATATAGAATATTATGAAGTGTCACATACTCTGGTTAAATCTTCAATATACAGATATGTTCGTATGATTGGAGTCCAAAAGCAGAGAACACTAGAAAACTGAATAAAAAGCATACCAAAATTTCCTTGTAATCAAGTCAGAATAAAGCATCGTTCCGAAATGTTTGTGGTTAAGCCACCTTTATGACTTAATTTTTCAATTGCTTTTGGATTTTTAGTACATTTAATTTTCATAAAATATGGAAAGTCTGTCAACTGTATGGTGAGCCACTTTTTAAGATGTCATTAGTTCTTGCTGTGGGAATTAACATTTTAAATTTTTATATTGATTATAAATGACTAAGAATTTATAGAACACATTATCCTGTTCATTGAATTTTTGCACATTTGCCACTAGACATATACACTGGTAGTTCATAATTCATTAGCAAACACATCATTTCTGGCTATATGTTCTTTAAAATTTTGAATACTAACGTTAGTTGTTTCAAATTTCCAAGAATTTCACTGAGTGATGACATCTGAGAGAATTCAGGCCTTACTAGCCTCAGAATGTGGTGGTTTCATTCTAGAGGTAGATCTCTGAGGAACATAGTATAGGGGAGTCAGGGTCTAAAGAATACCACTGTGGGAAGATCTTGCTGGTAGAAACTGACACCTTTAGATTTCATTTCACCAGTTAATTGAAATTTAGGCAGAGGTTCCCTGCAAAGTAGTTTGAGACAAAAACCAAAACCTATGTATATAATGTAGGGTAAAAGTTTGCACTGCTAGTTTATCACAAGACCCCCATGACAACTCAGTAGGGAAAATCTTTAAAAAAAACTGATGCTGATTTTCATAATTCAAAAACATTTTGTTTTGAAATTTTTAATATTTTGCTCAATATAGTACTAGCGGAAATGCTATCTAGATTTCATTTTGGGAGAGGAACTCTTAAGAGCTTGTTAAACTATTATGGCTAATACTCCAATTCATAAAGTGGTCCATTTTATGAGAATGTCCATGCTTTTACCTAACAAAGTATTGGAGTTTTATTAATTTGAGTGATTTTTACAGCACTAACTTCAGAATACCAATTCTACATTCTGAGATGACAATACCAAAGCATTTTTTTAACTGAAGTGAAATGTACATAAAACTAAATAACCATTTTAAAGTGTGTGATTCCATTGTATTTAGTATATTCATGGTGTGCAACCATGATCTCTAGTTCAAAAACATTTTCATCACCTCAAAGAAAACCCCTTATCTAATAAGCAGTCTCTCCCCCATTCCCTCCCATCCAGCCCTTGGCAACAACTAATCTGCTTTGTGCCTCAGTGGATTTCCCTGTTCTGGATATTTCATATAAATGGAATCATGTAATATGTGACCTTTTGTGTCTGGCTTCCTTCACTTAGCACATTGTTTTTAAGGCTTGATGTTGTATCAGTACTTCATTCCTTTGTATGGCTGAATAGTATTGCATTGTATAGTCATACTATAATTTGTTTATCCAAATGGACATCTGGATTGTTTCCACCTTTTGGCTTTTGTGAATAATGCTGCTATGAACATTTGTGTACAAGTTTTGCTTGGGTGTGTTTTCATTTCTTTCAGTCATATTCCTAAGAGTGATTGCTGGGCCATATGGTAAATGTGTTTAACTTTTTGAGAAACTGCCAAAATGTTTTCCAGAGTGGCCACACCAGTTTACATTTCCCACCAGCAATGTTTGAGTTTCAGTTTCTCCATATCCTCACCAACTTATTGTACATTTTTTAAATTGCTATTGCTAACAATTTAAATTGCTAGCTATTGAAGTGGATGTGGGGTGGTATCTCTCTACCAATTCATCTTAAAATTTAGTCCAGTCATGTTGCAGTTATGAACTAGATTATTCACAATGAATTATACAACCTCCCCCTTTTTTTCTAGAAAGCTCATCTTCAGCAATTCCTACTTATTTTTACAAGCTTGTGTCAAGTTAGAAAGGTCAGTCTCATTGCATCTTTTGAAAAGATTTCGGAAGAAACAAGGTTACAAAAACAAACAAACAAACAAAAAAACCAAAGCCCTGGAATGTAAGTGAACTAGAAAGAAACCTAAGAGAAAGAAGGAAGGAAGGAATTTTAAAAACATGGTTCTACTTCAGTGATTTCAGAAAATGAATTTGAATTTGCTTACTAGTTTGGCTTTTAAATACTTTAGCCCTGTTCCACTATTACCCACTACTTTTAAAATCCCAATTTAGGTACAGAGTAGCCAGATGGCAAGAATGCCTAAATACTAATTCCTGAGAAAACTTTAGCTGTGGCTAAATCTGCCTTACCAAGTTATAATCATAAAAAAAAGACTAAGACCTGGGTAGTGTGGCTCAGTAGATTGAGTGCTGGCCTGGGAACTAAACAGTTGCCAGTTCGATTCCCAGTCAGGGCACATGCCTGGGTTGCTGGCCAGGTCCCCAGTAGGGTTTTCTTGAGTTGTACCCATACATTGATGTTTCTTTCCCTCTCTTTCTCCCTCCCTTCCCCCCTCTAAAAATAAAATAAAAAGGCTAAACTCTGATTATTAAATATCTTAGGTTTTGAAAAGAAGCCCTGAATTCAAGATAAACTTTAATTTTATAAGTTGGCCATCTTCACAGGATATTAAACCATATTAAAGCCAGGTACTAAAATTAAAATTCTGTATGACAATCTTTAAATTGTAGGCCTTAAAAATGCTAAATCTTTTAGTTCAGTTTACTGCCACCCTCAATATAACTAGAAATAATAGCTGGATTCATTCTGCTGACAAGTAGATCATCAAAACCCATGTTCATATTGTCACTATTTTACTCACAATTTTCAATTTCCTTAAGGAACTTCACTAAACAAATTGAATCATCTCCATCTTCTGTCCATTTTGTGTTGATTCTATGTCAAAGGGCTTATACAATGCAATCCATTTTGCCCAGTAACTCACTTTAGTGATGTTATCTTAAGTGTGTACCGAAGTATATCTCCTTACTGTGCTGAACTATCCATACATAGTTTGCATTTTTGCTGACTTCATCTCCCATTTGTGTTCTATCATTGAAATCAGTTCAGTAGGAAATTATTCAAGGCTTTATTTATTTAGTTGGTTGCTTTATACTGGATGGCTAGTATACATACTTTTCAAAGTATTGCATATAATCTTCATTTCCCTTGTGGAATAGTTTGAAGGAATGGTGTATCCAGAGATACAATTATTTAGAAACAAAGCTGGCTCTCAAAATATCTGAGTGAAGTATATAGTGTTTTGGATATCAAACCAAAGACGTTTCTGAAACTCTAGAATTTTTAAGTACTGTAAATAATATAATTGTATTACTTTAAAAAAAAATTGTAAACCTAAAGAAATCTACCTTTTTTGCATCCTGGTTTGTGTCATTTTCTAAGTGAAAGAATCCCATGATGCTTTGGTATTTTGATCCAAAACTGATGTTTTTTTTTTCTTTTTAAAGGCTTTTTGTCACTACATGTCAACTGAACTGATAAGGACTGACCCCCAGAAGAAACCCCATACTCATTAGCAGTTACTCCCCATATCCCCTTCCCCTCAGCTACTGGGGACCACTTACCTTTTTGTCTATGCATTTGCCCATTCTGGACATTTCATATAAATGCAAGCACAATCATGTAGTCTTCGTGACTGGCTTCTTTCACTTACTATGTTTTTAAGGTTATTGCATGCTTTGGGTTGTATCAGTACTTTGTTCCTTTTCATAATGAATAATATTCCATTGTATGGACATACCACATTTTATTTACCCATTTATCAGTTGATGGATATTTGGATTGTGTCCACTTTTTGGCTTCTATGAATAATCCATTTGTGTACAAGTTTTTGAGTGATTATATGTCTTCATTTCTCTTTGACATATATTTAAAAGTAGAATTGCTGGACCATATGGAAAATGTTTAACCTTTTGAGGAACTGCCACTGTTATTATCCAAAGCAGTTATACCATTTTGTATTCCCACCAGCAGTGTATGAAGGTTCCAGTGTCACCAACACTTATCTTTTGATTACAGCTATCCTAGTGTGAAGTGGCACTTCATTGTGATTTTGTTTGCATTTCCCTGATGGCTAATGATGTTCAGCATCTTTTTATGTGCTTATTGGCCATTTATATATCTTTGGAGCCCTTTCTGAAAATCGAGTTGTCTTTTTAGTGTTTAGCAACCCACTCCCTCTTTCAAATCATCAACCCTCACCTCTTTAGGGCTCTCCAAGGGTCAAAGCTTGTTCAGTCCGTAATACATACATTCTTAACCCATCCTTAAAAAAAAATCTTGATCCAAATACTGATCAGTTCTTGAGATCTAGCTCCCTGCCTGCAGATGGCAGTGCTAAGCTCCATGACTCCAACTGAGTACTCAGACGCCCAATATGATTTCATACCATGTTAACAATGCAGAAATCCCTAGCAAGCTCAGGAAGGCACCTGACTCAACTGTCCTTTAAAACACAAAGGACCTTGCAGGTATCTACTTATTAATACAGCCGCCTTAATTATTCTTTACCTGAGTCCAGGTTGTTGGTTTTGCTATTGATTTCTCACAATCTTTGTTACTAGAGTATAACCACTTAAGCATTTTATATGGTTTATGAAAATGAGGTAAAGGGGTATTTGTCTAAAAGTAACACAGTAATAAACAAAAACAGCTAAGTAACCTTCCCGTAGTGGTAACTTCCTTTAAGTTAGGCAGCTGAATAACTAGAAAAAAATTTATCAAGAATATATTCATGCTTAAATGACTCAGGAGTAAACTTTACGGCCAAGTCCTAAATCATTTTGATGTTTATATTAATACAGCCTGTAAAATATTTAGATGATTTTAATGAGATTAAAAACATTAAGCTAGTATTTCATTCCTAATATTTTCCTAAAAATAACCTAATTATAAGCAAATGTCATTTGAGAAGAGTTCTTGGTACGCCAATACTATCCCAACACTCACTCTGCTGATCCTTGGAAAAGGTAAACTATTGGCAATAGATTATTTCTAACCACTGTCTCATAATTCAACCTTCAGACTCTGGAACTGGTTAATTTTTCCCTATAACTCAGTGGTCCCCAACATTTTTGGCACCAGGGACCCGTTTTCTGGAAAGAGATGGAGGAGGCGGAGCGTAGGTGAGCTTTGCTCAGGATGGAGAGCTCAAGCAAGCCTCCCTCCTCCCTGTATCTGTCCCAGGCTCTGTGATTGGGGACCCCTGCTATAACTGATCTTCAGGTAATGTTCTTCCAGGTTTCCCAACCATTTGCTCTTTGTTACTAAACCTAAGTTTTCATATTAATTCTGCCAGTTGGTAACTAATATGTACATTAAAGAAATCTTGATCCATGACAACAGAAAGCATAAGCACTTGTTTCCAATGACAAGTCAGAAGTCACTTTCATCTCCATGACCAAGAACCAGAAATTCCACATTTAAGAAGGTTTAATCCGGGACTTTTGGTTTCTGGTCTGGCATGTAAGAAGCTTGGAAGTAGCCACTCTACCCTAACAAGAAGTAAAAAACTCAACAAACCGAAAAAATCAACAACTATTCTTAGATCCAAGAGAAATGTCACAGGACAAACAAACCAGGGCTCCCCAAATTGGGGAGACCAACAGGTGAATACAGAGTCACAACTTAAAGGAACAGAAACTTCTGTAGGAACCAGTGCCAGGTAGGGAAACCCAAACTGTATTAAGGAATTGATGGAGGCTCAGAGTGGACAATTGAAAGTTAAAAACTCCAGGGGAAAAGTCATGGCTGGGTGGGGGTGCACTTCTGTGAGTTTTACCTCCTGGATTTCTACCAGCTTCTCACAGTGAATATTGGAGAAAAATCCCCTCATTCTTCCAGCAGGAGTTGGGGAAAGGAACCATTTTCAAAAATGACAGAGCATCCTGTTCTTACCAAGTTCTGCCCTCAGGAGAAACTAACCAGACCCTAATTTACAGGGGGTTTATCAGACCCTAAGGAAATACTCAACTCCAGCCCACTCTAGCCCTCCTGTCCCACCTAAGGAAGAGAAAAAATATTGAAAAACACATGTGAAATTCACGGTCCAGAGACTAAGACCTAATGGAACTATAGAATGCTTTCTCTATCTCCACACCTTACCCTGACATTACTAAAGCCCTATTTACAGTTCTTTTTACCCAGTTGTACATCAGGTCTAGTGACCAAAAAATTACAATTCTACTAAAAGGCAAAAAAGTTTGATGAGAGCAAGCGTCAGAACCAGACTCAGATATGGCAGGGATAATAGAATTATCAGACCAGGGTTTTAAAACAATTATAATGATGTTGAGGGCTCTAAAGGATAAACAATATACAATAGCAAATAGGCAATGTTAGCAAAGATGGAAATTATAAGCTAAAAAAAAATGCTAGGGATAAACATTGTTACAAATGAAGATGCCTTTGGTGGGCTTTTTAAAAGATTGGGCACAGCTAAGGAAAGAATCTCCGAGGTTGAGGATATCTCAACAGAACCTCCTAAACTAAAAAGCAAAGAGGAAAAATAGATAAAAAAAAATTAAAAACCAAACCAAACACAACCAAAATATCCAAGTACTATGGGATAACTACAAAGGGTATAACATAGCTAATAAGAATACCAGAAAGGGAAGATGCACAGAATATTTGAAACAATAATGACCAAGAATTTCAAGTAAATGTCAGGCACCAAACCATACATCAAAAAATAAATAAGACCAAGTAGGATAAATGCCCCAAAACTTACACCTATGCATTATCATTTTCAAACTACAGAAAATCAAAGGAAAAAATCCTGAAAGAAACCAGAAGGAAAGAAAAAACACCTTATCCATAGAGCAAAGAATTACATCTGGCTTCTCAGAAACCATGCCACCAAAAAGAAATGGAGTGAAACCTTTTTAAAAGTGTGTGTGTCGGGGGGGCCTTCATCAACCTTCAATTCTGTAATCTAAAAGTTTGTCTTTCAAAAGTGAAGGAGATGGTGGGGAGAAAATGCAGACAACTGTAACTGAACAACAATAAAGTAATTTTTTTTTAAATGAAGGAGATATAAAGACTCTCAAACAAAAGTAGAGGAAATCTGTTGCTGGTAGACCTGTCCTTGAAAGAAATGTTAAAATCTTTAGAAAGAAGGAAAATGACACATCAGAAACTTGGATCTACTTTTTCTTTTTCCTAAATGATCTAACATGCAAATTTGTTCAAAAGAATAACAGCAATACTGTATTTAACTTTGTATGCTTATATATATATGTGAAGTGAATGACAATGATATGAGGAACTGGAAGAATTAGGATTATTTTGTTATTTAAAGCACAGGTACCTCGAAGATATTGTAGGTTTGGTTCCAAACCACTACAATAAGCAAGTATTTCAATAAATCAAGCTGTAATCTTTAAGCTGGTGTAGTGTCTTCCTTTAATTTGAAAAAAACATATCTGTGAAGCGCAATAAAACAAGGTATGCCTCTACTACCACTACCCATGAAGGGTTCGGTGTTATTTTAAGTGGACTTGGATTAGTTATAAACAACTTCAAGCTCTAGGGCAACCACTAGAAAAGTTTGTAAAAGTGTAACTGATATATTAATAAAGGAGAGAAAAGAGAATCATATAATGCTCAATTAAAACCACAAAGGGCAGAAAAAAATAGAAAGCTAAAGTAGAAGCAGGACAGTGCAGCAATTAGAAAAATTACAAGTATGGTAGATATTAATCCAGCTATGTCAATAATCACTTTAAACATCAATGGTCTAAATGTACCAAATATAAGTCAGGTTGTCAGGTGGATCAAAAACAAGATGCAGCTACATGTTGTCTATAAGAGGCCCACTTTAAATGTAAATATAAAGACAAATATAGATTACAAGTAAATAGATATCAAGAGAATAAGAAGACAAGCGATAGACTCGAAGAAAATATTTGCAAAATACACACATCTTATAAAAGACTATTATCCAAATATACAAAAACTCCCAAAACTCAACAAGAAATGCAATTAAAATATGTACCAAAGACCTAAACCCTACCAAAGATATACAGATGGCAAATAAGCATATGAAAAGATGCTGCACACCGTATGTCATCAGAAAAAAAATTAAAATGAGATAGCACTACACACCTAGTAGAATGTCCCAAATCTAGAACACTCAAAGCCAAATGCTGGTCAGGATGTGTAGCAACAATAAATCTCATACATTGCTGGTGGTAATGAAAAATGGGATGGCCACTTTGGAGAGTTTGATGGTTTCTTACCAAACTAAAAACTTGCCATTACAACACAGCAATCATGCTCCTTGGTACCCAAAGGAATTGAAAACTTATGTCCACACAAAAACCTTCACATGGATGTTTATAGGAGTTTTATTCATAATTGCCAAAACCTGGAAACAACCAAGATGTCCCTCAGTAGGTAAATGGATAAAAAATCGTACATGAGCTATCAAGCCATGAAAAGACATGGAGGATGCTTAAATGCCTATTATTAAGTGAAAGAAGCCAATGTGAAAAGGCTACATCTTAAAGGATTCCAACTATGTAACATTCTGGAAAAGGCAAAACCATGGAGGCAGTGAAAAGATCAGTGGTAGCCAGGAGGAATGAATTGGTGGTGCACAGAGGACTTTTAGAACAGTGAAAATAACTATACTATCACAATGGATATGTATTACACATTTTTCCAACCCCATAGAATGTACAACACCAAGCGTGAATCCTAATGTAAACTATGGATTTGAGGTAATTATGATTGGTCAATATAGGTTCATCAATTTTAACAATATACCATTCAGGTAGGGATGTTAATAATGGGAGATGCTCTTCATGTGTGCGGGCATGTGTGGGAGGTATATGGGAAATCTCTGTACCTTCCTCATTTTTTGTGTGTGAACCTAAAGGTACTCTAAAAAAAGGTCTTTTAAAAAAGTAAATGGATGGAGAAAGATATACCATGCTAACACTAATAAAAAGAAAGCAGTAGTAGATATACTGAATTTCAGATAGTCTTCAAAACAAGGAAAGTTAGGGGTAAAGATGGGGCATTTCAGGGTAAAGGGGTCAGATCTCCAAGACCTAACAATTTTTAATGTGTATGCACCTAACAACAGAATGTCAGATTACATGAGGTGAGGCAAAAACAAACAAAATATCACAAGGAGAAATATAAGGTATGGCAAATAATAATACAAGAATAAACTCTTGTGTTTTGTGTACTCACAACTGTAAACCTAATATTGCCCCATCTGTATATGAACCCACTATAGAGACTTCCATACCCCTTTATCAGAATGGACTGATCAAGAATGCAGAAATCAATAAGGACATAGTTGAAATCAACACCCTCAACAATCAATTGGATGTAACTGATATCTATATAGACTACTTCATCCAATTGAATACACATTCTTCTCAAGCTTAGGTAGAACATTCACCAAGACAGACCACATTCTGGACCATAAACACACCTTCACAAATTTAAAAGAAATCATAGGGTCTATTCTCAGACTGCAATGGAATCAGAATATATCAAAAACAGAAAGCTGGAAAATCCCCCAAACACAGACTAAACACTATTCTAAATAAGACACAAAGAAGAATCTTAGAGAAATTTTAAAATGTTTTGTAATGAAAAGAAGAAAAAAACCATCAGATCTTCTGGGATGCAGTGAAAGAAGTGCTTGGAAGGGTATTTATAGCATTGAATTCATATACAGGTTTCTACCACTATCTGCAAATAGAGTGTTCATATGAAATCTTTCACAGCTGAAATGACATCAAGTGAATAGTTTATTCCAGTTTATGTTCTACCACTTTACTTTTACAAAAGACCTACATTAGGAAGGTAATGATGGCTTTACTCGTAAAAGAAAAAAGGCTCTTCAGATTTCTTTCACTTCATGAAAACAGGTACTAATGTAGGTCTTCCTTTAACATCTAAGTGGAAGAACATAAACTTTTGGAAAGCAGGTGATACCTGTATTAGAATCTAAAATCAATCATCTAACTTTCATCTTAGGAAACCAGAAAATTAAGCAGAAAAAAAAATAAACTGAAAGCAGAAATCAATGAAATTAAAAACAGAAAATTAATAAAAATCAACTAAACCAAAAGCTGTCTTTTAAGACAAGTAAAACTGATGAGCCTCAAAACTAAGAAAGGACACATGTCAGAAGTAAAGCTAGGACATCACTAGATTCCATGGACTTTCAAAGAATGCTTCATCCCAATAAATGGTCTGAAACTATTACTGCATGAGATAATTCTGTACATATGCTAAAGAAAACTGGAAGTCTCTGTGAGTGAAACACTGATACTCTGGAAAATTAAGATAACATATTTCACTTAAGTTTTATTTTTCAATCAAGAATGTGTAAAGTGAAGGGGGAAAATCTGTGGAAACAGAAATATGCAACAAAATATCAAGATACTGCATCACAGAAAAGCAACTTGAGTGAAGTTAGGCAAAAGAAAATAGGGAATACTGTTATGGACTTAAAAAAAAAAGCTTATAGGACAGAGGGATAGAAAATAGATAATGGTTCTATCCTCGATTGTGATGCTGATGCTGCTAGTCAGCCTTTAAGGGAACCACAATTTCCCTTAAACTCTTCAGTTTCTCTATTAACATACTTAATTATGTAACAGAACACTTTTTCATCTAGGAATATAATCAACTGTACTATATAATAGGGGAGGTCACAGAGACCTATTAACTGATCAACACTAAGTTTAACATTCATTTGAACAGTAAGCATTGCATCTTGATAGTGTGAAGTATTTCATGAAAAATACCGTATATGTCAACAAACTAGGATAGTGATAGTGATTTTATGTTTGCATTGTTTGAAAAGCATTGTAGATGTTGTTACCTCTTCATTTCTCCTTTTACTCAAATTTACTCACTTCTATTTGGGAAAAAATAGAACTTCTCAACTTGCTTTTTAATTATATTTTATTCATTGTGCTATTACACTTGTCCCAATTTTCCCCTTTTGCCCCCTTACACACAGCATCCCCCACTCCCTCAGACAATCCCCATACCATTCTTCATGTCCATGGATCATGCATATAGATAGATACTTTGGCCACTCCATTTCCTATACTGTACTGTACATTATCTGTAATTACCTCTTCGTACTTAATCCCCTCACCTCTTCACCCATTGCCTACACCCCTCTCCCATCTGGCAAGCATCAAAACCCTCTCCATATCCATGATTCTCTGCTCTCATTTGCTTAGTTTGATTTTTAAAAAGATTTTGTTTATTTTTTTTTTAGAGAGAGGGAAAGGGAGGGAGAAAAACATCAATGTGTGGTTGTCCCTCATGTGCCCTGTACTGGGGACCTGGCCTGCAACCCAGGCATGTGCCTTAACTGAGAATTGAACCAGTAACCCTTTAGTTCATAGGCTGGAACTCAATCCACTGAGCCACACCAGCCAGGGCTAGTTTCTTTTTAAGATTCAATGGTTGCTTTTGTATTTCTTGTTACTTTATTGTTCATAGTTTTGACCTTCTTTCTCTTAAATAAGTCCCATTAACTTTTCATATAACAATGGTTTGGTGATGATGAACTCCTTTAGTTTTTTCGTCTGGGAAACACGTTATCTGCCCTTTGATTCTTGTGGGAGACTCTTCTGCATGGCGTGGGGAGATACACAGGACCCACACCCACAGATAAGTTCTCTTGTGGGAAATCAGGTTTGCAATGTGCCTAGGTAGCTTTGAGTCTTGCTTTTGCTGAAACTTCCTCACCCTGAATTGAGATAGCAAGTGCTTATCGTAACTTCCTAAAATCCATGCTAAAACTCTCCAGTATGGAGTGTAACCAGCTCAACTACTTTTCTCTTTTCCTTTGCTAATATCTTTCTGTGATGTCACTAGTGGCATCATCTCCTTTGTTGTCTGTAGAAGGTAACCACCTATGCGAACTTGTGCATAGTAAATGAGGACCATCATGTAATGTGAGGAGAAACCCCAAAATAAAGGCCTGTCATGGCGGAGGCTGCAGCTTTTGCTCCCTTTGAGAGAAAAGCCATGCTGTCTTTTCCTCCACCAGACTCGGTAGTCCATGTGAATGTTTTATTTCATCCATAATGACGCAGACACTGTGGGTGGTGTCTGCATCAGATTCTAAATGATAGCTTTGCTGGGTAGAGCAATGTTGGCTGTAGATCTCTGCTTTTCATGACTGGGTATGTCTTGCCAACCCCTTCTTGCCTGAAAAGTTTCTTTTGAGAAATCAGCTGACAGTCTTATGGAAAGTTCCCTGTAGGTAACTGCTCTTGCTTCTTATGATTCTCTATCTTTAACCTTTGGCATTTTAATTATGATGTGTCTCAGACTGGGCCTCTTTGCATCCATCTTGTTTGCGACTCTCAGTGCTTCCTGGACTTGTATGTCTATTTCTTTCACCAAATTAGGGAAGTTTTCTTTCATTATTTGTTCAAATAGATGTCCAATCTGTTGCCCTTTCTCTTCTCCGTCTGGCACCCCTATGATGCAAGTGTTGTACAGCTTGAGGTTGTCCCAGAGGCTCCTTACTATACTGGGTTTTAATTTTTTTTGCGAGGGTGTGGGGTGGGGGTTCTTTCCTCTTCTTGTTATTTTGATTTTTTTTTTTTGTTTACTTATGTTCCAAATCATTGATTTGATTCTTAGCTTCTACTCTACAGTTGTTTTTCTGTAAATTGTTCTTGATTTCAATTAGTGTATCTTTCATTTCTGACTGGATCTTTTTATGCTGTTGAGGTCATCACTAAGTTCCTTGAGCATCCTTATAACCAGTATTTTGAACTCTGCATCTGATAGATTCCTTATCTCCATTTCATTTAGCTGTCTCTGGAGGTTTGATCTTGTTCTTTCACTTGGGCCATGATCTTTCTCATTTTGGCAGCCTCCTGGGTTGATTTCTGTTTTCAATAGCACTGCTGTGACTTGTCTTGGTAGTCTGGCCTAATGTAGTAGGTGTCCTAAGGGTCCAGTGGCACAGCCTCCCCTATTACCCAAGTTGGGTACTTGAGGTGTGCCTTTCATGTGAGCTGAGTACACCCTCCTCTTGTAGTTTAGCCTTGATTGCCATTGGTGGGTCAATGAGTGGGATTTATCCAGGTCAGCCAACTGCAAGGACTGGCTGCTGTCACTGTCCACCAATCTTCACCCTCTGTGGAGGATCAACCATGCAGTTGCAGGGTGGTCATGCTCCAACGTGGTCTGTATATGCCCACTGTGTGCAGGCTCTGGGGTTTTCTAGGTGGTGTAGGTTACAGTCACCCCCAACCTGTGTTCTGTCTTAAGCCAACCTACATGAAATATTAAGCAATTTGAAATGGCTGCTACTTGTGCTGGGCTTGGTGGTTCCCAGGCAAAGCCAAGCTGTGAATGTATGCTGGTTGCTGCTAGTGTCAGTCCTGGGGCCACTTTCCAAGAGGTACAGGGGCTGGGAGCTCACTGAGGCCAGCTGTTGCTTGAGAGGATTTAGGAAGTTGTGAAGCATAAGCCAAGACCATTCATTCATATCGGAGAGTCACTGCTGACAGCTTGGATGAGCCTGGAATTCGGTGGGAGAGTCTCTCAGGGGAATCCAGGGAAGGGCAAAGAATGTTCTCCAGGTTGATGGAATCTCAGATATGGCAATCAGCTGCTAGCTTTGTGGATAGCGGGTTCAGAAAAGGGAACAATAGCCTCTGCCCCCTTTCTGTGTGGGAGAAAGCTATCCCCCAGTTCTTAATGCCAGACACCTAGTTTCTCCCTGTATGTCACTGGTATCTTTCAGGATGTTACCCTGGTGCTCTAACTCAGTAGGATTAAGTCTGAGTAATTCTGTGTGTGGGTTCCAAGAGAATCTGCTTGGGACTCCAGCAATTTTTTCCAACTCAATACCCCCCTGGTTTTTGCAGCCAGAGATTACAGGGATGTATATTCCTGGCACTAGAACGCTGGGCTTGGGGGACTGACTGGTTGGGGCTGGAACTCCTCACTCCCAAGATATCCGTTCCCAATTTTTATCCACCACATGTGGATGCAAGACCAGCTCCTTCCATGTCTCTGCCCCTCTTACCAGTGTGGATGGATGTGATTTAAATTCTGTAGCGTTCAGACTTTCACTAGATTTCTGAGTGATGGTTTTTCTATATTTTAGTTGTAACTCTGGCATGGTTGTGCGAGATGAGCCATTTACCTATGCTGCCATCTTGACCAGAAGTCCCAGCAGAGGGTTTCAGAATTTCTCGATTAAACAAACAAAAAACAAAAAACCCACACAAAAAAACCTACCCTGAAGAAAAAGCAATGTCTTTGGGTAAAAAAACTTGCCAAGTTAATGCTTTCTTAAAAAAGGGTGGTGGGGGTGGAGCAATCTTGCAAATCTTTAATACATTTAGTGAAAATTAGGAAATTTCAGTTTCTTAATGCAGACATTTTCAACAATGACAGTAAAACCTGCCTTACATCCCAAGACTATGAATTCTCCCTACTTTCTTCAGAGTGTGAAAGCATCTCTGATTTACTTGGTTTTTTAAAATTAATACAGTGGTAATTTAATTGTGATCCTCACACTGAACCTTTGAAGTTTAATACCTCACCCCATAAAGCTACACATACTATACCAGATCTTAGTTTTACCCAACAAGAAATGATACCTTTCTATTTGGAGAGAATAAGAAAATTCATCTGGTAAGCTAGGAAAGTAACCTGTTTGACAATTATCAACTACTTAATTCCAATTTCCTTTCACTTCATCCCATTATTTTTGTTGTTGTTTTTTACAATTCAAAACTAAACATTATTTTACAAGCATGTTTTGTTTTGAAAATAAAATTTCAACCCGCAAATTTATATGGATTATACAAGCCATTATGAATAATTAAAAAGCTGTTTATAATACATAAAACATTAGATTATATACAAAAACTTTTACTCATAAGGTTACCAAGTTAAATCTCTAACAACAGATGTGTTAATGAGCTATATACCTTCACTGCCTCATCAACACAAAAAATACATTTTGCCACATACAATGCACACTTTTTGCCCAAATTTGAGGGGAAAATAAGGATACACATTATACATGGCTAGTACTATTTGTTATCTATATAAATGTTTTTAATTCTTTTATTTATGCTTATGCATTAAAAGTATAATTCTAGAAAGCAGTAACGATATCCATATGCAATATAGTACTTTGGGATATGATTTTTTTTCTAAATATAAACAAAAAAATGGAATTAAAAAATTAAAACAAGCCCTGGCTGGTGTAGCTCAGTGGATTGAGCGCGGGCTGCAAACCAAATGATCAATCGCCAGTTTGATTCCCAGTGAGGGCACATGCCTGGGTTGCGGGCCAGGTCCCCAGTGGGGGCCATGTGAGAAGCAACTACACATTGCTGTTTCTCTCTCTTTTTTTCCCCTCCCTTACTTTCTCTCTAAAAATAAATAAATAAAATCTTTAAAAAAATTAAAACAAAAGATTTTTTTTCCTTTAAAGTTTGGGGCCAAAATGTGGGTGTGCGTTATACACAGGAGTGCAATATACATGGCAAAATGCAGTAGTCACGTGCAGCTCTCTGCAATTCTGAAATCTGTGACTCTTGAAAGTGCTTGTGACCTTTTTTCTTGTATGTAGAAAAGTAGCATCACTAGAAGTCTATATATTCTGCCATGAAACAGCACTTAAGTTTTTAACTAACCTACGCTGTGAAACAAACACATGCATACATGCTTTTTGGAGCAGTTCATTTTATTACAACTTTTTACTCTTGATTTGTGTTTAGAAATGTACAGTGTCAAAATAGTATTTTATCAAATAAAGCTAATTTTTCAAGTTGCTTCCCTACTCTGTTATACACATAATAGCAACCCATATTTTATTTCCAATTTAAACAGTTAGTAAATTCACCGGGATCTGTGTTATTGCTCACAGCATGTAAAATATATAAATCAACTTTGCTAAATAAGAAAATCCACTTCAAACATCTTTAAGACTCAAAAAGAACACAGACAATTACATATTTTATCATTTTATTAGGAATAATCCCAAATGGGCTATGAAGAAAACATATTCATTTGAGTTTGATGAGTTTTCCAAAAACTCTCAATGAAGATATGTTCACCAATAAACAATAAAACATCAGCGGAACTATCATATACTGGGAAAAGAGTCAGGCTGATACCAAAAGCAACATGCAACATAAAAAAGATACAATGTAAAGAAAGACAATCTGCTGGATATTAAAAATCATCTCAGTATGAACTCTTTGCTACCAGCGCAGAACTAATTACCTACCAAATCCAAATCACACCAAAGTAAGTATGACTGATGGAAGCCAGTAGTCAATAATGGGGAAAAAATATTAAGTTTCTCAGTGCAAGATATCTCAATAGTGTTTTGGAGCATTTCCCTGGCTGGTACAAGTAGTATTAGAAAATCTTTTTGGCAAGGGAGAAAAATAAATACAAATGGAATGCTACATTTTATTTTTTTTTAAATCAGCAGACTGTCCCAGGAATGATAAAGGTTATCAGTAAAGTAGCAAAGGGGTAACTTTAAAACATTATTTGTTGTGGGCTCAAAAAACATTCAAAACAGATTTATTTAAAGGTGTCACAATAACTAAGTCCAGGCATTTAGGCATATAAGAAATAAAATTAACAGGACACTTCCCCCCCAAGTTAGGGAGAATTCTTTAAAACCAAGCATATTGCTGAAGTGCAACATTATACTTGGTAAACAATAATTGGCAATAAAGTAAGTTTAAATGCTGTAATATTCTGCCCAAACCAGTCCCAGATACTGTTTAATAACCAAGATGCAAACTAATTTTTTTGTAACAAGCCTAGACCAATTCTATCAAACATGTCCTTGGTTAGATATCCAGTTTCATTTAACGTTTTGAAAGCTCATTTGACAGCCAGTCAAGTCCCTCATACAGACCAGTTCCTTGTGTAGCACAAGTGGCTTGAACATACCACTACAAAGAAAGGACAAGAAACACTTGATTAACATAAAATTACATATAATACAGTGTTTAAAATTTCTTAATCAGAAAATTAATTATTTTCCTCCCAACTGCTCAGGGGTATTATTTAGCTAGCAGTTACCATAAATGTACAGGAAAAAAGGAAACAAAAAGTATGTAAAACCATAGAAATAAATGAACAAATACATTAAAGTACTACATCTCAAATAATTAATTTTATATTTAATGATCTCAGTAACTGTATATATAGGTTGGGAGTTTTCTCATAACTCTTGCCTCTCAAAAAACTTTCACATTTAAAGCTACTCCTACCCATACATTAAATTAAATCAACTATCCACTAGTTAATCTGAAAAGAACATTCATGGGAAGACTAGTAACTAATAAAACTACCCACCTGGTACTTATAACCCTCTTGTTTCCCATTAAAAAATATGTATAAAGCAATTTAATTACCTATAATGGATAGTTTATTTTTATTAATTTATTGACCAGTTTTATTTTGCCTTAGAATAAAGACCTTCACTTAATATTGGAAGTTCACTGCAAGTGTACCATGCTGCCAAGTATTATTTGAACACCAAACACCCTAAAAGGCTGAGAAAAGACATGAATTCATATTGTCATAGCATAGAAAACTGGTTATCATTTGCAGTTTATTTTATTTAAATCAGCCTGGAACATTTCAAAGTCTTTACAGTTATTGCAATAGCACAGTATTTGCCTTGTTGACAAGCTAATGAAAAACTATTGTAAAGCACAAGGCATGCTAACAGTTTGTGGTACCAACTTTACACGTAAGAACATAGGTTGTGTTTGCCAACATTTAAATCACTGATGTAAGCTACTAGAGAGCAAATACTTATTATTTTACATTTTAAAACTTATTTAGTATAATTATAGGGCCTGCAAACTTTTGACATTACCATGCAAACAGTGCAAAATGGTATTATCTAAAATGTGACTGCTAAAAGCCAAATTACAAATTATTTGCTGCAGAGCTATTTAAAACATATAAAATTAAAAATATCAACAATCTTTAAATATTATGATTTTCATACAGTACAGTTTTCCACATATTTATCAATACTAAACATTTTGAGGGTAAAATAACAAACGTCAAATAAAATAAAGATATTTAAATCCTTGGATCCTTAACAGATATATATTAAAAGTTAAAAAAATGGAGATGGTATCAGTATACTTTCAAGTAAAATTAAACATGTTTATAAAGGTATGAAATTAAGGGCTTATATTTGAATAAACAGGAGTTTACTACTGTAAAATAATGTTCACTATCTGTTCAAAGAGGACAGTTAGTTAATAAGTTTTTAAACTAAATACTAGATAAAACAATTATCTTAGTAATTCTAAGAGTCAGGAGATTAATATAAACCAAATACTTACTGTTCTGTTACGAAGAGACTGAAGACCTAATTTGTCTGTCATTTCACTGATGGCCATAGCATTTGGCAAATCCTGTTTGTTTGCAAAAAGCAGCAACACTGCATCTTGTAATTCATCTTCCTGAAGCTGAAAATAAAAGCTCAGACATTAACAACTATAAATCTGGGATCCAATTACTGTAACAAACTAGGTAAAACACTCTCTTCCTACATATACTATTACCTTAAATCTCTTATCCTTCAGTTTTTAAATCCTGAGCAAGTAATTATATGCCTTCATGTAAAGTAAAACTTTTCAAGCCAATCATCCTATACTCCATTAAGGTAAATCATTCATTCATTCATTCATTCATTCATTCATTCATTGTTCATGATCATCCATTGAAGGTCAAGGCTGGCTAGTAGAAGAAACACACATGGCAATAAATATTTATGACAGTATCTTATGGTACTTAGTAGTAAAAGTACAGTATTTAGATGACTCTTTTTGGACTTTTATCCTTTCCAGCCAGCTGGATGTACTATACAACAGTGAGGCAACAATGTAATGATTAGGGAATTACATCATGAAAGATACAAGAATAAGTACCACATGGACAACAGTGTGGTGACTGCTGAGGCCCAAGAGTATGAAGAGACTAAACGGTAATGGAAAAAAATATATAATAAAGATTTAAAAAAAGATGTTAAAGCCAAAAAAAACAAAAACAACAAAAGAGAACAAAAACCCCACAAAACCCCAAGAGTAGAGAGCCAGTAGAAATGAGGCTCTGATACATGATACAATATGGATGAACCTTGAAAATTTATGCTCAGTAAAAAATAACAAAAAGTTTGACCACATATTGCATGATTCCAAGTATATGAACATCCAGAGTAGGTATATGTATAAAGACAGGAAGTAGATTAGTGAATGTCAGGCCTGAGGGTGTGGGGTGGAATAAAGAAAGGAATGGGTAATAAATACTAATAGTTCTACGATTTGTGGGCTGATGAAATGTTCTAAAATTAGACTGTGGTAATAGCTTTAACATTCTGTAAACTAAAAATCCACTAACTTTTGTATTTTAACGAGTGAAGTTTATGGTATGTGACTTTTATCTCAAAGCTGTTACAAAAAAAAAAAAAGTGGGGATGATATTTATCTCATTAGACAAACCATCCCCCGCCCCCCACCAGTTATTTAGTTACACATACTGACACAGTGGTTTTACAACTGAGCTCCAGTCTTAGGAAAAATGAATGAGAATCAAGATCTCATCTGAGTAAAAATTGTATGGTTACAATTTGAAACCATGACAGGTTTCCCTCAACAACTCCCCAATGAGGCTGTTCAGCAACACAAACGAAAACATTCCAATATATGGTTAAGGCCAAAATGCTACATCAACCAAAATTCTACTGCATTCCAGTGGAATTCTTTTTTTTTTTTTTTTTTTTTTAAAGATTTTATTTATTTATTTCTTGAGAAAGAGAGGGAGAGAAACATCAATGTGTGGTTGCCTCTCACATGCTCCCAACTGGGGATCGAACCAGCAACCCTTTGGTTTGCAGACTGACACTCAAATTCCAGTGGAATTCTTTATTATGGTTACTATTACAAAACATTTCAAAGTACACATTATAGGCACAATATAGAGAACAAGGAATTGACCTCAAGAACAAGGAATGTGAACCAGGATCCCTACATCACTAAAGTTTCAAAACTATAGATTTTATATCTATAAAAGACTGGACTAATGTAGGCACAGCCTCAACCAGTGATATGCATCAAAATCACTCATGGAGCATTCTCAAAACAAGCTGGGCTTTCCTCCTTAGTGAAGGAGCTACTCTTCTGAGTGTTTTTTCAGAAGCTCTATAGGCAATTCTTATGTTCTTATTCTTAAGAACCTGTGATGATAGTTCCTCAAGGAACTATTTCTAGAAACTTTTTCTAGCTCTAAAAAGTTTCATTTGTGTAATATAATCGCTGTTACCACTAACACCACCACTGTCACCCAGAAAAATGCATCCTGGAAATGATAAAATTTTTAAAATAGTCTTACCATTTTTTGCAGCTCTTCAGCTCCTTCCTGAATTCTTTCACGATCATTGCTATCGACCACAAAAATAAGACCCTGGGGAAAAGTTGTTTAAATAAATTATGACACTTAAATTTAAAGGACACGCTAAATACGAAACACAAGTATAGGCAGCAAAACATTATCAAGAGGTAACTGTTGGGAAGAAAATGTCCTATTAATATAAAAAAATAGAAAAAGAAATGGGCTCTAAATACTAAAAACCAATTTGAGCACTGTTTTTTACTTCAACGTTTGAAAGGTTATTTTATTTGCTTACTTATTTTTGAAACATTATTTTAAAGCAAAGAAATCTTACTTTTAACCAACTGATCACTTTTCTCAACTGCACTAAGAATAAATTTTACCCCATCTCCCTCCTTCCCTATGCCCTTGCATGTTTAAGTGCAGGTGAGTTTAAGTAAAAAAATAGCCACAAGTGGGGACGAAAGGAAAATAATAAGAAAAATTCATCAATTTACTAACTTATTTAAAGGTGTGCACGAATTGTTTAAAAAAAGGGGGGGGGGGACGCACTACAGCAGGTTTTATATACTTCATCAGGAAAAGTTACCCTTTCTCCAGAATGTTGCCTGCCAACTCAATGAGCATAAGGAAGTCTTCAGCAAAATATATCAAGGAAAACTTATGGTTGACTTTATCAAACAAGAAATTCTTAAAAAAAGGAAGGTAGTAATCATTCCTAAAGATATTCACAAATAATGGAATTCTATACTACAAAAGAAGTGGAGTTGGGGAGCAATTAGTTGAATAGACTTTTCTGAGAACATATTAAAATGGGAAAGTACAAAAAATTTTCAACTGGAGAGAAGGCAGATTAATTTTACAGCTTTATTAAAATCTATTCCTATTAATACTAGTGATTACATTGAATGTTCTCCCCACAATCCTCACTACAGAGTATTTATGATCATTTGTCACTTTCATCACAAAATGTCTTGTGTTATTATTTATATAAGTAGCCAGATGAAATCCACCAAGGGCAAAGAGCTATATACATCATTTTATATTTACCCCTCAGTACTACACTGAGTTTGCTGGTGTACCTAATACTTATTTAAGACTACAGTCATTAAATGACATATCATTTTGATATAGCAACTTTCAAATCTACTTCCTTTATCTGAAAACCATCATTTCAAACATCCTAATCTTTGAAGACACTTTTGGCACTATGAGAGCCAATATGGCATAGTAAAAAATACCCAAATTTAAATCTCAGCACTACTTATTAGTTATACAAATTACCTAATCCCTACTCATGCTTCCTCTTCTATAAAACAATACCACCAACTTTATGAGCCTTTTAAAAATTAAAATATAAAAGTATAAAAATATCTAGTATCATGCTTGGCTTATCACGGGCATTTATTTACTTACATGTTGGCTCCTCCTTTCTTCCTATTCCCAAAGCTATTCCATTTTAGAATCTACCTCTCTAGAAGAGTAAATGCCACTAAAAGGGATCTAATTTTTTCTGTATTAAGAACCCATTTTTATTCTCTTTTAAGTAACACTATCAGTCCCAAAATAATGTTATTGAGAAAAAGAATTATTTTAAGAATAAATTCTAAGTTACTCACTTCCTTGGACTGCTTAGAACCAAGAGTGTAGAAAAGCTAGGATTCTAAAGATAAGCTTGGCTATGCTGAGAAAAGATTACTTAAATGGTCAAAAATTTACTTAATTATTTGTAACAAAATAATTGGAATTATCTAGTGAGGAAAGAGGAATTTACTATAATAAACACTGTCCTGGTGTGTTAACACAAGTTAGAAGCATGGTTAAATGGCATTAGTTTCTTTTAAATTATATAGCTACAAGAGCTGGTCAGGAATGCTGGAAAGCTAATTGTAAGAGCTTAGCTGTGATTAGAAGTCCCTAGGAAGAAGTACTGGGACTTTTGATTTAAGGTGACCCAAAGAGGCCAGGAATGGGTCTAATCTCAGTTAAGATCTCAAAGTAAATTACAAAATATTCTAAAAAAACCCTAGGGATAAGACTAGGCTAACCCTTGGTTAAAAATTATAAGGGTTGGGATTAACAAAGTTCTACTTCACAACTAATTTTACTTCAAAAGCTTTTTCCCTAAGTGAAATACCTATAACTTCAGTTTTTTCTATGACTTACTTTAAAATAATCCAAAAGTTGAAGTACATTTAATTAGAGAGGAGTACTGAATAAATACTACTGGCCATATCCTAATTATTGAAGTTAAGTAATAGCTATGTGGGAATTTATTATGTTCTTCTCTCTTCTTTTGGGTTGTTTGAAAATTTCCAGAACAGTTTTTTAAAGCATGTGACTCGTATCAAAATATCTTTTCTAACCACATCTATGCTAATGAATAGAAATATTCTAAAACCAAGCCACTTATTTAATACGACATACTACTTAAACCAGGTTGCTTTCAGCCACTCATCTAGGGCATTCACTGCCACCTGGTGGTGACAAGGTACCTCATTTGTATGCCATGTTGTGTTAGAGACCAAGAATGACTAACATCTGCAAATCTTAAACATATTAAGTGCTTGTTAACATCACATTATTTTGGAAAACAAAACTGAGTAGGAAGCAGGTTAAACAGAAATGCAGAACAAGAACTGACTCTCCAGTCTTAGGTAAGTCATTCCAACTTTCAGTTTCCTTATATGTAAGAGTAAGACTAGAGAGGTGGTTCTCAAGAGGGAACAATTTTGTCCCCAGGGGATATTTTGCAGCATGTGGAGACATTCTGGGTTGTTGCACTGGGTTAGGGGGAAGGAGGGTGTTGTTACTGTTACCTAGTGGGTAGAAGCCAGGAATGCCCAAAATGTCAATAGTGCTACTATTAAAAATCTCTGTGATAGCACTTGTTCCTCGCTCAAAATAAGGTCCCCAAACCAGCAGTACCAGCACCACTCACTGAGGACCTTGCTAGAAATCTCAGGCCTTACTCAGCCAGGCCCTAGTGAACTGATATGTATTTTAACAAATACTCAGGTACTTAATATGCACAATAAAATTTGAGAAGTACTACTAATGCCTAGTTTATATTCCCAGAGATTCTGATTCAAGTGCTCTGGGGTTATGATTAGGACTTTGCGACTGTGAAAGCTGCCCAAATGATTCTAAAGTATAGCCAACTCGAGAACTTCTGCTCTAATGTCTCCTCCATGTCAATATTATATATACTACATGGTAATATAAAAGTATCTTACAAATCAATTGAGCAGATCTACCGTAACATATTTTTGTAAAGTATTTTAATAAAGTAACAATTAACTGGGATTAAAAAAAGGACTACTTTACATTCATAAAAAACTATGACAGAAAGTTAAACAGACCATATTTTCTAAACTAATAATAAAACCAACAGAACTATTGATGAGACATCTAACTCAATCCTGAAAACAACCCTCCACTTTAAAACATTACTATGATAGCTATGTCACTCTTCCATTGAATAACTTAGCCTTCAAAGGCTTGAGTGAGAGTCTACTGAAGAACACGAAGTAGTGATAAGAGGCATTCCAACTCATATAGTAAACACCAACAGCTAGTTAAATATTAGACATCAACATAAACTCTAGACCATGAAACCTATAAAAGAAAAGTTATTAGAAATGTATACCATTCCTTACCTGGGTATTCTGGAAGTAATGCCTCCAGAGAGGCCTTATTTTATCTTGACCACCAACATCCCATACTGTGAAACAAATGTTCTTATATTCTACTGTTTCCACATTAAAACCTACAAAGAAAAACACAAAAGACTGTTGTGCATGATATCATTAAGAAAATAAATCCCTTTATTGTGGAATTATGACAGAACTGCTTCTTAAAAGTCCCACTAGATAATGGACAAACTTAAAAAACTAGGATTTATAATGATGAACACATAACAGTGTACATTTGTCTAAACCCACAGAATGTACAACAAAAGTGAACCCTAAGATAAACTACAGACTTTTGGTGATTATGATATAAAAAAGGAGGTTCATCAATTTTATTTAACAGTTGTACCACTCCAGTGAATGATGTTGACAATAGGGGAAGGTATGGACGTATCGGGGCATGGGATAATTTGGGAAACATCCCCATTTTTCTGTGACCCTAAAACTGTTCTAAAAACATAAAGACTTTAAAAAACAAGGCAGTTTCAAAATTAAACATTATTCTATTTCACTTTATAATAATCATCTGTAAACTTTCTTACCAATGGTAGGAATGGTGGTGACTATCTCCCCTAACTTCAGTTTATACAGAATGGTCGTCTTGCCAGCAGCATCCAATCCAACTAGAAAAAGACATCACGGATTTTAAATCTAGACCAAAGCGATACACTAAAATGTACTTTTACAACAAATACATAGTTTGAAAGCTAAAGGTGACTGGTTAAGGCATAAATGAGTTAGAAATAAAATTCTCATTTCTGACTTCCAAAGGCAACATTTTCTACAGAAAGTTTTCATTTCACTTTATAGACCTAAAGAGATTGCATGTAGTGAAAAGAATAGTATCTGACTGACTCAGGCTTTAATCTCTAGATTTGCTTTGCCACAAACTCATCAAGTGCCTTTAAACAAGTCACTTTAGGAAACTGAGGCCAGAAGAATTAGTTATAAAGTAAGGGGACTGGATCAGATAACCTATGATCTCTTCCAATTCAAGTATGTATTAATTTTATGACCTACAAACATTAAAAAAGAAAACTAAAAGTGAATCAGAGAACACATTAAGAACAAGAAAATAAAGAATTAACTTTAAGATTAGTAAACTCAATACTATGCTCTAGTCTCCATACATGATAAAGGAAAATGAGGCCAATTTTACTGTTATTTAAAGTTCAACATTACATGTGCAAAAATAAGAAAAGACTAGTTAATCTGGGTTGCAAAAATGAACCCATCATATTCATGTCCAAAACAATGTCTAAATTCTTAAAATGCTTCCTCTTGAGACTATACAAGGGTTGAAGAATGTGCTTATTTCTGAAAAAAATCCACACTAGAATAAGAGGATATAGTACTTACTACAGAGACAGTGAAAAGTAAATTAAGTGCTTATTTTCATTATGAATCTCTCATGATCTGCGCACTCTCCGTTGTTTGCTGAAGCCTTCATAAATTGAAGGTCCATATCTAATATTCTCGTTGAATATACCATTGTTGTAAGGACATCACATCTGGCTACCTGGATTTCTACTACCACAGATTTTAGAATTCGAATGAGTATTGATTTAAGCAAGGACGCTTTTTAGGTATTGAACTCAAAGCAAGACTTGGCGCATAAAACAATGCTATTAAGTTTTCAGAGAAAACCAGAAATCATCTCACTTACCTAATTTACATTTCTGTGCAAGTTTAATTTTTATGAGTTACTTCAAAACAGAAATAAAGGCTACAGACAATTCACTCATTCCACACAACAACCCCTTCTCCTCTGTTCCTTATAAAAGATAGCTTTTGAGACCTCTCTGTAAACTTGGGAATCTTATACCTTCTTATGCTGGTGTCCTCTAATCAAAAGTTGTCTCCACTTCTTCATAATGGGATTCAGGTTTATTCTTTCTAAAATACTATTACATACATACTAGACAGTGAGACCCCACTCTCAGACCTCACTCATGGACATAAGAAAATCCAACTGTTAGCAGGAAGTGTTTTGTTTGAAAATGGAACATTACCAAAAAGATCAGAAAACATAATCCTAAAAATTACACAAAGAAACAGAAGTAGCTACCTTAAAGTTTGGCATCTTCAGTAAAAATAGAGAAAATGGAATAACATATGATCTTTTCATTGTTCAAAAAAGCTGTCTTTTGAATTTAAATCCTCCTCAGGTGATTTTAATCAAATTTTAAAATAAAGCAAAATTCCCCTTTAACTAAGTACAAATACAATTAAGTCCAAGTCAGAAGAATTGAAATTGAGATGTCAATTAAAAAACATTTGAGTTATTGAGTTAGAGAACTATGGCACATGCCAGTCCTCACTGGGGTCCAAATGGACATCATACTACTATTTAAAAACAATGTATATCCAAAAATATTGACAAGGAATGGAAGAAAACAAGGAAAAATTATGATTATGTAACTATTTTAAGTTATTGTAATCCAATATTCCTTTTAATAAAAGTTTTATACCTGTTTGTATGCATAATTAATAATATTCTACATCCATATTTAGATCTTTTTTTGTAACACAATAAACTACATGTTATTTTCATTAAACAAGAACAATTTCCCAAGCAGATTTCCTTTATTAAAATATTTAACTGGTTAGGTTCCTGATGCACCTGTCAGAAAAATGACTGCTTAAGAACCTTAAATATATTACATATATTTTTAAAAAGGCAGTATACAAAATAATGCAACCATGAAGTTTTTTAAGCATCCACGCATTATTTTTAAAGTAAAAAATAAGAATATTTGAATGGCTTGTAGCCACATAGAAGATTCTAAAATCACAAAGATATTTTTTGGCTCGCACCCCAAATGATAGTGCTATATATGTGAAAACCAGTAGTTTTTTTAAAAGGTATTTTCTATTGAAAGATGCAAACATTAATGTACACCACCACTTAAAACTCATTATATAGGTCTTTCTTTACTCAAAAACGTGTTGGCCTAACAATTTTGTGCTATTTTAGTAATTTCTTAAGTTTGTATTTCCTTAATGTTGCAATATTTGGCAATGAGACTTCTCTATAAAATGAAAACCATATAACCAATTCTCAACCAGTCAAGATAAAACTCTAATCTGTACGGTCCAGTTATGCCATCCTCCCTACCACCCCAATAAACAACTCACTGTGTTGAAAGATACACTGAAATTACTTGGTTCTTAACTAAACCTACACACTTTGACCAAAGTGTTAACACAAAATTACCCCCCAAAATCTTTACCAATCATTAAAAAGTAGGCCCACCAAACTATAGCATACTTATACTTAAAATGTAAGTATAATTTATACTTAAAACATAAGTATTCCTTATGTATAAAATATATAAAATACCTATAGATTAATTAAGCTAGATTCCAATTGTGTTAACTCAGAGGGAAAAAATGCAGAAAGGAAAAGGAATGGAGAGAAAAAAAGTATGTTTTCAGGTGCATAAGATTTCAGGTAATACTTTTCTTCACTTTTTCCCTTAACTTTCAAATTTTCTACCAGGAAGCTTGGAATACAACTTCATGGTAATTTAAAATTGAGCGTTTACTGTGTTCCAACCACATCACTAGGTGATTCTATACATTTTTACAATTTATTCTCCACAATAACCCTCCATTTTTCAGATGCAGCATTTGAGGTTCAGAAATGTCCCCAGAATCACAGGAATAATAGAGAACAGATATTCAAACCCTAGATTTTGTGGAGAAATTAAATCCCTCATATTGGTAGAAATATAAAATGGTGCAGCTGCTTTGGAAAACAGTTTGTCGGTTCCTCAAGATGTTAACCAACAATTCCACTCCTAGGTATTCATTTACCCAAGAAAATTAAAAACATATACCACCCACACAAAAACTAACAAATGTTCATAGCAGTATTATTCCTATTAGCCAAAAAAGTGGAAACACAGTTCCATTAACTGATGAATGGATAAACAAAATGTGGTGTGTGTGTGGACACACAACAAAATTATTGGTTAGCTAAAAAAAAGGAATAAAGTACCAATACATAATATAATATCAATAAATCTTTAAAACATGATGCTAAGTGAAAAACTAGACACTAAAGGTCACAGATTATGCAACTCCATTATACAAAATATTTTAAATAGACAAACCCATAGAAACATGACAGTTTATGGGTATGGGGTTTCTCTCTGGGCTGATGGAAATAGAATTAAGACAGTGATGGTTAAAAAACTTTGTGACTATACTAAAAACCACTGAACTGTATATTTTAAAGGGATGAATTTCAGGTTATGTGAATTCTAGCTCAATTTTTTTTAATTAAAAACAAAACAAACCAAATCCTAGTCTGATGCTAGAGCTCTCAAATAGTATTTATACACTGCCATCCTGCCTTCAGATTTTTCTGATGGACACACTCTATCTTAATATTTTATCTAGTTACTCAGAGGTCTGACCATCAGAGGATCCTCTCTGCCCTGCTCCCCCACCAAATAGTCACATACAAGGTCAAGGCAGAACTTTACTGGTATTAGAAATCTTTTAGAAAGCTACACTTTTACAGCTTTTCAACAGTCAGAAACTTGTAAATTCAGGGAGTAGAATTAGTAATTCCTCTACAGAATACCTTAGTGGTTTTCAGATATAAACAAAATGTGGGGAGTCATTTACCAAAATTACATCTTACCAGATCATACATAAAATAGCATAATGCAGGGCTACATGAGAGATGTAAGTTGAAAACTTTGAATTTAAGCTCAGTATTAGTCACAGGAGTAAAAAACACTACCATTGACAGATTTCTGTCAATATACAGTTTAAATTACTTTAAATCTGATATTGTTTTTAATTAGTTGACTACAAGCTATAACTTCAAACACCTTGTAAAATTACTTGAACTTTTGGGAGCAGGAGTAGGAATAAAATTTAAAACTTCTCGACAGTCATTTGGCAAACCAGACTTGGTAGCTAACAGCTATCATTTTAATTCTAATACTTCAATAGGGGTAGACATCTTAAGAGTGTCTATTATTTATGCTGTCAATCGTAAAGTTGGACAAAAATTTCTAAGAATTATCAAACTTCCAAATCACCTCTTCCTCTATCCATCATATGGTTATACTTCATTTCATAAGTTACCATAAAAGTCATCCTTGAGGCTGCAGTGCTTTTAATCAAGGAAACGTGATTATCCTGAAATTATAATGCAAAACAAGAATATTTAACCTGAGCAGTAAAACATTTAACAGCCCTGGCTGGTGTGGCTCAGTGGACTGAGCTCCGGCCTGTGAACCAAAAGGTTGCCAGTTCAATTCCCAGTCAGGGCACATGCCTGGGTTGTGGGCCAGGGCAGGGGGCAGAGAGAGGCAACCACACATTGATGTTTCTCTCTCTCTTTCTCCTTCCTTTCCCCTCTCTCTAAAAATAAGTAAAAATCTAAAAACAACAACAACACATTTAACATAAAATGAGTAATTCCAGACCATGACTTCTATCCCCTGCACAAATGCAAAGTTAAATACTTTTCTTCTTCCATTTTCTTTCATCATTTTTGGAGATTAGGGGAAGAAATGCTCCCCTATTATATACCAAAAACAGAAAAGTGCTTACAGTGTAATTCTACCTTTCTTCTTTTAGCCATCATGAAGACTATGGAAATGAAAACCAGCAATTCATTTCTAATAATCTTCAGTGAAAGGACCAATCATACTACATTTCCAGGAACGCAAGAACATACTAGTTAATCTCTTTAAGGAACAGTATGAAAATTCATTTATCACAGTCTAAAGTCCACCCATTAACTTCAGATCCTTTTTCAGACTGCTGTTTTTCAGCGACTTTTACAGCCTAAATAATATGGCTGTCCCACTAAACTTTGTTGTCATAAATGAAATCTGAGAAACTCTCTGAAAAAAAAAATTTTTATTTACCTTTGTGAATATTTCATTAACAATTTTTCTATGAATTGTGAATTAGAATCTTAACAGGAAAATAAAAAAGAAAAATAACCAAATGTGTTTACCCTTTATCTTAATATTTCAGTAACAACTGTTCCATGAATTGCGAAGTTAGAATCTTAACAGGAAAAAAACAAAACAAAACAAAACAAAAGTCAAACGTGTTTACCCTTAATCTTAATACACCTTGAAATATTAGTTAACCTTGTTTAGGAAAACTTTCAATGGCAGCACTCGAAAATAAAACCTTTACCCCTTCCACTCTCTAGAAAACAAAACAGTGAACCAGCAAGTTTCAATTTTAGAGTTACAGGGCCACTTTTTAACATTACTTGTACCCACGGAGCTTAATTGTGATGCAGAGACCACTCAACAGTACCACGGGGGGGGGGGGGTTTGCTTACACCACCCAAATGACAAGCCCCTTCTCCCTCACCTAAGCAAAAAATGATCCTGAAAAGCAGTTTTTAAAAAGCTTATTTTCCCAATGAATTAAAAAAGAACACCTCTGCAATTATTAAAATGACTACCCTAAAATCAAGCGTCATAATGTTGTTACTTAAAATTCGTTACCAGCTTAAAAAAAATACTTCCTAAAAGTTTTTCTCATTATACCTAACCAGCTGAGCTAATAAAGTTACCGATAAAAAAATTTTGAAAACCAAAGACAGTAAACCAAATATATTTAGTTTTTGAGAGAGGCTAAAAGAAATATTCATGAAAAACTGTTTTCAGAGGTACTAACAAAGTAAAGAAAAAACTATGAAGCGAAATCCAGCGCGAAACAAAGTTTAGAGAAACGAGCGCTGATGACTCCAGGTTCTTCTGACTCTTGTGTGAACTGGGCCCGGACACTTCTTCCCGCGGTCGGCTCCGGGTTCTCGGCGACCGTACGTTCACATACCACATCAGTGTGCAGAGTGTGTATACGGGGCGGAAAGAAGGCTGGAGTCCTTCTGCCTTCCTCTCGACCGCTGCACACCCGGGGTACAGAAGAGCCAGAAGGCACTCTCAGAATGAGGCTCGTCAAAGTCTTCCGGCTCTGCGAGATCCGAGAGTTCGCTTCCCCCACATCTCCGCCCAATCTTGTTGAGCTTTTACCAACATCAAGAAGAGAAAGCCAAACTCAGGAAGAGAACACCTTGCCCAAGTCACTATTGGGGCCCTTGGACCGGTCTGGGAAGACCACTCATCCTTAACCCATTGTTCCCCCTTAAGAATTCCTCTCGACCCCCAACCGCCGCCCCTCCCCCACCACAGCGGAAAGAGGCATAAACAGGCCGGGAGGCCGCCGAACTGGGACTGGGGTGTTGGTCGCTCACTTACCCATCAAAATACGCATCTGCTTCTTGCCGAAGAGGCGAGAGAAGAGGGAGGAGATGGTGAGGCCCATGGCGGTAGTGGCACTTGCGATGGGCAGGAGCAGTAGGGGCTTGGAGCTTCCCCCGGCCTTTCCCTTTCCCGCTCCAGGCACACTGAGCGAAAAGGAAGGGGCTGAGGAAGAGAGCGGCAGGGGCGGCTCGCTAGCCGGCGTGTCGGACGAAGCTCCGGGACTGGAATAAGCGGGGCGCGGACCTGCAAGACAACTGGCTCGGCAGCTCCAGCTCTAGCGTTAAGGCTACGGCTATGCCACGTCACGCGGCAGCCTTGGCGACTCCGGCTGCGGCCCGGCCCCTCCAACGCGGACAGAAACGCGTCACCGCCAGCCCATCCCCCTGCGCTTCCGGTACTACCCGAGCCACTGCGCGTGCGTAGGAACGGAGTCGCTTGCTACGCCTACGTGCTTCTCTAGTCGCCGCCACCTCCGGGACGTGGCTCCAGGAACCCGGCCAGGTCAGTTAGCACTTGCGTACGAGGATAAAAAGTCCCACAATGCACCGTTCTGTTACTTCCAATCAGACTCTAGCCCAGACACTGCTGCCGGATAAGTGCGCCCCGGAGGTTATAATCCTTCCTTCCGGAAAGGTGAGCTGTGCATTGTGGGTTAAGCGGTAGTTATCTTTCGTCTATTCTGCCTTTCGGGCGTCTTCTAAAGCAACACGCATTGGAGGTTCCCCAACCCCACGAACGTACAGGTTGCACGCGCGGACCAGACTGTTGCCCTAGTGGAGGGTCGAAGACGGGCCTTGCTTTTTAAGGGGATAAGTAAAAGCCGATTAAGCAGGCGGACAGCCTAAGGCAACCAATGAAGAAGCTAGGCCTAGATGCTTCTAATCCCACGCGAGGTCGTCCTGAAGATCCCTAATCTTACGTCAACACGAGAGAATTCCGAGACATTTTCAAGCTTTTTAAGAGAAGCCAACGAGGAAGGCTTGCTCTTCGATCTTTTCTCGCCCAGAAGCAAGTAAGATTGATTCCTTATGTGGAGGAAGCGGGAAGCCTTCTCACTTTGAATATTTATGATCTTACTGTTTTTGTGATTACAAAATAAGGCATACACTTGTAAAAAATGTATGGGAAAGCAAGTTATAATTGTCGCCACTTCCCACATAGTTCTACAGTGTTACTACATTTTTGGATGCTCACCCACTCTAAAGATCTGTTTCAAGCTTAACTCCCTTAAAAAAATTTGTTGATTAAATGACTCCGGCTCAAAGGATAACTGCTCTTCACTTCTAATATTACTATTGACAACAATTCCTTTCTCCCACTTGTGTGAAAAACACCAAGAAGGCAGGACTCTAGTCCATTTTTATATTCCATTGTATTCCTTGGACTTGGCATACCATGAATTCAAATATGGTTGAACGACGGAGAGATGGCTGAATAATCTATGGTATAGCTATACTATGGAATACTGTCAGGAGTTAGAATGATGTAGAACTATAAATTCTAATGAAAAGAATGCCAAGATACAGTTAGTGGAAAAAGCCAAATAATGACACTGTACTATAAAGTTATATAAAAGTGTAGATTTTCCCAAGTGTGTGATAGTGGTTACCTGTTTAACCTGTGTGGAGAGAGGAGGAGTTGTTCCTGGGGAGTGAAGGAACCTGGTTTAGGAGTGGTAGTCAAAAAACAGCTTTATCTGTACTTTAAAAAATTGACTTTATTGAAATAAAATTTATATGCAGTAAAATTCAGCAGTTGTCAGAGTACATTTTGATAAATCTTAACAAATGTATATAGCCAATGCCACAATCATATCAATCATATCTATTACCCTAAAAAGTTCCTTTATACTCCCTTGTAATCATCCATACGTCCAGCCCCTGGCCCACCATTGATCTGCTGTCACTATAGCTTTGCCCTTTCCAAAATTTTGTATAAATGAAATCATATGGTATGTAGTATTTGGGTATGGCATCTTCCTCCTAGCATAATGACAGATTAATCCATGTTACATTGTTTATCAATAGTTCTTTTCTATTGCTGAGTAGTATTCTATTGTGTGGACATACCTTTTTTTTTTTTTATTCATTCACTAGTTGATAAACATTGGGTTGTCTAAAGTTATGGACTTTTATGAATAAAACTTTTTGAGTATTTTAGTACAGGTGTTTATGCATCTGTATAAATTTATTTTTACAAGATTAATTTATCCATGCATTATTTCCATAATGTGAAAAGTAATTTTTGAATTTGATGAATGAGTTAACCAATTTTTGATATTCTTCCAGGTTTTCCTCTCTGAAATACTAACATATCTACGCAAATGTTAATGGGGTTTTATAGTGTGAAGCAACTCCTTTTTCAATTTAATAACATACTGTGGACATTTAAAAGTATCAGTATTTACAGATTTAACTCATTCTTTTTAAGGGCTGTATTCCAATGTATGCATGTAAGATAATTTATTCAACTAATCTGACAAATTTTGAAACATGCATATTCTTTGATCCAAAAATTCCACTTCCAGGAATTTGTGGAAACAAAAATTCCCCTTAAGTTTGCTATGCAGTGTTCATTACAGCATTGTTTGTAATGGAGAAAACTGAAAACATCAATTTTTTAAAAAAATATTTATATCTCCCTTTGTTTCTTTCCCTCACTGATCACTAACCCAGGTATTCCAGTTTTTCTTTCACTTTGCTGCATTTTATAAATTCACAACGATAAATTAAGACAGAAATTAGACCCAATGCCAGGATAAAGATTCGATCTTTTTTCCTAATAGTGCCATCCTAGGTGTTCTGTAGTTGGTTGTTCCAATTGATGCACTCTGCAGGATGGGAATGAATAAGAAAAATCTGGCCCTGGCTTGTGTGACTGTGTGGATTGAGTGCCGGGTGGTGAACCGAAGGAATCACTGGTTCGATTCCTAATCAGGGCACGTGCCTGGGTTGCAGTCCAGGTCCCCCAGTTGAGGGAACACAAGAGGCAACCACACTGATGTTTCTCTCCCTCTCATTCTCCCTCACTTCCTCTCTCTAAAAATAAATCAATAAAATCTTTTTTAAAAAAGTCTGCAAAGTTTCAAAAAGATTAAGCAGTTTTGTATTGTTGAGTAAAGCTTCATCTGGTAGAACTACCCTTCAGAAACTGTCATTTCTCAGTAATGACTGGGCAGTCAAGAACAAAAACTTATTCAGGTGTGTAAGAGAAAGGTATTTTGTGTTCTATAGTGACTTTATCCTGCCTTTTTTTTTAATTTCCAAAAAATTAAATGTAATTAATTATACGTTTAAAGAATGCCAAGGAAATGCAAAGGGAAAGCAATTTGTTTTCTGCACTCATACTTTTAAACTGTTTCAGCAATATAATATAAATGTTTATTAATTTCTGGGTTGAAGCAAAGTAGTACATATTTAATTTTGTAATAACTTAGAGATTTTCCTAGAATTTAACTTAGATGCAATTAAATACTGTCTTCCTTGACAAGAACCTGCCTTTGTACTGGAGACACATGTAAAGAGTTGCTTAGCAGCTGATTAACTTAAAATTGCATTTTGGAAGCTTCCTAGAGAAAAAAAAATTTAGATAGAATTTTCTATCTATATATTTAATACATTCCCAATCAAAATCCAAGCAGGAATTTGTGCAGAAATTCATAAATTTCTGCTTCTTGAAAAGATACATGAAAATGAAAAAAGTCACAACTACATATATTAAAAGGAATTTGATACATAGAAAACTCTCCAAACATGACCTTTAGAACTCAAACAACTCAGTTTTTAAAATGAGCAAAAGACATTTTATTAACAGACATTTTTATCAAAACATTTATATACAATATTAAGCTCATGAAAAGATATTCAACATCACAGGTCATTAGGAAAATGCAAATTAAAATCCCAATGAGATAGCAATATAAGCCTATTAGAATGGCTAAAATTAAAAAGATTACCAATCAAGTGTCAGCTAGGATTTGCAGAAACTGAAACTCTTCTACACAGCTGGTAGAAACAAATTAGTACAATCACTTTGGAAAGTAGTTCGCCAGTTTCTTAAAAAGTTAAACATTTACCTACCATATGATCCAGCTACCGCACTCATATTACTTCTAAGAATTTACCCAAGAGATGAGGATACATATGGTCCATACAAAGACTTGTACACAAGTGTTCATAGTAGCTTTATTTGTAATAGCCAAAAACTAGAAGCAGTCCAGATGTCCACCAACAGGTGAATGGGTAAGAAATTTGTGTTATACTAAGCAATAAAAACAATGAACTATTGATACATGCAACATAAATGAATCTCAAAATCATTATGCTGAGTGAAAAAAGACTGCTCTCCCATTGATAGCAGCTCTTGTGCCACAGCCTCTCATTCCCTGAAAATCTACTCCATATCAAAGTTATCTCCACCACCCTCCTGGTCAGGAGCACTTCTCAGCTGCTGGGCCAGCCACTTTTGGCAGTAGTGCTGAAACAACCTGGGACATTGACAGATGAGAGCGAGCCTCATGAGCCTGGCAGCCTCATGTCCCCTGACCTCATTTATCCCTAACCATAATTACAAACCAATGCCATTTCAAAGGACAGTGACATAGCAGCCAAGTTCAGTGGGACTGAAGCTGCCATAATGGCTGGCTGGCTGGGGCTGGGATGGGAACTGTGTTTGGGAGCCTCATAATTGCTTGTGCCAGGAACTCTTCTCTGAAGCAACAGTTTTCCTATACCATTCTGGGCTTTGCCCTCTGAGGCCATAGGGCTTTTTTGCCTGATCATAGCCTTTTCCAACCTCTTTTCCATGTTAAGAAGCCCTTTCTGGCTGCCATAGTTCTCCTAAGTCTCATCTGCCCTATATGTTCCATTTCCTATACATCCTCAGGCAGCATAGGGAAAGCAGATGGCTCAGGATTTGACAAAGGGAAAGCAAATAAATACAGTATTAATAAGATGGGGGGAAATGTCAGATCAAAAAGAAAAAGTACTATATGATTCCATTTATGTAAAACTAGAAAATACAAACTATAGTGACAGAACACATATCAGTGGTTTTGCGGAGGAGGAAGGGAATGCAAAGGAGCAGTAGGGAATTTTGGTGGTGATGGTTTTATGGGTATTTTCAAATGTCAAAACTTACCAAATTGTGCACTTTAGGTGTGTTCAGTTGTGTGTTCAACAAAGCTGGTTTTTAAAAACACAAATTTCTAGATTCCAACTCTAACATTTATCCAATTCGTTAGATTAAAACCAATCATTTCAATAGTTCCCAACTGGTCTTAAAATGATATCCACTTAATAGTATGACAATTCTGGAATATAAAGTTACTACTTTTCAAAAGTATTTCAATCCATCTAGAAGGAATTCAAACTACAATGTATTCATACTGATTGTGTTAGCATAGGTAGTTAGGTATTGAGACAAAAGGGAGGAAGGCTGACTGGGCTTGACTGGGTAGGAGCCTGCAGTTTTGTACACTCCAGGGGATGGCATCTCTGACCCACTGAGGGACTGGTGTCCGTCTCTTCCCCCACATAGGGAGGGATATTCTCCCAGGCAGCAGCCAGCTCTCCAGTGCTGGGACCGGCAGAGGATAGGGATGGATTCCTTTGCTGGCTGCACAGTAGAAGCCAAGGTGGCAACCATAGAGGGGAGATCTCTAGCCTGGGGAAAGGATTGGATTGGATAAGGAACATGTAAACCCAGAGATCTAGGAAATGGACTGGTTTTGGGGAGGGCCGAGCACAAGCCCATGAAAGACTAGGAAAGAGATTGGTGAGTTTGAAAACCCAACGTAATACAATCAAAGCTTAACTAAGGCCTCCTTCTCTGTAACACGTGTTTGCTCATTCTCTCTCTGTAGCAGTAACGCTGGCTTAACAGCTGTGCAGGCCAGCACCGTGTGGACCCAAGTGGAGGCTTGAGTATGGCAACACAGATGGGAACAGAAACTAAACTAGATTAAACTTTGGCATAGACTGAACCAATAGCACAGAATTTCTGAACACTGGCCCTTTTTCTGGGCTTGATGAAGACAAGGCTGGACTTCTTCCACAGCAGATGAACAGAGATGAGACACTGGGAACCTGGGGGCAGTCTTTTATTTCTAACCCAATCAATCTTACCTACACCTCATCCTCTCATGCATGCGTCCATGGAAATGCTTTTCTGGCAATGCCATGGAAGGACCCCATTTCCACTGGTAACAGTTTCTATGAAAATACATGAGGGACAGGAAGTAAAATGAAGGATCCATGAAGTTTAGCTTTCTAATGGCTAAGTGGAAATGACAGTATGATGACAAAAAGAATGGGAAGGCAATAATACTGAAGAACCCAAGCCTAGTGATGACACTAGTAAAACGCAACAAGATCTATGATTATTGGGTAACAATAATCTTAAGAGAAAGGCATTCAAGTAACAGTATGGAATTCAAGTAATGGGCAGCACAGAAAGGCTGGCATTCACAAGTGAAGGCGTTAACACTGGAAAATCGAATGTACAGAATTCTACTGCCATATTTTTCTCCCCTCAACATTTGTGCATCATGTGATAGGCAATCTATCTGCAAAATAAATGTCATAAACCTACTTCATTAAGCAGCCATCAACTTAAAACTTGCTTTTCTAAAAAAATTGGTTAAATTTTAAGTATCATGATTCTATATCTTATATCAAATAACATTATGTATTTCAAACAAGTTTAATTAGAAAAATATTCTAGATGCTGTCTTATTAACATTTTAATTTGTACAATAAATACTACAATTCAACCAAGTTGTAGATGGCATGTAAGTATTATATCTTAGAAATGTGAAGGGATATCAAATTATTCATGATAATTTAGTCATTATTGAGTTAATATATTTTGTTTAATAAATAACATTTATCCATAATTAGGAGAAGTGTTTTGTCTTCCTTAACTATCTGTTTTTAGAGGACTAATATCTGAAAGTTAGTAAAATTCATGTGTATAAAAACAAATGAATTATGAGCAAGTGAAAACAAAAGGACAATTTTTAATGGCATCACTTTTTAATGTACTGAAATATTTTATAACATCCTTTGAAATATATTACCCAGTAACGTAAAAAAAGGACTAACAGCCAACATATTTTATTATTAATAAACAAATTAAAATCCAGAGAACAGTATCATATACTTGCTACTTACAGAAATGAAGAGGAAGAAATAAAAGTAATTTGAGATTTAAAGTTAAAAAAAGAAAAAGTAGTAAACAAAAGACAATCTAACAATACCTGGATTATTAAGCTAAAAAATTTTGATCAGGACATTTAATAATCAATACATTGCTAAGAAGAAGGTGAGATCATTTAGTTGATCTGTCGTTCATCAAAGTGGATTATTCACCTGTTTATCATGTAGTAAATAGAAGAAGGTTTTCATGTGAATTAAAAAAACAAGTTAGGCAGTAAAAGGAATCTCATAATGCACACATAATTTACTGTGCATTTGTTCAAGCATTCCAACCTTACTCAGAAATAACACAAGGGAAGATGGCAACAAGGTAGGAGGGAGCATATTCCACTTCCTCTACACACGGGAGAAAAACCTAGCAGATCTAGAGGAACAGAGCAAAATGCCAACAGTACCCCAGTATATGTGAAGATAGGAGACCAAAAATTGTAGCAGACATTGAAAAACCAGATGGTAAGGAGAGTGCCTCAGGACAGTAAGGTCCCTGGGACCACAGTGGCTGCAGCCTCAGGTGTGGCACCCGCCCAGGCTTCCACAGGGTTCTTGGGAGAGAGCCAGGTCAACAGCTCCCTCCCTGGCCAAACAAGGTTTGAGCAGCACCAGGAGAGACCTGGTTACTTGAAGTCCCAGAGAGGGGAATAAGGACTAAGTGGCAAACACACAGGGGCTGTGAGCACCCATGCAGTCTGTGGACACTGGCTGGGGAGAGTTGAGAGTTGGGCTGTGATGGGCCCTGACCTGAATAGTCCCTGGTCTGGCTGGAGAATTGGGCTGTATCAGAGGTCAGGCTGCTGTACAGAGTGGCAGGCTTGAGTAGAAGGAATTTCTCAAAAAGAAAAAGTGAAAAGAGAGATGCCATTTGGGGAATTCTCCTGCAGAAGCCACTCCAGCCTCCTCCTGACCCAGTCGGGCAGCGCTCCCAGGTGGCACTGAAGGCCCTGTGCACCTGCGCACCCCAATAGCCCTGGGAAGAGAGCACACCTGAACTTGAGGGACTGGGGGCACATGTGCCTGCAACCTGGGGAGAGTACACTCTGCACAAGGCCCCAAGACCACACCCCTAACCCTGGGGAGATTGGGCTCTGAGGAAGGCCTGGACCCCACACCCAAAACCCCAGGGCCTGATCCTGGGGAGAATGCTAGTCTGTCCAAGGCTGACTGATGATCAGAAAGGGAGAAAAGTAAAACCAATCACCCCTCAGTCTGCTGCAGCCAGCAAGACTGACAAAACTGGTTTTGCCAGTTTGAAACCAGCAAGAGGCTTTTTTTATAAGTAATTCTTTATTTTTTAATTTTTATTAGTTTTTATCTTTCAACTCCTTTTTCTTCTCTTTCATTCATTCTTGTTTTATTACCTCTTCCTTTCTTTCCAATTTTATCTCTTCTTCCCTCCTTCTTTTATTTTTTTAAATACCCACAAGTGAGACAAAAAAACCTGGAACTATGAAAAGACCAGAACTGGACCCAAAGAGGGGTGATCCCAACAGCTGCGACAGTGAGACAAATTTCACTTTGCTATTACAGAGAACCTGCAAGTTATTGCATATTTGTATTATTATTTTTCATTATTCTTAGATCTTTTATTTTAATAGTATTTTTGTATTCCTCCTCTTTCTGTCTTCTAGTTGTCTTTGCTTGGCTGGTTAAATTCTATCATTTGACAGGTTTCCTATTCTCTCTTTCTTAGCGTATTGATAATTTATTGTCCTTCACTTCACTTGTGTTTCATTAGCACGCTACTCAAAGTCCTATAGTCCCTATTCTTGTTATCCACGTCACATAGATTCTATCATATGATTGTTGCCCCATTATTATTGTAAATAATAGCTGTTCCATACAATTGTAAATACTACACAACACCCCTCCCAGATGTTACTCCCCTTCACGGTTTCCTGAACTCTATTACTGTGGTGGTTAACTCTATTTTCTCATGCACTACACCTATTTACTTTCCTTTCCTCTCACCTTACCTCAGAATCTGACCTCCCACAACCTCACTGCTTTTTAGACCCAACTCACAATCCTTCCCTCCACAACAAGAATCTTACCTTCTTCCCATCCTTTCTAAAAAGTGGCTTGCTGGAGCATAATATAACCAAAGACACTGAAATTGAGAACAGGCTGACAGTCACCAGAGGGGAGGGGAGAGGGAATTTCAGGGGAAAGGGGGAATGGTTTAGAGCAACAAGTATAAAGGACACGTGGACAAAAACTAGGGGGGTGGAAATGGGAGGGAGGTGGGGACGGCTGGGGCGGTGGGGTGCAATGGGAGTAAAAGACAGAAAACTGTACAAGAACACCAATTAAAGTAAAAATTAAAAAAAAATAAAAATTAGAAAAAGTGGCTTGTTGGGTGATATATCACAGTTAACACTATACATAGCAAAAGGATCTCCTATCTCTTCTCTACTGGCTGCTACTATAAATATAGAATACACTCTTGCTGTCTTAAACCATTTTGCCTTCCCCCTTCATGATCACAAAAAGGAGTAGGTGGAAGCTGTGGACACCAAGATACCGGCTAGAAGAGGAAACCCAACAACAAGGGAACCACCAACAGATAACAACAGAAGAAGGTGAAGGAGGGAGTGGAAGCCACACTAACTCAACCCAGGACCTATCTGGAAATACAACTAAATGGTGGACAAATTACTCAGAACAAACAACTGAACAAGAGCAAGAGAGAATCCTCAAAACCTAGTACACATGAAAGAACCAGATTCAACACAACCTGCCCACACCAGTGCAACAAAATACAAGAGGTGGTGGACAGAGTGACCCTCAGTTAACCCACCAAAGAAAGACCCAAAGATCCACCAAAGACCCAAAGACAAACACAGAGGTGGAGGGAAGGACTCACCAAAGAAAGACCCAAAGACAAACACAGCCAACTTAAATGACAGTTGAAGACCAGTGAGCACCAAAGATCAAGGAGATGGCACCACTGAATCTCACAGGTATTCCACCATAGAAGTTCACACCATAAACCCATGAGTCAGAACAGATAAATTTTAAGAAGCTGAGGCTAACAAGAAGAGTCCTACACGCCCTGGCTGGTGTAGCTCAGTGGATTGAGCGCGGGCCTGCGAACCAAAGGATCGCGGTTCGATTCCCAGTCAGGGCACATGCCTGGGTTGCCAGGCCAGTTCCCGGCAGGGGACATACAAGAGGCAACCGCACATTGATGTTTCTCTCCCTCTCTCCTTCCCTTCCCCTCTAAAGATAAAAAAAAAAAAAAAAAAAAAAAAAAAAAAAAATCTAAAAAAAAAAAAAAAGAAGAGTCCTACAAACAATGGGAAGACAAAAAAACAATCCCCAAATGAAAGGAAAAGAGGAAGCCTCAGAAAGAATGCTAAATGAAATACAGACAACTCAACTATCAGCTATTGAGTTAAAAAAAAAAAGTTATCAGGAAGCTCACAGAGAATTACCAGAAACTACAGGGAAACAACAATGAACTCACTGCAAACTATAGCAACATGAAAAAAGAAATAGAAATTATCAACAAGGGCCAAGAGGAAATGAAGAATACAATTTCTGAACTGGAGAACACAGTAGAAGGAATCAAAAGCAGAACTGATGAAGCAGAAGATTGGATCAATGAGCTGGAGGACAAAGTAGAAAAACAACACCCAGAAAGAGCAAGAAAAGGAAAAGAGGCTCAGAACAAATGGAGAGGGACTAAGGGAAATGCAAGACAATATGAAATGTAATAATATCCATATAATAGGGATACCAGAGGGAGATAAAGAGGGGCAAGGGATAGAAAACCTATTTGAAAACGTAATGATGGAAAACTTCCGTAATTTGATGAGAGAAAAAGTCACACAAATCCAGGAAACACAGAGAGACCCAATCAAGAGGAACCCAAAGAGGCCCACTTCAAGACACATAATAATTAAAATGGCAAAATTCCAAGACAAAGAGAGAATCTTAAAGGCAGCAACGGAGAAACAGGAAACATACAAGGGAGCGCTGATAAGGTTAGCAGCTGACTTCTCAATGGAAACGCTCCAAGCCTGAAGAGAATGGCAAGAAACATTCCAAGTAATGAGAACCAGTGGCCTGCAACCAAGACTACTTTACCCAGCAAGGATCTTAAGATAGAAGGCCAAATAAGGAGCTTCCCAGACAAAAGAAGTCTAAAAGAATACACCTCCTCCGAACCAGCTCTGCAAGAGATGCTAAAGGGACTGCTTTAAGGAAAGGAAGGAAAAGAGAGCGAGAGGAACACAGGTACAAAAATGGCAAGGAATAAGTACCTATCAATAATAACCTTAAATGTAAATGGATTAAATGCTCCAATCAAAAGACACAGAATAGCTGAAGGGATAAGAAATCATGACCCACACATATGTTGCCTACAAGAGACCCACCTCAGGACAAAAGACCTACACAGACTCAAAGTGAAGGGCTGGAAACAAATTTTCCAAGCAAACAGACATGAAGAAAAAAGCTGGAGTAACAATACTCATATCAGACAAAATAGACTTCAAAAAAAGGGCCATAAAGTGAGTCCCAGAAGGTCACTTCATAATACTCAAGGAAAAAATCCACCAAGAAGACATAAATATTGTAAATATATATGCACCCAACATAGGAGTACCCAAATACATAAAGAAAATCTTAGACGACTTTAAGAAACATATTGACAGCAACACAATTATTGTAGGGGATTTTAACACCCCACTGTCAAAAACGGACAGATCTTCCAAACAAAATATCAACAAAGATATTGTGGCACTGAACAATGCCCTAGATGAAATAGACTTAACTGATATATATAGAGCTCTTCATCCCAAAGAAGCTAAATACACATTCTTTTCAAATGCACAGGGAACATTTTCAAAGATAGACTACATGATAGCACACAAAACAAGCCTCAACAAATTCAAGAAAACTGAAATCATACCAAACATTTTCTCCAACCACAAGGGACTGAAACTAGAAACCAACCCCAACGGAAAAAAACCAAAACACTCAAACTCATGGAGATTGAACAGCATACTATTAAACAATGAATGGGTCAAGAATGAAATTAGGGAAGAAATTGAAAAGTTTCTGGAAACAAAAAAAAAAATGAACTCAAAACAACCCAAAACTTATGGGACACAGCAAAGGCAGTTCTGACAGGGAAGTTCATAGCAATACAGGCCTACCTAAAAAAGATAGAAACATTTCAAACAAACAACCTAACCTTACGCCTACAAGAACTCAAGGAACAACAACAAAGACAGCCCAGAGCAAGTAGAAGGAAGGAAATAACCAAGATCAGAGCAGAATTAAATGACATAGAGACTAAGAGCACAATTGCAAGGATCAATGAATCCAGGAGCTGGTTCTTTGAAAAGATGAACAAAATTGATAAGCCTTTAAGCAGGCTCATCAAGAAAAAAAGAGAGAGGACCCAAATAAACACAATCAAAAATGAAAGAGGAGAAATTCCAACTGATACCACAGAAATACAAAGGATTGTAAGAAACTACTATGAAGAACTGTATGCCAAGAAATTTGAAAACCTAGGTGAAATGGACAAGTTTCTAGAAAAATATAATCTTCCAAAACTCAATGAAGAAGCAGAAAACCTGAACAGACCAATAACAGCAAAGGAAATTGAAGCAGTAATCAAAAAACTCCTGACACCCAAAATCCCTGGACTGGATGGTTTCACAGAATTCTACAAAGCACTTCAGGAAGAGCTACCCCTATCCTTCACAGACTATTCCAAAAAACCCAAAACTATAGAAGACTCCCAAAGTCTTTTCATGAAGCCAGCATCACCCTCATCCCAAAACCAGATGAAGACACAACAAACAAAGAAAACTTCAGGCCAATATCGCTGATGAACATAGACACGAAAATCCTCAACAAAATATTGGCAAATCACATCCAGCAATACATTATAAAGATCATACACCATGACCAAGTGGGATTCATCCCAGGGATGCAAGGATGGTTCAACATTCACAAATCAGTAAATGTAATACATCACATAAACAAAAGCAAAGACAAAAATCACATGATCGTATCAATAGATGTGGAAAAAGCATTTGATAAGGTACAGCACCCATTCATAATAAAAACACTCAGCAAAGTGGGAATGGAGGGAGCATTCCTCAACATAATAAAGGTCTTACATGAGAGACCTACAGCCAACCTCATACTCAATGGGCAAAAACTAAAATCTTTTCAAATAAGATCAGGAACAGGACAAGGTTGTCCACTTTCACCACTTCTATTCAACATAGTATTGGAAGTTTTAGCCACAGCAATCAGACAAGAAAAGGAAATAAAAGGTATCCAACTCGGAAAGGAGGAAACAAAACTATCATTGTTTGCAGATGACATGATAGTGTACCTAGAAAATCCTATAGATTCCTCCAAAAAACTGCTGGAACTAGTAAATGAATTTGGCAAAGCAGTGGGATACAAAGTCAATATCCAGAAATCAAAGGTATTTGTGTATACCAACAATGAAACAGCAGAAGCAGGAATCAGGAAAAAAAAATTCATTTGATATAGCAACAAGAAAAATAATATAGCTAGGAATAAACCTAACCAAGGAGGTGAAAGATCTGTACTCAGAAAACTATACCACACTGAAGAAAGAAATTAAGGAAAACAAAAACAAATGGAAACATATACTGTGTTCATGGATCGGAAGAATTAAAATCATCAAAATGACCATACTACCTAAAGCAATTTTTAGATTCAATGCAATCTCTATTAAAATACCAATAGCATATTTCACAGACATAGAGCAACACTTCAAAAATTTATATGGAACCATAAACGACCCTGAATAGCTGCTGCAATTTTGAGAAAGAAGAGCACAGTAGGAGAGATCACAATACCTGATACCAAACTGTATTACAAGGCCATTGTCACCAAAACAGCTTGATACTGGCATAAAAACAGGCACATGGACCAATGGAATAGAAAGAGAGCCCAGAAATAAACCCAAGTCTCTACGGTCAATTACTATTTGACAAAAGGGGGCAGCAACATAAAATGGAGCAAAAACAGCCTCTTCAACAAGTGGTGTTGGGAGAACTGGACAGCTACGTGCAAAGAAATGAAACTTGAGCACCAACTTACACCATACACAAAAATAAATTCAAGGTGGATAAAAGATTTAAATATAAGCTGTGACACCATTAAAGTCCTAGAGGAGAACATAGGCAGGAAAATCTCAGATATTTCACGCAACAACATTTTAACTGATATGTCCCCTTGAGCAAGGGATATAAAGGAAAGAATAAACAAATAGGATCTTACCAAAATAAAAAGCTTCTGCACAGCTAAAGAAAACAGCATTAAAATAAAAAGAGAACCAATCGTATAGGAAAACATTTGCCAATGATACCTCAGACAAGGGTTTAATCTCCAAAATATATAAAGAAGTCACATGACTCCACTCTAAGAAGACAAGCAACCCAATTAAAAATGGGCAAAGGACTTGAACAGACACTTCTCCAAGGAGGACAGAAGGTCCAGAGACACATGAAAAGATGCTCAGCATCACTAGCCATCAGAGAGATGCAAATGAAAACCACAATGAGATACCACTTCACAGCGGTCAGAATGGCCATCATAAACAAAGCAAGTAACAAGTGTTGGAGAGGTTGTGGAGGAAAGGGGACCCTAGTGCACTGTTGGTGGGACTGCAGTCCAGTACAACTACAATGGAAAAAGGTATGGAATTTTCTAAGAAAACCAAAAATGGATCTGCCTTTTGACCCACTAATTCCACTGTTAGGATTATACCCTAAGAACCCTGAAACACCAATCCAAAAGAACCTATGCACCCCAATGTTCATAGCAGCACAATTTACAATAGCTAAGTGCTGGGAGTAATGTAGGTTCCCATCAGTAAATGAATGGATCAAAAAACCATGGTACATTTACACAATGGAATTCTATGCAGCAGAAAGAAAGAAAGGAGCTCCTACCCTTGCAACAGCATGGATGGAACTGGAAGGCATTATGCTAAGCAAAGTAAGCCAGGAGGTGAAAGACAAATACAGTATGATCTCACCTTTAACAGGAACCTGATCAACAAAACAAATAAACAAGCAAAATATAACCAAAGACACTGAAATAGAGAACAGGCTGACAGTAACCAGAGGGGAGAGGGGAGGAAATTTCAGGGGAAAAGGGTAAGGGTTTGCAGGAACAAGTAAAAAGGACATATAGATAAAACAAGGGTGGGGTGGAAATGGGAGGGAAGTGGAGAGGGCTGGCGGGGGAGTGGACTGGGATGGGAGTAAAAGCCAGAAAACTGTACTTGAACAACAACTGAAATTTAAAAAAAAAAGAAGTAAAAAAAAAAAAAAACGTATTCAAGATATTCAAGTGTTTTAAAATCAAAGGCCTTTAATTCAGTTTTCAGTAATGACCATAAATGCCTTCACAAAACCTCTTTTTCACTGAAAGAGAAGGCACTATGCATTACATAACACCCTGAAAGCAGTGATTTCTTCTGATGCTGGTGGAGATAAACATTAAATGGCAGGTTTTAGAGCTTAACAATGTATCCTAAAAAAAGGGGGGGGGAGGATGGGAGATGGGGACAACTCTGAAAATCACCCAAAAATTCAGTTACCAGTCTTTCTCAGGTTCCCAGTGCAATTTTAAATTATTTTTACAAGCAATTTGAAATTAATAGATAAACCAGGTTAAGTACGTTAGGGTTTTCAACATCTGTTAGGTTTTAGTTAAATATAGTAAACATAAAGATAACTATGATTTTTAACTGGCATTCTTTGATACTCATTAGCTATGCTAAATAAACTTGAAATGATACATCCTGTAGTGGTATAATTTAAAAGATCCTTGATATGACACTAATAACTTTTCAATTCTAGTCACAAAGTGCATATAAATTGTGAGATTATTAAAATATACCTTTTGAAAAATAATAAGATGACCATCTATACCTAAATTCCCAAAAAGATATGAAATGCTTTAGCAATTTAAAAGTAGTTGTCCCTTTTCCACAGGATAACTGTTTCACAAAATAACTCCTATGATCTGAGACAAATTATTTCTTTCAAATGCCATATTCTCTCTATGACTTTGAGGTATGCTTAAAGAGACTGTGTCCATTAAAAAAGGGCATATTTTGGGTTTAAGACCACAGTTACAAACACAAGGAGGCTTTCTTGAGTGAGGAGTTATAGTAAGAGAAAAGGACAGCTTCTGAAGCCATTTCTTTTACAAACACATACAACTAAATTTGGTTACATGAAGGGTAATTCAAGAAGCAGCTATTTACATATGTGCTAATGTGGTGTGTGCCTATTTTAAACAGTGGCTTCTGCAGGACACTCCTATTCAAACACAAACCAAACACCTTTGGTAGAGTGAACCAAACCACAATCTTCTATTTTTGGCAAGGTAGTGTAAACAAAAGAAAACAGAAACAACAAAAAAAGTAGCTATAACAGTGATTCAGGCAAAAGTTCCCATGTCAAACAACAGTAGGAAAAGTGTTTTGAGAAATATTAATTTTAGGGGGAAAAAACCCTACCAAACAAATAATGCTGAAAATCAACCTTATAATCACTCAAATGACTTTCACATAAAATGTTTATGAATGTCTTTAAAATAATAGTTCAGTTTAAAAAGTAGCCGATTATGAGGTTTATAATTAAATTTCTTTGAAAAACATCCAAGATAATTAACTTAAACAGGAACCAATTAATACAGGGTAGAATGAAATTTACTCTTCTATAATTAATATGAGATGCCTTCTTGCCTTTGGAGAAACTGATTAAGATTACATTTGAAAATGGTATAAAAAATAATGAGAGGCCCTGGACAGGTAGCTTAGCTGGTTAGGGCATTGTCCTGATACGACGCCAAGGTTGTGGGTTCAATCCCCAGTCAGGACACCAATGAATAAGCAACCTATAAGAAGCAACCAATGAATGCATCAATAAGTGGAACAACAAATGGATTTCTTTCTTTCTTTCTCTCAACAATAAAAAAAAAAGAAAGAAAGAAAACCTACATGACAATTGAAAAAAATACCATTCTGCTTGCTACTAATAAACATGATGAAAAGCAAAAGAAATACTGTTTTTTTAAGCAATTATTATGCAAAAGTATGCCTTACATAATTACATATCATAATCAAATTCAGAAGAAGCTTCAAGACTAGCACAGCTAGGTTTTGTGAAACATGTAGGACAACAGAAGGCACTACAAAAGCATTAATTACTTCTAACTACAGTCAGACGGTTTAGTCTTTTCCTTCTTCCTAAGAAGATAGCCAGTGTGAACATTATTTTTATATCCCCCTGAGTTTAACATGATTGGGCAAAACAGCACCAATTTAAAAAAATATCTGCAATGCCAGCACTGCAGTTTGGAATCACTTACACTGATGGCCCCACAGGTCTCTCATAAGAGCACTTTAGAACATGATTAAAAATATAGAAATGCCTTCGGATATCCATTTTTTAAAATAATGCACTAAAAAAGTCAGTACAGCCTTTCTACCCAGTAGCTAGGCTAGCATTTACGGCTCTTTCCCACTCTAGAAGATCTCCTTTGTGAGTCCAGTAGAAATGTCAGTATGCTTCATGATGCACACACAGTCCTTTCGGCTGGAAACTCCTGGCAGACATCATGTCATGCCTGTTTTGAGTAGTATGCCTTGTAGGTCCTCTGGCAATGCTAAGATAATTGCGTCTATGTGTGTCCGTAACTTTTCCACAGTTTCAGGTTTCACAGGTAAATGCTCTCGATCAGCCTGCAACTGCACAAGGAACATTTTAACACATTTAAATTATCCTCTGAGTCTGTATTAATACATTGTGTTTTCTAAATAAACATTTTAAATGGTCTAATGATTTGGAAACTTCAATCAGAATTACAGAAACTGTAAAAAAGGAAAGAACATGCCATTTAAACAATATATTATCTGAGCTCAATAAAAGACTTCTACGTAAACTGGTAATACTTAACACATACCATGTGGTATTAAATATAAGTGACATTGATTTTGTGGAGCTCATTAGACTCCATGCAAATACCTTTCAAATAATATGGCATCATTATGATCTGCTTACGTGACCAAGTATTTTCAGTCAGATATACCATCAATTGACCGATCTCAAGTCCTCTTATTTAAAAAGGTTACTTCTGATATATCATGGACTGTCCCCTGAAAAGTGAAGAAAATATCTGCACAGATCTTTGGCTGTTTTGGCTACATACCAGCTTACTTTTCAGCTTCAATACAAGGTCCACTGTTTCTACTTCTGTGTGTTTCTGGGTCCAGAGAAGTAAATCCTAGAAGAATAAACAAATCCTAAATCATTTAAGTATCAAAATCATTTTCAAATCATTCTATTTCAATAAATAAAACTACTGAGAAGGACAGGAAGGAAAAAGAGAATAGGTTATTTAACCCAGATAATGGCATGACAGTACAAAAATAATTCTATATGTAATAGTCTAACAACATTAATTAGATAATTTTCAACATTAGCCAGGACACTGTCGAATATTTGGCAGTAAAATAAAACTTAAGAACTTCTTTTCTGAGGTAGCACTTTTAGACTGATCACAAAAAACAATACTGCAACTTAAAATACAATACTCACCCCTACCCCACTAAAGTAGTGAGTACTCAAATTTATAAGAACATTGACTAACAAAAGAAGATAACTGTGGACATAAATTTAACACTGAATGTAAACTTGGCATCTTCACATAAGCTCTTCTTGGACTTATCTGTGATTGTCTTCATCATATTCCTTCTCTTAAAACCACAATCACAATGAGTTTGTGATAGAAAGTAGACACTGAGGCTAGCCCAGCTCAAGGCAAATACAAATGAAAATGAGAATGTCCTTTATATTTTCACTTAATTTAAAATAGTCTGGTAACATATTATAGAATATAAAAAGTCAGTCCAAACACAGGAAAAAAACTATTAGTAGCAACTGGAAGAGGTTAATAAGGCATGCTGGAAAAAATCTGGAGTTATACTGCTTGAATTTGAATCCTGACTCCATCCACTGGTATGTTGGAAAATATTTAACAACCAGAAAAGTCCCTGGTTTGTACCATTTGCCAATTTCTGTGGTGTGATATTCCCACTATAGCCGATTTCAAACTACTAACCTGAGATCACTGAATGCTGAGTGGGGAAGAGATGTACAGTCAGCTCTTATGAGCCGAGTGAAGTGGACTCTAGCTCACTGCCGGCTCCCTTACTTAGCAGTGATATGATCTGAAGCAAGTAACTTAACTTATAATCCTCAGATGTCCCATAATGCAGATCGTAATACACCTACTTCAATGAAATGTTGTGAAAATTAAAAGACATTATCCACATAGAACGCCTACACAGTCCTTGGCATACAGCACCTGATCTAGAAAAGCAATTACTATTTATAAAGTAGTAGATATGGATAGCCTCCCAGCCTCTAAGGATAACTATCTTTTCTTTTTATAGTTGTTAATATCACACAAATATGCTGTGCTCTAACCTCTTCACAAAGAGCTTCTAGATGGAGCGCCTCCAATTTCTGGGTCATTTCCTTCCGCCGGGTCTTGAACCAACCATCAAAATTTGGGGATTTTAGAAAATGCCTATAAAAATAAATTTTAAAATGGCAAAGTATGATTATTATTTACTTCCTCTCCTTAATGTCTTTCCTAATACTGAAGAACCATGTGAAACAATGGAATTTTGAATAAAAATACAAGTCCAGTTTTTGTTTTTGGTTTTTTAAAAAAATAAAGCTCTAAAGATGGGTGAAAAACAATATAAAGAGGACTAACCGGTAAAGTCCAATCCAATCGCCTTTTATTCTAGAGGTCAACTGAGGTCCTGTTTTCTCAAGTGTTTTCATAAATTCTTCTGGAAAGAATGGTCTTAATTGGGGTGGACTCTAAAAAAAAAGGACATATATGTTCACAAATTATTACAGTTAGAGGACTCAAACAGAAATTTAATTGAATATATTTATACCTTCCATGGAGAAATACATTTCTGCAAAGGCATCAAGCTTGCCACATATCTTTCCTAAAAACAAGAAAATAAAGTTAATTAAGTTAGGTGTTCTTACTCAGAGTCTTCCAAAACACTTAAATAGACCTACTTAAAGGAAATGGGTTTCCAAGTTTTTTATCATATGGTCTTTCAATGGACATCAACAACACTATCACTCTTCACAATGATAAAGCTAAGTTCAGAATGAATTAAGAAGACTTTCAATAAAAATGTAACTATATCTTGGCTAACCCAAATGAATACACATTCTTAAAGATAATAATTAACTATACTGAATAACTATGTTCCAGAAAATACACTCAACATTTAAAATGTATAATCTCTTTTAATCCATCCTACGTGGCAGGTATTTTGGGGGACCTAAGGTTTCAAAAGGCTAAGTACCCTGCCCAAGGTCATACAGTTTAAACTTGAATTGAGGTCTACCTGACTTCAGCCCATGCTCTTAAGGGCTACAGAAAAGTTCGTTTATGTAAACAAATTTCAATGGAATAAAACAAACTGACATCCACAGACCAAAAAAGAGTGTTTCTTCCAAAAATATAATAGCAAAGGTCTCCAGGTTAGCCCCACATAGTATTCACAGATAGATTACTTTACATTGATAACTACATGGAATCTCTCTCTGATCCAGTCCACACACTAGGACATCATGGTACTGCCTGATTCCGTGAGGCTTTACTTTGTATTTTTAATGATTTCCAATGAATTTCATGGAATAACCACATCATTCAATTATTTATTCCATAAACACTGAGTGCTACCATATACCAAACTAAGAAAAAGATAATAGATAAGACCCCTGTCATCATGGAGCTACAGTTATGATATCAAATTGTGCTCAAGAAAATAAAATCAGAGAAAGAGGCTACAGGATAACCTATTAAGGTGCAAAATGCAACAAATACATAACATTTTACTGCAGTTATTTCATTTAAGATATTCACAACAACCTGAAAGGTATTTAGGAAAAAGTGGAATTAGCTACATTTTACAGATAAAGAAATTGAGGGTGAGAAAAAGAAAGTGACTTCCCAAAGTTACACAGCTAATACTAGAATAGAGTCCAGGCCTTTTGCAAAGGACTCTATTTTTTTTAATCACCAAACACATGAGCAGACAAAACACACATGTTAAGATAAGGTTTTGGTGGATGGGGAAAACATTTATATACCCCTCAAAAAATCCCTAAATTAAGTAAATGTATGTTAACTTACTAATGGTATGATGAAGCTTTGTGTCAGTTCCAAGAAATAGCGTCGCAGAATAACACTCTGAGCCTCAGAAGGACGTTTCTGTTGTACACCCTTAAAAGAAGAAACAATAAGAACCTATATTCTAGTGTTGGGGAATATAAAACAATGGATAATTACAAAAGTCCAACTGATTTAATAATTTGTGTATATATACACACACACACACACACATACATATATATATATGTAACTTCATATAAAACAAACCCTAGAACTTCATCTTAAAGTAATTTAATCTGAAATTCATTATGCAATATACTGTGGAAAAAATTCTTACAGAAAAACATAAAATATTCATCCCATACTTAAACATATCAGTTCACAATGAAGACTGTCTTTATTTCATATTCACTATATTGATATTATTTACATTTTCCAAAAAATGCTACCTACCTAGCTATCCCCTACTGTTACATGCTAAATGACTTTGTGCAAAAGTCCACTTTTTCACTATAACTTCCAAGTATCTAGGAAGACTGGCACTAGTTTGCAGCTGCAGCTCCCAATTTTAAGCCCTTAATTGCTGCTACTGTAGTCTCCTGATTTTTATGAAGCTTTGGTTCAGAGACCTCATTTCACATCATTATAAATAAAGCACACATTGCCTAATTGGATATGGCATACCTAAATAAGAAAATTTAAATTAGTAATATGAGCAAATAATTACCTTCTGTAATTGTTTTATGATCTCTTCATCTCTATTTAGATATGGCTTATAAGAAGTATAAACTCCTAAGAAGTAAAGAAAACAAGGCAAAAAGTTTTTGTTTTTACCAAGCACCCATATATGTATAGATTTTAAAATTAATAAAAGTCAATACCGGGTTTAGAATCCAGAGTCTTTAGGTTCTTCAATTTTTTCACTTTCACCTGCTTAGGAATTTCTCCTGAAGGAAACATCAGAAAGATTCTTAGAATTATTCAAATTTCACATCACAGAACTATAATTTTATAATATTAATAATCCACTGACTATTTACTATTTAGTCAGGAATATTGTAGCTAATGTATCCTTCCTAACATCAATTAATGTTCAAGAGATTACTTTAATGTGTAAATCTGTTACTTTAAAATAAGATAAAGGGAATACTGGAATATTACAGTAATACAGAAGCAATCTGTGTAAATTATATAAAATGGGTACTTGATCTTTCATTAATATCTATCATTACTTAAAATTTTCCCTTGTTACTGAACTTATAATTTAAGATATTTGTGCCAAAATCATAATGATGAAAATATATGTACCAATATAAATAAAATGCCCTCTAAGAGTAAATGGAATTAAAAGCAACTCCTAAATTAGAATGCAGGTATAATATTCAAAGAGTTTTTTCTGACACCTCCCAAAATTCTGCTTTTGCATAGTAGAAACTTACACTGCCACCAGATGGTAACATTGTATGCCACAACCACAGGTCGGATTCACAGATGGACAGGAGTCCTGAGCAGGGCTGCTGTGAACAACTCTTGTACAATATGTAGTGCTTCTAGTCTTAAGGTATGAAGAAGCTACAATCAAAATCACCCTAACTAGCAGAAATATACCTCAAGTTAAACACTTAAAGTGTCATACATACATAAAACATAACAGGCTATCTTTCTCTTTTTCTTTCCCTTTTCCTTTTTCTTTCCCTTCCCTCCCTTGGTCCTAGGTCTTTTAAATGGTAACTTAACCTGCCTGAAGAGATTTCTTAGAGCAGCAAGAATATTAGCTGGCAAGACCTCACAAGAAAAAAGCCTGCAGAGCAACATCCCTCATGGATACAGAGGAGAAAATCCTCAACAAGAATGTTAGCAAATCAAATCCAGAAACATAAAAAAGAACCATACCCCATGACCAAACAGGATTTAACTAAGTATGTAAGGTTGGCTTAATGTTTAACATCCAAAAATCAATTAATACAATATAACATGTTAACAAGACAAAACCACATAATGATTTCCATAATACAGAAAAAATGTTTAACAAAATTCAACACTAATTCATGATAATTACTCTCAACAAACTAGCAACAGAAAGGTACTTCCTCAACCTGATTAAAGGACATTTATGAAAAACCCACATGTAACGTCATGATTAGACTTGTATATTGAAAACTATAAAACATTGCTGAGAAAAAGTAAAGAAGATCTGAAAAATGAATAAACATTTGAAGTTCCCAGATTGGAAGAATCAGTGTTTTTCAAATGGAAATTCTCTCTCAAATTGATTACAATATTCAACACAATACCTATCAAAGCCAAGCTGCCTTTCTTGCATAATGACAAAGTGATCTTAGAATGTATATGAAATGCAAAAGACTAAGAATGGCCAAAACAATTTTGGGGAAAAAAAAGGTAAAAAGTGTTACACTTCCAGATTTCCAGTCAGAATAGCAGCACAGGCAGACATAGCTCGCCTCTTTGCACAACCACATCAAAATTACAACTAAAATATAGAACCACCATCACTCAGACCATCAGAAATCAAGTTGAATGGAAGTCTGGCAACTGAGGAATTAAAGAAACCACATCCATCCAGACTGGTGGGAGGGACGCAGACATGGAATAGGCTGGTCCCTCACCCATGTGTGGTAGATAAAAATTGGGGAGGGATATCTCCAGAGCGAGGAGTCTCAGCTCCACACAGACCCCAGGCCTAGGGTTCCAGTGCCAGGAAGACAAGTCCCCACAACTTCTGGCTGGAAAAACCAGTGGGGATTGAGTTGGTGAAAGAAACTTCTGCAGCCCCAAGCAGTTCTTCTTAAAAAACCCACACATGGACTCACCTACTCAGACTCATTCCCTTGGAGCTCTAGCACCACAGTAGCATCCTGAAAGGCACCAGTGGTACACAGGGAGAAACTGAAGTGTCTGGCATCAAGGGAAGCAGAGGCCCTTGTCCCTTTTCTAAAGCCTCCCTCCACACAGCTGGCAAGCATGTGCCATAGCTGAGAATCCATCAACCTGGCTAACACTGTTTGACCATCCTTGGAGATCCCCAAGGACCCCACCCCACCCCACCCAAGCTGCTTTTCCATATGAACAGCTGGTCTCAGATCAAGCTTCACAACTTCCTAAATCCTATCAAAGAAACAACAGCTGGCCTCAGTGAGCCCCAGGCATTGCACTAGCAGCAGTCAGCCTAGATTCACAGCTTGGCTTCACCTGGGAATCTCCAAGCCCAGCACAAGTAGCAGTCTCACCTTAGACTGCTTTACAGCTCAGGCAGGATGGCCCTGGGCAAAACATAGGTGAGGGCTGAACTTTGCCTGCATCACCTGGGAAACCCCAGGGCCAGTGCACCCAGTGGACAACTACAGGCCACGTCAGAGCACCACCATCCTGCCCCTGCACACCTGATCCTCCACGGAGGGTGGAGGTTGGTGGTAAGTGGTCATAGCCAGTCCTTGCAGCTGACTGACCTGGGTAAATCCCTCCTATTGACCTGCCAACAGCAACCAAGGCTCAACTACAAGAGGAAGGTGTACTCAACCTACACAAAGGGTGCACCTCCAATACCTAGCTTGGGTGATAGGAGAGGTGGTGCCACTGGACCCTACAGGAAACTTACTATTTTGGGCCACACTACCAAGACACGGAGTCAAAGCAGCTCTACCTAATACACAGAAACAAACAGGGGGCCTGCCAAAATGAGGAGACAAAGAAACATGGCTCAAATGAAAGAACAGATCAAAAATCCAGAGAAAGAGCTAAACAAAATAGAGATAAGCAATCTATCAGATGCAGAGTTCAAAATACTGGTTATAAGGATGCTCAAGGAACTTAGCGAGGGCCTCAACAACATAAAAAAGATCCAATCAGAAATGGAGGACATGCTAATTGGAATAAAACACAACAGTAGAGTGGATGAAGCTGAGATTCAAATCAATGATATGGAACCTAAGGAAGCAAAAAACAACCAATCAGAACAATAAGAAGAAAAAAGAATATCCCCCTAAATGAGGACAGTATAAGCAGCCTTTGGGATAACTTCAAGAGACCCAACATTCACATCACAGAGGTGCCAGAAAGAGAACAGAAAGAGCAAGAAATTGGAAATCTATTTGAAAAAATAATAAAAGAAAACTTCCCTAATTTGGTGAAGGAAATAGACATACAAGTCTAGGAAGCACAGAGAGTCCCAAACAAGATGGACACAAACAAGTCCACACCAAGACATATCATAGTTAAAATGTCAAAAGTTAAAGAGAGAGAATCTTAAGAGCAGCAAGAGAAAAGAAGTTAGTTACCTACAGGGGAGTTCCCCTAAGACTGTCAGTTGATTTCTCAAAAGAAACTTCACAGCCTAGAAGGGACTGGCAACAAATATTCAAAGTCATGAAAAACAGAGCCCTACAGCCAAGACTGCTCTACCCAGCAAAGCGATCATTTAGAATGGAAGGGCAGATAAAGAGCTTCCCACACAAGAAAATACTAAAGGAGCTCATTATCACCAAACCATTAGTATATGGAATGTTAAAGGGACTTATCTAAGAAAAAGAAGAAAATCAAAACTATGAACAATACAATGTCAAAAAAAAAAAGAAAGAAAGAAAAAATCTACCAGCAGTTGAATGTAAAAAACAAACTAACCAAACAAGAACACAAACAGAATCATGGATACAAAGAACATTTTGTTGGTTGCCGGATGGGAGGGGGTGGGGGGAATGGGTGAAGAGGTGAGGGGATTAAGAAGTACAAGTAGGCAGTTACAGAATAGCTATGGGGATGTAAAGTACAGTATAGGAAATGGAATAGCCAAAGACCTTATACGGATGACCCATGGACATAACCAATGGTAGAAGGATGGTCTGGGGGAGTAGGGGCTGCTGGGTGGAAAGTGGACAAAGGGGGGAAAATCAGGACAACTGCATAGCATAATGAATAAAATATAATTAAAAATTATTTTAAAATTATATCACTTCCAGATTTCAAAACTTACTATAAAACTACAGTAATCAAGATATTGTATTGCTGTAAAGATAAGACATATAGGTCAATGCAACAGAAACAAGAGTTCAGAAATAAAGCCTTATATTTATGGCCAATTGATTTTCCACAAAGGTACCATGTGGAAATGTTAGTCATTGAAAAAAGGACAGTCTTTTCAACAAATGGTGCTAGGACTAGATATCATCACGCAAAAACAATGAGTTTAGACATTTAACCCACATCATAACAAAAAAATAACTCAGTGATTCACAGACCTAAATGTAAGTGCTAACACAATAGAACTTTTAGAAGAAAACATAGGAGAAAATCTTGGTGACATTGGGTAGGCAATGAATTCTTAGATACAAGCTCAAAAGGCTTCTCCACAAAAGAAAAATATTGATCAGCTAGACTTATCAAATATTAAACACATTTTTGTGGTTACAAGAGGAAGAGGTAAGGATTGGAGGAATTGGATAAAGGTGGTCAAAAGGCACAAACTTTCAGTTATAAGATAAATAATTACTGGGGATGTCATACACAACATGATGACTACAGTTAACACTGCTGTATGGCATATTTAAAAGTTTTTAAGAGTGTAACTTTTAAGAGTTCTCATCATAATCATAAGAAAAAAACATTTTTTTCTCTCCGTTTAATATCTGTATGAGATGACAGATGTTAACTAAACTAGTGGTAATCCTTCACCATACAGGTAAGTCAGGTCATTATGCTGTACACCTTAAACTTATATAATGCTGTTTGTCAATTATATCTCAATAAAAGGGGGAAAGGTACACTTCTGTGCTTCAAAATATACCATTAAGAAAACAAAAGAGAAGACACATATTGTGAGAATATATTTGCAAGTCATATATCTGAAAACAGACTTGTGTCCAAAACACATAAAGGTCTCTTACAATTAAATAAGACAATAATCCAATTTAAAATGGGCGTAAGACTTAAATCAACATTTTATCAAAGAAAATATATGAATGACTAGTAAGTAGATGAAAAGATACTCAACATCATTAGTCACTAGGGAAGCACAAACCCACTAAATGCTACAATGAGAAAGACAGACAATATCAAATATTAGCAAGGATGTGAAGAAATAAAGACCATCATACACTGCTGGTAAGAATCTAAAATGATGGGCCACTTTAGAAAATAGTTTGGTGTTTCTTAAAAGGTTAAACAGATTTATCAATTTCTGTTACTTTACCAATTTTATGCAAAAGTTCCTCTACTTACATCCCCAACAAGCCTTTTTTCCACTGGAAAAAGGCAATATATAGTAAAATACTAGTAAACTAACTATATTACAATTAACCAAAGAGTCTATACTAATAGGATAAAACCATGCATTAAAGTAAATGTCAAGATTAAATTAAGATTAAAAAAACTTTTCATATCTTCTTTTAGCTAAGACTCTGGTGACTGCTGTGCTCTCAATTATCATTAATAGACAGGACACTACTGAGATGGCAGGAGACCACGACATTTACAGAGTGCCATGAGTCAGGCACTGTGTTTAATCTAACAGACAGTGTTTGAGAATTAAGGGGGTTGTTCTGCTTAAGATCACACAGATCTGACTGCCAGAGTGAAATCTTATGCTCTGTCCTCTATTTCATAACACATCTAAGAATTTCAGTTTAAAACTGAGTCTAATATTTGTAAATAATATGATTTAAAATGTTATTCTCTGACTCTAGTATTAACAATTTAGATTTATGTATATACTAGAAGGGATAGCTTACAACATAATATTATTAAATGTACCTGTATATACCAAAGTTTTTTTTTAATGGCTTATTTTTAAGATTTTATTTATTTATCTTTAGAGGGGAAGGGAAGGAGAGAGGGAGAGAGGGAGAGAGGAAGAGGGAGAGAAATATCAATGTATGGTTGCTTTTCATGCATCCTCTAATGGGAACTGGCCTGCAACCCAGGCATGTGCCCTGACTGGGAATCGAACCAGTGACCTTTTGGTTCACAGGCCAGCCCTCAACCCACTGAGCCACACCCACCAGGGCAAGAAAAAATTTCCAAGTATCACATCATAAAGTTATTTTAAAATATTTTCAAAATCTCAAGTCTCAACTATTTCAATGGAAAATTCAGAACTGTCCAGTAAGGAATGTCAGAGGTACCATTAAATTGTCATCTAAGTTAACAAAACTTCTAACCTCAGAATTCATTTATTCATTTAAAAACACTATTCAAACCGCTATCATGGCTCTTTCTGCCATCTTGGAGTCTGTGGAGGCGTGCTGGTACCAAAATTTCTGAAATGACAAATATGTCTGGAAGGCTGTGGTCCAAAGCCATTATTGCTGGCTACAAGTGGGCTCTCCAGAACCAGAGTGCACACAGAGCTGTTCTTAAACCCGGAGTTTTTATGCTCAGAATGAAACGGAATTCCATCTAGGCAGATGTGCTGATATGTACGAAAGCAAAGAACAGCAGAGTGACTCTTGGTGGCAAAATGATTAACCTGGGGAAAGGTAACTTGTGCTCATGGAAATAGTGGCATAGTTTATGCTAATTCAGAAGCAATCTTCTTACTAAAGCCATGGGACACAGAATCCATGTAATGCTATACTCCTGGAGAATTTAAACTTACTGAAAGTGGATTTGTTCTCTTGTTAAAAAAAATAAGTTACCATGAGCAAGGCACATATATTTTATTTTCTCAAGGAAAGCACAACCTTTTGACTAGTTCTTTAATCAATACCAATACCACAGAAGTACATACTACCTATTTTGAGACCTAACCAAAAATTTTATACCAAACTGAATATTTTGAGCTTCTATAAAGTTTTACTCAAACAGTGTTGGAAATCCCTTTTTAACTGAGCTACCCATATGTAAAAAGTAGCTCAAATTTTTTAGGTTTCATTTTGCTATAATTCATTCCATGTTTATAACACTGTAAGTACATTTTTCGGTAGGAGGAATGATGGGTTTCATGTGTATATTTTAGTGAGAAGTTAGGAAATTTTCCAAAGGCCTTTATTCAGGCCGCCTCAAGAAGGTTGCCCTCAACGTAAAAAGTAACTAAAAAATAAAAACAAAGGAGAAGAAATAAACCTGTTCAGCAACATTACATCCAAAAAAGCAGAACACTGAATTTATACTTTACCTGCTGGTTTAAGGTCTCCTATTCGAATAATGTGTGGCCAGTGCTGAAGTGTTTTTGCAAAAAAGGGGTTGGTTACTCCTAATATGACTGAAGGCCTACATAAACAAGATAAAATAAAATTTAAAAAAGTGAGAAAAAGATGAACGTTCCATCAGTGAAGAATAGTTTATAAATTCGTCTGAGTGAACAATAAACAGATTATCTTTTCCTTCATTCAATGTATTACATATGAACTACATGTCAGATACCATGTTTAGCACTGGGGCATATAAAGATGAAAAGACACAGTCTTTCTAAAACCACAGAGTTAAAAGGATATATATACTAAATTATGATGCTAGAAATCATAAGACAGTGAACGTGGTATAAAATGTACAATAATTACAAAGGAGACATTATGTCTACTGGGGATTAAAGGATGACCCCCTCGAATAGATGACATTTGCACAAAGATGTGAAAGATGAGCAGGAGGTCTCTGCCAAGTGGATAAGGATGGTAAAGGTGATGCAAAAGAATGAAGAGTATGTGCAAAGCAATGAAGTGAGATCATGATCTGTTTGTGGAACTATGGACAGTTCAGCATTCCTAAAGCACAAAGCAGGAAAGATGAATAGTCAAAATAAAAATAATTGGGCAGATGCTGAACAGATCACTAAGTACCAAGTTATTATGCTGAGAAGTTTAAATGTTATCTGGTAGGCAAATGAAAGCTTCCAGAGAACTGAATAGAGGAATGCTACGTGAATGAAAATGTAACTATTAGAAAGGTTACTCTGGGGAATATTCAGAAGATACCCTACAAGGAAGAGAAGAGGTTTGAAAAAAAGCAACAGCAAATATGATAAAAAGACAGCAGGACTGGGAAGAGAGTTTTGGAAAGAAAATAACATGCTATAAGAGCTATTTTAGGATACTGAATTGACACAATTTGGTAAAACAATGTGCACCCTATAAAGGAGAAATTTATCACAATTTAGGTTTTGATAGCTAAACAAAATGTAGTACTGTTCATGAAAATGGTAAGAAGCCTGGGACTTTTTAAGAAAAAGAGGAACGGAAAGAATTCAGTTTGAATGTGTTTTGTTTTAGTTGCCATTAAGATGTCCAGGTAGTAATGTGGTTAAAAATAAATTAAACCTGGATATACAGACCTGGACCTTATACAGATCTTAGCTGGGAACATAAACTTCAGTCATCAGTATAAAAGTTTTTACAGAAGCTGTGGGTACAGATAAGATTGTACAGAGAAAATCATCAGTCTGAAATCAGAACCCAGAACACAACGCTGGAGAACATCAACACCTAACAGGCCACCAGAGAAAGAAAAGACTGCACAGGAGAGTAAGATGTGCCACCAGACAGCCAGGTGAGAGTGGTAGCAGGGATTAAAATATTTTCAAGGTCAACATCTTAAATGTTACAAGAAAGGGAGAGCAGAAAAAATGGGGCAATAATATACCCACTGGATCAAGCAGGGAGATGGGAATTGCTGACTTCAGCAAGAACAACTTCAGTGGAGATGGAGAAATCAACCTGCAATGGACTGAGAAGCAACCAGGAAACCAAGAAATGGTCATTCTTATTTTGTTACCCTAGATACTTACCTATGAAAAGAAGGTGAGTGATATAGCAGGAGCTAAAAGGGGAAGGGTAAGATAATCTTCCCCCATTTACAGACTAGGAAGAATTTTCACGTTTACATGCAGATTCAATGAAGAGGAAGGAAAAGAAGTTACAGAGCAAGAAGAGATAACTGATACCATTAGAAGTCCTGAAGTATTAAAGGAAGATAGAACTGAAAGTATAGTTGGATGGCTATTAATGATAATACAGCTCCCACTAATAAATCAAGGAAAATAAGATACTAACTCTTGAAATGTGAGCCAGCAGCTCCTTAAACCTTACTCTAAAAATTCAATTTGCCAGTAAGTTCAAAATGTAAACTTTTAAATTATTACCAAAAGTGATTCTACATAATTTGGTTATAAAGGTTATAATTGCTAAATAAAAGCTACTTTGTTTACTTACGGGGCTTGAGTACGGGTCGTATATTCTTTGAATTCACTATCATGAATAGTGAAATAAGGTCGGAAATCACTGAAGTACTTCAATGGAGAAATGCAGCTGTGGAGCAAGAAGAATATATAAAACAAAGGACACAAAAGTTAAAGGCCATGCTCAATAACTATAAAACATCCATATACACAGTATACCCCCAATAGGGAAATTTATCTACTTCAATAAATGGTAAACTCATTTCAGAAAACTAGAAAGCAAATGGAAATACATAATGTGAAATGGCATACTGAAAGAACACTGGACTTAGGGCAGAAGATGGGATAAAATTCTGGTTCTGTCATTGACTAGTTTTATGCCTTTCACTAAACACTGACCATTCATGAAACTGATATTTATCAGGTACCAACTTCATGTAGTCAGCAATTTTCAACCATTTTCATCTCATGGCCCATATAAACTAATTACTAAAATCCTGCAGCACACCAAAAAATATATTATACTAGGTTGGCCAAAAAGTTCATTTGTTTTTTTCCATAAGATGGCTCTAGTAGTGTTTAGTTGTCTTTAAGCTCATTCAAAACAACTTTGTTAGACTGTATCATGACAGCTGTCATATCAGCATGCATTTAAAAATAAAACACATCAAAATTGGCGAATTTTTGTGTAGCCATTTTAATACTGAAGATGGAAGAAAATACACAACAGTTCTGGCATATTATGCTTTATTATTTTAAGAAAGGTAAAAACACAACTGAAACACATAAAAAGACTTGTGCAGTGTGTGGAGAAGGTGCTGTGACAGATCAAACGTGTTACAAGTGTTTTTGTGAAGTTTCATGCTGGAGATTTCTCTCTGGATGATGCTCCACAGTCAGGTAGACCAATTGAAGTTGATAACAATCAAACTGAGACATTAATTGAGAGCAATCAATGTGATACCACGTGGGAGATAGCCAACATACTCAATATCCAAATCAATAAAGTTATTTGTGAACATGAAAAATGTGTCTTTTACTTTACAGAAAAAAAAAAAAACATACAGACTTTTTGGCCAACCCAATATTTTTTACTGATCTGACAAAAAAGAACAATTTTTTCAAATTATAAGATAAAGTTTATTTAGAAAGTTACAGAGGTGACATAAGTGAGCCCCCTGGGCTGTATAGGCCAGGAAACAAGTTACAGAAGCAAAAAAAGAGCCCATGAAGTTTAAGGAGAGGGAAAGGCAACAGTAACATGTGCCTGGGGGGAGGAAGAGGGGGAAAGGAAAGGCACTGGTGTGCTCCTGAGGAGAGTGCTGGTATAATTTAGATTTATTCACACCTCATGACTACTGTTGTCGTTTTTTAATTCAACCATCTAAGGGAAAAGAGGTCGGTGTCCTCAACTAAATGGTCAGGTATTGCATGTTTTTAAAATTCTTGCAGCACACCAGTTGAAAAATCACGGGTATAAGTAAATGAATGTACTTGTTGTGCAGCAAAACAAGAACATGGTTCCAGCCCTCATGAAGTCTCAATTAATTTTCTCATCCATAAATCAGTGCTATAATGAGCACTACCTTCTTACAAGGCTGCTGTGTGGATAAATGCAATGAATGTACAAACATATAACAGATGGGAAAGTGCTGCAAGTATCACCATCATGAACCAAATATATATATATACTCACTTAACAAGTGCCAATACAGTCTCTGAAGACTCTGAAGGTGATGGTGCCATGACCACAAGGGGCTCCCCCAACAGCACCAGCTCCCAAAGCATCTGACTATGAAGGAAAACTGGGCAGAAGCATCTGAAAGGTGTTTACACAGTAGAAATACTGATATTTAACCAACTTGTTAAGTTCTTACATAATCATCCTAAAAACTTCACACTGATATAAATTTTCCAGCTATTTGTACCTTGACCTGATACACAAATTCATGTGAGATATGGTGATGCTTAGTTTAAAAGCAAATGCTTTCTATATTAAAAAATGATGAAAAGATATCACAAGTGGGAGATCTAATACTAACACACAATGATTTCCTAGACAGATCCTCCTCATACAGAAATGCTACATATTTTTATAGCAACCCTGGAATTAGGTGGAAGCCTATCAGGATAGAACTCTGGTATATGAATTATCCTCAGACATTTGGTAACTTTTACTTATTTAGTAATTTCTTCCTGATAGGGTAATAATTTTTCATAGTAGCTTAGGGAAAAAATACTTATCTACTTATAAAAATCATAACCAGTTAACCTAGTTGAAAACATATTTTTTAAAAAAGGAAAAGAATGACATTTAAGTGCAAAAATATGCAACAAATTTGTGAGACAGAAGTTAGAAAAAGTTAATTTTAACTATTCAAAGAAAAGGAGACAAATGTGAAAGAAGTGCAAAGAAAAAGAACAGTTAATAGTTTAAGGATAAGACAAAAGAGCTCTTCTTCCTCCTTCCTTCCTAAACAATTCAATCCTAAAGCACAGCACAGTTCATGGTAGGAATCTTTGCCAGGAGGGAAAGAGAGACATGTTGGTCCAGAGAGGGAGAGTCAGGGCTTATCTGAGATAAGGTAGACATCCAGGTGGAGGGGGTGGCTGCTGGAATCCAAATGTGGTGAGGTATAAATGTGTGAAGGTGATGTGGTTTGGGTGACAGAGTCTAGGAAGTGTGAGGGACTTGAAAGGGCAGTGTGGTGTGGAGTATCAGAGACACAGGAGGTTGAGGAGGTTATTTACAGTGGGGTGTCAGAGCAGGGAAATGAGGGTGTCCACATAGAGAGGTAGCCTGGAGTGAGGTGCAGGAGCACAAGTAGAATAAGGAGGGCATCCATATGAGCACTGGCCTGGCGTTGAAAGTCAGAGTACAAGGAGGGTGAGAATGAGATCCAAATGGAGAGGTGGCCTTGTGGGGTAGGAGTGTAACCATGTGGGGGTCAATCTGGCATGGAACAGAGCCTGAGCAGGATAAGGAGGGTGTCCATGAAGAAGGGCAGCTGGGTCTCGAGTGTCAGACAAAGCCCAAGAGAGGTAAGAGAGGCATTTTCACAGAAGAGGGCTGCAGCACAGAGGGAGATTAGTTACTAACAGGGGCCTGATCAAATAATTAAGTTAAGAATGACAGGCAGTAGTTACTTAGAGAAAAGAAATATACATATTGAAAGGAAGAAAACTAGAGTGAACCCTGTCATGTTGGATTGGGATGGGGGTATTAGTGTGACTTTATGGTTTTCAATATATATGGAAATAGATATAAATATGTGTGTAAAATGCACATATATATGAATATGCATGTATGCATGCATTTACAGATTTATATATACACATATATATATAATATTCCTTAGTTCTAGTCATTAAGATGGCCTAAAACCAATGATATCCAATAGCAATGGACACAACTAGTGACCAGCTCTTGGCTTCTAAGTCTCCACTGGGGGGGGAAAAAAGCCACAGCTCTTTGGAGAAACAGCTGATTCCAGCAATGAGCAAGAGAAAATTTTTAAAAGGCAATCTTGGAACCCAAAAGAACTTATTCACACAAAGACCTAAATTCATAGTAGCATTATACATTATTAGCCAAAATGTAAGAAACCATCCAAATGTCCTTCGATGAATTAATGAATAAACAAAATGTGATATATATCCATAAAATGGAAAATTATTCAACCACAAAAAGAATGAAGTAATAATTCATGCTACTGTATGAATAAACCATGAAAACAATATGCTAAGTGAAAGAAGGTAGATACCAAAAGCTACATATTGTATGAGTGTATTTATAAGAATTGTCCAGAATAGGCAAATCCACAGAGACAGGAAGTAGATCAAGTGATTATCAGAGGCTGGGAAACAGAGAATGGGGAGTAAGCCCTAATATGGGTACAGGGTTACTTTTTGAAGTGATGAAAATGTCCTGGAACTAGATAGTAGTGATAGTCACACAACTTTGTGATAATTAAAAGCCACTGAATTATATACTATAAAAGAGTAAATATTATAGTATGTGAATTATATATCAATTTTTAATTTAAAAAAAAATAAGCCTGAAACATCTTACACCAGAAAGCAAGAAAGTGTTTAAAAAATGACAAGAATATGTCAAAAAAAGAGAGGCCAGGTTGAAATGGTTCTCACTGGTCAAAGTGGGGATAATCTGAAGATCAAAATAGATGACAGTATGGATTTTAATAACCAGTTGAATAAAACAGGAAACAGAAAGTCCACACAGATACACATAGTGTGATGTTTTAAAATATTTCTACAAATTTACTGACACTCCTTTTAAAACATGGAGCCTAATTCTCCCCTTCTTAGGTATGGGCTGAATTAGTAGTCACAGGTAATGAACAGTATAAGGTAAAGTGACAATGTACAACTTTGAAGGCTATGTTGTAAGAGTCACTGTGGCTTCAGCCTTCCTTCAGGTCACCTGCTGATGTGAGAACATCCAAGTAGCCCTATGCAGAGGCATACATGGCTAGGAATGAGGCCTCCTGCCAAAAGCAACAAGGAACTGTGATCTCCATCCACCAACAGCCAAGTAAGGTAAGCTGTCTAGGGAAGCAGATCTCCAGGCCCAGTTGTCCTGTTGACTAAACCTCAGCTGACATCTAGACTGCAATCATGTAACAAATCCAGAGCTAGAACCATTCTGCAAAGCATTTCCCAGATTCCCAACCCTCAGAAACTGTGTGAAATAATGTTTGTTCATTCAAGATTCTAACTATTGGGACATTTTATTATATAGCAATAAATAACCAATATGCATACTTTCAAAGTATCTCCCCACAAAATACTTAATTACAAGTATTAATTACAAGGAAAAAGGATACTTATTGATGAAGAAGCTTAGAGAACACCACTTTAATTTTAGTTTTTATCTTTACCCAAGCACACTTTTTTCACTGCTTTTACAGAGGAGGGAGAGGGGAAAGAAAGAAACACTGGTGCAAGAGAGAAATATCCATCAGTTGCCTCCCATACATGCTACAACCAGGAGGAAGGCACAATGTAGGTATGTGCCCTGACTGGGGAACAAACCAGCAACCTTTCAATTTACGGGACAATGCTTCAACCAACTGAGCCACACCAGTCAAGGCAGAGACCACCACTTGAATCAAGTGATCAAAGTGAATATAATCAGTAACAAGGAAGCCAAACTTGTGTGCTACTTCCTTACTAAAGATGCAGAGCCTGAATCAAATAACTATCCTGTAATCCACAAGAATGTCAGGGTTGCAAGCATGAAAGGAAGACTTAAGAGCCATGCCACACTAAAAGAGAGAGACTAGAGAGACATGACAACTAAATACTACAGATGATTCTCAACTAAGTATTATTGTGACAACTGCTGATATTTACATGGGGTGTTAGTATTAGATGCTATTAATCTATCAATGTTAATTTTCCAATTTTGATAGTTGCATTGTGTCCTAGTTTATAGGACATAGACACTTAAGTATTCAGGGGTGATAAGGCATCAGGTTTCCAAATTAAAATCAAATGGTTCAGGGAAAAAAATCTTCTGTACTGCACTTACCAGTTTTCTGTAAATCTGTGATTGTTTCAAAATTTTATATATATTATATACAACTTTAAATATATTTTTTTCTATTTTAAATACATGTATACAGTTGTCCCTCGGTATTGATGGGGGATCAATTCCATGACCCCTGCAGATAACAAAATCCATAGATGATCAAGTTCATTATATAAAATAGCATAGTATTTGTATGTAACCTATGCACATGCTCTCACATACTTTAAATTATTTCCAGATTACTTATAATACCTAATATAAATTCCATGTAAGTAGTTGTTATAGCATATCATTTAGGGTTTAATGACAGGAAGTCTACACATGTTCAGTACAGATGCAATCATCATAGGCCTAACTATATAGTACTAATCAGCAACAACATAACTGTTTTAAAAAGGTGAAGGATTTGTGCGATTTGAAGAGAAACCAGAGTGTTACAACATAACTTTTTTAAAAAATATTTTTGATCCACAGTTAGGAGGAGGGAAAAAGGAGACACAGAACTTACATGCCTCTTGCTGTGCAAAGAACTGACAGTAAGTCAGTAAATAATCATGAAGTGAAATGTCCTGGATTCTAGGCAAGAAAGTATCATTCTCTTTTGACGAAAACTGTCCCTGAATTCCAAGCTCAACTTAAAAACTAAATGAGAAGGCTATCTCTGTGATCAACAGAGAGATAAAAACCAAAGGCATGGTCCCTGAAGTAGTAGTAGTTTAACAAACCTCCACCTGGTGAAAGGAGGGAAACTGGCTGCTACATTCAGCTGCATCTGTCTCTCAACTTCAGACATCTTTCTAGGTCTGTCCTTTGCTCACAAGCTCAGTCTTGGTATAAAAATATTACCTTCAATATAACTGATAGCCACTTAAACTCTCATTTACACTAACAAAGGTAAAATGTAAGCTCTACCTACACAAAATAGTGTTGTTATGGATAAAGCATTAATCCATCAACAGATATTACGGTAAGTGCTTGGCACAGTACTATCTCCGTGTAAGGTTATTATACCTCAAAGTTTGGTTTTCTCACCTCTTGAATAACAAAAATTAAAAAACAACATACTAACTTGTTCTTTTTTTAAAAAAATAGCATATACTTCATATTCACAAGAAAAGACACATACAAACTCTTCAAAGGTGTTAGTGGTGGAATTAATTACTACAAAAGCAAAGATGATTGATGATAAAAAAGCATTAAGACTTTTATACTTAGTAGTTCAAAAGAAAGTATGTCTGGTAACTAAATTCTATATTAGCTTTGCCAATTGTTCAGTTTATTCCTTAATGAATTAAGTATCAAAACTATTAATAGTATGAAACTCTCTTAGTACGTATTTCCTGTTATTTTCATTTATTTCAGAGACACTTGCCCTTTTCATTGTAAGAATGCTACACTTATTTTTTAAAGAAAATTAATTTGTTTTTAAGACTTACTGCTTATATAGAGTAAAATTCACCCTTACCAAAGATACAGAAGTTCTATGACCCCCCAAAATTTTCTCATCCCTTTTATAGTCCATTTCCCTCTCCCACTCTCAAGCAATCATTAATCTTATTTCTGTCCCTATAGTTTTGCCTTTTCTAGAACACTGTATAAATGTAAACATTCAGTAAGTAGCTCTCTAAAATCTAGCTTTTTTCACTAAACATAATGCTTCTGAGAATCATCCATGTTGCCGACTACATCAATACTTCATTCTTTTTTTTAACTGCTGAGTAGTCGTCCATGTGCATGCATATATCTCATTTTGTTTATCCATTTACCAGTGTTAGGCTAGTATATAAAGCCACTATAAACATTTGCACACAGGTCTTTGTGTAGATATATGTTTTCATTTTTACTGGGCAAATGCCTAAAAGTGGGATTACTGAGCTGTACTAGGGTCAGTATATAAAACAAATCTAGCATATAAAATTAATCAATCCCTGAAGCAGTATTCCACACAGTTTGAAGGTCACACACACTCATACTCACACGCAAAATCCACATATAAAATAAATCCAACCAAAACTCATTTGTCCCTGGCCAGGTAGCTTAGTTGGTTAGAGTGTTGTCCCAAGGCACCTAGGTTGCGGGTTCGATTCCCAGTTAGGGCATGTACAAGAATCAACCAATGAATGCATAGATAAATGGAACAAATTGAAGTTTCTCTCTCTTTCTCCCCCACCCTTCTTTCTCTAAAATCAGTTAAAAATTAAAAAACTATTCCAAGTCTTTCACATGACTCCTGATTATACATATTAGTATTTAGTAATTGCTCGTTTATAACAGTGGTTTCTCAAGTTGGGCTACATGTGAAAACTGCCCAGGGGCTACAACTTGGGCACCAATCCAAAGATTCTTATTTAGCCGCTCTGTGTAAAGCATAAACATCAGTACTTTTTCCTTCTTTCTTTTTTAACTGCTAGATCATCTCTGTTTTTTTTTTCTTATTTTGCATTTTGAAAAGTTTCAAACATACAGAAAAATAAAGAATATTAAGAACTCCTTTATGCATATCATCTAGTGTTGACAATATTTTGCCACTTTTACTTCAATTATTTTTTCTTACTTAAGTACTTTAAAACACAAATTCCATGATATTTCACCTCAAAATAATTTAAAATGCACCTCCAAAAAAATAAGTGCACTTTTTTTACATCATTATAATACTATTCTCACATCAACCCAAAACAATTTGTTTCTACCATGTAATATATCCTAATCCATATCCAAATTTTCCTAACATGCAATCATGGACAAACCACTGATTTATAACATGTGAAACAGAATGATTATTTTCTTCCAATTTTATCCAGATTTCATATAAGAACATTCATTTTCTAAAGAAATTAACATCACAAAGCAAATGAGAAAAGACAATTAAAATTTTTTACTCTTTACCTGAAAAGATCTACCTCATGAACAGTAGGTAAAATAACAGATATGTGTGTGTCTGCCTAAAATATAGAAAAGAAAAAATAGAGATGTCACCAAAATTTACAGAAATTGATTTTTAAAATATGGCTATTTATCTCATGATCAATAAGCATATTGCCCTGTCTATCTTATAAGATTCTCTTTCTCGGAGAGAAGCCACAAAGACAGCATGTCTTAACCAATCTCTCCCAATACAGCAGAAGGTCAAGGAAACACCAATTCCATGGTTAAAGTATTAACTCAATAGTCAGATTAATTCACAACTATATGAAATGGTAACATAATACTAGTTGATATATGTAACAGACAAAATTAGCTTTCCTTCTGCTCTCCATTTTATTCCATTCAAAGAACAATGAGAGTCCTGTTTCAAATGAAAATTTCAACCCCACCCATAAACAGATGTAGCTAGGGGAAAAATGAAAGGCAATCATAACTACAGAATGCTTCTGACTAAGCTTCCTAAAAACAGAAGACTGCTGACCATTCTTTAAGAGGCTTTGTTAGAATTAAATCTTGTTGAAAAATAGTATTTACTTTCCCCTTGTCCTCATAATCACAGTATATATTCTGAGTTCTTGACAGTATCTACTAGAGAAAGAACTAAAAACATACCTGAGAAACATCAGGAAGTTTATTATCAATTCATTTAAAAACTTTTATTAGGATATTTCAGTGATATTCAGAAGTGTATCATAAACCCAAGAAACTGCATTTGCTAGTTTAAAATTTCTGTTAAAGAGACTCCATGTGCTGAGTTATTCTATCACAGTACCACACTACCTGCTGAGTTAACTGCGCTATTTGAGTTGTCCCAGGTTTGTCATGACATGTGGGAATCCGTACCTTAAAGAGAAAAAAGAAATTAACTTGGGAAACAAAAGAATGAATGTCCTTTCTCTAATTTGCCAGTCCCACCACAATGAAGGAGTAGAAGTGCTCTATCCTGCTACCAAAAAGGTACACTCAGCAATGCCTAAAAACCCGTAAAAACAAAGTATTTATGTCAGATTAAAAAATAAAGTCATACTTATTTTCAGTCACAGAAGTGAACCAAAGTCTCCATACTCCCATGCATACAAAAAACCCTAATTCAGTGAGAAGCAAATGTGTTGAAAAAAGAAAAAAGGACATTGACTTCATACCACTTCCTGTTTATTGTTCCAATATTTGCTTCATTAATATACACACCCAAACATACCCTCTCAAGCTTTGCAAACTATGGGGTAAATATCATAGGGAACCATGAGAATTCTGAACCCACAACTATAAGTACTACTTTTGATGATTTCTAAGGGAAAAGAACAAAACGAAACACAGCTCCTATAGAAATAAGCACATCTAAAGAGAGCATCGCCAAAAATAAGTCCAACATGAAAATGAATTGCAAAAGTACTCAGATTACACTCATACAAAGCCTGAGAGCAAAATGCTAATTTATTTTTAAAAATGAAAGAAAGAAAACTTAATAGAGAGCAATACCCTAGGATGGACATGTTTGGTCTGACATGACATGTTAAGACCATTTATGACTAAAAACCAATGGCTTTCCTAATTTATTTTAATTTTAAGTAATTCATACTCAATTCTACATGTATTCTGCAATACCATTCATCTCTGGGGGCCATGGCGTAGAAGAATTTTAGGTGGCATTTACATTCACATGCATTATATAAGAATTAACCCCGTATGCAAACTCTACAGGATAATGGGGTTAGGGGCCCCTGGAGTTGTCTGACTAATGGTTTTGTGCAGCACAATGAATTGTTGTATCTCTGTAACTCTTCACATAAAAACAAAACAAAACAAAACCCTAGTGAAAGCAATAACAGAACTGAATGTTATTAGGAAGTTAAAAAGCAAAACTCAAGTGTGAATGTCCTAGAGATCTTTTAAAAAGAAGACAAATGAAATACAAGCTATTACCTTCATTACCACCCCCATAATAGGCAGGTATAATGTCTTCCCTGGCACTGGGGCAGGCCATCGATCAACATCATTACAAGCTGAATAAAACATAATAAAATACTTCCTTAGTATCAACAGAAATATTAAAATATGAAAAACAGCACATTAGAAATTAAAACTCTACTTTCCATAGAGCAGGAAAAACATAACAGGAAGGATGGAAAATAAAAGGTAAAAGTAAAGTAAAAATAGTGTAAATACCTTACACTTCAGCAGAAACACACCTATTCTAGGATATAAATTGCTCAATAAATTTGTTAAAGCAACATAATAATTGTTCTAAAGGAAGTTTTTCTCTTCATTTATTACTACTAAAATTAGCTGCAAAAGCACACCACCTGGTGGAGGCCTTCTCTCTGTATCAAGTAACATAAGAATTCCTATTTAATAGTAGTGAGTCAACTCAGTATTTGTTTATTATTAGCCTATGATACAAAAGGAGATAATAAATGATATCTTTAATATGTCTAGGAAAAGATATCAGAAGAATAGTATTACATCTCTCTCCCACCCTAAAATTCTTAACTAATTTTTAGGTCAATTTTTATCAGATCATTTCCAGTAAAGTTTTTAAAACTCCTTCATAAAGGTACTTAAATCACACAATGTTTAACTTACCTGCTTCCAAATAAGGTTTGCTCTTTTCAAAATACTCTGGTGCAATCTGTTTCAGTACAGTGTGAAAAAAATGAATATAAGGTAGTTTGCTGATCAAAACCAAGGACTGGAGGGGAAAAAAGAAACAATTTTTTTAAAATTTCCTAATGATTATAATTTAAGTTTGTCATTTCTTACATAATCAATTACTAACAAGCTAAACTCAGCAAAAAGTATGGATTTTGAAATACAAAGGCTTTTCCAGTAGATGGTTTAAAGGAAACATAAAACTATAGTTGCAGAATGCAAAAAGTTTTAACTTATTACTATACCTTAAGAACATAAAAGCATATTCACAGAAATGCATTTTCCAGAAAAAAGAACTTACTATAAACAATACTGTTACAGATAATTCCCAAAGCCTAGCTCCTATTGTCATTAGCAAAAGAGAAATTAGCTAGGTGAATCGTTTTCAGAAAACATCAAAAGTGATGCTTTTTCAAACTAAGACTTATGACTATTTTTTATTTTTTATTGAATTTATTGCAGTGACTTTGGTTAATATAATGATTAGAGGTTTTTATTAAAGTATATTTTATTGATTATGCTATTACAGCTGTCCCATCATTTCCCTCTTTAGCACCCACCCAACTCCCTCAGGCAATCCCCACATCATTGTTCATGTCCATGGGTCATGCTTATATGTTGTTTGGAACTTTACATCCCATGACTATTCTGTAATTATCAATTTGTACTTCTTAATTTCTTCATCTTTTCCCCCTGATCTTCCCAGCTCCTCTCCCATCTGGCAACCATCAAAATATTCTCTGCATCAGAGTTCTGGCCAAGATGGAGCCGTAGGTAGAAACCCTTCACTTCCTCACACAACAAAAAGGAGGATAACAACCAATCTAAAATCAATAAACAACCAAAATCTCCAGAAAATCACACTGCACAGAACTCTGACAACCAAGGAATTAAAGAAAAAAATCAACCAGAACCAGACTGGTAAGGCAGGTGGTTCCAGTCGACTAAGAAAAGCCCCAGTGAGGCAGCTGGTGGACGGGGCTAACTGCCAGCTCCGAAGAGCTGTGAGGAAGGGACTGACTTAAGGGGAAAACCAAGACTCAGAGCTGACTGTGGGCTAAGGCTGAAGTTGCCTTGGTGAGAGATTCTTCCACTCTAACGGAGAGTCTGTTGGAAAGTGTGCTAGAGACAAACAGGTAAGCCTCATTGTTCCCTCTCCGGCCCCTCCGCCACAAGCAGCCCAGCAAAGAGGGTTGCCCTTCCTGAGTGAATGAATACCTAAGGCCCCGCCCCCTTACAACCTATCAGCTGAAGACAAAGAAATATGGCCCAAATGAAAGAACACAGCAAAACCTCAGAAAGACAGCTAAGTGATGAGGAGACTGCCAACCTATCTGATGAAGAACTTAAAGACCTGGTAACCAAAATGCTCACAGAACTGATTGAGCTTGGTCAAAAAATGAAAGAGCAAATGAAATAAAGCAAAATATTCGAGGAACCAAAAGTGACAAGAAGGAAACCAGGTTTCAAAGCAATGATTTGGAACATAAGAAAGAAATAAACATCCAACTGGATCAGAACAAAGAAACAAGAATCCAAAAAAAATGAAGAGAGGCTGAGGATTCTCTGGGACAACCTGAAATGTTCCAATATCCGAATTATAGGGGTGCCAGAAGGGGAAGAAGCAGAGCAACAAGTGGAAAACTTATTTGAACAAATAATAAAGGAGAACTTCCCCAATCTGGCAAAGGAAATAGACTACCAGGACGTCCAGGAAGCTCAGAGAGTACCAAAGAGGTTGGACCCAAGGAGGAACACGCCAAGGCACATCATCATTAAGTTACCCAAGATTAAAGACAAAGAGGAAATCCTAAAAGCAGCAAGAGATAAGGAGACAGTTACCTACAAAGGAGTTCCCATAAGGCTATCAAGCTGATTTCTCAAAAGAAACCTTACAGGCAAGAAGGGGCTGGAAAGAAGTATTTAAAGTCATGAAAGGCAAGGACCTACAACCAAGATGACTCTATCCAGCAAAGCTTTCATTTAGAATGGAAGGGCAGATAAAGTGCTTCCCAGGTAAGGTCAAGTTAAAGGAGTTCATCATCACCAAGCCCTTATTTATGAAATGTTAAAGGGATTTATCTAAGAAAAAGATAAAAAATATGAACAATAAAATGACAACAAACTCACAACTATCAACAAATGAACCTAAAAGAAAAACAATGAAAACAAAAACTAAGGAAACAACCAGAACAGGAACAGAGCCATAGAAATGGACATCACACAGAGAGAGTTCAGTGGGGAGGGGGAAGGGAGGAATAGAGGGGAAAGGTACAGGGAAGAAGAAGCATATTTAGTAGGCATAAAATAGATGGGGAGAAATAAACAATGGTATAGGAAACAGAAGACTCAAAGAACTTACATGTACAACCCATGGACATGAACTAAAGGGGGTGGAATGCTGGAGGGTTGGGAGGCAGGGTGGAGGGGGATAAAAGGTTAAAATCGGGAAAACTGTAATAGCATAATCAATACTTAAAAAATATTCTCTGCATCTATGATTCTATATCTGTTCTGCTTGTCTGCTTCTATTTATTTATTTTTGATTGAATTGTTGATAGATATGCATTTATTGCCATTTTATTGTACATATTTTTTATTTTCATTTTCTTTAATAAGTCCCTTTAATATTTCATATAATAATGCCTTGGTGGTGATGAACTCCTTCAGTTTTTTCCTAGTCTAGAAAGTTCTTTGTCTGCCCTTTGAATCTCAATGATAGTTTTACTGGCTAATCTTCGTTGTAGGTCCTTGCATTTCATCACTTTGTATTTTTCTGCCAGTCCCTTCTAGTCTGCAAAGTTTCTTTTCAGAATTCAGCTGACAGTCTGATGGAAACTCCTTGTAGGTAACTAACTGCTTCTCTCTCGATGCTTTTAAGATTCTCTCTGTCTTTAACCTTTGGCATTTTAATTATGGTGAGTCTTGGTGTGGACCTCTTTGAATTCACCTTATTTGGGACTCTGTGCTTCCTGGACTTGCATGTCTATTTCCCCCACCAAATTAAGGAGGTTTTTCTGTCTTTATTTTTTCAAATAGATTTTCAATTTCTTGCTCTCTTCTCTTCCCAGCACCTCCATGATGAGAATATTGGTACATTTGAAGTTGTCCCAGAGGCTCCTTACAATATCCAATTTTTTTTCAGTTTCTTTTTAATTCTCACTGTTCTGATCGGGTGTTCTTTGCTTTCTTACATTCTAAATTGCTGATTTGAATCTTGGCGTGATCCATTCTGTTGATTTCCTGTAAGTTGTTCTTCATTTTGTTAGTGTAGCCTTCATTTCTGACTGGTTATTTTTTATGGTTTTCATGTCTTTCATGCTGTTGAAGTTCTCTGAGTTCATCTGCTCTTCCCCCAAGTTCATTGAGACTCCTTATAACGAGCATCTGAACTGTGTATTGAGTAGATTGCTTGTCTCCATTCTGTTTAGTTCTTTTTCTGGAGTTTTGTTCTGTTTTCATTTGGGCCATGTTTCTTTGTCTTCTCATTTTGGCAGCCTCCCTGTGTTTGTTTCTATGTATTAGGTATAGCAGCTACAACTCCCTGTCTTGGTAGAGTGGCCTAATGTAGTAGGTGTTCTGTAGGGTTCAGTGGCACAACTTCCCATATCACCCAAGCTGGGTACTCGAGGTGCACCCAGCTTGCAGGCTGTGTATACCCTCCTTTTGTAGTTGAGCCTTGATTGCTGTTGGCAGGTCAATGGGAGGGATTTACTCAGGCCGATCAGCTGCAAGCACTGGCTGTGACCATGACCACTAACCTCTGACCACTGTGAAGGATCAACTGTGCAGGGACCCACTCCACAGAGCAGCACTTACTTCTTCAGGGCTCTGGTGCCTACAGAGTCCCCACCTTAAGTATATCACTTGTGGAGGTAGTTGAGTGATGTTACTGTCATGGTCTGTAGCTGTCCACTGGGGGGTGCAGGCTCTGGAGTTTCCCAGGAGGTGCAGGCCAAGGTCAGCCTGTGCTAGCCATTACCTATGTCCTATCTGAGGCTACCTGGCATAAGCTACGAAGTTATCTGCAGATGGCTGCTACTTGTGCTGGGCTTGGAGATACCCAAGGTAGGCCAAGCTGTGAACCAAGGCCAGCTGCTGCTAGTGCCAGGCCTGGGGTTATTTAGCAAGATATACCAAGCCCCCTGAGGACAGATGCTGCTTGTTTGAGAAGGTTTAGGAAAATCTAAAGCAAAAGCCGAGAAAAGCTATTCACAGGAGAAAGGCAATGGAAACAGCTTGGGTGGGACCCATAGTTGGGTGGGGTGAACAGGTTGATGGAGTCAGAGATGGTGCCCACCTGCCAGCTCTGTGCGGGGAAGGCTCAGAAAAGAAAAATGGCCTCTGCCAGCAGTTCTGTCTGGGAGAAAGCTGTCCCCTGGCTCTTGCCCTGGTCCCAGACACTTCAGTTCCTCCCCATATGCCTCTAGTGTCTTTAAAGCTGCTGTCCTGTTGCTAGAGCTCAGAGGGAATGAATCTGAGTAATTCTGTGCATGGGCCCTTTAAGAGGAGCTCTGGGAATCCAAGTTTTTGTCTTTCACAGCCTCAATTCCCACTGGTTTTTACAGCCAGAAGTTACGGGGACTTGTCTTTCTGGCACTTGAACCCTGAGCTGGGGGTCCTGTTGTAGGGCTGGAACCCTTAGCTCCCAAGATATACCTCCTAATTTCTATCCACCACACGTGGATGTGAGACCACGCGTTCTCTGTCTCCAGCCCCTCCTACTAGTCTCAATGTGGTTTCTTCTTTAATTCCGTAGTTATAGGCATTATACTTCCACTCAGCTTGATTTCTGGCATTTCTGAATAATGGTTTTCCCCTGGTTTAGTTGTTAATTTTGATGTGGCTGTGCAAAGGTGCAAGCCCTTTAACCTAGGCCACTATCTTAGCTTTCTCCCTTATGGAACATTTTTTAAAATTATGTAGGTTTCACCCTGGCTGGGTGGCTCAGTTGGTTAGAGCATCGTCACATACACCAATACAGTTGTGGGTTCAATTCCCAGTCAGGGCACATACCTAGGTTGCAGTTTCGATCCCCCGGTCAGGGTGCATACAGGAGGCAAAAAATGGATGTTTCTCTCTCTCTAATCAATAAACATACCCTTGGGTGAGGATTTAAAATTTTTTAAATTATACAGGTTTCAAGGGTACAATTCTATAAATACATCATCTGTATATTGTATTGTGTATTTACCACCCCAAGTCAAGTTCCCTTCCATCACCGTTTATCTCCACTTTGCCCTCTCCTACCTCCCACCAGTATTTTAGAGTTCAACGGTGATAGCCACATACTTAGAAATTGTGACTTTATAGTTTAGTCACTTTAGATATAAAATCAAATCTTATTTTTTTAAATCTATTTTCTTGAAAACTATTTTTTTACCTTTCCATCCAGCACCAATTACTGGTCAGGGCATATTCTGGTTACAAAAGGTAAAAAGTATGTCCCATTAGCTGGGAATGAATTGAAATCAACTAATCTTTTTTAAGAAAGTAAAAGATTGTACACTTAGAGTAAAAGCTATGTCTAAGATATTGCTGAGGTATGTTTACTGACTCTTCAAAAAAGATACAGCAGGTTTTTATTAGTTGTAACTATATACTGTTTATTCTTTCCCTTATTCTAAAATGTAAAAATTAAGCAGATTCTTATGACTTTTGACGGTTTCACAAAAAAGTATAACTTATTGTCAGGAATCTACTACAGAGATAGCAGAAACGTAAAATTCAATAGCAGGTAAAAATCTAGGAATAGGTCTCTATAATCTAAAAAATAAAGATAAACTATAAATTCTAGTATGTTTAAAAATAAAATATCAAAGGCTTCAAAGACTATTCATTCTAACAGTTTCTATCTTTCTAACCACAATATAAAAATATTTTTTCTATTACAGTATCTATGAAAATTACCTTCTGAAAGTAGCCTCTTTTTAGAGTTTTGTCTCGCACTTGTCGGAAATACACATATCCATAAAAATAAGCAGGATCCTTCTATAAAAAAGTGACAAAGAAAGAATTATATATATAGCCATTCTTTATTATTGTTAGGTTTCCTTATAAACCTGAACAGAGTCATGAGGTATACACAAAGAGCTAGTTATGCTTTTCCACCAAAACAATAACCATGACAATAACAGCCGGATAAAAATCTGTTAACTTGCACAAAGATGAAATAATAATACTAAAGTCATGTATTCCCTCTATAACTTACTCTGCTTATGTTCTTTATTCATATCTGTACTAGTTAACGGGAGTTAGGAAACAATCAAATTGTTTTTCCCCAATGTCTTATATAAGTTTTTTTAAAGTCCTGCCCATCCACACTTTGTCAGTCTTAACAAAATGAGTTATCCTAATATAAAACTTCGAGAAAATAAAAAGAGTTACATGCCAATCTGAATCTTACATAGCTAGTTACATTTTTACCCAATAATAATGAAACACTGGAATGTTTACCAATACACAATTTGAAAGGTGATTACATTGCAAAAAACTTAACAACTTTTAACATCCTAATAGAATAAATTATAGCCCAGTTCCTTATTTGTTATTCTTTAAACAAATATTTATTGACCACTTACTTTGAACAAGGCATTGTGTTAGAGAAGACAGAAAGATGCGTAAGACACAGTTCCTTAAGGGGATCACAATATAAGAAGGAAAAGTACAAAAATGACCATCATGGAATAGGAGTGCAGGTACCATGAAAAAAGCATAAAGTATTACAGAGAGGCCAAAAGGGAAGAGATTATCTCTGTGTGGCTCAGTAAAGATTTCATGGAGATAGCTGATTTTGAATTGTGCATTGAAGGATGTATATGATTTAAACAAAGACAAAGATATTCCAGGTTTAGAGGTACAGGAGTTTCAGCAAAAACACAGACACACAGAAAAAATACAAGCTATCCCAGGAAAAAGCAAGATAAAAGTAGTTCATTTTGGCTAAAATATGGCACATGTATAGAAAGGGTATGAAGTTGGAAATTGGAAAGGTAAAGGCCTTAATTTGGAAGGCCAAAAAAGTAAGGACAAGGAAACAGCAATGATAATTAGCTTTTTATTCATTAAATAATAGGTAGTCATTTTAGATTTTATTTACCTTTAGGTAATATATATGTACATTTTGGCTCACAACACTGTGTAAGATACACTGCATTGGAATGTCTTTGGGCAAATTTCATTTCCTCAACAGCCCTTAATTCCCTCAACTGTAAAAGGAATACTCTCAGAGCAATATAGGGAAGACTAATGAGATAATATATGCTCATTAAGGCAGAGCCTAGAATATAAAAAGTTCTAATAAATGTAGTTATTATTATCATCAGTTGAAAGAATATGTTAATAGTGATAGTAAAAGGTCGTGGAAAGGAGTAGATGGCTGTAAGAGATATTTCAAAGGTAATACCTTTGCTAACTAGAAGTGGGTTCCTGTAATTAGTGAAATCAAGTAGATAAACTGTAAATGCTGATTTTAGGCAAACTATGTCAAGTTCATATTGAATGTCTCAGAGGACATTCGGATGGAAATATTCTTCATGCACAGTATAAAATAGAAACCTACACTCTGGAATCATGTGAATTATTAAAAGTATTTTTAATAAACACTAAGTATAAAACAAAGCTTATTAAAAATCAAAAAGAGAACTATAATTCTACCATAAAGTAGGTAGGGATTACCACAGGGAATCTTCAACTCTGGGTGATATTTACTGATATAACACCACCCTACCTCCACATCTGAACAAAGAGTTATTAACAAATGAAAGAAACCAATTTCTATAATTCACAATGGGCATTATGTTTCAAGAACAATAACTTTATAAAGTCTCTTTCATTCACACACTGAATCTTTATGAATCAGACTCAGGGAATCCATCAGTGTGATATATTAACAAAACAAAAGCAAAATATTTCTGAATGCTCTAATAAGTAACTGAGTTTTAAAGTTTCCTCTCACATGGATATTCTTCTATTACTACTTTTCCAACCTTTAAGTAAACTGGTAAATCTTTGTCAAATTGATCCAGGAAACAATGCAGTGACACCCTTCTGCCAGAAGACTGTCGAAATCTAAAACAAAACTGGGTATCTCCAAGACAACCTAATGAAAACAAAAATAAAAGAAATTAAGGATAGCACAGTATAACACTTATTTATCTAGTTTCATCAAATATTAGCGTGGCAGGGGTCCTAGTAACCATTTACATCCATTCTATCATGTTTTAGAAAAGAAAAAGAGGAGATCATGAGAGTCCAAGTGACTTGCTCAAAGTCATCTTCACTGGTTAGAGGCAAAGCCATTAGTAAAACATGCATTTGAACTCTTATTTTTCAATTCCATTTTTATTATTTTTCCTATTCCATTTTTCCCCATATGATTAAAAATTTTTAAAAACTGTATGTAATGCAGGCACAGTATAATAATGAGCAAAAGAAGCCAAGTACAAAATAATACATACGTTCAAATTCATTTATATAGTTGTTTATAAAAAAGCAGGTAAAACTATAGTGTTTAGGGATGCACTGTTGGGTAATAAAACTATGAAGAAGCAGGAAACTTATTACTATAAGAACTAGGGTAATGGTGGTCACATTTGGGAGGGGACCTGAGGCGACTTTTTGGAGCTTGTATATGTTTTGTATTTCACAATGAGACTTTTTAAAATGACTTTATTCATTTCTTTTTTAGAGAGAGGAGAAGGGAGGGAGAAAGAGAGGGAAAGAAACATTGATGTGCATGAGAAGTATCAACCGGTTGCCTCTCACATGCCCCCCACCAGGGACCTGGCCCACAACACAGGCATGTACATTGACCAGGAATCAAACCAGTGATCTTTTGGCAGGATGACACCCAACCCACTGAGCCACACCAGCCAGGGTCACAATGAGACTTTTAAAAACAAGACATCCTAATGGAAGAGCCCAATAATAAATTTACTATTTTAATCATTTTAATCAAAAATAAACTTTTAACCTTTAATCATTTTAGCAAACCTCTTAAAACATGTAAACTTTACCTAAACTGTCAGGCAATAATTACAAAAAACAAAAAAACTGTGAATACTATAAAAAGTAAAAGACATATGAAGTACCTTGTCACTCAAATTTTTCCTGCTTACTATATTTAAAATTAATAAAATATTATTAAATATCAAATGTACTCAGGATTTTATTATTACTTATTATGCACAGAAGTACTTTAGCGCATGAAGTTCTCAACAAAGGAAGTAGAAACTTGATAAAAATGTTTAAATTCTTTAAAAAGCAACTCAGTATGTATCCCTAAATGTGCTTGCAGAAATTAATATATCTTTGGTGGTGCAGGGAAGAAACAAAGGGAACTTGGAGGGTGGCTCATCTCAGTTTCTTTACTTTTTAAAGCAGATAGTTTAAAAATAAGGAAAACAATTGAAACCTGAAAAAAAATACTTCTAGCATTGTTTTAGTTCAACAGATGTATATGTTAATGATTTTGTTTTTCTTTTTAGAAGACATTATCTTTTAAAAAAACAACTGAGAAAGTACAAACTAATTTCTCTGAGACAGTAAGATAGAACAGGAAAATGCAATGGATTTTAAGAAAGAAATATTGTAGCATCTGGAAAATGTAAGGAATGCTAAGCTTTGTGGAAGGGAAATAATGAAGCTCTCTTAGCCATAAATCCCTACCCACCTGGCTCCATTCTCAAATCATGGGCATGCTTTCAGAACTTTCCAGTGACCAGCTGCACCCACAAGCTGTGAAGAATTAGTCAAGAAACTAGTTGACCAGGGCAAAAAGGCTTTAATAGAGTCCTTGTGAATTGAGGTAAATGGTTCCCATTTTATGTTTTAATAATCTGTCCATTCATGTATGAAAGATTATTAAAGAAGTATCAACTCCTAATCTGATTTTGTTGAGAACCTTTGTTCTCCATCCTGATCTCACCATTATTATCCATAGGAAAGGAGGCATTACAAATTGGCAATCAGACTTTTCACATTTGTCTTGCAGAAAATGATACTTTAGTGAAGAGCAATCCTGGTTCCCTACAAGCTCATTATAAATAACATGTATTGTCAGTCTGTCTACGTAACAAATAACTGCAGTTCTACATAAGCAACATAATGATTGCATGTGAAAAATGGTTAAATGGGTGTGTTCTTCAGGAAAATGTTATGATTTGAGGAAAAAGAAGCCACAAGCAGTGCGATCTAGTCCCAGGACCATCAATAATTAGCCTTCTGATTTACCTAAGACTGTCAATTTCCTTAACAAAAAATAAGGGGTACCATAAGATCATCACTTAAAGTCATTTCCAGCAGTTATATTCAATGATTCTAAAATAAAAATCTGTAACAGACCTACAACTCTACTGAATTCCAAGAATCAAGTATCTTACCCAATATATTCACTAAGAAAACTAAAGATCTACAAAGCTCGAAATATACCTACAAGTTATGCTATGTGTCCCACAGCTTTCTGACTAGCATAAAATTGGAATGACATTTTAATGATTTTTTCTTTATACTAACCAAAGTATGAAGATTAACTTACAAAAATTTTAAGATTAAATGACAGCTCTCTAAGGAAAATACACCTTAACATGAGTTCTTGATCAAGAGCAGCATAAACCCTTTCTCATGACAGTACCAAGTGTTAAGGAAACAGAAAATATGATCATTAGGACCCCAAAGCTTTAGAAAAAGTTCTCTTTAAATTAATCAAACACAATCTTTACTAGCCTAGAAAACCAAATAATGCAACACTATATTTTGGGGGAATTTCTGTTTTTTTAATTAATTAATAGCACGTTCACGTCACCATAGATTCATAAACATACTCCAAACAAACACATGCCAAAATATTCTTAATCATTTCTCTTTGGTCAGTATAGGAGTAGTTTCCACTTTTCTTCTTCTTCTTCTATTTTTTCTATTTTGTTGATTATGCCATTACAGTTGTCCCAATTTTTCCCCTTTGCCCTATTCCACCCAGCACCACCCATTCCCTCTGGCAATCCCACCTTACTTCATTTCCATGGGTCATGCATGTAAGTTCTTTGGCTTCTCCATTTCATATACTGTTCTTAACATCCCCATCGATTCTGTACCTATCAATTATGTTTCTTAATTCCTGCACCTTTTCCCCCATTCTCCCCCTTCCCCTCTCAACTGATAGATAACCCTCCAAATGATCTCCATATCTATGAATGTTCGTTTTGCTTGTTTGCTTAGTTTGTTTTTTAGATTCAATTGCTCATAGTTGTGAATTTATTGCTATTTTAAAATTTATAGTTTTGATCTTATTTTTTCTCAAATAAGTCCCTTTAACATTTCATATCATAATGGCTTGGTAATGATGAACTCCTTTAGCTTTACCTTGTCTACGAAGCACTTTATCTCCCCTTCAATTTTAAATGACAGCTTTGCTCTATAGAGTAATCTAGGTTGTAGGTCCTTGCTTTTCATCACTTTGAATACTTTTAAAAATTTTTTGTTTTAAATAAAACTCTTAGATAGTTTTACTTTAAAACTATAAAATAGAAAACCAAAACATATCTATTATAACATAATAAATCATATATTCACATAATGGAACATAAAACAACAATAAAGAAAAACAAACTGTTTCTATCCTCAGCACATTGATAAAAGCTATGAAATATAATGTTGAATAAAAAAAGGCAGACTCGAACTAGTACATTTTAGATGGTTGCAATTATATAAAGTTCAAAAAAAAGGAGAATTAATTACAGTGTTAGAAATGAAGGTAGTATTTACCATGAGAACAGTCATGACTGGGAGGAAGCACAAGTGGGAGATTCGATAACATTCCATTTCCTGATTTGCATGTTGGTTACATGGGTTAATTTATTTTAGAAAAGCTTCATGTACAGCCTTTTGATATATGCACATTTTTGTGCAGGTTATACATCAGTAAAGAGTTTGTTTGTTTTTTAAACAAAATAATTACCTACAGCATAGGAAATGGAGTCAACAATATTGTAATGACTATGTGTAGGGCCAGAATGGGTAACAGATTTATTGGGATGGTCACTTTGTAAGTTAAATAAATGTCTAATCACTGTGTTGTACACCTGAAACTACGATAATATTGTATGTCAATTGTAATTTTTTAAAAAATTATTTTTTAAAAATGTACAATAAAGAATAAAACAAATCACAAACTTAGCAATTTGGTTTTAGTCATAGAACATTATGTGTGATGAAATGAAAACTGATTTTCTTTTCCTTTTTTTTTTTTTTTTTACTGTTGTTCAAGTACACTTGTCTCCATCCCCCCCACCCCCACTCTACCCCACTTCAGGCATCTCTACCTCCCACCCCTTTGGCTTTGTCCATGGGTCTTTATTCATGTTCCTTGATGATCCTTACCTATTTTCCCTCCATTATCCCCTCCCCACTACCTCTAGTTATTGTCAGTTTGTTCTTTATTTCAGTATCTCTGGTTACAATTTGCTTGCTTCTTTGTTTTGTTGATTAGGTTCCACTTATAGGTGAGATCATATGGTATGTGTCTTTCACTACTTGGGTTATTTCACTTAGCATAATGCTCTCCACTTCTATTCATGCTGTTGCGAAGGGTAGGAGTTCCTTCTTTCCTTCTGGTGCATAGTATTCCATTGTGTAAATGTACCACAGTTTTTCGATCCACTCATTTCTGATGGGCACTTAGGTTACTTCCAACACTTGACTATTGTAAATTGTGCTGCTATGAGCATTGAGTGCGTAGGTTCTTTTGAATTGGTGTTTCAGGATTCCTAGAGAATAATCCCAGCAGTGGAACTGCCAGGTCAAAAGGCAGTTCCATTTTGTTTTCTGAGGAAAATCCATACTATTTTCCACAGAGGCTGCACCAGTCTGCACTCCCACCGACAGTGTCCTAGGGTTCACTGTTTGCCACAGCCTCGTAAGCGCTTCTTGTTTGTTGAATTGTTTATGATGGCCATTCTGACCGTTGTGAAGTAATATCTCATTTTGGTTTTCATTTGCATCTCTCTGATAGTTAGAAATACTGTGCATCTTTTCATATGTCTCTGGGCCCTCTGTTCTCCTTGGAGAATTGTCCGTTCAGATCCTTTGCCCATTTTTTAATTGTGTTGTCTGTCTTCCTGGAATGGAGTTGTGTGAGTTCTTTGCATTGTTGGGAGATCAAACCTTTGTCCAAGGTATCATTAGCAAATATATTATTACATATGTTGGTCCCCTTTTCATTGTGCTTATGTTTTTATTAGCCATGCAGAAGCTTTTTATTTTGATGAAGTCCCATTTATTTATTCTTTCCATTACATTGCCTCCTCAAGTGGACATGTTAGTGAAGACATTGCTGCATGGAATATCTGCGATTTTTCTGCCTATGTTCTCATCTAGGACCTTTATGGTATTACTACTTATATTTAAGTCTTTTATTCATCTTTAGTTTATTTTTGTGTATGGTGTAAATTGGTAAGTTCATTTTTTTATGTCACTGTCCAGATCTCCAAACAACATTTGTTGAAGTGGCTATTTTTACTCCACTTTATACTTATGGCCCCTTTGTCGAATATGAATTGACCTTAGAGACTTGGGTTTAGTTCTGGGCTCTCCATTCTGTTCCACTGATCTATATGTCTGTTCTTATGCCAGTACCAGCCTGTTTTGATTACAGTGACCTTGTAATATAGTTTGATGTTAGGCAATGTGATCCCTCCTACTTAGTTGTTCTTTCTGAAAATTGCTGTAGTTATTCGGGGTCACTTATAGTTTCATATAAATTTTTGAAATGTTTGTTCTATATCTATGAAATATGCCATTGGTACTTTAATAGGGATTGTGTTGAATTCTTAAGTTGCTTTGGGTAGTATGGACATTTTGATGATGTTAACTCTTCTAATCCATGAACATGGTACCTGCCTCGATTTGTTTGTATCTTCCTTAATTTCTTTCTTCAGTCTTATGTAGTTTTTGAGTACAGGTCTTTTACCTCCTTGGTTAGGTTTATTCCCAGGTACTTTACTTTTGTTGTTGCTATACCAAATGGGATTTTTGTCCTGATTTGTTTCTGATATTTTGTTGTTGGTATACAAAAATGCCTTCAATTTCTGATTATTCACTTTGTACCGTTTTCACAAATTTACTTCTTAGCTCAAGTATTTTTTGGTGGGGTCTATTGGATTTTCTATGTACACTATCATGTTATTTGCAAACAATGACAATTTCGCTTCCTCCTTTCCAATCTGGATGCCCTTTATTTCTTTTTCTTGTCTGATTGCTGTGGCTAGGACTTCCAATACTATGTTGAATAGAAGTGGTGAAAGTGGATATCCTTATCTTGTTCCTGACCTTAGTGGGAAAGTTTTTAGATTTTACCCATTGAGTATGATATTGGCTGTAGGTTTCGGCTATATGGCCTTTATTAACGTGGAAGAATGGTCCCTCTATTCCCACTTTGCTGAGTGTTTTTATCATAAATGGGTGCTGTACCTTATCAAATGCTTTTTCTGCATCTATTCATATGATTATGTGATTGTAGTCTTTTCTTTTGTTTGTGTGATGTATTACATTTATTGATTTGCTAATATTGTACTATCCTTGTATCCCTGGGATGAATCCCACTTGATCATAGTGTATGATCTTTTTAATGTATTGCTGGATGCGGTTTGCCAATATTTTGTTAAGGATTTTAGCATCTGCTTATCAGTGATATTGGCTATAGTTTTCCTTCTTTGTGTCTTTACCTGGTTTTGGGATTAGGATGTTGCTGGCTTTATAAGAAGTTTGGGAGTCTTCCATCTTCTTGGATTTTTTGGAATAGTCTGTGAAAGATAGGGGATAGCTCTTCTTTAAATGCTTTCTAAAATTCTACTGTGAAACCATCTAATCCAGGGATTTTGTGTGCTGGGACATTTTTCATTACTGCTTCAATTTCATCAGCTGTTACTGGTCTGTTCAAGCTTCCTGCTGCTTCTTTGTGGGAAACTGTTTCGAATGCCATGGAAATGTAGCTCAGCCGTCAGGTGGAAAACCAGTGGGGTGCACATCGGCATGCAGGACCACGCATGTGGAGAGCTTTTCCCATGGGGAATCAGGCCTGCATTGTACCTAGGCCGCTATCAGGTCTGCTTTTGCTAAAATTCCCTCACCCTGAATTAAGGAAGCAAGAGCTTACTGCAACTTCCTAAAATCTGGGCTAAACCTCCCAAGTATGGAGTGTTAACAATCCAACCGCTTTTCCCTTTACATTTGCAAATATCCTTCTTCTTTGATGTGATTAGCAACATCCTCTACTTTGTTGTCTGTAAAAGGTAACCACCTAATGTGAACCTGTACACAGTAAATGAGGACTACCCTCCTAGTAACATACCCAGGAAAACAATAAAAGCCTGTCCAGGCAGGGGTCAGGGCCGTCTATCTCTGACTTAAAGAACAGCCATACCATCCCTTTTTTTCCACAGGATTCCTGTAGTCTATGTGTATCTGTTCACGAGCAGCCACAATGTATGTACATGGATCCTGCCGACCAGGATCCGCCACACTTCTTCATTCAGTTTTGGAAAATTATATTTTTCCTAGAAATTTATCCATTTCACCCAGGTTTTCAAATTTCTTGGCATTAGTTGTTCATAGCAATTTCTTACACTCCTTTGTATTTCTGTGGCATCAACTGTAATCTCTCCTCTTTCATTTCTGATTCTATTTATTAGAGTACTCTCTCTTTTTATCTTGAAGAATCTGTGTAAAGGCTTGTCAATTTTGTTTATCTTTTCAAAGAACCAGCTCCTGGATTCATTGATCCTTAGAAGTGTGCTTTTAGTCTCTATGTCATTTAATTCTGCTCTGATCTTGGTTATTTCCTTCCTTCTACTTGCTCTCAGCTATCTTTGTTGTTGTTCCTCTAGTTCTTGTAGAGGTAAGGTTAGGTTGTTTATTTGAAATGTTTCTATCTTTTCTAGGTAGGCCTGTATTGCTATGAACTTTCCTCTCAGGATTGCCTTCACTGTTTCCCATAAGTTTTGGATTGTTGTGAGTTCGTTTTCATTTGTTTCCAGAAACTTTTTGATTTCTTCCTTGACCTCATTCTTAATTCATTCATTAATAGCATGCCATTCGATCTCCATGAATGTGTTTTTGAGTTTTTTCCTTGAGGTTTCTGGTTTCTGATTTCAGTCCCTTGTGGTCCAAGAAAATACTTGCTATGATTTCAATTGTCTTGAATTTGTCGATGTTGGTTTTGTGTCCTCTCATGTGGTCTATCTTTGAAAATGTTCCATGTGCATTTGACAAGAATGTGTATTTTGCTTCTTTGGGATGAAAGGCTCTATAGCTATCAGTTAAGTCCATTTTATCTAGGACATTGTTCGAGGCTGCAATATTCTTGTTCGTATTTTGTTTGGAAGATCTATCCATTTTCGACAGTGGGGTGTTAAAATCCCTTAGTATAATTATGTTGCTGTGTATATCTTTTTTGACATTGCCCAAGATTTTCCTCTTATGTGCGTGCTCCTATGTTGGGTGCATATCTGTTTATAATGTTTATGTTTTCTTGGTGGATTCTTCCCTTGAGTACCATGAAGTGTCCTGTGTTTCTTTTTTATGGACTTTCTTTTGAAGTCTATTTTGTCTGATATAGGTATTGCTACCCTGGCTTTTTTCCTTGTGCATTTGCTTGGAATATTTGTTTCCAACCCTTCACTTTCGGTCTGTGTAGGTCTTTTGTTCTGAGGTGGGTCTCTTGTAGGCAGCATATGTGTGGGTCATATTTTCTCATCCATTCAGCTACCCTATGCCTTTTGATTGGAGCATTTAATCCATTTACATTTAAGGTCACTATTGATAGGTACTTATTTGCCATTTTACTCCCTTTGTACCTGTGTTCCTCTCTCACTCTCACTCTTTTTCTTCTCCTCTTAAAGCAGTCCCTTTAGCATGTCTTGTAGTGCTGGTTTGGTGGAGGTACATTCTTTCAGTCTTCTTTTGTCTGGTAAACTCCTTATTTGGCCTTGCATTTTAATTGAGAGCCTTGCTGGTTAGAATAGTCTTAGTTGTAGGCCTTTGCTTTTCATTACTTGGAATATTCCTTTCCATTCCCTTCTGGCTTGTAATGTTTCCATTGAGAAGTCACTTGCTAACGTTATCGGGGCTCCCTTGTATGTTACTTCCTGTTTCTCCCTTGCTGCCTTTAAGATTCTTTGTCTTGGAATCTTACCGTTTTCATTATGATATATCTTGGAGTGAGCATCTTTGTGTTCGTCTTGATTGGGACTCTCTGTGCTTCCTGCATTTGTGTGACTTTTTCTCTCATCAAATTAGGGATGTTTTCCATCATTACTTTTTCAAAGAAGTTTTCTATCCCTTGCTCCTCTTCTTCTCCTTCTGATATCCTTATTATATGGATATTATTATGTATCATGTTCTGCAGTTCCCTTAACACCTCTTCATTCTTTCTGAGTCTTTTTTCCTTTTCTTGCTCTTTCTGGGAGTTTGTTTACCTTGTCCTCCAGCTCACTGATGCAATCCTCTGCTTCATCTAGCCTGCTTTTGATTCCTTTTATTGTAATTCAGAAATTCAGAAATTGTATTCTTCATTTCCTCTTGGCTCTTGTTGACATTTCTAATGTCCTTTTTAATGCTGGTGTAATTAGCAGTAAGTTCCTTGTAGCTTCCCTGTAGTTTTTGGTCATTCTCACTGAGGTCATTGAACTTCCTGATAACCACTGTTTTGAACTCAGTATCTGATAGTTGACTTGCCTCTATTTCATTTAGCACTCTTTCTGAGGATTCCTCCTTTCCTTTTTTTTTTTTTTTAAGGTACTATTCTACCCTAAGTGCTTTTTTTTATTTTTATTTTTATTTTTTTTTTAGATTTTATTTATTTATCTTTAGAGGGGAAGGGAAGGAGAGCGGGAGAGAAACATCAATGTGCGGTTGCCTCTTGTATGTCCCCTGCCGGGAACTGGCCTGGCAACCCAGGCATGTGCCCTGACTGGGAATCGAACCGCGATCCTTCGGTTCGCAGGCCCGCGCTCAATCCACTGAGCTACACCAGCCAGGGCCCCTCCTTTCCTTTTGTTTGGAAGTTGTTTCTTTGTCTTTCCATTATTTGTGAGACTGTTCATGTTTGCCTCTGCTTCTTAAATTGATCTGTTTTGACTACCCGAGTTTGTGGTGTGAACTCCTATGGTAGGAGACCTGTGAGATTCAGTGGGGCAGTCTCGTTGATCTCCTGAACTTGATGCTCTTGGGATGCCCTTTATGTTGGCACTGTAGATGTAACTGGGTTTAGATTGTTGTTGGGTCGTTCTCTCGTGGGTCCTTCCCTCTAGCTGGTTGACTGAGGGTCACTCTGCTCAGCACATCTGGTATGTTGTTGTGCAGGTGTTGCTAAAACAAAACCACAAAGTCTGGGGAACGCACCCACATCCACAAAAATAACTGGCCTACTCCTGCAATCCCACTATCAACAGCAAATGAACCAGTATTAATAAGGGTGTAAAGAGATTAAGACTATTATAGGGAGAGAGAGAAATAAACTATAGTATAAAATCAAGTGACTTAATATGCACAAACTTGATCAACAAGAAATGAATGTTAAAAAAACTATGCAGGAAAGAAAATATCAATCATTACGAAAAAGACCACACTGGGTTTCATCTCAGTAGCCTCTAGTATTTACCACTGTTTTTTCTTTCCAGATCCATCTCCGGTGATTTCAGATGTTGACCCTGTCTGACTTTAGGCAGCCTGCTCTGAGACTGCCAGGGATCTACTATCTGTGGCTGTCTCCTTCAGCTGTTAATCTAGTCACTCTGTATTTAGCAGTCAGGCTTAAACCCCACAGGGCGGGGCAGAATCCCTCCTAGTGTTGGGGCTATTGTTTCCCCTCAAGCTACTGCTGCTCTAAGGGGAGTGGTCTGCCTGAGCAGGATGGCTGCTGCTGTATGGGGGATGACTCAGCAATGGGATCCCAGTGTCTATTCTCTCAGCTCTCCTCAGAGCTTCCACCCCCCATCTCTCCTCAGGTGTTTCCAGCCCACTCGGCCCGTCTTTGCTGGAGCCCAGGTAAGTGGCTGCAAATGAAAATTTGTGCATTGGTACTTTAAACGGCTCTTTGCGTCACCAGCTATCTGTCTCTGGCAGTGAGTAAGCCTGTCACTTTTCGCTGTTGATTGTTATCTGTGTGATTTTGGGATCCAGTGCTCTAGGCTGGGGATCCCAGCTTAGGGTTTAGACCCCACAGTTCTCAGGGGGATCCAACCAGTTGCTTGATTATCCCTCAGATGCTGCTGCCTGTGGGCATCCTGCCAGTCTTCTCAAGTCTCCACCGCACTCCTTACCAGTCAGTTTGTGCTGAAGATGATTCTTTGTGTCCAAGATTATTATAAGGCTTCTCTCTCGCTATTTTTTAGTTGTTTGTTTCAGGCGATTTCTCCACAATTCAGTTGTATGTCCAGATTGGTCCTGGGAGGAGGTTATGGTGGTTTCCATTCAGTCCTCCACCATCTTGCCTCAGACCATTTTGAATACTTCTTTCCAGCCCCTTCTTGCCTGCAAAGTTTCTTTTGAGAAATCAGCTGATAGTCTTATGTAAACTCCTTTTTAGGTAACTCTCTGCTTTTCTCTTGCTGCTTTTAAGATTCTCTCTCTATATTTAACTCTTAGGATTTTAATTATGATGTGTCTTGGTATGGTCCTCTTTGAGTCCATCTTTTTTGGGAATTTCTGTGCTTCCTGGACTTGTATGTCTATTTCCTCCCACAAATTAGGGAAGTTCTCTTTCATTATTTTTTCAAATAAATTTTCAATTTCTTGTTCTTCCTCTTCTCCTTCCAGCACCCCTATGAAATACTCAAATGTTGGTACATTTGAAGTTGTCTCAGAGGTTCCTTAGCCTATCCTTGTTTTTTTAGATTCTTTTTTCTTCTTGTTGTTCTGATTGTTTATTTCTTCCTTATGTTCCAGATCACTTACTTGATTCTTGGGTTCATCCACTCCACTGTTGATTCCCTATAGATTTTATTTCACTTACTGCAACCTTCATTTCTGCCTGGGTCTTTTTCATGTTGCTGAAGTATCCATCAAGTTCCTTGAACATCCTAATAAGCAATGTTTTGAACTCTGTTTCTGATAGATTGCTTTTCTCCATTTCATTTAGTTCTTTTTCTGGAGTTTTGTTCTGTTCTTTCATTTGGACCATATTTCTTTATCCTCTCATTTTGGCAGCCTCTCTGTTTCAATGTATTAGAGCTGCTTTGACTTTGTCTTAGTAGCATGGCCTATTGTAGAAAAGCACACCCGTAAGTTGGATGGGATAGAGCCTTAGGTATTCACCAGGACAGGACAAACCTCTATGAACTAGGTTGATGGAGTCTCACATATGGTGTCTCTGCTCTGTTTCCCTGTGTGAGGTCTGCTCAGAAAAGGGACAATGGATACTGACCAGCCTCTGCGGTTCTGTTCAGGAGGAAGCTGTCTCCTGATGCCAGACACTTCAATTTCTTCCTGTGTGCCACTGGTGCCCTTCTAGGTGCTGCCACAGTGCTGGAGCCCAAAGGGAGTGAGTCTGCATAAGCCCTAAGTCTGTTTTGGGCTCTTTAAGAAAAAGACACCCGACAATTCCTCAGTTTCCTCCACCACCCCAAACAACGCTGGTTTTTACCACCAGAAGTTATAGGGAATTTTCTTCCTGGCACTAGAACCCTGGGCTGGGTCGTCTGATGAGGGGCTGAGTTCCCTCAGTCCCAAATAAGGTATCCCTCACGATTTTTATCCACCACACATAGATGTGGGACCACCTGTTCTGTGTCTCTGCCCCTTATATGTGTCGGGATGAAGGTGATTTCCTTAATACTGTGGCTGTCAGACTTCCACACAGCTCAATTTTCTGATGATTCTGGGTGTTAGTTGTTTTGTATTTTAGCTTTAATTTTTGCTATGGCTGTAAAAGGAGGTGGGCCATATTCACCTATGCCTCCATCTTGACCAGTCTAATCCAATACTCTTTAAACCAAAGAAATTTCTGTAATCTTCCCCCACCATCCTTTTCCAAATAACTAAATTCTTATAACAGAAATCAAAGAGAATCCTGGGTCAAAATTATTTTCATTATTTTGTCACTATTGCGGAAGTCATTTTTCCCTTCCAATATATGAGTTAATCACTAATATTCATTGAGTGCTTACTTTATTCCAGGCACTGTTCTAAATGCTTTAGACATATTAACTAATTTGGTCATCATGCTTCTCTGGTAGGTCCCATTATTATTCCTCATTAAGAGGAGCAAACCAAAGCACAGAAAAGTTATGTAATCATCCAAAGAAATAAATCTGCTAAATGGAAGAGCAAGAATTTTAACCCAAGAAGTCTAACTCTGGAGCTGGTGCTCTTAACCGCTATTACATTATACTGGCTCTTTCAAGTCAAACCAGACTTTAAAATACTACTTCCATTTATATAAAATATCCAAAACAGGTAAATCCATAAAAACAGAAAGTAGGTAAGCAGTTGTTCAGGGTTGTTGTGGGGGACCTGGGAGAGAAAAATGGAGTATAGAGTTTGTTTGTTTGTTTGTTTTTAAGAATATAAGCCTTTTTTTGAAGATTTTATTTATTTTAGAGAGAGGAGAAGGAAGGGAGAAAAAGAGGGAGAGAAAAATTGATGTGCGAGAGATATATCAATTGGTTACCTCTCACATGCCCCCCACTGGGGACATGGCCCACAACCCAGGCATTTGCTCTGACTGGGAATCGAACCAGAGACCTTCCAGTTTGCAGGCTACCACTCACTGCACTGAGCCACACCAGCCAGGGCAGTGTATGGAGTTTCTTTTTGGGTGATGAATATTTTCTAAATTTGACTGTAGTAATAGTTGCATGATGTTGTGAATATACTAAAAATCATTGAATTATACATTTTATATGGGTGATCCATAGTCCTTATTGCTTTTTTTTTTTTTTTTTTTTAATGTTACTTCCCTGCCAATTGGGGAGGTCGAAAAACGAAAGTCCTTCTGAAAAGTGCCTCTCAGATCATGGAGTTCTTAAACTCACTGTACTCTGTGCAATACAGTTCATTCTAGTAAGTAGCCAGTCCTTTCATTCATGGCTCCTCCTATATGAATGCAGTATGGTATGCCAGAACTCTCCTCTCATTTTAAAATATCAAGGGCACAGAGTATTTTGCAAGCTTCTTTTACATCTACCAATTACACTGAGATTACAAAGCTAAAGGTAAATATACTTCCTGTATGTTACCTGTCGATCTCCTCTAAAATATCATTTAGAGATTTAAGGGAAAAAGCTTAAATATTTTTCCTAAAGGGAACAGACAATTTTAAAGATTATTTGTATATTAGTACAAGTACATCTATAGAGCAGATCAGAATGCATAAGATGGAGATAAAACATGAGACCTCAAGCACCAGTCCTATCCTTAGCCTCCAGTTCTTTGTAGTCACTCTCCCTGTGATTAAAGTGGTTGAGTTGGAACTGATGACAAGCAGGACTTTCAACATGGTCTTCTCCAGGTATAGTCCATAGACTGATGCCAGTCTACAAATTCTTATTACTGATTCATGATGAATTAAATATCCAAGCTAAGAGTAAGCATTTAGGAACTCTTACAGCAATTTGATAATGTTATGACAAATCTGGACTTTTACTTTGCATTTTTTTGTTTTTCTCCACTATCTAGTAATTCCTTTAAACTGTATTTTATAAAAGCATTGGTCTACAATATGGGAAATTAAAAAAAAAAAAAAAAAACCCAACTGGCCTTTCGACAGTTAGTGTGAGAAGCACTGCTTTTGGCACTGGAAAGTGTAAAGCACATGATGATATCCCTGCTATTACAGAGAAGAAATCTGTTGAGACAAATATTGTCTGCATGTCTAACCCACCCAGAGCAAGGATTAATCCTTCCCTTGAATTCACCATTACCTAAAACATTACTAATGCTGAGTTTTCTCTCTGGGTATGTTTAAAATATAGCAGTTATAGTCCTTGGGTCCCCATCACAGCTTAAGCCTCAGGAACACCTGTATCCAAATGATAACAATGATAAACAATAAGGAGGAAAAATATCTAACAAATAATTGTCAAAGAGTAGGCATACGTTAAACTTGGGATCCTAAAGATAAAAGCCATTCAAATGAAACAAGAAATAGAAACCTAAAACCAAACCAATTTCTAAAGTCATAAGATCTGGGATGGGGTATGTGTGTTGGTAGGGGGTGGAGGAGGTACAGGACTAGCAAATCATTCTATTGGGAATCCCCAAAGTATTCCTCTTTACCTGTACAGCATAATAGGGTCTAAATGTTCTTTGGCTTTTTAAAAGTGTGCACCACAGAAATGAAACCTAGATATTCCTAAAGCTACTCTACTGTGCCTAGATTTCTTTCCATGACAATAAAAGCTATTTCAGGAAAAATTAAATCCATTTCAAAGTTGGCACAGTAATCTCAACTTCCATTTAATAAAACACTTAAGTGAAACAAACTCTTTGAATATTCACAAATAAGAATAGAGATCTCAAATACATACAAACCTCACAGTCTCTTGCTGTCTAGATCAACATTCATCTGTTAAGAGGGCAAAGTATCTATTTTTAAAATCTTTTGTCAATTTTACTTCTAAGTACCAATGATTCTTCAAATAAGATGAACCATACTTCATTTGATGCAGATCTTATAAAAAAAAAGCATTAAAAAACATCTGTAGGTCACTCAAATGCCTGAAATACTGATCAAATTCTGATTTACACAGATTTACAATTGAGATTAACTTTCAATAAGAAAATGATGCATGGAGAGACTAACTAACTACAAAACTGGAAATGAAAAGGCTATCTGAATACCATTTAATTAACATCTGAGCCTTGATGTTCATGTAGAGATATGAAAAAGCAAGCAATCCATGAAAACCAACTATGATCTGTGAGAGAAGAGTGTATAGTAGATTCTACTGAAACTCCAATCACATAATCAGCTTATCCTGTAATCCACACAGCTCAGCTTACCCTGAGCCCTGGAAGTCCAATCCACCACTCACTACATTCAAAACTGCATGTGTGGACTTTGTAGCCAAAACATATTAAAAGATTCCAATAATTCCACACTAGAACAAATACCCTACTGGGATCTCTCAAAGGCATCTTTTAATTTAATTTATTTTATTTTACTTTATTTTTTTTTTTTACCACAGTAGCACATTTTTTAATATATTTCATGAAAATGAGCTCCAAACGTATCAGAAGTAACCTCGAAAGGAAAGGGAACTGAACTGTCTTTGCTTCATTGGCTTCTAACTCCTGTGTGTGGTCATAGAAGTGGAATGCTCTGATCGCCATAAGCCTGAAAAGATGTTTTAAAAGTGAAACACAAGAGGTAACCTGAATGATTTCAATGATTAGGACCACACAAAGGGAAAGTTTGAAAACAACCAGGAAAACCAAGTCTAAAATAATAGCAAACACTTATATGGTGTTTTCTAGATGCTTATTCCAAGTACTTTCCATATATTAACTCAAACATACTATTGAAAATAACTTGTGGTCACGCTTTATAACCAGATTCATCCTGTTGTTGTTTTCTTAAACTTTTCTTTTACAGAGTTCTTGGAAAGCTCTCAAATCCTAAACTAAAAGTAAACTACTTACTACAAATACCTAAATATACTAATGTCACTGATTTTCAATCTCTTCACTAGTTCAACAGTTCATTGCTCCTTGGTGTTTCACAACATTAAAACATAATTATTTTAAAAGTTGAACCAACTATAATCAACAAGACATTACTAGGCATTATAAAACTAGGAATCAAAATCACTGACCTGTTAGTCTGAAATTGAGTTTGCATACTAATATGCTGTTTCAGTCAATTTCTATATATTAACAGTATAATCAGTATTTTTAGTATAAAATTCAACAGAAATACCACATGAAAAATAGTTACCTGAATTTGAATCTGGAAAAGACAAATAGCAAATATTGGTTTTCTGAAAAAGAAAACAAAAGCTATATATGTTAATACACACACACACACCCCCCCAAGAAAAACTAAAACAAACAGTAGACTACACAGAGCAATACTTTTACTTACTTCTCTATCAGTAAGTTTGGAATGTTGAGGATAAATTACCTAGAAGAAAAAGAGTTAAATTTTGTTAAACAAATATACTGAGTGTATATTATAAACATTAGTGGGTATTTCTAAAATATCAGTTGACTATGGTCAACTAGTTTCAAGAAATAGTTCACAAACTTTAACAATGAAACATGAAAAGCTGAGAGAACTGAGTAGGATTCATACTAGGCAAAAAAAAATCTTTTTGATTCAAAGGTGTCTCTAAGAGATTGGTAAAATCTTGAGTTATCAAGAATAATTTACCAACTGAATTACCAATAATTCAAAGCTTATTGAGTCTTTCCTTTGGAAACCTAAAATCTAAAGAGAAATTTATCTACTAGCTGGTAGCTACTTCAAGCAATAATAATTTTACTTAGTTCAAGAAGTAGTATAAACTACTAACATCTTATTTAAAAAATGAAGAAAAAATAATTATCTGCACTTTAGGAAATTTCAAAGGCTATCTCCCACCATAAAACCTATCCCAATTCCCTCCAATTCCTTTAATCACTGCATTTTCCTAGACAGGTTGGTTTAGTGTCTGCAGCAATCACAGCCACCTTGAAGGAAACTCCTGCTCCATACCCCCATTAAAGGAAGGCAGACTAGGCCAGAACAGCTACTGTGGGAAGAAGCACTAGTAAACACCAGATCCAAGGGCACCCACTTCAGAAGCCAATCAACTGCCTGGATGCTGTTGGGAAGGAAAATACTGCCCAAAAGAATATCAATGCCTAAGTGGACCAATCTAGATTCTCTTGGGAATGTGAGGAAGAGATGGATTAGGAGCAGCAGGTTACCTAGAGGCTGACAACAAAAAGAAGAGAACACAACACAAAAGAGTAGCTAAATTATGTGAATGTTGGGTTGCTAATGGTGGGGGGGATCCATGACTTCCTACTTTTAGAAGAATCCATGAGTTCTACCAGTCCCCAGAGTTGCCTGAGAGCCTGAAAATCTTCCCTTTCCAGAAATTACATAGTAATATCACATTACAGACTGTATTAAAGTGGTTTCACATATTTATTGTATTTATTTAGTTCTCACAACAATAGACACAGCTAGTAGTATATACCCATTTTATGGATAAGAAAACCAGGATGAGAGAAAGATGGGGAGAATACTTAATGAGCATCTTTTGGAGTTTTTAATTTTCACAACCCTGTCAATTCTCCCCATATTTACCAAAGAGGAAATGAGTTCACAATAGTTAAATAACTCTCCCGAAACTTGTCTAGTAAGTGCCAGAGCTAGGACTTGAATTTAGGTCTGGTTCCAAAGTATACAAGCCCCATTCCTCACTGCACCTATAGTAGTGATCATTAACATGCAATCACAGCCCTATATCCAGGTCTGTGGGGAGGGTCCACAGAACTAGTATGTCATATGAAAACCACCCACTATTCTTGAAATAGAGAATGACACCAAAGCATATTTTCTCTACTTACCCTGCTTTGTATCTGCATGTTCTGACCAACCTGACTTAACCTCTGTCTCCACAATTCATGAAGGCAAAAACCTGGTCTCTTTTGTTCACCACTCTGTCTTGACACCTAGAACAGTCTCTGGTACATACACACATAGACACTAAAAAAATATTTCTTCAATCAGTGAATATACCCTGCAATTAAGTCCATTCAACGACTCAGTATTTAATATGTAATTCTTTACGTGTAGCTACATCTCCCTGGAGATCCTTTTACCTTGTTCCTTTAAAGCAGAAATGGCAGGCTTATAACCTATTTAGCTATACGAGTATTTTATAAAAATCTCATTACACCTAAGTTACCCTGGAGTTTGCTAGCCTAAAACACTGGTAAGTTTAGTGGCCTGTGATGGCTTAATCTTAGGCTCTAAAATAAGTTTTATGTAAGTGCCCTTCAGACTTTTATTTCTTGTAATTAAAACATCCACTCAAAAGCAAATACACAAAGTTTCATTTTTTTTCTTTTACATAATCACAGTGGTTCCTTTGGATTTTGGTTTTGTATGGTTTAAAATACTACCATGACAATACAGAAAAAATATTGGTATGTTTTATCTACATAAAAGTAACTTAAATATACATAACATGTGTGTATATATGTATGTGTATATTTAAATGTATGTGTATATTTAATAAGTTTAAATACGCTATATAAATTTAAGTAAGCTAAAAGGATATAAGAACTACATAACCTATCAAGTCTGGCTTTTAAAAACTGTTTGTACTAAACTACCAAACAGAATTCTCAAATTTCATTTTAATGTACTCTGTTAAGACTGCCCAGTGTTTTATTCTGGAATAGATATATATATTTAAAAACAATGTATTATTATTTGCAGTAACTATCCAAATGTTCACTCTGTATTTAAGATCAGAAAAATCCACACTTAATTTTAAAACCTCAGTTAAACCCCCTATCTAAAAAGAAAGGTAACCACTGCCAAGTATCTTGAATTGCACAAATTGTAACAGTTCCTAGAATTATTTTCTATGTACATACTTTATTTCATGAAAAAAAAGTTTAAATGTAAGTTTGGGCAATCGCTGTTAGTCAATTAGCTCCTGATACCTATATGGAAATAATCAACTACAGATTGGCCCCAGTACCTGGAGATGCCTTTCTGATTGAAGTTTTCTCTCTCCACAGCTCTGCCCCCAGAGTCCAGGCATCTCTGCCCCCAGGCCACTGGCATTCCTGGGAGGCATCAAAGGGGGACACAGAGCATCAGCTAATGTCACCCTGGCTTTGTTACCTAAAATAAGATCTCTTATGTCATAACAAATGAGGTAGAGGTAGCCAGGTATTAAGCCAAGAAAAGTTTTATTTGATATATTAAGGCCTAAAAAATGATATAGCATATATATTTCACATTATGATAGAACAGGAAAAAAGGTGCCTCAGGAAAATATTAATATATATACTGAAAAACAGTATTATAAAATGTTTTAAATGGGTTATTCTCTTTAAAGGTATGCTTATCTGCCACTTGCCCCTGCATACTCTAACATTCCCACCATAGTGGGGGGAATAATCATGGTCCCAGGAAAAGGGAAATTAGTAATAACAGTTAACTTACTGCTGGTATCACTTGGACATGGGAAAATTCAATCCTACATGCACCCCAGTTGTGTATAAATGGGTGCCTGACTATTGCTGTGTGACTGCGTATCCATCTCCATCGCACACCCCACCTAGCACCCCAGGCTTGGAAGAGATTATTATTTCCCTAGAAACACCTGCCTTATCTCCTTCATGAACATTAACTCATATACAAACATCATCATGACCTTAAAGAGAGGATGAATTACACCATGTGGCATTCTTTCCAATAATGTTTAACTTCAGACTAATCATGAGAACATACCAGAAAAACTCAATTTCAGAGACATCCTACAAAATACCTGACTACTACTATTCCAAAGTGTAAAGGAAATACAAGAAAAGATTAAGGACTATCACAGACTGGAGAGGACTATGGAGACATTGACACCTACATGCAATGTAGGAACCCGGACTGAATCCTAAAACAGGAAAAGGACGTCGGAAAAATTGGTGAAATCCAAATAAACTCAGTTGTTATATTCTTAGTTTTGATTACTGTACTACATTTATGTAAAATGTTAATTTTAGAGTAAGTTGGATTAATTACTTTTGTAGTAACTCTATGTAAATTTAAATTATCTCAAAATAAGGTTTAAAAAAAGTAACACCTCTACTACATATCTCATACAAAATTGACCCAAAGTGAATCAAAGACCTGAGTGTAAGAGCTAAAACTATAAAACTCTTAGACGAAAACAGAGGAGTAAATCTTTATGACAATGGATTAGGCAATGGTTTCTTAGGTATGGTATCAAAAGCACAAGGAAACAAAGAAAACAGAAATAAACCAGAATTCATTAAAACTTAAAACTTTTGCCCTGGCTGGTATGGCTCAGTGGATTGAGCCCCAGCCTGTGAACCAAAATGTCTCAAGTTTGATTCCTGGTCGGGGCTCATGCCTGGGTTGCAGGCCTGGTTCCCAGTTGGGGGGGCATGTGAGAGGTAACTACATACTGATGTTTCTCTCCTCCTCTTTCTCCCTCCCTTCCCATCTCTCTAAAATAAATAAATAAAATCTTTAAAAAAAAAACCCACAAGCTTTTGTGCTTCAAAGAACACTACCCAGAAAGTGAAGACATCCCACAGAAAGGTAGAAAATACCATATACCTGATAAGGGCCTAGTATACAGAATGTACAAATAACACATTTCAATAATAAAAAGTCAAATAACCCAATTTTTAAAGGGGCAAAGGATTTAATTAGATATTTCTCAAAAACTTACATATAAATAAATCATCAGCAAACACATGAAAAACACTCAACATCATTAGTCATTAGGGAAATGTAAATAAAATTATAAGATACCACTTCATACCCACTAGAAGGCTGTAATCAAAAGGACAACCTTGGCCAAGTGGCTCAGTTGGTTGGAGCACGGTCCCATGCACCAAAAGATTGTGGGTTCGATTTTCCAGTCAGGTTGTGTACTGGAGGCAACCAATGGATGTTTCTCTCTCACATCAATGTTTCTCTTTCTCTCTCTCTGCCCCGCCCCCTCTCTCTAAAATCAATGAACATACCCTCAGATGAGGATTTAAAAAAAAATTTTAAGAAAGGACAGGCAATAACCAGTGCTGGCAGGATACAGAGAAATTAGAACCTTTATACATTGTTGATGGAAATGTAAAATGCACCCATACTGGAAAACAGTTTAGTAAACAGACCCAGCAATTTCACTCCTAGGTATATAGCCAAGAGAAGTGAAAATATGTTCATACAAAAACTTGTAAATAAATGTTCATAAAAGCATTATTCATAATAGCCAAAAAGTGGAAACAATCCTTATTTCCATCAAATGAACAGATAAACAAAATGTGATATAGTACATCCATATGATATAAAATTCAACCATAAAAATGAATAAAGTACTAATACATACAACATGAATGAACCTTGAAAGTATCATGTGAAGTGAAAGAAGCCAGACACAACAGGTCACACAGAATATGATTCCTTTCACATGAAATGTACAGAAGAGCAGAATCCATGGGGACAAAAAGTGAATTTAGTAGCTGCCAGGGGGCCAGAGGTGGGGGAATGGGTCATAACCAAGAGCATAAGGAAAATTTCTGGGGCAGTGATAATAGTCAGTTTTTTGACCCCTATGGTAGTGTCATGGCATGTTCACTTTATAAAAATTCAAACTACACTGAAAAATTCAAAATTCAGACTTAGGATTTGTGTAGTTTTCTATAAGTATGTTGTACTTCAATAAAAAATATTTACTCATTTTAAAAAGTGAAAAAATGGCCTGACACCACAGTATTTGGACAGACTGGGCCTCAGTCTAAGATTCCAGCTCAAAATCTGATCTAAACTAAATTATGCTACAGGGAAGCTTGATCAGTTTGAACATGGAATGGACAGTGAAGCATTTCTCTCAAAAAAGAGTAAAGTTTAGACATAATTGTCCATGTTATACATCATACATCATAATAAATACAAAAACATAAATAAAGTATTTGTGAAAGGACTAACTGGACAGGAGAATGTCCCAGATTACACCCAGATTAGGATTATACAATTTCATTAAAAAAAAAAAATCAGAGATTAGTCTCACCAAAGAAGGATTTGTAAAAACTGGGAGACTAAGATTGGGACACTAACGTTTTACTTATCAAACACAGAACTACGTCAAGCTACAGGAAGCGCTACTAGTTCACAAGGAAATTTAAAAGCCATTATTAGTATACTGAAAATCCTCCTATCAAAACACTGGCTGTTAAATAGCATATCTTCCCTGCTACATTGTAAACTCAATGAAAGGGAGAATGATCAAGGCTTTAACTCCAGAACATACCAGAGTCTGGATATGGTAGGTGCCCAATAAATATCCACTCAACAGATGGCTCAATAAGACAGTACAGCAACATATAAATTTCAATTAAAAGAGTAAACTTGCTAATGATCAAGTACTGAAGCTATGGATCGCCCAGTTTAAGAGTGAAAGAAATACAGAAACAACTATTCACACAACTGCCTTTATCCTTCTTAGAAAAATAGAAACTGCTGAAGTATAGAAAACTGGTGACTTCTTCAGGCTCCACCCTGTGAGAGGATAAGAGGGAATAGGCAGTGTCTCAGAAAAGCAAAAGTTGGAAAGAAAAGAGTCAATTCTGCTAACTGCTGTTTTAAAAAGAGCATAAAAATTTATCTTCACCCCAGTGCAGAGCTTTATCTTCAAGTTGTTAAAAAAAAAAGGGGGGGGTGTTATTAGTCATCTGTAAGAAATCTGACTCACACACTATATTAATGAAATTGCCCTGCTTTTTACAGGTAATTTAACTGGCTTGAAATTCAGCAAGAGGTGCAATACAAACTGTATGTACGTACAAACAGATTATGTCATAGATCATTGGCAAAATGAAATCTAATACTTGATTCCCAGGAAGTGCTTTAAATACCTGTGATTCACATCCAAAGCTGTGTATTAAAACACACACACACACACACACACACACACACACACACACACACAACAATTTAAGGCAAGACAGGAGTTGAGGGAATAGTCAAGAACAGTCACACACTGATGATTGAATGTGCAAGGACACTAACTATGAAAGGAACTGATATATTGGGCATGCATTAAATGACAGGCATTAATTCTTACATGCATTACCTCATTTTGTACCTCTAACATCCTTAGGATATTATTTTCCCACTGTACATTTGAGGAAAATATAACTCAGAGTATTGAAGAAACTGGCCAAATTCAGACAACTAACAAATGTTCAAAACCCCAAAACTTGGGCACTTTTCACTAGACTGAAATTCTGTCCAAAAAATTGATAGGTCATAACCTTCAAGAAGACGAAAGCCACCAATGCCCTCAATTCTTACAAAATCAAGAGGCCAGAGAGGTTCAGGAAGCAACCACAAATTATAAAAATGTCAACCCCCCCCCCCCGATGTTCTATGGGTTCACATGATTTAAAGGCCCTCAACTAATCAGATACTCTAATATTTGAATTACACTTCAGCATGATTCCAGAATACAAAGGTAGAGTAACTAAAATCAGTACCACAGGGTAACTCAAAGTCAAGTAAAATGGGGGAGCTGAAACTGAAACTTGCTGAGGAAACCACCCTCAGCAGGGAGAATGGAACAGATTTGGAAAGAGAAGCAGAGACAAAAGACCACACAGCTCCAGAGACAAAGGCAAAAGCCTTTGGGGCTTTCCAAATTCCATGAGGTTCCTTCTGTTTCCTGTATCTGTGTTCCAAAATATCCCTCACAATCAATCTCTTTACTTAAATTTATTTGACAGGGTTTCTGTTCCCAACAATCAAATTAATCCTTGACAGATATGAAATTATACAAAGAAAAAAAAAGCATTAACAAAAATGCCAAATATCAATAGCAGTTGTTTCTTAGTATGCTTATGAGTGATGTTTTCTAGTGTTTATAATTTTCTTTCCTGCCAAGTTTTCAACCATGAGCATATTATTACTCAAACAGGGGGGAAAAACTTCAATAAATAAGGCAATTATGTATTTAGATAATTAAGGCTTTACTAAATCTAGAAGTAACATAGAATATAAAAAATTCAGAGAATTTCAAACCTGTTCCAGAGGACATTTGGATTCTCTGATGCTTCAGGGCCACCAAGGGGGAAGAAAGAAGCTAAGCACACCTCCTGTAGTCTATACCTTTTGCAGGCTCTTCTAGCTCAAAGACACCCTCCCCACAACTGTCTCCTTTACTCAGGACAACCACCCCCCACAGATGTTTTATGCAACATGGACAAATACCCCAACCACCCAGATCTTCAGCTGATTGTATCAGAGTGAAAATCTGCCCCAAACCAGGCCTGAGTACCTTCCTCTGGTGTTTGGTATGAAAGGGACATTCACATTCCACTTAAGTGGCTGAAAGGGGCAATTTCACCACCATAAAGATCACCACCATGAAGCAGAGAACTCAGCTTGCAGGGAACATGATACATGAACAAAATCCATAAAAATAAGAGCAGAAACAAGGGGCTTCCCTGTTCTGGATTCTAGCCATTTTCTGAACACTAGGTTTGTATCTTAGATATCTTAAAATACCTCTGTGGCCTGTAGCTTAGTCTCTATTATTTATAACTAAATATACACACAAAAGCTCCATTTCAACCAGATTAGCCACTGAGATACTACATTAGATTTTTACTTACACAGTGAAAAATTGTTCCCCTACTTAAAAAAAAAAAAAATACTGATCCCAGTAACTCATTTCCATTTTACAAGTGAGAAAATTAAACTCCAAAGGCCTCATCTTCACAAAGCAAAAGTTAGGGGCTCTCCCAATCAAAAATAAAAAGGGAATCTCAATGCTTTCCAAACACAGACTTACATAAGTGTTACTGGGACCCAGGCACTGTTCCAAATGTTTCACAAACACTAACTTAATCTAATTCCCACAATGCCAAAACACATGTACTATTATCTTGTTACAGAGGAAGAGCATGAGGCCGACAAGCAAAGAAATATATCCAAAGTTGCAGAGATTCAGACCTAGGCAGTCCAGCTCCAGAATCTGAGTTCCTGATCTCTATACTGTCACTTCGGTAGGGATTTAAACTTGAGTAAGTGGCACTGTTTATGCATTTGTTTAAAACCTGCAAATGGTCTTTTCATCACGGCAGAACAGACTCTCAAGTCTCTCTTAAGCCTAAGATTCAATGACTTTTTGATAACACAGGTGAGTTCTAGGATATTATTGTCCAAGCTTAGTTTTTAATGTAGTATTTAATTAAGTTCCTTTTTCAATCCCCATGGTTGTGCTTTACAGGAAGTACTGCTGGGCTACTGTAAGTCACTTTCCCAACACAATTCTACACTCACCTTCTTGTCCCAGTACAGCCACCCCTACAGTCCATTTTTGGCCTCAATATGGCTGTAATACAAAGGTGAAATACTATTTATTTGTCAACTATTGTGTTATATTACTTTCTAATTTGTGTTTTCTCTTTGATTTTTAATTGTTTATTGGAGCGACACGTTAATAGGATCGCATAGGTTTCAAGTTTTTCTTTATTTTAAAAGTGACAGAATGGAATAATCTATGTTTCTCAGGAAAACAAAACAAAATTTAGTAGTGTTGCATCCCACTTAATGTATTTATCTTTGGATCCTTTATTAGGGAATCTTCCCCACTCTCATCCTATACCTTCTAAAATCAGTGATTCTTAATCTAGGGACAGTGGACTATAAAGTCCATATATAACCACCCAGATGGTACATAGAAGCAAACACATACTTTTTTTATTAGTAAGCATTTTCCTAATGGAGAGAATTCATGAAGTTCATCATCTATTTTTTACAGTTTCTGTAAGCCAATTATGAACTACTGACCTAAAGAAAACTCTGTACAGTTAGGACATGCCATGGAAAATGAAATTCAAAATAAGATCTTTAATGATCCTCATTTTTGTGGCACCTCAGTTATGCTAAGTAGTGTTTATTTGGTGGGGGGAAAAACATACTCATGTTACAAAAAGTGTGTCAAATAATGAGAACCCAAAAAGATTTCCTTTGGCTATGTAAAAATGCAATCAAATGCAACCCAATCTCCTGCTTTCTGGTTAAATTGTATTTTGCTATACATAAATGTAATATGTCAATGTAATCGATAGATGGTTTATAAATCTCTTCTTCAAATTCTTTGGGAACCATTATTTCTATCTCAATAAGACAAAGAATTATTCTTGTATTCATTCATTCTATCGGCAAGTACTTACTGAACACCACTGTGTGTCAGACACTGCATTTGTCCCTGTGCTACTGTGATTCATTCTTAGTTTTCCCCTAAATTGTAGTCTCAATCTACAAATACAGTTTAGAGCATACTGTTCATATTTGTAGGCCCAGCAAACATAATGCCTAGATCTTCTTGGAAACAGCATATAGATCCTCATAATGATATAACAGAGAAGACAGGCCGAATATAAAAAGCAGTATCTTTGCATTAAGAAAAACCTTCCTCGTCAATTTTAGTAGCCAATTCATGTCACTGAAATCAGAATGAGATGGTTTATTAAAATGTAATCACTACCCCCCCAATCTTTGAAATATACATCCTTCTGATAACGTTTTTCTTGGACAAAGACAAGAAATCTCTTAAGCTACAAAAAGTACCTTACACAATGTCAAGAACCGGTTTCAAAGGCCTTTCAATAAAGTGCCATGGAAATGGAAAATTTGACAGATTCACAAGCAAACGACTTTAGTATGTCCATCTTGGTTATTAGTTTTTGGGCATAATGTTTCAGAGGCAACATCAAGAAGTAACAGAAACGAGGAAGAGGAGGAAGAGGAGGAAAAGGAGAAAAGGCACGCTGAGATGAGCATTTCGGCTCAGGCTCAATAGAATGCTCTAACTCAAAAGTTACTACTGTGAATGACCAAACAACTGAGTCTAAAAAAAGTTTGTTGTGAGAGGTTGGGCTGTTATATTTCACCATATGTCGGGGGCATTGTTTGCTTCCTGAAAAAGTCCCAAATATCCTGCTTGCAGCCTCCTCCGGGTGCCGCTAACCATTTACGTATTCTTGTAACACCGGTTAAAAAAAAAAAAATCAACAAGAATTTAGGAGGGGCCCTGAGAGAACTTTTCACCCCTCGCCACAGCCCAGGATCCTCCCACGCGAACTGGCAATGGACCGCAGCCCAGCTCGAAGGGCGGAGGGCCGGCTAGCCACGCCCGGGTGCAGGGCGGCCGCAGTACAGGCCGCCTGGCCCGCCCCTCTGCTGGGGCCGCGCCGGCGCGGGGTACACAGAAAGGGCGGAGGCAACGATGCGGCCGGGCCTCACCTCCACGGCTTGGCCCAGCTCCAGGTCGAAGCCCACCACACACACGCAGTGCAGCCAGGCCGAGAAGCCATCCCAACGCAGCAGGCCCCGGCCGCGGCCATCATCCTCTTCATCTTCCTCCGGCGTGGCTGTCGCCGGCACCAAGGGCGGCGCCTCGCGTTCCGCCACCGCCTCCGCCGCCGCCGCCTCCCCCAACGGCCCGCGGGAGCAGGGCCCCGAGCCTGCCAGGTCCCGCAGAGCCATCCGCCGGTCACTCGCTGTTCGTGCCCTCTTGCTATTAGCGCCCCCTCAACCGCGGACGCGGCCACAGAGGGCTCAGCTCTACGCAGGCGCAGCCGCCGCTGCCGCAGCTGCGGAGGCCGGGCTCCGCTGGGGCGGGGCGGGGAGGGGCGGGGAGGGGCGGGGCGGGCCTGGTGCCCATGTGACCCTAGGAGCCTAGCTCTGCATGGTTCCTCCCCTGCCAACACTGGGACGTGGGCACGTCACGCTGGCGTTTGACTGGGTTGTGCATCCGGCTCTGGCCGTATTGTGTTAAAAGCTCTTCACAGACTGAACCAGTGGTTTATGAATCCTGGTACCCTCCTTCTCAGTCCAGCGACCAAGGAATGAATTATTTTTTGGAATGACACGGTTCATAATTATAAGGTAATATTAAATTAAATTAAAACATAATAGTAACGATGACAAACATTGAACACTTACTCTGCAAATGGATGTGCCAGGCAGGTACTTTGAAAATATTACCTCACTGAATCTTCACCTCATGGCTAGTAGGTAGACCTCAAAATTATTTTTTTAATCATCACCTGAGGATGTTTGTATTCATTTTAGCAAATTTGTTTGATATGTTTATTAATTTGAGAGAGAGAAACATCTATGTGAGAAAGAAACATCATCGGCTGCCTCCCACTCATGCCTGGACTGGGGTGGAACCCAAAACCCAGGTATGTGACCTGACCCCTAATGGAATGTGCAACTTCTTGATGCCCCAGCAACACTCCAACTAACTGAGCCACCAGGCCAGCTTACAGTTCACTCAGTCTGTTTATTTAACAGTTCTGTACCTTCACCCTGGCTCGGTTGGATGTCATTCTTCAAAGCGAAAGGTTGTGGGTTGGATTCTTGGTCATAGCACATACTTGAGTTGTAGGTTCAGTTCAAGGAGGGGGAGCATAGGAGTGGCAACCCATTGAAGTTTCTCTCTCATGTGGATATATTATATTTATCCCTCTCTTTCTCCCTTCCCTGCTCTCTAAAAATAAATATTTTTTTAAGAGTTCTGGACATTCACTCAGCTTTTCCCTCTCCACTAAGGCCCCTCTCACCTTTCTTGGCTTGGTTGCTTGTGAGTCACTCAACACACACAATTTCTCCAGATCCTTTTGGAGCAGCAGGTTGGCCTCCACAGCAACCTGTGAATCACTCTCTCTTATCAAGGGCCTAGACTCAGGCAGCTTTGTATTCTCAGAGACTAGTACTGGGTTGGACACAGAAGTCACTTCACTTGCTCAGTTGAATTATTACTGATGTTACTGACTAGGGTTTATTTGTACCTACTATGCTGAGTATAAACTGCACAGTAAAAGTAAATAGGAAACACACAATAATACCCTAATAGAAAAATGGATAAAAGACAATGTATATTAACCCACAATAAATGTATTTTTATTTTTTTAAGAAATTTTATTTATTTATTTTTCAAAGAGAAGGGGAGAAAGAGAGGAAGAAAAACATGGATGTGCAAGATAAACATCACTCAGTTGCCTCTCACACCCCTCCAATGGGGACCCAGCCCACAACCCAGGCATGTGCCCTGACAGGGAATCAAACCGGTGACCTTTAGGTTCACAGGGCTGGTGCTCAATCCACTGAGCCACACCAACCAGGGCACAATAAATGTATTTTTAAAAAATAACACAATATTCATGGGTTTTTTTTTAAGATTTTTTTAATTTATTTTTTATTTTTTTATTAAGATTTTTTTTTTCCTTTTAGATTTTATTTATTTATCTTTAGAGGGGAAGGGAAGGAGAGAGGGAGAGAAACATCAATGTGCGGTTGCCTCTTGTATGTCCCCTGACGGGAACTGGCCTGGCAACCCAGGCATGTACCCTGACTGGGAATCGAACCTCGATCCTTCGGTTCGCAGGCCCGTGCTCAATCCACTGAGCTACACCAGCCAGGGCACAATATTCATGTTTTATACACATTACCTTATCTAATCCTCCCAACAGCCCTAAAAGGCAAATCTTGTTATTATTCCCATTTTACAGATAAGACCTGAGACTTCATGAGATGACAGTGATGTCACAGCCAATAAGTGGCAGAACAGAGATTCAAACCCAGATCTCTCTGACAGCCTGAGCTCCTAACATTTTACACTGCTCACTCAAATCTACCCCTTTTAACAAACATTCCTGTCCACATCCTTAGAATATTTTTGTGGGGAGTAACTTTTAGCAATCCTATTTTTGAGAAGAGGGTCAAGTATCCTCAGACATCAGAGGTGATGTTTGCTATAGACTTTCTTTAGGACATAAGATGAAGTAGGGACAGTATTAAAGTTAAAGGCCAACTCTTTGGCTAAAACAATCTACCCTCCTACTCCAGAGAACCACTGTAGTTAAGAAAGAAAAACTATATTCTGCAGTTAAGTCATTAAGCCCATTATTAGAAAAAAACGGTAGCTTTTATTGTTCAATACAGTGCTAGAAATAGCACTGGGATAGAAGTCAGAAGTTTTGGACTCTAGAGCCAGCTCCAGTCCTGATCATAGTAGGCAAACTACTCAACCCAAGACTCAGTTTGTGCATTGGTAAAATAGGAATGATCATTCCCAGCCTCATAACTTCACCAGTTGTGGGGAAGGGCCAAACTATTCCAATGCACACATTTTACTGGATGCTACCTCATTATCAACGATTAATGAATGTTAAACACCAGTTGTTCCACAGGGCTGGTGATTCGACATGTGGACACAGATTGCTATTCCCCAAAATGCTGCTTTAAAATTTTGGATTATACTTTGATAATCTTATCAAAGTATAGTATTCTGCAAACAACATATTACGATGAGCATGAGTTTGATAAGAAAGCAAGCAAACAGGGCTCTAAAGGATTTTAAAAGTGAAAAAAAAATCAGTCTGCTTTGAAAAAAACAAACATTTCTAAAGCAAAGTTCACTACCGCCAGGGAAAACAGAAAAGCTCCTATAGTTTTTTTGCCTTCTACCTTCATAACTGATATTTTCCCTTAATGTCAATTTTAACATGATTTCTGTTGTTAATACTTGTATGAGATCCAAGGGAAAATGCACTAATGCATTTTTTCCTTTCTTAAGGTTCTGTAGTTAGAAACTTAGAATCTGAAAAGAGTTTGGATCATGTAATCTCTTCAAACCTACCATCCTATTCATGAATCTTTGGATGTTTGATCAGCCAACTACAGTCCTAACACCACTTATTAAGGTAAAGTAAATACCTTACAAAGCTGCTATTTTCTGGACATTAATAAAGGCTAGAAAATTCTTCCTTTTATAGAGACAAGATCAGCCACTTTGTAATATACACCCATTGGTCTAAGTTGTGCTTGCTGAGATTACACAGAGTTCAACTCTTCTATATGATAACCCTGCAAATATTTAAGCATGGTTATCCTACATCCTCATGCCAAGGTAAACTCCTTCTGTTCCTCCTACTCTTCTTCAAGGAATGTAGTTTCTAGGTCATTCATCATCTTGTTTCCCAACTTGGGCATACCCCAACTTATCTACATCACTCTTAAATGCAGTGCTCAGGAGTAAACACCATCCTCCAGGTGTGACGTGACCACTGCGGAGTATACTCTGGGACTATTACCTTACTTGCCCCAGCTACTAGCCTTCTATTAATGCTGATTCAGATCACATTTGCTTATTTTGGCAGCCAGGTCACATCACTGGCTCAGGTTGCATTTACTGTCAACTAAAGCCCTGGGTCTTTTTTCACTTGAGGAGCATTTAAGTCAGGGTAGGCTGCTTCAGCCAAGAGCATGACTGAATTCATGGCTTTGCTGCACTTCTACTATTATGAACAACATTGAGCATAGGATTAAAAATATTCCAAACTTCCCTATTCACTCCTAACAAAACTCCTGGCATTTTAGAAATTTTCATAGTTTAAAAAAAAGAAGAAGAAAGAAAATGTGTGCGTTAGATAATGGAGTGAGTTCTAATGCCAAATCTCTGGACTTAGCTTTACCAAAAGGACCTGAAAAGAGTCCAAATACCCAAGATACCTATCTACTTAGGCAGCCAGAGAACTTCCCTTTTACTCTAAAGCTAAATGCTGCTCCAGCTGCTGGGCCATTACTACACTTGTGGTGGCAAGAGAAATACACACAGGCTGAAGTGCCAGTGTGTTATCAACAGAAAACTAAATTCCTGTCATATGCCTCTGAGAAACAAAATGCTCAAAAGCAGATTTTGAATAGACTATCCAGGCAAAGGAGACAATAAAATACTTTGATGCTTCCTAAATAGTACTTGTGAAATCTTAAAAAAACGAAACAAAAACAACTTCTTTTTAAAGAGCTTTGTGTTTTTGTTTTTTTTTTTAAACATTCCTAATATTTATACAGTGCCTGGCACATGGCAAACAGTCAGTAAATAGTTAATGAATGAGTCAATACACTAAAAAAAGGAAATCTCTAATTGCTGTTCTCTTGTTTGATAGAATTTTTCTTTCGTGGTAAGTTGTATGAACACATGAAAAGTTAACATAAGTGCTTCTTAATTGTAGTTCACTTTTAGCTTATGAAAAGTAAAGATAGTAACACTTCACTTATTTGAAGCTTACTTTTCTAACTGTCTGACCCTGTTAATGCCAGGGGACAGTTTTAATAGGCCTATCAGCAGTTGACATGCAAAACAGAAAGGGTAACCATTAAGGCTCATGCTGTTTAATCAGAGAGATGTGAGGCCTTCACTCATAAATTATTTTGTCTAAATTTATATATAATTCTAACAGATTAACCAGAAAATAAGAGGAGAAAAGAGGTTGCTTGAAGCTAAGCATGAACAGAGCAAGAAAACAAAAGGCTATACTAGGTTAATAGAATGGAAGGAAAGAAAAAAAGGAGTCAGAAAATAAAAACGTTCAGAAGGATATACATTAAACAATTAACAGTGGTTGTCCATGGAAAATACAAATGATGAGAAATAAAAGTGCTGGTGAATAGAAATAGGGAACTTTGCTTTTTATTTTACACAGTTTTTTATTGTTTTAGCTATTTAGAAAGGGCATGCATGTATTGCTTTTGTAACTAAATATTAAGAGATAACAAGGGTGTAATAGAGGTCCATATGTGAAAAACTGGAAACCACCAAAATGTCCAACAATAGAGGATCAACTGAAGAATATCATATATACATTCAATAAACTGTTCTGCAGTCGTTAAAAATGTCCCAGGAGACCATTTTGTAGCAGAAAAAAATATTCAAACATATAGTTCAAGTAGAAAAATGTAGATCACAAAACATAATAAATAACTCTGTTTTTACAAATTATTTACAAAATAGAAGACACTAGAGTTGATAAAAATATCTTGACATTGGAGAAATTTTTTGTTTGAAATTAAACATTTATTTTATCTGTATAATTAAACATTTATTTTATCTGTATAATATCTATGTAACTCAAAACTTTATATATATCTATATGTACATATATTAAAAATAAGAAAGCTGTAATAGAAGAGAAAGAAATTAAAATGTCTTCACTATCTTTGTGGCAGAAACTGCAATGTCACTGTGATGGTTAATACTATATGTCACTTTAACTAGGCCATCAAGTGCCCAGATATTTGGTTAATTATTGTTCTTGGTGTGTCTATGAAGATATTTCTAGATGAGATTAACATTTGTATTGGTAGACTTGAGTAAAGCAGATTGCCCTCCCCAATATGTCTGAGCCTCATACGATCCATGGAAGCCTGGATAAACCAACAACAACAACAAAAAAAAAGAGCTGAGTAAGTGAGAATAAGCTCTCTGCCTATCTGTGTTGGAGTTGAGACACTGGTCCTCTACCTTTGGACTCAGACTCAAACTGGAATGTTCAGGTTTCCCAGTTCTCAGGCCTTTGGACTTAGACAGGAAATATACCATTGGCTCTACTGAGACTCGAGCTTGCTGTTCCCAGATCATGGGACTTCGCAACCTATACATCTTTTTCTTTCTTATTTTTTCTTTCATTGATTTTATTTTTATTTTTTAAGAATAATTCTTAATTTTCTTTTTTAAAATATATTTTATTGATTATGCTATTACAGTTGTCCCATTTCTGCCCCATCATTCCCCTCCACCCTGCACACCCCCTCCCACCCACAGTCCCCCTCTTTAGTTCATGTCCATGTGTCATAAGTTCTTTAGCTTCTACATTTCCCACACTATTCTTGCGTTCCCCCTGTCTATTTTCTACCTACTGCCTATGCTACTTATTCTCTTTACCTTTCCCCCCCTCTCTTCTCCTTCCACTCCCCTGTTGCTAGTCCTCCACGTGATCTCCATTTCTTTGGTTCTGTTCCTGTTTTAGCTGTTTGCTTAGTTTGCTTTTGTTTTAGGTGTGGTCGTTAATAGCTGTGAGATTGCTGTCTTTTCACTGTCATATTTTGATCTTCTTTTTCTTAGATAAGTCCCTTTAACATTTCATATAATCAGGGCTTGGTGATGATGAACTCCTTGAACTTGACCTTATCTGAGAAGCACTTTATCTTCCCTTCCATTCTAAATGACGGCTTTGCTGGATAGAGCAATTTTGGATGTAGGTCCTTGCCTTTCATGACTTGGAATACTTCTTTCCAGCCCCTTCTTGCCCATAAGGTCTCTTTTGAGAAATCAGCTGACAGTCTGATGGGAACTCCTTTGTAGGTGACTGTCCCCTTACCCCTTGCTGCTTCTAGAATTCTCTGCTTCATTTGAATCTTGGCTAATGTAATTACGATGTGCCTTGGTGTGTTCCTACTTGGGTCCAACCTCTTTGGGACTCTCTGAGCTTCCTGGACTTCCTGGAAGTCTATTTCCTTTGCCAGATTGGGGAAGTTCTCCTTTGTTATTTGTTTAAACAAGTTTTCCACTTGTTGCTCTTCTTCTTCCCCTTCTGGGACCCCTATAATTCGGATGTTGGGACGTTTAACGATGTCCCAGAGGTTCCTAAGCCTCTCCTCATTTTTTTGAATTCTTGTTTCTTCCTTGTTTTCTGTTTGGTTGTTAGTTTCTTCCTTCTGGTCCACTCCATTGATTTGAGTCCCAGTTTTCCTCCCATCTCTATTGGTTCCCCATGTGTCTTCCTTCATTTCACGTATTGTAGCCTGCATTTGTTCATCTAATTTGCAAGCAAAATCAACCAATTCTGTGAGCATCCTGATGACCAGAGCTTTGAACTGTGCATCTGATAGGTTGGCTATCTCTTCACGGCTTAGATGAATTGGCTCTGGGGTTTTGATCTGTTCTCCAGTTTGAGCCATTTTTGGTGTTTTTTTGTTTTGTTTTGGTTTGGTTTGGTTTGGTTTTATTCTGTTTGCAGCTATTACGTATGAGGAGTGAAGCCTCAGGCACTCCCCAGTGCGGGGCAGCCCAGTCACTGGGTTGTGACGCTGTATGTGGAGGCAGGGTGTGAGAGGGAACAATGGCGCCTGCTCCACTCTCTCCTGGATTCAGTACCTTCCGCCATTTCCCCTTTGCCTGGACCGTCTGCACGCGCGAATGTGGGACCACCTGGTTCGCCAGCCGCCTTGTGCGGCCTCACTGGGTCTGCACAGTTGCCACCCTGTGCCCGGGGTCCGCCAGCCGCCGCCTGTGCACCTGGGAACTGCCAGTCGCTGCTGCCTGCGTTCCCGTTCCAGGGTCCGCACCTCCACCTTTTCCTGCCGTGACTCCGCCCCTCTTACTGGTCTGGATGAATGGTTGTTGGACTTCCATACAGTTCAATTTTCTATCAGTTCCAGTTGTTTTCTCATTTCTAAATATTTGTTGTCCTTAATTTTGGTTGTGAGAGGAGGCACAGTGTGTCCGCCTACGCCTCCATCTTGGCCGGAAGTTCTTTCATTGATTTTAGAGGGAGAGAGGAAAGGAGAGAGAATAAGAGAGACAGAGAAATATCAGTTTGTTGTTCTACCCATTTTATTCATTCATTGGTTGAGTCTTATATGTGTCTTAACCAGGTATTGAACCCACAGCCTTAGTGTATGGAGGGCAATACTCTAACCAACTGAGCTACCCAGCCAGGGTCTATACATCTTTTTAGAGAATACATAAATAATTATCAATAGAATGTTAGCAGGGACTTCCAGCCAAGATGGAGGCGTAGGTGGACACACTGTGCCTCTTCGAACAACCAAAATTAAGGACAACAAAGATTTAGAAATAAGAAAACAACCGAAACTGATAGAGAATTGAACTGTATGGAAGTCCAACAACCATTCATCCAGACCAGTAAGAGGGGTGGAGTCGTGGCAGGAAAAAGTGGAGGTTGGTGTTCCCAGGCGCAGGCAGCAGTGGCTGGCAGATCCCAGGCGTGCAGATGGCGGCTAGCAGATACTGGGCACCAGGTGGGAATGGTGCAGACCCAGTGAGCCCACACAAGGCAGCTGGCTGACCAGGTGGTCCCACATTCACACGCAGATAATCCAGGCGAAGGGGAAGCAACGGAAGGGACTGGAGTCGAAGAGAGCAGAGCAAGCGCCATTGTTCCCTCTTGGACCCCGCCCCCACATACACCGTCACTGTGCAGCAACTGGGCTGCCCTGCCCTAGGGAACACCTAAGGCTCTGCCCCTCACTATGTGACAGCCGCAACCAGACCCCCCCCAAAAGCCAAAAAATGGCTCAAACAGGAGAACAGATCAAAACCCCAGAGCCAATTCATCTAAGCGACTAAGAGGCAGCCAACCTATAAGATGCACAGTTCAAAGCCCTGGTGATGAGGATGCTCACAGAATTGGTTGATTTTGCTTGCAAATTAGATGAACAAATGAAGGCTACAATAATTGAAATGAAGGAAAATGAACAGAGAACCAATAGAGATGGGAGGAAAACTGGGACTCAGATCAATGGAGTGGACCAGAAGGAAGAAACTAACAACCAAACAGAAAACAAGGAAGAAACAAGAATTCAAAAAAAATGAAGAGAGGCTTAGGAACCTCCGGGACATCATTAAATGTCCCAACATCTGAATTATAGAGATCCCAGAAGGGGAAGAAGAAGAGCAACAAGTGGAAAACTTGTTTAAACAAATAACAAAGGAGAACTTCCCCAATCTGGCAAAGGAAATAGACTACCAGGAAGTCCAGGAAGCTCAGAGAGTCCCAAAGAAGTTGGACCCAAGGAGGAACACACCAAGGCACATCGTAATTACATTAGCCAAGATTCAAATGAAGGAGAGAATTCTAGAAGCAGCAAGGGATAAGGGGACAGTCACCTACAAAGGAGTTCCCATCAGACTGTCAGCTGATTTCTCAAAAGAGACCTTATGGGCAAGAAGGGGCTGGAAAGAAGTATTCCAAGTCATGAAAGGCAAGGACCTACATCCAAAATTGCTCTATCCAGCAAAGCCGTCATTTAGAATGGAAGGGAAGATAAAGTGCTTCTCAGATAAGGTCAAGTTCAAGGAGTTCATTATCACCAAGCCCTGATTATATGAAATGTTAAAGGGACTTATCTAAGAAAAAGAAGATAAAAAGTATGACAGTAAAAAGACAGCAAACTCACAGATATTAACAACCACATTTAAAACACAACCACACCTAAAACAAAAGCAAACTAAGCAAACAGCTAGAACAGGAACAGAACCACAGAAATGGAGATCACATGGAGGGTGAGCAACAGGGGAGTGGGAGGAGGAGAGAGGGGGAAAAGGTACAGAGAATAAGTAGCATAGATGGTGGGTAGAAAATAGGGGGAGGGCAAAAATAGTGCGGGAAATGTAGAAGCTAAAGAACTTATGACACATGGACATGAACTAAAGGGGGGAATGTGGGTGGGAGTGGGTCTGCAGGATGGAGGATGATGGGGGAGAAATGGGACAACTGTAAGAGCATAATCAACAAAATATATTAAAAGCAAAACAAAAAAAATAGAATGTTAGCAGAAATGTGGACGGTAAAAGCCATTCTGGTGAGATCTTCATGTTGTTGGAACATGGAGAAAATGTGATCCTTGTTATAAAGTGGCCAGAGAACTTGGTTGAACTATATTCTAGTGTTTTACAGAAAGTAAAACTTGCAATGTATGAAATTGGTTAGTTAGCTGAGGTGATTTCTAAGCAAAATGTTGAAGAAGCAGTTGGATTCCTCCTGACCATTTACAGTAAAAAGCAAGAAGAGAGAAATGAATTGAAGAAGGAATTGTTAAGCAAAAGTGAACCAGAACTTAAAGATTAGTAATATTATCATTCTGTTCATACTACAAAAAATAAGATTGTTCTGAGGAAAATGTTAAGGATGTGGCCATACAGTAGGTTGATACAGGGGTTGAATGGGTGTGAACTATATACCTTATCAGCCACCCCAGCACATAATGAAGGAGGGCTCTCAGACTTCTTAAATCCTACAGGATTGTACTGTAGAGCTATACAGCTGCAAATGTGCACTGTTCTTCAAGAAGAAGGAAGAATGACCACAAAGGTGATTCAGAGATCATCAGGGCTGCCTCCTCAGTTTCAAAGAGGGGAGAGGGTGCATTCGTGAGTACATGGATGCATATGTGTGAGTGTTGTGGCTGTGGAGTGTTGTGGGGTGGTGAGGGTGGTGAACAAGAGCTTTGGGAGTGCAACCCCACCTGGCAGAGCTGTAGAGGCAGGACCACCACCCCAGTGGGTCTGGAAAACAGAGCATCAAACCAAAGAGGATTTTTCTCAAGCCTCAAGACCTAATACTATTTGTCTTATCAGATTTTGGAATTACGTGCCACCTGATAGCCTTTTTTTCCTTCTGATTTTTCTCTTTTGGAATGGAAATATCTATCTTTTGCATGTCCCACCATTATATTTGGAAACATATAATTTATCTGGTTTCATAGATTCACACCTGAAGAGGAATATTGCTTTAGGATGGATCATACCTCTGTGTATCACCCATGTCTGATTTAGATATTTAGATGAGTTTGAACTTTAGATCTTTGAGTTGAAGTTAAGACTTTTAGAACTATTAGGATTGAAAAAATGTATTTTGTATGCAAGAAGAACATGAAGTTGGGGAGCCAGGGATAGAATATTATGGATTGATTGTGTGTGTCCCCTGCAAAATTCCTATGTTAAGGCTCTAACACCAAATGTGATGGTATTTGGAGCTGTAATATAATTATGTTAAAATGAGGTCATGGGGGTGGGGCCTATGATATGATTAGTTTCCTTATAACAAAAGACCAGAGCATGAGATGGCTCTCTCTCTCTCTCCCCGCCCCCTGCCCCACCATATGGGAACACAGCAAGAAGGGGGCCATTTTTCAGCCAGGAAGAGAGCACTCACTAGATAATCAAATCAGCTAGCACCTTGATCTTACACTTCCTAGTATTCAGAAATGTGAGAAGTAAGTATCTATTGTATAAACCACCAGTCAATGGTATTGTATTCTGTTATATCAGCTCAAACGAACCAGCTACCCAATATCCATTTAACCCCCTTTTCTGAGTAACACAGCCTGGTTTCATTTGGCGTGGCACAGAGCCCAACTGAAAAACTGTATTTCTCAGCCTCCATAGAAGATATATATGTAACCATGTGATGACTAAGATGCATGCAAAAGTGTTGATTGGAAGAGTTGGTCATACTCTTTCAAAAGCCTGAAGAAAAAATAAATACAGCAAGCAGTTCTCCTTTTGTACTCCTCTGTTTCCTCCTATTGCAAACTGAACATGAAGGCCAAAAATCAAAGAAACATTATGGGACCAGGAAGAAAATATCAAGAGACTCAACATTCATAAGACACCAAACCAATGCTAGCAACAGTCTACCTCTGGACATCTTAAAAATTAACCCTTATCTGTTTAAGCCACCGTAGTTAGATCTGTCATTTGCAGTGAAATGTAAATCATAACTCACATAAGTTAGCTTTTACATTAAAACTTTTACCATGTACAAAGCTATATCAGAAAGCTCAAATTGTAAGTAGACATTAGAAACCAATTTACTTTTAAAGTTGATTTCTCAGTTAATCTTTTTCATACAGACTTAAAACTACTTTTGTTTTACAGAACTAGGACTTCTTTTTCATTAGTTTTGCTGTGGATTCCCACTGTTCTTTCTCGCCATCACCCACTGTACCTTTTTCTGATTAAGGGTCCTGAGCTTTCCAACAGGGAGCCACTCTACCATTTTTCTAAGTCCTTGAGGTTCAGGAGAAGATAAATGCTACATGTGGACTTCAGTGTGGACACATAACCCAGTCCTAAAGAATCAGTGTATATCATATACCTAGAATAACTATAAATGTAGGCACATCCCCATGCATGACCCAATCAAACAATGCAACTCAACTCTGGAAGTCATTAGAACTGTTCTGAGAGAGACACTGTCCTAACACCAGGATTGCTGACAGGATAGAATATAAGTTTGGAGTTGTTAGTAAGTAGGCTTATCACTATAAATAAAGAGCTGGCCTTAGATTGGAGCCAACAGAGGAAAAAAAAAAAAAGAAATCAAAAAGAGTAAGACTAAGTTTTAATGACATCATTCAGCTCTGGGTTCACCCAAGCCTGAACTTTTGAGATACATGAGTCAAATAATTTTCCTTTTGGTTGAACAAGTTTGAACTAGATCTTCTGACATTTGCAACTCTAGGAGTTCTAACTAGTGATGGTAAATAATCCTGATTCATTACATTGGCCTTTTACTATGCCAAGTGTTCACAGGAAATCTTCCCTGAGGTATATTTACCAAAAAGCAGTATAATAGAACACTGACATAAAGCTTCTGGGTTTTTATATTATAAAATAATTCAGAAATTATTTATAATATAAAATTGTGGGGGGGTTCATTGCTATAATATAATCATTATCAGCTAGCTAAAGTATATTTATCTCACAAAAAATAATTATCATTGGAAAATAATCTTCAATACAAAACAAAAAATATAGTTAACTCATTTTCCCTTCCTTCCTTCAAATATTTACTTATGAAAGTTACAGTGTTAAATTGTGAGGAATAGCAGACTGAATATGAAATGTTTTCTAGGACCTTACAATTTAGCACAGCAGACAAAACATGAATGCTAATAACAGTTACACACTTTTCTAAGAAAGGGAATAATAAGAAAAATATCTAGGGAAGGTAAGAAAAATTATTTAATATTATTAGAGCTGTTAAAGTTATTATAGATCTAATAATTCTTTGGACAAATGGTTGAGGAAATTGTAACTCACACAGCCAGTGACTTCGTTCCCATAGCAAGTCAGTGGCAATATCCTGCTGGAAGCCAGAAGTCCTTAGACACAGTCCAACCCTCCAACATTCTTTCTTACTACCCCACCCTACCTCTGTTAGAAGAGCAAAACAGCAAGAAGTTTCTGAAACTATATAATTTTTCTTTCACACAACCTAAAATACAGAATCTCAGAGACCACACTAAAATAAGCCTGATTCTCTTATTTAGAGGCAAAGCAGGAAGGCTCTGCCTCAGTTTGAGAATTTGCCTTCAACTTTTTATCATGGTTTTTCTCACTGACTTTTGGTTTTTTATTGGTCTAACCTTGAAAGTGCAGCAGTCCTGCCTGAGTCCTGTTTTAAACATGTTCTCTTCTGAATTCTGGGCAAGCTAATGGAGTCTGGTAGCCCAAACTAAAGGAGTTACCTTAGTTAAACTTGATCCAGGAAGACTTCCTTGGCTAATTTCCCATCTGGGCAGTGCCTGCCTGCGCAAAAGACTAAGCCACTGCAAATTCTATTGTTAAGTGTTTTGTCTAACAAAAATAAAAGAAATATAATAATTCCAAACTAGGACTGCTGTTTCTAGGCACCTTTTTGTCAAGAATTTACAGAGAATAATTGTCATTAGAAATAATTGCCATGAGAACATACTGGTATTTGCCAATGTTATATCAGACAAGGGCTTCATCTCCAAAATATGTAAAGAACTCAGTTGACTCCATACCAGGAAGATAAACAACACAATTAAAAAAATGGGCAAAGGACCTGAACAGACACTTCTCCAAGGAGGACATTCAGATGGACCATAGACGTATGAAAATATTCCCAATATCACTAGCCATCAGAGAGTTGCAACTTAAAATCACAATGAGATATCACCTCATTCCTGTCCAAATTGCTATCATTAACAAATGGCTATCATTAGTAAATCAACAAACAACAAGAGCTAGTGAGGATGTGAAGAAAAAGGGAACCCTAGTGCACTGTTGGTGGGAATGCACACTGGTGCAGCCACTGTGGGAAAAATGGAACTGCCTTTTGACCCAGCAGTTCCACGGCTGGAAATATAACCTAAGAATCCTGAAATGCCAATTCAAAATAACCTATGCATCCCTATGTTCATAGCAGCACTATTTACAATAGCCAACTGCTGGAAACAGCCTAAGTGCCCAACAGTAGATAAGTGGATCAAAAAACTGTGGTACATTTACACAATGGAATTCAATGCAGCAGAAAGAAAAAGGAGTTCCTACCTTTTGCATCAGCATGGGTAGAACTGGAGAACATTATGCTAAGTGAAATAAGCCCGTCAGTAAAAGACAAATACCATATGATCTCACTTATAAGAGGAATTTAATGAACAAAATAAGCGGATGAGCAAAATAGAACCAGAGACATGGAAACATGGAACAGACTGACAGTGGCCAGAGGGGAGGGAAGAAGGAGATAATCATGGAAAGAAGGGGAAGGGACTAGTTAAAGAAAATATATAACTGACCCATGGACATAGACAATGGTGTGGGGATTGACTGTGGAAGTGGGGCGCAGGCTGGGTGGAGGAAGGCAAAGGGGGGAAAATTGGGACAACTGCAATAGAGTAACAAAAAAATAAGTAATTGGCGTAAAATATGTGTGCATGTGTATGTGTGTGTGTGGTTTACAAGGTAATTTTGCATACAACAGAAGGCCTTAACATGAGAAAATCTCAATATGTTCTAGAACTATATTGCCCAGTATGTTAGTCATTTAACACATGAAGCTATTAAAATTAAAATTAAAAATTCCTTTCCTCAGTTGCACTAGCCATATTTCAGGTGCTCAATAGTTGCATGTGGTTGGTGGACACCAATAGACAACTGGATAATGCAGAAAGACATTTCCATTATCATAGAAAGTTCTTTGGGCCATAATATTTCAGAAACTTAGAGGACCAGTATGGCTGGAAGGTGATGCTGAAGAGAGTGGCAAGAGGTGAGTTTGGGGGAAGAAGGAGTTGTCAACATCATGAAGGGACTTTCTCTTTTTTCTCTCTCCTTATCTCTTTCTGACATTCATGCTCCATTTTATTCATAAAGTCTTCCCTGACTGGCCCTGCCCTGACTATACTCTTTAGTCCCTCTCAACCAGAACACTTAGTTTATTTGTTTATATTGTTCATTAGATTCCATGTATAAGTAAAATCATACAGTATTTGTCTTTCTCTGAGTGACTTATTTCACTTAGCACAATACTTTCCAGGTCTAGGCATGCTGTCACAAAAGGTAAGATTTACTTTTTAAGGCTGAGTACTATTCCGTTGTGTAAATTTACTACAGCTTTTTTAATCCACTCATCTACTGATGGACACTGGGGCTGTTTCCAAATCTTGGCTATTGTAAATAATGCTGCAATGAACATAGGGGTGCATACCATATGATTTCACTTACATGTGGAATCTAATGAACAAAATAAACAAATTAACATGCTCATAGATTTAGAGAACGGACTGACAGAGGGAAAGGGCTTGGGGGGCTGGGTGAAAAAGGTGAAGGGATTAAGGAAAAAAAAACACCCTCATAGACATAGATAGCAGTGTGGTGATTACCAAGGGAAAGCAGGGTGGGGGAGGAAGAAGAGGATGAAGGGGGATAAGTGATGATGGAAGGAGACTTGACTTTGGGTGGTGAACATACAATACAATATACGGATGTTGTATTATAGAATTGTGCACTTGAAACCTGTATAATTTAATTAACCAATGTCATCCCAATACATTCAATACAAATTTTTTAAAAAAATAAAACAAATGGGATGAGGAAAATATTTAGAGTAGATACCATATGATTTAGAATTTATGTTTGTATCAGTTAGGACTCTTTTGGTTGCAAGTGACAGAAAATCCAAATCAAGAGAAGTTATTAGTGCTCGCTTCGGCAGCACATGTACTAAAATTGGAACGATACAGAGAAGATTAGCATGGCCCCTGCGCAAGGATGACACACAAATTCGTAAAGCATTCCATATTTAAAAAAAAAAGAAAGAAAGGAAAAAAAGGGAAGTTATTAAACAATAAAAGGAAGGACTTCCTACCTCTCTGGACAAGATGGCAGTTGGTGTGACTCCTGGCCAGCTGCATCTTTCTTGCCAAGATCTCACTTCCTTGGATGTTACCAAATTGACGCCACTTTCACACAAAGTTATCAGCAGACAAACCACAATTAATATAGGTACAATTGGTCGTGTGGCTCATGAGAAATCCATAGTTGTAAAACCTATTTCTGGAGTTCACACTGTCAGGTTCAAAAATGAACTAAAAAGAAATATTACAATCAAGCTTAGATATGCTAATGCTAAGATTTATAAACTTGATGACCCAAGCTGTCCTCAGCCAGAATGTTGTAGATCCTGTGGAAGTAGTACACCTGATGAGTTTCCTACAGACATTCTAGGGACCAAAGGGAACTTCAAATTAGTCAGACATGTTTCCTTTGTCGTTTGTCCTGGCTGTGATTTTTCGATGGCTACTATGCTGAATGGTGCAGCAGTGATGGATACAGCTCTTCTGTTGATAGTTGGGTTATGAGTCTTGTCCTCAGCCTCAGACTTCTGAACACCTGGCTGCTATAGAAATCATAAAACTAAAGCATGTTTTGATTCTACAAAATAAAATTGATTTGGTAAAAGAAAGCCAAGCTAAATAACAGTATGAACAGATCCTTGCATTTGTATAAGGTACAGTAGCAGAAGGTGCTCCTATTATTCCAATTTCTGCTCAGCCAAAATACAATATTGAAGTTGTCTGTGAATACATATTAAAGAAAATTCCAGTACCCCCAAGAGATTTTACTACAGAACCCTGACTTACTGTTATTAGGTCCTTTGATGTCAATAAACCTGGCTGTGAAGTTGCTGACCTTAAGGGTAGTATAGCTGGTGGCAGTATTCTAAAAGGAGTGCTAAAGGTAGGCCAGGAGATAGAAGTGAGACCTGGTATTGTTTCCAAAGACAGTGAAGGAAAACTCGTGTGTAAACCAATCTTTTCCAAAATTGTATCACTGTTTGCAGAACATAATGATCTTCAGTATAGTGCTCCAGGAGTTCTTACCAGAGTTGGAACAAAAATCAACCCCATTTTGTGCCAAGCTGACAGAATGGTGGGGCAGGTACTTGGTACAGTTAGAGCTTTACCTGAGATCTTCACAGAATTGGAAATCCATTTCCTGCTTAGACAGCTTTTAGGTGTACGCACCGAAGGAGACAAAAAGGCAGCAAAGGTGCAAAAGTTGTCTAAGAATGAAGTGCTCATGGTGAACATAGGATCCCTGTTGGCCAGAGGAAGAGTCAGTGCAGTCAAGGCCGATTTGGGCAGAATTGTTCTGACTAATCCTGTGTGCACAGAAATAGGGAGAAAAATTGCCCTGAGCTAAAGAGTTGAGAAATACTGTCATTTAATTGGTTGAGGTCAAATAAGAAGAGGCGTGACTATAAAGTCCACAGTACATGATGACTGAAGAATTTGGATTAAGTCAGATTTTCTGTTAATGACTTGAGGATATATTTTCAAAGCAATCCTGGGGATAGATTTCACCTTAGTAGTTATTACTCTCATCTTTTTAGTGATAAAAATATAACCTCCAGTAGTGAATTCGGGTGTACAATATATGTAAAAATTGTTGGATTGAATCTAACAGAAATTGATCATGCCCAAATCATGTCTAATTTATATATCAGTGCAGGTTTGAAATGAAACTGTTTGCTACAACCAACTTTTGCTGTAGCACATGTACCACCAAACCTGTTTGAAATAAAACTTTTGTTCTTGTTTTCATAATTCATCTTTGAGTAGCTCCAGGATTGAAAGAATTGTTACATTAGTAAAACTTGGAGGGGCAAAATTATGAAGACCAGCTTCCCTTTCCTTCATATTTTATGTTACTTTATCTTTGTAATTATGAGTAAAAATAAATTAATAGGTTCAAATAAAATTACCCTTTAAGCACAAAAAACAAACAAAAATAAAAACAAAAAAAAAAGGAAATTTAGTGGTTACTGTAACAAAATTTTAGGGTATATCTTCCTTTTAGGGGGCTGTAGCCAAAGGCTTTAATAATGTCATCAGGATTTGGTTGCTTATCATTTCTGAGTTCTCCCTTTCACTGAATTGGCTTTATTCTTGAGGTGTTTTTATGTGATTTCTCCCCACCCTGCAAAAAGCTACAACTTCACATCCTTTCAGATTCAAAGCCAATGGGAAAATATAATTTCTTCCTGGAAAATTTCAAGCAATTCTTGGAATTTACCTTTTGATGTTGAATTGGTCATACTCATCTTGGACCAACACTGTGGTAGCAGGATTTTGGATGTTGGCTGGTCAGATCTGCTCACATGCTCCATTCCCAAAACTGGGAGTAGAGCCCTGTCTTAATCAAGTGAACTCAGAATGGAGGAAGGAGATCTTATAGGAAAATTGATATGTAATTTATCAGCAGGAGGGACACTGTGAGGCAAAAAACAATCTATGACTACCATGACTTATGTAACTTTATGAACTGCTTCATAACCTGCAGATATTTCACCTATCTTTAAAATTAATCGAATTAGAGAGCAGACCAAATAAACAAAATCACAAATGAAAGAGGAGAGATTACAACTGATACCACAGAAATACAAAGGATTGTAAGAAATTACTATGAGCAAGTAACTATATGCCAAGAAATTTGAAAACCTGGTGAAATGGACAAATTTCTAGGAAAATACAATCTTCTAAACTGAATGAAGAAGAAGCAGAAAGCCTGAACAGACTGATAACACTGGTGAAATCAAATAAGGAATCAGAAAACTTCTGGCATACGAAAGCCCTGCACCAGATGGTTTCACAGAATAATTTTAAAAAACATTTCAGGAAGAGCTAACCCCTATCCTTCACAGACTATTCCAAAAAATCCAAGAAGAAGGAAGACTCCCAAACTCTTTTTATGAAGCCAGCAACATCCTAATCCCAAAACCAGGTAAAGACACAAAAAAGAAAGAAAACTACAGGCCAATATCACTGATGAACGTAGATGCTAAAATTCTCAACAAAATATTGGCAAACCACATCCAGCAATACATTAAAAAGATCATATACCATGATCAAGTGGGATTCATCCCAGGGATACAAGGATAGTACGATATTAGCAAATCAATAAATGTAATACATCACACAAACAAAAGAAAAGACTACAATCACATAATCATATGAATAGATGCAGAAAAAGCATTTGATAAGGTACAGCACCCATTTATGATAAAAGACACTCAGCAAAGTGGGAGTAAAGGGAGCATACCTCAACATAATAAAGGCCATGTAGGTGAAACCTACAGCCAACGTCATACTCAATGGGTAAAAACTAAAACCTTTCCCATTAAGGTCAGGAACGAGATAAGGATGTCTGCTTTCACCACTTCTATTCAACATAGTACTGGAAGTCCTAGCCACAGTGATCAAACAGGAAAAAGAAATATAAGGCATCCAAATTGGAAAGGAGGAAGTAAAACTGTCATTGTTTGCAGATGACATGATAGTGTACATAGAACACCCTATCGACTCCACTGAAAAACTACTTGACCTAGTAAGTGAATTAGGCAAAACTGTGGGATACAACATCAATATTCAGAAATGGAAGGCATTTTGGTACACCAACAATAAAATATCAGAAACAGAAATCAGGAAAAAATCCCATCTGATATAGCAACAAGAAGAATAAAGTACCTAGGAATAAACCTAACCAACGAGGTAAAAGACCTGTACTCAGAAAACTACACAACACTGAAGAAAGAAATTAAGGGAGACACAAACAAATGGAAGCCTATAAGATGTTAATGGATTAAAAGAATTAATGTCATCAAAATGACCATACTACCTAAAGAAATTTTTAGATTCAATGCAATCTCTATTAAAATACCAATGACATATTTCACAGATATAGAACAAACAACTCAAAAATTTATTTGGAACCATAAATGACCCTGAATAGCTTCAGCAATTTTGAGAAAGAACTAAGTAGGAGGGATCACCACACCGGACAACAAACTATATTACAAGGCCATAGTATTCAAAGCAGTTTCGTACTGGCACAAGAACAGATGTATAGATCAATGGAACAGAATAGGGAGCCCAAGTCTCTGTGGTCAATTAATGTTGGAGAAAGGGAGCAGATGCATAAAATGGAGTAAAAATAGCCTCTTCAACAGATGGTGTTGGGAGATCTGGATATCTACATGCAAAAAAATGAAATTTGACCACTAACTTACATGATATACAAAAATAAACTCAAGATGGATAAAAGGCTTAAATACTAGTCATGATAACATAAAAGTTCTAGAGGAGAACATAGGCAGGAAAGTATCATATTCCATGCAGCAATATGTTCACTGATATGTCCCCTAGAGCAAGGGACATTAAGGAAAGAATAAACAAATGGGATTTCATCAAAATAAAAAGCTTCTGCATGGCCAAAGAAAACATCAGCAAAATGAAACGGGAACCAACTGTATGGGAAAATATATTTGCCAATTATACCTCAGACAAGGGTTTGATATCCAACATATATAAAGAACTCACATGACTCCACTCCAGGAGGACAAACAAACCAAATAAAAAATGGGCAAAGGACCTGAACAGAGACTTCTCCAAGGAGCACATACAGAGGGCCCAGAGACATAGGAAAGGATGCTCAGCATCGCTAGCCATCAGAGAGATGCAAATTAAAACCACAGTGAGATACCATTTCACACCTGTCAGAATGGCCATTATAAACAAATCAACAAGTACTAGCGATTTTGTGGAGAAAAGGGAACCCTAGTGCACTGTTGGTGGGAATGCAGACTGGTGCAGCCACTGTGGAAAGCAGTATGGAATTTCCTCATAAAACTAAAAATGAAACTGCCTTTTGACCTGGCAATTCCATTGCTGGGATTATACCATAAGAATCCTGAAACACTAATTCAAAAGAACCTGTGCACCCCGATGTTCATAGCAGCACAATTTACAATAGCCAAGTACTGGAAGAAACCCAAGTGCCCATCAGAAATGAGTGGATCAGACTTCCGGCCAAGATGGAGGCGTAGGCGGACACACTGTGCCTCCTCTCACAACCAAAATTAAGGACAACAAATATTTAGAAACAAGAAAACAACCAGAATTTATAGAAAATTGAACTGTACGGAAGTCCAACAACCATTCATCCAGACTGGTAGGAGGGGCAGAGTCGCGGCGGGAGAAGGTGGAGGTGCAGACCCGGGAGCGCAAACAGCAGTGGTTGCCAGTTCTCAGGTGCACAGGCGGCGGCTGGCGGTCCCCGGGCACAGGGGGCAGCTGTGCAGAACCAGTGAGGCTGCACAAGGCAGCTGGCTGACCAGGTGGTCCCACATTCGCGCGCACGGACGGACCAGGCAGAGGGGAGGTGGCGGAGGGGACTGAATCCAGGAGAGAGCGGGGCAGGCTCCATTCTTCCCTCTCAGACCCCGCCCCCACCTATAGCATCACAACCCAGTGACTGGGCTGCCCCGCCCTGAGGAACACCTAAGACTCCACCCCTCACTACGTAATAGCCGCGACCAGACTAAAACTAAAACAAAACAAACAAAAAAAAAACCCACCAAAAATGGCTCAAACTGGAGAAAAAATGAAAACCCCAGAGTCAATTCCTCTAAGCAGTGAAGAGATAGCCAACCTATCAGATGCACAGTTCAAAGTACTGATCATCAACATGCTCACAGAATTGGTTGATTTTGCTCACAAATTAGATGAGAAAATGCAGGCTACAATACGTGAAATGAAGGAAGACACATGGGGAACCGATAGAGATGGAAGGAAAACTGGGACTCAAATCAATGGAGTGGACCAGAAGGAAGAAACTAACAACCAAACAGAAAACGAGGAAGAAACAAGAATTCAAAAAAATGAGGAGAGGCTTAGGAACCTCCGGGGCATCGTTAAATGTCCCAACATCCGAATTATAGGGGTCCCAGAAGGGGAAGAAGAAGAGCAACAAGTGGAAAACTTATTTGAACAAATAATAAAGGAGAACTTCCCCAATATGGCAAAGGAAATAGACTACCAGGAAGTCCAGGAAGCTCAGAGAGTCCCAAAGAAGTTGGACCCAAGGAGGAACACACCAAGGCACATCGTAATTACATTAGCCAAGATTCAAATGAAGCAGAGAATTCTAGAAGCAGCAAGGGGTAAGGGGACAGTCACCTACAAAGGAGTTCCCATCAGACTGTCAGCTGATTTCTCAAAAGAGACCTTCCAGGCAAGAAGGGGCTGGAATGAAATATTTGAAATCTTGAAAAGCAGGGACCTACATCCAAAATTGCCCTATCCAGCAAAGCTGTCATTTAGAATAGATGGACAGATAAAGCACTTCTCAGATAAGGTCAAGTTCAAAGAGTTCATCATCACCAAGCCCTTATTATATGAAATGTTAAGGGGACTTATCTAAGAAAAAGAAGATAAAAATATGACAGTGAAAAGACAGCAAACTCACAGCTATTAAGAACCATACCTAAAAGAAAAGCAAACTAAGCAAACAGCTAGGACAGGAACAGAACCACAGAAATGGAGATCATATGGAGGGTTAGCAACAGGGGTGTGGGAGGAGGAGAGGGGGGGAAGGTACAGAGAATAAATAGCATAGATGGTGGACAGAAAATAGACAGGGGGAGGGCAAGAATAGTATGGGAAATGTAGAAGCTAAAGAACTTATGACACATGGACATGAACTAAAGGGGGGAATGTGGGTGGGAGAGGGTGTGTAGGGTGGAGGGGAATGATGGGGGAGAAATGGGACAACTGTAATAGCATAATCAGTAAAATATATTTTAAAAAATAAAATAGTCAAACTCAAAAAAAAAAAGAAATGAGTGGATCAAAAAACTGTGGTACATTCACACAATGGAATACTATGCAGTGGAAAGAAATAAGGAGCTCCTACCCTTCGTGACAGCATGGATGGATCTGGAGAGCATTATGCTACGTGAAATAAGCCAGACAGTGAAAGACAAACATCATATGATCTCACCTATAAGTGGAACCTAATCAACAAAATGAAAAAGCAAGCGAAATATAACTAGAGACATCAAAATAAAGAACAAACTGACAGTAACCAGAGGGTATGGGGGAGGGCACCACGGGAGGGAGGGAAATGGGAAGGGTCATCAAGGAACATGTACAAAGGGACACATGGACAGTGCCAAAGCGGGGTAGGATCAAGGTTGGGCGGTGGGGATGTGTGATGTGGGGAAGTGGTTGGGGGAAAATGGAGATAACTGTATTTGAACAACAATTAAAAAAAGAAAATTAATCAAATCAATCAAATTAAATTTGGCACTGGCTTCACCTGCTGGGCTAAAGTTAATGACCAACCTTCAGGTGTTCCTCCCCACCTTGAAGCATAGATAAATTATGGAATCCAGGAATATTGAACCAATAGCTTTGGCCTTGGTTCATCGTGATAGCTTGGAGATGTTCACCGCCCTGTTTTTCCATTTGAGCATGAGCAGATCAACTGAGTGCATCTACCTATATCCATACAACTGGGATTTTTTACTGCAGATCATGAGGCTAAATGGTTTAGTATTGAGAGGCCAGGCATTCATATTCATCTTCTTCAGTGGTTTTGCATCTCCCAGGACAGAACGCATGGGATCAAAGCCCATGTCTCTATTAGTCATATATTTATATACTCTTTTATAGAATTGCTACAGTTTTACATGGGTAAATCTTGGAAGATTTTTCTTCCAAGTTAAACTACTCGTTTCATAATTTATACTTTTGTATGCCTCACTTGGCTGAGCACCAAGAATACAACAAATACTTGATGGGTGCAGAAAGGAGAATACACAGTTTCTACCTAGGAGAGTTTACAGCTGGCCAAGGGTACAACCAAGGAGAGGCCCAGATACGACCCCAAATCAAAGAAGAGTAAGAACTAGAAAGGAGAAAAGGAAGCATTACAGGAGCCCTGAAAGTATATGATATGGTCTTACTATGGGTTCTGAAAAGGATACATAAGTGTAGACTCACTAAAAAAAAAAAAAAAAGAAAAAGAAAAATACCCTTGAGTCTAAAATCCCTTTGAGAAAGATCATTTTGGTTTTGATTTTCTCATTTCTTTGAAACAAGGATTTTTTTTATTTTTAATTTTTTTAATTTTAATTTTTTTATTTTAATTGTTGTTCTTGTACAGTTTTCTGTCTTTTACTCCCATCCCGGCCTACCACCCCAGCCCTCCCCACCTCCCTCCCATTTTTTAATCTAAAACAACACTGTTGGGAGTAGATGCAGAAGTCTGGAATACATTTCATTCTCTCTCTTGATACCCTCTTTATTCAGAATCAGACTTTGTTTAAATTTTATTTATGAGAGGTATACTTTTATTAAACATTTGTATCTATCAATGTAGATTTAAACTGTGAAATTTAATTTTGTAATAGTTGTACATTCAACTAGTGCTGCCATTCTTTCACCCATTTTCCTCAACTTTCATGACAATAATAATAGCTCTTGATGCAGTCTGTACCAATAAACTGAGGTAGACCAGCAAACTGCAGGCATGAGGCACTTGCTTCAGTACTTGTCCCTGCACCCCAACTCTCAGGCCCTGGAGAATGGTATAATAAAGTCATGTTTTGCTATATAATATTACAAGCTGGTGAGTCATATATCTACCTTTCTCCTCTTTCTCTTCCCAGGTACTTTTCAAATAGCATTGGCTATGAAACTAGCTGGCCTGATATAAGATATTGGTGAAGAGGAACGCAGTGACTTAAAGAAGCATCAGACATTAAAAAAAGTATTCCTTTTTACTACATAAGAATATTAAGGAGCAGAGAAATAAACATTAAATTATTTGAGAGAAACATATACATTTTATTTGTATATTAGTGACTGATAACTAATAAAAATGAAATTCTAGAATGCTATGTGCATACTTTTGGAAAAAAAGGTGCCAAAGAACATTTATGTGAGATCTCTTGCAAAAATAGCACTAACAATAGGATCATCTAAATTATTGTATTTCAAATTGTATTTCAAAGGGCCAAATGTAATTTCAACTCCTTAACAGTTAAGGAGTAGTTAACATTTATACAGTCCTAAAATTATTTTGGTCCTTTGAAGGCAACCATGAAGCTAATGTGGCCCCCTGTGAAAATGAGTTTGACACCCTTGCCCTAAAGAGTCAGATTTAGTGGATGTAAGATGAAGGCTAAGAATCTGCATTGTTAACAAACCCTCTAGGTTGTTCAGAGGCAGGTGATCTGAGGATCATGTCTTGAGAAACATTGTACATTAAGAGCAGTTACTGCTTCATATTTTCTATACAGAATGTAGAATGTGGAAAGTTCTTTAGTTGGGGAGTGTTGCTAAGGGGACTTGCCCAGAGAGTTTGTTTAGAAAGCACACACTCTATGTGTTTTGTGAAGTGATGTGGGGCTCCTGAGGGATGCTGGTGTAGCCATTGGTTAAGGGATGCTTAAGACTAGTGCTTCTTAAACTACAATGTGCACACAAATCACCAGGGAGCTTTTAAAATGCAGATTTTAATTTGGCAGGACTGGGTGGGTCCTCACAGTTCTATAGTTCTAACAAGCTTTCAGGTGATACCAATGCTGCTAGTCCCAGGACTGCACTTTGAGGGCAAGATTTTAATTGAAAGTGTAGTTATGTAATTGAATGAGCTATGGTCAGAAATTGCATGTGAAGTGAAACACCAAAACATAAAACATAGCCAAGGTCTGAACAAAATTTAATCCAAAGGTTAAGAAAATTAGAATCATCAATGGCAATATAGCTGGGAGCTCTGACTTTTCCAGGGAGAACCCCAAGGCTCTGGCTCTCAGCCTTTTATTTTTTGCCCCACATGGAGTTTGTTTGATGTCAGCATGAAAAGAGGGGGTTGTAGGTAAGGTCACAAGCCAGGTCTTATCAGCTTGTACCTGAAAAAGCCCAGCAAAGTTTCTTAAAAGAAAAACTCATTGTTTTTTCTGATTAACAAACCCACCTCTCAAAAGCTAGAAAATGGAACTTTGCAATATAGGATCACTGATTATCACCACAGGCATTTCAAAAACCAAGATCTTGTCTTCCTCTGCTGAAAATCCTGGATAGTTCCCCACTCTTAAGGGACAAACTCAGACTTCTGAGCTTTGAGTTTAATTTCCTCCACATTCTGCCCCATACCTACATTTGCAACTCTATTATCAATATTCACACACTTTTAGTACAGGTCATACCTGCCTTCAGGGAATTCCCTACTGTAGGTCTCTGCTCCAGTCTGGATGGAATGTCCTTTTCCATTTTATTTTATTTTATTTTATTTTATTTTATTTTATTTTATTTTATTTTATTTTATTTTATTTTATTTTTTACTTTTAGAGAGTAAGGAAGGGAGGGAGAAAGAGGGGAGAGAAACATCAATGTTCAGGAGATACATCAATTAGTTGCCTCCCACACACCCCCAACTGGGGTCCTGGCCCACAATCCAGGCATGTGCCCTGACTGGGAATTGAACAGGTGACTTTTCAGTTCACAGGCTGGCACTTAATCTACTGAGCCATACCAGCCAGGGCCCCTTTTTCTTAAATTTTCAAAGACTAATCTAAACATAATAACAATAATGATGCAACCCAAATCTATATTTCCCTAGTTCATACTATTTGGTAGGCAAAAAAAAAAAAATTACCAGAATGAATCCTCACTCGCACTCTGAACACTAACAAGTGTTATGCTTGGCCATTTATTCATTCAGGAAATATTTACTGTGCCCTAAAGTGTGCCAAGCACTAAAAAACTAAGTAGAGAAGTCTCTTCCTTCAGCAGGTTTACATTCCAGGTTTAAGAGACAAGAAATAAATAAACAGGCAATTGTTAGTGATAGGTGTTGTGAATAAAAACGAAGCAGAGTATGGAGATACTGGTAAAGATAATGGTTAGAGCAAACACCTGAATGGAGATAACTGTATCTTTGAGAATAGCTGGAGGCAGAGAAAAAAAGCAAAAGGCATGTGTTTTTGCAAGGGAGAGTGACTGAATAAGAGGGTGGTTGGACTTAAGGCCAGAGAAGTGAAGGAGATGGGGCTAAATCACAGAGGAGGTCTTTATAATCTAGTCTAAGAATTTTGCCTTTTCTTCTAAGTTAAATATAAAGTCATGAACCTTTTTGAAAGACTCATGGACTATTGCCTTGAAAATTGATCACAAGGGAACAAGGGCAGAATCAGGGAGACCTAGTAGGAGGCTGTTACAAAGATCCAGGTGAGGCACAATGGAGGTTTGGCTCAAGGTAGAAGTAGTGGAGGTAGACAGGAGTAGTCAGATTCTGGATCTATTTAGAACATTCAGGAGGTAGAAGATGAATGGAAATGAGACTGAGAGGAACTAAAGACAACTAAGTTTTTTGGCCTCTACAACTGCCAGGATGGAGTTGCTAATTGCTGCTATCTTATAAATTAAAAAAAAAAAAAAATGAGGTTTAAGGAGGTTAAGTAATTCCTCCAAAGTCAACTCTCTAGTTGTCTGTTATATGTTTATCTGCAAAGACTGAGTGGTAGTTCCCCCTTTTCCCCACCGCCTCAAAAAATACCTTTTGCTAATGTAAAGACAGCACTGAGGCTGGGAATGGTTTGTGAGATTTTAAGATTTTCACGTGCCTTCCTTTCTTGGAGCATCTAGCAAAGGACAAGACTCAGATTGGGATGGCTACAGGATACCTGGGAGATGATCTAATAAGCACTGAGACCCTGGAAACAGCGTAGGAGTCCTGGGCTCCTTGCTCTGGAGAACAGAGAGGGCTGTATGTGGCCTGACAAAGGATAACCCCAATTTAGCATAACCCCAGTTCGGTTTCCCAGGATCAGTCATCTAGAGAGTTTGGGTAGTTCACTGCAATGAAGAAAAGAATACCGGAAATAACTTTTGTCTACTTTGATTTGAATGAATGGATGAATGAATGAATGAGTAAAATAAATAGGATAGGGATGTTCGCCATGGCATTAGTAATTAAAGGAAAACCTTGGAGGGACCTAATTGTTTGACAACATGGGAATGGTTGATTAAATTATGGTGTTTATATGCATCTGTTTAGAAAGCTGGAACAGATCTGTATAGATAGATGTGGAAAGGTTCACACATGTTGTGCAATGAAAGGATCAGTTTACGGAATAGTATATAGAGAAGGATTCTGTGTAAGTAAAACCATATGTATATAAATACATACACAAATATATGTATGAAGAGATGTTTGGAAGCAAATTCACACAATGTGAACAATGTGAACAATGCTTATCTGTGGCTAGTGAGGTTTATATACTTTAATTTATTTCCTGCTTTTCAGGATTAACTGAATTTTTTTAAATGATCTTGTCTCAATTATGTAATCAGCAAAAACGCTTTCTTCTTAGAAAAAAAAACTACTGCCTAGAACTTTATAATTTTACCTTTATGCTGTAAAACTGGTTTATCTAAAGCTAAATTTAAAATATTTATTAGGCATTTTTCACCTTAGAAAATTTTTATTAAGTCTCCATTTTCATTAACTAAATGTTGAAAAAGTTAAATACATTAAGTGGTGTCTATGCTGACCACTAAATACTCTGGTAAAAACACATTTCCATTTACTCATTTTTAACATTCATTGGATTTTATTGATAACAAAAATTAAGTGGTTATTTATTAAAATCACAATTGTTTCCACAGATAAAATGACATGAATTCCACTGATATTACTTTTTTTTTTTTACTGAGGCAAATTTGAAACAACCAAAGGAAAGAGTACTGTTCAATATCTAGGATTTTGTTACATTTATCACAATAATTCTTCTTCCCAGCTTGATTATAAAATTATATGACCTGCAAGTTACTTTTTTTAATCCTTGAAATATAATGCTATGAACACTGCACTTTGAAATAATATTTCTAAATACATAGTTCTAGATAAGTAAATCAGGTCAAATCAGGTGAATTTGTTGAGTTCCAAGTGTTGGGTTCTAGGCCATACTTAGGTGTTAGAAATGAAAAATCACTGTATTAGTTGAAAAGCAATTTCAAAGAATTAGATGATTGTTGACAATGAAATCAAAAAGTGCACCATGCCTGTAAAATACTCCGTAAGGAAATCAAGAACACCTGTTCAATAAAAGAAGCGGTTTTATTTTCTTTTGTTCCCAAAAAGCAGGAAGAGGAAGAAGGGTGATGAGGAGGAAGTAGATCATGAAACTGATACACATTTACTGGAAATAGGTGAAATAAAGAGATGCAAAATTTAATTGGAAAGAAAAATTAGAACGATGATAAACAAATGGAGCATGGGCCATGAGATATTAGAGGTGATAAAACAAGTTGATTTAAAAAGAAATATTTTGGGGTGGGTGAATAATTTTTAGACTTTGCCCTATCTTTCAACTTAAATCTACTTAGTTATCAGGTTCTGCTGATGGTAGAATCCTCAGCAAAACTGGAAGATATTAAAAAATGGTCTTCAAGCTACTTTCACTACCTGTATGTGGTTCTAATTCATTCCTCCAATCCCATCCCAAGTTCTTACTGTAGATTTTATTTCTAAATGGTTTTGTTATCAGTGAAAGATAAATCTAAAACTCTAAATTTTATTTAGATTTTATTCCATCTCATGGACTTGTTTACATTTTAATAAGGGATGCTAGCCTGAAAAAGCCTTCAAAACTCAAGTGTCATCTTTAGCCTGGTCTTGTTCCCTCTTGGGTTCAATGCCAGACCAGTGTTTCTAGTTGCCCACTGTAAATGTTTACCTGAATGTCCTGTAGATCACTCAAATGCACCCCCTCAAAACTTTCTCCTCTTCCTGGATCCCATATCTTTCCTTTCCCTCATCCCTCACATTAAAAAAATTATACCTCCTTCTATACAGCAGAGAGAAAGAAGTAGCTCCTACCCTTTGTGACAGCATGGATGGAACTGGAGAGCATTATGCTAAGTGAAATAAGCCAGGCAGTGAAAGACAAATACCATATGATCTCACTTTAACTGGAACATAATCAGCAAAAGAAAAAAGCAAACAAAATATAACCAGAGACACTGAAATTAAGAACAGTATAACAATAACCAGAGGGGAGCGGGAAGAGGACAATGGAGGGAAGGGTTTTCAGGAACTACTATAAAGGACACATGGATGAAACCAAGGGGGAGGGTGGAAGCAAGGGAGGGAGGTGGGTTTGGCTGGGGTGGGGGACAGTGATGGGGGAAAATGCAAATAACAGTAATTGAACAACAATAAAGTAATTAAAAAATATATACCTCCTAAAAGCCCTCTGAAACCATTCCCCCTTCTCTGTTCACCCTGTTAAGGACTTAGTTCTAATCATTTCTCATCTGGACTTGCAGTAGTTTCAAAATGGACTTTCTGCCTCCAGTCCATCTTCCATTCGGCCATCATTCTAAAATATACAATTGATAATGTCAGTTTCCTGTTTAAAATTTCTTCAGTGGCTCCTCATTACCTTTAAGATAAAAAAAAATGTGCACATGGCATAAAAGGTACTTTGTGTGCTGGTTTCTGTCTACTCTTCTAATCTCTTTCTACCTCATTCTTTAAACATACTGCACCTAGTCATGCTGAGCTAATTGCTGTTTTCAAACAAATCATGTTCTCTTACTTCTGGCTTTGTGGTCAAGCTGTTCCTTCAGCCTGAAGTGACACTCCCCTTTCTCTGTCTATATCCAACGCATGCTCATACTCACCTTGAAAACTCAGTGCAAGTCCCCTTTTTTCCGAAAACTTTTCTGATCAATTTAAGCAATAGATTCACAAAGGCATTTATTTTGTATGAGCACAATGTTTTATATACTTATTGCTACATAATAAATTATCCTAAAACTTAGTGGCTTACAACAGTAATAAACATTTATCTCTCATAGTTTCTATGGGTCAGGAATGTGAGAACCATTTGTCTGGGAAGTTCTGGCAAGGAGTTTGTCATGAGGTACAGTTGAATATCAGCTGGGGCTGCAGCCATCTAAAGGTTTGAGGAGGGCTGGAAGACCCACTTTCCATGGCTTACTCACAAGGCTGGCAAGTTGGTGCTGGATGTTGTTGGAGGCCTCAGTTCCTCTTCTGTCAGCTTCACAACAGAGCTACTTAGGAGTTTCTCTCTCTCTTCCTCTCTTTAAAAACAATGAATAAAAGAAGTCCTCAAGTGAAGATTAAAAAAAAAAAAAAAAAGAGGACGGCTAGTCAAGATGAAAGCATAGATAGACATGCTTCGCCTCCTTGCACAACCACACAAAGAATTACAACTAAATCTCAAAGTAATACCTACAACCATCAGAAAATCAAAGTGTTGGAAGTACAACAACCAAGGATTTAAAGAAGCCACATTCATCCAGACAGGTAGGAGCGGCAGATGGGGAGATGGGGTGGAGAGGTGGGGAGATGGGGTGGAGAGGTGAGGAAATGCAGTGTGGTGCAGAGAGGCAGTGGTGATGGTGGAATGGACACAGGGGGCCCCACATTCACATGTAGTGGGAAGAAATCAGGAAGAATACCTTAGGAGCCAGTGATCCCAGCCCCAGGCCAGACCACATAGTCCAGGGTTCCAGTATTAGGAAGATAAATCTCCATAACTTCTGGCTGTAAAAACCAATGGGGGTTGGGGCAGCAGAAGAAACTGCGGGATTTTCAGGAAACTTCACTTAAGGGCCTGTGTGGTCCTAAAACATACGTAAACCCACTCACTCTGGGATTGAAAACCATGGCAACAGCTGGAAGGGTGCCAGTTGTATGTGGGGAGTGGGTGAAATGACTGGAAATGAGGCAAGTGCCAGGCAAACACCCAGAAGCCAGGCAGTGGCACAGTCCCCTCTCTGAGCCCTCCCCCAACATGGAGCCACAAAACAGTGATGTGATGTGCCAGATCCTGAAGGTTGCCTAAGCCTCCATCCCACACAATTTACAGGTGCCTTTACAGGGAGTCAAAGCAGCTCTACCTAATACACAGAAACAAACACAGGGAGGCTGCCAATGAGGAGATAGGGAAATGTGGCCCAAATGAAAGAACAAAACAAAACCCCAGAAAAAGAACTAAATAAAACAGATATAGCCAACCTATAAGATGCAGAATTCAAAACACTAGTGAACAGGATGCTCAGAGAACTCATCAAGTACAGCAACAACATAAAGGAAGAAATGAAGGTTCCACTAAGTGAAATAAAGAAAAATCTACAGGGAACCAACAGTGAAGGGAAGGAAGCCGGGATTCAAATCAACTCTTTGGAACATAAGGAAGAAACAAACATTCGACCAGAACAGAAAGAAGAAACAAGAATTTAAAAAAAGAAAGACAATGTAAGAAGACTCTGAGACATCTCCAAATGTGCCAACATCCAAATCACAGGAATGCCAGAAGGAGAAGAGGAAGAGCAAAAAATTGAAAACTTATTTGAAAAAATAATGAAAAAAACCTCTCTAGAAAAAGCATTTGATAAGGTACAGCACCAATTTATGATAAAAAACACTCAGCAAACTGGGAATAGAGGGAGCATTCCTCAACATAATAAAGGCCATATATGAGAGACCTACAGCCAACATCATACTCAATGGGCAAAAACTAAAATCATTTCCACTAAGATCAGGAACAAGACAAGGTTGTCCACTTCCACCACTTCAGGCCAATATAGTATTGGAAGTTTTAGCCACAGTGATTAGACAAGAAAAGGAAACAAAAGGCATCCAAATCAGAAAGGAGGAAACAAAGCTATCATTGTTTGCAGATGACATGATAGTGTACAAAGAAAATCCTACAGACTCAGACAAAAAAACTGCTCAACCTAATAAATGAATTTGGCCAAACAGCTGGATACAAAGTCAATATCCAGAAATCAAAGGCATTTTTGTATACCAACAATGAAACAGCAGAAGCAGAAATCAAGAAAAAAAATCCCATTAAATATAGCAAAAAGAAAAATAAAATACCTAGGAATAAACCTAACAAAGGAGGTAAAAGACCTGTCTGCAGAAAACTACACAACACTGAAGAAAGAAATCAAGGAAGACACAAACAAATGGAAACACATACCATGTTCATGGATCAGAAGAATTAACATCATCAAAATGTCCATACTACCCAAAGTAATTTACAGATTCAATGCAATACCTATTAAAGTACCAGTAGCATATTTCACAGACATAGAGCAACACTTCAAAAATTTATATGGAACCATAAACGACCATAAGTAGTTGCAGCAATTTTGAGAAAGAAGAGCAAAGTAGGAGGGATCACAATACCTGATACCAAACTGTATTACAAGGCCACTGTAATCAAAACAGCCTGGTACTGACATAAAAACAGGCACATGGACCAGTGGAACAGAACAGAGAGCCCAGAAATAAACCCAAGTCTCTATGGTCAATTAATATTCGACAAAAGGGGGAAGCAACATAAAATGGAGCAAAAATAGCCTCTTCAACAAGTGGTGTTGGGAGAGCTGGACAGCTACGTGCAAAAAAATGAAACTCGATCACCAACGTACACCATACACAAAAATAAATTCAGGGTGGATAAAAGATTTAAATATAAGCTGTGACACCATTAAAGTCCTAGAGGAGAACATAGGCAGGAAAATCTCAGATATCCCACGCAGCAATATTTTCACTGATATGTCCCCTAGAACAAGGGACATAAAGGAAAGAATAAACAAATGGGATCTCATCAAAATAAAAAGCTTCTGCACGGCTAAAGAAAACAGTATTAAAATAAAAAGAGAACCAACTGTATGAGAAAACATATTTGTCAATGATACCTCAGACAAGGGTTTAATCTCCAAAATATATAAAGAACTTACATGACTCCACTCTAAGAAGACAAGCAACCCAATTAAAAAATGGGCAAAGGACTTGAACAGGCACTTCTCCAAGGAGGACGTACAGAGGATCCAGAGACACTTGAAAAGATGCTCAATATTGCTAGTTATCAGAGAGATGCAAATGAAAACCACAATGAGATACCACTTCACATCAGTCAGAATGGCCATCACAAACAAAGCAACAAATAAGTGTTGGAGAGGTTGTGAAGAAAAGGGGACTCTACTGCACTGTTGATGGGATTGCAGACTGGTACAACCACTATGGAAAACAGTATGGAATTTTCTCAGAAAACTAAAAATGGATCTATCTTTTGACCCAGTAATTCCACTGCTCGGATTATACCCTAAGAACCCTGAAACCCCAATCCAAAAGAACCTATGCACCCCAGTGTTCATAGCAGCACAATTTACAATAGCCAAGTGCTGGAAGCAACCTAGGTTCCCATCAGTAAATGAGTGGATCAAAAACTGTGGTACATTTACACAATGGAATTGTATGCAGCAGAAAGAAAGAAGGAGCTCCTACCCTTTGCAACAGCATAGATAGAACTGGAGAGCATTATGCTAAGCAAAATAAGCCAGGTGGTGAAAGACAAAATACCATATGATCTCACCTTTAATAGGAACCTAATCAACAAAACAAATAAACAAGCAAAATATAACCAAAGACACTGAAATAGAGAACAGGCTGACAGTCACCAGAGGGAAGAGGGAAGGAATTTCTGGGGAAAAGGGGAAGGGTTTACAGGAACAAGTACAATGGACACATGGACAAAAACTGGGCGGGGGTGGAAATGGGAGGGAGGTGGGGAGGGCTGAGGTGGTGGGCTGGGGTGGGAGTAAAAGACAGAAAACTGTACAAGAACAATAATTAAAATAAAATTTTTAAAAAAGAAAACTTCTCTAATTTGGCAAAGGAAACAGACGTACAAGTCCAGGAAGCACGGAGATCCAAGCAAGTTGGACCCAAAGAGGACCACACCAAGAGATTATAATTAAAATGCCAAGGGTTAAAGATAAAAGAGAGAACTTTAAAAGCAGCAAGAGAAAAGCAGAGAGTTACCTACAGAGGAGGTCCCATGAAACTGTCAGCTGATTTCTCAAAAGAAATTTTGCAGGCAAGAAAGAACTGGCAAGAAGTATTCAAAGTGATGAAAAGCAAGGACCTACAACCTAGAGCACTCGATCCAGCAAAGCTATCATGTAGAATGGAAGGACAGATAAAGTGCTTCCCACATAAGGTAAAACTAAAGTAGTCCAGCATCACCAAGCCATTATTACATGAAATGTTAAAAGGACTTATTTAAGGAAAAAAAGATCAAAACTATGAACATTAAAAAGGGAACAGATTCACAACCATCAACAACTGAATCTAAAAAAAAGAAAAACCTAGGCAAATAACTAGAACAGCAACAGAATCATAGGTATGGAGATCGTTTAGAGGGTTATCAGCTAGGAGGGGGAAGGAGGAGAATGGAGAAAGGTTCACGGATTAAAAAGTGTAATTGGTAGCTACAAAATACCCAGGGAGATGTTAAGCATACTATAGGAAATGGAAAAGCCAAAGAACTTATATGCACGACCCAAGGACATGAACTAGGGGGGGTGATTGCTGGAGGGAAAGGGGATACTAGTTGGAGGGGGGTAAAGAAGGAAAACTTGGAACAACTGTAATAACATAATCAATAAAATACACAAAAACAGAGTCTTCATGAGATGACTGACCCCTCCCCCAAAGCAAGCAATCAAAGAGATCAAAGCAGAAGTTACAAATCCTTTACAAGCACTATTGAAAGTCACTTTCTGTAATCTCCACCATACTCTGTTGTTCACATAGACCAGCCATGACTCATTGTAGCAGAAGACTTCATAAGGACATGAATACAAAAAGCAAAGATCACTGGGAGCCATCTTCGAGACTATGGCATACAGAGTAACAAAAATATATTTTACCTCACTAGCTTACTTTTAATGTTGGCATAAGTGCTCACAGCCCATCTCCTAGAAAAAGCAACCTCTTTCTCTTCTGTATTTCTGATGTAGCTCTTGTGCTCTCAGGAACACTCTCTCCTGTTCTTCTGTTGCAGCCCAGTTCTTTCTCACCCTGTTGGATGTAGTTCCACTGGGCACCTTTGTCTTGCACAGATGATTGTCATCATTGTTTCTACCACTGACTTTGGGAAGTGCTTGATATTACTCCAAGAAAGTGGAACAAGCTCAAGAGCACAACTGAGGTCGGGCTATGATTGTTAATAAGTCTTTTTATGAGGCCTGAAAATATCAGAAAAGAAACATAATAGGGCAACTTATACTGTTATTAGCAGTAGCTACTCTGAGAGATCCACAATCTAGACTTACCCTCAGAATGGCACAAAAAAACTCTGTGACAACCAAATGATGTTCTCTTGTCCTGTGTCCTACAAAAGACAAGGTGCAACACCATCTGTCATCATTGCAATTCATAAGGTCTGGGATTTTCAGTCTTAACACCATAAGGCACACCATGGAATGATGGGCCAAGCATTCTCCTTTTCTAGTTCACAGCCTCTCCTCCGGCACTGGCTAAAGAAAATAAGCCCGTGCACTCTCCCAGCATTCCTTTCCATCCAGTTCCATGACCCTCACAAAGAACTGATGAAAGGATAGTGCTTCCAACTCTGCAAAGATATCCGGTAATGCATAGACTTAGGGCCGTCTAAATCCACACTTAGGGGAAAACATTTCCATGTAGAAATCACAATCTTTAGGGGCAGAAAACCACCAAAAGACATCTTATTGACAGCTTGAAGCATCTACATTTACTTTACCTCAATTATTTCGAGCCTTTCCCAAGGACTAGACATGAGTGATTATTTTATACTTACATAGCCCAAGAGACCACTTCAAGGTGTTTCCCAGGGCTAAGGAAATTAGGGAAATTGGATCCTTGGCTTTTTAACGGTAGAGTTTCTAGCTGCTTTGCTTAAGGTTAAGAAATAAAATCCCGGCTTCAGACAGACTGTTTACATCACCTGCTGTAATTATTTCTTGGAAAGCATGTCTCCTCTTGATTAGAGAGTTCTGAGGTCAGTCAGTAAAAATAGGAGCTGAACAAGATATTAAAGGAATAAATGGTTCCTAGAAATAGAAGATAACGTCAAGCAGGTTGTCACGTGGAAACAGTGGGCTGCAGTGAAATGACAAGAGATCTTTGGACTCAGGCAAATGCAGGTTCACTATGTTGTAGGTGCTTTTCCTGTTGTGAGGTAATTCAGACTTAATTTCTCTGAGCCTTACTTTCTTCACCTGTAAAATGATGATAACAATCTCTACCTCACAGGGTTGAGGATTAAATGAGAAAATATATAATCAAGTTATGGCAGGCAGGTAGGCAGACTATGCTCTACGTACAGTACTGGATACTTGGAACAGAGTGCCAAACAGATAAAAATGAGTCACCATTTTCACTGAGATTTCAGTCCAAAGGGAAGACAGGCATTAAACAAAGAACTACCTAATTACAATGGTAATGAATGCTATAAAGAAGCCTAAGGTATCACAAAAGGAGACCTGAACTAATTTAAGGTGGTAGGAAATGCGGCCTTGAGGTAGTGACACCAAATGTGGAGAGTCTGGTTTAGGGGAGAACATGTCAGGTTTCAGTTGGAGCATTCTACCCTCCTGGAAGGTGCCCAATAAATGAAGCTGCTATTATTATTATTATTATTATTATTATTATTTATTCAACATATATGTCTTATCAACCATGTGTAATGTGTTACTTGGCATACTGAGGATACAATAAATATGCACACTTGAGCAAATAGCTTCACTTTTTGAGCTTTAGTAGGTTCATTTGTTTTATTTATTTCTTTATTTTTAAAAGATTTTATTTATTTATTTTTAGAGAGGGGAAGAGAGGGAAAGAAACATCAATGTGTGGTTGCCTCTCACATGGCCCCCACTAGGGGCCTGGCCTGCAACCCAGGCATGTGCCCTGACTGGGAATCGAACCTGCAACCCTTTGGTTCGCAGCCCGCACTCAATCCACTGAGCTATGCCAGCCAGGGCGGTTCATTTGTTTTAAAATAGGGTTGTTAATAGTAGCTACTCCTTTAGTACTTTTTTGAGGATTCAGTAAAATGATGTATGTCATGTGTTTAACAATGCTTTACATAGGGAGAAGATAATGTATGCTAAAAATATTATTACTGTTAAGTAGTCTAGACTAGAAATATAAATTATGGGGCCCAATACAAAGTGAAAATGCAGGGTCCCTTTTTAAAAAATTATTAAGAAGTTCAATACTGCAACACCAGAACATTAAACCAAGGGTGGGGCTCTGTGTGACTATACAGTTACCACTCATGAAGACAGCCCTGTTACTAATTATGTCGCATATATGTATTTATATAGTTTACCTATTCAAAAAGATTGAATTTTTCTGGGGGGCAAATTCCAGAACTCAATCTGTTGATTTTGGTTTATAAGGATAAAATATAAACATATTCAATATACCAATGGTTGATTGGTGCTTACATTTTCCTCAAGATTTTAATATGAAAATTTTTAAATAACAATATTAAAAGAATTTTATAGTGAACACAAGTATATGTACCATTTAGATTTACAATTAACATTTTATTATAATTGTTTTATTATATATCTATTCATCTATATCCATTCCTCAAACCATCCATTAATCTCTCTTGGTTTTGGTGCATTTCAGAGTAAATTCTAGACATCAATATCACTACCTAAGGTCCAATTTGTTTGTTTTTCTTTAGAAGTAAAATTGACATACAGAGTAATATACAAATCTTAAGAGTAACTTCACTGCATTTCAACAAATGTGTATATCTCTGTAACACAAACTTCTAGAACATTACCATCACCCTAAAATGTTTGTTCATACTTCTTCCCAAACAATCCCCATCTTAACCTCCCCCAAAGACAACTACTGTTCTGATTTCTTTTTGAGTGTGTATGCCTAAATTTTCAAAAGGAGCCTTTATAAGTGCTTAGTTCAGTGTTTTCTTACATGGATGCATAGACTATTCTGCAGTCTGTAAACTAAGAAACATAAGTCTAGGATACTCTGGTGCAATCAACAAATACTTTTTGAGTCAAAGATTGAAACTAGGGATATCACTTTATTGTTTTTCTTTAATAGTTTCATTTTTTTGGTAAAAGTGATACAATGCATACTCCAGAAAAAAATGTAAATAATATGAAAAATACAGAAAGGAAATAATAATCATCCATCGTGGAGAAATAAACATTTTGAATACTTTGATGAAATTTCTTTCAGATAGCTATTTATATACATATAATGACCTATGTAGAAAGTTTACAAAAATGACAAACACATGTATAATCTCTTTCTATTTCTTAACAATATGGTATAGATATTTTCCTCATCAATAAATATAGGGTGGAATCATAATTTTTTTCAGGTGTTAAAACTTTTTATTTGCATGTTAAAAAATTGTGCACTCCAATGATTAAAATCATTTTAACAAAAAAAAAAATGGCACTCTAATTAAACTGCATTTTACAGTCCGCAGGGCACCTTGGACCAGTTTGGTTTTACTCTAGATTTCACTGTCGTCCAACCCAGCTTCTTCCTTCACCAATATGCAAGTTCTTTTCCTTCCCTGCCAGCTAGAGAGGCAGATGGGAGAGGCAGGTGCGGTCTTCATTGTCAGTAGTTCTGGTGTGAAAAGGGACAGCACAGTCAATTAAACTAACTGATCCAACCTCTTTGCAGTTTACAAAGTTAAACAGCTAAAAGAAGTAAAATAAGAAGGCAATGCTTGTGAAATGTACAGTGCATATTGGCGGTGCGGGCCTCATTATGATTCGCCTGCTTGCTTCTCCTGTTCAATCATTTCTTTGGAAGGCAGTGAATTTTTCTCTTGCATTTCTGTCTTCTTCAATTTCGACTTATCGAATTTCTCAATCTCGGCCATATCGGATTTATCAGACATGACTGCTGAGGAAGCCGAAGGAGGCGCACTAACGAGAGAAGAGTCCGATCTGCTCCGTGGCTGCCTCGGAATCTGAAATCATCATTTTTAATGGCAACAGTAGATGGACATACCATTCTTTAATTAACCAGTTATCTACCCATGAACTCTTAAGATTCTTTCCAAATTTTTAATATTAACTGAAATATCGCAATGAACTTCCTTGTTCATACATCCTTCTCTGAAGTGTGTAATTACTTCCTTAGGATAAATTGTTAGGGTTGAGATGACTGGGTTACAACCTGAGTATATGTTACATGCTGCTTTATGACACCAAAATGCCCTCCAAAAAGGAGGCACTAATTTTTATATCCACTTGCTGGCTAAGTTTTAAGTTCTTAAGAATAGAAAATAAACGTTAGTTTGATCCTTTTTCCCTTTAAGATAGAAAAGGGAGAAACACATGAAATACTAACATGCCTAGATTTAAACCAGCAAGCATGTGTGAATATATATATAGACGTACCCCTAAAAGCACTGCAAATCAATTAAACTCAGTTCCGTAAACAGTCATTAAGCACCTACTATGTGCAAAGATAAGACTAGCTGCTTGAGCAAAAATATGAGAAGTTATGAACTCAGTATTCATAATACTCACACTGTAATAAGACAGTTTCCTTGGCTACAGTGGTTTATCTTTGCTTAAGCCTACATGATGAGAAAGGACCCTAAGTGTTTACTACTAAAGGGGCACTGACTCCTACATTAAATTTGGTAAAACTCGCAATATATAAATGGAAAGTCTTTCTCCCTCCCTTGTTCCCCAGATCCATACTCCCACCTATTGTTCCCCTCTCCAGAGATTATCACTGTTATTGATTTCTTGTATGTCTTTCCAGAAAATGCTCTGCATATAGGTATACAGGCATGTGCTTAAATTAAGCAGGCAAAAACATTAATTATCTACTCATTGCTTACTCATTTCAGCAGATTTTAAAATACAATAGTGTTATACTTACACATGATTTTGCAAATTGCTCTTAAAATTATACCTTGGAAATTGTTTCATTATCTAGTCATATAGAGTTGCTCCATTTATTTTTTAACTTGGAGATCGTTGCATAGCCCACTCTTAGGGAGATGCTTCATTCTTTTATTTTTATCATCTACACAATTTTCCATTGCATGAATATATTTAATCAATACTCTATTGATGGATGCTTAAGTTGGGTCCAATATTTTGCTAATTCAATCCTGCAAAAACACCCTTCTAGATAGTGAAATCATTTTGGAATAAGAAATGTCTGTATGAAGGTAGTAATGGTTGGTTTCAAATCAAGTTAGTAAGTACTTGGTAGAGACATTTCTTCGGTAATAGATGAATATTAAAAGTACAAAGCATATATGAGAGGGTACAAGGGGGATCCCCCTAAAATGAATTATCTTCTGGAGGGCAGGTCCCTTGACATACAGGCTTCCTCCACTAGGTGAGTGTTTAGGAACTCATCTGTATCAGTGTACCAGCTGGCATTGCCGTGAGAAGCTGTTCTGAGCTTCAGTGAGTTTTTTTGAAGACTCTTTCAACATGTTTGTCCATTCCATGATGGGTGATTTAGAATTGCAGCTGCCTACACAGCACTGAGTATTCAGCAGTTTTTGACCAAAAAATGTGTGACCCCTGTGCCCCACTCTCCTCCATTCACCTGAGTGACTTTTTTTGTTTCCTGGGATAAAAAAAGTACCCAAAGGGAAAGGTTTTGCTGATGTGGATGAAGTGAAAGAAAACAACACAAAGGCAGAAGCACTGAAAGATATCAAAATAGACCAGTTCAGAAACTGTTTTAAACAATGGGAAAAAAATCTTGATGGGCGTATTGCATCAAATGAAGAGTACTTTGAAAGTGACTGAAGTTTAAACATGAAAGAATAAATACACAGTTTTTAATAAATAAATTTCAGGGTTTTTTGGGTCCCCCCTCACATGCTGTCTCTGAGATATATTCTTCCAAACAAAAGAAAACCATAAAAGCCAACAGGATATCTCCACCCACTTAGTCAGACTACTTAGGAGGAATAGACAGGCCTTATCCAGTGTTTTCTAGGTCCACAATGGAGCTTTGTCACATTAATAGCGAAAACTTATCATACAGTCCATGCCTTGACACTAAGAACTTTCTCTAGAAAGTTTGGATCTAGCAATAGAGACATACAAATATTCATCTGTCACATAAATAATTCATCAAAAGGTCTTTGGACACACAAGCAGAGGAACAGATTTCCTTTCACCCTTCCCATTAATTTTTTTAAACTTCATTTTGAAATAGTTACACTTGGAAAAAAGTTTCAAGAATAGTACAGAAGACTCCCACACACTCTTTATTCAAATTTACTATTTTTAACATTAGACACATTTCTTCTCTCTTTCTCTCTCTCTCCTTTTATATATGTGTGTGTATATTTTTTCATTTCAAGTTTTTAATTAAAGCTGTGTATAAGATTACATTATTCCTGCATCTTCTCAATTGTTTCTTCCTTGTATTTGCCCTTTTCCTTTCCTATTTGGCAATGTTTGGCTTTACGTTCAAGGATCTTTTTGCGGTTTTTGTCCAGTTTTAGTTTAGTGATAACCACCTTGCTGGGGTGAATGACCACATGAACAGTTGTACCCTTAGCTTTCTCCCATTGCACTCGTTCAGTGTAGATGACGTATTTCTTCCTGTAAACCTGGACTACTTTGCTGCCCTTTGTAATGTCCTCACACAACCTGAACTTCATCATCCTTTCGGATGGGCATGGATCGAACGTTGTACTTCTGTCTCAGCTCTTTGGAAAGAGGAGAAGACATAATATTCCTGCAAATGTGAGAAGGTGCATTGAAATGCCTTTTATGGTTCTTGCTCTGGTCAGAAGTCACAAAGTAATTGAACTTCATTTTGACCGCTGGCGCCTCAGCGATGGCCACAAAAGGGCTATGTATTTTATTTTTTTTTAAAATTGTGTATTCTTTTTTATTTTTTTAGAACATATTTTATTGATTATGCTATTACAGTTGTCCCATTACCCCCCTCTTTTTCCCCCTCAACCCTGCACTCCATCACCTGCTCACATTCCCCACCCCCTTAGTTCATGTCCATGGGTTGTACATATAAGTTCTTTGGCTTCTACATTTTCTATACTATTCTTAAGCTCATCCTGTTGATTTTGTACCTACTGTTTATGTTCCTTATTCCCCCTACCTTTTCTCCCTTTTTCTCCCCACCTGCTCCCAGATGATAACCCTCTATGCGATCTCCATTTCTGTGATTCTGTTCCAGTTCCGGTTGTTTGCTTAGTTTGTTTTTGTTTTTTTAGGTTCCATGGTTGATAGTTGTGAGTTGTTGTCATTTTACTGTTCTTGGTTTTTAGTCTTGTTCTTTTCCTTAGATAACTCCCTTTAATATTTCATATAATAAGGGCTTAGTGATGATGGACTCCTTTAACTTGACCTTATCTGGGAAGCAATTTACTTGCCTTTTCATTCTAAATGATAGCTTTGCTGGATAGAGTAATCTTGGATGCAGATCCTTGATTTTCATGACTTGGAATACTTCTTTTCAGTACCTGTAAGGTCTCTTTTGAGAAATCAGCCGAGAGTCTTATGGGAACTCCTTTGTAGGTAACTGTCTCCTTTTCTCTTGCTGCTTTTAAGGTTCTCTCCTTATCTTTCATCTTGGGTAATGTAATTACGATGTGCCTTGGTGTGTGCTTCCTTGGGTCCAACTTCTTAGGGACTTAGTGAACTTCCTGGACTTCCTGGAAGTCGATTTCCTCTGCCAGATTAGGGAACTTCTCCATTATTTTTTCAAATAAGTTTTCAATTTCTTCCTCTTCCTTTTCTCCTTCTGGCACTCCTATGATTCACATGTTGGAACGCTTAAAGTTGTCCTGGAGGTTCCTAAGCCTCTCCTCATATTTTTGAATTCTTATTTCTTCATTCTGTTCTGGTTGAATGTTTACTTCTTCATTCTTGTCCAGAACTTTGATTTGAGTCCCAGTTTCCTTCCCGTCACTGTTGGTTTCCTGTGTATTTTCCTTTATTTCATATTTCATAGCCTTCACTTTTTCCTCTACTTTGTGACCATACTCAACTGTTTCTTTGAGCATCCTGATTACCAGTGTTTTGGACTGTGCATCTAATAGGTTGGCTATCTCTTCATTGCTTAGTTGTATTTTTTCTGGAGCTTTGATGTGTTCTTTCATTTGTGCCATTTTTTTTTGTCATGGCTCACCTGTTATGTAGTAAGGGGTGGAGCCTTAGGTATTTGCCAGGGTGGGGCAACCCATTATGCTGCATTGTGGCTCTGTATGTGGGAGAGGGGTCTGAAAGGGAACAGTGCTTCTTGCTCTGCTCTGGACAGGCTTTCAGTAACTTCCTCCACTACACACAAGGAAATTGGGCTCTTCTGGTGCTGATTCCTGGGTGGATGGGTTTGTGTACATTCTTCCACCCTATGGGTCTCTCCAAAGAACTCTCCTGTGAGGCTGAGAGTTTCTCCCACTGCCTCAACCCCAACAGGATTTTTAAGTCAGAGGTTTTGAGGCTTTATTTCCCACACTGGAATCCTGGGTTGTGAGATCTGTCTTGCTCCTCAGTTGTTCCTCCTTGTTTATCCACACACAAATGTGGGACTGCCCAGTCCACACGCTGTCACCTCACCTGGTCCGAGAACTGCTGCCTTGCCTGCTCCGGTCCCCCAGCTGCCACCTTGCTGCAAGTCTTCTCTGCCCCAGCTGCTCTTCTCTGCCCTTCCTGTCCATCTGGATGAATGTTTCTTCTTTAACTCCTTGGTTGATGAACTTCCATACAGTATGATTTTTCTGTCAGTTCTAATTGGTTTTTTGTGTGTGTTTAAAGTTGTTGTCGCCCTTCTTTTGGTTGTGTGAGGAGGCACTGTGTATCTACCTATGCCTCCATCTTGGCTCCATCTTACACATCTCCTGTGTGTATAATGTTGATTGTTGTCAATTAATGTCTCTAGTTGATTGCTATCAACTTCAACTGGTCTACCAGACTGTGGAGCATCATCCAGCAAGAAATCTCCAGCGCAAAATTTTGCAAACCATTGTTGACATGTTTGATTAGTCACAGCATCTTCCCCATACACTACACAAATCTTTTGTGTTTTAGTTGCATTTTTACCTTTCTTGAAATGATAAAGCATAATATGCCCCAAAATGTTGCTTATTTTCTTTTATCTTTGATACTTAAAATGGCTACAGAAAAGCTCACCAATTTTGATAAGTTTTTTAAAAATGCACACTGATATGACAGCTGTCGTAATACAATCTAACAAAAAAATTTTGAATGAAGTTAAAGACAACTAAGGGCTACTAGAGCCATCTTATGGAAAAAAACAAATGAACTTTTTGGCCAAACTGATATAATATGTAAGGTTTTTTTTCCTTAAGTTATTTGAGAGTAGGTTACCTATATAATGTCCCTATAGCCCTTGGTACTTCAGTACATATTTCCTAAAAACAAGGATATCGCTTGTTGATTTGGAGGGAAAGACTGACTTGGCTACTTCCAACTGTCCTTTTAAGGAATTGTGGACTTTAACAGCTAGAAGGAACTGGAAGGTACCTAGTTCAACCTTTTCTTTACACATGGGGAAACCCAGAATTAGTAAATGAGTCATCCAAGGTCACGTTGCCAGCATGTGGAAGAATATTTTCTCTTCTGGCACTCCACAAGGTATTAGGGATCATCTGGTTCAAACTGTTCAATAAATTTTACAAATGAAGACACTATGGTTCACAGAAAGCTTATGATTTGACTAAGGCTACATAGGAAGTCACCTGCCTGGATTTCATAGGAAGCTATATGTCTTTACTAAGAGGATCAAGTAGAAGACTATTTTCTTGAATGCATACTCAGTGAATAAGCTAAGTGAATAGCTAATGTTTTTGCCTGCCCAGCAATCCTTCCCCCTCCTTCTGGCAAGAGCTTTGGGAATACGTCCCTCCTCCATTGGATACAGAGTTAATGGGACTGTCCTTCAAAGTGCCTCATCCTTGTGGCCATGAAATGTGCATGTAACCCAACCTAGGTCAATGGTCTCTGGAGTATCTGAATTTTGAGTACAGGGTCTCAAGGACTGAAAAATTGTGATCTGATTCCTTCTAAAGGTGATGCCCTGAAGAGGATGGTTATTAGCTTTGGTTGCTTATCTGCTCTGCTTCCCCATCCTACCTGAGAGTTGCTTCTTCAGCATTTATTTTCATTCTCCCAGGTATCCCCATGCATTTCCAATAATTTCCATAGGCTTAACTTGGCTGGGGTTAGATTCTGTTGCTTGCCAAACCTGGATCCTAAACAATAACAGCAGACTTGAAAAAATTTGCTTTCAGAAACACTTGCCCAAGTAGAACTGTGACTTAGGTTGCATAGAAAAATGTTGGGCCTCAGTATACCCTTCCGCAAAGCTAAATGTGGAAGTGCTTTTCAGGCTCATCACTCTGCTGTTCAGTTTAACTTATGACATTCCACTTTCACACTCCCAGAAGTGACTGTTCCTGGAAATGAAGGGCAATCTTTCTGTTAGCTGTAACTTTTAGAAATATCTCCAGGATGGGGGTACCACTTAGTGGTTATTTTAACTCCATTTCCCCCAAACTGCTCCATCTGGGCTGTTACAGTGTTGAAATACAATCTGATTTGAGCACAAAGGATTGTGGTGGGCTCCCTGCCCGACTGACTCTAAGGCCTTCTGCCAGCCGGAAGTGAAAACACCATTTATAGATTGTCGTTCCTGACAATCTATTCCTGGTCTCCTAAGAAGACTTTTGGAAGGACTCACACATATGCAAGAATGGCATTCAGACACTGTAGTCTGAATCTGCATCTAGGAAAAAAATTATAAAAGCATAATCATCTGCAAAAAGGTTCCCAAGCTCATGCTGAAAACAGCTTTCTCTTTCTTAAATTTTTACTTTAATATTATTTAAAATAATCTAACTATATACTACATGTAACTATATAGTCTATATAATTACAATTTATAGTTTAGTATTTTAAAAACATTATTACATAGCATTTAGCTTCTCATTAGCTATTTAAGAATGAGTCTTTGTATAGCCAAAGATTCAATCAATTAACAAATTGTTTTTGTGCCTACTATGTGCCAGCACTGTACAAGTTGCCAGAGAAAAGTAGGAAGGAAAAACAGACAGGGTCCTTACCTTACCTTACCTTACTTTACCTTACCTTACCTTTCAGAGGGAAACAAACATTAAAGATGTTATCCTCATACCACATTACAAATTGTTACTAGTGCTATGAATAAGAATAGTAAACTACTTTATTCAAAACAAATAGTTTCCATAATTCCAAGTGAATTTCTTTAAAGAACCTCCCCCCTGCCACTCTCCTTATTCCATTAGCCTATAAATGGTCTGCAGGACATACAGTCAAGATGGCAGCATAGGTACACATGGCTTACTTCCTTGCACAACCACATCAAAATTGCAACTAAACTATAGAACAACCATCACTCAGAACTGTCCAAAATTGAGTTGAATGGAAGTCTGACAACTATGGAATTAAAGAAACCACATCCAATCACAATGGTAGGTGGGGCAGAGAAGCAGAATGGGCTGGTCCCATGTACACGCATGGTGGATAAAAATTGGGGAGAGATATATATCTTGGGAACAAGGAGTCCCAGCCCCACACCAGGCCCCCCAGCCCAAGGTTCCAGTGCTAGGAAGATAAGTCCCCATAATTTCTGGGTGCAAAAATCAGTGGGGATTGAGTCAGTGGAAGACACTTTTGGAGTCCCAAGCAGTAACCCTTAAAAAACCTGAACATGTACTTACTCAGACTCATTCTCTCTAAGCTCCAGTACCAGGGCAGCAGATGGAAAGGCATACAGGGAGGAACTGAAGTGTCTGGCATAAAAGCCAGAACTGGGGGACAGCTTTCTCCCAGAGAGAAAGGCAGGCAGAGGCCATTGTCCCTTTCTGAGCCCTCCTCCCACAGATTCACAGAGCCAGTCATACGTAAAACTCCATCAACCTGTCTAATACTCTTTGCACTGCCCTGGAGATCCCTTGAGGCTCCGTCCCATCCAACTTATGATCCTACCATAAGCTGTTAACAGTGATTTTTTTTCATATAAATGGTCTTGGTTCATGCTTCAAAACTTCCTAATTCCTCTCAAACAAACAACAGCTGGCCACAGTGAGCCCCCAGCCCCCATACCTCTTGTGAAATGGCCCCAGGCTCAGCACTAGCAGCAGCCAGCTTACATTCACAGCTTGGCTTCTGCTGGGGATCTCCAGGCACAGCACAAGTAGCAGCCATCTGAGATTGCTTTATAGCTCAGACAGGGTGGCTCCAGGCAGAACACAAGTGGGGGCTGACTTGGCCTGCACAGCCCTGGAAACCCCAGAGCTTACACACCCAATGGACAGCTACAGACCATGTTGGTGCACCACCATCCTTCCCTATACAGCTGATCATCCATGGAGGGCAGATATTGGTGATCAGTGGTCAAAGCCAGTCCTCACAGCTGACTGACCTGGGTAAATCCCTCCCATTGACCTGCCAACAACAATCAAGGCTCAACTACAAGAGGAGGGTGTACTCAGCCCACATGAAGGGTGCACCTCGAGTATGCAGGCTATGCCACTGGGACCTATAGGACACCTCCTACATTAGGGCACACGGAGTCATAGCAACTCTGTCTAATACATAGAAACAACCACAAAGAGGCTGCCAAAATGAGGAGACAAGGAAACATGGCCCAAATGAAAGAACAGATCAAAACTCCAGAAAATGAACTAAACAAAATGGAGATAAGCAATCTATCAGATGCAGAGTGCAAAACACTGGTTATAAGGATGCTCATGGAGTTTAGTAAGGACCTCAAGAGCATAAAAAAGATCCAGTCAGAAATGAAGGATACACTAATTGAAATCAAGAACAATTTATAGGGAATCCGTCATATAGTAGATGAAGCTGAGAATAGAATCAATGATTTGGAACATAAGGAAGCAAAAAACAACTGATCACAATAATGAGAGGCGAACAAATTAAAACAAACAAACAAACAAACAAATAAGGATAGTGTAAGCATCCTCTAGGACAGCTTCAAGTATTCCATCATTTGCATCATTGGGGTGCCAGGAGAAGAGAAAGAGCAAGAAACTGGTAATCTCTTTCAAACAATGATGAAAGAAAACTTCCCTAATTCGGTAAAATAAATAGACGTGCAAGTCTGAGGAGCATAAAGAGTCACAAGCATGATGGATGCAAAGAGGCCCACTCCGAGACACATCATAATTAAAATGCCAAAGGTTAAAGATAAAGGGAAAATCTTAAAAGCAGTGAGAGAAAAGCAGTTAGTTACCTACAAGGGTATTTCCATGAAACTGTCAGCTGATTTTTCAAAAGAAACTAAGCAGGCTAGAAGGGATTAACAAGATATATTCAAAGTCATGAAAAGCAGGGACCTACAACCAAGAATACTCTAACCAGCAAAGATTTCATTTAGAATCGAAGGGCAGATAAAGAGCTGCCCAGACAAGAAAAAAACTAAAGGAGTTTATCACCAAAACAATATTAAATGAAATGTTAGAGGGACTTATTTAAAAAAAAAAAAGAAAAGAAAAACTATGAACAATAAAACAGCAATAAATACATGTCTACCAACAATGAATCTAAAAAACAAACTAAGCAAACAAGAACAGAGACAGAATCATGGATATGGAGAGCATTTTGATAGTTGCCAGAAGGAAGGGGTGTGTGGAGGAATTGGTGAAGAGATGAGGGGATTAAGAAGTGCAAATAGGTACTTACAAAATAGCCATGGGGGTGTAAAGTATAATATAGGAAATGGAGTAACCAAAGAACTTATATGCATGACCCCTGGACATGAACAATGGTGTGGAGATTGCCTGAGGGAGTAGGGGGTGCTAAGTGGAGGGGAGCAAAGGGGGAAAAATTGGGACAACTGTAATAGCATAATCAATAACATACAATTTAAAAAATAAATGGTCTGTAAATATATCTACACAATCCTGGCGAAAAAACTATAGAAGAGCTAGTGCCCCTTTCAGAACCAAACCTAGGGGTTCTGCGTTTATTTTCTCATTCATTAAATGCAATGTTTTCAAAGCCAAATAGAAGAGGAAAATCACTCAGACTTAATGTCCTAACAGATAAAAGACCACCATTTAAAAGGCAAGTATAAATGTGGAGATGAACACATTTTCTGTATTTGCTGTAATAAATTACCACAAATTTAGTGGTATAAAACAATACAAACTTATTATCTTAAACTTATATAAGTCCATGGGGTCTCACTAAGCTAAAATCAAGGTGTTTCCTTTCTGAAAGCTCCTCTTCTACTTTTAAGGGATCATGTGATTTAAACTAGCTTCACCCAGATAATCTAGGATAATTTACCAGCTCAAATCCTATACCTTTAATCATACGTGCAAAATCTCCTTTGCTTAAGATTAGGTGCTCAGGATTAAGACATGGGCATCTTTGAGGTATCATTATTCTGCTTACCACAGAAGGCATAGAAAATGTTTTTGTTAAGGGTGAAAAAAGTAGTGAGACTTCTTTCTGCATGGATAAAGCAATAGGGACAAGATGATACCATTTTTCTCTATAGCACCAAACTGCTTACAGTGATTATCTTTGGTCAGTGGAACTATGGGTAATTTTTATTTTTCTGTTTTCTAAGTTTTGTACATTAAAATAAAATACTTTTAAAAACCACATATTGTGGTTATTTAGGAGAATATATTATTAGGAAACACATGCTAACTATTTTGGAATAAAGTGTAATGATGTCTGCAACTTAGTGTCAAAGAGTTCTGGAAACACATAGAAAGATAAAGAAAATATGGCCAAATGATAACAACTCTGAATCCAGGAGGGATGGATGTGTGTGTGTGTGTGTGTGTGTGTGTGTAAATAAAATAAGCCTCTCTGATATTTTAATTGGTCAGTTAATGTATACATATATGCACTGTAATTTTATTTTTTCTATACATTAGAAAATTTTTATAATAAAAAGTTGTAATAAAATGTAAAATTTTAATGGAAACAGATTCTATATTTTATTCTCATCATTATTTTCAGGAATAACTTTAGCATCTAAGCTAGAGGGGATGATAAGTTACAAAATCAAGGCAAGTTTTCTTCTGCAACCAACTTTGCAACTGATACCAAGTTATATAATTAGATACTCAGAAATGGGGAGATGGACCTGTCTGGTTTCATTTAAAAAGGTCTCAAAGATCTCTGAGAAATCTATCCATTCTCCTAAGTATAGCCATTTGGTGAGATGCTATTGACCATTATCAGTGACAGTGTTGTACAGTAGTGACAGGAATGCATTTCTCTAAAATAAAAACTCTGATGGAGCTTATTAAAAGGAAACAAATGATTATATTAAAAAACAGGGATTCAAAAATGTCATAGTTTTCCCAGAACAAAAAAATATACTTTAAAAATATCTATTTTACTTGATATTTTCACAGAGACAGGACGGAAGAGAAAGCAAGGGAGATTGAGAATGAGGGGGGGTGGAGAGATAGAAAGAGAATCAGTTTGTTTTTCCACTCACTTATGCATTTATTGGTTGATTCTTCTATGTGTCTTGAAACCACAATCTTGGAGTATCAGGACAATGTTCTAATCAACTGAGCTACCTGGCCAGGGCCTTAAAATATATTTTTAAAATCACTAGATGAACAAAACCACCACATATGAACTCTCTCTGATATTTTAATTGGTTATTTAATTAAGTTATTTAAAAACAAACCCAGGTATACCAATGAAAATTCAGAAAGAAAATGCCTTATATGGCTTTCTGACCCATCCGTTTCTTTCTTAAGCATTTGCTGCATTCCAAGTAACATTCTTAAATTGATTATTAAAAGTAAGAAAACACTTTCAGTAATCAAAAGGGAACTTATGCAAAAATAATAAAAATAAACATAATTTCTTCCCTTCCCCCCAATACTGGCTTTTTGCCATTGACATAAAGTATTTACCACTTTTAGGAATAATATTGACATAAAGTATTTTCACTTTTTCATTTTTAATAAATAATGTGGCATTTTTTAAAAAAAGGGTGTGCCTCATGTGGCTTAGAAAAACATCTGGAAGGACATAGCTTACAAACTGTTAACAGTGGTTAGCTCTAGACTGAGGATTTATGATGAGACTAGAGAAGACTTACTTTTCCTTACTATGCTTATTTGAATATTTGCAATGAATGTGTACTAGTTTTATCAATCCCCTCCCCTCCAAATTCAGTAAAGATTTTTTTAAAAAATAGCATGTACTTTAGATCTAGCATGGTGATTTACAATCAATTGCTGACTCTCTTTAGTTCTCAGTTTTCCTACATATAAAATGGGATTAATACCACACAGAGATGTCATGAGAAAAATGCCTTATCATGTGGCAAATACACATTCAATAAATGTTCCTTTTCTGAGCCTCAGGTTCTTTGCCTACAAAATGAGGGTGCTAGATTAGTTTTCTGTGATCTTTTTGAGAGTTAATATTCTGATATCCTCTTTTTATGTTCACAGAAAAAGATTGCTGATTGAAAAATAAAAGTCTTTACTTGTCTTCAGGTAATTATTATTCTTTTATTTCCTGTTGAACCAGGAAGCCAAAAACAGATGAGCAGTACTTCTGGAATGTTTGGGCCACTCCACCCTGGGCACCTGGGAAATTACAGGGTATTTCCACTCATTAGAATCTCCCTGATGAGGAGAGCCTTTCTTATTGGGAAAAGGTTCAAACTTCATTTTAATAAGTCAATGTGTGCCATTAAAAATACATACTCTCAATTTCAATCTTTGACTATTCAGGCCTTCTCTTTAATTAGTTTGCTTACCTATATGTCCAATCCAACTACTCTTAAGCAGTTATGCAAGTGTTCCACAATTCATTATCTCAAATGTCATTGGTTAAAGTCCAATTAGATCATTATCACTTAGGGAGTGTTGCATTTTAAGTAAGTTTAAAGAGTTGTCTCCTACACATCTGAAATGCTAATAATTACTTGTCTTTCATTGTATCAGGGTAATAAATTTACAATTCTCTGCTTTTCTAAGATTGAAAATAGCATGGTTCATAGCAGTACTAATAGTTATTTGCCTAGTGTTCTTTTTAAAATTTACAAAAAAGAGGTAAAAATAAAAAAGGGAGCTACAACATTGGGAAATACCATCATTCCAAATTTCTTAAAACATGATTTTTTTTTTTTTTTTTTTTGCCCAGGCTGGCGTAGCTTAGTGGATTGAGCGCGGGCTGTGAACCAAAGGGTCACAGGTTCAATTCCCAGTCAGGGCACATGCCTGGGTTGCAGGCCAGGCCCCTAGTGGGGGCCACGTGAGAGGCAACCACACATTGATGTTTCTCTCCCTCTCTTTCTCCCTCCTTTCCCCTCTCTAAAAATAAATAAATAAAATCTTTAAAAAAAAACATGATGTTTTTATTTAATTAACACATTGTATGGATATAGAATCATAGAGAGTAACACCCACATGGCTTAGAATTCTAAATATCTCATGCATGAGATTTCTTAAGTTTTTTCTGTGCCTGCTGAATACCAGTGGGTGAAGAACGCCTTCAATGTCATTTTGGCATTTTCAACACCCTGCATAGCTTAGTAGGATCCCTTACCCTGCCAGGTTATAGCAATCTCAGATTTTGTTGCGGAAAAAGCCTATTCTGATTGTTTAACATTAATTTTAAGAGGTATTGTAGTAGAACCGAACATATAGAGACACTTTTTGTTTCCACATACATGAACAAGTTTCTCCATAGACAAATTGGGGATAAGACAACTTGCTCCTTCCTGTATGTGGCAAGCTGGGGGAGTTCTTCCTCTTAGTAATAATAATAAAAACTAATATTCTATGAATATCTACTATTTTCCAGGCATCATAGTAATCACTTTGCCTTGTGTTATTTTATCTTACCCTCACAAGACTCTGTGAGATATTATCTACTCTTTTCAAATGAAGATATGAAACTCAGAAAAGTTAAATAATTTACCATTTACAGTGCTGGTAAATGGTGATGCAATATTTGATTCTGAAACTTTGATTTTTACTACTCTACTTTGACCTTCTAGGAAAAAAATGGGAATGTTCTAAAATCCATCGGGTTGTCTCCAAGTCCTTCAGCAATTAAAACCATGCCTTTATGCCTTTCTACTTGACCCCCACACCTCATGCTACAGTAACACAGAATACTCGTAATTCCCCTAAAGTCCTATTGTCTCAAGTTTACAGGTTTTCTTTTTTTTTTAATTTTTTTCCTTTTAGATTTTTTTTTTATTTATTTATCTTCAGAGGGGAAGGGAAGGAGAGAGGGAGAGAAACATCAATGTGTGGTTGCCTCTCGTATGTCCCCTGCCGGGAACTGGCCTGGCAACCCAGGCATGTGCCCTGACTGGGAATTGAACCGCGATCCTTCGGTTCGCAGGCCCGCACTCAATTCACTGAGCTACACCAGCCAGGGCTCAAGTTTACAGGTTTTCTTGGCTTAAAATTTTATTATCCCATTGCTAGCAGAGTAGCTGGCCTACTCCTACTAACTTTTCAAATCTGAGTTTAGACTGTTCTACCATACTTCCATTACTCTTTTCTTAATATATATTTTTAATTTTTCAAGCACAGTTGACATACAATATTATATTAATTTCAGGCATACACACAGGTGATTAAAAATTAGATAATTTACTAAGTGATTATCCTGATAAATCTAGTACACATCTGACACCATATATAGTTATTAGAATATTATTGATTAAATTCCCTAAACTGTATTTTACGTCCCCATGATTATTCTGTAACAACCAATTTGTTTTTCTTAATATCTTCACCTTTTACACTCATGCCTCCAACAACCCTCCCTCTGGCAACTGTCAAAATGTTCTCTGTATCTATGAGTCTGTTTCTGTTCTTTTTTTATATTAGTTCTTAGATTCATTTGTTGATAGATATGTATGTATTGCCATTTTATTTTTGTTATTATTTCTTCCTCTTCTTCCTCTTCCTCTTCTTCCTCCTCTTCCTCCTCTTCCTCCTCCTCTTCTTCTTCTCCCTCTCTTTCTTCTTCAAGAGGGCCCTTTAACATTTTACATAATATTGATTTGGTTGTAATGAACTTCTTTTGCTTTTCCTTGTCTGGGAAGCTCTTTCTCTGTCCTTCAATTAAAAATGATAGCTTTGCTGGGTAGAGTAATCTTGGTTGTAGATCCTTGCTTTTCATCACTGTTTATTTCTTGCCAGTTCCTTCTGGCCAGCAAAGTTCTTGCTGAGAAATCAGCTGACAGTCTTATTGGGAGCTCCCTTGTAAGTAACTAACTGCTTTTCTCTTGTTGCTTTTAAGGTTCTCTTTTTGGGGCCCTTGCCAGGTAGCTCAATAGGTTAGAGTATTTTCCCTATACATCAAGGTGGTGGGTTTGATCCTCAACCAGAGCACATACAAGAATCAAACAATAACAAATGCATGAATAACTGGAAAAACAAATCAATTTTTCTCTTTCTCTCCCTCTTCCTCTCCTATCCTCTCTCTTTCTAAAATTAAAAAAAAAATTAAAGTTCCCTCTTTGTCTTTAACCTTTTGCATTTTAATTATAATGTGTCTTGGTATGGGCCTCTTTGTGTTCATCTTGTTTGGCAATGTGCCGCCTGGACTTGTATGTCTATTTCCTTCACCTGGTCAGGGAAGTTTTCTGTCATTATTTTTTCAAGTAGGCTTTTGGTTTCTTTCTCTGTCTTCTCCTTCCAGCAGCCTGAGGATGAAAGTTGTCCTAGAGGACAACTGAAGTTGTCCTAGAGGCTCCTTACACTACCTTCATTTTTTTATTCTCATTGGGTATTTTTTTGTTTTTATATTCCAAATCACTGATTTGATTCTTGGCTTCATCTACTCTACTGTTGATTCCCTGTAAATTATTCTTCATTTCAGTTAATGTAGTCTTTCTGAGTGGTTCTTTTTTATGGTTTCCATGTCACTTTTTATGGTTTCCATGTACTTTTTTATGCTATTAAAATTCTCTCTAAGTTCATTGAGCATCCTTATAGTCAGTGTTTTGAAATCTGCATCTAATAGATTGCTTGTCTCTACTCTGTTCTTTTTCTAGAGTTTTGTTCTGTTTTTCATTTTGGGATATGTTTCTTTGTCCCCTCATTTTGGCAGCCTTCCTGTGTTTGTTTCTATGTATTACGTAGAACTGCTTTTTCTCCTGGGCTTGGTTGTGTGGCCTAATGTAGTAGGTGTCCTACAGGGCCCAGTGGCACAGCTTCCCTGTTCATCTGAGCTGGGAAATCCAGGTGCACCCTTTACTTCATGTGGACTATGTACTTCCTCCTGTTGTAGTTGAGCCATGATTACTGTTGGCATGTCAGTGGGAGGGGTTTACTCCCAGGTTGATTGGCTACAAAGATTGCCTAACCTCCTATGACCACAGTAGAGGGTCAGCTCTGCAGGCACCAGCCACACAGAGCACAGCTTACTTCAGTGGGGCTCCGATACCTGCTGAGTTCACCCCTTAAGTGTGCCACTTGTGGAGGTGGGTGGGTGGTGGTTCATTGTGGTCTGAAGCTTTCCAGGGAGTGCAATAGTCCTGGTGCAGGCCAAGGTCAGTTGCCACCTGTGCCCTACTTGGGACATCTTACCCCCAACCCTTGACTTGAGCTATAAAGTGATCTGCTGATAGTTTCTACCTGTGTTGGGCTTGGGGTGCCCAACAGAGGCCAAGCTGTGAACCAGAGCCAGCTGCTGCTAGTTCCAGGCCTTGGACCACTTAGTGAGAGGTACAGGGCACACTGAGGCTAGATACTGCTCGTTTGAGAGATTTTAAGAAATTCTGAAGCACGAGACAAGACAGGCCATTTGTAATGAAAAGTCACTTGTACAGCTTGAATGGCCCTGCAAGTTTGGTGAAACAGGGTCTCAGGGAATCATCAAAGAAGGGAAACAGTGATAGCCAGGTTGATAGAGACTCTGTGCAGGGAGGGCTCATGAAAAAATCAATGGCCTCTGCCAGAACTTTTATTTGGGAGAAAGCTGCCCTTCTAGCACTTTCCCTGATGCCAGACAATTCAGTTCCTTCCTATATGTCCCTGGTGCCTTTCAAGCTGCCCCAGTGCTGGAGCTCAGAGGGAGCAAGTCAGAGTAAATTCCTTTGCAGGCCCTTTAAGGGAAACTGTGTGCAACTCCAGTGGCCTTCTGTCTCATTCAGCCTCAATCCCCACTGGTTTTTACAACCAGGAGTTATGGAGACTTCTCTTCCTGGCACTGGAGCTCTGCCCTTGGGAGCCCGGGGTGGCTGGGACCCGCTTGTTCTTCAGAGGGACCTCCACAACTGAGATGTCCCTCTTGATTTTTATCCACCACACATGCGTGTGGTTCCAGCTCATTCTGTCTCTGCCCCTCCTATCAGTCTCCATGCAGCTTCTTTAAATCCCTAGGTGTAGGACTTCTATTCAGCTATATTTCAGGCAGTTCTGAAAGATGGTTGTTCTGTAGTTTAGCTGTAATTTTGATATGGTCATGGGATAATATGAGTACCCTGTTTATTTATGCTGCCATCTAGGCCATAAGGTCCATTACCCTTGATATACTCATTATGGCAAGGATCATATTATGTCATCACCTAAATTGTGAGCAACTCGAGGGAGTCTTTTTTTTTCATTGTTGTAGTTCCAGTGCCTTTCAATGTATCTGTTGCACAGTAGGCATTCAATTAAATATTTATAGAATGCATACATGAAACAATGCATAAATGGCTTTTAAATTGATGCATGGAACTCATTAGAAATGTGTAGATGGATCCATATTACTTTATTCCACATAAGCCTAAAAGTTACTTGAAATAAAACTTTTCAACCTCTTATTTTCAACTTTTCAACATATCCTTATTTTTCTCTAGAATAAAGTATGTTGAACACAGTAGTAGTTTAATACATAGTTGCTGAATTAGTAAAGAGTCTTAGAAAAGTATGCAAGTTCTTTATAACCTAGCACGTATTCTCTCCAGACTTACTATATGCCACTCTTCCTTCACCCTGTAGTACTGAGGAACAGTATGTACTTTTCATTCATGTATCAAATATTTATTGAGTCACTAGTGGGTGTCAGGCACATTGGTTCGTTGTTTCAAATAGCTTTGTTCTTTTTCTTGCTATTCCTTCTTTCTGAAAATTTATGAGAATGAATATTCAGCAAATATTATATTTACTGTGGTTTTCCTGCCTTCCTTCCTTCAGTATAGTTATCTACCCTAGAAGGCTGCTCCTTGATCTCTTCAGCATCACATGCTTGCCTCCATCTTTTAGCCCTGATTACATCAAAGTAATCTCTGAGTTTGTCATCCCCCATACCCTCATCCTTATCCCACAATACCACAATACCCTTCTCAGGGGGAAGGATTTGAGGTTTTGTTCACCTTTATGTCCTCAGAGATCATCACAAAGTTTAGGACAGGGCCAAAGCCCTATATATTTATACTGGAATGAAGACTAGTTACTCTTTATTGAGTAACATGAATAATTACCTTGAATTCTCGTAATAACAGGTGAGTTATGAATTATGTTCATGTTATAGATTAGAAAACCAGGCTTGAAAAGGTTTGGAAACTTGCCCAAGGTGATGGTGGTGGAGTCTGTCGTCACAGGAATTTGATGAAGCCACCATTGATTCTAAGTGAGTAAGACATTTTTCCCATCATCTTTTCCAGAAATTTTCTTCAAGACTTCGCAGTTTTTTCTTCTGGAGATCATATGATGTCTCATCTACCTTAATATAATGAGTGGGGGGAATACTTCTTTTTATCATATTGGAAATGTTTCAGACCTCTCTCTGGAAGGAATATGACTTTTATTTTATTTTACATTTAATTTTTAAAAATGTTTTATTTATTTATCTTTAGAGAGAGGGGGAGGGAAGGAGAAAGAGAAGGAGAGAAACATCAATGTGTAGTTGACTTTTGCACACTGCCAACTGGGGATCTGGCCTGCAACCCAGGCATGTGCCCTGATTGGGGATCAAACTGGTGACCCCTCAGTTTGCAGGTCAGCACCCAATCCACTTTGTCACACCTGCCAGGGTAGAAACATGATTTTAAAATTGCTTAAGTCACACTCTTGCTGGGGTAAAATCTGCGTTGGAACCCTGGGGTAAAATGGTAAGTCTATTGAGAAGACAGGTCAACAAAACGGAATGCAGGAACTAAGAAAAGAGTTTTTATCAGCACATGATACACAATGGGAAGACTTTAGCAGGGGAGAATGGACTCTCTCATGCACAAATTCTAGGACTTGTGGGAAATTGGTTTCTTAATCCTAAGGCAGCTGTGGGAAAACTGTACCGCGCGCAGATAAAATTAATAACATCTCCTGTGAATGGGTGTGTTCTCTTTGCTCGTTGGATTTTTCAACGAGGGTTATAGTGAATAAAATTTAGTGCAAGTTGGTGCTTTCCAACCAAGATGGTAAAGTAGGAAGTTGACACGCTTTGTAAACCTTCAATAGGTCAAAATCTTTCTTGCCCTTAACCAAAATGGTTATAGAGCTTTGCTCCATCGTTTGAAGCTTCCGGCCCTTAACTAAGATGGCGTCCGGAGTTAAAAATTAGCTTGCCCTCTTTTCTGCCCCTGACCATCATGGTTTCCATGGCGTCGATCACGTGACGTCTCCGCACTACGGCGCGGGAGAGGGGTTAGGAGGACCCTTGAAGGGTGCGCGTTCCCGTGCCTGTGCACCCGGTAGGTTTCAGTCAGAGTCACTATGGCGGCTGGCGCTGGCAAGGTAAGCTGAGGCGGCGGCAAGGGAAACTGGACCTGTCCTGGCGTCCGGACTTCAAATCCCTGCAACCGGTCCGCGGAGAGGCCAGCCGAGTTTGCGGCCAATAGTGAGAGCTAGAGGGGGGCGGGTTGAGGTGGTCGAGAGCTGAGGCGGGCGGGCACCGGCGCTTGACGGCCGTTTGTTTTGGTGTTTCTCTACCAGGTTGGAAAGTTTCCTGCCTCGCCTGGCACAGCTTGAGCGTGTCCCACCCGCCGAGAGTGGTGGAGGCTGGGGCGGGCTCAGCCCGCGGCCTCCAGGCCTCTCCCCGAACCTCCGGGCCAGCCTCCCTCCCCCACCTCTTCGTCCTCCTGGAGCTGGAGCTGCTGTCCCTGAGATGCGACCCTCGCTGGGGCGACCCTGAGAAGAGGCGGCCGGTGTGCTGACCAGTAGCCAAGAGCCCAGGCGTCCAGGGATCAACTTCTTGCGGGCGGAGACCCCCGAGTCTCCCCGGGGTCGCGCCTAGCTCATTCAGCACCGGCCTGCGGAGCCGGATCCCCGCCCTTGTCGCGGGCACGTCCGCCAGGTTCCCGGGAATCCCTACTCGGCCGCTCCCCGCGCCCCCGCGGGTCCCTGCACCCCGTGCCAAGGACCCCAGCCACGGCCGTCTCGGCTTGTGCCAGCCGAAGATCCCGTGCCACCTCCCGGCGGCCTCCGCGCTTCTGGGGCAATGCAGACTGTCCCGCTGGCAGTCTAGACCCCCTCGGACCCTTATGACCCTTCCGCTTCTGAGGCCCTAAAGGACGGGTGGTGGCTGCCGGCTACACCTCCCTTCGCTCCGAAAGGACCTTCCTGGCCGCATCGAACCGACTCTTCCTTCATGCTGCAGTGCTGCAACATTTCCGCCACCGAGGGGGGGAAAGCGGCCGTGATCCCAAACAAAATACAAGAATTGGTGCGTGACTCATCTGCTTGGATACCTCCAGTTCCCAAACTGTCTTCCAGGAGTTTTCTAGGTTGAAGCTGTCCGATGTTTGATCCTTTTCTTCCCAGAGAAGAAGATGGACTGAAAACTGCCAGTTGGAGACTTTTTGTGATCCGGGCGCTGCTGGGTTTTAAAGAAGGTGATGGGGCTTGTACTGACTTGTCTTCCCACTCAAGTGAAGAGTTGTTGATGTTCACTGGTTATGCTTAGACAATGCGCAGTTTGTTTTAATATAACATTTTGGGGGGGGACAGGGGTATAGGCTTGTGAAGGGCAGTCCGGATCCGGTGGAACTCCTCTTTGTCCCTTGGTAGGAGAGACACCCCCAGTCTGTCCTCGATGCCGTCAGCCTTGGCCATCTTCACTTGCCGCCCGAACTCGCACCCGTTTCAGGAGCGTCATGTCTACCTGGACGAGCCCATTAAGATCGGCCGCTCCGTGGCCCGCTGTCGACCCGCGCAGAATAATGCTACCTTTGATTGCAAAGTGCTGTCAAGGAACCATGCTCTCGTCTGGTTTGATCACAAGACGGGCAAGGTAAAGTGACTACATTGTTTAACAATCATTACTTTTTGTTTCCCTTTGCTCCTTTTGCATAAGGTATGCAGGATCCCAGGGTTTGCACCTAGAGCAGACTTCCAGCAAAGCCGTGGGATCAACTTTTTGTGTGTCTGGTTCCAGTGGAAATTTAATTGAGGTGGTTGAATGGAAAACAGAGAAGGTATTGTAATTAAATGTCTCGGAAGGGCGATGGCATCTTGATAATGTGGTCATTCCCAGTGAAATCCCAAACCCTAATTCGTTTAGGAAAACTAGTGAAGCTTGGCTTCTTGCTTTCAGTCTTTTTAGAAAGGTGAATTTGCAGTTCTGAGTTCGATTAAGCAAGCAGCAGTTCCCAAAGCAATGTGGGGAATCCGTGGCCATTATTACACTGGGTCTCAAGTGTCTGGTTAGATGTAGTTAACACGTAGCTTTTAGTTGAGTTCAGATCAGGGCCTGTCTAGTAAAGGCCATCGTTGTGTAAAGTTGAAAGATTTGATATGTATATAATATACCCATGAAGGAGTGATTTGCAATTATCAAAGCCAATTTAATGAGGCGTGAATAACTGACTACATTTTCTAAGTTTTGTTTGCAAATTGAGTGAAAATATACCTATTGCTTTTGGAAATCACTTTTTGATGTTGCCTGCAGCACTTATTAAAAATACTTAATGCGTACTTAAGGGGTGCTATTTAAAAATCAGTGTTAGGAAACTAAATTATTTTCTGAAATTATATTCAGTTCTATCAGTTATTGCATTACCTAACTGCAAAAGGAGGAATTTAGTGCACCTTATTTTAAGTGTGACCATTATACCATTTTTATCTTGGCACTCTGATTTACTCTACATGTGGGTGCTTATATTTTTAAGAATACAAGGAAAAAATAAAGACCCTTTTAATTTTTAAAACTTTATGGGTGTGAAGAATATGCTAAAGGGCTCAGCTTTGTGCTTAAACCTTGGGTTTTAGTTGAGTTATGGAATCAATTCCAACTTAGAGCAAGTTATGTAAGACTAATAAGAATATCTCAGATTTTACTTCCTGACTTTTGCTCCCTCTTTTTGAGTTAAATGATTAAGTCTTTTTTAAAAGAAGAATTTAAATCTTCAAGAGTAGTGTTTTGAAAAAAAAAAGAAACCTGAGCCTCAAAAGGAAGAAAGTAACTCTGTTGCTACTGAATTAAAGAATTATTATATAAATCATTTTTCAAAGAAAAAAGGAAAAGATTGCCCAAGTGCTATGTGCTTGCATAATACCTTTATCCTATTCTGTGTGAGGGATGAGAAATGAAAAGTATGTTTTTTGTCCTGGCTGGTGTGGCTCAGTGGATTGAGTGCCAGTCTGTGAACCAAAGGGTCACCGGTTCCATTCCCAGTCTAGTGCACATGTCTGGGTTGCGGGCCAGGTCCCCAGTGGGGGCACACGAGAGGCAACCAGACATTGATGTTTCTCTCCCTCCTTTTCCCTGTCTCTAGAAATAACTAAAGTCTTTAAAAAAAGTGTTACCAAAAAAAAAAGTATATTTTTCTATGTAACACTACATACTCATTTACCTGTGAACAAACACTTTTTTGCTCTCCCTGGAAACTGAAGTTTGGTTGCCTGAACTGTTTCATAGATTACCTATGATAATTTAAAGTGAATGTTCATAGAACTCATCTTTCCATTAGTCAGATTCAAACATCATTTATCTGCTATAGTGCCTTAACTCAACCATTTTTACATTTTTGTCTGTTTATATCCCTGGGCAACGGTTACAATCCAGCTTAATCAGATTACATGTTTGCTTAAAGTACATATTCTGGAATGCACAGTTTTTACTTTGATTCAGTACTCAAAGGAGATTCAGATTTTTTTCTGTTGCTTATTTGTCGAGCAGTGATTACATGGACATTGCTTTTCATGGTTATACTAAAACCCCCACAATAAGTTATTTTAAGATGACCAAGTCCAGATCAATAGTGAATGTTTATTGTGTAAATTGTGATGGTATGTTAAAATTTTAAGTGGAATTTGTTATTAGAAAAACATCTTGAAAAGGTACGAAACTTATTTCTGCCATTTTCCTTCTCTGGTTCGCAGGCCCGCGCTCAATCCACTGAGCTACACCAGCCAGGGCTTGCCATTTTCCTTCTTATTTCTGCTTTATTAGTCAAATACTCAGAATATGAGGACACTCAGTACTTTAGGTGTAGATATAATTATTGGCTATTGTACCACCTAATCTAGTTAAAACAAATAACCTGTCAGATATTGCCATGTGATCAAATTAGTTTAGAAATTAACTATTTAAAATTTAAAATCAAACAGACTGGTTTTTATTGAGCATCTGTTATGTGCCAGACATTGTGAGGTACACAGTTCCAAAGAAAACTCACAGTTTGACCAAATATTATTTATTGTTTTCTCTGTGAAATTACCAGTTTGAGGATTTCTGCTATAATTGTCTCATAATGAAAGTCTCTGGGCCATTCCCAGCAAATGCTTTTGTACAACTCAAGAATCCCCTCCTTCTGTAAGCATCTCCTCAGGCAAGTTTTTTTTCCCCCAAACATCTGTAAGCCTCAGTTTTTCTATTCTGGGGATAATAATGGTACTTACTTTTGTTTTGAGGATTGAGATAATCATGTAAATCACTTAGCACCCTTTCCTGGGCCTTATTAAGGGCTCAGTACTTAGGGAGGAGGGTGTTTGAGGTCAGGGGAAAAGGAACCATCTAGGAACCTTTTTGCAATTTGTTATAGTGCTGTGGAGTTTTAGGAAGGTATGAGAAATATTTTTTCATGTGATGGAATATGTAGAAGTAATTTTTTAAATTAGATCATACGAAGTTGAAAGCTTTGTCCAAATTTACACTTTACCTGGGAGGTGGCAAGTTGGGGTAATATACCCTTCAGTTGATTTTCATTTGTGATTGTTGTGTTCTGCATTGGCCATTATGGGAGGCCCATTAAAATGTGGAAGAAATAATAAACATTTGAAACTTTCTGATTATTTAAGGATTGTTCATTATAGAAAATTTTCCACATGTAGGCGACACTTTTAAAAGTGTCACCGACATGGAAATGTAGGTGACACTTTTAAAAAAATATATTTTATTTATTTTTAGAGAAGCAGGGAAGGGAGGGAGAAAGGGAGAGAAACATCAGTGTGTAAGAGAAACACTGATTGGTTGCCTCTCGCTCGTGCCTGGGGACTGAACCTGCAACCTAGGCATGTGCCCTGACCAGGGATTGAACTGGCAGCCTTTTGCCTTGTGGAACAGCACCCAACCAACTGAGCCACATTGGTCAGGGCCAGGAGACACTTTTAAATGCAAAGTTCATGGAATGTGTAATGGTATTTAAAATCTGCATGTTGTAGGGTGACTTTTTTTTTTTTTTTTTTTTTTTGAGAGAGTGAGTAAGTCAGGGGGAGGGAGAGAGAAACATTTATTCGTTATTCCACTTATTTATGCATTCCTTGGTTGATTCTTGCAAGATGGGGGATCCCCAAAAAACCAGGAATTTATTTATAAAAAATTGTACATTTATTCTTACACGTTTAAACTTCAGTCACCTTCCAAGTACTCCCCATTTGATGCAATACACCTATCGCGGGGTTTCTTCCACTGATTAGAACAGTTTTTGAACTCGTTGATTTTGATGCCTTTTAGTGTTTTGCTGGTTTTTGTTCACCTTTCCCACATTTGCAAAACATTTCCCTTTGAAGACTTTTTCAGTCTGGGAAACAAAAAAAATAAGTTGCTGGGGCAAGATCAACTTCACAGGGAGGGCAGGGCATAGGGGTCATTCCATTTTTGATCAAAAACTGCTGAACACTCAGCAAGGTGTGCACTGGTGCTCATAAATCACCCATCATGAAATGGGTGAGCATGTTGAAAGAATCTTCAAAAAAAATTCACTGAAGCCTAATGCAGCCTCTCAGAACAACGCCAGCTGGTACACTGAAACAGATAGGTTCCTGTAACACTCACCTAGCAGGGGGAAGCCTGTACTGCCAGAGGCCTGCCCTCCGGAAGATAATTCTGGGTATTTTGGATCTCCCTTTGTAAGTGCCCTGACCAGGAATTGAACTGGCAATCTTGGCATATTGGGATGATGCTCCAGCCAACTGAGCTACCCAGCTAGAGCAAGGGTGACAGGTTTGCCATGAAGTGGACTTTAATAAGCTTTCCTAAATTATCTACTTAGGGATATAGTAGTTGGATGTTATTGCCCTGTTGGATGCTGGCCCTGGCCTTTGTGGAGGTTAAGCTTTTCAAGTTAGAGGGTAGATAATAGAATGGTTATTAATCCATCTATTGACTCAGTGTACCACTGGAAAGTAAATCTATCCATATGCTGGTTACAAAGAAAGGACAGTGAATGGACAACCTCTTTATGATGATTTGGATGGCCGCCCCTGATTTGAGGCTTTCTGAGTAGGTGGTAGTGTAGTGGTTGACACAGTATGAAGTCTATTTTCAGTCTTATTGTAGTAGTAGTAGCAGTAGCAGTAGCAGTAGCAGTAGCAGTAGCAGTAGCAGTAGTTTACTTATAGTTTCCCTTTTTTACTTAAATTCAACACATACTTTTGAGCACCTGTTCCAGCATGATCTATTTTAGTGGAGGGCATGGTGAGGGGGAAGGAAATGGAAAGAACTTTCAAGAAATTGTTATTTCTTCTTTTTAGGAGATTATATTTTAGAAAGGATGACTATACACCTTGAGAACAGTTTATTGAAATAAGATAGTATTATATAAGTTTAAAAGGCGAGAGAGTGATAGTATTTTGAATTGGACTTTAAAATAAGGGGTAGATAAATACAAGTAAAGAAAAAATGCTTTCTGGGTTCTTTTTGTGTGAATTGAGGGGATGAGAGTGGAGTAAAATAGGCAAAAGCAGATAATTTTAATGAGTTTGGCATCTGCCAAACAAACACTGTGGAAACAGATTTTGTTGAACTGTAGAGTTCTTTTGGAGAGCAGCTATAGTGAACATCCATTCTGTGAGATGGTTTTATGTTTGTGCCTTATTTTTGTAATTAGTTGTCGGACCCTGCAGGAGAGGGTCTCTGCCTTATATATCTGTTTTCTTTTGTGTAAAGCAGATGTTGGGTAACTGAAGCTGAGTAGATAGTGTGGTGCCAGATTGTGGAGTACCTTGATCACCAAACTAAGGACATGCACCTGTAAGCTATGGAAAGCCAGGGAGAGTTCTGTGCAGAATACTGACATACCAAAACCAATTAAGAGTGTTACAACAATATGTAGAGACCTGGAGCAAGGAAAAATGAGTAACAGCTTAACTAACACTTGTGGTGTACTACACACCATGCCCTGTTCTAACTGCTTTACATATTAACTTAATCCTTAAATAGGTGTTCAAGGTAGGTGTTTATTTTTCCCATACTAACCTATGAGGAAAGTAAGGCACAGGAAATTTAGATTAGGTTAACTTGCCCAAGTTCACATAGCTAATAATGGTAGAGCTGGGATTTGAACTGAGGTATTCCAATTCTTGATTCTAGGGCCTAGAACCCAAGCTCTTAACCACTCTGCTATTCTGAGGCTTTGTAACAGTTTAGGTGTGTCATTTTTTAAGGATATAGACCGGATTCACAATAGAAATGAAAATAATTAAATGGGGCACATGCAAGGGACCACTGCCTGGACCACCCAGCTGGTTGCAGGCAGGTTTGGGGAAAGATGGAGATGGACCCCCATCTTCAAGTGCTAATGTCATTTCCTAAAAGATTGGCTCTGCTTAGGTTAGGATTTTCACACATGGATGAGTGATGGATGCAAGGAAATAGAGGACAATGCTAAATTTCAGTTACAAATTAGTGAAAATGTTCAGTTGGAAGATAGCTTGAGAGCCCATGGACCTTGGGTAAAGAAAACCTTGCTTAGGCTCTATATAGGCTTCCTAGAGGCAGCCTTTGGGTTTCTGCTTGGATTGTCCATTATTGTGTTGTTCCTACCTTTTGGGACAGCCATCTATGTTTCCTTGAATCCACTGGTGCCAGATTAAGAGACTTCCAGCCAAGATGGAGGCATAGGTAAACATGCTTCACCTGTGAGCACAACTACAGCAAAAATTACAACTAAACTACAAAACAAAATCACTCAAATTCACCAGAAAATCAAGATGTATGGAAGTCCGACGACCAAGGATTTAAAGAAGCCACATTCACTTAGAATAGGCCGTGTTACTAACACAGGGAATCAAAGCAGCTCTCCTTAATACACAGAAACAAACACAGGGATGCCGCTAAACAGGGGACAAAGAAATATGGCCCAGATGAAAGAACAGATCAAAACTCCAGGAAAAGAACTAAAAGAAATGGAGATAAGTAACCTATCAGATGCAGGCTTCAAAACAATGCTTATCAGGATGGTGCAGGAACTCATTGGGTACTTCAATGGCATAAAAAAGATCCAGGCAGAAATGAAGGTTGCATTAAGTGAAATAAAGAAAAGTCCACAGGGAACCAACAGTGGAAGGGATGAAGCTGAGATTCAAATCAACAATTTGTAATGTAAGACAAAAAGCATTCAGTAAGAACAACAAGAAGGAAAAAGAATTCAAAAGAATGAGAATGTAATAAGGAGCCTGTGGGACATCTCCAAATGTACCAACATCCAAATCATAGGAGTGCCAGAAGTAGGAGAGGAAGAGCAAGAAATTGAAAACTTATTTGAAAAAATAACAAAAGAAAACTTTCCTAATTTGGTGAAGGAAATAGACATACAAATCCAGGAAGCACAGAGACCCAAGCAGGATGAACCCACATCATAATTATAATGCAAAAGATTAAAGACAAAGAATCATAAAAGCAGCAAGAGAAAAACAGTTAAAACAGTTAGTTATCTATAAGGGAGCTCCCATAAGACTGCCAGTTGATTTCTCAGCAGAAGCTTAGCAGGCCCAAAGGGATTGGCAAAGAATTATTCAAAGTTATGAAAAGGAAGGACTGACAACCATGATTACCCAACAAAGCTATCATTTAGAATCAAAGGATATAGAAAGAGCTTCTCAGACAAGGAAAAACTAAAGGAGTTTAAATCACCAAACCAGTATTACTTGATTACCTGCAATGTTACAGGATCTTCTTTAAGACCCCTTAAGAAGAAGGAACAAAGAGATAAAAATATGAATAATAAAATGGCAATAAATACATGCCTATCAACAGTTAATTCTAAAAAATAAAATAAATGAAGATGCAGAACAGAAACAGATTCATAGATATGCAGAACATTTTGATGGTTGCAGATGGGAGGTTTGTTGGGGGGCTGAGTGAAGAAGGTGAAGGGATTAAGAAGTACAAGTTGATAGCTCCAGAATAGTCATGGGGGTATAAAGTACGGTATAGGGAATATAGTCAATAATATTCTAATAACTATATGTGGTATCAGATGGGTACAAGAAATATTAGGATGTACATTTAGAAAGTTATGTAATGTCTAATCACTGGCGTGTATCCCTGGAACTAATATAATGTATGTCAACTTTAATTGAAAATAAAAATGAGTAAAAAGATATTGGTTGTTGCCCATTAATTTTTAGCACAATAATATGAACTCCGTCAAAATCTGACTTTCATTTCCTTCTTTTCAGCTCCATCTTCTTACTCTTTTTTTCTTTTGCCCCTCTGTGCAGTAGCTATATAAGAGTGTTGACTGTTCCTAGAACAAGTGACATTTCTGCGGCTTTGTCTTGTCTTCCAGAATGACCTTTCCTCTTCGTACCTTGAGACCCTGACTCCCACTACCTGAAGAATTAGTTGATTCTTCCTCTATATCCCATAGAAGTTTGTATATTATTTTATTATGAGACACAGAAAACAAAATAACTATGATGCAAATATGTACTGTTGCCCTGCCAGATGTGAGCTTTTGAGAACAAGGGAATGAGCACTACATAAATGTGTGAATGAGTGAAATGTGAAAAGTGGAGCAATTTGTATTTCTGTGAACCCAGATAAGGGTGAAAGGGCAGTAGGTTATTCGAGTTCTTAATATGTGATCATGGACTCAATTACCAAGAAGTAGTTTTTGTATAAATCATTACTTAGTGAGAACTTGCAGTGTGCAAGACACTTTGCTAAGTGTTTCAGGATCAGATAATCTGTGGTTGGTGATAATAATTTTGAGCTATTACATATCTCTGTGTTTTCATGCAAAATAATACTTTTAAGGATTTTATAATAGAATGCTTTCTTATTTCACTTGATTTACATAACACTCTAAGGTGGGCAGAGCAGCTACAGAATAGCTCCCTTTTATCCAAAGAGAGTTATGTTTAGAGGTTATTTGCACAAGGTTACCTATTGGGAACTATGGGAGTTGGAACCAGAATATAGATTTTTCTGAAAATAAAAGCCAGCTGCTAGACATGTATTCTGAACTATCTCATATGTACTGAACAGTCAATGTAATGAAAATCTGTGTTGCCCTAGCTAGATTACTCAATTGTTTGGAGTATCATCCCATGCACCAAAATGTCACGGGTTCCACTTTTTGATCAGGACACATACCTAGGTTGTGGGTTTGATTCAGGACACACGTTGGAGGCAACTGATCGATGTTTTTCTGTCTCTGTCTCCTCCCCTTCCTCCCTCTCTCTATCCCCCTCCCTTCTCTTTCTAAATTCAATAAACATATCCTTGGGTGAGGATTTAAATAAATAAATAAATATATATATATATTTTATATATATTATATATGTTATATATATAATCTTTTGCTCTCGAAAGAACCTATCTCTACTACTCCTAGCAATAAATGTATTTTTTCTTAGGCTTGCATTCAGGCAACTGATATGGATTTGGGTATTCATTTAAATGAATGAAACAGCCTTGGAAAAATTTGTCAGAGAAATTTTTTATCTTTTAAAGAGAATAGCTGACAGATTACTTTAATAAGTAAAGTTTATAGGTATTCAAACCCATAGAAGCTTTTGGTGATTAGTACTGTATCCTTTGTTAAATATACAGTTTTGGTTAGATTTTAATTTAAAGATAAGAAACTTTGTTATATAAATTTAAAGATTTTTACCTATTCACCTTTTTTCTTTTTTATAAAAATTTTTTCACATTTTTTTATCGTTATTCAAGTACAGTTGTCTCCATTTTCCCTCCACCACTCCCCCTTTACCTATTCATATTTAAGACAGGGGAAGGGAGGGATAGAAAAATCAGTGTGCAAGAGAAACACAGTCGGTTGCCCTTTGCACAAACCCAACCAGGGACCTGGCCAGCGAACCAGATGTGCACCAACCAGGACCCAAAATGACAGCCCCTGGGTTTGCAGGATGACACCCGTCCCACCGAGCCACATTAGTCAGGGTGGAAACTTTGTTTTTTAAATTTATGTATATTAAGGTTTTATCAGTAATTTCAGGCTTATAGTTTTATCTACATTAATAACTACTGACTTGTTCCAGTTGAGCCAAGCAGAAATGAATTTCCAATGTGGAGTTTTAAGCTGTTATTTCTTTTCTTATTTTTTACTTATACAAATAACTGGAATACATTCTCATAAAAATTCAAGCAATAGGAAGTATAAGGAGTGTATATATGTCTTCCTTTGCATAGGTACCTTCTATCCTCTTCCCCTCCTCCAGAATTAACAGTTGTTATTAGTTTATGTGATTTTCAGAACTTTTTCTGTGCATTTACCAACTTGACTATGGAGGTAAAGAAACATTGCTTTGTCCTTATTTTGTTTAAATAAGTAATCAGATCATAATTTAAAATGTGCTTTTTAGCTTATAGTATCAATTGAATTATGGTAAGCTATTCTGAAATGTGTTAATATGCTCTAAGTTCTGACCAGCATCCAGACTGTTGTGACATTAATAGCTATCATTTATGAGCACTGGGTGTTGTGCTAAGAGTTATGTGCTTTATCTCAGTTAAGTTTCACAGCAAACTTTTAAAGTGGGTTGTATTACTATCTTGTTTATAGGTGATATAGATAGTGGTAGAGCCAGGAGTCAAACCATCTGATTGCAGAATGCACTCCCCTGACCTCTCTATTACTTGCTACCTCAGTTCTCTTAGTCATTAATCTCATCAGCAATCTGTTAGTTAACAATAGAGCAAAAAAAAAAAAAAAAAAAAAAAAAGCATTGAAATAAAAACCTTGTCTGTTAACGCTGAGATATTTTGGTAGTAACACTTTAGAGTGTTAGTTGAAGTTGAAGATTATTAGTTCCTCAAACAGTACTTACTTATCACTTAACATTTTACAAGTTGAATAAAAACAACTTTTTATGTGTAATACAGGGTGGGACAAAAGGAGGTATACAGTTGTTTGTATGGAAAATAATATAATAATAAATAATAATATAGAATAAACTCTGTTTCGTGTACTCTCAACTGTAAACCTGATTTGCCCCACCCTGTATATTGGAGTATCACTGTTCAGATACTATAATATACTGAAAAATGTACTTTTTTCTATCATTGGGTAATTTTTAAGTTTGGTACGTATGGAGTTTGTGTTTTAAATGGAATATATATATCCCCATAAGTAAATCTAATACAGAAAAGCGACTATATTTGTTTTCCTTAAACTAGTTAGCTATGGAAATGCTAACTATATGATTAGATGCTAGCTACAAATTCCTTCCATTTCAAAACTTCAGGGATAGGAAATTAGATCATGTTGTATGTTACAAGTATATGTATGGTAGTTACGCTTTTTAGAATATACAAACTTTATAGTTTCGAATTTTTCAAAAAGTTTTCATAGTAAAAAGGAATGTTACAGAGTTACCATGTAACCTAATAATTCTATTCCTAGGTATAATAAACCCAGGAGAAATCACAACAGTATCCATACAAAAACTTGTATGAGTGTTCATAGCAACTTTATTTATAATAGTAAAAAAAAAAAGGTATGACCCAAATGTTCATCAACTGATGAATGGGTGAATAAAATATGGCATAGTATATTGCCAAATTTGGCAATAAAAAGGAATGAAGTACTGATACATGCTACAACATGGATGAACTTTGAAAATACTATGCTAAGTTAAAGAAGCCAGACATATAAAGACATATATGGTATAATTTTGTTTATATAAAATGTGTGGGATAGGCAAATCAGTAAAGTTAGAAAGTAGATTAGTGGTTACTGGTTACCAGGGACTGGGAGTAACAGGAAGTGATAGTTAATTTTATATGTCAACTTAGCTAGGCTATGGTATTCAGTTTTTGTCCAAATACCAGTCGAGATACTGCTATGAAAGTATTTTTTAAAATGTGATTTAACATTTAAATCAGTAGACTTTGATTAAAGCAGATTACCCTCCAGGATATGGTGGGCCTCATCCAATTAGTTGAATGCCTTAAGAGAAAAGACTAAAGTTCCCCTGAAGAAGAAATTCTGCCTTCAGAGAGCTATCAACTCAAGCCTACAACAGCTACTCTTCCCTGTCTCTAGCCTGCTAACCTGCCTTGCAGATTTCAGATATGTCGCCCCTGCACCCACATCAGCCCCTTCCTTCCTCCCTCCCTCCCTCCCTCCCTCCCTCCCTCCCTCCCTCCCTCCCTCCCTTCCTTCCTTCCTTCCTTCCTTCCTTCCTTCCTTCCTCTCTCTTCTCTCTCTCTCTCATCTTTTGTTTCTCTGGAGAATCCTGACTGATACAAGGAGTGACTGCTAAATGGGTGTGGGGTATGGGTTTCTTTTGGGGATGATGAAAAAGTTGTAAAATTGTGGTGATATTTGCACAACTCTGAATTATACATTTTAAATTGGCGAATTGTATGGTATGTGAGTTATATCTCAAAAAAGCTCTTATAAAAAATGTTAGATGGAGTAATAGCTTAGTGAAAGCAGATTAGGGTGTAGGAGGTGGAAGAATGTATAGTGACTGTTCAAATGTGAGTAGGATTAACAACAGCTTTTGAAGTACCTTTAACTTAATTTTTGTCACTATTTTCCTATTGTGGATTGTCTTACTCTTGGCTAGACTTTTATTTTAACCAATTTAGTAAATGAAGATTATGTTTCTAATTTTGAAATATTTGTTAATAGGTACAATTTGGGTATTATTGAGAAGTTGTAGTGCCAAAGTCTTAAGGTGGGAGTTGAGAAATGGTTGGAAATAAACAGTTTAAAAGTCTCAGTCTGAACCTGGGAAGCTTAAGAGATTAATTTCACTCACTGGTGAATCTTTTGTGTATGCAGGCACGTAAAGTACGATAAAATATTGTCAGAATGAATGATGATGTATTGACCAGCAGAAAGCGTTCATTTAAATTATACTTAAACTGGGACCATTATGCATTCCTAGTCTTTAACAAGTATCTGAGTGTCATACTTGAAGTATAGCATAGTGTCCAGTAGGCACATAGTATTGAAAAATATAATTATAATACAAATAGATCCAACAATAGAACTATCTGTGACTCATAGTTTCCAAGGAGCTAAGGGAGTGATGTATTCCTTCCCCTAGGATGGGGGGCAGAAAATGTGGAAGGAATGAAGAGAGTTTCACAGAGAAAGTTGTTTTTAAGCAGCTGTTCGAAGAGTGAGTAGGGCTTTGCTAACTGAATAAAAAAAAAAAAGAGCAGGGCTTTCCAGCCCAAGGGAACAGTATGTGCTTCAGGCACAAAAGCCTGAAAGAGAATGATGTATTCTGGGAAATGCAAACCCAGCTGTTAACAAAATTGGGGAGGGGAAAATAGAGCTGCTATCAAAACTTTGGGGGTAGTTGAACAATGCTGACAGAGGCCTAGGGGACACAGTGTGGCTAAAGGCTTAAAGGCTCTGGAGTTGGACTACCTGAGTTGAAATCCTGGCTCCACTTCTTGCCAGATGTGTGACCTTGGGGAGTGTCTGTGCCTCAGTTTTCCTCATCTGTAAAGGGAGGCTAACGGTGGGATTCAAACTGATAGGATTGTTGTAGCAATTTAATGATAATTCACTTATAGAAGTTCCAGAGTGCCTGACGCAGAATAGGTACTCAATAACTTGTGGCTATTATAATTTTTCTTTATTTTTTAGTTGGTGTGCTTACATAGTAAAATCTGTACTTATTTTCCATATATGTCCTTTGTCATTGCTGAAAAAGTTTTCTTCTTTCAATATCTCTCTTCGGGGCTATCTAAACTAAGAGAATTAATTCTTTAGTACCTTGAAACTTTTGGAATGTGTTAAAGAAATAGCGTGATATAATAAAAAAGAAATATTTGGTTTTTGTCCCAGGTTCCTGGCACACAGCTCCTAAAACGCTTGGAATCTCTGGAGTGATAAGAATGTTTTTTGTATGCTAAAAGATGAATAGTAGCTGGGTACCCCTAGATAGCTTCAGGATGGGGCTGGTCACCAGAAAGACCTAGTGATTGGAGGAATGGAACTTTCATTCCCTTGTACCAAACTCCTGGAAGGTGGGTGGTGGCAGGTTGAAAATTAAACTCTCTAGAAGCTCTTAAACATTGAGATTCAGGGAAGTTCGGGTTTGGTGAACACATTGAGGTGCTGGGAGGGTGACTCACCCAGAGAGGGTGTGGAAACTCCAAGCCCCTTCCCTCATACTTTGCCCTTGCATTTCTTCCATTTGGCTATTCTAAATTGTATTCTTTGTTACAAACCAAACCAAACTATTAGTTATTAATAGTAACTAATGCACTTTCCTGACATCTGAGAGTCATTTTAGTGAATTATCAGACCTGAGTTTATAGCTGGTTCTTTGGAAGTATCAGTGACAACCTGGGACTTTTGGACTGGCATCTGCAGTAGGGGCAATCTTATGGGACCGAGCACTTAACTTGTGGGATCTGACATTAACTCCAGGTAGTGTCAGAATCAAATCGAATTGAATCGTATCAAATCAAATCACACCCAGCTTGTACCAGAGAGTTGATGTGGTATTGGAAAAGGCACCTCACATACGGTGTCAGAGTGTTGTAAGTAAAAACAGTTCAAATAGTCTTATAATCAATACCCATTATCCAGCACTACCAGGTTTGTATAATTTCCCTGTTAAAAGCAATAAAAATCAGTAGCATACTTGGCTTGCCTTACTTGAAGATTTGATATTGTAGGAGTTGAGTAAGTTTTATGATGAGAATCTATTTAGTCAATCAGGAAGCATGTCAAAGAGTGTATATTAGGCAGCGTGGGGGCATGCTGAAGGTGTTAAGATGTTACTTTATTCTTTATAAAAAGCTTATAGCAAATTGGGAAGGGAAAGCTAACCCTCATAAACAATTAGGAAAGAATTAAGTTTCTAACTGGAATTAAGAGCTCTATGTGATTAAGATAGGGAAGGCTTGTGTGTCTGGGAAGGAGTACTTAAATTGGACATTGAAGATTTAGGATAGAAAGGAATAATAGGTATCCTTAGTGTGTAGGGAGGTCTGCATAAAAGGCATAAAAGCCCAGAGTGATAGTCAGGAGGTAGTTGTATGTTAAGGAGCCCCACTACTGGATTAGTTAAATAGTTTAGATTAAATGATAAAGGTGAACCTGAGTAAGGTTCATTTCAGTAAGACTGTATGAGGTTTGATGGGGCAATAGGCCATAAATCTTTAAGGAACTGTGTCACAAACCTTGTGGGTAAGAATCTTGGATTTGCAACTCTGGGGAAAGCCAGGCCTTCCCTTAATCCATTGAGATAACCCTAATAACTAAACTGGTATTTCTATAGTAGATAATGAAACACCCATCTGTTTTAATATGCTGACTTCATAATAGAGTGATTGGAAAACGATGAATATTTGATTCATAGTATAGTGAGTAGACAAGATTTGAAAGTTTCAAAGTATGATTTCTTATTTTCAAGATTGTTTCTTTTTCAGCATATTAAAAGATTGTGGTGGTGTGCATCATTTTAAGGTATTTTTTTTTGTCAGTTTTTAATTCTGGAATAAACTCATTTAAATAATAATTCTGGTGTTGCCAGAAGTATAGATTTAATTTTTCAATGAAAAATGAAAGTTACAAGGACAATGATGAATAAAAAAATATTGCATATTGAAGTCCAAGTCAGAGGCAGGTGTTAAGTGATAGACCTTACATTAGAATTTCAGTAGAAATATGTTTTAAAACATAAGACTTATGTGGTTGTACTAGTCTGGCATTTTTAATTGATACTCTAAGCTGAGGTTTTTGTACATAATTGCTAGTCGTGTGGAGGCAGAGTTGTAGATAAGCATCAGTAAAATTTATGGGCATTATACTTGGATTTAATTGGTTTCCCTTATCCCTTGCCGGTGACCTGATTTGAGACTGTATCCAAATTTTGTCTTTTGTTTTAGCTGCAGCTATTTTGAAAGGTGACATAACAACAGGTAAACTATTTGCATATTTGTGAGAAAGTGATTAAAAACCACCTTCACATACTTGGTATTTGTTTTCTAAAAGTTAGTTGTTATTGTTTCTTTTACTAATCTTTATTATTACTGTTTTGTCATCATAGCAATGTTGATGCTTAGGTGTGTTAGTAAATTACAGACTTTAATAGAAAATTATTTTCTGAAATGACTGCTTTGTTGTAGGCCTGCTGATTAACTGTTACCCTCTGTTTTTCATATGTAAAGTATTTGATTCTGATATTTAAGTCCTGCTGCCAAAATATTATTCACCAAAACAAAATATTTGGAGTGCTGGTATCTGAATGTTGGGGCTGGAGAAAAAAACTTAAAAGTTTTAAAGTAGAGTCACTTTTAAAAGACCTGCTAGAAGATGGTACTCTTTATCGTTTCTAGAATCAACATCATAGCTCCAGTTTTTTGACTATGTAATATTTAAAAGTAAATTTTTTTCAATTACAGTGGACATTCAATATTATATTAGTTTTAGGTATACAGCATAGTGTTACACAATTATATAATTTATGAAGGGATCCCACAACAATTCTAGTACCTACCTGGCACTGTACATATGATTTTTGTAATATTCTAAGAGTATTATTCATCTCACTTAACCTGTCAACTTTCTTTTGCTTTTGAATTTTGAGTTTTCTGGTTGTCTGCAGAGTTCGACTGAGTAGCTCTTAGTTATGTATGCCCTAAGCAGTGCAGACACAAAATAAAAATTTATATGATGTTTGTGTGTGTTTTACATTGTTACTTTTATTATATGTTCCATTTTTTCTTGCTGTCACGTGCAAGTTTTAAATTAATTCAGACTTTGTGGTTTTTATCTGTTGGCTATTTTAAGTTTGGGTATTTTTGGGTAAATACTGGATTTTGTTGTTTTTCTAAATCAGAATTAAGTGAAGGTTTAGTATTTTCTTCATGAATATTGATTGCCACAATTCTCACTGATTTATCTCTTCTTTTAATATATTGAACTGTGATCATGTTTATCACAAAACAACCATTCATTCATTATATATATTCTGGGTTCTTCAATTATTATGGCCCTAATTAGTATATAATCTCCTTAAAGGCCACTGTAATTGCTTATGCTGCCTTATAGCCCTACAATAAAAGTACAGTGGCCAGTATTTAGTAGGTAGTGAAAACTTTATTGCCAACACAGTAACTTTCTGTTTTTTTAATTGTCCGACTACAGTTGTCTCTGTTTTCCCCCATTACTCTCCCCTACCCGGCCTACCCTCCTCTCCCACAGTCAATCCTCCCCCTTGCCCTTGTCCTTGTCCTTGTCTATGGGTACTTTATACAAGTTCCTTGAATTGATCCTTCCCCTTCTTTCACCTGTTATCCTCCTCCCCTGTCTCTTCTGGTCACTATCAGTTTGTTTTTTATTTCCAAGTCTCTGATTCAGTTTTGCTTGCTTGTTTGTTTTGTCGATTAGGTTCCATTTATAGGTGAGATCTTATATGGCATTTGTCTTTTGCCACCTGGCTTATTTCACTTAGCATAATGTTCTCCAGTTCCATCCATGCTGTTGTGAAGGGTAGGAGTTCCTTCTTTCTTTCTGCTGCATAATATTCCATTATGTAAATGTACCACAGTTTTTTGATCCCCTCATTTAATGGTGGACACTTAGGCTGTTTCCAGCCCTTGGCTATTGTAAATTGTACTGCTATGAATATTGGGGTGTGTAGTTTCTTTTGAATTGGTGTTTCAGGATTCTTAGGGTATAAATCCCAGCAGTGGAATTGACAGGTCAATAGGCAGTTCCATTTTTAGTTTTTTGAGGGAATTCCATACTGCTTTCCACAGTGGCTGCACCAGTCTACATTCCCACCAACAGTGCACTAGGGTTCCCTTTTCTCCACAACCTTGCCACCACTTACTTGTTGCTTTGTTTATGATGGCCATTCTGACTGATGTGAAGTGCTATCTCATTGTGGTTTTAATTTGCATCTCTCTGATGGCTCATGATGCTGAGCATCCTTTCATATGTCTCTGGGCCATCTGTATGTCCTCCTTGGAGAAGTGTCTGTTCAGGTCTTTTGCCCATTTTTTCATTAGGTTGTTTGTCTTTCTGGAGTAGAGTCGTATGAGTTCTTTATATATTTTGGAGATCAGACCCTTGTCTGAGATATCATTGGCAAATATATTTTCCATAATAATGTTTTCCAAAGGAATTATAGAAGTACTAATTGAAGAAATTTGTCTTTTTTTTTTTAAAGCTTCTTAGAAAAGAATGTAGAATATGTTTATGTCCTTGGTGTAGGGAAGAATAGTAAGTAATTCATAAAAAGTATAAATTGAAGTAAAAGGTTGATAAATGTGAAACTTAAAAATGGTCAGAATACACACAAATTAGGCCCTGGCCAGGTAGCTCAGTTGGTTAGAGTATTGTCCCTATATGCCAAGATTGTGGGTTTGAACCTGGTCTGGGCACATACTAGAAACAACCAATGAATAAATAAATAAATAGAACAACAAATTGATGTTCCCTCTCTCCCCCTAAGATCAATCAATTAAAACAAAGACACACAAATAAGAATTTAACAGAAGTAATAATGGCCAATAAACAAACAAAATGTTTAATTTAACTAGGGAACTGCAAACCTAAACCTTGAGGTACCATTTATACTCATTTACAATGTTGGATATCAAGTGTAGGTGACGCTATAGAGCAATAGGAACTCCTATGTTCTGTTGTTGATAAAGGTGAGTTACGTTGATTGATTTTGGAATGTTAAACCAACTTTGGATTCCAGGGAAAAATTCCACTTGATTGTACTATATTATTCTTTTATATTAAATTTCTGGGTTTGATTTGCTTATGTCATGGTAAAGATTTTTTCCATCTTTGTTCATGAAAGATTAGTCTTAAATGCTTATTAAAATTCACCAGTGAAGCCATCTGGATATGTTTGTATTTTATTTTGTTTTTGGGTTTTGTGTGTGTGTGTGTAGAAAGTTTTAAACCTTAACTTCAATTTCTTTGATAGATGTGGAGCTTTTCATACTACTTAGTTCTTTTCAGTTAATGTAGGTAGTTTGCGTCATTTAAGAAATTTGCCTACTTCATTTAAGTAAGATTTTTTGGCATAAAATTATTCATAACATTACCATGTTATCCTTTTATTATCTGTAGGATCTGTAGATAGTAAACAGATCTGTAAATGATATCACCTCTCTGTTTCCAACATTGGTCATTTGTATCTATTTTCTCTTCTTTTTCTTTGGATTTTGTTTAGTAACAAGTTTATTTAACACTCTTTAATTGATTGTCACTTTATTATAAGGATACAGAAGACCAGTAGCATTTGCTCTGAGGGCCTTTAACTTCAACAAAGGTGATCATTTTTTTAAATCAAGTTTATTGGGGTGGCATTGGTTCACAGAACCATACGGTTTTTAAGTCTACAACTCAACAAAACATCTGCACACTGTATCATGTGCCCATCACTCCAAGGAAAGTCTGTTTCCATCTCCATTTCCCCCTCTTTGCCTACCTCCACGTACCCTTCATCTCCATTTCCCTCTCGCTATCACCACACTGATGTCTGTACCTGTGTGTTATATATGTATTTGTTTCTTTTTTGCTTAATCCCTTCACCTTCTTTCATCCAGCCCCCCCAAGTACCCTCACCTTGACAGCTGTCAGTCTGTTCTATATAGTCTCTTTTTTCTTTGTCGTTTTGCTTAGTCATTTAAAAATTTGTTATTTTTAATAGATTTTTCTGTATTATTTTTCCCTTTTTTCATGGATTTCTGTTCTTTATTATAGTCTTTCTGCTTACTTTGGGTTTAATTTCCTCTTCTGTTTTCTAGCTTATTACTTTTTTCTTAAATTGAAAACTTTAGATCATTGATTTAAGACATCTCTTAAAATAAAAGTATGTTATGCTATGATATAAATGTTTCAATAAAGAGTTTGACATTGTTATAATGCTAAACCTGTGTATACTCAATACCCCAGCAGTTCTTCACCTAGGTATATACTCTAGAAAAACTTTTCTTTCTTTCTTTATTTAAATAAATAAATATTTATTTATTTAATATATTTTATTATGCTATTACAGTTGTCCCATTTCTCCCCCATCATTCCCCTCCACACCCCTTCCCACCCACATTCCCCCCCTTTAGTTCATGTCCATGTGTCATAAGTTCTTTAGCTTCTACATTTCCCACACTATTCTTGCCCTCCCCGTCTATTTTCTACCCACCATCTATGCTACTTATTCTCTGTACCTTTCCCCCTCTCTCCTCCTTCCACTCCGCTATTGCTAACCCTCCATGTGATCTCCATTTCTGTGTTTCTCCTCCTCTTCTAGTTGTTCGCTTTTGTTTTAGGTGTGGTTGTTAAACTATCTGAGTTTGCTGACTTTTCACTGTCATATTTTTTTATCTTCTTTTTCTTAGATAAGTCCCTTTAACATTTCATATAATAAGGGCTTGGTGATGATGAACTCCTTGAACTTGACCTTATCTGAGAAGCACTTTATCTTCCCTTCCATTCTAAATCACAGCTTTGCAGGATAGAGCAATTTTGGATGTAGGTCCCTGCCTTTCAAGACTTCAAATACTTCTTTCCAGCCCCTTCTTGCCTGGAAGGTCTCTTTTGAGAAATCAGCTGACAGTCTGATGGAAACTCCTTTGTAGGTGACTGTCCCCTTATCCCTTGCTGCTTCTGGAATTCTCTCCTTCATTTTCATCTTGGCTAATGTAATTATGATGTGCCTTGGTGTGTTCCTCCTTGGGTCCAAGTTCTTTGGGACTCTCTGAGCTTCCTGGACGCCCTGGTAGTGTATTTCCTTTGCCATATTGGGGAAGTTCTCCTTTATTATTTGTTCAAATAAGTTTTCCACTTGTCGCTCTTCCTCTTCCCCTTCTGGTACCTCTATAATTCGGATGTTGGGACGTTTAAAGATGTCCCAGAGGTTCCTAAGCCCTCCTCGTTTTTTTGAATTCTTGTTTCTTCCTCGTTTTCTGTTTGGTTGTTAGTTTCTTCCTTTTGGTCCACTCCATTGATTTGAGTCCCAGTTTTCCTCCCATCTCTATTGGTTCCCCCGTGCATCTTCCTTCATTTCACGTATTGTAGCCTGCATTTTTTCATCTAATTTGTGAGCAAAATCAACCAATTCTGTGAGCATCCTAATGACCAGTGCTTTGAACTGTGCATCTGATAGGTTGGCTATGTCTTCATCGCTTAGAGGAATTGTCTCTGGGGGAATTGTCTCTGGGGCTCTGATTTGTTCTCTGTTTTGAGCCATTTTTGGTGTTTTGTTTTGTTTCATTTTGGTTTTGGTCTGGTTGCAGCTGTTACATAGTGAGGGGTGGAGCCTTAGGTGTTCCCCAGTGCAGGGCTGACCAGTCGCTGAGTTGTGATGCTGTTTGTGGGGGTGGGGTCTGAGAGGGAACAATGGTGCCCGCTCCGCTCTCCCCTGAGCTCCTGTCCCTTCCGCCGCTTTCTGTTCGCCTGGATTATCTGCACACACGAATGTGGGACCACCTGGTCAGCCAGCCGCCTTGCACGGCCTCACTGGGTCTGCACAGTTGCCACCCTGTGCCCGGCGTCTGACAGCTGCCGCCCATGGTCCCGCCAAGCTCCTGCACACTTGGGAACCGCCAGTCACTGCCGCCTACGTTCCTGGGTCCGCACCTCCACTTTTTCCTGCCATGACTCCGCCCCTCTTGCCGGTCTGAATGAATGGTTGTTGGACTTCCATACAGTTCAATTTTCTAGAAGTTCTGGTTGTTTTCTTGTTTCTAAATATTTGTTGTCCTTAATTTTGATTGTGAGAGGAGGCACAGTGTGTCCGCCTACGCCTCCATCTTGGCCGGAAGTAGAAAAACTTTTTTATATCTGCATCAGGAGACATGTTCAAGTAGTTTATAGTAGCATTTTTCATGCTTGCAAAAAATGGAAATAATCCAGATAGATGTCCATTGACAGAAATAAACACTTCTGTTAATTTACGCAATGAAATATGGTATAGGAGTGAACATGAATTAACAACAGCTGTATTTATTGGATGAATTGCTGAAATGTTGAATGAAAAAAGCAAGTTGTAAAGGAATACTTAGACTAGTATGCTAGTTAACATAAAATTTAAAAATTACAAATTTATTCATAAACCTGTTTTATTTCATATATAGTAATGGAATAGTAAACATATTTCCTTATGATAGATTCAGAGAGTGAATACAAAAATAGCTAAATTTTACATAATGTATGCTGGAAAGTGTTACACTTAACAAATATATACTTACTTAATTCTCATAATTAAATGAATACTTGCTGTGAAGTAGGGGCTACTACTATTCTCAATTATGAATAAAGGAACTTATAAGTACAGGTTCAGAAAATCTTAACTTCCCCAAATGACACTGCTAATAGGTGGTAAACCCTCTAATCAAACTCAGGCAGTCTGACTTCAGAGTCTGCACTCTTAACCATTAAGCCATACTGCTTGCGCTGAGCAGGAAGGATGGGGGGCTTCTGAAACTGAGTGATGGTTAGGTACATGGGTGTTTGTTTTATTTTTCTTGAGTTCTTATTCTTATGTTTTTTTCTATGTATGAACTATTTGTTTTTTTGTTTTTATATGTATTTTATTGATTATGCTATTACAGTTGTCCCATTTCTCCCCCATCATTCCCCTCCACCCTGCACACCCCCTCCCATCCACATTCCCCCCCTTTAGTTCATGTCCATGTGTCATAAGTTCTTTAGCTTCTACATTTCCCACACTATTCTTACCCTCCCCCTGTCTATTTTCTACCTACCATCTGTGCTACTTATTCTCTGTACCTTTTCTCTCTCTCTCCTCTTCCCACGCCCCTGTTGCTAACCTTCCATGTGATCTCCATTTCTGTGGTTCTGTTCCTGTTCTAGCTGTTTGCTTATTTGCTTTTGTTTTAGGTGTGGTTGTTAATATCTGTGAGTTTGCTGTCTTTTTACTGCCATATTTTTTATCTTTTTCTTAGGTAAGTTCCTTTAATGTTTCATATAATAAGGGCTTGATGATGATGAACTCCTTGAGCTTGACCTTATCTGAGCAACACGTTATCTTCCCTTCCATTCTAAATGACAGTTTCGCTGGATAGACAATCTTGTATGTAGGTCCTTGCCTTTCAAGACTTCAAATACTTTCTTCCAGCCTCTTCTTGCCTGTAAGGGCTCTTTTGAGACATCAGCTGACAGTCTGATGGGAACTCCTTTGTAGGTGACTGTTCCTTATCCCTTGCTGCTTCCAGAATTCTCTCCTTCATTTTAATCCTGGCTAATGTAATTACGATGTGCCTTGGTGTGTTCTTCCTTGGGTCCAACTTCTTTGGGACTCTCTGAGCTTCCTGGACTTCCTGGAAGTCTATTTTCTTTGCCAGTTTGGGGAGGTATAACATCATTATTTTTTTTTTCAGATTAAGTTTTCAATGTCTTGCTATTGCTCTTCTCCTTCTGGCCCCTGTATAATTCAGATGTTGGAATGTTTAAAGATGTCCCAGAGGTTCCTAAGCCTCTCATATTTTTGAATTCTTGTTCCTTCCTTGTTTTTTGTTTGGTTTTTTGTTTCTTCCTTCTGGTCCACTCCATTGATTTAAGTCCCAGTTTTCCTCCCATCTCTGTTGGTTTCCTGTGTGTTTTCCTTCATTTCACGTATCGTAGCCTTTATTTTTTCATCTAATTTGTGAGCAAAATCATCCAATTCTGTGAGCATCCTAATCACCAATGGTTTGAACTGTGCATCTGATAGGTTGGCTGTCTCTTCATCGCTTAGATGAATTGGCTCTGGGGCTTTGATTTCTTCTCCCATTTGAGCCATTTTGGATTTTTTTGGGGGGTGGGGGTTGGTTAAGGCTGTTATGTAGTGAGGGGTGGAGCCTTAGGTGTTCCTCAGGGTGGGGCAGCCCAGTCTCTGGGTAGTGACGCTGTATGTGGGGGCGGGGTCCGAGAGGGAACAATGGCGCTTGCTCTGCTTTCTCTCAGATTCCAGTCCCTTTGGCCTCTCCCCCTTCACCTGGATTATCTGTGCGTGAATGTAGGACTGCCTGGTCAGCCAGCCACCCACCTTGCATGTCCTCACTGAGTCTGCACAGTTGCCACCCATGTCCAGGGTCTGCTAGCTGCCACCTGTGCGCCTGGAGTCTGCTAGCCACTGCCGCCTGTGCACCTGGGTCCGCCAACCTCCACTTTTTCCTGCTGGGACTCCGCCCCTCCTACCAGTCTGGATGAATGGTTGTTGGACTTTGTACAGTTCAATTTTCTGTCAGTTCTGATTGTTTTCTTGTTTCTAAATCTTTGTTGTCCTTAATTTTGGTTGTGCGAGGTGGCACAGTGTGTCCACGTGCGCCTCCATCTTGGCCGGAGGTCTGTGTGAACTATTTAGTTAAAATTTTAAAAGAAAATAAAATGGTCAAGCCATCTGAAATGTAATGTAAGAAACAGTTCCTTAAACTTTATTCCAAATAGAAGTTTAGGAAGTCAACACCATTAATTTTCTCGATACTACTAGATAATTAAATATTTTAAAAATCAGATAGATGATATGTTATTAATATTTTATAGCTTGACCTGGATAGTAATTACAAGAGTGTGTTCACTTGGGTTGATTCATCATCTGGTACACTTTTTATCTGTTTACTTCTTTGCAGGTATTCCACACTTCAATAAATTCTTTCTAATAAAAATATTAGATAAAATGTTTTAAATTCCAGAGATTTTTAAAAGTGGGCCCGCATTATTTATGTTTTTGTTGGGATGATTGTAAGGGGATTATAAGATGAGTTACAAAGTACAAGGGCTTGCTTCAAGATTCTGTTTCATTGGAAAGTCTGTAAAAGGAATGAGGAAATATATTGTGAGGTAACAAAACAATACAACAAACAAGGAACAGCACGGTATATATAACAATCTACCTTTTGTGCAAAGGGGGAAAATAAGAAACTTTGTTATTTATGCATAAAGAAATATGGGAGGATACATAAGGAATTATTAACTGGTTACCTGGTAGTGAGATGAGGTGGAGGCTGGGTTGATATGAGATCAGGATGGCAGGAACACTTTTTGGTGTTTAGAAGATCCTTGACTTACGATGGTTTGACTTAGGATTTTTCAACTTTATTATGGTGTAAAAGTGATATGCATCCAGAAGAAACTATTCTTCAAATTTTGAATTTTGATCTTTTCTGGGCCTAGCAGTAATACGGTATGATATTGTCTTGTGATACGGGGCAGTAGCAGCAAACTGTAGGGTCCATTTAGGCATGTGATCACAAGGGTAAACAATAACCTACACTGTGTTCATTGTGTTAAATGGTTTTGCCCAACTGTAGGCTAACGTAAGTGTTCTCAGCACATTCAAGGTCGGCTAAGCTCAGCTCCATTGTATTAAATGCATTTTGATTTACACTGTTTTTAGTGTATAATAGGTTTATTGCAATGTAACCCTGTTGTAAATCAAGGAGTATCTGTATAGTATAATATTTTTGTAGTGGCAAGTGCCTGGGTGTTATGATATTATAGAGGAGGAACATCTAGTTCAATCTATCCATTTATGCTAGTTATACTGTCATAATAAACAACCCAAGACCTCGGTGTTTTGTAACAACAGAGATCTATTTCTTGCTCAAGTTATGTGCTTAGGTAGATGGCAGCACAATTCATAGTTGTTCTCCTTTTTGGAATTCAGTCTGAAGGAGCAGTTCTTATCCGGGACATGTTCTGGTGGTAGAAGAAAAAGTGCTATGCAGACCCAAGGAAATACAGTTAAAGCTTCTGCTCAGAAGTGACAAAAGTCATTTCCACCCACATTTCATTGGCCAAAATAAGTCATTTGGCCAAGCATGTTGCAGTTGGGCAGGGAAGTGTAATTAATACTCATAGATGAAGAATCAGTGGAATAATTGAGTACAGTCATACATTCTGTTACACTTGGCTCCTTTATATTTCAAAGCAAAAATTAGGTAGCTTTGAAAACTATCAAATAAGAAAGTGTTTTAGCAAAAATAAAGTTTTTTAGTCCCTTATGAGTATTCTAATATCCATAAGTTAAATGGTTTTTGTTGCAGAGAAATTAAAATTTGAAGTAGTGTTCTTTTATGAAAGATAGAAGAGTGTGTCATTGATACACTACTTAATATTTTTTGTGCATAACTCTAACATGGAGTTATGGGGTTTAAGTCATGGGTTATTGTTTTTTTTTTTTAAGGTTTTATTTATTTATTTTTAGAGAGAGGTAAAGGGAGGGAGAAGGTGAGGGAGGGAAACATCAATGTGAGAGAAAAGTCAATCGGTTGCCTCTTGTATGTACCCTGACTGGGGACTGAACCCACAGGCCAGGCAACCTTTCACTTTGCAGGATAGTGCCCAACCAACTGAGCCACACTGGTCAGGGCAGTGTTGTTTTTTAAAACATCTTTTTAATCTACTCTATTTTGTCTGTCATCTGCTTTGTCATGGACTAAATCTATGTCAATTATATTTTCAAATAAAACACTGGGATATATTACTTCATAGGGTCAAAGATTTGGATATTCGAAATAGTGGTATAAATTACATAGTATTGCTTATTGAGCATCTCTTTATTAAACATCTGCTACGTAGCATATTCACTAGCTAAGAGGGGTACAAGAGTGAAAAGATATGACCCCTGCTTTTAGGGATTCTGCCTAAGTGGACATGTCTATAGATCATTACAATACAGTGAAATAATTGTGAAGAGAGGTGCTATTCAAATGAACTATGGTAGAAATGTTGAGGATGGAATGACCAATTAATAAGGCAGCGAAGGAAAGAATAAAATGGCTTCTCTGGATAACTGAAACAAGTTTTTAAAATAAGCAGGATTTTAGCACGCAAGTGAAAGGGAAACATATTTTAGGCAGCACTAATAAACAGCATGAGTAATAGAATGGAGGAGTAAAAATTGGTGACTTGAGGAAGTTTGAGTGATTTTGTGTGATGTCATATGAGGGAAGGGACAGAAGATGAAGCAGAAAGGTAATTTAGGATCAAGTTTTGGAGGATTTCAATGTCATGCTTTTTTCTTTACAATAAGTGGTGAGGAGTCAAAAAAAATTAAGTAATTAATAGAATCACATGGTTAGATACTTGTTTTTAGAGCAGCAGTCTTGGTGATAATGTGGAAGACATTGGGATTGTGCCTAGAGGCAAGAAGACCTGGTTGAGTGATATAGTAGAAAGGCCAGTTAGAAATACATTTCTGAAGTCCACCCAAATCAGCTGGATGGAGAGAGACAGATTTGGGAGTCATCAATCAGTATAGTGAAGGCTGTAGGAAATACACTCCCAGGGAAGTTTATATATCTCTAGAACAGTAGAGGCTAAGGAAGAACCCTGGGGAAGATCAACATTTGAATAGCTGGCAGGGGAAAAGAAAGCAGTGCTGGAAGAACAGCTAGAGAAGTAAGAGAACCAGGAAAGATTGGATTTGTGAGGTACAAGGCAGGGGGGAGTTTTTGAGAAGGTAATTGTTAGTAGCACTCAAATATCACCTTATAAGGGCTGAAAGTAGTCCTTGGGTTTGACAGGTAAGAGTCTTATCAGTGGCTTGAGGGCTGTTCAGTAGAGTGTTGGGTTTGGAGGCTCACTGGCAATGAGTTAAGAAGGCTGTGAGTATGACAGTTCTGAAAGTGTTTGAGTGAGTGGGTGCAGAGGATAACTAAGGGCATTTCTTTCCATATTAAACATATGTATATGTATACTTCAATGATAATTTTTTTCTCCAGTTTTAATTGTTACTTTCAAGGAGACTAGCAGGTCCCCACATGCATGGGATGTGGTAGGGGAGAAGTGGAATGATAAGTGGAATGAGGTTAGGTCCTCCCTATCCAGATTAATTTCTCAGTAGACTTAAATGTAAATTGAAATTTTATTGAGTTAAATGTGGTTTGTGCAAATGGAACATAAGTCACAGATGTCAAAAATATGTAGGAATGTTAAAACTTTAAATTCCGCAAAAGTTTTACACAGCAAAAGTTTGACACAGATGTCAAAAAGTACCCATAGATGATATTCTGTAGTAGTTTGTGATTTGTGAATGTTTAAAGCTAGGAGTGTATCTTTGTGTATTCTTTTGGTTAAAAAAAAAAAGTACTGAAAATTGGGCACAGTGAAGATGGAAGCAGAGGTAAACAAAGCTCACCTCCTCACAAAACCACATGAATATTATAATGAAATAGAACAACCATCACTCAAACCATCAAAAATTGAGTTGAATGGAAGTGGAACAACTACAGAATTAAAGGATAAACCACATCCATCCAGACTAGTAGGAGGGTTAGAATTAGGAGGGATATCTTGAGAGTGAGGGTTACCAGCTCCACAGCAGACCTCCCAGCGCAGGATTCCAGACCAGGAAATAAGTCCCTATTAATTCTGGCTATAAAAACCAGCTGGGATTGAGTCAGTGGAAGAAACTGCAGGATTCCCAAACTGTTCCTCTTAAAGGGCTCGCACATGGACTTACTTATACTCATACCCTCGGAGCTCCAGCTGTGGGGTAGCAGCTTGAAAGGCACCAGTGGCATATGGGGAGGAACTGAAGTGTCTGGCATCAGGGCAAGAGCTGGGGGACAGCTTTCTCCCAGACAGAACTATGGTTAGAGGCCATTTTTCCTTTTCTGATTTTCTGAGTCCTCCCCCAACAAGTCACAGAGTTATAGAGCTAGCAGGTGGGTGCCATATTTGAGACTCCATCAACCTGGCACACACTGTTTGCTTCACCCTGGTGATTCCCTGAGGTTCTGCCCCACCCAACTTATTGGCCTGCTCAAGCTGTTAACAGTGGCTTTTCCATATGAATGGCTTATCTTGGATTATGCTTCATATCTTCCTAAATCCTCTAAAACAAGCAATAGCTGGGTTTAGCAAGTCCCCAGCCCCCATACCTCTTGCTAAATGGCCCCAGGCCTGGCACTAGCAGCAGCTGACCTTGTTTCATAGCCTGGCCTACCTTAGATACCTCCAAGCCAGCACAAGTAGCAGCTATCTGTAGATCACATTATACTTTATGCCACGTGGCCCTAGACAGAACACAAGTGGTGGCTGACCTTGGCCTATGCACCCAGTGGACAGCTACAAACCGTGTCTGAGGTCCACCACCCAACCACCTCCACAAGCAACATACTCAAGGGCGTTGACGTAGCGGGCTCCTGAGCCCTGCTGAAGTAAGTCCTTCTCTGTGGAGTGGGCCCTTGCACAGTGGATCCACCACAGAGGGAGGTTGTTGGGGGTCAGTGGTCACAGCCAATCGTTGCAGCTGACTGGCCTGGGTAAAACCTCTTTGACCTGCCAAGAGCAATCAAGGCTTAAGTACAAGAGGAGGGTGTATTCAGCCCACACAGAGATCACACTTTGAGTACCCTGCTTGGGTAGTAGAGGAGGCTCTGCCCCTGGACCTTATGGGACACCTACTACATTAGACCATGCTACCAAGACGGAGTCATAGCAGCTCTACCTAATACATAGAAACAAACACAGGGAGGATGCCAAAATGAGGAGACAAGGAAATATGATCCAAATGAAAGAATAGATCAAAACTCCAGAAAAAGATCTTCAATGAAATGGAGATAAGCAGTCTATCAGATGCAGAGTTCAAAACACTGGTTATAAGGATGCTCAAGGAACTTAGTGAGGACCTCAGCAGCATAAAAAAGATCCAGTCAGAAACGAAGCATTCAAATATGGCAATAAAGAACAGTCTACAGGGAAACCACAGTATAGTGGATGAAACTGAGAATCAAATCAGTGATTTATAACATAAGGAAGAAAAACAACCAATCAGAACAGCAAGAAGAAAAAATAATCCAAAAACATGAGGATAGTGTAAGGAGCCTTTGGGATAACTTCAAGTGTACCACCATTCCCATCATAGGGGTACCAGAAGGAGAAGAGAAGGAACAAGAAATTGGAAACCTATTTGAAAAAATAATGAAAGAAAACTTCTCTAATTTGGTGAAGGAAGTAGACATGCAAGTTCAGGAAGCACAGTGAGTCCTGATGTAAAGTATAGCATAGGGAATATAGCATAATATTGTAATAACTATGTGTGGTATCAGATAGGTACTAGATTAATTGGGGTGATCATTTAGTAAGTTATATAAAGTCTAATCACTGTTGTTTACCTCAAAACTAACACAATATTGTATATCAACTGTAATTGAAAAATGAACAATTAAAGTAAAAAAATAAAAATAAAGTACTTCTGTACCAAATGTATGTGTGTATGTGTGTACATCTGTCCAAAGAATATGAATGAGAGACTCTCTCACAACTGCTAGTGGAGATTATTCATAGTTATTTTACATTTGCCAAAATTAAATTTTTAGCAAAAATCCTTTAATATTTAAAAAAGGGTTAATGTTTTAGTATCCATTCTAATAAATACCTAACTATTAAAAAATGGCTATGGGAACTCATAAACCAAGTTTTTTTTATTTTTTTTTAAGTTAAGCACCATGGTAAAATTTGAATATTTTTACAGCAAGAGCTCCAGTTTGTGAATTATCAAATTCTCCTACTTAATTGTATGTTACTTTGGTTAGTTATTTTCTATTTATATAATTTCATAATAGTTTTCAATTTTGCATTCTTTTTTTGTGGTAGGTGCTGAATATGTAACTATTAAAATGTACTTTTAACATTAAGTAAAAATCAGCATATCAAACAATTTCCATTTAAATATGTAAGACTAATAATTCCTCTGAATTTATACTATAGAAAATGATGTCATGCATGTGGAACTGTTTTATAAAGTAGGTAGTTAGAAATTAAGTAGTTAATTTTAAATATCAGAGAAGTAATTTAAAATTTACTGTAAATTTAATAAAAAATATAATTTCAAAGTCAAATGAAACATTTTCAATTTCAGAGAGTTATATCCATAAATGTAAAGATAAAAAAGATCTGATATATATTTTAAAAATACATTTTATGAGTTCTAGGGTGGAAAAACTTTTTGAGCAGGGGTGTTGGAGAAGAAGATTTTGGAGAAACAGCTTTTTATGAGTTTGGCCCACCAGTATATAGCAGCAGTCTTACTTTTAAAAGACTGCCATTTTATTTAGCATGTGTTGCAGTTCTGAACCTTAGTATTCTTTTACTTACACAATGTTTTCTATTGTAAAGCATGTATGTCAAAACCCAGAATCTGCATTGTCACTTCCTTATTATAATTCCGGCTCTGCTAAGATAACATGCCTGAAACAATGTAAATTTCTCAGGGTCTTGAAAAACAGTTTGAGAACATAGGAAAAGTTAAGGTATGATTAATTTTCTAAGTTCATTTCAATACTTTCAATATAATTTTCAAAAAACTATCAAATGAACTCATGTATCAAAAGAAAACTCTGAAAATTGCTTGTTTTTGGTATAGCATCTAAATTTGCTCAGATTAAGTACCCAGAAATTGTAATTTTAGTGAGTAATAGAGATCTCTCCTACTTGAACCAGTTTACATCCTTTACTAAACTTTGGTCTATGTGAAGACATGTTTATTAATGGAAAGCAAAAAATTTCATCTCAAATTTTACTTGATATTTTAGATGTAAATAAAGTCTTTAATAGAGGTGAATCTAAAAGAGTTTTCGAATGTGGGAAGTATAACAGGACATTTTAGTGGGCTGTCATTTTAGTGTATGCAAAGAGTTATTTGAACTTGAACTATAGCTTTAATTGTATGGCCATTATCTGCAAATTTCTCATTTAAAAAGTTAAATGAGTTAAAATGAACTAACTAGTCATCTGTCATTATTCTAATGGAGCACTGTGCTTTAAAGAACAAAATTTTGTTGATTAAATATTTAAATGCAACTTTGTTAGTGATATTTTGATATAAAATATCTTAGGCTGGTATTGATTTTACTACTTATGTAACAGGTATAGAAACTTTTTATATATATAGTAATGTTTTAAAATAAAATCTGTTTTTTATTTTCCATGTAAACTTATAAGTAAATTTGCTTAATCAGTCATTGTTAGAAATTGTCCTTAACACTGTGTTGTAGTTTATTCTTGTCTGATATCCTAATTGAATTCCTATGAGATGGGACTTTGTCTTACTTCTGTGTTCCTTGTTCTAAGTTTAGTTAGGATTGAATAGATTTTAGCAGGTTTTATATTTTCTTAGATCTCATAGGTATTTATTTTGTCTATTATATTTTGCTTAAATCATATACTTAGGGGACTTTTATCTTTTCTACTTTGTGTCCCTTTAATTTGACTATGAATTCTAAGTGTATATGGTTATTTTTACCATTTAAATGTTTAAGTCTTTAGAGGCTTATGGGCTCGTTTTTTTAATATTTTTTATACTGACAATGTAAAAATGAAGGGTATTTATTAATATATTTAAACATTTTGGAACACAAGCAAGTTATGTAGGCTAATCAGCCTCTAGTCAGTGTGGTATGAGAAGGAAATTCTTTTCTTCCCTGAAACTCCAGTTTTAGATCTCCAATATCTCTGGTTTTCCACCCATTAACATTCCATTTCTAGATGTGTAGAATTCCCTAATCTATATATAAATTCTTAAAATATGTGTACAGTATTCCGTAGATTTCAAAGTGCTGTTGATTCATTTAGCCATTGTTATTGAGCATTTCCTGTGTGTGTTATTGAGCATTTCCTACTGTTCCAATTAAGTAAAATAAAGTCCCTGCCTCCCTGGAGCTGACAGTCAAGCATGCAGTGTGCCATCAACCATCTTTTATCATCACCTCAGCCTATTTAGGACAAATGGCAGTACTTCTCCTTTATTGACAGGGAATTCAACATGGTTCAGTTCATCAGATTTGCTGTGCAAAAACAATACTATCATATGTCCCCCGTGTATTCTGGTTAAATTTCAAAGTCATTAAGTAACCTCTTAGATGAGTCATTGAATGATTTTGTTTTGGTAGTTATTCTTTTTGTTCTCTCCCTGCTTGGAAGCTGACTTTTCCATCTTCCTCTGTATGAATTTTAGTAGAAATTTTCTTTCTTTCTTTTTTTAAATATATTTTATTGATTATGCTATTACAGTTGTCCCATTTCTCCCCCATCATTCCCCTCCACCCTGCACACCCTCTCCCACCCACATTTCCCCCCTTTAGTTCATGTCCATGTGTCATAAGTTCTTTAGCTTCTACATTTCCCACACTATTCTTGCCCTACCCCTGTCTATTTTCCACCCACCGTCTATGCTACTTATTCTCTGTACCTTTTCCCTCTCTCTCCTCCTCCCACTCCCCTGTTGCTAACCCTCCATATGATCTCCATTTCTGTGGTTCTGTTCCTGTTCTAGCTGTTTGCTTTTGTTTTAGGTGTGGTTGTTAATATCTGTGAGTTTGCTGTCTTTTCACCATCATATTTTTATCTTCTTTTTCTTAGATAAGTCCCTTTAACGTTTCATATAATAAGGGCTTGGTGATGATGAACTCCTTGAACTTGACCTTATCTGAAAAGCACTTTAAATGACAGCTTTGCTGGATAGAGCAATTTTGGATGCAGGTCCCTGCTTTTCGAGATTTCAAATATTTCTTTCCAGCCCCTTCTTGCCTGTAAGGTCTCTTTTGAGAAATCAGCTGACAGTCTGATGGGAACTCCTTTGTCGGTGACTGTCCCCTTATCCCTTGCTGCTTCTAGAATTCTCTCCTTCATTTGAATCTTGGATAATGGAATTATGATGTGCCTTGGTGTGTTCCTCCTTGGGCCCAACTTTTTTGGGACTCTCTGAGCTTCCTGGACTTCCTGGAAGTCTATTTCCTTTGCCAGATTGGGGAAGTTCTCCTTTATTATTTGTTCAAATAAGTTTTCCACTTGTTGCTCTTCTTCTTCCCCTTCTGGGACCCCTATAATTCGGATGTTGGGACGTTTAACGATGTCCCAGAGGTTCCTAAGCCTCTCCTCAGTTTTTTGAATTCTGGTTTCTTCCTCGTTTTCTGTTTGGTTGTTAGTTTCTTCCTTCTGGTCCACTCCATTGATTTGAGTCCCAGTTTTCCTCCCATCTCTATTGGTTCCCCATGTGTCTTCCTTCATTTCACATATTGTAGCCTGCATTTTTTCATCTAATTTGCAAGCAAATTCAACCAATTCTGTGAGTGTCCTGATCACCAGTGCTTTGAACTGTGCATCTGATAGGTTGGCTATCTCTTCACTGCTTAGAGGAATTGGCTCTGGGGCTTTCATTTGTTCTCCTGTTTGAGCCATTTTTGGTGTTTTTCTGTTTTGTTTTGTTTTGGATTTAGTCTGGTCTCGGCTATTACGTATTAGGAGTGGAGCCTCAGGCACTCCCCAGCGCGGGGCAGCCCAGTCGCTGGGTTGTGACACTATAGGTGGGGGCGGGGTCCAAGAGGGAAGAATGGCGCCTGCTCCACTTTCTCCTGGATTCAGTCCCTTCCACCACTTCCCTTTTACCTCGACCATCTGCGCGCGAATGTGGGACCACCTGGTCAGCCAGCTGCCTTGTGCAGCCTCACTGGGTCTGCACAATTTCCCCCCTGTGCCCAGGGTCCACCAGCTCCCGCCTGTAAGCCCAGGGACCGCCAGCCGCCACCTGTGCACCTGGGAACTGCCTGCCGCTGCTGCTTCCGTTCCGGGGTCCGCACCTCCACTTTTTCCTGCCGCGACTCCACCCCTCTTACGAGTCTGGATGAATGGTTGTTGGACTTCCGTACAGTTCAGTTTTCTATAAGTTCTGTTGTTTTCTTGTTTCTAAATATTTGTTGTTCTTAATTTCGGTTGTGAGAGGAGGCACAGTGTGTCCGCCTACGCCTCCATCTTAGCCGGAAGTCGAACTTCTGTTTGCATGACACTGTACTTTCCTGGTTCTTCATTTTTTTGACAGTATTGACATCACCATCTTTGTTTCTGTTGTCTATGGTTTCCATGAAGACGTTTCTAAGCACTTTATATCAGAATTTATGTCCTTAGGAATTTCTTAATCATATTTTTAGTTTATTTTTAACTTTTTAAGCGTATACTTCAAGGGCTTTTCTTTTTCCTTTTTTTAAAAATATATTTTATGATTATGCTATTACAGTGGTCCCATTTTTTTCTCCCCTTTATTCCCCTCTCTCCTGTACTCCCCCTCCCACTAACATTCTCTTACCTTAGTTCATGTCCATGGGTTATACAGATGAGGTTTCTTTGCCTTCTCCATTTCCCATACTATCCTTAACCTCCTCCTGTCTATTTTGTACCTACCATTTACACTTCTTATTTCCTGTACCTTTTCCCCCATTCTCTGACCACCCCTTCCCATGGTAACCCTCCTTGTGAGCTCCATTTCTATGACTCTGCTCCTGATATAGTTGTGTGCTTAGTTTGTTTTCATTTTATTTTGTAGGTTCAGTTGTTGATAGTTGTGAGTTTGTTGTCATTTTACTGTTCGTAGTTTTTAAAAATATTTATTTTTTAGAGAGGGGGAAAGGAGGGAGAAAGAGGGGAAGAGAAACATCAATGTGCAGTTACCTCTCGCACACCCCCATCTGGAGACCTGGCCTGCAACCCAGGCATGTGCCCTGACTGGGACTCGAACCAGAGACCCTTTGGTTTGCAAGCCGGCAGTCAGTCTACTGAGCCACACCAGCCAGGGCATACTGTTCATAGTTTTGATCTTCTTTTTCTTAGATAAATCCCTTTAACATTTCATATAATAAGGGCTTGGTGATGATGAACTCCTTTAACTTGACCTTATCTGGGAAGCACTTTATCTGTCCTTCCATTCTGAATGATAGCTTCCCTGGATAGAGTAATCTTGGATGTAGGACCTTGCCTTTCATGACATAGAATACTTCTTTCCAGCCCCTTCTTGCCTGCAAGATTTCTTTTGAGAAATCAGCTGAGAGTCAAATGGGAACTCCTTTGTAGGCAACTGTCTCCTTTTCTCTGGCTGCTTTTCAGATTCTCTCCTATCTTTCATCTTGGGTAATGTAATTATGATGTGCCTTGATGTGTGCTTCCTTAGGTCCAATTTCTTTGAGACTCTCTGAACTTCCTGGACTTCCTGGAAGTCTATTTTCTTTGCCAGATTGGGGAATTTTTCCTTCATTATTTTTTCACATAAGTTTTCAATTTCTTGCTCTTCTTCTCCTCTGGCACCCATATGATTCGGATGTTGGAACATTTAAAGTTGTCCTGGAGGTTCCTAAGCCTCTTCATGTTTTTGAATTCTCTGTCTTCGTTCTGTGCTGGTTGAATGTTTATTTGTTCTTTCTGCTCCAAATTGTTGATTTGAGTCTCAGTTTCCTTCCCTGCACTCTTGGTTCCCTGTACATTTCTCTTCATTTCACTTTGCATAGCCTTCGCTTCTTCCTGTTTTGCGACCATACTCAAGCATTTCTGTGAGCATCCTGATTACCAGTGATTTGAACTGTGCTTTTGATAGGTTCACTATCTCTTCATTACTTCTTTGTATTTCTGGAGCTTTGATCTGTTTTTTCATTTGGATCATATTTCTTTATCTCAGTGCATGAGTCTGAATGAATGTTTCTTCTTTAATTCCTTGGTTGTCGGACTTCCATACAGTTTGATTTTTCTGGAAGTTCTGGTTTTTGTTTTTTTAAATTTGTTGTACTTTTTGGTTGTGCGAGGAGGCACAGTGTATCTACCTATGCCTCCATCTTGGCTGGAAATCTTGAGTGGTTTTTAATACTTTCATGCAATTGTGCACCTATTACCACTGTTCAATTCCAGAACATTTTCATTGCCCCAGGAAGAAACTCTGTACTCATTAGTAATCACTCCCCATTTCCTCCTTTTCAGCCCCTGGCAACTTCTAATCAGTGTACCTCTGTCTCTATAGATTTGTCTATCTGGATATTTCATATATGGTAGGTGGGATCATATAACATGTAGCCTTTTTTGTCTGGCTTCTTTCATTTAGCATAGTGTTTTCAGGGTTATATATGTTGTAGCATTTATTGGTACTTCATACCTTTTATTGTCAAATAATATTCCATGGTAGAGATATAACCCATTTCATTTATCCATTCATCAGTGAATAGACATTTGGGTTGTTTCTACTCTTTGGCTATTATGAAAAATGTTGCTGAGAACACACATTTACAAGACAAGTTTTTATGCGGACATATGTGTTCAGTTCTCTTGGTATCATACCTAGGACTAGAATTGCTGGGTTGTATCGTAACTCCATATTTAAATTAACATTTTGAGGAACTGCCAAACTCTTTTCCAAAGAGGTTGGACGGTTATATACAAGGGGTAACCCCAAAAATCCAGGAACTTAATAATAAAAAATGTATATTTATTTTTACATTTTTAAATTTCACTCACCTTCAAAGTACTCTCTGTTTGATGCAGTATACCTATGGAGATATTTTTTTTCCCACTGCTCAAAACAGTTTTTGAACTCATCGATTTTGATGCCTTTTAGTGCTTCTGCTGTTTCTGTTTCACCTCTTCAGCTCTGGCAAAATGTTTCCCTTTGAGGACTTTTTTCATTGGGGGAAACAAAAAAAGTCACTTGGGGTGAGATCAGGAGAATAGGGAGGGCAGAGCACAAGGGTCATGCCATTTTTTTTGGTCAAAAACTGCTGAACACAGCACAGTGTGAGCAGGTGCGCTCATAAATCACCCATCATGAAATGAGCACATGTGTTGAGTCTTCAAAAAATTCACTGAAGCCAAACACAGCCTCTCACAACAACACTAACTGGTATACTGATACAGTGGGTTCATAGAACATTCATCTAGTGGGGGAAGCCTGTACTGCAAGGGGCCTGCCCTCCAGAAGATAATTCTGGTTTTGTGTTGAGTCCCTCATATGCCCACCAGCAGTTTATAAAGATTCAGTTTCTCCACTTCCTGCTCAATATCTTTGTCTGTCTTTTTTTATTGTAGCCATCTAGTGAGTATAAAGTGATACGTCATAGTGTTTTTGATTTGTATTTCCCTAATAACTAATGTTGAGCATCTCTTCATGTTCTTATTAGCTAGTGTATATATTTTTTTGAGAAATGTCTATTCACATCTTTTCCCCATTTAAAACTTAGGTTATTTATCTTTTTATTATTGAGTTGTATATTCTGGATACAATTCCCTTATCAGATGAATGATTTGCAAATTTTTTTGCATTCTGTACATTTTCTTGATGGTAAATAATAATGATAATACTAATTATTATTAAGGTAAAATACATATATAACAAAATTTACCTTTTTGACCATTTTAAGTGTACAGTTCAGTGGCATTATTGTATTTAAATATGTTCACAATGTTGTCCAACCATCACTTTCATCCATATCCATCATTTCCATTGTCCCAAACAGAAACTCTTGCCCATTAAACTCCCTTTTTTCTCCTTTCCCAGCCCCTGATTACTGCTAATTCTACTTGTTAGCTCTATGTTTACCTATTCTGGGTGACTTGTGTAAGTGGAATAAAATAATGTGCATCCTGATGGTATCTTTAATAACACAAAAGTTTAATTAAAAAAAATATTTTATTTATTTATTTTTAGAGAGAGGGAAAGAGAGGGAGAAGGAGAGAAGCATCAATGTGTGGTTGTTTCTTACACACCCCCTACTGGGGACCTGGCCTGCAACTCAGGCATGTGCCCTGACTGCGAATCGAACCAGCAACCCTTTGGTTCGCAGTCCGGTAGTCAATCCCACTGAGCCACACCAGCCAGGGCACAAAAGTTTAATTTTGATGAAGCTCAATTTACCTTTTTAATTTTTTTAAATAATTTTTAATCTTACACTTTTAAGTTTATATTGTCACTTGTGCTTTTGGTGTCATATCTGAAAAGCTGTTGCCTAATTCAAGGCATGAAGATTCACTTTACCCATTTTGAGTACTCTCTTCCTTGACTTTCCCATCTTTATTTAAAACATCAATATAATTATCAAGGTGTTCGTGGGAAGGATTTTTTAGATGTCCTCTTTTTACATTTTTAGATCAGGGTAGTAGTTTTCAAACTTTAGAATCTCTTGGGATGCTTACCAAAACACAGGTTCCTCAGATGATTTTTGTACATTTGTAGTAAACTTCTAGTAGACTTGGCATGATGTGGTTGAAAAAGTCTGGAATTAAAATAGTCCAGCATGGTGATTACCTGGGTGTGAATCCTGGCTGTGTTACTTTCTGGTTGTATAATCTTGAGCATGTCACTTGTTCTCTCTGGGCATTCATTTTCTCCCTCTTCGGGTTGATGCAAGGGTTAAACAAGCTAATATCTGTGAAGCAGAACAGTTTGGCAATAGTAAGCACCGCACAAATGTTAGATATTGTTATACCCTTTAACTCAGTGCTGTTTTTAGGTACTTAATCTACAAACATTATCAGAGATATTCCCTAGAGGTATATGTATAGCAAGTTTATCACAGAGATTAATTCCAAGAAATCTGCTGTATACAGTATAATAGAGGGCCTATTGTTAAATAATGAAATTTATGAAATATTATTTGCCTTTTAGTCACATTTTAAAAATTAATGCTGTGGAAGAATAATGGCATAAGTGAAAAAATTCAAGTAAATATACAGCTATATATAAAGTATGTTTCTAAACTTTTAAAAAACTACTGGACAGGCAAGTATAGTGCCAGTCTTGTAATGAATATAAAGAAATATGTTAAACTGTTCAGAGTGGTTATCCTTGAATGCTGGGAGGAGTGATTTTAAATTCTTCTGTACTTTATTATACTCTCTTAACTTCAACAATAAGTACTTTATACTCAGAAAAACAAATTATTTTTAAATTTTATTTCCTGATTGCAGAAAGAGAGAAAAACATCAGTTTGTTGTTCCACCCATTTATGGGTTCATTAGTTGATTCTTGTATATGCCCTGACTGGGGATTGAACCCACAACCCCCACATGTCGGGATGATGCTCTAACCAACTGAGTTATCTGGCCATGGAAAAACAAATTATTTTTTGAAATAGACTAAATGGGCGGGGTGGGGGTGAAGGTTAATGTGAAATAGGAAAGTGTAATGTGAATAAGAAACATGAGTCCTAGTACTGGCACTGCTATTGAATAGTTTTGAACCTTGAATGAATTCTATCTCTTCTTCAGGAGACACATTTTCTTTGTCTGCAAAATGAAGAGTTGGACCAAAATTAAAAAGGCAATGTAGTTGCATGGTTAAGCACTGGGAGGTTGGAAGTGGGCAGTTAGGGACTACAGCTGAGAAGATGACCACATGGGTTCATATCCTGGTTCTTTGCTTGGTGACTTCTGACAAGTAATTTAACTTCTCTTTGTCTCTTGTTTTCTTGATTTTATAAAGTGGGAATAATAATAATACCTCACAGAGAAGTTGTGATAATTAAACAAGTTCATATATGTAAAGGACTTAATAATACAGAGTCTGGCACACAGTAGGGACTTAAGCAGTCATTTATTGCCAATAATATTTTTAGTCAAGTGAGTGATTCTTGAATTTGTCTGTCGTTTGAAATATCTAATTTTCTATTGATATTTTTGAGATTATGGAGGCATTGATTTGTGAAATAGAACATTTGGAGTCCCTAACTCCGTATGCCAGCTTTTCTTATTTCTCTTGTGTTCTTATACCAGCAGCTTCTTTGGGACCCTAAGTTATGTCATCGATGAGGGTATTTCATAGACCTTTTCAGCAGTGAAAATCTCATACTTGATTTTCCTGATTCTTTTTGTTCTGAAGCTAGTAAGGGCAGCTTAATCTATCTGGTATGTAATTAAGTTGCATAGTATGTTAGGTTGTACCTATTTTTCTTCAACTGATGTTTCAGTTTTAAATTTAGGAAATGGCATAAAGCCCAAGGGAATGTTGTATGTCAGTTGATGAGCCCATCATAGGAAAAGTGAACATTATAAGGGAAACTCAATTAGAAGTTGGTAGAGCAAGACCAAATGCTTTAAGAGATAAATCTATGTGAAAGTCACTTTCAGAGCCAGTAACCATGTTGAAATTCATTTTAGAACCCCATGGAGCAAACACTAGAAATAGATGACTTTCATAATATGTCATTTTCCTTCACTGACTATATGAGATAATTATATCTTCATTGAATAAGGGACTCAGCTATTCCATTGTTTTGGAAATTTTTGTTTGTGAGTAAGTGACTTTGTGGTATCTCAATTTATTATAGCAGTCATAATGAAGATGATGATATTTTTTTCCCTCCAAGGGGTAAGAATGAAAGTTGTATTTTCAAACATTAATTCTTAGATTTTCAGAAGCTCTTCTCTTTTTCTGTATAGTGTAGCTGTGGTAGACACTCACTACAGGGGTCATCCTTTCTGTGTTAGAGAGTAAATTCATATAGTAACATTGTCAAGAAATAAAGTGGAGGAGTTTGATGGCCACAGTTGAAGGATAAAATATGTTACTTATAACTGATATTGGAGGATATTTTCCTATAATCATAATAACTTTTGTTTATAAAACATTGCTAGTTAACGCCCATAATAGGAGAAAGGTGATTTATTTGTCTTCTGGCTTGTTGGGCAAAATCACCCTGGGAAAGCTTTGTGACTCCCTGATAAGAGGGGAGAGCTCTGCTTGCCTTAGAGATTAGATTTTATTTTAGGATGAGTTGTTTGTGTAAGTATATATATGAGAGAGTTCCTATCCTACATGTCCTATATGTCAAATAACTTATTCCATTTTCCCAGAGATTTAAGTTGGTATCTCCCAATACCCCAAGTGTATTTTTTTTTGTATCTTCTGCTACGAGGGTCATGTTAATTATATAGTGTTTGTAGTTCTCCCTTAGTGTTTTTCTTTCTGAATGTAAGAATTTATGAGCTTTTCCATTTAAACATTTTGAATAGTCTTTTTTTGTGTGTTTTTTGGTTTGTTTTAGTTTAAAAATTCCACTTAAAGTTGAGACCACAAAGTTTCTTAAAGGTGACCATGAAGTCACGTTGAAGACATAGTAATAGATTTAGTCTTCCATTAAATGATCTGCTTAAACTTGATTCACTGATTTACACCATAAACTTCAAAAGGTGGATTGCTTCCACAGATGAGATGGCTTAATTTTTCCAGAGATGGTTTGGAATCAACTTTGTAGCAAACTGGACCTTATTCTTAATTTCTTTTCACACGTCAACATCAGTTTCCTATAATTCGTCAGCACTGACAATTTTGTGTACTATTCTATGAGAAACATAATAAGGTTACTCTTACTTGAATTTCTTCTTGTGAATGATAACTGACTCTAGGATCACTCATGCTGTGTTCTTGGTAATGGTAAGTCTGTACCTCCATCAGCATGGTCTCCTTACAGGTCTATAATAGGCAGCTAAAATCTTTGTTGCCTCCTGAACACATAGCATCCATTCTATCTGCTCTTGGCCCAGGAATAAAATTGCCTCTCCTGTAGTAATCAGTACTGACTACTGATCTCTCTCAAGAGGCTCCCATTCTACTGTGATTATTTTCACAGATGAAAATAAGCAGTGATTTCCACAAAGCTGCTATATTGTAAGCTTGAAATATAAAGTCAAGCAGACCTCATTGTTTTCATTATACCTATAGACCAGACTAGTACTAGCCCCCTGGGGGACTTGGGCTCTGACAATGCCACTACTCCACTGGAAGTTGTAGGTGTACCTGTGCATTGATCTGATTTCCTTCAGTGCAACATTTTCTTTCTCCTGTAAAATTTAGAAATTTCTGGAAGAGGTCTACAAGTAAATCTAAAGCCATGAGCCTAACAGGCTGTGATGAGATGATCCATGGTATTTATACCAATCACAAGCCTCTCCACAAGCTCTTGGACATTACACAGTGACAGAAATCATGAATAATTTTCTGTTTAACTCTACTGGTGGAACAGTCTATATCATCCTGTATTGAGTCCCTCTTCCCTTTTCAGCAGTGTTGTGATAGGAGGACTGTCTTCCAACCCATTAAGGCCATATTTCTTAATTTCAAATGTAGCATCATTTGCAAAGTTACAGGATATAATACCAGCACTCTCTTAGTCATGACATACAGGAAATGGAATCTTTCTCTTAAAGCATCTTCCTCCTGAGTGTAGGCTGTGGTGGCAGTGGCTATGACATCATGCTCTGATCTGGGCTGTAGGTCCACAAACATTTTTTAAAGCTCTATAATACTCATGGATGGGCTGTGCTTTTTTAAACTATTCTTCTTATGGTTTCCATTTAAAAAAAAAAAACTATTAGAAAAGGTAAGAAGTTTTGCTTTGCTGAATATCTTTATACCTACATTTTTATTCATGTTCTTTACTGCTTCTTTAAGCTGGATTCTCAGAAATGAGTCAAAGGGTACATGTTTAAAGCTCTCTTGGTAAACCTTGCCAAACTGCTTTCCAGACAGGTTGTGCCAATTTATACTTCCATGACCAGCTTGTGAAAATGTTTCTCTTATGTCTCTCTTGGAAGTACTGAATATTTACTATTGAAAATACTTTCTGCTACTTTTACCCTTAACAAGTTGAATCCCTTAAATTTTTATATTTCAAGATTACTTAATATGTGTGTATATATTCATATATTCTTTTTCTCCTTCCTATGTTCATTGGCTTTTCAAAAACAGCTTTATTGAGATATAATTAACATTCCATAAAATTTCTCTATTATAAATGTAAGTTGAGTTTACTTGAAGTTAATGATTTTTAGTAAATCTATGGTTTTGCAATACAGCTGTAAAAACAGTCCCATCAATCTAAAAAGTTCCCATGTACATCATTTGCATTCAGTCCTTGATCCTATGCCTAGCCTTAGGCAACCACTGATCTGCTTTCTGTCACTGTAGATTTACATATTCTAGAAATATCAAACAAAATCATACTATATAGTCATCTGTGACTGGTTTCTTTCACTTAGCATTATGTTTTTGGGGTTCATCTATGTTGTAGTATGTATCAATAGTTCATTTTTATTGCTAATATATTCAGTGGTTGATGGATATTTAGATTGCTTCCAACTTTTGGTTATTATGAACAATGCTGGTAGCAACATTTATATGCAGTTCTTGCGTCTTTCTCATGGGTAGACACCTAGGAGTAGAATTGCTAGGAACCCATTAAATGTCATATCACTACTTAGCCACAAAAAATATTTCTTTTAAAAAATGGACAATAGCAATATATTTGATAAGGAACACAATGAAATGTTATAAAAGATTTAAAGAGGAATGATTAGGGCAGGTAAGTGACAAGTTTCTAAGGCATGCAGTGTGACTAGTGTAATAATAGAAACCACTTCAGGATTTATTGGTAGATGAGTAACTACTACAGGCTAAAGCCAAGCGAAGACAAATAAAATCAATGAGCATCTAAATAAACATTGAAAACTTTTGTTCTAAGAAAAATGAGGAAAATGGAAATGAGGCATCAATTGCATTCATTATGACAGAAAAATGAATATATATAACATATAAAATGCCCTTTCCAAAGTAAAAGGCCATCAAGATTATTGTAGATAAACAAAGAGCCAAGGAAACATCAGTTTGTTCAAGATGACTATGTGTAGTAAATAAACATTCATCCCTGCTAGTAACCATAGAAATAAATATTTTACAAGTTGTTATATTAACAAAATCTAATGCTAGATGGTTGTGATAGTGATGTTAGCTTTGTATGTTAGTCTAGTCCATGTGCACAGCAATGTGGCAAACCTGTCCAGTTCCTTGGAGTAAGTCAGATTCTGAGGTAGCTTTCATTTTAGCTTCCTTGAATGTAATTAAAATGTTTTAATAGAGAGGGAACACACCAAAAGATAAGGAAATAGCTGCACAGTTTTCCCATGCGTTGAAGTCAAGTGTGGTAGTGCTTTCTTCTCCACTCTGTCTGACTCACCCAAACTCTGGAGGCACTAACCCACACAAGTTTTTTACTTTGTGGCCTAGAGAACTGTTTGCTCTGCTGTGAATCCTGCTTTTCCAGCTTTGGCTAATGACACACACCTTGGGAATTCCACCCACCCCACTCCAAGAAAATGCTGTTACCTTTCCCATTTTGAGTAAATAATCATGTCATTTCTTTTCTATGTTTCACAGATTTTGATTTAGGTACTCATCTGAAAATATGTTTCCTGTTGATCTTTTTTAAAGTTCTTTGTAGAGTTCTCCTATATGGGTGGGACCAAATACTTAGGAGTCACTCCCAGTTAGTAGAGTACACTACAGCCATCCAAAAGTGAGTGATTTTTTTTTAAGATGGTCTGCCAAAAAGTGTTAAGTAGATAAAGTATAGTTAAAATCAAGAAATGGAAATTGACCCTTGCTCTATTTATTTTTCCCTTTTTCTTTCAAGTTACCATTTTTCTTCCAACATCAAAAATTCTTTCAATTTCTGATAAATTTTTATTGTATGTTTAATACTTTCCCCTAATTACTAGCATTATAGGCATCTACATCATCCATACTTAAATACTTTTCCTTGTAATATAAGGCGGTAAGATTTTTATATTATTAGGTTTTGTGAAGTCATAGGTGCAGTAATGTGTAACAATCAAGAAGTCAGGAAAGATAAAAAGTAAAGATTTTCCTATTATGATTGACAATAATTTTTGGCTTATTAAGAAATATATTACCAATTTTCTTTGTATAGAGCAACCATAAGCATTCCTGTACTAAAACTATACATAATATTCTATAGGTGTTACCCAACCTGACCAGTAGGAGTCCGACCACTCACCACCGACAGGCAAAAACTCTGGAGGCAGAGTTCAGTGGAAAGGAAAGGAGTCTTTTATTTAATTTTTAAACTATTAGGGTAACAGTGGTAAAGGGGTAAAAGGCTAGAGTGTGACATCGAAAATAGCTATTTAAATATTTGTATTACAACTACTACATAGATTCAGGAGCTGAAAATAACACAAGAATGAGAATCTGTAACAAAAATCTATTTACAGTCTATTATCACCAAGGTCATTGGATCAAATATCCCTCTTCTCTAAAACTTATGCCTCAGGTTGTTGAATGAAGCTTTCCATAAGCAAAAGAAGGCTATACATAAACTTTGTATAAACTTAGTTTTTCTCCTTCTATTAAACCCCCAAAACTAATATTTTAGTCTAACAGGCCTGAGCTCTGCTGACAGGCCCATGCAGGGAAGGGGTGCAGGGCCTGCCACTGACACACTGACAGGCTAGAAACTCCTCCGCACCTTTCTTTCTGTCCCCAGTGCCCAGGGCCCAGGACCTCCAGTCCCCAGCATCTGGGGAGTAGGGGAGATTAAAAAGAAGGTGGTGTGTTTCCACACATTCCTTTTTAATCATTCTCCCAGGATCCCTTGTGTGGGCTGGGTGACAGATGCATAGGCAGCTCAACCCCTCCCCCATTTCTGGGGGACAGTCTCCCATTACATAGGTAAAGTACAATTGTGTTTAATCTTTTTAGACTTTTCCACTCAGATTGGTTTCACTACTTAACTTCAGGAAGAAATGGTCCTGATGTTTAAAAAATTAATACAACAGAATTGGAAAATCCAGACCGTTATGTAATTTGACTCTTCTTGCTCTCCTCTGATCGCTGCCATCTTATTCAGGTGACTACAGGTTTTGTTTTGTTTTTTTTTATACTGACTTATAGAGGAATTAACATTTGGCTGTTTCCTTGCCTTTTTGATATTTCTTTTCTTGTTTTTTGGGTTTTTTTTTTTGTATATTCTGATTGTTTTAGCTGAAATTCCTTCAAGCATTTTCTCCAGTAATTTCTCCTTAAATGTTAGCGTTCCTAAATTTTAGTCACTGTTTTTCCTCTGAATGTTATTTTTGGATCATCTCATATACTACAATAATTTTAATAACCACACATGCTGATGCCTTTCAGATGTCTCAAGCCCTAAGGTCTGAGTTTTCTACCTCACTGCTTGCTTACATTTACTCACTTGGAGGTCCTATAGAGACTCTAAAAGCAATATACCCCAAACTGAAATTAATCATTCACTACCCCTTATTCATATTTCCAAATAAAGGTAATGGTATTATCATCTATCCAGTAGCCCACTCTGAACACTGTTGACTTCAACACTGAGAACATAATTTCTGTCACTAAGCCCCTTTCACTACTTTTAATGCTGTCCTAATTTAGAAGTATTATTTCTTTATTTCAGAAGCCTCATAACTGGTCTCCCTTCCTTCTAGTACTCCTCAAGCCATTCCATCTCTCAGTGAAATGTCATTTTAATATTAGTACTTCCCTTCCTAAAAACCCTGTAGTGACAAGTCCCCTTTTATCTATATAACAGTTGTACTGCTTGATTTATCTTAAAAGGCATGGCTACTGTTTACTTCTACAGCTTCACCCTCACCTCCTATAATTCTTAATTTTGTACTTTACATTCCCCACTTCCTTCTTACCTCTGTTTGTTCATGCTGTCTCAATCTCCTCCCCACTCATCCTTACTCACTCTCACCCTTCATGACTCAGTGTGGAACACCTCCTTTCAGGAAGCCTTTTCTAATTCCACAGGATTGGGCCAACTGCCCCTCCTCATTACTGGATCATTCTTGTTAGAGTATGAAGCAATATGATTTTTCTCTTACTAAAAATAAATTATCATGAGAAAATGGAGACAACTATATTCAAATATTAATTAAAATATTTTAATTAAGTAATTAAATAATAATAAACAATAAATTATCACCCTTGCTGGTATGGGTAAGTTGGTTGGAGCATCAGCCCATAACCAAAAGCTTGCGGGTTCATTTCCATTTAAGGCACAATCCTCGGTTGTGGGTCCAGCCCCCAGTCCCGGCACATACAATTCCTGGTCCAGATTTTTAGGGAAGCAGCTGATCAGTGTTCTCTTTTGCATGGATGTTTCTCTCCCTTCCCCTTTCTCTCTCTGTAAAAGCAATGAAAAAGAATATGTTCTTTGGTGAGAATTTAAAAAAAAATGTTTTTTATGACCTTACCCTCCCTTCTAGTGACTGCTCATTTCTTTCTTTTCTATTTGGATAGAAACTTTTTATTGAGGTATATTTGATCTATAACATTAGTTTCAGGCATATAATATATTGATTTGATATTTACATAGATTACAAAATGATCACCTCAATAAGTCAAATTGATATACATCACTATACATAATTATAGACTTATTTTTCTTGTTTTTTAAAAAAATATATTTTATTGACTATCCTATTGCACTTGTTCCATTTTCCCCCCTTATTACCCTTTGCCCTATAATCCCCCTCCCACCTGCATCCCCCCAGCCCCTTACTTCATGTCTGTGGGTCATATAACTTTTTGTCTTTTCCATTTCTCGTACTGTTCTTAACCTTCCCTTGTCTATTTTGTACCTACCATTTATGCTTCTTATTTCCTGTACCTTTCCCCCCATTCTTCCCCCCTGCCCTCTCACCGCTGATAACCCTCCATGTAACCTCCATTTCTGTGATTCTGTTCCTGTTCTAGTTGTTTGCTTAGTTTCTTTTTGGTTTTGGTTTTGTTTTGTTTTAGGAAAAGTTGTTGATAGTTCTCTTTTACTGTCATTTCACTGTTCATAGTTTTGATCTCCTCCTTCTTATTAGGTAAGTCCCTTTAACATTTCATATAATAAGAGCTTGGTGATGATTAACTCTTAATTTGAGCTTATCTGGGAAGCACTTTATCTGTTCTTCCATTCTAAATGATAGCTTTGCTGGATAGAGTAATCTTGGATGCAGGACCTTGCCTTTCATGACCTGGAATACTTCTTTCCAGCCCCTTCTTGCCTGCAAGGTTTCTTTTGAGAAATCAGCTGATAGTCTTATGGGAACTCCTTTGTAGGCAACTCTCTCCTTTTCTCTGGCTGCTTTTCAGATTCTCTCCTATCTTTCATCTTGGGTAATGTAATTATGATGTGCCTTGATGTGTGCTTCCTTAGGTCCAACTTCTTTGGGACTCTCTGAGCTTCCTGGACTTCCTGGAAGTCTACTTCCTTTGCCACATTGGGGAATTTTTTCTTCATTATTTTTTTATGTAAGTTTTCAATTTCTTGCTCTTCTTCTCCTCTAGCACCCCTGTGATTCGGATGTTGGAACATTTAAAGATGTCCTGGAGGTTCCTAAGCCTCCTCATTTTTTAAAATTCTTGTTTCTTCATCCTGTTCTGGTTGAATACTTATTTCTTCCTTCTGCTCCATATCATTGATTTGAGTCCCAGTTTCCTTCCCTTCACTCTTGGTTCCCTATATATTTTAATTTATATCACTTTTCATAGTCCTCACTTCTTCCTCTATTTTACAACCATATTCAACCATTTCTGTGAGCATCCTGATTGCCAGTGTTTTGAACTGTGCATCTGATAGGTTGGTTATCTCTTCAGTGCTTAGAATTTTTCTGGAGGTTCTGGTTGTTTTTTTCTTGTTGTTGTTTTTAAATTTGTTGTCCTTTTGGTTGTGTAGGAGGCAAAGTGTGTCTACCTATGCCTCCATCTTGGCCAAAAGTTGCAATCCCCTTTTCAAAAAAAGGATGATATATTCTAATACACCATTATAAAATGAAAATATTAAAGAATGTATACAAATTATTCACAGTGCTTATCTACAAAAATCTTAAAAAGGTAAACTTAAAAAGCTATTAAACTTTATTTAATAAGTCTGTCAAATTTTCTATTCCATATTACGGTCATTTAGTAGAAGAGAGTGGAAGGAAAAAGAAAAGGAAAAACAAAACAAACAAACAACAACAACAGTAAAAAAGCAGGTAAAGGGAAGCAAAGAAATCAGCATGCACAGCCAAAACAAGAAAATATGACCCAAATGAAAGAACAGATCTAAGGTCCAAAAGCAGAACTAAATGATGAAGAGAGAGTCAACCTATCAGATGTACAGTTCAAAACACTGGTAGTCAGGATGCTCACAGAAATGGTTGAGTATGGTCACAAAACACAGGAAGAAGGGAAGGCTATGCAAAGTAAAATGAAGAGAAATGTACAGAAACCAAGAGTGAAGGAAAGGAAACTGGGACTCAAATCAATGATATGGAGCAGAAGGAAGAAATAAATATTCAACCAGAACAGAATGAAGAAACAAGAATTCTAAAAGACGAGGAGAGGCATAGGAACCTCCAGGACATCTTTAAATGTTCCAACATTTGAATCATAGGCATGCCAGAAGGAGAAGAGGAAGAGCAAGAAATTGAAAACTTACGTGAAAAAATAATGAAGAAAAAATTCCCCAATGTGGCAAAGGAAGTAGACTTCCAGGAAGTCCAGGAAGCTCAGAGAGTCCCAAAGAAGTTGGACCTAAGGAAGCACACATCAAGGCACATCATAATTACATTACCCAAGATAAAAGATAAGGAGAGAATCTGAAAAGCAGCCAGAGAAAAGGAGAGAGTTGCCTACAAAGGAGTTCCCATAAGACTATCAGCTGATTTCTCAAAAGAAACCTTGCAGGCAAGAAGGGGCTGGAAAGAAGTATTCCAGGTCATGAAAGGCAAGGTCCTGCATCCAAGATTACTCTATCCAGCAAAGCCATCATTTAGAATGGAAGGACAGTAAACGTGCTTCTCAGATAAGGTCAAGTTCAAGGAGTTCATCATCACCAAGCCCTTATTATATGAAATGTTAAAGGGACTTATCTAAGAAAAAGAAGATAAAAAATATGAACAGTAAAAAGACAGCAAACTCACAGTTATTAACAACCACACCTAAAACAAAAGCAAACTAAGCAAGCAGCTAGAACAGGAACAGAACCACAGAAATAGAGATTACATGGAGGGTTAGCAACAGGGGAGTGGGAGGGATGAGAGAGGGGGGAAAGGTACAGAGAATAAGTAGCATAGACAGTAGGTAGAAAATAGACAGGGGGAAGGCAAGAATTGTATGGGAAATGTAGAAGCTAAAGAACTTGTAACACATGGACATGAACTAAAGTGGGGGAATGTGGTTGGGAGGGGGTTTGCATGGTGGAGGGGAATGAAGGGGGGAATGGGACAACTGTAATAACACAATCAATAAAATATATTTAAAAAAGGAAATGGAGGTTACATGGAGGGGTATCAGCAGTGAGGGGGCGGGGGGAGGATGGGGGAAAAGGTACAGGAAATAAGAAGCATAAATGGTAGGTACAAAATAGATAGGGAAAGGTTAAGAATAGTATAGGAAATAGAGAAGCCAAAGAACTTATATGTACGACGCATGGACATGAGCTAAGTGGATGAGGATTGCCAGAGGCTGGAGGATGTGGGGCAAAGGGATATAAAGGGGAGGAAAATTAATGGGACAACTGTAATAGTATAATCAATAAAATATACTTAAAAAAATAAGGAGGGGATTGCTGTATATTTTGATATAGTTTAATTTCAGTGCTGATAACTCTTCATTATTTTTTGATGATTGTGATACTGTGATTATTATGTGTAATATTGCATTCATTTGATGAACATAATTCAGTTTGGGTGGGCATTTGTTATTTACAGTTTTTAACTTCTATTAACTTTGCTTCCGTGAACATGCTTATGCATTTGCCATTGTACGTGTGTGTGACTATTTCAGTATTTCTGTGGGTTAAATTCTTTATGTGAAATTACTCATTCAAGAATATAAGCATTTAAAATTTTAATATGTATTGCTGAGTCATTTTCCAAAAAAGACTGTAGTAGTTTTACACTCTCATGCCTAGAGTCTGTGCTGTTTCTCTGTATTCTTGATAGAGCCAAACTAGTCTTAATCTAAACTGATAGTGATCACTTTGTTAATTGCCCATCTTCCCTGAGCTTTTAGATTTCTTGAGAATTTTGCAGTTAGATGCTTATTTGCTCCTACCCATATGTCTCTGTTTCTCTGTTTTTTGTTTTGTTTTGTTTTTTTAACTAAAGTTCAAATTGTATAGGAGGGTATAGTGGAAAATTTTTGCCCCCATCCTAGTAGTCTATAGGGTATCCAAAGTAAGCATTTTAAGTTTTGAGCTGAGTGAATTATGGCCTTCTGATTGCATTATTCCATGAATTGACTGGGTGTATAGCCCTGTCACTTAGGGCGAAGAGTACCTTAGCATTCTAGGTTAGAAATGGAATTATGAGATCTGCTAAGTATCATTTGGCTTAATTTATTCATTAATTGGTTCACATTGTTCATTGAGCTATAGATTGCTCATCTATGTAATATATTCTAAATGTATTTACATATAGTACCTGAAAATAGTAATTTCCTTTTATTTAAATTTTATTAGGGAACTCACTAATCATATTGTGCTATGTGTTTCATATTTTTCATGAAAGGTTTTCAGTCTGTAGTATGAGACAAAGGCTTAGCTAATCGCTGGCTATGCACAGGTTGTGGTTACTTGTGGTAATACTCATGCGTAACAGGGCAACAGCATACTGTTTTTAATACCTGTATGAGAGTTCAGCTGTTACTGATCTATTTATATCTCTGTTAGCTGTTTACTCTTTAAGTAATTAATTGGCAAAGAACTTAATTTTGAAGAACTTTAATTGATAAAGGAAAATCTTTTTATTTTATTTTATTGATTATGCTATTATAGTTGTCCCATTTCCCCCCTTCATTCCTCTCCACCTTGCACCCCGCTCCCATCCACATTCCCCCGATTTAGTTCATGTCCATGTGTCATAAGTTCTTTAGCTTCTACATTTCCTACACTATTCTTGCCCTCCCCCTGTCTATTTTCTACCTACTGTCTATGCTACTTATTCTCTGTACCTTTTCCCCCCTCTCCTCCCCCCACTCCCCTGTTGCTAACCCTCCATATGATCTCCATTTTTGTAGTTCTGTTCCTGTTCTAGCTGCTTGCTTAGTTTGCTTTTGTTTTAGGTGTGGTTGTTAATAACTGTGAGTTTGCTGTCTTTTTATTGTTCATATTTTTTATCTTCTTTTTCTTAGACAAGTTCCTTTAACACTTCATATAATAAGGGCTTGGTGATGATGAACTCCTTGAACTTGACCTTATCTGAGAAGCACTTTATCTTCCCTTCCATTCTAAATGAAAGCTTGGCTGGATAGAGCAATCTTGGATGGAGGTCCTTGCCTTTCAAGACTTCAAATACTTCTTTCCAGCCCCTTCTTGCCTGCAAGGCCTCTTTTGAGAAATCAGCTGACAGTCTGATGGGTACTCCTTTGTAGGTAACTGTCTCCTTTTCTCTTGCTGCTTCTAGGATTCTCTCCTTCATTTTAATCTTGGCTGATGTAATTATGATGTGCCTTGGTGTGTTCTTCCTTGAGTCCAACTTCTTTGGGACTGTCTGAGCTTCCTGGACTTGCTGGAAGTCTATTTCCTTTGCCAGATTGGAGAAGTTCTCTTTTCTTATTTGTTCAAATAAGTTTTCCACTTATTGCTTTTCTTCTTCTCCTTCTGGCACCCCTATAACCGGATTTTGCAACATTTAAAGATGTCCTGGAGGTTCCTCAGCCTCTCTTCATTTTTTTGAATTCTTGTTTCTTCCTTGTTTTCTGTTTGGTTGTTTGTTTCTTCCTTCTGGTCCACTCAATTGATTTGAGTCCCAGTTTTCTTACCATCACTGTTGGTTCCCTGTTCATTTTCCTTCATTTCACTTAATGTAGCCTTCATTTGTTCATCTAATTTGCAACCAAAATCAACCAATTTTGTGAGCATCCTGATAACCAATGCTTTGAACTATGCATCTGATAGGTTGGCTGACTCCTTGTTGCTTAGATGTATTGGCTCTGGGGTTTTTCTCTGTCCTTCTGCTTGAGCCATATTTTTTTTTTTGCGGGGGGGGGGTGGTCTGGTCACGCCTGTTATGTAGTGAGAGCCTTAGGTGTTCCCTAGGGCGGGGCAACCCATTTTATGGGCTTTCGATGCTGTATGTGGGGGCAGGATTAGAGAGGGAACAATGGTGCTTGCTCTGCTCTCTCTCTGATTTCAGCCCCTTCCTCCACTTCCCACAAGGATATTGGGCCCTTCTGGTGCTGTTCCTGGGTATTGGGCTTGTGCATGTTCTAGGACCCTGTAGGTCTCTCCAGTGTACTCTCTTGTGAGGCTGGGAGTCTCTCCCAGCACCTCAACCCCCAGAAGTGTTTTCAGTAGGTGCTTTTAGGCTTTATTTCCCAGTTCTGGAGTCCTGGGTTACCTGGTCTGTCTCCCTGTTTTCGCCTGGTTTATCTGCGCACGAATGTGTGTCCACGGTCAGTCAGCCGCGCTGGTAACAGCCAACCACAACTTTTTCCTGTCACGACCCCTCTCTGTGGGCCACCGACTCTGCCCCTCTTACCGGTCGGGATGAATGGTTGTTGGACTTCCTGCAGTTCAGTTTTCTGTCAGATCCGATTCTTTTTTTGTTTCTAAATCTTCGTTGTCCTTAATTTTGGTTGTGCAAGGAGGCACAGGGTGTCTACCTACACCTCCATCTTGACTGGAAGTCTTCAAGAAAGGAAAATCTTACCTCAATTTTCTGACTGAAGAAAGCCAGTGGCTATATGGTTATGCATATTCTGTGAGTTTAATAATGATAGCTGCCATTTGTTTAGCAGTTACTATGTGTGTGTGTGTGTGTCTGTGTGTGTGTGTGTGTGTGTGTACATACTGTGTTAAATATTTAACATGCTTAACATAATCTAACCTTTATCACAGTCTGAGGTAAGTACTGATGTTATCCTCAATTTATACATAGGGATTTATAAATGCCTTTTTATAAGTAAACGGATGCTCAGATAGGTTAAGAAATATGCTCAAGGTCACACAGTAACTTAGAATGTGATAGAGCTGGAATTTGAACCATATAGCATATTGTTATTTGGATGCAATATAGTTTGGCCTATGTTGTAGTAAATAAAAGCGTTATAGATTCCATTCTAGAGTACTAATTATTTAATTTATTTATTCGTTAGAAAATCATTTGTGACTTGTGCATTTGAAATTTTCTGACAGGGAATTAATGTTATAGATTAGAAAAGATGGAATTATAGTGCTGTTCAAATTGTGGTTTGGATGTAGAGGTTTGGGAGTTAGCTGCCTAACTTGAAATAAACCCTTGAGTCTCTGTTTTAGGTGTTTATTTGGTAAGAAATGTTATCGAGATGGAAATCTTATTTGTTAAGATGTTTAAACTGGGCTTCAGAAAGAAAAGAAGACTTTAAACAAGTAAAGAGTGTGGGTGGGTGCAACAGCTTTTCAGGTCCAAAATCAGCATAATGAAACATGCAGAGACTTGGAGCTTGTGTAGGGAATTGCTAGTAGTCAAGCAAGGTTAGAATGGATAGTACTTTTAGGAAGAATAGAAGATCGGGTTAGATAGGATGATTGAGGTCATTTTGCAAGATTTTGAAAGTTATCACAGATCTCAAATTTGAGAATTTTGAAGGTCGCAGTTAACAGCCCTTTTATAAAGGGAAATAAAGCAATCAAGTTTGTATTTTAGAAAATAACTCTGGCATCAGTGTGAAGGGTGGAGAGTGTGGAACCATAGCCATCATCTTGGCAATGGTTACGGGCCTGGGTTAGAGGTACAGACATAGGAAGGAAAAGGTAGTGGGGAATTAAGAGATTGTTCTGAATCAGAATTCATAGGAGTTGGTGATATATTAGATGTCTTAGAGCAGGGGTGTCAAAATCACTTTCACCAGGGCCATATCAGCCTCGCAGTTGCCTTCAAAGGGCTGAATGTAATTTCAGCTCCTTAACAGTTAAGGAGTAGTTACATTTATACAGTCCTAAAATTATTTTGGCCCTTTGAAGGCAACCGCAAGGCTGATGTGGCCCCCGGTGAAAATGAGTTTGACACCCCTGCCTTAGAGGGTTATAGGTATTATTTGTTATTACTGATAGTGTTTGTTATTACTACTATTTCACATTTGCTCTGAGTGACTTCTGATGGTCACATATTCATTATATTATTAGATTGTGTCTGATGGCTGAATTCCTGACTGGAGGTGCTCAGGAAATGGTGGGTAAAGGATGGAATGGGTCTGGGTTGTAAATGTTACATTCATGAAATATTTATTTAAAACACTTACTTAGTGCCTATGAAGCAGGCATTTTGTTAAGGTCTAGGGATATTGTTGATCCTGATCTTCAAGGAATTTGCCAGTCATGAGGACTTCAAAAGGCCTTGTTTGCTGTTCTTACTTTCTGTGTAAACTTTGGGCTTATGATTTAATTCCTAACCCTGTCTGTTCATATAGGATACTGCTTATAGCATAGTATTCTGAAGTTTAGGTGAGGGTAGTGTACATAAAGTGCCTGGTATAAGCAAATGCTTGTTCCCATTAATCTGTTATAGACACAGAAATTAGGAAACCCAAATTTATTAGAATTGTGGATCAAGTAGGTGGAAGGTGACAGTGAATGCATTTTTAAAAGAAATTTTAAAAGTTTACCTTTTCCGATGATTTGGTATTGTAAGTCCTGATGACTGTTTTTATTATTTTCTCCATTGTTACTATGGATAGGCCACTTGGCTTGTGTGTCAGGCTTGATTTACTGATTTATTAAATGAACAAAATCATTCCTATTTCGCATGGTGGTTGGGAAATACATTAGAGGTAGTGGAAAATAAATTGCCAGACAAACATAAGTAAGAAAGCAGAATGGTTGGAAGCAAAAGGATTAAAATGTACATTTCTCTCTAGTACTAGCTTTGGGAGGCCCAACTTAAGCTCTTTTAGTCCTAATTTCTTTATCTGTAGTACAGGGATAATAAAGCATCTACCTCATAGGAGTGCTGTAAAGATTAATTGAAAGGGTGCATGGAAAGTAGCTTATCCAAGCATATAGTAAGCACTCAGGAAACTTGTGATTATTGTAAATTATATGGTATCTTTTTGACACTGTTGAAAAATGAACTCGTTTTTATTTGGCTTTGCTCTGTCATTAAAATTTCTATATAGCTGGATTCTGAATATAAATGATGTTTCTTTTCATGATAGTGAAAGAAATTAATGATCTTTTTAAAAGAAAACTTCACTTTGGCCCTAAAAATTTTCTTGGGAAAAATGTTTAAAGCCTTGTGTTTAAGCCATAAATAGAGGTAGAATTCAAAATGTGATACATTTTTTTTCCTCGCCTATCTGAGCTAGTTTCCATGCCGATAAATGAGGGTGGACATGTTCTATTTAGTCAAGCATATAGGATCTTTATAATATGTAAATAAGATTGAAAGTATATGAAAATGGCTTTGTAGTTTCAAAACATTCTCTAACTCTGTAGAATTGTTTGTATAGCATTAGACAAGAAGAATTAAATTTTAGTTCAAAATAAAAAAAAGAATTAGTGACTCTGAATTGGGGGCATTATCTGCCCATCCTGAGAAGCAGTGGATGTCATGAGGGATAGTTCGGAGTAGGCAGTATTTGAACATCTGAATCGTGGTGGCAGAAAAATAGGAGCCTCTGCACTATTCTCAACTATGTAAGGGGTTTATTTTCTTTGGTCCCAATAGTTATTTCCCATCTAACAAATTATTCTTTCATAAATTGCATTGTTATTATTTCTATTTACTCACTTACAGTCCTGAGTTAGTGACTTTGTTTCCTTTTCTCTTTCAAAGTAAAATTATGATATCTAAAGAACTCACCTATGGATGTGTGAATTGTCAAAGCCTTGAGGAGATAACTCTCTTGAAGACTTAATTATCACTAGCAATGGAGAGTCATGAGTAAAGACCAGGGTATTTTAAACATTAAAATTATATGCCAACCTGCGTGGTTGTACCCAAAGAATGGGAAAGGGCACCATGATTATTTTTATTACTCTATTAAGCAAGCATTTAAAAAAAGCTATGAATGTTTGTGTTGGTGGGCAGATGTACCGTTTGTATCTTTAAACATTTCCATTGAATTTGTTTGCCAAATAAATTGTTTTATGTGTGGGCAATTTTTTTCCCTAAATAAGATCTAGATTCCTATGTTTTGCCAATTTTGCCAATATTTAACGGAAAATACTTTTAAAAGTTTCTCCCTCTCCCCTACCTCTTAGTGACTGTACAAACCAATATCAACTTGTCCTTAGATCAAGCCCATGTGTACATTATTAAACAATATATAAGCTTACATCGTTTAAACATTGTAACCTTACAATATCAACAATTAAAAAATACTGATTAAATAAATAAATAAATAAATAAATAAACATTGTAACCTTGTTCTGTATTTCCCACAAATGTGATCACAATGACTTCCTTTTGTGGCAAACAAGGCTGTTATTCTATGGATGAGTTTTGTTTGTTTGTTTGTTTTAGTATCAGAGATAAACAGTGGTGGTGCAATTATTTCGTTGTTTTGGTTGGTCTTAGGATGGTTTAAGCTACCATTTTGTGAGGAAAATAGTGACCTATAAAATATAGTTAGCATTGTGTATTTAAAATACCACAATATCCCCTCATTTTATTCTTAACATGCATGGCATTTTAATATATTAGAATTAGATTTTTTATATTCTTTGAGGTAATTAGAGACCTCTTGGGGTTAAAAAGATTGAGTTTGGAATCAATATTTGTTCTTTAATACCAGTTACCTAAGTAGGAAGCTCAAAGACAAAGTTGGATGCATCTTGCTAGGATTAACATACCACTAGAGAGGAACATAATTACCATTTGCTTGTCAACCCATCAGTTTTGGAATGAAGGAAATACGATAATCTCCTCCAAATTAGAATTTAGTGTAGGCTTTCAATAGTCTCACCTCTCAGAACTGTCATGTTCTGCTGCTGTGTTTATTTTCTATCTTCCTGAGCTTCAGAAATCTAATCTACTTTGTCCTAAATCCTCGTGAAGGACTGTCACAATTTGATGGCATATTTTGAAAGGACGTAATCACTCTGGCTATGGTTTGTGTGTTTTGTAATGTTCTCATTAAATTTTTAAAAATTTCACCCTGCCTGGTGTAGCTCAGTGGATTGAACATGGGCTGTGAACCAAAGGGTCACCGGTTTGATTGCGGGCCAGGTCCCCAGTGAGGGGCCACATGAGAGGCAACCACAAATTGATATTTCTCTCCCTCTCTTTCTCCCTCCTGTCTCTCTATTAAAATAAATAAATAAAATCATTTAAAAATTTTTTTTAATTTCACCTTTCTACCTTCTCTACTCTGTGCTTCATGGTCTTATCTCTGTTCCTATGTAGACAGATAGAAATCCTTTTTCTCTTTCTCTTGTGATCTGTCTCCACAAGAAAAAAGTTATGGTATAATGAATGTGTGTGGAATGTCACTTGGAGATGGAAAAAATCCTGGCAAATTTATAACATTTGCAAGACCTCTGGGTGTATGTTGTCAAGGTCCTTCTAGTTTACATGTGAAATTTTAGCTTGGCAAGAACATTTTATCACTTTCTTATGTGTTTTCCTGTAGCATATAAATAAAACTGTATATTTTCCCATTCACTGGCACAACTTAAAATTTCCAGCCTCTGAAACATGTGGTACTTGGCCAGTCAGGAAGCTAAGAAAGTTATATAAACAAATAAATTTGCATGTAATATGCATATAAAGATTTGTGTATTCTTAAGATAATTAAATTGTTGGCGGCAAAAATGTACAAATCATGGGTCTCCCTATTTCTAATGACTCCCACTGCACTTCATCCTACACACAGCTGCTCAATTGTCAGAGCTTTTAGAATAATCTTCCCTAAAGCAGTATGCTTATCAAATCTTTTAGTAGTGGCTTCTGTCTTAAGAAACTCTGTGATCTCCTTAGTGTAATACACAAAGCCCTCACTTATAGCTTCACTCTATCACTTCTTTGGTTTGTGTTTTGTTACCCTCTGGGACTGGGCCTTAACTATATGTACGCAAGTGGCAGTAATCTATTCCTTCTCCACCACCTCCTTCTCCATGCCTTTCATTTGGGTCACCACTGTTACACATACTACATCCTTACTAACTAATTGTGCCTAACTATATTTCTTACCATCCTCTCAAAATTGTGGTACTTAATTCATATTTAATTCTTAGTTTATTGTGAGGTAGAGTTCCTCTGCATTTGGTTTTTACAATTTTGTAGTCTTTCTAAGACAGGTGCCAAGTAAATTTTATAGACTGAATAATTTGCCTTAAAGGTGGAGTTAGAGTTGAAATTGGCTGTTTCTATTCTGGCTGCTTCAGGAAAACTTCATAAACAAATGGGATTTCATAAGTGTGGACTCAAAAGACCAGAGAATGTTTAGTCTAAGTAGGAGAGGAAGAAGGCAGTGTGGAGTTTTTGAAGGGATAACCTCCAATTAGCAACAGCTGTGAGACAAGGATAATTTACTTAATACACCTGAGCCTCCGTTTCTTAATCTATTAAATGGAGATGGTAATATCTACTTGATAGGATTGTCATGAGGATCAGAAGTACCTGTCCATAGCAGGCAGACAGTAAATGGTAACTATTATTATAGATTAGGTACTGGTTTGACCCAAGAAAAAAACTGTAGGCTGAAATATGGCTAATGGGAGTGATGTCATGGAAAATGGCAGAGAGGGAGCTTCAAAAAGTGCTTTTCTTTTTACCATTGCTATTAAGCTAGCATGAATTGTCTAAAGCAAGTAATTTGAAATTCTGGAGTCTAGTCAGACACTTGCAGCATCCAGCGGAATGCTTAAAGAAGATAAATGATGGTAAATTTTTGAGAATTTTGGTGTTTTGCATAGTGGCTACCATATTTCATTCTCTGGCTCTGTGGCAGGCAGCTGTGAGTGTGGTAGCCCATGGTTCTTGGTATGACTTGCTTGTCCTTTAGAAATTCGGATTTAGATAGACAGAATTCTCCCCCACCTCCACCCTTTTTTAAATTAGATTCCCCATTTAAGGAAATCTCTGTCAGGTACTGGCTGACCACAGAGATAACAGAACAGATTCTTCAGTAACAACAGTAACAGAACAGAGATATTCAGTAATAAGGAATATAAAGTCACTAAACAGATGACTGCAGTCTTCAAGAAATAAAAGCAGTCCCTGTGGAGATAAAAGAGCCTAATCTCTAGAGTTATCACATTAGAATATTCAAAATTTTTAGTTCTCAACAAAAATATTACAAAACATTCGAGGAGTCACGGAATTATGGACCATTCACAGAAAGAATTAAAAAGGAAATTGTTACAAATCATTCTTGAGGAGGTCCAGACACTGGACTTACTAGACAAAGACTTTAATCATTTTAAATATGCTGAGGATTCAATAGCAGGTTTGAGCAGGCAATGAAGTCAAAAAATCTGAAGAACCGAAATTACCCTGAGGACCAAAGAAAAAAGATGAAAAAAAAAAAAATGAACACTATCTAAGGGACCATCAAGTGTACCAATGAACATATTATTGAAATACCAGAAGAAGAAGAGTGAGAAAAAGGAGAGAAAGGAGGAGAAAAAAATATTTGAAGAAATATTGAATGAAAAATATTTTATAGTTTTAAATCTTATATTTAGCTCTTTGTTCCATTTTTAATTAATTTTTGTATTTAGAATGAGGTGAGGTCTAATTTCATTCTTTTGCATGTGTTATTCAGTTGTCCTAGCACCATTTGTTGAAGAGACTGTTCTTTTCCCATTGGCTGGACTTGGCACCTTTGTTGAAATTCAGTTGGCTATAGATGTACAGGTTTATTTACAGATGGACTGTTGTTCTATTTATATCTGTCTTTATAGTAGTACCACACTGTCTTGATTACTTTAGTTTTGTAGTAAATTTTGCATTCAGGAAGTGTGCATCCTCCAATCTTGTTCTTCTTTTTAAAGATAGTTTTGCCTATTCAGGATCCATTGCAATTCTGTACGAATTTGAGGATCAACTTTTCTGTTTCTGCAAAAAAAAAAAAAATCTGTTGGAATTTTGATAAGGATTGCATTGAGTCTGTAGATCACTTTGGTTGAAATTGACACGTTAACAATACTGTCTTTCAATCCATGAACGTGGGATGTTTTTCTATTTAAGTCTTTAATTTCTTTCAACAATATTTTGTAGTTTTCAGTATACAAGTCTTTTACCTCTTTGGTTAAATTTATTCCTAGGTATTTTGGTTATTTGCCATTGTAAATGGAATTGCTTTCTTAATTTCCTTTTTGGATTTTTCATTGTTGATGTATAAAAACATGACTGATGTTTGTAATTATCTTCTAAGCTGCAACATTGCTGAATTTGTTTATTAGTTCCAGTCTCTTTCTGTGAGATTTTTGATATATAGAGTCACTCATCTGTGAGTTGACATAGTGTACTTACTACTCTCCAATTTTATTTCTTTTTCAACTTTTGTTTCTAGTGGTGTATTACACAGAATCTTTAAATTTTTCAATTACAATTGATTTCAATATTAGCTTCAAGTGTACACATATTGGTTAAATATTTATATAACTTACAAAGTGATCCCCCTTGAGTCTGATACCCACCTGGCACCATACATAGTTATTAACAATATTATTGGTTATATTTCCTATGATGTACTTTACATCCTTGTAACTGTTTTGCAACTGCCAATTTGTGCTTCTTAATCCCTTCGCCTTTTTCAGGCAGCTCTCCAACCTCCCTCCCATCTTGCGATCATCAGTTTGTTCTGTGCATCTATGAGTTTGTTTCTGTTTTGGTTGTTTTTATTGTTTTTTAGATTCCACATATAAATGAAATCATGTGATATTTGTCTTTGCCCGACTTATTTAACCTACCATAATACCTTCTAGGTCCATCCATGTTTTCACAAATGGTAAGATCTCATTCTTTTCATGTCCAAGTAATATTCCATTGTATATACGTACCACATCTTTTTTTATTCTATCTTCTGTTGATGGACACTTAGGCTACTTCCATATCTTGGCTATTGTAAGTAATCATGCAGTGAACACTGGAATGTATATATCTTGTCAATTTAGTGTTTTAGATTTCTTAATTTGTTCCCAATGTGAGTGCCTTTTATTTCTTTTTCTTGTACCTGGTTAGAACTTCCAGTACAGCATTACACAGCAGTGGTGAACACAGGCTTCCTTGTCATGTTCCTGATCTTAGGAAGCTTTTAGTCTTTCACCATTGTTACGTTACTTGTGGGCTTTTCATAAATGTTCTTTATCAGTAGAGGACATTTCCTTCTAACCCTAGCTTCCTGAGTTTTTTGTTTTTGTTTTTTAATCATGAAAGGGTATTGGACTTTGTCAGGCCTTTTTTGCAGCAACTGAGATGGTTTTGATTGTGTTTTTTTTTTTTCTTTTTTTCTGTTAAAGTAGTACATTGATTGACTTTATTATTTTGATTCATGTGGGATAAATCCTACTTTTTTGGACAGTTGTTTATTTTTTAGCTTGAGTGAGTTCCAAGTTAGGCTAAACAGAGATAAGAACCTTGTATCAGATCATCAGGTAGATCCCAGGTAGGATAGATGAGATAGACACAATAATTTGAGATCTAGGTCTGCTTTGCTCCCTCTAGAACTAGGTGCCAGGGTTACATACGAGGAATGCAGGCTCGCATATCAAAGATTTCTCCTGTACTGGGAAAGGGGATAGCTAGGGTAAGTAATCAATGCCACAAAGATTTCCTACCATTTTTAAGTTGTGTTTTTCTTGATTCCATATTCACTGGCTTCTGTGAAACTTTGTTTTCCAGAGTTCCAACACAATTGGTTCCCACAGTTCGCTTGTTTTTCAAAGTTTTTGAGGGAGTCTGGGAGTTTAGAGCTGCCCTCTCCGCCATTTTGCCGATGTTACTTTTATTAATTTCTTTTGATTTTTAAAAATTTCCTCCTTTTTACCTTTTATTTCTCTTAACGCATTATTTGTTATATTTTGGTATTCATGTCCTTCACTTTGTATTCATTTCTGAAATGAATTTTCCTTTTGTTTCTATTTCTTTTTAGAGTTCTTCCGCCTTTTCTAGAGTTTTACAATTCTGATTTATATTTTTCATTTCTTGAATTATTTTCTTAATGCCTTTTAGTTTGTTTTAAAATAGTATGATATAATTTTGATGTGTGTCCAGGGTCTGTCTGTCTTTATTTGTAGGGCTGTTATTCTGCTCTTCAGTCTCTTTTTTCTTAAAATAACTGTATGGGATGAGACCTTGACATTTTTCTGTTGCTTATTTTCAAAACAAATTCTGAAATTTGTTTTTCAGAACTTTCAGAAGAGGTCATGATTTAGAATCACTTTTCTAATGTCACTGATCTCCCTCTTCTGGTTTTTTGCTTTTTTGTAAAATGTTAAAAACATATGGTGACTTTCTTTCCCCTTTTCTACTTTTATCTGGGCCTTTTCTTTCCTTGTCTCTCTAGTCCCTGTTTTGCTCAATTTTCGTTCCACACCTAGCAGCTTTCCCTCAGTGTAGAGACCTATTCTGGAAGGCAGCTTTGTTGGGGGTTGATTTTAAGAATTTATATGACTCAGTGCCTTTCTAAGAACTTTCAGAACTTACCTGGCACTTACTTGTTATTGGATTGGGTGTAACCTTTCCATTTTCAGCTTGTATTCTCAAATTGGCCATCATACTGCCAGTAAATACCTAGTGACTATTTTGATGTTCTCCTCAAGTCCCTCACATGCCCTGTTACCTCCATATTTATCCTGCACAAATGCTGATTTCATGCAGGTTCTGTGGCTGCTGATGGTTTTCCCCACTCATATTTTGAGGTTCATGTGGATACCTTGTCCTCTACTTTTGTTGTAAATGTTGTCTATGGGATTTTGGTTTTGCTATCTTAGTCACTCTTTAATTTTATTTTAGGTGATGATTAAAAATATATGGTACAGCATCTGCCATCTAGAATCCTAATCCATTCTGCATGTACATTTTTAAAATTCTTCTGTATAGATTAAGCATTTCTGACCTTTAGCTTATGGCATGTCTGCTGTGTCTGTGCTTTGTTTAGATGTTATTAGTTTATTGGTGCTGGGGTATTGTAATCAGAAAAGGCTAGGAAAAAGCAGTTTTTCGTTATAGTGGAAATGAAAGTATTTACTGTTTGTAACAAAATTGAAAGTGATTCAGATATATTTGTTTATGGAATAAACAGCAGAAACTTTCTCTTTATTCTTAACTACTGTTCAGAAGGCCAAAGAACAAATTATGCAATCTGTGAAGTGCTGTGCCTGTGTCATTGAAGGTGATTGTGATTGGCCAGAGACAAGGAAAAGGACATGGGGCGAGGACAACCTTTCAGCTCAAGAATCACTGTCAATGCCTGATATGTGGGAGCTTAACATTCATTCAGGGGAAAGCAAAGGATTAACTCAAGATAAAGCCTGAACACAGTGGAAGTTGAACTTTGGCCACAAGCTACAGATGATTTTATAAATTCTGAGCTACTTACACACTTCAGTGTCAAAGTAAATGGCCAGTGGCTAAGGCAAGCACTACAGCTGCTTTTGGGCATTCCTTGGGCTATTAGGAAACATAGATATAGCTTCAACAGGATATTTTAGAGTAGCCAAAAGTGATATTCGTGGGGCGAGGGGGAGGCTGATAGGAAAAAGTCTTATCAGCATAAAAGAGAAAGATATTTATGATTTGAAAGTGACAAAGAACTGACTAACTTACCTACTTACAGAAAATATATACAGTTACTGTAAGCAGTCCTTTCTCAGTCCCTTGCAAACAAGTTGACTTCTTAACCCGTACCTTAAGGAACCTTACCTGATTTTAAATAGAATAGTTTCTGTTCAGTGTACACTGAATAATGGCAGATTGTTCCATAGATGGTGCAGAAACATTTTTATATCGATCTTTCAAAGCAGCCAAGGGCAGAAAGTTAAATCGTATGAACAAAAATATTTCTTCAGGGGAATAAACAAATGATGTCTAGCTCCATACAAGCTCAGAGACTCAGGTGCATGAGTGGAGATTAGTGTGGCTGAGAGGGTGAGGAAAGAGATTGTTGCAAGTGAGTCAGTTTTGAGAAGGAACCAGGAGCCTAATTAGGGCTTTATAGGCTGTAATGGTAAGACCTTTGGACTTTATTTTAAGGTGTGTGGAGAGCAAAGGAAGAATGAACAACTAATGTAAATGATACATTCAAGCTAAATGGATGCCAGAGGTACCATGGAGTGCTTTGGACAGTAAGATAGACGTGTCAGAATAAAAGAACCTAGGTTAATATTTCTTAAGTTTTTCTAATTTGAAATTTTGTGGTTTTAGAGTTATATAAGAGTTATGAGCATGAGATGTTGAGGCACACGCACACCTTTTTGTTTTCCAAAGTTTCTGTTTAATGTTTAAAATGAAGTGCTAGTTGCAGCCCACTAAGTTAATTTAGTAACACTAATGGATCAGAACTTGAAGTTTGAAAACCACCATAAATTTAGTATAATCCCTTTATTTGGTTTGCCGATGCACACATTACTAAAAATGACCAAAACGGAATCCAGATATCACCACATTTCCCAAGAATATATTTATTAAGAAACAAAAAACAAAGTTCCTTATACAGTAGATTCCAATGTAGAAAAAATTTGAGGATAAGTGTTGTTACTTGAGTGTATTGCCTTCCCTATTCTCCTTGGTATGAAATGTTAAGGCCTGTAAATATTAAATGGACTTGTAAAATATTAACACAATTTTCTTTATTATGGCCTGTAATTAAATATACAAACTGCTAGCCAAAGTAATGTCCTCTTTTGAATTATAAAGAGAGAATAAGTCATGTATAGACATATAGACAGCCTGATGACCTTTATATTGTCACCTAAGAATTAATGAAAAGAAATGTCATTTATATATTTTCTTCAAATTGCTTATTCTTTTGTTGTGTTTTGTTTTGGAAGAGAGCTTATGGAAGGACTGAAGGATAAATGAAACATAAAAGTCAATGTTAAGTAATAAAAGATGGTCCTTTTCATTCTGTTGTTTGAATCCTTGCTCCTGTGTTCCATAGCTCTGTGACCTTTGCAAAAACACTTGCATGTACAGCATTTTTCTCATCTATAAAAGGTAGTAATATCTAAGTTACAGCTTTAATGTTAAGGTTAAATGAGGTCCTGGTGGTATAATATGTATTTTAATAAATATTAGGGTTTTTGGGTAGTGTATCTCTCTACACCATGCCCCTCTCCTTTCTTGGAGAGTGAATAAAAACTTTATTCTCTGCAATATATATATTAGGGATTTTTTCTTCTCTTTCTTCCTTAGGAAGGAATTCAGTGAAAATATGTTGCTAGAATAAGCAAGGCTGAAGAGTGTAGAAACATTCAAAAAGAAAGCTACATCTTTTTTTATTGGTTGTTCTTTTTCTAGTAAATCTATTGTGTGTGATCCCAGATGTTCTTAATTTCTTTTAGGATAGGTAGGTGATAAACAGGTAGGCTTCCTGTGCTTATCCTATCCCTCCCCTTTTTAAAGAGTAAAGATTACCTAAGGGACAGGAGGCCAGGAAGTAGTACCTTCATAGTTGGTTTCAGTATTTTACTATCTCGTGTCTTCAGTCTGCTTTATCACAAAGAATTTACTGAAACTGTATTGGTCCTGATATCAAATGTTAGTTAATTAATAGTTATTAATCGTAAGTGTTACCTAAAACCATCTGTCCTGCCTGTGAAGTAAATAACACCTCCTTTGATTTAACCCAGACATCCCAGGAAAATTGGAAAGTCAGAGTGAGGTAGAAAGAGAATTTTGTCTAGATGGCTTAAAAAAAAGTAACAGTTTTGTTAAGATATAATTTATATACCGTAAAATTCACCCTTTTAAAGTATACAATTTAGAGTTTTTAAATATATTCATAATTATGCAACCATTACCACTATCTATTTAATTTTTTCTATTTTCAAAAAGGATTTATTTATTTATTGAGAGAGAGGAGAAGGGAGGGAGAAAGAGTGAGAGAAAAACATCAAGTGGCTGCCTCTCGTTCGCACTCTCCAACTGGGGACTGAACCCACAACTCAGGCATGTGTCCTGACCAGGAATCAAACCAATGAATGACCCTTTGCTTTGCGGGATGATGCCCAGCCAACTGAGCAACATAGGTCAGGGCTCCACTATATAATTTTAGAATGTTTTAATCATTCCAAAAAGAAACCTTATACCCATTAGCAGTCATTCTTACCACACCACCACCAATATACCCTGGCACCTCAGCCCCTTGTGATTACTAATGTACATTTTCTGTCTATGAATTTGCTTATTCTGGATATTTCATATAAATGGAATTATATATATATGGTCTTTTGTGGCTGACTTCTTTCATTTAATATATTGTTTTAAAGGTTCATCCATGTTGTAGAGTGAATCAATACTTCATTCCTTTTTATTGCCAAATAGCATAACATCATATGGATATACTATTTTGTTTATCCATTAATCAGTTGATGGGCATTTGGGTTGTTTCTACTTTTTGGCTATTATGTATAATACTGTTATGAACATTGAGTAGGGGTTTTTCTGACAACATAATGTTTTCAGTTCTCTTGAGTATATATTGATTCTCGGAGTGGAATTCTTGGGTCATATATTAACTTTATGTTTACATTTTGAGTACCTTCTATAGCATTTTCCAACATGATTGTACTGTTTTCTCTAGCTGGACTTTAAATCACCAATTTTAGTGCTCTGATTATATATATTTTTTAAATATATTTTATTGATTATGCTATTACAGTTGTCCCATTTCTCCTCTATCATTCCCCTCCACCCTGCACACCCCCTCCCACACACATTCCCCCCTTTTAGTTCATGTCCATGTGTCATAAGTTCTTTAGCTTCCACATTTCCCACACTATTCTTGCCCTCCCCCTATTTTCTACCCACCATTCATGCTACTTATTCTCTGTACCTTTTCTCCTTCTCTCCTCCTCCCACTCCCCTGTTGCTAACCCTCCATATGATCTCCATTTCTGTGGGTCTGTTCCTGTTCTAGCTGTTTACTAGTTTGTTTATGGTTTTGTTTTAGGTGTGGTTGTTAATAGCTGTGAGTTTGCTATCTTTTTACTGTTCATATTTTTTATCTTCTATTTCTTAGATAAGTTGCTTTAACATTTCATATAATAAGGGCTTGGTGATGATGAACTCCGTGAACTTGACCTTGTCTGAGAAGCACTTTATCTTCCCTTCCATTCTCAATGAAAGCTTTGCTGGATAGAGCAGTCTTGGATGTAGGTCCTTGCCTTTCAAGACTTGGAATACTTCTTTCCAGCCACTTCTTGCCTGTAAGGTCTCTTTTGAGAAATCAGCTGACAGTCTGATGGGAACTCCTTTGTAGGTGACTGTCCCCTTATCCCTTGCTGCTTCTGGAATTCTCTCCTTCATTTTCATCTTGGCTAATGTAATTATGATGTGCCTTGGTGTGTTCCTCCTTGGGTCCAAGTTCTTTGGGACTCTCTGAGCTTCCTGGACGTCCTGGTAGTCTATTTCCTTTGCCAGATTGGGGAAGTTCTCCTTTATTATTTATTCAAATAAGTTTTCCACTTGTTGCTCTTCCTCTTCCCCTTCTGGTACCCCTATAATTCAGACGTTGGTATGTTTAAAGATGTCCTGGAGGTTCCTAAGCCTCTCATTTTTTAAAATTCTTGTTTCTTCCTTGTTTTCTGTTTGGTTGTTTGTTTCTACCTTCTGGTCCACTCCATTGATTTGAGTTCCAGTTTTCCTCTAATCTCTATTGGTTCCCCATGTGTTTTCTTTCATTTCACGTATTGTAGCCTGCATTTTTTCATCTAATTTGTGAGCAAAATCAACCAATTCTGTGAGCGTCCTGATCACCAGGGCTTTGAACTGTGCATCTGATAGATTGGCTGTCTCTTCACGGCTTAGAGGAATTGGCTCTGGGGCTTTCATTTGTTCTTCGGTTTGAGCCATTTTTGGTGGGTTTTGTTGTTGTGTGTTTTTTGTGTGTGTGTTTTGTGTGTGTGTGTGTGTGTGTGTGTGTTTGGGGTTTTTTTTCTTTGGTCTGGTCGCGGGTGTTACATAGTGAGGGGTGGAGCCTTAGGTGTTCCCCAGTGCGGGGAGGCCCAGTTGCTGAGTTGTAATGCTGTATGTGGGGGCGGGTCTGAGAGGGAACAATGGTGCTTGCTCTGCTCTCTCCTGGATTCCAGTCCCTTCTGCCGCTTCCCCTTTGCCTGGATTATCTGCACACGAATGTGGGACCACCTGGTCAGCCAGCCGCCTTGTGTGGCCTCACTGGGTCTGCATAGTTGCCATTCCATACCCAGGGTCCGCTAGCCGCTGTCTGCACACCTGGGAACTGCCAGCCACTGCTGCCTGCGTGCCTAGGCCTGCACCTCCACTTTTTCCTGCCATGAATCCGCCCCTCTTACCGGTCTGGATGAATGGTTGTTGGACTTCCGTACAGTTCAATTTTCTAGAAGTTCTGGTTGTTTTCTTGTTTCTAAATATTTGTTGTCCTTAATTTTGGTTGTGAGAGGAGGCGCAGTGTGTCCACCTACGCCTCCATCTTCCCCAGAAGTCTGATTTCATATTTATTGAAGAAGAACCGTAGCAATTCAAGTGGTTTGAATTGATAGTGGGGAAAAAAATTTACCTGCAGCAGTTTGCAAAGTTGGAAGTACTTTTTAATGTAGGTTTGGAATTATTGCTATTAATCTTTGGCTCTTTCTTTTCTGTTTTATTTTTGCAGTTTTATCTCCAAGACACTAAAAGTAGTAATGGTACTTTTATAAATAGCCAGAGATTGAGTCGAGGCTCTGAAGAAAGTCCACCATGTGAAATTCTTTCTGGTGACATTATCCAGTTTGGGGTTGATGTGACGGAGAACACACGGAAAGGTACGGGTATGGATCAATTTTTCCTATTTTTTGTCTTTTTCAGTTTGTTTATTTTTTATTCTGTCATTAAATGTTAAAATATTTTGTGCTTGTAGAAGAAATTTAGATACAGCATTATATGCAGTGAAAGTTAAAAGTTTCTCATATCCCTTATTCCTTTTTATCAAATTCTGAAATCTGAAATGTTAATAAGTAATTTATATTCTTTCATAAGTATGAAAACATAGGGCACAACTGTGTCAGTTAGGAAACAGTTGGCTTCAGTGACTCCATACCCAACCAATAAGAGTTTAAACCATAAGGACATTTTTGTAATAATATTTATTGCTAACAAGAAGTCTGGAGACAAGTAGGTCCAGACTTTGTTTAGTTGACTCATTGCTTTTATCACTAATCTAGGGTCTTACTATCCTCCCATGCCATTATCCTTAACAAGTTGGTATCTTACATTTTGCTTTTTGCCTCATGGTCAAAGGGTGATGGCAGCAGCCCCCAGACATTATTTTCCTCACACCAGAGTTCTAGGCAAAAAGGGTGAGGGGGGGGACAAAATCCCTTCTTGTGTGGCTTTCTTTTTATGTTTAAAGAACAGTCTTTCATTGAATCTTCCCACCAGATTTCTCCTTTTGCCTCACTGGCCACATGGGTATGTCATATATTTAGCTACCTGTAGCTACAAAGGAGCCTGGGAAGTTACTTACCTTGTCAGTTGTGATTGCATTGTTGCCCCAAACAAAATCAGAGTTCTGAAAGCAGCTAATGGTAATTATTACAGATATAAAATTTCATGTCTCAATGTTTGAAACTAGAAGTTCTATAGCTGAATAAATGTAGGTTGTCTATATTTTTAGAATTCTGAAGCTTTCTGGCTATAGTGAGTAACTTTCTACTTATGGCCATAAAATTATATGGCTGGATCACAAAACTAAATGAATAGGAAACAAAAGAACGCAGTTCCACTGCTTTAGTTTAAAATGGGTAGTGAGGGGGGAGTTGGGAAGGAGCCACATCTATAACAGTCACCCGCTTGGAGATCTGGTGATATGCTAATTCATCAGTCTCTCACATTACACAGTATATATGCGGATGCTGGTGTGTGTGTGCATGTGTCTATATTATTAAATACTTGCATTGGTATTGCAACTGCAGTATTATTTTCACTGGGTTTCGTTGGCTTTCCTGGGATATTGGCTTTTAATGTTTGAATTTTCGTAGGGCCAGAGTTTTAAGAATCTCCATTTACAATTGTAAAATTGAAAAAATGTTTGTATTTTGATGCAAAACATTTAGTCCTCTTTAATAAAAGAACCCAACTTATATGTGGCCATACTGAGAACAGCTGAAGTGGACATAATGTCTATTGTCGCCACATCACACCTCCTCTGCTACCAAGTCATTCAGCAAATGTTTAACTGGGCCCCAGGCAAATAGCCTGCAGAAGACAGAGAATTTTATTACATTGTCTTGCTCTCCAAGGAATGTCTATCTCCTTGGCTTGCATTTCCCAAAGAGAACTAATAGGTGTTTATTGATTTTGCAGAATAAGGTGATCAAATAAATACATTTAGGACATCTTAGTTAACTCAAGATAAGGTGAACTTCCTAAAGCTTTTAATATGGTAACATATATGCAGGTCTCCAAGGGGGCGACTGTGACAGAATGTAGCCTTTTCAAACTCCTTCCCAGTCTTCCTCCCTATCTAGGTGTAAGTGATACTCATTTAAAAATGCTGTAGAAAGCTAAGAGAACAATCCTGAGACAGGATTATTATATGTTAGTACAATATTATTTCATAAATATAAATTCTTACAAGCTTCTTTGCAAATTTAACTGTCTTTTATACCAACTTTAAAGAAATTAAGTAAAGAAAAATTTCTTCATCATTTAAAGTGTTGTCTCTTTTGGTATTTGTTGACTTCAAAAAGTTGACTGATGTTATGCATGGGCTGTTGGGACACAGCTGTGTCACAAGATGAGTACTACTGGTTTAAGTAGTAAAACCAGTGAGGAAAAAAAGGGAGGTAGGCTTTATCCTATGCTAAAAAGTACTAAGGTAAGCTTTATATCACTTGGAAAATTGTACTGAAATTATACAACACTATTGGATGACCCCTAAATCCAAGAAAAAACTAAAAGGGGAATTTCAAACTACGTAGAAAAGAAGGAAGCCTTTTATACTGAAATGTAGTAAATCCTTAACTCAGATAAAAATTTGTAATCTCAAATCCCTTGAGTAGTAAATGAGAAAAGCAAACAATGAAGGAACTTAGCACTTAGAAGTTTTTTTAAAAAAGAACAAGAAAATGAAGCTGGGAAGAAGAACTAAAAAGCAGAAATTAATGAAATAAAAAACTGAAGGGATAAACCCACATGCTGGTTCTTAAAAAAAAAAAAAACCAATAAAATAAATAATTCATAAGCCTTGATTCTTTTATTAGGTTAAAAAATACTAGCAGAGGAGGGAAGATGGTGACAGAGTAGGAGGGAGCAGATTCCATTTCCCCTACACATGGGAGAAAAACCTAGCCAATCTACAGAGGAACAGAGCAAACAGCCAACAGAACCACAACATATATGAAAATAGGAGGTCAAAAATTGTAGCGGACATTGAAAAACCAGACATGAGACCAAAAGAACAGAACTGTGAAAAAACCAGAGTTGGACCCAAAGAGGGGGCATCCCAACAGCTGAGACAGTGGAAGCTGTGAACACCAGGATACCTGAAGGAGACTGCACCACTGAATCTCACAGGTATTCTACCACAGAAGTTCACATCACACCATAAACCCTGGGAGCCAGAACAGATCAATTTAAGAAACTGAGGCTAAGAAGAAGACTCTCACAAACAATGGGAAAACAAAGAAACAATCCCCAAATGAAAGGAAAGGTGAAAGCCCCAGAAAGAATGCTAAATGAAACAGGCAACTCAACTATCAGATACTTAGTTCAAAGCAATGGTTATCAGGAAGCTGAATGAGCTCGCATTGAGCTACCAGAAACTACAGGGAAGCTACAATGAACTCACTGCAAACTCTATCAACATGAAAAAGGAAATAGAAACTATCAACAAGGGCCAAGAGGAAATAAAGAATACAATTTCTGAACTGAAGAACATGGTAGAAGGAATCAAAAGCAGAATCGATGAAGCAGAAGATCGGATCCGCAAGTTGGAGGACAAAGTATAAAAAAACACCCAGAAAGACCAAGCAAAGGAAAAGAGGCTGAGAAAGAATGAAGAGGGATTAAGAGAAATGCAAGACAATATGAAATGTAATAATATCCATATAATAGGGATGCCAGAAGGAAAAGAAGAGGAGCAAGGCATAGAAAACCAATTTGAAAAAGTAATGATGGAAAACATCCCTAATTTGATGAGAGAAAAAGTCTCACAAATCCAGGAAACACAGAGAGTCCCAATCACGAGGAACCCCAAAGAGGCCCACTTCAAGACACATCATAATTAAAATGACAAAATTCCAAGACAAAGAGAGAATCTTAAAGGTAGCAGGGGAGAAAACACAAGTAACATACAAGGGAGCCCCGATAAGGTTAGCAGCTGACTTCTCAATGGAAATGCTCCAGGCCAGAAGAGAATGGCAAGAAATATTCCAAGTAATGAGAACCAAAGGCCTGCAACCAAGACTACTTTACTCTGCAAGGCTTTCAATCAACATAGAAGGCCAAATAAGGAGCTTCCCAGACAAAAGAAGTCTAAAAGAATACACCTCTACCAAACCAGTTCTGCAAGAGATGCTAAAGGGACTTCTTTAAGGAAAGGAAGGGGAAGGGGAAGGGGAAGGGAAGGGAAGGGAAGGGAAGGGAAGGGAAGGGAAGGAAAGGAAAGGAAAGGAAAGGAAAGGAAAGGAAAGGAAAGGAAAGGAAGAGGGAGGGAAGGAGGGAGAGAAGGGAAGGGAACACAGGTATGAAAGTGGCAATGAATGAGTACCTATCAATAATAACCTTAAACGTAAATGGATTAAATGCTCCAATCAAAAGACATAGAATAGCTGAATGGGTCAGAAAGCGTGACCCACACATATACTGCCTACAAGAGATCCACCGCAGGACCAAAGACCTACACAGACTGAAAGCGAAGGGCTGGAAACAAATTTTCCAAGCCAACAGACAGGGAAAAAAGCCGGGGTAGCAATACTCATATCAGACAAAATAGACTTCAAAAGAAGGGCGATAAAGAGAGACCCAAAAGGTCACTTCATAATACTCAAGGGAAGAATCCACCAAAAAGACATAAACATTGTAAATATATATGTACCCAACATAGGAACACCCAAAGACATAAAGAAAATCTTAGAGGACTTCAGGAAAGATATCGACAGCAACACAGTTATACTAGGGGATTTTAACACCCCACCATCAAAAATGGACAGATCTTCCAAACAAAATATCAACAAAGATATTCTGGCATTCAACAATGCCCTAGATGAAATGGATTTAACTGATATATATAGAGCCCTTCATCCCAAAGAAATTAAATACACACTCTTTTCAAATGCACACGGAATATCTTCAAAGTAGACCCCATGATAGGACACAAAAGAAGCCTCAACAAAGTTAAGAAAATTGAAATAATACCAAGCATTTTCTCCGACTACAAGGGACTGAAACTAGAAACCAACCACAAGGGGAAAAACCCAAACACTCAAAATCATGGAGATTGAATAGCATGCTATTAAACAATGAATGGATCAAGAGTGAAATAAGAGAAGAAATAGAACAGTTTCTGGAAAAAAACGAAAATGAACTCACAACAGTCCAAAACTTGTGGGACACAGCAAAGGCAGTCCTGACAGGGAAGTTCATAGTGTTACAGGTCTACCTAAAAAAGATAGAAACATTTCAAACAAACAGCCTAACTCTATACCTACAAAAACTCGAGGAACAACAACAAAGACAGCCCAGAGCAAGTAGAAGGAAGGAAATAACCAAGATCAGAGAAGAATTAAATGACATAGAGACTAAAAGCACAATTCTAAGGATCAATGAATCCAGGAGTTGGTTTTTTGAAGAGATAAACAAAATCAACAAGCCTTTAAGCAGGCTCATCAAGAAAAAAAGAGAGAGGACCCAAATAAACAGTCAGAAATGAAAGAGGAGAGATTACAGCTAACACTACAGAAATACAAAGGACTGTAAGAAATTAACATGAAGATCTGTATGCCAGGAAATTTGAAAACGTGGGTGAAATGGACAATTTTCTAGAAAAATATAATTTTCCAAAACTGAATGAAGAAGCAGCAGAAAGCCTGAACAGACTAATAACAACAGCTGAAATTGAAGCAGTAATAAAGAAACTCCTGAAACACAAAAGCCCTGGACCAGATGCTTTCACAGGAGAATTCTACAAAGCATTTAAGGAAGAGCTAACCTTTATCCTTCACAGACTATTTCAAAAAATCCAAAATGGGCCCTGGCTGACGTAACTCAGTGGATTGAGTGCGGGCTGCGAACCAAAGGGTCGCAGGTTCGATTCCCAGTTAGGGCACATGCCTGGATTGTGGGCCAGGTCCCCAGTAGGGGCCACGTGAGAGGCAACCATACATTGATGTTTCTCTCTCTTTCTCCCTCCCTTCCCCTCTTTAAAAAAATAAATAAATAAAATCTAAAAAAAAACAAAAAATCCGAAATGATGGAAGACTCCCAAACTTGTTTTATGAAGCCAGCATCATCCTAATCCCAAAACCAGATAAAGACACAACAAAGAAAGAAAACTTCAGGCCAATATCACTGATGAACATAGACACTAAAATCCTCAACAAAATATTGGCAAATCGCATCCAACAATACATTAAAGAGATCATACATCATGACCAAGTGGGATTCATCCCAGGGGTGCAAGGGTGGTTCAGTATTCACAAATCAGTAAATGTAATACATCACATAAACAAAAGCAAAGACAAAAATCACATGATCATATCAATAGATGCAGAAAAAGCATTTCATAAGGTACAGCACCCATTCATGATAAAAACACTCAACAAAGTGGGAATAGAGGGAGCAGTCCTCAACATAATAAAGGCCATATATGAGATAACTACAGCCAACATCATACTCAATGGGCAAAAACTAAAATCTTTTTCACGAAGATCAGGAACAAGACAAGGTTGTCCACTTTCACCACTTCTATTCAACATAGCGTTGGAAGTCTTAGCCACAGTGATTAGACAAGAAAAGGAAATAAAAGGCATCCAACTCAGAAAGGAGGAAACAAAACTATCATTGTTTGCAGATGACATGATAGTGTACCTAGAAAACCCTATAGATTCCTCCAAAAAACTGCTGGAACTAATAAATGAATTTGGTAAAGCAGTGGGATACAAAGTCAATATCCAGAAATCAAAGGTATTTGTGTATACCAACAATGAAACAGCAGAAGCAGGAATCAGGAAAAAATTCCATTTGATACAGCAACAAGAAAAATAATATACTTAGGAATAAACCTAACCAAGGAGGTAAAAGATCTGCACTCTGAAAACTATACCACACTGAAGAAAGAAATTAAGGAAAACACAAACAAATGGAAACATGTACTGTGTTCATGGATCGGAAGAATTAAAATCATCAAAATGACCATACTACCTAAAGCAATTTTTAGATTCAATGCAAAATACCAATGGCATATTTCACAGACATAGAACAAACACTTCAAAAATTTGCATGGAACCATAAACAACCCCGAATAGCTGCTGCAATTTTGAGAAAGAAGAGCAAAGTAGGAGGAATCACAATATCTGATACCAAACTGTATTACAAGGCCACTGTAATCAAAACAGCCTGGTACTGGCATAAAAACAGGCACATGGACCAGTGGAATAGAACAGAGAGCCCAGAAATAATCCCAAGTCTTTACGATCAATTAATATTTGACAAAGTGGGCAGCAACATAAAATGGAGTAAAAATAGCCTCTTCAACAAGTGGTTTTGGAAGAACTGGACAGCTACATGAGAAAAATGAAACTTGAGCACCAACTTACACCATACACAAAAATAAATTTAGGGTGGGTAAAGGGTTTAAATATAAGCTGTGACACCATTAAAGTCCTAGAGGAGAACATAGACAGGAAAATCTCAGATATTTCATGCAGCAACATTTTTACTGATATGTCCCCTAAAGCAAGGGACATAAAGAAAAGAATAAACAAATGGGATGTCTTCAAAATAAAAAGCTTCTGCATGGCTAAGGACAACAGTATTAAGATAAAAAGAGAACCAAGTGTATGGGAAAACATATATGCCAATGATACCTCAGACAAGCGTTTAATCTCCAAAATATATAAAGAACTTACACGACTCCACTCTAAGAAGACAGGCAACCCAATTAAAAAATGGGCAAAGGACTTGAACAGACACTTCTCCAAGGAGGACATACAGAGGATCCAGAGGCACATGAAAAGATGCGCAATATTGGTAACTATCAGAGAGATGCAAATGAAAACCACGATGAGATACCACTTCACACCGGTCACAATGGCCATCATAAACAAAGCAACAAACAACAAGTGTTGGAGAGGTTGTGGAGAAAAAGGGACCCTAGTGCACTGTTGGTGGGATTGCAGACTGGTACAACCACTGTGGAAAGCAGTATGGAATTTTCTAAGAAAACTAAAAATGGATCTACCTTTTGACCCAGTAATTCCAGTGCTAGGATTATATCCTAAGAACCCTGAAACACCAGTCCAAAAGAACCTATGCACCCCAATGTTCATAGCAGCACAATTTACAATAGCCAAGTGCTGGAAGCAACCTAGGTGCCCATCAGTAAATGAATGGATCAAGAAACTATGGTACATTTACACAATGGAATTCTATGCAGCAGAAAGAAAGAAGGAGCTCCTACCCTTTGCAACAGCATAGATGGAACTGGAGAGCATTATGCTAAGTGAAATAAGCCAGGCGGTGACAGACAAATACCAAATCATCTCACCTTTAATAGGAAACTAATCAACAAAACAAACAAGCAAGCAAAATACAACCAAAGAACCTGAAAGACAGAACAGGCTGACAGTGACCAGAGGGGAGAGGGAAGGGAATTTCACAGGAAAAGGGGAAGCATTTAGCGCAACAAGTATAAAGGACACGTGGACAAAAACTAGGGGCGGTGGAAATTGGAGGGAGATAGGGAGGGCTTGGGCAGTGGTGTGGGATGGGAGTAAAAGACAGAAAACTGTACAAGAACAACAATTAAAATAAATAAAAAAAGAAAAAATACTAGCAAAAATATACAAGAAATGAAAAAGGAGACACACAAATACAGGATATACCAAGAGAATTCTGAGAGACTATTAGATGGCAACTTATGGCAAAGAAGAAAGATCTTGAGTAAATTAATAGTTTCCTAGCAAAATTATCCCAAAATGTGGAAAACTTGAATGAGTCAGTTTCCTTAAAAGAGACTAAAAAGTTACTAAAGAATTACCAGAGACCAAGGGTTTCATAGTTCAATTTGATCTTATTCTTTTAAAAACATGGATAAATCAAGTATAATTTAAATAATTGAAAGATAGGTAAAATAGAAAGCTCTCAAAATACCTCAAAGAAGCCAGCATTCCTAAACAGTTCATTCTGGTTGGTTGGGCACTGTCCCACAGGCTGAAAGATCACCTGATGGATTTCTAGTTGGGGCACATGCCTGGGTTACAGGCCAGGTCCCTGATTGGGGGTCAGCAAGAGGTAGCCAATTGATATTTCTCTCACACATCAATATTTCTCTCCCTCTCTTCCCATCTCTCTAATAATAAATAAATAAAGTCTTAAAAATAAAAAAGAAGCCAGGAGTATATTATTCTTGCTGAATTCTGATAAATATATAGTACAAAAAAACTATAATTTCACTTGTGACAATGAATAAAAAGTTCTGATTAACATATTAGTAAATTAAATTTAGAAATGAAGCTAGAATATACAACAAATGATTTATTCTAGAAATGCAAAGGTGATTCAGTTTAGGGGAAATCTGTCAATTTAGTCTACCAACTAAAGCTGAAAAACATATAACTCTATAACCACTAGATGCTAAAAAGGCATTTGATCAAGGTCAGTAGTTATTCATTATAAAAGTTCTAAATAAATAGGGTGAAAAGAGAAACTAAAATGAAGTGTATGATTTAAATAGAATAAATGTAGCAAAAATACTATACAAGTATTAAAATGTACAAAGTATACTTCCGGCCATGGTGGAGGCATAGGTGGACACACTATGCCTCCTGGCACAACCAAAATTAAGGACAACAAAGATTTAGAAACAAGAAAACAACAAGGACTCATAGAAAATTGAACTTTACAGAAGTCTGACAACCATTCACCCAGACCGGTAAGAGGGGCAGTGTCCCAGTAGGAAAAAGTGGAGGTTGGTGGACTCATGCACGCATGTGGCGGCTAGCAGACCCTGGACATGGGGTGGCAACGGCAAACCCCGTGCAAGGCGGCCAGCTGACCAGGTGGTTAGACATTCATGCACAGATAATCCAGGTGAAAACTGGTAGCAAAATGGACCTTGCAACCCAGGGCCCCAGGGCCAGGAAATAAAACCTAAAAACACCAATTGAAAACACTTGTGGGGGTTGAAGTGCTAGGAGAGACTCCCAACCTCACAGGAGAATTCGTTGGAGAGACCCACAGGATCCTAAAACGTACACTAGCTCACCCACATGGAAATCAGCACCAGAACGGCCCACTTTGCTTGGGGGAAACTGTGGAAAGGACTGGAATCTGAGAGATAGGGGAGCAAACACCATTGTTCCCTCTTGGACTCCACCCCCACATACAGTGTCACAACCCAGCAATTGGGCTGCCTCGCCCTGGGGAACACCTAAGGCTCCACCTCTCACTACTTATCAGACGTGACCAGGCCAAAAATAAACAACAACAAAAAAAACCCACAACGAAAATGGCTCAAACGGGAGAATAGATCAAAATCCCCAGAGCCAGTTCATCTATGCTACCAAGAGATAGCCAACCTATCAGATGCACAGTTCAAAGTCCTGGTGGTCAGGATGTTCACAGAATTGGTTGATTTTGCTCACAAATTAGATGAAAAAATGAAGGCCACAATAAGTGAAATGAAGGAAAATGCACAAGGAACCAATAGTGATGGGAGGAAAACTGGGACTGAAATCAATGGAGTGGACCAGAAGGAAGAAAGAAACAGAAAAGAATGAAGAAACAAGAATTCAAAAAAATGAGGAGAAGCTTAGGAACCTCCAGGACATCTTTAAACATTCCAACATCTGAATTATAGGGGTACCAGAAGGGGAAGAGGAAGAGCAACAAGTGGAAAAGTTATTTGAACAAATAATAACAGAGAACTTCCCCAATCTGGCAAAGGAAATAGACTTCCAGGAAGTCCAGGAAGCTCAGACAGTCCCAAAGAAGTTGGATCCAAGGAGGAACACACCAAAGCAAATGATAATTACATTAGCCAAGATTAAAATGGAGAGAATTCCAGAAGCAGCAAGGGATAAGGGGACAATCACCTACAAAGGAGTTCCCATCAGACTGTCAGCTGATTTCTCAAAAGAGACCTTACAGGCAAGAAGTGGCTGGAAAGAAGTATTCCAAGTCATGAAAGTCAAGGACCTACATCCAAGGTTGCTCTATCTGGGGAAGCTTTCATTTAGAATGGAAGGGCAGATAAAGTGCTTCTCAGATAAGGTCAAGTTCAAGGAGTTCATCGTCATCAAACCCTTATTATATGAAATGTTAAAGGGACTTATCTAAGAAATAGAAGATAAAAAATATGAACAGTAAAAAGACAGCAAACTCACAGTTATTAACAACCACATTTAAAACAAAAGCAAACTAAGCAAACAGCTAGAACAGGAACAGACCCACAGAAATGAAGATCACATGGAGGGTTAGCAACAGGGGAGTGGGAGGAGGAGAGAGGGAGAAAAGGTACAGAGAATAAGTAGCATAAATGGCTGGTAGAAAATAGACAGAGGGAGGGCAAGAATTGTATGGGAAATGTAGAAGCTAAAGAACTTATGGCACATAGAGATGAACTAAAAAGGTGGAGAATATGTGTGGGAGGGGGCGTGCAGGGTGGAGGGGAATGATGGGGGAGAAATGGGACAACTGTAATAGCATAATTAATAAAATATATTTTAAAAGAACTGACAGGGCTAATAAAACTGCAGTGAAAACCCTCCAGTATGTATGAAATTATATCATACAATGTGTAAATGAAAACTTTAAAAAGAATAGAGAAAGTACGAAAATGTGTGTGTGTTAAAGTCTGGATTTTGTTAAAAGGTGATGCAAGCCTGTTGCCATTGAACATGTCAGTTCATATTAGTGTCTCTTCTCTTCCAAGCTTTTTAAAACAAGCTAATTTTGATGTTTGGCTTTCTATATAGTTTGGCTCCAGGTAGAAAACTTACTGATTAGTACTGTACAATATTCTGCCTTATAGGTAAAAAATAGTCATTGTAAACAAATGGGATGACATTCTAATTAATGTATTTTTTTTTTTCTAAGGAAGGTAGGAAGAGAGAAAGCCAACCTATCAGATCCTCCTGGAAAGGGAGCCTTAGCAAATCAATTGCTGGCCACCACTTTGTTTTTAAACCCACAAACTATCAGACAGGACATTAGTTTTCTGGGTCCCACAACATTTCATTAATCTTCTTTTGGAAGGTTTGAGACCAGTTACTTCTATAAATTTCACATATAATTCCAATCAGCTTATCACTTTATGTCTACTTCATCAATATCTATTCCTGGGTTAAGTCCCTATGGGGAAAAAAAGCCTATTATGAAGAAGATCAATGCTATATTCCTTTTGCTTTATAATCCAACTTCACTGAATTATTTTTATTCCCCACAGGAGACCTTGCCTTTTCCAGCCTTCAAGCCATTGCACACACATGCTTTTTCCTTCCCCTAAAAATGTTTCGCGTTCAGGCAAGGTACCCTTTCATGCCCCTATTACACACTGCACTCCTCCCTGTTATGTGTTTGCCTCCCTCACTAAACTGTAAGCTACACAAGAGCAGACAATGTATCTGTGTTCATTAGAAACTCCATACTTAACCTGGCACCAGTATTGGTTGAGTAAATTTTAAAATGTCCCGTGAATCTTCATCTATCATTTTACAAAAGTTCTTTCTGCCAACTTAACTATGATTTTTACAACCCTCCGCCTAATATGAGAATTGGGAATTGGCAACCTTCTTGTTATCGCTATCCTTTTTATTCTGCTGTGAGTTACCTCTCCTTACCCTGCCTAATCTTTAATTTCCTCATTTTATGAAATGGGATTCATACTGCTACTAACTACCTCAAGGTTTATTATAGTGTTCAGTGTCCACGATGTGGCACAGTTTTCAATGTGAACACTGAAAGGGTGTTCATAAAGTGCTCAGTGAATGGCCAGGCATCAACACTTTTATTAGCAATAAAACCCTTGTTTATCATTTCTCTCTTTTTTACCATAAAGTTTACTCTTCATTCTCAGTAGCCTTCAGACCTGGGCTCCTTTACCTGTCTGTCCTTTGGAGCCCATCATTGTCCATTTCAAAGATACTCTTCACCAACTAGACTACTCCTTGACTTTCGACTTTTGCTTGTTCCTAGTTCTTGGTAGCTTTCACCACAAGCTTTACATAGTTGCACTTTCTAGCGGCTAGGGAAAATCACAAAGCTGATTCAGCACAGACTGCAACCAAATTTGCTGGGTTAACTGAGAGAATCTTTTTGATGGTATGCACCTACAAATGTTACCACCATGTGATTTTTATCCTTCAGTTTGTTTATGTGACGTATTATGTTTATTGATTTGTGAATATTGTACCTGGCATCCCTAGGATAAATCCCACTTGATCATGGTGTATGATCTTTTTAATACATTGCTGGATCTGCTTTGCTAATGTGTTGTTGAGGATTTTAGCATCTATTTCATCAGGGATATTGGCCTATAATTTCTTTCTGTGTAATGTTTTTATCTGGTTTTGTAATTAGAATAATACTGGCCTCATAAAAAGCCTTCCCTTCTCTTGAATTTTTTTGCAGTAGTTTGAGGAAGGATAGGTTTAGTTCTTTTTTGAATGATTGCTAAAATTAGCCTGTGAAGTCATCAGGCCCAGAACTTTTGTTTTTAGTTACTGCTTCAATTTCATTAGTTGTAAATGGTCTATTGAGGTTTTCTGATTTTTCTTGATTTAGTTTTGGAGGATTATATGTTTCTAGGACTTTATCCATTTCACTCAAGTTGTCCAATTTGTTGGCACAGAGTTGTTCATAGTATTTTTTTTATAATCATTTGTATTTCTGTAATGTCAGTTGTTACTTCTCTTTCATCTCTTATTTTGTTTTTTCTGGGTCCTCTCTCTTTTTATGAGTCTGGTTTATCAGTTTTGTTCCTTTTTTCAAAGAATAAGCTCTTAGTTTCATTTGATCTTTCATGTTGTTATTTTAATCTCTCTGCCATTTATTTCCACTCCAATCTTTATTATTTCCTTCCTTCTACTTACTCTGGGGCTTTGTTTATTTTTCTTTTTCTAGGTTTTTTAGGTGTAGTGTTGGATTTTTCATAAGATGTTTCTTGCTTCTTGATGTAGGTCAGTAAAGCTGTGAACTTCCATCTTAGGACTGCTTTCTCTGTGTCCCATAGATTTTGGGTTGTCGTGTGTTCATTTTCATTTGTATCCAGGTAACATGATTTCTTCCTTGATCTCATTGTTAACTTATTCATTGTTTAATAACATGCGATTTAGCCTGCATGTGTTTGAATGTTTTTCAATTTTTTTTATTGTAGTTGATTTTTAGTTTCATCCCATTGTGTTCAGAAAGGATGCTTGATATGATTTCAGTCTTCTTGAATATATTAAGACTTATTTTTTGTCCTAACACATAATCTGTCTTTGAGAATGTTCCAAGTGCACTTGAGAAGAATGTGTATTCTGCTGCTTTGGGAATTAAATGTTCTGTAAGCATCAATTAAATCCATCAGATCCATTGTGCTGTTTAAGGTTGCTGTTGCCCTTTTGATTTTTTTAAACAAGTATTATTATTTTTTAATCCTCACCCAAGGATATGTTTACTGATTTTAGAGGGGGGTGGGGAGAAAAAAACATGGATGTGAAAGAGAAACATTGATATGTTGCCTCCCGTGCATGCCCTAACTGGGGATGAACCTGCAGCTTCCTGGTGTATGAGATGACACCCTAACCAACTGACCCACCTAGCCACAGATGCGTATTGATTTGATGTCTGATGATTAGTCCATTGAGATCAGTTGTGTGTTCTATTCTCCTACTATGACTCTACTGCTGTTGATCTCTTACTTAATGTCCACCAAGATTTTTTTTCTTTTTTATATGTAGGTGTTCCTATGTTAGATGCATATATGTTTATAAGGGTTATATCCTCTTACTGGATTGATCCCTTTAGCGTTATGTAGTGACTTTCTTTGTCTCTTCTTATGGCTTTTGTTTGGAAGTCTTTTTTGTCTAAGTATTGCTACCCCAGCTTTGTTTTTGTTTTCATTTGGAATATTTTTTAAACATTTTATTTGTTCATTTCTAGAGAGAGGGGAAGCAGGGGAGAAAGAGAGGAAGAAGAACATCAGTGTGTGAGAGAAACATTGACTGGTTGCCTCTCACATGCCCCCAACTGGGGACCTGGCCCACAACCCAGGCATGTGCCCTGAATGGGAATTGAACTGATGACCTTTTGGTTCGCAGGCTGTTGCTCAACCCACTGAGCCAAACCAGCCAGGGCTACATGGAATATTTTTTATCATCCTTTCACTTTCAGTCTGTGTGTATCTTTTGTTCTGAGGTGGGTCTCTTGTAGACCATATATGGGTCATGTTCTTTTTTTAGCCATTCAGTTACCCTATATCTTTAGATTGGAGCATTTAATTCATTTATATATTAATAGGTACTTACTTATTGTCACTTTATTGTTTATACTTACGTTCCTCCCTCTCTCAATTACTTTTCTTTCATCTTAAAGCAGGCTCTTTAACATTTCTTGTTATACCGATGTGGTGGTAGAACTTCTTATCTGGGAAGCTCTTTATTTTGCCTTCAATTTTAAATGATAGCCTTGCTGGATTGATTAGTCTTGGTTGTAGGTTCTTACTTTTCATCACTTTGAATATTTCATGCCAATACTTTCTGGCCTGAAGTGTTTCTCTTGAGAAATCAGCTGACAGCCTTATGGGACCTCCTTTGTGGGTAACTAATTGCTCTTCTCTTGCTATTTTTAATATTATTTGTCTTTAACCTTTAGCATTTTAATTATGATGTGTCTTGGTGTGGGCCTCTGGGTTCATCTTGATTGGGGCTCTCTGTGCTTCCTGAACTTCTGTGGCATTTTCCTTCACCAGGTTAGGAAAGTTTTCAGCGATTATTTCTTCAAACAGGTTCTGTTTCTTCCTCACTCTCTTGTTTTGATACCCTTATGATGCAGATGTTGTTGCACTTGATGTCCCAGAGGTCCCTTAGACTTTCCTCGCTTTTTAAAATTTTCTCTCTGTTTCTCTCTGTCCCTCCCTCTCTCTCTCTTTGATGCTCTGCTTGGCTCCTTATTTTATCTGGTCCTCTAAGCAGCAGAATCACTGTTCTAATCCTCTGCTTCATCTAACCTGCTATTGATTCCTTCTAGTGTATTCTTTATTTCAGGTATTGTATTCTTCACTTCTGACCACTTTTTTATGGTTTCTGTGTACTTTGTAATGCTTACTGTCTCTTTGTTTAAGTTCTCATTGAGATCATCCATTCTTTCCCTAAGGTCTTTGAGCATCCTCATAACCATTGTTTTAAACTCTGCATCTAGTATTTTGGTTGTTTCCATTTCATTTAATTCTTTTTGGGAGGATTTCTCTTGTTGTTTCATTTGTGGCATATTTCTTTGTCTCCCAATTTTGTCTGTGTGTATTAGGTAGATCTGCTGTGACTCCCAAACTTGTTATGATGGCTTTAAAACGAAGGTGTCTTGTTGGGCTCAGTGGCCCAGTGTTACAGATCATCTGAGTTTCATGCTCCAGGAGTGTTTCTTATGGATTATATGCATCCTCCTGTTGTAGTTAAGTCTTGAATGCTCTTGGCTCTTTCATGGGTGGAGTTTACCCTTCAGGCTGGCTGAGTAGAAGGATAAACTTTGATCATCATATGTGCGTTGCTATGCAGGGGCTGCCCCCTGAGGTAGATTTGTTCCCAACAGGGTCTGGTTGCTGCCAGAATCCCCCTCTGGGTGTGGCTAAAGGGTCAAGCTCTGGTGTGGTGTGAAGCCCACCACCCCATCCACTTGGGCAAGGTTCAGATACATGTTGGTGTCAGATGTTGTGTGTAATTGGCCTTGGGCTACCTGTCTGGAGCTACCACACTATTCACTGTTTGTGGCTATGTCTACTGGGCCTAGGTATGTGTGGAATGGGCCAATCTGTGTACAAGGGTTGGCTTCCTCCAGTGTAGAGCTGCAGGCAGATCCGTAAAAGGTCCAAGGCTCCCTAAGGTCTGCCTCCACCTGTCAGCTACTCTGCCTCCCCCTGAAGTTGCTTGGTTTTTCTCCAGACCCTTCTGAAGAACAACTATAGTGTAAGCCCAGGGTGGCTGTGAACCATAGCCCCTTCCACAGGTTGTGAGATTGGTAAGATGAGGCAACTGAGGTTAGGAGGATATGGGACCCTACCTAAGGGTCACACAATCAGGCATTAATGAGGGGAAAGTCGCCCCTACTCCAGAGCCAAACCACTCAGTCTCTACAACTCTAGCTCCCCCAGGAGGGGTACACCACAAGTTTAGGTTGGGTATAGCCAGCCATCCCCATCGTAGGAGCAAACTCAGCCAGGTGAAGACACCAGACTTAGGAGGACAGATCAGAAGAATCTTCCATTGCCCTGACTGGTATAGCTTGTTGGTTGGGTGTCCCCACAAAGCTCCAGACCAGGACACATGCCTAGGTTATGGGCCCGGTCTCTGGTCAGGACATGTGCAAGAGGCAACCAATTGATGTTTCTCTCACACATTGATGTTTCACTCCCTCACTTCCCCTTTCTCTAAGAATAAATACATGAAGTCTTTTTTTAAAAAATCTCCCATTTGGGGTGATGTCAACCTAGCTCACAGGAGGGGGCCAAGCACTTCATCTCGGTCCCCAACAGCCTTTGAGGGACTCACACTCTGAATGTCCTAGCTCTGAGCAGCTCTTCCCTCCCCCCATGGAACTGAACTCAGCAGGGCAGGGTATCCAGGACTTGGAAGTCTCCTGTTGGGAGTGGTTCCTGCAATACTGTAGGAGCGGTAGTGGGGCAAGCGCTTCTTTCCCTTCTTGAGATAGTGTGGAGTATGGGCTGAGCTCACAGGGGAGATATGAGTGTCCCCCCTTCCCCCCTCGAATCCCCCTCCCACAATTTAGCCATACAACCCAGCACCCACATATCTGATTCCCAGACAAGGCCTCCCCAGGAGATACATTTCAAAAGGCCCAGCTCTGTGCCCCCACTCTGATCCCCTGTGTGACTGAACTCAGCAAGACTGGGCTAGCCAACTGATTTCACAGGTGGGGAGGAGGGGGTCCCCTTTCCAAAGCCACACAGTTCAGTCACTCTCTGAGTCTCTGCCAAGAGCCTCCCCAGAAAAACAGCGCCCCAAAGCTCATTGCTGGGTGTAGCCAGCAGACCCCTCTGCAGGATCTGCACGTAGCAGAGTGGCCTTGCTAGCAATCTGGGAACCGGGCAGCACACTCCCCAGGCTGGTGCTGTAACAGTAGAAGTGCTTGTCACTGTGAAGGGGCTGTCTCTGTCTCCAGCAGACTCTCCTCTCTTTTCTCCTAGGCGACTGAATCCCCAATGATTTTCACCACCAGATGCTAGGGCTTCTTTTCCTATCTCTGTTATTCTGGATTGGGGATTCCTGCATAGGGTTGAGACCCCACACTCCTGGGGGAGGGAGTTTTGCAGCCAAGATAACCCTCCGGCTTCTCATCCACCACTTGTGGGTGCAGGGGACAGCTCTTTTCACATTTCTGTCCATCTTACCAGTCTCTGTGGATTCTTCTGTAAATCCTTGGTTATAATATTTCAGTCAGCTGTCCTTAGTGGGTTATTCAGGTTGATTTGCTCTCTCATGTAGCTGTAAATCAGTTTAGGTCCGGGAACAGGTGAGTATAATTTCTACCTACTGTGCAGCCATCTTGGAGTCCCTCCCATCCTGTGTTTATTTAAAATAATCTACCCAGGATATTCACTACAGTTACCTGCAGAGGTTTGTAAACTACGGATGCCTGGATCTTACTCCATCAGCCCTATGAAGGAGAATTGCTATACATGGGGCCTGGACATACATAGATTAAAAAGCCTCAAATTGTTCTTTTGGACAACTATGTTTAAGAGCCCTGCTCAATTATAAATTCATGGCAACTGTTTTGTATTCTTTCCCTTATTCTCAAGTCCCAAGTTTCACTTCTTGCTTTGTCTGGTGAATCTGTTCGTGCTAGCTCCACACCTGTATTTCCAGCTTCTTGCTTGCTGTTTCCTCTTGAATGTCCTGCTGTCACCTTATCAACACTCTGTACAACACTTAATTTCCTCTTCAAACTAGAGCATTCTACTGACTTTCCAATTTCTTCTGTTGCTCCATCATTCTCCCAAGCACTCTAGCTCAGCTTCTTAGTATCTTGTCTGAGTCCTTTCTCTTTCTTGCCTCCAGTAGTTGTGTCATCTACAGCATTTGCCCTCTTTACCTGCTACTGCTTGTTTTTCCTGTGCCAACCTAGGGTATTACAGCAGTTGTCTACTTCTAGCCATTCTTCTGTTACAGATTCATTTATGTCATTCCCCTGCTTTTAAAAGCCCCAAGTGACTGCCATATTGTGGAATAAAGTCTGGAATCGTTAACTGTGCACTTGAGGTCCTAAAAAAGGTGGACTCAATTCAACCTCTTTATTTTATTTCCCATTACTTCCCTTATATATGTTAAACTATTAAACTAGATTATTTAGAGGTAAGATGATATATGGAAAAGATTCTTTTGAATCTTAGCCCTGTCACTTGCCAAAGGTATGATATGCAGCAAGTTACTTTAGCCTCTTTGACCTTAGTTTTCTCATTTGTAAAATAGGACATAAAATAACTGTTTGCATGGTTTGTCATTAGCAGTTAACATGCATAGTGTACTTAGCATGAGGCCTGCCACCTAGAGGGCCTTGATATACATTCTTCACTTAACCTCTTCAGTCTTCTCCAGCTGCTCTCCTTAGATTTATGCTTTCTCATATCCTTCTCTTTTTCTGTTTCTTTGCTCATGCCATTTTCTCTGCCTTTCCTTCCATTTTCCTTCCCCCCCAAAAAAGAGAAAATCCTATTCTTTTTTTTTTACCTTTTTCATAAATCTTTCCCTGCCCTTGTCCATTCCCAGTTCCCATAGTGTTTTGTACCTCTTGTAGCATTTGTGAAAGTTTCCCCTTTTGTTATGTTAAGTATTTCAGTTTTCTCTAAATCGAAATCTCAAGGACAAGGACCTAGTTGTAATCATCTTGTTTTTTTCAATTATTCTCATCATACTGCTTTGTAGCCAGTAGGTTCTCAGTGAATATTGAATAAACAGGTAAAGCCAAAGAACTACCACTCCTCCTAGGTGAATTGAAAAATAACTCAAAGAGCAGTATTCCACACTATGCTAGAGAAAGTGGTAAATGAATCTACATCTCTAGAGGAAGGAATTCTCCCACCAAATAAAAAGGTAGAAACAGGATTCCCAGGAGGGGATAGTAGCTGATTCTGAGGCTAGGGCAGGAAGTACACAGATTGAGCCTAGAAGATTTATCACACCAGAAAGCACTGAAGCTATCCAAGACTGCTGGGTTTTCATCAGGAGGACTCTGGAATTAATGTGGAGTTCTGGCTGATCAAAGATGGGCCAATTTGAGCATCAAATAATAATAGCGGTGGATTGGGATGTATCAAATTTGTTTAAATCCATGAATAAACAATGATTCTAAAAAAGAAAAGAAAAATATTTGAGCGTGTTTGGAAGAACTTAGAAACCCATTTATCTTTCTGAAAATGGATAAGTAAAGAGAAAGTGTAAAGCATTTATGTGACCTTTCCTATAGGAATTACACCTGAGATAAAGTTTTTATAACTAAACTCAACTTGCAAATGAAGACAGAATGATATACAGTATCACTCAAAAATATTATTTTTAGAATCAAAAGGGTATTTGTCTATTCGGCCAACTTTGCCTGCCTCTCTTCTAACTTGAAGAAAAAGGTCTTTGAATTACAAACTGTATGAAACAAAAATTTAGGAGAAGTTTGGTGACTCTTGTATCTTAGATTACAGTCAAAAGGAAATTAAGCAGCCCTGGCCAGTGTAGCTTGGTTGGTTGGCTGGAGTGTCATCCTGTAACCTAAACGTTGCAGTCCAGGCACCTATGATCCTCAGTCTGGGTGCATATGGGAGGTAGCCAGTCAGTGTTCCTTTCTCACATCATTGTTTCTCTCTCTCCCTTCCCCTCTCTATAAAAGTAATGAAAAACTGCCCTTGTGTGAGGGTTAAAAAAGAAAAAAACAGAATTATGCAAATAATTCCCCAACTTGGGGAATTATTAACACCTCTAAGGCAAATGTTAACACCTTTCATTTAGGTCTATTTATTTATTTTTATTTTTTATTGACTTTAGAGAGAGAGAAATAGAAACGTTGATTTGGTGTTCCGCCCGTTTATGCATTCCTTGGTTGATTTGCCTTGACTCAACATCGAACCTGCAACCTTGGCCTATGGGAATGATGCTCCAAGCACCTGATGAGCCACCTGGCCAGGGCCTAGGTCTTGTTTTTTTAAAGGTTTCTTGGGCTTTTATGGTCTTCATCATTGAACTTCCTGTTATTGCCTGTCATTTCAAGAGATTCTTCAAACTACTCAAGTATAGATTGCCTTCAGTAATATAGCAATCCTGAATTGCCCAGTCAGTATTAGCCCTTGGTTTATCTCACAGTTTTTACATCAGTCGAGTTGCTGGTCTTACAGATGCTATATCTGAGTGACAGAAATCACGATGTAACATATTAGTTTTCCAGCTTAGCACTGTAACTCTCTATACCTATCTAGAAAAAAAGAAAACAAAAGACTATTATTAATTTAAATATTTTGTTAAAGTGTTGGTCTTACTGGATCTTTTTGTGCTGTGCTCCTGTATTTATTGTAGCCTGTTTATAATAAATTTCTGGGTGAGCCATAGAGCTGGAATAAGTAGTCCATCCCTTTCCTGTCTTCTGCCACTGAAAGGAGGCAGTTAGGTGTTTCTTGCAAGTGGAGATGAACCCTGCCATTCTCAAAGTGAGAGGCAGGCAGTTTCACTCCTGAGTAATGGAAACTAAAATATTAACCAGACATGTTCTTTGACATATTTAATAAGCCTTTATTAAATGCCTGCTTTGTGCCAGAAGCAGACAATCCTTGCTGCCCTCAAAGAGTTGAATCTAACTTGTGAGACAGGTATTGTGTAAATGATAAATATTCAAAATGCATTGTCTTTAGTGTTATGATGAGTACATCTAGGAGGCTCTGGGGACACCTAACTCAGACACTGAGTGGTAAAGGAGCTAGAAAGTCTGCACCTAGAGGATAAGTAGCATTTGGTCATGCAGGCCAGAGGATAAAGGACATTCACTGATAAAGAGGACAGCTTGTGTAAAAGGCATGGGATTGTGAAAAGCAAGGTATTTGGAGATGCAGGTAGCTTTGTTCTTGTATAGGATATTTTTGGTAGCAGTGGGGAGGATGAGGCCTGAAAGGAAGGAAGGAGCTCAGTGGTCATAGTCATAACTTCTGTGGATGGCAGAGTTTAGAAGATGGTCCCATACATGAGTCTTGATAATGGGTTAACACTTTTCATATAATAAGTTAATGAAAATAAATATTGAGTAAAGTGTACTAAATTAATTAAATTTAATGTACATTTTCAAATGACAGAACAATATTACTTCATGCTTATAATACCATCTTGATGATTCATGGGCCTGATTACTTAATAAGTTACTCTCCTATAAGCACATATGCTCTATTCTTTAAAGTCAGTTTTATTGAGATACAGTTTTCCTACCTCAATTTTACATGTACAATTCAGTGAGTTTTGGCAAATGTATATAGTTATATAACTACTAGTCCTCTAATTATAATATAGTATATTTTCATCCCCTTGCATTAGCTTTTAATTAGAGGTTGGTAAACTAAATAAATTAACTCTTTGAACCCTGGAAGATATAATATCTGAAGAATAGAGAAACAAAATCTCTACCTTTAAACCATCCAAAAAAACTTTTTTTTCCTATCAAACCCACACACAAAGAGAAGCTCTCTGTACAAGTGCCTACTTTTGCCTTTTGAAATCTTCAGAAGGAAAAGAAGCAAGTAAGATGCAATAGCAAGAAGTCTACATAACTGGTGTAATGTTACATGAAGATGTTTAGGGGAAGAAACAACCACCAGGAAACAAAATCAGAATTTTAAATACTAAACTGGAAACTTCAGTCTTGAAGTCTGACAAACAGCTCTGATACTTAATAGCAGAGAGCTGTAGAAACAGTTCCACTTGTCTGAGGACTTCGTTTTCTCATTCATGAAAAGAGGAATTGAACAGCATATTCTAAGCTATCTTATGTGGAATGTTAGAGTTTTGTGAGGTGTGGATAGGAGTTATAGATTGTTGACAGGAAAATTAGGAATAAGGGCCAAATTTTAAACAGGGGAATAGTTGGACTTGTTTGCTGCTGGCAAATAAGAGATTAAGTGCATTTCCCCCCTCAGTTGTATTTCCTTCTATTCAATTGACCTTTTATCGACTTGTTAGAACATTGGAGGTTAGGACACTTTTCAAAACAGAATTCTACCTGTAATTGTGATTCATTATGGGTAGGGATAAGTTTCTCCAGGGTAATGAATTTTGTCATTAAAACACCTGTTTATTTTTCCCCCAGAAGTTATTACATATGATAATAAAATATATGTCTACATATGTGAGGCATGAAGATTTATATTTTTAAACAATTATTTTATTCATCTGTTTGTTTTAACCAGTTACCCATGGATGTATTGTTTCCACAATAAAACTTTTTCTACCAGACGGTATGGAAGCCCGACTCCGCTCAGAGTGAGTATAATTCAGTGCAATAAAGTTTTTGCATTAATTACCTCGGTTAATAATATTTTAGACTAGACGATGGTGTACTGTTAATACCTTAGGATTACTCTAACAATATTAGAAAATTTGTGTAGTACTTTTAGAATAATGCACTTCAGTTTAATTGTTTTTCATATTAGTTGAAATTCTAGTAAGTAGTAATGGAGACATAGGACATTTTGTTTTCTAATTTAACTTTACAGTTTATATTTTGATAGGTAGGGTAATTCATTGTTTCCCAAAATATTTACAACATATAAATTATTGGTGTGTGATAACTATTGATTTTTATCTTCATTTAATATAGGACTTCTTAGACTATGATTGCCTCTGGGGTTAATAACAGTGTTAAAATCTTGTAGAATCTTAAGGATGTTGATATAGTTAGTAGCCTATTTTGGTGGGAGTTTTTGGAGGAATTTTTCAATGCTGTTATTTTTTTACAAGATTACTTAAAGAAGGACAAACTTAAAGGGAAAAACTAGTCAAAGTCTAAATATTAATGTGTAAACAAGTACATTTTGATTTGTACTTTTCACATATTATCATTATGAAGTGTTGGAGGAAGCTAAACAGTCTTTAAACTTAAGCATTTTTTATTATAGGGGATACCTTGAATATGCTAGAAGCTTGTTTCTTTACCTAACATAATATTTTCTGTTTTTCAGAAGCAGAGAGAAAGATCTGAGGGTGGGAGGTTGAGAGAAGCAAAGTTGAAGGCAAAGTAGATAGAGTAGTCAGGAAAGAGAAGGAAAAAGAAAGCAGAGAGAGGCCCTCCTATTACCATGATAGTCTGTGTGTTTGTTAGAATTATATGTTATACGTTAGTTCAAAGCTACCAATTTTTTTTTAGCTTCAGTGGTATCTGAAGCAAAGCAGAAATTTAAAACATTATAAATTTAAAACATTAATGTTTTCTATTCTAAGTGATAGTTTATTAAAAATAAAATTAACTTTGGGAACTTAAGTGTGACTCAGATTTTATAAGTCAAGAGTTAAAATTTAAAAAATAAGAGTAACTATTAATCAACTAATGAAATAATGGCTTCATAAAGATACTGATATTTGAACAGTGTGGTTTGCAGCCCTTGCTGGTGTGGCTCAGTGAATTGAGAACCGGTTTGCACACCAAAGATATTGATATTTGTATTTGATAATGAGATTTTTCTTTCATTTAGTCAAAAGCTTTGGGCAATTACATAAAGGGTCATCTGTGTTCTCAGGTTTCACGTAGTAGGGCACGTCAGTTTTTTTCAGTATATTTCAGAGAATTGTGTCCCTATCTCTTGTTTCCCCAATGCTTTGCATCTTTGCCCCATTTTCTTCTCGTTGTTTGGTTTTCCTTATGTGATTAAATGTTAGCATCTTTTAAAATTTACTGCCAATTTCATTGTACATAATGTGGTTGATTTTCTGGGCAAGATGAATTTTGAACAGGCAAGTCTCAAGAGCTGGAGGAAGATGAGGGGGATAGTCCAGTTCAAGGCCTGACTCTACCTGTTCTGTGACTTGATCAGGCCTTCATTTTCTCATTTGAAAATGAAGATAGTAATAGTACCTATTTAGCAGGTATTTTATGAGGAGGGTTAAGCAAGATTGTGTACATAAAGAGCTTCACATGTAATGCCTGGCATATAATAAGCACATGGTGTTTCTGTTATTGTAATCTAATATTTTTTTAGCAATCAAGATGATTTTAGATATGCCAGAATACTTAAGATTTAAGGTACATTGTATACATAACATTTAATGCTTCAAAGGTCTTCAGTAGTTCTCAAAAAGTTGATTCTTTTCCGCCCTGGCTGGCGTAGCTCAGTGGATTGAGCGCGGGCTGTGAACCAAAGGGTCACAGGTTCGATTCCCAGTCAGGGCACATGCCTGGGTTGCAGGCCAGGCCCCTAGTGGGGGCCACGTGAGAGGCAACCACACATTGATGTTTCTCTCCTTCTCTTTCTCCCTCCTTTCCCCTCTCTAAAAATAAATAAATAAAATCTTTAAAAAAAAAAAGTTGATTCTTTTCCTTCCTTGATTTTTATTATATTGCACAAATAATTTTTAATTGATAAAAAGCAAATCTTAACCACCCTAATACTAAATAACAATTTTCCTTTTCTGCCTTTTGTGTTGCATATGAACTTTTTCCATAATTCAAATAGAATACATTCATATCTAAGAGGGTTTTTGTAAAGTACAAATATATCACTTATAAAATGTTTTGCTTGGTTTTTTGGCCTTTTGTTTATGATTTTCATGAGAACAGAAAAAAGTTGTACTTGGGTCACTAAGAAAACTGGATTTTTAAAATAATCATTAACATCATTTGCTTCTATTTAGACTTTTTAAAATTCATTTCCCTATATGTGCATACTTGCACATAAAAGGATATATACCCAAAATGGTCTTCTCTGGGTGCTGCCATTGGGTAGTTTTTATTTATTTCCTCATGTTTTACACATTTTACATAATCAATATGTATTACTTGTGTAGTCAAGAAGAAGAAACTTATGTTTAAAATGTCGGTTCCAGTTTTATGGGGTAAAGAAAAACTAAAGTTGTACATACTTTTTTAAACCTTCATTAGGTACCAGCTTTGCTAGGACCTTGTGATAGTTTCTGGGGATGCAGGAGTGAGTTAGTCACAGTGCTGGGGAACACAGGCATGAAATCAAAGAAGCAGAGTAAGGGGTTTTAAAGTCTCAGTGGGAGTCTGTACAGAGTATCATCATAGGTACTCACAAGGGAGTAGGTGCTGGTACTTACTACTCCTTTGGATTCAGCATTTTAGTGTATGAATTGAAACAGTTCTTCAGGTGTTTGTACTTAATACAATGGGATTAGAATTGTCATTCCTACTTTTGAGTCCTGAAAGATCAGTTTCTCAGGAGCTGACACATGATTAACCAATTGAATCTAGGAATTTTACCCAGTAGACCTTCAAGCTGAATGACCTCTAGGATATGGAATGATTAGCAACTGGTAGGGAACATGGGTGGCATTCTTGGTTTTGCTTCCTCTACTCACCCCCAACCCACATACAGTATCTTACAGGACATTGTAAGGTAGGAACCGTATCTCACTTAGCTGCTGTGTTCTCATGGGAGTGGTAGTAGTGATCAAGTGCTACTATATCCTAGGCACTGTTTTAAGCTCTTTATTTATACAGTATTAGCACATTTAATACTCACAATAACCCCATAGGGTTGGTTTCATGGTTATTCCCATTGTATGGATGGGGAAGCCGAGGCCTATATATTTGCCCAAGATTACACAGTGGTAAGTAGAACTAGAATTTGGACCCAGTCAGTATAACCTCTGAGCCTGCATGCTTAACTGTTATAGAATACTGCCTCTCTTTCAGTAGGACTTCATAAGGTCAAAAGACAATTAGTACCAATTAATACTGTCTGTTTACTGTTTAGTTTTAAAGGGGTATACTGAGTTTAGTTTTATACCTACATTTAAGCTTTCAGTTGTTAGTTGTGTGAGGTGGCTGGGTGGAGAGGAGTAGTACTACTATTTTTATTAGCTAAAGTTGTTCTCCACTAGACCAAGCTTCCAGATTATAGTTTTCTTTTTAATAGAACTTTCCTTTTTTAAGACTTTCTGTGTAGGAATATTTAATTTTAAAAGAATTTAATTTATTTATTTCAAAATCGAAAGTAGACAATTTTAAGGAGTGCTTCTTTTCCATATTTCCATATGACCAAGGAGTTCACCATAGCCCTTACTAAGTAGAGGATCCTTGAAGGGTATTTAATACCTTTTGGATTTTGAATTTGTGTTTAGAAATGCATTTTGTATGAAAGGTGGGTTTGTGTATTTATTATCTTGTTTTCTAAGATAATATTTATGATTAAAAAATAATTCACATCCTTTTAATCATATGAAGGCAATTATATGTCAGCTTTGGGGTTTAAGATATTTTGGTACCGTCATACTGTTTCCTCTATTGTCCGGAAATTAGATAAAAATTCTAAATTTTACTTTTCAGTGTCATCCATGCTCCATTACCAAGTCCTGTTGACAAAGTAAGTTGGTGATGAATATTTTTTCCTAACTAACTGAGCTATATTGCTTTGTTTATAATATGCTCCACCTAGAAAATTATTTCTTTTTTGTAACAAAATCTATAGAGTGTATGTAGCTATATAGTTATTGTAGTCTTCTGATATTCAATATCTGGAGAATTTAGGATGGGTGTTTCTTAGGGAAAAGCCTTTGTCACCTTAAGTAAATGGTTAGGTAGACTGGAAGTACTTGTTTTGTGCCTAGCCAAAGGTAAGAAGTGTTAGTTACTACTCTTTATAATGGAATACAGTTCTGTCTAGAAATATTTATTAAAGCTTTCTGCCCAGAGAGCTCACTCAGCATATGGAAATAACACACAGAAATGTGGGTATAGAAATTCCTCTTTTATTGTCCTTGAAGGTTAGTTTTAGCCTGATGTGGTCAGAAACTTTGCAATAATTACTTGTTAGAAAATATTTTTTCTTTTGTTCAGAAATAATGGTGTATTAAACTGTAGATATCATTGCTAAATGGCAAGAAAAACCCCCAACATTTTTTGTACCTTTTGACATTAATGTGGATGTGAGTTTTCTTAGCTCACTAACCTAAACTGTTGGGGGAAATACTTTACATTTTTTTCTTCCATTTGGATAAAAAATGAAAGCCTACTTGAAACTGAAGTTCTCTGTTAGATTCCTTTTTTAGAAGTAAAAGTGGTTAATCATCAACTTCACCAATACCAATTATTTCAGAAGTAAATGATGGCCTCACTGATTTAGGACTAACTTTAAAAAAATAATGCCACCTCTCTGTCTTCTAGTTAGCATATTAATAAAAATATACTTTCTGAGTCTTATCAAGAAGTGATTCTATTAATGATCATTAGTAACTTAGTAATGATGTGATCATGAATAAGTTAAGATATAATGCTTGGTAGTATTGAGGATGTGGGTAAATGTTACAACAACCTATTAGTGCCCTTCCTTATTTTGTTTGTTGTTGTTTGCAATACTGTCATGGTTTTATATTCCACACTTGGGAGAAACCGCTTACAAAAGGTTGTTTTTGTACTCTTGAGTTCTAAGCATTTGACTGTGATTTGTAATGTTTAAACACCATTTTTTCCTCGTCTTTTCCTTCTTAAAACCTACCTGTAGTTTAAAGGGGGAAAAAGGACAAAACTATTCTCATTGCCTCTGGTTATTGGACACAGTGTTATACTTCATGTTCTGCCTCTCCCCGCACCCCCACATACAAATGCGATTTTGAAGATGTCTACTTCTAAATGAACTGTGACTTACTGGCATATTGAAGAACTATTTAAATGTAAATTTGAAAGGGGGAAAATGTAGATCTGTTGATTCAGAAGGTATTAATTCTGGATTAAGAAAAGGCTGTAAATTTGTGATTTGGTTTATTATGGAACATTTTCACGAGTAGCACTTGTTCCCTCACCGTGCTTATGAATCTCAAACTGGTTAGCATGATCATACCATTTAAAAATTTTAGATATAGGACAACAGTATTTTGAAAACTAAGGGAACTGGTCAATTTGAAAAGTAATTTTTTATTTTGCATATTTCAGTAAATAGGCATTTTAAGGACTTGATTTGGCCTTAATGTCTCATAAATATTTTGTATGACTTGACACTATGTCATTTTGTTTCTAGGTTGCTGCTAACACTCCAAGTATGTACTCTCAGGAACTATTCCAGCTTTCTCAGTATCTACAGGTAAAAGTAAATTTTGAAAATTCTTATTAGTATTTAAAAGCAAAATTAAACAACTTAGGTTTGATTTTATTAGTTCAAAAATATAGTCTAAAGTATTGGTTGGATACAAGTACAAAATAATTATCTTTTTTTTTTTTTTGCTGCCCATCCACTGTGCTGAGTAACATCAACATGTCATAAATAGCTTTTCAAAATTAAAAAAAAAAGAATTAAAAATGGGTCTTATGAAGAAAAGATAAAAAGAATTATGATTGTTAAGTCTAGAGAAGATATAATTCTGTACATAAGAAGTTTTTTCCTTCCAATATGAGAAAGTTCCAAGAAAACTTCTTTATCTATGGTGACTTTTAAATAAAATTAAACCTGGAGGAATGTTGGTTGCTTATAATAGTAAATAATTATATAGCACTTATTATATGCCAGACTCTAGTCTAGCAGTTCATTTAATTAATTCATTTAGTCCTGACAACAATCTTATGAGATATGTATTTTATTCCCATTTTTATAGATGGAATCTATAACTGAGGGACAAGAAGGTTAAACAATTTACACAATATCACATACCTAACATGTGGTGGTACAGTTGAAATTTGGACCCAGGCAGTCAGATCTCATAGTCTCTGTCTTACTGACTCGGCTGCACTGCTGAATCTATAAAAAGATTTCTTGATAGGGCAAATACTTGGAGTGGAATTTCATACCATACTTAAAGAGCCATTACAAATCTCTAAAAAGGAAACAAATGCTATTTTTTTCCTAGTTTTGGGAAATTTGGGCTAGATTATGGTTCTTATTCTGGTGAGGGAACATGGTTAAAGAAAGCCCTGGATCAGGAATTTAGAGATCGCATTGCAGTTTTTATCTTGGTTTGACTACTCAATAAGTTCTATGACCCTGGCTGAGCCATTTTACATGTATAGGCCTTCAATTGCCCTTTGTTTAAAACAGTAGGACTAAACCAGTGGTCCTGGGTCCCTACATTCTTTTATAAGAATCAGTCAGCAAGAACTGTTCTACCTCAATTAAGAACATACACTTCTGTGAAAAGGAACAAAATTATCATTGTGTTAATCAGATCTTATCTTCCACTGGGCGTAATGTAATGATGCACCTAAAAGCAGCTTTACACACTTGCAGTTTACCAGTAGAAGGTTTCAAAGCATAGACTCCAGCCAGAATTCCCTGGGCTTGGTCTGTAGCTTTAACTTCTGACCTTTTGAGAAAGTTGTTTAACCCTTTCATGCCTCATCTTTCCCATCTGTGATATGGGTATAGTAATAGCACCTCACAGGACTGTGAAGAATAAATAAATTGGTATATGTAAGACACTTAAAGCAAGTGCCTAGCACATGAAATGTATGCCATAAATGTTAGTAGTTGTTTACCATTCACTAGGAAGTCACATGAATTGATCTAGCTCTCATATAGAAGTGGAAGTAAACTTTGAGGTTAATTTAGTCTAACCTTCATTTTTCATATGAGAAATCTGGGGCTCATGTAGGTAAAATGATTTCACAAGGCCATACCTACTGTTATTAGTCATTGTGGACAATAAATCTAACACCCTGACTCACTCCAGTACTCCTTCTAACTTTCTTATCAGTTTTTAAAATATTCATAGTAGGCATAATCTTTCAGTTTTTGTTTAATTCTTTGAAAGAATATTATATTGCACTGTCTTTTCCATATGCATCTCTTTGAATTCCTAAAGTTTTAGTGTAAATTGTAAATCTTTTGAATAAAAACTGGAATAGATGCAATTCAGGCCTTAGAACTAAAAGCCCATTCCTGGAGATATTAGATTTCTGTTCGAATGTGGTTCATGGAGTTATGAAACTTTACTAAGTGGAGTTGAGGGGGGTTTTTTTTGTTTGTTTGTTTTTTCTTTAAAAGGTGAAATTACACCATCTAGTGGAAGTAGTGGTTGTTTGGTGGTTTTGTTTTTAAGGAAAACTTCTTGCAGCATGAATGCAATTTCCTGAATATTAGGAATGTTTTAGAAGTTTAGAATAAACTTGGGAACTAGTCTCTTGTAAGTGTAAGCTGTGTTTTAATGTGGGTTCTGGGCAGGATAGCTTTTATTAGATTCCTTAATCTAGACTTTTATAGTTACATTAAAAAACAGTACCTCTAACTCTAATTACACTAGCTTTTACCTAACCATTATTTATCAAGGATGTGGAGAACAATAACTGCATGCTTTAAATCTCAAGTACTGTGTTTGAAATATACACTTTTGAGGTGTCTCAGAGGTATTAGGGTAGTAAGTATTCTTTAGGTAATGACAGAAAAGGAAGTGAAATTTAAAGATGTGCCAAAACCACAACTATGTGAGCATTTTCTCCTTGACTTCCAGTGAAGGAGACCCTCTTAACAGTTATCAAATGTCCTGGAAATGTTAAGTGACCTAGAGATAAGGCTTTACTCACCAATGTCTTTCTGTAAAAATATTTCTTTGCAGCTGCCAAGTAGTTGTATAACTCCTTGACCCCTTAATTACATTGAACTAGCTCTTGGACTTTTACTTATATTTGATATATTTAATTGCTAATAAGTTGTATACAGTCATACAATCAGAACATCTGAAAATGCAATAGGCTTTGAGATTGAAGCAGTTCCTCTTTTTTTAAAATAGTGTGTGTATGACATTTTCAGTATGAAAAATTAAAAGATTTTTATTTTAGTTGTCATATCTATGCAGCTAAGCCATTAAAAAGTATTTGCTATTGCCCTGGCTGGTGTGGCTCAGTTTGTTAGAACATTGTTCCATACACCACAGGGTTGGGGGTTCAATTCCAGGTCAGGGCATGTACCTAGGTTGTGAGTTTGATTCTTGGTCAGGACATGTTTGAGGGGTAACCAATAGATGTTTCTCATGTCGATGTTTTTTCTCTCTCTCCCTTTCTCTTTCTCTCTAAAATCAATAAACATATACTTTTTGAAGATTTAGTTCATTTATTTTTAGAAAGAGGGGAAGGGAGGCAGAAAAAGAGGGAGAAAAACATTGATGGATTGCCTCTTGCATGCCTCAAACTGGGGACCTGGCCCACAACCCAGTGGTGTGCCCTGACCAGGAATCGAACTGGAGACCTTTTCGCTTTGCAGGACAACACCTAACACACTGAACCACACCAGTCAAGGCAATAAGCATATAAATTTTTTAAAAGTATTTGCTACTGACCAGACTACATTGGCTTAGTTTGGAATGAGATTGATTAGTTTGTTCTGAGATTGATTGGTTGATTGATTGGATTGATGATTTTTATAAAATTCAAGATTAAAATGTTTGGTGGATTCTTCAACTGTAGGTACTTTTTTAAAAAACTCTTATGAAGTATGAGAAAAAAGAAAATAAGTCAAGGTAACTTGTTTTCTATTATAGGGGAAGTTGCAGTTAGAGCACCCCTAGTGGTAGTTTTATAGCCCAACAAATGAGGCTAAATTGGTATGTACTATATATTTTTTACAAAATAGATTTATCAACTTTCAAAGTAAGATGCAGAATGGAATACAACATGACAATATTTTCAGAATGTGCTAAAAATTGCCTACTCTTCAAAGGAATCATGCTGTTTATTAGAATCTCTTTTGTGATTTGTAATATTTAGGAGGCCTTACATCGTGAACAGATGTTGGAACAGAAGTTAGCCACACTTCAGCGGCTACTAGCCATCACTCAAGAGGCTTCCGATACCAGCTGGCAGGTATTCCAGTTGCCTGTATTTTCAAGAAGCATCTAAGCATAGTTTAATATTACCCTGAGATGTTGATTAAACTAAAACTAAAATTTTGTAGCAAGCAAAAGCAGTTTTTCCCTAATGAACAAATACTGAAAATTTAGCTGATATTTAACTGATATTGATCAGTTTTATGATTTTCTTTCTTTCTTTTTTTTTAACAGTAGCAGCCTTTTTGATGTGTTATTTTTCAATTACTCTGGGATTTTACTTATATTTGATTTTTCTTCAACAGGCTTTAATAGATGAAGATAGACTCTTATCACGATTAGAAGTTATGGGAAACCAATTACAGGCATGCTCCAAAGTAGGTATTAATCTCAAGTACATAAAGAAAAATGCATAGTTTTAATGTTGCTTCATTTCTTTGACTGTCATTTGGAGAACATGCTTAAACATTTATATATGTTCACCATTCTTTTTGATCTTTTCTCATTATGGAAAATTTCAAACATACATACTATATGCAGAAAGAATTGTATAGTGAATACCTGTGTATAACCCTTTGTCTTTTTTCTACCACAGTTGATATTTGTTGGAGAACCTGGGTCATTCATCCTAAATAATTTCTCTTATTCTGGATTATTTTTAAAACATTCTCCTAGCTCCTCCTCCCACACCATAAAATTTATAGTTTGATCCAGGGATTCGATCTGATTTAGGTTCAGTTTCTTTTACCAGCACTCCTCATGAGTGGCATTGTATACTTGTCCCAGGAGGTACCATAATATCTAGTTGTCTTTCTTTTTTAGATATTAGCAATTGTTGATGATCCTTGCCTAGATCCATTATTTTATTAAGGATTGCAAAAATGGTGATGTAATTTTGTCATTCCTTCATTTATTAGCTGGATTACTTCTATAAGAGAAACTTCTCATAAACCATTTGGTTACCCTGAGGTACATTTTCTTTAGGAAAAAGGAGGATAAGTGATTTTGTCCCTTTATTTACTAGATTTCACAATAATGCATTGCCTCCTTTTCATCCACCATAAAACAACCATGAACTATTTTCTTCCCCAACTTAGATTTAAATATATTTGGTATGTTTTGACCTATTGGATTTTTCTTATTGATACTCAAGTTACCCCATCTTTGATCTGTGAGAACTTCTTTATGTTGGCATGTGAGTCCTTTTGACAGAACCCTGGCAGACCTTGATGGCTTCCTGCTGTCATATCAGACAAAATATTCCAGGCTCATCTGGTACATTTCCTGTCTCAGACTTGGAATCAGCTCTTCCCCATGGTGTTCTCATTTTTATTATTATTTTTTGGTTTAACCATTGTTTTAAAATGCTTGGGCCCTTTGAAGGTAATAGGTTATTTTTGTTCACAACTGTAAATATTGTGGCTTGCAGAGAATATGAAAAATAGAACAGATAATTCACTTTGTATATTTGAGAGAAATGTTCAGTTTTCTTTTTCTCTTGGAAGTATGAGTTAATATATCAGTAAAAGCATAATTTACTAATGTACCTTTTTAAAAAAAGATTTTATTTATTTAATTTTATAGAGAGGGGAAGGGAGGGAAAAAGAGAGGGAGAGAAACATTGGTGTGCAAGAGAAATACCAGTTGGCTGCCTCTTGCAAATCCCCAACCAGGACCTGACTGGCAACTCAGGCATGTGCCCCAACCAGGAATGGAATGGGCGACCTTTCGCCCTGTGGGACAACACCCAACCAACTGAGCCACGCCAGCCAAGGCTACTAATATACCTTTTAAATACAGCTTCAGTTAATACAGGGCCAACATCATTTGTGTTTGGAGGTATCTTAACATAGAATTCAAAGAGCATCATAAAGTGGTTTTTTTTTTCAAGTGGTAAATACTTTAAAAAAATAACTTGTCTATAATTATAAATATCTTTTTAATCCTAGAATCAAACAGAAGATAGTTTACGGAAAGAACTCATAGCATTACAAGAGGATAAACACAACTATGAGATGACAGCCAAAGAGTCCCTGAGGCGGGTTCTTCAGGAAAAAATTGAAGTGGTTAGAAAACTTTCAGAAGTTGAGGTATTTCAATTTAACAAATATTAAATACTAGTATTATTTTTAAATTTTAGTATAAAATTGCCAATATTTCAAGACATTTTAAACTTGGATATTATTATATAGCTAGGAAATATTTCCTGTCTGTCAGGTTGGAAGGAGCAGTATGCTGTTTTCATTGTCAGGACTTCTTAACATAACTAGTATAACCATGTGAGTTCTGGTGGTTATGGTCCCTGATCAGTTATTGAAAAAATAAAATCCTAACCGTTGCATCTTATTATTTCCATTCTGCTTAGGATTCATCCTCTGCACAGTGGACTGTGATATGTGCCAGGGAATTGATCTCCTGCACCTTGGTTTGCTTTTCTCCTAATTGAAGATAGTCAGTATAAGGCAGAGAATTTATATCAATTGTGCTTACTTTTACCAATCCTCCAGAGAGGAAAACTGTGTCTTAACTTTAAAGGTTCAAAGGGGAAATTATCTCTAAGGTCCTTTTTAAGTCTTTTACAAACAATGCGTAGTTCTCTTTGCTTTAAAAACAGCCTTATTGATAACAGGGATCATTCCTTTGAACCAAGGTAAAATTGCCACAGAATGGATTAATGGATTAATTGATTTAGTTAAAATGCCAATTGTAAACTAAATAGTAAACATACCTTCATATAGGGATAATTTCTTTTTTTTTAAATATATTTTATTGATTATGCTTACAGTTGTCCAATTCCCAACCCCATTCCCCTCCACCCTGCGCACCCCCTCCCACCCACATTCCCCTCACCTTTAGTTCAAGTCCATTTGACATAAGTTCTATAGCTTCTACATTTCCCACACTATTCTTGCCCTCCCCCTGTCTATTTTCTACCTGCTGTCTATGCTACTTATTCTCTGTACCTTTTCCCCTCTCTCCTCCTCCCACTCCCCTGTTGCTAACCCTCCACATGATCTCCATTTCTGTGTTTCTGTTCCTGTTCTAGCTGTTTGCTTAGTTTGCTTTTGTTTTAGTTGTGGTTGTCAATATCTGTGAGTTTGCTATCTTTTTACTGTCATATTTTTTATCTTCTTTTTCTTAGATAAGTCCCTTTAACATTTCATATAATAAGGGCTTGGTGATGATGAACTCCTTGAACTTGACCTTATCTGAGAAGCACTTTATCTGCCCTTCCATTCTAAATGACAGCTTTGCAGGATAGAGCAATCTTGGAAAGTCAGGTCCCTGACTTTCATGACTTGGAATACTTCTTTCCAGCCCCTTCTTGCCTGAAAGGTCTCTTTTGAGAAATCAGCTGACAGTCTGATGGGAACTCCTTTGTAGGTGACTGTCCCCTTATCCCTTGCTGCTTCTGGAATTCTCTCCTTCATTTTAATCTTGGCTAATGTAATGATGATGTGCCTTGGTGTGTTTCTCCTTCGGTCCAACTTCTTTGGGACTCTCTAAGCTTCCTGGACTTGCTGGAAGTCTATTTCCTTTGCCAGATTGGGGAAGTTCTCCTATATTATTTGTTCAAATAAGTTTTCCACTTGTTGCTCCTCTTCTCCCCCTTCTGGTACCCCTATAGTTCGGATGTTGGGATGTTTAAAGATGTTTTGGAGGTTCCTAAGCCTCTCTTCATTTTTTTTGAATTCTTATTTCTTCCTTCTTTTCTCTTTTGTTGTTTCTTTCTTCCTTCTGGTCCACTCCATTGATTTGAGTCCTAGTTTCCTTCCCATCACCATTGGTTCCCTGTGTGTTTTCCTTCATTTCACTTAGTGTAGCTTTCATTTGTTCATTAGATCAAATTCATTTAGATCATTATTCATCTAATTTGCGACCAAAATCAACCAGTTCTGTGAGCATCCTGATCACCCATGCTTTGAACTGTGTATCTGATAGGTTGGCTATCTTTTGGTCGCTTAGATGAATAATTGGCCCTGAGACTTTGTTCTGTTCTCCCATTTGAGCCACTTTTGTTTTATGTTTGTTTGGTTGGTTGGTTTATTTGGTCTGGTCATGCCTGACTATACTACGTATAGTGAGGGGCAGAGCCTTAGGTGTTCACCAGGGCAGGGCAGCCCAGTTGCTGGGTAGTGACGCTGTATGTGGGGGCGGGGTCCGAGAGGGAACAATGGCGCTTGCTCTGTTCTCTCTCGGATTCCAGTTCCTTCTGCTGCTTCCCCTTCGCCTGGATTGTCTGCGAGCGAATGTGGGACCACCTGGTCAGCCTTGCATGGCCTGACTGGGTCTGCACCATTGCCACCCCATGCCTGGGGTCCACTAGCCACTGGTGCCTGTGCACCCGGGTCCACCAACCTCCACTTTTTTCTTCTGGTACTCCGCCCCTCTTACTGGTCTAGATGAATGGTTGTTGAACTTCTGTACAGTTCAATTTTCCAGAAGTTCTGGTTGTTTTCTTGTTTCTAAATATTTGTTGTCCTTAATTTTGGTTGTGAGAGGAGGCACAGTGTGTCCACCTACGCCTCCATCTTGGCTGGAAGTCTAATTTTCTTATGAAATTGATCACTGTGTGTTATTAAACTTGCTTTCAGGAATTGCTAGGTTTAAAATATTTTCAAGACTAAGTAAAAGTCATACTCAGTGGCCTTTAAAATGTATAATTATATAAAGTTAGCATTCTTTCCTCCCTGTCCCTGATTTATGTGTTTTTGTTTTAAATTCTTAGTTATATTTTCTGTTTTAGAATGTACCTTGAGTAAATTGAAATCCTTACATTATTTAAATCAATTGCCTGTAAACTTGAATCGCAGCGAAGTCTGAGTAATACCGAAGATGAATGTACCCACCTGAAAGAAATGAATGAACGGACTCAGGAAGAATTAAGAGAATTAGCCAATAAATATAATGGAGCAGTTAATGAGATTAAAGATTTATCTGATAAATTGAAGGTATGTATTAATTCAACCTGAAAGTAATTAAGTTAATCGGCTCTACTGGATAGCTTAAGAATTTAGGTATTGCTGAACAGTTGCTGGTGTAAAATTTGGTAATGGTTGAAATTTATGGTAAAAATAATGTGCTTATATTTCATTTAGCCCAGACTCCATTGCCTTAGATAATTGAAAGCCTATAAAAGCTGGCATAGTTCTTTGGATGGAAATCAATAGTACTTGACAATAGGCAGCAAAACCCAAGATACTCGGACTTTTTTTTTAACTTGAATCTGCTTGTCTTTAGGCAGTCCAAAGGTAGGGCCCAGCTGTTAGTGCTGGACCAAGCCCAGAGAGAACTTCGGAGTGATCTGCCTAAAGCCTGTAGCTTCCTAGGGGTGCTTTTGACTCTGCTTCAGCTTCAGTTCTCTGTAGCTGTAGGACATGTAGGATAAGGACAGGCCAAACCATGCATAATAGCAAGTTGGTCCTTTAAAATGTTATAACTGAATTTGTGAAGACCCATCTTTATATCATTCAAACCATGGATTGAGTGGATAGAAGAGACATTTGATAGAGCATACCTCCTCTGTTATGTGATTGGTTAACCTATAGTAGTTTTAAAGGATGTTAAAAGAGGTTATTTTGAAAAGTGCTTGTAACCATCATTTCTTTAGCTAAACATAATGGTATTTGAAATTTCAGAACAAGTTATATTTTAGAACTTATAGACTAATTGCAACAATAGTAACTTCATAGGAAAACCTTTATTACCCTCTTTAAAAATCTGTTTTTCATTTTCACCACTTTATCTCTGTGTATTGAGCCTGCTTGCTTGCTATAAGTTGTCTCTTTCCCTAGGTGATGTGGAGGTGTGACCACCTTGCAGATCGCTTTTGACATTTTGATATTTACAAATATATTCTATGATATTGAATATTCTCCTTAGAAGTTTCATGACTAAAAACAGTTCTGCTTTAGGTTTCTTAAAAGAAGTTAAGATTTTATTAAGTAACTGAATTTTCTATTTCTTTCTCAACAGGTAGCAGAGGGAAAACAAGAGGAAATCCAACAGAAAGGACAAGCTGAGAAAAAAGAATTACAACATAAAATAGATGAAATGGAAGAAAAAGAACAGGAGCTCCAAGCGAAAATAGAAGCTTTACAAGCTGATAATGACTTCACCAATGAAAGGCTAACAGCTTTACAAGGTAATTTAGCTAATCCAGAAATTGACTTAATTTGATTTTTTTCCCTTTTTATCTGTGAAATATCTTTTTCTTGGACTTTTATTTACAGTACGGTTAGAACATCTTCAGGAGAAAACTCTTAAAGAATGCAGCAGCTTAGGTAGGTGTTATCAAATTTCTTAATTAAAGCTGAATTTTATCATTAAACTTTTGATGTTTGCTATCTCACATTGGATACTTATTTTCATTTAGAGTGATGTTTTACATGTTAGGTATAGTGTATCTACACTCTTTCAGAAAATTTCCTTTAAAAAGATGCTTGTTGGCCACCAGTGGGCACCATTGTTTAGTTCTTTGAGATGAATGAAATTTCTCCATCTGAGACACATCACTTAGAGATATTTAAATGAGAAAAATATATAAACAGCAGGATCCTTTTTAATTTTTTTGAGGTTCCTTGAAAAACTACTAAACAGTTGTAGCCTTTTCTTTGAGTTGCTAGAAGATGGCAAGTTGAACACTTCTTGTACAAATAAATTTAAAGTGTTCTATACAGTCTTAATTTAAGTAGGATTATGAAATGCCATGGTTACACTTGAGACCAGTTTTAAAGTAATGCTTTCTTTGATCAGGCAATGATACACTGTCTTAATCCTAGGGATACAAGTTGATGACTTCTTACCTAAAATAAATGGGAGCACAGAAAAAGGTAGTGTAAAAAACTTAAATATTTTTCTTTCATGATACCCTTTTACTATTTAAACAGGATAGAGAGGGCAGGACTTAAGGTTTTATGTGTTTGGAATGAAAAGCATGCTTTTCAGAGACCATTGGATCCCTTTGTTTTGTAATTCTTAATGCTACAATCTATGGTTAGGTATCCTTTGTTATATGAAAATTTCAGTTATTCAAATAATAAGAAAATAATATAGCTTCCCCCCATTAAATTTTTCAAAGAACTATAATTTTCTTTCCTCAAGTACTGTTCCTGGGGATAATTGGCCCCCCATTTTTAATATTTGTGCCCCAGCCAAGAGTTTACTTAATAGACTATTGAGCCCGTGGGCATATCATAGAAACTGCTTTTTTCATTCATTTGTTTCATTGATCAAAGAAAACAAGGTCATTCATTTCTGCCATCTGAAAAAAAGTCCTTTATTATTTCTTGGTACTGTAATCCTTCTTTCTGGATAGTTTGGGTTATCTCTTGCCAAAAATTTATAGCCACTATTGGTTTCCCTACTACTACTACAATAGGGTACTTTTACCCAATAGCTTCGAAATTCCTTCAATCATGAAGATAACTGCACGCTCCTCCCTTCCCCACCAACCCAACAGGAATTGAGTACCAAATATGTGCCAGATTCTGCATTAGATACTTGGAGTACAGAATGAATAAAACTGCTTTCTGTGTTTGCAAATCTATGTGCCTCTCAGCTCAGTTTTTATACAGAAAGAAGTTAGTGGAAGACAGCAAGGTTGATACCCAGAACTTCCTATTAAATCAGTTTTTTTTCCATGTATCAGGGGATATCTTTATAATTCTTGGGCAACAGCCAAACTCTGATAAAGTTAGGAGGTACTTTTTTGGTTGTTTTTGTTTGGTTGTTTGGTTTATAATCAATTGCTGGCACAATATGTTCAGGTAATTATGTATATGTAAGCTGCAAGGTCAAGATCTAAACATTGAATACATAATGAATTTTGAAACTCTAAATTTTAAAAAGTTTTCATAATCATTGTTATTTGACTACTCTATATATTTTGCAAAATACATTGACATTTTAAAATTCCAGTTTAATTGAGTTTCAATTTAAGAATTTTTAAAGGTGTAGTTTATATTCATTGTACCAATATTACTAATTTCTGTTTTTTAAATATATTTAGCAACATAGCTAAAATGACTTAATTCTTCTAAAAGCTTGTCATTCTTAAATGAACTTATGTTTTCTGTTATTATTTTGCCTCTTTCTGGCATGTACACTTTTTATTCAGATCCACACCTTTTTTATTTGAGCATGCATTTATTAATATTACTGTTAACTCAAGCTGGAAACATTCTATTCCTTCAGTTAAGAGAATTCTTTTATATATACTGAACCATCTTTATATTATTTAGAGTTGTCACATTACTGCTTAAATGTTTTTGCCAGTTCCAATAGATGTATATGAGAATAGTTGAGGACAACTCCTTGATTTAAGACTGAATAAAGTATTTTGGATACTTTAAGGTATTCCTTGCTATAATTATTTTTCCCTTGCTGCTGTGTTTGTTTTTGTAGATTGATAAATTGGGTAGTGTGAGAGTGACTAATTGAATGTCTTTAAAGAAACTGAGGCCCTGGTGGGGTAGCTCAGTTGGTTAGAGCATCGTCCCAGTATGCCAAAGCTGTGGGTTCGATCCCCAGTCAGGGTACATACAAGAATCAACCAACAAATGCATCAGTAAGTGGAACAACAAATAGATGTTTCCTCCCTTCCTCTCTCTGTAAAAGTAATAAGTAAATAAGTTTAAAAAAAATTTTTTTTTAAAGAAGCTTAGTAGTGAATATCTGGATATGCACAAAAGTTTCTTTACACCAGATTTAGATACAGAGTAGATTCTAGAATAAGATGGATCTATTCTGAATCATTTGTAATAAAGTAACAAACCAGTTATCAAGTACTCAGATTTACCAAAGTCCATAGATAATGGGCTATTAGATACACTTTTAACTAAAATTATTCCTTAAATAGTAGTAGGACAACCAAGTATAGATGAAAGAGAATATTTCAAAAATGGCTGGAGATGTTAAGATTAAAACTTCTTCAGTAAACCCCATTTTTGAAATTAAATCTAACATAGTTGCTATAAATACAGGTTTATACTATAAATGTTTAAATATCTAATAAGCATAAATTGAATATATTTTAGCAGATATAGAAAAGCACTGTCTAATACAATATTGTGAGAGCCATATACATAATTTTTTTCCCTGTAGCCATTTTTTTAGACACCTTAATGACTTCTATGTCTTTAAGGTTTGTATATGGCTTTACTATTGCCAGCTTTCTCTAAATTTCTGCAGAAATATGAGAGCCACATACATAATTTAAATTTTTTTGGTCACTACATTTAAATATACAAAGAAACAGGTAAAATTTTAAAATTTATTTTAATATAGTTAATTTAAACCACTATATCCAAAATATTATTTAACATGAGTTAATATAAAAAGATTATAAGTGAAGTATTTCACACTCTTTTTTTCTTAATATGTCTTTGAAATCAGTCTGTATTTATTTCACACTTATAGCATATCTCACTTTCTAAGGGCTCAGTAGCCACATGTCCCTAATGGCTACTATATTGGACAACACAGGTAAAGAAAATCAAAATTGATAGGAAACTCATATATATAAATAAAACACATTTTAAGTATCATGGTTCTCTGTTATGTTTTCATATTTGTCTTTTTCTTTATTCCTCAACCCTATTTAGTTAGCATCATAAATACTCTCCTCCCCTACTCCTTTTGGATTATCAGTGACATCTTTTATAGTTTTGGCAAAGTGAGTTCCCAAGGGCTGGAGGTCAAGTAATGGCATATTGAAAGTGCCATGATCCAAATCTTTTACATATATTATCTGAAAGACATTTCTCTCACATGTCTCAGGAAATGCCTTTGTGCAAGTCATGTATGTAATTATCTTTTCATATAGTCTTGCATTTTATCTAAACTGGTGTAGCAAACATTTTAATGTAGGGTCCTGCTATTAAAATCAGAGTAGATGAAAGGGTAATTTTTGGTTTGGTGACTCATGGTGGGAGGTCCTGCATTAATAAATGTCATGTCAAGTACTATGATGTTAGTTTGAAATTTGATTTTAAATAAGTTTTATAAAGTCCTTTAGTTAGATTAAAATTTGGTTTCAAATGAGTTTTCATATATTTAACAGTGATGTTTGTATAGTTTGAGTTCTAAAATGTTATAGCTCAGATAGGATTTATGTAAAACAACTTTTTCTATCTTAGTACATACTATTCAAGTGAGGACTCCTGTCTTGGATTTTTTTGGCTCCAATTGGCAAATGCTGTTTATTAGCCTTTTTTTTCTTTTTAATTTCAAATTTCTGTGGCATTTAGTCTGTTTATTTTTCTTTTTCTTTTTGGGGCTATATTGTATCTCTAAGTTTGTAATGCATTGATCTGTAAAACATGAGTTTTATCAACCTTTCTTCTCATGTTTTTGTCTTGTTCAATAGTGACTGTAGAATGGAGGTTCTGCACACATGTATCGAGATAAAGAACAGTGATACATTTGCGTATGAAAGTGAAGAAGGCTATCAGTAAGGGTGTCAAGAGAGGCTGACCAGTGATCAGAGTAGGAGATGCCTGCCTCTCAAGCAAAGTTGAGATGAAAAGGGTGAGGTGGGTTAAGAAGGAGAAGAGAAAAAGGGTTTTTATAGAGTGGTACTAACACATTGTCTGCTTTGACAGGTTTTGGTGCTTTCATACCTTCTAGATAGTCCTCATGTTGGAGTATGTTTTTTAACACTTACCTTTGTAAATGTATTTGGTAGTTATGAAAGATAGAAATATATAAGCGAAGGATGTTATACACATTTAGAAATTAACTCTTTGAATCAAAGTAAAGACTATTGTAATAAAGGGCTAAAACTTTTTTTATTAAACCACTGTGTTAGATTTTAATTCTCTGCATCCATAAAAAACAAAACAAAAAAATTCTCTTTGACCTGAGGAAAACTGTTTACCAAGCTCTTCTTTTAAAATGTACAAACATTAATTTTAATCATTTAGACAGAGATAAGCAACGTAGTGTTTTGATTGTATATGAAGTACACAGATTAAGTGACTCAAAAGGGAAGACTGAAATGAAAGTGTAAAAATTAAAATAGTGCATCATTTTCTTTAAAATGTTAATGCATTCATTATTTTATGGTATTCTTAAAGTACCTTTTCCTCTTACTAAGATGAGTAGTTTTGAAGAGGGACTGTTAGAGAACAGTCATTCGAAAATTCAGTAAGAATAAATGTAAAATTTTGAAATTACTTAAGGTTTTTTATTAAGCTCTCATGGAGAAAGGTGTATTTTAAAAGTGTTAGCAAACTTTTTAAAGCAATATACTTCTATGGTTTTCTTGAGCACTTTGGATAGAAACTGCACCTTTAAAAGCTAACCATTCAGGGTATAAATTAATGATTACGTAAGTACAATTTTCAGTCATTTCACTTCATTTAACTCCAAAATATGTTACTATTAATATTAAAATATATTGAACTTTTATTAATCTCATTCAGAGTTACCCATGTTGAAACATTTCAGTTTTTCTACCTTTGCTGTTGGTTTTCAAAAACAGCAACAGACTATATCCTTAAAGGTGTTTCTTTCTTTATTAGAACACTTGCTTTCAAAGAGTGGCGGGGACTGCACTTTTATTCATCAATTCATAGAATGCCAGAGTGAGTACAGAGTATTTTTCACATCAATTTTAATGAAGTCAGAGGCTATAATTGAAAAATGAGAGGAAAATGAAGATCTCAATGTATTTGTTATTGTAGCAGTGCACAAAGAACTGTCTTCAGACAGTACTGAACTTTTTCTTACTGTTTATGTTTCTGTCTTTTGAAAAAAATATTTCTGTTGCATTCACCTTCACAGATGGAGATGAACATTTTGTATTGCCACAAAAAAAAAAAAAAAAAAAGAAAGAAAGTTTCAAGCTTGTTAATTAAAAATCATTATTGAGCCCTAGCTGGTGTGGCTCAGTGGATTGAGGGCTGGTCTGTGAACCAGAGGGCTGCTGGTTTGATTTCCAGTTCAGGACACATGCCTGGGTTGCAACCCAGGTCCCAGTAAGGGGTGCATGAGAGGCAACCACACACTGATGTTTCCCTCTCTTCCTCTCTCTCTAAAAATAAATAAAAATATTTTAAAATTCATTATCGAACAGGGAATAAAATAGAAGGGTCAAGCACCTAAACTTAAGAGATAGTAATAACCTTAATCTGTTTTAATTAAGTTTTAGTTCTGTCACAGATACAGATTTTGAGGTTCTTAAATAAATTTCTTAAATGAAGCACAAAAAATTATGTAGTTTGGGCACTCAGATGTAAAGATGACCCTTAGGGTAGCCGGAGCTTTCTAGGGAAGGAGTAGCAACAGATTGTCCTGTAATCTGACATCAACTGCCTCCCCTTGGGAAGCTATACAAGGTTATCTTTAATATCATATTTTTTAAAATAATATCTTCCCTGGCCAGGTGACTCAGTTGGTTGGAGTGTCATCCTGTACACCAGAAAGTTGCGGATTTGATCCCTGGTCAGGGCACATGCCTAGGTTTTGATTTCTTCCATATGTGCCTGATTATGCCCGGTTGGGGCACATATAGGAGGCAACTGATGGATGTTTCTCTCTGTCTCTCCCTCCTTCCCTCTTTCCCTCCTGTCTCCCTCCTTCTCTCTCCCTTCCCTGTCTAAAATCAATGAACATATCCTCAGGTGAGGACTTAGAAAAAATACTACTACTTTATAGATAGATAGGTTGGCTTTTGAGGTGTTTTAGACCTCTGCTGAATTCTGAACAGAGTATTGTGAATTCCCTCTGTCTTGAAAATTATGTGGCTGTTTAAATTAGTAATAGTCACAAGGTTGAAATATTCTCTTAATCTTGTTAGTGACAATTAAAAGTTACTACACGTAGTAAAGTTCACTGATGATATCTGATTTTTCCTGTCAGACACACAGTCAGGCATTTTTCTTTTCTTCACTCTCTTTTTTAGAAAAGAGTGGTTTTCAAACTTTTTATGCTCATGAATTCATTTTGTGGGTGTGCACATGTGTGGTGTGCTTCCCTGCCCAATCCCATCTCAGCACTTGGGGGTTATAAGGATTATACCTGGTAATTATAGCAGACACAAACTCAGCAGATCAAATGTCATACTCCTTAGAGATGCTTTAAGGGATTTCTTTACTAGTTTGAGAAGAGCTTCTGTTTTCGCCCATTTTATTTTATTTTTTTAATATATTTTATTGATTATGCTATTACAGTTGTCCCGTTTCTCCCCCATCATTCCCCGCACCCTGCACACCCTCTCCCACCCACATTCCCCCCTTTAGTTCATGTCTATGTGTCATAAGTTCTTTAGCTTCTACATTTCCCACACTATTCTTACCCTGCCCCTGTCTATTTTCTACCCACTATCTATGTTTTCGCCCATTTTAAGGACTATAATATTGAGGCAAATTATTTAATAAATAGGACATATTTCTTTGTCCTTTAAATTTGTTTTGAAAAAATGTTTCTCATAAAGAAAAATAAGTGCATCATTTTATTCTTTTATTACTAATACTTTGCAGGAAATTGGCACAAGAATTTGGCGCAAAATAATTGTTACCCACTGAAACCAACTAAAAGCAATATATATAATATAAAAGTAGTATATGTAATATAAAATGTAAATCTTTAGAAGAATTTTATACTTAGTTTTATTATATATAAACATTTTTTAATATTTTTATTTTGAACTTTTGGGATTTATATTTTGAGCCCAACAAAATAAGAACAGAGAACTATCAAAAGAATGTTTTATTAAGTTGCAATTTGCAAAAATCATTTACAACATTATAAAATTTGTAAAATACTTAGCTGTAGTTAATGCAGACTGAAGTTTGTTTTAAAGAAAAAGATGTTTGGAAACTTTGACTGTGTCATCGTTTCAGGTAGAAAACGGACCAAACATTCAGAGGTAGAACAGAAATCACATAAATTACAGCAATCCCCTCAATTGGTATAATAGCCAATAAAATGTTTACAGGGACTTTGTACTGGCCTGGAAAATGCTAAATGTGATAATTGGAGGCAGGGTGGGAGATAAGACTATAAAATCCTGTACTTGTGAACAAAGCGTAAACCAAAGAACAGGAAAAAAAAGTATTTCTAGACATTTGAATCCATTTGATCCCTAACTGCAAATAATGAAAGTTGGACTATAAGCTCAGGTAGCTAGGGATATTGCCTGTTATATAAATCTGGTTCCTGAGTTTCGGTAGCAAGAGGTTGGTTAATAACGATATCCATTTACATGAAAGTTTTCCAAATCTGTTTGGCTCGCCAGAGTTGGCATAGTAACAGTTACCTCTAGTTCCATTTTTTGTCACAAAGGAGGTTGTCATTTTTTTTTCACAAGCTGCCATTATAGAAATTGCGTTTAATAAGTATAATGTCAAGCAAGGCAGTTTCAGCAAAAATCTTCCTCAAGTGACCTTCTGAAACAGTTTTGGATTATTTTTTGACAAGTGCATATTTTTACTATTATTTTTATTGATTAACATCTTAAACTGATTTATAATCTTGAACATGAAGTATATATTCTGTGAGCAATGATGCTTCATATTCTTGTTTCCAGTATTTATAAAGCAAATGTTAAATACCTAGGTTTCATTATTTACTGTGCTTGTATAGTATATATTCACCTTATGTTTTAAAAATTAGAAAGTGAATAGTTAACTTCCGTAGTATTCACCATGTCTTTTTAATTTATCAAGAGTTTTAACTGAATTTATTTTAGTTTATGTATATGAGTCCATAAGAAATTTTTTGGTTGTTGGTTCTCTCAATTATTTAGTGATTTTGAGGAAATGAAATGAGTTCAAACACATTTCATTTTGCTTTCTTTTTATGATAAAACACAGTGTTTCTTATAATTCTTTTTTAGGAGAAAAGCTTTTAATCCCATCAAAGAGATTCGGTTTGAACAAATTTAAATATAATCTTTGCATAATTCCAGAATCTTAAATTTTCTATATGAAAATGTACTGTATAAAAATCCACAATTAGCCAGTAACTTTAGTAAAACTTGCTAAACAGCCCTAGCAATATTTCCTTCTTCAAAGTTTCAGGCATGAAGATTAGTTCAAGGAGAAATCTATATTGCATGTTCCGTGCAAATTTTAATTACTCAAGGTTTACTGTGAAACTTAATATGTTGATTGTGTTCTGCTAAAGATGCTTTCTCAGTTAAATTATGAATCTCTAATTTCATATATATACCTTGAACTGTATCTTTTGATTAATTTGTATGATGAGTGAAAAGATAAATGGTAGCTCTGGCTGGTGTGACCCAGTGGATTGAGCACTGGCCTGCAAACCGAAAGACTGCTGTTTGATTCCCTGTCAGGGCATGTGCCTGTGTAGCAAGCAGGCCAGGTTCCCAGTTGGGCGCATGCAAGAGGCAGCCAATTGATGTATCTCTCTCATATTGCTGTTTCTCCCCCTCTCTCTTCCCTCCCTTCCCCCCTTTCTAAAAGTAAATAAATAAAATCTTTAAAAGAAAAAGGAAAGATAAGGGTAAAAGAATCTAAGGGCATGGAGACCTACCATCATTCGTGGGCGTAGAGTGAAAGACAACCTTTTCTGGACTGTTGCTTGCCCCTTTGACTTCTCTTCTGCTGTCCATGTAGGAGAGGGTACAGGCATCATTGCTGGATACTGTAGAAACTTTCTTCTGAGATCTGCTTTGTAGAGATATATCATGCCCTCCCCCAAGGGCATCTCCTTCTTGACGGTGGAGTTAAAAAGCATGCTGAAATGATCATATCTTTGAATTCTTTTTCTTGAAAATATATTCTATTGATTGTGCTATTACAGTCGTCCCATTTTTTTCCTCCCCTTTATACCCCTTCACACTGCATGCCCCCCCCCCCCCACACACACACACCAGTTTTCCCCAACCTTAGTTCATGTCCATGGGTTGTACATACGTTCTTTGGCTTCTCCGTTTCCCATATCATTCTTATCCTCCCCCTGTCTATTTTGTACCTACCATTTATGCTTCTTTCTCCCTGCACCTTTCCCCCCATTACCCTCCCTCCCCGCTCCTCGCTGTTACCCTCCATGTGATGTGTATTTTTGTGATTCTGTTCCTGTTCTAGTTGTTTGCTTAGTTTCTTTTGGTTTTGTTTTTAGGTTAAGTTGTTGATAGTTGTGAGTTTGTCGTCATTTTACTATTCATATTTTTTATCTTCTTTTTCTTAGGTAAGTCCCTTTAACATTTCATATAATAAGGGCTGGGTGATGAACTCTTTGAACTTGACCTTATCTGGGAAGCACTTTATCTGCCTTTCCATTCTAAATGATAGCTTTGCTGGATAGAGTAATCTTGGATGTAGGTCCTTGCCTTTCATGACTTGGAATACTTCTTTCGAGCCCCTTCTTGCCTGCAAGGTTTCTTTTGAGCAATCAGCTGATAGTCTTACGGGAACACCTTTGCAGGAAACTATCTCCTTTTCTCCTGCTGCTTTTCAGATTTTCTCCTTATCTTTAATCTTGGGTAATGTAATGATGTTGTGCCTTGGTGTGTGCTTCCTTGGGCCCAACTTTTTGGGGAATCTCTGTGGTTCCTGGACTTGTGGAAGTCTATTTCCTTTGCCAGATTAGGGAAGTTCTCCTTCATTATGTTTTCAAGTAAGTTTTCTTGCGCTTCCTTTTCTCTTTCTGTCACCTGTATGATTTGGATATTGGAATGTTTAAAGTTGTCCCGGAGGTTCCTAAGCCTCTCCTCATTTTTTTGAATTCTTGTTTCTTCATTCTGTTCTAGTCGAATGTTTATTTCTTCCTTCTTGTCCGAATCATTTATTTGGGTTCTGGTTTCCTTCTCTTCACTGTTGGTTCCCTTTACATTTTTCTGTATTTCACTTTTCATAGCCTTTACTTCTTCCTGTGTTTTGTGACCATACTCAACCATTTCTGTGAGCACCCTGATTACCAGTGTTTTGAACTGTGCATCTGGTGGGCTGGCTGTCTCTTCATGGCTTAGTTCTATTTTTGGACCTTTGATCTGTTCTTCATTTGGGCCATATTTTCTTACCTCAGTGTGCCTGTTACTTAATAAGGGACAAAGCCTTAGGTACTCACCAAGGTGGGACAATCCATGTCACTGTGTTGTGGTGCTGCATGTGAGGGAGTCATCCTAGAGAGAATAGTGTGGCTTACTCGGCTCTCTGCCAGCTTTCAGTCACTTCTTCTACCACCCACAAGCAAATTGGGCCCTTCTGGTGCTGATTCCTGGGTGGGTGGGTTCATGTACATTCTAGGACCCTTGGGTCTCTGCAACGAACTCTCCTTTGAGACTGGGAGTTTCTCTTGCCACCTCAACCCCCACAGCTTTTAAAAGTCAGGTTTTGAGGCTTTATTTCCCTGCACTGAAACCCTGGGTTGTGAAGTCTGTCTCACTCCCCAGTTGTTCCATGAGGTGCATCTGCACACAAATGTGGGACTGCCCTTTCCGCCACTTCACCCACCCTGGCTGCCCATCTCCACCCCTCCTACCAGTCTGGATGAATGTTTCTTCTTTAATTCCTTGGTTGTCGGACTTCCATACAGTTCGATATTCTGGAATTTCTGGATATTTTTTGTTTTTAAAGTTGTCCTTTTGGTTGTGCAAGGAGGCAAAGTGTATCTACCTACACCTCCATCTTAGCTAGAAGTTGTCTTTGAATTCTTAATCTGTGCTTCTTACGAGACTTAATGTTTTCTTAATTATTACTGTCATTTCTAGTTCTCTTAATAGTTCATGTCCTAATAGTTTTTTCCTGATTAAAAAAATTTTTTCTCTATGCCTCCCACCCCATTTTGAAATCACAGCCACTAATCTATGTATGCTTCATTCATTCCTTGCTTCCTTCCATTAGGGCTTTGCTCTCACATAGAAATTGCCTCTTTTGGAGTAATGAATGCATTGAACCACTTTTGCTCTTGTGTTTGTTTACTTTTCATCATTCTATGAGATCATACTCTTTGAACTATCTTTGGATTATTCTGATTACATATGCTATTGAATCAGATTGTAAATTTATTTTTTAAAATTTTATTTCCCTAAGCCAAAGCAGTTTATTTATGACAAAGAATAGGGAACACTTATTGTGGTTCCCTCCCTGCTCATAGTAGTTTATATCTTCATTATAAGAAAACTCCTGAGTTTAAACTAGATGTTACTAATTTTCTGTTTCTTTGTTCTTAGGGTAGTTGTCCAATCTAGAATATATTGGAAGGACATTGTTTTTTGTTTATTTGTACCCATCATTTCCCCAATCAGTTAGCTTTCCAACATTTCTACAAGATTTTCTACCAATATCACTACACAGAAGATAGTCTTAAAATTCATGACAACTGTGTTTTGGTATATAAATTGTAGAGAAAAGGTCTGTTTCTATATTCTTAAAGTTGGTCCATTTCATTTAATTTTCAATCAGTCCTTGAACTCCAATTTTTTTTCTCATTTATTCTTTTTTATTCTTAGGTTTTAGGACAAATAGCTTCTGGAATTATTTTTGTAAAAATGGAGGCTATTGTCCTGGCCAGTATGGCTTGGTTGGAGTGTCATCCTGTAACTGGAAGTTTACAAGTTCAATTCCTGATCAGGGCACTTATCTAGGTTCAATCCCTGGTGCCGGCACATATAGGAGACAACCAACTAGTGTTTCTCTCTCACATCTATGTTTCTCTATCTCCCTTCTTTTCTCTCTAAAAGCAATGCAAAAAATGTCCTCAGGTTAGGATAAAAATAAATAAATAAATAAATAAATAAAACATAACTTAAAAAATGCAGGCTATCTTCTATAGTAAGGATTGCTTTAATTTTATTTTGCTGCAGAAACAAATAACCTCGTAAAACTTGTTATTAAAATTAGCAAACTCACAGGACCTCCCCTACGAGGTTCTAAAGCTCTGTTTCTACTTTGTAAACTGCCACTCTCTGAAGGGAAATAAATTGTTGGTTTGATGCCGATGCTGATTGTTTATATTTACTTTGATTGTACTTTGATGTTAATTCTAATGTCAGTTTCTTTGCTGTATTTCTCTCTGATAACCTTTTAGGTGACCAGCTCGTTTTCATTTATGACATTTAGAATAGGATCATAAAGATCTTGGTGTGAATTCTGATTTGCTCCCTCACTGGTAGTATGAGTCTGGGTAATATGACCTCTTTAAATCTCAATTTCCTCATTTATAAAATAGCATGGGAGTACCTACTTCATAAGATTAGTGTGAGAATTAAATGAGATAATATTTACTAAATATTTTAAAGTAATTCCTGGCACACATGTTAACTGGTAGGTAGAAAAGTTACTCGTGGAGTATTTTAGTGGGAACTTTCTTGAAGTAACTTGTTTTCCTCCTTTTTATTTTCAGTCATATGATATTGAATGCTGATTAATCTAACTTGATTGTTCCTGTTAAAGTAATATGTTTCTGACAATCTAGATATTAACTTTTTTTTTTTCCTTTTAGATTTTATTTATTTATCTTTAGAGAGGAAGGGAAGGAGAGAGGGAGAGAAACATCAATGTGCGGTTGCCTCTTGTATGTCCCCTGCCGGGAACTGGCCTGGCAACCCAGGCATGTGCCCTGACTGGGAATCGAACCGCCATCCTTCGGTTCGCAGGCCCGCGCTCAATCCACTGAGCTACACCAGCCAGGGCTAGATATTAACTTTTTAACCAGTATGCATGCCATTAAAAGTTTGATCTGAAGCACATTATTTTGAAGCTCTCTACTCATAGCATTATTTTTTGGATAAAACCTAACTTTCAGATTTAGAAATAGTTTCCAGATTGGCAGTTATAACAGCAGATTATTTAGTTCTTTTACATTCATGTATTTTTCTCTCTGTCAGTATACAATCCCCTAGGTAACTGACATCAGTATCTGAGAGTCAGTTCTATTTATTTTCTCTTTCTAGTTGTAGCTGTCACTTGAAGAACGTGGGTCTTGAACTTTAAGAACTTAATCCAATCTAGGCTCACCAATGCTCCATTACAGCTTTTGAATACATTGTTTACACTGTTTCTAATTTTTATTTTGTGTGCATAGTAGTGTAGTTAGTGCATAATTTATTTTTATCAACCTGGGAATAAGTTTGGTTCTGTTCTATTCAGACTTTGAGAAGAATTAATAGATTTTACAACTCTGTCATGTTTTCTGACTAAACTAAGGGCTTAGGCGATAGTTCTCAAATGTTGTCAGATTTACTATATTCATTTGTTGTACTCCTTAGTAGGTTCCCTACAGAAATGCCTACACATATGTATCAGGTACAAATTTAAGAATTTTCACAGCCTCATTTTTTCACAGTAATTCATAACAATTCAAAATACCTTCAATAGTCAAATGGATAAATATACTGAGGTATATTGCATGAAAGAAGCCTGATACAACAGAATATATGCTGTAGTATTCCATTTACATAAAGTTTAAAACCACTAAAATTATATTGTATTATTTAGTCATGCATATTTAGGTAGTGTGACCATTAAGAAAGGCAAGAAGTAAAATGCCATAAATTTAGGACTGGAAAGGGGGATGTGGAAGGCTTTGGTGGGGGGGCGGGGTTAGGTTCTGTTTCTTGATTTGGGATGTAATCATATAGACATTTGCTTTAAAAAGGTTTATTAACCTGTACTTTTGTATGTTATACCTCTTTTGTGTGTTGTTTTTTACAATGTGTTTTTAAAATAGGAGAAAATGAATAATTCTCTTTTAGAGTATCCCTCAAAATTACAGTTTTCAAAAAGAAAGAAAAATCTTGTATTTTATCTTCCACTTGTGCCCAGGCAAAAGCTCTTTCAGGACCTCCAGTTATTTGGTCTCAGACTTTTATTACACCTAAAGAACTAAGGTTTCCACCCCAAGCTTGTGAACTAGTGATTAGAAACTTTTTAAAAACAATATTTTTTCTTCTTTAATCATGGGTCACTAATATTTCACCAGATTTTATAATAAATATAATCTTAAATAATTTCAATAATGCCCTTGCCAGTGTGGCTCAATACATTGGGCATCATCCCACAAAACAAAGAGTTGCTGGTTCAATTCCTGGCCAGAGCATGTGCTTGAGTTGTGGGTTTGGTCCCCAGTTGGAGCATGTATGAGAGGCAACTGATCGATATTTCTGTCTCACATCAGTGTTTTCTCCCTCTCTTTCTCCCTCCGGTCCTCCTCTCTCTCTAAGAATAAGTAAATAAAATATTTAGAAAATAATAATAATTTCAATAGTGATAGAAGCAGCAGGTAATTATTATTCAGTACTTATATGCTAGTGCTATTCAGAACTTTTTATATGTATTTGATCGTTAGTTTTAGAATGAGAAAAACATTCAAATAATTTTTCCAACTTTGGTCGCTTTAAAAATAGATAATTCATTCATTCACCAAATATTTAGTAAGTATCTGCTATGTATATACCAGGCATTATTTTAGGTGTTATAGGTATAGAAATGCACAAGAAAAAGAAAACTTTGCTTCTATGGACTTTACATTTCTTCAAAGAGACAAAAACTAATAAAATAAGTTAAACAATGATGAGTTCACTGAAGAAAAATAAAAGAATATAATGCAGTTGGGAGCGACAAAATATGTGGTATTTGAACAGAGAGAGTACAAAATTGAGTTAGTTGTACTTGTATCTGGGGAAAGTCTGTGAGATAGAAACTGTTACCTAGTAGAATAGGATTCAGCTGCCTGCCACCAAACACAGGCATGAACCAAAGATTGGTGGGGAAGGGAAAACGTCTTCTTTTTTTTTTTTTAATATATTTTACTGATTATGCTATTACAGTTGTCCCATTTCCCCCCTTCATTCCCCTCCACCCTGCACATCCCCTCCCATCCATATTCCCCACCTTTAGTTCATCTCCATGTGTCATAAATTCTTCAGCTTCTACATTTCCCACACTATTCTTGCCCTCCCCCTGTCTATTTTCTACCCACCGTCTATGCTACTTATTCTCTGTACATTTTCCCCCTCTCTCCTCCTCCCACTCCCCTGTTGCTAACCCTCCATGTGATCTCCATTTCTGTGGTTCTGTTCCTGTTCTAGCTGTTTGCTTAGTTTGCTTTTGTTTTAGGTGTGGTTGTTAATATCTATGAGTTTGCTGTCTTTTTACTGTCATATTTTTTATCTTCTTTTTCTTAGATAAGTTCCTTTAACATTTCATATAGTAAGGGCTTGGTGATGATGAACTCGAGCTTGACCTTATCTGAGAAGCACTTTATCTGCCCTTCCATTCTAAATGAAAGTTTCGCTGGATAGACAATCTTGTATGTAGGTCCTTGCCTTTCAAGACTTCCTTCCATCCCCTTCTTGCCCATAAGGTCTCTTTTGAGAAATCAGCTGACAGTCTGATGGGAACTCCTTTGTCGGTGACTGTCCCCTTATCCCTTGCTGCTTCCAGAATTCTCTCCTTCATTTTAATCCTGGCTAATGTAATGATGATGTGCCTTGGTGTGTTCCTCCTTGGGTCCAACTTCTTTGGGACTCTCTGAGCTTCCTGGACTTCCTGGTTGTCTATTTCCTTTGCCAGATTGGGGATGTTCTCCTTTATTATTTGTTCAAATAAGCTTTCCACTTGTTGCTCTTCCTCTTCCCCTCTGGTATCCCTATAGTTTGGATATTGGGTTGTTTGAAGATGCCCTGGAGGTTCCTAAGCCTCTCCTCATTTTTTTGAATTCTTGTTTCTTCCTTCTTTTCTGTTTGGTTGTTTCTTTCTTCCTTCTGGTCCACTCCATTGATTTGAGTCCCAGTTTTCCTTTCATCACTATTGGTTCCCTGTGTGTTTTCCTTCATTTCACTTACTGTGGCCTTCATTTTTTCATCTAATTTGCGACCAAAATCAACCAATTCTGTGAGCATCCTGATCACCAGGGCTTTGAACTGTGCCTCTGATAGGTTGGCTATCTCTTGGTTGCTTAGATGAATTGGTTCTGGAGCTTTGATCTGTTCTCCTGTTTGAGCCATTTTTGGTTTTCTTTTCTTTTCTTTCTTTCTTTTTTTTGGGGGGGGGGTCTGGTCAGGGCTGTCACGTAGTGAGGGGGGCACCTTAGGTGTTTCCCAGGGCCAGGCAGCCCAGTTGCTAGGTAGTGACGCTATATGTGGGGGCAGGGTCAGAGAGCGAACCATGGCGCTTGCTCTGCGCTCTCTCAGATTCCAGCCCCTTCCACAGCTTCCCCCAAGTAAATTGGGCCCTTCTGGTACTGATTTCTGTGGGGGTGGGCTTGTGTACATTCTAGGGCCCTGTGGGTCTCTCCAGTGAACTCTCCTGTGAGGCTGGGAGTCTCTCCTGGCACCTCAACCCCCACAAGTATTTTCAATTGGTGTTTTTAAGTTTTATTTCCTGGTGCTGGGACCCTAGGTTGCGAGGTCTGTCTCGTTCCCTGTTTTCGTCTGGATTATCTGCACGCAGATGTGGGACCACCAGCCACCTTGAGCGGCCTTATTGGGTCTGCCTGTTGTCACCCCGTTCCTGGGTCCACCATCAGCCACCTGTGCACCTGGGATCTGCCAGGTGCTGCCTGCGCACCCGGGTCCACCAACCTCCACTTTTTCCTGCTGCAACTCTGCCCCTCTTACCGGTCTGGATGAATGGTTGTTGGACTTCTGTACAGTTCAATTTTCTATCAGTTCTTGTTGTTTTCTTGTTTCTAAATCTTTCTTGTCCTTAATTTTGGTTGTGCAAAGAGGCACAGTGTGTCCACCTATACCTCCATCTTGGCTGGAAGTCTTTTTATTATTTTGTTGTTCAAGTTCAGTTGTCCACACTTACCCTCACCATTCCCCACCCAGGAAAAAGGTCTTTATTGAAATGTTGCCCAAGTTGGTGGAATAGGGGACACCCTGATTCCAGGCCAATCTCTCCCACAAAGCATAGAACTCAGAACCCCCCGGAACCAGAGACAGTGTCCAGAAACCCCACTCTATCCTTATCTGTCCTTCTGGAGGCCAAGGCTGCTACACGGTGGCTCTCTGTCTTCAGATTCCCTTCCTGGAGTACCTGCTTGTGGGGCTGGTGTCATCATTGCCATTCCACAGTTTCCCATTTTGGGCCCTGGGGCCACTGCAGACCATTCCACAGTTTCCCATTTTGGGCCCTGGGGCCAGTTGTACAGGGGCTAGTCTGTGGGGCCAGGGCCCAAGGCTGTTCACACCCCTGGGGCCAGCAAGCACTCTGGCCTGCACATCTATGTGCTGATCTCAGAGGCAGAGAAGGGCATAGTCTGGGACTGTCTGTTCAGCACAGAGCCATGGCATTTCACAGGCCACCACCAAGGCACGTGTACCTGGGTCATGGCCTAGTGCGCAGGACTCAACTTTGGTGTGAGCCAGCCCCCTGACTGGGTGAGTATGGGGAAGCTGAAGGAGCTGAGTCTCTGCCCTCCCTCCATTTAAAAATTTGGGTACCAAAGTTCCGTGTGGCTGCAGAAGCATCTAACTTCCCATCCAATTCAGGCCAGGCCGGTGGGTCTGCACCTCCCCCTAACCTCTGAAGAGTGCATTCTGTTTCTTTCATCACGTTCATCAGCCTGCACAGTGTCTCAGCACAGGCCATGTGTTGGTCACTAGCTCAGTTACCAGGGCAGTGCAATGCCAGCATGCTAGTTTTGTTTACCCTTTATCCAGGCGGGTATGGACATTTATTATGTGCCACCTCCTCTGGAGAGCACAGGCTCTCATAGGCTGTTTCCAGGGTCCCTCCTCATTCGCCAACAATCTCTCCAGCTCCTTCTGAATCAAAAACATGTGAAAACCCAAGGTGGATCTGAAATTTGAGTTTTATAACAATAAAAATGCTTTTAAAAAAATAAAGGACCAGATAATAAATATTTTAGGCTTTGCAGGCTGTAAAGTCTCTGTTGCGACTGCTAAACTCTGCCATTGTGGTGGAAGGCAACCATGGTCAATCTGTAAATGAATGGACCTGCCTGTGTTCCTATAAAACTATCTACCAAACAAGCAGCAGGCTGGATTTGGCTCTGAGGGGCTGTAGTTGACTGACCTCTGACCTAGATTACATAGGCCTTATAGGTCATGGTAGGAACTTCAGACTTTATTCTAAAGGTCAGAAGATTTAAAGCAATAAATTACTCCAGATGTGATATGTGTTTATAATTTTTTAAACCAGATGCGGCTTAGATCTTCAACACACTAGAAGAAAATTTAGAATGGCTTTTAAAGTTCATGTTTATATTATTTTATTACTTGTTATTTTCATGTAAGAAGTATTTGTGGAACTTGTATTTTGCGTTAGAATTTTATTAGTAATTAAATTATTAATGCAATACCTCCCTGCTTTCTCTAGAGTCTAAATTTCTAGATTTATCACATTGCTCTTTATAATCTATGAGGAATACCTAGTACTGTACCTAGTGCATAGTAAATATTTGAAGAAGTCTTAAAAACTCATAGTATGTCAGAAAGGGTAGGCATAAATAGTTGGCAATAGCATAATGGAGATATGAATGGAAAGTTATGGAAAGAGGAGAAGAGATACCAAATCCATCTAGAGGAGGAAGGAAGAGAAGGTAAATTCCATTTTAGACATGGTAAGATTAAGTTCCTATGAGATTTCTGGGTGAAAATGGGAAGTAGTTAGACAATAGGGTTCTGAAACATAAGAGTGAGGGCTAGACTAGGTATCAACATTTAGAAAATATAAGTGTAGCAGGTAGTTAATGTCATTTTAAAATAATTTTTGTTGTTGACAGAGATCATGAAGACTAACACACATTTAGATCACAATCAGAAAAAAAGGAAAACCAATGAAAGGCTGAGATGGAAGGAATGAGCAAGCACATAAAAGAAATAGGAACAGGTGGTATCCTAGGGGGTCAAAGGAAGAGATTTTTAAAAGGGAGGCAGTACATTTTTTTATTAAATATAGACCCATTCATAGTAAAAGATTATAAAAGACATAAGATTGCAAAGACAAGTTCCTGCCAAGATGGAGTCATAGGTAGATACGCTTTACCTCCTCGCACAACCAAAAGAAGGAAACAACCAATTTAAAACAATAAAAACCAGAACTGCCAGAAAATCAAACTGTATGGAAGTCCAACAACCAAGAAGTTAAAGAAGAAACATTCATTCAAACTGGTAGGAGGGGCAAAGACGGACAGCTAGGGCAGAGAGGATGAGTGGTGGGGTGGCAGCTGACGGACCAGGGAGTCCCACATTTGCATGCAGATAAACTAGGAGGAACAACTGGGGAGTAAGACCAACCATGCAACCTAGGGTTCAAAGACAGGCAAGATAAGAACTTAGAACCTGTGGCTATAAAAACCTGTGGGGGTGTGACAGCAGAAGAAACTGCCAATCTATTGAAAGCAGGGTGAGAGCCGAGCAACCGGCATTGTTCAGTCTCTGACCCCTCCCCCACATACCTTGCCACAACACAGCAATGTGAGTTGCCCACCATGGCAGATACCTAAGGCTCCTCCCCTTACAACATACCAGGTGTGCAAAAGCAAAGAAATATGGCCCAAGTGAAAGAACAGATCAAAACTCCAGAAAAAGAACTAAGCAATGAGGAGATTAGCCAATTTATCAGATGCAGAGTTCAAAACACTAGTAATCAGGATGCTCACAGAAATGGTTGAGTATGGACACAAAATAAAGGAGGAAATGAAAACTGTACAAAGTGAAATAAAGAAAAATGTACAGGGAACCAACAGTGAAGAGAAGGAAACCGGGACTCAAATCAATGATTTGGAACAAAAGGAAGAAATAAACATTCAGCTGGAACAGAATGAAGAAACAAGAATTCAAAAAAATGAGGAGAGGCCGAGGAACCTCCGGGACAACTTTAAACATTCCAACATCCAAATTATACAGGGGCCAGAAGGAGAAGAGCAATAGCAAGACATTGAAAACTTAATCTGAAAAAAAAAATGATGTTAAACCTCCCCAAACTGGCAAAGGAAATAGACTTCCAGAAAGTCCAGGAAGTTCAGAGAATCCCAAAGAAGTTGGACCCAAGGAAGCACACACCGAGGCACATTATCATTAAATTACCCAAGATTAAAGATAGGGGAAGAGTCTTAAAAGCAGCAAGAGATAAGGAGACAGTTACCTACAAAGCAGTTCCCATAAGGCTATTAGCTGATTTCTCAAAAAAAACCTTACAGACAAGAAAGGGCAGGAAAGACGTATTCCAAGTCATGAAAGGCAAGGACCTACATCCAAGATTACTCTATCCAGCAAAGCTATCATTTAGAATGGAAGGGCAGGTAAAGTGCTTCCCAGATAAGGTCAAGTTCAAGGAGTTCATCATCCCCCAGCCCTTATTATATGAAATGTTAAAGGGACTTATCTAAGAAATAGAAGAAGATCAAAACTATGAACAGTACAATGACAACAAACTCACAACTATCAGCAACTTAACCTAAAAACAAAACAAAACTGAGCATTCAACCAGAACAGGAACAGAATCACAGAAATGGAGTTCACATGGAGGGTTATCAGCAGGGTAGGAGGAATAGGGGAGGAAAAGGTACAAGAAATAAGAATAATAATTGGTAGGTACAAAATAGGGGGATGTTAAGAATAGTATAGGAAATGTAGAAGCCAAAGAACTTACACATACAACCCATGGACATGAACTGGGTTGGGGGAGGGGGGTGGATGCTGGAGGAAGTAGGGGTACCAGGCAGAGGGGGATAAAAGGGAGAAAAATAAATGGGGCAACTGTAATAGCATAATCAATAAAATGCACTTTAAAAAATATTGCAAAGAGGCCCTGGCTGGTGTGGTCCAGTAGATCGAGTGCCAGCCTGAGAACCAAAGGGTTGCTGGTTCAATTCCCAGTCAAGGTAAATGCCTGGGTTGCAGGCCAGGTCCCCAGTATGGGGTGCGTGAGAGGCAACCACTCATTGACACTCTCTCCCTCTCTTTCTCCCACCCTTCCCCTCTATCTAAAAATATGTAAGTAAAATCTTTTAAACAACATACTGCAAAGAAAAAAAGGGAAGTAGCAACTACAATAAATAATAGATATCAACAAAGTTTTGGATTATGTAAAACAGATAATTGAGTGGTGAGAGATTTGGGTTTTTATTTTTTCTTTTTAAGTGGAAAGGGGTTAATAAACCCCCAAAAAGAAAGTTAAAACTGTGGCTCAGGTATCAGAGTCACCTCGTACCTGTTCAATAGGGCAGGAGTGCAAGGTGATACATATTTCCATCCCCAGTCCATGCAGACAAGTGTCTCTTTCTTTCCACATGCAGACTGCAAGTTATCTCTCTGGAGGCTGAAATGGAGTCTGTAGACATGGTTGAGGGTGGTATATGAGCATCTTACTGAAAAGAAAAAAATTGAGAGAATTAAATAAAAGCCTGTATATTGAATCAGAGTGCTGGTCATCAGGTTTACACTTCCCAGAAGGGAGGTTAGAGGAGTCTACTCTATGTACATGATCAGACCAAGAGAAAATGCTGTTACTGACAGTTGATAGTCTCCTTAACATAGTGCCACTGTGTGGCCCAGGAGGTAACAAGCCCTGCTCATACACATAGAACTTTGTCAGCTTTTTACTGCCTCACCCTAAATGTGATGAGGTGGCCAAGATCACTAGACTGTGAGGAAATTTTCTGCAGAGAAAGACAGAGATTAAAACAAATAAAAGCAAACAGAAATTGTGACTAAGGAAGAAACACAAAAATACAGGAAACAGAATAAAACTTGAAATATATTTAATAAATTTCTTCAGAAAGATAAAATGATTCATGGATGAAACTAGGAAAAGATACTATTTTAAAAGAAACAGAGTACAAGTAGAATTCTTGAAAACTAAAAATGATACCAGATATATTTTAAAATTTAAATCTATAAAAAAGGTTAGAAGAGAAAGTAGAAGAAATAATCCATAAAAATGTAAAAAAGACAAGGTTTTTTTGGTTTAAGAAAAAAAATGAGGGAAATTTTAAGAAAATTAGGGAATTAACCCTGGGGATCTAACATCTGAGTAATATTTCCAGAGTGTAGGAAAGGAGAGAGTGGAAGAAGAGAAGGAAAAGAGAAGAATTTATTAATGAAAAAGAACTCAGAATTGAAGCTATGAGCTTCTAAACTGAAAGGATGGAGTGAACGCTCAACATAATGTATTTTGTAGATCACACACAAACCCAGACAAAAAAATTTATATATTGTATTATTCTACTTATGAAATATCCAAAACAGAAATTCATAACAGAGACAGAAAGCAGATGAGTGATGGCTAGAGCTCTGGAGGGACGATGGGAAGTAAATTTCTAATGAGTATGTAGTTTTCCTTTGGGATGATAAAAATGTTTTGGAACTGGATGGAGGTGGCAGTTGTGTAAAATTGTGAGTGTACTAAATGCCACTGAATTATTCACTTTAAAAGATTATTATACATTATGTGAATTGTATCTCAGTTAAATATATATATATATATATATATATATATACACTGAGGTTAATGAAATTTAAGAACACGAGGCATAAAAAGATTATGAAAACAGCCAAGAGAAACAAAGGGTTTCATATTTATTACTCATAATAAACTAAGCTATAATGTAGCAATAAAGAAACCCTGGAATTGTAATGGCTTAATTGAATAAACATTTACTTTTCACTCATGTTACATGTCTATGGTGAGGAAGAACTCTGTTCTCCAAATTGTTCCTCAGGGATCTAGGTTAATCTAGGCTTTATCATTTTATACTGTTGCCATCTCAACATGTAATTTCTAGAGTGGGGGAAGAGGAAAGTATAGAAAATTCTGCTGTCAAATGCTTTGGCCTTGGCTAGAACCAGTCATGTGGAACTTCCTCAGTACTAGGGATTTGGAACATGCAGTCCTCCCAGGTGCCCGGGAGGAACAGGCAAACCAGGCATTGCTGAGCACAAGAAGTCTCTACTGTGCAAACTGGTGGAACTCCCCAGTGTTAGACTCACCTAGTTTGAAACTAGAAGACAGTGGAACGGAGCTTTCACTGTAGTGAGATTCTGAAGTAAATTCTGAAGTAAAATTATCTCCTGTAGAAATTTTGTATCTGGTCAAACTATCAGTCAATTGTGAGGATAAAAAAATAACATTTTCAGGGGAACAAAATAACAAAGCAGTTACTTTCTGCATACCCATTTCAGGAAATTATCCAAGGATATATTAAACTAAAACAAAGAAATAAAGCAAGAAGAGGAAGATTTGGAATGTGGGAGCAGGGTATTTGGCATAGGAGCCAGCCCAGACTGGAGCAGGAACATTAAAGGGCTGGAGGAACAAGGAAATATAATGTGTAGATTACCTGATATGTTTGACAATATTGAAAGTTTTATGGTTCTGTAATAACATGGGCTGTGTTTGAGATAGATGTGTAAAAAATTAGCAAAACAGCCTGGCTGGTGTGGGCAGTGGATTGAGCAAACCAAAAGGTTGCTGTTTCGATTCCCAGTCAGGGCACATGCCTGGGTTGCCAGTCGGATCTCTGGTGGGCGGTGCGCAAGAGGCAACTGCACATTGATGTTTCTCTCCCTCTTTTTCTCCCTCCTCTGTCTAAAAGTGAATAAATAAAATCTTTTAAAAAATAAAAAAACAAAATAAGGAATTATAAGCTCCAAAAATGCTAAATTGTTTTATAATAAGAGAAATATCATTATAGAATATTATATGACTGAGATATAAATAATAGTCATAATACAAGGTGGGCAAAGGTAGGTTTACAGTTGTTTGTGTGGAAAATAATACAATAATTAATAAATAACAATACAAGAATAAACTCTGTTTTGCGTGTTGACAAATATAAACCTACTTTTGTACTACCATATATAAATACTGATTATAAATGGACAAGGTGTAAATCTTATGAGGATGATAGTAGGACATAAGAGAGCTTAATCATCTGTAAGATATTGTCAATAAATAATGTCTAAAATGGAAAAATAGATCACAGTATAAGGGAGGACCCCCAAAAAACAATTTATTTATTAAAAAATTGTGTAGTCTCACATGTTTAAATTTCAGTCACCTTCAAAGTACCCTTCATTTAATGTAATAAACCTATCAAGAGGCTTTTTCTAGTGCCGAAAACAGGTTCACCTCTTTCATGTTGGCAAAATGTTTCCCTTCGAGGACTTTTTTCATCCAGGGAAACAAAAAAAATGTCTCTCCGGGCAACATCAGGTGAATAGGGAGGGTGGGGCATGGGGGTCTTGCCATTTTGGGTCAAAACTGCTGAACACTCAAAACATTGTAGGCAGGTATGCTCATAAATCACTGGTCATGAAATGGGCAAACACATTGAAAGAGTCTTCAAAAATAATTCACTGAAGCTGAACAGCCTCTCACAACAATGCCAGCTGGCACACTGATACAGATGGTTTCCTAGAAGATAATTCCAGTTTTGGGGGGCCTCCCTTCGTAACTTATTTAGAAATATAAATGTAAATGCCAGAACAAATGGCTAAAATTTAAAGGTTTTTGCTTCTAGGAAATGAATTTCAGGAATGGAGTGGAGTAGGACAGCTTACATTATACATCTTGTAGGACAGATGCCTTTTAAAATTATCTAAATCTATTACTTTGGCTTTTTTTTTTTTAAGGCATCTGAGGCAAACAGTGCCAGGTACTACAAAGAGCCTATATAAAATAAAATTTGAAAAGGAGCCATGGGTTTTGTCAGATAGTAGGTTATAGTGATCTTGGAGCAGTTTCGACTGTTGAATGGTAGGTGTAGACCAAGTTGCAGTGGGTTAAAGAGTGAAAGAACAGAGAAATGATATCACATAATGCAAAAGTATAGGTTGAAGTAGATCAACTGACATACAAGATTAAATGAGGGGATATACAGGGCATGTATATAATCCTCTTCAGTGAAAAGAAGAATGTGAAAATATGCCAACTGGTGTGGCTCTGTTGGGTGTTCCACAAACTGAAATGGTTCGATTCTGGCTCAGGGCACATCCCTGGGTCGCAGGCAGCTCCACAGGTCAGGGCGTGCAAGAGACAACAGATTGCTGTTTCTCTTGCACATCACTGCTTCCCTTTTTTCCCCCTCCCTTGCCCTCTTTCTAAAAATAAATAAATAAAATCTTTTTTAAAAAAGAAAAGATGACAAATAAATGATAAGCTACATTATACATTTACAGAGAATCTTCATAAAACAAAACAAAATTATTTCTTTAAATAATTAGCTCTTCTAAAATGATTCATATAACTGAATCATTTGTAGAGGCATGCCTGTATATGCATTTCTGCTGAATTGTATCAATAAAGAAAAGTAAATTATTGATATACAGTGGCTTGTATTCTTTATTTAAATAAAATATCTTTGCAGAATTTAACTTAATATCCTTGATTTAAAAAAGGTTGCTTTGTTCTGAGTGCTTTTTTAAAGTGTTAGACTGTAAAATAAGGTGAAAACTAATAAAAATAAAAGGCAAATGTTCCCCTACCCCAGATTTCTGCTTTAATCTGATTGCTCTATTATAGTTAGAGTTCTTTTAGTTCCCCTTCCAGGGTCTAGTTTTTGTTCAAGCCTAGTCATGGGAGTAATGTTATCGTCTTTAAATTTGGTCATGGAATGTGTTACACTGCCCCGCTCAGGGAAATGCTACTCAGTTTGGACTTGGATAGTAACGTTTATTTTCTTTGGCAGAGAAGCTGATCGTCGAGGGGCATCTAACCAAAGTGGTAGAAGAAACAAAGCTTTCAAAAGGTTTGTTTTCTATGGGGTCTTTCTCTGGGTTTGACAACTCTTGGATAATGAAGGTTAGTGTATATTTTCAAGGTCATGGTATTTTAACAATCACTTTCTTTCTTACAGCTCACAAAATGGCAGTGTTGTAATAGTATCATAATAATAATACAAAATAGTTGAAGTTCTGTTTTAAGAAGGATATCTTAATTGGAAAGTTTCTTTTTAAAGGGGTGTGTGTGTGTGTGTGTGTGTGTGTTTAAATGCTTAGAATAGGTTTCTTTAGGTATTAAAGATTTGTTGTGATCTCTTTCACTTCCAGCATTATTTTCAGCTTTTATTTCAAATTTTTATTCAAACAGCATATAAATCTTGTTGAAAAAAAAAACAGGTCAAAAAATGTCTGCAGTTCTATTTGGGGGGATGTTGTAAATTTATCAGTTCTTTCGATAATATTTTCTTCATTTTTGTCATCTCAAATTGATTTAAATGGAAAGTGAATATGTAGAATCTTCGTATATTTTAAAATGAACAGTCCTATTAATTTCCTGAAGTAGTTTATTTGTTAATTCTCTTCTGTTACAATTGTCAGACTTAGAGAAGAAAAGTGAGTTTTAAAGCATCTTACTGTCAAGTCACTTTTATGCATAGGGAAATTGGGCAAATTTGATAGGACCTGCTTATTATTATTCAAGGACTTTTGTCATAACGTGCCAGCATAAAACCCAAAGCTAGATTCTCAGTCATTTTGGTTAATTAAAACAATGAGTGATAAAAGCCTGGAATGCTCAATTTCAGCATATTCTTTTTAATGAAAGTAATTATATCTGTTTGGCTTTTTTGAAATATTTAAAAGGATAGTGTCATTTCTGGTGGCTTCCATTCTGAATTTTGTACATGGCAGATGCCATATTTGGGGAAAGAATGCATAGAATATACACCACTAATATTGTTCTGGCAAACAAGCATTGAGTTTCAGAACAGTGAACTATTTTTAGAACATAGGCAATTTATTTCATCTTATTAAAGTGAGATGAGAACAAACTTTAAAATAGCTTTTACTTCACCACCTAAATACCTACACTAATAGCCAACACTTTGAAGTGTAAGTAGAGCCTTAGAAAAAAAATCAGCACCTCTTTAATTAAAGAGAAGTATCTTGATGCTGCTTTTGCATTCCGAATTAGACATATTTGCTTGAAATTATGTGATGTCATTTTTTTAAAAGTTTTGAGCAATCTTATTGATTTCCTTTTGAAACCTGGCTGTAAAATATGTATTGAAGGTTTTAAAGACCATGCCAGCAATTCCACTTCTGGGTTTTTTTCTTAAGGAAGAAATTGACCAAATGCAAAGGTTATTTGTTTTAGTGTTGTTTTAAAAGCAAAAAGAGAAAAACATAAAGTATTTATTAAATAAATTACAGCAAGTGAGTCCATATAAGAGAATAGAATACACTCTTTAAGAATAATAATACAGATACAAGTTGGGATTTTTTATTGATTTGAGAGAGATGGAGACAGAGAGAGGGAGAGAAACATAGATTTGTTCTTCCACTTACCTGTACATTCATTGGTCGATTCTTGTATGTGCCCTGACTGGGAAGTGAACCTGCCACCTGGCTTTTAAGGATGCCCCTCTAACCTCTGAGCTACCTGGCCAGGCCCACACACAAGTTTTATACACCCAGAGATTTTTCTGTCAGCAGCCAACATTTTACTAGTACTTCTCACAGTTATCATGCAGAGGTAATACTTTTAACAAACCAGATGGCTGAAATAAGTTACATTTTAAATATTTAGTATCTGGCTGTAATGTATTTTCTTTTGGATCTGGCTCAATTGTCTTATTTTTAGTTAACTGGTGATGTTTTGGGAGTAGTTTTCTCTTCTTCATTGAAAGTGTCAGTTGCTAGAAATTACCAATTATCAGCTGTACAATCTTAGTATTTTCTTCAGATACTGCAATCATAGGTTGCATATGCTTTCTATTTAAGCCCTTACTCAACTTGCAATTATTGTAGGTTTACAATTGCTTTTGCGGTGAAAGTAATGAGAATATGAATAGGTAAGACAACTGGATTCAACTTCAAGTTCTACCACTAGCTATATGCTATCAGGCAACTTACTTTAGCTCTTTAAACTTCAGTTTCTTCATTTGTAAAATGAGAGTAACAATAGGTATCTTGTAGGGCTTTGTGGGAATTTAATGAAATAATGCTTATAAAGCAGGAAATACCATTTTGGTGTCCACATAAATGTTCATTCTCCTTTCCCTTCTTGACCTTTAACCTTGCTTTCCAAGTACTGGTTCAAGTGGTATACAAAGTGGTGTATGGCCCCATATGTTTGTTTTGCCCATCCATCATTATGTCAACTCAAAGATACAGTGAAAATAGTCACCTCATTGTAGACCTCCCAGTTTGGGAATAGTTTTTGTATTGATATTGGTAACTATTCTCCCATTTCCTTCTGTGTATTATTGGTATGTACCTTAATGTATAAATACTGCAGAGAAAATGAACCAGAAATTATTTTTATACCAGAAAACTGGGTGCTGCTTCATGGCTGAAGAATAGGGGTTTTGGAAAGAAGTATATACTTTATCAGTCATTTGTTGTGTCCTGTGCTTCATTCTTAAATAGATCTGGCTTGCCTCCATGTAGTAACTGTAATATCAAGACATAAATATGATGAACCATGAGTTCATTAGCCAAAACCTTGCTTTTTTACTTACAGTAGATTTGTACCTTCGATCATCTTTTTTTTTTTTTTTTAAAGCACCTACTGTGGACTGTTCTATGCAATGGTGGGGATGGGGTGTTGCGGTTATACAGCAGTTGACAAAACAGACAAAAATCCCTGCCTTTGTGGAGCTTAGATTCTAGTAAGACCTTAGTGAAAGATTTGGTCCAACTTTTAAGGCAATTTTACCTTCCTGGTTAATACTCTACATGTAAAATAAAAGTTTCTTCTAAGCCAGAGAAATACTTTTGAAAATATATCCCCCTTGGTTTTACCACATTATCTTGATCAAAAAATTGTCAAGAATATCAAAATCAGAAGAAAGTCATTTTTCTCTTTTCCTTTCTGTTCCCCTAGACTGGTTCCTTTTCTTTCTTTCTTTCTTTCTTTCTTTCTTTCTTTCTTTCTTTCTTTCTTTCTATCTATCTATCTATCTATCTATCTATCTATCTATCTATCTATATTAGATGTGTTAGTCTTATTGGAGATTATAACTTTGTGTTCAAAACTAAGGCATTCAGAAATGTCTGATTACAGCACTCTGTGAATGCACAGGAACAGATGGGATGTTCTTGGGCTTCCGTGGTCAGTGACTTTACTTCTAGTCTAAGTTCCTTGTCTCTTAGCATTTGACCTTTGACAAGAAATGGCAGTGAGAAAAGCAGCAAAGGCTTTTTGTAATCCATCATTCATTTCACAAGTTAAGCCAGAAATTCTAGGGGTGTTCTTATATGTCATAGCCATAACAAGTTATATTTTAATATTATATGAATATTTTGACAGTAATGATTTTAAATAGGTTTCTGATTACTTTCAAAATGGAAAATATGGCTTGATTTAGTTGTTTATACAACAGTATTCACTATAATTTTTCAAACAATTTATGCTGTGTAAAGTTATAAAGTAAATGTCCACCACGTCCCCATTTCCAGAAGTAACCATTGTTTTCTCTGTTTTAGATCCTTCTACACTTGCATAAATATATATAACAAAACTTCATAGCTAAATATATAGCTATTTTTAGTCTAAACAGGGTCATATTATACATACTGTTGCTTAACAGACTTTATTGTTACTTAATAATACTCAATATATTTTTTTTACCATTTTTTAATAGTCATTTGAATACAGTTGTCTCCATTTTCCCACCACCACGTTTCCCCAACCCACCCTCCATCCTTCCCCTTTTTGGCTTTGATCATGGGTCCTTTATACATGTTCTTTGATGACCCTTTCCCATCTTTCCCTGTTACCTCCCTCCTCCCTTGTAGTCACTGTCAGTTTGTTCTTCATTTCAGTGTCTCTAGTTATATTTTGCTTGCTTTTTTGTTTTGTTGATTAGGGCCACTTAAAGGTGAGATCATATGGTACTTGTCTTTCACCACCTGTCTTACTTCACTTAGCATAATGCTCTCCAGTTCCATCCATGCTGTCACGAAAGGTAGGAGCTCCTTCTTTCTTTCTTTCTGCTGCATAGTATTCCATTGTGTAAATGTATGATAGTTTTTTGATCCACTCATTTGCTGATGGGCACTTAGATTGCTTTCAGCACTTGGCTATTGTTAATTGTGCTACTATGAACATTAGAGTGCATAGGTTCTGTTGAATTGGTGTTTCAGGATTCTTAGGGTATAATCCCAGCAGTGGAATTGCTGTGTCAAAAAGCAGTTCCATTTTAGTTTTATGAGGAAATTCCATACTGTTTTCTACAGTGACTGCACCAGTCTGCATTCCCACCAACAGTGTATTAGGGTTCCCTTTTCTCCGCATCCTCTCCAACACTTGTTGTTTGTTGATTTATTAATGATGGCCATTCTGACCATTGTGAAGTGGTATCTCATTGTGGTTTTAATTTGCATCTTTCTGATGGCTAGTGATACTGAGCATTCTTTCATATGTCTCTGGGCCCTCTGTATGTCCTCTTTGGAGAGGTGTCTGTCTGTTCAGGTACTTTGTCCATTTTTTAATTGGATTCTGTGTCTTCCTGGTGTGGAGCCAAATGAGTTCTTTATATATTTTGGAGATCAAACCCTTGTCCGAGATATCATTGGCAAATATATTTTCCCATACAATTGGTTCCCTTTTCATTTTGCTGGTGTTTTCTTTGCCTGGGCAGAAGCTTTTTATTTTGATGAAGTCCCATTTCTTTATTCTTTCCTTTATATCCCTTGCTCTAGGGGGCATATCAGTGAAAGTATATTGCTGTGTGGAATATCTGAGATTTTCCTGCCTGTGTTCTCCTCTGGGACTTTTATGGTATCACAATTCTTATCCATCTTGAGTTTATTGTAGTGTATGGTGTAAGTTGGTGATTGAGTTTCATTTTTTTCCATGTAGCTGTCCAGATCTCCCAACACCATTTGTTGAAGAGGCTATTTTTACTCCATTTTATGCTTCTTTTTCCTTTGTCAGATAGTAACTGACTATAGAGACTTGGGTTTATTTCTCTACTCAATATATTTTGAATATTTTCCATTTTATCATAAGTACTGCTTCTGTGAACATGTTTATGGGTACTATATGTAGACTATTATCTCCTTTGAAAAAGTTCTAGAAGTGGATATGTACATTTAAGTTTTGATACATGTCACAACAAACACTACATTCAAGTATATGGCATTATAAAAATAATCATATGCTTAGTGAATTTTTAACTAAGAGAATAAGATATATCTACATATACATATACATACACACGCACAAACACAGAATGATATGAAATAGAACATGATTAATTCCCAAAACATATGGCACAGAGAAGATGCAATAAAAGGAGCAGCGTGCTGGAGATACAAAGACTTCTTTAGAGGTGATGGGGACTTAAGCTATATCTTACAAAATGAACAGGCCAAATAGAGAGCATGGTTGTTGAGTTTAGGGAAATTCAACTTAAGCAAGGAATTGTAGGTCATAATTAGCTGACATGCTTTGGCCCTGTAAAGAGGCTAGCTTGACTGAAATAGAGCTCATGTGGGAATTAATGCAGGGGCCACATTATATCTAATTGTCTGATGTAGTTATTACAGAAAAATAATCATCTCTGGAAATGCTATCCAAATGCTATACTGTAGTATACACAGGTGTGCCATTTCAGATGAGAATCTGGGGCCTAATTAATTGCCATTCATCTTTAATTGTTGGAGTTACAGTTAGGATTTTTGAGAGCGCTTCATTGAAAACTATACCTACCATGTCTTCATTGGATCACGCAGCACACTACTTGCAAATACAAAACTTTTTAAGAAGTTTTTTTCAGTGTGATTCAGGTACAATTATATTTTCTTTAGATATAAAAGGCTATTTTATTGTTTTAAATGCTACTTTTATAACAAATAATTATGACTTTATTTGTTTCATTGTGAGTATAAATATTACTAAGACAGCCTTAGTAGTGTTTTTATATTATAGAGCCATTTTGTTTCATATTCATACAATGTCCACATTGTCCAGGGAATTTTGCTGTATTTGTTGCAGTTCTCTGAATACTTTCGCAAAGCTTGCTTCATTTTTGCTTCCAGTTGGCCAGTGGACAGCCTTGAACAAAAGCCTCAGCCCTCTGCACAGCAGACATGATCCACATTATAATTTAACATGAGCTACGTGTAATAACCAGCATTCCATTTTGGACTAGAGTGGTGAAGAAGTAAGAGATTCAGTGACCTCAGTTAATTTAAAAAGTATTTTGCATACAGTAGATTTAGAGCACGCATAGTCTGAAGCTTTTATTGAGAGAAGCTATTTAATTATAATGAGATTCTATTTTTATTTTTTTCTTGGTAGAAAACCAGGCAAGAGCAAAGGATTCTGATTTATCAGATACTCTGAGTCCAAGCAAGGAAAAAAGTAGTGACGACACTACAGGTGAGCTTTAACCTAATGTTTACTAATCTGCAGGTGTTATTGTTATCAAGCAGTTTCAATATGCAGGTTAATGTGGGTGGATTTCAAAGGTGGTGTTTGAAGTAAAAGCAGTGCTTCTATTTAGTCATTTTTTTTGAATCTTGGACATATTGATAAGTCTATCCAACAGCTGTATAAATTTCAACTGTTCAAATACAATAGGAATATAAATTTCATTTATTTATTTTGATAGCATCAGCTTGCTAGAGATGACTGCTATTTGTAATTATCTTTTTTTCCCCTGTAGATGCCCAAATGGATGACCAAGACCTAAATGAACCACTTGCTAAAGTGTCCCTATTAAAAGGTACTTTAACACGTTTTTAAGACATTTTAAACCAGGGCATCAGGTTTATTTACCCTTTGCCACAAAATCAGTTCCATGTATAATGTGAAGTTTTACGTTTTAAAGGTGAACTTTAAATGGGCACTCCTTTGTAGGTAACTGTCTCCTTTTCTCTTGCTGCTTTTAAGATTCTCTCTTTATCTTTAACCTTTGGCGTTTTAATTATGTTGTGTATTGGTGTGGTCGGTCCTCTTTGGGTCCAATTTGTTTAGGACTCTCTATGCTTCCTGGACTTGTATGTCTATTTCCTTTGCCAAATTAGGGAAGTTTTCCTTCATTATTTTTTCAAACAAGTTTTCAATTTCTTGATCCTCCTCTTCGCCTTCTGGCATCCCCATGATTCAGATGTTGGCCCTTTTGGAGATGTCCCAGGGTCTTCCTTTTCTCTCCTCATTTTTTTGAATTCTTATTTCTTCATTCAGTTCTAGTTGATGGTTTATTTCTTCCTTATGTTCCAAATTGTTGATTTGAACCCCAGCTTCCTTTCCTTCACTGTTGGTTCCTTGTGGATTTTTCTTTATTTCACTTAGTGTAACCTTCATATCTTCCCTTATGCTTTTACCATACTCAATGAGGTCTCTGAGCACCCTTATCCTCAGTGTTTTGAATTCTGCATCTTGATAGGTTGACTATCTCCATTTCATTTAGGTTTTTTTTCTGGGGTTTTGTTCTGTTATTTCATTTGAGCCATTTTTCTTTGTCTCCTAAATTTGGCAGCCTCCCTGCATTTGTTTCTGTGTATTAGGTAGAGCTGCTTTGACTCCATGTCTTGGCCCATCTGATACGTTGTATGGGGTGAAGCCTTAGGTAATCACCAGGGTGGGGCAACCTGCTGCATTGCTCTGTTGCTCTGTATGTGGGTGTGGAGCTGGAGGGGGGACAATGCTAGTGCCTGGGTGCTGGAGGCTTACTCAGTACTCACCCCATTTCCAGTTATTCACCCACTTCCCATGTGAGACTGGCAGCCCTCTAGCTGTTGCCCTGGTGGTGATTCCAGAGTGGGTGGGTTTGCATACATTCTAGGACCATGCGGCCCTTTAAATGTACTCTCCTGAGAGACCAGCAGTTTCTTCTGCCATCCTAAAACCCCACTGGTTTTTATAGCCAGAAGTTATGAGGCTTTATTTTCTCGGTGCTAGAGCCCTGGGCTGCCCAGTCTGGCCTGAGGCTGGGATCACTATCTCCCCAGGTGTCTCTCCCAGTTTTTATCCACCACACATGACTGTGGGACCACCCATTTCACTGGCCACTGCTGCATCACCTGCAGCCACACCATATCCTCTCTGCCCTGGCTCCCCATTTCTGCCCTCCTACCCATCTGGATCAATATGGCTTCTTTAAATCCTTGGTTTTCAGACCTCTTAACAGTTTGATTTTCTGGAAGTTCTGGGTGTTTTTTTTGTTTTGAGGTTGGTTGTGATCCTTCTTATGGTTGTGCAAGGAGGCAAAGTGTGTCTACCTACACCTTCATCTTGACTGGAAGTCCAGAAATACATTTATTTCTAAATAATTACTTCTTAAGAATTAAATGGGTAGGAAATAAATCAGCATTTATAGAAGTATTTTTAAAATAATGTTCCTTGGGTTGGATTATTTATAAATTCGTGGTTATCAGCATTTAGACTCTCTTCTGTTGCCTTATTGTACACAAGAAAAGTTGGCATGGAAGTTCCAGTGGGTTAAACATGTTGATAGCGATGGCCTTACATGAAGCAGCTATTTGAAAACAGCAGCGGAAGCAGCCTATGGAAGTTTGTCTATGTAGAAATATTTATGCTTCTCACTGGGCTATTAAGGGATCTCCAGACCCTGAGTTTTGGATTATATAAGGAACCTTAGTTTCACCCTGCATGACCTTTCTGCTGGCCTAGTTGTGCAATGATGGGGATTGAGGGTGATTAACAGAGATTACCTCTACAGTTACATAGTCTGGGCATCCTGACCTTGTTTCTTTCCCATGGATACTGAAGCTCACATGGCTCTTTGAGCCACCATTGATTCAATTCCATTAACAAGGGAAGCCCTGAGGATTAGTGGCCCAGGCAACAAATTGCCAACTTGTCTTTAAGTGTGTCATCATAGTTTCCAGCACTCCTCTCAGGTGACTTTGGTGTTGATCAAGTCATGCTTTTTTCCCTAGTGTTGTAATAATAAATCTAAGGTAATTTTTGTATAGTCTAGAAATCTTACATTGGAGTGTTTTGATTCTTTGCAGAAATGCAATACCATTATTATATAAAAAGTTGTTAACTGAAAACATGTCAGAGCCCCTGGGTCTTTTTGGAAACATAGAGAGGAGGCAAATGAGTAATGAAAATCTGTCATACAAAAGTAGCTGTTTTTAATGGTCTTATTTACTATTGAAATCTCCCAGAAATCTTTTTAGCAGTCAAGTTCAGATTGATTTATAAGTAGCATTTATGACTGTGTTAATTATATTCAACTGTTATTAGTGCTTTTGTAATTTTATTTCAGTCTTTTCTAAATTTTATTTTTATCCTATTGCCTACCATAATGCCATTTGTTCAGTAAAACTGAGATATTTATTGAATGAATTAACAACAGACATCTTAAAGTTGTAAAACCAAGAACATTGGAAAGTAACACTGTAGCCAAGGAGCTAAGAGTCAAAGGGCTCTTGGCTCAATCTCAGCTTTGCCATTTATTTGTAATATGTCCTTGGGCAAATTGCTTAACCCTCTGTACTTCACTTTTTCTTTATTTGTCAAACTGGGAAAAACCGACTTCATAGAATTATGCAAGGATTAAACTAAATAATGCATTTACCATGTGTTGCAAATATAACATGTTTAGCACCATAATGAAGACACTGATAGTAATGATGATGGTGATGATAAAAGCAGACCTGTCTGTTAAAGAGTAACTTTTCATTAACTGAATAAGATTTTGAGGTTTAAAAAAATATTTTTTACTTTGTATTTCAGGGGAAAGCAGTCAGTGGTGAGTGGTGGATCTTTTCCAATTAATAGGGAGCGCCCTTCTAGTTGCTAGATGGGATGTGGCACAATTCATAAATCACTTAATAAAGCCAATTAGATCTTTAATAATAACAATAAATAATAATAATGTGTTTATTTGTTACTTTGCCACATGTCAGGGAAGGTTTTCTTTGAATCCTTGAGTACCACAGGAAGGCCAAGTTGCATCTGTACAAGTGCCCATAAAAGGGAAAGTTGTGAGAGAGAAAGAGACTGAAAATGCAAGGTGCCTGTGGAAGGAGGGTGGGTGTGCTAATGTGGCTAGTAATTGCTTGGGATGCCATTGGTGAAGATGGGTCAGAATTCCTTACTTTAAGGTGACAAAAACAAAAACATAATCCCCAAAGGTTTCTTACTTTGCTGTATGATTGCCAATTTTTATTAATGAAGTAGCATCTTTATCAACACCTATTGAAAGATTTTCCAACTTGATTTTAAGAACAGACTGTTAAGTCATTGATTAGATGTAAAGAAAAATTCGCCAGTTTAGAGGCAGGCATATTTTAGAAGTGTCTCCAAGAAAGGGTCACCATGAACCTTAACAGTTGTTTAATCCATTGTTTTCTTTTCTTTTGTAAGAGTTGTATAAATTCTTAAAATAATGTATTCACTGCCACTTATTAGAAACATTTGGGTTATGCTTGATTATGTGTGGTTGTGCTTTGTAATCTATATAAATTCAATAGGCTAACAGATTTTTTTTTTCTTAAATGAAGAGTGAATTCTTAGACCACAGTGTTAACCTTTAGAACTGGAGAAAGAAGCTACACTTAAGTAGTCCCTTTATTTTCCTCATTGAAACCCTATGCCTGACTTCTCGAACTACTATATTCAAATTTTTTTCTTTTTAAAAAATAGCCAATTTTTACTTAGAATTAGAGTGTGCTACCTTCCTGTTAGTCATCTAGGATTAAGAAAATCATCTAAAATAGATTAAACATTCACCAGGAGATGTAAATAAAAGGATGATAACAGTAGTGCCTTTTCTGAAAATAGTAATCATTTTCAACCAATTGATGCCACTTTTGAAAGACAAATAAAGATGTGGCTTGAACCACATGTTTTTATATGCTTGAACTCATTTCCCCCAAAAAACAATAAAATGAAAACTGGAATTTAGTTCAAGTAGTATCGAATGCAAGTTTGCTCTATTTAGAGAACTGTGCCAGGGCCTCCCATAGTTTCAAAGTTTGATAAAACTGCCCTTGGAGTTTGAGGAGTTCCTAGTCAAATGGTGATAGAAAAGTTACAATGATAAGCTGCCTTTTGGTGGGTGTTGCCATTAGGAGTCAAAGAAAGGAGAAAGAATGTTCAGATTTTTAAAATTCTTTTTGTTTATTTTGGAAGATGGGGAAGAAAGGCAGTTTGAGCTTGATGGAAGAAGTATCACTTGAGATGACCCTGAAAGTGTATCATACCATATATAATGCATTCAATAATTAAAAAAACAACTGAACCTGAATCTGGTCAATTTGCAGGACAAGTAAAGAACTAGGGCCATATTCTAAATGATGCGGTGGGGCTACAGCAGCAAAATCAGAATGTGGAAAATTCTGTAGGACAATGAACCAGTTTCTTCAAATAGTAGATTACAAGGTTTGAGGAGGAAAAGGAAAGAGGAATGAAGGATACTATAAATTAAGAGAGATTTAAGAGATGTGGCAACTGCCCTGGCCAATGTGGGTCAGTTGGTTGGAGCATTGTCCCGCAAACCAAAAGGTTGTTATTTTGATTCCTGGTCAGGACACATGCCGGCGTTGCAGGTTTGGGGTGTGTGCAAGAGGCAACCAATTGATGTTTCTCTCTCACATCAGTGATTCTCTCCCTCTCTTTCTCCCTCCTTTCCCCTCTCTCTAAAATCAATAAAAGAAAAAAATTATTAAAAAATAGACGTGTCAACTAAATGCAATGTGTGAACCTTGTTTGGGTTTCATTCAAACAATCCAATTGCAGAAGAAATTTGAGACAAATGAGGAAGTTTTTAATACTAAATGGATACTTGATGTTAAGGAATTACTACTTTCAATGTGATTATAGTATTATAGATATTTTTTGTTTGTTATTGACATTTGAAGAATTTATTGATATCAGTATAGTTTTAAGTGGCTAGCATTATAAGAAGAGAAATTCAAGATATCTTCTCAAAGGAAATATTAAAAATGACAAGCTTGCCCTGGCTGGTATGGTTCAGTCGGTTGGAGCATTGTCGCGTAGACCAGAAGGTTGCAGGATCTGTTCCAGTCAGGGCACATACAAGAGGCAATTGAATGATGTTTCTTGCACTGATGTTCTCTCTTCCCTCTCCCTTCCCCTTTCTCTAAGATCAATAAGCATATCCTCAGGTGAGGATTAAAAATAATTAAAACTACATGCTAAATAATATGGTTTGGGTTTGACAAGTACAGTATAATTAAAGTTTGTTCACATAATTATTTGAGTGTTTTATATGTTGGGGCGATTATTGTGGCAGAATTTAGTGTCTTATAAGCACAAAAATTTGGTCAGACCTGTATTTTTTAGAGATTTATTGGATGAATTGGAACAGGTAGAGCTGGAGGTAAGGCAGTCAGTTAGGAGGCTTACATAATCATTGACAGTCTACATGAGGGTGGCTATTGTGGAAATTGAAACAAAAGAACAAAATCCAGTTTTGGGCCCTCTTGTTGTCTTAATCATCTCTCCTTTGGTAATCATCTGGAATCCATAGGCCTGAAAAGCAGAATATGAAAGAGAAATGAAAGTCAGATGGAATTCCAGCATTTGAACCTGAGTGACTGAAAAGATGGTGGTGTTATTAAAAGAAGTGTTTATTTCTGGAAGAAGAGGTATCCTGGTGAGAAAGTGATGGTTTTAGTCTGGCACATGTTGAACAGTAAAGGTGACTATTGGCTCTGGTTTGCCTGTTGTGCCAGCGTAATTATGAAAAGTACTCCCTTTCACATTTAAAGGTCTTCTTGTTTCATATTTTCACCCTGGGAACTAGAAAAGCTCTTAGAAGTACAACAGAAAGTAGGACTAGAAAGTTGCTGTCATTTATTTCTGAGACATTTATTGACCTAAGAGATACAGAGATAAGACACATGCAGAGCCTACAGTCTTATGGAAGATAGTGTTGATAGTGTTTTAATTAGGTGTGCTGGAAACCTTGGAGAGCACAGCTAACCATGTTTGGGGAATTCTCTGCATAGTGGTGGGCCATAGTAGCAAGGGGAAATTATAGGGAAAGAAGAAAAGAATGGGGAGGATAAAGGAGCCAATAAGAGATCCAGTTGTCAGGAAGGAACCTAGCTGGTCAAAAGGAATGGCAGAGAGTGAGAATCAGCAATAAGAGGCATGCTGCCTAGACTGCACATACCCATGACGGAAAAAGGGTCTTTGTCCATTGTAAACACTGTTCTCATCAACCAAGCCTGCAACTGCCAGACCTTCCAAAGAGAGGAGTGCTGATAGTGGAAAAAGGATACACCCACCTGGCCAGCTGCTTCAAGATCACTTCTATCAGTGGATGAGCTAACAGACGTAACTACATTAGCCTTCAGCAAACTTGCAAAATACAACTCAGGAGAAAATGCTTTGATTGGCCCTTTACCAAGTGGTTCACAGCAGCTCAGCCATGTTTAGAACAAAGGGCACAGTTTAAGTTAAATCTCCAGTCACTCTTCTGAAGAAATAGTGACAGCAGATTTAATTTAGGATATTATGTAGGTACTACATGTGCCAAAGCTGGTTCATTTAGTGAGTTCTTGTGTGGTATGGATCTCTTTACAGAATTTAGACTTAGTCTGAGAAAAGCTAGCCCCTGGCCCATACTATACACCAGGTCATTATAAATATAAAACATTTGTGTTAAAGGGAAGGTAGATTCTGTTGCTCTTTCCACACCATTATAGCTCCTAAAATAAATTTTATTTCTGCTTGACATGCATATCTAAATAAAAATGGATTTGGCTCAGGAAGAGTTTCGTTTATCTTCTGAACACTTTCCACTGACTCATCACAACACTTTTCCCAAGCCTGTGAGATAGATTGATACAAAAAGTCTCTTTCCATGACAAAAGTAAGGCACCATGAGAGTGAACAACAAGCCACAATAAGCTAATAATGCATTTTTCTGCACAACCATATGAAATGCAATGAGCCATTGATCAACCTTAGCAGAAAAAGATTTGCTCATTCGTTTTTGGACAAAAAAAATTTGACACTTGATTTTTTGAAAAGAGGATCTGCACACTAACTAGTCAATTAGTTTATTATAGTCATTTGCATTTATCTTAAACTTAATTTGTAAATATTTTGGGTGAATATCTCTACTTCTATCATTAAACACAATGTAGAATTTATGTATTTATTTGGTACATGGCATCTTATTTGGTCTAATTAAAATGCTGGTCCTGACTTCCAGCCAAGATGGAGGTATAGGTAAATACACCTCTTTCCACAACCAAAATAAGGACAACAACAAATTTAAAAACAAAAAATAATCAGAACTGCAAGAAACTCGAACTGTATATAAGTCTGACAACCAAGGAGTTAAAGAAGAAACATTCATCCGTACTGGTAGGAGGGGTGGACATGGGCAGCCATGGTGGAGAGGACTCCAGCAAGGTGGCAGCTGGAGGACTAGTATGGGCAGGGTGGCAGCTGGCAGAGCAGGTAGTCCCATGTTTGCATGCAAATAAACCAGGAGGAGCAACTGGGGAGCAAGATAGACCTCACAACCCAGGGTTCCTGCACAGGGAAATAAAGCCTCAAAACCTCTGAGTGAAAAAACCTGTGGGAGTTGAGTGGCAGGAGAAACTCCCCACCTCACAGGAGAATTCATTGGAGAGACCCACAGGGTCCTAGAATGTACACAAACCCACCCACCTGGGAATCAGCATCAGAAGGGCCCAATTTGCTTGTGGGTAACAGAGGACATGACTGAAAGCTGGCAGGAGCCAAGCAAGCAGCATTGTTCCCTCCAGACCCATCTCCCATATATAGCACCACAATGCAGGGACTTGGGTTGCCCGACCCTAGGGAATACCTAAGGCCCCACCCCTAACTACATAACAGGTGTGCTGAGACCAAAAAAATATGGCCCAAATGAAGAACAGATCAAAGCTTCAGAAAAAAATACAACTAAGCAATGAAGAGATAGCCAGCCTATCAGATGACTTCAAAACATTGGTAATCAGGATGCTCACAGAAATGGTTGAGTATGGTTGCAAAATAGAGGAAAAAGTGAAGGCTATGAAAAGTGAAATAAAGGAAAATGTACAGGGAACCAACAGTGAAGGGAAGGAAACAAGAACTCAAATCAGCAGTCTGGAGCAGAAGGAAGAAACAAGAATTCAAAATAAAATAAAATAATAAATAAAATAAAATAAAATAAAATAAAACAAACTCACAGCTATTAACAACCACACCTGGCCCTGGCTGGTGTAGCTCAGTGGATTGAGCGCGGGCCTGTGAACCAAAGGATCGCGGTTCGATTCCCAGTCAGGGCACATGCCTGGGTTGCAGGCCAGTTCCCAGCATGGGACACATAAGAGGCAACCATACATTGATATTTCTCTCCTTCTCCCTCTCTTCTACCCTTCCCCTCTAAAAATAAATAAATAAATAAATATTTAAAAAAAAAAAAAAAAAAAAAAAAAAAACAACCACACCTAAAACAAAAGCAAACTAAGCAAACAGCTAGAACAGGAACAGAACCACAGAAATAGAGATCATATGGAGGGTTAGCAACAGGGGCGTGGGAGGAGGAGAGAGGTGGAAAAGGTACAGAGAATGAGTAGCGTCGATAGTGGGTAGAAAATAGACAGGGGAAGGGCAAGAATAGTATGGGAAATGTAGAAGCTAAAGAACTTATGACACATGGACATGAACTAAAGGGGGGAATGTGGGTGGGAGAGGGTGTGCAGGGTGGGGGGAATAATGGGGGAGAAATGGGACAACTGTAATACCATAATCAATAAAAATATATATTTTAAATAAATAAATAAATAGAAAGAATTGCTATGAAAAAACATTTATGTTACATCATTTAGTAATTCCACAAATATTTGTTATGTGTGTAGTGTTGGGAAAACAATGATGACAAAGTGAGTACTGTGCAGCTTTCAGCCTACTTTTAATTTTGTATTCCACAACTGGGGAAATCATGCTAAAATTCTTTTTCTAGCTCTGGCTAGTGTGGCTTGGTGGATTGAGTATCAGCCTGCAAACTGAAAGGTCGCTGGTTCAGTTCCAGGTCAGGGCACATGCCTGAGTTGCAGGGTAGATCCCCAGCTGGGGGTGTGTAAAAGGCAACCGCTTGATGTTTCTCTCTCACACATTGATGTTTCTCTGCTTCTCTTTCTCCCTCCCTCTCCTCTCTCTAAAAATAAATAGAATCTTTAAAAAAAATTTTAAATAAGTAAAACACTTTTTCTTAAAGAAAAGCTTCTTTCTGTTTTCCCATTTCCAGTTAAATTAAAAGTGAACTGTTCTGACTTGTTAGCAAGAAGTTTCAAAAATGATAGTAAATAGCATTATGCCTGTCTTACTGAACTTCAGGTCTTACATAAGCTCTACATGAGTGAAATATGTATTAATATATATTTTCTATGAATTACTAATATATTTATTTAACTGTACTTGTGTCTTTCTCTAGGGAAAATGACTAAAATGCTTAATGTAGTTTGCATTGAAGTTTTATTTAACTCAGCTGTGCTATGTTTAACTATGCATGTCTGAATATGAAAGAGATTGCTGATTTTTGGTTGTAGAGATTATATTGTGGTACTAACTGTTGCTTTTAAAATAAACTTATTTTCATCAGATGACTTACAGGGTGCACAGTCAGAAATTGAGGCAAAACAAGAAATTCAGCATCTTCGCAAGGAATTGATTGAAGCCCAGGAGCTAGCTAGAACAAGTAAACAAAAATGCTTTGAACTTCAAGGTGAGATCAAGATTACTTTGATTCTTTAGGGGTTGTGGAGGCCACATAGTATAACTTAATGGCCCCAGACTTGGAATCCAGAGGCATGATATCTTGTTCCAGATCCACAATTTTATTGGATATGTGATCTTGGGACATTCACTTAACCTTTCTGAACTTAGTTTCAAATCAATAAAGTGGGGAGAGTTCAGTTGCTCTACTTCTTTCACATTGTTGATGTGAACATCAAGAAAGACCTCTACCAATGAAAGATCTTAATAGTTAGTCACATGTTAAATGTAACAAAAGGAAAAAAAGCATAATGCATATAAATTTCTAAGACTTAGTTACCCTAATGTTTTCTACTCAGTATAAGATATAGAGATTTATATTCATCTGTAAATGGGAGGAATCAGGCTAGGTTAAGGCAAAGAATCTTCTAATGTCCCAACCATTTCTTTTCTAGTAGCTCACTTAACTGTAGTGTCATAGGCCAGTGGAGTCTGTGCTATTCCCTAGAGCATGTATTTCTATATCATTCACAGTAGCTACCCGACTGTAGGCAATTAGTACCATACAAAGTCTTAGAATGAGAGAAAGTAAGTGGCCTTTAGAGTCCTCATGTTCCATAAAACAGCTTTCCTGACCAGAAGGAAGATTCTCAGGGAGAAGTTACTACTTCCTTCCTTTCTGCTTCTTGAAAAAATTAGAGTCGGTATTCACTTAACTTGAACCTTTTGGAGGGTCTAGACTAACTTATTGAATTATAATGAAAAAATATTTAGCAAACAGCATTATTTAATCAGTACTTACTATGTACTTGGTAGTACACATGAAGATTTTAAGTTTTCTTAATTTAAGCTCAAAGTGCTAATAATTAACAGCTATCAAGAATGCTTCTCATGAAGAATAGCACATATTATCTATAATCTAGAAAACTCTACTACTCAGTTGAATAGATTTATTACTACTGTTTTGTGCTCCTAAAATATTTAAATTGCCTAACTACTAATACTGATGATACTTACAGCCTAACTTTTGTTTTCTTCAGTAAGCTTTAGAAGAGAATTTTATAGAAATTTCCAACTGCCCAATTCTGAATACTTTCATTAACTCACAAAATTAGATGTACTATGTTTTACTTTCAGCTCTTTTGGAAGAAGAAAGAAAAGCTTATCGAAATCAAGTTGAGGAATCCACTAAACAAATACAGGTTCTTCAAGGTATGGAACACCCTAAGGGTAATTGAGATTGTTTAAGGAATGTAAAATAAAAGAGTGCATGGGTTCCCATTTTTTGTGGCTTTCATTCTTCCCTATAACTGGTGAGATTTTTTTAAAGAAGATATAAGGGAAGATTACCCTTTATTCCAACAACAGACATTTAGAGTGGGAAGAGAAGGGGTAAAGGTACAAATTTGGTAAAGTTGTCACTTTCTGAATTATTGTAGCAAGTTAGTTTGAGCTGCTTTGTGCATCAGCACTTTTAGCTTGTTGGTAGCATTATTGCTAATGTTCATAACACACTTGTCATTGCAACAAAAATTATATACCACATAAAATAGCAAAATGGTCCCTGCACTGCCTTCAGAGGTAAAGGCTGTTTTTCTCAACCCCTGTTTAGTGGGGTATTGTGGGGTCATTACAGAAATGACCTGAAAGACCCCTGCCTGTCACAGATTTTCTCTGAACCAGAGCTGCTCGTACTGTGGGGCTATAATTATGAGATACTCCAGGATTAATTTGCCTTTATTGTCAAAGAGGGAACCGATGTTATATTAAAAGTTTAGTTTGAGAGATAGTGTGAAAAGAAATTAAATAGACAAGTAATCTTACTTCAGAAAAAATGAGGAGTAATTGTGTGAGGCTTGTGATATTTGCCCTAAAATATCTCAGAGAAAAATCAGTCTTTGGGGGTTTGGTTTGGTTTGGTTTTTTGAGTGGGATACTTGAGTTCTTTAAATTTTTTAATTTTATTGTGGTCAAATTAGAATTTGGGGGTAGGTTGGATGTCTTTTAAGTTGAAACCTCTTTAAACACTTACTATAGCTTAATGCTATTTTTCATTAATTTATACAAATCTTATTTGAATCTATATTGCCATCTTGTATTGTGTATGTGCAGTTTTCCACAAAGGGACTTGGTGCTGCCTTTTGTCTTAAAGATGTTTTACTTGGGCATTATTGAGCGCCCCCTAGTGCCAGCATGTATATTTCAGGACTTAATCCACAAATCCATGACCATACTATCTCTGGCCATTGTGTCTATTCAGATTTTGAAACTGTTACTCCCTGGGTGCTTCCTACAAACTTAAAAGGCCTCGTATTTTATTTTCTTTATGTTTGTTTATGGAGCAATCCTCTCCTCTCCCAGCCTTAAATCCTCTTAATTATTTTAATTATTCTTTTCTTCTGCCTAAGGAACTTTTTCTACCTGTAATTTTTTTGTGTTATAGTAATCAAAACTAGTGTCATAGTCCTGAACTGGGTATTAATTTATACAAATTATTTCTAGTTCCATCATTAGGGCATAAATAAGATGTTTTAAAATGTACCTCTTTGATTAGGTAGTATTCATTAATTTTATTAATTCAACCAATTTTTAATTTTTACTCTGCTATTATTGGGGATAGAGCATGCATGAGATGTAAGATCTAGTGGAAAAAATAAACAACAAGAAAATAAGTATGTAATGTGACATCAAATAAAAGCAGAGTAAATAGCTTGAGAATGACAGAGAGCTTTTTTTAGGTAAGTCATTGGAGAAGACTTCTTTAAGGTATTAACATTTGAACATAAAATTGAATCAAGAACATTAAAGATTTTTCTAATGCTTAACATTTGACCAAGCAATTCTATGTTTAGGAATTCACCCTAAGAAAAAAATTAGAATTGTGTTATAAGCAATATTGTTTGTAGTATTTAAAAACTAAATAGCCTACAATGTCTAAAAGGATCCATCAAAAAAGTTACAGTGTAACAATTGTTTTTTGTTGTTAAGAGATGTTCAGCACCAGCCAGATAGAGAGCACTACATATATTATGAGTCCTCCCTGTTCAGTTTTTATATGTGTATACGTAAATGCATAGAAAATGCCTACAAGAATAAGTACCAAATATTAGAAGCAATTTTCTCTGCGTGGGGGAAATAAGCATTACTTTGGGGTTCTTTTCTCTTTGTGTTTCTGTATTTTGGCATTTTCTGCATTAAGCATAGATTGCATGTACAGTTTAATCTAAAGCAACAAACAGCCATGATAGCATGGGCTGTGTAGTGACTACAGTCCCATATGAGCTGTTTTTTTACTCCTGATTACTATGGACTAAGAAAATGATAGATAAATATACTTTTGTAGCCCAGCTGCAGAGGTTACACATCAATATTGAAAATCTTCGGGAAGAGAAGGACAGTGAAATCATAAGCACTCGAAATGAATTGCTTAGTGCTCGAGATGAAATTTTGCTTCTTCATCAAGCAGCAGAAAAGGCTGCCTCTGAACGAGACACTGATATTGCTTCTTTACAAGAAGAGCTTAAGAAGGTGCGAAGTGAGCTTGAGCGGTGGCGGAAAGCGGCATCTGAGTATGAGAAAGAAATCACAAGCCTGCAAAACAGTTTTCAGCTTCGATGTCAACAGTGTGAGGACCAGCAGAGAGAAGAAGCAACAAGGCTACAAGGTGGATAAGTGTATTTTACATAAAGCTCTTAACTCTTAACAATGATAATCTTATAACTTGTAAAAATTAACCATTCAGGCTATTTTTCTTTGATAGCGATTGCTTGTACAAAGCAGTGTCTTATATTGGGGCTGTGAACATTTTTCAGGTCTGCAAGTTCTAGAATAAAAATGATTTGTCTTATAAAAGTGAAGTGGTCCCTGGTCAGCGGCTTGGTTGGAGCATCATCCTGTAAACCAAAAAGGTTGCAGTTTCGCTTCCCCTTCCCAGTCAGGGCACACACCTAAGTTGCAGAATCAGTCCCTGGTTGGGGTGCATACAGGAGGCAACCAACTGATGTTTCTCTCTCACTTTGATCTCTCTCTCTCTCTCTCTCTCTCTCTCTCTCTCTCTCTCAAATTAATAAACCTATCCTCAGGTGAGGATTAAAAAAAATGAAGCGGGAAAAAAAATTACAAAAGTTCAAGGTGATGGGACTACCCTGATGTATAGATGCAAAGTAACAGGAATCTAAGAATAGTCATGTAAAATCTACATTTTTTTAAGGGAGAAAAAAGTACGTTGTTCTCTGAAATTCTTCCCTTTATTCTCTGAATTATTACAGAAGTTATGTTCCTATATTAACAAATGTGTTTTGGGATTCTTTTAGGTGAACTCGAGAAGTTGAGAAGGGAATGGAAAGTATTGGAAACTGAATGCCATTCTTTAAAAAAGGAAAATGTTTTGCTATCATCAGAACTGCAACGGCAAGAAAAAGAATTGCACAAGTATGCAAGAACTCTCTTTTTAGTTTCAAAATATTTATCTTAAATTTTAATCTGAATTTAATTTTTATATTTAAATATATTTTTGGAGGAAAATGTTTAGCCAGACTCTTATTGGTATTTGGCAGGTTAACCATGCTAAATGAATACTTCAGCATTTTTTTTCCTACCACCACCATCATCATGTCTATCCTTTCTTTTTGGTGTACTCATAGTTAAATGCTCCCTCCCCCCAAAATAAATTCCTAAACAAACAGCAAAGATCTCTAATTAGTGATTGAACTTGCCCTATAAACTGAATGGTAATAAATTTCAAATATAAGTTTGCTTTTCTTTCACACCAATGATCCCTTCTTTTAATAAGGGTGATAAGGAGATGACTGTAATAAAGAATTGGTTCTATTGAAATATACAAATTCAGCTTCCAAATTTCAAACAGGGTTATATAAAGAGTAATAATACACAAAAGATCAAGAATCCTCTAGTCAGTTAAATCTTTCTAACATCCAGTGCCTTACATGCAACCAATGAATGCAATAGATTTATTTCACCAAATTTAGTGAAGTCCTGTTGTCCCACAAACAACTGTTGCAGAGTTCCGAATTTTTTACCTTAAAATTTTTATCTGTTCTGTGTTTTTATTTAAACAATGTTTGGACTTGCAGCCAAGATGAAGGCATAGGTAGATACACTGTGCCTCCTTGCACAACCAAAATAAGGTCAACAACAATTTAGAAACAAACAAAAAAAAACAACCAGATCTGACAGAAAATTGAACTGTATGGAAGTCCAACAACCAAGGAGGTAAAGAAGAAACAATTCATCCAGACCAGTAGGAGGGGTGGAGTCACGTGGCTGGGCAGAGCGTGCTGCAGGCAAAGCAGCGGCTGGCGGACCCCAGGTGTGCAAGGCAGCAATGGGCAGACCCAGCAAGGCGGGCCCAGCAAGGCAGCAGATTCTGAAGGGGCACAGCGCACAAGGCAGCTGGCAGACCAGGCGGTCCCACATTCATGTACAGATAAACCAGGCAAAACTGGGGAGCAAAACAGACCGTGCAATCCAGGGTTCCAGCGCAGGGAAATAAAGCCTCAAAACTCCTACTGAAAACAACTGTAGGGGTTGAGGTGCCAGGAGAGACTCCCAGCCTCACAGGAGAGTTCGTTGGAGAGTCCCACAGGGTCCCAGGGTGTACACAAACCCACCCACACAGGAATTAGCACCAGAAGGGCCCAGTTTGCTTGGGGGAAGCTGCAGAAGTGACTGAAATCCGGCAAAGAGCAGAGCAAGTGCCATTGTTCCCTCTCAGACCCCTTCCCAACAACAGCGTCACAACCCAGCAACGTGGGTTACCCTTCCCAGGTGCACACCTAAGGCTCTGCCCCTCACTACGTAACAGGTGCATCAAGACAAAAAAAAATGGCCCAAATGAAGAACAGATCAAAGCTCCAGAAAAAATACAACTAAGTGACGAAGAGGTTGCCAACCTATCAGATGCACAGTTCAAAGCACTGGTGATCAGGACACTCACAGAATTGGTTGAATTTGGTCACAAATTAGATGAAAAAATGCAGGCTACAATACGTGAAATGAAGGAAGACGCATGGGGAACCAATAGAGATGGGAGGAAAACTGGGACTCAAATCCACGGAGTGGACCAGAAGGAAGAAACAAACAACCAAACAGAAAACAAGGAAGAAACAAGAATTCAAAAAAATGAGGAGAGGCTTAGGAACCTCTGGAACATAGTTAAATGTCCCAAAATCCAAATTATAGGGGTCCCAGAAGGGTTAGAAGAAGAGCAACAAGTGGAAAACTTATTTGAACAAATAATAAAGGAGAACTTCCCCACTCTGGCAAAGGAAATAGACTACCAGGAAGTCCAGGAAGCTCAGAGAGTCCCAAAGAAGTTGGACCCAAGGAGGAACACACCAAGGCACATCATAATTACATTAGCCAAGATTCAAATGAAGGAGAGAATTCCAGAAGCAGCAAGGGGTAAGGGGACAGTCACCTCCAAAGGAGTTCCCATCAGACTGTCAGCTGATTTCTCAAAAGAGACCTTCCAGGCAAGAAGGGGCTGGAAAGAAGTACTCCAAGTCATGAAAGTCAGGGACCTACATCCAAGATTGCTCTATCCAGCAAAGCTGTCATTTAGAATGGAAGGGCAGATAAAGTGCTTCTCAGATAAGGTCAAGTTCAAGGAGTTCATCATCACCAAGCCCTTATTATATGAAATGTTAAAGGGACTTATCTAAGAAAAAGAAGATAAAAAATATGACAGTAAAAAGATAGCAAACTCACAGATATTGACAACCACAACTAAAACAAAAGCAAACTAAGCAAACAGCTAGAACAGGAACAGAAACACAGAAATGGAGATCACGTGGAGGGTTAGCAACAGGGGAATGGGAGGAGGTGAGAGGGGGAAAAGGTACAGAGAATAAGTAGCGTAGAAGGTAGCTAGAAAATAGACAGGGGGAGGGTAAGAATAGTATGGGAAATGTAGAAGCTAAAGAACTTATTAGTATGAACATGGGCATGAAGGTGGGGAATGTGGGTGGGAGGGGGTGTGCAGGGTGGAGGGGAGTGAAGGGGAGAAATGGGACAATTGTAATAGCTTAATCAATAAACTATATTTTAAAAAAGAAAAATGATGTTTGAATTTTTAAGAATATGAAAGTAATACCTGTTTATTTTTGAAACCAACCTTAATTAATCCATCTCCTTCCCCCAAGTATACCAAAAAAGGCAGTAACATTACTTTCTTGCTACCCTTGTGGTCAGACTCCTCAACAGCATTAAGGTTAACAATAACTCAGTGATCAAGGTCAAGTCCCATACAAAACAAGTTTTGGGGGAAAACAAGGAAAGGACTAGATATATCAGAAAATAGTAAGCCTCATTATCTGCTTATAAAAAATATAATATTGATTGTACATTTGAAAAAATAAAAACTAGTTGAACAAGATGTGCTGATTTACTCTCATTACTGTGTGTTCTCAGTATCTGTTCAGCACTTTTTTCTTATAGTATCATATTTTTACGTAGCTTTTCCCACATATATGTGTATTACTTTTTTAATGTTTAGAGATAATAATAAAAATACAACAAATTTTTTTTTATACCATGTAAAAGTTTATAAAAGCAATTCCAAAATATGAAAGGACAAAATAAAGGCCCAAAACACAACATATTTAGGCAAATTGTTTGGTATAAAATATGTGTAAGGTGTATATAGACACTTAAGTTCTTCATATTTGAAATACACTTGGATCTTAGTGAATTCATTTAGTTTGGTATTCTAACAAGAAATACTGAGTTTCAGCTGTATTATTACCTGTATTATTAATACAGGTAATCAGTAAAAGTTTGATTACCTGTATTGTTTATCTTAAGTTATTCTTACTTTAGAATTATTAATATTTTAAAGATTTCAGACTCGACCCCTCATTTTTAAGAAGTGATTAATTGGAATCTGACAAACTATTAAATGCTATTTTTTTTTACTTTAAATTTTGTTTAAGTGGTGAAAGTAAGCCAACAAACTTCTTATGAGGTAGAAGCATATGGTTTAAAAACATTAGGTCCCGGAGGGTGGAATATATATATTAGATTATTGGTTAAGTTGTCTGCCTAAACTCACATAAACTATTGAAGAAAAATTGTTAAACTTTTCTGGTTTAATAGTTCTCTAAGTTTAAGTTAATTTGGTAAGCATACTTGTATTTAGAAACTGGTCTTTCTTTATAGGTTCTTTTCTGCCATTTAGTTTCTAGCTATATTGGCCTGACATCAGACCTGCCCCCTAAGAATCTGCCTAGTGTACAATCAAAATGTGATTTATACTCCATAGTACCACAGTTACAATATTGAATCTGAGTCTTTTGACTCCTTCTGAGATACATAAAACTGTCATTTTGAAAACTTTATCCTCCTTTAACTATTTCAGTTACAGATTTTGGCTCCCAATGTATACAGAAGCCAAATTCTTTAACACACCTACGCTATCTGGATCCTTTGTTCTTTGTTGTATGTGATACAGAGGAATTGAATAAAGAATTTCTACTTATGCCTATCAAGCTGTTTTCCTAGTGTGTAAATCAGGGGAGTTTTTAATCAAGTTATAAAAATAATCATAAAATTTAAGTCTGAAATGGGGTTCAGTCTTCTTGTTTGACAGAGGAGGGCACTGAGACTCTCCTTGTGTTATTTGTGTCAATATAACGTGGTGCCTGAAACAGACCTAAGAGTTCAGTGAACGCTTAGTCAGAGAATGGTATTGCACCAGTTAAATGACTTGCTTAACATCTCACAACTGAACAGTGGCAGAACTGAGGACTCAAACCCAGCCTCCTGGTTCTCTGTCCCATGGTTTTCCTGAGTTAGGTATGTCTTCTCATTTGAGTAGGTTTATCTTTACTTGAATTGGCAGTAGCTTCTAAACTTTGAGTTTCTGTCCCCCATCCTACTTGTCAAGTACTTAAACTTATAAGAAAAGAGTTGAAATACATGCTATTTTTTCCTGTAGAACACCTACACTGAATTTTTTATGATAGCTAAACTGAATCTTTTATGAATCTCTATGATAGTTAATATAATGTGATATAACAAAATATAGTTAGTCACCTCTTGTTTTTTTTAATTTCAACCTTTGTGTATATTTGATTATCTGAAAATAGGGCACAGCTTTAAACTTACATTTTTTTAGTGTTTTAATGCTTTTTACTTATTGAAAATATCTTATTCTTTTTTGTACTTCTTTCCTCCCCTGAAATCCACTCTATCCCTCCTAGTGAAATATGTAAGGAATTTGACTTGCTGCTGTACCAACTATCTATATGAATAATTCTGTCACTATTTGTTTTACAGTTCTCAAAAGCAGAGTTTAGAGCTTACCAGTGATCTCGGCATCCTTCAGATGACTAGGAAAGAGCTTGAGAATCAAATGGGATCCTTGAAAGAACAGCATCTTCAGGATTCAACTCATTTAAAAACTCTTCTCAGTAAGGCTGAAAACCAAGCAAAGGATGTACAGAAAGAGGTAAAGCGAAAAGACATGATAAGCCCAGTTATGGTTGGACTTAAAGCCAAAAGCACATCAGATATCCATGCTAGTTAGAAATAAAGTCACATTACCTATCACAAACTTGATACTTGGAACATCTGTGCTTGGAGATTTCAAGCTGTGTATCATTGTCCATATAGAGAATTCATCTGTATGATTTGGCCTCAAAAATATAAATATACAGAATTATATTAAAATTTTTTCTATACCAGTTAGTTGACCTGTATGGTAAGCCCTTTGTATCAGATCTTTCAAGTCATTGTTTCTCTTTCACAGACAGTATCTTATTTAACTTAAAATACTTTGGGAAGCAAAGTGAGCCCACACCATAATGTTTAAATCCCTCAGATGAAACTAGTCTGAAAAGTTACTTAAAATTTACCTCATAACCAGCTAGCCAAACACATGTCCTATGACCTTTTACTTTCTTCCCACTGCCCCCATCCCATTTACCCCTTCTTCACAAGTATGCATGCTCCCTTTTCATGTCATTTTGCTTAAAACCTTGACTTGGTGGATTTTTTAAAAATCATGTTAAAAATGTCATGTGAGTGTTGACTTTGGAACAAAGACCCCAGCTAGCCTCTTCCTGAGCAAAGCCTTGAAGTTGACAGTGGGGCTGTAAGAGCTCTGTTCAGTCCTTCCAGCTTTTTACTACTCGCTGCATTGACTCCTGACCAGCTCTGGGATGGAGAAGGCTGATGCGTCTTGATCTACTTGCTGGTCAGGGCCCATCACAGTTGTAGACTCTTTTAAACAAAGGATTCATTATAAATAGAAGGATGTTGACGACAATTCTTTCTCTTTAACAACAATTTTTCCCAAAATTGTTTTTAGAAGATCTGTTTTATCAATGCAGTTTTCTTCACACTTTCCTTTCCTTGTACTATCCTAAACTTGGAAACGATTACTGTGCTGTCTTCATGTTTGTTCCTAAAGAAAAAAAAAACCCTGTAACATTGTATGTGACCATATTGATTTTGTAATATGTTCATTTTTATCCTCTTGCTAAGGATATGTGTTTGGAAAGACATCTCATTTTATTTAGTTGGAACACAAATTTTGTGCCAAAGTACATATTTGAGTATTTAATACTGTAAGCACTTTGTGTTCTTCCAGTCCATATCCCATAATTCTTTCAAAATCTGAGAAGAATGCTGTGGTTGGAAGATGATTCTGTTGTATGTTACTATGAATGCATTACCGTTTTGTTGCATTGCTTGTTTGACTGTTTTTGGTCACTGAGCCATCAGTGCAAAATGCTTTAACTGTTTTCACAAACGGTGGTGTCACAGCATCTAAATTGTTAGCCTTTGGATTGCATTAAATGCAGCGTATTTAAAAATATATCTGTTCTTGTCAATATGTTTCTTTTCTGTTTTCTCGTTCAGTGTTTTCCATTGTAAAATGACATGTAGTCATCACACTCCTTTGTAATGTAAAATTGCTTCTCTTTCCGTTTGTCGTGATGTCAACTATTGGACACTAGTCTGTTATTAAAATGTTCTTTAATGAGGTTCTTATATCTGTGTAATCCACTGCAAATGAATTACTATCTTTGATTAATGCACATATATTCCCTTTCCCTTTTGTTCTCCTTTCTCTCATAGAGTCATGTTTAATGTGCATAGTGTCATCATTATGTATCTTCAGCACTGTAAAAAGCTGATATTACCATCTGATAAGCAAGGTTATTTAAGAAGAAAACTGAAGGTGTTGGTAATATTGTGTGGTATTTCCCTTTTATTCAGAACTGAGCTTGTTTCTCACCTTTGAATTAGAAAACAAGATGGAGTAAAAATGACATTCAAGCAAGGTGTGAAACTAAGACTGCAGAAGGTCACCTTTGTTCCAGCAATTAAATTTTCATAAATGGCAGCTTTTATTTAAACATTTAACAAAGAAAAATACATGAGAACAGTAAATTTTAATCCTCACTATCATGAAGAAAATAATGGCGTATCATCTTTATATTTAACTTAAGAAAGCAACTATATATTTTAATTTAGTAGGAGTATCTATGAACTCATAATACATTGATCACACAAGTCACCCTGTAAAGACTGACTCAGGAAAGTTGTTTGGCCTCACCACCTTGCCCTGAGGCCAGAGTTCTTCCCATCAACTTCCCATGTTGAAGGGAAACAGCCGGATCTTCCTGAATGAGCTGCCTTCCTGTCACTTTGCTTCACAGCCCCTGGAACAGAGAAATGATTAAGTGGTTTGGTATAAAGGGCAAGCTGGATATAAGAATGGTGGAAAGGGAAAGTAAGGGAGATTTTAGGTCAGCACTTTCGACTTATTCTTTATTACTCACTGTTAAGAATCAGACTGTTGATTATGTTCTAAGATACAGAGACTAGTCTCGGTACACTAAATTTGCCTTGGCAGGCTGTGCATAACATTCTGCCTTCTGGAAGGAAGTCCACAGACCCCACAAAGAAAAATTATCATAAAGTCCATGACTCTTACCCTTTAATTCATTCTCTGGCATACTACATGGACTTGTTCTGGGAACATTGGTGGGTAACAAGAGGCTCCTTTAATATTTTACCTCCTTTTCTATACCCATCTTTCCATTTTCTGGTGACTTTTCTGCTGACCCTAAGCCACCTTCTTCCACCTCTGCTGACTAATGTTTTTATACATTTCCATCCTTCTTAGTATTTACCTTTGGAGTGCATAATGATAAGCTCCTAATTAATGGCTCCAAAGTACTGAACTTGTATTACTCAGAAGCACCATATCAAAGTGTGTCCCTTATTGAAGAATTTCTAGGATATAGGCAGAAAGGAACTGGGAACTTTCCAGCCTAATGGGCTATGTTTAGGGAGGAGAAAAAACCTTTCTGGTATAGCAGATACATGGTATATTTATTTTATACTCAGCCCTTATCTTTCTTTTTTCTTTCTAAAACCTTCAGAGATGGCAGAGTGGGGCAGCAGAGGCAGAGACAAAGGCACAGCCAGCAGCAGAGCAGTCTTTGTTCTTTGGGAGCCGAGCTCGCATGTACGATGCAATACCTAGAATTTGAACCCGTGTAGAATTCCTCCCTCCAGGGGCATGTGAAGTAGGGGCGAGCCACCCATCGTTTCTCATTGACCTCACCTGTGTTTGAGGACTAGCTAGTGTATCTGAGGAAAATCAAATGATATGCAGTGAACTGTTTTCCAGAGCAGGAAGTAGCATGTTTCACTAGAAAAATGTCTATCCGAAACACATTTTAAAAAATTACTTTTAGTTGATGCTTATAAGTTTGAGTTGAGAGATAGAAATGTCCTCAGTAATAATACTTGGTACCTTAGACACATTTCTTTGCTTTATTTGCTTAGAAATTCACTTATCCAGGACATTTTGATAGCCTATGATGCCAAATAAAGGAGAGCTAATGGGAATTAATGCTTTCTACTTTAAGACTAAAATAGCTTGGCTGACATTGCTTACCAGGATATAAACTCATACTTTCTAACCTTGCCATTTAATCAAGCTACGGAGTTTTTCTTCACTTGTTTTCTTTTGCTCAGTTTGAAATTTTGCTTTTCTCCTTTAACTCAGTGGGAAAAGTGATTTTTTATATTAGAAACAAATGCCTCAATGATGACTTCTCTTAATTTTTTTTTAACTTCAGAGCCAGAACATTCTTACATAGAATCAAGTGAACATTAAAGACTTCTTATCATTAGTGCAAATGATTCTTATCCTTCTTAAAACAAAAAAGGCTTGACTTTGGTCTTGCAGGTGACTTAATAGGGTCTGGTATATAACCCTGACTAGAACCATAACTTCATACCCATTTAAGTTGAATCTGCACACTCTTTTTTCTTTGCCTTTAGTATGAAAAGACACAGACTGTACTCTCAGAACTGAAGTTGAAGTTTGAAATGACTGAGCAGGAAAAACAATCAATCACAGATGAACTCAAACAATGTAAAGACAACCTGAAGCTGCTCCGAGAGAAAGGAAATAATGTAAGTCTTTGCAAACTTGCCTTAGCTTTGATTAAAAGGCAGGTGAGAGCCCTGAAATTGATTCTTCAGAGGCTTTTATTACTGATTTGAGAAACTACAGTCTGTGGTACACGTGAACTAAACTTTTCATTATGAAATGCCTCGATGGAATCATTGTGTTACCAAGTTTTTTATTTAAGAATTTGCCACTAACCTGTATGCCTAGGTGAGCCTGAAGACTACCTGGAGAAAGAGCCTTCCTTGTCTGCAAGAAAATAATTACCTAAGAACTGTCAGCTTTTCCCAGATGAATCTGAAGTTCTGTCATTAAATTGTCATCTGGCCCTTGTTTTTCCCCTGCTAGGAAATGCAGCATTGTGCCGCCAGAGACCCACCTAAGAAAGAGTAGTTCGTGTTGACTCCTTAGCATTTGGCTCTGTCCAGAAATGGAAACTTAATTATGGTTTTTATTTTATAGTAATAATTTTCTCATTAAGGCACATTTCTAAAAAAACTTAGTGTCTTTTTGGCCTCCCGTAAATGTTAGGAAATATTGGTAAGTTTCTGTAGAGGGGTGTGTGTGTGTATGCGCGTGTGTGCGTGTGTAGTAGGAATGTTTTGGTATAAACTGAGTTTAATAATATCAGTTTGTTTTTCATTTGCTAGAAAGGCAGATGGTCTTTAAAAATAAATGTTATGTTACATGTTTTGGTGATCATTGCCTTTGTGGGGCCTAACTGATGGGTGATGTTCAGTGTGGTTGGTTGTGCTCTATTTCAATCCTTTGTTACGGCTTGGACACTGCAGTGGGCATGAGTCACACTCTTCCTACAGAGGAAGGCACTCTGCTTAACTTGCAGCACAAATACAAAAGAATGATGTTGCATGGCCGTCACAGAACGCTCGTGAGTTTGTCCAACTGTCCTTTGCTAAAAAAAAGTCTTAGTTTTTTAAGAAAATAAAAGCTTGTTGCTTAATTAGAAGCTTTTTAGAAATTGATAAATTGGGTCTGGAGGCTTTATGCTAAGCAAAATTGGATTGCGTTTATTTTGAAAATGTAGATTACAGAACTCTCCTAAAATCAAATCATAAGGTTTCATTCCAAGTTTGGTTACTCCTCTCTTTTATGTTAATTTATATCCCTCTGAGTATGGAATTTCATTCTCCTTTCTACTGACTTAACCTATGAAGACATCTAGCATAATCAGAATGGATCCCCTATACCATTTGGAACTTTTTCAAAAGTAATCTTGCTATTTATAGTTGTACAAATAATTTACCTCAAGGGTGAATTTCCTTTTTTTATGATATTGGACTTGTGGTACTAAAATATTACTATGTAATAAATTCATTGTGGTAATTTAATGTAATTGATTATATTTGGTAATACAACTGAAAGCCCTGAGACATGGCTGCCTGTCTTTACATACCAAATGTTTGTCATACATTGTGTCTGATCTCTTGCTTGGCTTGGAAAGCACACACCACAGGGCATTTATTTTTAAGCTTTAAAGTTTTGGTTTTTAAAAAACGGTTTTGATGGAGAGAGAAACTTTAGCCATTTCCAATATACCCATTGTCAAATAATGAATTCTAAGCATGGAACAAAAGTAATATACTGTAAGCAGAGCATAAGTGATTGAGGTATTTTCATTGCTCTGTCTTAACGTACTGCATTTCATTAGTATGTTAGGGACACCCACATTGCCCATCGCCTCCAGCTGTTCCTTTTAGACTGGTAGTTTGTCATCTTACACACCACAGTCCATCATTCTGGATTGTATTAGATGTCTTTAAAATGTTTGAGTCAGAGTAAAACCTGAGTGCTATTACTTCTATTTCCTCAGTCTTTCTACCCTTCCTCACACCCTTTTCGGATCTAAATCATCTTATCTGATTTTTGTATAGCATAAAATGATTTTAATATCCCTTCCCTTCTTTAGCCTTCCATATTACAACCCGTCCCAGCCGTATTCATCGGCCTATTCCTGGCTTTCCTGTTTTGGTGTTTCGGTCCATTGTGGTAGAGAAAGGTACAAGCACTACTGTTGAGTCCTTGTCTGTTTGTCCCCGTCACCTGTTTGTGCCATATTTGTAATATAATGCATGGCAAAGCCACACAGGTATTTCACTACCTGGAGCAAACCCTTCATTTAGTGTGCCATGTATTTTGTCATATGAATGAACTGAACAATCAACTAATCATATAACATTTTGTCTTGTTTCCTTTGTAGTAATGCTAACCATGAATTAATTCCAACCTAACCAGTTGTTAATATTTTGCCTTTAACTGAGTCTTTGTCTCTAGCAAACTGGAGTAAACTATGAATTTCTGCAATACTAATTCCCCTTCCCAATTATATTTTTAATCAAATTTTAATGAGAAATGAAGAGTTTGCCTGTTTGAGATTTTCAGCCAGCTTTCTTCCCCCTCCTCCCTTACCTCTTCTTCTCCATAGTGTAGAGTTTCTTTGTTTCGACCCTTGCCTGTATTTACACTATGGTTATGAAGATGAAGAAGGATGCGATTAGCATAATGGGCCATTGGCTCACAATGCCAACCCCAGTGTGCATTTACTTATAAGAGTAAATCTATCCCATATCTTTCTGAGCCCTGTTTTGCAACATTAGAAAATTTCCTTAAAGCCAACTTTCTCAGTAAGAACACCAGTGAAAATAAAGCTTTATCAACCAAAAGCAAGTTGATATTGTAAAGCCCTCTGAAAGTTAACAGGGAACAGCCCATCCATGCTTGCCTCCAACATGCTTGCATGTTAGTAGACCATATGAGATGATCACATGACATAATTGCACTGGACATGGTCTTTACCAAAAGTATCAGATGGGCAGAGTCCCTGAAATGTACCTCCCCATCTTGAACCCCATCTGATACTGTATTATGTGGTTTCAAATTAAAGGATCAAAGCTTAGACCATTTTCTTTCTGTCACCTTACCCACCAGCCTTTTGTATAAAACTACCCTACCATGTGAGTCTGGTTTTTATCAAGAAATAAACATTTTAGGCAGAAATATACTCCAGACATCCATGTACATCAGTTAGTCGTAATTTATGGGTACTGGAGTAAATAAAGCAGGCTGAGCCCAGGGGGTTTCTTAGAAGTCACTATTAGGTTTCAGCTGCAACAAAATTGAAAACTGCCCAGGACTTCCCTGAAATGTATCAGGCTTCTTCTACACAGTGGTCCTCTGAAAGAGTTCCTGCTATTATGGCTCTCCTTACACCTGTACTCCCTCATCTTTATTTATTTATTTTTTATAATTTATTCTTATGCAAAGATAAGGTTTTTTCTAACATTCTAAGTATTCAGGACTCTCTGGAACCCAAGGGGTTAATAGGTATGAAAAGAGAGGGGAGAATGTGATATTGACTCTTGGTTTCTTTCCACACAGAAACCCTGGCCCTGGATGCCCATGTTGGCTGCCCTGGTTGCAGTAACAGCCATTGTGCTGTATGTGCCAGGTCTGGCCAGAGCTTCTCCATGAGAGCGTTTCTTGAGTCCGTACACCGTCCTCCCTCTAGAAGCTGGCATCACAGTCGTGCTGGGGACAAACAGAACCATTTTCTTCCTTTTTACCTCTTAAAACAGCAGAAGTGCAAGAATACAGCTGTAGGGTCATTGCTTTAAATTATATAAAATGTGTCTGTCTATAAAGAGAATGTAAAATTGTGACTTTCTTGTAAGCAATAATTTGCTTGCAATTTTTCATGTAATTTTTAAATTAGTATGTTGAGATTCTGAATATTATGGTGGCCTAAAGTAGGCTTCTTGGTACACCAAATTATTTATAACATTAAATTTATGGGTATTTTACTCTGAATTCTAATGACAAATAACTCATTTTTCTGATTCGATAACTACCCAAACCAAACAATCAATACATACATGGGAAGAGAGGCCCTGTGTGCTCAGTGCCTATCGGTTTGAAATATATACATATATATATTTTTTACATATTTACGCCATTTTTACTTGTTATAAAACCACTGAGCTATTGGGAACAAGACTTAGAGACAACTCTTTGCGTGAATTTTTTTTAAGGAAAAATAATACACTTGGAAAATATTCTGTTCTAGTGATAATTTGGGGAATTTGTGCACGCTTGTTCAGCCTTAATGTGACTTGATGATGTGGAGGACATCAACTTTGAAAAACTTTCCATGAGAGTGTGTATTTTCATGAGCAAACTGAAGTATTCCTGGGAGCAAAAACATAGTAATTATGTAACTTCAGTGCAGTAAACCAAACTGTTGAGTCAATTGGAATGTAATTTATTAAACCTCATGTATTTAAAGAGATATTTTCTTTAAAAGTTACTTTTTCATATACCACATTTTAGGAAGCATGATTTTTTTTTTCTATCATCTCTTCCTCCAAAGCATGTTTAATAGAAGAAAGAATATCTCTTTAGATAAGCTTTTACTGACTTAATTTGATTATGGTATTTCAAAGCTAATTCATGTTCAAGGTAAGCTGGTAACAGTCAGCAGATTTCCTGGTTAGGTATGCAAATGGTTGTTTTCTTTTAATTGTTAATCGGGGTGTTCTGTTAATGAGAAGCACTATTCCCAAGATTAATAGTGTTCCATGCACAGCGAAGCACCTAAACACTGCTTGATATCATAAATTTAAAACACAGAAGTGGTTTTGTGCAGCACCACAGTTATGTCAATAAAGTTTATTTAGATCATAGAATATCCTAAAGTATCTCATAGAAATTTTTCAGCCAATGAAGACTGGGAGGGAATGTCAGTGAACTGGCTCAAATGTTCTGTGGCAATCCACAGGCCTAGCCAAATATTGAAATAGAAGTTTAGGATATAATTTGCCTTGTGATCTTTAGCAGTCATTGTTTATACTTTAAAGGTTATATTTTAAGCTATGTGGGATTTGCTGTTGGGAGGATCACTGGAGTTATGGAGGAATTAGTCACAGATGACTTGTAGAAAATACCGTCATATATGGTTCATTTCATCATTTTCTGTTGCAGGAAGCCACTCTACCACAGAATGCTAATATGCCAGTGGTACCCAGTACCTCTTGTATATAGGTTATTGCAAATATTGTTCTGAAATGCTTAACTTCAGAATTACATTTTTTAAAGTAAATAATTGTTTTAAATCTATTTTGTAAAGATATAAAGTACAATAGAATTTCTGGAGTACAGATTAAACTATTTGCACTAACACACGTGATGTGCATGATTTAATAAAACAACTTTACTCTCCCTATGCATTTTTGAGTTGGATATCATTGAAATCTTTAGTGCTGACTCTACCATTGGATTGTTAATGAATCTTTTCCTAAAATGACTCTTTGTGCAACATATATATGTTTGGTGTTCTTTGGGGTTTAAAGGAAAACACTGAGCTGTTTCCTCCAGGTTTTATTAGCCTTTTAACTTACTGCTATTTAACTTACTGCTCTATTTTTTTCCTCTTTTATTATGGTTATTGTTAAAACATGACTCACTTGCCAGACAAGTCTCTCTAAATGTAAAGTCTAGTATCAATATTTACTTTATTTAAATTGAATAAATGGGTTTTTGTAGTTACTGCCATTTTATCTTAAGCATATAAGAAAACCTATTCATAAGCAGTACCTTCAGTTTTGTTTAGTTCATTTCCAGGTTAAATAAAGAGAAGGATTACTCACTGGTAGTGATAGAGCCATTAAGAAATTTTAATCATAGCAGTTGAGAATTGAACAACCCTATAATGATACATTTAAGAATTATTCAAAGACACTACATGGCTGGGTCAGAAAACAATAAGAATGAGGTATTGAAGCTAAACAGAACCAAATTGGCATCCTGACTCTGCCTTTTATCAGCTGTGTTGCCTTGGGTGAATCATTTAGCTCCTCATTTCCTCCTTCATAAAATGGAGAGAATAACATCTATATTTTTAGTGGTAGTATAAAAATTAAAAAGATAATGTATGTGAACTGTCATTTGAGTGCCAAAATGGGAGTTTAATGAGAATGTCTTACTAGAAAAAATACTGCAAATATTTAAGTTAGGTGAACCATTACAGCTGTTTAAAATGAATTGATTGACCCAAATGTTAAGACTCTGTGTGTGTAAATGAGATATAACTGCAAAGTAATGAATCTGAAGAAAGTATCTCTGCTTAGATCTGTCCCCATCGTAGTTGTGTTCCCATCATTTTGGGATTAACGTACTTACTTCAATAATGAGCCAATTGCCTACGACAGGAATGCCTGTTGTAACTGTCTTCAGAGCTACTTTGAGTCACATTGCTGAATAGTCAGAGGCTTCCAACCAAATATAATGTTGCCTAGTTTGATCTCTCACTTAACTTGACCCCAGTAACTTTTGGCTCCTTCCAGGGACTATGTCTACTATCAAAAAGATGGAAATCTGCTACTAAAGAGGAAAAAACTGCATACAAAACAGCTGCATTAAAAATGTGCAGACTTGCTCCAAAACATTCATTTCTGGAAATTTATTATTTTCTGAGGACATAGTTGTGTGCACAAAATTTTAACTAACCTTTAGTGTAGCATTTTTTTCTTATAATAGTGATGGGTAAATAGCCCAAATATCCAGCAGTGGGTCATTGGTTAAGTTAATATTGCCCTTCTAGATTACTATGCTTACAAAGTATGTGGGGGAGATGGTCATACTATATATTAAGTAAAAGAATAACCAGTGTAGAATAGCCCTGATTTTATAAAGAAATAATGTAGACATACAAGATATGTTCATAGCAGGAGGACTCAAAAGATTTATACCCACCCTACAGTAGTGCTTCTGTTTCTATGATTGTAGGTCAATTCTCTTCTCCTTTTATGATTTCTGATTTATTTTTAGTAGTAAATATATGTTGCTTTTGTCCATTTTTGAAAAGCTATTTGATTTTGCTTTGAATTAGAAACAAAAAGAATTTTGCAGAATTCCAAATTGATTTCCATAATTGAATGTGTAACTTGCCAAAGAATCTACATCTAATGTTCATTTGCACTTACTAATTATGGTGTGTTTATTTAAAAATCAGTCTTATAATTTTAAACATGGCTCATATACATGTATATAGAATTAGAATGTTGGAGGAGGTCTTGGCAATCCATTTTTACCTTTTTGCCTATCAGGGAAAAAGTCCAGATAATTTTTTACTCAAAATCAGAATGATAGTTATAAAGTTGAGAATTAAGATGATGAATTTTTTTCTTTGTTTTGTTTTTTTGTTACTCCACATTGTCTCCAGGCTTCAATGGTTTTATGTCCATTCATTTAGCAAGTACTTGTTGAGTGTCTGAGATGAGGCACTGTGCCAGGTCCTGCAATACTCAGTCCCTATCATCATCAAAAGTTTTGATGAAGAGAGGAAATACAGGCAAGGAAGCTGGCAGTGGCAGTAGAGTGAAGTAGAGGAAGACATGAGGTTAGCCTATGGAACCATAGAAGAGGGGTGCATTCTTTCTCACCTTCAGCCACCCAAGGATCTAAGCCAGAACTCTTGGCTGCAGAGCCAGAGGTGAGAATTCCTTCTAGTTAGCCTGGGGAACAGGACTCCTTTCTCAGTCTCTCTCTGTCTCTTAATCTCTCTCTCTCTCGCTCTCGCTCTCTCGCTCTCTAAATTTTATTTTTTCCCTCCCCCCTCTAAATTTTAAATAAGTTTATTTAAACAAGACATTTGACTGAAAGGAAAACTATCTAGGACTCATTTTTTTTTTTTTTTTTTTTTGTCCTCACCCAAACCCATGACTGTTCAGTTTATGGGGCAACGCTCCAACCAACTGAGCCACACTGGCCAGGTCTAGGATTCACTTCTTCTGGAGTAATTTATCCCTACTTAAAGACGGATTGTTCTTGACATGTAACAGCTGTGTACAAAAAAAAGTTTAAATTTTTTTTCTTGGTTTTACAATGAGAGATGAAAACATTAAAATTTTCCAATTGAACAAGGTATTGCAAGGATTTTTATGTCTTTTTTTTTTTAACAAGGAGAGCAAAATAACTTACTGGAATATAAAGATAAGAGCTGAATGAGCATGCCACTAATGGAAAAAGGAGTATTTTCACAGAAGCATTATTTTCCCCATCCCATCTCCACTTAATGTCTATTAAAACATACCATTGGGCACTGGCTGGCTGGCTCATTTGGTTGAGCTTCATCCTGTATATCAGAATGTTGCAAGTTCGATTCCTAGTCAGAGCATATGACCTGGATTGCAGGTTTGAGATCTGCTCAAGGCACACGTGGGAGGCAACCGACTGATGTTTCTCTCACATCAGTCTTTCATTCCCTCTCCTTCCCTCCCTCTTTTCACCTCTCTAAAATTAGTGGAAGAAAAACATATCCTCAGGTAAGGATTTTTTTTAAATGTGTAATACCATTGGCCATTTAGTTTTTAAAAATACAGATACTTGTACACATGCATCAGTTACTTGGTATACAATAAAGGAATGGGGAAGGGAAATATGAAAGAAGAGAGAACTACACTGTAGTGGTCAGGATGTGGTGGAACCAAATTGTGGTTTTATAATTGAGAATGTCTTCTTGGTCAGGATGAACAGAGTTCTGAAGTAGCAGGTTCCCCTTTTTGCAGGTACCTCTTGTGCGCTGCTGGAACACAATGGTATTTTCATCCTCCACTTCCAGCTGTTCAGGTGTATCTGTTTCATTGATTGGCTGCCTGTCAGTTCGGAATCTGATCTGCCTCATTGACAAACTCTTGTCATTCACAGTAGGCTTTCATTAGTTTACTAAGTGGTGTATGCCTCTTAACCTTAGCCTGCATCCCAGATCCATCCTGCTCCCATACCTTCAAATTAATGTGATTGTTGTTCCCAGTCTGGACTCCTTCCTTGGGCTTTTCATTGACCATGGCAAATACCTGAGTCTCTTCAGCAGCTGCTTCACAAAAGAGGTACCAGGTCCACATCAAACAAGCAGCACTGGGAGCAGCAGAAGAAGGAGGCGGCTAGAATTGGTTTCTCTTGAAGTACATGCTTTAGCAAATTATTAAGATCTGAGGTTGATTTTTCCTAGAAAAGGCATTATGATTGAAAAGCATTTTTAAGGCTTTATGTACTGTCTTGGAGTTTTGTCCTGTTAAATGCTTTGAACTGTACCTTGCAAGTAAAAGGTAACTAGCGAAGGTTTGGGGCTTCTTTGTTTGTTTGCTTTTGTTGGTTTTGTTTGTTTTTCAGCCAGGGAAGTGTCTTAGCCAGACTGGCTCTTTGAAAGAAATCTCCCGTTGGTGGGTTGGATTATGAATTGGATGGAGCCATTAACCCCTTGCGCATAGAAGCAAGTGTTCACTATATCCCATGGTGTGTGTTTATAGTACTGCTCACTCGGTAGATTAAGCAGTTATATATTTCTTATGAAAGATTAATCATGGTTCAGCTCAAATTGCATATGATTGCTACTCTGTTGTACAAGGACACTGAGATAAAGCCCGTGAAATGCACAAGAACACAGAATAAACAAAAGCAAAAGGGACACAGGGGTAGGGACATGGGGATGGGGGAGTAAGGAACTGCTTATGCTCCTACTGTCCACAGCTGCTGTTCACTTCGTCTTTTCATTTTGAGCCCTGGAATTGGCCAGAGTGTATCTGGATAGCCAAACTTCACTTAGGGATTTAAACTTCTGCTCTATGAAATTACATCCTAGAGAGTTTCTTTATCCTAAATTTTTATTTAGGATATTTATTTGTCCCATCATCTTGTTCCATGCAGAATTTGAAGCAGGCATGCCTGCTTAGACAACATTTCTTTCCCTCTTAAAAGGCAAGGATCCATTCCTGCTAACCTGAGAGTCTTTTCTCCTGGTGGGTTCTTCATGCAGACAAGGAAGGAGCATCAGTGGCACTAAAAACCTTGACCATTAACACTTCTTGAAAAACAGGTGTATGCTCTCTGTTACTTCACTGTTCATAAAACCTTTGTGTAGTTAAGCTATTCTGGTTAGGGTTGAAATTTTGCTCTGAGATAGTTAACCCATGCTTATTTAACTGCTCCATCACACACACTCTACCACTCCTCCTCATGGACTCCATAACTAACTTTCAAAGAGTTCATGTGTTTGGGATATTTTAATCAACTTTTTATTTTCCTTAAAAAGTCGGTGTATCTATAGAGCTGATCATATTTTCTTCTACAAACTAAATTTGATACAGTTTTAAAATTGGACATTCAAATTTAGCACTTCGTGTAGTTAATAAAATAACTTTTTAAAAATCCATGGGAAGAGTTTTTGTCATGTGACTTTTGCAAAAAAAAGGGAGGGGAGCTTTATATTTTAAATACTTTAGCCAAAAATTAGATGATGGATTATATATGTGCTGTGTCCATATAAAGCCTTTTTAATCAGTGAAGATAAGTGTTACTAAGAGAAGCATCTCAAGTAAATAGAACCTTCTACCTGTTCAAGTTGTTTATCTTTGAATACCTAAAATACATTTATTTGTCTGGCCTCATTTCATAGAAAAAGTCCTCAAAACCTGTTGGTTTAGTTATCCATTGTATAACAAACTACCTGAAAACTTATCAGCTTAAATAGCAAATATTTATTTTCTCAAAGTTTCTGAGGATCCAGGAGCTGCTTATTAGTTGGACGGTTCAGGACCAGGGTCTCTAATGAAGTTGCAATTAAGCTATTAGCTGAGCCTGGAGGATTCATTTCTAAACTTATTCAGGTGGCTGTTAGCCTGAGGTTTCAGTTCCTCACCACTTAGGCCTCTTCATAGAATTGCTTAGAGCAGCTAGCTTCCTCCAGAGCAAGTTATTCAAAGAGAGAAGAACACAAGGATAGAAGTTTTTGTAACCTGGAGTGCTACACCATCACACTGCCATATTTTATTGGTCACACAGACTGACTCAGGTATGATGGGGGTAAGGAGGGGTCTGCCAAGGGCATGGATACCAAGAAGCCTCAGGGACCATTGGGAGCCAGTTTGGAGTCTGGTTCCTCATCCAACTTCCCATCAGGAAACTTCTGAATTGCTGGCTGACTTGATTTTACAAAATATATCAAAATGGAAAAACGAAAGAGACTTCTGTAAGAGTTACATCCTCCCTTTGAGGGGGACCAGAGTTTGCCACCCCAAAATATGACTTGGGGGCTATTGATTTTAAGCTGGTTATAAGAAACAAAAGACTAAGAAAGAACTTTGACCCTCCCCCTTATCTGCCTAAAGGAACTAAAATTAAAAAACCTGCTTCAGGAAGGAAGCCTTAGAATATTTACCCTCACATATATGAATTAAGTGTAGCAGATGGAGAAATCTAGCAAAGCTTGTTTGTTGGACTCCCCTCTGTGTCCCATTGTTTCTGGCACATTTGTTTACCATATGTTTGCTCTTTCTCATCTACAAGTGAATTGCCTACTTTCCCTTTGAAGTCCCAGACCCCTGCACCCCCTTCTCAGTGCAGATGGCATAAAGCCTCAACAGCCCAGTGCAACCTCTGGTCTCATATTCTTATGGATCCCCTGCATGTACATATGCCATACATTTTGGACATTTTCTGTTCATCTGTCTCATGTTAATTTATTAGCTTAGCCAGAAGAACTTAGAAAGGTGGGAGGAAAGTTATTTTTTGTGTCCTGTACTTTGTATGATTTATATTGATTCCAAACAAGCTGTGTAACATCCAAAATAAGGAAATACACTTAGGAAAAGCATTTTGGGGGGGGGTGGGTGAAGAATTATCAAGGCTGTGTATCCTCAAGATTGCCGTAATACCTAAAATTTACATTTAGAAGTTTTTATCAAGGCTTCTCAAAGTAGACAGTTTTCTTAAAATTATGTCCTTTATCTTCTACCACTGTGTTAAAAAGCTAGGGGACAGTTTTTATTGGACATTCTGGGCTAGGTGCACCTCTCCCTCACATCTTATTCCTCCTTCCCTAGGCTGTAATTGCTAGTTCCATATCTGTCTTCCCCGCTAGACTATAAGCTCCCTCAGGGCTACTACTGGGACTTTACTTGCTTTGGTATATCTGGAGCCTCGTACAGTGCTTAGCATATATTAAGGAATATTTGTTGGATAAAGGAAGTAGAAGCCAAGTCTTATGTAGACTTGAAGCCCTGCTTTCTAGTGGTAAATGGTAGCCACTGGTAGGTAGTCTGCTGGTGTGTCCTAGTCTGGGATAAAGTCACCCAGAGGTAGTAGATATTTTATTACCATAAACATACCTTTGGCTATGGAGGAGGACTTTATTTAAAGTATACCCTTAAACATCACAGTGAGAAAAGCTGGACCTAGTTTTTACCAATTACCTTGTTAAAATAAAAGGTACCGAATAAGCATTTATTTATGCCCTGCCTTGTTTCTGTGTCTGGCCTAAACAGATGACTAAAATATGGAATAACACAGTTAAAATGAACAGAGGAGGAGGAAAGAAGAAAGTAAAACAAGAGAGAGCACATAGGCCTGGCTGGTGTGGCTCAGTTGGTTGGGCATTATCCTGCAAACTGAAAGGTTGCTTCCCAGTCAGGGCACATGCCTAGATTGTGGGCTCGGTCCCTAGTTGGGGCACATGCAAGAGTCGACCGATCATTGCGTCCCTCTCTTTCTTTTTCTCTTCCTCTCCCTAGAATCAATTTTTTTAAATTTTTTTAAAAAGAGTGAGCATATAAAACAGAGGGAAAAAATTACTCAATACCCCCTGCACATATGGCTCTTAACTTTTTAGTAAACAAACCAAAAATCCTAGTCACCAAAGTCAGTGTTTATAAGAGTAACAGCAAATTCCTGAAAAGTGTGAAAATGAATCTTGCAGAGCTTTTTTAAAAATGCATGCTATATTCCATTCAATTTTGCTGTGAATATAAACTTCCTCTAAAAAATGTATTTTTTAAAAAATGCATGCTATATGATATAAGGAATCCTGAGTATCCTCTTCAAAAGTATTCAAAGTAGATGAAAAAAATTGCCATTTGTCAAAACTGGAGAAAGGTAAATGGGGATTCATTATACTATTTGCTCTACTTTTGTATATATTTAAAATGTCCTACAATCTTTCTTACTGATTGATCGATTGATTGATTTATAGAGAGAGAGGAGGGGAAGGAGAAAGAGGGAGAAAAACATCAATGTGTGGTTGCCTCTCCCACACCCACACCAGAGATCTGGCCCGCAACCCAGGTGTGTGCCCTAGACTGGGAATCAAACCAGCAACCCTTTGGTTCACAGACCAGCGCTCAATCCACTGAGCCACACCAGCCAGGGCAAAAGTTTATTTAAAATGCACAGTGATTATCATACTTAATGGGATAACTTAAGTAGCATTTTTGTTAAAGTCAAGAACTGGACATAATACCCATTCTAACTCCAAATTCTCAACATTGTACCAGTTAATGCTATATAACATATAAGAAATCTAATATAGGGGCTGGAAAGGAAGACACAAATTTGTCATTTTCAGATCTCGTAGAAAACCCAAGAGCATCTATCAACTATTTGTACTCAAGAGAATTGAAAAAGGCTGTTCAGTATAAGATCAACATACAAACATCAATAGTGTTTCTAAATACCAGTAATAACTAATTTTAATATGTAATAGAAAAAAGGAGCCCATCTGATAACAACAGAAACTAAAAGTTCCTAGAATAAAGCTTTTAATTAATAGAGACATATACTATACTATGTTCATAAAGGGAAAGAGTCAGTGTCATAGATGCCAATTCTTCCAAAAATGAATCTATAAATTTAATGTAATTCCAATCAAAATTCCAATGGGATTTTTCTTGGACTGCATATAAAAACAAGTGATACATTTATTAAAAAATGTAAAGATTCAAGAATTGCCAAGAAAGAACTTCTGTGAAAGAAAAAGGAAGACTTGCTCCATCAAACTTCAAGGCTTTTAATGAAGCTATCATGATTTAGAATGTAGTATTAGTACAGAGCTAGACATACCTCAGTGGAACAATAGAGCTTAGAAACCAATCAAGCACCTATGGAATCTTGGTACATTATAATAGAGGTCGCATAACGTTATAAATCACAGAGAAATAATTCAATAAACAGTTTGAGGACAGTTAGTTGGGTGTCCATATGGAAAAGAACAAAAGCTAATCCCTATACCTTACACAAAAATAAATGCCAGGTGAATTAAAGACATTAAACTATTAGAAAAAACGAGGAAGGGACAAATTATTTTATGACCTTGGTGTTGGGTCAACCTAATGAAGGTAAAAATAAGTTCAACTACTTTAGTGTTAAAAACTTTGTACCATAAAAGATATTTAATAAATTAGAAGACAAACTGGGAGATAATATTTGCAACATATCTAACAAAGGACTACTATCTCAAATTTATAAGTAATAACAATCTGGTAAGAAAAATTCAAAGGAAAAATGGTCAAAGGATATGAACTAAGAAGTCTTAGAAAAAGAATGCTGATGGCCAATAAAATATAAAAAGATCAGGGAAATGCAAACAAAAACACCAATGAGATAATGTAAAAATTGCCATCTTTATTTTGCTTTTAATTGTGCCTTGTTTTTAGATGTTTTAAATGCATCTTTGCATTTAAATATTGAAGATCTGACAATGCTAAGTATTACTAAAGGTATGGAAAAATAGGGATCATTCATTGCTGGCAGGAATGTAACTTGACATGGCCACTTGGGAGAGCAACTGAGCAATATTTAGTGAAGCTGAAAATGTGTAACACTGACCAACGTGTCCATCGATAAGGAAAGAGGTAAATTGTGGTATGTGGTTATGTGATGGAACACTGTACAACAATTAAAATTAATAAATGGGCTTATGCTGGAGAGAGCAGGGGTACTGGGTGGAGGGGGCAGAAGGGGAAAATTGGGACAACAGCAATAGCATCATCAGTACAATATATTTAAAAAAAATAAATGGGGCCCTGGCTGGTGTGGCTCAGTGGATTGAAGATTGAGTGCCAGCCTGTGAACGAAAGGGTTGCCAGTTCAATTCCCCATCAGAGCATATGCCTGGTGTATGATCCAGATCCCCAGTGGGGGGCGCATGAGAGGCAACCACACATTGATGTTTCTCTCCCTCTTTCTCCCTCCCTTTCTCTCTAAAAATAAATAAATAATATACTTTAAAAAAAAAAATGAATGGGTTTACAAGGAGGAATACACCAAGGCACATCATAACTACACTAGCCAAGATTAAAGATAAGGAAAGAAACTTAAAACAGCAAGAGAAAAGGAGAGAGTGATCTACAAAGGAGTTCCCATTCGACTCTCAGCTGATTTCTCAAAAGAAACCTTGCAGACAAGAAGGGGCTGGAAAGAAGTATTCCAAGTCATGAAAGGCAAGGACCTACATCCAAGATTACTCTTTCCAGCAAAGCTATCCTTTAGAATGGAAGGGCAGATAAAGTGCTTCCCAGATAAGCTCAAGTTAAAGGAGTTCATCATCACTAAGCCCTTATTATATGAAATGTTAAAGGGACTTATCTAAGAAAAAGAATATAAAAAATATGAACAGTAAAATGACAAAAAACGCACAGCTATTAACTGAACCTTAAACAAAAACAAACTAAGCAAACAACTAGAACAGAAATAGAATCACAGAACTGGAGATCACATGGAGGGTTATCAGTGGGGGAATGGGAGGGGTAGAGAGGGGGAAAGGTACAGAGAATAAGCAGCATAAATGGTAGGTAGAAAATAGACAGGGGGAGGTTAAGAATAGTATAGGAAATGGAGAAGCCAAAGAACTTATATGTATGACCCATGGACATGAACTCAAGGGAAGAATGTGGGTGGGAGGGAGTTTGCAGGGCAGAGGGGAATGAAGGGGGGATGGGAAAACTGTAATAGCATAATCAATAAAATATATTTAAAAAATTTTTAAATGAATGGGTTTATATGCATCAACTCTGCTAGAACTCAAACAACATTGAAAGACAAAAACCACTCTGTTTTCTATGTAGGAAAATTGTAACTAGCAACAGTAGAATTACTAAACTTCATATATTTGCTTCTGGGATGGTGGTACAAGGAAAATGAGATTTAGAGAAGCAAAGGAGAAACTGAAGGGACAGCAGCTTTAACTGAGATGATGAATGCTCTATTTCTTTTTAAAAAGGCACAGATGGCAGAATTTAACATTCGTTCATTTGTGATGAAAGACACATAGATGTTTCCTACATTGTCTTCTGTGCTTTCTATTTGATAAAAGAGTTTTGTCTGTTGTCACTAGTCAGACTGTCTCTGTAGAGGGGCATATTTTACCTGTACAGTAGACCCTCTTAACTGTGGGAGATACCTTCCAAGATCCCCAGTGGATGACTATAAGTGCAGATAGTACCAAACCCTGTGCTTTTTCCTATACATACATAGCTAAGGCAAAGTTTAATTTATAAATTAGGCACAGTAAGAGATTAACAACAATAAAAATAAATTAGAACAATTATAACAGTATATGTAATAAAAGTTACAGTGAAGGGCTTTGGGGCCATTATTAAGTAAATTGAGGGTGACTTGAAAACAAGTGCTGCAACTCTGCAACAGCTGATCTGATAACCGAGTGGGCTATGAAGTGACTGAGGGTCAGGGAGCATATACAGACGGCATCAATGCACTGGACAAGGGGATGATTCATATCCCAGGCAGAATGGGGCGAGATGGCTCAAGATTTCATCATACTACCCAAAATGACGTGTGACGTATAACTTATGAATTGTTTATTTCTGGAATCTTCTAATATTTTTGGACCATGGTTGACCACGGGTAACTGAAACTGTGGGAAGTGAACTGTGGATAAGGGAACCATTGTACAAAGTGCTATGACCAAAGTTGTGGGAGACCCTTCTGTGTGGCATGGGCCCAGCTCCCACTTGGAGGTGCACAGGACTCGAGCCCACAGATAGGTTCTCCCATGGGGAATCAGGCCTGCAATGTACCTGGGCCACTTTGAGACTTGCTTTTGCTAAAACTCCCTCACCCTGAATTGTGATAGCAAGTGATTACTGTAACTTCCTGAAATCCATGCTAAAACTCCCCAGTATGGAGTGTAACCAGCTCAACCACTTTTCCCTTTTTCATTTGCAAATATCCTTCTTCTGTGATGTGATTAGCGGCATTGGCTCCTTTGTTGTCTGTAAAAGGTAACCACCTATAGCGAACCTGTGCATAGTGAATGAGGACCATCATGTAATGTGACCATAAACCCAATAAAGGCCTGTCATGGCGGAGGCCGCAGGCTTTTGCTCCCCTTGAGAGAAAAGCCATGCTGTCCTTTTTCCTCCACCAGACTCGGTAGTCCCTGTGTATGTCTCATTTCATCCATAATGACGAGGACACTGCAGGCCGGTGTCCACATCATAAAGTGTTAGTTATCTTTAGACAGGTGTAGGTTGAGTAACCAAAAATCTCTATTTTTATTTTGCTTTGTATTATGCCTGTAAAAATGAGAGAGAGAGAGATGTTTCAAATGCACTAATACCATCTTTTAAAACTTTTTCCTCAGAATACACTACTGCCATCCTTGTGAGCAGTAGGCCATATTCCAGACAGGCTCTCAGCAGCTGGGCCTCAGGTGGGCTCTGACAATATTCCTGACAATTGCTGCTTCTGCAGGAGTTTCTGTGACAGTGAGAAGGAATTACTAATCAAGGTAGATTTTTTTGTCATCAGCTAAGGAGTTCACTGAGTCTGACAAGTTGCTATTGGCCTCCTGCCTCCCAGCACTCTCTGCTCCAGGCCTTCCGGGGAGCAGCGCCCTCCTAGTTTGTGTGGAGGTTTTGGCTAGCGCACTGTTCCTACACAGAACAGGTGACCAGCAATCCTGTCCTGGGAAAGGCAGTCTCCTCTAGTCTGTACATTGACCATGAACCAAAGTGGGTGTTCCAGCACAAAGAGAGGGGTCAGCTAGAAAGCGAAGAGGGCCACCTGCCTCTTGCCGCCAGCTGATTTTGTGCCATGCAGGACTGTTGTCAATAGCTTCTGAATTTTCAAGACAAACTAGACTTCATTATGTTCACATTCCAGATTAAAGGGGAGGGCAGAATGCACTGTGTGAAGCAAACGAAACGTGCCTGCAGGCTCTCGGTGGCTAGTGGGGCTACCAGCTGGTGAGCGCTGTTCTAGTCTAGCTCAAATTTGTAAAGCACCTGAAGTGCCTTGTGCCAGAGTTGGGCTTTACAGAACAATAAAGTGCTCCAGAAATACCAGAGCTAAACTAGGGCTGCCAACTTTCCATTTTACCAAGAAATAACATTTTTTATTTAAGAACACACATACACAGCTACTATTTACTTTAACTGTTTCATTAAAGAAAGTCCGTTTCACATCTCAAAAGTAGGATGCACTTTATAGTGGTCCCCATTTCTTATAAAATCCTGGAAACCATATTTGCTTTGGAATTGAAAGTTTTTTTACATTTTTGAAATGTAATATGGTACGTATAACACTCCATAATAAAATGTAAAATTTCTGCAGTGAACCATATGAATATTCAGCTAAGCGGAATCAGTCAAGGCTATAAATAACTATATGTCAGTTCAGGACAGGATTTTCTGCCAAATGAGTTTTGTTGCCAAACCAAAACACCTGGTATTCAGACCTTTTTGGATTGTGGAACTGTATTTAAAAAAAAAAAAAAAAAAGCCCTTTAAATGGGCTTGCTTTCTGAACACATCAGCATGTGTGCGTATATTCTGAGGTTGCCCTCAACCACTGGAGACTGCCCTAATGGTTGGACATTTGGGAGCTTCTTATGTAGGCAGAGACAAGTCTTTTTTTTTTTTTTCAGATTTTATTTAGTTATTTATTTTAGAAAGAGAGGAAGGGAGGAAGAAAGAGAGGGAGAGAAGCATTGACCGTATGGGCCCTGACTAAGGACCAACCCCACAACCCAGGCCTGTGCCCTGACCAGGAATCAAATGAGTGACCCTTCCCTTTGCAGAGCACTGCTCAACCAACTGAGTCACACTGGTCAGGGCGGAGACTAGTCTTTCTATGCTTCCCCACTTTCACCTGGCTCCCTCTTGCAACAGGAAACGCACGACCGCATAGGGCAGCATTTCATAACATGACATGGTCTTTGCCATCGGCATCCTAAGGCCTTGTATCTCCAAACCTCATCGGTCCTAATTCTAAAATCTTTGCTCCCCAGAACTCAACTCCTGCTTTCACGACAGCTCTTCAGTTACTAGAATGTACGTCTCCAAGCTGGCACAAGTCCCAGCAAGCTTGGCCCCCTTTGTTCATGTGACAAGGTTGCCTTCCACACTGAGCATCTTCTGCGCCAGCCAGCGTTGGCTTGTCAGGGTTTTCAAGAATGGCTCCCAGAAGGATCTGAACTGCAAAGAATGTAGTGGGATTGGTCAGTTCAAAACAGCTTTCTGTCCATGCATCCTGAGGGAGATTTAAATGTTTGAACAACCAAGTCATATTATTAATGGCTTGCATTGTTTCAGAATCAAATGCCTTCTCCAGGGAACAGCTTGCAAAATTGGAAGGGATGAGACTTTGCATACAGGTCTTGAAGGGCAAGAAAGATTTGGGCTTGTTGGAGATGCAACAGGGAGGCATTGCAAGGAAGGTGGGAGAGTATTGGACATGTGTGAGTGTTTTCATGCAAACTGGGGCTGGGCCTGGAGGAAGAGTAGGGTTTGGGAGGAGCCTGGGAAGACAGGATTTCAGGTGGAAGAAATGCTTGAGACAGAGGGACCTGAGTGTGCATCCACACCTTGAGCCACAAAGGCTGCCCCCCTGCAGGGGAGGATTCACACTTTGTGTAGTGAGGAGCCTGCGGGGGCTGGCGTAAGCAGAAGGGAATTTATCAGGAGGGGACACTGCAGGACATTCTCCTTAGAAAATTCCAAGTAGCCTCCCTGCTCTGGCCCCTGGAGGACTTTTTCTGTGACCATGCCAGGAGTCACATGCGCATACCTTCTCTCCCCTATTAAACTGTGCTCTGAATGGCAAAGCCATGACCCACTTGCCTTTGCTGCCCTCCAGCCCCCTGCTGCCCCGCATTGGCATCCTCATGGGATGGTACCCAAGATTCACTTCCATGTTATATCCTCCAACAGCCCCTTGCAAAGATTCCAATGTCAGGCTCCAGGCATTTACTGCATTTTTATGATCAAAGCTCTTGTCCAAGCAGGATGTCTTTCATACCAGGAAGCTTAAGAGGATCCAAAGTGACCCATGGGAAGAGGAATGAGGTGATCACAGTTTTCTCCAGTTCCCGGGTGGATTAGCACAAGAAAAAGAATTGGACCCTTCATTCAGCTTCTCTAAACACCAAGCTGATCACCTTAGTTAATTCAGCACACGCATACTTTCTTTTCTTTGTAACTTTTTTGTTTTGATGTGATTTAAAACCTAGCAAAGCCCTGGCTGGTGTGGCTCAGTGAATTGAGCACCGGCCTTTGAACTGAGGGGTTGCTGGTTTGATTCCCTGTCCAGGCACATGCCTGGGTTGTGGGTCAGGTTCCCAGTTGGGGGTGTGGGAGAGGCTACCAACTGATGTTTATCTCATGCATTGATGTTTCTCTCCCTCTCTCTCTGAAAATAAATACATAAAATTTTTAAAAAATAAAACTTAGCAGAGCATTGCAAAAATAACACAAGAAACTCAAAGTTACCCTTCACCCAGATTCACTATTTACATTTTGCTCAATTGGCTTTATCACTCTCTACATATGTGTGCACACACACACTTTTTTCCTGAACTATTTGAGGATGTCAATTCATTCATCATGTTCCTTTGCATTTGTGTGCATTTCCTAACAACAGGATATTCTCTTGTTTTCTCACTTCTTGCTGGGAGTTTTGGTTTCTTGGCCCTGATAAGGTGCTCACTGAGAACTGGAGGGTGAGGAGAGGAGCAGTCCCATGGAGCTGAGTGTTCCTTTTCCCCCAACTAGACCCTGCAGGGACAGAAACCCATACTACCAAGGGGGCGGGGTGGGGGAGTTGTCTTAGAAAAGTCTGCCTGCTGTTTCTGGGTGAAAATGTGAGTCTTCTCACAACATCAAAGTCAAGTTTGATTTGCGGGAGGTGGCATCAGTTAGGTGAGCTGGTCTCAGACCTTGAAGCATGTTTGTTGCCCGCATGGTGCCAGAGTCCGGAAGGAAAAGTCACATAGCTGCACTTGTGGAGAAAGGATTCTCTTACATCTTTGCCCTCACTGCCCCTGGTAATAGCTGCAGTTCTCACAGCTGGCCTGAGCATTATCTCCCTGCCCTCACCGTCTGTTGCAGGAGTCCTTGGCTCTCACCTGCTCTTAACCCACTTCCCAGAGCAGCTGAGATTCAGAGGCTCCCAGAAGAGCCTCCGGCAACCTCCTACTTTAGGGTCCCCACTCTTTTGGAGATTCCTGGTGGATGGGTGGACAGGCAGGTCAATCTTTATCTTTTTCTGGTTATAAAATGAATACCTGCTTAAAAATTTAAAAATTAATTTTAAATTAATTAAGTTAAAAATTTTAGAAAAACATGAATACAGATCACTGGTAAGCCTCCTATAGTTCTGGTGTCCGTCCTTTCAGACTGCTGCACCAGGAATGAGCATGGTATGTAGCTAGGAACCCACACTCTGGTTGTGAGAACTACATGAGTTCTGGCTTTGCCATTATTGCCTAAGTAGGGGACTAAACTTTGAGATCCATTTTCCTCGTCTATAAAATGGGATGATATGCTCTGGCTGATGTGGCTCACAGTGGGTTTGAGAACCAAAGAGTCACCAGTTCAACTCCCAGTCAGGGCACATGCCTGGGTTGTGGGCTGGGTTCCCAGTGGAGGGCGAGTGAGAGGCAACCACACATTGATGTTCCTCTCCCTCTCTTTCTCCCTACCTTCCTCTCTCTCTAAAAATAAAATGAGATAATAAGAGTATTTGCATAAGTAAGCTAATTCACGTTAAAGAGCTTAGTCCAATTCCTGGCTCAAAGCAATTGCCAACAAACGTTAGTTCTAAACAGCAACAAAGGACTCGTGCCGTACTGCTGCACAGCAGCCTGCTGCGTTCTCCTTACAGAACTTTATTCATTCAACACATTGTGTGCCAGGCATAGTGCTACATCCTAGCAAGCTAACTAAATCTCTGCCCTCTTAGAATTTGCATTCTAGCGGGGAGACAGATAACAAACTTGGATATCTCATAAAGTATGTCATGGTCTGAGAAGTTATCTGGAGGAAAATTTGTCAGGATACAGCAGATGAGGACACCATCGGCAGGTTGCTATTTTATGTGAGGTGGTCAAAGAAGGCCTCTTTGGGAAGGCAGCATTGGAGCAGAAGTGGGAAGGAAATGAGGGAGCTGCGTTAATATTTGAGGGAAGAACACATCTGGCAGAGAGAACAGCACATGCAAGGGCCCTGAGGCGGGAGCATCCTTGTCATATTTGAGGACCAGCCAGGGGGCCTGTCCAGCCAGGGCAGAGTGAGTAAGGAAGACAATGGTAGGAATGGAGGTTAAAGAGGAAGCAGAAGCCCAACTGTATCAGTTCTATAGGCCATTCTGAAAATCATAACTACTCCCCTGAGAGCCATGAGGACTTGGGAGGTTGAGGCAGAGGAGTGATGTGATTGGACCCTCAATAGACCTCAGTACTTGTATTGTAGATAAAACGAAAAGCTGCACAGCTCCTCTGATTCTGTCAGCCAGCACCCCCAACTTCGGGAGCCCCTCACCACATGGGGCCTCCCTTGGTCCACTGCCTGACACGATGCTCCCCCTACACTCCTAAGTTTTTCTGGGTGGGACTTACATCCAGGTGACCTATCCAGATGCTTCCGGGCTAGACTATACATCCAACCTTACCATAAACCTCTCCCTCATCATAACAGCTAATGGCTGCCATGGATCAAGGTCCTACCAATAAGCCAGACCCCTCCTTACCCTGGGAGCTCATTCAGTCCTCACAGCCGTCCTGCTAGGCAGCAGTAATCACATTATCATTCTCCCCTTTGCAGCTGGTGCCATGATCCGCCAACATGCTCAAGGTGCTGGAGCTAGCGGGGGCAGAAGCCAGGATCCCAGCCAGTCTGTCAGACTCCCAGGGTTAGAGAACACGGCCACCCACATGGCAAGAGAGAAGGCTGAAGGAATCATGCTGGCCGTCCCTCTCCAAGCTCTCATTTTGTTGAGGAAATGTCTGAGAAAGCATTTTTGCAAGTTTGTGTAAAGCATCACACAAATATGAGAGCAGTTAGGAAGATGATTGGAGTCTGAAATCCCAGGTTTTGGTTTGGCTCCTGGTTTTTCAGATTGCTGCCTCCTCCCAGGCGTTGCATGTCGACCCCAGACAACTGACCTCCCCCTAAAATCTCAATGCATTCCCCAGCTTCTCCCTCACTTTGTTTGAAACAAAGCAGGTCTTTTGTGCAGTGAGGGGGGGTGGCCTTGCTTTGGGGAACATGCTTTCACCTCCTTCCAGTTCACTGTTTTCATACAAAATTCCAGGCACACAGGCAGGCAAACAGAAGTCTCATTCATAGCCAGTGGGCCCCCAGGCCAGTGTGCTTCCCGCCTCCTTCTCCTTGCCTCTCACTTCAGTCTCCTGTTGAAGTGGTGGTCCACAGAAGGCCAGGGAGGTAGGCTTGGAGCAGGCAGATTTTGTACAAGGCTGAGGAGGGTGGCAGGGCATCCCCAGGAGGTCACCTGGTATGGAGGAGGAAGAAGCCCTGGACTGGCTTGCCGAGAGACCTGAGTGGTTTCCAGGTTGGTTCTGCTGACTACTAGTCAAATGACCTTGGACAAGTCACTTTCCCTTTCTCCTCTGAAAATGTGGTTTTCAAAGTCAGTCCAGTGCCCCTGACAGCGGCCTGTTCATCAGAGTCCACACGTGCTAATTATGAAGCTACATGCCTCCTCCTTCCCAGTTTGGTTAAGTTGGCACAGAGCTAAGCATGAGGGCTTCTTGGTGGTGCTGCTAAATCATATCATGGGTTAAAAAGCCTGTCCTTGTATAAGTAAGACACACATTTCTGATTTCCCACCGCTGTCCCTCTTCAGGCCCCACACATCCCTGATTTTTGTCATTTGCAAGTAGTAAAGTCACAAACTGCACTGCACGTACATTTTGTTAGAGGCTGACATCATCGACTCCCAGCACAAGGCAGCACGATGAAGGCAGAGCTGGGCAGCAGGCAACACCAGCCACGCGACGGGGTGGGGGTGCCGGTGAGGAAGGTGTCTGCTCACAAAATTCAAATTTGGAGCATGCCGCCATTTTTAGATGAGCGTTAATTTGGCTCTGGTGTGCTGGAGGAGGTGTGGGTAACTGGTCCGAGGAGATTTGCTGGGCAATTAAAGAGAATAAAAACAAATGTGCACTTTCGCACAGAGCAGGCTGTCTTCAGGGTGGCGGTGCTCTGGAATTCCGGAAACTTTACTATGTATACTTCTGTGTGTCTGAATTTTATACAATGAGTGTGTATCAATTTTAGACCACATTTCCTAAGTCTAAGTTGCCAGCGATTGAAAGACACCATTATTTTATACACTGCCATGAAAGCAAACTGCTACCAATTAAACTGCATGTCCCCAACTAGTAAGACACACAGTCCTGAGAGGTTTTTGAGATGTTAAAATGTGAAAAAATGTGCATCTTAGAATTAGTGGAATGCAGCAATGTTTTTACATGAAAACGTATTTTCCATTTTGGGAGAAAGAAATGACAAGTTGCTTTTACCTCCCACCCTCCTGTTTAGAGTGATTTCCTCAAAAAAAAAAAAAAAAAAAAAAAAGCCAAGGGAGTATTTGAGGATGACTTAATGTTACTTTTTTTTTTTTTTTTTGGTCATTTAGTTGCCAGTTTCATTCCAAACCCTTTCCTAGGTGAGTTCTTGTCCCTGAGTCCATCAAGGCCTCCTGGGAACTAGTGAGAAAGGTGGTCATTTTCCAAATTAGGAAACTGATGGTCAGATTCTTGTTGCCGATCACACAGGGAGTAAATAAGGAAGATGAGACTTAAACGTGCCCGCCGCCCTACCCGCTTCTCATCATGTGCCTCAGTTCCGAAGGTGTCCTGAGAGAGGAGACCGGTTAGCACCTGAGCCTTCTACCGGAAGCCTCGGTAAGCACTGGACGAAGGACAGAGCGCTCAACTCCCAGGCCCACCCTGCATACCCACTTGTTTCTGGTTCAGGGGGAGCTGACTTCCTTCTTGCGCACTCTTTGCCAATGGGAGTGAGTCAGCCTCAGAATTACCTCACTGTCCTCAGTGGGCTGTTTGGCCGTCTGCTTCATGTCACCGATCCCCAGCCCCCAGCACCTCTGGCATGGGTTCACAAGCATTTTCTCTGCTCTACTCCTCAGATGTGGCAAGGTCTGAAGGGATCGATCCTCCCCTGGCCCTCCACCTCTCAGCCTTGGGTGGCCAAGCTGACTTGCCCTCCAGCTGCTAGAAAAGACCAAGGCTTTAGAGGGCTGTTTTCCTCCTCACACCATCTGGGTGGACTACCATCCCCGGGGAGCTGGGGGTTTAGCCTGGATTTTCCCAGTGCCTGGGACAGAGGGATGGGCAGTAGGGACACTGCCCATAGACAGTGGACAGGTAAACTTAAGTAACAGCTCGAGATCTATGCTATGGTGAAGTATAATTTTCATAAGGATTCTTATACAAATATATGATGACCACATGTCAAAGTTTATTTAACTCATTAATGAGGAAACCAGCAAAATGACGAAGCTGGGTGAAAAGATTTGGAAAAATATAGTTTGCTAGGGCTACCATAACAAATTACCACCGACTGGGTAACTTAGAACAACCGAAATATATTCTCTCACAGTTCATAAAGCCAAAAGTCCAAAATCAAGGTGTAGGCAGGGTTGGTTCCTTCTGCAGGCTCCAAGGCAGAGTCTGTCTTGTTCCTCGCTCCCAGCTGCTAGGAGTTGCTGGCAGTCCTTGGCGTCCTTTGGCTTGTGGACACAGCATGTAATCATGGTGACTTCTTCCTTGTGTGTGTGTCTGTAGTTTCCAAATCACCCTCTCCTTATAAGGACATCAGTCCTTGACTTTAGAGCCATCCTAATCCACTATGACCTCATCTTAACTTGATTACATTTGCAAAGTTCTTTCCAAATAAGGTCATTTTCTCAGGTGGCAGTGTGCATACGCTAGGACTTGAACATCTTTTGGGAGACACAGTTTAACTTGTAGCAGCTCCCTTACCAAATTCATTTCTAATTACTCAGCATCACAGAGTGCTGGCTGCACAGGGGCACTTTGGAGTGCGGGAAAGAGCAGAGGCACTGGCACCTTGGGGTCAGCTTTGTTGGGTCTCCAGTGTTTTAGGACTGAATGTTGGCCTGTTAACAAGACTCAGGGGAAGGCAGGGCATTTCCATGGCAGAAGTCAGTGCTGCGGGGAACACAAATGGAGCCAACTTCCAGGGTTCAGCTCCCAGCTCCGCCCACTCTGTGTGCGACTCCTCACTTCTCCTCACCTCTCTGGGTCTCAGTTTCCTCCTCTGTGCGACATGGGTACAATGGTACATACTCCATAGGACAGCACTTAGAACAGCACACGTGAAGCTCTGAATGAATGTTCACTGTTACTATCATTAGTATCCTAGTCATGCCCACGCACAGATTCAAAGCTTTGCTCATTTGGGGGTGAGAAAGGCCATCGCACAGCAAGTATTGGAAAGTTCCTCCTCCTCCTAGGCCTGGTCATGGCAGAAAAAAGAAATTTATAGTATGCACCCAGTCTCAGAAAACACAGTAAGTTCCCGATTAGGACAGAGGAGGCCCAGGTGATTTGGAGGCCAAGGTTGGCCCAGCCCCCAGCACCCAGGCCCCAGCCTTGCTTCCAAACTTGCCCTGCTTTTGTGAATGAGCTCTTTTTTGGCTGCTGACTCTGAGTCTGGTCTAGTTTGGAAGGTGATTTCCCTGATCACTTACAAGTCCGTGTAGCTGGCAGTTTCCTTTCTGAACATTTATAACTCAGGGAGAGCTGCTTATCAGGGCCCAGAGGCAGAAGCTGGGAACAAGAGCCTTTCCAGCTGGAACTGGAACTGGCCGGCCCGATGGAGCAGGCTTCCCTAGGCCCAGCAGACGCCAGACCCTATCTGCACCTCATGAGCTCCTCATACACTGGTCCTGGGGAAGCCAGGACCTCCTGCCATCTGCATCCAGACCTGGGGCAGCTGACTTGGCCAGGCCAGGCCCTGAGTAGGACATCGCTGCTGCCGCTGTCCTTATCATCTGTGGAATGAAGGCATGAGGAGCCCCCTGTCCCTGGGCCTCTCTGACCCTCAGTTTGTGCTTCTCGGAGTTCTCTGAGTTGAACTGGGGAGGCAACGTCGGAGTGTCAGGCCCCACACTCTCCAGGCTCCTCACCAACATGTCTTTTTTGTCCTCAAAATCTTCCCCCTTCCAGGCCAGAGACAGAGCAGGGCTCTTCCTGTTTTGTTTTGTTTTGTTTTGTTTTTTAAGAGAGTGAAGATTTCTAGAAAAGGCAAAATTATAGAGACAGAAAGCAGACCAGTGATTGCCTGGGGCGGGGCGTGGGGTTGACTGCAGATGGGTGAAAGCGTGATGAAAGTGCTTGCACACGGTTTGTGTTGGTGGTTGAGCTGCTGTGGAAATTCACTCATCACACAGTGTGCTCACTGTGGGTGAGCTCTATGGCATGTAAATTACTCTTCAATATAGCTGTTTACAGTGTCAATATGTACATATATTAAAAAAAAGAATTCTCTTAAAACACAATTGGTGAGGGATTACCACCTTCTAGGTACTTGATAAAACATCCTCAGTCAATGGTTGTGAATTTGAAAAAAAGTAGTGGGGGACTTGGATTGGAAGCCTTTATGTGACCTAGGGCAGGTCCAAACTCTGTCTTGGTCTCAGTTTCCCCCTGTGTGACATCCTGAGTTGATGCCCTTAGAGGGGGTGAGATGTGCCGGGGTGACGGAGCCGCTGCTGTGATGCCCCTGCCCAGCTCTCTATGTGCCACAAGACCCTTTGATTGTACCAGGCACCACTGTGAGCTTTGCCTTTGCCACAGAGCACCTCTGACTTCCTGTCTTTGTGCAGAGCATTTCCTCCCACCAGCCCAAGGCGCAAACACACAGCCGGGAACAATGGGAAAATCTGGGTTGGCCTGGCTTCGTTTCCCCCAACCCCGGCCCTGTCCCTTGACCCCGACCAGAGAAGCAACCAAGAGACTGCCCAGGAGAAAAGCCCTTCGAACCAAACGGCCCAAGCACCCACTGGGAACTGACACACATTGCAGGCTTTCCCCTCCCCTAGCAGCCCTGACAGCTGACCTCAGCCCAGTTTACAGAGAAAATCAGAGATAAAGAGACATTCGTCCAAGGTCACAGCTGATAAGTGCTGAGCTTCCTGCTCTTTCCACCAGAAGCCACTGGGGAAGAGGTCCAGGCTCCTTGCTCAGGGAGAAGCTGGATGAATTGGAGTCGTTGGCTTTTTGAAAGTCACCTACCTTCCTCCTTCTGCCTCTCTCTCATTCTTGTCAGAATACCAGGATAACTCAAATCCCACCTCGTCCAGGAAGCCTTCCCTCAAATCTCTACTCACTCACCCAGAAAGTTCCTATACCCCACTCTTCAGGGTCCTGGCAGCAGAAACCAAAGTGTGAGGAATTCCCTTATAGCAACTGTGAGGAGCTCCATCTGGAACGTGGTAGAAAGAGCCCTGGAATCAGAACAAAACCTGGTCCCTCCCCCAAGGGCAGTGGGGGGCTACAGAAGAGTTCTTTTTTAAAAACATTTTTTTCTTTTACTTTTTTTTGTTGTTGCTGTTCAAGTACAGTTGTCCCCACTCCCCCCCCACCCCAACCATCCCCACCTCCCACCCTCAATTCCTTTGGCTTTGTCCATGTGTGCTTTACACATGTTCCTTGACGACCAATTTAGAAGAACCTATGCACCCCAATGTTCATAGCAGCACAATTTACAATAGCTGAGTGTTGGAAGCAACCTAAGTGCCCATCAGTAAATGAGTGGCTAAAAAAACTATGGTACAGAAGTATTCCAGGTAGGGTAGGACAAGCAGATGTGGCTTAAACAGGGTGGTTCTCACTGCTGAGTGGATAGTCAGACAAGAGTGGGGCTGGTGGGAGGCGGGGGAGCCTGAGCCCCAGCTGCTCCCGGTAGAGTGCTCAGCAGGAGGGTGAGACCTGCTCCTCCCTGTACCTTCCCCTTGGTCCTTACACTGTTCCCCACCTCCCTGGGCCCCACAAGAGCCTGCCTGTCTGAGAAACTCCAGGAGTGCTCCTCTATGAGCTGCTGCTTCTCACAGAGAGGTTTTAGCTGGTTTCTTCTGGAGACAATGCCAGAGGGCTGAAGGGTGGACCCGAAGGATAGCAGGACTGTGGAGAGTAGGGAGAAGGAGAGGGGCTCTGAACCCTCAGGTGGGGCTGGGAGCAGGCCTGAGGCCAGGGCAAATCACGCAACAACTAGTTACTCTGGGCTGACTCAGACCCTCCTGCCCCTGTTATCAGGCCTGAGGAATGATAAGGGGTCAGTTCCTGCACTGTGGATTCTAGGCCTTTGTTTGGGGCCGCCAGGAAGTGACTTGTGGATTTTACTGTGTCTTAAGGAGTGGGGTTGACTCACAGGGTGGGGGCCTGGGTGTGCCAGGGGTGGGGGAGCCTGCAAAGACCAGGCACTAACCAAGCACTAACTGGCTGGCGGAGGGAGGTCCCTGGTGGATCTGGCCTCCACACCCACCTCCTCAGCAGCCCTGGAGGATTCCTTGCCTCCCTAGTTCAGGATGGGAGGGGTGGCCTGGGGCGTCTCCTCTTTATTTCTCAAACAGAAAGTATTTCTAGAATATTATTCCCCCAGAATGTTGACTGTCTGCTAAGCCTCAGACACTAGACTAAGGGTTTCCTTACTGTCTCCTGTAAGTTTTACACCAGTAACAACCTGGGGGGTTGGTGTATCACTCTCCACATCTTGCTGGTGAGGAAACTGAGGCTTAGAGAGAAGAAATGAATTGCTCAGATTTACTCATCCAAGAAGCAGCAGATTCAGGATTCAAGCCCAGTCCAAAACCCACATAGAACTCCCTCGAAAAACCCCAGTACAGAGATGATGGGCAGGGCAGGGATGGGCATCGGTTTCAGGAACCCCCCAGGGCCACCTACAGCTTCCATCAGGCCTTCAAAGGGGCCCAGCCAGACCATTGCCCCGGGGATCCTGCCAAGGTGGACATGGAGCTTTTCCAGCTTCAATTCCCTCATCTGTGTGCAGTGATGAGAGGCTGGCTCAGGCGTTCTCTGGGAGCCAGACAGCAGGTGAGTAAGGGGTTCATCAATGAATAGTTGGGTGGCCCAGTGGTTGTTGGCAGATTCCTCTTCTCAGCTCTTGGAAGGGGGAGGAGGCCTGGTGCTTGAGAATGAGATAAAAGAACAGGAAATTCCCAACCCAGTGGCAGAGACAGGGCCCTCTTAGTCAAAACAGAAAAGCCATTCCAAAAAAGGGAAGGTTCTGATTCATGTAGCTGAACATCTATTTGTCGTCAGGACTCTGCCCTCTGGGCATTTGTCAGTCAGGCCTGACGCTCTCTACACGCTCCTGACTGCTGTCTGGCCAGCTCCCTGGTCCCACTGGAAAGAGACGGCCTCTGGCAGAAAAGTCCCAGAGAGAATTCTGATCAGCTTATCTTGAGTCACATACTTCCCTGACCATGGTCTGAGGTGAGGGGTTCGGACTGGCTGAGGCTTGCCTTGTGCACCCTTTGCTGCACTGGATCTTGTTGTGGGGCTGGGACAGCGAAGCAGCAGGACCACACAGAATGGTGGAAATGGAAAGGGGAGCGGGGAGGCAGGCAAAAGCCAGGAGACCCCAGGGGCTAGCTCCCCACCCATCAGGCCTGTCCCTACCCTGGTTTTGCTGGGCCATTCATGTCAGGCCAAGGATTGAAGGGGCCATTCAAAATAAACTAATGTCTTAGTTTATATTATTTATTTATTTACTTACTTACTGATTTAAGAGAGAGGGGAAGGGAGGGAGAAAGAGAGAGAGAGAAATAGTGATTGGTTGCCTTCTGCCTTCAGCCAGCACCCCAATGAGAGCAGACCACAGAGACCCACAACCCAGGCTCTGACTGGGAATCAAACTGTCGCCCTTTTGGTTTGCAGGACAACACTCAACCAACTGAGCTACACCGGCCAGGGCTCAGTGTCTTAGTTTAGTCAGGACTTTTCAACTTTAGCACTGTTGGCATTTATGCCAGATAATTCTTTGTTGTTGGGGACTGCTCTGTGAGTCGTAGGAAGTTTAGCAGCGTCTGTGGCCTCTATCCACCAGAAGCCAGTAGCATCTTCCCCTCTGTCACTGTAACAATCCAAAATGTCCTCAGAGCTTTGTGGAATGTCCCTGGGGACAAATTGTCCCAGGCTGAGAGGATCCCAGAAGGAGATCTCAGGGAGTGTAAGCCGGAGAGTGAGGAAGTGGGGCTGGAGAAAGCAGCTGAAGCCCAGTGTGTTAATGAGCAGGATGTCGCTGTGGGTGACAGGGGTTTGGGACCACAGCCCTGGGAAATGGTGTGGGACAGGCAGGCTACCGGACCAGGGAGCTGCAGTATGTGTGGGCCATCCCCCTTGAGGGTGCTGGGACAGCGGGGCACATCAGGCCTGCTGTGTGACACAGGATGAGCCCTGGCAACTGAGAGAAAGCTAATGCTGGCAGCTGAAAGCTGGGCCATGACCACTGACATGGTAAAGGACTATGGCCTGTGGGAACACACTTAATAATGCCAAACAGAATTTCCTCCTCCTCTTCCCTTGTTTTTCCCCTTCCAGCAATGTAACCATGTAAGGAAGGACTTGCTTCTGAGGAGGGTCTGTGGACCCTCCCCCAGAGCCCTTCTGAGGGCTTCCTCACTCCAGGGCCTCCATGTTTAAGTTCATCTTTCCCACTGCTCCAGCCACACTGGTCAGTGAGAATCCTGAGCCTCCTATGTGCAGGCTGTGTGACCTCAGGCAGGTTTCTTAACCTCTCTGGGCTTGAATTTCTCTATACAGGGAGAAATGGGGCTAATGACACTTTATGCATGCTTTTTGGGGTTATGAGGCTTAACAGAAATAATGTGGTGGACACACAAGTAGCTTCACTGTCCTTCCTCCCATTAGTGACTGCAGGAATCTTGGGGCAACTTTCCCCTTAGGTACTCATACTAGAGCCCACAAGCACCCTTTTGCTCAAGGTGGGGTGCCATACAGAGAAAGACTGGGTCTGCAGACAGCATGGACCGGGAGTCAGGAGCCCCGAGTGCTGCTGTTGGCTGATGTAACACCAAGGCGGCTCTACCCTGACTGATTCTTGATCAGAGCTGGGGCTGAGAGGAGAGAGTGGTGCAGCCTAAGGACGCCCAGTCAAGCCTCCCCACCCCTTCCCACTGTGTGACTTGGGGCAAGTCCTCCACCTCTCTGTGCTTTTTCCTTTCTGAAAAATGGGGATAACTGGACAGCCTTTTTTTTTTTTTCCAGAGGTGAACAGAGCATTACAAAATCTGCCATTTATTAAGTACCCGCTGTGTGTGTGTTTGTTACTGAATCATGACACGGTGAGGCAGCCCCTCTTGCTCTTTTCCCCATTCTACAGAGGCCTCAGCTGAGGCCCAGATAAAATAAACTGTCCAACTCCCGTCAGGCACCCGAGGGTAGCCTCTGGCTCCTGCAGGCATCTTCCACCCTGCCCAGTGCAGGTCCCCACCAACCAGCTCCTACTCTTGAGCATGCGCTAGCTGTCAGGCACTATGCTGAGCACTGGGTCCACAGGCCTTGTCTCCGACACCTCCTGGAAACACTTCGAAGTCAGTACTGTTAACAACCCCATTCTAGAAAAGAGGAAACTGAGGCTCAGCGGGGCAAGCCCATGTCACGCTTGTAAATGACTGATCTAGGACTTGAACCCAGAGCTACATGAGTAATTGGGCAACCTGAACCAGCAAGCCCCAGATCCAGGCCAGCCAAGGAGGAGTCACTGGCCTTGGCATGGAGAAACCCCTCTGTGAGGGTCTGAGACTCGGTGGCTGACCCTGCCCAGAGAGTACACAGCAGCCAGGCTGGGTGTCTGCCCCCAGGAGGCTCTAGGCCTTGTACTTCCCTCACAGCCTCCCCAGCTTAGGAGACAGGCCAGGGCCAAGGTCTGGGCTGAAGTGCCAGGCGTGACAGCCAGTAAGGGGCAAAGCCAACTGTAGGCAAGGGCACCCCTCCCTATGAAATGTGCCTCCTCATCTCTCGGGAAGATAGCTGCCCATTGGATCCTGGTTGAAACCCTGGAAGAGGTTTACTGGTTTAAGCTACCACCTCTGTGAAGCCCTACTGGACTGCCCCACTGGCTGAGCCCTTCCATTCTGCTCCTATTAGCACTTAAGGGACCCAGCTTGCACTGAAATTATCTGTGACCATTATTTGGATTTTTAAGTTAGTAGGGTAGGTGAAGGCTCCATAGCCCTAGAATGATGTGGTTGGTATACCTAGAGAGGCTGGGGCCTTTTCACAGGGATTCCCCATGGCCCCCCAGCGCAGAGCTCAGTCAGCATACACTAGGTGCTCAGCAAACACCAACAGACTGCCACATTACCCCACGGGGTGTTCGAAATGAAAACGATAACCTCAGTGCTTCTCTGCTCACTGAGTGGGAGGCGGGGTGTGCCAGCGGTTGGCACCCAGGCTCTGGTGTGGAATGGCTGCTGGCCACATCTTGGCTCTGCTTCTCAGTGATTTTGAGGAAGTAACTTGACTTTTCTGTGCCTCAGTCTCCCCACTGGTAAAATGGGAATAATAATAAGATCTGGGCAGTGATTCCCTAATTATAAGCAGATAGTCAATGTAAAAAGCCTGAGAGGAGTTCAGTGCTTGTTAGCTGTCCAAATTCTTGGCAGTCATGACGTGCTGTGTTCCTTGGGCTCCAAGATGGCAGGGGTTATGAGAACACACCATTATTTCACGTGGCACTAAGAAAGAGAAAACTCTGCCAATGAAACTGACGGAAAGCCATTATCACTTACGATGTTTATTCTTTTCTCATTGGAAAAGTTCCTTTATCACATAACAGAGCATCCCTACATACGTAAAAAATATAGTTGAAATAAGCATATGAAGATATTTTGGGGGCAGCAACAATTTTATCATGTCTGCCACTTGCCAGTAGCAATTGTGAGATCTATTGACCCAATTGCAGAGGTGGGGAATGTGGGAATGTGCTGATTATAAATGACGAAACGCAAAATACAGTAATACGAGAGAAAAAAGCAAGGTAATGTTGAGAGAAAAGGCTGTATCTTTTCATTCTTTTGTTCATTTGTTCACTTGTCCATTTGACAAATATTTACTGAGCACATACTCTGCCAGGAACGGCCCCCAGGGAGACCTAGGAGCCATCAAGTGGGAAGCCCCTGTGGGGTGGGAATGACGGGAGCCCAGAATGTGGGTCCCTCCTTCTCTCCCACACAAAGGCATGTCCTGGTTGTTGCTCTGTTAGATGCTGGGGAGAAAAGTGCTCTGGGTGGGACCTGGGCAGGCTCCACGCCCTCAGCCTGAGGTTCCTGTCATTATGCCCAAAGTCAGAAAGTCTAGGCAAGAGTGTCCAACCTTTTGTCATCTCTGGGCCACACATTAAATACATTGCAACACAATCACAAAAACATCTCATAATGTTTTAAGTAAATTTACGATTTTGTGTTGGGCTGCATTCACAGACCTCCGGGGCTGCAGCGGCCTGGGGGCCACAGGTGGGACACCCCTGGTGGAGCCTGCTTGTGTCTTCCCGGCTCTTGAGCTCTGAGGGTCCCAGCGCCCAGCCCCGGGGAGGCAGCAGAGTCTAGAATGTGGAAGAATGCAGGGTTTAGAGTCAGACATATCAGGGCTCAAGTTCCAACTCTGCCTGTTTCCAGCTGCCTGACCATAAGCAAGCAACACTGCCTCCCTGTGTGCCTCAGTTTCCCCATCTTGGAAGTGGGCATAATAATAGTATGTCATTGATTTAGTTGTTGTGAGGACTGAAGGGGATAATCCATTTAAAGGGCTTGGCACGCAGTAAATGCTACAATACGTTGGCGGCCCTCATTGTATGTCTGTTTTAGGTGACCCAGGTCTGGGTCTCCCACTGGAGCCAGCCGACTTCCACTCTCCACCACTCCCAGGCTTTTCTGTCTCCAACCACCCTCCTTTGGCTGATTTAAGGTGACCTTCAGGGTCTGTTAGGGGCCCTGTATTAGGTTCCTGAGGTGGGGGCTCTCTGCTCTCTCCCATTAGGAGAGAGAACGTGAGGGTTTTCTGGTTCCTGGACAGGCTGAGACCCTAGACAGGCTGGACGCGATGGGTCCTTGCATGGAATCCCACTGTGGCGGGCATCCGTTGTTAGATGTGGCCCCTTGCTCACACCAGATGCAAGGGCTTATTAAAGGCTCCCTTAGAGCAAGCCTGTGCCCTGGATCCCGTGCCTGTCTTCTGGGTGACGGGAAGTTTGCTGGGTCGTGGAAAAGGAAAGTACTGCATATGGGATGACATGACATGGCCACAGGAGCCACCGCCGAACTATGTGTGGAAAAACACCATGTGCACCACAGTGTCCACTTGCCCTTAATGCTCGGTATATGCAGGTAAGTGGGTGGCTCCGCTGACTAGTACTGGGACCTCCTTCACCAGGCCTCAGATGAACAGAATTAAAGTGGAAATAGTATTTGCCATATCCACACTCTCCCTTTCTTCATGGGCACCAGCCAGAACGCATTTCCCAGACCCCCTTGCTGTGTGGAGCGACCGAGTGACTTGTGTTGCAGAAGCACCACTTCCAGGCCTGGGGCCTGATAGACCTCCCCCACACCATACCAGCCCTTGTCCCTCTCCTGCTGACTCAGCTGAGAGGATCTAGAACACCTGGAAGAGGTGGAGCCACAAGGAAGAAGGAGCCTGGGCCCTTCAATGACTGCACGCGCAGAGCCCTTGCCCTGACTCTCTGACCTGCACCCTAACCAAGATATGAGAGGGACTGAAACTTTTAATATGACAAGCCATGGAGATTTATCCTTAATAATACAAAAAAATAATATGATACAATAATGTCAGAGAATAATACTTAACTGAACACTTCCTATGTGCCTGGCACTTGATCTTCGTAAGCCTTTATCTACAGATGAGGAAACTGAGGCACAGAAAGGCATCTACAACTCAGGCTTGTGGTGAGGACTCAATGAGATAATGCAGGCAAGGCTCTAGTATGGGTCAAAGCCCACAGAAAGTGCTTTAGAAATGTTTGTTGTTGTCATGATGACTGTGACTAAGTGACCCTACAGAGACAAGAGGCTGTGAGATCGGTCTCAGTCAGGTTTGAGCTCCTCCTCCACTGTCTAGATGTGTGATCTTGGATAAATGTCCTTCTTTGTCTGCACCTTAGTTCCATCCTGTGCAAAGTTCATAACAGTTCCTACCTCAGAGAGCTGGGATGAGGGTTAAATGAGCAAATACTTGTAATGCAGGTTGTGGCCGGCATAGAAAAGCTAATACAACGTATTGTTACTCTACCATTATTGCTATTATTACTGCACTATTTCACATTATCACTTGGATTGGCTTTCTTAGTAGCAGTCATTACTGACTGCTGTCAGACTTGGGGCAGTTCAGTTCCTTTCTGTGACCTCATGTTCCTCACCTGTCACACTGGGGTTCTGGGAGAGCTGCCCGGTTAGCATCAACGTGGTGCCAGGTACATGGAGGCCGCTAAGTCAGTCCCAGAAGTCATCTTCCTGCCTGGCTTCCAGCCCAACATGCAGCAGGTCAGGAAGGAGTTAACCAGAGTTCTGAATGCGGCCCTGTACTGCATTCCACATGGTCTCTGCATTCCATATGGCCTCTGTGCAGTGCATAAATCTCTCTGGGGGGGTGAGAGACAGAAGGCCTTAGGGAGGAAGCAGGGGGTTGAGCTGGCCTCTACCTGTATGCTGAATTAGTTGTGCTCCCCACGTCCAGAGGAATCTGGAATCCTCCAAACATGCAACGACTGCTCGCTGCAATTTTCTGGAATTATACTGCTTTCAAATGTTTTCTCTCATTACCTGCATAAATCTTCCAAATGGTCCAGAAACCTAGTATCTTGGCATCCAAACTTAAGTGTCCTGACTACTTTTTTCATCCAGTATTAACACCCAACACACACCAGAAACCTTTTGATACTTAGACTGGAAAATGCGGTAGGTGTGGGAAGAGCTGTCTTTGGTTTTTAATTAAGAACGGAAGCACGGGTGAGAGTCATGGTAGCATGTGAGGGGAGGAGGTGCTTCCAGGGCCAGAAGGGCAAAGAGTGGGCACTGAGCCCCATCATGCCGACCTCACCCCCACCCTCAGTGCTCACTTCAACACACGCCATCACCCAATTCAGAACAATAAAGAAATGGCTTTATGAACCTCATAACTGTGTTACTCTAAGAAGAAACAACTCTATTTTGGTGGCAAAGGTGTCTCTACTCTTCATTTGGGGAAATATCGAAGATGGGTGCATCAACTAGCCTTTCCTTTGCTGCATAAAGACATCACTGCAAAGCATAGTGGCTTTAAACAGCAACAGTTAATCTTTCTCCTGATTTTGGTGGGTTGGTTGGGCAGCTCTAGTCTAGGGCTGCTGGAACATCTGTCCCTCTCTCCATGTGGCCTGCCGTCCTCCAGGAGGCCACCTGGCCCTTTTCCCATGGTGATCTAAGGGTTTCCAGCAGCAAGAGAGAGCAAGCCCCAGGGTCCCCACACTTTTCAAGTCTCTGCTTGCATCACTTTAGCTAAGGATCCATTGGCTGAAGGAAGTCACAGGCCGAACCTAGGTTTAAGGGGGTGAAATAGACTCTACCTCTTGATGGGATTAGCTGAAAATTGTGGTTTTATTCACTTACTTGTTTAATCTACCAGAGTCGTACAGTTGTGTGTGATAGCCTGACAACTTGGGTCTGGGCCAAGCTTCCCATAGGTGCCAGGGGTCCCAGGAATTATTTTCATAATGTAACTTAATAGTTTGTTTTTATGAATTTATTTTGCCTTGTGAAGATGATGAATTATGGCACTCAGTGGTAGACCTCTAAATGGCGAGTTAAAATTATCTGGGGAGATTTTCAAAAAATACTAATGCCTGGGCCCACCTCCAGAGATTCTGATTTAATCGTTCTTTAGAAGGTGTTATTTTTTAAGGATCCTTGATGATTCTAACGCACAGCATGGCTGAGAACTGCTGATATAATCAGTCCTGTTTCTTGGGCTTTGCATATGCTGTTCCCTCTGCCTGGAAGACTCAATCAGATCCTCCATATCTGGCTCCTTCTCATCATCCAGGTCTCGTATTAATTTCCTAGGGCTGCCGTACAAATTATCACAAACTTGGCAGCTTAAAGCAATAGAAATATATTTTCTCACAGTTCTGAAAGCTGGAAGTTCAAAATCAAGGTGTTAACTGGGTTGATTCCTTCCAGAAGTTCTGAAGGACAAGCCATCTTATGCCTCCCTCCTGGTTCCTGGAGGCTGCCAGCAACCTTTGGCATTCCTTGGCTTGGGGCTTCAGAACTCAGGTCTGTGCCTCTATCTTCTCAAGCCCCCTTTTCTCTTTGTTTTGTGTCTTCTTTTCATTCTCTTAAAAGTACATTTACCATTGGGATTTAGGGCCCATGCTAATCCAGGAGCATCTTTTCTTGAGGTCTTTACCGTCATTATACCTACAACAGGGGTGTCAAACTCACTTTCACCGGGGACCACATCAGCCTCGTGGTTGCCTTCAAAGGACTGAATGTAATTTCAACTCCTTAACAGTTAAGAAGTAGTTACATTTATACAGTCCTAAAATTATTTCAGCCCTTTGAAGGCAACCATGAGGCTTATGTGGCCCCTGGTGAAAATGAGTTTGACACCCTGATCTACAATAACCCTTATTCCAAATAAGGTCACATTCTGAGATTCTTTTTTTTAAAATATATTTTATTGATTATGCTATTACAGTTGTCCCATTCCCCCCCTTCATTCCCCTCCACCCTGCACACCCCCTCCCTTCCACATTCCCCCTTTAGTTCATGTCCATGTGTCATAAATTCTTTAGCTTCTACATTTCCCACACTATTCTTGCCCTCCCCTGTCTATTTTCTACCCACTGTCTATGCTACTTATTCTCTGTACCTTTTCCCCCTTTCTCCTCCTCCCACGCCCCTGTTGCTAACCTTCCATGTGATCTCCATTTATGTGGTTCTGTTCCTGTTCTAGTTGTTTGCTTTTGTTTTAGGTGTGGTGTTAATAGCTGTGAGTTTGCTGTCTTTTCACTGTCATGTTTTTGATCTTCTTTTTCTTGGATAAGTCCCTTTAACATTTCATATAATCAGGGCTTGGGGATGATGAACTCCTTGAACTTGACCTTATCTGAGAAGCACTTTATCTTCCCTTCCATTCTAAATGAAAGTTTTGCTGGATAGAGCAATCTTGGATGTAGGTCCTTGCCTTTCAAGACTTCAAATACTTCTTTCCAGCCCCTTCCTGCCTGGAAGGTCTCTTTTGAGAAATCAGCTGACAGTCTGATGGAAGCTCCTTGGTAGGTGACTGTCCCCTTACCCCTTGCTGCTTCTAGAATTCTCTGCTTCATTTTAATCTTGGCTAATGTAATTACGATGTGCCTTGGTGTGTTCTTCCTTGGGTCCAACTTCTTTGGGACTCTCTGAGCTTCCTGGACGTCCTGGTAGTCTATTTCCTTTGCCAGAGTGGGGAAGTTCTCCTTTATTATTTGTTCAAATAAGTTTTCCACTTGTTGCTCTTCTTCTTCCCCTTCTGGGACCCCTATAATTTGGATGTTGGGATGTTTAAAGATGTCCCGGAGGTTCCTAAGCCTCTCCTCATTTTTTTGAATTCTTGTTTTTTCTTTGTTTTCTGTTTGGTTGTTTGTTTCTTCCTTCTGGTCCACTCCATTGATTTGAGTCCCAGTTTTCCTCCCATCTCTATTGGTTCCCCATGCATCTTCCTTCATTTCCTGTATTGTAGCCTGCATTTTTTCATCTAATTTGTGAGCAAAATCAACCAATTCTGTGAGCATTTTGATGACCAGTGCATCTGATAGGTTGGCTATCTCTTCACGGCTTAGAGGAATTGGCTCCGGGGCTTTCATTTGTTCTCCAGTTTGAGCCATTTTTGGTATTTTTTGGTTTGTTTGTTTGGTTGGTTGGTTGGTTGGTTTTTGGCCTGGTCGCGGCTTTTACATAGTTAGGGGTGGAGCCTTAGGTGTTCCCCAGTGCGGGGCAGTCCAGTCGCTGAGTTGTGATGCTGTATGTGGGGGTGGGGTCCGAGAGGGAACAAGGGCGCCTGCTCCGCTCTCTCCTGGATTCCAGTCCCCTCTGCCGCTTCCCCTTCGCCTGGATTATCTGTGCGCCCGAACGTGGGACCACGTGGTCAGCCAGCCGCCTTGCGCAGCCTCACTGGGTCTGCACAGTTGCCACCCCATGCCCAGGGTCCGCTAGCCACCACCTGTGGGCCTGGGGTCTGCCAGCTACTGCCGCCTGTGTTCCCGGGTCCACACCTCCACTTTTTCCTGCCGCGACTCCGCCCCTCTTACCAGTCTGGATGAATGGTTGTTGGACTTCCATACAGTTCAATTTTCTATCAGTTCTGATTGTTTTCTTGTTTCTAAATATTTGTTCTCCTTAATTTTGGTTGTAAGAGGAGGCACAGTGTGTCCACTTGGCCGGAAGTCACATTCTGAGATTCTTGATGGACATAAATTTGGGGAGCCACAATTCAAACCACTGCATGTCTCATCCTCTTCCCTAACCATCCCTGCTAAACTAGCCCCCAACAAGTCTATTGTCAGTGTTATATATTCTTCTTAGCATGAATCACTGTCTAGACATATAAGGGTTTATTATCTATCTATCTCCCAGTAAAATATAAATGCCAATAGATTAGGGACCATATTTGAATTGTTCTCTACTATATCCCCTAATTCCTCTTTTCTTTAAAATAATTTATTTTTATTGATTTTGAGAGAGAGAGAGAAAGAGAGAAAGATCAATTTTTGTTCCATTTATTTATGCGTTCCTTGGTTGATTCTTGTATGTGCCCAGACCAGGAATTGAACTACAACCCTGGTGTGTTGAAATGATGTTCCAACCAACTGAGCTACCCTGCCAGGGTTCCTCTATTTCCTAGTACAGTGCGTGGCACATAATGAACACCCAATAAATATGTGTTAAATGAATAAACAAAGTGTCCTTCTTTGTTTTGCTTTCTAGGAAGCTCAGAGCTAAAAGTGACTTATCTCTAGTAAGTAAGGGGCTTCATGGGTCTGTTATATTTCAACCTCAGTCCTGGCCTCCTTTTGCTCTCATTTTCTCTTCATCTCCCTTTTCATATTTATTTTTAATTTATTTTATTTTGTTATATTGCATTTGGATATCTTTTCGTCCTGCCCCAAGTTATTATAAACTCATTCATTCTGCAAAGATCGACTGAGCCTTCCAGCACCGCTGGGTCTGATCTAGGCCCACAGACACATCAGTGAATGAAGCAAGGTTCCTGCCTCTGCAGCTCATAGTCAAATGAGGGCAGACAGATGATAGGCAAAAACACAGTAAGTTACACAGAACAACTGGCAGCAAAAAGCAGAGCAAGGTGTGATTATGTTTGTAAGGGGATGAAGCTATAATTTTGATATCCTCTAAGAAAAAGAGTATTGTTTGAATCAGTTCATCGTGTCGGGAGTGATAATAGAATCAAGGCTACATATGAAGAGGTACACATTTTTTAAGAGATGAATACTGATGTAGGGATGAAATGACAATGTCTGGGATTTGCTTTAAAGTGCTTTTTTTTTTTTTTTTTTTAAAGAAAGAATAGAGAAAACAGGGGTAAGTGAAGCAAGTATGGCAAAAATCTTCACAGTTGAATTTGGGTGATGGGTATATAAAAATTCATTGAACCATTTTTTCTACTATTGTGTGTATTTGAAATATTTTACAAAAAATTTTTTTTGGTCTTTTTAAAATTTACCTCTCTAACCTTTTCTGACTGTAGTTAGGTAGCATTAAGTAAAATTCATTCACTTTTTTTTTTTGGCAATCACCACCACTATCCACCTCCAAAACTTTTTTAATCCTTTTAAATGAAACACCAAATCAAATAAAGTTGTCTGTAGAATACAGTATCCAGCTGGGGTGGTTTGGAACAGGGATAGGAGGAGAATAGCCATCAAAGTCTGCAAAAAACAGACTGGGGAAGGATCAGGTCCCAGACATTGATAGGATGCCCCCGCCATCATGGCTAAAGCCACCCCCAGTCTCTGTTGGGTCTCAGGCCAGTAAGGTGTCCAGGCCAGGAGGGGAGGATCCCATGCAGTCATCTGGTCCAGCCCCCTGACTGGAGGCAGGACAGCCTCTATCCAGGCGGGGGCTGACTCACCCTCAGCTGTTTACTGGAAAGTTAAGCTGCTCCCTCCTCATCCTGCCTTCCAGGAAAACCTGGCTTTTTGGAAACCCAGGCTGGAGCTTGCCTCCTCTAGCCTGGGGTTGGGGGGAGGCGAGGAGAGGCTGGGGAAGTAGGAGGACCTAGAGGGGGCTGGCTCACTCTGACCTAATCACATGCTTGGAGCCAGGGAAGGGTTGGGCCATCCCTCCTCCAGCCTCCCAAAGTCTGCTGCTGTGATTTAGGGGCTGGCTTCCAGACTGAAGAGAGTCCGGTGGGCCCCAAAGACCCACTGTAGTAAGAAACTTGTCTGCTTCCATCTGGGGTGGGGAGCACAGCACAAACCTGGGTTCAAGTCCCCACTCTGCCATGTTCTGTGTGACGCTGAGCAAGTTATTTAAACTGTCTGAGCTCAGTTCCCATCTGTGAAATGGTGGTATCTTAGGGTTGCTTTGATGACTAAATGAGATACTTTAATCTTTTGCATAGTTCCTGGGGCATGGGTTTCGCTCAGTAAATACTAGCTAGCTGGAAAGCTAACATATTTGAAGACAAAGCTCTTTTTCCTTAGGTGGTGGGGGCATCCAGCACCAGGTCAGAAGAGGCAGACCTGCTCCAGGCCAGTCCCTGTCTGGTAGCATTCCCTGCTGACTCAGATGAAACCTTGTTTCCCGCCACCAACATTGCCAGCAACAAACATATGGTGCTGTGACTCAGATCACCTCATCACCTCATCGCACAGGGAAAAACCACCTGTCAGCAGTGGAGCGAATCCTTCATCAAAGGTGCCTTGTCAATGCTGAGATGGACGGTAAATCTGTCCTCTGGACATGGAGCCATCTGCCACACGACCATCCCCAGGAGACATGTGGGTGGCCGGGTTAGGTTTCATCTTAAAAACCCATGGAAAGAAACATTCCAAAAATGGATAGATGGGTTTGCCAGCCCTTTGCCAGTATTTGGGTGGCAATCGAATACTTGAGATTTTGAAAAACACCATATTTTTGGACTATAAGATGCACCCCCCCCCCAAATTTGGGAGGAATAATGCTTGCTAATACTGTTGTTGAGTTCTGTTTACATTTACATTGGTGAAATATTATGTTATTTATGCTATTAAATATTTTACCACATTTTTTGCCTCAAAATTTTTTCTCCTATTTTCCGCCTCTAAAACCTAGGTGTGTCTTGTGGTCCAAAAATACAGTGAATGTTCAGATCATATCTTTAAACTAGACAAAGATAAATAGAACTCTAAGGAATAACTGAATTGATGCTTTGTCCTGTGCCCCACATCCTGGTACTAGAGGTCTCATAATTGGGCATCCACTGTATTGACCAGGACTACATAATTGAGTCAGTGAAATAGGAAACAATCTAGCAACTTTGCCTCTGGAATGATAGAACAATTCAGTATCAAGATGATGTTGCAGAAGACTTCCAGCCAAGATGGAGGCGTAGGTGGATACACTGTGCCTCCTCTCACAACCAAAATTAAGGAAAACAAATATTTAGAAACAAGAAAGATGATAATGCTTCAGGGATTCCAGCCTATCCCTACTTTGGAAGAATCAGCTAACAGCCTCTCTGCTCCCATCGTGATCCTATTCCTTTGTCCTCCTTAGATCAGACAGGGAGAGATGTTCATATCCTATACAGGCAGGGACCACAGGCCTTGTCAGCAGGAAGCAGTGTCTGAAGACATACAGTCCTCCCTCATAGCCCCTAAAACATTTCAGGGATGGAAGTCTCTGAGGGGGGAATGAGGCAGGATAGTAAGAAGCTGGGAAAATTCCTTGACAAGTGGAATGGGGAATCTGAGACAGATAGCTCAACAAATTAGCTGAGCACTTTACAGCCAGATACAGAAGGCCACAAGGGTGGAAAGCCCTGGTACCTATCAATGGACAAAACTGGCATCAGACCTCACCCCCCGGTTGGCCTTTCTTCCCTTGGCATATCACTGGTCATGTGGTTTAGACCCCCCTGACCTTTCCTCCCTAGGGATAATATCTAGGCCTCAGAGTATTTCAGCTCCAGGCCCAGAAAAGCAGCAAAACCAGGCAGGCGACACCAGGACTAGTTGCCAGGACTAATGACCCCCTGCCCTAGCACCAGCCAGTCAGTGGGGACCATGGCCCTGAAAGGTTACACCTGGAAAAGCTGATGAATAGTCTATTGAGATGCTTTCCTAAGACCCCCCTAAACACCCACCCTTTAAAACCCTTAAGACAAAGGACCCAGTGCGTGCACCCCTCCCGGGGACACACCTACACCTTTCCTTTCTCATTCTTCTCCCACAGGCGCGAGCATCTCCTAAACTCAAAGGGACCCCAAGAGACTTGCAACCAGGGGAGCAATGAGCAGCAGCAGCTTGTCCCAGGCTAAGCCCCTGAACCTGTCTCCAAGGCCCCTTTTTCTCTGACTCTCCAGTGAGCTGATGGCACCCCTGCTGTTGCTCACTTCTTTCTCGTAACACTTCTAGGGAGACAAAGCAGCCCGGCCTAGGCTCTCCTGTTGCTTCTTCTCTCCTAGGCCCTTCCCTGTTTCACTGTTCCCAACTTTAATAAATGTATTCTCAAAATAAAAATTAAAAATGGGCTCCAAGTTTTAATGAGGAATAAAATAAAACAAATGCCCCTACTACAAACCTTTTGGAATAAAAGTTTTTCTTCTGTGGTCTATGGTCTCAGGAGCACTGGGTATGATGAGTCAGTGAAGGATGGGGACAGTTCCCGCACTTCCCTCAGCAGCTCCCTTGGTGGAGGTCTGTTTGGGCCTGGTGTTTGTCTGGGCTTGGGCGGGGCTGCTTCAACATGAGAAAATACTGTTACGCTAGAAGTGATGTAAATTGCCTCAGTGTTGTGATTTGCATCATTTATGCATTCACTCTGGTGTCTGGGCTCTTTTTGGATGGAAATGGCTCCAAGCTCAGGGCATCTGGAGGCCATGGTGCTGGTGCTATGTATGCCACTGACAGGAAGGTGACAGCTCAGGTGGGGAGTTTTTTGGACCTCAGTTTGCCTAGCCATAAAATGGGATGCAACTTCTCGCTCATAAAGAACACATGAAAGCACTTTGCAGAGGCATGATCAGCTCAAGTAGGAGAACTCAAACTTTTCTATCCTGGGCATAAGGGCAGGATGGAAAGTGCGAGTCTGAGGGTCACGGTGGGACTAGCCCATTTCTTTAAATATATTTTATTGATTGTGCTATTACAGTTGTCCCATTTCTCCCCCATCATTCCCCTCCACCCTGCACACCCCCTCCCACCCACATTCCCCCCTTTAGTTCATGTCCCTGTGTCATAAGTTCTTTAGACTCTACACTTCCCATACTATTCTTGCCCTCCCCCTGTCTATTTTCTACCCACTATCTATGCTACTCATTCTCTGTACCTTTTCCCCCTCTCTTCTCCTCCCACACCCCTGTTGCTAACCCTCCTATGATCTCCATTTCTGTGGTTCTGTCCCTGTTCCAGTTGTTTGCTTTTGTTTTAGGTGTGGTGTTAATAGCTGTGAGTTTGCTGTCTTTTCACTGTCATGTTTTTGATCTTCTTTTTCTTGGATAAGTCCCTTTAACATTTCATATAATCAGGGCTTGGGGATGATGAACTCCTTGAACTTGACCTTATCTGAGAAGCACTTTATCTTCCCTTCCATTCTAAATGAAAGTTTTGCTGGATAGAGCAATCTTGGATGTAGGTCCCTGCCTTTCAAGACTTCAAATACTTCTTTCCAGCCCCTTCCTGTCTGGAAGGTCTCTTTTGAGAAATCAGCTGACAGTCTGATGGAAGCTCCTTGGTAGGTGACTGTCCCCTTACCCCTTGCTGCTTCTAGAATTCTCTGCTTCATTTTAATCTTGGCTAATGTAATTACGATGTGCCTTGGTGTGTTCTTCCTTGGGTCCAACTTCTTTGGGACTCTCTGAGCTTCCTGGACATCCTGGTAGTCTATTTCCTTTGCCAGAGTGGGGAAGTTCTCCTTTATTATTTGTTCAAATAAGTTTTCCACTTGTTGCTCTTCTTCTCCCCCTTCTGGGACCCCTATAATTCGGATGTTGGGACGTTTAACGATGCCTCGGAGGTTCCAAAGCCTCTCCTCATTTTTTTGAATTCTTGTTTTTTCTTTGTTTTCTGTTTGGTTGTTTGTTTCTTCCTTCTGGTCCACTCCATTGATTTGAGTCCCAGTTTTCCTCCCATCTCTATTGGTTCCCCATGCATCTTCCTTCATTTCCTGTATTGTAGCCTGCATTTTTTCATCTAATTTGTGAGCAAAATCAACCAATTCTGTGAGCATTTTGATGACCAGTGCATCTGATAGGTTGGCTATCTCTTCACGGCTTAGAGGAATTGGCTCTGGGGCTTTCATTTATTCTCCAGTTTGAGCCATTTTTGGTGGTTTTGTTTGTTTGTTTGTTTTGGTTTTAGTCTGGTCATGGCTATTACATAGTGAGGGGTGGAACCTTAGGTGTTCCTCAGGGCGGGGCAGCCCAGTTGCTGGGTTGTGACGGTATAGGTGGGGGTGGGGTCTGAGAGGGAACAATGGTGCCTGCTCCTCTCTCTCCTGGATTCAGTCCCTTCCGCCTCTTCCCCTTTGCCTGGACCATCTGTGCGCGTGAATGTGGGACCACCTGGTCAGCCAGCCGCCTTGTGCAGCCTCACTGGGTCTGCACAGTTGCCACCCTGTGCCCGGGGTCCACCAGCTGCCTCTTGTGGGCCTGGGGACTGCCAGCCGCCGCCTGTGCACCTGGGGACTGCCAGCCGCTGCTGCTTACACTCCCGGGTCCGCACCTCCACTTTTTCCTGCCGCAACTCCGCCCCTCTTACCGGTCTGGATGAATGGTTGTTGGACTTCCGTACAGTTCAATTTTCTATCAATTCTGATTGTTTTCTTGTTTCTAAATATTTGTTGTCCTTAATTTTGGTTGTGAGAGGAGGCACGGTGTGTCTGCCTACGCCTCCATCTTGGCCGGAAGTTGCTTTGTGTTCTTGAGGGGGTGAATCTCAGGCTTTCACTTTAAAATTCTTTAAAACTTGGTGTTCTAGTCCCTGTGGGGTATGCACTAAGGGCCGGGTCTGCTTCATGGGCATGCGCCCTTGCAGTCAACAGCCTTCTGCACTTAGGAGGGCCCAGCACTTGATTTCATGCCCTGCTGTCAAAGTCTTGAAATTCTTCATAATTTCCCAACCAGGCGCCCCACATTTTCATTGTACACCAGGACCTGCAAGTCATGGAGCCAAGCCTGCTAGTGGCACTCAGTGTGTGCACGTGAGAGGCTGGAGGGGCAGCGAGGAGGCATGAAGCTGAGGCTTCAGGAAAACAGCTGCTAGGGAGGGAATTAAACTGGGAGGTAGGACTTCCTGGAAGTCTTGCCACACTAAGAAACTTGACTATTAAACTCCTAAGAAGCCTTCAGTAAAACTTTCATTTTTGACGATGGGTTGGATTTGGTTTTGGAAGGAGAGAGTGTCCGGATTGGGTCCTGCTCCACACCCTGCTGGGAAGGAATGCTGGAAGCATGTCTTGGGTGTGCACTGGATATCAGCTGCCATATGGGGCGTGTTCCCCCTGAGAGAACAAACCAGTAAAGCGGGGCTAGAGGGCCCCACTCACTCTCCTTGATCCCTGTGCTAGGCAGGCTGAGCCCAAGTAGGGCGTCTGTTACTTCCTTGAGTCTCCACATTCTAGTTTTTGAGGGGTAGGGGCAAGAGTTCCCGGCTGAGAGCTCAAGTCCTTTGGGTTTTTGAGGAAGGGAAATCTCGCTGACAGGAACAGAAGAGAGCTCAGGTCCTGGCCTGGGCCTCAGCCTTTTGCTTTGTGTCTGACCCACTTGGAGGCTGGCCAGCACCCTTACCTGCCCTGACTTTATCCTGGCACTGCCCCTGGCTCAGGGCCCAAAGAGCCTTGCCCAGCCACATCTCCACACCTTTGCTCCCACCTGAAGCTACACCCCTCTCAACGCACCAGTCCCAGCCCTGCCTAGTCCTGAGGGCTGGCCAGGCCTCCCCTGCCTGAAGGCCTTTCCAGCTACTCAGGAATCTACCCATCCCTCTCTCCGAATACTCACAGCACCTGGCTCCAGTGTTTGCCAGGCCACTGTCTTGAGTTTTGCAAGGGTTTACATGCACCTCACCCAGTCCCCATAAAAGTTCAGTGATGGACCTTAAGTGCAACTTAGTAAATGACCAAGAGTGTGGGCTCTGAAGTCAGAGACTTGAGTTCAAATCCTGGCTCTACCAGTAGGATCTTGCGCACCTTACCCAGAATTCCTGAGCCTCAGTTTCCCCACCTGTAAGGTGAGAATGATGTTATGGGGTCACTGAGAATGTCCAAGTGAGAGGACGATCAACAGTGGCTGCTGATGTTATCATTGTTGTTAGGACCGGGTGTGGATGGGGAACCCTGACAGACCCAAAGATTACAGAATGTGGCCGACACAGACTTATCACGTTCTGGCAATGCTCGACATGCTGTATGTAGGAGTGACACTGTAAGGCTGATATTTTCCCCCCATTTTACAGAGGGGGAAACAGAGGCCCACGGTTAGTAAGCGTTTCCCCGACAGCACAGTTACTGACAGGTGGAGCTGGGGCTTTGAATCCAGGCACCCACTAGCTGCACCAGCCCTCCACCACCACACAGCCCGCCCCACCCCACCCCCAGAAAGTATAGGTTCTTGACTTCATGCGGGAAAAATTTCGCATGTCCAGGTGATTTTGGAAGTCCATTTATTAAAGGAAGGACTTTGGACAGAAGAAGCAACAGGAGAGAGGCAGGCAGGACGACTTTAGCTCTCTAAAAACATTATAGGAAAGAAGGGAGCCAAGGCCAGGCTGCTGTCAGCTCACTGGAGAGGCCAAGAAAAAAGGGCCTTGGGGACGGGTTCAGGGGGTCAGCTTGGGATGAGCTGCTACTGCCCACTGCCCCCGTGGTTGCAAGTTTCTGGGGTTCCTCAGAATTTCGGAGATGCCTGCGGAGGAAGAAGCAGGGGCAGGGGAAGGCGTGGGTGTGCTGCTGGGATGGAAAGCACTTTTTTTTGTAAGTGAACTTGTCATTGTGGAATCACTTCAGATTTACCGAAAAGTTGCGAAGGTAGTGTGGAGAGCTCCCCGCCCAGTTCATCTGCTGTTAGCAGTTAAAATGCCATAGTGTATTTGTCAGGCGAAGAAACTGGTGGTGGCATTCTGCTGTTAACAATCTCCAGACTTGATTTGGTTTCACCTGTTTTGCCACTAATGTCCTTTTTCTGTTCCGAGACTCAATCCAGGGAAGCACATGGCATTTAGTTTTCCTGACTGTCCTTTTGACAATTTCTTGTGGACAGTCCTGAGGAGGACTGGAAGGCATCCCGCAGAACGTCCTCCAATCTTGGTTCCTTTGGTGATTTTCTCCTAATAAGACTGGATTATAGGTTTTCAGAGAAAACACCCCAGGGTGAAGTGCCCTTCTTATCGCATCTGTGCCACCCACACGACACTACTGGTGAGGTTCGCCTTGAACTTCTGGTTAAGGTGGTTTCTCTCTGGCTTCTCTGCTGTGCTGTGAAGTTACTATTTTTCACTTGCCAAACTCTACTCTTTGGAAGTAAGACAGTAAGTCTGAGCCATCCTCAACTAGGGAGGGCAGGAACTAGGATTCACCTCTGGGAGGAAAACTTAATGTTTAAAGTCTTAATTAGCTTTTAAAAAAATCTATGCTCCTGGTTGAAAATGCAAAGGATACAGGTGAAAAGCCTCTCCCCATCTATGTCTCTAAAAATAACGTTACCATTTTCTTATGATTCATTCCAGAGGTATTTTATGCACAGACTGGTAAATATTTTTTTCTCCAGCTTTTTTACACAAAGGTGGCATGCTGGCCACTCTGTTCTGTACCCACCCACAGGGTTGCTTGGGCTAGTGAGACCTTATAAACCACTCAGCTGTCTGACCATGATGGATGGTTAAGTAAATTACATTACTATTTAACAAGGGCCTGGCCACAGCTACCAGCAGTTGCACAGAGAAGTAGTATCATGAAGAGAAATATGTCAAATTAAAATAAAATTGACTGCAGAGTGCATATGATTTCTACTGGATGGACACTATTTTTCAGGAGGACAAAGTTCAGAAGAGGTCACAGGAAACTGTAAATCCCTGAGATAAAATGGAAGACTGGAGTATGACATTTTGCCACATAGCACAAAAGGAAAATAAAAAGATAAGGCTACGGGCTTTGGAGAACTCAATCTTGAGGACCCTGAAGCTAGTTCAGGTGGATGGCAAGACCCTGTCACTCTTTCCTGGTCAGGAGCTGTTTGTACTTTCTAGAAACTGTCTCCATGGATTGAGGGTGTTTGCAGTTAATTTATATAGTGGAAATAAGAAGAGAGTAAATATCCCACCCAGGGCAGGGACAGGATGTAGATTTTCCAAATCACACATTTGTCATGCCCTGCATGACCCATAGTCTGAAGGGTAAAGTGCTGCCCTTAAGCCTGGCACCTGTTCATTCATTCACCCATTTGTCCATCCATCACTTATCTATTCTTCCATCTATGTATCTACCCACCCATCCATCATCCAACCATCCACTTGTTTTCTTCATTCAGCATTTATTGTTTGGTTGACCCTGTGCCAGGTGCAGGGATAAAGCTGTGGCTGAAATGCACACAGCCCTCTTCACACGGCTAGTGAGTGGCAGAGCTGGAGTCAGAACCCAGGCTGCCTGGCCTTGACTGTAGGCTTTCCTGGATCAGGGAGACTAATAGGTAACTCTGAATTCTCATCTGCTCTCAGAGGACAGAGAAGGTTGTATGTACAGATCATGAGGCTGATAGTGGGGGGCAAAGTGTTGGAGCAGCACCTCAAAAAAAGCTTTAAAAAAAATCTTAAATGAGGTCAAGGCCTGTCTCGAATCCTAGGCTCTAAGCAGCTGGCCACACTCAGCTGGGCTCTTCCAGGATTTAGAGCAAAGAAAGAGCTGGGAAGATGTTGGGGGTGCAGTATCCCAGAGCTCTGACTGGATGTTCAAACCAACCCCATTCCCATGGTCCCAAGTCCCTACCGTGAGCTGCCTGCTGGTGCCCTGAAATGGAAACCAACCAGGGCTTCCGGTAAAGAAGGCAACATAGGCAGACATGGCTCACCTCCTCACACAACCACATCAAAATTCAACTACAGTTTAGAACAACCATCACTCAGGAACATCAGAAATCGAGTTGAATGAAAGTCTGACAAATACGGAGTTGAAGAAACCACATCCATCCAGGCCGGTAGGAGGAGCCCGATGTGGAATGGGCTGGTTCCACATCCACATGGATAAAAATTTAAGAGGGATATCTCATTTCTGGAGCGAGGAGTCCCAGACCCTCACCAGGTCCCTCAGCCCAGGATTCCAGAGCCAAGAAGATACATCCCCACAACTTCTGGCTGTGAAACCAGTGGGGATTGAGTTTGTGGAGGAGGCTGCTGGAGCTCTAAGCAGTTCCTTTTGGGGAACGCACACAAGGACTCACCTACTCAGTCTCATTCCCTCTGAGCTTCAGCAACTGGAGTGGCAGCTTGAAGGGCACCAGTGGTATACAGGGAGAGACTGAAGTGTCTGGCATCAGGGCAAGCAGAAGCCATTGTCCCTTTCTTAGCCCTCCCCACACAGAGCCAGTAGGCTGGTGCCATATTTGAGACTCCATCAACCCAGCTAACATTATGTAACCCACCTTGGAGATCCACAGAGGCTCTACCCCACCCAACTTACAGGCCCACCCAAGCTGCTTTTCCATAAGAATGGGTGGTCTTGGCTCCTAAATCCTACCAAACAATCAGCAGCTGGCTTCAGTGAGCCCTAGTGGCAGCCAGATTAGAGTCACAGCTTGGCTTCACCTGGGAATCTACAAGCCCAGCACAAGTAGCAGCCATCTCAGATTGCTTTACAGCCCTAGGCAGGGAGCACTAGGCAAAATACAGGTGGAGGCTGAGCTTGGCCTGCATCACCGGAAACCCCAGGCCCAACAAAGCCAGTGGACAGCTACAGACCATGTCAGAGCATTACCACTTTGCCCCTGCACAGCTGATCCTCCATAGAGGGCAGAGGTTGGTGGACAGTGGTCACAGGCAGTCCCTACAGCTGACTGGCCTGGGTAAATCCCTCCTATTGATCTGCCAACAGCAGTCAAGGCTCAACTACAAGAGGAAGATGTACTCAGCCCACACAAAGGGTGTACCTTGAGTACCCAGCTTGGGTAATGAGTGGGGGGGGGGGGGCTGTGTCACCGGGCTCTATAGGACACCTTCTACATTAGGTCACACTACCAAGACAAGGAGTCAAAACAGCTCTACCTAATACGCAGAAGCAATCACAGGGAGGCTGCCAAAATGAGGAGACAAAGAAACATGGCCTAAATGAAAGAACAGATCAAAACTCCAGAGAAAGAGCTAAACAAAAAGGAGATAAGAAATCTATCTATCGATGTGGAGTTCAAAACAACGTTTATAAGGATGCTCAAGGAATTTTGTGAGGACCTCAGCAGCATAAAAAAGACCCAGTCAGAAATGAAGAATACACTAGTTGAAATAAAGAACAATTTACGGGGAAACAACTGTAGAATGAATGAAGCCGAGAATTAAATCAATGATTTGGAACATGAGGAAGCAAAAAAAAAAAAAAAAAAAAAAACCAATAATAACTAATCAGAACAAAAAGAAGAAAAAAGAATCCAAAGACATGATAGCATAAACAGCCTCTGGGACAACTTTAAGAGGTCCAACATTCACCTCAAAGGGATTCCAGAAAGAAAAGAGAACAAGCAAGAAATTGGAAATCCATCTGAAAAAGTAGTGAAAGAAAACTTCCCTAATTTGACTTCCGGCCAAGATGGAGGCATAGGCAGACACACTGTGCCTCCTCTCACAACCAAAATTAAGGACAACAAATATTTAGAAACAAGAAAACAACCAGAATTGATAGAAAATTGAACTGTACGGAAGTCCAACAACCATTCATCCAGACCAGTAAGAGGGGCGGAGTCGAGGTAGGAAAAAGTGGAGGTGCGGACTCGGGAACGCAAGCAGCAGCGGCTGGCAGTTCCCAGGTGCACAGGTGGTGGCTGGCGGACCTGGGGCACAGGGGGGCAACTGTGCAGACCCAGTGAGGCTGCACAAGGCGGCTGGCTGACCAGGTGGTCCCACATTCGCGTGTGCAGATGGTCCAGGCAGAGGAAAAGTGGCAGAGGGGACTGAATCCAGGAGAGAGTGGAACAGGTGCCATTCCTCCCTCTCGGACCCCGCCCCCACTATAGCGTCACAACCCAGCGACTGGGCTGCCCCACACTGGGGAGCACCTAAGGTTCCACCCGTCACTACGTAATAGCCGAGACCAGACTAAAACCAAAACAAACAAACAAAAAAACACCAAAAATGGCTCAAACTGGAGAACAAATGAAAGCCCCAGAGCTAATTCCTCTAAGCTGTGAAGAGATAGCCAACCTATCAGATGCACTGGTCATCAAAATGCTCACAGAATTGGTTGATTTTGCTCACAAATTAGATGAAAAAATGCAGGCTACAATACAGGAAATGAAGGAAGACGCATGGGGAACTGATAGAGATGGAAGGAAAACTGGGACTCAAATCAATGGAGTGGACCAGAAGGAAGAAACTAACAACCAAACAGAAAACGAGGAAGAAACAAAAATTCAAAAAAATGAGGAGAGGCTTAGGAACCTCCGAGGCATCGTTAAACGTCCCAACATCCGAATTATAGGGGTCCCAGAAGGGGGAGAAGAAGAGCAACAAGTGGAAAACTTATTTGAACAAATAATAAAGGAGAACTTCCCCACTCTGGCAAAGGAAATAGACTACCAGGATGTCCAGGAAGCTCAGAGAGTCCCAAAGAAGTTGGACCCAAGGAAGAACACACCAAGGCACATCGTAATTACATTAGCCAAGATTAAAATGAAGCAGAGAATTCTAGAAGCAGCAAGGGATAAGGGGACAGTCACCTACCAAGGAGTTTCCATCAGACTGTCAGCTGATTTCTCAAAAGAGACCTTCCAGGCAGGAAGGGGCTGGAAAGAAGTATTTGAAGTCTTGAAAGGCAGGGACCTACATCCAAGATTGCTCTATCCAGCAAAGCTGTCATTTAGAATGGAAGGACAGAAAAAGTGCTTCTCAGATAAGGTCAAGTTCAAGGAGTTCATCATCCCCAAGCCCTTATTATATGAAATGTTAAAGGGACTTATCTAAGAAAAAGAATATCAAAAATAGGACAGTGAAAAGACAGCAAACTCACAGCTATTAAGAACCACATCTAAAACAAAAGCAAACTAAGCAAACAGCTAGAACAGGAACAGAACCACAGAAATGGAGATCATATGGAGGGTTAGCAACAGGGGCATGGGAGGAGGAGAGGGGGGAAAGGTACAGAGAATAAGTAGCATAGATGGTGGGTAGAAAATAGACAGGGGGAGGGCAAGAATAGTGTGGGAAATGTAGAAGCTAAAGAACTTATGACACATGGACATGAACTAAAGGGGGGGAATGTGGGTGGGACGGGGTGTGCAGGGCAGAGGGGAATAAAGCGGGGGAAATGGGACAACTGTAATAGCATAATCAATAAAATATATTTAAAAAAAAGAAAACTTCCCTAATTTGGTAAAGGAAATAGACATGTAAGTCCAGGAAGCACAGAGTCCCAATTATAGTGGATGCAAAGAGACCCACTTCAAGACACATCATTATTAAAAGGTCAAAGGTTAAAGATAAAGAGAGACTCTGAAAAGCAAGAGAAAAGAAGTTAGTTACCAGAAGGTTGCCAGATGGGAGGGGGAGGGGGAGAATGGAGGAAGAAGTGAGGGCATTAAGAAGTACAAATAGGCAGTTAGAGAGTAGCCATGGGGATGTACAGTACAGCACAGGAAATGAAGTAGCCAAAGAACTTATATGCATGACTCATGGACATGAATGATGGTGGGGGGATTACCTGGAGGAGTGGGGGAAGCTGGGTGGAGGAGGGCAAAGGGGGAAAAATCAGGACAGATGAAATAGCATAATCAATAAAATACAATTAAAGCAAAAGAAATGGGAACCAGCCTTCATCCTCTGTGCTGAGGGAGATGTGGTTGAGGCCTCAACTCTGGTGCAGAGTAGCTGGCTTTTCCCCATCTCTCAGGACTTCTCCCTATTTCCTTTCTGGGTCCACCCCTACAGTCTGAGCATTACTCATGCCCAAAATGTCTCAGAAAGCTACATTGGCCTTGCCCTTTACCCAGGACTCCACAGCCTCATGGCTCCTGTTCTTTTAAAAGGTCCCCACCATTTCACCCCCACCCCCACCCTTCCTTCCCCCGCCCTTCATTCTCCTGTGCTTCCGGGGAGGGAGCCAAGGATGTAGCTACTTGGCTCCCACCAGGAATTCACCCATAGACACCACCTTCCTATCAGCCTCTGGGGCTCTGGGCAGCCAAGCCAGCCTATCAGCCACCTGCAGTCAAGACCTCAGCAGGACCTGTGGGGATCTGCTAACATTTCCACTTCAGCCTATCCTGGACAACACCTATATTTTGTGGAAAGTAAATGAAATTGGGCAAGAGTCACTCCTAACTGCACAGAGGGGCCCAGAAGCCTCAGGCCTCAGTCCTGGGCCTGGCTATTCCCAAGGTGAAGATGCCACACTCTCCTAGGGATGCCACTTTGTGCATAGTCACCAGATCCTGGTCTAAGGATCAAGGCTCCTGGGGGGGGATGGGCTTGTGTGATGTCTGCAACACACTACCGGTGCCTACCCACATCCCTTCAGGCTGTGCCATTCACATCCACATCCGGGTGCTTTTGCCCAATGACTTTCTGGTCACCTGGTTGCTGGTGAGCGCTTTTCATTAAGTAACTTGCTTAGTCATCACAATTACACACTCCACTGGCATACTCACTGGGCCAGAGGAGCCTCTAATGAATGGCTCCCTCCTCCCCAGGTAGCCCCTGTGGTAATATGGAGGCTGATCCCCACCCCACCCTGCTACCTGCCCTCAGGGCCATCAGCCCCCTCATTAATACACCCGTTATGGAGGGCTTCCTTCCTTGCCAATCTCACCTCCCACCTCCCCTGCTAGTGCTTCCTGGGACCACTTCTCAATAAATGTCTTGCATTTGAATCCTGGTTTGGGAGTCTGCTTGTGTGGAAACCCCGACTAAGATGGTATCTAATTGCCAACACTTACGGACCGCTTTCCCTGTGCCAATCACCATGCTTAGCACATCACGTGTCTTGCCTCACTCAATCCTGACAGCCAGTGCTATGAGGTAGTGACCATCATCATTCCTCAAGGGGACAGGAGGAGGACACCCTTAAAAAGGACTTTTGAGATTGTATCAGGCCCATTTGGATAATCCAGACAATCTCTCCATCTCAAGATCCTTAACTTAATCACATCCACAAAGTCTTTTTGCCTTAGAAGGTGACAGTCGTAAGCTCCGATGCAGACATCTTGAGGAGCCACTGCTCTGCCCACAATAAGGGTGACATGCAAAGTCTCCAGCTGGGAGACCTGCTCTTGAACCAGGTTGTTCACCCTCTAACTTGCTGACCAAATGATTTCACCTCTTTGCCTCAGAGGGCAAAGGGCAGGGAGTGAACTAGCACAGCAGTTTGAGGAACCAAAAGCAATTCAGGCTGGCTAGAACATGGGCTCATGGGAGGAGTCATTTGGCATCAAGCCCTCGCTCTGAGTCAGTTTCTGTGTCTGTAAATGGAAATGGCTGGAATCCCTACCTCAGAGATGGACAGATGTGCGCTCAGTGCACAAGTGGCCATGTGTTGAGTGAGTGAGCAAGCATTGAGGTCTCCGGCACTCTCCTGAGCTCTTTAAGTTTTAGAGCGATTGTGTGTTGAGGGCCCTGCTTCCCTGTAGGATTATAGGAACTGGCAGGAACTGACTGTTCATGTGGCCTGGGAAAGCACCCTCTCTCCATTCTCCCCACTGCAGGGCCTGACACCCAAGTCTAGGTCCTTTCCAAAGTAGATTGAGGCTCTGCTCAGGGCAGGGGTGCACCTGCCCCGAAGCTGAATAACTGTTTTCCTGTCCCTGACCCACATCTCCCCACCAGGGAAGATCTGAGGTTCTGCTTGGAGAGCAGAACTAGGAAAGGGCTTGAAGGCTAGAGTCCTAGGAGCAGCCCAGGGGTAAGTGTGCTTTTATCAGTCCCATTTTACAGTTGAAGACACGGGGCCCAGAGAGGTTGTTCCCTGTCCTCAAAGCTGGGACCCACCAAATACAACTCATAACTCTTTTTTTTGCCCCCAAACATTGCTTCTGCCTCCTTAGCCACTTTCCATCTGGTGTCTGCAAGTTTTTCTGGCTGTCTTGCCCTCTGACGTCTGGATACTCAGATTCCTTATGATTACTCATTCCTTGCTCTTAGGTCACAAAGAAGAATGTCTGGCTGCATCTGGGCCTGTGACTCTGCTCCACGCTGCATGAGCTGTGTGTCCAATGTTGTTCCTCTCTGGACCTTGGTTCTTTCAATCACGGCAGTGAGGCTGGCCAAACCTGCTCTCAGGCTTTCTCTGAGGACTAGGTGACGTAATACGAGACAGTAAGCCCCTGTTGAAGCATTCAGTAAATGGCATTTTCTTCAGAAATAGTATTTATCGTACAGTATTTCTTGCAGTGAACTAGAGGGAAATGTTTCCCCAAATATTAAATAGGACAACTTTAGAAACTACAATTTTATCTAAGGTTTTTTTGGGTTTTAGTTTTTTTTGCTTTTTAAAAAAATCATCATACAAGGATATGTTCATTGATTTTTCTGGAGACAGAGGAAGGGAGAGGGAGAGAGAGAGAAAAAATCGATTGGTTTCCTCTCGTATGCACCCCAGTTGAACCCAGAACCTAGGTATGTGCCCTGACCAAGAACGGAACCTGCAACACTTTGGTGTGCTCCAATCAACCGAGCCACCTAGGCAGGGCAATTTTTTTGGATTTTAATTTTGAAGTCTTTACCTTTGTTGGCAGAAGAGCAGGAAAGGGGTGGGGGCGTGGGGCAGTTAGTGTGTGGCAAGGCTGATTCTTCCTGCTGTCACTCTGGCAGATGAGCTAGTATCAGGTCAACCCTCCCCCCTAAGAACACCTAGAAATTGCCTGGAAGGAAAAGCCTGAAACTGAGAGTTTGTTTTTCCCTCAAGGCATGTGCTGACTCACACAGCAGAGCCGCTAAGAAGCTGATGAAAGTTTGGTGTCTAGAGGTCTAGCGGGCAAAAATTGGAGTGCAGGACCCACCACAGTGGTGGCTTTTTGATAAAACTCCAGGCTAGAGGTGGGACTCTAATAACTGATTAACACATTCAGGAAATTAGATAGGAATTTCAGCAGAAAAGTGGAAACCATAAAAAAGAAGCCAGCGGAAGTTCCAGAACTGAAAAACACAGTACTGAGGTTAAGATTTGCAGTTGTTAAGATCACAGGCTCCGAGCCACTGCCCCCATTCAGGTCCTGGCCCCAGCCTTTACCACGGACAACGCCAGCCCTTGTTTTTTTCTTCATGGAGGTGAAATTCACAAGACATACAATGAACCATTTTAAAGTATACAGTCTAGTGATATTTAAAGTATTCACAATGTTGTGCTAAAATCAGTTCTCCCTAGTTTCAAAATGTTTTCATCACATCACAGAACACCTTGTATCCATCACCTTGTCCCTCCCTGTCCTCACCAACCCCTCCCCTAGTAGCCTCTAACCTACTTTCAGCCTCTGTGGATTTTTCTATTATGGCTGCAACATGTCAAATAAAGCATACAATGCATACATTTGGTGTCTGGCTTCTTTCACTTAACATGCTTTCAAAGTTCATCCAAGCTGTAGCATGTGTCAGTATTTAATTCCTTTTCATGGCTGAATAATATTCCATTCACGTACCAGCTTTTGTTTATCCATTCATCCACTGATGGACATTTGAGTTGTTTCTGCCTTTGGCTAATATGAATAATGCTGTTTAAACATTTGCATACAAGTTTCTGTGTGCACATTTTCATTTCTCTTGGGCTTATACTTAGGTGTGGACTAAGTCCTTGTTTTTCAACTTTTTGCAACAGTTTTTTTTTTTTTTTTTTTTGTCTATAAAATGGAGCTGGTGGTGGTACCTAATACATAGGGTTATATGAAACAATTAATGCAAAGTGCTTAGCTTGATAAATGATTACTATAGAACAGATTTTGTGAACCAAATGGGTTGTAAGCATTTGTTGACTTTTCTGCTCAGCTAGGTCACAGGTTCCTGGAGGGCCGGGGGGGGGTGCTTCTGATGCCTGTCTGCACCCCAAACTCAATGCCTGGCATCCTGCTGGCGTGGCGCTGACATTCAGTAACTGTTCCTGGAGTATTTGGAGGTGACTCGTTCTCATACAAGGCCTTGCCTGTCCCTTAGGCTCACCAGGGCCATGAGGAGCATGAATACTATTGCTCTTTTTCAACCACTGAGGAAAATGAGGCTCCTGGAAGTTGAATTACTTAATGTTATGGACTAAAGAGAAGCAGAACCTGAAGTCTAAAACCTCAGGCAAGGGTTCATTCATTCATTCAGTATCAAGTATTTACTGAGCACCTGCTGTATGCCAGGCAGCTTCTAGGCAGTGGTGTCTTCATGAATTACTTGGGAAGACAATATAAACGAGATAAGTAATATATCTAGGTGATGTGCCAAGAGGAAAACTAAAGCAGAAAAGGAGGATAGGGAGTCACCTAGGGAGAGGTGAGAAGGTTACAATTCCTACACAACTCCTCAACGGCAGAACGGGCATCTGCCCATTGAACTTGGATCTGCCTGGAACTCGTGTCATGCCTGGCCTTCCCATGGTTTCCTGGGAGGCAGCATGGTGCTGCGGTACAGTTTGGACTTCAGAGTCAGACCTATGATGGGAGCTTTGGGGCTGCTTAACCTCTCTGGGCCTCAGTTCCTACCTCACAGAGGTATGCGAGGATTCAGTGTGGCAATAGATGTAAACCCTTGCTCAGTGCCTGCGGGGGTTGTTGTTATAACTATCGGTGCTAGTACTAGAAGTTCTGCACTCTGGAAAGCTCTCTGGTGCGGACTCCCTCTGGTCCTAGCCAACTTGGGATCATGTGACTGGTCAACTGTCCAGACTGACAGAAGTGCAGAGGGAAAACCAAACCTTCACACTTGGAGAACAGGGACCCTCCCAGGCCTAATGGAGTCTGGCCAACCGCATTCTGATTGTTCTCAGGTTACTTCTCTAGAGCTTCTCTAGCCAACTGCTCTCCCAGTTTAGGCTGTAGGGATAGCAAGAAAAAAGACTCTGCGTTAGCACTATCCCCTCCCCCACCCCACTCTCCACTAATAAAGACCTATACTGAACACTCAAAGGAAGGGCTGACCTCCAGCTATTTTGGAAGGGCCTATCTTCTATCAGGGGCTGATTCTGGTCTGAGCAGAGAGTGTATTTACTGGCCAAAGTCTGCTCCAAAGTAAACATGTCATCACATTCCTCACGGCGTGTAACCTCCATGGGGAGAAGCCCCCGCCATCATGGAAGAAGGGTGGTGAGGAAACCTTATCCGACTCCATTTCAGCAGGATCCCACTTAGTTCTCTGTGGGTGGGGGACGCAGGGGAGAGAAAGAAACAGTTCTAAATAAGCTGAATGAAAGAACACATTCGATGTAGTTCTTCCCTGCAGTGGTGGGTAGGGGGGACCAGGCTATTTGGAAGACAAACATGTTATGCAGTGAAAGAGCACGCATTTTTATGTGGGTGTGCCTATCAATTGTCATTGTTGTTTTTTTTCCACCCAGAGATGTACACCCAAAAGTGTACAATTTGATGTTTTTATACACCCACCCATGCACACACACACGTATTCATGAAACCATTACTGCAATCAAAATGGAGAACATGTGAGTCACTCTAAGAAGTTTCCTCACACTTTTTTGTAACCCCCGCTCCCTACCCCCTACATCCCTAGGCACACTCTGATCTGCTTTCTGTCAATATAATTAGTTTGCATTTCCTAGAATGTGTGTAAATGGAACCATACACCATGTATTCCTTTTTTTTTTTTTTTTGGTGGGGGGGGGGGTCTTAGCTTTGTTCACTTAGCCTAATTATTTTGAGCTTTGGCTATGTTGTTGTGAATATCAGTAGGTCCTTCCTTTATATTGCTATGTACTGACTAGTCCATCATGTGGAGGTACCAGCTCGCTCATCCATTCACCTGCTAAGGGACCTTTGGTTCATTACCAGTTTTTGACAATAACAAGTAAAGCTAGTATGAACTGTCAAGTACCAGGCTTTTTACACACACATGCTTTTTATTCCTTGGGAAATTAGGAGCGGGATGGCTGGATAATATGGTAAGTATATGTTTAACTTTCTTTTCTTTTTTTTTAAGATTTTTTTTTTATTTGTCTTTAGAGGGGTAGGGGAGAGGGAGAGAAATATCAATGTACGGTTGCCTCTTGTGTGTCCCTTGCTGGGAACTGGCCTGCAACCCAGGCATGTGCCCTGACTGGGAATCAAACCGCGATCCTCTGGTTCGCAGGCCCGAGCTCAATCCACTGAGCTACACCAGCCAGGGCTTGTTTAACTTTCTAAGACATTGCTTTTCAGAGTGGGTACACCATTTCATATTCCCACTGACAGTGTATGTTTGCAATCATTAAACATGTAAGTCAGAAAGAAAGTCCCTAAGGTGGAAAGTAAGTTCTTATAATTCTACCTCCTAACGACTGGCCTGCTTAACTGTTTACTATACATCCTTCCAAGGTTCCCTTGTTTTCCTGTTCACACACAGACCCAGCCTGAGGCATAGAGGTGACCTGGGCAGGGTAATACTTTAGTATGCCCCCAACTTGATATTTTAAAAACAGTTGTTCAAAATTTACTTAGGCAGGACGTAGAGAAGCTGATTTTTGGTTAATAAAATACATTGTTCCTCTTTCTTTTCAAAATAAAGGATTTATTACATGTACGGAGTGAAACCTGTCCTTTTAACTTATTTGGAATGGTCCCGAAATTGTAGTTGTCCAAGCTTTTGGGGGAGTGGATTAAAGAACATACAATTTGGCTTATACTCTAACAAATTGCTAGGTCTTGGTGCAGCACACAGCTCTGACCAGGGACGAAGCTGACATGACCAGAGACCTGAGAGAATTGTCACCCAGCTGGACTCTGGCACGGTGGCACAGCCAAGAGTTGTCCCTAGTGCTGGGAAAGAGAATGTTCCAATTTCTCCCAGAAGGTGCTGTTTGCCTCTGACCACTGGTTAGGACAGGTCTGTCCTGTGTGGAACTCCAGGGCACTGACTCCGTGTCCTGTCCAGTCCAGGACTTTTTGGCTCCCTTCTAGACTGGCACTCTGGGAGGCTGCCTGGCTCGTTAGCTCTGTGCATGTACTAACACATATTAGTGTTCTTTGTATTTACAAAGTGTGTATACAAATTGGATCATACACATTCATGTTGGTCTGTAACTTGCTTTTCTTTTTCCCCACTTAGCAACAAATTCTGAGATCTTTCCACATCAGTCTATATAGATGCATCACAGTCTTTTAAAAAGCACCAAGGAAGCTTGTCTACCTGATGGGTGTCCTGCCATGCAGAACTTACCAGCTTGAATGAGCACACCATTGCTTTGGGGGTCTTGCTAAACTATAGCTTCTGATTCAGCAGGTCTGGGGTGACACCTGAGGTTCTGCACACTCCCAGGTGATGTCCAAGCTGCTGGCGGCACCATACTTGGAGGAGCAAGGCTGGTGTGCACGGAGGGGCCCACCAGAGGGGGCATCTGGGCCCTTATAAACAGCCATGAACACCCAAAAGGAGCACTAGAAGGTAAGTTTTAGAGTCAGAAGACAGAACATTGAGCTCTGGCCCTGACACTGTGTGACTGAGCAGGTCACTTAGCCTTTCTGAGCTGCCAGCCAGTCCCTCTTCCCCGGCAAGTCAGTGAGCTATCACAAATGCCTCCTGTCTTTTAGATCCTGGGGGTAAAAACAAGTAGTTGCTATCCTTGAGCCTCTGAGAATAATGATAGTAATCCTGACTTCGAGAGCACTGGGGGTGTGGGGGTGGAGGAAGTAGATGAGATAAGGATGGAAAGGACTTTGTCAGCTGCACAGCCCTCCACAAAGGGGTGGCTCTGTTGCAGTTGGAAGGCAGAAGGGGTTTGCAGGTGAGCTAGACAAAGTTTTCTTTAACAGAAAAGTGCTCTGTGGCATTTGTCTGCACTTAAAAAACAACAACACCCCCCCCCCGCGGCCCCACCCAAACAGACCCACTGGTAAATCTTCCGAAGAAGCCAAAGCCAAAACTGGGTGGAGGAAGAAGGCCCAGTCATTTGTAAATTAGTGTGTGTGTGTGTGATTCCACCAAGACATGGGTAGGGTGTGGGGCATGCTCTGGCCAGGAGTTCCACGTTGGTCTGGGAAGAGCCCGAGGGAGGAAGTCAAGGCCCTCAGCAGGCCCTGTCTCCCTGCCCCTGCAGAGTGAACGGTGCACACATCCCTGAATAGTGGCCACTGCCTTCATTCCTTCACAGTCACCAGGCAAACTATGTTACTATGTCAGGGCCGGGGGCTCTGAGAGACTGAAGAGCTTAGAGACTCCGAAGTGGCCTCTGGAGTTGGTCAGACCAGGGTTTGAACCAAAGGGATCCTGAGCCAGTGAATTGCTTTTTTCTGATAGCCTCAGTTTCCCTACTTATAAAATGGGGATGACAACATTAGCCCCAAGCTCACAGTGTTCTTAAGAAGATTAAAAAAGATAATTCATGGCCATGTGATGCGTAGCTCAGTGCCTGGCCCTAGGAAGTGGTCACTTGTAGGATCAAAGGAGATAATATGGAAAAATCAAAACAAGCTCATTCTGAACTCCACCTTAGCAGTGGGTGAGTAGGGAGAGTAGGGGTCAAGGCCCGTGCCTCCTCCCTGCAGCCTGCTTACCCGCCAGCCTCTCCTCATTTCAGGGAAGGGCTGACTGGTGGTCTCTGGGCCTTCAAAATGCCATTGCCTTACACTGTCCCTTGGGGAAGGCCAGCTGCCCCAGTCCCTTTCCTGTGTGTGTATGTGTGGGGTTGTCCTGCCAGCACCACACCCACATGGTCCAGGGACCTCTGCAAGGGGGGCTGTGGGTAAAGGGTGAGCTCTCCTCTCTCTCCAGGGAGCTACTGACAGAACCAGCTCCTCTTCCCCTAATGGGAGGAAAAAGAGCAAATATTTTCATTTGTACTATGCTTTCTGGCTCTTGGTGTAAAATTTCAGCTGAGAAGGCCCCACCCTGGGAAAAAGATGCAACTGAGGAGGACGTAAATTTGTTTTGCAAGTCTTCGTTCTCCATCTCTGTTCCCTTTGGAAAGTGGGCTTCTAAATTTGGAACTCCCAGCCTGTGCTTTTTGCTGTCAGCTCACAGCACAATCACGATATTGTCACAATGTTATCAGCATAGTAATGATGATAATAGCAGTGTTATCTCTCAGCAGATACTTCAGCATGAAGTACTAGACACGTAGTTTCTCATTTATTAGAAACCCCTGGGAGTTACATTGTTAATGTGGGTTAGGTAAAGAAACAAAGTCAGGGGCAGCCCCAGGTCCCTGCTCTTAAGCATGACTATTGCCTGTTTTAGCCCTTCCTTCGTGTCCTGTCTCTGTTGCTCTGTGACTTAAGCATGTGACTATACCTCTCAGCCTCAGTTTCCTGCCTGCTAAATGGGGATACAACCACACCTCCTGGGTTGTTGTGATGATCGGATGTCAGTACTTAAGAAATGGCAGCTTCTATTATTATTATTTCTACTATTATGAACATCCAAACATGCTACCACAGGAGTGGACCCCAGGATGCCCAGGTAGCACAGAATGCAGGTTCACCTGGGCCCCCATGGAGCTGGAGTTCCCAAAGTGTGGTGGTGGGTTTCACATAGGGGAGGGGGTCCCAAGTTTAGAACCCCGGTGAGAGTGTTATGGGTCTCCAGCTTATTAACTGGCTTATTTCAGTACCCAGCATGTGTCTATGCTGGGCTGTCTAATTTGAGAGCCACCAGTTGCCAAAGGCAGTTATTGGCACTTGGCAATGTGCCGAATCTGAACTGAAATCTATATAAAACATTGATTGTATATTAAACTTGTAACTCTTTGAATATATTGGGTAGGGCTGTGGTAGGCAGTTAGACAGAGCAGAGCCAGGACGATGGGCCAGGTATGGAAAGTCGCCATACCAGAGCCAGGAAGTGCTGGCTGCCTAGCAACAGGCAAAACTGGGAAAACTAGGACCTCTTCGCCCCAGGGTAACCTTTCCTCCCCTAGCATGTCACTGGTCAGGTGGCTTGGCACCCGTGACCTTTCACATCGCTGGTCATGCGGTTTGGGCCCTCCCCTTACCTTCCCCCCACCCCCCAGCATGTTGCTAGTTGTGCAGGAGGCCCCTGTGGAAGTGGGACAAGGCCCTGAAGAGTGGCCTCACGAGACTCCCGAGCGTGCGGGCCCTTGCATGACCACTCCCTCAAGCATTAACCCTGAGGGATAAATCTAGGCCTCAGTTGTGTTTCAGCTCCAGGACCAGAGAAGCAGCAAAACCAGACAAGCGATGCCATGGCTGACATCAGGGCCAGCTGCACTGACTCAGGGGCATTGACCCCTTGCCCTGGTGCTGACCAATCAGTGAAGACCACGACCCTGAAAGGACACACCTGGAAAGCTGATAAATATTCTGTTGCGATCCTCCCCTGAGACCTCCAGATAAACACCCTCAAGCAGGAGGACCCTGCCCCACTCTCCTCCGGGGAACTAGTGGGCACCTTCCCTGTCCCCCTCTTCTTCCCCACGGGAGCACGACCTTTACCTTCCTCTCTTCTAAGCTCGAAGGGCCCTGCTTTTGCCGCTGTAACTTGTTTCCCGCCCCCATTTCCTTATGGCAGCTCACTTCTTCCTCTGTGACTTTCTAAATAAACTTTCTCTTGTAGTTTCAGTCTTGGCTCTGAATTTTTTCTTGGCTAGAACTCAGGTACGGAGGTTGCTGAACCAAGGTCTGGTCTGACTCCAACTTATTTTGATTTGCTAGAGACACTCCTGGTTGGAGTGCTGCAATGAAATGCCTGCATCCCAGGAAACTCCTTAGTCCTGGGCAAACTGGGATAGTTGGTCACTTTATTATTGGTTAAAATATATTATAATTAATTTTAACTGTTTATTTTTACTTTTTAAATCATACTTAACTATTAAGTGTTATTAGAAAGTTTAAAATTACAACATGGCGCTCATTATATTTGTATTGGATAGTGTCGGCTCTGCTAAGCCTTAAACCCCAGACTATACTCTGCAAGGGGGCAGAGGTAACAGTTTCCCTCCCTGAGCAACCCACTGCAGAAACAGCAACTATACTTCAGTGCAAAACAAGCGCTGTGACTGGACAAGCTATGAGAGTGAGGGGACTTGAAGGATGGGCATGATTTTCCCAGGTTGGAGGGGACAGATGAGAGCATTCTTGGCAGAGGGCCCGAGCAAAGGCATGGATGTGGGATTAAGGCAACTGTTATTATATACGCACACTTGCTTGATTAGAAGAACCCTTTCCAATCCTACTCAGCTGGGCTGATCAGCAATTTGTGCAACTTTGAGAAGTAGGCTCGCAGTGCTTCACCCTTCCACCCAATGTTTATTCTCAAGTTCAGCTAGTCCCTTCCTTGGGACACCTCTGTGCATCTGCTTTGTCCTGCCAGGTCTGTGCTGACATGTAGGGGTTATTGTTCTATGTGTGGTTTCTTGGTCAGTTTACTCTGACCAGGATCTCTCAGGGCTGTGGCAGACTGGTGTCAACATCTGTGGGTAACAGACATGGAGGGGAGCCTTGGCTTCTTACAGAGCATAACTGGAGTCTGGGGAAAATGCAGTTAATTACTGTTTTTTCAGGGACTGGTTGTGAAGTCTGTTAATTTTGCCTGGTTTCCAGCTATATTTACTGAGCAAGTACAGTGTGCCAGGCATTATGCTAAGAGTTTTGCTTGCGTTATCTAGTAACCAACCCTAGGAGTGGGATCATCTCCATTATTTCTCTTTCCCAGATGAGAAAGCTAAGGCTTGCAAGACCACAAAGCTAGGCCAGCTAGAATTCACACCCAAAGACGGTGCTTTTCACTTCTTTACATGTTTCCACTCTGGATGGTTCTATCAAGAGATCAGAGATGCCTGGGACAAAATTTGGAAAACAGGTATTGGGTATTTCTCCTTATCGGGCAAACCTGTAGAATGTTTTGGCTAAAATGCTCCCTGCGGAATAGCTACCTTGAGTGGTTCAGTCCTCGTCTTTTTATCAGATGTTGATTAAGAGCCATCTGAAGACCTCGTCTGCTTCCTCTCCTTGTCTCTGAAGCCACTGATCACCACCCTCCACCAAGATGTTGAGTCTCTTTCACCACACTCCCTAAATTGCTCTCTAGAGAACTCTTAAGGTTGTTTTCATTGAATGCAGAGAATCACAGGACTCATCCTGAGACGAGGATGTCTCAGCATGGAGTGAAGTGGACTGGATATTTACATGCAGAACTTATGTAGTTATTTGTGTTGAGACCTGATGAAAACAGAAATATTTTAAAAGAAAGGGGAACATTAGCACGCTAGCAGCTGATGATTGCGCTGAGTTGATCACCTTAGCTCCGGTCTCCTCTAGTAGGGTGGTGGGTCCTTTGGGAGTGAGACACTGGTCCCATAAATCTCGATGAATGAGTTTGAGTGGAGGAAAGCAGGAGATGCCAGGAGCCTTGGGCATAGGGGAGGTGAAAGTTACAACACTGCCTCTAGTGAATCTGCTGCTCAGGTCCTAAAGACAAGGGACTGGGAACACCAAGCAGGCACTTAGGCACGGTGCAGACTTTGGAGTCATATCCAAGTTTGAATCCAGCTTTGTCTAGTTCTTAGCAGTTGACCTCTAGCAAATCTCTTCACTTAATCACTAAGAAGGGGGATGAGCCTTCAAATAGTTATTGTGTTCCTACAATGGGCCAGGGCTAGGGTGAGGTAATATACTGCCCGAGGTCCTCTCTCCACCAGCCCCCTGCCGCAGGCCTGTTTTGAGCATTTCCACTGGGTGAGACATTTTGTCTGAACAAAGTACTTCACCATTGTATGCAAATGTCCTATTACAGAATGGTACAACTGCAAATCTGCTGCCTTCTTCTGGGAAACTGCTGGGCTGGAAGCCTTCGACCTCCATCCTGCTAAACCCTTCTTTCTCCAGGAAGCTTGCCTGCCCTTATTCCCCTCTCCCAACTCTGATCACCACGCTCCACCATCATGGAGGGTTAGGTATCCCTTCTTGAGCAGGGGTACCCCATGCTTCTCTTAACAGACCTGAATTCCAGTCCTGTTTGTGCTATGTGCCCTGAGCTAGGCACTTTACCTCGGTTGACTCTTGTCAAACGGCGGGGGGGGGGGGGGGGGGGGGGAGGGGAAGGCGGGGGCAGGCAGGAGCAAAGAAACTGCACAGGGGCAGAGCAGGTAACTCATGAAATGCTAGCTGCTACTACTCTTATAAATTACTCAGCTCTTGACAGCAGAGATCTGGCCTGGCTATCTGCTACATCCTAGCATCTAGCACAGACCCTGAATGAGGACAGAGCAGGTGCTCAGTACATGGTGTTGGTAAGCAGAATAATGGTCCCCAAAGATGTTCACATCTATTTCCCAGAACCTGTAAATATTACCTTATGTGGCAAAGGGGAATTACCATTGCAGATGGGATTATGATCCCTAGTCACTGATTCACAAATATTCTAGCCCTGGCTGATGTAGCTCAGTTGGTTGGGTGTCCTCTGGCAAAGGTAAAGGTCGCTGGTTCAATTCCTGATCACGGCACATGCCTGGGCTGCAGGCCTGGTCTCCCATTGGGGCACATGCAAAAAGCAACCTTGATCGATGTTTCTCTCCCTCTCTTTCTGCCTCCCTTCCCATCTCTCTAAATAAATATATAAATTCTTTAAAAATATTCTGGATTAAGCAATTGGGCCCAATGTAATCACAGGGGGAGAGAGAGAGAGAGAGAGAGATGGCTTTGGCAAACCAGAGAGATGACAGTGTGAGAGACTCAGCTGACGTTGCTGGCTTTGAAGAATGGAGGAGGAGGCCACAGCCAAGGAATTCAGGAAGCTTGTAGAAGTTGGGAAAGGCAAGGAAATGGATTCTTCCCTAGAGCCTCCAGGGAAGAATGCATCCTGCCAGTACTTTGATTTTAGCTCAGTGAGACCTGTGAGGGACATCTAAGCTACAGAACTGCAAGATAATACATTTGTCATTTTTAAAAATTACGGTAATTACCTCGACAAATGGTAATTTGTTGCAGCAGCATTAGGAAGCTAATATATACATAGCAAATTACTCTTAATTTCTAATATTACTAAGCTGTTTATGACAGTTCATTTGTGCTTTTCTCTCCCATTAGTCTATGAACTCCTCAAGGTTAAAGAATAAGTTTGTTTTTCAGCTCTCCACTTCTGCATGCCCCCTCACTCCGGGACGAGTGGGTGACCCTTCTCCTTAAGTAGCGGATGTCTCCGTCCTAGCTTCCTTTCCCGGAGGCGGTGAGCTCAGAGTGTTGGGTTGCAGGACCTCTTGGAGGCCGTGGAGCGCAGTGCCGGCTTTGGACGGCAGGGGACGACCGTGGCCCGGGAACTCCCATCAAAGGGTTGGGACGGGGCGGGTCTTCGAGGCGGGTCTGCTCAGTGCGCAGGCGCGGGGCCAGACGCCCCGCGCGGCCAAGGGCAGACGGCCACAGAGCAGACCGGGCCGCGGATCCGGTAGCAGCGAGTTCGAGTCCCACTCCCCCTCTGCTTCGGTCCTCGCTTCCTCGGCCTTTGGGCCTTCTGACGTTAGTCCCCGGCAGCTCGCTGCTTATTGCGTTCTCCCCGCCGCCAGGATGCCGGTAACCGAGAAGGACCTGGCGGAGGACGCGCCGTGGAAGAAGATCCAGCAGAACACGTTCACGCGTTGGTGCAACGAGCACCTCAAATGCGTGAACAAACGCATCGGGAACCTGCAGACCGACCTGAGCGACGGGCTGCGGCTTATCGCGCTGCTCGAGGTGCTCAGCCAGAAGCGCATGTACCGCAAGTACCATCAGCGGCCCACCTTTCGCCAGATGCAACTCGAGAACGTGTCCGTGGCGCTCGAGTTCTTAGACCGTGAGAGCATCAAGCTCGTGTCCATTGGTGAGTGTCCTGACCCGCCTGGCTCCGGCTGGTGTGCCATCCCTACCCCCCGCGCGCGCTCCTGCGGAGGGCTGGGGCTCCCTGCCGCTTACCCCCAATACGCCCAGTAGCCCCAGGCTGGGTGTGCGTGCCGGGGGGCATCGTTCTCTGGGGTTGTGCGGGCACAGAGGACCTAGGCCCCCACTATGGTGCCACCCCCTGGGCTGCGTCCTTGTATGTTAGCTCCCGCAGTGCTCCCCACCGTGCGTTCCGGCAGTCAGTCTCTGGAGAGCTGCGGTTGAGGACTTGGGTTGTGGCCGCACGGGGTGCGGTGGGACTATGTCAGTTCTCTACACCTGGCGTGCCCCTGCCGGAGCTGGGGGACTGGAACATCTGGTCCGCTGTCCCTCGGAGTAGGGCCCTAGGCCGCTGTTCCCCGGAGCGCTCGCCCCGCTGCGCCCAGGCTGGTGCGCTCGGCCACCTCCAAAGGGCGTTGGCTCAGAGGCCAGGGATGGAGACCTGGGGAGGGACCGTTCTTTGAGTCCGGCGCCTCCCCTCCCAGGTGGAGACCCGGACCTGGTATCCTCCCACGCTGTCTCCGGAACGGGTGTGGGCCTGGAGGTGGGCAGGGGAACCTCGGGGGTGTGTCGCTCTTGCTCGCTCCTCTCCCTGCTCGGCTCTGGCCAGCGCCGAAGGGTGAGCCCGCGGTCGCCGCTGAAGTTGCAGTTTAGACATGGTGGTGATAATGGGAACTGCTGCTTTGTAGGGACCCCAAACTAGTGAGCGCTGTGTGCTAACAGCCTCCTAGTTATCCCAGCCCGTACACATCCCGCAGGTCGGGGTGTCATTAGACCCATCTTACGGACAGGGAGTCCAGAGGCCTAAATGACTTGCTCAAGCCATGGAAGTATTGAAGGTCCTGCTGAGAATTGAAGGAAGTGGGTGACAATTAAAGGAGAGTTTGTTTTCCTCTCCCTGCCCTCCCTACACCGGGGTCTTCCTGAGAGTAGGGACGGAGTCGGTGTTGGGTTTCTCTCCCCCAGAGCTGGGGAGGAAGAAGGAAGGCGAGGTCTCCACTAAGACCTGGGCTAGAGGAGGGCTTCCAGGAAAGTCACAAGGCTGCTCAGGCTGTGGACTGTCACACAGCATGTGTGTATAGGGAACATACATATGCAAAGAAGGGCAGTGTGTGTGCGCGTTCTGCCAGGTGAGCCTCTTGCCAGAGAGGATTTGGCTCAGACCTGGGTCTGGGGTCTCTTCCTGAGGAAACCAGGTCTTATGGTGACTCCTGACAGGAAGAAAGGGTGGTGGGTGTGGCTCCTGGGACTTCTCTAGCCTGAAAGGGGTTCCCTCTGGGCTGAGTCTCCTCCCTTCTTCCCCTCTCCCTCCCCCACACCTGTCTTGGCAGGTAGGGCTGTTTCCTGGGTCTAGGCAGCTGCCACCACCCAGTCAGCCTTCCCATGAAGGGTGGCTTCTCTGCAAAGGGAAGCTGCGTGGCATGCTCTTGTTTTCTTTGGAGGCCCATCTTCTATAGCTGGGGGAGAGAACCTCAGAATTCTCCAAGAATTCTTTCATTTGCAGAAACTAAGCTTCCCCTCAGAAGAATCTGAAGGCTTGGCTGGGCTCAACTTGGATCCATTCTTCTTTGTTTTAAAAATGTGTATTTATTTAATTAACTGAACAAAGAAACTTAAAGTAAACCAGGAGTATCCAAACATGACATGAAATCACTTTTAAAAAAACAAATGAAAAACCCAAGCCCCAGCAGCAGAAAATCCTGGACTGCCTAGTTTACCAGCTGTTTACAGAGTTAGCAGCTGCTGCCGGGATGGCTTCCCACCAGGGCCCGGAACTTGAGGGTCTCCTTCTAGGCTTTGTCTAGCTCTTTAGAGTTTTCTACCTCATGATTTTCGTCTGTGAACCCACTGAGGCCACAGTGCCTTCCATTGTCCTGACATTCCAGGTTAACCTCCCCTTCCCTGGTTGTGGGCCTGTGGGCTATTGGCCGCTTCTGGATGTAGACCTCTTGTTACATTGTTTTATTTTATCTTATTTTATTTTATTTCTCCTTTTAAATGATTTCTTGGATCATATTCCCCAAAGTGGCATTCCTGGGTCAAAGGGTGGGACCACGTTTATGATTCCTGTCACTGGCTGCGTGGTAGCTCTCCCAGAAAGATCTTGAAGCAAACAGGTTTTCCAGCCTCTGGAGTCGGAGGGAGGGCCAAGTGCCAGGACTCCTGGGGGCGTAATGCCTGAGGCCTCTTCCTTTTGCTCCAGGACTGTTCCGGGTAATAGCCCTTCAGAAAAAAGTCATGTCCAGCTCCAATATTCGCTGCTTCCGCTGTGTAGCTGCTGTGCTGCCAGTGACCCTAGCTCCAATCTGGGGGCATGTTAAGTGTGTGCTGGTGATCACCCCGTTGATCGCCACCATGAGCTCCCGAGTGCTTTCCTTGGCTATAATCTGCTTCAGCAAGTCCCGGGGAGCCTAAGGGCTTGCCCCAGTCCTGATGACCAGCTGCTTAGGAAATGGTTGCTGTTCTAGCTGTGATTTATGTTAGTATATTATCTCCATTTAAAGATGAGGAAACAGAAGTGAGGTAACTAGCGAAGGTCACCCTGCTCGTAAATGGTGACTAGAACCCAGTCTGCCCAGTTGTTGAAATTGAGCCTTCACTGACCTGCCTTCCAGTGTCAGAAACGAGTAAAATGCAGCCCCTCTCCCCTGACCAGGGAGCCCCAGTAATACTGTCTTTAAGTCTGGGTTGTTGGAGTAGCGGCGGGACATTCATACTTTGAGCCTCTGGCCTTGAGCAAAGAAGGGCTCGCAAGCAAGGCTTTAGGTGAGTGACAGGATTAATCCTCTGAGCTGTGATGAGGGAGCCAGGAGATGGTGTTTGTTGGGAGGTGAGCAGAATCATTTTGCCTCTTCCATCTTGTGTTGAAGTGAATTTGTTTAGGGAATGGCTGCCCTGTCTTCACTGTTTTTTAGGGGGTGGGAGTGGGGATGGTGGGAACTTTTCTGCTACCCAGGGGATGGTGTTTTACTCCATAATCTGGGAAGGCATCCTTGAACAGAGTTTTGTATGACTTGGATAGCTCTCAGCAGTATACATTGTGGGAATCATTTGAGTTGTGTACAGGCACCCAGTTCTGAGATAAGGGGAGGTTAGAAGCCTCTAGAGGACTGACTTTTCTGCTTAGAATTCCCTGAAGGATAGCCTTGACTGTTTATTCACATTTGTGATTCACCGTAAGGTGGGCCCATCCTAGGCTCCATCCAAAAGTTAAAGATTTTCTTCACTTTCTTGCTATATCTTGGGCGGTTCATAGTGAGGCCTCAGCATATTTAATTCTAGTTGTCTGCCAGAGCTGGCAGTTTTAGTTACTTAGTTTTCAAAAAAAGTTTCTGACGTTGGGCAGCCCAGCCAACTTGGAGAAAAGGGGTCTCCCAGCCCAGCAGCGACCATGGAGGCTGCCTAGAAGTTTGGGTGCTGTGTTTTGGTTTGATCTTTTAGAAAAGAGGAATTTTTTCTTTTTCAGAGGATTTGGTCTTACCCTAATGTTTACCTCAAGTGCTGGTGCCAAGCCAGCACTCCAGAGCAGGTGGGGGGTGTGTTCCCAAAACCTTGGGTCACTGGGCAAAGTTTCCAGGGTGGTGGGTTACTGTGTCACTCAGCCCCTTTTCCTTCCTTTTGTCCCACCCCCACCAAAATAATGTACGAATAATCCTAAATTCGACTCCTTTCTGAGCTACCTAGCAAATGCCAGTGTGTCTTTTAGGCAATGTAGTTCAGACCCAGAGAATGCTTAAAAAGTTAGCACAATAGCATGCTTTGTCAGAATGAACAAGTTTGGGGCCATTTCCAACAAAGTAACACATTAGTGTCCCTGGTGGCTCTTTTTGTAGTAGTTAAGAGCAGTGATTGGTTCAAAGCCCACTTGCTACCAAGTAGCTATTAAGATACTTCCCACACTTCCGTGCCTTGGTTTTCTTATCACTAAAATGGGGACAGTACCTACTACCTCTGATAAAAATTAAACTCGTTAACATTTTAAAAAGTGCTCAGAACAGTTTGTGGCACCCAGTAAGTGCTATGTGAGTGTTTGTTAAATAAATCAGGTGCTGTCCAATAATATTTGCAGAAGTCACACTGGAGGGTGTGCACACTGAAAGGACATTTTAAAATCTGTGCCACTGGGGAGACCAGCTTGGTTGGCTAGTGTTAATTCTGTTTGCTATCGTAGGGTTATGGGCTGCCCAGAGGGTGCCCCCTCCTTGGAAGGGGATGGATGACCCCTGGTTATGTTATGGCTGCCGCTGGGGCCCATTCACACCAGCTTTGTTTCGGAGAGCTGGACGGGAGCTCCGGGTGGCTGGTCATTCCAACTTCCCACCCCGTTCAGGAATCTCTGTGCCAAATCACTTCCAGATGGCCGTTGGGCCTCTGCGGACTCCTCCAGCGACGGCGAAGCCAGCTTGCCAGTCAGCAGCCGCCTTCATTCTTGGAGAGTCTGTGCTAAAGGAGGGCTTTGATTTGGAGCCAAATTACATCTGGCAGCAGCAGCCCCTTCCCTGCTCCGGGTCCTGGTTCTGTGCTGTGAGGCGAGTGTCACTGCTTAGTTGACGAAGGCTCAGGCTCTGAGCCTTTGTGCCCTGCCTGCAGTGGCCTCATGGTCAGGGTACTGCGTCATCCTGCTTCCTAAGTGGCCTCTAGGTCAGCACATACTAGGCTATACCAGATACAGTGGAATTCAGGGTATGGGCCTGAAGCTAGACTGCCAGGATTCTAATCCCCTCTCTGCTTCCTACAGCTGTGCAACTCTGGTCCGCTGCCTCAGTCTTTCTGAGCCTGTTTCTTCATCAGTAAAACCAAGGAGAATAATAGTTCTTACCTTAGAGTTGGTGGGAGCATTATATTGGGTTGGCCAAAAAGTCTGTTTAGTTTTTTCTGTAAAATGAAAGACACTTCTTTTATTTTCACCAATAACTTTATTGACCTGGATATTTTGAGTTTGTTAGCTGTCTCCCGCATGGTATAACATTGATTGTTCTCAATGTCTCGATTTGATCACTATGAACTTCAGTTGTTCTACCCAACTGTGGAGCATCATCCAGTGAGAAATCTCCAGCATGGAACTGTGCAAACCACTTTTGACAGGTTCGGTCAGTCACAGCTCCTTCTCCATACACCGCACAAATCTTTTTGTGTTTCACTTGCATTTTTACCTTTCATGAAATAATAAAGCATAATACGCTGAAAATGTTGCATATTTTCTTCCATCTTCAAAATTAAAATGACTGCACAAAAATTCACCAATCTGGATAAGTTTTTTTTTAAATGCACACTGATATGACAGCTGTCACAATACAATCTATCAAAATTGTTTCAAATGAAGTTAAAGACAACTAAGCACTACTGGAGCCATCATGCGGAAGACACCAAATGAACTTTTTGGCCAACCCAACATTTGATTAGGTTAAGTTATAGCATGATGCTGGCATTATCATTAATATTACTGTGCTTTTGAACTGAAGTCCTAGACTTGGTCTTATCTTCCATCTGTTCTCTGGCCAGTCCTACCACTTTGCTGTCATTTGGTGTACAGCAAATGACACCAAACAGTGACTGGCTGTTCCCTTCAGCTTAGAACAGGGGTGTCAATCTCATTTTCACTGGGGGCCACGTCAGCCTCGCGGTTGCCTTCAAAGGGCCGAATGTAATTTCAGGACTGTGTAAGTGTAACTACTCCTTAACTAGGGGCAAGGAGCTCTGCGCTGCCGCCAGGTAGAAACAAGGTACAGGCTGGCTAAACCAAGGTGGAGGGCTGGATTCGGCCTGCAGGCCTTGTGTTTGCCACCTGTGGCTTAGAACCTGTGGTGAAGATGCCTCCCAAGATCCTTTTTTCAATTTCCTTCCTTTCTTCATTCAACACATGCATGAAAGACCGACTGCTGGGGCCACAGGAGTAATGAGTGTCATGCCCCTGGCTTGTGTCGCACACTGCCCAGCCTGGAGGAGACACACATAACTAGGGAGTATCCTCAGGCGTTTAGGCACACACAAACCACCTGGAGACTTAAAAATGTAGGTCCAATTCAGGAGGTCAGGGGGTAAAGGCTAAGCTTCTGCTCTTGCAGCCAGCTTCTAGTTGCTGCTGTCTGCAGAACAAGCTGTGAGTAATGAGCCTCAAGACCAGGAGGAGCACCTTCTGTTAGGCTGGAGTGGGGTGGGTAATCTGGAGGGCTCCTTGGAGGAAGGGCCATGTAAACAGACCTAAAGCCTGACTAGAATAAAACAGGTGAAGTAGAACGAGCCAGGTGGGCACAGGAGTAGAATTGTGTGCCAGGTGGAAGTCAGAGGAGTGGTGGAGAGGTGAGGGCCAGGGGCTGGCTCACAAAGGGCCTCCTGAGGCTGTGCAGCTGCCGTGAGAGCATCTCTTTAAGGGAGCTTGGGGGAGGGTAGGTGAATCCAGCTGAAGTGGATCAACTGTAGCTTCAGTCATTTCTTTCAGTAAAAATTTGTGAATGTGCCCTTTCCTTACACGTATGTATCATAAGTTATATACCTATTACCACTGTCAGTCTATGTAGTAAATACTAGTAAAGCTTAGTTTCTTTTTAGAAGACAAATTCAAGTATAAGATCTGGCTTTTCCTGTGCTCCATGGTTTACCTTGTGTGCCCTTGGGGTGCATGTGCCCTGTGTGGAAGCCTCTGAGGGCCTGAGTTTCTATGTTTCCTTTCTGGTCCCCCCCACTCTCCGCCCCGCCAATTCCTATGCTGCATTTAGTTTTCACCTGTAGTTTTACCTTCAGTGAAGGAGCTGGATGTATAATTACAACCCCTTCCTCCAACAGTAAGCTGAACCAAATAAATAAATAAAGTGGAACGGGCCATTTCAGTCTAAATGCATGTTGTCTCCGGCTCTTCTAATGGTTAAAATTGCCTTTCACTCTACAGGCAGCCACCTTAGTTACTGCTGCAAATCTAGTCACTCATTAAACATGCTCAGTAACTACCAGATTGGCTCCACTTGTTGTATAGTAAACAATAGCACTTTCTTCTTCTGGGGCTTGGGAAGTGACCTTGTGTTTTTAAGGTGTCTCACTCACTTTGCCTGGGAAATTGAGTGTGTGGTTAGGGAGAGAGCTTCTTGGGAAAAATGACTTGAGAACCAAATGGTTCTCTGTGACTCAAGTGCTAAAACAGTAGGCAAGAGTAGGTCTACATTTTATGAAGGATGGAACTATTGGGTGTTTTAATTATGCCCACTTAGATCATGATTTTTTTTTTGCAAAAAAAATACTGAGCTATATATTAAGTTGCTGCCCTTCTTCTAAGAGCCTTCCAGTGATTACCATAATGGTATTCATTTGAGAAGTTGTAGATGGATGGTTGCCATCTCTTCTGCAAACTGTTCAGTTATGAAAACAGTTTGATGAAATTCTACTAACGCTCATTGTCTGATTACAAAATTTACCAAAGAACGTTTGCCTTCCCTGATCCCTTTTGACCAGCCCCTGTGCAGTAGACTGCCCTTGGTCATGATTTTCTTGTACTAACTATAAGCCAAGGAACAGTTTGGTTTTTCACTCGGTCAAGACTGGCCTTAAGACAGAATTATTCTGACAGAGCTTCTGACTTCCTCTCTCCCCCCATCAAAACCTGGCTCAGGTAGACAGCTTGGCAAGGAGGACACTGTCTTCCTCCTGCATATTTCTTGACTGTTCTTGGTAGCCACCCCCACTGATGATGCCATTTGTTTACTGGATGTGGTGCACGCCCACCCTCTAACATCACATCCTGCATTTCCCATGCCTGCTGCCTGCCAAGCATTGTCCTGAGTGCGTTACCTTCATTAGTTCTCATCCTCATTATGAACCCTGCAAAGTGAGTGGCTTTATATCTACTTCCATTTTACAAATAAGAAGACTGAGGCTTGAATCTGCCTCACTTCATAGGCCAGGCACGGTGCTCGCTTGAGTGGGGCTGTGTTTTTTTAATGTCAAAGTTGGGTTCCACACTTGTAAAGTAAAATACATACATTGTAGTGAGAGACTTTATACTGCTTTGGTTTGCTTTTATTTTGCTGGAAACTTGACTCATTTGAATTAGATTAATGTGAAATTTCCTACTATAAAACGGAACTTTTTTTGGCCCATTTGCCTTATCTTTTCCATACCATAGAGCTTTAATGGGGCCTTCTCTCCAATTCTGATGACACTTCTTTGGTTCTGGAGACACCTCTTTTTCCCTGCCTTTGTTTGGTTCCCAGGGGCAGTGCTTTTACTGAAGGTCCGTCTGTGCAGTAGGGACAAGCTGAAGGCTGCTTTGGGGAGCCAGGCAGGGTTTTGTTTGTGAGGCCTGGAAGCTGGAGGTGAGGAGGAGGTGCCCCTGGGTTTCCTTCTGGCTGAGGTCCTGTGGGATTCACAGAACGTATTGTTTAGGGGATCTCCTAAACAATAGGAGGTCTCCCAGCTTTGCTGGGAGATCCTTGGTGACAGCTACTATTGGCACAGCTGTGCTCTGTCAGAAATGACCTCACCCTAGATCCTTTCCTTTGCTACCTTTTAACATCAACCGGTGGAGAGCATGTCGGGTGGTGTTTGCTGGTGAGCCAGAACCCTTCTTTCCTGGCTGGCACTCGGCCTTTATCAGTCTAGCAGCTCTGGCACAAGCAGCTGCCTGCTCCCAGTGCAAGGCCGTGAGCCGCTGCCTGCTCATCCTCAAGGAGCTTTGTGGGCAGCCCCTTGCTGTGGACCACAGCGCTGCGCTGTGTGCCCCAGAGCTGAACTTGTGTCCCCAAGGGGGCTTCTCCCTGCAGCAGTTCTTCTGAGAGAGAAAGCTGGTATGGCTGGCCCATTGACTCAGCGCTCAGCTCCCCAGCTCAGCTCCCCAGCAGTCGCAGGGCTGGCCCGTTGAAAGGTCTGGGCGTTAACACAACACTCCTGTTCTCCCTCTCTGAAGGCCCTTTATGCTGGCATGAATTCCTTTTCTCATGGAGATCTGAAAGCTCTTTTGACTAAATGGGTCACCTTTCTGAGTATTTTCATAAGGCTGGTCAGCTTTTGCTACACCAGACAACTTTTCTGGAATTTCCGTTCAGATATAAAGGCAACCAAAGAGGTTGGAATTATTTGGAACACAGTGTGGAATTTTGGCTTTTGAGCTATAGGGAAATGGGTGGGGATTTGTGGCAGGGACTATGTAAATTTGCTGCAGCCCATAAATTCAGATTTTAAGATTAAAAAAGGCAGGCAGCAGTCAGCTTTCATTCTGACAGACAGGAATGGTGTTACTCGCAGTCACATGCTGCTTGTGACCCAGGCAGAGGGGCAGCCTCCCTTGGAGGCTAGGGCATGAAAGGATTCCCCATGGCCAGAATCAGATTCCTCCACTTCCCCTGCTCCCTCAAGAAAATAACCAAGTTCTCATCATGTTGGTACTGCACTGCTTGTGTGAATCACCCCATTTCCCGTGTCTCACTGAAGTGACTTATCAGATGTTCCAGGGAAATAAGACTTACTTGGCATTCTATAGTCTGTCGGGAACTTGACTGGGCCTGGTAGGGCCTGGTGGTTCTTGCTCAAGAACAAAGTGATTGTTCCCTGGGGGGGTTGGGGGAGGGTGGGTATAGGTCTGGGGCAGGCCCTGACCCCCAAGGGACCTTAGGTGCAGAGGAGGCCTTGGGCTCAGACCCCAAAAGGCCTTTGTGACTTGGTGGTTTTGTCCATTGAACAGAGTTCTGGGTTCTGTTTATAAGATTTCTTGTCAGATGAGGCTCAGGTTGGAAGATCATGGATGTGCTGCTGGTGGGATGGGGCCCTCAGTGGAGCTGCCAGCCCCCTGCGCGCTCCCCCACCCCGCACCTCCCCTGGGGCAGAGCCCAGAAAGAGTTTTGAGAGGAGGAGCCTTGGTGGATCTTGGCTTAGGCAGTGGCTTGTCTTATTCCTTATCTCCATTAAGGAGGCTTGCGCGCGCGCGCACACACACACACACACACACACACACACACACACACACACACACACACACGCTGCCTGGCCCCTGGGGAATGCCTCTGGTTGGGAGTCCTTCACAGGAAGTGATCCAGGTGTCATGTTACATTTCCTGTGGGGCATGTATCTCTTACCATCATTGCCTCTCCTGTCCCTTTTTTTTTCTTGGCACTGCTGTTTGAGATCCATGGGGTGTCACACTGAGGTTGGAAGGCTGGAAACCACAGTCATCGCCCTCGCTCAACACCTCCCCCACTCCTTACCATCACTGGCTCATCACGTTTTGGGCTCCTAACTTGCCTGTCATGCTTTCCCCCCAGATCAGGACTGCTTTAGGGACAGGTGTAACTCTTATGCACCTCTCTGCCTCCGAGCCTGGCATAGGTGGGTTGAATAATAATAAGTCTGGTACATTGGTTTTTTTGTAATATATTTACTTCCAGAAAATGCAAAGTAGTGGTCCTTTGCAGCTTACAGTGTGAAATGGGAATTCAGTATAGTGAACAGCTGGGTCTGGGGACCCAGTAAAACACCTCGTTTTTGGAACAGTGATGCTGAACTTAAAGAACTTGGGGTACTTCATAGTCATTTTTTGAACATCTGTGATACGCTTTAACTGTTAGAGAAGTTGCTAAGGCGTTTTCCAAGTTGCTATGTGAGACTGAGAAAATGAATATAAAAGGAAGCCACTGAGACTCACTATAATCACAGTAATAATTCTGTTAATAATAGTTAATGTATGCTGAGCACCTACCAGTACCAAGCATTGTGATCAATGTATTTCAGTAATAGCTAGGTGACTACACCTCATTGTTGTAATATCCGTTACACAGACAAGGAAACTGAGGCACACCCAGGTCAGCCATTGAGTGTGTGGCGGACTATTACTCACACCCTTGTCTGACATTTTAATCCCTAGAGGAAAGCCATCGGTTCCGCATGCCTTCAAACTTCACTTCTAGTAAGTTTTTTTTTCTTTGACATTAAAATGTTGCATTTGTAGTTCCTTATAAAAATAATTGCAAGAATGTAAAGAAATACAAATTAAAAACACATCACCTGTGAAGAATCTTACTTAACACATCTCTTTTTACTTTTAGAGAGTTTTGCTTACAACTGCCTTTTTTTTTTTTTAAACACAAATTTTCTCTATTTTTTTTAAAGATTTTATTTATTTATCTTTAGAGGGGAAGGGAAGGAGAGATGGAGAGAAATATCAATGTATGGTTGCTTTTCGTGTGTCCCCTGCTAAGAACTGTCGCTGGGAACTGTCCTGCAACCCAGGCCTGTGCCCTGACTGGGAATCGAACCGCAATCCTTTAGTTCGCAGGCCCACGCTCAATCCACTGAGCTACACCAGCCAGGGCACAACTGCCTTTTTTTTAAAAAAAAGATTTTATTTACTTATTTATTTTTAGATAGAAGGGAAGGGACGGAGAAAGAGAAGGAGAGAAACATCAATGTGTGGTTGCCTCTCATGTGCTCCTTACCAGGGACCTGACCCACAACCCAGGCATGTAACCTGAATGGGAATCGAACCGGTGACCCTTTGCTTCATAGGCCAGGGCTCATTCCACTGAGCCAACCAGCCAGGGCTTACAGTTGCCTTTTGATCAGATTGGGAAGGGGGAGGTGCATTTTCTCAGGAAGAAGACTGGATTAGAAATGTTTTGTGATACCATTTTGGTCACATCAGTGGTTGTAACAAGATTCATTCTTGAGTTTTTACTGAGCTGTAGCCAACAATAAAATTGGAGGTCTTAATTGAGGCTTGTTATGGTTTGCAAGTCACCCTTGGTCTAGAAATATGTTTTGGTGAACCACAGAATGGGAGTATTCTAGCTACTTTCTGTCTTAAAACCTTTCAGGACCAACTTTTATTGGGACCGGTAGGGTCTCTTGCTGGTAGTTAATATGTTTGGTAACCATTGTGACCTTGCCTCTTGGTTGCCCCAGCACAGAAACTCATTGACCTTTCAGTTTCTCAGCTCCGTCAGCAACGTAAATATGTCTCCATATGCCCCTAACATAGTGGTAGTTGGGCAGCTTGGTTTACCCTTGTCTGCAATGGGAACTTTTAAAAGACCCTAAGCAGGGGTGTCCAAACTTTTGGCATTTATGGGCCATACTGGGAAAAGAGTTGTCTTGGGCCACACATTAAATACACAAACACTAATTAAATACACATTAAATACACAAACACTAATGAAAACTGATGAGCAAAAAAAAGGTTGTAAGTAAACTTAGGATTTTATGTTGGGCCACACTCACAGCCACTCTGGTGGGCCACATGCAGCCCGCAGGCTGCGGGTTGGACACCTCCGCAAGGTCTTTATGGTATTGATTTTTTTAAAAAAAATTTTTTATTTATTTTTAGACAGAGGGGAAGGGTGGGAGAGAAACATCAATATGTGGTTGCCTCTCACATGTCCCCTACCAGGGACCTGGCCTGCAATCCAGGCATGTGCCCTGACTGGGAATGGAACCAGCAACCCTTTGGTTCACAGGCCGGTGCTCAATCCACTGAGCCATACCAGCCGGGGCTGTGGTATTGGTTTTTTTCGAGACTTTATTTTCTCAACAGCCTTCAGGATACCAGGCCCATGGAATCATCTTGCCTTGACTTTGTTTGAGGCAAAGGAGGTGGAATAGAAACCACTTTTGGATGTATTGAGCCACTTCCTGAGTGTGCTTAAGAGTTTGGGTTAGTTAGGCCCTGCTACTTACTAGCTGGGGGACTTGGGGCAAGGGGTTTGGTCTCTGAGGTTCAGTGCCCCAGCCTACAAGGGTGCCCCACTCTCAGTGTCACTGAAGATTACATGGTACAGGGCTGTGAAGCATTGGGCCAGCCCTCGGCAGACAGTGAGTGCCTCGTGATGCTGGTTGTCACCTGCCTTCCTCACACTGCTTCCTCCTAATTCCTGGACCTGTGGTGCCCCCTCTGATGGAGGAAGAGTGACCTAAGTATCTTGGAAGGGAAGAGGTGGGTGGAAATACACGCAGAAATTGGTCAAAGATACCTCATACCTAATGGGCTGTTTTTAGAAGTAACCTGGATTTTTGAGTAAGTATCAGGTAGGAACCACAGGCCAGTGGCATTTCCTGGTCTTCTGGCCATGCTTCCTTTGAGGATAGAAAACAGGCGCTAACTATTCTTCATCTTCTTTTTTTCAATCCTCACCAAGGATAATTTTTATTACTGATTTTAGAGAGAGAGAAAGGGAGAGAGGAAACATCAATATGAGAGAGAAACATCGATTGGTTGCCTCTCGTATACTCTGTGACTAGGAATCAAACCTGCAACCTAGGTGTGTGCCCTGACTGGGAATCGAATCTGCAGCCATTTGGTGGGGTATGGAACAATGCTCCAACCAATTCGAGCAGTCCGGCCAGGGCAGGTGCTAACTATTCCTGATGTCCTCCCTCACTTTCTCTTCTGTGCTGTTTGACTAATGGATCTAGGTTTTTTACTAGCTCCTTTGCACCTCCTTTCTTTCTTTAATCCTCTCTTTTTGTCTCTTAGAATGTCCTTCCCTTCCATTTCTTTCTTTCCTGGTTTTTCTGTCTTGGAAGTGGCTGTACCGCCTTCCAGGTGATATGCTTGCTCATGGGTCTGAGTATTGGCTCTGCCCCTAGAGAGCTGGCTGACCCCAGCCAGCTGTGCACCTCTAGGAGCTTGTGTTCTATATGCAAAATGTGGAGATAAAAAGCTCTCTGCCTTACCAAGTTCTACGGTATAGAAAGAATGTGCCTCAAAAGCCTTTAGCACCTGGCCATGTGCTTAGCAAATGACAGATGCTGCGATTGTGGTGTTAGCATCAGCGTTATTACTGTGGAGCCCCCCACCTCCCACTTAGCTCTTTTCAGGTTTAAGCAAGGAGGCTGAAGAGGGAGCAGTCGTGCTAGAGGTGAGGCTGTGCTGACTGCCTGGTGTACTTTCAATATGTAATGAAAGGGACTGTATCAGCTGCTCCCCCGGGCCCTCACGGGCTTGTCCCTGCCTTGGCCCAGGGCACTCACTGCTTTCTCTCCCTTCTGGTCCTGGCCCTTTGACATTTGGGGTCATCCTGGAGGGGCTGCCTGTACCATCTGCCAGGGTTTTTGCTTCCCTGGGTGCAGTCTTAAACCCAGCCCTGTCCAACCTCCTGCCTCAGAGCTGGTGATAATGCTTTTACAGGAGTGCTTGGAAACCGGACTCCTGGGGTCATACCCTGTACAAACGGCACCGAGGTTGCTGGGCCTGGGTGACTGGAGGAGGCTGGCAGCAGCCAAGTCTGTGGCTCCTGAGACCAGAAGGGATGCGGCAAGTTGGGGGTGTGCATCATTCTCAGTTCTTTTCATGGGCACGCTGGTCCTAGTCTGTGTCTGGTGTAACTGCCTGTCCCTTGGCTGGGCCCCATGTCACATACTGCAGCCTTCGAGAGGGGTATCATTTTTAAGTTGTCTCTTGTGGGGGCAGGGAACATACAGCACCTTTCCCAAAGGTGAAATTTGTGAGGGTTTCACTTGAGTGACTAATGCAGATACTCCTGTTTTCAGGATAGGAAATTAGTCAGCCTGAGTGCCATTTCCCTGTGACAGGGCAAAAATTTACACATTTGCACAATAGCTTTTGTTTTGCCAGCTATTAAAGTTGACTGTCAGTTAGGTGTTATCTATATGATCAGCAGATGTTAACTTGCTCTGCTTCCGGAGGGTCTGGAGAACACCCAGAATAAGTTGGATTTGGCAAGATTGCAGGTCCCAGGCAGAGGGCCGGACCCAGACACTGGATCTAACCCCTGGGCCTGCTTCTGCCAGCATTGGCGCCTTGCAGAGGCCCCACCTCCATCTCTCCCCTATTTCCCCATTTGTGAAATGGGAGAATGAGCCTAGGTCTTTTCCCAAACTTCAGTCATTTGTAAAGGAACCACTGTTAAAATTTTGTCATAATCCCATGGCTGCCTTTATTTCATTTTTACTTAACATTTTCTCCTTGCAGTTGACTCACTTTTAAAACAAATGTATTTGAAAAGGAGACTTTGTGTCACTATTGTAACAGAAGAAGTGGTCACTAGGTAAATCGGAGGTAACCATAAATAAACCCAAAGCAGTGTTCTTAAATCCTAGCTAGTGCTGTTGCCTGTTCTCAGTGAGAGGCCAACTCTTTTAGTTAAAAAGGAACATTAGTCAGAGATAGAGGTGTTCAGAGTAACCCAGCACCACGCAGAGGGATAGAGGAAGACATGGAAAGAGAACAGTGTCCTTTCTGTCATGCAAAGGGTCACCAATAGCTCAGAGTAGTAACGTGCAGGTGCTTGGCCTATAGTACTGGTGAAGCCTTTACCCAGTGCCACTGACCTGGGTCGCTGACCTTGGGGAGTTTATGGTCATAGGAGCAGATTGAATGTAGGTGAAGAGCAGGGCAGGCCGCAGAGGTTGCAGTAAGAAAACCACAGAACCAAGTTCTGGAGAGAGAGAGAGAGAGAGAGAGAGAGAGAGAGAGTGTGTGTGTGTGTGTGTGTGTGTAGGGGTTGTTTAGAAAATAATTTTTTTAAAATTTAATATATTTTATTGATTATGCTATTACAGCTGTCCCATTTCTCCCCCATCATTCCCCTCCACCCTGCACACCCCCTCCCACCCACATTTCCCCCCTTTAGTTCATGTCCATGTGTCATAAGTTCTTTAGCTTCTACATTTCCCACACTATTCTTGCCCTCCCCTGTCTATTTTCTACTCACCATCTATGCTACTTATTCTCTGTACCTTTTCCCCTCTCTCCTCCTCCCACTCCCCTGTTGCTAACCTTCCATGTGATCTCCATTTCTGTGGTTCTGTTCCTGTTCTAGTTGTTTGCTTATTTGCTTTTGTTTTAGGTGTGGTTGTTAATAGCTGTGAGTTTGCTATCTTTTCACTGTCATGTTTTTGATCTTCTTTTTCTTAGATAAGTCCCTTTAACATTTCATATAATAGGGGCTTGATGATGATGAACTCCTTGAACTTGACCTTATCTGAGAAGCACTTTATCTGCCCTTCCATTGTAAATGACAGCTTTGCTGGATAGAGCAATTTTGGATGTAGGTCCTTGCCTTTCATGACTTGGAATACTTCTTTCCAGCCCCTTCTTGCCTGGAAGGTCTCTTTTGAGAAATCAGCTGACAGTTTGATGGGGACTCCTTTGTAGGTGACTGTCCCCTTATCCCTTGCTGCTAGAAAATAAAATTTTTTTAATTTGAGTTTTTGAAATGAACACTAAGCCTATTTCAGTCCAGAATGATTCTAGAGAAACTAAGTATATTAAGTTGTATCATTGCTGTTCTTATGGTGTTAAGAGAATGGTCCATCTTAACCCTTCCTTTCACGGTAACCAACCTTCTTTCCCTAAATTCTGGTTTGAGTTTGGAGCTCTCTTGGAGTCCACATCAATTGTAAATAGTCAAGATAAAACAATGTCTGGTAGATCCTTTACAACACTTTTTTTTTTTTTTTCTCTGATTAGTGTGTCCTGCAGTTTCTGTAAAGCAAGATGTACCTCTGAAATGCCTCAGGCTAGTCTCCAGGAATGAATGGTGTTCTTTGAGGTGGTGGGGTATGAGGATGAGCCTGCCTTTTCTGTCCATCTGCTAGCCTCCAGCACCACCTGCTTTCCTTGGGTTTCTGGCAGGAGGGAAGTTGTGGTTATGCACGAGGACTTGGGAGTCAGGCAGCTCTGGGTTTGAATCTGGGATTTACCAGGTGACCTCGGATTAAGTTTCATGATTACCCTGGAGCCACAGTGCTCTCCTGTAAACTGGTGATAATCATAGTTTCTGCCTGAAAGAGTGGGTGTGAAGATTAATAAGCCAAACTCTATAAAGTACTTGCCACACGAGAGGTGTTCAGGAAGTGCTAAGAGGTAATCAGTCCCACACTTTTTCTGATTGAAGGCATCAGGTTTTTACTACCCCAGGCTGGTAGTGAATGAAGTTGAAGGGGCATGTAAAATTGGGGGTTTGAGTTGATTATACTGATGGGTATCAGGATATTCAGAAGAACGGTGGGATTCGGGACAAATGATGCTGCTATGAGACCCCTATGATAAGGTGGACTGGTTCAATCAGGATGAGATTGACCGCAAGAGGAGTGAGCCTTGGTGGGGGGAGGTGGTGGCGGTCAGAATCCTTTCAGCTGCAAAGAATGGGACCCAAAACTGGCTCAGCAGAAGGAAATTGCTTGGCTCACATCAGCAGGAGTGCAGAGTGGCTTGTGGGTTTCTGGGTCCAGGGACTCACTGCTGCCATCCGGGACCCAGGGTCCTTGGGTCTCTGCTCTCTTGGTTTCAGCAATCCTAAGGCTGATTCCCTTGTGGTTTCCCACAGCAGAGAATTCCTGCAAGTTGAGAGATAGTTTTTTGGAATTCCTTGCAAGCCAAGAGCAACTTTCCTCTCCTTGTGTCTCATTAGCTCAAGTTGGATCACATGGCATTTTTGAGCCAGTACCTGGCAAGGGGGATGGATTACCCTCAGACCAGTGAGCCTTCCCCAGAGCTGGGGTGGAGTCACTTCACTGGGGCTCCCCAGGTCCTGTTTGGAAGGTAGATCCAGACTCTGCTCAGGACTCTTTGAGGAATGATGCTGGGTGGGCCTGTTGTAGGGGGTGGTATCAGAAAAGGAGATAGATGTCGTTGGGGAGCAGGAGGAGTGTGATGAGGAAGGTGTGTGTCTTACTCCAGAGCTTCTTCCTGCAGCTCTCTACCTCCCTCAGCCCCTCTGTTCTGTATACAGGTGCCACGCCCACGCCCGCTGCTTGTCCCTGGAGTCCTGTGGCACTCGTCCCCCTCCTTCCACATGACCTCCTCCATGCTGATGTATTGTGGGAATACTACTGGTGTCAGTTGTACATCTGTATAGCATTTATTATTTTTCCTAGCTAACAGGTCCACTTATACGCAGTTTTTTCTGGGAACTACGCATACTGTTGTCCGTCCATGGTTGGGAGTCTGCGGGTGTGGAGGGCTGACTGTAGGCCTTGGTCTGTGCCATTTTATATCGAGAACTTGAGCACCTGTGGATTTGGGTATTCTTGGGGGGTCCTGGAACCAGTCCCCTGTGGACACCAAGGGACAAGTTAAGTTTTGGGGAGTTAAAAGTTACTGTATTTGTAGGACTATAAGATGCACTGGACCATAAGACGCACCTAGGTTTTAGAGGAGGAAAATAGGAAAAAAAAATTTGAAGCAAAAAATGTGGTAAAATATTTAATAACTTGTGACCCTGCTCCACCGGCCCACGCCCCCCCCCCCCTCCACGAGCCAGGCAAGCTGCATTCGGACTATAAGATGCACCCCCTCTTCCTCCCAAATTGGGGGGGGCGCGTCTTATAGTCTGAAAAATATAGTGTATGAGGAGTTGTATATTGGGGGTCAGTACCCCTAACCTCCCTGCATTGCTCAAGGGTCAGCTCTATATGCTTTTGCATAGAAATGGGAAAACTACATAAAAATAGTAAGAGGAAAATTCACTTGTAGTTTCATTGTCTAGAGATAACAAGGAATTGTTAATATTACCTTTCATTTTTCTATACACATGTATAGACTGTATGCAATCTGATATTCTGTTAATTGATAATTTTTCTGTCATCAAATATCACTTAAGAACTTGGTTTCTTACAACACTGCAAAGGGCATATCCTGTAAAAATAAATTATGTCAATAAAAAGGGAATGCAGAGCAATAAAAATGAATAAACTAGGACTCAGCTTAGTTCGGGTTCCGAGAGTAGGCTGGCTACGAGGACCAGCACCCACGTATAGGTACCTTTTGGGGGCGGGAGATCCCCAGTAGCAGGAGGGAAAAACCGTGAGTGGGCAGGGAAGGAGGAGACACCAGTGTCAGGGTGGATTTTTAAGGGTTCTGCTGGGGCTCAGTTCTGCTGGGACCCCCTGAGAAGTCCCTCTCATATGCAGAGTGCCTCTGGAATTGCCCCCTGGAGAAGGAAGGACTGCAGGCTGGACGCCCACCAGCTCCTGTACCCCAGTGATGGAGACATTGATTCTTTTGAATTTCCAGGCTGGGCGCCCATGCATGTCAGCTCTGCTGTGGCAAAGAGGAAAAGAAAAGGCCTGTGCTTGAGTTGGTAGGTTCTCCCGTGAAGTGATCTGAGCTGGCACAGAGCAGCCCCTGTAACTGAGGCCAAAATCAGACTTGGGCCGAGGGGAGGGTGGCTGCAGGCCCCAGCAGCATCTCCAAGTGCATCTCCCTGGATCACCTTCACAAACAATGCTGAGCAAAAAAAGCAAATTGCAGGAAAATACATACACTATGACATTGTTATACACATTTATACAAATGTAATAGATATGCAGATTTGTTCATGAGAACGAGATCACCGAACTTTGGTAGTGGCCACGTGGGGGAGGGCAAGTGGGGCGTGCCTCATGGAGGGGTGCGCTGGGGCTTGCAGCTGTTCATACCATTGTCTTCTTCAGTTGCATTGGTGGTTATATTGTATTGTTTTTCTGTCCCCCCTCTTGTGTGTGTTTTTGTTGGAAATATTTTCCTTATAAAAACTGTATCTAAAATTAATGCATTACTGAGCTTAACCAGGGGAAGGAAAAAGAAGGGTACCTACTTTTATTTTTTGGTTTGTTTGTTTTAAAGACAAGCTTGGACCCAGCTTATAAGAAAGGAAACAGACCATCCTGAAGATGTCAGGATGATATTAAGACAAAAGACATTCACACTTAGCAGGATTACTCCCCTCCTCTCCAAGTATATGTTGAAACTCCTGAGCTAATTACCTTAGAATGTGAGGCCCCTCCCACTGGGTAGCTTGTGAACTAGTGGGCAGGCTTGAGTTTCTTGAAGGCAGAGCTTTAAATATTTGCATCCAGGAGCTTTTAGTTAGTTGCTTTTTGTCTAAGCAAAGGAGTTATTTCTCAAGAAAATATCTCAAGAGACTCCTGAAGTACTGCATTGCCCTTAAAAGTAGAAAAAAACCATAGTAAGGTATGTTTCAACAGAGGAATGAATGTTATGAGAGAGTTGAATCTCCGAACGCCCTTGCACGGGGCTGAAAGCAAGCCTGTCCCTGTTGTGGTTTGGCAGTCCCTGTCTAGGGGGCTGTGGTCTTGGTGTCCCAGGTGCCCAAATGTATGAGCTCAGAAGTGTTTTTTATTTTTTCAAAAACCATGTTATTGAGGGATGATTGACATACAACAAATGACACATTAAAACTGTACAGTTTGAAGGCACTAAAAGTAAAAATAAAAAAATGGGGTGACATCCAACTCAGAACCTTCTGCGCAGCAAAGGATACCATGACCTAAATGAAAAGGCAACCTACGAATGGGAGAAAGTATGTGCAAACCATATGTCTGATAAGGGACTAATATGTAAAATATATAAAGAACTGTTACAAATAGAGCAAAAAAAGAATCTGCCTAAAAAATGAGCAGTTCATCTAAACAGATGTTTTTCCAGAGAAGCTATACAGATATGAAATGTGCTTGACATCACTAATCACCAGGGAAATGAAAATCAAAGGCACAATGAGATACCGCCTCACACTTGTTAGAATGGCTATTATCAAACTGATAAGAAATAACAAGTGCTGGCAAGGATGTGGAGCAAAGGAAACCCTCATGCAATGTTCAGGCAGGAGGTGGAGGGTGGATGAAATGAGTGAAGAGGATCAAAAGGCACAAACTTCCAGTTACAAAGTAAATAAGTCATGGAGATGTAGTTTACAACATGGTGACTATAGTTAATAATACTGCATTGAGTATTTAAAAGTTGCTAAGAGAGTGCTGTATTGCACCTTAAAAGTTACAACCAGAAAAAATAATTGTCACTATATATGATGACATGTTAACGACACTTATTGTGGGGATCATTTTGCAATAGATACAAATATTTAAAAAAGGATAAAAGTGATTGTATCCACTGAACTGAAGGGAAATCCTAAGTTCTCAACATCAGTAATACGCCTTGTTTTCCCTATTTTGCTCTGAGTCTCTAATTGTCAGAACGATAAACCAAACTACAGCTTGATAGGTTTTGTTATATATACACACATACACACATTCATTCATGTATGCACACATTGGGAAATCATTACCGTAGCCAAGATAGTGAACATATCATCCAGCCCCAGAAGTTTCTTCGTGCTCTGTAATTTCCCCCTCTCATTCTTCCTGGCCCACCCTGCCCCCAGGCACCAGCCCACCCGGTCCCCAGGCACTGGTCTGCTTTATGTCATACAGGTCAGTTTGCCTTCATTAGAGTTTTATGCAGTTGGAACCATACAGTATGTGCCATTTTGTTGTTGTTCGTCTCCCTTTACTCAGTGTAAGTGTTGTGAGAGTCACCTTCTTGTTGCCTGTATCAGCGTTTCATTCCTTTCTTAGTGTTGGGTGGTATTGCACTGTAGAGATTCACTATAATTTGTTTTTGTATTCTTCTGCTGATGGCATTTGGGTTGTTTCCAAATAAAGCCACTATGTACATCGTTGTACAAGGCTATGTGTGGACATAGTTCCTTTTTTTCTGAGTGGATGGTTAGATCATATGGTAGGTATATGTTTAACTTCTTAAGAAATTGCCAAACCATTTTCCAATTTTTCCATTTTCTATTTCTACCAACAGTGTATGGAAGTTCCATTTCTTGTACATCCTAGCCACAAGAAGTGTTTTTTCTTAACAGTATTTTTTAACTTGGTTGGTAAAAGCAGCTGTGGTTTTAGTCCCTTTTTAATTTCTCTGTCCACCACCACAAAAGTTTTCATTTTCACTGTTAATAGATTCTGGTCCCAGCTGTCTCAGGAAGGCCCTGAGGCTCACTCTGACCAGGCTGGGTGGGTCACCTGCCCTCTCCGCAACCAATTACTGGCCAGGGTGTTTCTTGGGATTGGCTTAACCTAGGTCACATGTCCTACCTATCCCCAGCCCCCAAATCTGGAACACTGGGGTGAATGGCCCTCAGGGAGGCTTCTCACACTGGATCAGTGCTCCACTAGGTTGCTATTTGTTCTTTAGAACCCCCCTTTATTTTATGAAACTCTGGTGTCACTGGCTGTGGTATTATATGGCCTGTGACTTAGGGTAATTACCTCTGTCCCCTCCTTAAAGCAACATTACCTCTTCACCTCACAGGCAGATCAAAGAGGGGGAAAAAACCATGTAAATTTTAGCAAGCTTGAGGTTTCATTTAAGCTGTCTATATAATTACAAGGTGTTAGTTAGCCTTAGATGTAAAATAAATTCTGACTTCAAATTTAAGTGGCATCCATGCCTTATAAAAATACCAGGTACCTTAATTTGTGATCCTTAGTCTTGCAGACTTGTTGGATTTCCATCTAAGGGGGGTGCAAAATGGCAGTTTCATGAAAACAACAGGTACTCCCATCCCCCTTTTTTATGAGAAAGAGTTGGAAGAAAGAATGAATGTGTGAGAAATCAGGGTTTGATTGCCTTCCAGGATCCGTGTTGAAGGAGAGGAAAATGTTGCTCAGCCACAGTGACTTTCCCCAATTAAAAACTAAAAAAAGATCGTGGTTATGGGGTTTGGACTTCTGACAAACCAGCAGCCTTAGTCGTCTTGAGTGTTATTCCAGATTGGAAGATTCTGTTAAGGGGAAAGTGGAAGCTTCGAGAATTCCTTGTCGGACAGTTAGAGTGGCTCCTCATCACAGTCCCAGCTAGAGGAGGCCACCCCATTCCCGATGAGCTGACCACGTGTGAAGTTTGGCCCAGCACAACATCTTGGTGTGGGGCAACAACATGGGAAAGGTTTTTTATTGGGAGTAACTTTCTACAGTGTTGCACTTTCGGATGAGACTGTCCTTTTCTCACTGGCGATGTCACCAGGGCCTCTATTCCACAGAGCTTAATTGTTGTGGGCCCATACATTTAAGCTTCTTAATTAATTGACTCAAGACTTAGAGAACAAACATGCTTTTTAAAATAATGAATCTGTGGCCTCAAGTGCTCCTGGCTGGGATAGAAATGGATCCTGGAACATGGACTAAGGGTAATATGGAGAAGGCACACCTAGTCCTTATTTTGACTGTGCTCTTCATCAGCTCTGTCTTCGGGCCTCAGTTTCCGCATCTGTAAACTTTGAGCCCTGATCCAGGAACAGGGTTGGCAGACAGCTGGCTCTGGTGCTGCCCTCTTTTCTCCCCACGGCAGTCCTGAGGCTCTTTCCCGCTGACCATGGTGTTCCAGGCGGCCATGTGGCCCTGGATATGAAATCCATTTAAGGCCTCCATGAAACTTTATAACGATTTGATTTTTTACCCTGTGAGTAGCCTACAGAGTACATGATGTCCAGTGGGCTGCTGGTGTTGGCCTCAGTGCTCATTCACATCAGCTGCACCGAACCCGACGGCACTGTTCTCCTTCACCCCGCTGTGGCTTGGCCTTGATCTTCCCTCACTTCCCCAGAGCTCAGGAACCAATCCAGATGCCTCTTCCCTTGTAGAAACCCCATTTGAATCCCCACATAGAGTGAGTCATTTCCTCTCTGTTCTCACAGCACCGTCCACACAGATTATCAATATAGTGGTAGTGCAATGGCCATGAGACCGTTTCTGACCGCAGCCCTCCCAGAGCAGCCTCTAATCCCCTTGGTTTTCTTTTCCTTTTTTAGATGAAAAGACATTTTATTATTATTCTGCTATATAGCATAGTAGTGAGTATACTTGATTGCATTTTCTCAAATGGCAAATGAGACCCAGAATAACATTTCTGTTTGATTACTGCAAACCTCAATATCATCTGTCTCTTGGAGGATTCAGTTTCTTAGGATGTCTATACTGTCCGCCAGCAGTGCTTAATAGTAAAGAACATTTTGCTAGGTTGTTGTAGCAATGCTTTTGAAACAAAGTGCTCATCTTTTTCTTCTAATATGTTTTTCAGTACATGACCCTGTGTTTCTTCATAATTATGCACAGGATCTGGCTGAGGGATAGGTTTTGTGTTTTCATACAAAATGTCCACAGAAAGGTGGTAGCAAACTATTGACCTGCTTGCCATCAGATGCCAAAGCAAGCTCCATTGTGCAGTTGTAGTTATCTGGAACAGAAGAATACGTGGATTTATGACAAACACAGTGTAAAGCTCCATTTTGAATTGGAAATAAATGTTTCAAGATAGTTCTGTTTGATAGCGCCCATTTCACAATAGCAGCTACTGCTGCTGCCGTGGTGACTCAAGATGCTTATCAGCTGGTATGGAAAAAGATGATTTGAAGAGAAAAAGCTTTTAAAATTTGCTTCTAGGCATACCTACATTTATTTATTTCAACAGGAAATTATAGAACAGGATTGTCAGTAGAAAACTATCACTTGCCATAAAGAACAAGTAACTATAAAAATAAAATCAATGAAAACAGCAGTGGTAATAAATTCCTGAGACTATTGTTGGAGACCTTGAGTTTGAGGCCTGTTTAGAATAAAAATCTGGTGCTTTGTGAATCACCTCAATTCCAGTTCCTCAGTCATCTATTTTGTCTGTTTTGCCCCTTTTTGGGCAAGGCTGCACTCTCAGCAGGACCCAGCACCTGGGAGAAACTCAGATGTTGTTGACCAATTTGTACTAATAGCAGCAGCCCATGTAAGTGCCTTTGCTGACTGCCAGAAGTTAGAATTGCATAAGGATTATCAGAACCATGGGACTGACAAGCAGACATGTGTGGCTTTGGTTGGTAGGACTCATTTCTGTGCTTTGCTGGGTTAGGGTTTGATAGATGAAAAATTGTATAGAAAACTGATTCCACCCTTGAGCAGATTCTCATGAAAAATGGTCTCTTGGGTCTTTGTTCTTTGCCATGTAGGGCAGGGCCCATGATGTACATACCCCATTTCCTAGGTGGGACAACCGTTGCCCAGAGGTTAACAATTAACCTGGGGCTAGTCTGACTGGGGTGAAACTAGGTTACCATCCCACACCTTGTTTTCCCAGCTAGTGCACTTCCTACGAGACTTCATTTCTACTGTAATTCAAGCTGCCGAGTGACAAAAACCTCAGTGCCCAGACCAAACAGAACTAGCCTTCTTGGGCTCTGAAAATGGAAACTTATTGAATGTTCTTTTCCTTGCTAAGGGTTCAGAAATGCCCTGATTTGCTCTTGGAAGGATGCCAGTAACTATATTCTACTTTTTGCCCAGAACAGGACCCTGTTTTTGTTTTTTGTTTTTTTTTTGTTTGCTTTTGTGGGTGGAATGTCTCAGGTTTTGGCCTCAGCTGTTCAACAGCAGTACCTGCTCCCAGCAAGGAGGTGAAATCTCACATTGTGGGGAACTGTAGAAGCAAGCCAGATCCTTGGGGTGCTGGGATAGGAAAGCCCCCAGTGCTGTGCTGAAGCGTCTGACATATTCAGCTCTCCTGCAGGATTAGTGTTTGATGAATAATAGTACATCCTGACCCAGGGAGCGAAAGCAAATAGGACAGTCACTGAAACTGCAGGGGAGAGTGAGAAAAAGTTACGTTCTACCCTGTGGAGCTGGCCTCTGGCCAGCAACCTGGTGGCTGTTTACATTCTGCTCATGGAGCCATCGGCCTTATTGTTAAAGCAGGTGGACAGCCCCCTAGTCTATGCCTGCTACACCTGACTGTGTGTGTGTGCGCAGGGGTTAGATCTTTAAAACGGATTCCCCCTCCATCCGTTCATATGTGAGAACTGCATATAGCTTATTTTTGTCTCTCTAAATTTTGCCCTAAATCTTAATTGTTTTTTAAGATAACAAAATTGACACATACTTGTTCTATTTTTTAAAGATTTTATTGATTGATTGAGAGAGGGTAAAAGAGAGAAAGAGAGGGAGAGAAATATCAATGTGTGGTTGCCTCTCACATGCCCCGCTACTGGGGACCTGGTCTGCATCCCAGGCATGTGCCCTGACTGGGAATCGAACTGCCAACCCTTTGGTTCGCAGGCCTGCGCTCAATCCACTGAGCTACACCAGCCAGGGCCTTGTTTTATTTAAGTTTGATCATTATAGAAACTTAATTAGAACATTATTTGAGTACTAACCTTACATAGTGATTGGGTTCCTACCATGTACCAGACATTTTTTTATGCCTCATCTCAGTTAATCCTCATTTAAAGTCTGAGGAATGGTGTTAATCCCCACTTTACAGATGAGAAAACCATGGCTGCATTTAAGGTCATCCAGTTTGTAAGCAAGTGGCTGAGCCTAGCGCCAGGTCTGGAGGAACTCTGGAGACCAGAGTTCTGTGTGGTGACAGAGGATTTAACTTGATTTAGAATCGTTTTACTTATAGTGAAAAAAAGCCATAGGATTAGGATTATTCTCATTTATAAAACAAGAAGGCATGTTAGCAGGGATTTCCAGAGATGGGTTGTCAGGTGTGTGCATCCCTCTGCGGCAGCAGAGTGCCCGTGGACTGCTGGGTTAGTCTCTGAGCCAGAGGGTGGTTATCGGGCCAGGATGTGGCAGGTCTCAGGGGGTTAGGGCTGGGCTGGGAGGTTCCTTGTCTTCTTTCTTTCTTTCTTGTTTTAAGATTTTATTTATTTTTAGAGAGGCAAAGGGAGGGAGAAAGAGGGAGAGAAACATTGATTGGTTGCTTCTCACAACCCAGGCATGGGCCCTGACTAGGAATTGAACCCATGACCTTTTGGCATGCAGGATAATGCCCAACCCACTGAGCCACACCAGTCAGGGCCTCCTTGCTTTTCTTGAACAACCCTCTCCCACAACTCACACCACCAGTGGGACAGGCCCATGAGCTCTAAGCCAACCTCTTCATTCCTTAGGTTCCAAATAATAGGTGACTTATCCACCCCCATTGCTTTGGTATCTTAGGCCACTGGAAAACAGACGTACCTCCCTTAAATATGTGCCTTGAGCTAAACAGCTTTAATTACAGCCTTGGGATCTGCAGACCCTTGATTTAGCAAGTTGAGATTAAAGCAGTTGTGTACAGGGTCATCTGGGCTGTGCTTTTCAAACCTACCTCACGAATCCTTGTTGGATTTGTCTTTGTGGATTCCCCTGCGAGTCTGCAGCCTGTATTGACTGTGGCTGGCTGGGTGGTCCCGGCCTTACAACTTATGTGTTAAGCAGCCCCTGTATGGGGCTCATCCAGCTTGGTTGCCCTGAGTGTCTTCACGGCTTGCATTTTAGAGAGTTCTGAGACTCATTGGAGGGATTAGAGATTTTAGCATTCTTGAGATTCTTTCTGTGGCCAGTTTGGCAAACTATTTCATTTCTTCAGTTTCCCAATTGACCCCATTCTTCCCCTTGCCCTTCAGGGGACTGTCTCAGGTGCAGGCCGATCTTGCATTCTTGGCGAAGCCGCCTGCGTTTGGTTTGTGTGGGTTTTCTGCAACCTAGGTTGAAAAGTCTTCTAAAATCCTGAACAATTCCTGACTCATACCAGTCTGGTTTTCCAAATTGTCCCGGAAACCAGCTGTAGTGAACTTGGCCTCCTCATTCACACTGGGTAAACCTCAGATTTGCTTTAGCTCTGTTTGATTAGTTTTTGTTGTTGTTTGTTCACCTTTTGGGAGCTTCATTGTCTGTAGATTTATCCCCTTTTATCTCAGACCACAAAGCAGTTCTCAGAATTCTTACCCAGTTGGCTGTTTTGTGCTGGGAATGTTTATAGCCATAGAATGGTGCTGTGAGGGAATTAATCTCAGGGAGCCAAGTTTAGGACCATGTCCTATTCTTGTCCAAGGTCATAAAACTTCTCAATTCTCCTGATGGGGCTGGGTAGGAACTGGGGAATCTCATGGAATTTTGTTTGCAATATTGGGGAATTTTGAGAAAAATATGTCTTAAACTCTAACTGTATGGAATGGATAAAACATTTTGGTAATTTATTAGGCACTGTTCTTTTCAGTACAAGTCAGAGGAACTTAGTTGACCCAACTTAAATGAAAAAATTGTTTTTTGTTAGGATGGTTTTATCAAGATTTTTTTTTTTTTTTTTTTTTTTTTTTAGTGGCAAGTGGTAGAAACCTATTTGAAACTACTTAAAGACAAAAGAAGGGACCACTGGCCCAGTAGCTGAGACGTCCCACAGTAGGGCTACCCTCAAGTGTGGTTGGGTCCTGAGGCTCAAATGGGTCCTCAGGGTTTGATCTTTCTCATCTCTACTGTGTCCCCTTGGGCTCCACATGGTGGCAGAAAGGCTGCTGCCTCTGTGGCCCTTTAGGCCTCCCAGAGCAAGCCCAGCCAGAAGAGAGAGATTGAGTGAGAGTGACAAGCACAAAACTCTTTCCAGCCCTTCCCTTACAAAGTCCAGGATTCACTGATTAGGCCCCTTTGAATCATGTACCTAGCTCTCAACCAACCACTGTGCTTAGGGGTAGCCTGTCTCAAGCACCCCTCCCCCACTGTACCAGGTGGGCATCAGAAACAACAGTGATCCCTACAAAGAACTTAACCAATGAGCCTCATCATGGGTTCACAGACCTAGGGCAATCCTACAGGGGCCTCAGGAAGATGGGACCAGGAAGCAGAAAGCCAAAGATATGGCCTCTGGTGTCCCTGGTGTGTATCTTGTTCCCCTTTCTCTGTACACAGATGGGCTCCGCTAGCACCACACACAGCCTGGCTGCCCCATGGCTCCTGGCTGTCTACAGTTTACTCAGTCCAGCCATATGCTGGGACCTCAAAGGAGAAAGTGATTCAGCTCCCTTTGGAGGTTCCACCCCAATCCATTCAGCTGTGGAGTCTGAGACTGGGCCCTTACAGACATATCTGGGGGCTGGAGCTTGTTCTTTGGGGAGGTGATGTAGGCCGATGGTCCAGAAGGGACAAATGGGTGTTTCTCCTTATCTTACTTAGTATCAACAGCTTGGACGTAGCTGTTGATAATAAATAGTACCTAGGGCCTCTCTCCCAAGCTAGGAAAATGTTGGGTAAAGTTCCCAACTTGAAGTGCCCAGCTACATGGATTCCTGCTTCCTGCCTGGAAGCAAGGCCCAGGATTAGCACCTTGGGCCCACTTGAGCTCTCCTCTCTGCTTCTTCCTGCAGAGGAGATGGCACTGTCCTAGAGCTATGAATGGGAATTTCCTTCTTTCAGGCCCAAGTCTGCATGGCTTCTGCTGGAAAAACCAAGTCAAAGAGTGCACTTAGGCCAAGGATTTCCCCAAACACTAATCAGCACTGATTACTTCCAGCATGTTGCCTTTGGCTCTGCAGAGAGTTTTGTCCACTGTGGCTGCAATGTCTGGCTTCTGCTGCCCAAAAGATGACAAATAAGTTTGTAGAGATGAGGCTAGGTGAAAGGGATGTGTCCCTTTGCCATCCTGAGCTTTACTAGGTGTGAAAAACCCTAATTACCAGACCTGTAGGTCACTGGCTGGCCCCTCACCTCTGGCATTCGCACTGGGGTTGGAGTGGGGGGTCGTAATATTGCTTGCTCAAAGGGGATCCTGAAAGTGTGTTGGGGATAATGTCTCTAAAAATCCTTGCTCAGTGTTGGAAATGACCTTTTTTCCCCATCTTTGTCTTTTGAATTGAGTCAGAATGCTAAGTATGAGTAGAGGTGCCATGTTATCAAACCCCAAGACCACTAAAGGATCATAAAGTTTTGTAAGCCTGAAACTTGATCCTCAATGAACCAAATGAAGTTTTATCATGAAGTTAAAAGTTCGATAACTCTGCTGTTTTAAAATGGTGGTAAGAGACTTGTAGTTGGTCCTTGTAGAATGTCTTGGAGAAACTGGAAATACTTCCTGGTCCAGCCCTGAGTTTACAGGCTGGAAGATGAAAGTTGAGAGAGGGACAGGACGTGCTCAGGGTCACACAGGGAGCAATGGAGGCTGGACTGGAACCCAGGCCTCTGGCCTCGGGTCTGGCTGGGGATTTGGCTTGTTGTAATCTTGCCTGCAACTGCCTTCTGCTAGGAAAAATAAGGCCGATCTCATAGCCTGGAGGAATATATGGAATTTTCTTTAAAAACACAAAAAATAAAAAAGCCCAGCTTTACTGAGATGTATAATTCACACACTGTAAAATTCACCTCTTTAAACTGTGCACTTTTTAGTGTGTTCACAGAGCTGTACAGCTACCACCATTATATCATTTTAGAACATTTTTATCCCCCCCCAGAGAAACCCTGGTGTCCTGGTTAGCAATCACTCCCCATTCCTGCACCCCCACCTCCTCTGCCGCCACCGCCCCAGGCCCTGGCAACTGGCAACCACTAATTTATTTTTGTCTCCATGGATTTGCTGCTTCTGGACATTCATGTAGTAGAATCAGACAACATGTGGTATGTTGTGACTGACTTTTTTCATTTAGCAGAATGTTTTCAAGGTTCATCCATGTTGTATACATACTTCATTCCTTTTTATGGCCAAATGATGGACTCTATAGGGCTTGAATTTGAAAATAAAGCTGGAAAGTTTTCAGATTTATTTTTCCTTTGCCTGGTAGGCTTTTTCCTGGAAAGCCAGTCTCTACATGTGGCGATGAAATGGGGGATTTCCTCAGCCTCCCTGAACCTGAGTAGTTGCTACTTTTCTTAAATGTTTTCACACCTGGGAGAAAAGTTGGTTTCTTGGAAGAAAGTGTGTTCTTTCTTGTATTGCCAAGAAAATTAATACATGTTAATTAACACAAACACTCAAGAGCCAGAGTTGTAATGAACTTTTTTCTTATATTTATTTTCTTATGTTCGATTTATGTATTATTTTTTTAATCCTCACTCGAGGATATGTTTATTGATTTTAGAGAGGAGGGGAGGGAGAGAGAAAAGAGAGAGAGGGAGGGTGGGAGAGAAACAGAGAAACATTGAGGAGAGAGAAACATGGATTGGTTGCCTCCTGTAATGCCCTGATCAGGGATTGAACCCACAACCTTTTGGTGTACAGGATGATGCTCCAACCAGCTGAGCCACCCAGCCAGGGCCCAATGCTTGAGTTATTTAAAAAATTTTAATTTTAGTGATAATGTATTTTTCCCCTCCCCAAATTCACTGGAAACTTTTAATCCTACAGATAGCATGAAGGAATAGTGTAGACACTCCCAGATAACCTTCCTATACAGTCTCCATTTCTTAATGGTTTTGGTAAAATGCACACTCTGATTCTGAAGAGCGGTGGGCCTGAGAATGTGCTTCTGACAGAATTCCAGAGAATGCCAGTGCTATGTTCTCTGCAGACTACACCTGGAGGAGGAGGGTGTGGAATGTTCCCTGTGATATAATAGATTTGTCTCTTTGCTTGTGATTAAACTCCAGTTAAACATTTTTGGCAAGTTCACTTCCAAAGGTCAGGAGTGCTTCCAACCGCATCACATGCACCAAGAGGTAAGGCACATCTGGCAATTTGTCCAGCTATCAGGGATGCTAAGTGCTATCTCTTCGTTCAGAAGGTGTTTGTCATTTGCACACGCTTACACTAAAAAGTTACTGGCTGGTTATCTGACATTCAAATTTAACTTTTTAGTATAAGTATGTTCCAAATATGGCAGGCAGTTCTCTCATGTTACAAGTCACTGAGTGGGACATATTTACACCACATACTTAATTGTTTATCTAAACTCATATTTAATTGGATGGTCTGCATTTTATTTGCAAAATCTGGCATCCCTCGATCCCGCTGCCTGCTCAGCGGTGCCCAGGTGTTCATGTTTGCTGTGAGCAGTGTTCGCAGCTCCTCGAGTGTCCTGGGAGAGCTGTGGTGGCATCTCATCATGCTGCGGTTTTGGGTGCTGGGGAATGGTCAGATTAGGAATTAGCTAAACACGACCTCACCCCTGTGGAATGTGCTCTTGCTAGGTATTAGTGAAAAGCTAAACCTCCCCGGAGCCATTGTCAGAGCCTGTCAGTGATGTCATCAGCTGGAAAAGCCAGCTTCCAGGCCTCAGGAAAAAGCTAGAAAGCCAGTGCTCCAGTTTTGGTAATAAATGGAAATGGAGTTTCACAGGTGGGGTGTGGAGGAATTTATTACAACAGGAAGCCTGATGGAGTCTCCCGCCTGCATGCAACCCGCAGCCAGGTCTCTGCGTTCTGGTGAACAATCAGAAGCTTCTGATGCAGCATGTGATCACACTGTTGGCCCAGTGCCCTGGAAAAATTGGCTTGTTCTCCACGGACACTTCAGGAGCTGCAAAGGGGGGTGTCAGGACTGTTTTGCAGCTCTGAGTGGGGCCCTTAAATTGGGGAGGAAGGGAGGCTGATGTGGAAATTGTTCATTATGCTGTTCAGAGTCGTTCTAGAAAATGCATACTTGGTACCTGCTGGGCCCCCACCATCTGACTCGCCTGGCCCTCTACTGTGGGAGGCCCCTAGTGCAGAGGGAGGGAAGTCCTCTGGATTTGGACACTTACAAACCCTCTCTGCCTTGTGAGTTGGAAGAAATAGATTGAGCTTTACAATTTTTAAAATTTTATTTTTAAAGGGTAATTTGTTGTGCATGAGTGGGCTGTCAGACTAGAAGGGGTCCTGACTTTACTCAAGCGTTGAGTGTGGTAACTGTAGCCGTTTAATTTTATTTGAAATCTCCCATAAAACATTGTGGAAAAATGTGGGTCCAGGGTTGGGGTTTCTGGTCCTGGGCTGGGTTTTGTACTCAGGTTTCTCTGGCCTCGTGGAGGTCCCATTTAAGCAGTTACCCAAGTTACTTTGGCCTGGCTGAAGTGCTAATGGCCTGCACACTTTACCAGGTATAAAAACTCCCTGGTGAGCAGGTGAGATGCTCAGCGCTTGGCTACAGAAGGCCTGACCTCCATCTCACTTGGCTTTCTTGTCAAATTAGAATTTGGCAGCATTGACCCTGAGCCTCCAGGTTGGCTCATGTAATGGGGAGGCTAAGACAGATTCTCCCTAGCTCCCTTTTCTTCCACATCATCCCCCTGGAGCCCCACCACTCACCTGTACATTGGCCCTGGGCACATAGCTTGGCCTCCTGAAGCCTCTGTTTTGGCATCTGTAAAATGGGATAATATTTGGGCCGATTGCTTGTGAAATACTGCAGCCAGGGTGCTTAGATACATGAGTTGTTACTCTGTGAGTGGCTGATAACAACTGGGCATTTGGAGGAAGTCCTCCAAAGAAATTTAAAGAAAAAAATCTTCACCTGACTACATGCTTACAGGGGAAGGGAGGGAGAGAGAGAGAGAGGGAGAAAAGCATCAATGCGAGAGAAATTTGGATTGGTTGTCTCTCACACACACACCAAACAGTATGGAATCTGCAACCCAGGCACGTTGCAGGTTATTGAACCCAAGGCCTTTCAGTTTACGGGACGACACTCCCAACCAACTGAGCCGCACTGGCCAAGGCTCACCTTTGCTTTTGAGTATGCCTGACCATTCATCTGTGCAACCCCTCTGTAAAATGGGCCTGTCATGGCAGGGGCCAGGAACCAAGGGCAAGTCTTGACCAATGAATGGCTTGCCCCTCTCATCTGCAGCAGCTTCTAACCCTCTGTGTAAGATTTTATTATGAATGGGTGTTCCTTAAAAAAGAAAGACTGAAGCACAGTTCTCGGGAGGACCCTTCTGGCCCTCTGCTCACCACTGCAGCATATTTATTCCAAGGGAATAGCAGCAGCATCTTTTCCTTAGAATGTGGTTTCATTCCTTTGAGAAAAGTGGTCCATCACATCTGTGTCTGTGAGAAAGGAGGCTTGACCCAATAGCCTTGGGTGCAGCAAGTTCCTGGGTATACTTGCTTTTCTCTTCCCTCATTCACCTTTCTTGGGGTTTGCCTCAGGCCCATTTGCAATGAAGAAAGGGTTGTCCTCTTGGGCAAGGATTTCGGTGTGATCAAATTCATGTGAGGTCTGGTTGCCAGCAGTGGTTCTGAACCCTGGCCGCATGGCTGCACCTTAGAACCAACTGGAAAGCTTTAAAAATTACTGACCCCCTGCCTGACCCTTAAGAAACACTCATTTTTGGTTTTTTTGGGGGGAAGGGGCAGTGCTGCTTCTTCTTTTTCTATTAAAAAAAAAAAAAAAAGAAGCTTTCCAGATGGTTCCAGTGTGTAACCAGGGTTGAGACTCAAGTGATTTCTGTGAGCCACAAAAGTGTTGAGTCTTGAGAAGAATGTTGGACAAGCAAAGCCTGAGGCGGGCCCAAGGTCATAGTCGGCATTAACAGTAGACCAGCCCTGACCTGTATGGATGGGGTCATGGGGAGAGACTCACTTTTTGAATGTAATCAGAATTGATTGTAATAGGGTATTTTATAGCTAGGGAAAATGGATAATGATCAGGAAAAAACACTTCCTATATCAGGGGTAACCCCCTCAAAAGCCAGAATTATCTTCTGGAGGGCAGGCCTCTTGTATGTAGGACAGGTTTCCCCATTGGGGGTATGTTCTAGGAACCCATCTGTATCAGTGCACCAGCTGGTGTTAATTGTGAGAGGCTGCATTCAGCATCGGTGATTTTTTTTTTGGAAGGCTCAGTGTATTTGCCCATTTCATGAATGGGTGATTTATGAGTGCACCTGGCCATACCACCCTGAGTGTTCAACAGTTTGTGACCCAAAACAGCAAGATCACTGTGCTCTACCCTCCCACTTCACCCCATCTAGCCCTGAGTGACTTTTTTTTGTTTGTTTCCCCAAATGAAAAAAGCCCTCAAAGGGAAATGTTTTGCCAATGTGGAAGAGGTGAAATGAGAAATGGGAGAAGCACTAAAGGCATCAAAATCAACCAGTTCACAAACTGTTTTGAGCAGCGGGGAAAAATGTCTTGATGGGTGTATTGCATCAAATGGAGAGTACTTCGAAGGTAACTGATGTTTAAACATGTAAGAATAAGTACACAATTTTTAATAAATATATTCAGGTACTTTGTGGTTCTTCCTCGTGTATTAGCAGCAACTTATGACATGACTGGGATTCCTTCAGTTAAGAACTTCCAACAGGGTGGCCACAGTTCAAAGCCATCCTTTAAACCTAGTTAGGATTAAAATGGCCCCAGCCCACTCTTGAGCCCCCTCCACTGTGGTGAGCCCCTTCCACTGTGGTGAGCCCCCTCCACTGTGGTGAGCTCCCTCCACTGCGGTGTGTCTCCCTCCCTCTCTCCCTCTGAGGGCGGGTTTGATGGCTAACAATGGCTCAGTCACTTGGCACCCAGCCTGGTGAGTAGGACAGCTGAGTAAAAGGGGAAACAGTGCCTTGGGTCAGAAAACTGGGATAACAAATGGCCAGATTTTCTTATCTGTTCAGAGAATCCCCAGAAGCTGGAGAAACTGCAGAAACTGCAGTTTATTGACTATTTGGTGAGCAGCGGCCTTGACGTTTACGGGGGTGGCACTTCGTTATCTGAACAGTCAGAGCAGCAGCCCGCAGCTTTCTGGCTCTCGGGCTGGTGGATGCCTTCCATGTGCACTGACCCTCTCCAAGTGACTTCAAGTGTTAGTGCGGTCAGAGGACGGGGAGCACCCCTGTTGCGTCAAGTCATGCCCACTGGTCCTGAATGAGACCATACAAAAGGCTGGTGCTGCAATCCCATGGTCACCATGGTATTTCTGCACTTCTGCCCCTGCCAAGTCTAGTGTGTATGCCTCCTCTACCCCCCGTGTTCATGGGGCATTTGTATCCACCGGGAAGCTGCCATTTATATCTCTTGGCACTGTACTGAGTGCTCTCCATTCCCGCCAGGTGTAGACATTTTCAAACGATTTTACAAATGAGGAACACCAGTGCTTCAGGCAGGTGAGCTCTTATGGTGGTGGGATGGGATGTTAACCCAAGTGGCTGTATCCCTTTGTAACTATAGATCTGAAATCCATCTGGACTTTAGACTTTCTACCTTAATCTAGTCTTCAGCCATTAAAAAAGAAAAGTTTTAGACACCTTGTATTAGGTACTCAGCTATAATTAAAGTGTGTTCATTTTACAAATTTAGTGTGTTCTTATTAATTTTAAAAGCCCTGTGCTAGGGGCGTAGCCTTATCTTTAAAGGTCTTAGAGTGAAGGAAAGCAGACAGAATGCGTACGTACACAAGCCGCCAGGGTGTGTTTTATAGGACAAGGTTCCTTGTACTGCCTCCCAGAGAGGCGTGAATTCAGAGCAGCACATTTCACTGGGGTGTCAGGGAAGGCAGTAGCAAAGGTTGGGTGGGTGAACAGTGTGGTTTAAAGGGACAGATTCAGGAGACAAAGGATGTTCTGGGCTGCAGAACTGCCAGAGCAGAGAAGGGTCCAGAGTGGGAAGTGCAGGAATGCTAGAGCACCTGGGACCACCCACTGACTGGCCCTTGGTGAGGTTGGGATCAGCCATTGTGCTGTTGACCGTTGACTGGGGTGTGAAGAGCTTCAAAAGGAAGATGTCAAAGAGCTTCAATTTGACTATGCTGTCCACTAGCCACATGTGGCTAGGTAAGTTTAAATTAATTAAAATTAAATAAAATTTATAATTTAGCACCTCAGTCACACTAGCCGCATTTGGAGCACTCAGTCACCATGTGTGGCTTGTGGCCACTGTGCTGGACGGTGTGCATATAAACATTGCGGTCACCCACAGAAAGGTCTGTTGAATGGTGGTGCTGTTCAACAGTGATGCTGCTTTGCAGACGATGGCCCGTGGGCCCAGTCCGGCTCTGTTTTTGTAAGTAAAGCTTTATTGGCACACAGGCCACACCTATTCATTTGCATAGTGTCTGTGGCCACTTTTTCACTATGATGGTATATCTGAACAGTTGCTACAGAGACTGTATGACCTACAAAGTCTGAAATATTTACTCTCTGGCCCTTTACAGAAAAACTTTGCCAACCCCTGCTGTAGACCAGAGGGAACAGTAGAAGGTGTGCAAGCTAGGAGTAACAGCAATGGTCGCATTTATGGCCTGAGAGGATAACTTGGAGGTGATGGGTGGGCCTGATGGGTGGGGCGAGGGGGTCATCCATTTGCGGTGACCTTCCAGGATCCCATGAAAGGTGACTGAGACTTACCCCAACAGGGACAGTCCCACTAATTGGTTGTCCATTTAACAAAACCAGCCCATCACTGAAGTCTTTACACTCCTTGGTTCTAAAAATTATGAATTGGAGCCAGAGTTCTTCACTTACTGTGTTTTGGACCCCTTTGGCTCTCTGAACACTGCATTCTTTTCTTGTAAAACAGATTTCTCCTCTTCACGTAATTTGATATTCCAACTGCCCACATCGGGATGACTTCCCCTCTTTCTATCATCTTAAACAGAGGTCCAAATAATATATGTGGTATTGTATTAAAATATAATTTTCAGGAATAAATTTTTGAGATATAGTAGTAAATGCACGTTAGTATTAAAATGTTTAGTGATAAAATCTAGTAGCAAGTCTAATACTGTCATAATTTTGATGTACCGATGTATGCCAATACTATAATGTGATGGGAAAAGATCTGATTTCTTTGGTGACAAAAATCTCACAGGTGTTGCTAATAATACACCTGTGTTTTATGGTCTACCTTCATAATGGAAAGATATGCTACATTTTAGTTAGCGGTTACTAAAAGCAAAGATTTAACTTTTTTGACAACAAAGGCAAGGTGGCAGATATGCTAGATTTCACGAGGCCAGAGGCAAAGATTTCACCTTGGGTGAGAATGGAGACCAGAGCATTCACAAACTGAAGGAAAAGTGAGGAAATGGAAGGGCCACAGCTTTGGCTCCGATGGGTCTGGCAGGCAGATGTGTGAGGATTGTGACAGCATGGAGCAGCATGGAGAGGAACCTGGACCATAACACTGTTGAAGTTGGATTCTCATTGTCACTGCAGTCCATGAGGAAGCCATCCAAGAAGACATTCATGACAAATCTGCAGAGTATGGGTAAATAAAAAACATCCACCTCACCCTGGATAGGCATACAATACCTGAAGGACTATACGCTAGCTGAGTATGAAACATACAAGGAGGCCCAGGCTGCTGTGGAGGGACTCAATGGCCAGGATTTGATGGGACAGCTGATCAGCATGGACTGATGTTCTGTTCAGTGTCCACCCAAAGGCAGGAGAGAGAGATGGCTGAAGACACAGCTGGAGTACAGACCCGAGGTATCGCTGATGGGTCCTCTGTTGTCCAGGTATTCTCTCCAGAGATTTCACTTGACCATGCAGGCTTGGAGGAATAGTGCTGGGGTGGAACTCACGGTTCATTTTCACATTTAATCTCTTACCCTGTTGCTTAGTGGTTTGTTTGTTTCTCCAGGGTTTGTTCCCCCCCACACCCCCCGAGTTATGAATAAATGTCCCATTTTTATTTTCTTTAAAAAAAGATTCAACTTTTTCTTATTCAAGTTCATAGATGCCCCCCTCCCCACCTACACACACACACACACACTTTCCTTTGCCAGAGCCACTGACTTAGACCATCAGTAATAGGAAGATGTGTGGCAGTTAAAGATGGTGGCTTGTGTTGTTAGATGTCCTGAACATTTAGCTTCATAGTTGATCTTGTGAGAAGTTCCACTCTATTTACTTTGTGAGATATTCTTTACAGTTATCATAAAGCATGATGTTGAAGGGAAAGGGGAGAGGCTGAATCTTGGAAGATGGCTAAGAAAGAGCCAGAGAGTGAAAGGCGGAGAGGAGGGTGTTCTAAGTAGAGGGAGCAGCTTGTGCAGAGACCTGGGGGCTCATACACTTGGATTTTCTACCAGCAGCGGAAGCATGGCATCAGGGAGGGCAGGGTGGAGAGACAGGCGGAGATCAGCTGTGAGGGGCATTGTGACCCTGCTGAGTTTGGGCTCTGTCCAGAATGCTGGAATGTTTTAAGACCTTAGGCCCTGAACCTTTCATATCAAATACAATAAAACACACCCATCTCTTACACTAAAAAAAAAAAAAAAAAAAAAAAAGTACATGTTTGTATGTGTTGCTATAAAATAATCTGAAAGGTTTTTAAAAAAATAGTTTTGCTTTTATTTGTATTTGTGCTTTGTTTTATTATTTGGTCATTATTATTTTATAACTGATTGATTTCCTAGCAGTCATAATGCACACTTGGGAATTCTCGATGTGAAAAAACTAACCTGTGACTCATTTTCAAATGTAGTATAGTTTTTGTGAATTACTAAATTTAGTGATTAGCTGAAAAGATAAAATTTTAAATTCAGACATTTAATAAAGCATTTATTAACTTTAGTTTCTTTCTATTTTCTTATGTTTTGGGACCAGTCCTCCCATCTGCCCCAACCAGCTTTCGGATTGTTTTCTGCCCTGAGGAGGAGCTGCGCCCGAGGGGTGTGGGGTGGCCCTGCTGTGGCCTGAGGGAAGACTTGGGAGGAGTTTTGACATGTGGGCAGTAAAGGGGGCCTGACATTCACAGGTGAATGCTGGGCTGGGATCAGTTTAGAGGGGACCAGCCAGGATTGGGGAGAGAGTGTGATCAAGGATCAGTCCAGTCGGGTTTGATAGTTGAGCTGTGGGTGCTTGTTTGGTAGGTTTGTTGATTAGTGGTCGTCTAGTTAGGTTGGCGGGTTGACTGTTGGTGGTTGGTTATTGATGGTGGGTGGTTGTTGGTTGAGTAATAGATGGCGGTCACTTTCCTTGCCCCCTTTTTTCAACTGTGTGACAAGCATCACACTTCATACTAGGATTACAATGATGCTGAAGATGGAGCCTGGCCCGGGCCCTAGGACACTCACATGGCAGGTGACTGAGTCTCAGATTTGGATCCAGGACTGACTACACAGCAGTGTAGAGAGTGGGTTTCCTCAGTGCTCAGACTGTGTGGGTTGTTGCTGTTATTGCTATGCCTCTGAGTATTTTATCCTTAAGTAGCAACTAGGAATGCTAATTGGATATGTTTCTGTTATCATACAAATGTTACTTCTACTAACTTTTACTAAGTTCTCCCTCAACCGCTCATAGGAAGTTAAGAGCTCAGTGTCAGCTGGGGGAAGGTTCTGGCGGTTCCCCCTGTTCACATCATTTGATGTTCCAATTACCCACAGCAGGACGATTTCCCCTTTCTGCCATCTTAAGTGGTGATCCAAATTACTGCTTCCATCTCTGACTCTTCCCACTTGGCAATAGTACTCTGGGGATGAAGATTTTGTCATCGGAAGGTCTAAAGCAAACCCGGGAAGGAGGAGACTGGTTTTGATCCGGATTCCTCTAAATCATTGCTTGTGTTGAAGAATTGTAGTTTGCACTGGAACAATAAGAGGTTTCTTAGTGTGGTCTTTAAGTGAGTTGGTTGTCACCAGAATTTCACAAACATGTGGGGTGTGCTTCCCCTTAGCACCCTTAATTAGGAACGATGTTTTGAGAGCCTGCTTTTATCATCCTTTATCTGCAAATCTTGTTGATTCCAGTAGCGAGGTTATAGTTTCTTAATTATTGCCACTGAAACAGCTGTGGATTAGAGAAAGCCTGAGTAATTTCCTTCCTGTCATCCTCATTTTGTGCCTTTGGCTTGTCTCTCTCACCCCCACACCTGCTTTCTTTTAAAAATGTAATCCCCCAGTTTAAGGAAGTATTTAGGAAAAGGGCAATTTAAGGTCGGATTATCCAAAGTATCTTCTAGAGAATATTAGTGTCCTTTGAGATAGTATTAAAACAAGTTCCTTAGTCCAAAATAAAGTTGGGACATGCTGCGTGGCACCCTAGGGCTCTCTTGGAGATTGTCAATGTGCATTTGCATTTTAAAAGCTCCGAGAAGTCCTGCAGCTGTTTAAAATTGTTCAACTCCATATGTCCCCAGCTTATGTGACCACAGAAATCCCAAAACTTTGGGAAACCAGCTAACATCTAGTGCAGTCTTTTCTAAATGTGGTACTCGAGATGTTATATGACCTACATTTTAAAACTGGAACAGCTATATATTTTCACACACGTGTGTGCATGTGTGTGTGTGTGTATGTATGTGTAGTTGATGCACAAGTTGCTTTTTATGCATGTAATTCTGGCTTTCTGGCTTTAATCCTGGGTCTCTGATGGGCTAGTTTTTGTGGTCATTAGCAGATGGAATGCTCGTCTGTGTTTGTAGAAAAAAATTAGTCTTAGGAAAAAAAGAAAAAGTGAGTTGATTTAAGTGGGGAAAATCCTAGTAAGTGGCCCAGGTGACAGGAGGGTAGGGCCAGGTTTGAGAGTGCACTCCTGAGAGCCAAGTTTGGTTGGGGCTGGTGTTCATGCTGAGCCAGCAAGCAACTTCTGACTTAAACACAGGACTCCTTAGACAGAGAGCTGGCAGTGAAGACATTTGAGCGGACTGTCTGTGCAGTCACGGCAGCGGCTGTGGCTGGGTGATAGATGTGTAGCTGGTGTCACTTTCTGGCCCTGTACTTGGACAGTGTGCCTTAGGAATGTTAGAATACGTTCCCATTTTAGCAGCAAAGCTGACCTGTTATGTGCTTGTCTGTTTATCTTACTGTCATGGCTGTTTGTGGTAGGACAGGGTTCAGGGGCACGGTGATAAATCTTTTAGGAGGATGATGTAAGCCTCAGCATTTATTTCCGTGTTGGCTTTGGCCATTTGGAAAGCCTTTGTAATACCATTATGTCTATGTATGGGCCTCTTCCTTTGCAGCCCTGTCCTGGCCTCCAGGCGGAATGTTCAACAGCAGGTTCTGGAATCGGATGGCCTAAATTCCAGTCCCAGCTTCACCGCTTATGAGCTATGTGACTTGGGCTTAGTTTATCTGCTTATCTGTTTTTTAACCTGGAAAATGGGGCTAACAGTGGTACCTTATAAAGCAGCTGTGAGAATTTGTCATGTATAATCAAGAGGCTGGGCCTCCAAATCATAGGAAGAGTACTCTCAGGGTGCTGGGGAAGGAGGGATGAAGGGGTCAGAAAGGTTTTAATTTTTTCCTATTTGGTTGGTTGGCTTGAAGAACATGCTCAAAATGAGATGACTCCATCTTCTTGCAATGTAATCTTCAACATCTTCCACTATCCTGGCAAGCAGTTTGAAATTGCTCAGAAGAATGCTTGTCCAGGACAGCTGCATCTGGCTAAGGAATGGGAAGGCACTTGGATGGTCACTGTGAAAGCTGAGCAAAGGGGATCTCCAGGACAGCCTTGCAGACCTGCAAAGCTGCCGTGTATTTGTTTGTTGAGAGTAGCATTGCACATGGTAAAAATCATATGCAGAGTGAAAAGGAGAGAGACTGGCTGGCTCCCTCCCATTCCTCCCCATTCCCTGCTCCTCTGCCCAGGAGCAAGTGCACTGTGTTGGCGACCAGTTTCTGTCTCTGAGAGGTTGTCTGTGCCTGTGTGAGCCCAGTTGTGCAATTCTCCCAACCACCCCTTTACTCAAACGCAAACTTACCACACACGTTGCCTTCATCATTTGATCAAAATAGTCTGTCTTCCGGCATCGGGCCTGTAGAGCCTGATGAGCCATTTAGTTCAAATGAAGAGTTCCTTAACATATACATTACTGTGTTTCTTTTTGGGGGTGTGTATCAAAATTTATTGTAAAAGTAATGTATGTAATTTAAGTTAAAAAAAAATTCCAACAACACAGGAGCATGAAGTAACAAAAAAAGAAAGCCTACCATTCTCCTGTCGCCCCAAACCTCCTTCCCGGAGAGCCAGGGAGTGTGGTCTGTGTGCAGACTTCCAGGTCTTTTTGTTAGATGCAGTTACACCTTTTCAAAAACAGAGTTCCATGATCTGTAGTTTTCTAAAAATTGTCCCGGTCCCTTAATATATCATATCATGGAAGCCTGTCTGTTCCTATTGAAACAAACAAATCTTTCTCATTCTTTTCACAGCAGCCTGTTACTGTCTTCCCTGAACACTCTGTAAAGTTGATGTGTGCATTTGTTCGTGCGAAGGCATCTGAGTTGTTTTCAAGTGCCCCCAACCCCACCATTAAGTTCTAGTAATGAGCTGCTTCCATGGTTAAAGATCACTTTAGTACCCAGACCTCCACCTCCCCTCATGAGACAAAGAAATCATGTTAGGGAACTTTCTTGAATACTTTGTGTTTCAAATTGAATGTATTGACCTTGCATTTAATTTTCTGTCAGCAGTGGCCAGGCTGGGCCCCTGCAGACTGCTCAGGAATCTGCTGGAGGAGTTGGGGTGGCCTGCAGATTTTAGCAGACTGCCAGTTCATTTAACAGCCCACTGAGCAAAGAACATCTTGATTCTATCAGCTTTAATCCTGTGTCCCTGATGGGCTGGTTCTTGTGGTTGTTAGCAGATGGAATGCTTGTCTGTGTTTGTTGGAAGGGTGAGTTCTGGGGTGTTCGGCTCTGAGCGATCTGCATCGTTCGTTCACAATGTTAGTGGGGCATCGTTAGTCCCCAGACTTGTGTGTGCATATACTATCATGGTAGTCGTGACAGTCCCCACTGATATGGGAGAACCACGATCAGGTGGAATGCTACCTGCTGTCCTGCCTCGAAGCAGTTCGGTGAGATGAGTGCAGTCATGACTAATCTCATAGATGAGATGGCTAGTGCAGCTGGGAGTGACCCAGCCCAGGCCCAGGCCCAGCAGGCAGCTGTGCCTGGGAGGGGAAGCTGGCTTCTCTGACCAGCAGGCAGGGCCTCTCAACTCGCACTGCCCCATCATTCACTAACTTAGTGTCCCTGGCCTCTGGGTTACTTGACTACCAATTACTGTTTCAGCAAGTGGGCTCCCCTTTGTTTGAGTGGGTTCAGGTCTGCCCCTGTGCCCATACTCTTTCCATGTGGGTGTCAGTGGGGCATCCCACCCACAGGGAGGAGCGCCACACCTGGGCTGCAAGAGCTCCGTTACGTTGGGTGCATGTGCATCTGGAGGTCTCCTCCTGTAATTTTAGGGTAAAGTTCCAAATATGGGGGTACAAATTCGAGCCTTCCGCTGAGCTGATACAGGGAGGAACTGTCCAAAAAGTGTCAATATAGGCAAAGTGGAGATCATGCCCTCATATCTGTCCTTTGAGAATTCCCTTTCCTCCAGCTTCATCCACTTTCTGTTGATAATGGTGAGAGCCAGCAGTTATAAATTATTTGGAATTTCCTTCAGCTTGGTTCCTTTTCAAGATTTTAAATTGAGAGTTTTGCTCCTTTTATGACTTCACGGTCTTTGGGCAGGCTGCCATTTCTGTAATAGGCGTGTCTGAGTTATAACATAAGGCGGGGTATGGGGTGGGGGGAATGTAAACTGGTCTCTCCCCTTTCAAACTAAGGAAGTCACCTTGATCTGATTGTGTAACAAGGCTCAACTTTTACAAGTTTGCAGTGAGAGTGTGAATGCCTATCCTATTCATCATCATTATTATTTTTTAACTTGCAGTCTTAATTATAAAAGAGGGGGGAAAGAACCCCTCTGGAAACATGGCCTAAGTGTGAGAGAGAGAGAGAGAAAAGGAAGAAAGGTCCCCCGCTTTTTTTCCTTTAAAAGATCTTCAGTGTCTTACCCTTGGTGCGGGGGGGGGGGGGGGGGGGAGGGGATGCTGGTTTTCATTATAATAATGTCATCTCTTTGTGGAGTGTTTTAAAGCCAATTTAACTTATTTTCTTACTTAAAAGCATAATTTGTACTCAGTGCAGGGCCTGGCACTCAGTAGTCAGCTAGGAAGTTATATCGTGGATGTAAGAAGAACAGATGAATAGGACAAATTGAGCTTTCCTAATTTAACTTTTAGTCTCATGAGTATCCAAATTTCTATTTTCCAGGGAAAGCACAGGTTAGTAGATCTGGGCAGAGCTGGGTCTCCTGATTCCCGTGCCCAGCAGTGAGGCCTGCATGGCATGTCTCCCAGACTCAAGGACCGGGTTAGAACCCCTGGTTCTCAGGTCGGTGGAAGCTGAGAGAGTCGGGGTGGGGCAGGTGTTACAGAAAGGACCCGGCCCAGGCTGCTGCTTGGATCTTCCAGGCTCTGTGCTGTCGTCCACCCCCTTTTCCGTCTGGAACCGTGGCAGTTCAGGGATGGTGGGATGGACTGGGCAGGTAGAAGTTCAGAGGCTCTGCCTGGGTTCCCCTCCCAAGCACAACTACTTCCTGGCATGGTGCCTGGAGGTAGGTTCCTTCCTGTTATTCAGTCTCGTCATCTGTGGAATGAGAGTCACACTGAACTCACCTCACGGAGCTGTGTCACAAAATGTGTATTTGGAGATGTAGGGAGGGTGAGTCTGGGCTCTGGCAATGAGAGAACGGGTTTAAATTTTTTGGCAAGTGCCTCAGTGGGCCTTTGTTCTCATCTATAAAATGGGATTAACCTTAAAAGCCAACATCAAAGGGCTGCTATGAGGATTACAGGAGGTGAGGCCTGTGGCACACGGCTGGGCCGCTGGGGAGGTCTGGCTGACTGAACTGCGTCATGATTTGATTGCTGTTATGCAGAGAGGAGGCGCTTAGGAGTCTTTCCTGTCTGATTCCTCCTGCCCTCACCTCTTTCCCCCAGGGCTTCCTGGTGGGCTGCGCTTGCATGCACAGGGTGGATTGTGAGCAGTGTTTCAGGTGAAGTGGACTTACTATGTGACAGACTGAGCCAGAGTCAAAAGGTAACAAAGACCTCGGTCCGCAGCCAATGTTTATTATTTCAGCTGGACATGTTCTCAGAGCAGATGTGGCTGGAAGCTCTGAGCAAGGGACAGATGCCCCCATGTGAGCTCAAGCTGGGGTTTACCCCTGTCGCTCGGTGGCTGGACTCTGGGCTGCTCCACCCCATGCTCAGGCCGTGGGGCCCTTGTCCTGCTAGTTGTCCAGAACAACTGTGTGGTAGCAATGGAATGAATGCAGGGGCCTGTGGCTTTGAGGTCTAAAACCTAGTTTAGAATGCACTGCTCGGACCATCTGGGGGTGTCTTTTTTTCCCCTTTTTTCTTTAACCTTTCTCACAAGGTTAGAATCCTTATTCTAACTTTTCAAGGCTTTCCCAGTAATACTAAGGAGGAAGAGGTTTACGGAGTACTAGGCCCTTTAATAGGCCCATCTCCTTCAGTCCAAGTGTGGCTTTGTTGCTATATATAAAGATATTCTAAAAAGTGATAATGATTTTTTCAAAAGTGACATTGTAAAGGAAGTCCACTGGGTGATGATACAAATTTTAAATAAAGGATGCCTCTTAATCAGAAAATACGGTGTTCGGGATAAATTAGGAAGCAGACTACCTCCATAGTATCCTTGAGCTGAAGTCCACCAAAAACTCTATACCAAAATAAAAATATTCAGGAGATAATTTGTTCCAGTTATTCCAGGCAGAAATTGTGCAGCAAGTGAGAGAGAACAGAAGGAATAGTTGGCAAAGTAGGAAATCTACTTTGAAGTCTGAGGTTAGGCATGCATAAAGAATGTGTAAGAGCCTATGGTAGAAATCTCAGGTCAGGGGTTTGGGAATGTTCCTGAGTTCTGTTGCGGAGAAATCCCGACTTCCACTCGCATGCCGTTACCAGGCTAGACATCGCTAATCTGCACAGTGATCTTCCTTGCCCAGTCTCCATTGCCCATGCTTTGCCCATGGCAGACACTGGTGACCCATTTGGGCAGTCTTTTCTGCTGAATCCAGATAAGGCCTCAGAATCCTTCTCAACACACTGAGTTTTAACATCATATGCGAAAACCATTTGCTGCTCCTGGTCTACTGTATCATCTCTTGAAAAATTACTAACATAATAAGGCCTTCTGAATGGAATTTTTATTAACTGGCCCTGACGTAGTGGTGAGTAAAAATTGCTAACTCAGATAGTTCTTTGTTACTGTTGAGTGTTCATGAGCAGGAAAAACAATTGGAAATCCTATTGACCCCAGTGCTCCAATCCACTTTTATTGTGGCCTGTATTTGGCCTTACCCATACAAATAGGCCCATGTGACTCCAGGTCTTTGAGGCCTAGAACATCCTCTTTGCCCCAGAACAAACTCTGTGACAAAGAGCTTTAAGAAGCAGTGTTTTTTTTTTTTCAGTCTTCAGGTTGGTGAGGCACCCTATTCTGGTACCCAGGTTCCTTCCATCACCTTGCCTGCCCTCTCCTAGGGCAAGTCAAAGCTAAGGGACTGTGATGTCAGGGGCCCTGGCTGGCGTTAGTGGGGAGAGAGTTTGGACAAGGCACACCCACTGCTCAGGGCCCCACAGTGATGGCATGCTTCCTGGTGCTCACTGTTCATTGGTGAGGCAACCACACCACCAAACTGCAAGGGAGGCTGGGAAGGGTAATCTAGTAGGAAGCCACTTGCCTGGGCGGAGGGAAGGAAGGATCTGAGTGGCCTTAGCTACAGATAACCTTCAGTCATCAGAGGAGTGAGTCACCTGGTTGTAAGTCTTGTCCTTTGTTAGTTCAGGGTGCTGGAGAGAGGCACTGCCCAGGGACCTCTGGGTACCTGAGCCAAAGTACACAGTCCTTCTTTTGCTGTATGGATAGAAGGACTATTGCATCCCCAGAAATGTGACCCCCATTCTAGGCAGCCGACTGAGATGAACCCCTTCAACATGGCCTCAGGAATGAGTGGCATCTGGGCTAGGTTTTGATGGTGAAGCTAATGAAACTGGTAAAGTGGCTATTTTCAGTTCAGGGTGCTCTCTTGTTGGGACAGCTGAGGCCTACAATTCAGCCATGGTTTTTTTAGGCTGCAGAAGAAGTCAGGATGGGGAAAAAACTGCAAAGCCTACCTGGTCCCTGGCTGGTATGGTTCAGTGGATTGAGTGCTGCCTTGCAAACTAAAGGGTCACTGGTTTGATTCCCAGTCAGGGCACGTGCCTGGGTTGCAGGCAAGGTCCCCAGTAGGGGGCGCTAGAGAAGCAACCACACATTGATGTTTCTCTCCCTCTCTTTCTCCCTCCTTTCCCTTCTCTCTAAAAATAAAACAATAAAATCATATTTAAAAAAAAGAAGAAGAAGAAGAAGAAGCCTACCTGGGATGTCAGTGAGCACTGGGTCTGCCAATGGGTTCTGGGCCCAGGCGACTGAGCTCTGCACTGTGGGGTGGCCTTGGGATGGCCTTTCACAGGATAATGCTGCTGTCAGCTTTACCCAGGAAGTCAAGGCTGATAGGAAACCCCAGTGCAGACTTATGGGTTACCGCCTATGATAACTAAGCTTTCACTTTTTTCTCCTTCCTTTGTCCTTTTGTCTCAGGCTTTATAAAAGCATGCTGAAATCAGTGGCGGTAAGAATACTAGCATTTAATAAAAACCGACCGGAGGTCTGAGTGCTAAAGATGTGTTATCACGTTTAGCCTTCTGAGTGGCCCTGCGCTCATGTTCCAACATTATCCCCAGTTTACAGATAAAGAAACTGGGGCACATAGGAACTGGGTTGCTTGGCCAGGGTCCAACGGCTTGCATGGTGGCAAGGAGCCTACACCTGCACAGCCTGTACCCTTCAGGACCTGTCCTCAGTCTTCCCTGTGTGCCACATGATGTGTTGTCTGCTAGGAGTTCAGAGATGGCCACAGTCTGGAGCCACTGAGAATTCTGTGTGCCTTTTGCGTCCACTCTACAGCAGGCAGCACTGCTTCTCAGGCAGCACCAGAGCTGAGAGGGAAGGGAGCTGTGTGTGTGGCAACTGGTCCCCCCAGTGGCCAAGGGTCTGGGCTGCGGGGTCTGGGCTTTGGGATCCGCAGGGAGCAAAAGGACTCATTCCTGCCTTTGTGGAGCTGACACTTGAGCAGAGGAGGCGGACACCACACAGGTGGTTATTTAAGCACAATTGTAGGTGCACTGGAAGAGGAGGTCACATGGCAGTGAGGGGCATTTAACAGGGGACCCCTTCTAGTTTTGCAGAGTTGGAGAAAGAAGAGGCATTAGCCAGGTCAAGAGAGGGGCTGGGTAGAGAGTTCCAGGCCAGGCAGGCTGGGACCAATGGTCAGGGTGAACCTGGGGGCAGCAGGAAGCCAGGAAGTCAAGGAAGAGCCAGACCCAGCCCTTGTGGGCTGCTCTTTGGACCAGATTCTCTTTCAGGAAGGTCTGATAAATTATCAGTAGTTCCGTTCCTGGTGCAACTCTTGGTTCCTCTTTGGTGATCTTAGGCCATGTTGGTCTCCTGAACTGCCCAGCCCAGATGTGTCCCCTGTGCACCTACCTACCTTACATGTCCCTGGTTCACATGTCCTTACATGTTTAGTGTTGTGGCTCAGCCTCCTCTTGGTACCAGAGAGCAGGGACTTCAAAGTCTCAAGACCTATGAATAGCTTGGCTCAGAGAAGTTACATACTGAACATTTCACCCTCCTGTTAATTCACAAGGTACTTTCTTTCCTTTTGTTTTTTTTTACTTGCACACAACACTGGATTATAGCTTCTGTTCTTAGCACATAGCAGTTACTTAGAAGTGAGGTGGATGAAGTAAGCAGGGGGAGTAATATTAAGTGCCTACTGAGTGCCAGGTATTCTCTAACCCACCTATTCTTACAGCAGCCCTGTGAAGTGTTGACTGTGATCATTTCCATTTAGTAGATGAGGAAAAATAAGGCTTAGAGAGGGTAGGCAGACTGTTCAAAGTGAGATACCTAGTTGAGCCGCTGGTTCCAGAACCTGTACTTGGAGACAGCCCTGCCACACTGCCTCTCAGTGGGTGATGAAGACAAGCGGGCAGCGAGCAGAGTCCGCCGCTGTTCGTCCCCCGATGGCCACATCGTGGTGCAAAATACAGCAGGCGAATGTTCCCCAGGGACACTAGAAGGAAGTTTTCTGAAACTCCAACGCTGAAAGGAGGTTTTTGGAAACTCCTATGCTGGAAGGTTTTCTGAAACCTCTCCTTGATTCTTGCAAAGTCATGTGGACTTTTCTGATCCAATAACCAGCTGCACTGTGGCCCTTGTGTAAGTATGGCCTGCTGTCCTTACCCAGGAGAACAAAAATGTGGAATGGAGTCTGCTCAGGCTTATCCTCCTAGGTCCCCAACCCTACCACCCTGGTAATAGCCAGGAGAGAAGGTCGGCACAGTGCACGTAGTAGGTATACCGATGGTTGTGTGGATCCGACCCTCCTGATATGAGTGGGGAGAGGTGAAAAATCACCGTGCCCTTACCTCGAGGGAACTTGTCCACAAAGGTGATGTTTCAAGAGGCTTCTGAAGATGACCTAAAAATAGCTGGTTTCCACCCCCATAAATGCATCCATTCCAGAATTTTGCTAAATAGAGCCTGAAGAACTGATGTGCTGGAATGACGTGAAAACATTCCATCCTGGAATTTGCAGTAGCTCAAGTTAACTTTCTAGCTATTTAAAAAAAAAAAAGGCTCTGCCCTCACTTCTAAGCAATGCTGGATAATTTTAAGTACTTCCAGAAGGTGGATGTGGTTTGAGGGTCAGTGTTGTCCAGAGCCAGGACTAGTTATGTGGGGATTGTGATTGGTTCTGATTTGGGGAGGAGAAACTTGTGGCCAGATTCCAACCCACTGTCAATCTAAGCAGATTCTAGGAGGATGGGTGGGCGTGACGTGTTGGCTTATTTTATTCCTGAAAGAGGCTCTCACTGACTCTCCTGCAGAGCAGCTTCTGGCTGACCTGCTCTGCGTTTACACTCCACATAAACATCGCAGCGCACACTCGGGTCCAGAAATTTTGTGATCTGCTGTGATGGTCAGACATTGGCACTGTGATGCTGTGTACTATTTCCTTTTCAGGGTGTTAGGAGTCTCCTGTTTCATGTGGGTGGGGTTGGGGGAGGCCTTTTGGGCAAGTCGCCATTTTTTTATTGTTCCAAGAGTTCAGTGAAGCGTTGAACCTTTCCCTGTCAAAATCATTTTTGGAATGAGGATTGCCGTCCCTCCAGCTCCTTAGAATAGCAAAACGAAAGTATCATTTATCCCAGTGAGACCTTAATGGGGGCTTTCCTGTTTGGACACCCACCTTGAATTCATTGGAAACAGAAGTTCTGGGCATTGTATTTTTCATAAATTTGGCTCAGACTTTTACTGGTCATATTTCCCCCAGAATCTTTTTGAAAAAGATTCATGTCTCATTCCTTTAGACCAGCATGTTTTAAGCTGGGTAAAGAGAGAGCTAACTGGTTTTGTGTTTTGCTTTATGAAAGAAATCTGCAAGTTTGTATTTGAAAAACATTTAACACACAACTCAGGGAAGTCTGAGCTTTGCAGACTGAGGCCTGTGTCTGGATTAGACTTGGGCCTGTTTGCTTCCTGCCTGGTGCAGGCCAGGCCCCACCTGGATGGACACCCCTGTTACCATAACTTCAATAAGCATACACTTCCCCCCACCCCACTCCCACTCTTCTCCCTTTAGCTTGGAATAAAGAAAACTGGCATGAAAAAAATGTATGACCTGGACTTTCTTAGGATCAGTTGATAGCACTTCAAAGACAACCTCATAATAGGACATGTAATCTAAAAAGTTCAGTCATGGCCAAGGACTGACTGCTCAAGAAATGTATGGTCTGGTGGGATGAATTCCTTGGATACTAGAGTCCTGTGCAATTTCATGCAGATTATTGCAGCTTTATTGACCACAGGACCTCAAAGGAGAGCTGGCTTCAGGTACAGCTGTACAGGGCTCCATGCTTGCCTTAATGCTCTGCTGGTGTTGTCTTGAAGTTCTCAATACTTTTCGGACAAGGTGTCCTTTATTTTAATTTGTCACTGGGCTCGTGAGTTAGTGTAGACAGATCTGCTTACGAGCTATTATTTACACACTTTATTACATAGAATAACATGGGGCACCATAGTTTTGAATGAGGATTGCTCGACTTTAATTGGTGTTACTAACCAGTTCATGATAGTCTTTACTCATCCAGTTTTACATGATCAAGTTTTATTATGACTGCATCTGCAGCCATGAAATTACCTTTGGTTTCTGTGGTTTTAGGTGCAGCCTTTTAAGAGGGTCTTTTCTTCTTGTAAGAGGACATAACAATAAATAGGTTAATTAGAAAAAACAAACCATCCTCTCAGTTTTGAGTGACATACCATTTACTCCTTATCAGCATGCAAGTATATTTTTCATGTGGTTGTAGTTGGGTTTCATTTTAAGTTCAGTTTGGTGTGTTTAACCAATGTTCAGGTGGCTTGTGGTGGGTGGGTGGGAGGATGGGACAGGAGAGGGAGCTCCAAGATGAAGAAGGTTCATTTTCTCCCCAGCAGGTGCTCGAAGTCATGAGTGGGACATGGTAGGCTGAGGAGTGAATGGTCTTTGTCTCTTGCGAGTGAAGGGCCACCAACCATCAGAACTGGCCATTGAATGATGAGTCAGGGTTTGTCCTGCAGGAGGATGGGTGAAGGGTCTTTACAGAACACTTAAATTTGAAAAAGGTTTTTATTATGAAAAATTTCAAACATACACAAAAGTGGAAATGAGAGTATAATGCATTTCCATGTACCAGTGCCACCATTTTACAACATTTTGGAATTTACTGATTCCTATCCTCAAGCATTTTTTTTTTTTTTACCATTTTCTGTATGAACCTTTTTTTTAATTGTTGTTCAAGTACAGTTTTCTGTCTTTTACTCCCATCCCAGCCCACCCCCCAGCCCTCCCCACCTCCCTCCCATTTCCACCCAAACCCCCCCCCCCACCCCCGCCAGTTTTGTCCATGTGTCCTTTATACTTGTTCCTATAAACCCTTCCCCTTTTCCCCTGAAGTTCCCTTCCTGCATCCTCAAGCATTTTGATGCAAATTCCAGCATTGCATCTTTCACTCTTAGATAGTTGGTACTCTAAGAGATGAGGATTTCACTTACTTTTTATAATGAGCATGAGTCACTCTCATGCAGCCTAGAAGAATGACCAATCCTGTGCCTCTCTCCCCAGATAGCAAAGCCATTGTGGATGGGAACCTGAAGCTCATCTTGGGCCTGGTATGGACACTGATCCTGCATTATTCCATCTCCATGCCTGTATGGGAGGATGAAGGGGATGATGATGCCAAGAAGCAGACGCCAAAGCAGAGGCTGCTGGGATGGATTCAGAACAAGATCCCCTATCTGCCCATCACCAACTTTAACCAGAACTGGCAAGACGGCAAAGCACTGGGTGCCCTGGTGGACAGCTGTGCTCCAGGTAAGTGCCCATGGCTGCCTAAGCTATCTTTTTTGGGATGGGGGTATGTGGGACCTAAGGGCCTTGGTTTTCATCGGGAAAGCTGGGTGTGCTGTGATTGCTGTACTTCTGGTTTTATACCATTGTAAGATAGTGAAAGGAACTAAAAGTGTCTGCATTTACTTTTCCATTGTCAGGTCTTAAAGGTGTTTCCACTGACCTGTTTGAGTATTGATTTCAGTTATTTATCCCAACTCCCAATGAAGGCTTTAATGCTGGAGCAGGCCTTGGGGTTAGCTTCTAGACTCCACAGTTGGTGCCTAGTTTCCCGTAGCCTTTGGCAAAAACATGTGGCCCTGTTAAGTGGCTTGGCATGAAAATCTAAAAACTTTCATTGAGTGGAAAGTACCCATTTTTATCGACCACTGCTTTGACTATATATGGCTTTCTTTGCCCTTTTCTCTCGAGCTGCTGTGAAGTAGGGCTTGGTCAGGATCCACTTGGAGCCTTTTCTGCTCTTCTTGGAGGGGCTGAGTGTGCCCCAAAGCAGTGATTATCCTCCTGGAGGGATTAGATTGCTGGGTAGAGTTTGCTGGGACACACTCAATAGAAAAACCAGAGCCTGTGTTTATATGTACCTCCCAAAATTGTTTTCAGTAAAACGCTCTAATAATCATATTTTCCATTTACTGAGTGCTATGTATGTGTTGGGCACATTAGTACTCAATAAGCTAGTGGTTCCCAGCATACTCAAAGCAGAATCATCTGGTGTCAGTTGGGTAGGGGAAGAGGACTGACTCTAAGCCTCATTCCTCCTCGAGAGCCTGTAAGCTGGCGGCAACCACAAGTAACTCTGAGCTCACCGGGGCTTCATTTCCCAGTGCCCTCTGCCTTGCTTACATCCAGAGACACATTTTAGGATACTTCTTTCCAGTTTAAACCTGGGGATTTTTACTCTGGTACTTCTTGTGCTTACAAAGGATTTTAAGATAACTCTAGCTTTTGTCTTTGAGCAAGTGGATTTTTTTAAATTATGCAGGATGCTAGCTCAGCCTTGTTAGATATATCCAGGAATTGGGATTGTGATATTGTTACCATATGGCAAATGAGGTCCCACCCCCTGTTGCTACCTTCTAGGCAAAATTCCAGAGGCGGAGGTTTGGTGAAAAAGGAAAGGAGTCTTTGTTCAAAAGCTACATAATTTTAGCCCTGGCTGGGGTGGCTCAGTGGATTGAGTGCTGGCCTGTGAACCAAAGGGTCACCAGTTTGAGTCCCAGTGAGGGCGCACACCTGGGCTGTGGGCCAGGTCCCCAGTAGGGGGGTGCGTGTAAGAGGCAACCGCACATTGAAGGAAACACTGATGTTTCTCTCTCTCTCTCTCTCTCTCTCTCTCTCTCTCTCTCCTCCTCCTCCCTTCCCCTCTCTCTAAAAATAAATAAATAAAATCTTTTTTAAAAAAGCTACACAAGCCCTGGCTGGTGTAGCTCAGTGGATTGAGTGCGGGCCTGCGAACCAGAGGATCGCGGTTCAATTCCCAGTCAGGGCACATGCCTGGGTTGCGGGCCAGTTCCCGGCAGGGGACACACGAGAGGCAACCGTACATTGATATTTCTCTCCCTCTCCTTCTCTCCTACCCTTCCCCTCTAAAAGATAGATAAATAATAAATTTAAAAAAAAAAGAGTTAAAAGATTTTAGCCTTAGTTGATAGGCTTAAGTGAGCAATGCCTGTGGAAAGCTGTCATTCTACAATTGTGTAGCTTTTTTTTTTTTAAAGATTTTTTAAAATTTATTATTTATTTATCTTTTAGAGGGGAAGGGTAGGAGAGAACGAGAGGGAGAGAAATATCAATGTACGGTTGCCTCTCGTGTGTCCCCTGCCGGGAACTGGCCTGCAACCCAGGCATGTGCCCTGACTGGGAATTGAACCGCGATCCTCTGGTTCGCAGGCCCGCACTCAATCCACTGAGCTACACCAGCCAGGGCTAAAATCTTTTAACTCTTGAGTTCCAGTTTTAATCACTTAAGTCTATCAATTAAGTTCAAATCTTTAACTCTTCTTCCTCTATCATCTCCCCTTAGCTTTTTAAAAACGGTTTATTTATTTTTAGATAGAGGGGAAGGAAAGGAGAAAGAGAGGAGGAGTGACATTGATGTGTGAGAGAGGCATCAATGGGTTGCCTCTCCCTTGCCCTCAACTGGGGACCTGGCCTGCAACCCAGACATGTGCCTTGACTGGGAATTGAACCAGTGACCCTTTGGTTTGCAGGCTAGTGCTCAGTCCACTGAGCCATACTAACCAGGGCCCTCTGCCTGTTAGTTTTTAATTACCTTATTTCTGTAAGGTTAGTTTAAAAACTAAGACAACATAAGATACAAAAGCTGCATAATTACGGAAGAACGGCAGGCTTCTACCTCAGAGTCCTTCCCCTCTAGAACACCCAAAGGAAAATAACCCTACCACCCTCTGCCAGGCCAGACCAATTTTAGGCTGCACCCAGAGTTCCTTCTTCCGTTTAAAATACTGTCCTTTGGGAAATGCAAGCAGCGACAGAATGACAATTGGGCATCCTCAAGGAAGAGAAAGAGAGCCCGTCTCTGCCTTCCCTGTGTTTAAATCACCGCTGTCACACTCCTTTTCACCGGGGGCCACATCAGCCTCGTGGTTGCCTTCAAAGGGCCAAATGTAATTTCAATTTCTTAACAGTTAAGGAGTAGTTACATTTATACAGTCTAAAATTACTTCGGCCCTTTGAAGGCAACTACGAGGCTGATGTGGCCCCCCGGTGAAAATGAGTTTGACACCCCTGGTTTAAATCTTCTGGCTCATAGTTCTAGGGGTGTTCAGCTTCTCAGCCAGTCCTGTCCTAAACTTTTTTTTATTTTATTTTTAAAAAAAAATTTTTTTTAAAGATTTTTTTTTATTTGTCTTTAGAGGGGTAGGGGAGAGGGAGAGAAATATCAATGTACGGTTGCTTCTCGTGTGTTCCCTGCTGGGAACTGGCCTGCAACCCAGGCATGTGCCCTGACTGGGAATCGAACCTCGATCCTCTGGTTCGCAGGCCCGAGCTCAATCCACCGAGCTACACCAGCCAGGGCTGTCCTAAACTTTTTATCATTGCCTCGGGCAGCCTCCTCCCTAGTCCACCCTAGTGATCTGATCAGATCTCTCTGCATCAATATTGATACTTAAAATAGAACTATATTTTTGTTCTTTGTCCTCTTTCCTGGCACTAAGCTCCTAAAACTCTTGGAAGTTCCTAAGTGACAAGAGCCATGACAATTGGTGTCTTCCAACCACACCCAAGCTTCTGTTAATGAGGGTGGGGGCTGGCTGTGAGGGGAAGCCACCAGTTGGAGGATTGGAACTTTCAGCTCTAAGGTTGAGGTAATCCCTTCTGGCCAGTGGTTTAATCAATCCCTCTTGTGTAATTAAATTTCCACAAAAATTCCTGAACTGTGGGATTTAGGGAGTTTCCAGATTGGTGACTTCATGGAGGTCCTGGGAGTATGGTACCCTCAAGAGAGGGCATGGGAGCCCCTCACCCTGTCTCCTACCTTGCCCTATGCATCTCTTCCACCTCACTATTCCTGAGTTGTATCCTCCTGTAATGAACTGGTAATCTAGTGAGTAAGCTGTTTTCCTGAGTTCTGCAAGCCACTCCAGTAAATGATTAAACCTGAGGGAGGAGTTGTGGGTTTGTACCTGGTCAGTCAGAAGCCCAGGTGTCAACCTGGACTTCTGATTGGTGTCTGAAGTGGAGGGAGGGGTGCAGTCTTGTGGGACTGAGCTCTTAACTTTTGGGATCTGATGCTGTCTCCAGGTAGATAGTGTCAAAACTGAGTTAAATTGTAGGATATCCAGCAGATGTCAACCCTGCACATTTGGTGACCAGGGTACAAAAGTGTCAGTGTGGAACGTCAAAAAAATCTCTCCTGCAAAAAGGCACGAGGCACAAATGGTTTTACAGGCTTCGTTTGTTCATTCATTTGTTTATTTCACATCATTAAGAAGTAGCTAACCCCTATTTTAATACAAGAAGATAACATCCTAAAGGAGACATCTCACCTAAGACAGAATAGTTCCACCTATGCATGCTCACATCCGTGATACTTTTTTCTGTAAAATATATACAGATGCTCATTGACTTAGGATAGGGTTGTGTCTTGATAAACCCATTGTAAGTTGAAAATATTGTAACTCAAAAATGCGTTTAATATAATAACCTATCCTACTTTAAACGTGTTCAGAGCACTGACCCTATGGTTGTGCAAAATTGTCTCGCTGCCACTGTCCAGCCATCACAAGGGTACTGTACTGTATATCACTAGCCTGGGATAAGATCAAAATTCACAACTGAGTACGGTTTCTACCGAATATGGACTGCTTTTGCACTGCTGTACGTTAAAAATCTCTTCAGTCAGCTAAACGCTAACAGCATCTTTTGGGTTTTGTTAACAGGTCTGTGCCCAGACTGGGAATCGTGGGACCCACGGAAGCCTGTGGACAATGCACGAGAAGCCATGCAGCAGGCAGATGACTGGCTGGGAGTCCCACAGGTGCTCTCATCTGGCGTGCCCGCCCCGCAGGGCGTTTTCGCCCTCCAGCTCGCTCTGCAGCGGTGTGGGTGCCTCTGGGTTGGGCAGGCCGTCTGGCCCCCTCGGCATTAGCCTTCAAAGGGGCACGTTGCCACCTTCCTGAGTTCACTCATAATAATAGGTTCTTGTTGACTTAGGTGCTTGTAGATCATCCAAAAATCTTTACTCTTTGTCACATGTGGCAAGTTTTCTAGTATTTCTGCTCCAAAAATTTGAAAGGCTATTTTTGGATACCGAGCTGCAAATGAGGACCCTAATAATTAGATTGGGCCATAAGAAGTTACCAATATTTAACCACTTTTTAACCTATTAAAATTTTTTGAACTATAATATCTTAGGAAAAAATCACAAGACTTAATGTCAATGTAAGAACATTCAAACCCTAGAGAATTTTGTGAGTTTATTTGAACCAACTGATGACAATCGCCTGGAAGCAGCACCTCAACGAATTGAGGAAATGCTCTGAAAATGGCAGTTTTGCACCTTATTTTTACATTATAATCAAAAGAGGAGCCATAGAGGGTTACACAAAGTCCATTGGTGATAGACTAGGGAGGTGGGGGAAAACAGAGTGGGGAAACCTTGGATGAAAAGGTGAAATGGTGGACACACACTTCTTTTACATAGATGGGCTCAGGATAGTTGACAGTCAGCAACCAACACAGGAAAGGCAGCGCTGAGGGGGTTTGTGGTCTCGGTCTGGTGCAGTGGTTGTGCCCCAGGGGTTTGGAAAAAGGGAAGTTACTTTGACATTTCAAAAATGTGTTATCACAGGTGCCAAAAGACAATGAAGAGGTTCAAATAAGGTAAAGATTGACTTTTGTCAGGGAAGATTCTAGCTCAGGGCAATGACTGCCTGCCTGCCTTGACCTGCTTTTAGTTAGAATGTTTTTGTTTTTTTTTTTAAAATATTTTTATTTATTTATTTATCTTTAGAGGGGAAGGGTAGGAGAGAAGGAGAGGGAGAGAAATATCAATGTGTGGTTGCCTCTTGTGTGTCCCATGCTGGGAACTGGCCTGCAACCCAGGTATGTGCTCTGACTGGGAATCAAACTGCGATTCTTTGGTTCACAGGCCCACGCTCAATCCACTGAGCTACACCAGCCAGGGCTGTTTTTTTAAAATTATTATTTCAGACCATCCTATGTGGTTACCATGTAGGCCTCCCCTGACCTTGTCAGGTTTGGTATATGGTCCCTCTCGTCCACACTTAGAACTTTAAAAAAAAAATTTACATCAGAATAACTTACAATTAATGAAAATTGGGGAAGAATTTGTATTTACCATAATCCTATCACAGAAATATTACAAGAGAACTTGGAAATTATGATAAGCCTTAGATACCGTTTCTAGTAGCCCTTCCGAGGAGTCTAAAACACTTCCCCATTGACAGTTGGCCACTGTGATTCCCACGTTCAAAGCCCTAGTCAAGAAAACTTGTGGGTAGCCAGTGTGTGGGATGGGTGAGCTCGCCACAGGCTCCGTTAAGGTCTAAGTTGGTGTTCAGTGCACTTTGTAACAGGATCCCTTGGCAGGTAGAAAAACTTGCCTGTATTTCTTTGGTTTGGCTTTGGCGTCATGGCTCTGCTTCGTGGCCTGTTTCTTGGCCTTTCCATCCTCAGGAAGTGGTGTGGTATGTTTTTCATCTCTTAAACCTAAAACCATCTCCTTCTGACGTTCATGTGATGTTGGCACTGTAAAGGTGATGAAGGAACCGCCTAGAAGGAATACTAGATCACCGTACTTCTCCATATTGTGGAACATACTGTACAAACCCAAGTAGCTATTTTGTTGCTGCAGGCTAATCATCAGAATGGGTTGCGGGGGTGTGTGTGTCTTACCACAGGATGAGGGAAGCTGGGTACATATGTCGTTCATCTGCAGTTGGTTAACCTGGGTCATGAGACAGAGTCTCGTGTTCCTTTTGGTGGCTGACCTCTTGCTGGGGCAGGAGGGTTTATTGTGCTGTTTAGGCAGTAGAACTGAAGCTGTGGTGCCTTCAGTGAGGCCGCCGTCCAGCATGGGTTACAAAAAACTTGACCAATATTCTTGCTCCTAAGATGAACATCTGTAGAAATTTATCACCTCCCCATGTTTTTAATGGCTCCTAACGTAGAGACCTGTCTTAGCTCTGGCTGCCAAAACAAATACCATAGATTGGGCAGCTCAAACAACAGACATTTACTTCTCAATTCTGGGAGCTGGAGGTTCAAGTCCAAGGTGCGAGCAGATTGGTGTTTTGGTGAGGGCCCTCTTCCTGGTGAGAGAGAGAGAGGGGGAGAGGGAGAGGGAGAGGGAGAGGGAGAAGGGTGGGTGGGCAAATATACCTTCTGGTCTTTCTTACCCTTCTTAAGGACACTAATCCTGTTCTGGGGGCTCCACCCTCATGACCTCCTCTGTACCTGCTCACTTCCCAAAGGTCCCACCTCCAAACACCATTGCATCGGAGGTGAGGGTTTCAGCCTATGAATTGTGGGAGGGCACAAAGACTTAGTCTGGAAGACTTCATATTAGATATGTCACTGTGTTGTCTTCTTTTTTGTTGTTTTTATTTTAATTTTTTTTGTTAGTAGCTGAGTTAGCAGAGATGCAGACAATGGATAGATGAGCAAAGGAAAAAGGCCAGTTTATGTGTGTGTGTGGGTTTTTTTTTTTTTTTTTTTGGTAACATGCTCTAATCTCACATGTACTTTTTCCTTCATCCTCCTCACGTGACATAGCTTATTCCCATAGGAAATTTGATCAGGGGAATGAGTGGGTTATTTTCGGGGGAAGCCTGTACCTCTGGAAATGACATCCAGAATCATCTGGAGAGGGTCCTCAGCTTCCAGAGGGAATGGTGACACTTGTAAAAGGCTAAAAACCACTGATCTTGGCATGCCACCTTAATGTAATTTCACTTAGTTGAGAAATGGGCTCAATTTTTTATTGTCTGTAGTGTTTACGAGGCTTTTGCAAAAACTTCAGTAGTAATTGGAAAGTGATGTGTTCTAGCATTCACTTACCGTGTTGTTTTTCTAGGTCATCACTCCTGAAGAAATTATTCACCCAGATGTGGATGAGCACTCGGTGATGACTTACCTGTCTCAGTTCCCCAAAGCCAAGCTGAAGCCAGGGGCTCCTCTTAAACCCAAACTCAACCCCAAGAAAGCCAGGGCCTATGGCAAAGGTAAGCACTGGTCGTGTTGGATTCGAAGATTGTCCTCTGGTCTTAGAGAGTATAATTGGCTTCAGGAAGAGGCTTCTTATAATCAAGAATGTGCAGGCTAAATCCTGGAAGACACTGGACACTTCCTTTGTCAGCGTGGTTTGTTTTTGTTTTTGTTTTTTAACCTTAAGGTCCTTTTGTTTGTGACCATCTTTTTCTGCCTCGTGAATCTAGGCTTTGAGAAACACAGCTGATTTAATGTGATGGAGACTGATAGTCTGTCGCTTCGTGATTTTAGTGCACTGACCCTGGGGTGAAGAAAGGACTGTTGTTTCCATTTTTCAGAGGAGGAATCAGAGGCATGGTTCCCCTGGGGGGGTGGGAAGGTGGCAGACAGGAGCCTGGGTCTTCTGGCTGATGATTCATTTTTCCTTTGGCTGTGCTAAAGCTGCTCAGGTTTCCAGATGGGGTGGGAGCTATTGATAACCCCTGGCAGACACTTCCTTGCTAAGACATCCTGTTTATGCAGCCGCTGGGAGTGTTCTGCTCAGGACTTTATGTTGGGTTGGAGGCGTTTCAAGGCATTAGGTGTTCTGGCTGGCACCTGACTTTAAAAAGCACAGTAGTTTTTTTGTGAGTTAGTTTGTTTTCGATTTCTGTTCACATTTAATGGTGCTGTGCATTGGTTTCAGGTGTACATCACAGTGGTTAGACAGGCACATACTTCACAGTGTCCCCTGATATTTCAGGTACTCACCTGGCCCCACACGTAGTTATTAAGCACACTAATTTTTTAAAAGGAGAACAATTATATTTCAGCCCAGTGTGATTTCTAATAAAGATCAGCACAGCGAGATAGAACATACTCTATTCTGTAGGAGTGCGTTGTATTTCTTAATCTTCATAATGACCATTGGGAAAATATTTAGACATGCAAAATAACTTGTATATTCTCTCCCAGAATCGACAGTTCTTGCCATCCTAATGCAGTAATGTCCTCCTGCCCTTTGTGTGTCTCCTGTGTGTACATATATGTGTGTGGTTGTTGGAATTATTTGAAAATAAATTTCAGACGTGGTGACATTTCACGCTTGAATACATGGGCAGTGCATCAGCAGAACATCCTCTTAAGTAACCACAGTGTTCATCATCACACATAAGGAAAATTTACAATAATTTCATATCAACTAATATCCAGTTTTGTTTTCAAATTTGTCCTAAAATTCTTCCATAGTTTTTTTATCTTACAAACAAGATCTGATTATGATTTACTGTGCTACATCTGTTTGTTATTTGTCTTTAGACTCTTTTAATCTAGAATAATTTTTCCCAACTTTTTTTTTTTTTTTTTAATGACCACGACTTCCTGAAGAGTCCAGAGCACTTTTCTTGCAGGATGCCTCATACACTTGTTCCCTTTGAAGATAGCGTGGCTGTATTTGGCATGAGCTTAGTCTAAAGATGACCTACAGCCAGGGCAGTGGTGCTGACCATGTGTTGTTCTCAACACCCTTCTCACCTGTCTTTTCAGTGTGATTTATACTAGAAGACAGTCTGATTACTTTGGAACAAACACACATGTATTTGGGGTCCCTTTGGCAGTAAGGTGGGGTCTGTGCAATCTTTTGTGTTATGTAGGGACTAGGACATTGTTTGAAGGCCTCCCTCTGTGTGCAGTCACTCCAAGGTCAGCATGTCCATGCTTGCTCTGAGGGTGCTTTCTGAAAGCCATACCAAAGGTGGTGGCTAGAATGGGAATCTTTGATTTTAGAGGTTATGCTTTCTAAGTGGCAAAAAAGCTTAAACAGCCAAATAAATCTGTTGTCAACAAAACTGGTTAAATGGATTGAAAGGCATAAAATGCTTGTTTGCAATAATCTTATCACTAGCTGTCCAGTTTCCTCATTGTTAATGTGAAATGGTTTTCTTTTATTTCTATTTTCTAAAAAATGACAACTTACTATATAGTTCAGGAATATGGTTAGTATTGCCATTCCTTCATCTGCCCCATTGTGTTATGTAGCTGGGGAGCAAACACCTTCTAAAAATGTGTGGATATATATTTATATATATAAATGTGTGTGTACATACATACATATATGCGTATATGCATATGTATGTATTCCTTGCAGTTTTGTGGTGAAATATATATAACATTCACTAACTAACCATTGTTTTAAAAAGATTTTATTTATATATCTTTAGGGAGAGGGGAAAGGAGGGAGAAACAGAAGAAGAGAAACATCAATGTGTGGTTGCCTCTCAAATGCCCCTACTGGGGACCTGGCCTCTGCAACCCAGGCATGTGCCCTGACTGGGAATCGAACCGGGGACCTTTTGCTTCACAGGCCAGCACTCAGTCCACTGAGCCGCACCAGCCAGGACTAATTTAACCATTTTTAAGTGTACCATTCAGTGACATTAAGTACATTCATTGGGTTGTATAGCCATCACCATATTCACCTCCAGAACTTTGCTCTTTCAAACTGAAACTCAGTACATGTTAAATAATAATTCTCTATTCCCCCCTCCCCTCAGCCCCTGGCAACTACCAGTCTCCTTTTTGTCTTTGAATTTGCCTGTTCTAGGTATCTCATATAAATATAATTATATGGTATTTGTCCCTTTGTGTCTGGCTTCCCTGTCATGTTTTTAAGGTTTATCTCTGCTGTTGCATATGTCAGAATTTCGTTGCTTTTTAAAGCTGGATAATACTCAGTTTGTATATACCACATTTCATTTTTCTGCTCTTCTGTCAGTGGACACTTGGGATGCTTCCACCTTGTAGTTATTGCGAATAACGCGCTGTGAACATGGGTGTACCAAGTGTGTTCAGTTGCTGCTCTCAGTTTTTTAGGTAAATGCCTAGAGGTGTAATTGCTAGATTACATGGTAATTCTATGTTCAACTGATTTTTCTTTTTAAGTAGGGAGACAAAATACAGTCATTTTAGGCAACAGGGTCACACATGATGCCCAGGGGGCAGGGGGAGGCCTTAAGATAGTGCTTGTCCCATGGTGAGACTAAGGGCAGGGACAGTTTGCAGTCTTTCCTGTATGGCCACATAGCTTCATTTCTGCCACCTGAACCGAGGAATAGAGAGGGTTTCAGCTTCCAGTGTCTAAAGGGTCTATGGGTTTGTTTTGTATTCTCTACTAGATGTTGACTAGGTTGCAGTTAGTTACCAGCTGGTTACCCCTTGCTGGTTATCTGTTCACTGAGCCCTGACTCGCTTAGTCCAGTGGGGCTGGAGGGGAGAGGGCAGGGCTGAGGTAAACCTGTAGCCACAGACGGGTCTTTGTGGTGGGCTTCCTTCTGAGTTTGGGCAGGCTGAAAGCCTGTGAATTAAACAGAAACGCATGTTCTGTGTGAAGCATTCGTTGCACAGCGAGACTTACACCCTCTTCATTCTGAGTAACCATGGACAACAGTTGTCTGCTCGGTGAGCGTGGTTCCCGGGGAGTTCACAGGGTGTGGGGTGTGGTTCAGCCTCCTAACCAAGCGTGATTGGCCAGAGTCTTGGGTAAGCTAGTGTTAGTTGTTTCTCTTGGGCTGTTGGAGTCCGATGGAGTGGGTATTTATGAATGCATTAAGTGCATGTTTAAACTTCTTGTTAAATGATGTGATCACTCTGTAAATTTGAAGCAAAAGAAAAATGTAGAAAATAAAAACCCAGCACTTCCCTGCTGTCAATCCCATCCATTCCTTCATTCTGAGGTATTCCTTTCCAGCCTTTTTGTAGTATTCTGTTCTATTCTGTTTATAGATGGAAATGAATTCCAACTATGTGTTTTCTTCCATTTGGATTTCTTACCTATCAGTGTGTGACTATTATCTTATTATATAATAATCTACCAACAACTTTCTTAAACTAAATTATTTATTGGAAAACTAATACGAATCCAGTGCATAGTAACAAATAACCTAGTGTTTTAACAGACTGATGACCAGGAAAAGAAGAGATGGAGAGAAACTTACAGATTTAATGTGGCTTAGGAGACTTAGCAACCAATTCTAATATATGAACCTTATGTGGATTCTATTTCAACTGACTTAAAAGATATTAATGATATTTATAAGATAATTAAAATTTTGAATGCTGACTGAATATTTAGTCATAATAAACATTTTTTGTTAATTTTTTGATGGGGTATTTTTTGATGTGTATATTCTAAAAATATCTTGTAGAGATACATAGTGAAGGCTTATGGGTGAAAGATGAGGACTGTCCAAAAGGTCTCCAGCCATGTACTATGAAAAATAGAGATATTTATTGAAGAAGATACAAGATACAAGAAACATTGTACATAGGACAGTGACACCTCAGTCCCCTTCAGAGTAGGCACCTTGGAACCTCATACAATTCTCCTAATCATCATTAGCTGCCACATCGTATTTTCTAGAATTTCATTGATGGTCTGAAATCTCTTCCCATTCAAAGGTGATTTTAGTTTTGGGAAAAGCCAGAAATTGTAGGGCACCAAATCTGGACTATAGCAGGGCTGAGTTGCCTGGGTGGTTTGATGTTTTGTCAGAAAACTCCACATGAGACATGATGCATGAGCAGGTGTGTTGTCACGATAATGCCGCCAGTCACCAGCTGCCCATAGCTGTGGCCTTCTGAATGATCCGAATAGTTTCCATGGAGGAATCTTCAAGCTTAATGCAAAATTTATTACAGACTCATTGTTCTACTCACTCAGTCATTTTGAATGCAACGGTTACACAGTACACACCCTTACTCAACAGTTTCTACCGCCCCCACTGACTAGTACAGTGAAGTTATCATTGTTCACACATGCACATACCAGTCCTCTCTCCTTGGCTGCCAGATTACATCGACGTTGTGCAAACCATTCTTATTATATTAACAATGGCTGGACTTTTCCTGGAAGACCTGCTAGATGGGGACAAGGATTTGTGTCAAAATAACACAGGAAGAGAGTGCAGATGTGAAGCAAGATGGGCAGTGTGTTAGTAGTTGTTGAAACTAGCTGATAGGTGCACAGGGATTCATTGTACAGTTGTTCTCAGTATCTGTGTAGGTTTGGAATTCTCCATAACAGACAACTTAAAAAGGAAAAATAGATCTTTTGCTTCTGGGAAGATTGAGTTGAAGTACTCTTTCCAGTTCTTCCCACTAAGTACATCTAAAATTCCTGAGCATTTTATACAGAAAAAACATAAGAAGACTCAGAAAGGGAATAAGGCAAACCAGCTAGGGACCTGGGCATCCAAGGACTGACACAGTAATGAGTTCCTTGGCTTTTCTTTTCTTCACATATCCCAGACTTGGAACCGAAGAAGCTGACAAGCTGGAAATGCCAGTGGGCACAAACACAAAAAGCCCGAACAAAAGCCTGTTCTTTTTGGCTCAAACGTCAGGAAAGGGCAGCCTAGGAGAACACTTTAGACAGTCATTGCCATACTTACTGTACAGCAAAAATTTGGGTCCCCACCCCCATGTACACTATCAAAGGCCAGATGGGGAGCCTGGACTGTCACCACAGATAAGGAGCCACCCCAGTGATGTCAGTAGAGGCCATTTAACTAGTAATGAGCCATTCCTACCGCTTCCAGCCACTGGTGGGGGAGGCTTAATAGAAGATACTCAAAGTGAGGGGGACTCCCCCCACACCCACCGGTAATGAGGAGTCCCCCTCACTTTGAGTATCATGGAGGTGGAATGGGGAAGCTGGACTTCTTCCCCCACTAGCAGTAACAAGGCATGCGCCCTCCCTTCCCCTGCTGAAGTGGTATTATACAAAGGCAGTGAAAACAGAAAGTATAGATGAGACCCAGAATCTCATAACATAATACCCAGAATATCCAGGTTTTGATGACAAAAATTACTTCTTATGCCAAGAACCAGGAAAATCTCCATCTGAATGAAAAGAGACAATTAATTGATGCTAACACTGAGGTAATCAAGATGTTAGAATGAATTATTTGATAAAGGTTTTAAAGCAGCTGTTACAAAAGAAGACTTCAACAAACAATTACAAATACACTTGAAACAAATGAAAAATTGAAAATCTCAGCAAGAAGTAGAACATATAGAGAAGAACCAAATGGAGTTTTAGAACTGAAAAATGCAATAACTAAAATTAATTCAGTGGATGAGCTCAATAGCAGAAAGGAAAGACAGAAAAAAATCATTGAGCTAGAAATGAGAACAATAAAAATGACCCATCTGAATGGCAGAGAAAGTAGACTAAAAAAAAAAATGAACGCACCCTCAGGGACCTGTGGGACAATAACAAAATACCTAACATTCATGTCCTAGGAAACCCAAAAGCGGAGTAAAAAGAGGGCAGGGCTAAAAAAATGCTCAAAAAGATAGTGGCTGACAACTTCCCAAATTTGGCAACGTACAGACTAAAGAAACGGAGCTAAACCCAAGCAAGATAAACACCCAGGAAAAAGAAGTCTACACCAAGCCACATCTTAGACAAACTTCAAGAAACTAAACAGTAAAGGCTTGAAAGCAACAAGAGAAATGGCACTTTACCTACCAGGGAAAAATAGAGTGTCAGATTTCTTATCAAAGGAAGTGGCACAATATTTTTTATATGCTGAAAGAAAAGAACTATCAACCCAGAATCCTATATCCAGGGCTAATGTCCTTTAGGAATGAAGAGGAAATCAAGACATTCTCAGAAAAAGAAAAACTAAAAGAATTTGTCATGAGCACATCTACCCTAAAAGGATGGTTAGAGGGAATTCTCTGGACAGAAAGGAAACAATAAAAGAAGGAATCTTGGAATAACAGGAAGAATGAACATGGTGAGCAAACACATGGATAATTATAATAGACTTCCCTCAAAAACCACAAACCGCTAAAACTCAATCCAGATGAAGTAAATAACCTGAGTGGTTCTATAACCATTAAAGAAATCAAATTTGTAATTTAAAGGCTCTTAGAAAAGAAATCTGCAGGCTCAGATGATTTCACTGGAGGAAGAGTTAACACCAATTCTACACAACCTCTTCCAGAAAATAAGAAAAGGGAACACCTCCCAATTCATTTTATGAGGCTAGTATCATTGTAACCAGACAAAGGCAATGCCATAAAAGAAAACTACAGATCAATATCCCTCATGAATAATGATGTAAAAGTTCTTAGCAAAATATTAGGCCAAAAAAAAGTTAGCAAATAGAATTTTGCAATACATAAATATTATTCATCGTGACCAAGTGGAGTTTATTCAAGGCATTCAAGGCTGGCATGCCATTAGAAACTCAGTCAACATAGTCTACCATATTAACAGATTAAAGAAGAAAAATCATCAGAATAAACCCCTGGATAAAAGACTTATAAGTTATGATACCATAAAAGTCCTAGAGGAAAACAAGCAGGGAAATTTCAGATATCCCGCATAGCAATATTTTTGCTGATAATATATGTCCTAGGACAAGGGAGATAAAGGGAAAATAAATAAAGAAATGGGACTATATCAAACTAAAAGGCTTCTGCACAGCTAAAGAAACCATCATCAAAATGAAAAGGGAACCGATCATATGGGGGAACATATTTGCCAATGATACATCAGACAAGGGCTTAATTTCCAAAATATATAAAGAACTCATATGACTCAACACCAGGAAAAGAAATAATCCAAATAAAAAATGGGCAAAGGACCTGAATAGACACTTCTCCAAGGAGAACACACAGAAGGCACGTAGACATATGAAAAGATGCTCAACGTCACTAGCCATCAGAGAGATGCAAATTAATACCACAATTAGATATCACCTCACATTGGTCAGAATGGCCATCGTTAATAAATCAACAAACAACAAATGCTGGTGAGATTGTGGAGAAAAGGGAACCCTAGTGCGCTGTTGCTGGGAATGCAGACTGGTGCAGCCCTTGTGGAAAACAGTATGGAATTTCCTAAAAAAAAAAAAAAAAAAAAAAAAAACCCTAAAAATAGAACTGCATTCTGACTTGGCAGTTCTGCTGCTGGGATTATATCCTAAGAATCCTGAACCACCAATTCAAAAGAACTTATGCACCCTTATGTTCACAGGAGCACTATTAACAATAAATAGTCAAGTGCTGGAACCTGGCTAGGTGCCTATCAGTAAATGAGTGGATCAAAAATCTGGTACATTTACACAATGGAATACTGTACAACAGAAAGAAAGAAGGAACTCCTACCTTTTGTGACAGCATGGATGGATCTTGAGAATATTATGCTAAGTGAAATAAGCCAGGCAGTGAAAAACAAATACCATTTGATCTCCCTATAAAAGGAATCTAATGAACAAAATAAACTAATGAACAAAACAGAACCATAGGTATGGAAACATGGAACAGACAAAGTAATCAGAGGGGCAGGCAGAGATAATGCTGGAAAGAAGGGGAAGGGATTAGACAAAGAACATGTATGAATGACCCACGGACATGGACGATAGGGTGGAAATTGACTGGGAGCTGTAAATGGGGTGGGCAGAGGAGGGAAAAATGGGAAAAGTTGGGACAACTGTAATAGAATAACAATAAAAATAATTTAAAAGAAAAATCACATGATCATATCACTTGATACAGGAAAAGCATCTGACAAAATTCAACAGCCATCTGTGATAAGAACTCAGAAAAAGAGGAATAGAGGAGACCTCAATTTAATGCGAAGTAGCTACCACAAAATGCCTATAGCTAACAATATGATTAATGGTGAAATGCTGAGTACGTTCCCTAAGATCAGGAATAAGCCAAGGATGTCCTCTCACCACTCCTATTCAACATCATGAGGCAAATTTTAGCTAATACATACAATAAGGAAGAGACGGAAATAAAAGACACATATTGGAAAGTTAGACATAAAATTAATTGTCCCTATTTGCAGGTGACATGATAGTCCATGAGAAAATACTAAAAAATCTTTAAAAACAAACCCCTCTCAAATAAGTTCAGCCAGGTCTCAGCGTATAAAATCAACATACAAACATCAATTGTATCTGTATCTATTGGAATAACAAAAGCACACCAAAATTAAAAATACCATGCCATTCATAGTTGCTCAAAAAAACTGAGATAGGAATAAATGTAATAAAACGTGTCCAGGATTCATATGCTGAAAACTACAAAACCCCCACTAACACATAAATTAAACAAGAAGTGGAGGGACATAGCATTTTCCTGGGTTGAAAAAGTCAGCAAACATGTCAGTTCTCCCCAAATTGCCATATAGGTTTCATACAATTGCTATCAAAATCCCAGCAATATATGTATATTTTTTGTAGATAGAAAAGATTATTGTTTCAAAATGTATGTGAAAAAGTAAAGGAACTGTAGCAGAGAAATTTGAAAAAGAAGGAAAAATAGGGAAGAGTCAGTGTACCTGATTTCAAGACTTATTTATAAAGCTACAAGAATCAAGACTGTGATATTGGTGGAGCGTTAGAACATAGATCAGTGGAGTAGAATACAGAACCCAGAAATGGCCCATACATATATGCAGAACTGATTCTTTTTTAAAAATTATATTTTATTGATTTTGCTATTACAGTTGTCCCAATTTTCCCCCTTTGGCCCCCTCTACAAAGCACCCCCCACTTCCTCAGGCAATCCCCACACCATTGTTCATGTCCATGGATCCTGTGTATAAAAGTTCTTTGGCTGTACTTTATATTCCCATGGCTCTTCAGTAACCACCTATTTGTACTTCTTAATCTAATCCCTTCACGTCTTTCCCAGTTCCCCCATACCCGCTTCCCATCTGGCAACCACCAAATGCTCTTTGTATCCATGATTCTGTCTCTGTTCTTGTTTGCTTAGTTTGTGTTTTAGATTCAATTGTTGATAGATTTGTATTTATTGCCATTTTATTGTTCATAGTTTTGATCTCCTTTTTCTTATATAAGTCCCTTCAACATTTCATATAATACTGATTTGGTGATGATGAACTCCTTTAGTTTTTTCTTGTCTAGGAAGCTCTTTATCTACCCTTTGATTCTAAATGACAACTTTGCTGGGTAGAGCAATCTTGGCTGTAAGTTCTTGCTTTTCATGACTTTGAATATTTCTTGCCAATCCCTTCTAGCTTGCAAAGTTTCTTTTGAGAAATCAGCTGACAGTCTTATGGGAATTCCCCTGTAGGTAACTAACTGCTTTTCAGATTCTCTCTTTTATCTTGTTGTTTTTGAGATTCTCTCTTTATAATGCTGCTATGACTCCCTGTCTTGGTAGTGTGGCCTAATGTAGTAGGTGTCCTGTAGAGTCCAGTGGCACAGTCTCCCCTGTCACCGAAGCTGGGTACTCAAGGTGTGCACTTATGTGGGCTCAGTACACCCTTCTCTTGTAGTTGAGCCTTGATTGCTGTTGGAAGGTCAATAGGAGGGATTTACCCAGGCCAGTCAGCTGCAGGGGCTGGTTGTGACCACTGACCACCAACCTCCACCCTCCATGGTGGATTAGCTGTGCAGTGGCAGGGTAATGGTACTCCGACATGGTCTGTAGCTGTCCACTGGTTTGGTAGGCTCTAAGGTTGTCATGGTGGTGCAGGCCAAGGTCAGCCCCGACCTGTGTTCCACCCAAGGCCACCCTGCATGAGCTAGAAAGCACTCTGAGATGGCTGCTACTTGTACTAGGCTTGGAGGTTCCTAGGTGAAGCCAAGCTGTGAATCTAGGGTGGTGGCTGCTTGTGGCAGAACTAGGGTGACTGCGCAAGAGGTACAGGGCCTAGGGCTGACTGAGGTTGGCTGTTGCTTGTTTGAGAGGATTTAGGAAGTTGTGATGCGTGATCCTATCCTAGGCCAGCCTTTCACTTGGAAAAGTCACTTTTAACAGCTTGGGTGGGTCGGAATATCAGGGGATTTCCAGGATGGGGCAAACAGTGTTGGTCAGGTTGATGAAGTCTCAGATATGGCACCCACCTGCTGGCTTTGTTGCTCTGTGGTGGGAAGGTTCAGAAAACAGACAATGGCCTCTGCCCACCTTTCTGTCTGGGGGAAAGCTGTCCCCCAGCTCTTGCCTTGATGCCAGACACTTAGTTTCTCTGTGTATGACACTGGTGCCTTTCAAGCTGCTACCCCACTTCTGGAGCTCAGAGGAAGTGTATCTGAGTAAGTGTGTGTGTGGGTTCTTTAAACAGAACTGCTTGGGAATTCAGAAGTTTCTTTTTTTCTTTTTTTTTTTTCAAATATATTTTATTGATGATGCTATTACAGTTGTTCCATTTTTTTTCTCCCCTTTATTCCCCTCCTCCCTGTACCCTACACCCCACCAGCATTCCCCCTCCTTAGTTCATGTCCATGGGTCATAATATAAGTTCTTTGGCTTCTCTATTTCCCATACTATTCTTAACCTCCCCCTGTCTATTTTGTACCTACCATTTATGCTTCTTAATCCCTGTATCTTTTCCCCAATTCTCATCCCTCCTACTCCTCATTGATAACCCTCCATGTGATCTCCATTTCTGTGATTCAGTTACTGTTCTAGTTGTTGCTTAGTTTGTTTATGTTTTTGTTTTTATTTTTTTAGGTTCAATTGTTGATAATTGTGAGTTTGTTGTCATTGTACTGTTCATAGTTTTGATCCTCTTTTTCTTAGATAAGTCCCTTTAACATTTCATATAATAAGGGCTTGGTGATGATGAACTCCTTTAACTTGACCTTATCTGGGAAGCACTTTATCTGCCCTTCCATTCTAAATGATAGTTTTGCTGGATAGAGTAATCTTGGATGTAGGTCCTTGCCTTTCATGACTTTGAATATTTCTTTCCAGCCTTTTCTTGCCTGCAAAGTTTCTTTTGAGAAATCAGCTTATAGCCTTATAGGAACTCCTTTGTAGGTAATTGTCTCCTTTTCTCTTGCTGCTTTCAAGACTCTCTCCTTATCTTTAACCTTGGGTAATGTAATGATGATGTGCCTTGGTGTGTGCTTCCTTGGGTCCAACATCTTTGGGACTCTGAGCTTCTTGGACTTCCTAGAAGTCTATTTTCTTTGCCAGATTGGAGAAGTTCTTCATTATTTTTTCAGATAAGTTTTCCATTTCTTGCTCTTCCTCTTCCCCTTCTGATACCCCTATAATTCGGATGTTGGAATGTTTAAAGTTGTCCCGGAGGTTCCTAAACCTTTCCCCATTTTTCTGTATTTTTGTTTCTTCATTCTGTTCCACTTGGATGTTTATTTCTTCCTTCTGGTCCAAATTGTTGATTTGAGTCCCGGTTTCCATCCTGTCACTGTTGGTTCCCTGTACATTTTCCTTTATTTCACTTTGCATAGCCTTCATTTTGTTTCCTCCATTTTGCAACCATAGTCAACCAATTCTGTGAGCATCCTATCACTAGTGTTTTGAACTCCGCATCTGTTAGGTTGTCCATTTCTTCATCGCTTAGTGCTATTTTTGGAGCTTTGATCTGTTCTTCATTTGGGCCATTTTTATTTATATTGTTTTATTTTTTGTCTCGGAGTACCTGTTACATAGTAGGGGGCAGACCCTTAGGTGTTCACCAGGATGGGGCAACCCACATTGTGGTGCTGTATGTGGGGGAGAGGTCAGAGGGGAAACGATGCCACTTGCTTGGCTCTCTCGGCCAGCTTTCAGTCACTTCCCTCACTACCAACAAGCAAATTGGGCCTTTCTGGTGCTGATTCCCAGGTGGGTGAGTTTGTGTACGTTCTAGGACTCTGTGGGTCTCTACACTGAATTCTACTGTGAGGCTGGGCATTTCTCCTGCCTCCGCAACCCCCCACAGGTTTTGTCAGAGGTTTTGAGGCTTTATTTCCCTGTACTGGAACTCTGGGTTGTGCAGTCTGTCTCACTTCCCAGTTGTTGGCTCCCAGTTTATCTGCACACAACTGTGGGACTGCCAGGTCCCCCAGCTCCTGCCTTGCCCGCCCAGATCCTGTAGCCACTGTCTTGCTGCAAGTCCTCTCTGTCCCGGCTGCACCCCTCCTATCAGTCTGGATGAACATTTTCTTGTTTAACTCCTTGTTTGTCAGGCTTCCATACAGTTGAATTTTCTGGAATTTATGGTTGTTTTTAGTTTTTAAATTTGTTGTTGTCCTTCTTTTGGTGTGAGAGGAGGCAAAGTATATTTACCTATGCCTCTGTCTTGTCCGGTAGTCCAAAAGTTTCTTCCACCAACTCAATCCTTGCTGGTTTTTGCAGCCAGAAGTGTTATGGGAAGTGATCTTCCTGACCCTGGAACTCTGGGCTGGTGGTCTGGTGTGGGTTGGGGGTTCGTCACTGCTGAGATATCCCTCCCGAATTTTCATCTACCACAGGTGGGTGTGAGACCAGCCCATTCCATTTTTCACCCCTCTTACTGGTCTGGATGGATGTGGTTTCTTTAATTCTGTAGTTTTCAGACATTCATTTAACTCAAGTTCTGCCAGTTCTGACTAATGGTAGTTCTATAGTTTAATTGTAATTTTGATGTGGTTTTGTGAGGAAGCAAGCCGTGTTTACCTATGCTGCCATCTTGACTAGGAGTCTCAAATATGCAGAACTGATTCTTGATGAAGGCGCAGAAGCAATTCAGTGGAGGAAAGAGCCTTTTTCACACTGCCGGAGTAACTGAACATCCATTGGCAAAAAAAACCCTCAGTCTAAGTGTCACACTTTATATAAAAATTAAGTCAAAATTGATGATAGTCTTAAATGTAAGAGTCTATAACTGTAAAACTTTCTAGAAAAATATAGGAGAAACTTTGGGATCTAGGACAAGGTGGAGTTCTTAGACTTGACACCTAAAGTATGATACATAAAAGAAAAAAATGGTAAGCTGGAGCTTTTCATATATTTAAAAATGTCTAAAAGGCCCTCACCAGGCAGCTGTGGTGGGAATGTCATTCTCATGTGCAATGCTTGCGGGTTCACTCTCCAGTCAGGGCACATACAGGAGGCAACCAGTGAGCGGATTAATAAGCGGAACAGCAGATAGATGTCTCTCTCTCTCTTTTCCCCCTTCTTCTGTCTCTCTCTAAAAATCAGCAAATAAGTTTTTTTTAAATGTAAAAAAGCATCGTCTGTATCTCAAAGTCTTGACACAAGGCATACCAGAGGTAGGCTGTATGTGCTATTGTGGAATTTCTCTCAGGAGATGGTGTATTCCTAGATCACCCCATGCTCCTGTAGGACAGGCTCCTTTAGCTTCCTCCTCCAGGCCACCTGGATTGCATCTCTAAAAGAACTCAAAATGTTGAGACGAAGGGCCTGGGAAGGCTTTAAAAAACTTTGCAGTTAAGGGGATGAAAAGACAAGCTAAAGGCTGGGAGAAAATATTTGGGAACCACGTATTCAATGAAGCATTATTATCTAGAATACAAACCCTTAAAACCTCAATAGTCAAAAAAAAAACAAAAAAAAAAAACCACACACAAAAAACAAAATAAACCACCCAATTAGCAAATGGTCAAAAGATAGGAACAGTCATTTCACCAAAAAGAACATACAAATGGCACAGAAACATAGGACAAGATGTTCAATGTCATTACCATAGAGCAGTAATTTTCAACCTTTTTCACTTTGTGGCACACATAAACTAATTATTAAAATTCTGCTGCATATCAAAAAATATATTTTTTGCCAATCTGACAAAAATGTATGCAACTTTGATTTATTCACACCAGATGTCTATTGTGTTGGCTATCGTCATTTTTCATTCGACAATTCTAAGGGAAAAGAGGTCGGTGCCACTGACTAAATAGTCAAGTATTGCATTGTGTCTTGTGGCACATCGGTTGAAAATTGCAGCCATAGAGAAATGCAAATTAAAACCACTATAGACCTATCAGAATGGCTGAAGTAGAAAGTGGTATTAACACCAAATGCTGGCAAGGATGCAGAGAAACTGGATCCAGATCACTCATACATTGCTGGTAGGAATGTAAAATGATACAGCCACTCTAGAACACAGTTTGGCAGTTTCCTAATAAGAACTAAACATGTAAGCCCTGGCCAGGCAGCTCTGCTGGTTAGAGTGTTGTCCTGATACACCAAGGTTGTGGGTTTGATCCCCGGATCAGGGCACATGCAAAACTCAACCAGTTACTGCATAAATAAGTGGAAAAATAAATCGATGTCTCTCCCTCCCTCCCTCTCTCTTTCCCTCATTCCTTCCCCCTTTCTCTAAAATCAATAAAAAAAAAAAACAAAAAAACTAAACATGCAACTACTGTATAACCCAGCAATTGGACTCCTTGACATTTATCCCGGGGAAGTGAAAACACGTCCACACACAAACTTTACCCAAATGTTTATTAGCAGCTCTATCAGTAATAGACAGCTGGAAACAACCCAGATACCATTCTGTCGGTGAATGGTTAAACCAACTGTGGTCCATTCATATCACGGACTATTACTCAGCAATAAAAAAAACAAACAATTGATACAGTCAACAACGTGGATGAATCTACAGAGAATTGTGCTAGAGGAAAAACATAATTTTAAAATGTTACATAATGTATTATTTCTATAACATTCTGGAAATGATAAAATTAGAGATGGAGAACAGATTAGTGGCTCTTGGGTAGGAAGAGGACAAGGTGGGAGGGGGTGGGAGGGGGTGGGTATGGCTATAAAAGGGCAGCATGGGGGATCCCCACGGGGGTGGCAATGTTCTGTGTTTTAACTGTGTCAGGGTCACCGTCCTTGGTCGTGGTGCTAGAATAGAGTTTTGTACTATGTAACCATTTAAGGAGCTGGTTAAAGGGTATTATTTCTTATACCTGCGTGGGAATCTATCTAATTTGCTTAATCATTTCAAAATAAAGTTTAATTTAAAAAAATAATTGAATGCAATTTTAAACATTTCAAGCAATACAAAGTGATCTTCGATGAAAAACGAGCCATTCTCCCTCCCTCATTCCTCCTCCCCGCACGCCACCTCTCGGTGCCAGCTCCACTGCTGGTCACACATCATTCTTCGTAATTGTATAGACTTCTGACTGCATTGCCCTGAAGAGTTCAGAATCGTTGCATAAATAACAAGGGCAAAATTAGGGATTGGAACCTACTGGAGTACCTTTGTCACGGCAGTTTGTCCCTGGCTCCCATGTGGTGGCTTCAGGGCCGGGTCCCACCTCCCCATTTCCTGAAGGAGACACAGTGGGTGAGGGCCTGGGCAGGGCCTGGCCCCGTTGTAATGTGCTTGTGCAAACCTGTGGCAGGAATCGAGCCTACGGGAAACATGGTGAAGCAGCCAGCCAAGTTCACTGTGGACACCATCAGTGCTGGGCAAGGAGACTTGATGGTGTTTGTCGAGGACCCAGAAGGGAACAAAGAGGAGGTATGTTGGAGGACGCTGCGCCCCTGCAGCATCCCATGGGGTTTGTCATGGGGCCAGAGACTCTGCTTCCGTGTTCCTCATTAAACCTCACGGCAAAAATGATTTTTTACCAGAAGCATCCCTAGGCTTACAGTGGATAAAGTTAACTTGTCCAAGGACTGTGTCTTGAAAAATAATATAAATTGATTCCCAAGAAAAAATTGTTTAATAAAAGAAAGGATGCTTTTAATTTAGCAAAGGCCTCTTAGTTGAGGTTGTAGGTACTAATGGCCAGAATAGCAATAACAATACCGTACTGATACAATGCAATGCGGTAACAATGCTGATGTTCTACTCGCCTCCCATCCTGACCATCCTTTGATTCCTCCCTCAGGGCCTTTGCACATACTGTTCCTTTTGTCTGCTTATCTCCTTAAGACTATATTTTACTTCTAGTTCTTTGCACCATCTGAAATTCTGCGTTTACTGGCGTATTGTCCATTTCTCCCACTGGGGCAGGAGTTCAGCCTGATTTGTTTTATTCCGGGTAACTATCACAGGACCCAGCATTTCATAAATGCTTAATAAGTACATAGCCTTAAAGGTTTAAGTTACTTGCTTTATAGTCTCTCTTGTCTAGAGAGTGTCAGCCTTGAGACAGTGGAGAGTCCTGACTTGGTTAAGTCTTTGTGTTACGTGATTTGTGTCTGTGACTTCAGGCTCTTCCTCTTGTGAGCATTCTGCAGGAGTGATGGAGCAGGAAGTAGCCACAGTCAGAACAGGTTCCTGACCTGCCAGCTAGCTCACTGCAGGACGTTGGCTGGCATGGCCTGCTTTTACTCACCCGTGGTGCCTTCTCTAACTGTCGCTTATCTTCCATCCTAGGCACAAGTGACCCCTGCTAATGACAAGAACAAGACATACTCTGTGGAGTACCTGCCCAAGGTCACCGGGCCACACAAAGTAAGATGGGGTGTCATGGCTGTTGCTGAGACTGTCTTCTGGGTTTATTTTGATGTGCAGAAGAAAGGCTATCTTAGAAAAAAGAGCAGTTTTCTTAAGTTAACTTCTGATTTTCCTGATTGTAGAAGTATCCATGCTTCTTATAGAAAATTTGGGATTCCCATGAATCAGACTTGAGATATTAGCTAATATATCTGGATTAGTTGAATTCTACTAGGTTTTTTGTGATGTCATAAGAATTTTCTCTGTCTGGATAATGAAGGGTTGTAGCTTCATGCCTGGAGTGTAGATGCTAAGCTGTGCGCTTTGTCATTGATGCTGCCTAAGTAGTCCCCTTCCAGGTGTTCTGGAGCTCCTGGCAGCACTGAAGCCCAAGTGTGCAGAAGGCTGGTTGACTGTAATGGAGGCCAGTGGGCCACTCATACACCTGGAGAATTGATGGGGATCCCGTCCCCAGGCCCTTTGTCTCGGCAACAGTTGGAGTTCTGTATGTGTCAGTGCGCTGTTGGCCTGTGAGACGGGGGCTAAGGGAGTCTTGCAGGAGAGTGCAGCTACCTAGGAGTCTGCCTTTAGTTGGAAAAAGCCTTCAAAAGCACACACACAGGCCAGTCCCTGTGCACCATGCCAGGACTCTGACACAGACACCATATTCACCACCTTGGGCTTCAGTAAATTCACTGGATCGTGGCCATAGGTTTATACCCTTAGAAAGAACATCATGAGTTTGGGGGGAAAAATCTTGAAGAGAGCATTTATGATGTAATTAATTTATTCAATTCATATGAAAACCCAATACAATACCCCTGAAAAATTTAAAACATAAGACCTCTGGCTCAAGTTTTAAAAAGTACAGATGGAAATCTGTACTTTTTCTCAAATCCATGTGTCTGGGATTTATCTTGATCCCTTGAAAAATACTTTGACTCTAGGTGTGAAATCCTAGAACCTTGCGTTATATTCTAGGGAACAGTGGCCTCTTCTGCAGTCCTTAAAGGACCCAATGTCTAGACTCTAGATGGGGTGTCAAACTCATTTTCACTAGAGCCACATCAGCCTCACGGTTGCCTTCAAAGGGCTGAATGTAATTTTAGGACTGTGTAAATGCAACTACTTCTTAACCAGGGGCACGGAATTCAGTGCTGCTGCCAGGGAGAAACAAGGTGCCAGACCGGATAAAACAAGGTGGAGGGTCGGAATCGGCCTGCGGGCCTTGTGTTTGCCACTTGTGGTCTAGAGATTCAAGTATAAGTATTTGTTCATATCCTACTAGAGATGCTAAACATATCAGATGTACACATTTTTAATTTGCTGAAGGCCGGAAGCCCCAGGCCCAGCCATTATGGCTGATGGAGTCAGGCGGGAGTCCCATTCAGGCCATTCACAGGACTCCTGGTTCCAGCCACCTTTGTGTGGGTAATCAGGAGGATGGACAAGAAGATCACAAAGCATGTGGCTTGATCTGGTCGTCTTACTGGGCAGGAAGAAGTGATTATATGTCATCTCTGTCACTTGTAGGTCACAGTACTCTTTGCAGGACAGCACATCTCCAAGAGCCCATTTGAGGTGAATGTCGACAAGGCCCAGGGAGATGCGAGTAAAGTCACTGCGAAAGGCCCGGGCTTGGAAGCTGCAGGGAACATCGCCAATAAGCCCACCTATTTCGATATCTACACGGCAGGTAACTGCCCCTCTGTCCACAGATCAGGCTTTGTCGTAAAGCCAGAGATAATCCTCAGGAACCTGAAGTCTTCAGATGTTGGGCCTCTGTCTTTTAAAACAACCAACCAACCGTAAAAATAGCTTTTTTCAGTTCTCCACTCCACCCGCCTGTCCTTACACATTATTTATTTATTTATTTCTCAATTACAGTTTACATTCAGTATTATTTTCTATTAGTTTCAGTTGTACAGCATAGTAATTAGACAATTATATACTTTACACAAAGTGGTCACCCCAATATTTCAAGTACTCACGTGGCCCCATACATAGTTATTACAGTATTGTTGACGATATTCTCTATGCTGTAATTTACATCCCTGTGGCTGCTCTGTAACTACCAATTTGTACCTCTTAATTCCTTCACCTTTTTCAGCCACGCCCTTCTGACAACCATCAGTCTGTTCTCTGTTTTGAATGTGTTGGTTATATTTTTAGGTTTTTTTCAACCTTAGTTTTTCTTTCAAATCTTACATTCGAGCTTGACTGTAATGATTAATAAACAGTCAATTTCTGTACTCACTTCTTATTTGACTTAATAAATATTCCAATGAAACTAAGTTTCAAGAGTCATCTACTCAACCAAATTCCATGCAAGATCCTGTGTGGTTGGGTGGGGAAGAATGAGTAAGACACAATTCTTGAAACGTCAGCTTTCTTTCCAGTGTAGAAAATTTTCAAAATCGAGAGGGGCAAGTTCAGCCATGACCCTCCTTCTGTGCGGTCAGAAAAGTTGTTGATGTCTTCTAAAGGCCGCTGCCTCCTTTGTGTGCATTTTGTACCTGCGTTTACACTCCTCAGCAGTAAGCTTTCTGAGAACTTGACTTGGACTCATGGAATGTTTACTCTGTCATAGGTGCTGGCGTGGGGGACATTGGTGTTGAGGTGGAAGACCCCCAGGGGAAGAACACCGTGGAGCTGCTTGTGGAAGACAAAGGAAACCAGGTGTATCGATGTGTATACAAACCAATGCATCCTGGCCCTCACGTGGTCAAGGTCACATTTGCTGGGGACACCATTCCCAAGAGTCCTTTCATTGTACAGGTTGGGGAAGGTGAGTGCTGGAGTGGCTAACCACGGGTGCTTCTGGCATCAAGGCCAACTGTGCCCATGGCTGGGCCCCAGGCCAGGAGAATGTAATACCTTTCTGTGAGCTGTGAAGCGACCCAAGTGCTTTACTTGTATTAACTCATTTAATCCTCTCCAAAACACTTGTCCAGGAGAGTCATTATCCTCACTGAGAAGTGCAGGGCCAAGGTCATTGAGGAGTTGGTGTTTGTGGCCAAGGGTAGCAGCAATGGCATTGCTGGTACCCCCTGGCCTCCACTGCCTGGTCTTTACTGGCTGCCAGGCACTTAGCACAAATGCATCTAATCGTCACACCAGCCTGTGTGTTCCAGGTGCTATTATTATTCCCAGTTTTCAGGTGGAGACTCTGAGGCTTAAATAGCATAAGGTATTGGTGAGTAAGGACTAGGCACCAGTAGAAGTAGAACCCAGGTCTCTGCCAACCCCTTGATCACCCTGCTAAACACCCTCTGCAGCCAGAAGCTGGTATTTTTCTATTAGACTCTTATCCCTTTTCCTTGTTGCTCTTCCTCCCCCATCCCCCACTCCCAACTCTGCCGCCTTCTCTAATCGATACTTGCCTTTTCCCGTTCTGTCCTGCATCTGCGTCTGCAGACCTGGCTTCCTCTTCTGAATCCTGCCTCTGGGCCAGCCTGGACCCCGAAGCTGTTGGCTTCCTAGTTGAGAGCACTGGGCCAGAGGCACCTTACTTGGTAAGGGCTGGTTGGGTGGGGCTTCTGGGCCAGTTCTGTGTGCTGCCTGCAAATGTCAGCTGAGCCTGTGCTGTTTGTGGCCTCTGGAAATGACAGCTTGTGTTATCACAGCCTGTCCAACCATATCCCAAGCCTACTCCCTAATTATGTTCACACATTTCAAAATGGTGGCAAATCTGGTGGTTTCCTCCCCACTCTTTAGCTGTATTTAGTGCTTATATGAGCTGAGCAATGATCCTTTGGGTATGGAGATCATGGCCCATGTTCAGAATCTCCATGAATATTTAAACCCTCCGGGGAAGTCCTGTCATCCTGTTGTGACATATTCCTGGTATAACCACCTTTCTCCTCTTAACAAAGAAAAAGTAAACCCAACATGTTCAAGTATAAAGCTCTTTTTGATATAATGAAAGAAAGAATTTGAATGGCTTTCCTAGTCTGACTTCCTCTCACTCACGGAATACCCTTTTAATTCCTGGCCTATCTCTCCATCACTTGTACTGTATAGTATTTAATTAATAGAGGGTGTTTTTTGTTTTTTTGTGGTTCTTTTTTTTTTTTTTTGGATGTACTAATCCTTCTTCCACTTAAATGATTTTATATAAAAAAAGAGGCTGTATATCATTTTCACAATGGAAAATCAATGTTACTTGCCACAAAGTACCACCATAAACTTATGTTCATCCATGAACCACCTAAAATCATCTCTAACTCCAAGGATGTGTGTGTGTCTCTTTGGGAAGCAATTGTTTGCCAGATAGCCAGCCAAGGATGCTGTGAGGAGGAGGGACCAGCGGAGGAATTACCTTCTTCCTTCCATGGAGTAAACTAGAGTCTTCTCTGGAGTTTGTGACCCATCATGTATAGAGAGAGAGCTGTCGAATGTGCAGATTTGGAAAGGAAAAGCCACTTAAACAGCATGACATTTTACCTATTAATGTCCCATTCCTGTGCTCAATGAGAAGGTTGCCCATGTTGACAAAGAATTCATAGGGGCCAAGAATGTCTTTTATCAACCTTCTGATGAGCCCCATGGAACAGGAGTTTTGTGGGTCTCATGTAAGGGATGTTAGAAACTACCTCTGTCCTTAATTTTTAGCTTTACAACTTTAGCTTTTTTAACCTGATCTCGAAATCAAATCGAGAGTGGTGTTTACTGCTAATAGTTGCGTTTATAGCCTCCCACATTCCCAGGACTGAAGTGTTTGCCTCAGCCAGCGTAGGGTTGAATGGGCTCCCCTTTTGAGCTATTGTCAGGCTCTTTATATGGAAGACAGTAATGCTTAGACTTTTAGAAATGACTGACCTGAAGTTTGGAACCCAGTCAGATGTTTTCAAGCTCTACATTTTTCAAGTTGACTTGAGAAGGTCCAGTCTTCCCAATTAGTGAGCCCTTGAGTATAGCAGTGAGGTTTGAACAGTGTCCAGCACTAGGTCTTCACTCTCCTTCACCACTGAGAGGATAAATGCCAGGACTCAGCCAGTACCAGGAGCCAAGGAATCCACGCTGTGCTCTCCGGCCTTCTTTGCCAATGTAACTTTCCCCGGTACCTCTGCGGTGTGGCTGGACAAAGTTATGTTGTATCTTTATTTGCTGCCTGGTGTGCTCTCTAAACGGGACCCCTAGTCTCAGTAACTGCGGCATACTCTGCAGAGCAAATATTTTCTTGGCGGGTGGGTCCAAGTGGCCTTGGCTTGCTCGACTCTGACTAAGGAATGAAAGGTTGAATTGATGTTGAAACTATGCTTGCAGCCTGCAATCCAAACGCCTGCCGGGCCAGTGGCCGAGGCCTGCAGCCCAAAGGCGTCCGCATCCGGGAGACTGCAGACTTCAAGGTTGACACCAAAGCTGCTGGAAGTGGGGAGCTCAGCATAACCGTGAAGGGTCCTAGTAAGTGCTCCTTTGTCCCCTCATCTCAGGTGTGATTTCGGCTAAGTTGGTAGCTGTGGCATATGGCCTTCACCCCATGGCCCGTTCTGACCAGTTTACCCCAGAGATCTGTGTCAAAGATTTGAGGCTATCTGAGCTCCTGTGGAAGGAAGCAGTGATTGATTAGTAGTAATCTCTGTCCTGGTCGAAGGTGGGTACAGTGGTGGCTCAACCGACTCATTATATTAAGGCTTCTGTGAGTAGAAAAAGCAGGGATACAATGAAGTTTGGGAAATGTTATCCTTGGAACAACAACCCGAAGTGGCCCGTTTTTATTTGAGGAAACCTAGGCTCCGAGAGGAAGGGTCCTGCCCAAGGTCCCACGGCTTGTCAGCATCTGAGCTGGAAGTTGAGCAGTCTCCAAAGCAAGTGGTTTTCCCACTACAGGTTACATTTCATAGACTATGACATTATGTCAAGTGCCTAATTACTATGATCAGTGCTTATAGAAGGGGAATCAAATTTTCTCAGCTTAAGTTTCCATTGTTAATAAGTGCCATTCATGGAAGGGAGGTTGTACCCTGCAACTCATTCTTGCACCCCCTTTTAGGAAAGGAAAGAGTAAGTGGGTACAAGGATAGGTGTCCACACTGTCCTCAAGTCTTCCTCTGGTACAGATGAGCAGCTCGGCACTTCTAGTTCCCAGGGGCTTATGGAACCTTGTGCTTCCTATGCTAGGACTGCTCTTAGCCTCTGTGTCCCCGACAGGCTGGGGCCGGAGTGTTCTGAACTCTAGAAAGTTAATACTTGATGTAGGAACATCAGACTTTGGGACAGGCGTGAGCCCCAAGGGCAGCCACAGTTCTAGACTGCTCAGACCTGGACCCAAGCTGCTCTGGGCCTGCCTTCCCTCCTGGCTTATTCCTACAGGAGCCAAGGAAGCATTTTTTCCTAATCTTGGATTCTCACTTGGGTAAATGGCTTTCCCAGCCAAACCTCAAGGCTCAACATAAAACAAGTCCCTGCCTGATAGCTTGCTCTGGAGTTAGTGGGGTAGTATCTAAAGCCTGTCTCCTTGTAGACAGCATACAAGAGCTTTCTCACTTTCATTGTCCAGCTTTAATTGAAAAAGATATGCCAGAACAGTAACCTGAAACTCATGCCAAATACTCATAAAGATTCATTCCTTCCCCACTTTATTTGGGGGGGAGGGGTGGAACTAAGATGGGTAGGATTCTTGAAAAATTGAGATGTGATTAGGTTTGTCTTTACACAGACCCAGGAGGCTCAGGACCTCATAGCCCCTCCGAACTGAGAGAGCTACTAAACCCAGTTAGCTGAAAATCTTCCATTTCCCCACAATTTGAAGCAGAGATGGGTCCATATGTAACTTTGGACTAATCTCGCACGTTTTGGTGATCCCACCCTCTTAGGTGGCCTACTTAGTTTTCCTCTGTGGGTTATGTTTTGTGGCTATTGCTGCCTTTCTGTTCTTGTCTTTTGGGTTCTCCTTCTGAGCCTAGAATGGCATTGGAAAGATGTTGTGTTTCCTTCCTACAGAGGGTCTGGAGGAGCTGGTGAAGCAAAAAGGCTTTCTGGAAGGAGTCTATGCATTCGAGTATTACCCCAGCACCCCAGGGAAATACAGCATCGCCATTACGTGGGGAGGGCACCACATTCCAAAGAGGTGAGTCTCTAGCTGGAGTTGCCTCTTCTCTGGAGGCGTGCCTGGCCCAGGGCAGGCTCACTGTGGTCGCTTCCTGGGCTGCAGGAGGGAAAGAGATCTGCTTTGTTGAAAACATGGTTGTTTTTTTTTTTTCAGAGCAGCTTACAGACATTTGGCCTGTTCTCAAAAGCAGCAGAAAGTCACTGGTTTTGGCTGCCTTGCTTTACATCAAATGTTGGTGGTTTGGGGCTGGCGGGAGGTGGGGAAGCCCGAAGAAGCAGTAACAGAGCAAATGGGCTGTGTGTCTATACATTCTTGAATAAACTGAGATTCTTTCTTTCAATGTGTGCCTCTGTTCAGGAATGCCATGGGGGTAAAATCTGCTATGGTTTACATTAAATCCTCTACCTGAGCGCCCTCAGGAACCAAGGGACCAGTCTGCAGCTCTGCTGTGTGGGCGTCGCAGTTTGCCCACCCGGTGTTTATGTGTTTTACAGCTCTCCTGGGGCAGCTTTAACTCTGAATAAATTAAGTTTACCTTGAGAAATACCTGGGCATATTATAGGGTTCTGAGAATCTAAGCAAACTATTTTTAATCTCCTGCACATAAGTTAAAGCACACTCGTTCATGTGTGAGCTCATGCCTCTTCAGCCTAGTTTTCTTGTTACAGCATAGGCAGGGTGTGGAAAAGTGCACAGTCTCTTACCTTCCAGGGCTCACAGTGTTATGAGCCCTCCACCCGAAAGGTAAATGGTCAAAAAGATAGTGCAAGGCAGTGTGGCTTGAGTGCCAACCCAGTGGCCACCTGAATACGCCCTGAAATAGCACATTCCTTTATATTGTTGACGTAACAATGGCCGAGGGGGGACTTGCGTGCAGGAAGGGCTTGGCTGGAGATTGGGACTGCAGGTAAAAGGAGCCAGCAAGTGAAAAGGGTGTGTGCAAACAGCTTTCACTGTATTTAGCCCGTTCTTTTCTCTTCTTTAATGCTTCTATTTTTCCTTTTCTTTTAGCCCCTTTGAAGTTCAAGTTGGCCCTGAAGCAGGCATGCAGAAAGTCCGTGCATGGGGCCCTGGCCTCCACGGTGGGGTTGCTGGGCGGTCAGCAGACTTCGTAGTAGAGTCCATTGGCTCTGAGGTGGGGTCTCTGGGTAAGTGGAAGTAGGTGACCTGCAGCTTCTGGAGGGCTGAGATTACAGGGGGCTGGGGCCCAGTGTTAGACTAAGCATTGGGGCCTGCTGTGCCTCACTACCCTTTACTTCCTCACCACCTGAGGCCACCTCTGCATACTGCTGGGGAATTGCAGTTCTCATCTTCCCGTTGCCCTCTCCCTCATTCATTCATTCATTCATTCATTCATCCAGTAGACTTCGAGGGCAGAGGCTTTCTGTGGATGTTGTACCTGGCACATAGTAGACACTCAACAAATATTATTGACATATCCTTAGTTTAGATGAATGAATGAGTTTTTCTGAAATCAGAAATTTGGGGAGTAAATATTCTTTGGAGCAGAGCAATATATTTTAAATACACATCTGATGTATATGTGATCATTTTAGATCAGTGGTCAGCACTGATCTCTCTTTAAAAGGATCACATAGCAAATATTTTAGTATTGTGGGCCATATTCTCTCACAACTCTTCGACTCTGCCGTTGTAGCGTGAAAGCAGAAGTAGAAGGTACATAAGCAAAGGAGTATAGCTATGTTTCAGTAAAACCTTATTACACAAACAGGCAGTGGTCAGATATGGCCTACCAGCCATAATTTGATGACCTCTATTTCAGGTAATAGAAATAAACAAAAAGGAGGAAATAAGAAATCACATTAAATTTTTCTTGCAGAGAGATGTAAATATTTTGGTAATTCTATAAATTAGAGATATTAAACCTTTTGACATATTGTTTCAGACTTGTTTCTGTGCATACACATACAAATATTTATCTGCCACAAAAAACATCTGGGGAAATCTTTATATTTTTCTGCCTCAGATAAATATAGAACATGTCTTGATTTTCCATGGCTTCCATGGAATTATATTGCGTGATTATACCTTATGGGGCTTTCCAGTGATTTCCAGGGTTTTACTATAACAACAATGCTGAATACATATCCTTGTATCTAACTGTTTACACACATCCTTGGTTATTTCCTTCAGATAAAAGCTCATAAGTGGGTTTGGTGGGGGAAAGGCTGGGCATTGGTTTAAGACTTTGGTATGTGTTGCCATATTGCCAACAGAAAGGTTTGCTAGTTGATCTTTATTGTTAGATGATGTTAAAAGGTATAAAATACAATTCTTCCATCTCTAGTGAAGACTCGGTAGGCTTGGTTTTTTGGGAAAGAAACATACAGATTTCAATCTTGTGGGAAATACTTGGCTTTTAGGCAGGCTGAGGGAGTGAGTTGGTAGTAACATAGAATAGATACTTTTCACCAAGTAACTGGGGGCCCTCCCACCCCATCCTGCAGGGTTTGCCATTGAAGGCCCCTCCCAGGCGAAGATTGAGTATGACGACCAGAATGATGGATCATGTGACGTGAAGTACTGGCCGAAGGAGCCTGGCGAATATGCCATACACATCATGTGTGATGACGAGGACATCAAGGACAGTCCATACATGGCCTTCATCCACCCAGCCACAGGAGATTATAACCCAGATCTGGTGAATCAACTTGTTATATTTCGGGCTTCTTTCTTCTGGCTCCTGGCACTATCCCTGGCACCCGGAGAATGGCCTTATTGAGAGATGGCTTTAGAGCTTGGGGAAGAAACAGGTCTGAGCTGGAATCCTGGTAGTACCACTGAGTCCTTTTCTAATGTTGGGCAAGTAACATATCTCTGACTCCTTTTTTTTTTTTAAGACTTTCTTTATTAATTTTTAGAGAGGGAGGGAGAGAAACATCAATGTGAGGAACATTGATTGGTTACCTCTTGTACATGCCCCATCCGGGGACTGAACCCACAACCCAGGCTTGTGCCCTGATTGGGAATTGAACCAGCCACCTTCCACTTTGTGACATGATGCCCAACCCACTGAGCCACCAGTCAACACTGGCTCTTGGTATCTTCCTCTATTAAATGGGAATGGGAGTGGCGTCTGCTTCCTAAAGTTTCTGGAATGATTCAAGGATGCAACTAACATTCATAAAGGCAGCCCTTAACCAAGGGCATGACCCATGGAGGGGTCTCCATAAGAAGCTGTTTTCTTGCAACCTGGAGCATCATATTTCAGTACTGCCACTTTCCGTAGTTATTATTTCAAGATACTCCATGGATAATGGTGTTTTTTTCTCCTCAACTCCCTATTCTTAAGTTGGAGCAATGTTTTCACTGTTTCCAAGAACTTCTCTCAAACCCTTTGCAAACTGATTTAGCATCAAGTCTGAGCCAGCTTGGCCAGGAGGAGGCTCCCAGGTCCCACGTATGTTGCTGTTGGCCGACGTGGGCAGCTGCACATAGGCTGTCTGCTGGTCCTTTGCTCTCTGGGGGCTGTAAACATTTATGATGTTGTTGGTGACAAAGGTTCTTAGCCCCTTCAAGGGTGACATTGAAATTGGGCATGGCCAGAGGGCTCTGTCCCAGTTACTAGAAGTTGTCTGTGTAAGCTCAAAATAAGGCAGGGAGCCCAGCCTAGTTTGGGGCCAGGTTTTAGAGTTTTCTCTTTTCATGAGAGGTTAATGATACTGTTTTTCATCTTTAAGTTAGAGGCTACTTTAGCATTTTCCTTCCTATAACCATACCGTTACATAGGTGCTATAGTTAGGCATAGTTGTTTGTCCTTCTCCCGTCTCCTGGTCACCAGTCTTCACATGGGGGTTTAGTTGGTGCATTACACAGGAAGAGAATCATTATTGCCCCTTTGCTCCAGGTCCAAGCATATGGGCCAGGTCTGGAGAAATCTGGGTGCATCGTCAACAACCTGGCTGAGTTCACCGTGGACCCTAAGGATGCTGGAAAAGCTCCCTTAAAGATATTTGCTCAGGTGAGTTTCAAGGGGCCACCCATGCAGATAACTGTCAAGTGACAAGATCCTACAATGTAATGGCAAATTGCTTGGTTCATCTTTCTTACCCATTGGTAACAATAAGAATATTTATCTCATGGGTTATGTGAGGAGTAAATGAAGTTCTACATGTGTAGCAGGGTACTTTTCTTATTTTTATGATTGTATTCTGTGGAAACAAGGCTTCCTTGTTTCAGATTTCCCTGTATGTGTCTTGGTATGGCGGAAGCTACCTAGGCCATGAGAGGTTGGTAAACAGGGACTTGTTAAATATGTTAACTTAATTGAATTTGGCCAAAGAATTTAAATGTAGGCGTTCAAATTATTAAGCATTGAATGGTCATGGTTTTCTGTTTGGGCCATTTGCTCTTCATGATTAAAAATAAGTAAATGCATATAGTATTTTCTCACCTGGGTTATATTCATTGTACTGTGAGAACATGGCATGTCATAGTCTTTCCATGTGGTTTTATTGATTGAATGCATGGTGACTCGGCTGTCTTGGGAGGCCATGGTGGCTCTGTTTGATGAGGACAGGTGAAGGACAGTTCTGTTCTTAGCCCCTGCTCTTTTGCAGGATGGGGAAGGCCAGCCCATCGACATCCAGATGAAGAGTCGGATGGACGGCACCTACGCCTGCTCCTACACCCCAGTTAAACCCATCAAGCACACCATCGCCGTGGTCTGGGGAGGAGTGAACATCCCACGTAGCCCCTACCGGGTAGGTTGTGAAGTGGAATCCTGGCCGTGGTATGAAAAAGACCTGTCCTGCTGCAGGTCTGGGTTCTGTCCATGTCTAATAGCCAAAGCAGATACATGGGAAGAACCTGTCGTCCTCGGTGGGCCTTGAAAGATGGGGTGCCCTGAAGGGCAGAGTGCTCTGGATTGTCCAGAAGGACTATTTCCAACAATGTTAACTAATAGTGTTTTACTGGGTGCAAGTGGAGGAAAACTGGATTGCATCTTCCTCCATGTCCTTTGTAGGTCAACATTGGGCAGGGTAGCCATCCCCAGAAGGTCAAAGTGTTTGGGCCAGGTGTGGAGAGAAGTGGACTGAAGGCAAACGAGCCTACTCACTTCACAGTGGACTGTACCGAGGCTGGAGAAGGTGAGAGGGAGCTTCACCCAACACACTGATTGCTGTTCTTTGGGGAATTAAGTTCTTTTTATCACATTTCGAGGGCAGTGAACTTTGAACCAGGAAGCAGTCCACCTGAATTAAGTAATCTAATGAGCCTCTGCATCAGTTCTGTGGTGATATCTTTGCCATCCTTTCATCCTCCATCCTTTTTCCAAAACCCTGGCTTACCACCATCCCTTTCTCATGTTTCTTGCTGGAAAATTCCCAGTTACTTATTTTGGGGTGTTCACCTGAACTAGAAGTGATTGCTTGGGACATGCTGTGTCTTGTAAACTCGTGCTAATGAGCTGGTCTGTTCCAGGTGATGTCAGCGTTGGCATTAAATGTGATGCCCGGGTGTTGAGTGAGGATGAGGAAGATGTGGATTTTGACATTATTCACAATGCAAATGACACGTTTACCGTCAAATATGTGCCTCCTGCTGCCGGGCGATACACTATCAAAGTTCTTTTTGCATCTCAGGTGTGTGTGTGGCGGGGGGTGGGTCTAAGTTCTTTCTGGCCACCTATACACAGTATTTCCTTTTTGTTTTTTAGTAATGGGGAAAGTATCTTCAGAACTCTGCTCCCTAGTTTTTCTCTCTGGCGCATTAAAACCAAGAAGGGAAAAGAACAGAACTAAAATTTTACCACTTTTTAACAGAAGTGAACAGTGTATTATTCACTGGTTCAAAGCAGGGCTCTGGAAAGAAAGACAGGGTGAACAGTACCTAAAACAAGAAATAATGGAATCCTGGTGATTCAAATTAACTGTACATAGAAATAGGGGCCTTCGAAGGAAGTTCTGTTTCTAGAGATGTGGTTCTTGAGTTGTTCTCATCCAGCTAACCTGTTCTGCCTGTATTCTGATAGTCTGTGACATTCTTTTTGAAGAATTATAACCATTATATTTCTGATTGATTTCTTATACTCTCCAAACCACAGCTCTCAGCTGTCCTTAGAGGACATTTCTCTCCCGTTGACCCCATATATTACTGTCACTTTTGATGGTAAAGGCTCAGAGTTTACAGATTTTCTTGTGGGAAACCTTCCTTTGGCTGTGAAGGAAATCCTGTGATGTAGGAAACCAAGGCATTCATAAGTGACCCATCATGGCCCTTCCCTGACGTCAGAGTGTGAAGGCCTGACATGTGGTAGCAGAAGTTTGCTCACCACCCACTAAAGTCAAAGTTGGGCAGAACACTAAGCTCTGGCAGTTGCTTTAGGGGCTTTCCTACTGAGCCAGTGTCTCTGCTACAGGAAATCCCCGCCAGCCCTTTCAGAGTCAAAGTCGACCCTTCCCACGATGCCAGCAAGGTGAAGGCAGAAGGCCCCGGCCTCAGCAAAGCAGGTAAGGTGGCAGGTGTGACGGTGTGTGGGCGAGGCCACCCTGGAGGCTCTGCAGGCCAATGCCATTTGCGTGCTTGGTCTGAGGCCTGGAGAGACTTACTCCACCCAAGGCAGGTGTTCTGTCGGGGCTCTAGTCCAGTTAAGTGGCAGAGCACTGAGCAGAGCCCCAGCCCCTGCTTCTGGCTGCATCAGTAGAGCAGGTGCGATGAACCTGTCAGACCGGTTTTAAAAGTGAAACCACTCCAGCCAGGCCTGTCTCCTTACTTCATGGTTTATCTTTCCAGGTGTGGAAAATGGAAAACCCACCCACTTTACTGTCTACACAAAAGGGGCCGGAAAAGCCCCACTGAACGTGCAGTTTAACAGCCCCCTCCCTGGAGATGCGGTGAAGGACTTGGACGTCATCGATAATTATGACTACTCCCACACTGTTAAATACACACCCACCCAGCAGGTAGGGCCTTCCCATCCCCTTGACCAATAGCCCCAGCCAGGCCCCTTTCCCCTCAGTGCTGCGCTGGGTGCTGGGTCACTTTGGAGGCCAACAGCGTGATCTCTGCTCCCCTGTAGGAGGTGGCTCTTTACACCTTTTGTTCTGAACCTCTGTGGAGTGCTCGCAGAAGACTGACTGGTCTGTCTATCAGGAGGGCCTCAGGGATTCTCAAGAACAAGCAGTACGCTAGCCCCTCTCTCCTCACCCCAAACTCCCCCTCCATTTTGGGTCTTAGTAGGAAATGCTCTTAAAATTCAAGACCCAATAGCTACCTTTCTTATATACCTGCTTCCCATCCTTACCAGCTGCCTTTTAGTCTTTAATTACTCAGAGAGAAAGAGTTGTGCCTTTGTTATTCCTTCCTGGCCCTTTTAGCTTAGTTTACCCTGGTCACAAGGTGGTATAGGGAGTCTTTCCCAACGTCTTTCCTCAAAGAGACAGTGTTCAGCCTTTAGGCCCTCAGTTCTGAAATACTTATTTGGAGCCCCGGAGGGTCCCCTTTTAGAAAAGGCAGGAATATAGACAGGATTTTTCCATCCAGGGCTTTTTGACCCAATTCTCAGTCAGGGCGCATACCTAGGTTGCAAGTTCGATCCCCAGTTGGGGGTGCATGCAAGAAGCAACCAGTTAGTGTTTCTCTCTCTCTCCCTCCTTTCCCCTCTCTCTGAAATCATTGAGCATGTCCTCATGTGAGGATAAAACAAACAAAAAAAACGTCCTCTCTGTACAAAGTCATGTTTATTTGTTCAAAGTTGTTTTCCTCAGGCCCACACCTCTAGGGTCTGGGAAGCAGATATTCCTACAGAAACGCCTGGAATTTACTGCTTTCGCAGAGTGTTCAGAACAGTCATTCCAACCTCTGAGCTTCCTTCCTTGTTGAAGAACAGCCTGTCATGTGAGAAATGCCATTTGCAGGAGCAGTGAGGTGGTGCTTTCTGTAGAAACACTGCTCAAGAAGCACCACTCAGCGAGGAGCGGGCCAGAGTTCGGTGGGGAAGGATGAGGGGTACAGTGGGAATGGGGAAAGGTGCAGGTGTCCTCCCTCCCTGGGTGCTCCATGTCTTTGGACTTGGAATCTTTGCTTTGAGAACTTCCCTGACACTAAGGGGGTTTCTCTGGGGCAGGTTTGTGTGTCATGTTACAAGTATGGTTTTTTATTTCCACATATGCTGCTTCCTGATTTTTTTTGTTTGTTTTGTTTTATTTTATTTTCACTTTAATGAGGGATTCATTATTAATAGTGGGAAAATTAATACTTTTGCAGACAGAATATCCCTCTGTCATCAGGCTGTTCAATGCTAAGTAGGTAATTCTCTTCCTGCTGATTCTTCTGAGGGCTGGTGGGAGCCTCACCTCTGGGAGCACTAGCTTAATGTCATCTTTCTTGCCAGCACTCTGCGTTTCCTCAGACAAGGTACCAGAAAGCATGAATGTGCACACTGGTCCAGATAACAAGGTCATAGACTCTTCTAAAAACAGTGTGAGATTCCTGTTTTACCCTATGCCTGTATATGTTCTTGTGTTTCAGCTGCACTGCTAAAAAGTAAGGCGCGGATGTTAGGACACATTCAGGTTTTGACCTGCATCCCCAGGAAAGACTTTAGAACCCATTGCCCTGCATGACCCCCACTGCCAGTTGAATGAATGGTAGAGGTGGTGGTCAGGAGCCCAGGTCCTGTTTTGTTGCATTTGATAGGAAGCTGGAGTGGGAGGGTCCTTACTCCAGAGTCATACCAAGGTCAAGTTCATCCAGTTCTCTGAGAGCCTCAGGTTTGAAGGCTATCTGCATGCTCAGTGGCCACTTGGGGTTGTTTTTCCAAATTCAGCCCATCATATGTCCAAGGAGCATGGTGAGGTCTTGGTGTCAGTCACTATTTCTAGTGTGCAAAGCTCCACAGTACCCCTGTGGTCCTTTCTTGTTTAGAGTGAGGTTTACTGTTTTGTTACTTGGGCAACTTGAAATTCCACAGATCTCTGCAGCATAGAAAACGGATTAAATCTCTCCTTGTATTATGAGTTCCCCAAGGATAGGATATTATGATATATATGTATATGCATCCCCAGCTCTGAGCACAGGGCCTGACGCTGTGGGTGCTCTCTGTGGACTTGTGGCCAAATGGCTAAATCAATGAAGCCTCAAATCACAGAGACAATTTAAGAACTGTGTGAACTGCTGGCTCTTTGCTCCCATGCTCCCAAGTACCTGCAGGCTATTGCCCTCTTCTGCAGGGTCCCTGAGCCACAGCTTGCACATGCTCACCTGCCTGCAGTGGACCAGGGATGGTTGTTGCTGGTCGATCCTCTGAGCTCTTGTCAGAACGTAGAGGTCAGAGGTCTTTTTGCCTTGAAGTAGTGGACTTGTTGGGCTGGGGCTTGAAGGCCTCCTGAAGGTCAAAGTCTTGATTTTATGGAAGGGAAATCATGCAATGCCAGTCTCCCCCGAGGATTTTGCCTTCTGTGCTTTTGTTTGTCTGTGGCCTGGAGTGACCTCAGTTTCTCACTCCAAGCCTCCCGGAACCTCCGTTAGCAGTTAGAGAAGCTGGTGGCAGCAGCACATGGCATGCCAACTCAGGAGCCTCTGGGCATTGAAAACTCCCCATGCTACTCTGGTACCTTTTGGAAACCCCACAACTCACTGAGCCTTATAGGATAAGAGTCCCTCCTTTGAAGCATTATTGCTGTTGGTGGCTGTGGTGTCACAGAGATTTCTGGAAGATGGGGCAGTGGGTGGCTGCCCATCCTGTCTTCATCTGAGCTCTCGGGTCATGGTCTTGGGGGGGTGTGTTTTGCAGAATAAGATTAAGGTCTCAGAAGCTGGCAGGGGAGAGTAAAACTGTCCTGCAGTCCAAGAAGTCTTTGTGAGAGGCCTGGTGGTCACTGCTCAGGCGTTCCTCAGTTCCTGTCCCTCAGGAAAAGCACAGGCCATTCCTTGGATGGGGCCTCTGGGCAAACCTTAAAATGCCATAGACCACTGCAGGTGTAAAACTCTAAGCTTTCTTCCTCCCTCTTGTTAGGTTATTTAAGGTGGAGTTAATTTCCTATCTGAGTTTTTGTTTTTTTATGACTGGTAATGAGAACATACTTTCTTTTATGGGATGGGGAGGCTTAACTGGAAGAGGATTTTCCCCTCTGCCCTTTGCCACTCCAGAGAGGCGGTCAGAATGTACAGAGGGGGGTGGTGAAGTTTTTTCCAGGATGCCGGCTTAGCTGTGAGGCCTAGCCCTCAAGGAGTTAGAGGTTTGGGAGTGAGGAGTTAAGAGCTCGGGATGTGCTGGCATGTCGGGAAAGCCATGGTGGCCGAAGTATCCAGTCAGTCCCTGCTCTGTTGTATCTGACTCCTGTACATTTTACAGTGAAGTGCTACACCCTGAAGGTGGGAGCCTGTTTGTTTTGTGTGCAGTATAAATAAATCCTCGGGAATCAGTCCTCTCTTCTTCATTGATACACCCAGCTGTTTTTCTTGGCTTTCCCCGTTTTTGTTATTACAAAAGGAATGTGAGAAGATATACATAGGCCAAAAGCGACACCCTTTTAACACTTGATCAGTGAAGTGACAGCCTTCAGCAGGGCTGAACTCCAGCCAGCGCTGGATTCCTGGATTCCTTCCTTGCTTTTTTCCCTCCCACGTGGTCCTCTATGTATGCCTGGACTTTCCAGTTGAGGGGGATCTTAATTGCGTGAGACAGCCGTGGTCTTTTGTGGAGCCTTGGTTTGGAGGGAGGGGGCTGTGGAGAGAGGAAGCCTGCAGTGAGGGGGCTGGGACTGGCCTGGAGAGGACAGCAGCTCATGGGGCCATGCTGTCCCTCTGCTTCCGTGGGGGCTGCCAGCGCAGGGGGAGGGGGGGGTCGTGCGGAGGGGCTGCCTTCACACCGGCAGCTTTTGTTTCCTTGACCTAGGATATGGGTTTGGGTGCTGTGGGTGTGAGGCCCAGCTCACTCTTACCAGATGGGTGACTTAGGGGAAGTGACTTTACTTCTCTGGAAAAACTAGGATGACAGGGAACTATCCCTTACAACTGTTTTGAGATTGAATCCAGGAAATGCTTAACAGCACAGAGTACAATGCTCATTAAGTTGTCCCTGTTGTTATTGGTTCCTTTTATTTTATCTGATTTCTCCAAATTCCTACCAGAGGCCAGAAGTTTAGGGATATGTGTGAGATGTTTTCTATGTCCACTAGAATGAAATAACCCATGTCTCTGGGTAAGATGAAAGATCCAGAAGGCAGGTTTAAACACCAGGTTAGTATGTTGGTACCCAAAGGTGTACTCGGTTTTCTCTCACTCCAGGGCAGCATGCAGGTTCTGGTGACATACGGTGGCGATCCCATCCCTAAAAGCCCTTTCACTGTGGGCGTGGCAGCTCCGCTGGATCTGAGCAAGATAAAAATTAATGGACTGGAAAACAGTAAGTGTGTGAATGGAGGGGAGACAGGTCATCACAGACCACCATCAGGGGCTGTCGAGTTCCCTTAAAAGGACAGTTCGCAGAGAGTCAATTTCTGGCTTAACAGACTTTGTAGCAGAACAGACTTGTTTTTTAATTAGGGCCATGCAGTGGGAACCTACCGGCCACATAACGTCACCAAGCCTCAGTTTTCATTATTCGTGCGGTGGGGATGAGGAAGGAGGCGGTCAAGAACACTCAAAGGAATATTTAGAAAATTAAATGAGCTAATAATTCAGACCCTGGCACAGTACCTCAGTAATAGCCCTCAGCAACTGCTGGCATCACAGTGGAATGTTTTCATTACAAAGAAGTTGGGCACTTTGCTTTCTGACGGGCTTCTTCTGGGCCCACTCTCCCTGGCCCCTGAATCCACATTGGGGTCGAGAGTCAAACATAGAAGTGAGCTCCCTAGCACCCAGAAACCATAGTTACAGGGCACCCTCTACCCCCATCTGAGTATTCCTTTAGCTTGTTAGGTATCTTATTACTGCAAGCTCATTTTCTTTAGTTTAAATTAAGAAAAACTTTATTAGGAAAAATTTCAAACATACAGAAGAGAATGGTATAATATGGACAACTGATGTACTTACCACTCAGCTTCAGAAGTTCAGTATGTGATTATAAAATTATTTTTTTACCCAAAAATACATAAACCAATTTTTCATCTAAAAAATATCACAGTTAAGTGTGAATTCCACTTTAGCCATTACCTCCCCTCCCTACAGTTAACCGGTTATCAGTTCATTGTCTGTCCTTCCAGACCTGCTCTCTGCATCTGCACGTGCGGGTCTGCCGGCAGAAACCAGTCGTCAGTGTTTATTTTGCATTACAGTTATCCTCCTCTCCCCAGTGTCTTCAGCCCATCTTTCACGTCAGCAGTGCTTCTGGGAGAACATTCTCAGCCGGTGGCTGCCGCCTGGCTGCACCTTGGTGGCACATGTTCACCTGCTTTCGAGCTCACAGGGGCTCGTGCATACCCCTAGGGAAAGCCTCTTGTTCCACCCATGAGGGTCTCTCTGGGTGTCAGTGGGACCATTGGTGAGTGTGTTAATTGACTTGTGACACAAATGTACAAGTTGTGAATGAGGCCAGCTCCCTGCTCTGCGCTCTGAAACAGGAGCTTAATGAGGCTTTTGTCCCTGGGGGCAGCCACCTCGGAGCATATGAATAGTCCCTGTCTAACCCTTCACCGTGTTCCCTCATCACTGCTTTTTCCAAGACACCAAGGGTTTTGGCTCTATACCAGGTAAACCACAATGTCAATTAGGAAAATCCTTTGGGACACGGAGGCCTCTCTCCATGGTGTGGCTGCACAGTGTTCATCTAGGCAGGCCCTGTGCTGGCCTGGGGTCAGGATCTTCCTGGGTAGGGGTGGGAGGACTGCTTTCCCAGGGCTTTTGTTTTGGTTCAAAGTCCTTCCCCTGTTTTTGTCAAATACAACACATGGTTTTCCGTGGACTACTTTGCAAAGACCTTTCAAATGCCAGTTCTAACTTTTGCCTTCTTGGCTGTAGAATTAAATTTGCTGCCAAGAATTAGTAAGTAAAGCACTAGCTTATGGAAATGTTTTGATATAACACCAAAAGTAAGTAAAGGAGAGAAGACAGTGTCATCTTATAACTTACTGGTCAGCAAAGCTGATTGTGGAGTCAAGTAAATTCAGCAAAGTCCCAGCTTTGTGATCTGCTAGATATGGAACCCTGGACAAATTACTCAACCTTTCTGAGTCTCAGCCTCCTGTTAAAAGTGGTTGGTTACTAATAACCCCCCTACAGTTGTGATGAAAATTAAAGGAGATGGTATGCTATGCTGAGGCCTGGCGAACAAAATGCGTTCAGTAAATGATAACTATCATTATTAATATTAATCACCATTAATTAATTATTAATTGGCTTAACTTTTCCAGGAGTTGAAGTTGGGAAGGATCAGGAGTTTGCCATTGACACCAAAGGGGCGGGAGGCCAAGGGAAGCTGGACGTGACGATCCTGAGCCCCTCGAGAAAGGTAGTGCCATGTCTGGTGGCGCCTGTGCCAGGTCGGGAGAGCAGCACGGCCAAGTTCATCCCTCGGGAGGAGGGGCTCTACGCCGTAGACGTGACCTATGATGGACACCCTGTGCCTGGGAGCCCCTACACGGTGGAGGCCTCACTACCGCCTGATCCCACCAAGGTCAGCTTACGTTTTTGTTTGAGAATGCGTCCCTGTGGTCTGATGTAACACGGCACACAGTCCTTCTCTGATCCTGGCAGACACCTTTAGAAAATCGTGTTGTGTTGAAAGTCAGTTCTCAGTGGCCGACAGTGTTCTCTTTCCTCCGGTGGAGCATGAAGCGTCCTGTGGGCAGCTGGGTCTCACCGCTGCTCCCCCTCTCACTGTGCGGCCGTGCGCAGGCCCCGCCCTGAGTTCTCTTCCTTCTTTCGTCGGTGTAATAATGGCACTCGCTTCGAAGTGAGCCTGTCAGGGCAGGGGAAATTGGTGAACGTGGAGGCCTCGGCTGGTGTCTGGCACAGAATGAGCTCACCCACAGACGTTATAATAATTAAATATAAAAATGGGCTATCCTCATTGTCATTGCATCCGAGTAGTCCTGAATCAAGGGTGTTAGAGTATTTCCAGTGGTCTGAATGGCATGAATCCTATAAAACTCTCTTGCTTGTTAAATCGGAGGTGAAAGCTTTACTCTCTCCTTTGCCTCTTTTAAAATCAGTTTTGTTTTGTTTTGTTTTTTAATTTTTGTTAGACTTTTACTTTTAGAATAGTTTTAGGTTATATAGTAGGATTGAGAGAAAGCTACAGAGATTTCCCATATTATCCCTGCCCCCACCCCCCCTACAGGCGTGGCCTCCTGTTATCACCACTCCCTGCAGAGTGGTCCCTTAGTTATAACCGATGAACCTACATTGATGCCATAATCACCCAAAGTCCAAGTGTACATTAGGGTTTACTCTTGGTGTTCAACAGCCTATGGGTTTGGACAAATATGTAATGACATATCCACCATTACTGTTATTTTCTTTTTATGCAGACTTTGTTGAGGGAGGTGTAGTAGCCAAAGCAACAGTAAGGTCCATGCAAACTGCTCTACGAGCACTCAACCCAGGAAACCTGTGTGGGTTTGTGGGACTGGACATTAGGTCTCTGGCTCTGACCCTTAGGTTTACAGGTGCTGGGCGTGGCAGGAGTGGGGGGCGTCCTGCTTTGTGCTTCAGAGGCCCACGCCCCTCCCTTTCAGGTTGATTAGTTCACAGCCACATATTCCTTAGCCATGGGCAGTAGCAGCGACTGCATGGTGGCTGTAACTCAGTGGTGTGGTGAGGTGAGTCTGTCACACGTTGGGCCCTAGGGAAAAGGCCCACCTAATTGAGATGCCGTTCAGTGTTGATTACAGGCTTGGGTGTTGAAAGCATTACTGGCTGAGCAGCAATATTAGCATCAGGCAAAGTTTGACTTTCATTCTTTCTTCAAATAGGTGAAGGCCCATGGCCCTGGCCTGAAGGGTGGTCTTGTGGGCAAGCCTGCCGAATTCACCATTGACACCAAAGGAGCTGGAACCGGAGGTTTGGGCCTAACTGTGGAAGGTCCGTGTGAGGCTAAAATTGAATGCTCCGACAATGGCGATGGGACCTGCTCTGTCTCTTACCTTCCCACAAAGCCTGGGGAGTACTTCGTCAACATTCTTTTTGAGGAAGTCCACATACCTGGTTCCCCCTTCAAAGCCGACATTGAAATGCCATTTGATCCCTCTAAAGTCGTGGCATCAGGACCAGGCCTGGAGCACGGGAAAGTGGGCGAAGCTGGGCTGCTCAGTGTTGACTGCTCAGAAGCAGGGCCCGGGACCCTGGGCCTGGAAGCTGTCTCAGACTCAGGAGCAAAAGCTGAAGTCTGTATTGAGAACAACAAAGACGGCACCTATGCAGTGACCTATGTGCCCCTCTCCGCTGGCATGTACACGCTGACCATGAAGTATGGCGGTGAGCTTGTGCCCCACTTCCCTGCCCGCGTCAAGGTGGAGCCTGCCGTGGACACCAGCAGGGTCAAAGTCTTTGGGCCAGGAATAGAAGGAAAAGGTGGGTTTCATTAAAAAAGAGAGAGGCTGCAACCCCCACCTTTGTCCCAAAGTGTATACAATGCTTATGCTGTCACTTGGCTGAAGCTACCCTGGAAGGGGCTTTTTGGTGGGGGGCAGGGAATGCACATTGGTTTCCTGATTTTGAGAGTCAGACCAGTTGTCCGCCCATCACTTAATTATGCCTTAAGTGCCAACAACCTTGGTTCTTGGTTTTGCTCCTGGGTCGGAGGTGTTGGTGACATTCTTACCTGTGCGATTGCTCTGCAGATGTGTTTCGTGAAGCCACCACAGACTTCACAGTCGACTCCCGACCCCTGACGAAGGTGGGGGGCAACCACATCAAGGCCCACATTGCCAACCCCTCGGGGGCCTCCACTGAGTGCTTCGTCACAGACAATGCTGATGGGACCTACCAGGTGGAGTACACGCCCTTCGAAAAAGGTGAGTTGACTTCGTACACATGACACTGTTCAAAACTGTGCTTGGCCATTTCTTCCTGGTGTCTGATGATGATTTCTGCCCCGTGTGCTCAGCCCATCATCTCAGCAGAGGCCCTTGAAAAGTGACAGGGAAATACAAAAGCCTTCCTCCCCAACAGAGCCACCCGCACTCTGGACCTGGCGTGTTGGCCCTGCTGTGTGGCGGTTGGGTGGCGTTTAGCCTAAGCCTCATCTAAGGAGGATATGGGATGATGTAATGGGTATTGATCATTTGCGTATTTTTTTAACACATTGATTTCTTCCCAGAATATTCAGAATTATAAAACATTTTCAGTGGATTGAGCGCGGGCCTGCGAACCGAAGGATCGCGGTTCGATTCCCAGTCAGGGCACATGCCTGGGTTGCCAGGCCAGTTCCCGGCAGGGGACATACAAGAGGCAACCGCACATTGATGTTTCTCTCCCTCTCTCCTTCCCTTCCCCTCTAAAGATAAATAAATAAAATCTAAAAGGAAAAAAAAAAAAAAAACATTTTCAGAAATGATAAAGGCATGAAGAAACAAAATCAAAATATCATATATCCTCATTACCTGGACATATGAAATCTATAAATATTCCGGTGTAGAAATGTAAACTCTTTTTGTAGATGCCTGTATATTCTATTTTACAGATTTTCTTTTTTTTGTCTTTTGGTAAGTGACTGGATGGAGTTTTCCTAAAACAGGGTAGTATGTTTAAGATGACTAACTTCAATGTAGACTTAGTGGTACTTGTTTGGAGGAGATACCTTGTGTGTGTCAGTTTGTGAGTGGGTAGTGCTGGGGATTGTGTGAATGCCAAGTGAACAGAAAGCATTGATAGACAATTAGTATTTTTTTAATCAGATTATATCAATATTACTGTGTTTTTGACCTGCCCTTTTCCAATAACATGGTGAAGCACACAGACATGAATGCTAGATAAAAGCCTGGAGTAGAGGCTTATCCCATTAAAAGGTGACTTCTATACAATATGTTTTTGTTTCGAACAGGCCTCCATGTAGTGGAGGTAACGTATGATGATGTGCCCGTCCCAAACAGTCCCTTCAAAGTGGCTGTAACTGAAGGCTGCCAGCCATCTCGGGTTCAAGCCCAAGGACCTGGATTGAAAGAGGCCTTTACTAACAAACCCAATGTCTTCACTGTGGTTACCAGGTAAGCAAGGCCCTGGGGTTTGTGTGTTGACTCTCTAAAAGGAATAGCCCTAAGCAGTTTAACTGCTTTAAAGAAGTTTTATGGGTGTTTCCTACATATGTGTAAAGTCTCCCAACTTTGAGAGACATTGTTTTCATAATAAAAGAAGCATTTTGTTCTGTAGAGACTTACATTGCAGAGAAAGAGGAAGTATACTGAAAAGGTACCAGAAAACACTGATGATAATAATAGTCATAAAACTGCTGAGCAAGCCAGGACTAGATGGAAGCTCCTTAACTCGACAATGCAGAAATATATAGCCAACCTCATACTTAAGTGAAATATTAGAAGGATTCCTATTAAAATCAGTCACAAGGCACATGCCTGAATTGTACTTGTAGTCCTAACCAATGTAATTAGATAACAAAAAACAAATGAAGGATAAACATTGGAAAGGAAGGGTCAAAGCTGTCTTTATTTATATTACATCATTAGGAAATTCCCTGTGTGAGAAGTGTCATAGTAGTCAAGTTGAGTTGGCTAAAGGGGAAGTTTATACAGGGATTTTAAATGAATTTTGTCAGTAGCACCCTGGTATGAGCCACTAGTACTGCTTTGCTTTCTTCCCACACTTTGCAGAGGGGCGGGAATTGGTGGGCTCGGCATAACTGTCGAGGGACCATCAGAGTCGAAGATAAACTGCAGAGACAACAAAGATGGCAGCTGCAGTGCCGAGTACATCCCCTTTGCTCCGGGGGATTACGACGTGAATATCACATATGGAGGAGACCACATCCCTGGTAAGTGCTCCCTCAGAAGGGAACCCAGAGGACAGTTGATTTTGCATACCTCCCTGAATAAGAAAAATACTCCGACATTTGTAGTTGCTGCAAAGGGAGAACTTTCCTTAGAGCTGCATCTCCAGGAATATCTTAACTCCCAGTAGGACCAGTAATACAGCAAAAAAGCGTTGCCTTGGAGTTTTGCCCACAAATGTTTGTTCGTGTGCTGGAGGACCTAGTTCTTAATTTGAAGAAAAGCTGTTTCTTTACAAAGTCACTTTATTCATCTTATACGTGCATCTGTTTTTTTGTTTGTTTTTTTCAATTGACAGTCCTGGCAGCTGGTAAAGACACACAACCTCACATTCTTATTTATTAATTTATTTTTTGTGGGATGATATAGTATATACACTTCCTGAAAAACAGGGTTTGTCATTCTCAGAACTGTTGATGTTTCGGGCGGGATAATTCTTTGGAGGCTTCCCTGTCATTGCAGGGTGTTTAGTGGTCTATTTTGTGGCAACCAAAAATGTCTCCATATACTGTCATATGTCCAGTAGGGGACAAAACAACCCCCATTTGAGAACCACTGCTGTAAATGGTTCAAACAGTAAAGAAATACATGGCTTCAGTAATGAAGGGCTTTCTAACTTAAATATTTCAGCAGGGCATTTTCATAGGTTCAGTTCTGTTTCTTTAATGAAACATTTGCCACCCAACACACCTCAGAAGTGGAGGTGAGTACGCGGTATGGTGTGGATGCAAGTCTAAGGACTCTAGTGCTACTCCTGAGTCAACTGATGCCTCATCTTGGGTGTGGTGAGAAAGAGGACAGAGTCCCACCCTGAGAGCCCGTGGTCAGGAGGAGCCTTGGGTGGGTCAGTGTTATCCTTGCCCTGAAAGCCATAAGCCACCACGAGACTGACAGGAAGGGGCAGGCTGACCGTAGAATTTCCAGGGTTCTGGATTGGCTCCCAGGAAGCTGGAGTGTCCCCTGAGCACACACTCTTTCCCGACTGTGCCTGCTCCCCCTGGTCATGTGCAACTGCACACACAGTCATATTCACTCTGTCTCACACTGATCAGGAAGCAGTGACATTCTGTTCAACGTAGTTCTACTCAGGTGTTCATTCAAGCCTTAATTCATTTAAAGGCATATCCTCAAACTTATTTTTGCAGCTCCTTCAATATAGATTTTTAAATTCTTATAATTACTTATCAAGAGGAATTTAGCCATGGACCTGACAGTCAGAGCTCCTGACCTCTGGAAGCCGCTTGTCTAGGGTTTCTAGCACTAAAATTATGGTTTGACTGCTATGAAGAAAAAGGAGGGCTCAGTGACCGAACACAGAGCCATGGGTACCTTTTGGAGTTTTATGGCCCTGCAGTTCATGAGATAGGACAGTAGAGCTCAGAGAATGTCACCAGAGGTGACCTGGTGGCTCCAACCAGGCAGGTGACCGTGGAGATGGGCATCTCCTGGTAGTGGACACAACACAGCTATTTTGACTTTATTGGAAAGTCTAGAGAATGCCATCAGCTTTGAAATCTGCCTTGCAGAAGAGGGTGAGAGTTTGGCCCCTGGGGCTGACCCCTGAGCTTGAAGTATTTGAAAGCTCAGCCATCCTTGAGCATAACAACCGGAAGAGGACCATTTGCAGTTTTTCCATCAGCAGAGAGTTTCAGACACTCTTGCCTCCCAGAGCCAAATGCCAGCTTCTCCTGGGCCCCAGAATTTTCCCAGGCAGACTCATTTAGTAAAATGTTGGTTGGTTTTCTTAGTGTCAGGCTTCATAGCTAAGGTAACTTGTGAAGTGCTGCTGTGAAACATTCAGCAACCTGCTAGCTTCTAATTTTCCTTCATGGAAATTTTGGTTGGTTAAACATCAGCCCAGTTTTTCCTGGCCTGGAACAAACCCATAGTGGGGTTATTTTTAATAAGGTATCCTGTCTTAGCTGCAGTGGCATGTTGGTTTCCTCTGGTGGTCTGTCAGTGGTGGCTGCTCAGGTCACTGGATCGACTAGGATGTGTACATCAGGAACAGGGTCTGCGTGATTGATTGGTGATGTCTGCCTGGAGTATGGCTCTGGCAGTGGTGCATAAGATTGACTTCTGCTGTCTGGGACTTGATGTTATCGTGCTGGTTCTTGGCTGCTCTCATGCTAAGTTCAGACAACTTCAGTGGAGGCTCAGAAGAACCCCATGACCTCTTTTCCAGGCAGCCCTTTCAGGGTTCCTGTGAAGGATGTTGTGGACCCCAGCAAGGTCAAGATCGCCGGCCCCGGGGTGGGCTCGGGTGTGCGAGCCCGTGTCCTACAGTCCTTTACAGTGGACAGCAGCAAGGCTGGCCTGGCCCCACTGGAAGTGAGGGTCCTGGGCCCACGAGGTGAGTATGCATCCTGCCTTCCCGCTGACATTCACCTGCCCAGGGTGGAGGCAGACATGACCCAGAACAAGCACTTCACTTTTGAGTTTGGTCATGGATTTAAATTTTTAAAATTGCTTTATTGCTCTATATTCTAGCCAAAGAATAGAAGTTCGTGTTCTCAAAGTAGGCAGACCTGTTATTCCTCGATTGGCCTATCTTTTCTGTTTATTTAATGAAGTAGTTGCCACCCAATTTATGATCCGGCTGTAAATGTCTCTCTAATTTCAGTTTTTTAAAGTAGAGGGATGAAGCAGGTAGTGTTTGGGTTCTCACATGGGCAATGGTTGTATAGCTGCTGCTTTTGTATTTTGGCATTTGTGAGGTGATGGAGGTTAGTCTGGATTTGGATGGGTGGTGGGTTCAGAGGTGATACCTCTGTTTAAAATGCCTTAGTGCTCCAAATTTCTGGAAATGACAGCTTCTCAGACCACATGGCATATGGCTTTGTCATTGTCCCTACTCCCTGGAACAAGGGGGTCTTTTGGGGGGAAGGCATGTGTTGTCAATTTGGTCTGCCCTTTTGGCAGCCTGGAATTGGGGTTTGGTAAGGGGAGCAGACCACTTCGGACAAAACATTTAAGCATGTTAGAATTCACCTTTTTGGTGTGACCCCATTTCCTCTTCTAGAATTTAAAACGTGTCATTTTCTGCCTAATTTCTTAAATTATCTGGAATTGTCCCCAGTGATGTGTTTTTGGCTTTATAGAAGTAGCCAATAAGGGGGCTTCCTTATTTGAAGAGGAGCTTTCTCCTTGATGGAGTTAGTACAGTAGGAGGTTATGCACCTTCAAACTCAGGGTAGAAGTGTTTTGGGGAAATGAGATCATGGGGCTAGATTCTGATTGTACAGAGTCACTGAGCTCAAGATCTGAGTGTGTGTGTGCATGCGTGTGCATGGAGAGAGAGAAAGAGAGTGCTTAGTAATGTGCCTGTGTCATGGAGATTCTTAAGTAACAGCCTTTTAATTTTAGCTGATGAGACAGATTCCCAGGCATGGCGCAGCCCCTTGAAAGCCATTTCAGAGTTCTTTAAAGGTGACCTGAAGGGTGACTTTATGGAGACAGGTTTGCATTTTCCTATTGGCTGCTGCTCTAATTTATGTAACCTGAATGCCTCTTGTTGGCCTCACCCCTGAATTGCCTTGTACCCTCCTCCTCTGCTTTGCTTAATGAGTGTGCTGTGCTTTGGTTAACCTGCCCTGCAGTTGATCCGTCCTTGATGCTTACATTTAGAACTGGAGTCTAAAATCTAGCAACCCAATGCATGCCTTGATTATGCTTTAACATAATCTCCAACTGTCTCCGGCATGGGTCACGTTGCTGGTCCCCTCACCCCATGAGAAGGACACCCTCACCTGCCCTGCACCTACACCCATCTGCTCAAAGGTGGCTACAAGTCTTAACTGGCCATCGCATTGGTTGATTTTTGCTGTTCTGAGTTCTGGACTCTTTGGCCCTTTCTCAGCTCTAGAGTAAAGTTTGCCACATCTCAAGCATGCCTAACCAGCTTGAAAGGATATTACAACATGTCTGCAACATGCATCTTTATCACATGCCCTCCAGGAACAAATGTGGGCAGTCTCCTTAATTATACTCTGGGTCTGACTGAGTGTACTTCAACCAGTAACAAGCTGAAGGTGTCTCTTGGGGTCATTTCTGCAACCATGAGTTGGGGATCCTGTCTCCTGTGATTTCTTAGGCCTCTGATTATAGCCCGCTTGCATTTATGTTACTCATCAGTGGAAACCAATAGCTCTTGGGGACGAATGTGATCTTTTTTGAACTCAACCCAGGGTGGAGTTCAGGGGAGGCCAGGCAGTCCTTCAGACCTCTCATCTCTGCCCTCAGGCCTGGTGGAGCCGGTGAATGTGGTGGACAATGGGGACGGCACACACACGGTGACCTACACCCCATCCCAGGAAGGGCCTTACATGGTCTCCGTTAAATATGCCGATGAAGAGATCCCTCGTAGGTAAGCTCCTGACACTTAGGGAAGGGGTCCAAACCAGATGCAAATTCACCCCTCTGCAGGGCTCACCAGCATTGCTCTGGTGGCCCACTTGTCCATCTGATCTGCAGCTCTCATGGAGACCAGCGTGCTCTGCGCAGGTGTCGGAGCATCCTGGCCTCTTGCCTCTCATCCCCCTTCTTCCTTTCCACCATTATTAACTGAAAGACAAGCTGAAATTAAGGAGTGGGGAATTTTTGAAAAAATACAAATAATGCATTAGTATATCAAAGTCTTCTTTCTGCTGAGCCTGCAAGTGATTTCCTGATTAGGGTAAAGATTTTTACTTCTTCACGTGAGGGTTTGGTTGACAATGGCATTCCCATAAGGGCTTGGATAGAAACCTCATTTCTCGTTCATATTAATACAAAAAATGTTGCATAAACTCTTCACCTCTGAGAACAGCCTTTAAAGTTTTATTTTTTTAAATCGTACTTAAGGTTAAAAAGTGTTACCCATACCCCAATATACATATTTTACATAAGATATATATATATATACATATATATATGTATATATATGTATTTCTATCTATATGGAAATAAGATTTAAAAATTATATTCATGTATTACTTTACTAATAGCATATTGTTAAAGCATATTAAAAATAGAAAATAAGAGGATGAGATAAAATATTAAAACTGAAACTTCAAAATTCCCAATTTTGGTGACCATTGATTGTTTCAGCATAATACAAGTAGGTTAAATGTGTTTAACCCCATGTTCCCCAAACTGATTTTGGAGGCCATTTCCGCTCCTGGCATGTAGTCAGCGAAAGCTGGTCTGGGCATGATGGCTACTGCCTCATAATTGTACATTTCTGCTGGATGTAAGACATTGGCTAAACTCACTATTTTATCTGCTGTAGGAATCCTCTTTGCTATCCCAGTTTCTTCGTATAACAGGTCAGATTCAGCAGGGTTGATGTGTATCCATACTGACCAGGGGTATGTGTGTGTTTATCAAGTCCCTTCAAGGTCAAGGTCCTTCCCACATATGATGCCAGCAAAGTGACCGCCAGTGGCCCTGGCCTCAGTTCCTATGGTGTGCCCGCAAGTCTTCCTGTGGAGTTTGCAATCGATGCCAGAGATGCCGGGGAAGGCCTGCTTGCTGTTCAGATAACGGTATCTTTCAGTTACTTTCTTGAGTCAGACTTCATTAATAAAACTTAATTTTCTGGCCAGGGGTAAGAACAAGGATTTTTTAATAACCAGTTTCTGACCTGGTGCCGTTGGTTGACAGATTTTCCTACCAGAGCCTCAGTAATTATGCAAGAGAACATGCATGCTTGTCTGAGACGCCTGAGGGTACAGCTTCAAGTACCGCGTTTTGGTGAATTGCGTGTTTTCTGTCTATTACATCTGTTCCTGTGTTTTTATGTGAAAACATAAAACTTAAATTACTCATTGGCTTAGTTAGGACTAAGTTCTGCTGCATATCACAGTAAACCCCAAAATAACAGTGGCTTAAACACATGGAATTAGTCTCTCTTGTTAAAGAAGCCCAGGGGCAAGGCACCAGGGTGCCGAGTGGCTTGTCAACGAAGCAGGCTCCATCTCTCTTCCCCCCATCCTTGCATGTGGCATCTGTCCTTGAGGTCTCCTCATGGACCACGAGGCTGCTGGTGCCCTGGCCATCTGATCCACATGGCAGGCCAAAAGGAGGAAGAGAGGCAGATGGAAAAAGCAGGGCCTTCCAACTCAGTCAGCTCCCTTAAATGGCCCTATCATAAGTTCCTCACAAGACTTCCACTCCCGCCCTGGCTGGTGTAGCTCAGTGGATTGAGCGCGGGCCTGCGAACCAGAGGATCGTGGTTCGATTCCCAGTCAGGGCACATGCCTGGGTTGCAGGCCAGTTCCCAGCATGGGACACACAAGAGGCAACCATACAGTGATATTTCTCTCCCTCTCTCCTATCCTTCCCCTCTAAAGATAAATAAATAAAAATCTTAAAAAAAAATAAAAATAAAAGACTTCCACTCCCTTCTCAATTGCCAGGAATTTGTCACAAGTTACATGGCCATCCCTAGTGGCAAAGGATGCTAGGAAGTAGAGTTGCGCAGTGCACCTAGCTAAGAATTAGGGTCCTGTTACTGAAGAAAGAAGAGAGAGTGAATGTGTAAGCTGGAGCCTCTGCCCCCTTGCATCCCTGCATATCAGTGGGTTTGGGGCTAAAATGCTATTTGTTCACTTGACAAAAAAAGTATTAAAATTTGATTGTATCCATTGTGTTGTTAAAGGGATCTGCAATCTTGTCTCCCTACCAAATAACCAAATTGTATCATGCCAGTAATTCTGTCTCCTCCCACTGGAGGCACTAATTAATGAGCAAATGTGTCAATGTTTTCAATGAATTGTTTCTACATCTTGATGGCAGCATCTTAAACAGCATTTCTGTGTGATCCACAGGACCAAGAGGGAAAACCCAAAAGAGCCATTGTCCAGGACAATAAAGATGGCACGTACGCTGTCACCTACATCCCTGACAAGACTGGACGCTATATGATTGGGGTTACCTACGGGGGGGATGACATCCCGTTCTCTCCCTACCGTATCCGGGCCACACAGACGGGCGATGCCAGCAAATGCCTGGCCACGGGTGAGTGCAGGCCCAGGTCTGGAGTGTGGGCTCTAGAGTCTGAAAGCCAGGATCCAGCCCATCTATGCCACTTAATAGCTGTGTGATCAGGGCTGGATGCTCAGCCACTCTGAGTTTCGGTCAGATTGAGAGTGAAGATCTTTTTGAGAACATTTCGATTCAAGAACTTCTCTTCAAATCAGAGACAGTTTCATAGGGTTATTGCAAAGATCAGATGAGGTCAGGCATGAAAAATGCTTAGTCTGGTGCCAGGCACGTGGAAGCTATTACTATTGTATCACTTTGAAGTGGGTGCATTTGTTGAGATAGCAACTGTGATGGCTGCTCCCATAAAAAGCAAATATATACCTTTCATGAGTGTAGATAAGCTTTTTATTCAAGGTTTATTCAAGATCACTACAGGCCACCGTGAGAGAAACACATTCAAGGATCTAGGTTTTCTCCTCGACACTTGAGTCTTATGTCTAAGTCTCAGGAATTCTGTAGGCATATCTGAGCATCATAGTCCCTTCCATTTCTTGCAGACGACTGTTTGAAAACCACAGGCTCTTCCACTCTGATGCTGCATTAAGTATATTTTAAAACATGAATCCTCATCTCTGAAATGAAACATTTGCTTCTCTTTAAATAGAATTAAACATAGGTCCACATAGGCCGTATTCCACTTTTCTCATATCTCATTTTGTTTTGAATGGAGAAAATCTGGCTTTCAGGGCAAGCTTGTAAATGGCTCACTAGCAGCAAAAGTTGAGAACTTTTAAAACACCAGCCCATCTGCCACCTACCAGGTCTGTACTATGCCAGACATGGCTGGAGTGTCTTTGCTAACCTGAGGACACGTTAATATTGGGCGGTGACTTCCTCCTTAGTCCTTTTCCCTTCCTTCACTCAGGCAGAGTCCTGCTCGGCCAGGGGTTCCGATAGGCCTGTCATTTCAGGGCTTCCACAGTCTGCACCAGTCTTTCCTTCTACTCAGGTCTGAACAACATGCTCTTATTCCTTTTGCTTCTTCATGCTTGGCTTCTTTTTTTTTGCCACCGTGCTTTTAATTTACACTTTTCTGCACTCCCTGATATTGTGTGGACCCTGTGTAAAGGGATGCACGGAGAGAGTGGGCAGAGAGGGGGAGAGACTGGTTATTATTTGTGGACCTAGGTTGAAAGCTTCCCCTGGACAGATGCCCCATCCTTCAGAATTCAGCCATTGCCCATTTTCTCAGGAAGCCCTCTGTTGATGTAGCCACCCTGGAATATATCTTTGAGTCTTTACAGGACACCTTTCTAAAGAACAGTTGTTTGCTCACCTTTGTGTGTACCTGGCACTTAAGAAAATACCTACTCTGTTTGATGAAGAAAGTCGACTTTCATCCCCATACCCTTGAATGCTGGCAAACCAGCATTTGGTTGACACTCCGAGCCTGAGATACTCCTTATTTAGTAAGCGATGGGCAAAATGCACCCTTGAGCAATACCTTCCCCGGGTGATCTCTGGGACATCCCTGTGTGTGGCGGCAGTTGGTAGAGACAACACGCAAGTGTGTGGTTTATTTTTAGGATTCCAGGGTAACTATCCACAGCTGAAGCTTCCATTCTCTTCTCCTGAACTTTCCTCCAGGTCCTGGAATCGCCTCCACTGTGAAAACCGGTGAGGAGGTGGGCTTTGTGGTTGACGCCAAGACTGCCGGGAAGGGGAAAGTGACCTGCACGGTTCTGACCCCAGATGGCACTGAGGCTGAGGCCGATGTCATTGAAAATGAGGATGGCACCTATGACATTTTCTACACGGCTGCCAAGCCAGGCACCTATGTAATCTACGTGCGCTTTGGCGGCGTCGATATCCCCAACAGCCCCTTCACTGTCATGGTAAGGGAGCCCCGGCTCCAGAGCGTGCTGCTGTTGGCAGAAACAGTAGCAGCTGTCACTTGTTAAACCCTGGCGAGGCCACCTCTTCCACTTTTCTTTTTCTCTTTAAAGTTTTTTCCTTAAGCAGTCACGACCTTTTAGGGTCTAAGAGACACATGAGAGTTCCAGAGACCCTTCTACTCTAAGAGTTTACCGGCTACCGAAGTATCCATCATGCTAAGGCTCTTAGGCAGGGTCCTGGCTTAAGCGCAGTTCAGAAAGATACATTTTGACAAAAAATGTTATAACTGAGACATTACAATTTTTTATTCTGCTATTCTTCCACCTTCTTGCTCCCCTGTCTCCGTGGTCTGGAGGAGAGAGCTTTGTCTGGAGACTTGGCTCTGGTATCTCAGAACTCAAAGTACCTCCAATTGTGTTTTGGAAGGACTCAGACTTTGCCTGTGAAGGGAAATAGCTTGTCTTTTGAAGCTAGGAACATCTGGGGGTGCGGGGGGAGAAACCATTATACACACCTCTGGGCCAAAGAATGACTCAGCTCTTGAATTGTCAATCTGAGTGACTTTTAGATCTTTCTCTGATTATTAATATCCTTCAACAAGGAGAGGGGTTAGAACTTTAGAAGCATTCCCTCATTTAACCCTCAAAACAAACATTGTGGGCTCTTTTACAAATGAGGTGTAGTACGAGGGGTCAGACTCCAGTGCACTGACCCCGCCGTGTCCACTCCAGACAGCTACCAAGCACTGTGCGGTCCCCTCACCCAGTGTCCTTTGATGCCATGGGCCGCAGCCACAGTGGCTACAGAGTTCATAGGCCTCACTGACCTGTCCCCATGCCCAGCCTTCAAAGCCCCTTCTAAGGGTTACACCCGATGCAGCAGCGGAGAAGAATGTGAAGACTCCTTTTCAAACAGAAGCCTGCGTCCGTCTTCCAAACAGTCTATAATCTGTTGTAGCTTTTCTTCCCTTCCCATACACGTTTTTTATCTGTAAATGTGCCGGAGGTCTGGAGGCTCTTATGTCTCAGGGATGTAAACACTTGTCAACTTTTGATGCTGCTCATTTGGGAATGGTTTTCTCTTCAGGGCTGAGAGAAATACAACTAGAAAGTCGGTGTCTTTATCTACAGAGAAGGGTCCCAGCTGTAGTTTTAAGGATCTGTGCTTAGTCCTTAGTAGGTTTTATCTGGTTGGTTAGCATTGGGCAGGATGGAAGAGCAGCTTCTGGGCCAAGGTCACAGCCCTGCTGGTGCAGTGAGCTAGAAATAATGGACCACATTAGGGGTGTCTGAGTGAGAAAATTGGTGCGAAAATGTCAAGGGTCATTTTGGCAGATAAATGAGAGACCTGAAGTGGGGGCTACCAAACTCTTTAGGAATAAATGTCCCCTAGATCCTAGAATGCCCAAAGGATACTTTGTATAGACACACTGTCCCGTGACCACTGCTCATGGCAGAAAGGGAGCGTTACCCACAGTACCAGGTTTGGGTCTTTATTCTCCCATTCTGAGCTTTCGCCAACCTTACCTAGAATGGACTGATTTTCTGTTCGTTGGATTCTTATGGGTAGATTCCCTGCCTCTCTCTACGTTCTGGCTGCCAAAAGAACACGAACACCCAGAACTGCCTTTGCAGCAAATGTCTCAAGGGGACCTGGCAGGCTAGTTCAATTAAATGTATCATGCAGAAGACATGCTCAGGAAGGCACGGGGCTCGCAGTTTATCTGCTCATCACTGTGGAGAAGTTCTGGGTCAAAGGCCATCATGTAACTATTGAAAAATCTTCCTCCCCGGCAATGTGTCCCTGAGTAGTCCTGTCTGAGAGGGCCCTAGAAGCGGCGAGACAGGGCTGTTACAAATCTGAAGCTCTCAAAGCTGCCTTTGTAAGTGAAGCCCCTTTCTGCAGATGACAGAGTACTTGAAAGAAGTAAACATGGGCACATTGGCCTTCCTCAGAGGGGAGGCCTTCCGATTCTGGTTTGTTATGGTAGAAGAGGGAACCCCTCCCTTAGCAGGTCAGTTGGATCAGGAACATGAAGTCTGTGACTTTTAAAACATGAATTTATAAAGACTTTTAAAACATTAACTACCATAGACACTTAGCAAGTAACAAGAGACCACTTGCCCAGTTGCATGCTGCGGAGGTGACTACTGGTAGCTTTTCCCTGCTTGCACAACAAACGCCTGGACCACACCTTGCACATTGCTCTGCAACTTGCTTGTGTAGACCTGCTTCCTAGGAGTGGAGTCATGGGTTCAAAGGGTATGTGAATTTGACATCTGAAGAAAAGATGCCAACTTGCTCTCACAAGGGTAGGAAGAAGGTAGGCTCCTGCTAGAGCAGCTAGAGCAAGTGACTCCCTGCTCTGCAACATCGAGCAGATGGGAGGAAGCAGCCCGCAGGTTGTTGAATCTACTGAGTAGCAGCGTCCCTGCAATGTGATTCCCTACTAATCTCCATTTGCCACCAACCAGGCCACCGATGGGGAAGTCACAGCCGAGGAGGAGGCTCCGGTAAATGCATGTCCCCCTGGATTCAGGCCCTGGGTACAACTTTGGTTTTGTTTTGTTTTTCGTGTTTCTGTGTTTACTTGCCTTCATTTCAGAAAAGCTACAGCCTGCTTCTGGGGATTGCTTAAGCCCTTTGGGTGTCCTAGTCATTGGTTTCTCCCCCACTGATCAGTCTGTCATGATGACCCCTGCTTTCTCTTTAATGGGACCCACCATGTCATCGTCTGCACTCCACAAATCGCCAGCCATCATGTCTGTGATCACGCTGGGTGCCATTTGTCTCTGTGTTTAAAGGGGAAGATGGACAGTTGTCTTCAGCCCTCCTGCTGACTCTCAAAGCCACCACTTGCACATTTGGTTTCTGTCAGAGGGAAAGCCACCTGCTGCTACTTTCTGCCACTTAAAACACACCTTCTTTTCCAGGCCACAAGCTACTAAACCTTTCCAGGTGGAGCCTCTTGGGACTGACAGACATTTCTGTCTCTCACTTTTTCACTTGCCCACGGGCGCTGCTGGGAATTTTACAAGCGGGTCGACTGGTGGTTTGTTAGCAATCGGTCAGCATGACCTCTCCACTCCATCAGACTCTGCTCTGGCTCCAGGGTCGGTTAGACAAAGCCCAGACAACACAGGCAGCCACATCCTTAAATCCCAGCTGCACTGGCTTGCAAAATTCCCAGTTGCTCTGCTCCCTGTAGCTTCACTAGTTCACACTGCTGTCCACTTTACCCAGTGACCGCTGCTTCCTGTTTTCAGGTCACCGAAGAGGCATATGTCCCAGTGAGTGACATGAATGGCCTGGGATTTAAACCTTTTGACTTGGTCATTCCGTTTGCGGTGAGGAAAGGAGAAATCACTGGTAAGCACTGTCGTGAAAGCTATCTCATTCTCACTCACTGTCACGAGCTCTCCAGAATGGTGCCCGGGTGGTGGTTCCACCTGTCCCCCAGACCTGCGTTCCTGATCCCAGACTCTCTGCTTCTTGCTCTAGCAGGGTCAGTCCCTGAGCCCTGAGATTGCAGAATCTTCTGCGTATACATATGTGCCTCTGAAGAGGTGGTTCATTTATAACTTACATTACATGCTGGAGAGAGCTGGGGATTCTCTCCAGGTTAAGAACTGTTTAGCTCTGGCTGGTGTGGCTTAGTATACTGAGCATGGGCCTGTGAAGCAAAGGGTCACTGGTTAGATTCCCAGTCAGGGCACATGCCTGAGTTGCAGGCCAGGTCCAGTAAGGGGCATGCAAGAGGCAACCACACAGTGATGTTTCTCTCCCTCTTTCTCCCTCCTTTCCCCTGTCTCTAAAAATAAATAAATAAAATCTTAAAAAAAAAAAAAAAGAACTACTGTGTTTAGATACCTCTCAAATCTCAGGTTCCTGTTTCCCCTTTTTTCCTGCCTTCTCTTACTCTTCCACTTTTCCAGATACGAGAGGGACACTGAGGTCCATTGTGCAAGCGTTACTTTCTCTGCCTGCCTCCCGTTAATGCCTGTTTCTCTTTGAGTTTACGCTCTACTAATCCTGTTGTAGTTTTCTCAAGTCCTGCCCAAGGTTCTAATTTGTCTTTACAAAGTAGAAAACCCTTTGCTTAGGAGTTAGTTGCTGCATTTTGTGAGGGGAAAGAGGGACAAAATAAAGGCAAATGTGTGTCTGTCCTGCTCTGTGACTTGGATGTTTTAGGCAGCAGTAAATGTCTTGGGTCCGAAAACCTTAATTTGGAAAGTCACCTGTGGCTTTGTGCTCAGCTTCTCTGGGATAAGCCACTGGTGGGCTCATTGCCCTGTCTCCCTGTGCTCCAATAGGAGAAGTTCACATGCCTTCTGGGAAGACGGCTACACCTGAGATTGTGGACAACAAGGACGGCACAGTCACCGTCAGATATGCCCCCACTGAGGTCGGGCTCCATGAGATGCATATCAAATACATGGGCAGCCACATCCCCGGTGAGTTGGGCTCAGCACACACCCTGCAGGACTCCAAGACTCAGGAGCATGAACTTCTGGGAAGTTTGCCGACATACAGCCAGCTGCTTTGTGAGAAGCAGTTCTCGGTGGCAGGTTGGGGAATGCAGTGTTGACGGCCCTGTGAAACCAAACAGCCTGTGAGCCTGGCAGATCCAGCTAATTTCCAGAAGGGGTGATGCATCTAAGTATCCTGGGTCACAGTGCAGGCCCTTAGGTCTGTGATTGTTTGTCTTTGTCACTATGCCGACTCTGGCCAAAGAGTGAGCAAGGAGAAAAATGTGAGGGACTTTCCAGCCTGGCCTGCAGAACACGCCGCGGCATGGGGGGCTGGGGCGAGAGAGGCGCTCGTGGGAAGAGGACACACGCTGCCTTACTGTGACGCTGCCCCGGACAAGGAACGCCAACTCAAGGTTCATGTCCACCACCGACAGTGTGCTACTCTTGTTCTTTTTTTAAAAGTGTTTAAATATGTCTCCATTTTTCAGTTTACATATTTTGAGTAGGCAGCATACACACAGTTTAAAAAACAATGTGGAGAAAGGTTTCGTTTCTACTCACAGCCCCCGTCTGCCCTCTCCACGAACCTGGCTGTTGGATTTCAGAATATTTTTAAGACTACAAGCAAAGAGGAGTGTAGATTTCTAATCCCTCCTCTTTGTTTACACAGACAGCAGCATACTCTACACATGTTCTGTCCTTGTCCTTTTCATCTGACAGTGCGTGCAGGAGGGCTTCACATGTCTGAATAATAGAACATCTCCTGAGCGTCTTGCCATTGAGTGAACTGTGACATATTCACCCTTGCCCCTGTTGAGGGACATTAGCTTTTTCCTCACCTTTTGCTGCAGTGAATAACCTTTCACATTCAGCGTGTCACACTTGCAAATGCGTATCTGTGAGATTTAGCTCCCAGAGGAGGAATTTCTGAGCATCTATCATTTTGCTAGAACTTGCCAAATTGCTTTGAATCGGGGCCCTTCCAGTTCTCCCACGCACCAGCAATGGAGGACAGCGCCTGCTTTTCTACAGATTTGCCAGTGGATTATGCTCTCAGGTTTTTGGATCTTTGCCAAATTGACAGTTGGAAAAAAACAGTATCTCAGTGTTGCTTTATTTGTATTTCTCTTTTGAATGAGATTGAGCAACTCTCTATATGTTTAAGTACTGCTTGTGTTTCTTTTTCTGCTAACTGAACGTTTGTATCCATGGCAAGGTTTTTCTGTTTGGTCATTGGCCTTCATCATAGCACTTTCTGAGAGCAATTTAAATACTGGAGAGATTAGCCCTTTGTGATAGGAGTTGCAAGTATTTCTTTCCGTTTGAGTTTGCTTGTTTGATGTTTGCTTTGGTTTATGTGTGTTTGTGTGCATAATACTTGTTTAAAGTAAAAATGTATTGTCTGCTTCTGCTATTTAAATATTCCAGAGATGCAGATGTAGAGAAAGTGAACAAATGTCTTTCTCCCATTTCCCTCCTACTTCCCCTGCTGGTCTGTGTACAGATGTCTCACTCTGTACCTACAAGTATGCATATAATTTTGTTCTGTTTTGTTTTTAAAGGAATGGGATAATGGTATTAATATTATATAACAATTTGCCTTTTTCTCTTTTTCATGAAACACATTATGGATAGTATGTCAAGTTAGTGCATACAGACTCCCTGATTCTTTTTAATGACCTGAGAGCAGGACATTGTTTATTTAACCAACCCCCTGTTGTGGGCAGCGGCAGGGGTGCGGGGGTGGGGGTGAGGGGGGTGTAGGGGTGTCTTTTCCTCATTTGCATCTGATCACTGCAAAAGTGGAAGTACTTGCATAGTGGGAGTGGGTAGGGAAGCCCACAGTGGGATAATTCCCACAGTGTGGGGAGGGCTTTATAGGGCTTTAATTTTGAAGGGCACAGGCCAATGGCCTTCCCAAAATACCTTGCTAGCTGGGTCCCTCTTATAGTGGGCCATTCATTCCTTCACAAGTTTGGCTGTTTCCTCCTAACTAGTCAAGTCGAGCTGGTCTCCACTGCTCCTGAGTCTGGAGCAGCCCCAGGATTGTTCTTGTGTGACTTTGAAGGAACAACAGTGAGTGGATCCCCTTGGGGGTCCTAGGATGGTGAGCTCCACCAGGTGCTCAGTCTGTGTTGGAGATGCCACACCCGCCTAATGTTAGAGGAATGTTAAGACACTGGCTGTCCAAGGTGTGCATTCCCCCTGACTGAGTCCCAGTTTTGTTTTTGTTGCAAACCCAGAGAGCCCGCTCCAGTTTTACGTGAACTACCCCAACAGTGGAAGCGTTTCTGCTTACGGCCCAGGCCTGGTGTATGGCGTGGCTAACAAAACTGCCACCTTCACCATCGTCACCGAGGATGCAGGAGAAGGTACTGTGCCATTTATGTGGTTATATACTTTCAGCTTCCTATTTGGAGAGTTAAGAGGACATGATTCCAGGGTAGCTGGTAAAAATCAGACTTTGGATGGTAGTACTTGTCTTACATTTTGTTTCATGTAAACTTCTCTGTACAGCTGTTCTTTTACCTAAAACAGGAATTTCTCAAGTTTCTTGGATTCTGATTGAAATCAGATTTATGCTGTGAAATGGTTTAAGTGACTTGCCTGAAATTTAAGTGTTTTGGTTGATGACATTTTTGTTTTTGGTCTTTTTGTACACGTGTGTATTCACAGTACCACATGGGTTACTTAGTGACCCATTCTAGATAAAGCCCTGTGTGCATGCCCATTGTCTTTGTAAAGATTTTAAAATTTGTGATTCTAATGGGATTTGCACAGTGGCCTCCATGGCCTGACCAACAGTGATAGTGTGTGACACTCTTCCGTATGTGTGGTTGAGCGCAGAGCTCCATCTCCTTTCTTGTTCAGCCAGTAGTGAGACTGTCAGGGTTACTTGTAATGAAGAATTCAGGCAGCGGAGTGTTGCACTGTGCAGGGCTGGCCTCCCCCAATTGCCCACAGCTCACGTGGTCTGTTCCAGTCTGACGTTCCCGGCCTCAGGGCTGCCCTGGATGAGTTGTTGTCTCTGTGGAAATAAGGAAACACTCTCCCTGATGGTCCTCCCTCCATGCTCCCATTTCAGGTGGGCTGGACTTGGCTATTGAGGGGCCCTCAAAGGCCGAAATCAGCTGCATTGACAACAAAGATGGGACATGCACAGTGACCTACCTACCTACCCTGCCAGGCGACTACAGCATTCTGGTCAAGTACAATGACAAGCACATCCCTGGCAGCCCCTTCACAGCCAAGATCACAGGTAGGGTTGCCTTGCTTGCTGGGGGCTTTCTGGTGGGAGGTATGGCTGCTCGACAGCCTCTCTTTGCATCAGACTAGGGGCCACAGGCTAGCGATCCAGTGTAAGTGTCACGGAGACTTACTGTGGAGGATCTGGGGGTGCAAGGTCAACTTTGGACTGTCTGATTCCTGCCTTAGCTGGTAATCCTGGGAAAAGCACTCACAGTATTTGGAGGGCCATTATTTTGTTCCAGTCCAACTCCAGTATGCAAAGAGCAGACCTCCAGTTAGAGACATTCAAATAATACTTATTGTACAAATCCATGATTCCCTGGCTGGTGTGGCTCAGTGGATTGATTGCCGGCCTGTGAACCAAAGGGTCACTGGTTCAATTCCCAGTCAGGGCACACACCTGGGTTTCAGGCCAAATCCCCAGTGAGGGACACGCAAGAGGCAACCACACATTGATGTTTCTCTCCCTCTCTTTCTCCTTCCCTTCCCTTCTCTCTAAAAAATAAATAAATAAAATTTAAAAAAAGTCCTTGAGCTCAAAGATGTCCTTCAGCATCATTGTTGGATAGCTTTTCTCTCCTATTTTACAGATGGGAAAACTGAGGCTTAGAGAGGTAGCAGGTTAGCCAAGTTTACATGTGGGTATTCTAGGATTCAGATTGAGGTTATCTGATTCAAAGCCCTTCTGCTAACTTCGGTTGTCCTCGCTGTGATCAGACCCTGCTCCAGTATGTCATAAGGAAGAAGAACAAGATGAAGTTCTTGCCCCTGAATGTTTAGACCCATCTGTGAAGCAGCCAGTAGTCCTGTGTGGACCAGGATGAGTGTTTACTTGCAAAATGCCTAAGGGGATGGCAGGCAGGTGCCTTCATTGGCAAAGACTACTTTAACAAGTGGTCCGTGAAGACTCAAGCCTGCAGTTCCTGCCAGCAACTAGTCTTCCCCTTCACCAGGCATAAGTAGAAGTCATGCATTGTTGGTTAGGTCCGTGAGGCGTGTTTTTTTTTCCCCCCACTTACTTTTTGGTAGTTAATTCTAGCTGTTCATCTGTAAGCAGCATGTGTGGTGAAGGCTCCGGAGAGCTGGGTGAACACGTGTGACAGGAGCTGTGTTTGGGGGGTGTTTCCTAGATGACAGCAGACGGTGCTCTCAGGTGAAGTTGGGCTCTGCCGCCGACTTCCTGCTTGACATCAGCGAGACAGACCTCAGCACCCTAACAGCCAGCATTAAGGCCCCGTCTGGCCGTGACGAGCCCTGTCTACTGAAGAGGCTCCCTAACAATCACATTGGTGAGCCCAAGCTGCCTTCCTGGATGGAGCTGGGACATTTTGGGCTGGGGATAGGGATTCCTTCAGTCCTTTCTTGGGAAATGGGTAACACCTTGGAATGTGATATGAGAAACCTGCTGGGTCACATGTGTGTATTTTCGTGTTGTGAGACTGACCACCTGCATGGACACTTTGGGGTGGCTAGAAAGCCAAGGAGTCATATTTCCATTCCTGCAAGTGTGCCTCCCTCCCAGTTCCTCTCCTTCACTCCCTCCCCCCACCCACCAACCCCACTTAAAACCCCAATGTGTGCCCTGCTCCAGGCATCTCCTTCATCCCCCGGGAGGTGGGCGAGCATCTGGTCAGCATCAAGAAGAATGGCAACCACGTGGCCAACAGCCCCGTGTCCATCATGGTGGTCCAGTCCGAGATTGGTGATGCCCGCAGAGCCAAAGTCTACGGCCGAGGCCTGTCAGAAGGCAGGACTTTCGAGATGTCTGAGTTCATTGTGGACACAAGGGATGCAGGTCTGTAGGGGTGGTCCCAGGGGTGGTCCCAGGGAAAAGGTCCAGTGCATGAGGGAACAGCCAGCTTCCTGTTTTTATCCTACCAACTCTCTTTTGTCTCTAAGCATCCTTCAAGCTGTCAGTCCGTATACACGCATTATCATTTCAAACCCATGACCACTGGTAAAGTCAGTATTTGTTTTCTCAGTGAAAAACCTGAGGCTCACAGGGGTTAACAGCCCTCTGCTTCTGGCGTTTGATCCCAGGGCTACCACAACTCACAGATCTCCCTCTCTCGTTATCTCTACTCCCACCGTTAGCTTCCCAGAGTCTCCTGTACTCATTCCAAGCAAAGGATGTTGGGCCAACTGGCCCAAGACCTTGTTCTGCTCACAGTGCTTTTGTGGAAATGAGGAATCTCTTCCTGTTTCCTCTGAGATGGTTTGAATTAGTCTGGGCCTCTCCAACCTGTGCCACATCCAGTGTCTTCATCTTCTGCCTTCTTGAGTGAAGCAGCTTAAAAATTCAAATTTTCAAACCCATGGCTGGCAATGAACCTGCAAGGCAGTGCATGCCATTCTTGGAGGCATGTGGGCAGTGTTTTCCCCAGTGGGTTCTGCAGGACAGGTGTCTCGTGGGACGACAGTAGATATCCTTGAGAAAAGGGTTCTGTTCTGTGGTCAAAGCCTTGCTGAGCAGGTTATTTCCTTACAGGATTTCTCAGAGCCTTTAACCTGCTCCTCTGCATGGGACTCTCCATCAGGGAACACACTGACTTTCTTTTTGATCTCTGGGAATACCAGTGTGAATTTCCAGGGTCAAATGTCCTTTCTGCATGCACCAAGCTTCCCCTTTCAAACGAGTTGCTGTCACAACATGCCCCGGCTACTGTGTTGCAGGTTACGGTGGCATATCCCTGGCTGTGGAAGGCCCCAGCAAAGTAGACATCCAGACGGAGGACCTGGAAGATGGCACCTGCAAGGTCTCCTACTTCCCCACTGTGCCTGGGGTGTACATCGTCTCCACCAAATTCGCTGACGAGCATGTGCCTGGTACATGTGGCCCCCTCTGCCTTCTCTGGCTGGTGCCTGGGTTTGCTGCCTCAATCTCTGGGCTGCTCATGTGGGCCTTCTTGGTTCTTACAGGGAGCCCGTTTACTGTGAAGATCAGTGGGGAGGGGAGAGTCAAGGAGAGCATCACCCGGACCAGCCGGGCCCCATCTGTGGCTACTGTTGGAAGCATCTGTGACCTGAACCTGAAAATCCCAGGTGAGCACAAGGGGCTTATGGGTCAGGGCAGTGGGTGCCATTGGAAACCAAGTCCAGGTGTGGCCTAGAACGTACTATGAAGTCCACTATGGGTGACTTATGTTTTTAAATTTCAATTAATTAACTAATTAATTAACATTTTAATACTTATGTTCACAGAGGCTCATTTAGGAAAAATAAATTGTTTACCTGCTTCTTTTTTTCCCCCCCAAATGAAAATAGCTTGGTTGTATCACATCGGGGGAATAAATAACCTTTTAGATTTTAATTTAGTATTTGTTGAATAGAACGATCTCAGTGAGAGAACTGGTCCCACTGAGGCCAGTATCTCAGAGTATTCAAGCGATGTCAGCCCAGCAGTAACCTTCTAATTTCCATGCATCTCTCTCCTTCCTAAAATTAGCGCAAGGGCTGTGCTGCAGGGCTGGTGGGTGGGCACCCCTAGCCCTTTGGCCATAAATTGTTCCCCATGGGGTCAAGTTAGTCAGTAAACCACCATGGTCTTTCTGAGATGTGGCCCAGGTTCTTTCTGTGAAGAGTCCTCACAAAGAGAGGTCATGGTGTGAGGGGAAGGTTTTGAGGCTCCTCTGCTCAGAAGCTAGCATACGCTCTGCAGTTAGTTGCCAAAATGCTGAGGAGATGGAAAATCTAATCTTCAGATGACGCTCATGTTCTGGTCTGGAGAGGGGGCTCTTTCCCTACACTGGGTTTACCCGTCTTACCTAATATGTCGCGTATCTATTTGCTCTGCCCATGGAACAGTATTTGACGGACACAGCATTGGTCACGTGTGAATGTGGTGGAAGCCTCATTACTGTGGTGTCCAGAAAGAATCACTTGAGAAGAACTGTATGGATTATAACCATAAAAAGTTTCTGTTTAACGAGTACAGAGGATAGGATTGCATTTCATGTCTGGAGGCAGCACCTTTCATTCAGTTTTTTCCCATTTCACCTGCACTCACTTCTGTCCCTCAAGTCCTATAATCAGGGCTCTGTGACAACGGCCACGGTTTGCCCAGGCTGTCGTCACATCGCAGGGGGACTGCTGGGCGGTGAGTTTCAGAGGCTGCTGTGCCTCGGCAGCCTGCCCTCCAGAACGTGAATCAGTGCCCATCTCTCTCCTGCTTCACCAGCCCTGGGCACTGTTTTCACTCTCATTTCGATCAGTCTGATGAAAAATGTGTTTTCAGTTTCATTTCTCTGGTTGCTAGTGACAGGGAATGTGTTCATTTGCTTTACATTTCTCATTTTGCAAATGATCTGCTCTGTTCCCTTTGCCCCTTTGGTGTCTTATCTTTGTGCGATGGGGACAGTGACCCTTTCTCTTTAGTCTTTTCTGGCTCTTGATTCCTTTTTACCCTGTTTAGTTACTTGGTACCCGATGACTCGGTGAGACTCACTTTTCCCCTCGTTACCTAAATGACTCTCTCGTCAGTTCGAATGGAGGACAGCTCACCAGCTTCCGATGTCCATGGACCCAGGCCGTGTGGAGTGACCCTGTCCTCAACCTCCCTTCCTTCCTCTGTCCTCAGGGCTCAAAGTCATGTGCTGCTCAGCCCAGACCCAGTAGGGCTGGAGGGTGCAGTTTCATGTGGCCCTAGGTGATGGCATTGCTCGGTCACGCAGCATGTGGCCTGCCCGTCTGCACCATGTCAGTGCGAGCGCAGTCCTTGGCATGGCACAAGCACTCAGATGGAGTAGATGCGGTCTGCTTCCAGTGTGGGGGACCCAAAGCATCGCTTTTCTGAAAGTGTGGCCTCTGGTCTTCGGTTCACTTGAAGCTTTGCTCACGCATGGTTTCCCTGTTGCTTTTGGGACTGACGTGTGTTCACCTTTTTCTCTAATGCATTTTGTCTTGTTGCCTAAAAGAAATGCCAAGGCTTCTTGACAGTAAGGGATGGTAGCTCTTAGGTTTCCTGCCTTTACCTGCCTATGGAAAAGAGCTCCTGCATGTGTGACAATGGCCACATGTCACCTTTGGCTAAGAAACATCTGAGCAATTATAGTTTTTATATGTATGTGCTATCACCTCAGGCTCTGTTTTGAAGCTGATGGTGGAATTAACTCAGCTTCAGCCAGGAAGGCCGTGAAAGTACCCCATGGAGCAAGAAGTGCCAGTGCCCCTGGGGAATGTCCTTTGCACCAGTGGCCAGACGGGCCTGGCTCTCTCCATGCTGGCCACAGCCACCCAGGGATTTGAGGGAGACAGGAGGGCAGGCATCCAGCCTGAGCATCCCCCACTCCCAAGCTGCACCTGCCTTGCCCTCCGCTGCTTCCTCTGCATGTCCTGTTCAGCCTCTGACCCTCACTTTAACCTTCCTCTCCTTCCCCCAACCTCTCGCTCCCTTTCAGAAATTGACAGCAGTGACATGTCGGCCCAAGTCACCAGCCCCTCTGGCCGCGTGACCGAGGCAGAGATTGTACCCATGGGGAAGAACTCGCACTGCGTTAGGTTTGTGCCCCAGGAGATGGGCGTGCATACAGTCAGCGTCAAATACCGCAACCAGCATGTGACCGGCAGCCCCTTCCAGTTCACCGTGGGTCCACTGGGCGAGGGGGGTGCCCACAAGGTCCGGGCAGGAGGCCCCGGCCTGGAGCGAGGAGAAGCAGGAGTCCCAGGTGAGTGAGCAAGGAGACTCTTTACTTGGAAAGAGTAAGAGCTGAGCCTGGTGGTGTCAGCACCCTGCACTCGTCGCCCTGTTCTAAGCAGAAGACTTCATGTGTGGATTCTGATGGATGGTTTAAGCATTCTTTAAAATAAGACTTCTCTGGTAAATGCATTCCGGAATTGCTCATTTACCCAATGGCAAATGAGTGTCTTACTGAGGGACTCCTTGGAGCCTATAATTAGTGACTGTGTGGTGAGCCTTGGAAAAGGGGAGCAGAATCATGAAGCTGTTTCCAGAGCATCTTGCAGGGCTGATGTTCTGTGAGACATGCTAGATTTCTACAAAACCCATTGTGAAGGTCCCTACAAGTGGTGGTTGCTAGTGGGAGTCCTGTGGGGACAAAACTAAACATTCTTATCTTCATCTGGCTTGATTTGGGTATATTCAAAAGATGCCCAGTATTGTCCTGACTGATGTGCCGAAGTTGATTGGGTGTCATCCCGCAAAGTGAAAGGTCACAGGTTCGATTCCCAGTCAGGGCACATGCCTAGGTTGTAGGTTTGGTCCCTGGTCAGGGCATGCACGAGAGGCAGCCAGTAGGTGTTTCTCTCTCACATCGCTGTTTCTCTCCCTCCCTTCCCGTCTCTAAAAATAAATAAATACAATACTTTAAAAAAAAAAAAAGATGCCCAATATCCCATGAATGTACTATAGTCATGGGTGGTACCTAGGAAACATCAGCCATGCCCCTGCTTGGGTTCTGCTGGGGTCAGGGAAAGAGAAGAAAGGGCCATCTGTAAAAGTGACCAAGCACTGCAGGTTTGGGCAAGAAGAGGGGCCTCTACCAGGCTCAGTCACTAAGCAGGTGTTTCTTTGTCTCAGCTGAGTTCAGCATCTGGACCCGGGAAGCAGGTGCAGGGGGCCTCTCCATTGCTGTGGAAGGCCCCAGTAAGGCTGAGATTACATTCGATGACCATAAAAATGGATCATGCGGTGTATCTTATATTGCCCAAGAACCTGGTATGTATTCAAGAACCAACTCAACGTTTTTTTTTTTTGTTTGTTTGTTTGTTTTTTTTGTTTGTTTGTTTGGGGATGGTTAGGTTGTAAGGACCATAAGCCCATTGAGCTAGCTCAAGTAAAAGAAATTTACGTCTATGGGCACATGGGAGCACCTCCTAGAAATCCAGTTGCAGGAAGTATGGCCAGGCCTCCAAGGGGCAGGAATTCTTGTTGTCATTGTCTCTTGTCTTTGTCAGCCTGTCTGCCTTGTGCTTTTATTCAGCTGGTTCATTCTTTCCACTGACCAGCCTCTGTGCCCAGCCTTGGCCACTGGCTAGTGTTGCTGCCCCAAACAGGGGCCTTACTTAGCTTAGCGTCTGCACTTCCTCGAGCAGGAGTCTTTAACACTTTGTACCATGGACTCCTTTGGCATCTAAAGCCTGTGGGAACTGTTCTCAGGACAGTATTTTGAAATACATAATATAAATTACATTGGATTATAAAAGAAATCAATTATATTATAATGTCATTATCAAAATCTTACAGGGACAAATGTGTAACATAAGAAGGTGTGCACATCTTCATTGACACATTGAGTCTAAAATGCGGTGGTGGTCTGTTAACTACCTTAATTTCAAAATAATGATGATTATAAATGATATGCCAAGGTGTATGAAAAACTGTAAAACAATATGAACTTGATTGGTGACAAAATCATAAGTACTTTCAACGTGCTGTGGTTTCTTGTCAACATTTCTAAAGAAAAGAAGTGTAAAATTTCAGGTAGAGGTTGAATGAATGCAAAGATGTAATTTTTTTCCCATTCAAGTTTAATGGATCTCCTGAGTTCTATATAGAGGCCCTTTGGGGCCCCTGTGGACTCCAGTTCAGAATCTCTGCCTTTGCCCAGCTAAGAAAATCGTGTTGGCCCAACCTGAGCCAGGCTACCGGCCCTAAACCAGGCAGCCGTGGCCATGGTAAGGGCAGGGTCTCTCAGAAGGCATTTTCATGCTACATAAAAAGAAGCAGGAGGCCTCACTGTAGCCACCTTCCTGGAATCTCTGAAATGATGGGGCTTTCTTGTCCCCACAGGTAACTACGAGGTATCTATCAAGTTTAATGATGAGCACATCCCCGAAAGTCCCTACCTGGTGCCAGTCATCGCACCCTCTGACGACGCCCGCCGCCTTACTGTTATGAGCCTTCAGGTGAGACGCAAGGAAGCATCCATCTCCTTGGCCACAGGCCAACCAGTGAGACCCTGGACTCTTGAGGCCACTTCAATCCCCTTTGGTGCCGAGGGTCCCAGCCCATCTTGACCACAGATGCTGCCCATTGTAGGGCAGCGTTCCCTTGGTAGCTTCGGCTCCCCACACATTAAGACAGGAGACAGTTGGGGAAGCAGAACAGAGCCATAGTCAATAAAACACCTCAGTGTTTGGGGACAAGTTTGTTTTTTAAATATTTACTCAAGAGAAACAAAGGAGGCCTGTTAATAATTGGTTAAGGGCTAAGGAGAGCTTTTAGAACAAAACTAATAGTCCAGTGACGTTAGCCTTCAATTATTGGCTTCTTTTTCCTCAAGGAAGTCAATTGTGTTTTATTTTATTTTGATAATTCGTTTGTAATAAGTGTGCAAGGCACTTGGCTAAGAACATTTTCAGATGTTACCACATTAAATCCTTGCAATTACCTGGTGAGTGGGTTTCTCTTGATCCCATTTTAAAGATGGAAAATCTGAGGTACAGAGAGGTTATGGCTACCAGAAACCAGCTAGTATGAGCCACAGTGAGGTCTTTGTGCTCCAGAACATGTGGTCTTAACTGCAGTCTCCTTAGTCCCCACCTGCGCTTTGTGGCAAGTGGTCACATAGTTCAACCTATTGCAATGTCAGGAAATGCACCTTTACCTCCTATCTTAAACAGGTCACTGAATTCAAGGTTGCATTGGAGCCGTCAGCCAAACTGAGAACCATTGGGGGATGCCTCTGGGTCTTTGCTCAAGACACTGAAAAATAATTAGGTGTCTGAATCAGGAGTAGCAGTTCAGTTATGGAATAACACCAGAATCTCAAAATATGAGTTCTGGTTAAAAGGGTTTCTAAACACCCTTCAACTGCCTCCCAGCTTTTGAAAATCCTGGATTGATTGAAACCCAGACTCATGACTCAGATGGCTGACATCAGTGGACCTAGTGCCTGCACTTGGTTTACATTTGAGATTTTAACCCCACCCTGAGTGGAATTGGTACTTGCTAGTTCTTCCAAACATGGGAGCCCAAACAGAAATCACGCCGGGACCAGGGTCCATAGATTGAAGGGGCCTCATCCGGAGAGTACCACGGGCTGACTGGTCACTGTGGTGTAGATGTGTTTCTTGTGTTTCATTTAAAGGCTTCTTAACAGGACTTCCTTTTGTGGCCGACTCAGCTAAAACCTCTGGAGGGAGATAAACCCAGCATTTGTTGAAGGCACAGAGCTGCTTTCATGCATCTCGAAGATCTCTTTCGGATCTTCCGAGGCGTTTATCTCCCTCTTGAGGATTTAGCAGCAAGCGGATTCAGGTAATGTAGCTGCTTCTGTCCGAAGGGAGCTGGTTTGCAGAATCCTCTGCAGCAAAGTTTTCCGTGGAGTCCTCTCTTCACAGTTTGGTCATAAATATTTAAATAAGTGTGCAGCAGACTGAGTATCTGTGAAGGAGGGGCGACCAGCGTGTCAGCTTTGTCCCCTGCTCTGCCCTGTCACTTGATGCCGAGTGATATGTAAATTATTTCTCGACAATTTACTGGAGCCCTGCTCAGCAACATCTGGTGCCGGTTAGGGGAGAGAGGCATGTATTGTTTGGTCTTGCTTTTGAGGCTTTTCAGAAAATTGGAGTCGGCTGGCAATTCGTGGAGGATGAGGGGGTGGTGGGATGGGGCCAGTCTGGCAATCAAAGACTCCTTAATTTTGAATTTGGTCTTTGACCTCTAGGACTGTACAGTCTAGTAGAATGTTCTGCAACAATGGAAATGCCCCATATCTTCTCTTTGAAATGGGGCTAGTGTAACCGAGGAACTGAATTTTAAGTATTTAATTTTAATTGATTTAAATTTAAATATACAGTGCATGTAGCCACATGTGGCCAGTGAACACTGAACTGGGCAGCACAACTTCAGTGCCTCTCTTCTAAGATGTGGGCCTTGGACCAGTGGTCTCAGCATCGCCTGAGAACTTACTAGAATCCCAGGCCCTTTCCCAGACCTGCTGAATCAGAATGTGCATTTTAACAAGACCCCTGGTTGCTTTGATTGCATGTGAAGTGTGAACCCTGCTGCATTAGTGTTATCCGAGGGGTGGCTGTCCAATCAAGTTTATGTCAAAACTGCTGACTTGTAAAATGTTGCTGTTCGGGACTGGCTGATCTTAAAATATCCTAAGCACCTAAACTTCTAATCCCTTCCTCCCAGAGAGGCTGTAGTTTCCCAGACAAAGCATGGAGTGAAGCTGATCCACTGCATAGCAGAAGTTATACTTCTCTCTCTCTCTTTTTTTTTCCTTAGGGGTACAGACAACTTCAAAATGCACATCAACAGTTAGCAATAAGCTGACATTTTTTAGCCTTCCTATGAATGGGCACAGCACTGTGCTGAATACTTTGCATCACTTTATTTCGTCCTCACAGCTGCCCATTTTACGTATGAGGAGACTGAGGCTGAATGAGGTTAAACAACTTAGTTATATGGCTAGGAAATGAGAGTAACCCCGGTCCTGCTGATTCATAACCACTGTGCAGTACCGACCATTTCCCTTTCATGGGTAACCCTTTACAAGTTTATTAAACGTTCTCTCCATTCCTACTCCCCAGATAAAAAAATAGCTGTGCTATAAAACTTTGTTCATATTACTTGAGTGTATGGTTTTGTCAGCTACCAGGTTCCTCCTAAGGGTAGAGGGCTTATTTATTTATTTACTTACTTATTTATTTGTCTATCTATCTTGATGACCTGTTTGGGATGCTGAAACAATAGTCCTATTGATCAAGATGTCTCAAGTCTCCAAACCCAGTAACCTCTTCCAGCCTTGAGTCAAGACAGTTTGGGTAAAAGACCATGCAGATATGTGCCTCTGCTTTCTTATATTTGATGCTAGAAATGTGGAATGAGCCACCCGCTCTTTTGCTGTTGGATGTGGATAGAGACATGCTGGACCTATTTGCATGAGCACTGTCCCCGAGTCAGTGTGTGCCACTAAGTGGGAACCTGAGAGCCGTAACCTTGTCTAATATATTAAATTCTCAGGAATCGGGATTAAAGGTTAACCAGCCAGCCTCCTTTGCTATAAGGCTGAATGGGGCAAAAGGAAAGATTGATGCAAAGGTGCACAGCCCCTCTGGAGCCGTGGAGGAATGCCACGTGTCTGAGCTGGAGCCAGGTAAGCAGGAGGGAGGCAGGGTGTGTGCTCTCCTCGCACAGCGCCCCGGGAACGTTTCCGCCAGCGTGCACCTTGGCGAGGACTGATCGGCCTCGCCAAGGCCAGCGAGCCTTCCAGTTCCCTCTGCGGTTGTTGCCAGGCAGTGTTTCATAAATTAGGGTGTAAACGTTGCTGGGGCAGACGGGGGGCCCTTCATAATTAATATCCATGCTTTTTCTTTTTCTTCTTCTTTCTTTCCTTTTTTTATTTTTTACAAGCACTGCTTATTTTCTGTTGTTTTTCAGATTCCTTTCACATTACAGTCATTGTGGTTTTTTCCTATTTTAACAAAATCTTACCCGTTTATATTGTATTGTTGAACTTAAATCACATGAATAAGTCTTATACTCTGACCTGACTTCACTCTCAGGGAAAGATCAGTTGATGTTTATCTTTAAATTTGAAAGAGAATCTGGGTCCTCAGGATGCTTAATAGCATAAGACTTTCTTGCCTGCTGCCTTGATATATGGAATTCTCTGATGTCAGTCAGTTTTAATGAGACATTTTGCCAGTGAACGTTTATTAAGTGTCAGAGACTTGGCAGGAAGGCAAGGCTGAGGAAGACATGATTCCTGCCCTCAAAGAAGAGCTCAGAGTCAAGTAAGCACCCAGCCACACACCCACAGTACACCAGTGAGGATCCTCTGTGATCACTGATACCACAGGAAGATTCAGAACCAAACGATGAAGATGGTTAGAACAGGAAAGGAAAATGGTTTCTGCCTTGGCAAGGTCAGGAGGGCTTCTCAGAGGAAGTGACCTGACTGTGGGCCCTAAGGCTTGAGGAAGAGCCCTTTGATCACCGGCCTTATTGGGCATTTGCTGTGCGTCCTGCTGTGTGTATAGTGAGGGTAGAGATCAAGGACCTGGGTTAGCGTTTTGCTGTCTTTCTCCCATTGCACAGAAGGGGAAAGGGCAGAAAGGAGCCTCAAAAGGCACAAATGTGGGGGGTGGGGGCCCTGACGAGACTTTGGTTAAAGTCTGACCATATTAGAGAGGATGCGCTGAAATAACTGAAAGGCAGAGTGGCAAGCCGATCCTCCCAGAGTGGTCCATTTGAGAACATAACATGAGCCGGCAGCATTAGAAATGGAGAGGGGAACTCGAGGCCAGAGAACTAAAACACTTGGTGAACAACTGGCCGTAGGGAATGCAAGCGAATTCAGAAAGTTTACATGTAGTTTGGAGAAAGATGATGATGCAGGAGCAAAACTAGGGCCAGCCAGTCATGGGAGGGTGAGGACTGGTCAAGGCTTTACGAGGACCTTATCAGGCCTTCTGGGGAGTTTTGAAGTGTTTCCCAGATATCCAAGTAAGGATGTTTAATAGAATTCTAGGGCCATTGGGATTTAGCCAACAAGTGAAGTTTGGTATCAGACCGCCAGCATGCTGTTGGTTACAAATTATAACACACCCAACTGAAGCCAACTCACACAATAAAGGAGTCTGTTAATTTACATGACTGGAAGATTCAGGGCCTAAGGTGGGCTTCAGCCACAATTTAGGTAGAGCCCTAAATGCCTCTGCTTCTTCTTCTGCTTTGTGAATCTCACTCTGAGACTGGCCTTTCTCTTGGAGGCAAGATGGCTGCAGCAACCCCAGATTTCCCATCTTCACACCACACCGAGCAAGAGAGACATGCTGTCCTCAAGACTCTCAGAAGTCTGAGATGCTCCTTTTTCAGATGTCTCCTATCTCACCAAACACCTAACACACATGCTTGTTTCTGAGTCATTTCCTGTGGCTAGATGCCATGTCCTAATTGATGGCTCGGGGAAAGAGGGCTTTCCCCTACCCTATTAGGTTGATCCAGTCAAGTGGCATGCCTGATGTGGGGGTGGGGTCACCTGCCCTTGAAACACATTTGCTTTAAGGGAGGAGAGGTAGATACCTAGCTTGGGACAGTTGGGGGAAGTGTAGGGTCAGAGGGCGTGGCATGGGCCGTTGCATGGGAGAGTACCAGAGGAGAAAAAAGCGTTTGGGTGGAGCTTTGGGGACAAAAATTCTGAATGGGTGAATGGTAAGTAGGGAAAGAGAAGAATGGACTACCTGCGTCCCAGGTGAGTGCTTCAAGGAGGAAGGAATGGTCAGGTGGCGCACGCTAGATGGATATTCTAAGTGTTTATTTCAGTTAGCCTATTATCCTGCCACATGCTGTGACCCAAAATCTCGGGTGTGGAACCACCTTCTTCCCCTTCGAGTGACCAAGTAGAGAAACTTTGTGAGGAGTGAGCTTTTCATAAAGGACATGTTCTTCTGAGGCAGAGGCCACAGGTGATTAAACAGAACCTGAGATTTGGAAGCATTTCCCAAAGGGCTGACTGAGGACACGCAAATAGACCCATCTGGTTTTGAAATCCAACCTGTCGGGTGCCAGGCTTCCAGGAGAGCTGTTGTCTTATTAAAGATTTAAAATTGGCTGTGTTAGATTGGCTTCCTGTCTTTTGTCCTCACCTCACTCATGGTGTCCATTTGCCCGCTTTTACTTTGTACTTTTGCTCACTCTCCCAGATAAGTACGCTGTTCGCTTCATCCCCCATGAGAATGGTGTCCACACAATCGATGTCAAGTTCAACGGGAGCCACGTGGTTGGAAGCCCTTTCAAAGTGCGCGTCGGGGAGCCTGGACAAGCGGGGAACCCGGCCCTGGTGTCCGCCTATGGTGCAGGACTTGAGGGGGGCACCACAGGTAACATACTACCTCCGCCTCTTGTCTTTGACTGAGCCAGCCTCAGGGACAGAGCCAGGTGGCAGTCTCCAAGCCTTGTCTATGCTGTCCCCAGGGACACTCGGATAAGGTACCTTTGGAGGCTCTCAGACCTCATTTCTGTTTGTTGTGTTTAAACTGTCTTTCTTTGACTTTGCACTGGAATGCTTACATTACAGTGAGGGAACACGGCACAGCATCATTCGTTTTGAGGGTTTCTTCCCCTGCACAGAATTCATGATGCATGTAACAGGCCTCCTGGGAGAGCCCTACCTGTTGGGGCCATTAGTGGCCCCCAGACTCCCAGAAACACGTTGAATTGGCAACAAGACCTGTCACGGTCTATCTCCTCTTTTTATTCTCTGATCCTAATGGAGGAGGAGAAAAGACTGAAACGGTTGAAGAATTAGGAAGTTTTTGGTCTCATTACAGTTTATTTTTAAGCTTTGCTACAGATGGGACACATTGAATTATGAAAAATTTAGGCAGCAAGGAAGTATGTAAAGTAAAACTCATTCCATCTCTTTGAGGCTCCTTCCTCCTTCCCTCCATCTGGTCCAGGAAGAAATGGCTAACTATTCAGGGAGGCCCTTAGGATTGTCTCTTTGTGAGTGTTCCTTCTTGGTCGTTTGGTTGGTTCACGGGAAATGTAGATATATACTGTGGGTTTGCTTTTCTTTCACAGGAAAATAATCTTAAGGCACATATTGTTTCACAGCTTGCTGTTTGCACTTGACATCTTGAAGAATTTCCCATATCAAAACATACAGATCTGCCCCTTGTAATGGCTGCAGGTAGTGTTCAGACTGTGAGCCTAGAGGTGGACATCAGGTGGTGTCCAGTGTGTTACCATTACGGACAGTGCCAGGGTGAGGAGCTTGTCCACTTAGGCTTCTCTGCAGGCAAAGTCCACAGGCATGGGCTCATTGGGACATGATTTGCCTATGGGTGTTATTTTGGGCAGCTCTCAGGAAGGCTGCTCAGCCCCAGTTTTGACCTCAAGGCCCTTGTGTATGTCTCCCCAATGCAGTGAATGTGACGAGGCAGAACCACCTCCCAATGGCCGGGGGATGAGTGGCCATGGTTACTTGGGGAGTGAGTGTCCTGAGTAGCTGAGGTGCCCTCCCCAGGTGCAGGAATGATTTGACCTACTGATGTGCCATCCGGGACTCTCTGGCCCTTAGCAAAACCACCCATGGGAGTGCTGTGAGTGCTGTGAGTGCTGTGAGTGCTTCTGGACTCTCCCAGCCCATCTGGCTCCACACTGAATTCAGTCCATTTTATAGATAAGGAAAGAGACACTCAGAAAGGTTGAGTCCCTCCCCAAAGCTTAATGAGCTGCGAGAGGGCAGAACCAGGAATCGGCCCAGGTCCACAACTTCCAAGCCTGTGCCCTGCTCCCTGGCCCACTTTGTGGTGGTGGTGGGGTCACAAACTGGGACCCACTCTCCCCACAGCTGCCCTGGAATGTTTCCCAGGCAGTAGTGTAAGCATTTGGCCCCTGGCAAGCCACCCACCATCGAAGCCCAGATGGGGTCCTCCTGGCGCTTGGAGCCACAGCAGGCCTTGGTCCAGGCCCCACAGCAGCCACTGAGGTCTCCTGCAGCTGCCAGCAGCCAACACCCTCCTGCTGGGTCACACCTGCTGTGGAGGGGGCCTCTGCTTCCTCTTGGCTGTTCACAGGCCTTCTTGGGAGCTCGGGTTTCAGGCTGTGCTTTGCTAGCACTGGATGCTGCTGTGAGGAGCTGGTCTTGCAGGGAGACTCCAGACAGGAGGGAGAAGTACAGAGCACGCCTGTTTCAAACCCTGTGTAAATATTGCTCTTGTCAAGGGGAAGGCCTCTTGTTTTTCTAGCCCTCCTGCTCCCAAGCCTTTTCCCAAACATCCATCCCAAGATTACACAGCTGCAGTGTGCATGGAATGAAAAGGTGTCTGTGCTCGGCTGCCGCAGGGCCTGGCATCCTGACCTTCGCAACAAAGCAAACTTCCCTGTGTTTTTATGGGTGGACCTGCTGTATCTCTTGGCTTGAGCTTTAAATGGTCTCTTCTGCAGGTTTGGGAGCAGGGGCATGTGGAGAATTTGGGGTGGGACTCTCCTGCAGAGGAGTAGAGAGGTTGGGAGTTAGTTAGACCAAGGAGTTCGAGACCTGCTGGCAGGGAAGAGCAGTTTTCCTGACAGAATGCTCCAGGAACCCCAATGTGCATGAATGGAAGAGCCTCCTTCCTTCCTTACCCACCTTAAAGATGGAGGAGGGCTGCCTTACGTGCACATTCCACCCATAGGAACTCAGCTGCATGCTCAGGGTGCTCCAAGACGTTTGGGGTGTCAGTGATTCCAGCTGGAGGCAGTGGTGAGGGGGTGCTCCTTTGTGTGCATTCTTCCCCCATTCTTTCTCAGGCAAGTGCGTCAGCTCCACGTTGGACAGACCTCATGTTTAAATCGTGCTCTGCCATTCTCTAGCTGTGGGACTTCCTTCCTGTTAAATGGGAATAGTGAGGGAGCCCACCTGGCAGGTTGTTCCAGGTAGCTCTCATCCTCTAATTCCTTATTTCCCTTTTCCCACAGTATCTTCCCTGCCTTTTGGGCCCTCCCAGGAGGAACTGATATTTCTCAGGAGTGGAGCTGCTTGTTAAAAAGGGCAGGGCTTCCTTCCACAGCAGCCAGGTCTTCTCATCTTCCCTTTAAAAATACCTTTCGCCCCTGCTGGTATGAACTCAGTGGCTTGAGTGCCGGCCTGCCAACCAAAGGGTTGCCAGTTTGATTCCCAGTCAGGGCACATGCCTGGGTTGTGGGCCAGGTCCCCTGTAGAGGGCGTGTGAGAGGCAACCACACGTCAATGTTTTTCTCTCTTGCTCCCTTCCCCTCTCTCTAAAAATAAATAAAATCTAAAAATAAAATAAAAATACCTTTCCACATCATCGTATTGTAGCTACCTCCTGGGAATGGTGTCCTGTGCACTTTGCCACCCACCCTTCCCACACACCCACTGCAGCAGCTGCGGCTGTCGAGGGGCCTCTAGGCTGCAGTTCAGATGCAGGGTTGAAATGGGGCAGGGTTGGGGGAGCTGAGACGAGAGCCTCAGGAGCTTGCAGAAACAGCTGGGTTGTGTTTGGGAGTTGCATGATAGCAGCTCCTTTGTTTTATTGATAACCAGAACAATAATTCTTTCTCTGGTCTAGGAGCTATAATTAAACCAGAATTGCTGGGGCCTGTCCAGGACTCTGGAAGAAGCACAGCCTGCATAGGGCTGCTATGCCAGGGATGCCCTATAGAGGGCAGTGTAACAAGCATATGGCTGATGTCTGAGCCCACTCCCCAGTGGCACCCACAGACCAGCTCGACCCTGCTGTGGACTGGAGAGAGCTTAGAGGGAGGGGGCTTTTGCAGGGACTTGGGCTCAGGCAGGAATACTGCCATGGTCATCAGTTGGCACTCCTGCACAGTTTCCTGCTGTGGTGATACGGATATCTCTGCAGGAGGTGCTCATGGGCTGGGCAAGAGGTAGGGTAGGGTGTCCAGGGGTTGCAGTTAGGGCATCTGAGGCAGCCACACCATCCATCCAGTGGCTGAGAGATGGGCCTGGGCTCCAGAGCCATGCAGACTTGTTCAGATCCCTGTTCTCCCTGCCACTTCATAGCTCTAACTGGCAAGTGGCTGCACCTCCCTGAGCCTCAGGGTTCTTTGATAACAGCATCTGGAGCCCGAACACTGCCAGTGGCACTCAGTTAGCTGCAGCTGCTGTGTTGGTTCTATTCTTGTTGCTGGTGTTATTCACAGCAAAGCGGGGTGGGGGTGTGTGTGACAGATCCTAGTGGCTGCTCCAGTCTCCAGCATGGTGTCTGGGTCAAGGAGCCTGCAGGGGTGTCCAGTCTTTTGGTGTCTCTGGGCCACAATGGAAGAAGAAGAGTTGCCTTGGGCCACAGATTGAATACACAAACACTAACAAAAACAAAAAATCTTATAATGTTTTAAGGAACTGTGTGATTTTTGTGTTGGGACGCATTCATAGCCATCCAGGGCTTCATGTGGCCTGAGGTTGTGGGTTGGACACCCCTGCTGAGGGCAGAGGAAGGAAGAGGCACTCAGACTCCTTGGCTTCTCCAAGTCCACCCAGAGGAGAGAGGAAAGGTCAGAAGGGCCCATGCTTCCCCACCCGCCCTGGAGGCAGAGCTGGGCCCTGGCAGCTAAAGCTGCCCCAGGCTCACAGTGACCCTCGGGCTTCTCACCCTTGGCCACCGCTCATGCCTGAGGACAGAACTGGGTGTCCAGGCAGTTGGTGTCGGTGGGTGAAATGTCAGCCACACTCCTGCCTGGGCCTTGGAAAGGGACTTGCCTCCCCCAGGGCCTGAGGTTCTGTGTCAGGAGTTCAGAGCTAGTACTGGTGGGTTCCCATGCCACCAAGGTGATCCCTATTTGAGGGATCTTGTGTGTACCCCTGTGACTGCTTCAGTGCCCCTGGAGGGCTCCCCAAACCCTACTCCCATTATTGGTCCAAAACATCAACATGGTATTTATTCCCTCTTCCTTTCTCCCAGGTATCCAGTCTGAATTTTTCATCAACACCACCCGAGCAGGGCCAGGGACACTATCCGTCACCATTGAAGGCCCATCCAAGGTTAAAATGGATTGCCAAGAAACCCCAGAAGGGTACAAAGTCATGTATACCCCCATGGCCCCTGGAAACTACCTGATCGGTGTCAAATATGGCGGGCCCAACCACATCGTGGGCAGTCCTTTCAAGGCCAAGGTGACAGGTAATCAAACACCCCTGAAATGACCCCCCCCCATCAGAATATCAACAGAGCTGTTTGATGGTAGAAACAGGATGATTTTAGATACGTTGAATCTACTTTGAATCCTGATTGTAAAGAAATGGTAGGATGTGTAGAAGAGGGTGGTACGTGTTTGAAACTTGCAAAATAAGGAGGCAGGACGGGAGGGCAGAAGTTGAGGAAACATGTTATTAGATGGTTTCTGTCTGTAACAGAAAAAAAATGTCTACAGATTCGAAATCTTATGTAGTTGTTTAGGTCAGGGCCTGAAAAAAATGCCTTAGTGTCCCTTCACTCCAAAAATAATCAAAAGTTTTTACTAAATGTATAAAAATGTGCCTCCTTCAGAACATTGGAGAAAATACCAAACAGTAAAACCACCTCGCAGTCCCCATGCAGGCAGCCACTGTAAGTGTCGTGGTGAATTCTTCCCACACGTGTCTCTCTGTTTCATCCACTGTTGTGTAGGTAATATAGGTTCATTGCAGAAAACTTAGAAATTTGGGTAGGAAAATCATCTCACGTGCAGAGAGAATCGTTTTTGATAGTGCATGTCCTTCTAGACTTTGGCACTGCTTGTACATGGAGTACTTTATAGGAATGGAAACCTGCGGATGCTACCAGGCGGCACAGGGCTATGTGGGGGGCATTTCCTGGCCTTGTCAGCCAAAGGCTGACTCATCTGCTTGCCCAGAAAGCTGGAACCTGGTTGTGTGGGGTGTGACCCCAAGGGGTTTTAGAAGACATTATAGGCGTGAGACAGGGAAGTGGTAGTTTTGGGGTTCAGGTGTTGGGGTGTGGGGACACTTGCTTCCTCTGGCTTAGGGACCCACTCGGTCTGGCCATTCATGCCCTCCTCCCTCCCTTCCATGTCCTAGGCCAGCGTCTGGTTAGCCCTGGCTTGGCCAACGAGACCTCATCCATCCTGGTGGAGTCAGTGACCCGGTCCTCAACGGAGACCTGCTATAGCGCCATCCCCAAGGCATCCTCAGATGCCAGCAAGGTGACCTCCAAGGGCGCAGGGCTCTCAAAGGCATTTGTGGGCCAGAAGAGCTCCTTCCTGGTGGACTGCAGCAAAGCCGGTAGGTGGCCCCCTCCTGCTGGAGGGTGGGAGTGAGGGCAGCTGACTGCCCACCCTCCCATGTAACCCAGCCATTTGCACGTAACCATGTTGTTACCCTGTTCTTTTGCACTTAGCATTTTTAAATGTCTTTCTTTAGCCTTTTTTTTTAAATGACCTCAAAGTAGATAGGAAAGGTGGCATTATCCCTATTACAAATGAGCCATCTGAATGAATAACTTTTTCTGCCATTAAGTGCTTTAAATTTCCTTGCAATTTGGATTTGGGTATTTGTTTGGGTGTCACTGGTCAGTTGCCTGGGTTCTGGCATCTAGCCCATCTGCGCTGGAAACCTAGGGAGCTTCACCACTCACTTATCCCTTCCTCCTTCCTTTCCTTCCCCTCTCTCTTCCTGCCTCCCTTCCTCCCGCCCTCCCTCCCTTCCTTCCTTAATAGCCATATAACCTCTGTAAAATTACTAAACCTCTTTCTGAAAGTTAGTTTCCTCTTCTCTAAAATTGAAATGATAATAGTACCTTAGATAAAGTCCTTATGAGAATAACTGACATCAGAACAATCAACACTTGCATAGATAGATAGCCCTTATTACAGGTGCCAAGGGCTTCACATATAATCCTCCTCTAAACCTTGCCATGAGCCCGTGAGGTGGGTGCTAGCATCATCTCGCATTTATAGATAGGGAAGCTAAGACAAGGAGAGGTGAAGTTCCACATCCAAGGTCACCCACCCAGCTTGGAAGTAGCAGGGCAGGGATTTGAACCCACACTGTTGAGATCTATGAATCTTGCTCATAATCACCACTTCTCCCATTTCTCAGGTCCCCAGCATCACAGATGCTGAACAGGCAGTAACTGGTATTATTCCTTTGGCTCCCATATCCCCTCCTCTTCCTCTGCCTTCTGGAATGCATCCTCAGGGAATAACCACCTTCCTCTGCCTCCCAGGTTCCAACATGCTGCTGATTGGGGTCCATGGGCCCACCACTCCCTGCGAAGAGGTCTCCATGAAGCATGTGGGTAACCAACAATACAACGTCACATATGTCGTCAAGGAGAAGGGGGATTATGTTCTGGCCGTGAAGTGGGGAGAGGAACACATTCCCGGCAGCCCCTTCCATGTCACAGTGCCTTAAAACAGTTCTCATCAAATCCTGGGAGGAGTTTTTGGTGGTTGCTTTTGTTGCTTATTTGTAACTTGTTTTATACAAAGTCCTCTGGCCTGTTTGTGGGTCTGAAACCTCATCCTGAAAACATTGCCATTTTAAAGTGCCTTCAGAGAGAAATCCTAGACTTGACTCTTTAGGGTCGGGCTGGGGACTCAAGAAATGCAAGCTCGTTCAATGGACTGCGCAGACCTGACCCCTTGTGGCGCAGATCGTCCCCTGCAGACAGACCAAGAACACAGGCAAGGCTGGTGTAAAAAATGAATTGGGCACCAATCTATGGAACCAGATTGGGGGAGAGGCAGGGAAGAAGAGGAAACCTGGTTTTGGTTGTCATTTAGAAAAGTAGATGGCTTAAAACCAGCTTTGTCTCTTCTAGTGCCCATGTTATGTAAGACAAAGGCCGCTAGGTGGACAGCATTGTTTAAATAACTCGTTACCACCCCACACTGCCCTGTGGCCTTTTTACGACATGGAGGCATACTGCCCTGGCTGGCTTCCTACCACCTCTGCCCTCAGTTTGCCGATTTCCCTGCCAAGTCAGAACATGTGGCCATCTTGGCAGCCATGTTTTTGTTCTTGCTCTGAAAGTCTGTTTTAGCCGCTGGGTCTGAGGAAATTCTGCAGTAATAAGCAGCCCCCCACTTGCCAAAGATCCCTCTTTTTAACCAACGCTAGCCCTTGTGCTTAACACATGCTCCAGCCACTTGTCAGTGTGATGAGCCTGGGAGTGCATGCGTCGGGGGAAGTCTACCCGTGCGTGACACTCCACATCCATCCCCCCCTCGCTCGGGGTCACTTTTCCTGGGAAATAATTATAGATAGGAAGGGACGAAACTCCTGTCGACCTTTGGTCTGAGGTGTGGGAAGGGCAGCAGCTCAGGGGCTCTTCTTTACTGTTCGGCAGAAATAGTAAAAGCTGCGTAGCTGATGGTGGCTGTGTGTTTGGCTCTCATCATATGTCATCCAGATGGTTTTTGGAAAGCAATATGCAGGTGCAAGATTCCAAAAATGGGGTATAAGGCATTGCACACACCCTCCTGCAGACCCGCTCTGAAATAAAGTTGAAGCGTTCAGGGACGCTGACTGGCTGCGGGGCCCAGGTGTGTAGTATGGTCTAGGCAGGCAGACCCTTCTTCTGATTTGCTGCTCAGTCCTGAGGAAGTGGCACCGTGGTTGAAGGTGCCTCTGTGCGTGGGACAGGGGGCCAAGGTGGGTGACCTTCACCGAGGGTTAGCAGCTAGGGGCCAGTGTTGGCGAAAGCCCAATATTAGAAACTGGAGTGGCCTCAAGCCTCACGTGAAAGGACCACAGGCCTCGTAAACTGGGACATGGAAGCGAAACTGGAATCAAATGCCGACTGTAAATTGTATCTTATAACTTATTAAATAAAATGTTTGCTCCTTAAAGCTCCCCTGGTGTTCCTGGATGTTGTCACTTCTGAATAGATGGTTTGAGCTTGACCCACTCTTCAACCACTGGCCAAAAGGACACTGATTAGTAACCTGTTCTGATGTGATCCCGGCCTCTTTTTGCAGGGGGAGTTGTAGCTCCTCCCGGAGCCTCAGTGGCAGTTTATCCAGACGGCTGGCCTGAGGGTGCTGGTACTGGGAAGGGGGTGTGTGGGAAGGTTTAGTGGGGCTTGCCCTGGGTAAGAGTCACACATGATGAAACCCACCTGGGTGAAGGTTACAGTTTAAAAAAGAGAGAGAAAGCCTTTTTCCTAATTACATGAGAGACCCTCATTTTAGGGAATTTATTCATACAAACAGCTGTGTCTCCTGTCATCCCACCACCCTTGGACAGCAGAGTGTCCCCTCTCTTCTCTCTTCCCCTGCTGCTCCTTCCTGCTGTGGAGAGCTGCTTGCTGCCTGCGTGGGATGTCCCTGGCCCCTCACCTCCTCTTCACCCATACAGGAGTTCTGTGACAACATTCTGCGGCAACAATACTAACTCAGGCTGCAATGACATGTTTGTGGTCTCGAAGTTTCCATGGGGCAGACCCTGGGTCCCACCTGTTTGTCCTCCCGGGAGGGAGCTCTACCTCCTTGGTTATACCTCTGCCAGAGCTGGTGCTCAGAAGGAGGGGAACCCAGGAGCCACCAATAAACCGCTGGCAGTTGCCATAGTGATGGGAAGTCCCTGCTGCTCCCCCCGCCCCGCATCTTCCATTAGGGCTGCAGGGTGGAGGGAAAGGCTGGGGGAAAATACTTTTGTTTTTGGAAAGTCTTTTCAAAAAAAAGCAGGAGCAGGGGTACTGCTCTATGTCTCTTCCTGAAACCCCTCTGTTGATCAGGGTGGCGATTTGTTTACCTCTGAGGTAGGAGGGGTGTTGGAGGAGAGGAGGTTCCCCTGCCCCTTCTGGAAGGAGCAAGCACCCTTATCTGTGGACCTGTACTCCTGACAAGGTCTGTGGCCATGGAGGATGCAGGCCTTGCCCAGGGGTTCTGGACAGGCCACAGCAGGCCGGCTTTGTCCCCAGAGGAGCACAGGGCTGCAGCCGTTGGTTTCTCTACCTAACCTTGTTGAAGCCTGGCTGGTTTCTGCAGAGGCAGCATTTGACAGTTAAATGCTGCCTCTGCAGATTTAACTGTCAAATGCTAAATCTGACATTTAGCATTTATGTCAGATTTAACAGTGGACTTTGGCATCCAGTACCTTAGGGCTTAAACAGTGGCTCAGCCATGCGCTGGCTTTGTGGCCTCTCGGTGTGCCACCCTTGGAGTGGTGGAGTAGTGGCGAGGATCACATGGAATCCCACTGGGAGCTATGCATCTCAGCCACTGCCTTCTGCTTGTTAGCACCTGGGGCTGCGCCTGGAGGTCCCCTGCCAGTTACTTCAAAGACATCTCAGGGTGAAATCTGTGCACCTCTACTGGTTAGCAGCCAGAGCCATGGAGCAGCTCTTATCTGCTCCTGGACTGGCTGCTATGGGAACCAGCTATTGTTTGTACAAACACCTTGAAAACAGAAACTTAACCCTGGATGGCCTGGTGCCAGACTCTCTCCAATTCTGGTTGACTTTGCCCTTTCTGGCCAGGACCTGACTGAACCATTCACCCTGCAGTGACCAAAGGTGGTTAGGCAGACACCAGCTGCCATCTGCCAGCTGCCCTGCAGAGAGCCTCAACCGGGGAGGCCCTGCTCCCTTCAAGCCTCTTCCTCATCAAATTTCCTTCTGAAACCCAGGGAAGCACTCATCAGCAGTGCTGCCAAGGAGGAAGCATTTAATCAATGTGTCTCTGTTTCCAATGCACTTGTAAACACTTGGGCCCTTGACCACATGTTTGGTCTTAAGACTTCAAAGGGGCCTCGAAAGCCACATTTTGATGAGTTTGTTGTAAAATGAATCAGGCACATAGGAATTTAATTTCCCTTGAAAATTGCACAGCCTGAAAAATTAGCAGAATAAAGGTTAATGGTAAAAGGAGCGCTCTATTCTGGTCAACCACCCAAGTCTGTATTTTGAAATGGGGAATAAGACGGTTAATTTAAGTGCCCTCTGGCCTTCATGCTGGGCCGGATGGAAGCAGAGTCTGGGAAAAGGGGTGGAGTCTCTCCGAGCTTGGAGGGGAAGGGGCTTTGTAATCAGAGGAGTCCACTAATGAAAACTCTCCCAGAACACATCTTATTTAGTTCATGTTTTTCCTCCTCACAATAGCAAGTTGCAACTGGAAAGGGGAGTGAAAATGTCACATCGCTCAAGGCAAGCTTGAATTTGATTTTTCCCCCTCTGGCTTTGTCCTAAGGATGCTGCCCAAACACATGGTGGGAGGAATCTTTAAACAAAGGGATCCTTTTTGCTTTGTGATAAGGCTTTTTGTCTGGGCCCCTGAACCCACAGGAGACCAGCTCATGTGCAAGGAATTTAGGGTGGCCCCCCTCACCCCTTCTCTCTTCCTCTAGAGTTCTAGCAGGCAGGCAGGAGACAGGGAATTTGCAAGCCTGACTTGTGACTCACATCCAAGACTGTTTCGAATTTTGGACTTGCTTATCTCCCCAGGACAAAGCTCAAAGATGAAAGAACCTGTGAGGCTTGTATTGCCCGCATTACTCCCTTGGCCTTGACCATCGCCTTCCCAAGGCCTAGGGCACCTCTCCGTGTTGGCGTGGACATTTTAGGGCAAAGCTGATGCTAAACCCTGGCAGGTGATCTCAGAGAAGACCTTGGCAGAGGCATCAAGCCCCGGAAATGTCAGCTTCAGTTCCAGCACAAGCAGCAGCAGAATAGCCCATTGTGTGGGCAACACTCAGCAGTGGGTCGGATGCTGCAGGTTCAGGTCTGGATCCCAGTCCCAGCTCTGCTACCAGCTGGAAACCCCTCAGACAATTACCTTCTCTGGGCCTCAGTGTCCTCATCCATAAAATGGAAAAATAATGGGAAACTTACAGTCTAAGATTAACCTCTAGAAAGTTCCTACAACACAACCAACCTCCAGCTGGCTGAGCAAACCATTCCCCATCCAGAGCTGCTGGGAGAGGGGCTGCCTGAGTGTTGGGGAGACAGCTCTCCAGTGCAGAGTGGAAGGGGTATCTCAGTGTGAGGGAAGGGCTTTAGGGAAGCCATTTAGCATGGTGGTTATAAGCATGGGGTCAGTGGGTTAAAATGTTGGCCCTGCCATCTCCCCCCACAGAAAACAGTGCTTCTGTTCTCTCTCCAGTGAATTGGGGTAATGGAACCTACTCCATAGAGTGTTCTGAGGGTTACCTGACAGATGCATGCAAAGAGCACATCACAATGTCCAGCACATGGCCAGAGTTCACGAAATCCCTACTGTGAGTATAAGATGCCTAGGATGAGTCTCTGCACTGAGAGCCTAAATTTAGGAATGGGACCAAAAGCCAAGCACTGCACGCATGGGTCTGGCATAGGGTGGACCCTGGGAATCTGCAGGTGGCTCTCCCTGTGGGCTGTGGGCTGTTCTTGGACCTGATGGAAAGCAGCACTTTGGGGGCACCTCTCTGTACCCTCCCTTGGAGAGCCTTTCCACCTTGCAGTGGTTCCACCTGTCGGTCTGTCTCCTAGGTGGGAGGACTGCCATCCAGCTGTCATTGCCATGGTGACTGCCAGGTGTCATTTTGGACACTCAGACTGGGGCACTGAGGGCAGCCCCCTGGGGCGGAAGGCACAGGGTCTCCAAAGCCCGGAGGAGGGGAACGCTCACCTTTACCTTCTTGAGCACTTAGCACCGGACTGCCTTACCAGCCTGGGGGTGGGGGCGGTCTGGGTCAGGGAGGCTTTGTCAAGTTCTGAGATCAGGCCCCGCCCCAGGGTCCTACCACCCCTCAGCCCAGCTATTACAGACTTCCTTCCCTCCATCCTTCCCCACCCACCCAGCTGCAACAGAGCTGATGTGAAGTACCCTCCTCATCGTGAGCCTTCTTCTCCTGAGCGCCTACTGTATGCCAGGCAATACCCCCCAGAGGTACACTGGAGATACGGGTATAGCGTTGGGCAAAGGCAAGCTCCCCAAGGACGAGAGAGTTTGTTGGTTTTGTTCACTTATAGCTCTGGGCACATAAGAAGGCCCTCAGTGTGGAAAGAATGGTGCTTGCCGACAGTTTTTACAATCTGGAACAAAAAGGTGTTTGCACAATTAATCAGCGACCACTGTGAGTGCTCCAAAGGAAATGTACAGACCTAGGTTGTCCTACTTAGCCAGCTGGCACTTAATCTTCCCAAACTTCTCAAACTTCCTCATAACCCTCATTTGACAGCTGGGAAGACTGAGGCACAGAGGACAGTCTATGTGCCTTCTTGCCTTTCAGACGTGGGGTCTCACTCTGTAACAGTCTTGCCCCACTCTGGCCCATCGTGTTTATAGTTCAGGTCTCAACCAAAGAGGACCTCCTCTAGGAAGCCTTCCCTGACCACCCCCATTCCCTGCCTCCCCTTCTACCCACCCAGTCGTGAGTCTGTCTGTGAAACCTGGAGGTTAGGAAGCATGTGGACTCTGTCCCTCCTCATCTACCTTTAGTACCTGGCTCTGTGCCTGGCATAAGGTCAAAGCAAATGAATGTTGAATGAATAAATGAGGACACACCCAGCAGAGAGCGAAAAGGTGAGTGGCTGCAGAGCATAGTGGTAACCTCTTTCTCACTGGTACTTAACCCTGCAAGGCCCTGGTCAGCGAGGCAGGGGGAGCTGCTGGAGACTGGGGGGTCCTGCTGTGTCCCATGCTGCCAGTGTCTCTCTCATGGTGCTTGTGATACCCCATGGTAGAGTTTTGTGTTTGCAATACAGGACATGCATTTTGGAGTCAATCCCAGTGTGACCATTTCACATTGCTGAGCTCAGTTTCCTCATCTGGTAAGAAGCCTGTTAGTAAGTCACTGCGAGGATTAAGTGAAATGCCTCAGTAAAACCCCAGCTCAGGCCTTGCACAGAGGCACCGCCACACACCAGCCATGTGCCCTAGAGCAGGCACATCATTTTCCTAAGCTTCCATTTTCTCATCTAAAAAGGAGGCTATGAGAGGCCCCATGTTCAAAGGGGATGATTTAAGGTATGTGGAGTGCAGCACAGCAGTGGGGCCCAAGCAGGTGCTTGTTAAACAGCCACTGACACGCGTGGAGGGCTTCCTCCATGCCAGGCACTGCCCCGAGTTGTGATGCACAGGCCTAACGGCATTCTCTCAATACTAAGGGTGCTCCCCATGATTATCCTGTTGTGCCGATGAATCTATGCAGGTATGGAGTGGCAGAGCTATAACTAAGGAGTTGGTGTCCAAAGTTGCCATGGCAACCCACCCCCCAACCATGTGTCCAGAGCTTCCTGAGGGAGAAGACTAGGCCTTTTTTGGACTCCCTTGGGGGGCTGGTGCATAGTAGGTGTACCCTCCAGGTATGAGGCCTGGGCCCTGAGCCTCTGGGGTGGAACAAGGCCTCCTGCCAAGCACCCTAGGAGAGCTGTAGTGGCTCTGCTCCTTTTTCTGCTTGGGCTCTCCTACAGCCTACTAATGGCCCCAAGTCCTCAGTGTCCCTGGCCACTCCTCTCCAGCAGGGCCTTGGCAACCCAGCCCTCATTGGCTACACGTATCCTTGGAGACGAGACACCAGCAGTGCAAACACAGGCCTGAGGATTGTGGGCAAAATGTTTCCAACCTCCTCCAAGCCTTCCCTTCCCTGCCATGAAGGATCTGTTCACTTCTCAGAACCAAGCCTGCTGGCAGGAGTGCATCTGGAAGGAGGCTGATGCTCGAGTCTCCTGGAAGATCAACTATGGCCACAAGTACCTCAAGGAGGGGTCCCTGCCCAAGAAGAGGCTCCAGTGGGCCCCCTTCAGCTCAGCCCCAGCAGTGGGGTCCTTGCCTGCTACCAGCACTGCTGACAGCAAGGACCAGACTGCCAGAGACCAAGGAGGTCCAGGATCAGCTCTCCAGGAAAGCAGGTGTCCAGGGGCCCTGGCCCAGGGGAGACAGAGGCTGGGAGGCCCAAAGAGCAACTCAGAGTCAGGAGGCCAGACCAAACCAAAGGACTTAGGAATGAGGCAGGTGCCCCTAAGCACCCTGCAGCTGCTCTTCCAAGGCATCTCCCACGACGGTGAGGGCCGGGCCTTGTACCTCCGGGAGCGGCATCGACAGAAGCCAGAGGAGAAGTTTCAGTACCCAGTCTTGTCATCCTGGGAGTACGGCTGGCACATGGGTAAGGCCACCATCTTGCCATTCCAAACCTTTGCAGGCAGGCCCAGCCCCCTCCCCAGCCTCATGCTTCATCACCCCCCACTTACCAGCACACCCCCGGCTCACTGCCCTCTCAGCAGGCCAGCACTGGCACACTTCTGCACCTTCGCACATTCTGGTGTCTCTTCCCAGAATATACCTCCTGCCCTCCCTCTGCTATCTTTCACATCACAAGTCACCGCTTCCAGGAAGTCTTTCGAGAGTCCTCCAGGCAGATTCGAGTCCCTCTGTGCTTCCACCACTTTTTGAGTCTGCAAGAGCCCTGGGCCCATTGTGCCACCATCCCTTGAGTATCTGTCTGGCCTGGTGAGCCCAGGGCTTCTTGGTGAACTGTATTGATGTCCTAGTAGCTTCCAGCCTGAAGTGGCCTCTTTTTGGATGTGCTGGTACTATGGAATGAATGAATAAATGAATGAACATGGACTAGGGAATGAAGCTCCCATTTGGAATCAGAAAGCGTGAGTTCAAATCCTGGCTACACCACTTCCAAATTGTGTGAGCTCAAGCAAGAACCTTAACATCTCTAGGTCTCAGTTTCCACATCTGATAAGTGGGAATAAGTTAGTATCTGCCTTCCTATGTCACAGAGTTTCAGGGAAATCACCCTGAGGAGGAATTTCCCTCACAAAAGCCCCATGGGTAGAACAGAGGGTGATTTGGAGTTACTGAATCCTAGCTCTGGCCCCAAATGAGTTTGTGAACGAACAGGCCCAGAAGAGTGTGACTCAGTTTGAAATTAGGAGGCCTGAGTCTGAATTCTGGTTTGTTCATTAATTCTTTCAACAAATTTATTGAGCGCCTGCTACGTGTCAGGCACTTTTGTCCCTGGGGTACCGCAGAGAACAAGACAGACACAGCTGCTCACAGATGTGCGACGTCTTGTCCGTGCTACAGGGCAGTGTTTTTTCAGTCTCCGCCATGCACAGGAACCACCTGTGAATCTTGTTGAAATGTAGGTTCCCGTGCAGCAGGTGAGTCTAAGATGGGGCGAGATCTTCATTTTTAACAAGCTCTCCAGGGGCACTGAGGCCGCTGGTCCGTGGACACTTGAGCATCAAGTCTATAAAAAGGAAATTGGGAAAAGGAGGGGGAGCTCGAGGGGCTGCTCTGGTAGACCGGGTGGTCAGGGCAGGGGATGTTGATCAGAGGCCTGAGTTGTACCTACTCCATCGGCTTCTCTTGAGAGGGGCCTGACACCCTGTGCCCACAGACGGAGTCTCAGTTTGGGCAACGCGTGGGTCTCTTCCCTGTTCTTCCCTCCTGCCTGGCCCACAGCCCATGCCCACTGTCAGGCATGGGGCCACCAGATCGAGCAAATTAAAATACAGAATGCCCAGTTACCTTTGAGTTTCATGTAAACATGTTTTTAAGCATATGTCCCAAATATTATACTGAAAAAATATTCATTGTTTATCTGAAATTCAAATGTCACTGGGCATCCAGGGAAGCTGATTCTGGATGTCCCCCTGGGTACTAGGGTGGTGCTGCATTCAGGGCAAAGACTGTTTTCCTCTGTGGTGGTTCTGCTTAAGCCCACAGTTACTCTGGAACATCTGTAAGCATCTGGCCTCATGCCCCTAACCCAGCCAGTTCAGGGGCCAGGCGCAGAACAGATGACAGGGTTTTTGCTGACCGTGTCTCCAAACTCCCCAGCATAGCTGCAGACAGACATTGTGTTTTCCCAGAGTAAGCAATGAGCTACAGGAAAGAGAGGTTGAAGGCATTTCTGGGCCCTAGTGGAGTCCACCCCGAATGTCCTTTTTCATAGAGAAAGCCCCAGTCTGTGCCTGGAACATAGTAAGTGCTCAACAAATGGTGACTGGTATTATTATTATTATTGTTTCCAACAAGCAGGATTTGCAGCCCATGGGCATTTGAGGGGATAGTTCAGCCTTGGGTAGGACCCTGGAGGTGGTCACCATGGAGCACCAGGATGGCTAGGGTATCACCAGACAGGGGGAGCAATGTGATGAGGAGTAAGTGACCTTGGGGAAGGGATGGGGTTAAAGTTGTTAACAAGTGGAATGGCCTGTGTGCCACCAGTCAGGGCACATCCTGTCCCTTGAGCCAAAGCAGAGTGTCGAGGTTTCCATGCTACACCAGGCACACCCCTTAGTTATCGGATCCTAGGGATTAATGGGGTACTACGGTAGAGGTCAAGGGGCAAAGGGGTCAGTGGCCCTTTCTAACCGTACAGAGGATTTCACTATTTTAACGGGAGCAGTTGCAGCAGCCTGTGCCTGACAACACTCAGCCCTTTGGGTTGGGCGAGAGCTGGCGGGAGGCACGGTGGTCCCTGCTGACCCAGGCCTTTGCTCTGTTCCAGGGGATGCCATGAAGGACACCAGGCCTCCAGTGTATGCCAGGTCCCAGCCCATTACACAAACCTTTTACATCAAAAGTGGTGTCTTCCATTTTCCACGGCGAACAGACCAGCTAATGTGAACTCCCAAGGGTTTGAGAAGCGGCTTCTTTTTCCCTCGGTCTGTCTGGATCCTGGAGAGCGGCGATGCTGCTGGTGCCACCTCTCTGTTGTGTGCAGCCCCACCTCTGCTGAGCACGGGCGGGCATGAGTGCTGCCACTGGGACTCAGAGAGGCCCACCTGCTGCCCCTTGACTGCCCTCAGTGACCATGCTCTTCACAGAGCGTCTGCCCGCCACCCACCGCCATCCCCAGCCTGTGCTACTCTCCTGGCGGGGAGAGTGGAAGCTCCAAGCACTCCAGCTGCAGACCTGGGGCAGGGAGGGCTCGCCTTGTCTTTAAGGGGTTAAGGGGATGAGGACTACATTCCTGTCCTCCCTCTCTCCGCACTCTGTCACTCTGTCGAAGGGACCCACAGCAGAAGCACTTGGTCCCAGTGTGTCCCAGTTTCCATGTTTACTTGCTGCTTCTCTCATCCCCAGACCCTGCACGGCTCAGGCTTGCCTCACTGCTGTAACAAACAAACAGCCCCTCAATCCTAGTTGCTTAAACCTATAAAAATGTATTTCTTAAAGCACAGCACAATCTGATGTTCATGGGCCACCTGCCACATACTGATCTGGGGATCCAGGCTTCTGGCACCTGACAGCTCTGCCATCTCCTAGGACCTCAGATTCCTGCCCTGACTCCCTTATAGCCAACTGGGGGACAGGGGGAGAGAGATAAAGAGCCTGGAGAGGTCGTGCCCACTCTTCACCACCTTGGTGTGGAGCTGACAAACGTCACTTCCTAGCACAGTCTATTGGTCACATGACTTCTAGGTGTGAGAAAGCTGGGAGTGCTGTGCAACCAGGTGCCCAGGAAGAGGAGGAGTAAGGGTTCCTGATGCTAGCCTATTTCTGCCACTGGGCCTGACTTGTCCTCTAGCTGATCTGGGGTGGATTTGGGCTCAGCCACTACCCTAAACTCAGAAGTCCCCTCCTTATTAGTTTGCCAGAGCTGCCATAACAAAGTCTAAAAGCCAAGCTCTCTCTGAAACCTGAAGGGCGTCCTTTCTCTCCTCCTCTTGGTTTCTGTGGAGTGCAGGCAGCCCTGGGCCTTCCTTGGCCTGCAGCTGTCTAACTTGGCCCCGCCTTTGTCACCACATGGTGTTGCCCCTGTGCGTCAGTTGTCACATGGCCACCAGTCTTATTGGAGTAGGAGCTGGATTTACTCTAGTTACTTCACCTTACCTAATTACATCTGTTAGGATCCTATTTCCAAATCAGGTCACATTCTGGAGGTTAGGACTTCAACATATCTCTTTTGAGGGAGGCATAATTCATCCCATAATATCTCTGTCTGATAGCTAAACCTAGGTCACTGAGGCTGTCTTGACAGGCCTTCCTCTTTTCCTTGGGATGAGGTCTCTCCCAGAATCCCAGCCATGTCCAGTATTGGTGCACAGAACATCTCATTGTTTCCAAGACCTCGGGCATGTAGGGAGCGCAGAGAGTCATCCTGAACGCAGCTTTTTGTGAAGCCGAAATGCTCGTGGGCACACCTGGCTTAATCAGGGTACTGTGGCACCCCTCCACCCCACCCACCGAACAGCCACCCCAGGGCTGGCCAAAGGAAGAACCGGGCAAACTAACTGCTCTTGTGAGAGCCACCTCCAGAGGAACTTTCCAGAGGTCTCTCCCAGTCCGCCTTTTAGCTTGAAATGTCACAGAAGAGCTAGGCCACTGCAAACGGACTGACTTGCCTGGGTTTGCCTTATCAACTTTGGGAAAGTTATTGAGTGGGAAAGAGCAAGAGGCAGAGAGTGTGAACAGGGCCACCATGTGCATGGGATTCTGCTGGAACTCTCACTGCAGCTGCGCACACCAGAGGTGCTTGGCACACACTGGTACCTGCCGAATTTAATCGAATATCGCATAGCCCTTTGGGTTACTCTGGGGCCATTTGACCGAAAGCAACGCACACTGGTACAGCAGCTCCAGTGGGCCAGGCCAGGCTGGGCCTCTGGGGCAAGAAGGAGAGATCTTGAAGCTCACAGTCTGGAGTGAAAGGGCTGGGATGGGGAAAGTGGGCACCTTTGGAGCACAGAGGACACGGAAGCCAGTGTGGGAGACTTCCTGAGGGAGGTCACCATTATTTGTGTCATTAATGAAACAATGCTCAGAGAACATCTGGCAAGTGTGGCTCTACATGTGTGAATTTTATGTTAATTGTTATTATGATGATACTCTCTATCAGCAATCTGCAAGCTGCTTTGAAGAGGACAGGCTACCACCAGGGCAGCTTTTCTCAGTTGGGATTTTGTGCGTAAATTAAGCCTTACTGAAAATGATCTGGGTGACAATTTTCTCAGTTCTCCCAAAGATGGTGCTGCATAGCTAGCATCAGTCTGGAGGCATTGGAGAGGGCTTGATTTGCAACAAGCAGTGGGTGTCCCTGAACATTAGGGCTTAATTCTTCTGGGGAATTTATTTATTTATGTATTCATTTATTAACTACATTATGTACTTAATGGGCACCTGTAAGATAATTGCAATATACAGGCTTTTTTCGGAGCCTACACTACCCAATTCAGTGGTCGAGAGCCTCGTGTATCCACTGAGCATTTCAAATGTCTCATCCAAATTAAGAATAAAAGGCATGCTGGATTTTGGAGGTTTTGTATAATAAAAAATTAAAAATATATCATTAATAATTTTTATACTGAATTACATGTTAAAACGACCAAATTGGTGTATACTGAGTTAAATCAAAGACTGACAAACTTTCTCTATAAAGGACTAGATAGCAAATATTTTCAGCTTTGTGGGCCATGTGGTCTGAACTACAAAACTACTCAGCTCTGCTGCTATAGTATAAAAGCAGCCGTGGACAGGACATATACGTATGAGCATGGCTGTGATCTAATAAAACTTTATTAAAAAAAAAAAAAACAGGTGGTGGGCTTGGTTTGAGCTACAGGCTATAGTTTGCTGAACCCTAGATTAAATAAAACATATTATTAAAATTAATTTTACTTGTTTCTTTTTTTTTTAATGTGGCTACTAGGAAATTTCAAATTACAAATTGGTTCACATGCTGTCTCTACTGGATCTAAGTACTTTGCAAATATTAACTCTGAAGTATAACTTCGTTTCCCTAGGAGAGGTGTGTGTGTGTTTGTGTGTAGAGGTGATGTGTGAAGTCCAATGACAACCTAAGCAGAGCATGTGACACTGGCTCCTTCACTTGGCTTCCCCACTGCTGAGTATGGAGCCTAAGGGCAGACTGGTTCACAGCTGCTTCCTGGGGTTATGTGAACCCGCACCCATTCTAGGTTCATCCTTTGACTAAAAGAAGTTACCCTAAATACCACCAGGTGGTGCTGTCGGACTGCAGGATATGGTAGCAGGACTGATGGAAATATGCATTCTCCATTGGGTTCTGTCATCCATTTGCTGTGTAGCCTTGGACTTCAATTTCTTCAGCTGTAAAGAAGAGTTGTACTAGACTAGTGAAAATGTGAACTTTAGAGGCAGAATGACCTGATATGAATTCTGACTCCACCAGGGCCACGTTATGATTTTTATGGGCCTTAGGCACTTGTGCCTTCATGAGTCCCTTCTTTCATTAAAAAAATTAAAAATTATATTTTACAACTACATTGGTGTAAAGAAAAGTACATTAGTACTGTACATTAAAAATTTTCCTCAACCTAAAATTTTATTTTTTCCTTTTCTTATTCTTTTTTTTTTTTTTTAAGATTTTATATATTTTTAGAGAAGGGAAGGGAGGGAGAAAGAGAGGGAGAGAAACATCAATATGTGGTTGCCTTGTGCACGCCCCCTACTGGGGACCTGGCCTGCAACCCAAACATGTGCCCTGACTGGGAATCTAACCAGTGACCCTTTGGTTCACAGGCCAGGACGTAATCCACTGAGACACACCAGCCAGGGCTCCATTCTTATTCTGAAAGAAAATAAAACACTGTGGGCCTGAGGCCCTATGCCTGGTATACTTCATAAAGAAGTCGCCCAGGGCATTGCCTTCTGATCAAAATGGCAGCATAGAAAACACAGGTCACCTCCTTGCACAACCACATCAACATGATAACTAAAATATAGAACAACCGTAACTCAAAAGCATCAGAAATCAAGTTGAATAGAAGTCTGACAACTATGAAATTAAAGAAACTACATCCATCCAGACTGGTAGTAGGATTGGAGACACAGAACCAACTGGTCCCAAATCAATGTGAGGTAGATAAAAATTCAGAAGGGATATCTCAGAAGCGAGGAGTCCCAGACCCACACCAAACCCCCCTACCCAGGGTTCCAGTCCCAAGAAGATAAGTCCCCATAACTTCTGGCTGCAAAAACCAGTGGGACTTGAGTTGGAAAAGAAACTTCTGGAGTATCAAGCAGTTCCTCTTAAAGAACCCACACATGGACTTACTCAGACTCACTCCAGCACTAGGGTAGCAGCTTGAAAGGCACAGTGGCATACAGGGTGGAAACAGAAGTGCCTAGCATCAAGGTGAGAGCTGGGGGACAGCATTCTCTCAGACAGAAAGGCAGGCAGAGACCATTGTTCCTTTTCTCAATCCTCTCCGCACAGAGCCAGGATGTGGGTGACTCTGAGACTCCATCAACGTGGCTGACACTGTTTGCCCTGCCCTGGAAATCCACAGAGCTCCATCCCACTCAACTTACCGGCCCATCTGAGCTCTTAAAAATGACTTTCCATATGAATGGCTGGTCTTGGCTCATGCTTCAAAACTTGTTACTCTCAAACAAGCAACAGGCAGCCTGAGAGAGCGCCCAGCCCCCATACCTCTTGCTAAGTGGCCCCAGGCCTGGCACTTGTAGCATCCCATCCAACTTAGACTCACAGCTTGGCTTCACCTGGGAATCTCTAAGCCTAGCACAAGTGGCAGCCATCTCATATTGTTTTACAGCTCAGGTAGGGTGACCTTGGGCAGAACACAGCTGGGGGCTGAACCTGGTCTGCACCACCCCGGAAACACCAAGCCTGTGCACCCAGTGGACAGCTACAGACCATATTAGAGCACCACCACCCTGCCCCCTCAGGGCTGATCCTCCATATCCTCCATGGAGGGCAGAGGTTGGCATTCAGTGGTCACAGCCAGTCCTTGCAGCTTACTGGCCTGGCTAAATCCCTCCCATTGATCTGCCAACAGCAACCAAGGCTCAACTACAAGAGGAGGGTATGTTCAGCCCACACCAAGGGTGCACCTCAAGTACCCAACTTTGGTGAGAGGGGAAGCTGTGCCACTGGACCCTATAGGATACCTACTACATTAAGCCACATTACCAAGACATGGAGTCAAAGCAGCTCTACCTAATACATAGAAACAAACACAGGGAGGCTGCCCCCAGGAGGAGACAAAGAAATATCACCCAAATGAAAGAATAGCTCAAAACTGCAGAAAAAGAACTAAACAAAATGGAGATAAGCAATCTATCAGATGCAGAGTTCAAAACACTGGTTATAAGGATGCTCAAGGAACTTAGTGAGGACCTGGACAGCATAAAAAAGATCCAGTCAGAAACAAAGGCTACACTAATTGAAATAAAGAATAATTTACAGGAAACACCAATGGAGTGGATGAAGCCAAGAATCAAATCAATGATTTGGAACACAAAGAAGCAAAAAACAACCAAACAGAAAGAAAAGAAAAAAGAATTAAAAAAATGAGGCTAGTGTAAGCAACCTCTAGGACAACTTAAAGTATTCCAACATTTGCATTATAGGGGTGCCAGGAGAAGAGAAAGTGCAAGACATTGGAAATCTATTTTAAAATAATGAAAGAAAACTTCCCTAATTTGGTGAAGGAAATAGACATGCAAATCCAGGAAGCACAGAGAGTCCCAAACAAGATGGATGCAAAGAGGCCTGTACCAAGACACATCATAATTAAAATGCCAAGGGTTAAACATAGAGAGAATCTTTTTTTATTTGTTTTTGTTTTTGTTTTTTCTTTTTATATAGAGAGAATCTTAAAAGCAGCAAAAGAAAAGCAGTTAGTTACCTACAGGGGAGATCCCATAAGATCGTCAGCTGATTTCTCAAAAGAAACTTTGCAGGCTAGAAGAGACTGTTAAGAAATATTCAAAGTTGTGAAAAGCAGGCACCTACAGCCAAGATTGCTCTACCTCACAAAACTATCATTTAGAATCAATGGGCAGATAAAGAGCTTCCTAGACAAGAAAAAACTAAGGAGTTCATCATCACCAAATCAGTACTATATGAAGTGTTAAAGAGACTTATTTAAGAAAACTAGATCAAAACTATGAATAATAAAATAGCAATAAATACATATCTATCAACAATTGAATCTAAAAAACAAACTAAGCAAACAAGAAGAACGGAGACAGAATCATGGATACAGAAAGCATTTTGATGGTTGCCTGATGGAAGGGGGTGTGGGGGAATGGGTGAAATGTGGGGGAAGAGGTGAGGGGATTAAGAAATACAAACAGGTAGTTACAGAATAGTGGTGGGGATGTAAAGTAAGGTACAGGAAATGGAGTAGCCAAAGAACCTATGTGTGAACCACGGCCATGAACAATGGTGTGGGGATTGCCTGAGGGATTGGAGGGGGGTGTGAGCAGAGGGAGGCAAAGGGGAAAAAATTGGGACAACTGTAATAGCATAATCAATAAAATATAATTAAAGAAAATGAAAATATAAAAAGCATAAAAATAAAAAAGAAGTTGCCCTGGGCTCCACTCACCAGCTGTATGACCATAGGCAATTTTTAAAAAAATCCTCACCTGGGGATATATTTATTGATTTTAGATAGAGAGGAAGGGAGAGAGAGGGAGAGAAACATCAATGTGAGAGAGAAATATTGATCAATAGCCTCCTGTAGGTGCCCTGACTGGTGATGGAATGTGCAACCTAGGTATGTGCCCTGACCAGGAATGGAACCTAAAACCATTCCACGTATGGGACAACGCTCCAACCAACTGAGCCCCTGGCCAAGGCACCATGGGCAAATTGTTTAACCTCTCTGGGCCTCAGTTTCCTCATCTATAAAATGGAGATGCAACAGAACTCCACCGTTTTAGTGCTGTGGTTGTAATTTAGTAAGATAGTTTATAACTTGCCTTCTTCGAACACAGCCTAGCACAGAATAAATTTTGGAAAATGGTTGCTGTTGTTATTATTATTATTATTTATTATCTCTAACGATATTTTCAGCTCTAACCTCTATGAAACTATTAAAATATCTCAAACAAGAAATTTCAAAATAAATTAGTTGGAAAAATTAATTGAAATTTTCAGGGTATTTGATGATGGAAGTAAAAGAATTTCCTAATGAAGGACTTCCGGCCAAGATGGAGGCGTAGGTGGACACACTGTGCCTCCTCTCACAACCAAAATTAAGGACAAAAAATATTTAGAAACAAGAAAACAACCAGAACTTATAGAAAACTGAAGTGTATGGAAGTCCAACAACCATTCATCCAGACCGGTAAGAGGGGCGGAGTCGCGGCAGGAAAAAGTGGAGGTGTGGCCCCAGGAACGCAAGCAGCAGTGGCTGGCAGTTCCCAGGTGCACAGGCGGCGGCTGGTGGTCCCCGGGCCTACAGGCAGCAGCTGGTGGACCCCGGGCACTGGGGGGCAACTGTGCAGACCCAGTGAGGCCGCACAAGGTGGCTGGCTGACTGACCAGGTGGTCTCACATTTGAGCGCACAGACGGTCCAGGTGGAGGGGAAGTGGCGGAGGGGACTGAATCCAGGAGAGAGCGGAGCAGGAGCCATTGCTCCCTCTCAGGCCCCACCCCCACATACAGTGTCACAACCCAGCGACTGGGCTGCCCCGCACTGGGGAGCGCCAGAGGCTCCACTCTTCACTACGTAACAGCACGCGCGCGTGCGCAGATAATCCAGGTGAAGGGGAAGCAGCGGAAAGGGCCGGAGTCCAGGAGAGAGCAGAGCAGGCGCCATTGCTCCTTCTCAGACCCCGCCCCCACCTATAGCGTCACAACCCAGCTACTGGGCTGCCACACGCCGAGGAACACCTAAGGCTCCACCCCCTCATACGTAATAGCCGCGACCAGACTAAAACCAAAACAACAACAACAACAAAAAAACCACCAAAAATGGCTCAAACCGGAAAACAAATAAAAGCCCCAGAGCCAATTCCTCTAAGCAGTGAAGAGATAGCCAACCTATCAGATGCACAGTTCAAAGCACTGGTCATCAAAATGCTCACAGAATTGGTTGATTTTGCTCACAAACTAGATGAAAAAATGCAGGCTACAATCCGTGAAATGAAGGAAGATGCATGGGGAACTCATAGAGATGGAAGGAAAACTGGGACTCAAATCAATGGAGTGGACCAGAAGGAAGAAACTAACAACCAAACAGAAGACGAGGAAGAAACAAGGATTCAAAAAAATGAGGAGAGGCTTAGGAACCTCCAGGACATCTTTAAACGTCCCAACATCCGAATTATAGGGGTCCCAGAAGGGGAAGAAGAACAGCAAAGAGTGGAAAAATTATTTGAACAAATAATAAAGGAGAACTTCCCCAATCTGGCAAAGGAAATAGACTACCAGGATGTCCAGGAAGCTCAGAGAGTCCCAAAGAAGTTGGACCCAAGGAGGAACACACCAAGGCACATTGTAATTACATTAGCCAAGATTAAAATGAAGCAGAGAATTCTAGAAGCAGCAAGGGATAAGGGGACAGTCACCTCCTACAAAGGAGTTCCCATCAGACTGTCAGCTGATTTCTCAAAAGAGACCTTACAGGCAAGAAGGGGCTGGAAAGAAATATTTGAAATCTTGAAAAGCAGGGACTTACATCCAAAATTGCTCTATCCAGCAAAGCTGTCATTTAGAATGGAAGGGAAGATAAAGTGCTTCTCAGATAAGGTCAAGTTCAAGGAGTTCATCATCACCAAGCCCTTATTATATGAAATGTTAAAGGGACTTATCTAAGAAAAAGAAAATAAAAATATGACAGTGAAAAGACAGCAAACTCATAGCTATTAAGAACCACACCTAAAACAAAAGCAAACTAAGCCAACAACTAGAACAGGAACAGAACCACAGAAATGGAGATCATATGGAGGGTTAGCAACAGGAGCGTGGGAGGAGGAGAGAGGGGGAAAAGGTACAGAGAATGAGTAGCATAGATAATGGGGAAAAAATAGACAGGGGGAGGGCAAGAATAGTATGGGAAATGTAGAAGCTAGAAAACTTATGACCCATGGACATGAACTAAAGGGGGGAATGTGGGTGGGAGAGGGTGGGTAGGGTGGAGGGGAATGATGGGGGAGAAATGGGACAACTGTAATAGCATAATCAATAAAATATATTTTAAAAAAATAAAAAAAAAGAATTTCCTAATGAAGAGATGGTTATCAAGAAATTTTGCAAATGACTAACATATATTTTCTCCTGTCATCAGGTAGCTCATAAAGGTACGAACCTGGGCTTGCTCCAATCAGCTGGAACCTGGGTCATTTGGGGAGTATGCGCCAGCTGGGCAGACCCTTGAGAAAGGGGTGTATGTGTAGCATTTGTGCTCCAGGAGGGAGATTTGCATGGCATTTTGAAGGCCATGAAAACCTTAAACCTATGGAGAAAGTGACGTTGTTCTTGCAGGGAAGAGAGGCAAAGAGGGAAGGTGTGCTTTAAGAAGGGGGAACAGACCTACAGGCAAAAAGGGGCTAGAAAGAAGTATTTGAAGTCTTGAAAGGCAAGGACCTACATCCAAGATTGCTCTATCCAGGAAATCTTTCATTGAGGATGGAAGGGAAGATAAAGTGCTTCTCAGATAAGGTCAAGTTAAAGGAGTTCATCATCACCAAGCCCTTATTATATGAAATGTTACAGGGACTCATCTAAAAAAAAGAAGATTAAAAACTATGAATAGTAAAATGACAACAAGCTCACAGTTATTAACAACCACACCTAAAACAAAAGCAAACTAAGCAAACCACTAGAACAGGAACAGAACCACAGAAATGGAGATCATATGGAGGGTTAGCAACAGGGGAGTGGTAGGAGGAGAGAGGGGGGAAGGTACAGAGAACAAGGCAGCATAGATGGTGGGTAGAAAATAGACAGGGGGAGGGCAAGAATAGTGTGGGAAAAGTAGAAGCTAAAGAACTTATAAATATGACACATGGACATGAACTAAAGGGGGGGATGTTGGTGGGAGGGGGGTGCAGGGTGGAGGGGAACGAAGAGGGGAGAAATGGGACAACTGTAATAGCATAATCAATAAAATGTGTTAAAAAAAAAAAGAAGGGGGAACAGGATGCATAAAGGCCTGAAGCAAGAGGGTAAAGAGCAAGTTCAAGAAACCATAGTGAAGTTTACCTTTAAGTGAATTTTAAGGTTTTAGTTCTAGTGTCCTATTGCCATCCCATTTTATGTCCTTCAAATATTCTTTGAGAAACTTTAATACAATGAAGGGCACTGTTTATTTTTTCATCCCTAATTTATGCCAGCAAAAATCACTCCCTAACTTTTTTTTAATCCTCACCTGAGGACATCCTTATTGATTTTAGAGAGAGGGGAAGGGAAGGAGAGGGAGAGAAAGAGAAATATTGATGTGAGAGAGAAACTTTCATCAGTTGCCTCTTGGACGGACCCTTCTCATATGCACCCCATGCCCCAACCAGGGACCGAACTCACAATCTAGGCATGTGCCCTGATTGGGAATAGAACCCATGACTTGTCAGTTTATGGGACAATGCTCCAACTAATTGAGCCACACTGGCCAGAACACTCTCTAACTTTTTAAATTAGGTATTTCTGTCAGGATTTCTAAAAAAAAACCCAAAAACCAAACAAAAACATTTACTACCCAATGTCTGTTACTCTTTGCTCAAATATTCTCTTTGTACTTTTTTTTAAAGGATAACTTTATAAAGGCTATTGACTTTTTAATTTTCTTTGGTTCTTGAATATGTATTTTTTACTGAAAAAAATTCAAAAATTAACATACAAAATGTACAAACACATGAGTAAATAATGTGAAAGAACTATATTTGTGAAGTGTTTTTTAAATCATGTTTACATTTCAGTGAAAAAATGTACCTCTGGCCCCTTTTAACACATAGAGCAGCTAAAAAATACAGTGATGGAAATAAGCTAGCTACGTTCAATGTCATCTTCCATGGTGACTAACTTCACTTGGCTGTGCTCAGCTGCTCATGTCTGTGGTAGAGGAGCTCTAACAAGAGTTCTGATAATGTCAAAATGAATATTTTTGCAAACAACCCTCCACCCACCCCCCAAAAAGCAATGAAGAAAGAGAAACCTTTCCCTGTATGCAGAATTAGAGACTAGAATGATTTAAGGGGCCACCCATCAGTAGACTTAAATAATTTCAGCTCCCAAAATACTCATACGACCACATTTAGTTCTCATTGTTCTTTTTTTTTTAACATGAGAACTTCATACCACTGGCTGTATGTTTTTTACATTTTAGTTTCCCACACAATACTCAGTGTGGTGGATAAACAACTAACAGTGCACAATAAGAGATTTCACGCTAATAAAACAAACTCATACATGATCGCAAGATAATTTAAGTGACCCGATTTCCTGAGACCTTCCCTTTTTGTCCTCAGTTCACATTTCCTTTTTTTTTCAAATCAGGTGTTAACCTTTTGCCAACATTTAGTTCTTGGTAAAGGCTATGGTCTTTTACTCCAGCATGGCTCAATAGTGCCCCCTGAGTTTAATTAATTCCACAAAACTTTATTGAACAATGCCTAAGAAGACACAGCTCTGTCCTCACAGGGGTTGCATGTTGGGGATGGGGAACAGATATAGGACAAGGAATCACACACGTAATGAGGGTTAAGAAGGAGCCATACAGGGCATCGTGGGAAGATGTAACTGAAGGCCCCAAAATAGATTGGGGGGAACTGATCAAGGAAGGCCTCCCTGACTGAGCGAGCGATGTTTAAACTGAGTTTTGAGGAACGAGAAGTTTGCTAAGTGAACAGGGGAGAAGAGCAATCCAGGATGGGGGAGCAGCACATGAAAAGGCCCAAAGGCTGGGGAGAGAATGAAGAATGTCAAAATAGTTCTTTGACATTACATTATGTGAACAATGAAGGAACTGAACAGTGTGGCTAAATATACAGATGGGTGAAAATGGAGTTGGAAAGGTAAGTGAAAGCCAAAACATAGAGGGCTACTATAAACATAATATAAACGTAGTTTATAGTAAGGACTTGGGCCTTTATCCAGAGATAAATGGGGAGCCATTGAGGGTTTTAGGCAAGGGGAAAGATAAGATGAAATTTTAGGCATCACACCCTGGTTGCTGGGAGAACAGATTATAGGGGCAATGGTAGAGGTGGTGAGACTACTAAAGAAGCTACTGATACCATTGAACAAGAATTGGTGACTTGGGCTAGGGCAGCCCCCTTTGCCTTTGACCTGGGAAGCCTGGTGTCTGTCTGCAGCTTTGTCTCACCTACATGCAGACTTGGGAAACCAAGCAATCATTCAGCTAGTGTTCCACTCAAGGCACTCACTGTTTCCCAACCCATTTTCTCTGAAGAACTGTGTGTGTATGTGTGTGTGTGTGTGTGTGTGTGTGTGTGTGTACACACTCCTTGTTTCCTGGAAATTCCCTTAATTTCAGTAGCTTCTCTGAATCCTGAAGCTTGGAGCTACTGGGGCCAGTGTCTTATGGCATGAGGTTACCCATTCCTCCTTCAGGATGTGACCTGTGGGGAACAGACACGGGAGCGCTGGCTCATTGTGACCTCTGCCATCAGGACCATTGGGGTGGGAGCTCTGATGGGGACACGTGGCAGCCGATGCCGGGGTGAATCTTCTCAGTGGCTCTGCTCTTCCTCATATTGCCTGGCTATGTAGAGGGATGTGACCTCTAGTTTGTCTCCCTTTGCTTTTCAGATTCAGAACTGCCCTTTATACTTCCTTCTCCAACCCAAGGGAGAGACGGGAGCCAGGGCTCCTGCCTTGGAGATGCTCCCTTTACCCCCAATGCCACAGGGACAGGATGAAGGGTAAGGGTGGGGTATTTCTGTGTTTGAGACAGGAAAGGGCTATTGATAAAGAAGAGAAAATAGCAAGGACTGGAAGAAGGGGCACCTTTATTTCTCCAAGCTCACTTGCCAAAATACTTGCTGTGGTGAATGATAAAGAGGTAGAAGGCAAAAATTCATTCTAAATAATTAAATGAGAGCCATACATATCTAAACACTTAAAGTAGCCTACCCTTTAAAAAAGGGTTTTATTTATTTTTAGAGAGGGAAAGGAGGAAGAAAGAGAGGGAGAGAAACATCAGTGTGTGGTTGTCTCTTACACGCTCCCCACTGGGGATTTGGCATGCAACCCAGGCATGCTCCCTGGCTGGGAATCAAACCAGTAACCCTTTTGTTCGCAGGCCCGAGCTCAATCCACTGAACCACACCAGCCAGGTGGCCTACCCTTTAATGGAGCAAATCCTATTAATAAAAATACAGCCTCCATTTGTGGAGGGCTTACTAGGTGACAGGCACGTGGCATTTTACATGTATTATCTTACTAAAACTTCACCTATGAGATTGATTCTCTTATTACCCCCATTTCACACATAAGGACACTGAAGGTAAGTGACCTGCTCCGTGTCCCACAGCTAGTGGGTGGTGCAGAGTATGGCTCCAAAGTGAGCCTCTCGCCTCCACCATGCTAAACCTCTTCTCACTAATGAGGACTGGGAGAGCAAGTTCAAAATCTGGTCCTCAATAAATAATTAATGAAAGAAAAATCTGGCCCCAGTCACCCGGGACCTTGTTAAATATGCAGGTTCCTGGGCTGTGACCCAGACCTCCTGAGACAGACTCTGTGTGTGGGGTGGGGGAGGGAGCTGGGGCCTGAGCATCAGCATGGTAACAGGTGCCCTGAGATTCTGGTGCACACAAGTTTCAAACCCTCTGAATGAAGCCAACGTCGAAAGAGTGCATACTACCAGCGTGCACTCCCCAAAGGGCCATGGGAGCTCCACCAGGCCAGGTGGCCCCAGGCGACCGGAGGATGCTTGCAGCGCCTTTAGCCATGGCCAGTGAGAAGAAGCCCCACCCTGTCCCCTCTTGCCCAGCAAACGCCATGGCTCAGGTAATCTGTGTGCAGGGACAGAGGGATGTCTTGTCACCGAGGAGGCCACAGGGTGGCAAGACCAGGTCAGAGTCATGAACAGGCTCACTCAGTGCCCAGTCTACTTCCCCTGCCACCACCCTGTCCCCTACCACCCAGCACAGGACTCTTGTCCCAGCCATGCTGCTGGCCGTTGGGGCACAAGGATGACCTCTCCTCCAAAAGAAGTTCATTTGTGAACTGCCTGCTTGATTGTTTCGGACCTCGGAAACTGGATGTTTTCTGGGACAGCCCTTTTCTGAAGAGGGGGTGACAGAAGCTTTACAGCTTTGCCACTTCCCCTGCCTGGGCCAACAAGACTGTTGAGGTTAATTGGATGTGTGGGGGAATGGTTTTCCCCACTTAAGCTGGGCCTGTTGATTTTATTCCCTCAGCTATTACCAAATTTCAAAAATCAAGCTTATGGTCAATATTTTTATATAAAAAGCCATGTTGTCCCTTACATATAAAGGAAATAAGCAAAGAGTGAAAACATGCCCATAGTATGCTATTTTCTGTATTTCTCAAGGTTACATATGTTGCTTATTTATGTACAGAATCTGGAAGAACGCATAGCTGGAAAGAGGGGTTGCTTCTGAGACAGGAAAGAAGGGGCTGGGTTCGGAGTGTGGCGTTCCTTGTCCCTGCTTATTCTCTGGTGCTGCTCAAGTAGTTAGCCATGTTCATGCACTGCTTGAACAAAGAAACAATATAAGGAAAACCAAGCAGAAGTGGTCACCATACAGGACACAGGTAACATGTTGCCATGCTGCTAGACCCCTCTGCAACTCTTTGGTTGCAGAAATATGATAAAATCCTCAAGTCCCTGCCAGCCAACTGGGTCTCTGATCCACAACGTCCCCCAAGGAGCCCTGATAGTGGCCTTGGTGACAAATGCAATGTGGTGAATATTACAATAGAGGTATGGTATACATGGGGACCAGGGCACCTAGCCCAGACTTGTAGATGGGACAGGGAACGTGAGTGCAGGGAAGAGGCGGTCCTGCTGGGCATAGAGTGCAAGTTGGGACGAGGACGAGTCTGACATGATACGCCAGATATAGAGACCTTCGCAGGTATGCAAAATCTCTGGGCTCTTTCCAAATGGTGATGGGATTTATAAGCAGGGGTAGGAATGAGGGTGGCTTGTGGTCAGAATGAAATTTCAAAGAATGGCACCGGTGGTTCCTGGGCTGGCTGAGTTGGAGGGATAATTCAGAAGCAGGAGACCAGGTCGGGGAGGCCTTCACCCTTCTTTCCTGTGAGACGTGATGGTGGCACAACCTCAGATAGCAGCCAGGTTTCCCAAACAGTAAATTGCCCAAATCATGGGGTTCTGTTGGGGCCTTGGCCATTGACCTGTTTCTGGTCATTTCCCACGAAACAGGATCCCTCATGAAGTCTGAAAACTGAGGTTCTTCCTGCTCCCGCAGCTTCTCCACGGGAGCTGAGCATTGGCCATGGCAGCGGATGGGCCTCTAGCTCAGGATGTGAAGACCCTCCTTTTGGACTGCAAAAACCCCAGTTTCCTTTTGGGAGTTTCAGGGGAGGTACAAGCCTGTGTGGGATAATAGAAGGCTCTCCTCCCAATTTGGCTCAAGTTGAAAAATGAAAGCGGTGGGACTAGTCCTGTTTCCTGGATGCAGGAAGCAGTTCACACCTGTTAGAGCTATTTTACTTAGAGGCAAGAATGGCTAATGAAATGGTGCCCTTGTGCCTAGGAGCGGCGGGCCTTGCTTCTCTTCCTTGAAGAGACAGATTTTCTGTTGTTGGTGAAGACCTTTGAAGACTGTAGTTTAAATTCAACTGGAAAGTGGTCACTGACTTCCAGGGCCTGTAAGGATAAAAGAGAGATACATTTGAGAATTAGAAAACACTCTCATTTTAGTGATGAGCAAATTCAGGCTCCAGAAGAGAAGATGAAATGTCCACAGTCACAAAAAAACACACACTGGTGAGCAACATCCTCAGACCAGCTCAGTTAGAAATTTAAGCAGGTCCTCGAATCACAGAATCATAGGCACTGAGACTCAAGACCCAATGGTGAAATGTTGTGTCTCTAGTAGTGGCCTTAAAGGGTAACACAACCCATCTTCCCAGGATAGTGGCATAGAAAGACAAGATGGCAGCCATACCTCTTCTTCAGTTAACTTGTAAGCTTTCTGGAAGTCAAAGATGCCATTTGATTTGGGCACAACAGAGCTGACAATCCCTTGTCCTCTCAGCACAATCCTATAGAAGAGGAGGGAAGACAGTCATGTTAAGCCATCCTGTTGGTTTCTGAGATCTAGCCAAGGTCCATGTTTGACATCTGAAATGGACCGAGCAGCCAGGACCTTTCATGTGGTGCTTAAAGCCCAGACATGGTTTTAGCTTGTGACCCTTAGGACACTGCCTAAGACTGGGAAATAGGATCAGCTCCTGCTGTGGCCCTGTGGGCACCAGGACAGTGTGTCCCTGTGTGGGTAGGTAGCCCTGGTGGTGGAAGAGAAGCCTTTGTGTGACACGTGGACATCACACCACAGAGCAATATCCTGCATTCTAAGATTATTACTTCCTGTGCAATTATTTTTCACTTTTCCTGATTCAATTGTGGAGAAAGGTGCTGGCTTGTCTTTAAAACTCCCTAAGCTCCCATTTCGACCGAGAGAGAGCAGGATGCAACTGCCAAACATTTCAGAGGCAAGAAAATTAAGGCAGAATTTACATAGTTTGGTTTTCCCTGGGATTATTTTTACAGTTATTTTCAATTTATGGCAAATGATGCTGTTTTCTTATTATAGTACTATGAAATTTTCTTTAAAATTAATTTATTTCAGTGAGAAATGAATGAATGTAATGACAAATGCAGAGAAAAACCATAGCACTGACATAGTGCTATGGCACTTTAATGACAAAAAATGGGTACGCGGTAGCTCACCGAGTTTCAGAAACATGGGTACTCTAATGGACACCAAGTCGGGTGATGTATCGGGGGTCTACATGGCTCCCGCAGACTGACCGAAGAACAACAGGATGAGTCAGACTGCCAGGTCACGACCATCCACTGAGCTTTTCCTGCGTCTGACTGGCTTCCTGGGCTGGTTAACAACATCGCCTGGTTAACTCTGAATTTGCTCCACAAATATACTCTTCACATGTGATCAGAGATTTCTTGAAGCCATCCTTTCAGATCCAGAGAGTCAAGAAGGACAGAATTAAGGCTCCCCCTTTTCTGACTGCTAGGTATGTGCACGGGTGAGCCAGCTGATCGTGCTGCTCTCTCCCGAGCCCAGACCAGTGCATGGGAGATGTTCAAGAGATATTCGAATACAGAACAAAGACTGGTATTGAGTCCATTTCATCTTACTCCCTTCATTAAATACTTACACACCTTTTTAAAAACCACAAAAGATATATGCTATTAAGGAAAACATAGAAAATTGAGAATAGCAAAATAACAAATTAAGCTTTAAAAAAACCACAGGTCATCCTGCCATCCTTTGGCATTCATGTGTATAACACTGGGGTTCTAGTAAACACCTTTTTTTAACCTGTCTGCCTACGCCACCTAATCCACGTGAACACCTGCCCCTGTGATTCTCTGGGCTTCCACTTAGGTATTTGCAGCCAGCTCCCCCTTGTGGGCCAGGGGAGAAGAGTGGGGCCACAGAAGGGACCTGCCCTGCCCAAGGCAACACAACTGGCATGCACTCTGCTAGCAGCCCTTCAAAATGGAGGGAGGTGGCACGGCACTCAGGCTCCACCTCGACTCCCCACCTCCACGGAACTCCCCTCCTCGACTCTGCCTTCCCCAATGCTGGGCTGTTTCCACTTTTGAGAGCTGGAGTGGTGGCTCCTGCTATGGGCACACCAGCCCTGAAAGCTCCAAGAGGAACAAAGGAGGTCATGAGATGAAAATGGAAGCTGGACCTCAAACTAGAGAAGTAAGAACAACTGTTGTCTTGCAGACGGCCATCTCGTGCCTCCTCAGGGGCAGGCTGAGCCCTGGGAAGGGAAGCTCTGAGAGGATTCCCTGCCTGCGGTCTCCGCTATGAATGGCCAAGTCAGGAGCATTCATAGGTTTCAGGCGCTCTCACCACCTCCCTCCCGACTTAAGGAGCAAAAATGAAAGCTGATTGAAAATCCCCTGAGAGATTTTACAAATACAAGAGCATGCTATTATTTAAATGTATGTATTTGCATTTAGGAAAGTGCATCAAATGCTTTAGAAGTGTAAACAACTCTTGCTTTAACTCATTTTTAGAGTTAAACCTTATGGAAATCATAAGTATATGCATAAAATGCATATAGACAATCAGAAATGTTTAAATAACTAACCCTCGGTAATGTAATAACCTAGTGCCCAATCCTAAGGCCCAATGATAGGGGATTGAGTGAGTAAACTATGGCATGTCTTTGTGATGGAATAATTAACAGCAATGAATGTACTGTGCACTTAAATGGCGGACATTGTGTTATAAGATTTACATACACTACTTCATTTACTTCTCATCATATGTCCATGAGTGAAGCCCTACTATAATCTCCATTTTATAAGTGAGAAAACAGAGGCACACATCTCTTGGTCACAGACATTAAAGGGTAGAGCCAGGATTTGAACCCAGGCATGTCTGACACCAAAGCCCACGATTGCTGCTGCTGACCTACAGTGCCCGGTCCATGCAATTTGTGTACTGCACAAAGCACTAGTTAGAGAGGTCTGAACTCTGACTGTTCTCCAACCCAACTTTCTCATTTGACCAGAGGGGCACCTTTTCTGACTCGGACTAAGCACGGCATCAGGCAGCTGCCTCCCACCTGTCATATGCACAGTTGGTGCTCGTCTTGACAGTGGTGTCCTCTTGGTCCCCGATCAGCCAAATGAACTTGGGGTCGGTCCTCAGGCGGATGCTATTCCAGGCCTTCTTGGAGACATAGTTGCAGCCTGCATTGAAGTCGCCCATGAAAATGAAATTCTGAAAGACATGATTTGGAGCATCAGTCACCTGGTGGGCATTGTTGCCAAATGCTTTCACTTTTAACTGCTGGCAATGACTGCATCTCCCATGCCCAGTAAATGATGGGTTCTGTTATGGGCTAAATCGTGTCTCTTCCCCAAATTCACATTTTGAAGTCCTAAACCCAGTACCTTAGAATTTGGAAAGAAGACCTTTAAAGAGGTAATTAAGATAAAAATGAGATGTTGTGGGAGGGCCCTAATCCAGTATGACTGGTGTCCTCAAAAAGAAGAGATTAGGACACAGAGGGAAGACCAAGAATGGGGAGAGGCCTCAGGAGAAACCAATCCTGCCGACACCTTAATCTTGAACATCGAGCCTCCAGAACTGTGAGGAAATATATTTGTGCTGTTTAAGTCACCCAGTCTTTGGTATTTTGCTGTGGCAGCCCTAGCAAACTAATATAATTCCTTTTTGCTTTTTAAAAGAAGCAGCTATGATTTAAAATTGAGTCACAGCTTTGATTAGTATTTGACAGGTGAGTGTGTACAAAGGAGGACGTTCCTAATGGAAAGGGGGATGTTTGCTGTGGTTGCTCCCTCCTGTTCTTAGTCACCATGTCTCTATAATTCAGCATGCAGAGGCAGATGGGGATAAAAGAAGCTGGCTAATCTATTCCCTTACATCTTTTGTCTCTGGCTCAAACATACGAATGAATCAATGCTTTTTGTTTCCAAGCAGGAAAAATGAACTTGGGTGGTGTATATGACAGCTTTGGCACAGCTCTCCCTCCCTCCCTCCTATTGTCTTGAAGTTTGGGATTTATTCCTGTAGAAATTCTGTCTGTTGAGGAAGTGGGAAAAACCTTAGGTCACCAACAGAACCATTTTATCTTGGAAGTGTTTTTCCCTGCAGGGCTCTTGGAACGGAACTTTAATATTCCTCAGTCCAGAGGAAGTGCCAGATTTCCTTGTTCGTACTATTGTTTGGGGCTATTGCTGACTTTAGAGTTTTCTTTAAAAACATTTTATTTTTGACCTCAGTGATCGTGATTTTCCCTGACACTGATTGGCGTAGTAGAGGACTTAACCCTAGAGACTACCAGCTTCTATGAATATGGGCACACTTTAGCCCTGACTGGTGTGCCTCAGTTGGCCAGGCATCATCCCACAGGGTGAAAGGTCGCTGGTCTGATTCCCGATCAGGGCACATGCCTGGGTTGTGGACTTGGTCCCCAGTTGGGGCAGTCCCAGAGGCAGCTGATTGATGTTGATCAATGTTTCTCTTCCTTTCTTTCTCCCTCCCTTCCTCTCTCTCTCTACATATAAATAAACAAAATCTTTTTATAAATAAAATCTTTTTATAAGGCACGATTTGCTGAGCACTCATTGTGTGCCAAGTCCAGCATTAAGTGTTTTATAGTTTCAATATCACAAAGAGTAGGAGGTAGAAGGACACTTAGCCCCTGTGGAAACAGGGGGGACAGTCTGCTGTACCCCACTCAGCTGGGAGGCTCAAGCAGTCAGGTCAAGAACTGAACCTCACACTGCCTCACCAAAGGCCTCTTAGCACAAATTTCCTCTCTTGTTCATTTTTGTGCGACTGATGCCTCCCCAGTGTCCAACACTTAACATATTCTAGATAAATTCATGTTGAATAAGTGAATAATTAATTCATAATTTTAGGAATGAATGAATGAGCCTCTCTCTTGACCTGATCTTTCCAAATAAGCAGTGGAGCACACCCCTGTGTTCTCCATGCCCCAGCTCTGAGTCCACCCTTCGCTTGACTCATTTTGCGCTTCCAGCAGTGGAACCGAGAAGGAGGACAGAGGAACTACTGGAATCACATCCTAAAAGGAGAAAAGAAGAGTGTGGAGGAGCCCTCTAGAGCAGGGGTCCCCAACCCGGGCTCGGCCTGCGGATTGGTACTTGTCTGAGGCCTGTTAGGAACAGGGCCGCACAGCAGGAGGTGAGCGCTGGCAAGCAGCGAAGGTTGGTGTTACCGCCTGAGCTCTGCTTCCTGTCCGACCACCATCCCCCAAACCATGGAAAAATTGTCTTCCACAAAACCAATCCCTAGAGCCAAAAGGGTTGGGGCCGCTGCTCTCCAGCACTTCCATACTAACCAAGCACTCTCACAGACCCTCACAGCCACGGGGGGCGGGTGGGGGGGCGCGGGTAGCATCCCTGTTTTCCAGAGGAGGAAATAGTTGAATTGGAAGGGATGGTAGATATATCCCCCTTCTGTGGGAATAGCAAACTTAGTTTGGGAAACCACCACCCTCCTCCCCTCAGTCCAGGGGGGTTGGAGGAGGGGATCAGACATAGATTTCTCAATCAGAGCATCTCAACCTCCCGATCACAGTGATTGTTTCAGGATGGACAAGTGCCCCACTCAGCACCAGTAAGACTCAATCCCAGGGTATTTATTGTATTGGAAAGAAAATTGGTCATTTGGTCTAGAAGCTGCTGGTGGCCATCTTTCCACCCCAAGGGTAGAGCCAGCCTGCAAATGGAGCCCACTCAAAGGAAAAGAGGGCCAAGAGGTGGCCCTGATAACTCTGAGCCCTGGGCCAGCTGTGCCTGAACTGCTCCTGGACATTTCAGTTACAAGAACCAATAAACAACTTCTCCTTTTCAAAGCCAGTTTCAGATTCTGTCACTTGCCTGTGAAAGACTTCTGACCTCTTTGTTTGTGTGTCACTGTTCTCAACTGCAAAGCGAGGGTGATAAAAGTAGCTGCTTCATGGGTTGTCGGGAGGATTTAATAAACTTGTCCAGTCCAGCCTCAGCACAGTGCCTGGCACCAGCTCTCACCTCCGTGAATGTTGGCAGCCATTGTTCGTGCAGTGGGGTGTGAATTCCCAAGACCCACGTGGATGGTGCCCAGACAGATTTAACGAGAAGGATATTTAGGGCTGAGGGAAGGCTAAAATGAGCCTCAAAAGTGGTGGCGTCTGCACATGCTCTGTCCCCCTCACCCTCCCGGGAAGTCCTTCCCTCTCAAGGGCCAGGTTCTGCCCCTGCTAGAGGGGAATTCAAAAGACACAGAGGGTCATCACCTCTGCCTTCCAATGGTGTTTCACATCCATGTAGACATCGGCCAGCTCATCAATCTCTTTAACAGATGTCTCGGGGGTGGTGTGCAGGGGGATAATCACGAAGTCCTTGACAGCTGGGGAACAGGAAAGAGGCAGAGATCACACACTTTCCCTGGCAATGTTCCAGGAACACTGTTCGAAGCAAACAGGCTGGCCTCTCAGAAGGCATGGCCTGTGTCGTCTGGGTCCCCCCGCCTTCCAGAGGGTCCAGCCAGTGGCTGAGATTTGAATGATCTTAGGATCATGAAGCAGCTATTTTCAATACATGAAAGCCTCTTTTCTCCCATTCGCCTTTCATGGCTAAGGAAAAGCTGGCAGACGGTGTTCCTTGCTGGCACTGTGGGTGTTTCTATTTTCTCATTTTGTGAAAAACTATTTTCTATTCTTTTTTTCAAAAAGCGATTTGGTTTTTGTACTAAGGAAAAAAATACTTTTTTAATAAAAAAAATCAGAAGCATGTCAGTTTATATTCCTCTTGTAATCAGGGAAGCAAAAGCCCAAAAAAGTTATTTAAAAAGAATAAAGTGGATTTTGTGGAGTGTCTGAAAGCCTCCCCCAGCAGGCCCAGCAGGAGGGATGGGGAGAGCCCGCATGAGGGCGTGTGGGCGAGCCACAGTATCCGGCCTTGCCCACTTGCTAATAGCAGCAGCTGTGGCTTTCTGCACACCTCCCCCTTGGGTTGTCCCTCACTCTGTGCCTGGGTCCCCACTCCCACTCAGGAGTGGGGTGCTGTTGGGTGTCACAGTGGGGAGCCGGGACTCAGACCTGACAGCCTGTCTCCAGGACATGGATCCAGCAGCCTCATCTCCCACTCTCCTCCTCATGCCTCCGCTCCACTCCCCTCTTCTTTTTGGCTTCCCTACACTCCCAACCCCTTCCCACCTCTGAACTGGTGTGCTTACTGTGCCCTCCCTCTAGAATGCCCTTTCCCCAGTTCTCTCTGACTTGGTTTCTTCAGGTCACAGCCTAACGTCACCTCCCAGGAGCCATCCCTGGCCTTCCCCCACCTCTTTTAATGTGGGCCTCTCACCCGGCTAGTCAATGCGTGTTACTTACTGCCTTCATGCTTTGAAATTACTTGTTTTACTTCTTTGTTTGGCCCAGTGGAACCCTGTGTTGTGAGGGCAGGCTTATCTGTCCTATTCACCCTCTTGGCTCCAGTATCTAGCATCGTATCTGACACACTGGAGATGCTAAAAAATGTTTGTTGACTGACTGAATGAATGAACAAAAATATGTATAAATAGCTAACTCCTTCATCTTTAATCCTAGATACAGAGGACATAAGGAGCTTTCCTCAAACAAGAGAGAAAACTAAATAGGGCATGGCTGAGGCGTCATCCCAAAGGAGAGAGGGAGGGATAGAGAAGAGTGGCAACGTGGAAGCTCAATACAAATAGGTCTGGTAGCAATTCACACAAGCTGAGGACTCTCTTGGAGAAGAAACAATCATTAAGGGAGTGTGGGGGTGCTCTGAACGCTGCCCTGGTCAGCCAGGTGTGAATTGTGTGCGTGCAAAGAGGATTATTGCACATGGTCTCTGAAGGGCATATCTTGCCTTCAATAGCCCCCACCTCCTTCTCTTTTCCTACTCATAATTGTCCTATTCTCCTGTTTGTCAACACTCTGCCTCTGAGTTAACTAACCCACGACAGAACTAGTTCAGGGTGTTTATATTTGTAGTTACAGATGCACACATGTATAGCTTTGTATGTATTTGATTTGGTCATTATCTGTCTCCCCTACTGAAACATAGCTTCACAAGGACAGCAACCTTGTCTGTCTCACCCAGTGCCCAGAACAGAGCCTGACATGTAGCCGGTACTGAAAATATATTTGATTCTAAGTAGCCCCAAATGGCAAACCAAATTTACTCTCGACTTCCCACTGAGTGTCACATAGTGGTTAAGAACATGAGCTCCTGAGATGGTGGCTTGGGTAACAACTCTGGCTTGTCCACTTCAATAGCTGCTGGGTGAACTTGGACCAGTGACACCACCATTTTGAACCTCAGTTTCCTAAGCTGTAAAGTGAAGAATAGATAATTCCTAATTCCTGTGTTGTAGGGTCATTTCAAGGAGTATAGGAGCCTGGCACTACTCAGTAATCAGTAATTGTTAGTGGCTAATACAAGTACAATTCTTGTTAGAGTTCCAGGTTCAATCATTTGGATTTCCTCTCTACCCCCAGTCTGTGGAGGAGACTTATATGTAAGTTAGTGGAGGGAAAGTGAGACCCTATGTTGGGGGAGTTCACCTTTGCTGACCATCACTGGGATTTTTTAAAATGAAGAAATATTTGTACTTGATTGGGACTGAGGAGTTGTGGTAAGTAATTTCTATCAGCCTATATTCTCCAAAGACGACAGAATTACCATTGATTCCAGAAGGTAGGTACTAGGCTGGGGAGGTCTTGAGTCACAGCTTTCCGAGAAGCCGGCCTGGTGCCATCAAACAATACTGCATCCTCTACATTCAGGTATTAGAAGTTCTCAATGGCATTCTCCATCAAGCTTCAGGTCTCCCTAAAGATGCTGCATAAACTCTGGATCGCAGCTCACACTCAGGGCTGCTGCCCATTTGTGGGATCACTGGGGAGATTGTGGGCAAGTAGGGCATGTGGGTCTTACCAGTGTGCGGTGACTGGAACCAGACCACAAAGGGTTCCCTGGAAAATACATCTGCATCACCAGCCTGATAGTCATGGTATAGGTAGCTTCTCTTCACAGAAACTAACTTTTCCCTAGAAGAGAAAAAAGGAAGCCCATCCAGCTGAGTTGGCTTTCTTGTTCTTTCAAGAAGCAATAACATAGGTTCCCATGGCCTCATTCACCTCCCAACCCAAGAGCTGGAAGGCATCTTTTGCCTGAGAACTAAGTTCAGTCAGCTCTCCTCAATGGCCAGGGCTCTTTGGGAGCCAAAGATCTGAGCAGCACTAGTTAATGAAGTACCCACAAGTTAATGTTCACACTTAAAACAAATTACTAGTAGGAAGAAGATGAGAACATGAAGTTCTGGAGTGAGCTGTGCTGGGCAACTCAGGTTTCCATCCCTGGACCAGGACTTGACTACAAAGAACAAAGAAGTCCTGGACCCCTTGACCAGGCAGCCAGAGTTGACCAACAAATTAGGTATTAGGAAGCTGCTCGTGTTTTCTGTAGTGAAGAGTTGATAATTTGCACCAGTCCCAGTTTCAATGGCAATTATTTTGATCAATATTGAGAACTAGTTAGAGATCGAAATTTGGTTATGAAGAAAAGATATGCATTTTGATTCAATTCATAGCTATCATTTATAAGTGAACCATGTTCTAGGAAGCACAGATTAAACTTACTTGTAGAGAAAGGCATACTGTTCTTTATATGTCTTTCTTCCAAGCCGAGAGCTAATCACATAATTGTATGTTGTGCCTCTTGAATTTCTAGAAAACATAAAGATTTGACATCGCATCTTAAAAGAAAAACATTTCCCTACTGCAGAGGTTCCCCTCCTCCAAGCTGCCTTCCTGTCTCCAATGGCATCACTAAAAAGGGCTACCATTTTTTATAACCTTCGAGTCTAATAAAAAGGGCCACCAATGACTGGAAATGTGACATCTGCCAGGATCTTTACAGTCATTATTTCTTGTCCTTAGAAGTGGGTACTACTGTTAGCCCATTTTTATCATTTGCAAGTACAAAGCTGGGGTTTGAATCCAGATCCTACATGCCTCCAAATCCACGTTGCTACATGCCTCATATTTTGGCCTGTACCTGTAAGACATCATTGAGACCAGAGAAGCTTCAGGCCAGAATCGGTCCCAAATCCCACTCTGGCCCACGGCTGGGGCTGCAGCTCACACTCCCTGGTGGAGCATGCTTCTGAGGTCACCCTATCCATGCAGCACTCCTAAGCACATCACTCTTAGTAACATTTTTGTTGGACATTCTCTCCTGCTCTGAAACCCCCCAGGCATTTTTCTCACAAGCCCAGAACTATAATTTCAAATCAGCTACTGTTTGTGTTCTGGTGATACAGCCGTGAAGTCCCATGGACTCTAACCACCCGCCCCCCCTCCCACCCGACCCAATCCCAGAGAAACTTGATTCTCAGCGTGTTTGCCAAACCTGCTGATAACTTCACCCTGGGCAGAGCCTGACCTGGTTTTACTCCACCTGCTCACAGAGAAATCTAGGGCATGTCTAAGGCAAAGCATAGTCTCGGGTTCAGCTGGAGAAAGCAGGACTCTTTAGGAGCCAATTTAGATTCCTGGGGCTTTAGTGGCATATTCTAAGGCAGATGGGCCATTGGGTCCCAAGGGTGTGGACAATGGATTCCTCTGAGTTTCCAGTTTGGGAAGGCTGGCCCTTTTCTAATTCTGGCCTGCCAAGTCCTGGTTTGGCAAGCTGGTAGCAATTACTTAGCTGTGAAATGACTAAGGTCCCTCCTGGTTAATGGCAGATAAGGGGACAAAGAGGCCTGGCTCTGCCCTGGGTCCATAGGAAAGTCTAGGGAGGTTGGGAAAATTGAGACCACTGGAGGTAGGAAGTCTCGTTTCAGACTTCGGGGGGAGATGCCTGAGACACCCGGCCTCTCAGTCCCCCATACCTCCGAAAACTGACCAGAGCACTCCAAAGACAACCGAGTGGGCTCAGAATAGAACACTGGCTATGGAGTCAGACATGACCATTCTTTGAGAAAGAATTGAATCATAAATATAACTGAATGTCATTTAAAACTATTTGAAGACACTATTTTTTATCATTTTCAACTTGTAAAATCAATTCAGACTTTTGTAAAATATTCAAATCATACAGAAGTATATAACTAAAAAGCAAATGTTCCCCATTCTTTCACTGACATCCTACACAATAGTCCTCCAATTACAGCCCTCCAGTCCTCCAAAGTAACCACTATTAACAGTTTGGAGCATATCCTTCCAGTCTTTCTTCTATGACCATGCGAACTCAAACATACTCTTATTCCTTTATAATGTGATATGATTACTAAAATGGATTAGTCTGCCTATAATTCCAAATCTTTTTTTCAACTGCAGCCATCTTTCCAAGCTGGACTATTTAGGTTTAACCTATTCTGTGGTAAACATGATATATAATGGCTGCATAATATTCCAGCCTGTGGGCATAGCATAATTTCCTACTGGCACTCAATCTTTCTTTATAACAGTACTTCTCACCTCAGCTGCTTGTCTGTTTCTTTCATTCCTCACTCTGTCCTGGCTCCTTACTTGTTTCCCTTATTTTGCTTTATTATTTTAAAGCTAGTTGGTTGAAAAGTTGTCAGGACCGTGGCTAATGGAGTTGGAAGTCCAGGCAGTGTTGGCCATGTGAACTGGTGGTCAGGGTGAGTGCCTCCTCTCACACTAAGTTCAGTTACCCAGGGCTTTTCAGGTGTGCTTGACCTTGACCTTGAACCCACAGAGGTTATGGAACCCCATCTTTACCCATTCAGCTTCTCCATCAGCTTGGGACAGATCATGTTGTAGCTGTCCTTGATTTCCATCACGAGTATGATATCACAGCGTTTGATGACCTGCAGAGAAAGAATTCCCAGGTGTCTGGAGGCATTTACTACAAATAACAAAAAAACCTTTCTTGGGGCACTTACTATTTTTTAACTATCAAATTGGGTGCTTTGCTAAACTAATTAAATTCTTTCCTAAAATAAGTAAAGGATTCCGTGAGGTAGATACTGCTACTATGTCCATTTTAAGAACAAAGAGCCTGAGGCTCCGGAGTTTGAGTAAATTATCCAAAGTCACCCCGCTAGCAAATGGCTGAGGCAGAATGTGAACCTATGCAATCCAAATCCAGAGCCCACGATCACACTCAGAACTTCTACCTCTTGGCTTTGCTGGAATACGTGTAATAATAACAATAATAATCGACAATAATAAATATTTATTAAGCCCTTAGTAAATGAAAAGTACTAGGCTGGATACTGAGGTACAATTACCGTGATAATAATTAAAAGAGCTAACATTTACTGTGAGCCTGAGCTGAGCCTCACCAACCCTGTGAGATGACTATGATTAGTAGCCTATTAATCACAGGAGAAAAACAGTATCGGAATGACCGAGTGACTAGCTGAAAGGCACACAGCCAGTATAGGTGGTAGAGCCAGGATTTGAACTCAGGTCTGTGTGACTATAAAGTCCACCGTGCTAAACTCTTAAAATACAACCCCTACCCTAAACGACTCATAGTCCAGTGAGAGAAACAACTAGCTACAATGAGAGGGAAATGAAATGTGTACTAAACAAAGTCACAGCTATAGGAATGTTGAGGCATAATTAACTACTTCTGCCCATACATCAGGGAAAGCTCCAGGGAAGAGAGGGCATTTAAAGGCTCTGAAAGGTGAGAAGGAGCTCAGTGGGTAAAGAATTCAGCAGAAGTTCCTTTTCCATATGATTTCTATATTTATATATATTTACAAAATTGGCATCATGAAAATGAGTTGCCCATCGGTTCCAAGTAAGGACTTGGAGTCAAATGGCCTTGGATTTGTGTCTTGACTCTATCACTCACCAGCGGTGTAACCTTGAGCAAGTCACTTGAGATCCTGGCACTGCTAGATTCTTTATCTGTAAACTGGGATGATTGCCCCTCGTGGGGATTAAATGACATAATGGATATAAAATTCTCAGCCCACTCCAGGGCACAGAGCAGATGCTCAGCAAACAATGGCAACACTTATCATGCAGTTTTTGTCATGTTTTTTTTAACCTGATATTACATTGTGTTTCCCCCACAGTCATTAAATATCCGGTTTTCAAATTCATTCATGACGCATTGTTTTCTGCCCCAACTTCAGGCCAAAGGACAAGGAAAAAATGTTTCCCCTGGCTTCATTGCCCTGGGAGGAGGACCCAAGGAGGAGGGTCCCCGAAGGCCCTCCCAGACCTGAAACTCAGTGAGATTTTCCTGACTCTGTTCACAGAGGGGAGGTGACTAGGGGCACTGCATGGCTAGGGGTGGGAGAATCCCAACAGGGGATATCGTGAGTGTGCCTGGGGAGAGGGGAAGGGCCAGCCTAGCGAAGTCTAGAAAAATCTGGGGCAGAGAGCAGTCTATGGAAGCCTCTTCCATGCCTCTACGCGGGAAGCAGCACAGCATGGTGGGGAAGAGCCCGCACAGGGTCAGTCAGGCTTCCGTTAGGACCCTCACTCTTTCCCATACTTGCTCCATGACCTTGAGCAATTTACTTCATGTCTCCAGTTGCCTCATCTGTAAAATGGGCCTGCTAATCCAAGGGGTTGTCAGGCTGAACTTGGATACAGCATATTAAAGGCCGAGGACACAGTCAGCACTCCTAAATTAAGTTATCGTGTTCTGTAAGCGCTGCGAAAAGGCGGACAGTGCCTCCCACATCCACCGCCTCACTCCCAGGGCCTTGGGGCGTCGGGCACGTGGCCTACCATCCAAGAGTAGTAGTCGATGAACAAGCTCTGCTCTTAAGGACACAAACTGAAGAAGTCACAGACAGAAGGAACCTCTCCCAGGCAGGATTCGGCATCTATAGAATTGCCCTTGGTGCTGCCGGCAAACCTGCGATGGAGAAGGCAGGCTTCCCTCACTCCCCAACCTGCCCAACAAAGGCACGGTGATGTTGGGCTCATCTTTGACATGATAAACCCATTAGGAAAGAGTGGAAAAGGCATTTCCACTTGTATGGTTGAGTATGTGGCTGGATGCTATGGAAGCCTGAATAAGTCACTTCACCATCCTGAGCATCAGTCTTCTCAGTTATAAAGTGAGGGCAGTGCCACCTACGTCATAGTATTAAATAAGTGTGTGAAGTTCCTGGCCTATGGTATGTGCTCAGACAAGGCACTCCGTAAATACTACTACCCTGAGTGCCCGGTGTTTGAGTTTCACTGGAAGTGCTCTGGGTGGCTCTGTTTTCCGATGGCCTCTGTTTACAGGGTGGTTTTTGCAATGATGGGGAAGGTCAGAGGCTTCAGATACGCTCAGTGTTGGTGTGATGGGCTCTTGGCCCTCTAAAACACAGCAGATTAAGGAAGGTGCCAGTGGTGTGTCCCCCACAACGGAATCACCAAGGAACACAATGTCAGCCTCCTAAGGCAATGGTGACACTTCCTGGGTGGAATAAGTGAGGAGGGTGAGAGGAATTCAGCAGGAACCAGGCTTTATGTGCCTTTGTGTGAGGAAGTAAGGAAAATAGTTTCTTCACATGTCAGAGTTTCCAGCTAAGCCAGGGAGTCACAGTTCTTACAGGCTTGGCATGGTTGTCTTGGCTAAAAAATAACATCCGGAAGACCATCCCAAGGCATGTCTGAAAGGACTTTCTGAGGAGGAACAGAACATGCCAGTTCTTGCTCTAATCCATTTTGCTTAATAACAGCAGCGGCAACTCTTTGTTTGCGATCGCCTGCCCTGTTGCCTTACTCACCTTGACTTTACCCAGCCAACTTGTGCTACAGGTTGTGTAAGGTCCATGTTAATGAGAGGCCCTGGAGGCTCAGGGAACAGAAGGGACTTCTCAAGCTCATTCACCTGGTTGCCAGGTGGGATCCGAACCCAGGCTCCTGGCATTCCCACTGTACCACGGTGCCTTCCAGGTTTTCTAAGGAAGTAACACCCAATCAGAGTCCTGAGAAAGGTTTCGGCAACCAGCATCAAAAATAAATGAACCTGTAGGACAGCAGTTTCAACCTTCTTCATCTCGTGGCACAGATAAACTAATTACTAAAATTCTGCAACATACCAAAAATATATATTTTTGTTGATCTGACAAAAATAGGTGTAATTTTGATTCATTCACACCAGACGGCTATTGTTGTGTTGGCTGTTGTTGTTTTTTTAATCTGACAATCTAAGGGGAAAGAGGCCAGTGCCCCTGACAAAATTGTCAGGTATTACATGTTGTAAAAATTCTTGGCTGCAGCCCTGACCGGCCTATCTCAGTGGGCTGGGTGTCATCCCGCAAAGCAGAAGGTCACCAGTTCAATTCCTGGTCAGGGCACATGCTAGGTCCTCAGGAGGTGCACATCAATGTTTCTCTCCCTCTCTGTCTCCCTCCGTCTCCCTCTCTCTTAAATAAACATGTAAAATCTTTAAACAACAAATAAAAATTCTTGCAGCACACAGGTTGAAAATCTCTGCTGTAGGGTAACGAGTGTGGGCAGAGTTCCCAGGTATTGGTTATGTTATCCCAAGTATGTGAATGGAGAAAAAGACTGGGGAAAAGGTTGATGAGTGGGGGAAGGGAAGGTGGAAGAGAGGAAGAAGCAGGTGGGGAGAGAAAAAAGGAAGAGAGAAAGAACAAGAAAGAAAGGAAGGAAGAGAAGAATGAAGGAAGGAAAGAAAGTAAGAGAGAGAGAAAGAAAAAAGGAAGGAAGGAAGGAAAAGAAGGTGGAAAGCAAGTAAAAATCTGCACTGCATTGAAGGTTAGGAGACTGGGCTGAGCAGGCATCCCACCCGCCCACCCACAAGCTATACAATGTTACATCACCTTTCAATGCTCGTCATCTCTACATGGGGATTAGTATCCTCTTTCCTAAGGGTTATTAAATGAAATCCTGTATTTATGGTGCCTGACATAGATTCAATAAGTGGTAATAAGAATTATAGTCAGCTCTGGCCAGTGTGGCTCAGTTGGTTGGAGTACCATCTCATGAACCTAAAGGTTGTGGGTTTGATTTTCAATTACAGTACATGCCTAGGTTGCAGGTTTTGTCCCTCGTTGGGGCACGTATGAGGGGAACGGTGTTTGCCCACGCATGAGGGATTGATATTTCTCTCCCTCTACCTCCTTTCCCCTCTCTCTAAATTCAATGAGCATGCCCTCAGGTGAGGATAAAAAAACAAAAACAAATTATAGTAGTAACCAGGGCTTACCTGAGCTCACTGTGAGCCAGGTACGGCAATATTTTACAAGTTTTACGTGTATCAGCTCGTGTGTGGCTTGAAACAGCCCTACAAGGAGGTGCTGTTATTGTCCCCATTTTAAGATGATGACAGAGAGGTGAAATGTCTGCTATAATTATTGCTATCCTGATGGTTACAAAATTCCAAGCCAACTGCTACCTTCACCCAAGGAACTAAATTTAGGTCAGTTCCTCTTGAGTCTCTTCAAGTGGGAAAGCAGTAGAGAGGGTGCAAGGGGTGTCCATTGACCCTTCGGACGGGGGAAGGGCTCACCTTCACAATGACATCCATGGCCTTCTGGTTTTCCATCTTGGTTTCCCCAAAGGACCTCACGTTGAAGGAGCAGATCCTGAGGGCCAGGGCGCTGTTGATGGAGAAGAGGAGGAGCAGGGTGGCCAGCAGTCGAGACATCCTGGCGCTGCTCCTGGATTCAGTGCACAGCGTGAGGACAGCACTGCTTGAAGTGCAGGCTCCTGGCCACCTCCTCAGGCCACTTCCTCAAGCTCGGCTGACTTATATATAAGGCCCACAGATAACAGGAATTACTGGATTCCTGGCTGCTACTTTCACTTTTCTGAGGAACTGAAGATCATGGGTTTCATTATCTAAGGAAATGGGCCTGACTTTTAGGAGCCCCTGTTTCTGTCACTCTGATGAGGAAATTGCCCTGCCTAATTTAGGCACCATCCCCTACGAAGTCATTCCTATCCTAATCAGGAGCCAACTGTGACATCAGGTCATCTCTTCTATGGTCGTAAAAGGTGATGTATCTTTTTCCTGAAAACTGATGAACTTGCAACTGGTCCCATAGGGCATCTGGGGTGATGGAGCCTTCTTTGGGGGTGGGGGATAGTGAGGCTGGGACATTCTGCTGTATTTTCTGCCATCATCGGGATTTGGCAGCCAGCTGCTCCTTGACACACCCATGCTCTGATTTTGTAACCACCCTGATGGGCGTATTTAAGGTCAAGTCTAATTTGAAGGACATGATTTTTTAAGGCCATTTTACTGTATATGATTTAACACACCAAATGCTAGCAGTGTGTTGCCAGGGAAAACAAGTGCTGGTCTGCTAGAATAGGTCAATGAAATGTCCTTGGACTTTAAGGACAAAGGACCAGTTAAAGCCCCTGGAGGGATCCATGATTCAACTGAGTACTATTTTAATGTTTGTGAGAGTCTTGTGGGCTGGAGAAAGGAAAGTTTTGAAAGAATCATAGGATTTTAGCCCAAGTAAAATGACTTTTAGAGATCTGGGCAGGAAGATATGAAGATCAGAAAAGCAAAAGAAATAAGAAGTTCAACTGAGTTATAAATCCAGGTAAGATTTGCAGACTTAAGGTCAAGTTAAAGGAGTTCATCATCACCAAGCCCTTATTTATATGAAATGTTAAAGGGACTTACCTAAGAAAAAGAAGATAAAAGATATGACAGTGAAAAAACAGCAAACTCACAGCTATTAACAACCACACCTAAAACAAAAGTAAACTAAGCAAACAACTAGAAAATGAACAGAACCACAGAAATGGAGATCATATGGAGGGTTAGCAACAGGGGAGTGGGAGGAGGAGAGGGAGGAAAAGTACAGAGAATAAGTAGCATAGACGGTGGGTAGAAAATAGACATGGGGAGGGCAAGAATAGTGTGGGAAAGGTAGAAGCTAAAGAACTTATGACACATAGACATGAACTAAAGGGGGGGAATGTGGGTGGGAGGGGTGTGCAGGGTGGAGGGGAATGATGGGGGAGAAATGGGACAACTGTAATAGCATAATCAATAAAATATATATTTTTTAAAAGTTTAAAATGCTTGTAAATGGGTCCATAACCTCTTAAAAGTAATTATTTAAGTTTATGAGATGTAAGATTACCAGATTTAACAAATAAAAATAAAGAACACTGGGTACATTTGCCTTTTAGATCATTAGAATTTAATTGGGCATCTCATATTTTATCTGGCAATCCTAGCTGGACTCATAAAAAGAATAAACTGAATTTAAAAGCATGACATTTTTGTAAGGCAATAACCACCTCACTAGGGTCATGGGGAAGGTTTTATTTTAGTTCCCAGCATCCAAAATAAGCTAACCTATAAGACAAGAGAGAAAACTGATCTGTTTTTGAACTATTGACTTCGATAAGTTAAATGTTAATTTGAAAAACAAAGTAAACCTCCTCAGAGTGGTTTCTGCATACAGAAACTGCCCTTGAGGACTTAAAAAAAAAATCACGTGAACAGACTGAACAGATTGGCCCCATTCTGTAATTAGCATATTCGTTGCATGGAATTGAACTTAAAAAAAAAAAAGTAGCTGGATTCTGGTAGGAAAATTCTAGGTCAAATTTAACTGAATCCAAGTAGGTGCAGCGGCCTGGTGGAGGGCTTTCTGTATTGCATCTCACGTAGTACTCCCTTAAGCCCTTACCGTGGTGCTTCCATTTTACAGATAAGCAAACCGAGGTTTATGCCCAAGGACGCACAGCTAACAAGTGGCAGAGCTGGGATTCCAGCCTAGTCACTGTGACTCCAGATCAGCCTTCTCCGTACCAGACCAGGGAAGGCCTTAATAAGGAACTCTACGGGTGGGATCGGGGAGGAGTTGAAAGGAAGACCTCCACTTTTTACTGTACATACTTTGGTATGTGATTGTTTTAAAAAAGAAAAACAAACAACCTGTACTTGTTTAGTGATTTTTAAGAAATAAGAAGGGGGCCCTGGCTGGTGTAGCTCAGTGATTGAGTGCGGGCCTGTGAACCAAAGAATCGTGGTTCGATTCCTAGTCAAGGCACATGCCTGGGTTGCAGGACAGGTCCCATCAGGGAATGCACGAGAGTCAACCATACATTGATATTTCTCTCCCTCTCTCCTTCTCTTTTCCTCTAAAGATAAATAAATAAATAAAATCTTTAAAAATTAATTGGAAAAAAAGAAATAAGAAGTGCTAAAAGGATTTTTTAAAGCAGGTCAAACAATGTCCATGCCAACGTGTCTTTGTGAGCAGTGAGCCACAGGCAGCTCTCACCCAGTTCCAGGAGTCATCGAAAACAGGGCCATCGGAGGGCCAAGGCCATGCCGGCCAGCCCGGGAAAGCTGAGCCCTTCCTCATCCTTCCGCTGGCTCTAGTGTTGAGAACTAAAGAGTCTGAGACAGTGCCCTGCAGGAGCCCGGAGCCCGGAAGGAAAGGCAGCCCCTGGCTGGAGCTGCAGGGAACACTCTGAGGTGTCCTTTCTTCTACCACCTACTGGCTATGGCTGGCATTTCCTGGGGCACGCGCTTCCCAGCACTAGTCTGCGGGATGCTCCTGAAAAAAGGCTAAACAAATATCCCTCCTTTTTGGAGATTTATAATCCACATTAAATGCTTTGAAAAGTCCTGATATTAAAAAGCTGCTAAAATGTGTTGAAATAGGGCATCCTGAATTTATTGTTACTAGAACCCTTTTCTTCAGGTAATCCCATTTAATATCTTGAGCAATGTTCACTTTAAAAATTACAAAACTGAGCAAAAACAGTCAGACCCCTTCCAAGCCGTAAGCTCGAGTTCTTGTCATTAAGTCCCTACCAAAGAGTCGCATGTACGTCATACGAATGGGCAGAAGTGCTGATCAGGAGTTCAGACACACAGCCCCGAACATCACTGGCAGCCACGGCCATCCGCCATGGGCCCCTGTGGGAAAGAAGTCGGTGGGGACCAGCACTCAGGGATTCAGGACACCTCGGAACTTGAGGAAGGCAAGATGCAGATTCCAGGGGGAGCGAAAGTGCCATAAGCTGAGTCATCCAAAAGCAGCAACAGGAAACAAGGGGCCCATGGGAAAGTCCCCAGGACTCACAGGAGATCAACCTTGTGGCTCAAATAGGTGTTTCTAGTGAGTGATGCTACTCTTGGTCCAACAAGGAATGAGCCCTAGCAATAATCTTGTAATGTATGTCAGTTGCTCCACTCATCACATTTCACAACCAACTTGGGGGTTGGGGCAGGGAAGGTGCATTATGTAAGGTTGTGTAATTGAGACTGAGCTTATGGGCTTTGACCTCCCGCAGCATCTTCCACATAGGCCTGTGCCTGGATCTCAAGTGGGTCACTTTCTGAAGGACAGGCCTTGTTTGTATCACTGCTCTGATTAGAACCCTTCAAAGGATCTTCATTTGATGTGAAGACCAAACTCCTTACTGTGGCCTTTACCTACCCATCTCTTTAAGGTCACATTGCTCTACTCTCCACTTCCTCCCCCACTGGGATCCCCTTACACTGCCTAGCTTTCAGTTCCCACCCCAGGGCCTTTACACACCTGTTTCTTCCACCTGCAGTTCTGTTTTGTGCTCCCGCCTGCAGGTCTCTGCTAAAATGCCATTCTCAGAGAAGCCTTGCGGCGGCCCTCAGCCCACCAAGCTCTTCCCAGTTATGTCTGTCATGGTGCCTAGTTCCTCTGTTTTGTGGCAGTGCCACAATAATAAAATGTATTATTACCTATGAGCTTGTGTGTTGTCTGATGTGTGTCTCCTTCCCAGACAGCTCTTCGGGGCAGAGACACCTATGTGCATGCACACTGCTTGGGACAGGAATGGCAGGTAGTGGGTGCTCAATAAATCACTGTCGAATTCCTGAGATGATGCTCTGGCTGACTTCAGAGCCCAGCTTCTCAACCACCCTGTGGAAATGCTGAGCCAGCGGAATTCAGGTCCCTGGATGACCTAAGGAAACCCTAGGCCACTGAGACAAAAAAAGTAACAACCACTACACAACATCTGCCTTTTGTGGAACACTGAATGCTAAGTTCCCACATAACTTCCTGACTCAGGAGCACAGGATGGAGCAGGCTTCTCAACCTTGGCACTGACATTTTGGGCCAGCTGTTTTGTTGTAGTGGGCTGTCCTGTACATTGCAGGATGTTTAGCAGCATCCCTGGCCCCTAACCACTAGATGTCATTGTATCCCCCAGCTGTGACAACAAAAAATGTGTCCAGACAATGACAAATGTCCCCAAGGGGTGGAAAGCACCCCCTGTTGAAAATGCTGGTGTGGAGATTAAAGTATACCCACTTCCACTTACTGACTAGCTGATCAACCTTGGACAAGTAACTAAACCTCTCTGTGTCCATTTCCTCACCTTCAAAAATGAGGATAATAATAGCTCTTACACTGTAGAGCTGTGGCAATTTATTGAGTTTATAACTAAAGGGCAGACTCAGCAGAGTGTCTGGCCCTTACAGCTTCTCAATCAGGGTGATATTCTGTCTTTAGAATAAACTGTGTACAGACTAGGTGGCTACCTCCATGGCTCCATTTTATAGATGAGAAAATTGAGACAGAGGTAAAGAAGTCAGGCCACAGCTGCTGACTGTGGAGTGACATCCAAGTCAGGAATTCAGTTTCTCAGGATTGATTCCTTTGCCAGAGCTTTTAAAATAGGTACAAAATGGCCCATTCACTCCAGCCCTTATCTGGCCTACCGCAAACTCTGCGCTGGTGTTGTTGTAATTAATGGTTTAGCTCTTCCAGGGTGGATTAGGGTGAGGAGATACTCTGGCTGTGGTGCAGAATTTAAGGGAGTGCCAAACAACTCAGTAATCAAGATAAATAATATTTTAATGCAGAAACATTCATGATGAACAAAGTATCAAAGTCTTAAATAAAGTCAGGACCCAACCCTGAACTTTCATGACCCTGTCTCATTCACCTCACCTCAGTCCTGCCCCTGGGATCTGCAGATTGGTGACACCATTCTGGGCACTCCTGGAGTGGAAAGCCTGTTGGTCAAGGATGACTCCGGAGAAAACAGCGCCGTGTTCTGCCTGGTACTGAGCACTGTTCCTCTCTTGGGGAGCCAAATTCACCTTCTTTGCCCCTTAAGACAGTATCACAGGGCTAGAACAGACTCCTGGGGCACCACAATGCTTTTCAGCCTGACCTCTTCATGAGACATCTAGGTTAAGAGGTTGCAGGTCCATCAAATGATACCATTGAAGCTGCAGGTTCGCCTTTTCCCCCGGCCCAGCGTTGCACTTGGGCCATTTCCTTTCTGTCCTTTCCACCTGTGAAAACATGCCCAAAGACTTGTCCTTGCCTCTTTGGCAGATTCTAAAGCTTCCTGTTAATATTAAGTAGGCCTTTCCAGGCTGACCATGAGAGGGGGCAGTGAGGAAACAGGACCAAGAGGAGGAGGGCTTCTCACAGCTGCTGACCAGAGGGCCTTGAGCAGGGAGCTGGCTGGCGCCTCACTGCACAGTGTCTTATTCTTCTTTTAAAGCCCTGGTAGTTTCTCAGCTTCATTTCTTATGCTTTATTTTCTGTTTTGCAATGATTTCAAATGTGCATAAAAGTTGCTAATATAGCCCCAAACTCTTGTATACTCTTTACCCAGATTCATCAAAGAATATTTAGCCACATTTGCTTTTTCATTAGTTTTCTCTATATAAGGATTTATTTTCTGAAATGTTAAAGAATTAGTTGGAGACATTCTGACCCTTTGTCCCTAAACATTTAAGGGTGATTTCTCAAGGACAAGTACATTTTCTTATATAACAACAGGACCGTATCAAAAACAGAAGGTTTATACCAATCATAAGATTTTTTTTGGAGGAGGTACAATTTTTTTAATTGCAAAACAAATATACAACTTGGAATGGATTTGAGGCAAGTTGTGCCATAAGCAGATTTTCTTTAAGTGGCTAAACAAAATTTAAAAAGCAAGTAACAATAAAAGGAAATGTTTCTGGTACGGGACCAGCAGTACAAAAAAATAGTGTATGAGTACCTGGATAATACACCTGTTTTGCAGTAGTGCAACTTTTAAGTACATGTTGTTGACTGTCTTACACACAGAGTTACAGACTCACAGTTCAGCAACAACATGCTGACAGTTCCTAAAGAAAACTGCTTTGAAAAGGCACAACCCAGGGGGAGGGCAAGAATAGTGTGGGAAATGTAGAAGCTAAAGAACGTATGACACACGGACATGAACTGAAGGGGGGAATGTGGGTGGGAGGGGGTATGCATGGTGGAGGGGAGTGAAGGGAGGAAAATGGGACAACTGTAATAGCATAATAATAAAATATATTTTTTTAAAAGGCACAACCCAGACGTTCCCTCATTGGACCAACTCCACCTAAGTTCACATGTGCAGAAGGGCTTAGATATATCCAGAGTAAGCCACATGCAACATGTTACTTGATTTTCTAAAATAAGGTGTTAGGACAATGACAATAAGGGAAGAAAATATGGAGGAATGAAGTCCTAATTACTACACACATGCATATTTTTTTGACAGTAGGGGAGACATTTTACAGATAAGTTACAAAGAGAAGTCAAATAAACAATTTTGTACAAGAAATGTAACGCACTCTGTACAGTGTCTTCTCCTTGCTGTCATCATTTGCACAAACTCTTTGTAGTTTCCTTGACCACCACCATCAACATCTGCTTCCCTGATCATTTCATCAACCTCTTCATCTGTTAACTTCGCTCTGAGGTCTGTCATCACATGGCGAAGCTCTGCCGCCCTGATATAGCCATTGCCGTCCTCACCAAACACACGGAACGCTTCTCTAGTTTCCTCTGCACTGCTTGTGTCTTTCATTGTTCTTGCCATCATTGTCAGAAATTCCGGGAAGTCAATTGTTCCATTACCATTAGCACCTACTTCATTAATCATGTCCTGTAACTCTGCTTCTGTGGGATTCTGCCCAGAGACTTCACTGTAGCTCCCAATTCCTTTGTTGTTACAGTCCCATCACCGTCCTTGTCGAAAAGTGAAAAAGCTCCTTTGAATTCTGCAATCTGCTGTTCAATCAGCTGGTCAACCATGCTGCAAGTGCTACCCGTCTCCAAGACCTGACTGCACAGCCGCTCAGCTCACTTGCTCCACTTGGACTCCCAATCATGAGATGTTATTATCTAATTCACAGAACTTAAAAATCTTACCAATTACCTAACAATGCCCTTTACAGAAATTTTTCTTCTTTCTGGTCCAGGATCCAATCCAAGACTATGCACTGCACTCAGCAATCCTGTCTTCTTGTGTCCTCTAACCTGAGCAGTTCCTCGGCTTTTCTTTGTTTTCCATATGCTCGATGTTTTTGACCTGTACAGGCCAGTTACTTTGTTGCCTCTCCCTCAGTCTGGGTTTGACTGACCTTTCCTCATGATTAGATTCAGGTGATATATTTTGGGCAGAAATACCATTTATCTAGCTCACAGAATTCACAGATTTTTAAAAACTTTTATTTATTTATGTTTCTACCCTCACCGATGGACATTTTTTTTTTAATTGCTTTTAGAGAGAAGGGAGGGGTGAGAGAGAGAAGCATTGATCGGTTGCTTCCTGTAGGTGCCCAGACTGGGGCTCGAACCTGCAACCTGTGTATGTGCCGTGACCAGAAATCGAACCCACAACCGTTTGGTTCTGCAAGGATGCTCCAACCAACTGAGCCACACCAGCCACGTCTCATGGAATTTCTTAAATGAGCTTTTCCTGGTGTTCTCTGAGCTGGTGACTCTGAGACCCAGGAAGCAGAGCATGATTTAAAAGCTCTTCATCATAGCAGCTAATATTTCATTAAGTGCTTGCTATTTGAGACTGCATTTGTTGATTTGGAGGGTATTCTCCTCTTGTAACATGTGTGAGGTGTTAATGTTGGATCAAACAATAACAAAACAATAATAGTGACTACAGGTATTGAATTATGTTGGGCCCCATATTGCACGTCTTTTTTTCATGCACTAGGCCTTTTTTTAAAGATTTTATTATTTTTTTTATTTTTAAAGAGGAGAAAGGAGGGAGAAAGAGAGAGAAAGAGAGAAACATCAGTGTGTGGTTGCCTCTCACGTATCCCCTACTGGGGACTTGGCCCACAATCCAGGCATGTGCCCTGACTGGGAATTGAACCAGTGACCCTTTCGTTCACCAGCTGGTGTTCAATCCATTGAGCCACACCAGCCAGGGCTCATGTACTAGGTCTTGAAATCTTGCTACCACCTGAGTACTACTATTATCTTCATCTTATAGATAAGGAAATGAAGCCTCAGAAAAGTTCAGTCACTTGCCCCAGGTCTCACAGCTAGGAAGTGGCACAGCCAGGACACTGGAGTAGAAGCACCTGGTCAGTCTCCTACACCATGACTTCTCTGGCACTTACTAGTGACAAGGACCTACCAGTATTCCATCCCAGAACACTGAGATAATCCATGTTCCTATCCCCCTTCCAGACTCCCGGAAATGAGGATATTTTCTCCCCACATTCTGTGAAACCCCCTGCTTACCCAACAGTTAAGGGGTGTGAGAGCTTGGGAGACACACCAGGCTGTGAGTAGGAGACCTCAGCAGGTTGTGTGAGGTTCTATAGGAGTAAACTATCGAGTCATCACGCATTGGGCAATTATTTACAAATCCATTAAAAACAATTTACATCAATCCCAAAGATAGGGTGAGAAGAGCAACTATGAGCAGAAGCTATTATTCCTTAACCAAACAGTGACTCACGAATGAGTCTCAAGGCAGGAACTCCACTCCAAACTCATCTTGAAACCGGATCCAGATACAGGCCCGTGACATTCATAACACATGACCTTAAGAAATCAGTGCTGGAGACTTGACAAAGAGCTCCCTGCCTGGGACTGGGGATCACTTGGCACCATGGTTGTTTTAGGGGATTTTAATATTCACTTGTTTAACAATTCACCTCACTAAGTGCAGAGGGGAGTACAAAGAGAAGCACCAGCTCCTGCCTTGGGGACTCAACAGTAAATAGTTAATAGGTCTTACCTTTGGTTTTGTGAGATTCTGTGTTCCTGAGATGTCATTCCACATCCACTGGCCACAGAACTGTCATGATTTGGAATTACCAATATACATCTTAGGCTCAAAACTTCTGGAGCCCCAATGGCCGCCATTTTATCTGGACTATTATGACTTTTCTGTCTGCAGAGTCAGGGAGGGTGACTGACCGTCTTGTTCGCCCAAGGCCGAGGGGGTGTTTTCATTGTAAAGACAGAGAAAGTCCTGGGCGAATCCGAATGAGTGTGTCTCAATAGCACTGGGAATGGTGGTGCAGCAGGGGAGTAGGTAGGCAGAAGAGGACTGCTAACAGCCAACACTTTTTTGTTTTTTTTTACAAATTTGGTAACACTTAGAACAAGTCTATGCAATCAGTACTATAGTATCTGTTTCATAGAGGTGTAAAAAGGGACCCAGAGAGAGTAAACAACTTGTCAGAGCGTACCTTTGGTGACCGGCAGTCAGCCTCCCAGAATGCAAACCCTGTGTTCCCAACCACGACTCTGTGCTGCCTCAGAGATCACGTGTGTACATGTGGTGAGTTGAAGTCTCCAAACTGTCTTTGAGATTAATTCTCAGAGACTGGAAGCAGATTCCTCTGGAAGCAGAAGTCAGGGGTAGTTATGTTTCCATGGAGACCAATCCTATCCAACCAGGCTGTGTTCACAGCAGCCACAAAGGAGAGGAGCTGCCTTCACTAAAAAGAAGTGCAAACCCTCAGTAGCAATTTCCTGAACATCCCCCAATGCCCACTCTATTATGTGAGACTTTGGTGGAGTCTTCGTAGCAGTCTGCAAAATGTCAGTCAGTCTTGCATCAGCCCTGAATGTGCTCATAAAGCACCTTGGGGTACAGAGGTTAAGAGCATGGATCCAGGAGACAAATCTCTACTGCATCAGTTGCTCGCTGACCTGGGGCAAGTTACCTAGCCTCTAAGCCTAGCTACCTCATCTGTTAAACTGTGAAAGTAATAAACACCCACATGCTGTGGCTGTTGTGAAGATGAAAACGAATGGGATAATGCATGGAAAGCACAATGCCCAGTACAGAGTAGGCAATGAAGAAAAGTACACTAGCTACTAATTGCCATCTGCCTGTCCCATCTGTCTCTGTTCTGTCCCAATGTCCATCCTGCTTCTTATCCTTACCCTTCTTACCCTTCGGCCTGTTTATGACCAAACTTGGTTCCCCCTGCTCCTGGCTCCACTGGGTACCCCTACTCCCAGTTCCCAGAACCCCAACCTGGGCACCAGGACCAGTGGAGCCAGGAGCAGGGGGAACCAAGTTTGGTCATAAACAGCCTGTGCCATTGCCCGAAGGGAGACCAGCCTGTGACCCATCTATGTAGATGTGTGCCCTGCCTCCCTGAAGGACCAAAGCAGGTCAGAGAAGAGACAGAATGGGAACAATGAGGGTGCTTTATCCTTCTGATAAATTAGATCAGGGAGCATCATGATTTAGATGGCATGATGTGATGCATATCTTTGAAAGATTCATTATAATGTTCATGTTTAAGTGGCTATATATGGTGGGGCACTTAAAGGCCCCAGGAGAGACACTAGGGACAGCTAAGAGGGAGAGGCGTTGGTACAGTGACATAGGTGATGTGGATGCTGCTATGAAGCCTGTGAGGCATCCAGCAAGAAGCCTTGGAGAAACGTGTTTTCTTAGTAAGAAGAATTCTGTCCTACATTCTCTCCCCCCCACCCTCACACAAACACACACACACACACACACATCTGCTAGTAACCTTCACCCATTGGTTCTCGGCCTACATTTGGGATCTTCCTAATCTATTTTTCACAGCTGATGTTTGACTATTTGGAGTTTTCAGGCCCCTCTAAGGACTGCAAGAGCCCAGTAAATGCTTGGTGGGTGAAGAGCAATGATGCTGGTAGCCAATATTCTTCACACTTCCTCTATGCCAGATGCAGTGCTAACCTTGAAACGCATTGATCAGTTTGATGTTCTCTGCAGCACTTTAAGGTTGGTACCATCATCAGTTCTTTATCTGTAACTCCTGTTTACACATGCAGAAACTCAGTTTTAGATAGACGGATAGCTACTAAGTGGTGGAGCTGGACTTTATGAAACCGACTTCACCTGAGACAGGTTCAAGTCACTCAGACACTTGGAGGTTGTGCTGCCCTCTGGTGTTTCCTCATCTGTGCTGCCCTCTGTGGGTTTCTGCCAGCCCAGCCGCCATTAGTCCCAGGCCAGTGCCTGCATCCCCCGTTTCCTTGGGATGCTGCATCTCCCCTAATCTCAGTCCATGTGCATCAAGTGAGGTAGGAAAGGATTTCATAAACATGACACAAAGACACTAAACATAAAGGATAATTTAACTAAATTAAAGTTAATGCTTGTTTATCCCAAAACACGAAGTACAGTGAAAAACCACAAACTGGGAGAAGATATTTGCAACTCATGTAACTATAAACCATTAAGGCATGAACAATTAGAAAAATGGGGAGATGACATGAACAGGTATTTCACAGATGTGGATACACGAGTGATAAATAAATAGATAAAAAATTACTCAAGCCCATTAGTCAGCGACATGAAGATTAAGATCACAAAGAGATACCATCTCATACCCACTAGTTTAGAAAAAGTCAGATCGTGCCAGCTATCGGCAAGATCCTGAAGATATTTTTCTACATTGTCTTCTAAGCGGTTAAAGTTTTGCCTTTTATATTAAAGTCTTTATCTTGAATGAACAGGGAGAGGGAGCAGTGAGAAACTTGTTCAATTCCCTATTTTTCTACATGAATAATAAATTGTCCTAGCACTTTTTATTGAATTGTCTCTCCTTTCCCCACTGATCTGAAATGTCACTTTTACATGGTTTACAACAGATCAAGTTTCCCTATGTGCATGGGTCGATTTCTGTGTTTCTATTCTGTATCATCAGTGTTTTTTCTTAAAGATTTTATTTATTTATTTTTAGAGAGGGGGGAAAGGAAGGAAAAAGAGAGGGAGGGGAACATTAATGTGTGGTTGCTCCTCACCCACCCGCTACTGGGGACTTGGCCTGCAACCCAGGCATGTGCTCTGACTGGGAATCGAACCAGTGACCCTTTGGTTCACAGGCCGGTGCTCAATTCACTGAGCCACACTAGCCAAGGACTCATCAGTGTTTTTATCTATCTGTACATGAATAAATTCTGTCTGAATAACTATACTTTTATAATAAGTCTTGAAATCTACTATTTCTTCTTCATTGGGACTATTCGGTTTTTCTTAGAACTTTGCTTTTCCGTAGGAAGCTTCAAATCAGCTCATCTTCTTGAAAAACCATATTGAGAGTTTGATTAAAATTGTGTCTGATTTTTAAGGAAGCATTTCTAAATTTCATTACTTATGGTGAAATTTACTGTAGATTTTTGGTAGATATCTTGTCACTGATTAAGGAAGTTCTTTTCTTAGTTTCTTATGAGTTATTACCATGAGGGACAGTCAAATGTTATTTTAAAATTCTGCAACTATTGACATGATCTTATAGTTCTCCTTTAATATGTTGATATGATAACTATAGGAATATACAGGGTCTGACGGAAGCAATGCCTGCTTGAGTATGGTTGGGGTAATAATATGGGTGTAGTAACTTAGAGTTTTAATTTGAACATTTCACCTAAAATGTAATATGGTGTGTTTGAGTATGATATTGTTGTGTTACAGATTTGCATGCTCATGATTTTGTAGTAAAAAATGGGGGTTACTTGTGTCAGACCCTGTATTCCTTTCTTTAATATATTTTATTGATTATGCTATTACAGTTGTCCCATTTCTTCCCCATCATTCCTCTCCACCCTGCACAGCCCCCCCACCCACATTCCCCCCCTTTAGTTCATGTCCATGTGTCATAAGTTCTTTAGCTTCTATATTTCCCACACTATTCTTGCCCTCCCCCTGTCTATTTTCTACCTACTGTCTATGCTACTTATTCTCTGTACCTTTTCCCCCCTCTCCTCCCCCAACTCCCCTGTTGCTAACCCTCCATATGATCTCCATTTCTGTGGTTCTATTCCTGTTCTAGTTGTTTGCTTTTGTTTTAGGTGTGGTTCTTAATAGCTGTGAGTTTGCTGTCTTTTCACTGCCATATTTTTTATCTACTTTTTCTTAGATAAGTCCCTTTAACATTTCATAATAAGGGCTTGGTGATGATGAACTCCTTCAACTTGACCTTATCTGAGAAGCACTTTATCTGCCCTTCCATTCTCAATGAAAGCTTTGCTGGATAGAGAAATTTTGTATGTAGGTCCTTGCCTTTCAAGACTTCAAATACTTCTTTCCAACCTTTTCTTGCCTGGAAGGTCTCTTTTGAGAAATCAGCTGACAGTCTGATGGGAACTCCTTTGTAGGTGACTGTCCCCTTATCCCTTGCTGCTTCTAGAATTCTCTGCTTCATTTTAATCTTGGCTAATGGAATTACGATGTGCCTTGGTGTGTTCCTCCTTGGGTCCAACTTCTTTGGGACTCTCTGAGCTTCCTGGACTTGCTGGAAGTCTATTTCCTCTGCCAGATTGGGGAAGTTCTCCTATATTATTTGTTCAAATAAGTTTTCCACTTGTTGCTCTTCCTCTTCCCCTTCTGGTACCCCTATAATTCGTATGTTGGGATGTTTAAAGATGTCCCGGAGGTTCCTAAGCCTCTCCTCATTTTTTTGAATTCTGGTTTCTTCCTTGTTTTCTGTTTGGTTGTTTGTTTCTTCCTTCTGGTCCACTCCATTGATTTGAGTCCCAGTTTTCCTCCCATCTCTATTGGTTCCCCATGCGTCTTCCTTCATTTCACTTATTGTAGCCTGCATTTTTTCATCTAGTTTGTGAGCAAAATCAACCAATTCTGTGAGCATCCTGATCACCAGGGCTTTGAACTGTGCATCTGATAGGTTGGCTATCTCTTCGTCGCTTAGAGGAATTGGCTCTGGAGCTTTCATTTGTTCTCCAGTTTCAGCCATTTTTGGTGTTTTTATTTATTTTTTATTTTTTAATTTTTGGTCTGGTCGTGGCTGTTATGTAGTGAGAGGTGGAGCCTTAGGTATACCCCAGTGCGGGGCAGCCCAGTTGCTGGGTTGTGACACTGTACATGGGGGTGGAGTCCAAGAGGGAACAATGGCGCTTGCTCTGCTCTCTCTTGGATTCCAGTCCCTTCTGCCACTTCCCCTTCGCCTGGATTATCTGCATGTGAATGTGGGACCACCAGGTCAGCCAGCCACCTTGCGTGGCCTCACTGGATCTGCACAGTTGCCACCCCATGCCCGGGGTCCACTAGCTGCCGCCTGCACTCATGGGAACTGCCAGCCGCTGCTGCCTGGGTGCCCGGGTCTGCACCTACACTTTTTTCTGCCACGACTCCACCCCTCTTACCGGTCTGGATAATTGGCTGTTGGACTTCCGTACAGTTCAATTTTCTATCAGTTCGGATTGTTTTCTTGTTTCTAAATCTTTGTTGTCCTTAATTTTGCTTGTGAGAGGAGGCACAGTGTGTCCACCTACGCCTCCATCTTGGCCGGAAGTCCAGACCCTGTATTCCTTAGTGTTAAAATATTATGGCATTCCTGGCATAAACCTAACTTGATTATAATGTATCATCTCTTCATATATTGCTGACTTTAATGTGCTAATATTTCACTTGGGATTTTTTATTTCTATGTTATTGAGGGATTTATAAGTAATGTTAGTCTGATCTTGTTTGATATGGAATTTAGACTGGCATCTTAGAGTGAGCTAGGATGTGTTCTCTCTTTTCCTGTTTTCTAGAAGAGCTTATAAGAGAATAGAATGATCCGTTCCTTGAAAGTTTAAAGTTGCTTCTAGGACCATCTGGGCTTAATGTTTTCCTTCAACTAAAGAGATCATTAATTTCTTTAACAATCATAAGATTCATGTTTTTGGTCCTGGCCAGGTAGCTCAGTTGGTTACAGCATCATCCCAATACACCAAGGTTGTGGGTTCCATCTTTGGTCAGGACACATTCAAGAACCAACCAATGAATGTATCTATAAGTGAAACAAGTGATTCATGTTTCATTCTTTCTCCCTTCCTCTCTCTCTCTCCAAAATCAATTTAAAAAAATAAGACTCATGTTTTCTATAGTTTAGAACTGACGTTTTGCCTGTGAATTAAATTTTTTACCATTATGTGGTAAAAATCCTTCCCATCCTTAAAGCATGTTTTTGTCAGTCTATGTTATCTAATTCAGCATAGCTACGCTAGCTTTCTTTTGGCCAGTGTTTGTCAGGTGTATCATTTTCCACACTTCTGTTTTCAACCTTCCCAAGTTTCTGTGTTTTAGGAGTGCTTCTTGAAAAACTGCCTCTTCTATTTTTAAACACCCAATTTGACAATTTCTAACTTTTTAAAATATATTTTATTGATTATGCTATTACAGTTGTCCCATTAATTTCTGACTTTTATGTGATAAGTTTAGTTAACTTACATTTACTGAATTGTTACATCTGGACTTATTTTTATTATCTTCCTTATAGGGGAGGGATCTCACTTTTTAAATACTTCTTTTGGGTTTATTGGTTTTGTTTTTTATTGCCTTATGTAATTTCCCCTGCCACTGGTTTGAAAGTTACAGTATATGTCTTATTTGTATTATGTTAGTGAATACCATTAACATTTCACCACACATATTTAACAAAGGTGAAAGTTAATATCTTAATTCCCTTGCCACACAAATGCAAAGGTATTAGAACACTTTAACTCCAATTACCTCTTCCTTAATTTATTGTTGTCCAGTATTTTAGTTCTGACTTGTTTAAATCTATAATTTTATATTATTATTGTTGTCATTATTATTGTTTTCTACTCAGAATTTTACTTAGATCCACTATATTTACCAATTTCTTCATTCATTATTCCTCCTTTCATTTCAATTCTAATTTTGATCATTTTTTCTTTCTGAAGTGCATCTCAGAAGTTCATTTAGTCAAGTATTCCAATTGTAAATTCATTTTGTTTTTATCAATATTTTATTGCAATGTTGACTATCCAATTTTCAGTCTTTGAAGATATTTTCTATCTTTTAGCTTCAAATGTTGCCATTGAGTAACCTGCTCCCAATCTAATTCCTTCTTTTGAGAGTAATGTCTTTTTTAAAAAATCTATAGCTGCTTTAAGATTTTTGATTTTAGTGTTCTGCAGTCTCACTACAGTGTTTCTTGGTATTATTTATCCTGCTTTAGATATGTTATGCCTCCTATATCTGTGGATGAATGTCTTTTTTTTTCTGCCCTAGAAATTCTTAGCTACTACTACCTCAAATATGGTCTCTCTCTCTCTTTTTTAATGCTGATTAAATGGATTATAATTTTAGCCTATCCTGCATATTCCACAACCTTTAAAAATATTTTTCATGTCATATCACTTTGTAATATTTTCAGACATGTTTTCCAAATCTCTGTTTGATTAATCATATCTGTGAGAGTCCTGGGTGCTTTCCTACAGAAAACATCCTTGTTTTCTTTATGCTTGGAGTAGCTTGAAAGAATGCTACCCACCTGAGACCACTCTAGCTCATTAGAGGGTCCTAATAATTATGGACTCTAGATTCAGCCACTCCAACTTAGAGGTGGCTAAGCTCTCCCAGTATTGTTTATGGGTTTAATATACACATTTGGTCTTGGGACAACCTGCATTTCACATTTATTTGCTTCTTAGTGTTCCCTACTCTTATTTTGACACACATTCAGTCCAGCAACACATGACAAAGTCTATTGTATCCAGGAAAGAGGTGTTTTGAGAAGAAGGGTGCTTTAGAATATCTGGTGTATCACATGTTGAGATGCAATTTGAATTTTAAAAAGCAAAACGTAGGACTGTTAAGTTTCACCATGTTTTTGGCATATTCTGAATTATTGAAACAATTTTGAACCCTAATTTTCTTCCCAGCTTTCTTTGATTTAAAATTTTATGGCAAGACTGAGTTTTTGTTTACCTAAATTCTTTTTTCTTAATGTCATGGACAGAGAATTAGAGTGTTAGAAAACTACTTCCACATAGACACATAGTACAGACTGACATCATTAGAGGATATGGGGGATTGGAGGGGGTAGCAGGCTGAGTGAAAAAAGGTAAAAGGATTTATATACATATACATATACCAGGGGCGTCAAACTCATTTTCACTGGGGGCCACACATCAGCCTCCTGGTTGCCTTCAAAGGATAAAAATAATTTTAGGACTGTATAAATGTAACTACACCTTAATTGTTAAGGAGTTGAAATTACATTTAGCCCTTTGAAGGCTGCTGCAAGGCTGATGTGGCCCCTGGTGAAAATGAGTTTGACACCCCTGACGATATACAGACAATAGTATGGTGATAGCCAGAGGGAAAGAGGGTAGGAAGAGGCAGAAGTGAGCAAAGAGGGGAGAAACAGGGATGGGGAGAGACTTGATTTTGGATGATGAGTGCACTATGCAGTAAGCAGATGATGTTTTATTGAGTTGTACACTTGAAACCTGTATGGTTTTATTAACCAATGTTGCCCCCAATAAATTCAATAAAAAAGAAAATTGCTTCCAGTCTAATACTATCAGATTAAAGAAAGTTGAACCACTGTTTAACCTTCTCTGAATCCACTGGGCTGTGATGTTATATGGTCTAGATTGCTTCATCTTGCCCATAAAGAGATAATAAAATGTTTTTTCCAAAGCCTACTGCAGTCAAGGTTCTGTATGCAATTAGTACAACAGTCTCCAAATCTACTTACGCTAGTAACTGAAAAATCGTTCTCTTGGTGTCATTATGCACAGCGAACCCATACAAGCTGTTGGTATATGTTTTGTTCTGGCTAACAATCATGTGCAGAACTTTACTAGAAATCAACACCATATAGCTTGGTCTCTAGATTTCTATATCAATCTTTCTTCCTTTTTGAAATGGGACCCTCACTCTAATTAGAGACTTCTGAAATGATTTCTTGAAGATTACTGAATATGTTTCTGAGATCATTTCTAAATACCCTTTTGGTACCCTCTTGATCTGATAAACTGAACTAATTCACACTGTTCGGTGTTCTTTCCCTACCTTTACTCCCTGTGTTGGACTTGGTTTCTCTCTTTGTGATATTCTAACCTGACCAAATGGAAGTTCTTTCTTCATGATGAAGATGAAGTAAAATAGGAAACTAGTAGTTTTTGTTTCCCTCTGCCATCTGTTACCATTACATATGCACATTTTTAAAATTCATCTTCTTGATTCAAATATAAATTTAACAAATTAACTTTTCTCGCCTTTAGCATTTCACTCTCAACCATTCTGAGTATTGGTTTCCCTTTTGCCTCTTGTTAAAGGTCTAGGTTAATCTTTTGGAAATTTTCTGTCACTTTCCAACTTATATACAGGTCCTTGGAAAATGTGGCCCACAGTGCTGCTTATGTAGTCAGACTTCTCTCCCTAAGTCTTCTCTTTCCTTCCCACCCTCTCTGGTCCAGTGCTGTGCTCAGTCGGCATTTTCAATAAATTAATCACTATGGTGAGTACTGTAGTTTTAGAACCTCCTTATTATTGAATCCTTCTTTCATGATCACATGCTGCATTTTGACACATGCTGACTTGTTTTATGATATACTTTTATTACTTAATTCTTGCAATTGATGTTATTTTTGTAAGATGTATACAGCTCATCCTGTAATTTAGACTATACTCCTTGAAGGAAGGATGTATTTTATGTATCTTCTATAGCTTGGGTTCTGTGCATACGTGGATGCTTGATAAACATTAGTTCAGAAATAAATAACTCTCTTTCTCTTTGGGGTGATACTGAAGATCCTGGTGTTGCCTTAGGCATGCTACCCCAACCCAGTGTTATGGGTATTGTAAGAAAAAGCTGTACCCAAAGTCTCACTTCTGCCAAGATGTCCCTGACGCTAAGATCTGCATCTTTGACCTCAGGCAGAAGGCAAAAGTGGGCAAGTTCCCACTCTGTGGCCCCATGGTGTCAGATGAATATGAGCAGCTCCCCTCCAAAGCCCTGGAGGCTGCCCGTATTTGTGCCAACAAGTACATGGTGAAAGGCTGTGGAAAAGATGGCTTTCATATCCAAGTGCAACTCCACTCCTTCCATGTCATCTGCATCAAAAGATGTTGTCCTGTGCTGGGGATGACAGGCTACAGACAAGTATTTGGCATTCCTTTGGAAAGCTTTTGGACACAGTGGCCAGGGTTCATACATATCGGCCAAGTCATCACGTCCATCTTCACCAAGCTGCAGAACAAGTTGCATGTGATTGAGGCCCTATGCAGAGCCAAGTTCAAGTTCCCTGACCACCGGAAGCTCAACCTGTCCAAGAAGTGGGGCTTTACTAAATGTAATGTGGACAAGTTTGAAGACATGGTGGTTGAAAAGCAGCTCATCCTACATGGCTGTGGAGTCAAACACATCCCTAATTGTGGTCCCCAGGACAAAGGGCGGACCCAGTACTCATGAGAGTCTCAGGGATGCCCCCGCCTTACAGTTACCAATAAATCCTACTTCCTGTCCAAAGAAAGAAAGAAATGAAAAAAATATATTTTAAGTTGTTTAGAAAATAGAGGCTCTTTCTGCCTAAAAATGTTAATGTTTCATAGATTTCCAGATACAGGCTCTTTTAATGTCATACGCTGCCACATCTTTCATATTTAATTCCATTACTGGTTACAGCAGCAGGCATTTTAATGGTTAGAACATAAAATTTGTGTTCAGACTATACAACTTGGTTTGGTTTCTGACAGTGTGACTTACTAGTTGTGTGACCTTGGGTAGGTTATTTAACCTCTCTAGGTTTCAATTTCCTCATCTATAAAATGGGGGTAATAATAATACCATCTTCACAGAGTCATTGGAAGGATTCAGTGAGATATTGCATATAAAGCATTGAACACAAGGTGAGGCACACAGGAAAATATCAACACAATAATTATACTTGTTTGCTCTGTGCCACTCATTCTGCTGGTACCTAGGGATGTGGAGGTGGAAAAGGAATTCACAGTTAAGTGGGGTTGAAAGTCACCAAAACGAATGAATAAGTTACCACATACAATGTGCTACAGGATATGGATGATGGAACAATGACTTTTTCACAGGGAAGGCTGCAGCAAAGTGGTGTAGAGTGCACATTGGCCAGGGGGCTCAGTGGTTGGCTCGCAGTTGCCATGCAGTGAAGGCTTGGAGAATGAATCACGCAAGTGGCTCATAGGCCCTGGGATGCTGCCGGCTGACATCTGAATACACGTGGTAACTTGTTTTTCATTTTTTTTAAAATATATTTTATTGATTATGCTATTACAGTTGTCCCATTTCTCCCCCATCATTCCCCTCCACCCCACCCACCCTCTCCCACCCACATTCCCCCCTTTAGTTCATGTCCATGGGTCATAAGTTTTCTAGCTTCTACATTTCCCATACTATTCTTGCCCTCCCCCTGTCTATTTTCTACACACCGTCTATGCTACTTATTCTCTGTACCTTTTCCCCCTCTCTCCTCCTCCCACGCCCCTGTTGCTAACCCTCCATATGATCTCCATTTCTGTGGTTCTGTTCCTGTTCTAGCTGTTTGCTTAGTTTGCTTTTGTTTTAGGTGTGGTTCTTGATAGCTATGAGTTTGTTGTCTTTTCACTGTCATAGTTTTATCTTCTTTTTCTTAGATAAGTCCCTTTAACATTTCATATAATAAGGGCTTGGTGATGATGAACTCCTTCAACTTGACCTTATCTGAGAAGCCCTTTATCTTCCCTTCCATTCTAAATGACAGCTTTGCTGGATAGAGCAATTTTGGATGTAGGTCCCTGCTTTTCAAGATTTCAAATATTTCTTTCCAGCCCCTTCTTGCCTGCAAGGTCTCTTTTGAGAAATCAGCTGACAGTCTGATGGGAACTCCCTTGTAGGTGACTGTCCCCTTATCCCTTGCTGCTTCTAGAATTCTCTGCTTCATTTTAATCTTGGCTAATGGAATTACGATGTGCCTTGGTGTGTTCCTCCCTGGGTCCAACTTCTTTGGGACTCTCTGAGCTTCCTGGACGTCCTGGTAGTCTATTTCCTTTGCCAGATTGGGGAAGTTCTCCTTTATTATTTGTTCAAATAAGTTTTCCACTCGTTGCTGTTCTTCTTCCCCTTCTGGGACCCCTATAATTCGGATGTTGGGACGTTTAACAATGTCCCGGAGGTTCCTAAGCCTCTCCTCATTTTTTTGAATTCTTGTTTCTTCCTCGTCTTCTGTTTGGTTGTTAGTTTCTTCCTTCTGGTCCACTCCATTGATTTGAGTCCCAGTTTTCCTTCCATCTCTATCAGTTCCCCATGCATCTTCCTTCATTTCACGGATTGTAGCCTGCATTTTTTCATCTAGTTTATGAGCAAAATCAACCAATTCTGTGAGCATTTTGATGACCAGTGCTTTGAACTGTGCATCTGACAGGTTGGCTATCTCTTCACTGCTTAGAGGAATTGGCTCTGGGGCTTTTATTTGTTTTCCGGTTTGAGCCATTTTTGGTGGGGTTTTTTTGTTGTTGTTGTTTTGGTTTTAGTCTGGTCACGGCTATTACGTAGTGAGGGGGTGGAGCCTTAGGTGTCCCTCAGGGCGGGGCAGCCCAGTCGCTGGGTTGTGACGCTGTATGTGGGGGTGGGGCCTGAGAGGGAGCAATGGCGCCCGCTCCGCTCTCTCCCGGATTCAGTCCCCTCCGCCACTTCCCCTCCGCCTGGACCGTCTGCGCGCTCGAATGTGAGACCACCTGGTCAGTCAGCCAGCCGCCTTGTGCGGCCTCAATGGGTCTGCACAGTTGCCCCCCTGTGCCCGGGGTTCGCCAGCTGCTGCCTGTGGGCCCGGGGACCGCCAGCCGCCGCCTCTGCACCTGGGAACTGCCAGCCGCTGCTGCTTGCGTTCCTGGGTCCGCACCTCCACTTTCTCCTGCCGCAACTCCGCCCCTCTTACCGGTCTGGATGAATGGTTGTTGGACTTCCGTACAGTTCAGTTTTCTATAAGTTCTGGTTGTTTTCTTGTTTCTAAATATTTGTTGTCCTTAATTTTGGTTGTGAGAGGAGGCACAGTGTGTCCGCCTACGCCTCCATCTTGGCAGGAAGTCTGTTATTCATTTTTATCCTACACACATTTCCATGTGCTGACATGCCTTTGTAGTTATTACTCATGATTCTGTCATAACTTGTGTGTGATCCCTGATGGAATAGTTTCTAGTACTTTCTTATAATAGGCTAAGGTTTTGAAGGTAATACGTGTGTCTTTGTTCACCCAAAGAGTACCTGGCATGTAGTGAGTTCTCAGAAGTGTCAAATGAATGAATAAACTCCTCAGACTGCTGGCCCTGCCATGTACTGGCTATGAGATCTTAGTTAAGTCAGTTAACTAAGTGAGTCAGTTAACCTCTCTGTGCCTCAGTGCTCCTACCTGTAAAGTGGGTTAGTACATCTCACGGGGTGGGGGGTGGGCTATGAGAACTAAGTGAGATGATGCGTAGTGTCCACCAGGTAGTAAGTGTACCTTAAACAGCGGTGGTCATTGGTACCACTCTGCTCTGACTGGTATGCCGCTGTCCTGGAGATGTTCACAGATGTGGCAGGGCGAATGCTGGGGTGGGACCTGTCAAATAGTAAGGAGTCTATCTGAGATGACTGAAGGTGCCATTAGGAATGTGGGTAGCCCCTGGGACTGCTCCCTGTCTTCCCACCCACCCCTGATTCTTTAGTGACATAGCTCAGGGCATTGCTAATTCAGGGAGGGACTGCAGGTGAGTCCCCTCATCTCCTCCTGCCTCCTTGGCTTCACTGCGAAATGGGGGCTAATTAAGGCTTCTCTCCTTTCAGGCACCAGGTGGAGAAGAGTCACAGAGAATGTGACTCCCACCTGGGCTCAGCTCAGTGCACCTAAATATAACACTAGGGGGAAATGCTCTAGATTTTGGAACTCCAGTACCTAGGAGGACCCTGAGGCCACAGGCTTTTAGTTTTGTAAAAAATACAAAGAATTGCACATTTTTAAGGTCTTGGAGAGGAAAAACTTTTTATTTAAAAATTGTTTTTTAGTTTCAGGAGTGGGGTTGGGGGTCTGGATGAAAGGTGAAGGGTTAAGCAAAAAAACATATATATCACACATAGACACAAACAACAGTGTGGTGATAGCCAGAGAAAAAGGGGGCTTGCGGGGAGGTAGAGGTGGGCAAAAGCGGGGGGCGGGGGGTGAAATGGGGATGGAAAGAGACTTTGTTTGGGGCAATGGCTGCACCATGCAGGGTGAAGATGATGTTTTTGGAGTTATACGTACACTTGAGACCTGTATACATTCAATAAAAAATAAATAAAATAAAATAAAATAAAAATTGTTTTCAAGTTTCTAATACACCAGGTAAAGTTTATTGATGGCTCCTGGGTAGACCTCCTGGGAAGTCATTCATGCATTTCATTCACTTATTTACTCCCCCACTCAGCACAGGTTTGGTGAGTGCCCTGAGCCTATGATTGTTAACGAGTAGCCTGTGGGGATTACAAGGCTGGTCAGTCCTTTTCCTGTTGCCTCTCTAGGCCTGCTATGGGGGTGTTGGAAGGTGGCTGGCTTGGAAAGGTTCAAGTTTGGCAGTGAGGGGAAATAAGGCCTGAGAGGTGGTAGAACTGAGCAACATGCTGTTAAATTTTTTTTCTATCCTCACCTGAGGACATTTCATTTTCATTGATTTTAGAGAGAGAGGAAGGGAAAGAGGGAAAGAGAGAGAAACATGGATGCAAGAGAGAAGCATGTTATTGGTTGCCTCCTACACAGGCCAGGACTGGGGACCAAACCCACAACCTCGGTATGTGCCCTGACTGGGAATCAAATCTGCAACCTTTTGGTTACAGGATGATGCTCTAGCCAACTGAGCCACACCAGCCAGAGCTGAGCAACATGCTTTTTAGTGAGTAAATTTAAATTCACTGGAACTCTGAGAACAATTCCATGAAGTCAAATGCAGCTCTTGAAGTCAATTCCATTGAGTCAAATGCAGCTCTTGAAGTCTGAGTGATATGGTGGCCAAGGTCTTAGAAGAAGATGCTCCAGCCCAAGCCAGAGAGGTTATCCCAAACTCTGACTGGATTCTAGCAGCCCTGACAAAGGCATATTTTAGAGGGTGGTCATCAGTGGTCTCAGAGATGCCCCTTTTCCATATCACTGGGGCTTGTCCATGCCCAATTCTTAAAACCTAGAACCTGTCCAAGAGACCAGGCTCTGCCATCTGGAAGGACTTGTGAGTACAGTTTGGGAAGCTGCCTTTGTGCTGGATTGAAATGGCTAAGAGTCCTGCTAGGCACTAGTCCCATCAAGGTTTGGAATGAGAGGTAGACAACAGCCATGGACACAGCTCTCAGCACAGCAGGAGACCCCCCTCACACACAGTGCTCAGAACACAGTAAGTGCTCAGTTAATATGTATTAAATGAATGCATTAAACACTTTGATGGAAGAAGTCCCCACTGCAGTACGGGCCCACAGGGGATTTAAGAAATGCTTTCTGGACGAAGTGAGATTTAAATTAAACATGGAAAAGAGGAAGGAGTAGCCAGGCCAAGCAGGAAAGGAACAGAGTTCTTGGCAGAAGGAACAATCCAGGCAAAAGCCCAAATGGTCTAGTTCAGTCTGGGTGCCCCTGGAATACTAGATGAGGCTGAAATGGTAAACTAAGGCCAGATGCTCCCACACCCTGCTTTGAGGCAGATGAAGTAGTCAGAAAACACCACTGAATTTAATGGGTGATACATTTTATGCTCTTCTCCCTACTTTTTTTTTTTTTGTCCCTAGTGGGGTTTAATTGGCCTTAAAAGGAAGAAATTGCCTTAGTGGGGATTTAACTAGTGGTGGGGGAAGGGCCTTTCAAGATGGCCATTTTGCCCCAGAGCTTTCGAGTCAGATTGGAATTCCCAGTTCTGTCCTTTACAGGATGAAGCACTGAGCAAGGCCCCCTTGCGTTCTGAGAAAGAAAGTCAACTACAATGCCCATGTCTTGGATTAAATGAGACATGTAAGGTAGCGTTGCTTTGCTTGTCTGTGGACCTACCTGTCCCTCGCCCTTCCCGAGACCTTAGTTAGGGCAGAGTCAGTGTGCCGTGCAGACTGTGCAGATAGTGCCCAGCAGCAGTAATCACACAGTAAGTGCTCGGTACGTGGAACAATGCCCCCACAAATTCTGGCGTCGCATCTTGGAACTGTGACGCCCCACATGAGCACTCTACCGGCAGGGTCGGGTGACTGGGTTCTGCCCTCCGCAACTGGAGTCACGCAGGGAGCACAGTAAGGGCCCGTGCTCGGGCCTTGGCTCTTGGACACAGGTTGCTGGGTTTGGGTCATGCGGGATACTTCACCCTTCAAGTTTAATGCTCTGAGCCAGGGGCGTGAAAGAGCTGGAGGTTCTCGCCAGGGAACCCCAAGAGAAAGCACGGAAGACAGGGAGCGGTGCTGGGGGCGGGAGCGGGCGGAGCCGGCGTCTCTGTCGGAGGACGCAGGACCGTGCGCCGCGCCTTTAAGTTCAGCAGAGCCCTGTGCCTGATGCTACCAACCGCCCAGGCGCCAGCGCTGCAGCCGAACCCAGCCGCTGACTGTGCAGAGGGCCGGCGTGGGATCGTGCAGCAAGAACCAGGCTACTGAGGTCCCGTTAGGTGAGCGCGGGTGGAGTGGGGCGAGGGTGCGCACTTGGGACTTGGGGGTGTCCGGGAGTTCCCCCAATGATCCAGTGACCTACCCTGCACTTCCTGATTGCGGGCTTCCTGGCCTCCACTCGGGAGGCACGCGGGGTGAAGACAGGTCGGAGACCTGCACCTCCCTTTCTACTCGGTTCCCTTACTCTGTCAGCCCCTGCGCGCTCCCTTCCGGTACCCGAGTAGGTCTGACATTCCCGAATCCTAGTCCTCCCACTTCCCGGGTCCAGGCTGCCTGTCTCCCACAAAGCCCTCTGACAAGGGTGCGGACGGGTACGGACCTGCGTCCTCTTTCTACTTCGCCTACTCACCGGCACCAGCTTCTGTGCGCCCCTCCCAGTGCCTGGATGGTTTGGAAGCTCCTGCACCCCCATCCCCGTTCTCCCCACTTCCTGGGGAAGAGATTCAGCTTGCCTTCCCAGATGAACTCACCTCCCGTCCAGTCCCAGACATCGGCAACCATCAAGACCTCTCTCTCCCAGCCAATACCTACCCCCTAGAAGCCTTTCAGCTTCTCTTTTCTCAACCTGCCCCGGTTCTCTCGCCCTTGCGCCCCGTCCTCCCCCTCCGCAGTCCAGTGGGGTTGCGGGTCCTACCACCCTGACAGCTGGATGCCCACTCTGCAACCTCAGCATCCCTCGCCTACGCCTACTCGGGCTTCCTGCCAGTCTTGGAAATTCGGATTGTGTAACACAGCTGCAAGTGGAGCGCTTGGGGCATTTGCACTCCTGAACTCGCAGAAGAGTCGGGGAGGCCAAGTTGACAGAGTTAGGTAGAAAGGGAGGAAGAAGATGCCAGGGGGCTAGAGAGTGTGCATCCACAGATGTGTACGGTGAGTGATTTTTGTGCCCCAGGGGTTGGATGATTAGGAAGAGGTGCCACCTGGGACTTGAGGCCAGCATTTGCCTTGCCTCTCATCTGCTCAGAAGTCCATCATGACTGACTCCACCTGGCTGGGAGTTTAAAAATAATACATTGTTAATAATAGCTGACAGGATAAGCAAGCAGGGCTCCAGGCCCTGTTCTAAGCACCCTTAATGGATAACCTGCCTTACTCCTCCCATCAGCCCCATGAAGTAGGTACCAGTGCTGTGCCCATTTCTCAAAGAAGGTCCTTTCTCAGGACTCAACACCCCCATTCGGAATCACTAGACTTATTTTTATCCAATTGTAATTAATAAATTCTTATGAACATTATTTTTATAGTATGAGAAGTTAGAAACAAGAGAAATTAATAATCAGTGTTCCTAGCACCACTTTATTTTTCTAAATTAGGTTCTCAGATCAGCAAGAGAGACCCACAGGATCCTAGAACATACACAAACCCACCCACATGGGAATCAGCACCAGAAGGGCCCAATTTGCTTGGAGGAAGCAGGGGAAGTGACTGAAATCCGGCAGAGAGCAGAGCAAGTGCCCTTGTTCCCTCTCAGATCCCTCTCCCACATACAGCATCACAAACCAGTGAGTGGGTTGCCCTGCCCTAGTGAACACCTAAGGCTCTGCCCCTCACTACATAACAGGCTGCCAAGACAGATCAAAAAAAAAAAAAAAAAAAAAGTGGCCCAAATGAAAGACCAGATCAAAGCTCCAGAAAAAATACAACTAAGTGATGAAGAGATAGCCAACCTATCAGATGCACAGTTCAAAACACTGGTAATTAGGATGCTCACAGAATTGGTTGAATTTGGTCACAAATTAGATGAAAAAATGAAGGCCACACTAAGTGAAATAAAGGAAAATGTACAGGGAACCAATAGTGATGGGAAGGAAACTGGGACTCAAATCAACAATGTGGACCAGAAGGAAGAAAGAAACATCCAATCAGAAAAGAATGAAGAAACAAGAATTCAAAAAAAAAAAAAAAAAAAGGAGGAGAGGCTTAGGAACCTCCAGGACACCTTTAAACGTTCCAACATCTGAATCATAGGGGTACCAGAAGGGGAAGAGGAAGAACAACAAGTGGAAAAGTTATTTGAACAAATAATATAGGAGAACTTCCCCAATCTGGCAAAGGAAATAGGCTTCCAGGAAGTCCAGGAAGCTCAGAGAGTCCCAAAGAAGTTGGACTCAAGGAGGAACACACCAAGGCACATCGTAATTACATTAGCCAAGACTAAAATGAAGCAGAGAATTCTAGAAGCAGCAAGGGATAAGGGGACAGTCACCTCCTACAAAGGAGTTCCCATCAGACTGTCAGCTGATTTCTCAAAAGAGACCTTACAGGCAAGAAGGGGCTGGAAAGAAGTATTCCAAGTCATGAAAGGCAAGGACCTATATCCAAAATGGCTGTATCAGGCAAAGCTTTCATTGAGAATGGAAGGGCAGACAAAGTGCTTCCCAGATAAGGTCAAGTTAAAGAAGTTCATCATCACCAAGCCCTGATTATATGGAATGTTAAAGGGATTTATCTAAGAAAAAGAAGATAAAAATTGTGTACAGTAAAATGACAGCAGACACACAATTATTAACAACCATACCTAAACAAAAACAAAAACAAACTAAGCAAAGAGCTAGAACAGGAACAGAATCATAGAAATGGAGATCATATGGAGGGTTAGCAACAGGGGAGTGGGAGGGGGAGAGGAGGAAAGGTATAGAGAATAAGTAGCATAGATGGTAGGTAGAAAAGAGAGGGGGACAGTAAGAATAGTATGGGAAATGTAGAAGCTAAAGAACTTATGACACATGGACATGAACTAAAGAGGGGGAATGTGGGTGGGAGGGGGTATGCAGGGTGGAGGGGAATGAAGGGAGAAAATGGGACAACTGTAATAGCATAATCAATAAAGTATACACACACACACACACACACACAGAGAAAGAGAGAGAGAGAGAGAGAGGGAGGGAGAACCAGGAGTGGGATGTACAACAGGTCTTGGGATAGTTAATAGCTACTTTCTGGTTTCCCTATGCTGCCCCAGCTCATTAGCCTAGGACCCTGGAGTCCCTGCCTCCCACACTCCCTGCTCCTTTTGTTCTAACCCAGGCAAGTGAACACACATTCTTCCTCCTGCTGCCTTTGCTTAGTCTGTTCCCAACTCTGGGAATGCCCTCTCTGGAATCTCTGATGTCTAAAATCTTACTTATCTGCCCCTCCACAAATACTCCCCTGATTTCTCCCCTGCCTCCAACTGAAATCTGTTCCTTTCTTCCCTGGGATCCCATAGCTGGTGTCCCCAACTACCTTCCACCCACGTGATAGCATTTGGAAAGTTCTACTGCATTTGTCTGCCTTGTCCTCCTAGGTGCAGTTGTGCTGGCAGGATCAGAAGTGCACCCCAAGACCTCTCTTTTCACCTATTGGGTGAAGCCTCAGGATAGAGAGTGGTCCATGGGGAGTGGAGTAGTTTCCGAAGTAAAGATAGGCTCAGGATTTCTGAATCCTGCAACACCAAACACCCCTCACTGAGCTGCAGTCATCACATCACAGGGAGAATGGCTCAGTGTGGTACCTAACATTATAATTACATGTTTGTCTTTGTTCATAACCGAAAGTATTCCCACCAGAAAATCAGAGTTGGGTCCAAATCTCACCTCCATCACTTGCTAGCAGTATGGCCATGTGCCAGTTACCTAACCTAAGCTTCTGGCAATAGTACTGGCTTCAGAAGGCAGTGGTGCCCTGGCTGGGCAGCTCAGCTGGTTGGAGCATCATCCCATAACCGAAAGGTGGCAGGTTCAATTCCTGGTCAGGTCACATACCTAGGCTGCAGGTTCGATCCCTGGTTTGGGAATGTATGGGAGGCAGCCAATCGATGCTTCTCTCTTGCATCCATGTTTCTCTCTCCTTTCCTCTCTCTAAAAGCAATGAAAATGTGTCCTTGGGTGATGATTAGGAAAAAAAAACAAGCAGTGGGAAGATTTGATAAAATAAGGCATAGGGAGAATGTGGTAAGCATTAATAAACACCAACTGTTATAAAGACTGACTCCCACCTTGAATACATGGAAAATTGGTAAATTATTACTAAAATGCTCATACCAACTCTGTTTAGAGGTGAACCCAGGAGTTTGGGCCAAGAAGAGGTAAGCACTTTTTATGCTCAGAAAGGCCTATGGGACTTTATTCAACTCTAAACCATCCATTGCCTTGACAATAAGAACTAGAATTGCCTTTCTATTTTTTAAGCTTTAAAAATTGATGAGCTTTGAGTTCTGTGAGAATCCGCACACCTACAGTGAATGCATGAATACAGTTTGTGCAATGGTGAGTAATTATGAAACTTAATGATATGAGAAAAAAATTCTTGTTCTTAGAGGCGACCTTGGTTTGCAGTGTGTGTTGTTACTTCAGGCCTAAATTCAGGAGGCAAGAAGTTTGAATCAAAGGTTATCTGTGAATTTAGAGGGAAGGAATGCAGACATGAGTGTTTTCTCCTGGTAGGCTACTACGCAGCTTAGAAATCAGCTTCTTTGTCAAGGTATTTAGAATATGCTGGGAAACTAATTTGGCAGGTTGATAAAAAATTTATTTTAGAATTTCACCTACATTGATTCTTTATTAGAATGTTAGAATTCCATTTGACAATTTAAACACTGTTGAGTTCAGATATTTTAAGACATATATGTTGTAAATTTCACAGTTCTCTGGCATTTAGCAGGCTATCAGACTTTTCCTTACTTCTGTGACCCTGTAGGGACATAACACATATTATCTAATACGGTAGCCAGTAGCTACCATGTGGCTATTGAAATTAAAATTAAGTTAAATAAAATTCAAAATGCTGTTCTTCAGTCACACTAGCCACACTTCAGGGCTCTGACAGCCACTTGACCAGCGGCTACTGAATTAGGCAGAACAGATAGAGAACATTTCTATTTTCACATAAAGTTCTATGGGACTAGACTGTTTAGATCAATAAGGCCATGGGAAGCTGCTTGATTATGGGGATAAGTTCTTTTCTTTCTGGCAATTCATCTGCAGGCCAAGAAATAGAGTGTGCACAGGATGTTTTGTTGTCAAGAATGGAAATGTCAATAAGTCCCCATAGCCTCATTTGGGCTCTCTGGCTCAGCGCTTCAACGCTGCCAGGTTCAAAGGATGGGGGAGAGGGTAGAAGCAAAGAAAATGTCTGGGAGCAGTACTTTTCCACCCCTGCTGCATGTTGAAATTGCCAAGTTAACTTTTTTTTTCTGTTTAATATCTTTTTTAATTTTTAATTATTTTATTGTTGTTCAATTACTGTTGTCTGCATTTCCCTCCCACCACTCCCCTCTATCCCAGCCAAACCCACCTTCCTCCCCTGCTTCCACCCTCCCCCTTGGTTTTGCAATGTGTCCTTCATAGTAGTTCCTGAAAACCCTTCTCCCCACTGTCCCCTACCCCCTCCCCTCTGGCTATTGTTAGATTGATCTTAATTTCAATGTTTGTGGTTATATTTTGTTTGCTTTTTTCTTTTGTTGATTATGTCCCAGTTAAAGGTGAGATCATATGGTATTTGTCCCTCACCGCCTGGCTTATTTCACTTAGCATAATGCTCTCCAGTTCCATCCATGCTGTTGCAAAGGGTAGGAGCTCCTTCTTTCTCCCTGCTATGTAGTATTCCATTGTGTAAATGTACCATAGTTTTTTGATCCATTCATTTGCTGATGGGCACTTAGGTTGCTGCCAGCACTTGACTATTGTAAATTGTGCTGCTATGAACATTGGGGTGCATAGGTTCTTTTGGTTTGGTGTATCAGGGCTCTTAGAATATAACCCCAGCAGTGGAATTGCCAGGTAAAAAGGCAGTTCCATTTTTAGTTTTCTGAGAAAATTCCATACTGTTTTCCACAGTGGTTGTACCAGTCTGCATTCCCACCAACAGTGCACTGGGGTTCCCTTTTCTTCACATGCTCTACAACAATTGTTTGTTGCTCTGTTTATGATGGCCATTCTGACTGGTGTGAAGTTGTGTCTCATTGTGGTTTTAATTTGCATCTCTCTGATGGCTAGTGATGCCGAACATCTTTTCATATGTCTTTGGGCCCTTTGTATGTCCTCCTTGGAGAAGTATCTGCTCAGGTCTTTTGCCCATTTTTTAAAATCTGTTTTGTTGATTATGCTATTACAGTTGTCCCATTCCCCGCCTTCACTCCCTTCTACCCTGCACAACCCCTCCCACCCACATTCCCCCTCTTTAGTTCATGTCCATGTGTCATAAGTTCTTTAGCTTCAACATTTCCCATACTATTCTTACTGTCCCCCTCTCTCTTTTCTACCTACCATCTATGCTACTTATTCTCTATACCTTTTCCCCTTCTCTCCCCCTCCAACTCCCCTGTTGCTAACCCTCCATGTGGTCTCCATTTCTGTGGTTCTGTTCCTGTTCTAACTCTTTGCTTAGTTTGTTTTTGTTTAGGTGTGGTTGTTAATAATTGTGTGTCTGCTGTCATTTTACTGTACACAATTTTTATCTTCTTTTTCTTAGATAAATCCCTTTAACATTCTATATAATCAGGGCTCGGTGATGATGAACTTCTTTAACTTGACCTTATCTGGGAAGCACTTTGTCTGCCCTTCCATTCTCAATGAAAGCTTTGCCTGATACAGCCATTTTGGATATAGGTCCTTGCCTTTCATGACTTGGAATACTTCTTTCCAGCCCCTTCTTGCCTGTAAGGTCTCTTTTGAGAAATCAGCTGACAGTCTGATGGGAACTCCTTTGTAGGAGGTGACTGTCCCCTTATCCCTTGCTGCTTCTAGAATTCTCTGCTTCATTTTAGTCTTGGCTAATGTAATTACGATGTGCCTTGGTGTGTTCCTCCTTGAGTCCAACTTCTTTGGGACTCTCTGAGCTTCCTGGACTTCCTGGAAGCCTATTTCCTTTGCCAGATTGGGGAAGTTCTCCTATATTATTTGTTCAAATAACTTTTCCACTTGTTGTTCTTCCTCTTCCCCTTCTGGTACCCCTATGATTCAGATGTTGGGACGTTTAAAGGTGTCCTGGAGGTTCCTAAGCCTCTCCTCTTTTTTTTTTTTTTTTTTGAATTCTTGTTTCTTCATTCTTTTCTGATTGGATGTTTCTTTCTTCCTTCTGGTCCACATTGTTGATTTGAGTCCCAATTTCCTTCCCATCACTATTGGTTCCCTGTACATTTTCCTTTATTTCACTTAGCGTGGCCTTCATTTTTTTCATCTAATTTGTGACCAAATTCAACCAATTCTGTGAGCATCCTAATTACCAGTGTTTTGAACTGTGCATCTGATAGGTTGGCTATCTCTTCATCACTTAGTTGTATTTTTTTCTGGAGCTTTGATCTGTTCTTTCCTTTGAGCCATTTTTTTTTTTTTTTGTCTTGATGCGCCTGTAACATAGTGAGGGGCAGAGCCTTAGGTGTTCACTAGGGTAGGGCAACCCACTCACTGGTTTGTGATGCTATATGTGCGGGAGGGGTCTGAGAGGGAACAAGGGTGCTTGCTCTGCTCTCTGCCGGATTTCAGTCACTTCCCCTGCTTCCTCCAAGCAAATTGGGCCCTTCTGGTGCTGATTCCCATGTGGGTGGGTTTGTGTATGTTCTAGGACCCTGTGGGTCTCTCCAATGAACTCTCCTGTGAGGCTGGGAGTTTCTCCTGGCACCTCAACCCCCACAGGTGTTTTTAATCAGTGGTTTGAGGCTTTATTTCCCCGTTCTGAGACCCTGGGTTGAGCGCTGTGTCTCACTCCCCAGTTTCACCTGGTTTATCTGCACAGAAGTGTGGGACCACCAGTCCGCCAGCCGCCTTGTGTGCCGCACCCTGCTGCACAATCCACCGCCTCGCTGGGTCTGCCAGCTGCCTCCCTGTGCGCCTGACTCCACCCCTCCTACAGATCTGGACAATAGTGTCTTCTTTAACTCCTTGGGAGTCGGACTTCCATACAGTTCAATTTTCTTTCGGTATTGGTTGTTTTTTGTTTTTAAATTTTTGTTGTCCTTTTGGTTGTGGGAGGAGGCATAGTGTGTCTACCTACACCTCCATCTTGGCCAGAAGTCCCAAGTTAACTTATAAACAAACTGTTTCTGCCTGGCATTTGCCCCAGGCTAACTAATCTGAATCTCCAGGTGGGACCCAGGAGTTTCTATTTTTAAAAAGCTTCCTGGGGGCCTTGGCCTGGTTGCGCAGTTGGTTAGTATGGTCCCTATACTCCAAGGGTTCTGGTTTGATCCTCAGTCGGACCACACAGGAGAATCAACCAATGAGTGTATTAATAAGTAGAACAACAAATTGATGTTTCTCTTCTTTCTCTCCTTTCCTCTTTCTTTCTAAAATAAATAAATACATAATTTTAAAAATAAAGTAAAAAATTCCCTGGGGGATTCTAATGTGTAGCCAGGGTTTGAAAGAACTGCCTTCAAAAATGTGAACTTAAAAAAGAAAAAGCCCTGAGGATTAGAAGACAGCGTTTGAAGGTAGATACAGGGAGTGGCTAAAAAAGTTCCTTGTCAATTTACTGCAGTAATAAATCTAGGGTTGGAATTGAGTAGGCTCACTTCCACCAGAAGGGCTCTCAGCTGAGGGCAACTTTGCCTCCCAGGGACATTTGGCAGCATCTGGAGACATTTTTGCTTGTCATAACTTGGGGATGGCATCCAGTGGGGAGGCCCCAGATGCTATTAAATATCCTACAATGAATAGGACAGCCCCCACAACAAAGAACTATTTGGCCCAAAATGTCAATTGTGCCAAGGTTTAAGAAATCCTAATCTAGACATAATTTTTGCAAACCAAAGCCCTCTCTGACCTTGGATGCTATTGCCTCTTCAAAGAAAGTGAAGGTATTCTCCTAAACCAGATCCTCAGAAACCCTTCTGATCACATTCCAGGCTTCCTGATCCCAGAAGTCATGCAGGGTGTTTGCTGTCTGTGGTTGGATGCATTTGGGGCTACACCAGAAAACTGCTGATTTAGGGGAACCAGGCAGCCTTTGGAAGATGTGGGCAGAGGTTCTTACAATGCCACAGGTTGGGACCCTCTTGTTAGATAATTACCCGAAGTAATAAGCTGTAACCCAAAATTAATTTTAGACTGTAATAAAGAATAAAAAACATTTATTTGAGCAAAAGGAGCTTCAGTTCGGGAGACACAGATTCAGGTAGCAACCGAAGTTATGTTCCACCAAGAGAAAGATGTTAGGTTGGAGTCGCTCAAGAAAACCAGATGGACACAGTGAGCTAAGGAGCAGAGTTTATTAGCGGGGAATAAGAGGGATATGTGGAGCCAACCAAGGGAGGTTGGGACTTGCTGGCGGGGGTGGTGAGTAGAGAAAGTGGAGCCAACCAAGAGAGGTTAAGATTCTCTAGATTGTTCTTAGGGCAGGGTTTTTAAGCGCAAGAATCCATGAAAGGTAACTGGTTGGGGTGTCAGAGTCTGACTGGCTAGAGCTTGTTGCTGGGTGCCATTTCTGCTGACCATTGTTCTTGCTACATCTCATCAGGCTCAAGTTAAAGCTGCATCCTGTTATGCCAGATAGGGTGACCCCAGACCCCAATCTCAGCCGGGCATCTGTTTGTCCTGGGTAGGGTCGGCAAGCAGTTTCCCACTCAGGCATTTTCCCAGGCTACAGTTTCCCATGGTACAGTTTTCCCACCTGGTGATTTTTCCATTCTTCCTAGGCCTACCTAGGTCTGTCAAAAGGGAAGGCCGACTTTGAGAAAGTTCCTGCCCGAGTTCCCAATTTTATGCAGATAAGGTTTCCAAATTGTGTGGCTTCTGATAGGACAGGGCAGGTCTCAGTTCTGTGGTAGAAGGAAGAAACCAGGGTTTTCCTACAGTAATTGATTCAGACAGTGTAGATAATTTGGACATAGAGCAGGAAGTCAGGAGTTCGGTGAGTTTCTTCCTGGTGTACAGAGTACGAGGAGCCCTTGGGGGCAAATGCTCTCTGGGATCCTATTATTTATAAAATTTGGGCCTTTTGTTGACCATGGGGAGACCTTCTCAGCAGATAAATTCCTTCTTGGAGTTCACATGAAATGACCTTCTTCTCTAGGTCCATAGCTCTTCGGCAGTTTTCTAGAAGCTGTGGCTATTTGGCTGTTGTCATTGGGTGTTTGCCTTGTTTATACCCAGAATAGGATTTAAGCCTTATATATGATGCAGTTTGGGAACTGAGCTATGGACTAGGCACTGGAAATGTAAAGATAGCTACATAGACTCAAGTATCTGAATGGACCCAGGCACACGGCACTGCAGGGTGGTAGAGGTGGTAGAGGTGCGGCGGGGCTGCCCAACACCCTCTGGGAGGAAGGCAAGATGAGCACTTGGTATCTGCCAGTCACAGCTTTGAACACTCTCCGTGCATCCTCTCATTTTGTCCCCACACTGAGGCTCTAAGAAGTTGGGTGACTTGCCAAGGTCACATAGCTGGTCAGTGGCAGAGCAGAAATTTGAACCCAGGTATAGAACTGCAAAACTGAACCCTCAGAATGAGACAGCATAGGGACCTGGGACACCAGACAGGAGGAACTGTGGAGCTGGAACCACCCTGCTGCCCTTTGCCTGATCGAAACACTGATAAGCCAATCACAAGAATGTCACCACCCCTCCACTCCTTGCTTAAAAAAAACCGCAGTTTTATCTCCCGTCTAACAGCTTACTTCTCCAACCCCACTTTGTTCCCAGCTTATAAAAGCAGTCAAGCACAGACAGCCTGAGACAGTTCAGAGGACCTTTCCTCTGTGCCACCTCCCTTATTAAGCTTGCGCAAGCATAAGCTTAATAAAATCTGTGTGGAAATTTCCATGGGGTTTCCTCCTGATTTCTATCTTGGGGAACCCAAGAACCCCAACATTAGTAAGAGGAGGAACACTTACATACATGGGTAATGCTGTTGTTAACCTAAAAATAATGGCCAAAGTAAGAGACAATAGCCTTTATTTGAGATCCAAAAGAATAACTATTCAGGAAGCAATGGTCCAGGCAGAAACCAGATAGTTCTGATTAGGAGATGAAGACCAGGGGTGTTAGTGAGAGAGGGGAACAAAGTCCCATTTTCAGTCCTGTAGTCCTAATAAATATTTGTTCGGAGTGCAACGCTGTTGGAGGCCCAGCCCAAAGGTTATCTTTCCCTGTTTAACATTCCAAAGTTCTGAGGAGTAACAAGCAAGGCAGTTCCTCTGGGGTGGCAGCTCCAATGCCTCTGTAACATGGCTTCCTTTATATTATTCTTCACAGTTTCATAGCCAAGACTTGTAGTATGAGCTGGAGCTCACCAGGCAAGAGGGAGAAAAACCTTGAACATGTCATGGATAATAGTCATTCAGGGAAAGGAGTTGGGGTGGGGTGTGATAGGGGAGAGTGAGACTTGGGAGATGGGCAGGCGCCAAATCCTTTCTGGACTTCCACATCATGCAGAGGGCCCTTGTGCTCCCCTGGTGAAATCAGTGGCTTGGGGGCAGAGGAAGAGAAGAGCCGTGTGACACTGGACAGCTTGCTTAACCTCTCTGTCCCAGCTTTCTTTCTTGACTGAAAGCTCCAAAATTCCACCTCTCGGATGAGGAATGTTCATTTTGTTGGTGACCATAACGAACAGAGTGAAGGAATGGCCTGCGGGTGGTGCAGGCTAGGCAGCAGCCCTGTTCATTCGCAACATTCCAGCTTATTGTTTGGCATTTACCAAGGGCCCACCCCGCATGGTGTGTGGTCAAGTGCTGTGGCCAATGCAGAGATGTTGTAAGACTTGTCTTCCAGAAGCTTGCAGCCAAGCGGACTACAGCCAGCATTCTCACAAGAACTGTGACAAAGGGCACAAATCGTAAATGCCAAGAGAGAGAAGTGTTCCTACAAAATGCTGCAAGGCAGTGATGTTCAACCTCTTCAATCTCATGGCACATGTAAACTGCTAAAATTCTGCAGCACACCCAAAAATATATTTTTTACCAACCTGACAAAAAAAGTTAGGTATAATTTTGACATACTCACACTGGACAGCTCTTGTGTTGGCTGTTGTCATTTATTTTTCTATTTGACAACTAAGTGAAAAATGCCCCTGACTCAATAGTCAGGTAACGCATGTTGTAAAAATTCTTGCAGCACACCAGATGGAAGTTGCTGTCCTAGAGCATGGAGGGTGAGTGGCGGTAACTAATGACTGGAGGGCAACGGGTAAGGTTAACTGGAGGAGATACCTCCTAGCTCCACCAGAAAGATTTGTAAAGGAGAAGATGAGGGTCGGTGGCGGGTATCTTCCAGGTGGACAGAGTAGGGGTAAATAGAGAAAATCAAAAGCCCATTCAGGTACAGTCACCAGAGGATCAGATTATCAGTGTATCATATCTGATTCCCTGGAGTTCCCAGGTTGTAGAAGGGAAGCAGAAGTCATCATAACAAGAAAATATTAATTAATGGACTCGCCACTCCATCATCTCTCTCTCTCTCTTCTCAACCCTCATGTCCAGCCAGGCTCCAGAAGCACCCACGTCTTGGTCCTCTGTCACTTCCAGGTTGTAGGTCATACAACATGAACAGTGGAAGTGAAATTGTAGCTCTTGTGACAGAGGAGGGACTTCATGAAATTAAAGCAAGGATGTTGGAATAACTCTTTGAATGACATATCAAGGCAATGATAGATGAGGATCTGTTAATTGATAAAGAGAAGAGGAAAGAGACTTGAAAATCAAAGAATTGAAAAGCCTTTGAGAAATCAATAAGGTTTTAAAAAAAAAAGAGATTTTATTTATTTACTTTTAGAGAGAGGGGAAGGGAGGGAGCAAGAGAGGGAGAAACATCAATCTGTGAGAAGGCACTCCTCCAGTTGGCAACACAGGCATGTGCCTTGACTGGGAATCGAACGAGCAAGAAGACCTTTAGGTTTGCTGGCTGGCGCTCAGTCCACTGAGCCATGCCAGCCAGGTATCAATAAGGTATTTTTGCAAAAATGTCCTCTTTGTGATAGCACTATGATAATCAAATGTTAACAGAAAGGATTTATCTTACTATAAAATAATATACATGCGATTTATTCTTTGTTCTCAACATTAGCACAGGATTGCAGTTATAACCTAAAATTTTGTTCATATTTACTACTGCTTTAAAATAGACATTTTGCCCTGACTGGTGTGGCACAGTGGACTGAGCGCAGGCTGTGGACCAAAGTGTCACCAGTTCGATCCCCAGTCAGGGCACATGCCTGGGTTGCAGGCCAGGTCCCCAGTGGGGGCTGCGTGAGAGGCAACCACACACTGATGTTTCTCTCCCTCTCTTTCTCCCTCCCTTCCCCTCTCTCTAAAAATAAATAAATAAAATCTTTAAAAAATAAAATAAAATAGACATTTTGATTTTTTGTTTATTAAGTAAAGTTCTAAACTAAACTGTTTTACTCTTACCTATGAAAGTTTGCATGTAGCTTGTTCTGATGCTAATTTTCCTGGGTTAGAGATCTCCTGAAAGGAAGTTCTTCCCCAAAAGAAGAGGGGTGCCAGCTCATCTTGTCCTGAGAGAAACCTACTGGTGGTTTATAACAGGGTTCCTTTTTGCCTAACACTGACTTTGTTTCTGCAATTAGAAATACGGCAGGCCTACTTCACCTCCTTTAGAAATGACAAAATCCCTTTGATCCTTTACTTAGGAGTGCAGATTCGGGCATGGGGAGAATGTTTTTTGATGCCAAGCTTCTATTTTAGGCCCACTGTTGTTGCACGCTCACATGGGGGGCTATTTTAACTTCTTTCAGTGGTGTGGAAAATTCTCACTCATGTGATGCTCTTTCTAGCACTTTACCTTTCGGAGTGACCTCGGCTGATGAAGCATATGCATTTATTCACACTGATTCATATACTAAAAGCTTGTTCTAGGCTCCCCAAAGGCTTGAAGACTTTGGGGTCCTTGGAGGTAAAGGGTCAAGCAGCTTTCGACTCCTCTTTTCTCCAGCAAGAGACAGGCTGGTATTTCTGTAGGGTTTTCTTGGGTTAATTTTGTTGTTGTTGTTTTTAAATATATTTTATTGATTATGCTATTACAGTTGTCCCATTTCTCCCCCATCATTCCCCTCCACCCTGCACACCCCCTCCCACCCACATTCCCCCCCTTTAGTTCATGTCCATGTGTCATAAGTTGTTTAGCTTCTACATTTCCCACACTATTCTTGCCCTCTCCCTGTCTATTTTCTACACACCGTCTATGCTACTTATTCTCTGTACCTTTTCCCCCTCTCTCTTCCTCCCACTCCTCTGTTGCTAACCCTCCATGTGATCTCCATTTCTGTGGTTCTGTTCCTGTTCTAGTTGTTTGCTTTTGTTTTAGGTGTGGTTGTTAATAGCTGTGAGTTTGCCATCTTTTCACTGCCATATTTTTTATCTACTTTTTCTTAGATAAGTCCCTTTAACATTTCATATAATAAGGGCTTGGTGATGATGAACTCCTTGAACTTGACCTTATCTGAGAAGCACTTTATCTGCCCTTCCATTCTAAATGACAGCTTTGCTGGATAGAGCAATTTTGGATGTAGGTCCTTGCCTTTCAGGACTTCAAATACTTCTTTCCAGCCCCTTGTTGCCTGGAAGGTCTCTTTTGAGAAATCAGCTGACAGTCTGATGGGAACTCCTTTGTAGGTGACTGTCCCCTTATCCCTTGCTGCTTCTAGAATTCTCTCCTTCATTTTAATCTTAGCTAATGTAAGTAATTACGATGTGCCTTGGTGTGTTCCTCCTTGGGTCCAACTTCTTTGGGACTCTCTGAGCTTCCTGGACTTTCTGGTAATCTATTTCCTTTGCCAGACTGGGGAAGTTCTCCTTTATTATTTGTTCAAATAATGTTTCCACTTGTTGCTCTTCCTCTTCTCCTTCTGGTACCTGTATAATTCAGATGTTGGGACATTTAAAGATGTCCCGGAGGTTCCTAAGCCTCTCCTTATTTTTTTGAATTCTGGTTTCTTCCTTGTTTTCTGTTTGGTTGTTTGTTTTTTCCTTCTGGTCCACTCCATTGATTTGAGTCCCAGTTTTCCTCCCATCTCTATTGGTTCCCCATGTGTCTTCCTTCATTTCACGTATTGTAGCCTGCATTTTTTCATCTAATTTGTGAGCAAAATCAACCAATTCTGTGAGCATCCTGATCACCAGGGCTTTGAACTGTGCATCTGATAGGTTGGCTATCTCTTCGTCGCTTAGAGGAATTGGCTCTGAGGCTTTCATTTGTTCTCTAGTTTCAGCCATTTTTGGTGGTTTTCTTTTTTTGTTTTGTTTTGTTTTGGTTTTGGTCTGGTCACGGCTGTTACGTAGTGAGGGGTGGAGCCTCAGGTGTTCCCCAGGGCGGGGCAGCCCAGTCGCTGGGTTGTGACACTGTATGTGGGGGCGGGGTCCGAGAGGGAACAATGGCACTTGCTCTGCTCTCTCTTGGATTCCAGTCCCCTCCGCCACTTCCCCTTCACCTGGATTATCTGCGTGCGAATGTGGGACCACCTGATCAGCCATCCACCTTGCAGGGCCTCACTGGGTCTGCACAGTTGCCACACTGTGCCCGGGGTCCGCCAGCTGCCGCCTGCATGCCTGGGAACTGCCAGCTGCTGCTGCCTCCATGCCCAAGTCTGCACCTCCACTTTTTCCTGCGGTGACTCCACCCCTCTTACCGGTCTGGATGAATAGTTGTTGGACTTCCATACAGTTCAATTTTCTATCAGTTTTGATTGTTTTCTTGTTTCTAAATCTTTGTTGTCCTTAATTTTGGTTGTGAGAGAAGGCACAGTGTGTCCACCTACACCTCCATCTTGGCCGGAAGTCGGGTTTTCTTGGTTTTAAATGTGACTTTAGGCAGGTGGTTATTTCAGATGGTCACTGGAGCCCACATCTTGAAGCCAGAGGCTGATGTTTTGAAGGTGCTGGGCTAGGTGAGGGCAGGGCAGGGCAGGTGTTGCCAATATGATTCTTTAAAAAATAATTACTGACTTTTTAGAGAGAGAGAAAGGGAGGAAAGGTTGGAGCTAGGGAAGGATAGAGGGAGGGAGAGAGATAGAGAAAAACATCAATTTGTTGTTCCACTTATTTATGCATTCATTGGTTGATTCTTTTTTTTTTTAAGATTTTATTTATTTATTTTTAGAGAGAGGGGAAGGGAAGGAGAAAGAGAGGGAGAGAAACATCAGTGTGTGGTTGCCTCTCATGCGCCCCCTACTGAGGACCTGGCCTGCAATCTAGGCATGTGCCATGACTGGGAATTGAACCAGCAGGCCTGCACTCAGTCCACTGAACTACACCAGCCACAGCCCATTGGTTGATTCTTGATTCTTGTATGTGCCCTGACTGGGAACCAAACCTGTAACCTTGGTGTATGGGGACAATACTCTTACCAGCTGAGCTACCACACCAGGGCCTTGGACAGTATGATTCTTTTAGAAGATACATGGCAGGATAGTGAGCCACCTGCCTCCCAGCTGAGCACCTGATTGATCTTCCTGTCTTTCCAGAGGATTGAGTGGCAGGATTTCCCACAGGATTTGCCCACAGGACCTGCCTGGCTAGGCTATTTCCTTGCCCACAGTGCTGCCTCAGGTGGCAGAAGCAGGGGCAGGAGTTGTGGGCTTGGCTGGTTCTTGAGCAGGAATCCCCTGGGAAACCAGTTTCTGGTGCTTTGGGACAGAGCAGGCCAGAGTGAGTCTGCTGATTAGCACCTCTCCCAGATCTGCCAAGAAAATAAGAATTTATGGTTTTTGGACCATGTATGTTTTCTGGACAGATATTTTTATCTCCTATCTTATTCTGGACTTTGACCCTTAAGGACTAAAGGTCCTAAGAAGCTGACTTAACCTTTGGACAGTTATACAGGCAGGAAGACAATGTACCTTGGAGGTTATGAACCATAGAGACAAGTAGAACTCCATCATTATTTTAATAACTTACATTTAATTTTTTTGTATTTCATGGCCATACATTATACTTTTTAATAAGTTATACCATTGTTTACTTAACAAGTTCCCTATAGGTGGGCTCATGAGTTTATTTCCAATCTCTTGCTATAGTAAATGATACTGTAGCAAATAACCTTGCAAAAACGTATCTTCACATTTGTTCAGTTTGTTATAAGCATAAATTCCTACAAGTGAGGTTGTTAGGTCAAGGGTATGGGGACATCACATTGCTGCAGACTTTGCCAGATTGCCATGTGTGGAGTGTGTTGATGGGAATGTAAATGCTACATTACACGTAGCCTCATTTTCCCACAGCCTCAACAGCACAGTCTGTTACTAAACTTTTTGTCAGCATGATGCAAATGAACTTTGCAATTACCTTATAGATTGAATTTGCATATCTCTTATTATAAATGAAATTGAGCATCTTTTTTATATTTTTAAGAGTCATTGGTATTTACTCTCTGGTAAATTATTCAGATCATTTGCTTATTTTTCTATTGGATTTTATTGATGTTTATACTGATTTGTAAGAACCCTTTGTGCATTAAGGAAATTAGTCCATTGCCTCTGCTATGTATTGATAAATTTTAGCCTTGTTTATAGTTTCTTTTCCACGTGGACATTTAAAAACATTTTTATGCTGTGAACTTACTAATCTTTTTTTGTTATGGCCTCTGGTTTTATATCTTACTTAGAAAGGCTTTGCCCATGAAGATATTTTAAGTTCTCATGTTTTCTTCTAGAACTTTCATAGTTTTGTTTTTTTATGTTTAACTCTTTGATCCTCTGAGATAATTTGGGACTTGTGCATTGACCCCGCTCCCTCGCCTGTCTCCCTGTTCTCTTGCTGTGGGGCCCTTGCCAGCATCTCTGCTCTGTCTGGTCCTCTGTTGGAGCTGTGTGGGCCCCTCCCCGTAGTTGCTTCAGGAGCAGTGCTGTTCTCATTTGCACGTTGGTTGCCACCTTCCTCTCATTTCTTTCTGAGTACAACTCCTAGGTAGACCCTAATCCCAGATGGAGAAGGAGAGTTTCAGCCTATATTTGAAGGTCTCAGTTAAGTCCATAGCCCCCAGAAACCACCCCTCCCACCCCTAGCATCCCTGCTCCAAGGTTGCCTTTCTTACCTACACAGCCCTGGATCATGGTCTCAGTCCCAGGCTTCATTCTCACACCACAGGTATCTTCTTTGACCTCCTTCTTATCTTTTTATTCCTCACAAGCGCTACCCTTTATGCAGGTTGCTTAACTTGCAAGGGTGGTGACTTGAACCAGAGGTGACTGTGCCACAAGATATAGTACTTTCGGTGTGCTATAAAAGAGAGCTCTGTACCTTGAGCAAAGCCAGCAATTTTCTGGCTGTTAACATTTAATTCCAATTAAATAAAACATCCAATAAAACATATTTCCAATTATGATTTAAAGCTTTTTCATTTATTTTTTGTGATTTCAGAATCTCATTTTCATCTTCTGCCAGAGCCAGTAGCAGCTGGAAAAGAAGGCTGTGCTCTTTGAACAGTGAGTATGAATTTTTAAAACCATAGATTACAAAATGATGAAGAAGCAGTTTGTAATGAGCCTGGGCTCTTCTGTGAGCTCCCTTGAAACCACTGTCTGAGGTGGGTGATTTCTCTGGTTCAGTAAGACAGTAAGAGGGGTTTGGGCCCTGAAGGTTTTCAAAGCTCAGATATACACCCAAAAGCCTCCGATAAGCAGATCTCAATGACTTTGCCAGGAGCAGTGCTCTGACTTTGAAGGGAGTCAAGAAGACCTGGGTCTGTGGGACCAGGATGCTTTCTTGGGGAGTGTGACACTCAAATCAGCCGCAGAGGCAGAGTGGACATGAGTGTGCTCCACAGGAGGGGGACGGCATGAGGAAAGACAGAACATACAGCTGTGTGGGGCTCACCTGGGGACAGGAGTTGGGGTTATGTGGGGCGCATGTGGAGGTGTGGTAGTCCAGAGGTTGAGTTGGGATCCTGAGGAGTGGTTGGAGTTCCCCGGTGCAGCCAGATCCCTGGAGGGAATTGCGAAGATTCCTCTGGCTGCTGGTGGTGGAAGAACTGCGCCACGAAAGAGCAACCTTTACACAAAGGGGAGCAAGAAGTGAGGACCTGGACTTAGTGTTAGTGGCTGAGGGACCTGTGTGGTCCCTCTCCTTTCTCTCTCCTTTCCCCCACCAATACACACACACACACACACACACACACACACACACACACACACACACACACTATTTTTTTCTCTCCTCAACTTTTAAAAGTGAGTAGTAAATGTCATAAAACTTCATCCCTTAGTACTTCAGCAGACATCTCCTAAGAACAGGGACATTCTCCTATATGCAAAGGTAACCACACTTTTGTTATCACAGTCAAGAATTGTGTCACCATTACAATAGTATTATCTAATATGCAGTCCTTACTAAGATTTTCCCAACTGTTCTAACAGTTTCCTTTGTAGCTGAAAATAAAACCCAGGATCCTCTCTGGGATTCTTCACTACACGTAGTTGTGCTTGTTCAGTTTTTTTCAACCAATTGCCTCCTTTTGTTCTTCCTTATCTTTGTATATCCTGGGCCCTTCACTTGTCTTTTTCCCTTTACTTCTTCACCTTTTCTCTGGAGACGGAGTCTCAATGCTGTCACTCTGTTCAGGCCTGCAGGCGCCAGCCAGCCTGGAAGAGCAGGATGGACCTTGACGTGGTGAACATGTTGGTAATCGCGGGTGGGACGCTGGCCATCCCAATCCTGGTATTTGTGGCCTTGTTTCTCCTGTGGCCTTCAGTGCTGATAAAAATCTATTATTGGTAAGTTAACTTTATAATTGAAGTGTTCAAGGGTCTCATAATGTCATCTTCTCTGCTTGTCCTTTTGGTGCTTGTTGTTCAACATTTTATCATGAAACATCTTAAACATACAGAAAAGTTGAAAGACATCCTTTTTTGAATTTTGGGAGTGTTTCTGAAGAATTGGTGATAGCTGCTCACCAGGTAACTTCTTTCAGGTTTCTGATAGCATCTTTGCCCAGGAGGCCACCCTCATTGCCAAAGTCACTGATTCTTTTAAGCAAGGATTGTGCACACGTGTGGGAATTCCTTTGGTAGTTTCATGGTCCTTGGATTCCGATCCGGTGATGGTCTGACCGGTGCAGTGATGTGTGCTGATAAATGAATTAGAAAGAGCGAGACCTGGAGAGAGCATACGGGTGGGACAGAATGGTTTCATATTTATTCAGATTTAAAAGTGTTCATTAGTAAAGTGGCAAAAAGAAAAAGACGTTTCCAAACCATCTGTCATTCTTGTACCACCTTTGCAATCCTTGCCTTATCTGCATACCACCTCTATTTTTATATTATGTTTAGAATAAGTCACTTTTGTAGCTTAAATCAATTTATTTTAAGAGCAATACAAATATCATTACCTTAGTGAAAAGTGTGCCATACTTGCCATAAATAGTAAATTAATATAAGAAAGTAAAAATAAGCAGAATGCCAGTAAACAGTGTTCTTAAATTCTAGCCTAGATATTGCCACCTGCCAAAGACTCTGTGTCTCCTTTCTCTTTGGTGCGAAGTCTAAGAGGGGTGTGAAAGATGTAGCAGCCCCAACAGAGCCTTTCTCCTTGAGGGAGTTTCTTTCTCCTTAATCAGCTTAACAGTTGAAAAGGGGGGAGCTTTCTCATGATGTGCTTCTGCAACTTTTCATGCCACAGTGCATTCACCAAATAAAATCACCCTTCCTGCCCCCATCGTACATGTAGCCCTGATAAAGGAAATACCGAAACAGACCTGGTTCGTCCTTGTGCCACAGGGAAGCACATCGAGGTTTCACCCAGACTTCTGGGAGTGAACACTGCCTCCTGTGCATAGGGAGAAGAATGCAGGGAGTTTGGCATGTGCCCTTTATTTGCCCTCCTTTCTGGCTCCCTTTTGTTTCATTAGAGTGGAATTTTCCACCCGCCAGCCAGGCTCTGATCCTTGAAAAGAAGCTAATTGATCAGAAGGGAGCTTTTCACTACCTCACTCTCTCTTGGGAGGTGGTGACCCCTTCAGAGGCTCACTCAGGACCCACCTCTGCACTAACAAAGCTGAGACGCAGGTGTGTTTAAATGCCGTTGTCCTTGCCGCCCTAACAGCAGGAGTGCTTTGGGGCCAGGGCTTCCATGTAGCCCAACATGGAGAGGCCAGAGTTGTGTGCCCCACCTGTCCCCGCAGACGCCCTGTGGACTCCACATGCAAATATCATTTTTCTTAAATCAAATTGGAATGGAGAATGCAGTTAGGTGATGTGGCCTGTTGCCGGAGCTATGGCTGCATGCACAGGTGTGATTACATAGAGCCTAATTCCATGCACCAACACCGAAAGCAGCCTCCCTGCTACACAGTCCCCGGCCCCCAGGTTCCTTGGGGATCAGGAGAAGGCCTCCGGAGTCAGAGCCACCCCTCTGTGCAGGGTTCAAGGCGCCTCCAGTTGTGGCTCTGTCGAGTCACCACGAAGCATTTGGTGCCGCCTACAGGAGCAGAGTTCACATCTCTGTGGAATCAGGTTGGCCATGCTCCAGGGACACTTGCAATTTGTGCATTTTCCTGTAATATGACTTACATTTCAGTTTAATGTTTCTCTGGAAAATAACAATAAAGGATGTGGAGAAGGCAACACTTGTGAAATAAAGGCTCTGGGCACTGGGAGCCTTTCTCAAAGAGGAGCCCCATGGAGGCTGCTTTTGGGGGGCTTCAATGACGTCTGTCCCTGAAACGGGAAAAGTTTGGCTTTTATACCAAGATTGTTCATCTGTGAAAGATCTTGTTCCTGAGACATTCGTTTATCCCTGTTTAATTTTTCTCTTTGTTTCTGTTCTGTATACTCGCAGCTATTTCTAATCTCTGCCTTTGTGATGTTTATGATTTAGAGGTAATTTATTCTCCATTATCCTTAAACAAAAGAAGTTGGGTTTGTTTGTTTGTTTTCCATCAGAGCCACTGGTCTTTCATAATTTTTAAGTGACCTTGTAGCTTAAGGAGTCTTCTTCCCACTCTTTCATTCAGAGGATCGTCTGACATTACTGAAAATATTGGTTCTTCAACTTCTGTTTCCAAAGCCTACATCAAGTTTTCCAGTGGATGTACCAATTAAATGAAATACGTGGATTAGTACCCCAGAGCTCTACCTGGTGATGAAGAAGGCCTCAATTCCTGAGCCTAGCTCTCGGGCTGCCTGTCCAACCCCTTCTCCCTTCACTCTCCGGTGGAGTCATGCTTCCTTATCCCCGCGCCCTGGCCTCCGCTGCGTCGTCTCCCACTGTTAGGTGCTGAGTATCCAGGTGCTTCTGCAGCGTCACCTTCCCTCCAAGGTCCTTCCAGCTCTTCCTTGATCTCATACTGCTCTTTGTGTTAGAGTTGTAGAGAATTTGAAGATTATAAAAAGGTAACACAGAGAAAATAGAAATTATCCGTAATCCCCAAAGTCATTTTCTTCAATTCCTCTTTTGTTCTCACTACCTTTTCCCCCACCTCATCGGTACATAGTTAAATTTTTTTAACAGAATTGGAATCAATAGTATAAAAAAATTGGATCCTGTGTTTTCATTTGATATCATGCAATAAACATTGTCCTATTATTAGATATTCTTTGAAGATCTCATTTTTTAAAAAAATCCTCACCCAAGGGTGTTTTTTTTAAATTGATTTGAGAGAGAGAGAAGCATCGGTGTGAGAGAGAAACATTGACTTGTTGCTTCCTGTTCGCACCCCAGCCAGGGATCACCCTGCAGCCTTTGTGTGTGCCCTGACCAGGGATCGAGCCCATGACCTTTTGGTGTATGGGACGATGCTCCAACCAGCTGAGCCACCAGCCAGGGCTGAAAACCTCATTTTTAACAGCAAAATATTGAATTGTCTGGATACATTGTAATTTATGTAATAAATTTTCTATTTATGGGCATTAAGGTTAGTGCAGATTTTTTTCCCTAATTTAAATAACACTGTCAGACATGTTTAGAAATACTCTTTCAAGATATCTGCTTATGTTCTTGGAACAGATTATTCCTGGAGGTATAATTACTGGGTTAAAAGGCATGAGGCTTTTAAAGACCCCTGATGCGTAACTCCAAGCTGCTTTCTAGAAAGGTTGAACATTATAATTGTTTTTTTAAAAGACATTATTCTAATTTAGAAGTCCATTAAAATGCATTTCTTGTTGTAATACTCATTTCTTTAATTGGTGGTGAACTTGAACATGTTTCCAATGTTTGTCAGTCATTCTCTTCTACTCTGAGTAACGTTTTCATTTATTTTACTCGTGTTGAATTGGGGGTTTCAGCATGGTTCTTACCATTTTGTAAGCTTTTTATATATTAAGGATATCAATCTGTGGCTGTCATATTTGTTGCAAATTTTTCCCTTGAATTTTGGCAAGTGGTTTATTTACGAGGATAGAATCTTCTTTATATAATACTAGTAACTACCATTTATCGAATACTTACATGTCCTGAGCACTGAACAAAACTTTGTATATGGCTTATCTCAGTCTGTACCACGTCCTCAGTAGAGAGCAACATTTCCCCTTGTAGGTTAGATTCCAGATCATATAGTTGATAAATGAATGGTCTGGCATATAAGTGAATGAACAAATTTGTATTAGGCATGCAATTTAGAATTTTAAAATAAGCTTGCTTTGTCATAAGAAGAACTTTAAGCTAGTCAATTTCATTATATTTTTAATGTTTCAAATAGGCAACACTTTCATTGCAAAAGTGATAAAAATCTTCTTCCCAGCTCTGTTGCCTCTTTATCTACTTCTCACTGTTTTCCCTACCTCCATTCCAGATACTCATCTTAATAGTGTCCTGTATATGCTCCCATGCTTTTTGTATGCAGATCCAAATAGATATGAATTTATATTCTTATCTCTCCTCCACTTGTTTTGTATAGAGGGTTAAAACCAGTCAGTTTAGGCTGTTTGCTTTTGCAAGATTGATACAAAGTGTGCCAGAGAGTGAATCTTGGATTGAATTAATTGTCTTTCACCTTGGAGACATTCTTCATGCAGAGAGTTCAATTTCCTTAGGTGGTGATTTTGTATTGAGATCAATTTCAGGCCAGCCTCCAGCACTGCCAAGTCTTATGTAACCAACAGAAGCTGAGCCTTCAACCAGCTTCCATATGCTGTAGTGAATCAAATCAGAGGACCACTGCAGATAGTTCTTTAAAAGATAAGTTCTCACTCTCAAAATCTCTAGGAAAAAAATACATATTTTCTGGGGACAGTTGGAATTATGAACTTTATTGAGCTTATCTACTGGAGTGAAAATAATGTCTGCGCAAAACCACGTTTGTTACTATTAACTTGCGTACCACAATTAAAATCAAAAGAATTTTTAAAAAACTGTCAACTCCATCAAAATTCACTACTTCAGAATCCATATCTTCTTTAAAGCCATAGTAGCACTTCAATATGATTAAGACTCAAATGATGAAATTTGGTTAGTTGGAAACTTAATTAAACCTCCAGCTTTTTCTTTCTTTCTTTTTTTTTTTTCAGTATACAATTTTTATATTTAGAATTATCCAGCTGGACTCAGTTTAGATGATCCCAATTTTGTTGGCAACATCCAAAGCATCATAGTCTGGAGCCAGTCAAACATATGCCTTCTTCTCCCCATCAAGCCTGATCAGGGTGTTGACCTTGGCCCTATCAATGTCATACAGCTTCCTCACAGCCTGTCTGATCTGGAGCTTGTTGGCCTTGACATCCACAACGAACGCAAGTGCATTGTCTTCTTGTCTTCTGTCTTCTTCATGGCTGACTCAGTAGTCAGGGGGAACTTGATGATGGCATAGTGGTCAAGCTTGTTTCTCCAGGGGCCACTCTTCCGAGGATATTTAGGCTGCCTTCGGAGCTGCAGGGTCTTAGGCCTCCAGAAGGTGGGTGATGTGTGGATCTTCTTTTTCTTGTGGCTGTGGATGCCTTTTAGCACTGCTTTCTTTGCCTTCAAAGCCTTTGCCTTTGGCTTTGGGAGGTGCAGGGGCTTCCTTCTTCACTTTGGGCGCCATCTTCGTGAAAAGGCCCTCCACCTTTTTTAAAAAATATATATTTTATTGATTATGCTATTACAGTTGTCCCATTTCTCCCCCATCATTCCCCTCTACCCTGCACACCCCCTCCCACCCACTTTCCCCCCCTTTAGTTCATGTCCACGTGTCATAAGTTCTTTAGCTTCTACATTTCCCACACTATTCTTGCCCTCTCCCTATCTATTTTCTACCCACCGTCTATGCTACTTATTCTCTGTACCTTTTCCCCTTCTCTCCTCCTCCCACTCCCCTGTTGCTAACCTTCCATGTGATCTCCATTTCTGTGGTTCTGTTCCTGTTCTAGTTGTTTGCTTTTGTTTTAGTGTTGTTGTTAATAGCTGTGAGTTTGCCGTCTTTTCACTGTCCTATTTTTTATCTACTTTTTCTTAGATAAGTCCCTTTAACATTTCATATAATAAGGGCTTGGTGAAGATGAACTCCTTGAACTTGACCTTATCTGAGAAGCACTTTCTCTGCCCTTCCATTCTAAATGACAGCTTTGCTAGATAGAGTAATTTTGGATGTAGGTCCCTGCCTTTCAAGACTTCAAATACTTCTTTCCAGCCCCTTCTTGCCTGGAAGGTCTCTTTTGAGAAATCAGCTGACAGTCTGATGGGAACTCCTTTGTAGGTGACTGTCCCCTTATCCCTTGCTGCTTCTAGAATTCTCTCCTTCATTTTCATCTTGGCTAATGTAATTACGATGTGCCTTGGCGTGTTCCTCCTTGGGTCCAAGTTCTTTGGGGCTCTCTGAGCTTCCTGGACTTCCTAGAAGTCTATTTCCTTTGACAGATTGGAAAAGTTCTCCTTTATTATTTGTTCAAATAAGTTTTCCACTTGTTGCTCTTCTTCTTCCCCTCTGGTACCCCTATAATTCGGATGTTGGGACATTTAAAGATGTCCTCGAGGTTCCTAAGCCTCTCCTTATTTTTTTGAATTCTGGTTTCTTCCTTGTTTTCTATTTGGTTGTTTGTTTGTTCCTTCTGGTCCATCCCATTGATTTGAGTCCCAGTTTTCCTCCCATCTTTACTGGTTCCCCATGTGTTTTCCTTCATTTCACGTGTTGTAGCCTGCATTTTTTCATCTAATTTGTGAGAAAATCAACCAATTCTGTGAGTATCCTGATCACCAGGGCTTTGAACTGTGCATCTGATAGGTTGGCTATCTCTTCGTCGCTTAAAGGAATTGGCTCTAGGGCTTTCATTTGTTCTCCGGTTTCAGCCATTTTTGGTCGGGTTTTTTTTGTTTGTTTGATTTTTTTTTTTTTTTTGGTCTGGTCGAGGCTGTTATGTTGTGAAGGGTGAAGCCTTAGGTGTTCCCCAGTGCAGGGCAGCCCAGTTGCTGAGTTGTGATGCTGTATGTAGGGGCAGGGTCCGAGAGGGAACAATGGCACCTGCTCTGCTCTCTCCCGGATTCCAGTCCCTTCCGCTGCTTCCCCTTCACCTGGATTATCTGCACGTGAATGTGGGACCACCTGGTCAGCCATCCACCTTGCAGGGCTTCACTGGGTCTGCACAGTTGCCACACTGTGCCCGGGGTCCACTAGCTGCTGCCTGCCCGCCTGGGAACTGCCAGCCGCTGCTGCTTGCATGCCCGAGTCGGCACCTCCCCTTTTTCCTGCCGCAACTCTGCCCCTCTTACCGGTCTGGATGAATGGTTGTTGGACTTCCGTACAGTTCAATTTTCTATCAGATTTGGTTGTTTTCTTGTTTCTAAATATTTTTTGTCCTTAATTTTGGTTGTGCAAGTAGGCACAGTGTGTCCACCTACGCCTCCATCTTGGCTGGAAGTCACCATCCACCTTTTTCAAGTAGATTTACAAACAGGAAAAATTGTGTTTTTAGCAGAGATCAGTCCACTGGAATTGCCAACACTGGACAGCTGTTAGAGTATTAAGAGTCCTGAGATCATAAGAAATGTAGGCTCCTTTAGACTGTCCTCTGGTGTTCTTTCTTCCCAGAGATTTGTGGGTGTGTGGAGTGATACGAGCAACTGCAACCTTGGTGAGAGTCCAGTTCTTCATCTCCACCAGTAGAAAACTGCAAGCGATACTGCCATTAAGTCTTTTGATGCTTTTTGTGCCAACTAAAGTATCTCTGGAGGGAAGTCCCACTCCCAGACGCCTGTGCTGTGGGCAGCCACAGTCCTGCTGTACACATGTCCCGGGCTGCTCGCCCCAGGTTTCAGGTGTCGATGAAGATGGTCCACCAGACTGCGGACCAGCTCTCTGCAAAAGGGAACCATCTTTGTCTTGGCCTTTCTGGGGTCCTTCCCAGCCTTACTGCCAGCCATTTTGATTCTACAGAAGCTCACCCAATCCAAGCAGTTAAGGGCTATTCAGACACCCAGTGAGATCCCACCACTGACTCCTCCTTAGCAGTGCCATTCAACTGCTAGAAATATGTATTAACAAGAGCTTACTATGTGTCATGCTTCTTAAGAAAACACCCCTATCCCCTTCCTAGTTTACAGAGATCATGTAGTGACATATATACCAAATATCCATGTGGTATGAATATTGACATTCTTTTACTTAGTGCTCCTTGAGGGTGAAGCTCTGGGAGCCTCTAGAGTCAGACATGGAGGAGGAGAGCCAGGTCTCACCTTGAGGTGAGACTGTAGAGAGGACCTGCGCCCCCACTTCTCTAGAGCTTGCTGATTTGGCTTGGCATATATTTTTCCTTCCCAGGTACTGGCGGCGGACGTTGGGCATGCAGGTCCGCTACGTTCAGCATGAAGACTATCAGTTCTGTTATTCCTTCCGTGGCAGGCCTGGGCACAAACCTTCCATCCTCATGCTCCACGGGTTCTCTGCGCACAAGGACATATGGCTCAGCATGGTTAAGGTGCAGTAGAGAAAAGGGTTTCCACTTGGACGTACAGTCGTCAGCAATGGTAGAAAGCAAAGGAAAACCAGAACCGTGGCTCAGGTTATCTTAAAGCTAATGTAATATTTGATTCAATTTTATCAGACAGAATTTGTTGAGTTGAATGTTATTTGTAAAATCTGTCCCTTAGAAATCATTTCACCTTATAAGTATTTCTTAGGAAAGGTTTCTGACACTTGGCTTCATCTCAGAACTGTCATTATCAGGGTCAAGCTTTAAAAAAATCATTTGTTCTTTTATGCTCCAAGTTTCTCCTCTTCCTTTCCCTGCTTCTCCCTTTTGCCATCTCCTTATTTTTTATTTTTAGATTTTATTTATTTATTTTCAGAGAGAGGGGGAGGGAAGGAGAAATAGAGGGGGAGAAACATCAATATGTAGTTGCCTCTCATGCACCCCCCACTGGGGGCCTGGTCTGCAACCCAGCCAGGCATGTGCCCCGACTGGGAGTTGAGCCAGCAACCTTTCAGTCTGCAAGCTGGTGCTTAATCTACTGAGCCACACCAGCCAGGGCCAGATAAGCATCTTTCATATAATTGGGTATCTTTTTACTGATAACTCATGTTTCTGAGGTTCTGGTTAAAAGTGGCACACATTTAAACCAAAGAAGGTGTTTTAGGATAATAATCACCCCAGGAATTACACCTTAATGCAAAAAAAAAAAGTTGAAACCAGAATCAGGGTGATCAGACATGGTTCTTAAAGAAAGCCTTGCTCCTGTGGGCTCTGGAATGGCCAGGCCTCTAGGAGAACAGAACCAGCCCTTCTAGTTCTCAGTCTGTGGCTGATTGGCTGGAGTAAGTGTGGAAGGGATGGGGCTAGTACCTGCCAGCTCGTGTCAAAAGTGAGAGTTGTATACCTGCTGCCCAGACTTTTGTCCCCCTTTTTCAGTCATCCTCCTGGTCCCCTTCCATCTATGTATCTATTAGCCTTTGGGGGCCTCTGCTTCCTATGAGGCTACTGGCAATGCTTATTACCATCAGATGTTATTAGGGTAAAACTCTGGGTGGCCTAGGCCCATATATCCCCAGGGTTGACTATCCAGGTTACTTGGTAAGTAGGTGTAACCTTCCCAGGAAAGTGGGCAGACATTTTCTGCACACCACATACTGACTTTCTGGGCCTGTGTGTTCTCAGTTCCTTCCAAAGAACCTACACTTGGTCTGTGTGGACATGCCAGGACATGAGGGTACCACCCGCTCTTCCCTGGATGACCTGTCCACAGACGGACAAGTCAAGAGGATACACCAGGTAAGCAGGGCTCCACCAAAAATTGCCCAGATTGTGGGTGTTGTCCGCCATTGCATGCCCAAGCCTGGAGAGCAGGTAGAAGAGTTTCATAGTGACTCATAATGAGTCTTCAATGCATTCTGTCGAGTAATTGCAAACAAAGTGGCACCCTAGTGATATCCTTGGCCCACTATGGAGGGCCAGGGCTTATTGCAGCCTGTTCTCCTATAAACCTGTTGCAGTGTTTATGACAATCTGAGCATTTTCTCAGCTCTTTGAAAATGGAGTTTAGTATCTCCCAAGACTGTTTGCCTAGAGTCTGTTTCTTTGCTTACCAACTGCATGGTGACAGCAATAACCCTTCTGCCTAGTTGCGGAAGATGGGGAAGGTGAACTTTTATTTTGTTCTATTTCAGTATCAGTCTTTAGCCCCTCTCTGGCTCGGCTTTCATGGTCATGGGGCTCATGGACCATTTCAGAATTTAGTAGTCCACAAGCTCCAAACTGACATTAGATGTTTTCCCCACACAAGGATATGTTTAATGCATCCCCCTACCCCACTAAACTGTATGTTTTGATGAGGTCAGGAAACTTGTCTCTTTGACTCTGTTGTATCTTCTGTGATCGACTGTAGTTCCTTACACATAACAGGTATCCAGTTAATATTTTTTAGGTAACTGATGTTTATCTGAAACGTCAGTGGATGGTTGGTTGGATAGATGGTTGGATGGACAGGTGGTTGGGTAGATAGTTATATGAATGGATGGTTGGATGGATGAGAAGGACTTTAAATTAGGGCAGGAGTCAGCAAACCATGGCCCATGGGCTATATTAGGCCTACTGCCTATTTTTGTAAGCGAGGTTTCATTGGAACATAGCCATGCTCATTCCTTTATGTATTGTCTTTGGCTGCTTTTGTGCTACAGCAGCAGAGTTGAGTAATTGCGACTCAAATCATACGGCCAAGGAACAGAAAATACTTACACTGAGGACGTTTATAGAAAAGTTTGCTGACTCACAAATTAGGAGAATCTTTGTTATGTTTATGCTCATAAATGACCCCTCAATTACTTGTGCCAAAAAAAGATAAGTGCACACCTGCCTCGGGTTCTTTTGGGCAATGGACCTGGTAGAGTTTCAGAACTCCTTTTCATTGGTCTCCATAGGCAATAGAGGCTCTTTGCTCTGTAATCACTGTTGTCACTGTCTACGGCTCAATAACCAAGCCCCCTTCTCATTTTCCTTCCCAGTTTGTGGAATGTCTCAAGCTGAACAGAAAACCATTCCACCTGATAGGTTCCTCCATGGGCGGTAATGTGGCTGGGGTGTACGCTGCTTACTACCCATCAGATGTCTGCAGTCTGTGTCTCGTGTGCCCTGCTGGTGAGTTACCAGGCTACAATGTCCCCATGAGTGACTTGAGCACAACAGAGTCTGAATCTCTGAAGTAACAGGTGGCAGCGTCTGTTCTGACTGGTTCTTAGCATCATCTTTTGTTGTGACCTTTGGAGATAGGCAATGCTTTTGTGATAACCAACCAAACAACAGTTATCTGGCCATAATCACAACACACTGACTTTTAAACTACAGAGCCAGGCTTGTTCCCCAAAGAATTTGGTGGTTAATTAAAATGTATATAGTACCTTGTAGCACAAAAATGCTTTGAAATATAGTGATAATATTAATATCTAACATTTATTGAGCTCTTCTGAGCTAAGCTCTTTATATAGAGGTAATTCTCACCATAGTTGTAACTTTATGAGGTAAAGGGACTATTATTATGCTTCTCCTCTTTTTGACTGAAAATCCAGAGACCTTTATTCATTACAAGATCTTTTTTAAAAAATCAGCAAACTTTAGTTTCTCTGTTCTTATTTGTATACATGTCAACTTGAACTATAACATGTCCCCAGGAATCGTGATCTGAAGTTGGATTTTTAAAATTCATTTTTCTTACATAAGTCTTTAAACTTGGATGTATAATATATTAGAGGGGAAAATCTTAATTTTTTCTTCTCTTGCTTCCTTTCTTTGTGGTCCCTCATTGGAGTTCGACTTACATAAATTTTAAATGTACAGTCTCAGTGACTTTTTACATATGTAATTATATCCAGATCAACATATTATTAGTAGGAACATTGAGGTACAAAGAAATTAGTGCCTGAGCCAGAATAGGTACAGATCCTAGGCTGTCTGGCTCTAGAATCCAAGCTGTGACTTTTCTGGAAGTCCTTCTGTGTTTTCTACCTCCTTTGTATGATTCATGTCCACTACCTGCTTTACCTACTAGAACCCAGCTTTAAGTTGAACATGTATACCTTCTACTAAAACATAGCTAAACTAGCCTTTAAAATCTTTTGGTTACTCTGAAAATAAATAGTTTTCAGGTCTGTTAAGGACATTGAAATTGAAGTCAAGCTCCCAATGGATTTTCTCTTCTCCTCTTCCCAAACACCATGTCTGAAATCATTTGGTCTTTTAGTAATAAAGTTTGAGAATTGGAGAAACATCACCTAGGGTGTGGGGGGCCCCTGTCCTGGGTGCCAGATGTGGGGGAGCTCCACCTGCAAAGCCCCATCCCTCCATCACGGATGAAAATAAAACTACCAAGACATGATCTGCTTGGGGAGGAGAGGTGGACAAACTCTCAGAGGAGAATGACCCAGAGCCCCTTCCTCACTAGGCTTTTATTGGGTTCAAATACACAGGAATACAGGTTTAACATGTCAAAGAAATCTGAGGGCTTAATCTGAGTCAGTGTCTGTCCGGAAAGGGGGTTACAAAAGTTTGGGAGACGTACTCATTTCTTTTTTGGACCCTTATCATTTAAATGAGAGCACTCTTAGCAAAGCAGATTTCACAGGACTTTAGGAATTCTTTCTTATGCCCAATCACTCCGGGAACCATCCTGGCTGGCACAGGGCTGCACCGCTTGCCCTCATAGTTTCAGGCTTTAAGCCGATTAGGAAGCAGAAGACATCTCCCAGATGGAAATGAGGACTCGGGTTATGTCAGAATAGCCAGGGTGGGGGGTGGGGGCTATCACATCCTCTTTGCTGCAGCACCCCCCCCTCCCCGCCCGAGTCCTTCCATGAGGGCCTCCCAAGTGGTCATGTCTGGCTTAGGTTGCCCCTCCCGTGAGGAGTCTTACCCATCATTGACTACCGACTAAGCGTTGGGGCCAGAGATGGATGAGGCAGAAGCAGTGCTCCTGCCAGGGAGATGAGCTTTGTCTCCTTAGTAGCTCACGTCCTCTTGACAGAACAGACCCAGATGAAGTGGGTCCCTAGGCTCTTACATAACCCACCATGGGGTGAGGGTTACAACTCCTGGAACCAGGCTGAACAGTCCACAACACTATGGAAGGTTGTTAGATTTTAAATCACTTATGGAAAGTGAGATCTAACTGGCTTTTTCGAGTATATGTTCATTTCCTCAAAGAGTTTTATATCTGAGCTTCAACTGGAAATTTAAAATTCTTTGCATGTGAAAATGGAAAGGTAAACTTCTTTTACTTTGAAATAATTTCACATTTGCAGAATTGTTACAAAGATAGTACAGAGTTCCACCTTCCCTTCATCCAGGTTCCCCCACTGTTAACAGCTCACATGACCACAGTAAACTTGTCACCACTGAGAAACCAACACTGGTACATCACTGTGAACTAAACTCCAGGCTTTCTTTGGATTTCGTTAGTTTTTCCGCTAATGTCCTTTTTCCTTGTGTGTGTATGCTTTTTTAAAAAAATATATTTTAATTGTTGCTCTTGTACAGCTTTCTGTCTTACTCCCATCCCAGCCCACTGTCCCAGCCCTCCCCATCCCCCTCCCATTTCCACCCCCCCTAGTTTTTGTCCATGTGTCCTTTATACTTGTTCCTGTATAATGTCCTTTTTCTGCTCCAGGGTCCAGTGCAGGATACCACATGACATATAATTGAGGATTATTTTTAAAATGGAAGGAAATAAATAATGTAATCTGCCCTCGTGGCATATTACACAATTACATATAATTGTGAAAGCCACATTATATGCCCATGTTAGATTTAAAGGAGTTACTGAATACAGGAGATGTATAATGTGTGGATTTCTGCAGCCTAGAATTGAGACCACTGCCTTTCTAAAATCTAGTTCTTCAGCTAAGTTATACAACCAGAAATTTGCTCATTGTCTCCCATCCAAGTACTAACCAGGCCCGACCCTGCTTAGCTTCCGAGATCAGACGAGATCAGGCACGTTCAGGGTGGTATGGCCGTAGATGAAATTTGCTCATTGTTGGAGTGGAAATTAGTTTTGCCCTCCTGTATGCACCAGCTTGTGTGAACTGTGTCACGTCGTGCTCCAGGGTGCAGGGAACAATGGTCTATCTCTCAAAGCTTTTCAGTCTCGGTGATCGCCTGATGCTCTCTTGGAGGATGGGAGACTGTGCAGAGGGCAGCCACTGTCCCACTGCACAGGGTGGCTCAGAATCGGACTTGCTCTCAACCTGTTTTGTGTATTGAACTCAAATAAGAGATTACTGCCCTGATCAGTGTGGCTTGGTTGGGCTTCGTTCTCTAAAGCAAAGGGTCACCAGTTCAATTCCTGGTCAAGGCACATGCCTGGGTTGCAGGTTTGGGCCCCAGTCAGGCATATACGAGATCAATGTTTCTCACATTGATGTTTCTCTCCCTCTCTTTCTCCATTCCTTCCACTCTTTCTAAAAATACATAAATAAAATATTTAAAAAGAGAGAGAGAGAGAGATTACCAAGCGGGTCCTGGCCAAGGGGAGTAGTCAGTCCCTTAAATTCTGTGTTTTCTACCATCATGCATTTTGTGAGATCTGCCCTCAACAACACAGATGTGAAAGGGGCTCAGGCAAGTCATCTTCTAGACTAATGCTTCTTAAACTGTCATACAGATAAGTCTCCAGACAGCTCCAGAGTGCAGGGTCTGACTCAGGAGCTTAGGGTTGGGCCGAGAGTCTGTGTTTCCTATAGACTCCCAGTGCTGCTGGTCCATGGACCACAGCTTGAGTCACCAGTCCCTAAAATATCTTGAAGGATTTTTCTACGTTTCACTTCAGAGTGTGGTTTTGAACTTTGAGCAAGGATGGCATTACCAATTAAAAGGGAATCTGGTATAAAAAAAACCCCAAACACCTGAAATATATTAGCTCTTGGTTGATACTAGAAGCTCCCTCTACAAAATGGAGGTTGTTAAGATGATGGATGAATTGCCAAGCTGTGTATGCTTGAACCCCACAGGCCTGAAGTACTCAAGTGATAATCAGTTCATGCAAGAGCTCAAAAAAATGCAGGACTTGGCCTCCACAACGAAGATTCCCTTGATTCCAAACACCCCGGAAGAGATGAGTGAATTGCTCCAGCTCTGTTCCTACGTCCGCTTCAAGGTGCCCCAGCAGGTAATGTGATCTCAGCAGCAAAATGCCTGCTTTCTGCCAGAGGCTCAGGTGGCCAGCACCAGCTTGCTTCTTGCACCCCTCCCCTTGTGCTTATCTCTTTATTCATTCACCCGTATCTGTGCGGTGGCTGTGACACGTTGGGCACTGTGCTGGCTGCAGTGGTGAATAAATGACACAGAAGCATTCCTGGGTGGACACAGGCTAATGGGAGGCAGACAATTAACAAGTAAACAAATTATTACAAATTATAATACATTTTCTAGGGGAAATGAAGCTGGTGTAATGAGCTATCATTTTACTGTACGTGCTTTTTATCTTCTTCTGGTGTAATGAGCAGAGGAAGAATTAATAATCCTCTTTGAGGGAATAGCATGTTCAGAAGGGAAAAAAACATAGGCAAGTTCAGACACTAGAAGGATCCCAGAGCAATTGGAGCCTAGAGTACGAGGGAGAGAATGGGACAGATGATGTTGGAAGGGAGGTACAGGCTAAATCAAAGAGTCTTGACTTTTTTTAAAATATATTTTATTGACTATGTTATTACAGTTGTCCCATTTCTCCCCTTCACTCTCCTCCCCCATGCAAACCCCCTTCCACCCACATTTCCCTGCTTTAGTTCATGTCCATGTGTCATACATACAAGTTTTTTAGCTTCTACATTTCCCATACTATTCTTACCCTCCCCACTCTCCTTTCTACCTACCATCTATGCTACTTATTCTCTGTCCCTTTCCCCCCCTCTCTTCCTCTGATTGCCCTGTTGCTAACCCTCCATATGATCTCCATTTCTGTGATTCTGTTCCTGTTCTAGCTCTTTGCTTAGTTTGTTTTTGTTTTTGTTTAGGTGTGGTTGTTAATAATTGTGAGTTTGCTGTCATTTTACTGTACATGCTTTTTATCTTCTTTTTCTTAGGTAAGTCCCTTTAACATTTCATATAATAAGGGCTTGGTGATGATGAACTCCTTGAACTTGACCTTATCTGAGAAGCACTTTATCTGCCCTTCCATTCTAAATGAAAGTTTCGCTGGATAGAGCAATCTTGGATGTAGGTCCTTGCCTTTCAAGACTTCAAATACTTCTTTCCAGCCCCTTCTTGCCTGGAAGGTCTCTTTTGAGAAATCAGCTGACAGTCTGATGGGAACTCCTTTGTAGGTGATTGTCCCCTTATCCCTTGCTGCTTCTAGAATTCTCTCCTTCATTTGAATCTTGGCTAATGTAATTATGATGTGCCTTGGTGTGTTCCTCCTTGGGTCCAACTTCTTTGGGACTCTCTGAGCTTCCTGGACTTCTTGGAAGTCTATTTCCTTTGCCAGATTGGGGAAGTTCTCCTTCATTATTTGTTCAAATAACTTTTCCACTTGTTGTTCTTCCTCTTCTCCTTCTGGTACCCCTATTATTTGAATGTTGGGACATTTAAAGATGTCCTCGAGGTTCCTAAGCCTCTCCTCATTTTTTCTGAATTCTCGTTTCTTCATTCTTTTCTGATTGGGTGTTTCTTTCTTCCTTCTGGTCCACATTGTTGATTTGAGTCCCAGTTTCCTTCCCATCACTATTGGTTCTCTGTACATTTTCCTTTATTTCACTTAGCATAGCTGTCATTTTTTCATCTAATTTGTGACCAAATTCAACCAATTCTGTGAGCGTCCTGATTACCAGTGTTTTGAATTGTGCATCTGATAGGTTGGCTATCTCTTCATCACTTAGCTGTATTTTTTTTCTGGAGCTTTGATCTGTTCTTTCCTTTGAGCCATTTTTTTTTTTTTTTTGGTCTTGATGCGCCTGTAACATAGTGACGGGTGGAGCCTTAGGTATTCGCCAGGGTGGGGAAATCCAGTCACTGGGTGGTAACACTGTATGTGGGGGAGGGGCCCAAGAGGAAACAATGGCACTTGCTCCACTCTCTGCTGGATTTCAGTCACTTCCCCCACTTCCTCCAAGCAAACTGGGCCCTTCTGGTGCTGATTTCCATGTGGGTGGGTTTGTGTACATTCTAGGACCCTGTGGGTCTTTCCAATGAACTTTCCTGTGAGGCTGGGAGTCTCTCCCGGCACCTCAACCCCCATAGGTATTTTCAGTTGGTGTTTTGAGGCTTTATTTCCCTGTGCTGGGACTCTAGGTTGCCTGGCCTGTCTCACTTCCCACTTTCGCCTGGTTTATCTGTGTGCAAATATGGGACCACCAGTCTGCTAGCTGCCTTGTGCACCATGCCCCTCCGTCATCCGCCGCCTTGCTGGGTCCTCCAGCTGCTGCCTTATACGCCCAGGGTCCGTCAGCCCCCACTTTGCCAAGACCCCTCTCAGCCCAGCAGCCCGACTCCACCCCTCCTACTGGTCTGGATGAATGTGTCTACTTTAACTCCTTGGTTGTCGGACTTCCATACAGTTCAATTTTCTGTTGGTACTGGTTGTTTTTTGTTTCTAAATTGTTGTTGTCCTTATTTAGGTTGTGCGAGGAGGCAGAGTGTGTCTACCTATGCCTCCATCTTGGCCAGAAGTCAATTTTTTTTTTAAATCTCAGGACTACTTTATACTCTCAAAAATTATTGAGAACCCCAAAGAGATTTTGCTTGTGACAGTTATAACTATGGATACATTTATCATATTAGAAATTAAAACTCAGAAAAACTTAAAACAGAGTCACATTATCCCTTGTTATATAGGCTCTGAAAAACAATATGCTTTTGAGCGAATGAAAGTGAAAAAGGCAAGTAACATTTAGTATTATGAAAATAGTTTGACCTCACGGACTTCCAAGATCAACTTTGAGAACCACTGGGCTAGATCAGGGAGGGCCTTACAGGTATGGGAAGGAGTCAGGGGTTTTCTAAGTACAATAGGAGAACCCCTGAAGGATTGTAGGGGAGCACAAACAGAAGCAGGGAAACCCATTAGGGTGTCCTTGTGGCTTAAAGATGATGGCTGCATGTAAAGATGATGGTCCTAAGGTGGCAGAGTGGAGACAGGAGATGTGAAATGCTTTGGGAGGAAGAACAGAGAGGACTTACTGGCAAACTGGAAGTGGAGGATGAAGGAAGGTGAGGAGTCACGGTGACTTCTGGTACTTGGATTGGATAAACATAGCATTTTCTGAATAAAAGAAGGAGAGGGAACATGAGTTTGGGAGACAAGCTAAAGGCTTCATTTTGAGTGTGTTAAGGTCAAGTTGCCTGGGAGGCCTCCAAGTGCAGGTGTCAAGTAGGCAGTTGAATATACAAGTCTGGTCCAGAACTAGACATTTTGAGCCACCAGCCAATGATTATATTAAAGGACCTGGGTCTGCATGAGGTCATCTTGGGAAAGAGTGGAAAACCAAGAGAGGATGATACATGGCTGAGGCTTCTTAACAGCAAATCATCTCTCTCTGTTGTGAGAGCTGGACCCTGCATCAGGGCGGGGTAGGTCCTGCTAAGAGGTGAAAGAATGGGCTCTATTCAGAGGCTGTGAACACAGCTCAGTTAATAGGTGTATCCCATCTCTGAGTAGCTCCCAGAATCTGATTCTGTGGTATGTTTTATCCTTGAAATTCTTTTTAGTTGTCAAGCTGCACTGATTCCCTCCCAGCACTGATCTCTTCCCAGAATAGAGTGGACAAACAGTATTTTAAAAAATTCCAAGTTTTGAGTTGTCAGGGAAATGAAAATACCAGGAGAAAATAAAGGGCAGCTCTAAAGTCTTTCCCTCCTAGAAGAGAAGGTGCACCCAAGCACCAAGCCCACTGTGTCACGTTGTGTTGTGATTGTCTGTCTGAATGTTTGTTTATATCTTCCACTCCGAGCTCTGTAAGATCAGGGATTTTGTCTTAATTGCATGTTCTATCCCCAGCCTTTGGCATAGTACTTGCATGGAGTAGGTGTTAGGTATGGATTAGATGGATCAATGGGTGGGATGGATCAATGGATGCCTGGATAATGCAGGGATGGGGAATAGATGTGTGGGTACATGCAGGATAGGTGGATGCATGAATTGATATATTTTCATGCATAGGTGATTTAGGATGCATGATAGATGATTGGCTGAATGCTTGGTGACTGGATGGGAGGATACCTGGAGAATGCAGGGATGGAGATTAGATGGATTGGTAGATTCAGGTAGATGAATACAAGGGTAGATATATGCATATATGATTCAGAGATGTGGGAAGGATGGATGGATAGGTGGGTGGAGCAGAGGTGAAGGAAGGATGGATGGATGTAAGATGGATATGATGCATGGGTACAGAATAGATAAAACAAAGAAAATGTCTGATGTTGAGCGCAGTGTGTTGGGCAGCTTGCCATTGGTCTCACCTCTGGACTTCTGCTTCTAATACTAGTTAGATTCTAGTCCTGTTCCAGATGGTTGGTTTGGTCCAAATCAGTTATGGCTGATTTTTCCACTTCAATCCATGCACTGGACTTCTGAGTGCCTTCAAGAGGTTCCAACCATTCCCAGGGAGATGAGAGCAGTGCTGGCTGATAATGTGAACCCTGGACCCTACCTCGAGAGCCCTGAAGCAGGAGGAAGAGGAGGGCTGTTTTCCTTCTGCTATAAACATGCCGTGGGTCAGGGTCTGGGTTCAAGAGATCTGGCCTGTCCATTGCTGCAGCCTTCTTAGACCTCAGCAGGGATGGAAAAGACAGTGTCAAATAATAAGCAAGGGACTTTGGAATCCTTCCCAGATGTTCCCAATAGTTTATTTCTTTTTCATTTAAGAGGCTCATCATCACCAACAGTTTAATTTTTTTAATAGACCTTATTCTGCATTTGGATATTATTGAACAATTACTTAATGTTATACTATATCATGGGAATTCAGAGGACAAGGCCTTGAAAAATTTTTTTAATATATTTTATTGGTTATGCTATTACAGTTGTCCCATTTTTCCCCCATCATTCCCCTCTACCCTGCACACCCCCTCCCACCCACATTCCCCCCCTTTAGTTCATGTCCACGTGTCATAAGTTCTTTAGCTTCTACATTTCCCACACTATTCTTGTCCTCCCCCTGTCTATTTTCTACCCACCGTCTATGCTACTTATTCTCTGTACCTTTCCCCCTTTCTCCTCCTCCCATGCCCCTGTTGCTAACCCTCCATGTGATCTCCATTTCTGTGATTCTGTTCCTGTTCTAGTTGTTTGCTTTTGTTTTAGGTGTGGTTCTTAATAGCTGTGAGTTTGCTGTCTTTTTACTGTCATATTTTTTATCTTCTTTTTCTTAGATAAGTCCCTTTAACATTTCATATAATAAGGGCTTGGTGATGATGAACTCCTTGAACTTGACCTTATCTGAGAAGCACTTTATCTGCCCTTCCATTCTAAATGACAGCTTTGCTGGATAGAGCAATTTTGGATGTAGGTCCCTGCCTTTCAAGACTTCAAATACTTCTTTCCAGCCCCTTCTTGCCTGGAAGGTCTCTTTTGAGAAATCAGCTGACAGTCTGATGGGAACTCCTTTGTAGGTGATTGTCCCCTTATCCCTTGCTGCTTCTAGAATTCTCTCCTTCATTTGAATCTTGGCTAATGTAATTATGATGTGCCTTGGTGTGTTCCTCCTTGGGTCCAACTTCTTTGGGACTCTCTGAGCTTCCTGGAATTCCTGGAAGTCTATTTCCTTTGCCATATTGGGGAAGTTCTCCTTTATTATTTGTTCAAATAACTTTTCCACTTGTTGTTCTTCCTCTTCCCCTTCTGGTACCCCTATAATTCGGATGTTGGGATGTTTAAAGATGTCCCGGAGGTTCCTAAGCCTCTCCTTATTTTTTTGAATTCTGGTTTCTTCCTTGTTTTCTGTTTGGTTGTTTCTTTCTTCCTTCTGGTCCACTCCATTGAATTGAGTCCCAGTTTTCCTCCCATCTCTATTGGTTCTCCATGCGTCTTCCTTCATTTCACTTATTGTAGCCTGCATTTTTTCATCTAATTTGTGAGCAAAATCAACCAATTCTGTGAGCATCCTGATCACCAGGGCTTTGAACTGTGCATCTGATAGGTTGGCTATCTCTTCGTCGCTTAGAGGAATTGGCTCTGGGGCTTTCATTCGTTCTCCAGTTTGAGCCATTTCGGGTAGAGTTTTTTGTTTGTTTGTTTGTTTGTTTGTTTGGTCTGGTTGATGCTGTTACGTAGTGAGGGGTGGAGCCTTAGGTGTTCCCCAGGGCGGGGCAGCCCAGTTGCTGAGTTGTGATGCTGTATGTGGGGGCGGGTTCCAAGAGGGCACAATGGCACCTGCTCCACTCTCTCCCAGATTCCGGTCCCTTCCACCACTTCCCCTTTGCCTGGATTATCCGTGCACGAATGTGGGACCACCTGGTCAGCCAGCCACCTTGTGTGGCCTCACTGGGTCTGCACAGTTGCCACCCCGTGCCCAGGGTCTGTGAGCTGCTGCTTGTGCACCTGGAGTCTGCTAGCCGCCACCTGCATGCCTGGGAACTGCCAGCCGCTGCTGCCTGTGTGCCCGGGTCCACCAACCTCCACTTTTTCCTGCCACGACTCTGCCCCTCTTACCGGTCTGGATGAATGGTTGTTGGACTTCCGTACAGTTCAGTTTTCTATCAGTTCGGGTTGTTTTCTTGTTTCTAAATATTTGTTGTCCTTAATTTTGGTTGTGAGAGGAGGCACAGTGTGTCCACACCTCCATCTTGGCCAGAAGTCTGAAGATTTTGACAATACCATGAATATCTAAACTTTTATTTTCTTCATTGTTCCAGAGCCATGAGAAGCCTGAAGAAATGAATCTTCTCTTGCCTTCTAACTTTGGATTATTTCTCCTTAGATTCTGCAAGGCCTTGTTGATGTCCGCATCCCTCATAACGGCTTCTACCGAAAGTGTGAGTAGCCCTGCCTTAAGCTTTGAGCTGTGACAAGTGAGGCTTTGCGGGTGGCTGGCTTTTATTTCTAACATTCTGAGTCTGCTTTCTCAAGCCCCTGATGAGAGGAAGTGGTGGCTTGAACTTGATAACTGTCCTGTACTGTACAGGGGTGCCCACGGGCACAGCCTAGTGTTTGCTTACTTTGTTTTCTTTTTCTAAAAAGTGTTTTTGGAAATCATCAGTGAGAAGTCAGTATACTCCCTCCATGAGAACATGCACAAGATCAAGGTCCCAACGCAGGTCATCTGGGGGAAACAAGACCAGGTATGTAGTGTGTCCCTGGGGCCCCTGTGCCAGTTATTCCAGTGTCTGAGGAAAAGCAGGTGGCTGTGTGTATAGTCAGCCTGGCTGGCTGGTTTCCGATACCAGGAAGAGGTGGGATACACCCAGGTCAGTTGCTAGTGTATATGGCAGCATCGTTCTGTGAGTTGAGATCAACAACATTGGCCTTTTAGAATGAAAGGCAATTATAAATCATTTTTACAAATTATTTTTATCAAAGCCATATAGTCACATGGTATAAAGAACTTCAGAGACTACAAAAAGGTTTAAAATGAAAATCCCACATCCCAATTTCCATTTCCTTGAGGCAACACTTACTGTCCTGTGTATACGAGTTTTTTAAATTTTCTAAGGCAGGGGTTGGCAAATGTTTTCTGTGAAGGGCCAGGTAGTAAAATTTTTGACTGTGCGGGCCATATGGTCCATCACAAGTACTCAACTCTGCTGCAATGGTGCCAGCACAGCCATAGACAACATGCAAAACAATGGCATGGTGGAGTTCCAGCGAACCTTTTTTAACAAAACCTGCAGCTCTCCATGTTTGCTTATAGACCGGAAGCCAGCACTTTACCTCTTTTACCTATCTTGCAAGATGGTGGGTGAAAAAACTGAGAAGCCAGATACTAAGGGGAAGAAATCCAAAGCCAAGAAGGCCGATGCTGGTGGCAAGGTTAAGAAGGGTAACCTCAAGGCCAAGACACCTAAAAAGGGGAAGCCCTACTGCAGCCGAAACCCTGTCCTAGTCAGAAGAATCGGCAATGTATTCCCAAAATGCCATGTACAAGAGGAAGTATTCTGCAGCTAAATCCAGGATTGAAAAGAAAAAGAAGGAGAACGTTATGGCTGCTGTCACTAAACCAGTTTATGGCGAAAAGAATGGTGGGTGGTACCCAAGTGGTTAAACTTTGCAAAATGCCTAGATACTATCCTACTGAACATGTGCCTCAAAAGCTGTTGAGCCATGGCGAGAACCCTTCAGTCAGCATGTGAGAAAACTGCGAGCCAGCATCACTCCCAGAACCATTCTGATCATCCTCACTGGAGCCACAGAGGCAAGAGTGTGGTTTTCCTGAAGAAACTGAGCAGTGGCTTGCTACTTGTGACTGGACCTCTGGCCTTTAATTGAGTTCTTCTGCGTAGAACACACCAGAATTTGTCATTGCCACCTCCACCAACATTGGTATCAGTGGTGTGAAAATCCCCTAGAATCTCAATGACACTTACTTCAAGAAAAAGCAGCTGCTCAAACCTAGACACCAGGAGGGGGAGATCTTCGACACCAAGAAAGAGAAATACGAGATTACAGAACAATGCAAGGTTATCAGAAATCCGTGGACTCACAAATTCTGCCAAAAATCAAAGCTGTTCCCCAGCTCCAGGACTACCTCCGCTCTGTGTTTGCTCGCACAAACAGGATTTACCCTCACAAAATGAAGTTCTAAATTTCTTTTGAAAAACCTAATTAAATAACTGATCTGTTAACAAAAAACAAAAAACTTCGCAGCCAGCATCTGCCTATTCCTGTTCTCAGCATGCACACATATGCATAAAGAAGTTTTATCTGTAAGTTTTTCAAACATGCTTTATACAGTTTTGTCCCTTTGTATTTGTAAGAAATACATATCTTGAAAATCATTTCATATCAGCCCATACAGATCCATTCATTCTATTTTTTAAATATTTTGAAATAATTTCTAATTTACAGAAAAATTGTAAGAATAGTACAGAGTACTCCTGCATATGCTTTACCTAAATTCACCCATTTTTAACTGCTTTATTGAGGTAGGATGACACAAATGTCACCTAGTTGTGCACCCCACCAGAACCCAGTTATAGGATACTCTGTCACTCCCAAAAGTTCCCCCCGTCATCTGCAGTCATCTCTGCTCTCATCCCAGATCCTGCAACCACTCGTCTGTTTTGTTTCAATAGTTTTGACTTTTTTAGAATATTCATATAAATAGTGTCATGTAACATGTAATCTTTTGCATCTGGCTCCTTTTACTCAAGCATGTTTTCAAGGTTCACCTGTGTTGTTGCAATAGTTCATTTTTATTGATGAATATCATCCCATGGAATCTGTTACCTCACTTTACTGATTATCAGCGTTAACATTTGTCACACTGGCTTCGTCATTCTCATTCATCTAGAAGTATGGATTTTTGGACCATTTGGAGTAGGTTGCTTATATTATGTATGACCCTTTATCCCCAATACTTCAGGATATATATACTAAGAACAGGAATATTCTCTCACATAACCACAGTACATTATCACAGTCAGGAAATTTAACACTGATGAGGTATTTTAATCTATGATGCATATTCCAAATTCATGAGTCATTTCAGTAATATCCTACATAGAATCCTCTTCCTCCTGGCCCCTGAACCAGGATTTAATCCAGGGTCACATACAACAGGTCACATCTCTTTAGTCTCCTTTAATATGAAACAATCCCTTAGTCTGCCTGTGTCATTCATGACGCTGAGGTATTTAGAATTAAAGGCCAGTTGTTTTATGAAATGTTCCTCAATTTGAGTTTGTTTGCTCCTACCTCATGATTAAATTCAGGTTATATTATATTCCCTGGCTAAAATATCTTGTGAGTTACAAATGTTAGATCCTCAGACGCTCAGCAGGGTGCTGCCTGATTTCTTCGTCGTAGGTTTACTGTTTCTCCCCTTGCAACCAATCAGCAGGCTGCGGGAAGACACTTTGAGATGGTGCAGATGGACTGCTCCTTGTCAAACATTCCCTCTAGGTTTACCACCCATGAGTGATTCTTGCCCAAAACAATGTTTTATGTCCTTTTTTTTTTTTAAGAGCTGTATAAGATTCCGTTGTGTGGTTCTGCCATCATGTTTTAATTAGTGCCCTTCTGACATTCAGGTCATTCCCAGCTTTTTGCTATTTTTTTTAAAATATGGAACGCTTCACAAATTTGCGTGTCATCCTTGTGCGGGGGCCATGCTAATTTTCTCTGTATCGTTCCAGTTTTTAGTGTATGTGCTGCTGAAGCGAGCACAGCTTTCTGCTATTAAACAGTAGCTCAGTGAGCACCCTTATGCATGTGTTTGTGGAATATGAGAGCATACCCGAAGGGCAAATTCCTAGATTTAGAATCACTGGTTCAAAGAGTCTGTATATGCCTTTTTAAATTTTAGTAGGTTTTGTCAGATGGCTTTATGTCAGAGGGCTTTTGTCAGGTGGCTTTATCCTTTGCCAGGGCTGCATAACAAAATACCACAAACTGGGTGGCTTGAACAACAGAAATTGACTGTCTCTCAGTCCTCAGTTCTCAGTCCTGGGGCTAGAAGTCTGAAATGAAGGTGGCAGCAGGTTGGTCCTTCTGGGAGCTGGGAGGGGTAGTGTGTTCCGTGTCTCTCCCCTAGCTCTTGATAGTTTGCCGGCAATCTTGGCTGTTCCTTGGCTAACAGGTGCCTTACCCTGGGTGCCATGCCTTCATCTTCACATGTTCCTCTGTGTCTCCATGTTTAAATGTCCCCTTTTTGTGAGGAGGCCAGTTTCATTGGATTAGGGGCCTGCCCTGTTACAGTATGACCTCATCTTAACTAATTACATCCTCAATGATCCTGCTTCCAAACAAAGTCACAGTTTGAAGTACCAGTAGTTAGAACTGCAACGTATGAATTTGGGGAAGACACAATCAACCCATAATAAACCCTCCAAAGAAATATACATTTATATCCAAAAGCTCCTTTTTTCCTTCTTTTAAAAAATTTTATTGATTTTGGAGAGAGGGAAACATTGATTTGTTGTTCCATTTCCTTACGTATTTATTGGTTGCTTCTTGTATGTGCCCTAACCGGTGAATGAACCTGCAACCTTGGCATATCAGGGTGATGCTCTAACCAAATGAGCCACCCAGCCAGGGCCAGAAGCTCCTTTTTTGGTTTGTTTATAAAGTTGTTCTAAAGTTTAATGCAAGAGGAGGCAGTGAGAAATGGCCCACAGGCAGACAGAATTACAGCGTATATTAAGAATATCCTGGAGTCTTTGCTGTTGAATATTATGAGGAAAGGATATTATAGAAAAGCTATCCCCATTGAGACAGTTTCTCTAAGGACCCCAAGGTGAAAGCCACCATTGTGAGCCCTGCCAGTGCGGCAGCACATACCAACTGTGTCTGCTGGTGAAAGCACAGGCAGGATGTCAGGCTGTAGCCGCCAAGGCTAGCAACCATGGGGGAAAGGAGAGGAGGCTGGAAGGAGAAGCCAGGCCCTCTCCCACCGCCCACCATGCGGGAGGGAGCAGGAGTGCAGCTGCCCCGAAACAGCCAGGTGTAGTCCCGGCTGCACAATGCAGAATGAGGGTGTGGGGAGGAGGGGGTGCTCACGTGCTCCTTGATGCAGCAGCCAAGATGCTCAAAGAAGCTTTGTGTTCCCCTGAGAAGTGGGACTCAGGCTAGGCCAGCGGGTGTCATTCAATCGGAAATCAGAGGCAGAACAATGAAGGCCTTTCTTCATTCTAAAAATCCCAAAGATAATTTCCGTTTCTCAGGCACCAACAAGGAGAAAGAGCTGAGAACCCATCACCCTGCAGAGACACTGCAGAAACTAGATCACTGGCCTTGGAGTCAGGAAGTCTGGAGTCCAGCCCTGCCTTTGCCCTTTATCAGCCTGTGACCTTGAGCAAGTCACTCGGCTGCTCTAAATCATAGGTTTCACTTCTACTACTGGGGTGATTGTGAGGCTGAAGTGAGACAACATACAGGGTGGGGCAAAAGTAGGTTTACAGTTGTTCGTATGAAAATAATGCAATAATTAATAATAATGCAAGAATAAACTGTTTCATGTGTTTACAACTACAAACCTAGTTTTGCTTTACCTTGTATATGCAGCCGATCTTTGTCCAGTTATCAAAAATAAAAAGGAGTTACTTATTATTTACAGCCTTTGCCTCTGATAGCTGACTTCTGCCCAAGGTCCAGAATTGCCTCCAGGACTCTGGGAAAAGAGCCTAACATTCCATGGGCTTGCTATAAATATGATCAGATCCTTATGTGTTCTGTGGACCATCCTGAGGGCAGAATCTTCAGGGCCCTTTATTTCATGGCTTTTTGCTACCCAAGCTGGCTTTTTCCTATTCTGTCATCAACATTTGGTGTCACAGGCCCACCTCCAGCCAGGCAGAGTTCAGGCTTCCTCTTCTTTAGACCCCTGTAGGCCGGCCGCGGTACTGCACACCTGCAAGGGAGCTGTGTGCCCTGTGGTCTTTGTGAATGGCGCCCCCTGGCTTGGGCAGTACACAGCCACACAACTGAACCTGGCAGACCTTCCTGAAAGGATTTCCCCACGTGCGTTCAAATATTTCCCCTCTATGTTCAGTCCACCAGAGGGGGATAACCTTGGGGAGATAAACAAGGTGTATTTCTCTTTATGTCCCCTCTCCCTGCCAGCACAGTGCCTGCTACAAGATGCCCAGAGTACACAGAGAACAAGTGGGCAAGAAAGTGAATGAACAAACTAGCGAGGACAAACCCACCAGCTGACTACCTATACATTGAAGTCAACTAACAGATATTTACTGAGCACCTAGTATGTGCCTGACACTGTATTAGACCCTGGGGATGCAGTAGGGACCAGGACAGGCATGATCTGCCTCCAGCATCTTACAGTGCACCTGCCACTATAACATACGGCAGGGCTGGAACTCGGGGCAGGTGTGTTGCATAATGCAGGTTCAATATTTTGTTTATTATGGATCTTTTTATAATAACTTTTTTTTACATATTGCATCAAAATAGTATTTATCTTGATGACTGAGTTTTTTGGCACCTGCTTAAATTTTGTGCCAGAGGCAAGTGCTTCACTTCCCTCACCCTTGTAGGATGAAGGAGAATTCACCATTTGTCTGAATGTCCTGCCAATAAATAGCTGATACGGTTCCCACAGATGTGTATACATAGCTCACAAGGACCCATCCAGCTGTTTCATGTGGGTGACCATGGGAATGCTGGATTTGACAGCATAACAGTGTCAAAGTTAGATGCTCAGGTAGGTGTTTCTGCCTGTGAGTTACAGTTTCTGATCTCTATAGGACAGACATTCCATTGCGAGTTTCTATTTTTCATGCTTTGACCTATTGACTCCACCTGCATCCTCTCTGTGTCTGTTTCCATAGTAACTGGGCTTGACTTCTCAGACAGTTGCCACGGCAGCCTTGTCTGTGAGTGAGTGACAGTCAGAGGGGTTCAATTTCTCTACTAGGTGGTCCCCTCTCACCAAGCTCCTTATTAGCTGTTTCCTTTTGGGCCCAGGGGTTCTCTGCATTCTACTTACCCCTTTTCCAAATGGGTGCGAAATCTTGATTTTAATGATGTGGGATGATGAGAAAGAAGATAAAAAACAGACGGCACTCAAGTTTGTTGGGGCTTTGCTTTTGCTGTTAAGAATGAGAGAAGGGGCCTTGTCTGGGATGAGTTAGGGGTGAAGGTGATTAAGAGAAGGGGTGTGAATGCAAGTCCAATGCCAAGCAAGGGTGCCAGGGAGAAAAAGTGAGTTGGACTGGCATAACAGCGAGGCAACCCACATGAAAGTGAGAGGAAATGAGTTGTTTGTAAAGTGTCCACCCTGGAAAATGGTGGCTTTCACATCGGAAAAGCATTCCTCGTTATGCACAAACCTCAGGGCCTGGGGTCACACAGCTCTGGGGACCCCAGAGGACCTTAGAAGAGAACTTTCTAGCATGCGATCATTAGTAATTAGTGTTCACCTCTTGTATCTTCCCTGTATCCTTCCCACAATTGGTCCACCCCAATCCAGCCATCGGGTGCATTTTCCTGGCCCAGCCTGATCATGTCGCTGTCCTTCACACAGCCCCATGGCTCCCCTCTGCCCTCAGATAAAGGACCGACACCCAACATGGTTGGAGGAGTGGGCCCCCTCCTCCCCGAATCTCCCCCATCCCCGTGTCTTCCCCATTCCCTCTGTGCTGTGTCTCACCCCGAGATACTTGCTATACCTTATACTTGCCACGGGCTCCCACCTTCTCCCATGAATTCTACTCTCTGCTCCCTCAGCTTCCTGGACCCTTCCCCATCAGAACCCTTGTGACATCACACTGCATTTGTCTGCTGACCTCTCTGTCTTCCGTCCCAGATCAGAACCTCCTCACAGGCAGGGCCTGTAGTTTTCCACTTCAGTAATGCTGGCAGCATCACAACTCCTGGCACTGAGTTGCAGTATAAAACATGAGACATGCCGTCACTTCCCTCAGAGAGCCATAAGCCCTAACACTTAAGTGACTTGGTTCTAAAAACCAGGTCTCAGTAGGAGCTCTGTCCACTGAGTGCACCCAGGTATCTGAATCTTTTCCATGTGCTTTCCTTTCTTGTCCTGCAGGTGCTCAATGTGTCCGGGGCAGACGTGTTGGCCAAGTCAATCACCAACTGCCAGGTAGAACTTCTGGAAAACTGTGGGCACTCAGTTATGATGGAGAAACCCAGAAAGACAGCCAAGCTCATCGTCGACTTTTTAACTTCTGTGCACAATTTAGAAAATAACAAGAAGCTGGACTGAGGCCTGGACTACAGCCTGCAATCCGCACACCACATCTGCTCCCACCCTCCCAAATCTGATGCAGCCACCACTTCTCAGGGATCCTGCCCCAAAAGTGTTCGGAGCACTGGCATCCCTGAGGAAGCCAGTCCCCTGTCTCCAGTCAGATCCATAGAGCTTTGGGGGCCACAAAAAAATCTCCAAGATGTTTTTCACAAAATAGGAACTCATATGGGACAAAATAAGAAAAGCTAGCCTTCAGATCTACCAAGAAGTCTTCAAGTTCATGTCACAAAGCAGCCACCTTAAACTATAATCACCCAGGACATCATTTTCTTTAAAACATTTCTTATAGACTGAGACATGAGGTATTTCTGTTGCTTCAGATGTTCTTCCCTACATGGTCAGTGGCTGTTGTAGGAACATTATTCCCTATTTGTTGAGCCTCTCTTGTTTATATCTTAAGTTTTACAGAGAGAGCCAGTCCGTCCACTGCAAGGCTAGGTTGGAAAATGGCAAGCTGCAGAAAATATTTACACACGCATATATTGTTCCACCTTGGCCAGCCCTGGGAGCAGCAGAAAACATACTGACACATGGGGGCTTTGATCAGCACCCACATGTCAGGTATACTATGAGGGAACTCAGACACTCACCAAGTGAAGAACACCTGGCAGGGTGGGTATCCTGAGAATAGTGTGTTCTTATAAATAGGACTAATGAAGCAATAACGTTCCAGGTATCTAAGTAATCAGACTTGAGTTCTAAGTAATCAGACACACAAGCACCTCGTGGGCCTCTTTTCCATGTTGCTGTGCTACTGAAAACCCTGGGATGTAACATACCGGTTTCTTAATGAATTCTGTGGACAGTAATGTGATTGGAAATAGGTCTAAACAACTGTAAATGACCTCCGTGACATGAAATAAGTGTCCTAAGCCTAGATCAACAACGTGGAGGCAGTCCTATTTCTAAGCTCTTAATTTTGTGCAACATGGGCAAATTTTCTGTGAACTGTGTTAAGTGCATTTTAAAGTAAGGCTTACTCTATAGGCATTGGAAGGCCTTGCTTGGATGATTTACTAGGTTCATTTTAAGAAATCATGTTTAGAATTTTTATGTAATTGAAATGGTATATCAAGAACAGAGGCAAGAGTCATCAAAATTTTCCTTTTGATCCTCTTCTGTTGCATTTAGGAATCCAAAAATCCCCAGGAACTTGACTCTTTCAAATCATTTTACAGAGAATCTCTCCAGCCAAGTAATTCTGGAAATAAAGCAAGATGAACTGAAGTTGAAAGTGGAATTCAGGACTTGGTCTGAATATTTTAATTTATCAGAAAAGAGTGAGGCCCTGGATGGGGAGCTTAGTGGGTTAGAGCGTCATCCTGCTACGTCAAGGTTGTGGTTTCAGCTCCCTGTCAGGGCACATATTTATCCAAGAATCACCCAATGAATGTATAAATAAGTGGACTGACAAATCTATGTTTCTTTCTCTTTCCCCACCCCTTCCTCTCTCTAAAAATAATTTTAAAAAAGTAAAATATCTTACAAACAAGATATGAAAATATGATGTATCAGACTTGTGGGATGCAGCTGATGCAGTGTGCAGAGGGAGTTTTACAGACCTCTATGTATTAGAAAAGAAGAAAGGCTGAAAAATCAGTAATTCAAGCTTCCATTTTAAGAAGTTAGAAAAGAAGGAGAAGTGTGGGCCAGCAGTGTGAGAGACCTTGCCCACCCGGCGAGGCACGCTGGAGGAAATTAAAGATTCACTTCCTGACTTCTGGCTAAGATGGAAGCATAGGTGGACACACTGTGCCTCCTCTCACAACCAAAATTAAGGACAACAAAGATTTAGAAACAAGAAAACAATCTGAACTTATAGAAAATTGAACTGTACGGAAGTCCAGCAACCATTCATCCAGACTGGTGAGAGGGGCGGAGTCGTGGCAGGAAAAAGTGGAGGTGCAGACCCGGGCACGCAGGCAGCAGTGGCTGGTGGCTCCCAGGTGGTCAGGTGGCAGCTAGTAGACCCCAGGCACAGGGTGGCAACTGTGCAGACCCAGTGAGACCATGCAAGGTGGCTGCCTGACCAGGTGGTCCCACATTCGAGCACAGATAATCCAGGTGAAGGGGAAGTGGCGGAAGGGACTGGAATCTGAGAGAGAGTGGAGCAAGCGCCATTGTTCCCTCTCGGACCCCGCCCCCACATACAGCGTCACTACCCAGCAACTGGGCTGCCCCTGCTCTGGGGAAACACCTAAGGCTTTGCCCTCACTACATAACAGCCGTGACCAGACCAAAACAAAACAAAACAAAAAATGGCTCAAACGGGAGAACAGATCAAAGCCCCAGAGCCAATTCCTCTAAATGACCAAGAGATAGCCAACCTATCAGATGCACAGTTCAAAGCCCTGGTGATCAGGATACTCACAGAATTGGTTGATTTTGCTCACAAATTAGATGAAAAAATGAAGGCTACGCTAAGTGAAGTAAGGGAAAATGTATAGGAAACCAATAGTGATGAGAAGGAAACTGGGACGCAAACCAACAATGTGGACCAGAAGGAAGAAAGAAACACCCAATCAGAAAAGAATGAAGAAACAAGAATTCAAAAAAATGAGGAGAGGCTTAGGAACCTCCAGGACATCTTTAAACATTCTACCATCTGAATCATAGGGGTACCAGAAGGAGAAGAGGAAGAACAACAAGTGGAAACATTATTTGAACAAATAATAAAGGAGAACTTCCCCAATCTGGCAAAGGAAATAGACTACCAGGAAGTCTAGGAAGCTCAGACAGTCCCAAAGAAGTTGGATCCAAGGAGGAACACACCAAGGCACATCATCATTACATTAGCCAAGATTAAAATGAAGAAGAGAATTCTAGAAGCAGCAAGGGATAAAGAGATAGTCACCTACAAAGGAGTTCTTATCAGACTGTCAGCTGATTTCTCAAAAGAGACCTTACAGGCAAGAAGGAGCTGGAAAGAAGTATTCCAAGTCATGAAAGGCAAGGACCTACATCCAAGATTGCTCTATCCAGTGAAACTTTCATTTAGAATGGAAGGGCAGATAAAGTGCTTCTCAGATAAGGTCAAGTTCAAGGAGTTCATCATCACCAAGCCCTTATTATATGAAATGTTAAAGGGACTTATCTAAGAAAAAGAAGATAAAAATATGACAGTAAAAAGACAGCAGACTCACAGATATTAACAACCACACCTAAAACAAAAGCAAACTAAGCAAACAGCTAGAACAGGAACAAAACCACAGAAATGGAGATCTTATGGAGGGTTAACAACAGGGGAGTTGGAGAAGGAGAGGGAGGAAAAGGTACAGAGAATAAGTAGCATAGATGGTGGGTAGAAAATAGACAGGGGGAGGGCAAGAATAGTGTGGGAAATGTAGAAGCTAAAGAACTTATGACACATGGACATGAACTAAGGGGGGGGAATGTGGGTGGGAGGGGATATGCAGGGTGGAGGGGAATGATGGGGGAGAAATGGGACAACTGTAATAGCATAATCAATAAAATATATTTTAAAAAGTTAGAAAAGAAATAGTAAATCAAAACCTAGAAAAATAGAAGGAAATAGTACAGATGAGAGAGAAAATTGGTGAGCTAGAAAAGAAAGTAGATAGACATGCTACTTATCCCAATCTCCCACCTTCACCAAAAGTTCTGGGCAGAGGAAGGTTCTAGGAGAGGAGGTTGGTCTTGATGGGTCTAGGTGGTGAGGGGTGGTTTCCTCAGGGTCATTAAAGAGGCCCAGACCTGGATCAGAACCTCAGATCAGAAGCCCTGCAAGGTGGGAATAGTCCAGGGCTCAAATAGAAGACAGACTTACGCACAAGGGCGGTCCCATCAAACTGCTGTGTCCCCTGCGTCAGTCATTCCTGGTGTTACCTCTGCCCTGGACAAGAAGCCCAGACTAATGGCAAATTGAGTCCCAACCACTGCCTGCCCCTCTGCCTCTTCAACACCTGCTCAGAAAAATCCATCCTTAGCACCCATAGGCTGACTTCAGGCAGTTGGGCTAGGAGCCCACTTGTGATTCCTGGGGTTTTCCATTGTTATTTCAGAAGTTTCTGGTAATGAATGACCCCTCTCTCCTTTCCAAGACTGTCATGAAAGGCACACACCACAGGGCCCAGCGTGGTGTGGTTGGGGGCAGCCAGCTGGCTATACCAGCAGGCTCTTCATAATCACAAAAGGGGAGAGTGAGGCACAAGGGGGAGCTGTGCTTTTCTGCTTTGGGTTCTTCTTAGAACAGTGGGGCCAGAACTGCAAGGGCCAAGAGAACCTTGAAAACTCACTTCATGGGTTCATCACAAATGACTCTTACATGGTTTGCTGAGACTTCCAGGCAATGCTTTGTGGTGACAGAAGAGGAGGCGGGGGCTGTGTCCTGCTGCAGACCTGGTCCTTCCTTGTCCTTCCCTGCAGCTCATTTGCTGGTGATCCTGAGCTGCTATTCACCCCAGGGAACCTTTTTGGTTTGTCCAAAGGAGACTCCCAGAAAGTACTGGGAGATTGTAATGTATGTCAGGCTAGGCTTGGAGGCACTAGTGTAAGTGTTTTCATGTAGCACCTTATCGAGCTCTCACACAGACCTAAGAGGTTCATATAACCTATGCCAAGGAAACTGAGCCATGGAGAGGTGAAGCATCTTGCCCAGGGTCACACAGGTAACAAGTAGAGTGAAGCCTCTTGGTGTAGGATTGAAGGTGACTTGCAAAAACAGTGCTTTCACTGGTTCACACATGAGCTCTCTGGCCCAATTCCCAGTGGGGTCTGGGTCCCTTTTGGCTAACCTGGACGAGGCCAGTGTGTGGCAGCTTCAGCTGCAGGTGACTGAGGCCACACATTAGGTCCTTGCTAAGGATGGTGACTCGGTTGTTCATTCAGCAAATAGCTAAGGCCTTCCCATTGCCCAGCCTTTTGTGGGCAGGAAACAAGCTCGGCTGGATTCCAGCATCATCCTTCTAAAGTTGCTACAAGAAACAGCCTGCCCTCCTCAGTCCAGCCTCTATAACAGCCAGGATGGGTGTTATGCCCTCCCTGGAAGGGCTCATTCACCAGTTAGTGAATCCTTCCCCCATTCTCTGGAAATGATAATCAGCGTTTGTCTGATTTTCTGGAGAGAAGTCTCTGCAGTTCAGGTTGTCCTGGGGTCAGAACTGAAAAGCAGTCAGGAGATGTGGCCCTGCTCATAGCTGCCTGGGACCAATGCAGGCCCCTCTGAAGGGGGCCCCCTAACCAGTCAGGGGCTTTCCCACTGCCTTCAGAGAAACTTTAGATTTTAATTAAACATAAATTCTGAATTTAGGCTCCCTTATGTACTTCCTAAGTCCTGGGTATTGATCTCAGGGCAATCACAGGTTGGTTAGTTAATTAACATCATTCTAAAATGATGTGTGCACTTCCAGTCAAGATGGAGGCACAGGTGAACACGGCTCACCTCCTCCCACAACCACAGCAACAATTACAACTAAACTGCAAAACAACTTTCACCCAGAATTGTCAGAAAATTGAGCTATAGGAAGTCCAACAACTAAGAAATTAAAGAGGAAACATTCGCCTAGACGGGTAGGAGGGGCAGAGACATGGAGACACAGAGCGGGCAGTCCCACCCCCATGTGTGGTGGATGAAAAACAGGAGGGATACCTTGGGAGCAAAGGATTCCAGCCCCACCCCACAACTCCCTGACTAGGGTTCCAGTGCCAGGAAGATAAGTCCCCATAACTTCTGGCTATAAAAACCAATTGGGGTTGGGGCAGCAGAAGAAACTATGGGATTCTCGGGAGTCTCCTCTTAAGGGGCCCACAACAGACTTACACAGACTCACTTTCTCTGGGATGTAGCACCAGGCAGCAGCTAGAAGGGCACCAGTGGCACACAGGGAGAAACTAAAGGGTCTGGCATGAGAGTGAGTTCTGGGGTTCGGCTTCCTCCCAGACAAAACTCCAGAGGCCAGACAGTGGCATTGTCCCCTTTCTGAGCCCTCCCCATACAGAGCCACAGAGTGGCGACCATATTGGAGACTCTATCAACCTGGTTCATACAGGTTGTCCTGCCTTGGTGATTACCTAAGGCTCCGCCCCATCCAAGTTACCCATGTGCTTTTCTTCAATAGGCCATGCGACTGTAACAGGGAGTCAAAGCAGCTCCACCTGGTACATAGAAACAAACACAGGGAGGCTGCCAAAATTAGGAGATAAAGAACTACGGCCCAAATGAAAGAACAGAACAAAACTCCAAAAAAAAAAAAAAAAAAAAAAAGAACTAAACAAAATGGAGATAAGCAATCTGTCAGATGCAGAGTTCAAAACACTGGTTATAAGGATGCTCAAGGAAATCACTGGGTACTCCAGTAGTATAAAAAGGACCCAGGCAAAAATGAAGATTACACTAAGTGAAATAAAGAAAAATGTACAGGGAGTCAACAGTGGAGTCAATGTAGCCAAGAATCAAATCAACAATTTAGAACGTAAGGAAGAAAAAAACATTCAATCAGAACAGCAAGAAGAAAAAAGAATCCAAAAAGCAAGACTAGGCTAAGGAGCCTCTGGGACAACTTCAAATGTACCAACATCCAAATCATACAGGTGGCAGAAGGAGAAGAGAACAAGCAAGAAAATGAAAACTCATTTGAAACAACAGTGGAAGAAAACTTCCCTAATCTGGTGAAGGAAATAGACATTTAAGTCCAGAAAACATGGAGAGTCTCAAACAAGACGAACACAAATAAGACCACACCAAGACAAATCATAATTAAAATGCCAAAGGTTAAAGGTAAAGAGTGAACCTTAAAAACAGGAAGAGAAACACATTCAGTTATCTACAAAGGATTTCCCATAAGACTGTCAGCTGATTTCTCAAAAGAAACTCTGTAGGCTAGCAGGGAGTGGCAAGAAGTATTCAAAGTGATGAAAAGCAAGGACCTGCAACCAAAATTACTCTCTTCAGCAAAGTTATTATTGAAAATTAAAAAGCAGATAAAGTGCTTTCCAGACAAGGTAAAACTAAAGGAGTTCATCATCACCAAGCCATTGTTATATAAAATGTTAAAGGGATTTATTTAAGGAAAAAAAGGAGATCAAAACGATGAACATTAAAATGGCAATAAATTCACAACTATCAACAACTGAATCTAAAAAATGAACTAAGTGCCCTGGCTGATGTGGCTCAGTGGTTGAGTGCTGGCCTACGAATCAAAGGGTTGCTGGTTTGATCCCCAGTCTAGGGCACATACCTGGGTTGCAGGCCAGGTCCCGTCCCTGGTAGGGGGCGCACAAGAGACAACCACACATTGATGTTTCTCTCTTGTTTCTCCCTCCCTTCCCCTCAATAAATAAATACATAAATAAATAAATAAAATCTTTAAAAAAACAAATAAGCAAACAAGCAGAACAGAAACAGAATCATAGATATGGAGATCATTTGGAGGGTTATCAGTTGGGAGGGGGAAGAGGGAGAATGGGGGAAAATGTGCAGGGATTTAGGAGCACAAATTGGTAGGCACAGAATAGACAGGGGATGTTAAGAATGGTATAGAAAATGGAGAAGCCAAAGAACTTACATGCATGACCGATGTACATGAACTAAGGGGGGGAATGCCAGAAGAAATGAGGGGTGCCAGGTGGAGGGGGACAAGTGGGGGGAAAATTGAGACAACTGTAAAGCATAATCAATAAAATATATTTAAAAATATAAAATAAAAAACAAAGAAAACGATGGATGCAGATTTTAACATCCACAGGTACAAGCCTTTTGCTTCAGGGGGTTTCCTATACTAGTTAGAAAAGTTTTTTATTAAAAGTAGCAGCCCTGGCTGGTGTAGCTCAGTGGATTGAGCTCGGGCCTGCGAACCGGAAGATCGCGGTTCGATTCCCAGTCAGGGCACATGCCTAGGTTGCCAGGCCAGTTCCCGTCAGGGGACATACAAGAGGCAACTGCACATTGATGTTTCTCTCCCTCTCTCCTTCCCTTCCCCTCTAAAGATAAATAAATAAAATCTAAAAGGAAAAAAAAATCTTAAAAAAAAAAGTAGCAATTCATTGGGTCCGTTTCAGAAATGTTTGCTGAAATAGTGTTTGGCCAGGTTTGGGTGCATTTCTTTTTAACTCTTAATCTGTCTCCATGTGTCTTTGCCTCTGTCTCTTGCCTCTCTCCCACCTCTCCCCGATCTCTGTTTCATCGCCCATATCTGTCTCATATCCATCTGTCTGTCTCTATCACTGATGCACAGAGGCACACACAGACACACTGTCCCCTAACAGTGGGAAGTCTGACTCTTCTGATCCTTTATCTTTTAAAATTTCCAACATCACTCCTTTAACCCTACAGCCTGGTTTTTCTCACCATCCACTTCTCTCTCCCCATCCCACTTCCCCCCAAGCTAGTTGATGTTCACATGACCCCTCCATTCCCTGAAAGGAGGAAAAGAGTAGAAGGGTCTAGGAGGAGTGGGAGTGATCACATGTGGGACTGTGGAGATGTCTTCAAACTGCCCGCCATGGTCAGAGCCAGGGGGAGCGAGTGCTGGGGCTGCTGTCCAGGTACCCCCAGTGCCATGGGGCTTAGGGATGCTGCTCTCTGGGCTGGAAACGACCAGATGTAGGCCTGGGGTTGCCTGTAGGTGATGGGGTGAGGATCTTGTGTGACCATGGAGGGAGAGGACATCTGGTGGCTCCTTTCAGCAACAGAACAGCCCCTGTCCCTTGGCCCCTAGAGGAATCTTCCCTTTATTAGTTTCTGGATCTTTGGTCCCTAAACCCTCAAAGCAATGACTAGGAACTTTAAGGCACATCTAAGAGGCTGCCAAGCTCTGCAGGGGACAGGAGAAGAAAGGGTTCTTAGGGTCAGAAAGTGATACTAAGGTGACAATCCCAATGTCCAAGGTCAAAACTGGCTGGCGAGGCGGGGGGTAACTTGCAGAAGGGCAACTGTTAATGGGAATATAGATCTACAACCTCTTACCACATCTCACAGAGCCAGATGTGGCTCCCAATTCAGAAATTTTCTGACTTTAGAAAGGCATTATGGTATGCACATTGTATATTAACATAAGACCACCAGTAGGGTCTGGGACCACCATACATGATCAAATGTATTGTTAAAGAACAAAAATTCAACTGAGTGTGAGGATCTAATCGGCTTTATTAAACAACTCATGAACTGGGCAGCACTCCATCTAGGAACTAGAGAGGTGCTGTGATGAGTTATACAGAATGGAAAGTTTTTATGGGCAGAAAGAAGGTGAGACTAAGACGGTAAAAGAGTGGATTATTTCAAATCAAGGATACCTTTCCTTAGGGAAAGGTGCAGGTTGTGGGGGAAGGTTATTAGGCAGATTACTTCAGTACTATTGATCAGGAAATTACAGACGGATTTGTTTATAATCCCATTGTGGCAGACCTTTCTGCGTGGCGTGGGCCCAGCTCCCACTCAGAGATGCACAGGACCCCTGCCCACAGATAGGTTCTCTCGTGGGGAATCAGATTTGCAATATACCTAGGCTGCTTTGAGCCTTGCTTTTACTGTGATTTCCTAAAATCCATGCTAAACCTTGCAGGGACCAGTATAACCGGCTCAACCACTTTTGCCTTTTCATTTGCTAATATCCTTCTTCTGTGATGTGATTAGGGGCATTGGCTCCCTTTGTTGTAACCGGGGCAGAGTGAGTGAGGACCATCTTGTAATGTGAGGAGATATAGAATAAAGGTCTGTCATGGTGGCAGCTTTTGCTCCCCTTGAGAGAAAAGTCACGCTGTGGTCCTTTTTCCTCCACCAGACTCAGTAGTCTGTGTGTATGTTTTATTTCATCCATAATGACATGGACACTGCTAGCTGATGTCCGCATCATCCCACTCCTGGGAGAGAAGCTGAAACTGCAATTTGGTTAGTTATTAAGTTTTGGTTTGGTGACATGGCTTAGCAAAAGTGACTCCATTTTGGCCTGTTATTTCTCTTTTTGACAGTATTCATATTTCCTCTGTGCAGTGTATGAATATCTGCAGTAAATGGGACAAAAGCTATAAAAAGCTTTTCCTCAGTTCAGATTAAGCACTGGCACCAAGTGAAGAAAAATTTGGTTTCCAGATTTTTCTTGGATTTCAGGTGTGCAGACAAAGGAGGGGAAACTTGTTCTCCCTACTCCCTCTCTTCTGCCTTAGAGGTATTGATGTAAGAAACACTTAAATCTGTAGAGAATTTTTATAAGAGTTTATCTCAGCCAAACATGATGACAATTGCTGGGAAGCAAGATGTCGTGTGCTCCCCAGAATGGCAGTTTGCAGTTTGTTTTATGCATTTGGAATTAAGGAAGGAACATAAGAAAATAACATGAAGCTGGGAGAAAGCAAGGGCAGGGGGATCCAATTACAGGATAGTTAATAAGGTTTGTGTGCTCTCTTGAGGGTGGTTATGTCTTTGAGGAGTATTACTTCTGGCATTTCAAAGATACGTTAACCTAGGTGTATACCCTTTCACTAAAGAAGTGATAGACTTGGGGCATGACTCTCCAGCATGACCTGCCCAGTTAGGAATTTATGATCAGATCACTCTGTGAGGTTACTTTCTCCACTGAGGGGACATCTTGAGGAAGAGTCTGGTCTCCCAAAGTGGGAGAGGTGAGCAGACGGGTGTGGTAAACAGCTCCCTCTTGTGACCATAAGGGACAAGTCCTGCTTTCTCTTTATGATAAAAATGAGGCTCTGTCACTTTAAAATAAATTAACATGGATGCTGAAAAAATGTGAGCATCTCCTCTCCACTCCACACAACCCCACCCCTCCCCCAGCAGTCCGAGGGGACACCTTCTAGTGCACACAAACACATGCATCCAAATAAACGGTTGGTTTATGTTTTTAACATAAATTGGATCACACCGGACATTACCGTTTCCCACTCCACTCCTTGCTTACCCTTTTCCCTACCTCTATACTTGGGGGCTCTTGTAGGACAGAACCCACAGATACCCCAGATTCCTGTAACAGGGATGCAGAGTCCTCCAAAGAAAGCAGGGGTGTTGGGGTGTGGACCACCGATTCCCTAGGTGAGGATCTCTGAATTTTAAGAAAGGATCTTGAGCCCTCCAGAAACAGGCTGCCTACAGATAGGTGGTTATCCCCTCACCAAACTATCCATCCTGGGGCCTTTTTAAGAGAGAGGTTTATGAGGAAAGTCTCCTCCATTATTTCAATACATTTCAGAAATGCTGGGAAGGTAAATACCCTTGCTCCAGCTCCAGCACGAGCGGCACATGACTCTGCAGGAGTGAAAGTGTCATCACGGAGGTGGCCAGGGACCAGGGTGTCCCGCTGCTCTCCTGGCTGAGGGGCATGGTTTGGACTTAACTTCTAGTTTTTGGGGTTTTTTATTTTTATTTTTTTACCATTAGCTGGTGAGCTGCCCTCAGAGTCCCTGTCCATAGTGGGAGCTGCTGTCCCTCCCAGGTCCCCTTTAGTGACTGCTGCACCCGCCCGCTCCCCGCCACCTGCTATGAGTGTTGGCTGCAGAAGGCTCACAGATGCCTTCTTTCCCCAGAGAACCACCCTCAGATGACTGGAGATGCCTGAGATGTATGCCTCATTCTCTTCCTCTTACCTCCTAGGGTTATCAGATAAAATACAAGATGCTCAGCTAAATTTAATTTCAGGGAAACAAATGCTTTTTTAGTATAAGGATATCCTATTCATTGTTTATCTGAAAGTCAAATTTAATTGGGCAAGCTGTATTTATTTTTTCTTGCTGAAGATGGCAACCCTACAGCTGGCAGTCAGTGACTGACTAGGGGAGTATGAAGACTTGGCCCCTTAACCTCCGAGGCTGAAAGCTTTCTCCTATCACTTATGCTCCAGCGTTCCCATGGGGTCAGGCTAAGCTAGACTTCAGCTGAATCTGCATCTTGCTTAGCTTCTTCCTCTGCCCCATCCTGCTTCCCTTCTCCCTTATGTGTTTCACTTGAGAGCTGCCTGTCCCTCCCCACCCCTAACTGCCAAAAATAACATCCGCAAAGAACCCTGGCTCAGGCTTGGCTTCTAGGAACTCCAAAGCACTGCCTGTTTTTCAAAGCTTCCTGTTTGGTAACAATGTTCAAGGTTGTCTCGAAGTGTTACCAGACCAAAATTCTTGTGCCTCATGCTTTGAAAGGCCAAAACTCAAAATGTAAGGGTTTGGAGTAAGGAAAGTTTTGTTGATCAAGAAGATACTAACGGAGAAGACGGGAAACCTAGTAGGGCCTCAAATCCATCTTGCTCACTGGGCTAAGTTAAGGGTTTTTAAGGCGTTGGGACGAATAGGTATGCTGACGCACTGGTGGGGCAAGTTTTAACTGAAGAAACTTGGAACTTGGCCATCTATTGTAAAGGGACATGAACACTGGATCTTGCTGGATCAATGGACCCTTGTCTTCTGAAAGGGTTCCAGTGTTTAAGTTCCAGTTATGTTCAGGTCCTTGGATTCTGTGTGCATCAGTAGGAGTCCGGGGCCCGGGGGAGGACTTTGATTCCAGTTATAGAGGGAGGTCAAATTTCTCTCTTCTGTGATGCCCCTCTGCATGGCTTGGGGTCTTGGTCTATTGTCTCTGAAAAGTAACTTAGTATCTCATTAAACAGGAAGTCCCAGCCTTGCATTCACATGGGAAGGATGGAATGCAGCATTTTAGGCTCTGGTGCCTCTCACCACCTTAGACAAATGACATCCTCTTCGAGCTATTTTTTCCTTATCTGTGAAAGACAATAGTGACACTGCAGGGTATATAGATATTGGGTTGGCCAACATGTCTGTTTAGTTTTTTTCCATAAAATAAAAGACACATCTTTCATTTTCATCAAAAATTTTATTGATTTGGATATTTTGACTACATTGGCTATCTCTCATGTGGTATAACATTGATTGTTCTCAATGTCTTAATTTGATCACTCTCAACTTCAACTGGTCTACCTGACCATGAAACATCATTGTCCAGTGAGAAATCTCCAGCATGAAACTTCAAAAATCACTTTTAACACTTGGGGTCAGTCACAGCACCTGCTTCATACACTGCACAAATCTTCTTTTGCATTTCAGTTGTGTTTTATTTTTCTTGAAATAATAAAGCATTATATGCCAAAAATTGCTGTGTACTTTCTTCCATCTTCAATATAAAAATGGCTACACAAAAACTCACCAATTTTGTTTTTTTTTAAATGCACACTGATATGATGGCTGTCATAATACAATCTCACAGAATTGTTTTGAATGAAGTTAAAGACAACTATGCACTACTAAAGCCATCTTACAGAAAAAAAAACCAAATGATCTTTTTGGCCAACCCAATAGGAAAATAATGTGAGTAAACTATCTAGCACTTTAGGAACTCCCTAAATGGAAACAACAGCCGCAGAAGTTTTAACTTCTGATCATTTTCATTTCCTTTGTCCTGTCTTCACAATGCACTGACATAAGTGAATACGATTTCCATAGAGAATTGTGGCTGTGGATGTTAAGGGACTGCCATTCTCCTTGGGCCTCTATCTTGCATTTTTTCCCCCTCAAAGTTGTGAATGCTCCTCAACTTTAGCAAAATCCATTTGGGATTGCCAGGCAGCTGGTTTAGGGAACTCTCTCCCATTCCAGAGTGTTTCCTGGGTGCCAGATACTTTACTATTTTTTCCTCACTCTGAGGGAGATACTACTATTCTCTGTGTGACAGATGAGGAAGCTGCGTAAGTGGCAAAGGATGGACCTGGAGCAAATTTTGGCAGCTTCTAAAACCCAAGAAGCTGCCAAAAGGAGGCTGCCTTTCTTTTGAGAAAGAGAATGCCAGTCTCTGGGTCTTTGTTGATTTCCTCTACCTCTCCTTAGATCTAGAACAAGTCCCGTCTCCTCTGAGGGGTGAGGGAAGGGAAGCAGAAGCTGTAGGACTGGAGAACATGGCCACAGCCAAGGATTGAAGCTTCGGTAAACAGCGGACAGTGGGATTTTGAGAAAAGAATAGACAGAAGGTGACAGTGGGCTCGGGCTCAGCTGTGCAAGGCAGCCCTTCCCCCCAACCCAGGCAAAATTAGCACAACCATTTATGAACTACTGCTTTCAGTAAATATGTGTTGAGTGCCAAGCACTGGAATGTAGTGGTAAGCCAACACAGACAAGGCTCCATCCTCATGGGGCTTACATTCAAGATTTGGCAGCCCCAGTTTCTTCCTATGTACACCCTCACTCATACTGTTACCAGGGAGACTCGAGTTAGGGCGCTCCCTCTCCTTGGCTCTATCGCTCGCAAGGGAATTCAGGCAAGAGACAACATGTATAGTGGAAATGAGATAGTAAGTTTATTTATGAAATAACACTTCAGCATGAAGCTGCAAGTGGGAACCCAGCTAATCTGAATGCTCTGACTACTGGGATTTTTAGGGGTTTTATGCTTATAACTAGCTTCTAGGTTCCCCCTCCCCCTCCCCTCTCTAGACCTTGGGATTAATATACAGCTTCAAAGGCTTTCTTACCCAGATAGTGGAAATGATACATACAGAATTTCACTGCCACCTCTCCCCCACCCCCTCCTATGCTATCATGGTTTTTCTTGTGATTTTTGAACACCTTGGCAATCTTTGCTCACCAGGCTCAGAATTGCTGAATTGAGTGAGACATGCCTCCCTCCCCCTCTCTGCCTTGGTTTGCTATCTGTCCTGCCTAAGGATACCACACAATTGGTGGTAATAAAGTACAGTGTGGAAGGCACCATCTAGTCAGGTGGCCCACTCCACCACTTGTAACTATGTAATTTCTGGGCAAGTAACTTAGCTTTTTGGGCCTCAGTTTCCACCTCTGTAAAATGGGGATGATCATAACTATCTTAGTATTGTGTCAGAGTTCCATGAGATAACACATGTAAAGTTTTTTGCGTAGTGCTTTAATTGACTCAAGCCACACTTGATAAATATTAGCTGTTGCTTTTATTTTTTTAAAGATTTTATTTACTTATTTTGGAGAGAGGGAAAGGGAGGGAGAAAGAGGGAGAGAAAGATCCATGTGCCAGAGAAACATCCTTCAGTTGCCTCTTACATGCTCCCAACTCAGGACCTGGCCCACAACCAGGCATGTGCCCTGACTAGGAATCGAACCTGCAGCCTATTGGTTTGCAGGTTGGCACTCAACCCACTGAGCCACACCAGCCAAGGTGTATTAGCCTGTTACTTTTAAATACAAGCACTGTTTCATGAGAACAGAAGCTGTATCTTCTTGGGTTTCAATGAGTCGCCAGTACCTAGCACATAACAGTACTTAATAAATAAATGCATAGACAAAACTTGGCTTACATCTGGAAATGGAACCATCTGGGTCTTTTTATGTCAACCCAAACTGAACACCTACTGTGTTGAGAGCCACAGAGGCACCTGGAGTGAGTCCTGTCCTTAGGAGGGCTTGACATAAGATGTACTCAGCAGAAGAGATGCTGGACATAAACTTGCTGACTGAATGCATGCATGAATAAATGAATGGCTGTGAAGACCGAATAAACGTGCCCTGAGTCCGGAAACCCATGCAGGTATTTGCACACATGGCTTGCTCCGAATTGGGCATCAGCTCCAGACTAGAATTCCCGCCCCAAGCCCTGGGACGCCGCGCGGGACGTCACATCCGCGAGTAACTGTCGCGCATCCGGGAGGCGGGGCAGGCGGAAGCCCAAACTAAACGCTCCCGGAGTTACTTGGGCCCAGGCTCGGGCCTGTATAGGAAAGCTCCAGGCCTTGGCGGGTTCTTGCCGTGAACAGGAGTCCTGGAGGTGTCAGCACAGTCCGGCAGAGAGCGGGTAGGCGGAGGACCACAGGAAAGCGACAATTTTCCTTGAGCGGGCACAGTCGGCGGCGCTGGGGACGCTGGACGCGCAACCCAGGCCGCATGCGCGAGGCGGGTGCTGCTTGCGGCGCCGAGCAAGTCGAAGTACCTCTTCGTCCCGGCCGAGGTCGCAGCGGGCGGTAGGCTAGAGGCCTCTGTACAACGCGGTCGCGGAAGCGGAGGGTAGCGGTTGAGAGGGCTGAGCTGGACCGCGAGCGCAGAACGCATGCGTCAGGCGTCAGGTGGGAGCTAAGTTCGTAGCTGACATTTGTTAAACAAAGTTGTGCATGACCTAAGTGCTTTAAAAATAGTTCAGTTCAAACATTATATTATGTGTGTGCGTGCGCGCGCGCGTGTGTAGCTTACCGTGTGTGATGCCCTGTTTCAGGGTCTTGGGAAACAGTGAATAAGACTGATCTCTGTTTCCTGTGAAGTGTACATTCTGTGGGGATGGAGAGGGGAGCACAAATAATAAGAATTACATAGTTATGCTCCAAGGAGGGAGAGAAATGCAGTAAGAAAAGAGTAGAGCAGGTGCATTGGGTGGGGGGAGTTGCCGCGTTTGATAGCCACTGGGCCAAATCGAGGATGAGATTTGAGTAAAGCCTTAAAGGGGGACTAGGAAGTGAGCCATGTGGCCGCCTGGAAGAAGAGTACTCCCAGCATGTGGAAACGCTGGGAGCGAGGTTCAGAGGCGGGAGGGAAACTGGTGTGTGCAGAAGAGCTTAGGAGGCCTGTGTGGTGGAAGAGATTGAGTAGGGGAAAATGGCAGGACATGAGGGACTTTAGCTTACTCGGAGTGAATCAGGAACAATTGCAAGATTTTTAGCCAAGGAATATCCATTAAAAAAGGCTAACTTCAAAGATTTTTATGACAATGACTATAGAAGAGCATACTTTTTTGTGGTGAGCCTGGTAAATCTGGGCTGCCCCGTCAACCTTTTTAGTGTCAGGACAGCCTGTAGAGGGCAGTGTTGTTCTTCACCCTGAAGCTCAGGCCGGAGGTGACAGCTTAGCACTTGCTCTTCGAGTCTTTTTTTAAAATATATCTATTGATTACGCTATTACATTTGTCCCATTTTTTTCTCCTTTTTATTCCCCTCAGCTGTTCACCACACCCTCCCAACAACATTCCCCCACCTTAGTTCATGTCCATGGGTCATGCATATAAGTTCTTCAGCTTCTCCATTTCCTATACCATTCTTAACCTCCCCCTGTCTATTTTGTACCTACCATTTACGCTACTTATTCCCTGTACCTTTTCTCCAATTCTCACCCCTCCCACTCCCCACTGATAACCCTCCATATGATCTCCATTTCTGTGATTCTGTTCCTGTTCTAGCTGTTCGCTTAGTTTGTTTTTGTTTTTTTTTTTTTTAGGTTCAGTTATCAATAGTTGTGAGCTTGTTGTCATTTTACTGTTCATAGTTTTGATCTTTTTCTTAGATAAGTTCCTTTAACATTTTGTATAATAAGGGCTTGGTGATGATGAACTCCTTTAACTTGATCTTACCTGGGAAGCACTTTATCTGCCCTTCCATTCTAAATGAAAGCTTTGCTGGATAGAGCAATCTTGGATGTAGATCCTTGGCTCTCATGACTTTGAATACTTCTTTCTAGCCTCTTGCATGAAAGGTTTCTTTTGAAAAGTCAGCTGATAGGCTTATGGGATCTCCTTTGTATGTGACTGTCTTCTTTTTCTCTTGCTGCTTTTAAGATTCTCTCCTTACCTTTAACCTTAGGTAATGTAATGATGATGTGCCTTGGTGTGTGCTTCCTTGGGTCCAACTTCTTTGGGACTCTCTGAACTTCCTGGACTTCCTTCCTGGAAGTCTGTTTCCTTTGCCAGATTGGGGAAGTTCTCCTTTATTATTTTTAAAAGTAAGTTCAATTTCTTGCTCTTCTTCTTCCTCTTCTGGCACATGATTCAAACGTTGGAACGTTTAAAGTTGTCCCGGAGGTTCCTAAGCCTCTCCTTATTTTTTTGAATTCTTGTTTCTTTATTCTGTTCTGGCTGAATGTTTATTTCTTCCTTCTGGTCCAAATCATTTATTTGAGTCCCAGTTTCCTTTCCTTCACTGTTGGTTCCTTGTATATTTTGCTTTATTTCACTTTGCATAGCCTTCCCTTCTTCCTGTGTTTTGTGACCATACTCAACCATTTCTGTGAGCATCCTGATTCCTGGTGTTTTTAACTCTGCATCTGGTAGAGTTACTATCTCTTCCTCACGTAGTTCTATTTTTGTAGCTTTCATCTGTTCTTTCACTTGGGCAACATTTTTTTGTCTCAGTGCGCCTGTTACATAGTAAGGGCGGAGCCTTAGGTATTCACCAGGGTGGGGCAGCCCACTTGGCCATGCTACACCTGCGTTGTGGTGCTGAATGAGGGGGAGGGGTCAGAGAGGGAACAATGACGCTTGCTCAGCTCTGAGCCAGCTTTCATTCGCTTCCCCTGCTACCCACAAGCAAATTGGGCCCTTCTGGTGTTGATTCCCAGGTGGGTGGTTTTGGGTACATTCCAGATCCTGCGGGTCTCTCCAACGAATTTTCCTGCGAGGCTGGGAGTTTCTGCCACTGCCACAACCCCCACAGATTTTTATGGCCAGAGGTTTTGAGGCTTTATTTCCCCATGCTGGAACCCTGGGTTGTGCAGTCTGTCTCACTCCCCAGTTCCTCCTGGTTTATCCACATGCAAATGGTGGGACCACCCATCTGCCAGCCACCATCTCACCTGCCTGGACCTCCCTTGCTGCACCTCCTCTCTGCCCAGGCTGCCTGTCTCTGCCCCTCCTACCAGTCCAAATGTTTCTTCAATTCCTTGGTTGTCAGACTCCAGACAGTTCCATTTTGTGGCAGTTCCAGTTATTTTTTGTTTTTAAATTTGTTGTCCTTTTTTTCGTTGTGTGAGGAGGCAAAGTGTATCTCTACCTATGCCTCCATCTTGGCTGGAAGTCCTTTTTTTTTTTTTTTAATGTACAGTTCATTGGCATTAAGTACACTCACATTGTTGTACAACTATCACCATTATCCATTTCCAGAATATTCCGTTAGTCTTCACTGTTATTGGCACCCTAAGCCACAAGCCCAATCTCATTCCCCCTACTTCAAGCAGCTAATGCCATCAAGGCAGTCAGTTCCCCCTAAAAAATACCCATCATACTCCAGGCAATGAGTTAAATAATTGAGGGTTTTGTTCTCACTGCCCTTCTAGTCAGGGGAGACTAGTGATTGGGCAAGAAGCTCCAGGTAACCATTATTGTGGTCCTGAAACCAAAGATACTCTTGAACATGTAGGCCTGACACTTCTGCCATTCATTCAATCATGTATTTAGTAAGTGTTGAATATCCACTCTGTTGTAGACATGGTAAATATTCATGTTTGTCCACTGGATAGGTGGATAGATGTAACTCCTTGAGCCTAATTTTCTCTGGTGGCCATCATGGAGTGGTTGGAACTGGGACTGATCCACAGAGGTTTTTGCAAATGCTGGTCTATAGCTTTGTGGCTTTTGATAAGTCCCTTTCCTTGGGTGGGCCTCTGTTTCCTGGTCCCTTTAGTAGGGGAACCAGATATTAAACAATGGACAGTGTTAAGAGATTATTAGAATAGGGTGTCAAAGAAGGCCTCCCTGAAGAGGTGAACCTCCTGGAAGAGTTGAACTCTAAGCTAAAATGTGAAGGCTGAATAGGATTTATCCAGAGGGAGAGTGAGGTAGGGGTGGAGCCACAGACAGGGATTCTCTACAGGGAGATCAGTACGTTCTGGGTTCTTGAGAGTTTCAGATTTGTGAGAAATGTCATTGAGTGCCCATTCCAGGAATTCCTCCTCTCAAACCCCTTGCTGTTCAAGCTCCATCTTTCCTAGGGCTGCCAGACCTGTGCTGACCTAGCCTCCAGACCGAGAAAATTTGCAGATCCAGTATGGATGGGGACTACCTACCACCCCTCATTCTCCTGTTCATGTTCTGTGTTGACTGACAGTAAACAAGAAGAGGGCCTTCAGATCCAGGTTTTACTCTTTTTGCTTTTACCTTTTTTTTAATTAAGAGTCATACCAGAGTGGTCTTGAGGGCACTCAGAAGTGGTTGGAATTTCTCTATGCCCTTGGGCAGTCGTTACCTGTTTTTGCCAAGCCTCCTTATCCTCTTCTCAAAAACAGTAATAGCAATAGGTTTTACTTCATATGATAATTTTGAAGACATGACTTAAAGCATATGAAGCATTTATATGGGTACCCAAGCACAGACTTGGGTACCTGGTAAGGAAAAATATTTGATGGGATTATAGTATTAGAATTTAAATGAGAATATAGTAGGTTGACATATAAAATATAGAAAGTTCCTTTGTGTCTGCATGAGTAACTTTAGTTTGACCAAAATTGGATGTTACTGTGCTTAGGAGTTCTTTAAAAAAATCACATAGGTAAAATTGTCATTTAAAAAGTGAAAAACAGCGTGTACCTTGCTAATTAATTTCTAGCCCCCTTGACTCTTACTGTAGGTGTAACCAGCATCGGAAAAGATGCCAGCCCCAGCTGCCACATACGAAAGAGTGGTTTACAAAAATCCCTCTGAGCACCACTACATGAAAGTCTGCCTGTAAGTTCAGTCTCCTCGTTTCTGTTGTTTATTATTATTTTTTATGAATCTATATAGCATAAAATTGAATGCAGTGTATTTTTCTTTTTAATGTTTTTTACAGAGAATTTCAAGATCCTGCAGTTGGACTGAGTGCTGCACAGTTCAAGCAGCTGCTGCTTTCAGCCCTGAGGGACCTGTTTGGGGAGGTACGGAGTCTCTCGGTAGATTGAACACTCCTAAGATCTTTGTAATAAATACTGAAAGAACCCTTTTCTAAACATTTTAAAACTTTAAAACCGCATTTGAAATTTCAGAAGCTGACTTTCAGAAATGGCAAAATTTTGGTAGGTGTGTTCAATATACTTTCTTTATAACAAGGAATTTGTTGGACAAATATTTATTTTAGTGCTGTGCTACTCAAAGTGGGGTTCAGGCTGACAGCCCACACAGGCTGTCTTTTTGCCCATTTTGAAGATCTGCGGCTCACAGCAGAATGTAAATCAGCACATCACTTCCTTTACTGAGAAAGTCTCCATATGAACAAAACGGAGCTGAACCAAACAGTACACTTACCCATGTTGTTGATTTACATTCTGATGCAGCTTCTTATCTTCTCACACACCAGCATTCTGAGCAGTCTTGTTCTAGCATTCACTTGAAAATGGAGTTTTGAGAGAGAACTAAGGTGATTTTCCAGAAATTTTTTTCTTTTTAAATATATTTTATTGATTATGCACATACAGTTGTGCCATTTTCCCCCTTCATTACCCTCCACCCTGCACACCCCTTCCCACCCACATTCCCCACTTTAGTTCATGTCCATGTGTCATAAGTTCTTTAGCTTCTACATTTCTCACACTATTCTTGCCTTCCCAGTCTATTTTCTACCCACCGTCTATGCTGCCTTATTCTCTGTACCTTTTCCCCCTTTCTCCCCCTCCCATTACCCTATTGCTAACCCTCCATGTGATCTCCATTTCTGTGGTTCTGTCCCTGTTGTAGTTGTTTGCTTAGTTTGTTTTTGTTTTTTTTAGGTGTGGTTGTTAATAATTCTGAGTTTGCTGTCATTTTACTGTACATGTTTTTTGTCTTCTTATTCTTTGGTAAGTCCCTTTAACATTTCATATAATAAGGGCTTGGTGATGATGAACTCCTTTAACTTGACCTTATCTGAGAAGCACTTTATTTGCCCTTCCATCCTAAATGAAAACTTTGCTGGGTAGAGTAATCTTGGATGTAGGTCCTTGCCTTTCATGACTTGGAATACTTCTTTCCAGCCCCTTCTTGCCTGGTCCCTTTTGAGAAATCAGCTGACAGTCTGATAAGAACTCCTTTGGAGGTGACTGTCCCCTTATCCCTTGCTGCTTCTAGAATTCTTTCCTTCATTTTAATCTTGGCTAACATAATTACGATGTGTCTTGGTGTGTTCCTCCTTGGATCCAACTTCTTTGGGACTCTCTGAGCTTCCTGGACTTGCTGGAAGTCTATTTCCTTTGCCAGATTGGGGGAGTTCTCCTTTATTATTTGTTCAAATAAGTTTTCCACTTGTTGTTCTTCTTCTTCCCCTTCTGGGACCCCTATAATTCGAATGTTGGAACATTTCAGGTTGTCCCGGAGGTTCCTAAGCCTCTCCTCATTTCTTTTGAATCCTTGTTTTTTCATTCTTTTCTGATTGGGTGTTTCTTTCTTCCTTCTGGTCCACATTGTTGATTTGCGTCCCAGTTTCCTTCCCATCACTATTGGTTCCCTGTACATTTTCCTTTATTTCACTTAGTGTGGCCTTCATTTCTCATCTAATTTTCGACCAAATTCAACCAATTCTGTGAACATCCTGATTACCAGTGTTTTGAATTGTGCATCTGATAGGCTGGCTATCTCTTCATAGCTTAGTTGTATTTCTTCTGGAGCTTTGATCTGTTCTTTCATTTGGGCCATTTTTTTTTTGTCTTGATGCGCCTGTTATGTAGTGAGGGGCAGAGCCTTAGGTGTTCACCAGAGCAGGGCAACCCAGTCACTGGGTTGTGATGCTGTATGTGGAGTAGGGGTCCAAGAGCAAATAATGGCACTTGCTCAGCTCTCTGCTGGATTTCAATCACTTCCCCCACTTCTCACAAGCAAATTGGGCCCTTCTGGTCCTGATTCCTATGTGGGTGGGTTTGTGTATGTTCTAGGACCCTGTGAGTCCCTTCAACAAACTCTCCTGTGAGGCTGGGAGTTTCTCCTGGCACCTCAACCCCCACAGGTGTTTTCAGTCAGTGGTTTGAGGCTTTATTTCCCCATGCTGGGACTCTAGGTTGCAGGGTCTGTCTCACTCCCCAGTTTTGCCTGGTTTATCTGTGCATGAATGTGGGACCGCTGCCACCTTGCGCACCACGCTGCACTCAACAATCCGCCTCCTTGCTAGGTCTGCCAGCTGCCACTCTGTGCGCCCAGGGTCTACCAGCCACCACTTTGCCTCAAGTCCTCTTCACCCAGGTTGCTGACTCCGCCCCTCCTACCGGTCTGGATGAATGTGTCTTCTTTAACTCCTTGGTTGTCAGACTTCATACAGTTCAATTTTCTGTCTGTACTGGCTCTTTTTTGTTTTTAAATTGTCGTCCCTCCTTTGGTTGTGCGAGGAGGCGCAGTGTGTCTACCTACACCTCCATCTTGGCTGAAAGTCACTTTTTTTTCTTTTTGAAGATTTTTTTTTTTTTTTTTTACTTATTTTTAGAGATAGGGGAAGGGTGAGAGAAACATCAATAAGTCTCTTACCGGGGACCTGGCCTGCAACCCAGGCATGTGCCCTGACTGGGAATCAAAGTGGAGACCTTTTGGTTTGCAGGCCAGCACTCAATCCACTGAGCCACACCAGCCAGGGATATTTGTTGATTCATATGTTCTATCAAATCAAAATCTGCTAAGCATCTCATCAAAATTAAAAACTTTTATTCTGCAAAAGACTTAGTCAAGAGGACAAAAAGACAAATTGCAGACTGAGGGAAAATATTTGCAAGCCACATATCTGACAAAGGACTAATATCTACAATGTATAAAGAAATCTCAAAACTCAAACAATACAGTTAAAAAAAGACCAAACAATACAATTAAGAGACATGAATAAAGCATTTTACTCAAAAGGATGTACAGTTGGCATAGATGTACATGAGTGAAAAGCTGTTCAACATCATTAGCCATTAGGGAAATGCACATTAAAAAGAGTAAGATATCACTATCCCCCTAACAGAATGATTAAAAAAGAAAATTGTGATAATACTAAATGCTGGTGAGGATATGGAAAAACTGAATTACTCATACATTGGTGTTGGCAATGTAAAATGGTATAGCCTCTTTGGAACACAGTTTGGCAGTTTCTTACACAGACTAAATATGTACCTGCCATACAACCTGGCAATTGCATACCTGAGCATTTATCTTTGAGAAATGAAAAACACGTTGATACAAAAATATGTATAGGCATATCCATAGCAGCTTTATTAGCAAGAGCCCAACAGTAGAAATAAGTGAGATGTCCTTCAGTGGGTGAATAAACTATAATACATTCATACCATGGAATATACTCAATAATAAAAATGAGTGCACTGTTGATAAATGCAACAACTTGACTAAATTCCCAGAGAGTTATGCTAAGTGAAGAAGCCAATCCCAAACAGTAGCATACTGGGTGATTTTACTTATATAATTTTCTTTAAATAACATAATTATGTAATCCAGAGAAAGATTAGTGGTTTCCTGGGGTTAGGATGTCAGGAGGAGTAGGTGTGGCCGTTAAGGGGTAGAAGGAAAGAGTGGTGGTGGTATAGTTCTTTATCGTGATTGTGGTGGTTACACGAAACCACTTATGTGGTAAAATTGCATACACACACACAAGCAACCAAATATGAGTGCATATGTGACTGGTAAAATCTGAATTAACTCTGGTTTATCAATTTTAGTTTCCTGGTTTTGATATCATACTATAGTTATACACGATGTTAACTTTGAGGGAGGCTGGGTAAAGGGTTCAGGGAACCTTCCTGTACATTTCTTTGTAATCTCCTCTGACTCTAATTTTTGAGAATCATGCCCTGGCTGGTATGGCTCAGTGGATTGAGTGCCTGCCTGTGAACCAAAGGGTCACCACTTTCATCCCACGTCAGGCACAGCCTGGGTTGTGGTCCAGGTCCCCAGTAGGAGGTGCACGAGAGGCAACCGCACATTGATGTTTCCCTTCCTCTCTTACCATCTCTCTAAAAATAAATAAATAAATAAATCTTTAAAAAGAAAAAAATCAGAAGTTTAAGAAAAAGCTTGGGGTGGTTAGCACACACAACAATATACAGAGAATGTATTACAGAATTGTACACCTGAAACCTATATAATTTTATTAACAGTGTCACCCAATAAAATTCAATAAGATAATTAGAAATAAGTTTAAGCAAAAAATCTGTGCACCCTCTCTATTTCATGTATAAAACCTGCTTCCTCTAAGCAAACAGACATGGCCTTTGTCTCATGGGTTTAATGGTCTTGGTTAGGTTTAGTAGGCAACCATGTTGAACGTTAATGGCAAGAATGATGAATATTATGGAAAAGGAAACATGTGGGTCCTGTATGTGAGAGACAATAGCAAGTGACTGAGCTTAATCTTGGGGATCTAGGAAGGAACAATTTAAATGAAGATTTAAAGGGTAAAGAGGCATTAGCAGACCTGGCTACATAGCTCAGTTGGTTAGAGCATCATCCTGATGTGCCAGAATTACAGGTTCAATCCCTGGTCAGGATACATGCAAGAATCAGCCAATGAATGCATAAATAAGTGGAACAACAACTTGATGTTTCTCTCTCTAAATAAATAAATAAAGTTTTGGGGTTGTTTGTTTGTTTGTTTGTTTTTTATTAAATAAAAGAAGCATTAACAATGTGAAGAGTTACAGGAAGAACATTCCAGCAGGAGGGAGTTATAAATAAGCATGCCCAGTACTCTAGCACTATTAAATAAAATACTGCTTTTCTGGAGGAGAAAAGCAATTAACAGGAATAGTTATTAGAGTTCAAGATTGATGATGATAATAGCATTATTCTATACTTAGGTTGATGCTGCCTTACCCTTGGATGTCATAACTTATGAAGAGAAGACCTTGTCAGCCATCCTGAGAGTATGTAGCAGGTACGACAGACACTAAAGCATTTCTAGTATAACATGGATGAGGGAGAGATGGGGAAGTAGAACAAAAATGCTCTCTTCTGTGAATAAGAAGAGCTTTGTCATTGTGAACTCTGAGCAGCTTTTGCAAGTTTAAACTGGGGAGAATATGAATATTCATTTAGCAGGAGCTTAGACTCTAGAGAGCAAAACTTGACTTACTTATAACTTTAGTGTTTCCCAAATGATGGTTGTAAACTCAGAAATATTAGAAACATTCCTAATTGGGGTTCATTTAATTCTCTGCCTGTGATACACTATGCTTTAAATTTTTCTCATTTAAATTAGGTTTTCTGGACCATTGCAAAAAGTACTAGGGAGATGTTGCAGGGACAAATCTTTCTTAATGCTTTCTTGGTTTTTCCTCAGTGGTCTTGTCAAATTGTGGAGCTCTTTGACCCTTTTAGGATCCTATAAAGGCAAGATATGTGCTTTCAAAGTGATTCAGGTAAATACTATTCCTTCGCATATTCCGAACAAGGCTGAGTAATTGATCAAACTGCTTTTTAATATGTGTTCCATTTTTGTGCTTGTATAAATCTAGTTTGGTTAACATCACCCAGCTAAGGGGGGCAGGGAGAGGAATCCAGAACTTCTTTGCTTCTGGCAATGTCAGACAGAGCACTTTAGGCTACGTGGGAGGAGTTTTGGGATAAAACTTAGAACTTTGCTTGTGGAAAAATCTTAACTTTTCCTTTATTGCATAATAACTAGTATTGGAATGCTCTTTCTGAGCTTATCACGACCACTTGTTTATCTAAGGCTACTTCTCAGCATGCTCATTCAGATACTACTACATCAGCTTGGCTTATCCTATAAAACTGGGCATGTTTCTGCATTACCCTGTGTTTCGGTGCAGTTTTCTCCTGATACTGTGTTAACATTCTTCTTTGTCTTACAGGTTTCTCCCTTTCTCCTTGCATTATCTGGTAATAGTAGGGAACTAGTATTGGATTGAATAGTCCTCAATTTCAGAAACACTCCTCTGCTCTCAAAAGTATTTTTGTGGTGCCAGCATAATGTTTGAAGACCGAAGCAGGCCAAGAGCTCCTGTTGATGGAATCTGAGGGTGCCGAAAATGTTGTCAGTGATCTCCAGCCAGCGTCTTTGTTTGGTCAGGCTTCAGAGGAGAATCTGCCTGAGCCAGCCAGTGGGAAGCAGGCAGCGCTTTCAGCATATGCACATCAGAGTTGGAGACCGGGCTGAACTCAGCAGGGCCTTCACACAGAGGGATGTGGTTGCCTTCTCAGAATTAACAGGGGATGTCAATCCTTTGCATTTAAATGAAGATTTTGCAAAATGCACCAAGTTTGGAAAGACAATTGTACATGGAGTTCTGATCAATGGACTTATCTCAGCTCTCCTGGGTACTAAAATGCCAGGACCAGGCTGTGTATTTCTTTCCCAGGAAATTAACTTTCCAGCCCCTTTATACATTGGAGAAGTTGTTTTAGCTTCAGCAGAAGTGAAAAGGCTGAAACAGTTCATGGCCGTTATTGCTGTATCATGTGTTGTAAGAGAAAGTGAAAAGACTGTTATGGAAGGCTGGGTTAAAGTTATGGTTCCAGAAGCTCCCAAATTCTGAAATATGTGTTTAAAGATGCAGGTTCAGGCATCAATGTTACTGTTACTAAAAGAGCCTCTGAGGAAAATGGATTGCTGTTCTGCGACAAGGAATGGCCCACAGATCTAGCATCTCATATACAGGGGAGGGGAGCAGGCAGCAAGGTGTTCTCATGCCCACTTTATAATTTGGCCTTGTGATTCCCACAAACAAATATATTTATCATGTCTAGGTTTATAAAATTGAAAAAGTATTGGGAATGTTATCATTTAGCTAAAGATTCTACTTTTAGGATTTCAAATCTACTTTTAGATTTTCATTTGGATGACACAATATATCTCTATAGAATAAATTTCTCACTGAATTTATAGCTAGCTAGTATTTTTATTGAGGGCGACAATAGGTGTTGGGTCATCTTTGAGCACCTATCTTTTACCAGTAAATATTCTTGAATACTGTTCTTCAGCAGTTTCTGGGTCAGAGTTTTTTGTAATTTGTTACTGTTTACGCCAAGATGGCATCTTGCTTAACCTTCAAGTGGTACTTGCCTTTCAGATGGTTTTCCTACTCTCAGAGATTTGTGTGCAGATTTGTAAACTCTTGGTCTAATCTGTAAAATGGGGGTAATAATACCACACAGGATTATTGAAGATGATAGACACAAATAGCAAAGCACAGGCTAGCCTGTGGACAGTAGCTGCTACTATTGTTCATTCTCTCCTGTGAAGGAGGTTAGAGACTTTCCTGACTTTATGGTTAACTGGCCCACAGGTAAACAGCCCAATCTTTTAGGATGTCAACCAGTCTCTTGGCATTCTTAACCTAGAATAGATCTTGAGTGCAAAGTTTCTATTTTAGTAATCCAGATTACTTTCATCCTTCCTTGAAAATATTGTGGGTTGCCCCTTTATGAAAATAATATATGCTTATTGTAAAAATAAAATTATAAATAAAAAGTATAAGGAATACTGTGAGGTCCTGTTTTTAAGAGTTGAGGGGCATTGCAGAGAAAATATGCCTAATATGTGAGTATTCAATAGTCATCCCCACCACAGCTAACCCTTTTTTTAAGACAAAAATCTGTAATGGAACATACATGTGGTCCACCTGGCTCTGTGGCTTTAGATGGTGGCTCTGACCACAACTAGATGCTTTGATCAGGAAGGTACGACCAAGTATAATTAGTTGAATCAACCCACATTTCCTGGAAAAAGTTCTTTCCTCCTTCTGGTAGGTCAGTAACTATATTTTTTATTATATGTTCACATTAAGGGAACAATTAAATAGATTATTTGAAAGAATGATTCTAGTCACTAGAGGGCAGTGATGTGTATAAAGTAAGCATTTTAAACCTGTTTAATATTGTATCATACTCTGGTCTGTGACCAAGATGAAAGTAACCAAAATTAACTTGAGAAGCAAGGACGCCATTCTCACGAGTTTCAGAATGGGCAGCATTCACAGGCTCAGATCAACCTGAAGGTTTGCTAATAGGTAAAACACTACACATGTTGAATATTTGATATAACACTGAAAAAATGGGAACTTGCACAAAATAGAGACTTGAAGCCATATTCAAATTCTACAGAACTCATTCCCTGTGATTTAGAAGCAGTCTTGAAGTATGGATTCATAAATGGAATGTGAAATGATCATTAGTAATAGCTACCATTTTTTCAATACTTAATGAGCTGATTTTCTACATTAATTCTTTGAACAACTTTGTAAAGTTAATGTTATGTTCCATTTTATAGGTTAGGAAACAGACTAATGCCATGTGGCTGGCCCAAGGTTGTACAGTTAGTATGCAGTAGAGCTGACATTCAAACGGGCCTACCCGGCTCCAAAGTGTTTCTTTTTTTCCATCGCCCTGTGTGTCTCATAATGTTCTCATTACTAGGGCATGCTCACTGTCCATAATAGTATCATCTCATGTGGCGTTACGTATTTGGAAACATCATTCTATAGAGGTTTTTTTTTTTTCAGAATGTTCTAGATCTTATTCCCTGCTACAGTAGTAGTGTTTTCCTATATACTATTACTTTATGGCTTCCAGCCATACCTATTCCTACCCTTTCTCTAAGTTGACAGTCAGTGATTATTTGTCTTCAGAGCAGAATTACCAGGTTATTCTAAAGATGAAAAATGTGTAGGCTAAGTGTGGTAGGGTTGGGTGGGGTGTCAGAACTGGATTTTAGCTGATTTATACTGTGAAATTCAAATAGTTTCTCAAGGTCATTTCCACTTTTTTTAATGCTCCCTAGGTGTCATGGTCTTTGATCTCTGCAAATTAGTAAAAAGTTGGAAGAGACAAGTAGGCAAGAAGTTAGGGATGCTTTCCTGTAAATGACTTATTTTTTACTTGGAGCCAAGATTCTCAAACCAGCTCTTAAAAGTGGCTATAAGGAGAACTGGTGGGTTGCCTTTTCCATTTTGAACTCTGTACCTATGAGCTGCCAGAAAGAATGACTTCTAATGAAAACATGGGTGACTCTCAAATTAGGAAATCCTCTCCCAGGTAACAGAGGTGGCCTTGACTGAGGTCACATTTGTACTCAGGTGGAAGGGAGTACAAACAACTGACTAAAATAGCAGGCCAAACTGTACTAGTAATTTCCACATAGGGGCATTGTAAGACTGCAATTTATGCAATATTTGGTTATCACAGGAAGATACACTCATCTTAAGCAATTTCAGCCTAATGTACTGGAAAATTGCTTAACAGATTTTTATATTCTACTAGAAACATTTTTAGATTGGTAAAATACCACTTGCTTTTCTGAGCAGCAGATGTTCAGTAACAACAGGGAGAAAGCCCCACCACAGCCTGCGTTCATCTTGTGGACTTACGTATTCGTCTGGAGAAATGGAGTGCTGAGTGCACGCCAGTACCTCTTAGGTAACCACGGGTTTTCATTTTGCGCTAAATTATTAGCCATTTTCTTTTATGTTCTTAGAGTATGATTCAGAGACCAATTTACTCTCAAAGAAAATTGCTATTAAATTACATTTATTAAATTTTTATATTAAAACATACTCTACCAAGGGTTGACTGTCACTCTGAGCAGCTGTGCTGCTCTGCTCAGCCTGCCTCATATGTTGGCATAATTTATTAACTGGTTCTATCTGAGCAGAACGGGAGCACTGTGGAATTACTTTGGGGCTGCAAATGAGTATCTCTAGGGTCCCAGATGTTTTACTTCCTTCGTTCTTGGCTTGTCTTCATTTGAATTGCAAACAACAGAGGCAAGAATTCCCATCTTCAGTGAAATTTCAGGTTGGAGCAAAATCAACTGGAAAAAAACCTTTTAAGTTCAAAATCACAAGGAAACCCAAGACTAATATTGACACTACATAAATAGAACTGGATTAATAGGAAGTCCCATAGTCATTTTCCGGGTTACGCTTAGCGATAATACAGTTCATACGACTTTATAAACCCTGGGAACATTTCCTCTGTGATGTGATGGACAATATCCACACATAAGGGAAATAAAAATGATCAAATTTGAGTTGAATTTTTTCATTTTTCTATCCAGATCATAAATATTTAAAGAAATAAAGTCATTTCGAGTTGGGAGGGAATGCTGCTTTGGAAGCACTGAGTTTTCCATGAGTTTCTACGATTTGATTTGTGGAGCAGTTGCCAGTTCCAGCAGCTTTATCACTAAAACTCATCTTCGGCCAATCTGGCCAAACGTCAAGTTGTTGCATAACCTGTGGGCCGTCCAGCCTTTGGCGACATATAAGAATGTAAATCTTTTTTTCCCTGATAGCCCTTAGTGGTAGTGTACATGGGGAAAACTAAGGTACTGCATGCCTCATTGGTTTTGCCCAGGCTGAGACTGGAAGCAAAGCTGATTTGATTCAGCTCAGTTCTACATGGGGAGGGTTTCTGTAGATGCTGTGTGAGCAAGTTTGAAAGTCAAACAGATGTTGAGGCACTCAGGGTTTGGAGCCTAGTCTCCAATGAATCTAGGGATCCAGTTAAGTCCAATGTCCTCAGAGGATTAATGACACGGCACTGCTTTGGGAAATGAAAATGAAATTATAAGGTTCACCACTGTATTCTGAGTGGTGTACTTCAGGCAAGAATTTCCAGGGAAAGGGAAAGTCTAGATTGAGAGTTTTTAGTTTCTGGCTTCATTCCATCAAGTATCTGGTTTCTCACTTTCAGTTGCCTTTTCCTAGTAAGGAAGACTAGACAAAGGTTATTTTATGACCTTCGCAATTCAAATGATATTTCCCCCCCAATCATAGGAGTAAAATATCTTCATTATAGATATTTTAGAAAAACACAGAAGAGCATAAAAATGGCAAGCATTATGATCCCACTTCCTAGACCCCCTAAGTTAATATTTTGGTGTATTTTCTTTTGTTGTTTTTCCTATAAATATATTTTTAAAACTTGGGATCATTCAAATGCATGTACAGTTGACTCTTGAACAACACTGGTTAGCGACACTGACTCTCATGGAGTTGAAAATCCACATATAACTTTTGACTCCCCTAAAACTTAACTACAGTCAACCCTTGGTATCCAAAGGGATTGGTTCCAGGACCCCTCATGGATACCCAAATTTGCAGATGCTCAAGTCCCTTATATAAAATGGTGTGGAATAGTACATAAGGTCGGCCCCCTGTATCAGCAGATTCCCAAACATGGATTAAAAATACTGTTTTTGGCCCTGGCTGGTGTGGTTCAGTGGATTGAGCACCAGCCTGCAAACCAAAGGGTTGCCGGTTGGATTCCCAGTGAGGGCACATGCCTGGGTTGCAGGCCAGGTCCTCAGCAGGGGGTACTCGAGAGGCAACCACACACTGATGTTTCTCTCCCCTCCTCCCTCTCTGTCTAAAAATGTTAAAAAACATACTGTTTTTTTTTCCATGGTTGGTTCAGTCTGTGAAGGTAAAGCTGGGTATGATACTGAAGGCTGACTGTATATTTATTGAAAAAAAAATCCATGGATAAGTGGAACTTGGCAGTTCAAACCTGTGTTGTTCAAAAGTTAAATGTATTGTTTCTTTTTTTAATTTACTGTTATATCAAAAGCATTTCTCAACATCATTAAATATTCTTCAATAATCTGATTATTTTGATAATCTGATTTTTAATCATTGCAAAATATTCTAATTATGACTGACCACAGTTTGTCCAATTTCCTAGTGTTAGATACTTACCTTCACATGTTCTATATTTCCACTAATCTCTGATTATTTCCTTAGGATACTTTCCTAGAGGCAGAATTAGGAAAGTATTAGGAATTAGGAAAGTTCTCTCACTGGGTGAGAACATTTTCAAAGCCCTTAATATATATTATCAAATCCCAACACTGGGCCTATTATATGTAAGTACTCAGTAAATAATTGTTGAATGAATAAATGCCTTTCGGAAAGGTTGGACAATTTATACTCCCACCAGCAGTAAGCAAGAAGAGCCTTGTCATGGTCAGTCCACATGAAAGTAGAAATGATTAAAGCATAATTTGGGTGTTTGTGATTCTGGCAACGAAATAATCCATTTGCCTTAAAGAAATGAAATTTCTTTCTAAATGATAAATCCTCTCTAAATGATAAATTATTTTATTTTAATAGACTGATGCTTTTAAACACACCAGGACAAAAACAGAATGCAGAAAGAGCTCTGATTATTTTAGGACTGAATCAAGAAGTTCCATGTTTTTCCCTTCACATCTTTATCCACTGGGTCTTGGCCCCTACATCACTCTGTTAAGGCTCCGTAGCCACTTGGGATTGTCCAACAATCCCATTAAGTTTGAGATCTGGAGAGGGTACCCTTTAGATACTGTCTAGGCATTTGCTGTGATGTCAAATTTTGGGGGAAGGGGGGTGGTGTTACCAAGAAACTCTATTCTCTTGTTTGTAATGTAGAAATTTAGGGGATACAAATTTAAGAGTTAGAATCTCTCCATTATGTGAACTGAAGGGAAGGAAGAAAGTAATATCCTTTGAATTTTATTATGTGCCAAGCCCCTTCCCATCCTACTGCATTCTTCATACCAAACTTTCCATATGAGTATATTTATTTTACAGATGGGGAGCTAAGCTCAGAGAAATTGAGTAACTCATTCAAGGTCTCTCAGCTGATAAATGCTGGAACCCTGTCTAATTTGACAGGGTTCCAGCATTGGTTGACTAATTCCAAGTCTAACTCATCCTGGTATGCTGCCCTAGGAGAGAGCAGTGTGGGTGGGATCTCTATGTGTGTGGAGGGGTAGGGTTAGGGTTGTAAGGAGTGCCAGGATTGTGGCCTTGGGTTCAGGGTGACTGTGGGACAAATTTGGAGTCAAGAAGTTGGGTGCAAAGTTCTCTGACTCTGGGTTTAAGGTTCTTGAAGCTGGTACAGTGAGATTGAGGACCTCAGGTCTGAGGGATCTTGTTTGAGGGTTCTCAGGGTTGAAGGCCTTGTGGATTGATCTAAGAGATGGGGTGAAGGGTAGAGGCTGGAAGTCCTTGGACCAGTGCCTATTTTTTAGGGTTCCCAGTTAAGTCAGAGCTTGGGGCAGAGGGTTCTGGAGTCCAAGGGCTCCAACTGTGAAGTCTAATTTTGAAGGCCCAGCTCTTAGATTTTGGGTTTGAAGAGTGAGGTGCAAAAGTTCAAGTAAAACCTGAATCTGAAGGACTTGTTTTAGAGAGTTTCTGGATCTGCAGGGTGCAGGCTGAGGGTCCCATCCTGAAGGGCTTCCCCCGACCCCTGGATCTTAGGGTCCTTGGATCTGAAAGGATTGGGTGGGAAAGGTCCAATTGTAAAAGTTTCAAGTCTGACAGTCGCAGCTTTTGAGGGCCTAACGTGAAAAGCCCAGCCCTGAGGATCTTTGGGCCTGAGAGTACCTGGATCACAGGGCTGAGGACACTATGTCTTCGGATCTGAGGGTCTCTGGACGTGATGACTTAGAGTGAAGTGTTCTTGGGTTAGATGGCCGGTGCTAAGGGCACCCCATGTGAGTTGCTGCCGCGAGGACCTCAGAGGGGCGAGTCCAGGGAAGCACGGACTGTGGAAGGTTGGCGCTAGGACCCCGCGGGAGGCAGCGGCGTGAAGGGCGGCCAGTGATGACAGGGACAGAGGTGGGACCGTCGGCGTTAGGACCCAGCGGGTCCGGCGAGTGGCGGCGGCGCGTGGGGCGGCGCGTGTTGACAGCGGCGGCGGCGGCGGTGCCGGGCGGGCGGCGGGAGTCGGCGCCTGTGGTTCCTGCCCCTAGTCCCGAGGCGGTGGTGGACTGGTGTCCCGGGATGGCCTTCATGGAGAAGCCGCCGGCCGGCAAGGTGCTCCTGGACGACACGGTGCCGCTGACAGCAGCAATCGAGGCGAGCCAGAGCCTGCAGTCCCACACGGTGCGCGGCCCGCCGGTCGGGCGGACGGCGCGGGGCGGCCCGGGGCCGCGAGAGGCTGCGGGTGGCCGGGCTGGGAAGCCCGGGAGGGGACCCGGGCAGAGGTCGGCGGCCCAGACTAGGAGGGTTTTTGGGTGGCGGTGGCTCTAGGTCTGGGCCCCCGGGGCCCAGGCTCTGGTCGTCCGGAAGGCTAGACGGTGGGGATCGCAGCCCCCGGGGCCAAAGAGCGGGAGGGGCTCGGCGGTGCGCAGGAGGGCACTGCGAGTCGGGGGTGGTGTTGGGCTCCTGGGCCCACCTAGGGCCGGCCGATTAAACTGACCATTCAGGACCCTCTCATTCCCTTATGCCCGCCGCCAGCCTTCTCTTTGGGGCCGTTGAGTTTGCCTCCTTTCCCCTGGGGATCTAAGTGGTGGGGGATGAGGGTGTGCCGGGCCAAATTGAAATGGGACTTCAGAGCCTACTTGTTTTGTGAGATGAACGAAAGAGGCTGGGGTCTGCAGTCCCATTTCGTGGTCAAGTGCTTGGCCGAGGCACGGGGAAACCTTTGGGGGAGGCAGTCTGGAGTCCTGCTGAGGCAGGTGTAGGAATGTGCTCCTTTCTGACTCTAACCTGCTATTTAGTGGGCAGTTGGTAGCATTCATTTGAATTTAAAATCCACTGGAGTAGTATGAAGGAGTAATAGGTCCTCATAGTAAACACAGGCAGAGTTCATTTATGTTACATATACCGTCTTTTATGTGGCTTTAAAACCATGGTTGTTTTCATTTGCCCATACCTTTTTTGGAAAAGCACACCATACATTATAATTTGCAATAAACCCAGGAACCAGGAAAGAAAACAGGAGCTGGCAGGAGTGGGACTCTGGAAAGTAATGAATGAGAAGAGAGGGATTCCTTAAATTGTAATGTTTTGTTAGGTCACCAAATAGATTCCTGCTCAGAGGCTTGTTTGTTTACCATTGCAGTGTGTTTGGGGTTCATCATCTGGAGGCTAAGTCCCCACAATAGCCTTCTGTTTCTCTTTTTGTTCACGCTGTTCTGGTGACTTCAAAGAGACCTTTTATTCTGTTGTCTTGAAGTGGGACTTTTTGAACCTCAGTTTCCTTTTCTGACAGCCATGCTTTGTAGGGCTTGGATTGTTCAGTGTTCATTTCCAGTTAGGAAAATGATTGTATTTTTTAAAAGTACATTTTATTTCATTGTGTACATCTTTAATCCTGTTCTATGGACTTGTGAGAAGGCAGGATATAGGACAGAATGTTAAACCCTCTGTAATTTGTGCTAAGGGACTATGAGTTAAGGGTTGAAATTTGGGGCAGGGAATCAAGACTAAATTTTGCTATTAAATTGGATTTTTGACTTGAATATTGGCAAGTAAATCTAATAACCTTTTAATGAGTGAGGTTGGGTCTTTTAGGGGTTTTTTGTTATGAGAATAAAGAGAGAGATGCATATAAATGCTCACAGACCACTTCCTTCAGGAATCATTCCATGATGGCCACTTCCCCAAGCTCACCTCCACCTTAACATTGACCAGTTTATTCTGTAATTACTTCTTTAGTTTTCCTCCCCACAAGGCTGTGAGAGGAGGGATACTTCTTGCTCATTTTTCAGTCCTTGTCCCTGACATCTGATAGGATTTCATGTATGTTTGTTGAGTGAATAAATAAATTGCAACCTTACTTTGCCTCTCTGTGTAAAATGGTAGTGATGAAAATTGGGCCCTGGCTGGTGTAGCTCAGTGGATTGAGCCTGTGAACCAAAGGGTTGCAGTTCAATTCCCAGTCAGGGCACATGCCTGGGTTGCGGGCCGGTTCCCGATAGGGGACACACAAGAGGCAACCACACATTGATGTTTCTCTCCCTCTCTCCTTCCCTTCCCTGCTAAAGATAAATAAATAAAATCTTCAAAAAAATCTTTAAAAAAGAAAATTGGGACAACATGGAATCTGAGGCACTAAAGTAAAGGGGTCAGTGCTTCAGCAAGGAGGATAAAGAGGTAATAGAATTCCTTTTCAATTGCAGAGCTTTTCTTTAAGGAAAAAAGTAAAATAGTTGAGGGTAGAGAGAATGGCTGATCCCATAATGATGACTGAACACAAAAGCCAGTGACTCACAGGAGACCCGTAGAGGCAGATGTGTTGGAGTAAAAAAAAAAAAAAAAAAAAAAAAACCTAGCCTTGTCTTGCATAATTTTTGACTCTTCTGTGTTCTTGTCATTTTAACTGTAAAATCTGAGACAGAAATGTTGCATCAGCCCTGAACTTTATTGAGAGAATCATATGCTGATGCCAAGTTTTTGGACTATTAGTGCCTTCTGAGTAAGTCCCTTTAAAACAGGAACTGTTGGAAATTATTCTGGAAAGAAATAGTTTTGGGGGTGCTATATAGAAGAAAAAGACATTGTTTTCTGTAGGAAGGTTGAAGATGGCTTTCTGGCTTGTTAGCCAAAGGGAGATGGTGTCCCAGAAGTCAGAGGGGAGTCTTCCCTTTGTAATGCTGAATCTCTAGGACGTTTCTCCTTGGCTGTATGAAAGAGACAGACAGAGAGTATATAGTAGACAGCCTTTGGGTTGGAAGAGGCAAGACTTTAATAAGAAAGGGTTTTGGCTGACACTTGTTGGTCATGTGACATTGGTTGTGGGAGTCACTTAACCTTTTTGATGTTTAGTTTTGTCAGATGTGAATGAATTAATAAATGCCTGCCTTGCCTGCCTCTCAAGGTTGTTGCAATGCACAAATGAAATAATATTTATTTATTTATTTTTTAGAGAGAAAGGAGGGAGGGAGAAAGAGGGAATGAAACATCAACTGGTTGCCTTTTGCACACCCCAAAATGTGGACCTGACTTGCAACCTGGGCATGTGCCCTGACTGGGAATCGAACCAGCAAGACCTCTAGGCTGGCAGGCCAGCACCCTCAATCCGCTGAGCCACACCAGCCAGGGCATGAAATAATCTTTATGGTGTATTCGTAAAGTGCCTTCCTTCCTTCTTCCGGCTATTCACTTCCTGGCAACATACATGCCAAATGTTAAGCACGTTAAAATATTAGTGTTGCAAGTAAGCTAATTTCTGTCCATAGTTTCTTTCATTCTTTCTTTTTAGCCTTGGGAAACAGGATTTATAGCAGAAATTTTTAGGTTACATGTGATTTGGGATTTACAGACTAGAGAGGAAATTTTTTTCAATTGGAAAACAGAGATGCTAGAAGGGTGAAAGGAACAAGAAGGTTACCACCAGAAAGGCATGTTGGGATGAGCAACTGGCAGAAAGGGTACAAGTTGGTTGGGGATTTTGTGCCTGACTGGTTTGAATGATTTTATTTTCACTTTTATGGAGCACAGCGTATTTAGCTTCAGGATATAGACCAGGCCTCTGCTACAAGGAAACGGAGCTTCTATAAAATCAGAAAGGACAGTATTTAGGAAGAGGATACTTCTAGTCAGCATTTAGGGATGAGAGGAAAGGGAAGAATTTTCCAAATAAAAGGAATTCTGGTAAAAAGCCACACAGGTAGGTTGTGGGAAAGCTTGGAAGGACTAAGAGAAAAGACAAGAGAAATCTCTAAGTTCTTGGTTATATGAAAAGGAAAACTTTTAAAGTCAGTAGACTGAAAAAATGCTTACTTAGTTGAAATAGAAACCAGAGGACGCTGACAGTTTCGGAGAGCGTTGTTATCAAATATGCACATCCGATTTTTGCTGCTCAGTATGCTGTGGTGTGATGGCTCTTAATATCAGTTTCCTCCTTTTAAAATATTCTTCTCTGAGGTTCAGCTGAATCAAGGCCCATTTTCTCTGCATTTTGTTCTTGATAAACAAAAGATAATTTTAGTGATATGTAAGGCATAATGGAAAAATTTTAAATCTGTGCAAAAGTAATATTACATGTTAAGATCTTTACTGAAAATGGATCTCACCTTGAACTTTTGACTTTTAGAAACTGCATTCCTACAGTTTGTTTATTCAACAACACTCATTCATTTAACAAAAGGGTATTGAGTGCTTACCTACTAGGTGCCTGGCACATGCTGGAGCCATGGTGGTGAACTCGACAGCTCCTGCTTTCAGGGAGCTTTTGTCCTATCAGACTCTGAGGTCCTCCATGTATATACAGAGTGTATTTAAGTCAACCAGAATATTTACCCATCACAACACAGATGGTTTTGAAGTTCCTCTTGTGGCTTGGTATGTTGAGCTTCAGCTTCTTAATCTGTGACCTTTTTAAAATACTCTTTGAAACTTTATCCATATATTATCAGAGTACCTATTCAAATATGCTGCCAAATTAGAAGACATTGTTGTCTTTGGATCCTGACATTTTAAGGCGACCCAGTGCTCAATACCAGAATCTATCTGATCTTTTTTGGGGGATGCTATTTGGCAGTTTTTAGAATTCCAAGGTATACCGCATATGTAAAATGTTGTGGGTTTTTTAAAAAGATGTTTGCGTAGACAAATGCAGAGAGTATGGTAATTAACTTGTAGCACTTCCACATATTATAATAAAATACTAATGGTTATTTTCTGGCATTCTAATCAATCATCTCCGACTTGGTTTTGTATTTTTCCTCACTTGTCCTTGAAACCTGTGATGAGTGCAGTCAGAAAAATGAGTTGGAAGCTTTTAGAGACTGGTAATTTAGAGAGTGTAAGTAATCTTTTCCTATTGAAGAAGATAATTTTTGGCAACCTGATTCTTAATCTTCATAAATCATCTCTTTTGAGGGGATTATCACACTAGAAAGGTTTCTTGTGATAGGAATACAAATAAGAAGCTGTCTCTGGTCACTAGGAGGAAATGTTGGATCTGGGGCTGAAGTTTATTTTATCGAAAAGATAGTTACATGCTTCACTCCCTAGGGGAATCATGGAAACAGCTACCTCGTGTACACAGTTTCCATATGGATTGTGATGTTGAGGTTGTTCAAAGTACAGAGTTTGATTGAGGGCCTAAATCTGTTCATTTGGGGCAAGTAATACAAAGCATTGCAGGCAGGTAGCGGTTCTTTTTCAAGCTGCTGGAGGATTCTGGCATATGAAATGAAGTTCCTTCATGTTCCAGCTTTGGACATCCTGAAAATGGGAGACCTGACCCAAACACTGTTTTGGAACTCAGAAGTGCTTAAATGTTTGGGGGTGTTGTGGCAGGGAGAGTAATAGGCTTTTTTATTCTTTTCCCCCCTTAAACTGGAAGACTTGCTTATTAGTGACTTCATGATTAACATGCGCATGGTAAGGGGAAATAAAGGTGTGACTCCTTTTCAGAGGAGATGATGGGGTCCATTGATTTCACTTTGAAACTTCTAACTAAAGACTACGGGGACAAACACTTATCTTGCATAAATCCTTGGACTTTAGGAAGGGAAGAGTATGTGCAGATTGACCATTTACTCTCCAGCTGATCTTGCTGACTAGTAAATTTGTGTTAAGTCTGGCTGCTTCTGGCTGAAGATCAAGTTATCTTGTTGCTTCCTGCTTACTGAGAGTCAAGTTGAAAGGGAATTCCATTGCCATTGTTGCCTTCAGATTATCAAGTAGTTACTTTTTGATGACCAAGAGGGTAAGTACTCTTCTGTTTATTAACATATGAGTTTGGAGAATTCATTGCAGAGTAACAGGAGTCTTCCTGGAAAGTTGTTTTTTTTTTTTTTTTTTTTTAATAGCTTTGTAAAATGTACATATCATTCATTTTACTCATTTCAGGTATACAACTCAATGGCTTTTGGTATATTTACAGAGTTGTTTGTCTGTTACCACAATCAATTTTATAGCATTTTCATTGCCCTAAAAAGAAACCTCTTAGCCTTTACCCTGGAAAGTTTTATAACATTGCAGGATGCTAAACTCAGGATATATTCTAAGCACAAGTTCTTTAGCTCTTCAGATCCAACTCCTTTAGGGATCTCATCAGAGGAACACATTTTCCATAAACATTCATACACATGTTTGTATAAGCTCCCAGAACCTCACTGACCTAAAACCTGCTCTTAGACTGTGGATCACTGTTGGAAAAATTACTAAGAACTGTAAACTTGGAGAATTACTCATTTTAGTTGGTGAGATATGTGTATCTAAAAAATGCAGTACACAATTAAAGATACACTACGAAAATCCTATACTTAGAACAATAGATGAATTATGTTCTGTTGGTGTGAAAAAAATTGCTGTAAGTTACAGCTTGCCTAGTGCATTTAGTGTGCACACCCAGCTGACTTATTAAACAGTGCCAGAAGGCAGGGCGACTGAGTCCTAGCCAGCGTTCCGCCTGCTTATCACAGCGTCTCTGTTTATGAGATCTAAACAAGGTTGCCCACATTTCTTTGACATGGCTCATCAAAAACAGGTCATTTCTCTCATTAATTCAGTTGAGGCTTTTTTTACAGTAGTGGAAAGAGGGGATGAATGGAGTGTTGGTATGGCAGAATCCTGGATGCAAAAATATCTAAGAACCACCTGTAGAGGTGAAAAAGGAAAGCAGTGTTCATCTAGGGCCCTCCTTTGAGCCTGCCCTTCCTCCAGGTAACAAGTGATTCCTGGGCAGGGACTCACTGCACTCTAGTCCCACACCCACACACACGTGCACACACACACATTTTCCTGGTTGCAGAAGCAGAGGGAAATGAAGCCTGAATTGGGTCTGTTCACACTAGACCTCTGGTGTCAGGCCAGGGCGCTGGCCAGCTTGGAGCATGCACTGACCCACCAGAGCACAGGGAATGGCTGAGGAGCAGCACATTGCCGTTTTCTAGGCATTGCTGCATTTGTCCATGTAGATGTCCACATTCACTCACAGCATTGTGCTCATTTATTCCATGATGACTTCTTGAGTCCTGGCTCTCTGATGGGCACTGTGGTCGGCTCTAGGGTATAGTGGTGAGCAGCAGGGCTGCTGAAGGTGGAGAGGTGGGTCTGTGCAAGGTGAGCATGTCTCTGCCCCTTCCCAGTCCGAGGTGGTTAGGGCCGTGTGCGCAGCTTGCTCACACCTGTCATGTCTTTCTCTTCAAGATATTTTTTTTTACTCTAAATCTGGCCTTTCATGCCTATGTATTGATTGCTTTCTTGATTCTATTTCAAATTAGAACAGTCCTCGGCACATAGCATTCAGTATTGGCTGAGTAAGTGAATTTGTTGGGTATATGCAGTTATTTGAGGCACTTCCTATGGACTGCTACTTGCTCTCTTATCTATAAGCTGGATGTGGTTTTCCTTCATTTGAAGATCCCATTCAGCTTTGGCTGAAAGTTGCAAGCATTTTACACATGTGTTTTTGTTCTTGCTACCCTGTTTTCTATTTGTGCCCTCCCCTCTAGCACAGGTGAAACTGTAAATAACTTGAGGAGAGGGACAATGCCTTAATGACCTTGGACAAGTTTCTTAATCTCTCCAGCCTCAGTTTCTTCATCTGTAAAATGGGGATAGTATGGGATGCCATGAGGATTAGCTGAACTTACATACATGGAGCATTCTGAGTAAAGCTCAGCACATAAATGTCAGCTGTTTTGTTTTGATTACCTTTGTATTTGACAGAGCTCTGGCAGCTTTGTAGTCATTCAAGTATGTTGAATGGAAAAAGGGAAATTATTTATTTAAAAGTTTGCCTCACTACCAACTGTGAATACTTTTGCTAACAAACAGAAAAAAAGAAATCAGTGACATCTCAAAGAGCAACCCCCCACCCTCTTCTTTCGTTTTTTACCCTGAGGACACTTTGGGACAGCCAGACTGGAGACAGGCAGCACAGAAGTCCTTCACAGCCTGCCTGGCTTCAGAGCTGGCTGTTGGTGTTGAAGGTTGTGAGAAGAGGCAGCGGAAGAGGCAGGTGGGCCCCTGTAGGCTCTGCCACTGACCTGGCAGATGAGCTCTGGGAGGCAAGGCCTGAAGGGAGGAGGCCCCTGGCAAGTGCCCATTTCAGCTCTTCACTTCCCAGCTTTTGGTCATTGAGGAGGAACCCCAGCATCAAGGCATACACATTTGACCTCTGGCTGCAGAGTGAAAAATAAGATAGAAAGCCCTCTGCTTTGTTCTTTCCCTGCCTCTTCCTCTGCCAAGTGACCATGATGACACTTGTGAAGGGGTGGGGAGTGGCTGACATCTTCAGAATGCTGCTTCCTGAGAAAGGCACTGTGCTCTCTGTAGCCCAGCTGACTTCCTTTCCCCTAAGGGGACATGTACCCTGGGATGGGACACAGTTTTCTCCGTGTCTATGCCAGAAAGCCAGTAAGGTGCTGGGAACGTTAGCAAGCACTTGTGAAGAGTCCCCTGCGTGCCCGGCACTGTGCTGTGTATTAAGATAGAAAGATAAATGAAACAGGGAGCTTATATCCTCATAGAGGTGGCAGACACCTAACCCAAAGGTGAAGGAGTGTCAGCCCCTGCTGGGGAGCAGTGAGTTTGCTATGGGAGTGACTCTGTCAGGAAAGGCTTAACAGAGACTTGTGTGGGATGTGTTCCAAACCCCACTCCCTAGGTTTCTCTTTAACTTACAAACTCCTGCCCTAGTAATATTGAATTGTGAGAAACCTCTCTGGAAGTGATTTTAAACTAAAAAGTACTTTATTCCAGTTAGTGAATTACTAAAAATTACATAACGTGAGGGATCTGAATTATACTGTTTTTTGCAATATTAGAGATGGTAAGAATTGTGATGACTACAACTTAAGGCACTGATAAAGAGCATCTTTAAACAATTTGCAGAATTACCATATTTTTAGTCTTCCCCCAAGACTATATTTATTGATTTAGAGAGAGAGGAAAGAAGAGAGAAACATCTACTGGTTGCCTCCTGTATGCACCCCGACTAGAGATTCAACCTGCAACCTAGGTATGTGCTCTGACTGGGAGTTGAACTGCAACCTTTTTGTGCACAGGACAATGCTCTGACCAGCTGAACCACCTGGCCCGGGCTGGAGTTACCATTTTTATGATGATCCTACTTGTATTTCTAACTTCTTGCTGACTCGTATTTTGCCATTGGCATTCCTTGAGCCTGCCTTTAGTCATGGTCCATTATGGGTGTAAATGAAATCATATACGACAAAGAGCAAAATCAATTAAAGAGCTGTGTAACGGTCAAACCTTGACGAACCAACTGGATCATGAATACACTCATCTGATCTCCGTGACCTGCCCCTGCCCCGTACCACGTTTCCAAGTGCACACTTGTAGGCTCCTTAGTCTGAACTAAGTTACAGGGAGAAAATATTTAAATAATTATTTTATTGACAGATTTTTGTTAAAAAGTAGAAACAAAACAGAAGCCTTATCGCTCTTAACACATTAATGCTGAAATACCTTCCAGAGCCCCTTGTTGTTTATCTTATTCTAAACTGTTACTAACTGATCAGACACTGATTTGGGTGACCATTTTCTCAGTTCTCCCATCCGGGCTGTGTAGGAGTGGAGTTAATTTATTATATATAGTGGAGGGCTTAGGGCAGTGCTGTCCAGTGGAAATGTCTCGTATAATGCAAACCACGTGTATAATTTTAAGTTTTCTAGTAGCCACATTAAAAAAGTAAAAAGAAACAGGTGAAATTAATTTAAATAATATCTACTTAACCTATATCCAAAATATTACAATAGGTAGTTAATCTAAAAATTATTAATAATTTTATGTTAGTCATACAAAATTTTGGAAATTATATATATTTGACAATTCCAGCATATCTCAATTTGGACTAGAGCTCAATAGCTTGTGGCTACTGTATTGGACAGCATGGATGTAGACATTAGAAATAATACCCAGATATATGGTTACTAATGTGGAAGGGGATTCATGTTATATTAAGTAGAAACAAGGCAAATCACAACATAGTATTTAATATGCTTATATTTTTATAAATATCTATGTTTGTATCTGTAAATAAGTCTATAAATGTACTGTACAGTACTGTAGCCACTAGGCTAACTTAATAAAATTTAAAATTCACTCTCTTAGTGGCATTAGCCATGTGTGCATACTGGCTGCCACGTTGGACGTCACAGCCTTAGGTCACTACTTTCTTCAACCCCCTGAGCTGATTGAGAAAGGCTGAGCTAGAATGAGGACCTTCTAGCCCTGCAACCAGCAGGGCTCGGGGTCCATTGAGACCCATAGTCTCCATGGTTTTTTACAGTAAGACACAGGAAAGAGGTTCATTTACTGTGCCACTATTGTTAGATTTTAACAGGAGCATAGTGTGGAAACAAAACAGCCTACTCACAGACCTTGCTCCATTTTGGTACAACTGAAATGAACTACCATTCAAATTGCTGAGTACTGCATAAAACTGATATCTGCTTTAGGCGTGCTCATGTGAAAATGTTCCTTTCTGCTTCTTCAGAACCTGCCTAATGTTCATCGTGGGGCTTATTTAACATGGTGAAAAGAAGATCGTTTTCTTACCCGTACACAGCTTTGGTACGGTGCACAGGTTATACTCAATTCCATCAAACTGCCGATGTGTAGACAGCAGTTTGTGTGCATGTAGTAGGAGGTGGGTTACAAAGTGCGGGGATGTTAAAGTCAGGAGGCTGTGGGCCAGGCAGTGTTCTGAGAAGTCTGCAGCTGTACACAGGGTCCAGCAGAGGTAATGCCTGCTTGAGTCTGGTTGGTAGGGTATATGTATGTCTCGCACGAGAGGGACAGTAACTTGGACATTTCACCTAAAATGTCACATGGTATGCTTGAATGTGATATTAAGTTACAGAATTACATGCTTATGATTTTGTAATAAAAAAGGGGTGTTATTTGTGCCAGACCCTGTGTATTAACTCACATTATCCCCCACCTGGGTTCTTGTCTGCACTCTGCCCCTCACTCTCTCCAGCTTCTTCCTGACTTGATGGACTGGTTCTGCTGGTTCAGCTGACCTCAGTTCATCAAAATGAGAGGGTATGTGATGTGAAGACATTATGCCCAACGCTGTAGAACCTATGAACTGGTGTGCCCTGGGTCACGCAGGCCTGTGATAAAGTCCATTCTTATCACTTAGTTGAGTGCACTTGTGTCTTCTTTTTGTTGTTGTTAATCCTCGCCCAAGGATATGTTTATTGATTTTAGAGAGAGAGGAAGAGAACAGGAGAGACAGAAACATTGATGTGAGAGAGAAACATTGATCAGTTGCCACCGCAGCACGCCTCAACCAAGTATCAAACCTAAAACCTAGGCATGTGCCCTGATGGTAAATTAAACTAAATATTTTGGTGTACAGGACTGAAGCTCCAACCAACTGAGCCACCTGGCCATGGCAGTGGAGTGCACTTGTCTAAGGCATTTATGCCCTCTGAGCCTTGGGTTCTTATAACCCAAGAGGTAGTGACACCGCCAAGCATCCCTGGGAGATGCAATAAGCTGAGGAACAGAAGGCGTAGAGTAAGTGTTCCATAAACCTAACAGTTCCTGCCTTGAGCTCTGAGGAGATACACAGCAGCATGGCATGTATAGTCACCCGTTGGTTATGAATTGGAACTAGTGTCTCAGGAGAGCACAGTGACATTTCTAGCCTACATAGAATAAATTTACGTATAGTCAACCCTTCGTTATCCCTAGTGATGGTGATCGGTTCTACTATAAATAATTGAAGCCAGTAGGGCTAGCTTGAAACTATGAGTTGAAGTCAAGCAAGCGAAACTTCTTTGGTGTTGTACCACCTTTGGATCAGGGGGGTGCACCCTTGCAACACCAAATGTTGTACTGTCCCTGAAGCAAGTGGAAGGGTTAATTTATTTGACTTTCATTTTCTGGTTTCCCAGGCTCCCCAGCACAGTACAAGTGCTGATGAGTCGTAAAATGACCAAAAGCTCCTTTGTCAAAGGAAAAACGATGATAAGTTTACGTTTATCATTAATAATGTACTGTGCTCTTATCCAAGCTCGGATAATCTCAATGCTTATCTTATCACTCAGGATTCCTTATGTTAAAGTAGCATATTTTAGATTACGTGTGTAGCAAACAAAGGAACTTTTAAAAAAATTGTTTTTCCTGACTTCCGGCCAAGATGGAGGCATAGGTGGACACACTGTGCCTCCTCTTATAGCCAAAATTGGGGACAACAAATATTTAGAAACAAGAAAGCAACCAGAACTTATAGAAAAATTGAACTGTGCGGAAGTCCAACAACCATTCATCCAGATGGGTAGGAGGGGCAGAGTCGAGGCAGGAAAAAATGGAGGTGTGGCCCTGGGAACGCAAGCAGCAGTGGCTGGCAGTTCCCAGGTGCACAGGCGGCGGCTGGCGGTCCCCGGGCCCACAGGTGGCAGCTGGCGGAACCCGGGCACAGGGGGGCAACTGTGCGGACCTGGTGAGGCTGAGCAAGGCGGCTGGCTGGCCAGGTGGTCCCACATTCGCGCTTGCAGACAGTCCAGGCAAAGGGGAAGTGGCGGAGGGACTGAATCCAGGGGAGAGCGGAGCAGGCGCCATTGCTCCCTCTCAGACCCCGCCCCCACATACAGCGTCACAGCCCAGCGATTGGGCTGCCCTACACTGGGGAGCGCCTGAGGCTCCACTCCTCACTACGTAACAGCACTTGCATGCGCAGATAATCCAGGCAAAGGGGAAGCAGCGGAAGGGACCGGAGTCCAGGAGAGAGTGGAACAGGTGCCATTCCTCCCTCTCGGACCCCGCCCCCACTATAGCGTCACAACCCAGCGACTGGGCTGCCCCACCCTGAGGAACACCTAAGGCTCCACCCCTCACTACGTAATAGCTGCGACCAGACTAAAACCAAAACAACAACAACAAAAAAACCCCACCAAAAATGGCTCAAACCGGAAAACAAATAAAAGCCCCAGAGCCAATTCCTCTAAGCAGTGAAGAGATAGCCAACCTGTCAGATGCACAGTTCAAAGCACTGGTCATCAAAATGCTCACAGAATTGGTTGATTTTGCTCACAAATTAGATGAAAAAATGCAGGCTACAATACGTGAAATGAAGGAAAATGCATGGGGAACCAATAGAGATGGGAGGAAAACTGGGACTCCGATCAATGGAGTGGACCAGAAGGAAGAAACTAACAACCAAACAGAAAACGAGGAAGAAACAAGAATTCAAAAAAATGAGGAGAGGCTTAGGAACCTCCGGGACATCGTTAAACGTCCCAACATCCGAATTATAGGGGTTCCAGAAGGGGAAGAAGAAGAGCAACAAGTGGAAAACTTATTTGAACAAATAATAAAGGAGAACTTCCCCAATCTGGCAAAGGAAATAGACTACCAGGACGTCCAGGAAGCTCAGAGAGTCCCAAAGAACTTGGACCCAAGGAGGAACACACCAAGGCACATCATAATTACATTAGCCAAGATTAAAATAAAGCAGAGAATTCTAGAAGCAGCAAGGGACAAGGGGACAGTCACCTACAAAGGAGTTCCCATCAGACTGTCAGCTGATTTCTCAAAAGAGACCTTCCAGGCAAGAAGGGGCTGGAAAGAAATATTTGAAATCTTGAAAAGCAGGGACCTACATCCAAAATTGCTCTATCTAGCAAAGCTGTCGTTTAGAATGGAAGGACAGATAAAGCGCTTCTCAGACAATGTCAAGTTCAAGGAGTTCATCATCACGAAGCCCTTATTCTATGAAATGTTAAAGGGACTTATCTAAGAAGAAGAAGATAAAAAATATAACAGTGAAAGGACAGCAAACTCACAGCTATTAAGAACCACACCTAAAACAAAAGCAAACTAAGGAAACAACTAGAACAGGAACAGAACCACAGAAATGGAGATCATATGGAGGGTTAGCAACAGGGGAGTGGGAGGAGGAGAGGGAGGAAAAGTACAGAGAATAAGTAGCATAGATGGTGGGTAGAAAATAGACAGGGGGAGGGCAAGAATAGTGTGGGAAATGTAGAAGCTAAAGAACTTATGACACATGGACATGAACTAAAGGAGGGAATGTGGGTGGGAGAGGGTGTGCAGGGTGAAGGGGAATGATGGGGGAGAAATGGGACAACTGTAATAGCATAATCAATAAAATATATTTTAAAAAAATGAAAAAGAAATTGTTTTTCCTGATTAGAAAAGTAACTGTGCTCTTAACAATAAAAATAAGGAAAAACCTGTACTCATTCTATAATGAATATATATGACTTCAGAAGTAATAAAACCTATTACTTTAAAAGAAAAAAAAGAGAAGTAATATATGTCCATTGAGGATCTCCTGAAAAATATAGAAAAAATACCTAAGAGAATTTAAACCACACATAATTTTACCTCCAAAGACAATTGCTATTACCATTTGGTGTAGTCTCTTCTTCCTGTCAAAGTTATCACAGAATTCTTTTCCTTTGTTTAAAATTTAACATTATAGCATACACATTTACCCATGTAATAAAAAATTAATAATATATCCTTTCATTTATTTTTAAAAAGATTTTATTTATTTTTAGAGAGAGGGGAAGGGAGAAAGAGAAGGAGAGAAAGATTGATTGGTTGCCTCTTGCATGCCCCTAACTGGGGACCAGGCCCAGCCAGGCGTGTGCCCTGACCAGAAATTGAATCTGCCACCTTTCTGTTTGCAGGACAACGTCCAACCCACTGAGCCACACCAGTTAGGGCTAATACATCCTCTTAAAGTCTTGCATATTCTTCCACTAAATGGATAAACCATAAATAACTTATCCTTTCTCATATTGTTGGTGTCCTGGTTATTTTAGGGACAGGCTTTTTAATTAGCTGCCTTTGAAAGTGAGTGTAGAAGCTGGGACAATAGATGCTGGAGTAATGGTATTCCCGTTAGAAAGCAGATACTGATAAAATTCTTTCCCATGTTCAAAGAGAATGGCTGCTTTTTGTTATTCCTTTGGTGTCCTTCATAGTGCTGCTGCTGTCTCCTGGGCTTGCTGATTAAAGCCATGATATAGTCTCCAGCAGACACCTTGTATTTGCTATTTTCTTAGCAGAAAAGTTATAAAGCTGGACTTTGTCAGATGCTCTAAGTATATGATTTAATCTAATACTCACCACAACCCTGTTGAAAAGGTATGATTTTGCAGGTGAATAAACTGAGGCTCAGAGATGTTTGGTCACAAAAACTAGTAAGTGGCAGTTGGGCTTAAAATCAGGTCTCTTTATTATTATTTTTTTAAGATTTTATTTATTTAATTTTAGAGAGAGGGGAAGGGAGGGAGAAAGAGGGATAGGAACATCAATGTGTGGTTGCTTCTTGCACGCCCCCAACTGGGGACCTGGCCTGCAACCCAGACCTGTGCCCTGACTGGGAATCAAACTGGTGACCCTTTAGTTGGCAGGACAGCACTCAATCCAAAATCAGGTCTCTTTAAATGGAAAGTTGGTGCCCTATCCTCCTGGGGACTTGTGCAGAGGGTATGGGAGAGGGGTGCATGTTGTGAGCGATCCTCACATAGTGACCAGCCCCTCCTTCAGGCCCCAGAAGGACTCCTGGTGGCCTGTCATCTTTGGGGCAGTGGTAAGTAGGGGTAGGTAGAGAAAGGGCCCACCAAGAAGGAGCACTTCAGTTCTAGCGGGTACTGGGGTTGGTGCCAGCTGAGGGCATGAGGGGTGGTGCATTCATCACCTTAGCTTCCAGAACCCACATAAAATCATTATTTCCAACCAGATTGCTGTTTGTGTGTTTGACTGTCTTTCCTAGCCAGTTGAATATGTGGTGGGCGGGTCTCTGAGATTATGTTCACTGTGTCTGTTTCTACACTATTAGGGTGTTGACCCAACAAGGGGTGTGAGGATTAATAAATGAAGGTTATATTTCATTTTTAACTACTATTTAATTGAGCCTCAAGATTTTTGAGGATATTTTTTAATTTTCATATAAGACAGAATACTGGGTTCCCATCTTACAAATTATATAATTTGCTTTGGTACTATTGAAGAGGCATTGTACTGTAGAATATTATAGGAGCTGCTCTTTAAAACAGCGGTCTCCAAACCTGCTGTGGACTGGTTTGGTCCCTGGCCTGTTTGTTAGGAACCAGGCCTCACAGCAGGAGGCGAGTGAAGCTTCGCATTACTGCCTGAGCTCCACCTCCGGTCTCTTCCTCCTTACCCCCACCTCATCCAGTCAGTGGAAAAACTGTCTTCCACAAAACCGATCCCTGGTGCCAAAAAGGTTGGGGACCGAAGCTTTAAAATGCTGTAACCAGCCCTGGTGGGTGTGGTTCAGTTGGTTGAGCTTCCTCCTGAAACTGAGGGGTTGCAGTTGATTCCCCGTCAGGGCGCTTGCCTGGGTTGTGGATTCATTCCCTGCCCCCACGCTGGCGAGTATCTCCGGTTGGGGCACATACCGATGCTTCTCTCTCTCCCTTCCCCTCTCCCTTCCTTTCTCTCTAAAGGCAATGAGAACATGTCCTCAGGTGAGGAAAATAAATAAATAAATTGAAATGCTGTATCTGTTCTGTAAAAATGTCTGAGGTCAGAAGAATTTCTGAGTGCTGCTTTGCAGTATTTCTCCTAGCTGGAACATTGGCTGTTTTTGAACTCCATGTGGAGACTAGTTCCCCTGGCAGGGCAGGAGCCTGTCCCACAGAGAAGCCAGTTGACTTCAAAAGGCCCAGAGAAGGGAGAAGCCTGAGCCATAGGGGATAGGGCCCTGCGCAGCCCTGCAGAGATCAAAGGCTGCTCATGCTGTGTTCCTTGTTCCTTCTGTGAACACAGTAAAAACTGAAGAATTTGTTTTGCATAAAGTTAAAGCACACGGTTCTATGATTCCATCAGTTAGACTCTAAATGAAATTTATTTCGGTTGAAAAAGGAGATACAGTTGGCTTCCCTCACTGGCCACAATGTAGGTCAAGATAATGGTGATTCTTTAGGTGCTTTTAAAACCCTTAATGTTTTCACTGGTTTGGGGGAGGTTTTACACATTATTGGATTGCACAGCAATTAAAATACAACAAAAGTACATTTCAGCACTGAAAATCTGTAGATGAGACCATGATAAATAATGAATATTTAGCAGAGCAAAGAGTGATTATTAATTCTACATGCGATATTAAGGACCATAAGCCACCAGTCAGGTGGCCAGTGAGCTGAGCACAAGTCCTGCGACTCTGAGAATTTCCTCCAAAATCTTGCTGTCCTTTAGGGTGATGCTGCCCACTGCCTGTGAGCTCAGCTGCTGTGCTGCGTGATACTGTGGGTATGGATACTGACTTTAGTTTGAGGCCTTGGGAGGTCACATGGAGATTTTCTTGACAGTGCTGTTTGATTTACCTGGATAGAGGTGCACATGGAAAAGAGCAGTATGCTTCCTCTTTGCCAAAGGTGCAAGCCTTCAGTCAACAAATACTCATCAGTGAATGTTTGTCATGCTTCTGCTCTTGGCCTGGCCTTGTGCTGGTTACTATTTGGAATACAAAGAAATGTGTGATTCCAACCCATGAAGAACTTAATCCAGCTGGAGAGATCCTCCAACAGAGACAGACATGGGGCAGAAATAGCAGTAATATGGTTAAAAGGTGAACTGGGTTTTTAATAGGTAGAACAACAAAGCAAGAGGAGTGAGAGGGGGTTAAATACAAAAAGTAAGAGGAGGGTGTGAGTAGAAAGAGAGGGTTAGGACAGTTTGGTCAGGTGGTAGGAGAACATGGACGCTAGGCAAAGGAGTTTGGGTTTTATCCTTAGCCAGTGGGATCTCTGGAAGGTTCCTGAGCCAGGAAGTAGCATATGTTGGATGCCCAACCAGGTCACTTGTGCTCAGTGTTCTCTGTGGGGCTTCTTTTGGAGGAGGAAGCAGGTTTGGAAATGAACTCAGAGGAGTGGTGTAGTTAGTAGGTGGATGGGCCTGCCCTTGTTGCCCAGATCCACCACTTTCTGTCAAGGCATCTGTCCTCTCACATACTCATTTCCCCAGCTGTGAATGAGGGTAATGGCTCTTCTGTGCTCACCTCAAAGGGCTCTTGGCAGATCGTGTGAGTGGTGTCTGTGGAAGCCACGGCTACAGGCCCAGTGTGGGGGATCCCTTGAGGGCTTGGGATAGACACCTAGTATGCTTAAGAAGACAGGAGAGTGGAGTCCTCATAAAGAGGCAGGGAGGTATGGGGGTAGAAGAAACTGAGGTTTGGTGACTGCTTGGCTAATTTGTTTTCTTCCTCTCATGAGGTTTTTATTTTTGTAGTGTGAAGCTGCTTCCTATTTAAGAGGTTTTAGAATCGTGGTTCTTACCCCTGGCAGCACCGTTAGAATCACCTGGGAAGTTCTAAGACCTACTAATGCCTGTGCTTCAGCCCAGACAAGTTAAATCAGAATCTCACAACAGTAGGGTCTAAGTACGTATCTTTGCAAAATCGTTATCTAGGTGATTCTAGGATGTAGCAGAGTTGGGACCCTCTGCTTTAGAGGCAGACATGTGGGAGCACTGAAGGTTCCCTATAAACTACCTCTGAAGAGCTGCCCTGTCTTTCTGTACTTTGAGTCTCGGAGTAAATCTGATCTCCATGCCAAAAGGGCAGAGAGAATTACACGGGCTGGGATGGTCTAAAGGTTTGCTTAAGTTTGGCTTTAGTTCTTTTAACACATTCCTTTCAAAGTTGTCTGTGTTTGTAGCCTTACTAAAGTAATATGGAGCCAGACAGATTCAAAATAAATTTTTATTTTTCCTAAAATCTCACCAATCTGAGGCATTTTTGAATACCAGCCTACTGTGCAGTGACATCTTAAATATCATTTGGGGCCCTGGCTGGTGTGGCTCAGTGGATTGAGCGAGGGCCTGTGAACCGAAAGATTGCGGTTCGATTCCCAGTCAGGGCACATGCCTGGGTTGCCAGGCCAGTTCCCGTCAGGGGACATACAGGAGGCAACCGCACATTGATGTTTCTCTCCCTCTCTCCTTCCCTTCCCCTCTAAAGATAAATAAATAAAATCTAAAAGGAAAAAAAAAATCTAAAAAAAATATATATATTAAAAAAAAAAATCATTTGGGAAACTCAGGAGACACAAAATGCCCGTGACGATGTGTACTGGAAAATGGCCTACGTTGGAAGCATTCATTGGTGGGTGGCAATGACAGCCCTAGCTGCACAACCCAGGTGAAGAGTCCGTAGGTTAAGGGTGAACCAACCAAGTTCCACAGACTAGTGAGGACCCCCATTTCTTGTGGCTGCAGAAGGGCTCCCCCAGGGCACTGGGGGTTGCCAGCCGTGACTGGCAGGCTGGAAGGTCTTAGAGTCAGTGACTTGGGTTCCAGTCCTTGCTAGCTATGTGACCTTGGAGAGCTCACTTCATCTCCCTGAGCTGAGATTGCCTGCCCTCTAGGCAGCTATGAGAATTGAATGAGAAGTATTGAGTAAATAGCTTAGCAAAATTCCTGGCACAAAATCATAGCTCATTTTCCATTAATTCCTTCACTTATGTAAGTAATCACATGGTCTTGGCAGCTTTCCAGTTTGAAGAACGTCAGCACCAGACCACACTGACTTGCCAAAATGCCCACATGCTAGGGTTTGACAAGCAGCAACCCTGCCCTTCCAAGATAAGGGGTGTGGTGTCCTGAGGAGGAGCAGGAAGAAGTCCCTTTGGGGAAGTGGCAACAGATGGCACAGTTTGGGGGCAGGCATAGACCTGTGTGACTTAGGGTTGTTGTTCAGGGATCTCAGTCCGCAGGGCCTCGTGGTTTATACATACGCAGGTCCTGTGCCACATCACAGAGAGGGTGGCAAAGTGCAGAATGAGTCGCTGGAGGATTCCACGCTGCTGACTCCAGCTCAGGAGGTGGAGCTGAGTGCCAGTGTGGGGTTTCTGCTGGTCGTCAGAGCATTCTTTTCTGTGTGTTAACAAGAGCTACAGCCCAGGTTTCAGCAGTAGACAGTCATACTATGTTGTTTAGTTTGCAGCATTGGAGATTTGAGGTGGAAGTACTCTTTTGGGGGGTCTGGCTGGATGGCAGTGTCAAGCAAACTAAAATAACTCAAATATTTTATAGTTAGGGAACAACTTGCTCACTGGAGTTGAATAAAAATATTTCTGAACATCATCTTATCTTATTTCCCATTGTCTTTCTGTATTTGTGACCACATGGTGGATGGCACAGAGTGGGGGTTACGGGGCTACATGGGAGTCTCATTCTTAAAGTGTCTTTGAAGGCAAAACACACTGGGTGGTGCTTTGAGGCTGCCGGTAACTGAGTGTGCCTTCTAAGTCAGGGGCATCACACTCATTTTCACCGGGAGCCACATCAGCCTCACAGTTGCCTTTGAAGGGCTGAAATAATTTTAGGACTGTATAAACATAAGTACTCCTTAATCATTAAGGAGTTGAAATTACATTTGGCCCTTTGAAGACAACCCTGAGACTGATGTGGCCCCAGGTGAAAATGAGTTTGACACCCCTGTTCTAAGTGGATGTGCATATATTACAAATGCTTTTGTGTGTGGAGTACCAGCAGGTTGTGCCCAAGGGTAGATTATGACACAGGAGTGACCTCCACCAGCACTTCGCATCCTAAGCCTCCATGGACTGGGATGTCCATGGACTGGGATGACCATGGAAGTCATCCCAATGCACCTGAATTTGGTTTTCTCAGCCTCTGCACAATTGACAGTTGTGGCCAGATGGTTCTTTGCTGTGGGGGCTGTCCTGTGCTTTGTAGGTATTAGAAGCATATCTGGCCTCTGTCTATTAGATGCCAGTAGCACCCCAGCCCCTTCGATGTGCCAATCAAAGAAGTCTCCAGACACTACCAGTTGTCCTCTGAGGGAAGGATCACCCTTGTTAGTGGACACTGGCCTAAACATAGAGTGTTTTGGCAGAAGCGTTAGTTAATGTGTCATTTTGGGATATTACAGTCTTACATCTGCACCCAGCCCTATCTTGTAGTTACATCTTCCTTTTGCCAAAGGCTTGTCCAAAACATTATCATGTGCCGGTTTATAGCCAGGTTAAAAAGAAAAATCTAAACTAGGAGTCTCCACAGGGAAGGAATGGAGTCAGACTATACCTTTCTTAATCAGAATTAATCCTCAGCATGGACAAAGCACAGGGATTGGAACATAATAGGTGCTTAGTAGATGTTTGCAACTGGCAGTAACATCTTTGTAAAACACATGTCCAAACTTTAAACTCTAAAAAGTATATAAAGCAAGTCAGCAGGTGTTTACTTAGTGTCTACCAAGTGTCTAACATTGAACTAGAATTTTAAAAATTAATATTATTATAGTGAAGAAATGGATACTCCAAGTGATTTTGGAGAATTAACATTTCCCCCCAACTTTACTTCAAAAAACTTGTCTATGTGTGGTTGCTTGGAACTACTCAATTATGTATGCTAATTTCAGATCTACTATTAGAATATAAGAGCCCAGAAAATTTTCCAGTAATACAATTCTGAGAAAATTTCAAAGCTAAAGAACTGATCCAAAAATATAAGAATGTCAGATGTTATTAGCATTTGACTTTACTACTCAGAAATAATTACATTAGCATATTACTTACGAGCTTTGCCCCACTACACAAATCAGTTTTGAAATACTTACTTTATTACCCCACATGAAACCAGCTAGGCATGGTGCCAGGCTTATTCATTTCACTCATAATTGAGTGGATATTGTTGAATATTCTGGAGGAGGGAGAAATTCTTGCTTATATGGACTTTATCAGCCTTTGCTAAATCAACAGAATGAAATGACTGTGTAATAAAATCTATCTTTAAATCCAATTACCAGGTTAACAATGCTTACTTGGCTTTATTTTCTAAATAACCTATTTAAATTAGAATTAATTCAGTTGAAAGGATTTGTTGAGTACTGTGTTGATAAGCATTTATTGAATAGTGACCATGAATAGTGGCTAAATCATACCATCTAATGCTATTAAAACAGTTCTGAGCATTTGAGGGGAAAATGTTAATATACTTTATATGATTTAATTCATGCCTTTGTTGGCAGTGAAACGACACCAGCTGTTAGACTAGTGGTGTCAGACCGGACCTTGGTTCAGCAGCCTCAGTACTTGAGTTGTAGCTAAGAAAGAATTCAGAGACAAGATTCAAACTATAAGAGAGTTACTTAGAAAGTCAGAGGTAGAAGAAATAGGCTCAGGAAACAAGTTACAGAGGCAAAAGAAGGGTCCTTGTAGCTTAGAGTCCTTGTCTTCAGAGTGTTTATCTGGAGGTCTCAGGGAGGGATCCCAACAGAATATTCATCAGCTTTCCAGGTGTGTTCTTTCAGGGTCGTGGTCTCAACTGATTGGTCAGCACCAGGGTAGGGGTCATTAGTCAGTGCAGCTGGCCCTGATGTCAGCCATGGCATTGCTTGTCTGGTTTTGCTGCTTTTCTGGGCCTGGAGCTAAAGCACAACTGAGGCCCAGGTGTATTTGATATGGGTCAGAATCTCATTGTCCAGGGGCTTAATGCTTAAGGGCTGTTCTCTGGCCCCCTTGTTCAGTCCTGCTCTAACCCATATGACGAGCAACATGCCAGGGGAGGAAAGGTCACAGGAGGGCCAGGACCACAGGACCAGCAATATGAAAGGTCAGGGGGTCTAAACCAGCGATATGCTAGGGAAGGAAAGGTTACCCTGGGGATGAGGGCCTTATTTCCTATTGCTAGGCACCTGGGGCTTTTTGCCCTGGTGACCTGTACCTAGCCCATCATCCTTGCTCTGCTCACGTGTGTCTCACTGCCTACCACACCTTCATCATACACTACTTACTTAATTAAGAATTGCCTGGGGTGCCCTAGCCAGGTGGCTCTATTGGTTGGGGCATCATCCTGTGCACCAGAAGGTTGCCAGTTCAGTTCATGTGCCCTGGTATGTTGCCAGTCAGGGCACATACCTGGGTTGCTGGTTTAATCCCCAGGTGGGGAATGCATGGGAGGCAACCGATCGATGTTTCTCACATGGATGCTTCTCTCCCCTCTCTTTTCTCACTAAAATTAAAAAAAAAAAAATCTTTAGGTGAGGATTAAAAAAAAGAAGAAGAATTAGCTGGGAGGCTATTAAAACTTGTAACTCCTAGGTTTTTATCCTAGAGACTCTGATGGTGCAGGGCCTGGAAGTGTGTATTTTTAACACCTCTCTGCAGAGAGCAGGGAGATTTTAATGATCAGGCAGATTTGGGGGCTCACAGGATAGAGTTTTTTTGCAGAATGCCATCACTGCATATCTTTTCCACCTTTTTACTTGTTTTCTTTATCATGGTCTTTTCTAGATGATTATGCATATAAAATGGAAAATTTGAACACTAACAGTCACAGATCTTTTAGTCTTCTGATGCTGCCACTTATATCCATTGCCTGGTTTCTTTCAGTGGTAAGCAGTATCTTATAAAACTATAGTACGCTATCATAACCAGGTCGTTCAGATACAGAACATTTCCATTGTCAGGGAAGAAAAATTTTCCTGTACCCTTTAAGCTACTTTTGTCTAGCCAAATAATCAAATTGACATGAGACAGATTAGCAGGAGAAAAGCAAATTTAAGTTTATTAGCATGTATACTTCCTGGGATACCGGGAAGGCCGAGCAACTCACGGAAATGGCAGAAGCCATCACCTTAAATATCACCTTCAGCTAAAGACAGAAGATTTTGAAGATGAGAGTAAATTGTGGGAGGTTACAGGGAAAGCTCAGTAAACAAGGGTAAGGTTGTTGTGCAGACCGAAGCCTTTGCCTTCTCCATTGATAGTGAAGGCAGGCTGTATATGAAGGAAACACCCTTACAAATGGACATTGCCCTTACAAATGTGAATATGCTTTACAAAGGGTAACTCCTCCTTATTCAGAGTTTCTCCCTGGTCTGCTGTTTCTTAAAATAAACCAGCCTAAAATAATCAATATCCCCAAAGAGGCATATTTTAGGGTGGCAAACTCTGCTCCCCTTCACCATCAATCCAAGCATTCCTCATGGCTAAGTCCCATCAATCTGCCATCACAGTACCATAAACTGGGTGGCTTATACGCAACAGAAATTTATTTCTTACAGTCTGGGTGCTAGAAGTCCAAGATCAAGGTTCCAGCACCATCAACTTCTAGTGAGAGTCCTTATTCTGGTTCATAGCTGGCACCTTCTCAGAGTGTCCTCACAGGGTGGAAAGGACAGGGGATCCCTTGGAGCCCCTTTAATGTGGTACTAATCTCATTATGAGGATTTCACTCTCATGACCTAAGTACCTCCCCAAGGCCCCACCTCCTAATACCATCATATTTGGCAGTTGGTATTTCAACATATAAATTTTGGGGGATATAAATATTCAAACCACAGCACCTCATTTTGCCATTCTGTTACTGGACTGAAGGGGTCTGTTTGCCTGTGTATATCAAAGCCCAATAAGATACAAGCAGGAGTTTGCAGCAAAGAAAGCAAGGGTTTATTTTTGGGAAGTGGCCCACACCCAAAGTCATAGGTAAGCTAATGCTCAAAGACCTGGCTCCCCAGTGGCTTCCAGGGAATGGGTTATATAGGGGAAAAATCATGAGTCATGGTGACCAAGGGAGTTAGGGTCATGGTCAGGGTCATGGTCTCTACTGATTGTTGGGTGCAGGGCATCATTGATCAGTGCATCTGGCCCTTCATCTGGGCCTGGAACTGAAACACAATTACGGCCTAGATGTTATATCTAGTTTGACTGACACTCTGTCTCTGGGGTCAACAGATACATGACTTTGTTCCTAAGATTATTTGATGCTGATCAGAACCTCGTTGTCCTGATGGCTTAATGGTTAGGGGAGTGGACATTCATGGGAAAGGGAGGCAGGTGAGTCGGGGTGCTGGATGAGGCCAGCCTAAATCAAGAGGAAAGCGGACTTCCGGCCAAGATGGAGGCGTAGGCGGACACACTGTGCCTCCTCTCACAACCAAAATTAAGGACAACAAATATTTAGAAACAAGAAAACAACCAGAACTTATAGAAAACTGAACTGTACGGAAGTCCAACAACCATTCATCCAGACCGGTAAGAGGGGCGGAGTCGTGGCAGGAGAAAGTGAAGGTGCGGACCCAGGAACGCAAGCAGCAGCGGCTGGCAGTTCCCAGGTGCACAGGCGGCGGCTGGCGGTCCCCGGGCCTACAGGCAGCAGCTGGCGGACCCCGGGCACGGGGGGCAACTGTGCAGACCCAGCGAGGCCGCACAAGGCAGCTGGCTGACTGACCAGGTGGTCTCACATTCGGGCGCGCAGACAGTCCAGGCGGAGGGGAAGTGGCGGAGGGGACTGAATCCAGGAGAGAGCGGAGCAGGCGCCATTGTCCCTCTCAGGCCCCACCCCCACATACAGCGTCACAACCCAGCGACTGGGCTGCCCCGCACTGGGGAGCGCCAGAGGCTCCACTCTTCACTACGTAACAGCACGCGCGCGTGCGCAGATAATCCAGGTGAAGGGGAAGCAGTGGAAAGGGCTGGAGTCCAGGAGAGAGCGGAGCAGGCGCCATTGCTCCTTCTCAGACCCCGCCCCCACCTATAGCGTCACAACCCAGCGACTGGGCTGCCCTGCCCTGAGGAACACCTAAGGCTCCACCCCCTCATATGTAATAGCCGCGACCAGACTAAAACCAAAACGACGACAACAACAAAAAAACCACCAAAAATGGCTCAAACCGGAAAACAAATAAAAGCCCCAGAGCCAATTCCTCTAAGCAGTGAAGAGATAGCCAACCTGTCAGATGCACAGTTCAAAGCACTGGTCATCAAAATGCTCACAGAATTGGTTGATTTTGCTCACAAACTAGATGAAAAAATGCAGGCTACAATCCGTGAAATGAAGGAAGATGCATGGGGAACTGATAGAGATGGAAGGAAAACTGGGACTCCAATCAATGGAGTGGACCAGAAGGAAGAAACTAACAACCAAACAGAAGACGAGGAAGAAACAAGAATTCAAAAAAATGAGGAGAGGCTTAGGAACCTCCGGGACATCGTTAAACGTCCCAACATCCGAATTATAGGGGTCCCAGAAGGGGAAGAAGAACAGCAACGAGTGGAAAACGTATTTGAACAAATAATAAAGGAGAACTTCCCCAATATGGCAAAGGAAATAGACTACCAGGACATCCAGGAAGCTCAGAGAGTCCCAAAGAAGTTGGACCCAAGGAGGAACACACCAAGGCACATCGTAATTACATTAGCCAAGATTAAAATGAAGCAGAGAATTCTAGAAGCAGCAAGGAATAAGGGGACAGTCACCTACAGGGGAGTTCCCATCAGACTGTCAGCTGATTTCTCAAAAGAGACCTTGCAGGCAAGAAGGGGCTGGAAAGAAATATTTGAAATCTTGAAAAGCAGGGACCTACATCCAAAATTGCTCTATCCAGCAAAGCTGTCATTTAGAATGGAAGGGAAGATAAAGTGCTTCTCAGATAAGGTCAAGTTCAAGGAGTTCATCATCACCAAGCCCTTATTCTATGAAATGTTAAAGGGACTTATCTAAGAAAAAGAAGATAAAACTATGACAGTGAAAAGACAACAAACTCACAGCTATTAAGAACCACACCTAAAACAAAAGCAAACTAAGCAAACAGCTAGAACAGGAACAGAACCACAGAGATGGAGATCATATGGAGGGTTAGCAACAGGGGTGAGGGAGGAGGAGAGAGGGGGAAAAGGTACAGAGAATGAGTAGCATAGATAATGGGAAAAAATAGGGGGAGGGCAAGAATAGTATGGGAAATGTAGAAGCTAGAAAACTTATGACCCATGGACATGAACTAAAGGGGGGAATGTGGGTGGGAGAGGGTGGGTAGGGTGGAGGGGAATGATGGGGGAGAAATGGGACAACTGTAATAGCATAATCAATAAAATATATTTTAAAAAAATAAAAAAAAAAGAGGAAAGCAAGGAGAAAATGTCATATTAAAGAAAAGTTTCTTTGTGGTTCTACTTCTATAGCCACACCCATTTCCTTCCCACATGTACTCTAGGATCCCACAGCCCTAACTCTTGGCAACCACCAATCTGTTCTTATCTATAATTTTGTCATTTCATGAATGTTATATAAATGGAATCATACACAGAGGCTTCTCAACTTGTGATGGGGTTACATCCTGATAAACTCATCCTAAGTTGAAAATATCCTAGGTCAAAAATGCATTTAATACACCTAACCTACCAAACATCACAGCTTAGCCTAGCCTTCCTTAAAGGTGCTCAGAACACAATATCCAAAACCGCTGGCAACTCAGTACACTGTGGAGTATCTGTTACTTACCCTGATGATCTTGGGGCTGACTGGGGGCTCGCTGCCACTGTCAACCAGCATCGTGATAGAGTAGCACGCTGTGTATCGTTAGCTTGGGGAAAGATACAAATTTAAAGTTTGAAGTAGGGTTTCTACTGAATGTTTATCACTTTCATATCATTGTAAAGTTGAAAGAAAAATAATAAATTGGAGACATGTGTAGTTTATAATCTTTTGGCATTGGCTTTTTCACTCAGCATCTTTGGAGATTTGTCAAGATGTTGCATGTATTAATAATTTAGTCCTTTTTGTTGTTGAGTAGTGTTCCATGCTATGGATGTAGGAAAGTTTAACTGTTTAGCTGTTAAAGAACATCTACTGGTTTGTTTCTACTTTGGGGCTCTTACAATAAAGCTGCTATGAACATTTGTGTACAAGTTTTTGTATGAACACAAGTTTTCATTTCTCTGAGATAAATACCTGGGGTGCCGTTGCTGAGTTGTATGATAGTTGCATGTTTAATTTTTTAGGAAACTGCCAAACTGTGTTTCAGAATGGCGACGCTATTTTACATTTCTACAGACAGTATGTGAATGATCCAGTTTCTCTGTGTGCTGGCCAGCATTTGGTGTTACCATTATTTTTGTTTCATACATTCTGATAGATGTATAGCGATATCTTATTCTGGTCTTAATTTGCATTTGCTTGATGACCAGTAATATTTAACATCTTTTCATGTGCTTCTTTGCCATCCGTATATCCTCTTGAAAAGAATGCGTATTCTGTTATTGGATGGAGTGCTCTAAAATGCTCTGTAAATCCGTCACTTGATGGTACTGTTGAGTTCCTCTATATTTTTTGTTTTGTTTTGTTTAGTTGTTCTGTTAGTTGCTGAGAGATGGGTGTTGAAGTTTCCAACTGTAATCGTGGATTTCAGTCAATTTCTTCTTTCAGTTGTATCAGTTTTCGCTCACATACTGTGCATCTCTGGTGTTTGGTGTGTACACGTTGACAATTGCTATGTTTTACTGGTAGATTATCCTTTGATCTTTTTGAAATGTCCTTCTCTCTAGTAATTTTCTTTATTCTGAAGTCTCTGATTTTTTTCACTTATTCTTGATCTCCTGATTTGGGTGTTTTATAATTAAGGCTCTTTAACCCCTCTCTTTTTTCTTTTTTAGGAATATATCATTCGGGTGCAAAGAGGAATTTCTGTAGAAAACAGTTGGCAGGTAAGCATTTTTTGTCATTAGAAAAGTGTTTTAAATTTTTAAACAAAATTCTGACTTGTGACATCTAAAAATCTGGAAAAATGAGAACATGCATAAGTATAAATTGTGTTTCTTTTAGATGTAAATTTTTAGCTTTAACATGTATGTTATAAGAGGTTTTCTATTCCCAGTTTGCTACCAGGGAGACTACCTAGGACTTTGTTCTCTAGCTACACCCAGAGTAAGTAGGATAGGCAAATTACTTATTTTGTTCCTAGTAATTCAAACCTCCTCCCCTGCAACCATGGTTTGGGTGGGAGAAGTTACAGTTTAGTCTACCAGGTAGAAAGGTGAAGCAGTGCCCTAGACATTATACAGCTTGGAGACTGCATTTATGGACTTCCAAGTTCATTCATGGGCAATTTCTAGTGCTGGTTTCCTCATAGACTTAGATGGGGCTCTGCTCACCTCAGTGGTGGCCTCAGAGAGAAAAAACTTCTTGCATAGATCTAGAGGTTCTTTCAGTGGACTTGCAGAGGAATTCTGTATAGGGGCCATTGCTGTCCTGTTTTAGTAATTATAATTACCTTCCTCCTCTCTCATATTATCTTGTCCTTCACAGCCCAGCTTGAGCCTTACTTTTGGTAAAGAACACAATTCATCTGAGTAAATTCCAAGACCTAACTGGCTTTATGAAGCTATTCCTGGTATCAGAAGCATCCCATCTAGCAGCTAGAGAGGTGCTCCATTGAGTTGTACAAAAAGGAAGGTTTTTATAGGCAGAAAGAGGGTGGGACTAAGAAGTTAAAAGAATGGATTATTTCAGGCGAGGACAGCTTTCTTTAGGAGAAGGCTGGGTTTTATAGGGCAGATTACCACACTATTGTTGATCAGGCAGTTCTAGACTGATTGGTTTAAAATTCCATTCCTGAGAGAGGCTAAAATTGCAATTAGGATTTTGGTTTGGTGACCTGTCTTAGCAAAAGTGACTCCATTTTGGCCTATTTCTTTCTCTCTCTCGCTTTCTTTTTTAAGATTTTTATTTGTTTATTTTTAGAGAGAGGGGAAAGGAGGGAGAAAGAGAGGGAGAAAAGCATCAATCAATTGCCTCTGGTATGCCCCCAGGTGGGGACCTGGAAACCCAAGCATGTGTCCTGACTGGACAGAGAACTGGTGACCCTTTGGTTCTCAGGCTGGCACTCAATCCCCTGAGCCACACGAGCCAGGGCTTTTTCTTAAGCAGTCTTTGACCACAGTGGCCTGTATTTGGTTTTTCCTTTGCCTGAAATTTCAACCTACAATCTGTTTGAATAATTATAATATTTAACATCTCTTGAGCATTTATTGCTGAGCACTGGTTCAAGCACATTAATTTATTTACCCCTTAAAGAGCACTTCTATGTGGTAGAATTAGCTCCATTTTACATTCAGGAGATAAGTAACTGAAGTCACACTGAAATCAGCAACAGAACAGGGTTGGAATTCACATATTCTCCATGATTAACCGCTGTGCCATATTTGCTCCCTTGCACTTACCAGGGTTAGCCTTATATTTAACTTGGGGTGTATATTTGACAAGCAGGGATAACAGCAGTATCCTTCCAGAAAAATCAACCCAATACAGTTTTCTAGATTCGTTAGCAGCCCAGGAGATAAGTAACAGAAATGTAGACTCTTGGGCCCCACCCTAGAGCTACTGAGTTAGATTCTCTGTGGTGGGGTCCTGGGTGATCTCCAGGTAATTCTTCTGCATGTTAACATTTGAGAGTCATCAATAAAAATGGTTGAAGTCAAACTGTTTAAAAGAAAAATAATTTCCTTGCCCAGACCCTGAAGATGGTATAATTTGGCAATGGCCTAGTCAATGGCATCAACATAACTAAGGGAGAATGTATAGACAATGGGAGGTGGACTGTCTGCCAAAAGGGGAACTGGGAATCAGGGAGAAGAGTCGGCTCTGCCTACAGGTGTGAATTGGTCTCCGGAGTGGTGGGGTCTCATTTGAGAAAAGTTTTATCCAGTCAAGGATGAAGTGGCCTCAAAACTGTCTACTTCCTTTTTCTTTGATTTCATGTGCAGTAAATCATGTTTGGTAAATCATTAAATCACCTTTCCAGGTGCCTGGTTAATAAGAGAGATATTTAAATGACGATTTACACGGAAAAGAAATACATCATCACTTTCTCTTACCTGTTGGGGTCTTGCGAGTTTGTCTGGCATTAGCCAGTTTCCCATGGCCCAGCCAGCTCCGGCACACTGCTAGGTCTGTTCTCTGGGCCTGTCAAGCTAAGCAAGTTAAGGACTAAATGTAAGACTTATTGTCCTTAGCGCAAGGGCCTCGGCTCTAGAATGCCAATAAATATTAAATAAGGAAATGAAAAGAGATGGTCTTCGCTGAATTAAAATGCCACTTTCTTATCTCTTATAGGTTGTTAGGAGATACAGTGACTTTGATTTGCTGAACAACAGCTTGCAGGTAAATATTTTAAAACATTAATGGCACATTGCTTGCTTGGGTTGTCTTAGAAACCAGTTGGAAATGGCAATAATGAGAACAAGAAATTAACAAATTTTCCTGGCAAAGGGAACAGATGATGTGTGGCTCTAAAGATAAACCTTTGGGAACAAATGTGTTTTGTGATAGTGACCCTGAAACTGTGCGCCTTTGTGCCATGCTGCGTCTTCACCACAGTCATGAGATATGTGTTCTCTTTTCTCAGACTAGCGATGATTGACTGGAGTGCTGGGGTTGTTCACTGAGATGGAGCTGGAGCTGTCTCAGACTCTTTCTATTGAATGAGGCTGCATAGTCAGCATTGCAGATCAGTGTTCAGCACTAACTAGAGACTTTTTGGTGTAACTTTTCCTCTTAAATACATATTTATAAATCCATTTGATTTAAGTGTTCCTAATTGGTGGCCATAATGGAAAGAAGGCTGAGCTTCAAAGTCTCTGTGTGGAAACACAGCCAGTACTGGTCATGATCGAAGGGTCCTGCAGGGGCTTTAGTGCTTTAGGAAATGCTGGCAGTGCCACCCATGTCTTCCCTTGGCAGACTGCTCGAGTGCCATGGATTACTGAACATCCCTGGGCTGTGTCACCCCTCAGATTTGATTGGTTACACAAAACCCTTAATACCTGAGCCAGAGCACTTGGCTTCTTACCAGCTCAGCAAGGAGGTGAAGGATGGCTCCCTTCACTGGTGAGCTAGCCATCGTCACTTAGTCTGAGTGACCTCTGATCCCATCAAAAAGTACAGGAAGACCGCTAGCTAGGAAGGATTCCTTTTCATCAAGACACCATATTTTATTGATCAGACTTTGGAAAAGAACATTTGTAGAGTCCACACTTTAAATTATTTACAGCACTGCTAAAAGCAGATTGTCTAATTTTACTTACGATAGAGTTGTCCTGAGTATCTGCAAACCTTTATATAATTGTCATAGGACCATGTATTTGACACATGTTGTCTTTTAAAATTTTAATTTTAATATGATCAGTTTAAGTCTCTAGATAGAATATTGAGACTGAATTCTCATAGATGGGTTTAGTTAGTTTCATATATGGATTTTCATAACATATTCTTTACTCTAAGACAAAAGTTGGGCCTGTGATGACCTTGTAGATAAGGCACAAATGTGCACTTCCTTTCAGCCGTAGATATACCCCACAAATCCCTCCAGACATTCCACAGGACATTTCCACAGTGGAGCGAGCATTTGATAGTGAATGCTGAACTTACTATGAGTTTTCACCTTTATGCATAAGTGAACCTTTGCCCAGTTTTAAAGAACATGGAGTCATCTTTGTAACAATGTTATTCAGCCAGGGCTGGGTAAGAATTGTGGGAGAAATATTTCTCAAAATTAAATTGCCTGTGCTCAGCCCCTAAGAATGACTGTGGGGAGGAGGGTTTTATCTCCTGTTTGTTCTTGTTTTGGGGATATAAGGTTGGATCTCTGTGACTATTTAATTATGGCCTTTTTAATATAATAGAATTTTATTTTTTGCTTCAGTTTAATTTTCCCTTTTAAAATGGGTACTTTCAATGTGCATCTTATTTCAAGTGCAAATATTCGTGTGTATTGATGTTGGCTTGTGTTGGGCAGGATATGGCCAGACATCATTTCAAGTGGGAGGTTTTTCTGGATCCAAGTAAACAAACAGAAGAAAGTACATACAGCTTTTTGGCAACAAAATATTGCAAAATATCTTCTATAAAACAGACCAAAAATATTCTAAAACCGCAGAATAAAACTGTGACAATGATTTTCAGTGTCTGATTACCCTTCTTGACTGATAATGAATTCCTCATGAAGAAAGAGAAATATAATACATGTATGCAGAGTTGTCTTGAGTTCAATAGGAAAAATGCCTCAGTGAAAAAAAAAGCAGGATTTAAAATTATACATGCAATATAATATAATTACATGAAATGTTTAGAAAAAAAGATTGGGAGACATATGCCAAAATGTTAATAGTGGTGAACCCAGGTAGTAGGATTATGAGTTATGTGTTTTTCTGATTTTTTTTAAGGATTTTATTTCATTTTTAGAGAGGGGAAGGGAGGGAGAAGGAAAGGGAGAGAAACATCAATGTGGGTTGCCTCTTGAGTACCCTCTACTGGGGACCTGGCCTGCAACCCAGGCATGTGCCCTGACTGGGAATCCAACTGGTCACCCTTTGGTTCGAAGGCCAGCTGCTCAGTCCACTGAGCCACACCAGCCAGGACATTTTTCTGCTTCTTTATACTGTTCTGTACTTTCCAAGTTCTCTGCAAATAAGCACATGTGAGCTATATGAAAAGAAAAATAGAAAAAAGCTGCACTTTCCCCACTCTTTATAGTGAACATATTTTATAGTAATAGTGAAGAAAAATCCCACCTTTTTAAAGGCAACATCAAAGTAGTGATCATCTAGGGCAGTGATTTTCAACTGGTGTGCTACAAGAATTTTTAAAATATGCAATACCAGACTATTTAGTCATGGGCACTGACCTCTTTTCCCTTAGATTTAAAAAAAAATGACAACAGCCAACACAATAATAGCTGACCGGTGTGATTGAATCTAAATCATATTTACTTTTTTGTCAGATTGGCAAAAAATACATATTTTTGGTGTGCTACAGAATTTTAGTGATTAGTTTACGTGTGCCACGAGATGAAAAAGGTTGGAAATTGCTGATCTAGGGAGACAGCATACGACAAGGAACAAGAAGGAAGCCGGAGGCGAAATGAGAGGAGCTGGGTGGGAGCCCTCAGACTTGGCGAGGAGCCCAGGCTCTGCCCCTCACCACTGTGTCTTAGTTATTTCCTCTCTCAGGCCCCGCTTTCCCCATCTGAACCAGAGGGTTGAACCAGATGACTTCGCAGGTTTGTTGTAGCACAAAAGTTTTGTTACTTGAATTTTACTGCCCACTGTTGACATAGGAGAGGCCGTATGTACTATACACTGAAGGGAAATTGGGACAAATTAAGGCTCCGTTGAGAGTGTAGAACTCCCTAGAGTATTCACTGCAATATGGTTGAAAGCAGTGTGTAGGCTATTAAGATCTGATATCGAAGTGAGAGATTAACAGATTCAGAGTCTATAGGCTTTTTTCCTCCAGACAAAAGCTAGTTTTCTTGAAACTGTGATGTAGTTTGTCATATAATTTAGAGGCTTCTACTAGCCTAGCATGGGACAGATTATGGGCTTTAGGCCCCATTTTGGCAATCACCTCCCATTTGCATTGTCACTCTGCAGGTGTTATGAGTGGAACTTTGGCGGACTGTGTCCTTTATACAAGGAACTCAGGAAGGGAGTCCGTAGGGCATGCTAAAGAAGAAAGCTATGGAAAGTGGGACGATGAGGTGTCATGGCTCCAAGCCATCAACATGGATGGTTTCTAGGGAATCACTGGCTAAGTGACTGTGTCACTCCATGTGCTAGTGTTCTCTTTCCCTCCCTTCTGACTAGTCTCTGATTTGCTAAATTTTATTTTCTGAGATTGGTAAGCATTTTAGAAATTCTAGGAGAAAACTGAAAGAGAAAATGAGTATATCTTAGATGCTAATCTTTTTTTAAAAGACAAGGTTTTAAAATAACACACCCATCACCTAGTTTTGGTACTTTTAGGAATATTTATTGTAAGATACTGAACTAGGGCAGGAAAACACCTCCACGGTATCCAGCAGACTGATGTAGCAGGGACGCGGCGATGACTGCAGCTGTTGGCAAAGAACTCTCTTTCACCCGATGATTGGAAAAGCTGATGGTATGTCTGGGCAGATTGGTACATTTTCCTAAAGTGAAATGAAGCTTGAAAACATTGGTTGAAGTTTGGAGGCTGCAAAGTTCGAAACGGATACCTTATCAAATTCACTTTCACATCCACACCATGAATGAAGAACAGCCCTGCTGAGGCTTGAATTCAGTGATATTAGATGTGACTGTCCATTCTGAGTGATGTAGTAGGCTCAGGTGGTGGGCGGGTGGTGTAGGCAGCTGTGCCAGTGTCGGTCAGTGGCATCTTAAAAATCTTTGCTGAGTAGACAATCAATGTGATAAGCAAAAAGGTTTTTTTCCTTTTCCTTTTTTAATTGAAAAAAGTAGTAATTGAGTAATGAGAACATTTTATAGTATGGAAAAAAATTAATTGATCAACTTACTCCCAGAGGTAGCCATTCTCAAGCAGATGGAGTGAATCCTTTTAGGCATTTATTGTGCATATATAACCATATCCTGAGGTGTGCATACACACACACAGGCATGCACACGAGGAAAACAGCCTGAAATTTGTGTCTTATCTAGTAGTACCATGGTACAAAATTCACTCTAACAGTGCTCTGACATTCTTTCATAGCTGGAGAATAGGCAATTTAGAAATACCAGCTAAACTCTTCATGTTATCTAATGTCAAGTTCAAGGTCTTCACTGTTTTTTGAAAACTACAGAGTGGAGCAGGTTAACTTAGGCTTGCCCACAGGGGTGGTTTCGATTACAGCCTTGTCTGAACTCAAGATGGACTTCTCTTTTGACTCTGCTCTCAGTCGGTACGCATGCCACTTGGACTGCCCTAATCCAAGCACGAGTGAAGAATAGTGCTACTCTGTGAAAGTGACTTTACACATTAAATTAAGGTACTACTCTGATGCCTTGTTTTTTAAGTTTGAAAAATAGACTTCAAAGTTTTACATGATCTGGAAAACGATCGTACCTTAAGCATCTGCGTTTATTTTTCCTCCCTCTGGAAGCCACTCTTAAACAGTGAATCGATCTTACACGTGAGTGTACACACACACACACTCAAGGACAAATAGGACAGGCGGAAACCACAGCACAACGTGTGAAGATGAAAATCTGTACTAATTAAGCAGATATGGGAGGGCAAAATTCTGGCATGGGGGATGAATAACCCCACTGGGTCCAGTTTACACCACTGAACTTCCAGAAGTTTTGGCGATTGACATCACAGGTGCTACCTCCGGAAAGCGGCCAGGTCAAGCTAAAATCAGGAGTTGAGCCCTGACTGGTGTAGCTCAGTTGGTTGGATGTTGTCCTGCAAAGCAAAAGGTCATGGGGTTTCTTCCCTGGTCAGGGCACATGCCCGAATTGTGGGTTTGGTCCCTAGTCAGGGCATGTATGAGAGGCAACCAATCAATATTTCTCTCTCACATCAATGTTTCTCTCTCTCTCTCTCTCTCTCTCTTTCTCCCTCCCTTCCCCTCTAAATAAATAAATAAATAAATAAATAAATGAATGAATGAATGAATGAATGAAAGAAATCAGGAGTTGAAAGTATGTTTAAGAAGCAGTGAGGTCCCCAAATCTTGCCAATCCAAGCAAGTTATGCCTGCCCTTCTTTCTCCAGCAAAAAACTGGAAGTTTATTTCCTGGAGAGGTAAGAACAGCCTGTGGACGGGAGAATGCAGGCATAGTAGAAAATATTTACATAATAAATAGGAGCACGGACCTCAGCCACCACCCTCCCCTCTGCCCTCTTCCTCGCAGCTCCTGCAACACTGGCAGTTAGGCCCAGACCTTCCAGGCAGGAGACAGAAGGTTTGCGGGGGTATCTGCCCAGACTGAAACGAAAGGGTTACAGACTCTCAGACTGCAGACTAAGGTTACAGGTTCTCCCAATGAAGCCCCAAGGGAGGTGGTGTGCTGCAGTGAAGCCACAACAGACGAGCCACAGCACTCACCTAGAGCTTCTCATCAGCTTTTCGTGTGCCGCTCTTAAATAGGAACAGACAACCCAGGATCCCCAGATTTCTAAGAACATTTTAATATGAACAATAACAACTAAAACAAACAGGAAAGAAAAGACCTTCAAGAAGCATAATACGTACAGTAAAAGAACATTTCAGGTACTTCAGAAAAATTCTTTTGTATTCTCAGAGAGATAAGAAATTGTATTACATTCAGGATGCTATTAAGGGGGGAAAGAAAAGAGTGCTGGGAAATAAAAAAGATAATAGTGGAAAACTAAAGGAGTTCATCATCACTGAACTATTATTATATGAAATGTTAAAGGGACTTATTTAAGAAAAAGAAGATCAAAACTATGAACAATAAAATGGCAATAAATATATATCTATCAATAATTGAGTCAAAAAAACAAACTAAGCAAACAAGAAGAACAGAAACAGAATCATGGGTATGGAGAGTGTTTTGATGGTTGCCAGATGGGAGGGGGTGTGGGGGAATGGGTGAAGAGTGAGGGGATTAAGAAGTACAAACAATTACAGAATAGCCACGGGGATATAAAGTACAGTATAGGAAATGGAGTAGCCAAAGAACGTGTATGCATGACCCATGGACATGAACAGTGGTGGGGGGACTGCTTGAAGGTGTGTATGCGGGTGGGGGGGGTGTTGGGTGGAGAGAGGCAAAGGGGAAAAAATTAGGACAGCCGTAATAGCATAATCAATAAAATATAATTTAAAAAGATAATAGTGGAAATTAAAACTTTAGAAGGGCTGAAAGATAAAGGAAATATCCCAGAAAACTTCTTCAGTAGAAAAAAAAGTTTAACAAAGGTGGAAAATAAGAGAGATAAGATAAGAATAGAGGATCAGTCCAGAAGGTCTCATATTGGACAATAGGAGTTCCAGAAAAAGAAAGCAAAGGCATAGCAAGGAAGAAGTAATGATCTAATACAAGAAAATACCAAAGAATGTAAGGCTATTACTAGTTTCTAGGTTGAAAGGGCCCAGTACTCAGCACAGAGAAAGAAGGTAGACCCACATAAAGGCACATGAAATTCACAAACTGGGGTCAAAGAGACAATCCTAGAAGCTTGTGTGTGGGGGAGAAGAATCAAGAATCTTGAAACTTCAACAATAGCACTGGAAACTAGAAGACAATAAAGTAGTTCTTAAAAATTCTGAAGAAAAAAATATTTTCAGCTTCGAATTCCACATCAAGATTTGCTATCAATCAAGTGTGAGGGTAGAATAAAGACAGATTTACACATGCAAGCTTTCCAGAACTTGCCCTTCTTTTAGGAAGTTGACAGGATATTTCCACCAAAAATAGGGGGAATATCTAAGAAAAAGGATCGACATAGAAATGAGATCAGCAGGAGAAAGACAAAAGCATCTCCAGCAAGATGGTAAAGGGAGGTCTCAGGATGCCAGCTCTGCAGCAGGTATAGGGACCATCAGTCCTGCTTAAAGCAGGTTGGTGGGTTCTGGAAGTACTCCTCTAGAAGGTGAAATTAATATGTCTCTGTATGTGAATGTGTTGAGAAAAGGCTTAGCCAGAGTTTGGAGTTGAATAGAAAACGAAAAAAAGTAAACCATCAGTTAATAGAAAGTAACCATGTTAAGCATAGTAAGCATGGCTTTTTGGCTGTAAATATTGTTTACCTAAGGTAAACATGAGTACTACACTAAATAAAATCATAGCGCCCTGATTGCTGTGGCTCAGCGGATTGAGCTTGGCCTGCCAACTGGCATGTTGCCAGTTCAATTCCCAGTCAGGGCACATGCTTGGGTTGTGGGCCAGGCCCCCAATTGAGGACATGCGAGAGGCAATCATTGTATCTCTCGCACATTGATGTTTCTCTCAGAATTCTCTCTCCCTTCCCCTCTCTCTAAAAGTAAATAAATTTTAAAAAATGGTAACATAACTATATTGGAAGGATTAGGAACAGGAACAGGGTGTGTGTGGGGTGAGGTCAGGATAATGAAAGAGAACTTAATCCTCATCTTCCATGGTAGAAGATTTATAGATAATTCCTAAAAATGAAACATCAAGACATAACAACATCAACATCCCTCAGTGCCGTAAGACTGGCTGAAAGAATTGAATGTGGCTGTCTCTGAGCAGTGGGGGAAAGGGGTGTGTCTGGAACGGATTTGTCATCTGGCGGCCGGGGGGAGGGATGTCATGGGACTGTGACAATAATACAAAACTGACTCTTAAAATTATGTTCATGTATAAGTTTGATGAAAATAAAAACACTTTAAAAATTAAGTTTTGGAGTTGTTATGCTTAATACAGTATTTTATGAATTCTAAGATGCACAGTTTTTTCACATTTTTACATCACTGAAATTAGGATGCATATTAAAATCTGTGGTGTCTCAGACTTAATGAAATATGATGGCTCAGGAGTCTGATGTTGTATCTTATTTAGGAATGACATAAGTATAATATAATACTTTTTTTCTTAAAGATTGCAGGCCTATGTCTACCTCTTCCTCCCAAAAAATTGATCGGTAACATGGATCGTGAATTCATAGCCGAGAGACAGAAAGGTCTTCAGAACTATCTCAACGTTATCACCACAAATCATATCTTGTCTAATTGTGAGCTGGTCAAGAAGTTTTTAGATCCAAACAACTATTCTGCAAACTACACTGGTAAGCAGAGGGATCTACGAGCGGTGGTCACAGGGCTAGTGAGGCTCTGTGCTTTGTGGGAGATGAAATGTGTGGGAGAAACTATTCCAATGGGAAGATGTGTGTATTTGTTATAGGGTATTATTCACTCACTAATTCTTACCTGACTGTAATTTACTGTTGCTGTATAAAAGAAAATAATTAGTTCTAACATGTTTGTAATGCCAACCCAGAAAAATCTGGAGAAGTTATTGTGTCTGTGTACTTACATTCTTGTCTTTAGTAACTTCCTTGACAGAATTGAGAGTAAATAATCCATGATAACCTATACAGTAATCGCAATTGATTTGTTTTTGGCTCCTTTTTGTATTTACAGTTACACAGTGTGTCTGGCTTTTCTCAGAATTACTTTACCACAGCAGTGATTCAGAAGGGTCCTCTCTGTGTTACCAGTGGTTCACTGAGACCCACTCAGTGCAAAATGTAGGAAGGAGGTAGCTGTCTTTCAAACCTTCTGTGGAACAAGGTGGCAGCCAAGGGACTGAGGTGGAAAGGATACTGGTTCCACACAAAGCTGGCATTGATTACCTAAACCCAGTGTCAGCAGAATGGGTGATTAAATATTGAATGCATTCTGGTGTGGCCTGGAAGACACCAATGGAAACCATTGTAGGACTGAGCTAATTACTAGAATTCAAATGGTTTGTTAAAGTTAAACTGTGCTTAGATTCTTTCTAAATGGAATTCTGGGTGTTATTAATAAGCTGATTTCTTCACTAAAAGAATAGATTGTTTACATGCTACTTTTTGGGTCCTCAAAAACATTGCTTTGGGTCCAGGCCAGTGTGGCCCAGGTGGTTGGGTATCATCCCGCAAACCAAAAGGTTGTGGGTTCGGTCCCAGGTCAGGGTGCATATGAAGGTCAATCGATCGATGTTTCTCTCTCACATCGATGTTTTTCTCCATCTCTTTCTCCCTCCCTTCCCCTGTCTGTAAAATCAGTAAGCATGTTCTCAGGTGAGGGTTAAAAAAAAGAAACTGCTTTTAAAGCAATTGGAGGAAATTTCATTCCTCTTTCAGAGAGAGGGAAGTAGAGGCTTGCTTGTCAGGCGCCAAACTTTTCTGCATAATCAAATTCCCTGGGGAGCTTTATAACATCCTGATGCCCAGGCTACACTCATGTCAGTTAAATCAGAATCTCTGCAGGTATGGCTCATGGTTTTCTCTTTTCTTTTCTCTCTTCTCTTCTCTTCTCTTCTCTTCTCTTCTTTCTTTCTTTCTTTCTTTCTTTCGTTTTTAATTGATTTTAGAGAGAGAGAGTATGGGAGGGAGGGGGTGAGAGAGTGGCAGTGGTTTGGCGTTCCACTTATTTATGCATTCATTGGTTGCTTCTTGTATGTGTCCTAACCAGGGATAGAACCCACAACCTTGGGGTATTGGGCCTATGCTCTGACCAACTGAAGTTTTGCCTCGGACAGGCTGGTGGTTTCTAAAGCTCCCCAAGAGATTCCAATATGCAGCTGAGTTTGAAAACAACAGTCCTTGGACCTCACTATTCACAGTACGGCCTGCTGACCAGCAGCACTACATTTTTGGGAGCTTGTCAAAAGTGCAGAATTCAGGCTCCATCTCAGACCTACTAAACAGGATCTGATTTTAGCAAGGTCCGCAGGTGATTTGCACACTCATTAAAGTTTAAGAAGCCTCACTCTTACAGGGGTGTCCAACCTGCAGCCTGCAGGCCACATGTGGCTCAAGATGGCTATGAATGTGGCCCAACACAAAATCGTAAATTTAGTTAAAACATTATGAGATTTTTTTTGTGATTACGTGTCACAATATATTTAATGTGTGGCCCAGAGATGCCAAAAGGTTGGATACCCCTGCAGGGACCTGTTGTCTTCTAATAGAAGTAGGAGTAAGAAAAATGCCTTTCTAGAATGCAGTGGAATGAAGGAAAGTTTATTTCAAATTCACATTAACTACGGGTTACAAGTTGAACACTGCGTTGTTAACAAGGCTTCCATTCATCCCCCCCTTGTTTTTGGTTCACCTGGGAGGGAAAGCATCAGAGGGCTGGGGCCCCCAGCACAGCTCACGTTCTTTCACAGCAGCATCGCTCATTTCATTTCTCCATGTTGCACCTCAGTTGTTCCCAGAATTGTCAGAGGGTGGGCCATCTGGATTGCCTTAGAGTCCCATAACGGAACAGTAGCAAATTGTTGCTGTTTTCAGAGAGATGCTGACTTATTTCCCCCTTTGAATGAAATGTCAGGACTTGTCTTGGCCCTAGGCTGACTCACCAGCAGTGTCAGGAAAGGGAAGCCTGGGCCCTGTTCTCTGCATCAGCTTGATTGAGCCATTCTCCAGAAAGCCAGGCAGACTTGCCCAGGCTTTGCAAAACTCAGTGTGGCTCATCATCCTCTGTGCAGGAATTGTGAGGTGTTCACTTGAATTAGAAAGTCTAATTGAGAACCAGCTATTGTACAGGGAAAACAAATGTCTCCCAGTTATGAGGGGTTGGTGTTGGGACACACACACACACACACACACACACGCCTACTACCGCCTTATTCATTTTGTTAGCAAGGTACTTCTATTGTGTAAAAGCCTCACTGCTCTGTAGCCATCTTCCCAGCCCAAATCTCACACCCCCTCAGAATAAGAAGGGGTTTAATGTCTACACAGAAGTCAGTTGGCCCAGAAATCAGTAGGCCTGGATCCTAGTCCCAGCTTTGTCATCAGCAGCATTTGCCCTCCATGGGCTTCAGGGTCCAGGTCTATAAAACAGGAGTTGAGGGAGGGGAAGGTGGACTGGGGAGTGTTGAAGTTCCCTTTGGTTGTAAAGCCCCACAAATCCCATGAATAGGTTGGTAATAGTGAGCTCCAGGATGAAAGTATCGAAGGAGAGATTGGGGGTGGGGGATGGTGTTCAGAACAAGAGTGGGATGCTTTGGAGAAGGCGGAGGCCCATGTCCAGGTGTTTTCTCTGCAGGCCTCTGCTGCACCACTTCCTGTAGTAGATTAGGGACCTGGAGCTCAGCTGCAGGGCTGAAAGGGTCAGTGTTTGTTCCCTGCAGTCATCCCAGGGGGCTGGGATCTAGGAGCTCAAAGGCTGCACATAATGGGGGCAGCTGGTGTCTTCTGAGCTCAGAAGTTTGAACTCTGTGGGAAGAGCAGAATGGACTTGAAGGCTTCGCTCTACATTTCCAGTCTAGGGCTTGTTTATCTGCATTTATGAGCCTACATTTCCCCGCCATGTGTCTGTCAGTGCTAAAGAGAATCAGGGCAGATGCCTTCCTTTTTATGGTTTTCATGTTCTGACAGGAGAGAGCATCCATACCCACTGAACGTCTGTTGAACCCTTAGTTCTCGCTGCATGAAATATTTATTGAACACCTACTATGTGCCAGATGCTACGAATACAGCAACACAGAAGGAATAGTCTCCCCTACCCCTACCCCGGGCACTTCTGCAGGGAGAAGACTGTGGCAGGGTAAACATGGGGCAGCACCTTGGGTGGGGGGGTGCAATTTGTAGGGTTGCAGATTATTTAGATCTGAAGATGGAAGGCTTCCCAGAAGAAGTGCTACATACGAGCACTGGAGATCTGAGGGGTGAGTAGAAGTTAGCAAGGCTGAGAGGCAGGGGCATTGCTCCAGGGGAGAGAGGTATTTCCTGTCAGAGTGTCTGGTCAGGGGAAGAGAGCAGCCCTGATACAGGACAGTCTGTGAGTGAATCCAAAAGGAGGAACCAATACAGCACTGAGAGGGCACGGCGGGGCTGGGGGAGGGGGGGCGGGTCCTGGCTAGGGGAGCAGTAACTTTGGGCTGAGCCTTAAAGGATAGGTAGGCAAGAATGGAAACTGCTGAGGGGTGGGGACAGGCCAGTCTTCAGGGACTGAGGGAGGCAAATCTCAGAGTGAAGAGAGAGTGAGGCACAACTGTTGTAGGAGACAAAGCCAGAACTAGGTTGGACATTAGGTTTAGAGGCTTGGTCTTGACTTGGTAAAGAAATGGGACACCAGCCCTGGCTGGCGTAGCTCAGTAGATTGAGCGCGGGCTGCAAACCAAAGTGTTGCAGGTTCGATTCCCAGTCAGGGCATATGCCTGGGTTGCGGGCCAGGTCCCCGGTGGGGGCCATGCAAGAGGCAACCACACATTGATGTTTCTCTCTCTTTCTCCCTCCCTTCCCCTCTCTAAAAATAAATAAAATAAAATCTAAAAAAAAAAGAAATGGGACACCAATAAAAGCTTCTAAGCAGAGAAATAGATGCTTAGCATTTAAGTGTGTTGCCTGGGGAAGGGGGATTAATATTGGGACTGTAGTAGTCATGTGATTTACTTGACAATAAATCATAGTTTAGTGGAAAGAAAATGCCCTTTCCATAATTCCCTGCCCCCTAAGGTATAAAAAGCTCTTTCCCAGTCCTCAGTTTACCTTCCACTTTGTTCATGTTCCACTTGTTCCATGTGTTCACAGCTGTTTCCCTGTTTCTGAAACAACACACAGCACATGGTAGCATATGGTCAATATTGTTGGGTAATGATTTTGTGGGGAATTATGAGTCACTGTTAGTTTTGAACAAACTGTCCTTCACAGTCTCTTGGAATGCTATCGTACTACCTTTAGAAAGTTGCTTTTCATGACCCTTCTCAAAGTTGATGTGAATGATTTTCACTTAAAAGAATTTCCTTTTACCCTGGCTGCATAGGTCAGGTCAGCTGGTTAGAGTGCCATCCCGGTTCCCCAGGTCGCAGGTTTGCTCCCAGTCAGGGCACCTACAAGGAGCAACCACTGAGTGCACAAATAAGTGGAACAACAAACTGATCTCTCTCTCTCAAAATCAGAACAACAACAAAAAAAGAATTTCCTTTAAATTTGTTTACATTCAAGTTATTTTGTAAATACTGAAAACATTTTATATCACATTATTTATGGAGGAGGAACACAGTTCCCAGTGTTGAAAATGAAAATTCATATGCTTCTGTCACACCCAATCCCTCCAAATGATTATTCACATTAGAGTAGTTAGAACAAATGTAAATGGAGTCAGTTTTGTATTTGGTTCGCACATCTTTTCTTCTTTGTGGATGGATGACACTTTACATATGAATCAGTAAACAAACAGCTAGTGGGTTCTCTTCCCCGAATCTCTTAACTTATAATGTGCTGTAAAGCACATCAAAATGATATTGTGTGCCCAGCTCTTTGCATGGTAATTCCAGACTAGGTACTTTTGACATGTGGAGAGCATTTCTGCCCAATCCCTTATGCCTCTCCGGCCTGCCTGAAATGTAATTAATGCCGCGCAGCGGTGAAACTCCACAGTGAATCTGCAGGATTTTTGTTTGCTTTCAGGAATCAGGGGTGGCTTCATTTACTTACCACATTGAGAAATAGCATATTACAGATGTTGCTTTTTGTAGGAAATGCAAAAGCACAGTTATTTTGATATTTTTTTTAATACAATGAGCTTTAAAGAACTTCCTCTTCTCATTGTCTTCTTAAAAGGAGAAAATATTGTCATGATAAACAAACACAAACATGATAAATGAACACAGAGGAAGCATGGACCTTTTCCAGTAAACAGCACAGCATTACTTCCCACAATAGAACCATGTTGTTGCTGAACATAGATATTTTTCTGAAACACTGGCTTTTATTTTCAGTATATATTTAAGGCTAATCGTTTCTTTGTTGGTGAAAACTATAATTCCTCGAGGAATGAAGATGGGATAAATATCACTTGGAGAAACATTGAATGCTGTTCCAACCTGACCTTAGAAAACATTTTGAGTTTTGTGGTTGGGTTATGGCCTAGTGCATATATTGAATTCTTGGCTTACACCAACTGAATATTTTAGATCTTCCAGTACATGAACATATATACCCACAACATTAGTAATTAATTACTTTTTTCTTTAATAAACTTTTTACTTTGAAATAATTATAGATTTCCAGAAAAATGACAGTTACAGTAAAGAGAGTTTCCATATACCCCTCACCCAATTTGCCCTGATGTTAATATCTTATATAACCATGGTACATTTACCAAAACTAAGAAATTAACATTGGTACATTACTGTTACTGCAGATTTTATTTAGATTTCACTAATTTTTCACTAATGTCCTTTTTCTGTTCCAAGATCTGATCTAGAATTCCACATTGCATTTAGTCTGTGTGTTTGTTTTTGTAATTAAGTTTTTTAAGGTCATAGGCTGTAAGAATGTCATTTGTAAGAAAAATGTCTTAAGAATATGGTACTTTCCTGATACGCTTGACTAATGAGTTTCTAAAATGTCTTTGCAGAGATCGCCTTGCAGCAGGTCTCCATGTTCTTCCGATCAGAACCAAAGTGGGAGGTGGTAGAGCCATTGAAAGACATAGGTGAGTAACTGGCAAGCCCATTCTGTTAAAAAAAGACAGATCCCAGAACTGGATTCTTTGTCATGCTTCCCTTTATGTATCCCAAGAAAGCTCTTAAATGCAGGTGATTTCTTTTCCTTTTTGTCTTCTTACTGCTTGAGGATGCAGTCCTTAACTTTTAATACTTAGTGAATCTTGGTTGAAGTCCCATCTGAGGATTTCAGTGGTAGTAACGTACTTTCAACCTGGTTTCGTCATTCATTCTTCATCTTTCTGTTCACTAAATCTAAACTGAAGCACTGTTTTCCTATTATTCCTGTGACTGGAGTGATTTTTTTGCCTTTTTTTATTTTTAAGTTCAATCTTTACCATGTCAACATTACCAAATGCTTGTTTTACTTGCACCTATATAGCTATGGAAATATTGCCAAAGTTAATTTTTATCACTCAGTCAATGAAACATCAATTGTCATAAAAATTATGTAGCTATAAACATATTTCTGCTTTTATGGCAGGTTGGAGGATAAGGAAGAAATATTTCTTGATGAAGATTAAAAATCAGCCAAAGGAACGGCTCGTGTTAAGCTGGGTAAGCTGGTTTTTTGTTTCAGTCTCATTTCAGGGACTTTAGATGGGTTTATGAGAGCAGAAATTGACAGGAGAATTAAGAAATTATATTGTGCTCCTGAGTGATGTTACAAAGTTCTTCTCAGTCCCACATCAAAAGACAGTCATTTTAAGTCACTTTGCTTGTGCATTTAGACATTTCAACATGATTATATTTGATCAACTAATAAACGTTTGGAAAGAAATAGGAACAGCTTAAAATAGTTCTCTGGAACCTGTTTAGGGTTTGGCAGTATTGCCCTTTGTTTTAAAGAAAGTATTTGGGCATTACTTTGTTATCTCTCACTTTGGGAGTTCTAGTGCTACATGTGGTTAATGGGATTCGGTAAGATTACGGTTAAGTCCTGCTTTTTATATGTTTATATTCTCTCTCCGGAAGCACCTTGAGGCAGCAAGACTTAAGCAGTTTTCATCTTTGGTTTACATTCATATATTTGGACAAATAAAAAAAGAGAAAGACATAGGAATATTTTAATTAAATTTATTGAGGTGATATTGGTTAATGAAATCATATAGGTTTCGGGTGTACAGTTCTATGTCTTTTTTTTTTTTTTTAATGACTAAAGTCAGCACCTTGATATTTCCGTCCATGTTTTTAGGCTGACCTTGGCCCTGACAAGTATCTGTCAGATAAAGATTTTCAGTGTCTCATCAAACTTCTGCCTTCCTGTTTGGTGAGTACAGTTCCTGCTATGCTTGGTGTTGATGACAGATTCACAGTATTTTCTGTGGACAGAAAGAGCTGGACATACTCAAAAGCATGGAGAGCTATACTGGATTTCAGTTCAGATTGAAGTTGTTCCATAGAACAGCTGTGACTAGTCCCATAGATTGGAGGCCATTTAAATGGCATTTATAATACACAACCCATGAAATGTGGTACTTTAAACATAGACTTCATATTTTAAGCAAATACCAGAATAGGAACTAGCCACTTGGTTGTTGGTGAAGATGTTTATCAATGGAATGAAAAGATCTGTTCTAGCCTGAGAAAACAGAACAAATAAGGGTTTAGGTAAGCTGGATGAGGGAAAGGCAAAATAACCCTTTTCCTGTCTGAGTTACTATTCCCATGGGCTAACCAAGTGGTCTTTAGGAAAACCTGGCATTATTTATGCTAAAACAGAATTCTAATCTGAGGCCTTCAATATATTTCAAAATAGATGCAGAATATCTTCAGGAAAAGACTGATCTGTCCAGAAAATTGAGTTAGTGTTGGTGTTCTTTATCTGTGGTCTACGTGAGGATGAAGGGCCCTGGAGTGAATCACTCATGGACTCAGCACAGTTACACTGACCTGTCCAGTTAGTTGGCAAGTTTGTTTTTGAAGAAAGCGTGCCTTGTCAAACTAGTAAAACCAAGCTTTTAATGAGGTGTGGTGTGTAGCCAAGAAAAATGCCGTGGTCTTTGAGTTTGATTAATTGTGTGACACAGGCTCTCAGCACTCAACTCTAAATTTCTTTTAATGGTCAGGCTTTTTAAAAAGAAGGTGGTGTGTACAAGTGGTACATATTAATTACAGAAGAGTCAGAATACAAAGATAAGCAAAAGAAAAAAAGGAAAAGAAAACTTGTCTGTACATTCAACTAATCAGAAATAACAGTGTTCAGTTGTTACTGTTCTAGACTTGTATATGATTTGAAAATATATATATTATTTTAAAACCTGTCTTTTTTGTTAGTAGTGTACTGTGAACATCTTCCCCCCACCACCGCATGTTCCTCCATTTACAATACAGACCAGGCAAAGAGCCTGGGATGAGGTGTGTATGAGGTGGGTTTACACTGCCTCTTCTTTCTGTACAGTCAGCGTAAAAGCATAGCCAGTGGTAAGCGTGGGTGGCCCAGCCCCACCCCACACCATCCTCCCGACAGGAGCCAGTCCTCATCCCAGGATTAAAAATTAGCTAAACCATAGGCCTCAGACTCCATTCTCCAGGGTTACTCCTGCATTTTACCTGACACGCATGGAGAAGGTGCTGATGTCCTTATCTAGCTGGTCCAGAAGGCTTACTATGAGCCTGTTTTATTGTCAACAACATCATTATTACTGGCTGCATAGAATTATCACTGGCTATGCCTTAGTTAACTAATCTGGATATTTAGATCACTTCCAGCTTTTGTCCCAACCCTGCCCGCGCCACCCCCTGCCCCCAAAAAAAGCTATAGCTTTGGCTGATGTGGCTCAGTTGGAGTATTATGCTGTGAGCCAAAGGGTCATGCGTTCGATTCCCAGTCGGGGCACATGCCTGGGTTGTGGGTTTGGTCCCTGGTCAAGGCGTGTGCAGGAGGTGACCGATCAGTGTTTCTCGCATGGATTTTTCTCTTTCTCTCCCTTTCCCTCCTTTCCCCTCTCTCTAAAATCAATGGGCATGTCTTCAGGTAAGGATTTAAAAAAAGCCATAGTGAACAATTTTAGCTAAATGTATTCATCCTTAATTATTTTCTAGTAAAGAACTAGAATTAATCAGTAAGTAATTATAGGGAGATACCTTGAGACTATATAAACATCCCTTTCTTTATCAAACCCACTGGCTTTAGCATTCACTGAGCTTTTGTAACCCCATCATTTCTCTTATGTTTGTTAGTTGGCATTCTACTGTAAGGAATAGCTTCCTATACTTCCTTCTTTATTTATATCTTTAGAACTCAAGGATTTTTATTTTATTCCTTGGGTTTATTTGGGGGTGATGAAATGTTCAAAAATTAGATTGTATGATAGTTGTATAACTCTGAATATATTGAAAACCATGGAATTGTACACTTTAAATAAGGGAATCATAATGCTATGTGAGTTATATTTCAGTAAAGTTATTAAAATGTCACCAGCAATCATTTTGATGTGATGGTCAAGAGAAATTCATGATCAATGACTGCATTTCACTGGGCATACCTTTTTACCCCTCAACCCATTCAACCCCTGCCCCCCAAATCTTTGCATAGCTCAACACCCTTGTGTTTAAATTTTTGTGGTACTTCTTTGAGCTAATGGACATTGTAATACCTGTCCAGAGCCAGTTGGTTGATGTAACCAAAATTTCAGGTCATATGAATGTTTTTCTTTCAGTCCTTAATAATTTGTCTTACTCCCCAAGCCACTTGGTTGATGTCAGTCTCCATCTCAGGAGGATGCTGTGAATCATCATATTGCATACTCCCGGAGAAGGGCAGGGAGAGTCATGCTAGGTGCTTTGGAAAAGGGCCACCATCCCCCAAAGTGCTACTTTTGCTCATTTTCTGGCTGTCATGCTCCTTGGCTTGGTGCAGTGCAGCAGTGTGGAATGTTAGGCAAAACTGTGAATAAAGATACATTTTTCTGGACTTCTGGGCAAGATGGAGGCGTAGGTGGACACACTGCCTCCTCGCACAACCAGAATTAAGGACAACAAAGATTTAGAAATAAGAAAACAATCCGAACTGATAGAAAAACTGAACTGTACGGAAGTCCAACAACCATTCATCCAGACGGGTAAGAGGGGTGGAGTCGTGGCAGGAAAAAGTGGAGGTTGGCTGACTCAGGCATGCAAGCAGCAATGGCTGGCAGATCCCAGATGTACAAGTGGCAGCTAGCAGACCCCAGGCCCATAAACGGTGGCTAGTGGACCCCGTGCGTGGGGTGGCAACAGGCAGACCCAGTGAGGCCGAGCAAGGCGGCTGGCTGATCAGGCGTTCCCTCATTCATGTACAGATAATCCAGGCAAAGGGGAAGTGGCGGAAGGGACTGGAATCCAAGAGAGAGTGGAGCAAGCACCATTGTTCCCTCTGGGATCCTGCCCCCACATACAGTGTCACAAACCAGCAACTGGGCTGCCCTGCCCTGGGGAACACCTAAGGCTCCACCCCTCACTATGTAACAGCTGCGACTAGACCAAAAAAAAAAAAAGGCTCAAATGGGAGAAGAAATCAAATCCCTAGAGCCAATTCCTCTAAGCAACGAAGAGATAGCCAACCTATCAGATGCACAGTTCAAAGCACTGGTCATCAGGATGCTCACAGAATTGGTTGATTTTGCTCACAAATTAGATGAAAAAATGCAGGCTATAATACGTGAAATGAAGGAAAACGCATGGGGAACCAATAGAGATGGGAGGAAAACTGAGACTCAAATCAATGGAGTGGACCAGAAGGAAGAAAGAAACACCCAATCAGAAAAGAATAAAGAAACCAGAATTTTAAAAAATGAGGAGAGGCTTAGGAACCTCCAGGACATCTTTAAATGTCCCAACATCGAATTATAGTGGTACCAGAAGGGGAAGAAGAAGAGCAACAAGTGGAAAACTTACTTGAACAAATAATAAAGGAGAACTTCCCCAATCTGGCAAAGGAAATAGACTTCTAGGAAGTCCAGGAAGCTCAGAGAGTCCCAAAGAAGTTGGATCCAAGGAGGAACACACCAAGGCACATCGTAATTATGTTAGCCAAGATTAAAATGAAGGAAAGAATTCTAGAAGCAGCAAGGGATAAGGGGACAGTCACCTCCAAAGGAGTTCCCATCAGACTGTCAGCTGATTTCGCAAAAGAGACCTCCCAGGCAAGAAGGGGCTGGAAAGAGGTATTCCAAGTCATGAAAGTCAAAGACCTACACCCAAAATTGCTCTACCCAGCAAAGCTTTCATTGAGAATGGAAGGGCAGACAAAGTGCTTCTCAGATAAGGTCAAGTTCAAGGAGTTCATCATCTCCAAGCCATTATTATATGAAATGTTACAGGGACTCATCTAAGAAAAAGATACAAATATGAACAGTAAAATGACAGCAAACTCACAGATATTAACAACCACACCTAAAACAAAAGCAAACAGCTAGAACAGGAGTAGAACCACAGAAATGGAGATCACATAGAGGGTTAGCAACAGGGGAGTGGGAGGAGGAGAGAGGGGGAAAAGGTACAGAGAATAAGTAGCATAGATGGTGGGTATAAAATAGACAGGGAGAGGGCAAGAATAGTGTGGAAAATGTAGAAGCTAAAGAACTTATGACACATGGACATGAACTAAAGCGGGGGAATGTGGGTGGGAGGGGGGTGCAGGGTGGAGGGGAATGAAGAGGGGAGAAATGGGACAACTGTAATAGCATAATCAATAAAATATATATTTTTTAAAAAAGATACATTTTTCCTGGTCCCCACTTGGCTGTTCTAGGCTTCAGATAATTCTTTACTGATTTACGTAGGCAGAATATTAAAATCACTATTCCAGAAATTCAGACTTTTCCTTTCTTCCATCACAGTTTTGCCTGAACTATGAGAAACATGCATACCAAAATAGATGCCTTCCATGTAAAGATGACCATATCACTTATCCACTTCCTTTTGTCAGTATTGTTTATATTCCTTCTCTCATCTAAAGAACGATGTAGGAGTTGCTCATTTAATAACTTGAAAAGGCTATGTGTTCAGAGAATATGCTCACATTTGTACGCAGCTAAACTACTGAGATGGTACTTGACTCTGCATATCCAGAGTCAAGTTGAATGCAAATGAACGTGAATTTCTTTTTTGTTTTGCCAGCACCCTTACATCTATCGAGTTACTTTTGCCACAGCTAATGAATCCTCAGCATTGCTTATTAGGATGTTTAATGAAAAAGGAACTTTGAAGGACCTGATCTACAAGGTACTTTCGGTATAAGTTAATGGTCATAAAGAAATTCACAAGTCCCTTTAAAACCTATTATGGACACTTGATCCCTGAGGTTCCAGAAGCTAGGCTCTGAGGATATTATTTTAATTTTATTTGGAATTTATTTTGATTTTAGTAATAAAAACTACGCAGTGTAGTTAAAAGTGTTGCTTTCCCTATATGAGGGAAGGTTGAACATTTAATGATTATGTCCATTGCATTGTGGTTTGTGGTCAGTTTAACAGAGCTACACTAAACTATCTCAAAGTTGGGGAAAATTTTTTTTAAACAGTGAAAAATTCTAACAGTATATAAGACTTTGGGGTTGGCTGAGGCCAAAACCAGGCACGTCTTCACTTTAGACATGGGTCAAAACCCAGGTTAGCCTCTTTCTATCAGCTGCACAGTCTTGCACTTCGAACACCCACCCCCACAGTCTGGCGTCCCTAGTCTCCGCAGAGTCCTGCCTGTCAGGGAGCCCGGGTGCGGATGTTGACCCTCCGCTTCTCTCTTACGTGCTCTTTGTTCTTTTCCATAGTCAAAACCAAAAGACCCATTCTTAAAGAAGTACTGCAACCCTAAGAAGATCCAGGGCCTTGAACTTCAGCAAATAAAAACCTATGGGCGGCAAATATTAGAGGTAAGAGGTATTTAATTTTTAAGTTGCATTGGAATTTCACCCAGCATTCCAGTATTCTTTTGGGAAAGTTATTAAGCAACATCCCCAATAACTTAAGTCGTCTGATTGTTTATAAACTAATGGCATTATCATATTTGACCCCAAAACGTAAATGTTTGAGACTAAGACTAATTTAGAAAAACAAAATTCCAAAAAGCCTAGCTATTGGATTTTAGTGTCTGATTGTTAAAAACTTAACTATGTGGGTACCGACTTTTCTGTTATTTTTGGTCAATCTTTATCTTTGTGACAAAATTCTTGATTTTATTTTATGTATAACTATAGGGCTCCCTTATTGAAGTATAATTAGCATGAAAAGCTTTTACCACATCACTCTCTAGAGCAGTATTCTCCAATCTTCTTGGATTGCGCAACCCTATCAGTGAAAATAATTTCAGGAGAACCCTCCCCCAATGATGTATATATTTAACTATTACTTACATGTACTACTACTAACATATTTTGTACATTGTAAGTTCAGAATGAGATTAAAAATAAAACAAATAGAGCCCTGACTGGTGTGGCTTAGTGGGTTGGCATTGTCCTGTAAACCGAAAGGTCACCAGTTTAATTCCCTGTCAGGGTACATGCCTGGGTTGTGGGCCAGGTCCTCAGTTGGGGGTGTGCAAGAGGCATCTGATCAATGTTTCTCTCACACATCAATGTTTCTCTCCCTCTCTTTCTCCCTCCCTTACTCTCTCTCTAAAAATAAATAAATAAAATCTTAAAAAACAAAACAAAAATAAGAAGAGAAGTTGAAACATTTTTTTCCAGTCCTCAATGGGATGTCCTGGCCACCTCTGTTACTGGGTGAACCACTTTTATTAAATGTTTGCTTCTCTTTGTGGGAGCCTGTCATATGTTTCTACTAATAAACAGCCAAATATATTTTAAGGTGATGTTTTCAACTCAGCCCCTATCAAGCACTGACATGATAGCTTTACTCCTCTGTGTTGGAGGATTGGACTTTGCCATGAAGAGGGCTTGGCCTGTTGGGGTGAGGAAGTGATTAAAGTAGAGGCTTGTGGCATAAAGCTATTAACCCCAAACAGATGTGTGCTGCTTCTCTATTCCATGGAAATGAGGGAGCTGGCATTGCGTCGCATCTCACAGCTGGGAAGCATTCAGCATCACATCTTTTTCCAGAAAAATGGATGGAGGTGGCAATTTTCTTTAGGACGCTCCCCAGTGAACGTTTGATTTTGTTTGAAAATACATTGACTCAAAAAACTAAAGGTTAGCCTGTCTTATATCTGAGTGAGTTGTGGGAAATGTAACCTGTACATATTTTTAAATAGGTACTGAAGTTTCTACATGACAAGGGATTCCCTTACGGGCATCTTCACGCCTCCAATGTGATGCTGGATGGGGACACTTGCCGGCTGCTAGATCTTGAGAATTCCTTATTGGGCCTTCCTTCCTTCTACCGATCTTATTTCTCACAATTCAGGAAAATCAATGTAAGTTGCTGACAGTAATGAAACAGCAGGTTCATCTTGAGTTATAAATTATCCCTACGGCCAGACCCCTGTAAGAAATATGCACGAAGCAGTGAAAGGTACAGTCGGGGTACGCCATACCTGTTGGCTGGTTTCTTCTACAGGGCATTGCTGAATCTCCAAGAGTCTAAGCTGAAATGGTAGATGGGAAAAGGAAAGGCATAGAGTCACTTATTGGAAGACCGTGGAGGGCAGGACCAACACCTTTGGTCAGAGCAATGCCTTGTGAACTTTTACAAAAGGCTTTGGAGTTTCGTTTTCACTACCAATGAGTGGGGTCACCCGGGCCTTGTTTCTCAGTGGAAGCTGAGGACAGGGGCATTGGGATTCACAAAGCCAAACTGAAAGAGGAATGTGCCACTGTTCTCTCTTCTTCTACAGACGTTGGAAAGTGTGGATGTCCACTGCTTTGGCCACTTACTGTATGAAATGACCTATGGACGACCTCCAGACTCGGTGCCTGTAGACTCTTTCCCTCCTGCCCCGTCTATGGCTGTGGGTCAGTATGGGGTTTGGAGGGGTCTTCTGGGCCCTACTCACCCCCTTTCTAGAATCCATGAAAGACCCAGATGAAGTTGTCATGCTCTACAGCCAGAAATCCTTATCCAGTTTAGAAACTAAGCAGATCTGCGTAATTTACTTAAATGCACTTCATTGAAAATTCAGATGGCATGTCCACCTGTCAGGCTGTCTGAAGCAGGGGAATTTTTGTAACAGACATTAGAATTTGAAAAGCAGGAGCATGTAAAGAGCAGTATGGCCAGACTGAATTGGATCTAGAAACAAGCCAGGATCAGACAATTTGAAGCCAATCTTGAGGGCTCTGGCAGGTGTCAGGAGTCAGACCAAGGCAAGGAACAAGGGAGCCATGGGCAGATACCTGGGAGGTAGGAGCCTAGCAGGCCTAGAGCTAGGGAAGACAGGCAGGAAAGCAGACACTGGCAAATCGGATCCGGGAGCTCTTCCAGCAGTACCTGAGGAGCTGAGGAGAGCTGGGGGGTGCTGGTGGGAGGCATCATGGAGAAGGAGGGATGGAGGAACTCATACAGACTCATCCCCTCGCAGCCAGCTCAGAACTCACTGCTAAAGCACAGAGGGGAGGGCAGGGTGGCTCTCGGAACACCGTGCCGTGAAGGTATGCAGCCCTCCACCAAGCGCTAATTTTGTGTTAAGGGAGTTGGTTCAAGAGAACAGGCCCTGAGACTGCTTTGTGTTGAGTTTGAACAGCTGAAACTGAACAGTGACCTGTGGGTAGGAAAGTCTGGCTGCTCGTATTTATATTGGCCAAGGTGTTGGATGACGAGGTATCAACAATTGACATTTTGCGTGCTGGTTTTGATTAAAAGCAGGCAAACAGCAAAATGTCTTTTGAGTTCAGAATTTTTACTTCTGTTTAGTGTTTACTTCTTTTTTTGAGAGCAAACACTTTTATGAATGATATCTCGAATCCTACCTCCATTTATCTTTGAAGTATACTTAACTGTCTGTCAGCATGTGGTTTCTAACCCGCTTAGTTTGAGTCCTTGGTAACATCGGTGTTGCCAGCATTCCCCCTTCCCACGTTCGCCATCTGTCTGCGCATGAAGTTTTGACACTGTCCTGATCAGCCTACAGACAGTTGTTGCAAAGCGCTGTCAAACTCTTTATCACCAAGTGGATTTGCCAACATGTTCTGTGGAACTAAACTGTGTATCTGTTCATTTCAAGTGGCCGTGTTGGAGTCTACGCTGTCTTGTGAAGCCTGTAAAAATGGCATGCCTACCGTCTCCCGGCTCTTACAGATGCCGTAAGTCAATCACACACCTTGGTTGTTATCCTCGTAACTTGCAGAGTCCAAGAGACCACTTTGCTGACAGTCACTTGCAGCATGATATCACAACCTTTTCTTGTGACCTCTCTGCTACCTAAGTTTGATCGCTCTTTGACCTCAGCCTCGTTTTCACGTGTGTCTCTTCCTGTTGACATGAGCATTGTGTATGTGTCCATGTGGTGGCTCCCCACTTAAGAAGTACCAAAGGAAGGCCCTCTCAAGCAACTGTCCTTCATGACCCTGTTTTGGGCACCGCTGGGCCACAGCTGTGGCTAGTTCACAAGCCACTCGCCTTGGAGGGTCTGCCCTCTGTGAGGTGGGCAGTATGTTTCTGGCCTCCCCTACACTTGTTTGTTCGTTTCCTCACTGGGTAGCGTTTATCAAACGTCTGACAGGTACTGGCACTGCACTAGAGGCTTACAGCTCAGGAGACATTCACTCATAAACAGGATTACGGATAGGTAATCAAGGTGGTTGAAATAGTGCTTTGGGACCTTTCCTTCAGGTACATTTTCTGTCCCTTCATGGAAAGGCAGCAGGGTGGATAAGCAGGGTGTGTTTGAGGTTACGAAGGACTTGAGGGTAGATCCAGCTTCACCACTTCTTTTTTAAATTTTTTTTATTTTTATTGTTGACGCTATTGCAGATGTCCCCATTTTTTTCCCCTTTGCCCCTCTCCCAGCCCCCGCTTCCCAGCTTCTCCACTTCTACTTGGGTGACCTTGGGCAAGTTTCCTAACCTCTGGGAGCTGAGTTTTCTCATTTGTAAAATGGGGATAGTAATAGGCCTCATTTCAGAAGGGCCTGTTCTTGGGAGGGTTTTAAGAGATGATTCCTAGTACAGTGCCTAGCACTTAGGTGCTTATTAAATATTAGTTATGATTAATATGATTCAGCTTTTATTTTGTGAACATTACATTCCATGTGACACACCCAGTGCTGTGTCTCTACCAGCTTGTTGTAAACAGATCGAGTGTACTGAGGGAACAATAAGAGGCGAAACGGGAGGGAACAGCTTGGAGTACATATGGCTAGAGTGCAGAGCAGAGAGCAGGAAGTTCAGGTTTGTTGTAGAGGGTCTGCTACAGCCATAAGGAGCTGAGCAGCCCAAGCCTCTGCCCGTGGGTGTGACATTCTACTGTGTGACTGACACTGGCGAGTCCCTCGCCAAACCAGCCACCATTAATAACAGTGTGAACGTGGGAAAATAGGTCCAGTTAGGGAAACAACACAATTTTCACAGACTTCTAGAACAGAATGCATTTGTAGTTAGAGAACGGCCTGTACCCACATTGATTTACTTGGGTTTATATTTCTGCCCCAAGCCCTCGCATTTTCTCCCAATCTTCCAGTTCTAAAGTGAATCCAAATATCTTTTTCTTACTTAAGTCTTTCTACCCTGTGGGCTTCAGCCTTGAGAAGAACATTTGGAGAAGTGTAAACCATGTCCAGTTCAGATGTGTTGTCTGGAAGTAAACACACCTGTGGCACTGGAGGGCAGAATTATGTCTCCACCTCCAGAACTGCCCAGGGAGCTCGGTGGGAAAAGGTTAACCCTGTCATTCCTCCTTGTCACATAGTTCCTGATTTTTGAAAAGGGGGACTGTTCAAGGAAAGACTCACAGACATTTGGTCACCATCCAAATGGCCATTTAAACTCTCCATCTAGCCCCGGCTGGTGTGACTCAGTTGGTTGGGCATTATTGTATGAACCAAAAGTTCACTGGTTCAATTTCACCACCAGTTTGAATCCTGGTCAGGGCACATGCCTGGGTTGCAGGTTCTGTTCCCTGGTGTGTGTTTGAAATGCAACCATTGTTTTTCTCTCCCATCAATGTTTCTCACCCTCTCTTTCTCCCTCCCTTCCCCTATCTCTAAAATCAAAAATAAAATATTATAAATAAACTCTCCAACCTGTTTTAGCCAAAACAGTTCAGAATTCCTCATGCTATTTTCAATAACATAATTTTGAAGAGAGAATAGATATACTCTAAAAGCTGCTATTTCTTTTTAAGAGAGCATGAGAAATACTACTTTTCTTAGAAGAAAATCACTTTCTCGTTAGATTCTAATCAAAACAATTCCTTTCCACCACATGTTTTTATTTTATTGAGCTCCAGAATAAATTTTATCCTCCTCTGGGACCAAAAAAAAAAGGAAAACTAGTTATTCTGTTCAGAAATATCTACTGTGTATATAATTTGCAACAAATGGAAATAATAATAAATAACAGTTTGCAAAAATAATTTTAAGTGTAAATTAATTTACCACATAGCATGAAAGAACTTTTGCCCTTTGGTGAGGAAATAACCCCCAGTCCACAACTGACCCAGTGCTCCTGGTAACTGGAGTGGGGGTCTTCCCAAGGTCACAGTGAATGGCCTGGAAACTTTCTTGAGTAGGTCAATAAACAAGAAATGATGGGTTGGGTCAGTCTTGGGGGATGTGGGAGCTTCCTGGGCTCAAGATATCTCGTTCTGCTTTGATCATCCTCTGAGAGTGCACCTGTTTTAAGAAAGACTTTTTTTTTCCTCATTTCCTTCTCTTTACAGATTATTCAGTGATGTTTCGCTAACTACTTCTGAAAAACCACAGTTTAAGGTAAAGTTAATCATATCATTTTTTGGTTTGTGACATAAATAAGTTCACTTTGAAAGTTAATGATTTTTTTAATTAAAAAAGAGAAGGTCCAGTACTTATAATAAGAAAAATTTTAAAACAATCTAAATGTCCTATAATTAGAGAATTGTTTAATAATTCATAGTACATCTGGTTGATAAAATGTTTTTATCTAATACAGGTAAAACTTATTAAGACATTGCAGTCATGTGGAAAATGATTATCATTTGGGCTAATGGATAGAGAAAGCAGGATATAAATACAGTGCATAAAAAAATACCTGTGTCTAGCAGAAAGATTAGAATAAAGTGTCCTGGGAGGTAGCAGTGTTGTGTGGTATGGAAAGAGCAGGAGCTTTGAAACCCCCGAACACCAGGCTGATGCCTTACTTTGCTTTTTTAATACCAGCTGTTTACTTAAGTAGGGTTTCTCAGCCACGGCATTTAACATTTCAGCCACATAGTCCTTTGTTTTGTGGGGCTGTCCTGTGTATTGTAGGATGTTAAACAGCATCCCTGACTTGTACCCACTGGATGTGAATAGTACTGCCCCTATGCCCCACACATTGTGACTATCAAAAATGCCTCCGACACTGCCAGATGTCCCCTAGAAAGGGCAAGGAACAAAATCACCCCCATTTGAGAGCCTCCAGTTTGTGGGCAAATACCCAATCTGTGGGTCCATGTACTTAGTGTGTGGAGCTGATGAGCAACACCCATCTACTGTCACTACCATTGGACAACGGAAATAATCTATGTGAACACCTTGTCTGGGGCCTGGCTCTCCTCGGTGCTCACTGTTAGTGTTGTTTAGGTGGTAGAATGAAGGGTAATTCTCTTTCTTTTCTTCATATTTCCAAAGAACATGAAATGCTCTTATGGTGATATTAAATTTAGAAAAAAACAGGAACGAAACAACTTGGGGTCAGAAGATTATATAGGTGACAGATGCTTTCCTCTGTTCTTTTCACCAGTTAGAGGAGTTCTGACAATAATAGCTTATTTGGATCTGAAATAGGAAATAAAAACATTTAAATCCATCTCTTACTGAATCTCCTCAGAAAATATATTCAGCCTTGTAAATAACTGTGCTCTCCCCAAACCCTGATCGTCCAGCCCAAGGATTATTTTCAGACCTTACTGTTGCCCTGAGCCAAGAGAGTCTGTGCAGCCAAGACAGTGTGATTTTAGAAGCCAGCATTAATTCTGTGTATATACATCGTCTTTCTGGAGAGATGCACGAGAAACTGGTGACCTTGGTTGTGTCCACAAAGGGGAGCTATGTGGGAGACTTTTTACTGTGTATGTACCCTTTTACACCTTTAGACTTTGACTGTATTACATACTCAAAACTTAAGTTTGTATTTTTAAAAGAATACTAGAAACCAAAAGTTCCACATGATCTGGGTGTCTTTTTTCCAGTCCTGAGCTTTCATCATCATTTAAAAAACTAATAAATCAGGAAATGAAAGCCCAGAAACATACCAGGATATTAAGAGTATCTTTCAGCAGGAAAAAAGCTTAATCTTGTGAAATTCGGAAAGTAAGTCTTTAACAGAGAAAAATCCCTCTGGAGTTACAAAATATTATAATTAATTGAGTTTGTGTGTGTTCCAGTAAGCTTTATATATTTTTAATTTTTTTTCTTATTTTTGGTGGTGGTGGGGGAATATATTTTTAAATTTTTCATCTTGATAAAAAATAATGTAAAATTTATTCTCTTAACCATTTTTTTCTCTTAACTGTTTTTAAGTGTACAGTTCAGTAGTGTTGAGTATATACACATTGTTGTATTGAACAAGATCTCTAGAGCTTTTTCATCTTGCAAACTGAACCTCTAGACCAGTTGACTGACCACTGCCCATTTCCCAACCCCCAGCCTTGACAAACACAGTTCCACTGTCTGCTTCTGTGATTTTGACAATTCTAGATATCTTATAAGGTTCAAGCATACAGTATTTGCCCTTTTGTAACTGGCTTATTTCACTAAGCATAAATATCCTTAAGTTTTATCCATGTTATATCATGTGACAGGATTTCCTTTTTCAAGGCTAAGTGATACTCCCTTGTGTGTATATGCTACATTTTGTTAATCCATTTATTTGTTGTTGGACGTCTCCCTTCTTGGCTATTGTGAATAATGCTGCCGTGAATGCAGGGTGTGTTTCGATCCTGCTTTCGGTCCTTTTGCATATATACCTCGAAGTTGCTGGATCATATGCTAATTTAATTTTTAGAGGAACTTGCATACTATTTTCCATAGTAGCTGTACCATTTTATATTTCAACCATTAGTGTACCGATGTTCCAGTTTTTCTGCATTCTCATCAACACTTGTTATTTTCTGTTTTTTCATTAGTGACCATTTTAATGTGTATGAGGTGATATTTCACTGTGGTTTCTACTTACATTTCTCTAATGATTAGAAATGTTGATCATCTTTTCATATGCCTATTGGCTATGTGTATGTCTTCTTTGGAGATATATTCATTCAGGTCCTTTGCCCATTTTTTTCTTTGATTTTCTGGTTTGTTCTTTTCCCCAGCTTTATTGTGGTATAATCCATTTTTTTGGTGACAAGTCCATTTAAAAATTTTGGTTACTTATGTTTTTGTTGTTGAGTTGTAGGAGTTCTTTATATATTCTGGATATTAACCTTTTATCAGATACATGATTTTCAATCATTTTCTCCCATTCCATAGGTTGCCTTTTCACTCTGTTCATTGCTTCCTTTGATATGCAGAAGTTTTAAGTGGGTGATATGGTCCCATTTGTCTACTCTTAGGGGCCCAGAGTAGCTTCTGTTGTTGTGCTTTCAGTGTCCAATCTAAGAAATCATCACTAAATCCAATATCATAAAGATTTTCCCTTATGCTTTCTTCTAGTTTTATAGTTTTAGGTCTTAGGTTTAGGTCTTCAATCCAGCTTTGAGTTTATTTTGTGTAAGATTCATTTTTTCCCATGTAAATGTACAATTTTTCCAGCATCACTTATTGAAGAACTGTCCTTCCCCTGTTGTGTGCTTTTGGCACCCTTTTCAAAGATCACTTGAACATATACATGAGGGTTTGTTTCTAAGCTCTCTATTCTGTTCCATTGGTCTATGTGTCTTTTTTTTAATTTTTGTTTATTTATTTTTAGAGAGAGGGGAAGGGAGGGAGAAAAAGAAGGAGAGAATCATTGATGTGAGAGAAACATCCATTGGTTGGCTCTCATATGTCCCTGGTCCAGGAACCAAACCTGTAACCCAGGCGTGTGCCCTGACTGGGAATCAAACCAGTGACGTTTTGCTTTGCAGGACGATGCCCTACCAACTGAGCCACACCGGTCAGGGCTCTATATGTCTTTCTTTATGCCAGTACCACACTGTTTTGATTACTTTAGCTTTGTAATATGTTATGAAATCAGGAAGTATGAGGCCTTAAATTTTATCTTTTTTCAAGATTGTTTTGGTAATTTGTAGTCCCTTGAGAATTAGTTGAAATACTTGAAACATACATCCTATCTATTTCTGTATTTATTTTACATAAGAAATGCTAATGAGCTTCATGTGGTGGGGATACCAACAGTGGCCAGCACAGGATTCAAGCGGACAGCTTGTAACCGATTTCATCCAGGTGCCCTCCCTCTTGATAACCAATTGCTCCTTCATTGAAACCAGATTTGGGATTTGGGAGAGGCTTCAGCCATTTTCCTCAATAAATTATTTACTTTCTCCTCTTTCAGATTCCCACAAAATTAAAAGAAGCATTGAGAATTGCCAAAGAATGTATAGAAAAGAGACTAATTGAAGAACAGAAACAGGTAAATTGCCTGTAGTTCAAATTGCTCTTTGATCTTTTAGTGTTGCCATCCTCTGCCTTGAATTCATGGTGATTTACTTTTAACTGATTGTTCATTCCACAAACATTGTTTGCATACTTGTTCTGAACCAGGCTCCAGGCTCAATGCCATGAGGCTGCTGAATCCTTCCCTGTCCTTCCCTTAATAAGAAGCTCAGCCTGTTGGGGAAAAACACCAGGTCTATAAAGGGTGGTGATCCCTTATGATTGGGGGAGGCTGGGTCATGGTGGGCACACATGGTTCGTGTTCCAAAGGTGCTGGGGACCACATTTACCTTCGGTAAGAGAAAGAGGCAGGAAGGAACTGGGGGAGGCAAGAACGGTCTTCACCCTTGGGCATACTCTTCTCCCAGACATCCAAACCTTGACCTTGAAGACACAGGCTGAGCAGGGAAATATTTTACATCCAAACAATTTGATTTGGCAAAACATGTTAGATTTTCATTAGTGTAGGATATGCTCACATTTGTGATGAATCGTGTTCTCTTACAGATTCACCAGCATCGAAGACTGAGAAGAGCTCAGTCTCACCATGGATCTGAAGAAGAAAGAAAAAAGAGAAAGATTTTAGCTCGAAAGGTAAAACTGCTGTCTGTCTGAATTCTCTGTGTGTGTAAAAAAGTTCTAGATTCCATGTGGAGAGTTCTTGGTTAATGGTGCAATTATGTTGATGACAGATTTTGTGCTACGTCTCCTTGAAAACCAAAACTATTTGCAGATGACTGGTTTGCAGCTTTTAAAGGGGAGCTACATAATACCAGGAAACAAATGGACCATATAGTTTCCTGACTTGCTGGGCTGATTATGGCCTGATGTAACTGGGGGAGTGATTGGCCTGGGATAATAGTCGGCATGGTTGGTTTTATTTTCCCCTTCGGTTTTGGCTTCTGACTTCTTCACTGTGTTAAGTTATGGGGCCAGATATGACCTTGTGTGTGGATAGTTTAACACATGCCTAGAAAATATTTTTATTCTAACTTTCAGCGTCAGTGTATTTACTCCTTCCTTTTTCCCTCTCTCTTTTTATTTTTAAAGAAGTCAAAACGATCTGCTGTTGAAAATAATGAAGAACATCCAGCAAAATATAGCAACTCCAATAATTCAGGTAATTGGTTATAGACTGTAGTGGAGTAACTGGTCCCAGCATCCAAAGACCAGGACCAGGAGGCTGTAGTTGGTCAAGAGGTCTTGGATTCTGGTAGCCAGAGTGTGGAGTGTGGAAAACAAAAGAATTCTGTCCCTAATGAAAGATTACGACAGCATTCACGGCTCACGGGACACAGGAGCTGGAAGGGACCTTAGAGGTTATTGGGTGAGCCAGCCTCTTCACTAATGGCAGGACTCGATCAACCAAAGATGAGCATTATCTACGTAACAAAAACCAACCCAACTTAAAATTCAAGGCATCCTGTTTTTCAGTGGAGCCTGCATGAACAGAAGTGACCCTAAATCCTGTCCTCCGCTCCAGTCACCACGTGGTAGGAGAGTGTGCCCTTCCATGTAAAGGACTCAATAGTGTGTGGGGATGGCAAAAAGCATCATTTCAGAAGGGCCAAGATGGCACAGAGAGCACTGTCCTGAGTTGGCAGTTGTCGCTGCCATTCCTGGCTGTCCCTCACCCAGCTGGCTTTGGGCCTTAATGTTCCCCACCTTTGGAAATTAGGGCCAGATTGAATGACCTCTTGAGACCTTCTAGTTCTTATTCTGTATGAGTCTGTGAATGAGAGTTCCACGTGGAGGAGGGGAGGGTTCATTCTAACCAGCCAGCTTTGGCTTAGCCCTGGAAAGCAAGGGATGGGGAGGGGTTTTTTAGGTTCAGGAATAGCTGCATATACCTTTAGACAGGAAAAGGACCTTGCAGAGAGGAAGAAGCTAAAGATGCAAAAGAGAGAGTGATGGGGTGAGGGGCCCAGAGAGAAGGCCAAGGGCAAGTCAGGGAGGAGGACCTCTGCTGGGGGCAGGAAGAGAAACGGAGTGGCGCACAAGGTGGACTAGCCAAAGGATGCCGAAGGTGTGGGCGGAGCTGGGAGCTGGAAGGGTTGGGAGAAGATTGTAGACTCCACAAAGCCTGTGAGAGTCACCGCTGCCTGCAGAGTTTAGGTCAGAGAAGGGCTCGGGGGAGCTAGAAGGGAAGAGAAGGAGGGGAGGCCAGGCCCTGGAGGTCCCAGTGTGGACCCAGGCAGGCTCCATGGACATGGAGGCTGAGAGAGGAGAGGTGGAGGATGCTGGAGGCCTCTTTTCTCTGTGGTTGATGGGATAGACAAGGGCCAATCATTGTCGTCATTAGGCTGAGACTCAATGTCTCCAACCAGCATGTCTGACTAGCAGTCATTCTGTCCAGCAGCTAATTCTTTATAAAGCAAAGAAAGCCTGCCTCTGTGTTTTCCACCTTCCTGAGGCAACAGCCTGCCTGCAAGGCTCTGTGCCAGATGCAGCCAGATGGCACCCATGAGGGGTGCCCTCGTGGAGTTTAGGTAAGCAAAGTAGTGATTGATCATCTCCAGATTCCACTGGAATCACAAGTTTAGTCTTCTCCCCCTTAAAATCTATGTTAGCACTGCCAAGCAGTGTAAAAACAGGATGGAGTTGAGTTTTACCTCTGTTACCAGTAAAATGCCTCCTGTTGGGAGGTGAGAGGATATTGCAAACAGTGGAAAGGTATTCATTCAACTGGAGGGTGGGGTGGTTGAATTAGGCATTTCTCCTCGTGCTGTGCCCATGTCCACATGTCCTGTGGGCAGTGGGTGAGGAGGTGATTGGAGATTTCTCCAGAACAGACAGTGATTTCTCAGAGGCACAATCACAGCCGTCCCTGGGGCTGTGGTTAATCCCTCGATAGGACCTCTGTGTGGGGCAGGGAGGTTATGTAGGAACTTCTGCCTACCCATTGGGCTACTTCCATGTTGGGCCAGCAGGATATATTCTGGGGATTTCTGAGCACTAGGGAGATTCTGAGAACTTGAAAGTATTTGAAATATAACAGGGTGACTAGGTCCAGAAAATGCATGTCAACATATGGGAATATGTACATTCTTTTAATGTAAATAAGGGTATGTATTGAGTTTTAGGTAAGAAAAGGCCTAGGAAATCCACAAACTGAATAGGCTGGCCCTATCTCATTGAATGTCCCTGCCAATAAAATGGAACTTCTACATAGAGCATCGCTAGGCAGATGGTGTGGGGACCTCTCACTTCCTTTGGACTGCTCGGCTCTTCTCTGTCCCCTGTATGGCTGTGACACTGTCATTTGTCATTCATCACCCAGGGACAGTGGTTGTGTCAGGAAGAGAAACTGTAGCCAATTGCATAAGCCATGGATTTCTCAAAGTCGGTATCAGATAAGCCGTAGGGAGCAGCCAAACCCTAACCCCTTACCCTGTCCTGGAGTGGAAACCTGCGGTCATTGGTCCAATCCCTAAATTCTTTGTTCCTCCTCAACTTTTACCACAAGGCCCACATACCAAGCCAGTGGTGGGGCCCAGCTTGGGACAAAGTCCAGATGTCTTCCTTTGGTCCGCATGAGCATTTCTGTGTTTTCTCTTAGCAGGATCTGGGGCCAGCTCACCTCTCACATCCCCGTCATCGCCGACTCCACCCTCTACAGCAGGTGAGTGATGGAGGCAAGTAGCCTGCTTCCTCCCTCTCTCCACCAACAGGAGGAGGAGCAGGGCTTTCTCTTCTTACCTTGGCTTAAGATTTACAAACTCAGGTTTCACAGGAATGGAATCACTGGTTTCAGGGTCACTGACTACCCTCTACCCCTGGCTTGTTCTCTCTGCCACAGAGCCTCATGCAGGGCTCCTCAGATCAAGGCTTGTCTGGGTACGTGCTCTGCTGAACACAACAATCACACTGCTGCCCAGGGCCTGTCCTGCCCAAGCTCTCTCCTCAGGGAACCCAGTTGTCATGTTGGTTTTGTCGCAGAGCAGAACTGATGAGATGCTTACGTATGGGAGTTTCTGATTTCCCGGTAGCTCTTTGTGCTCTGTTCTGCTCCGCAGTGCATTTAATCATCTGAATATTCTTCTGTGACGAGCCTTTGTTTTACCTTTGTGAATTAAATCAGATACTATGAGTTCTGTTTGAAAAATGTAGAAAAATTTATCTCAGGGAATACTTATAAAATAACCTCTGATTCTGTGCTGTGACCTCATAATTCTATCTTTCCTCCTCTCATGTTGAACTAATATCTCCTACCATTCTGTAAGTCCCATAAAACACTGTAGTACCAGTATCTCCTGTGCTCTTAAATGAACCAGATGTTCTGCCACTTGGAGCTTGTCGCTGTGCTTGGAAGTTGTTGCAGCTGTCTGAAGAAGAGTCACTGGCTGGGGCTGATGTATGAGTTGACAGTATCACAAGCATTAAGGGTTAAGACGGCACCCAGGAACCATCAAGTACATCATTGCCTGACATCTCTCAAATGCTTCTAACTGACCTTCCTTAAAAAAGATAAAATGGCACACACACACAAAAATGACAGGCAAATGCAAAGGAGAATAGTTTGAACAACTTATTTCTGGCTGGTGGGTATCTCCTTGTTAGCTGAGGGTGGCTCCTGGTGGCGTGCTGCAGAGTGAGCACATGTTTTGAGTAGCAGAGTACCTGGCTCATGGGGGTGATGTTCTTTTCCCTGTCTGACTTTGTCAGCAGATTTTTACAAGAAAGCCCCCAAATATTGATCAAGACAGAAAATGGACTTCTTTGTCTTTTGTAGAGGTCACCTGTATGGGCTGATCAGAAATTTCCGGAGATCTACTGCCCAAGTCATGTTTATCAATTTTCTAGTAAACAGGTTATTAATTTCTCACCACTTAGATGTGTTAAGGAAATTAGAGAGAATTAATAGTGAGACTTCATAAACCCCATTTAACAAGTGAGGTGTCTGTCTAGTAGTATAGAGCACTCATCGCATGCACTGTATATGGTCCTGGGAAGTTAATGCCAGTTCTTATTTTTAAATGCCTTGAGGAATTCACAATCTATTTGGATTTTCGTTGTTGTTGTTAATCTTCTAATTACCTGTGATTTGAATGGGAGCTATCTCATAAATAGCAGGTTTGTGTTAGATGAGGTGACTTTTAGAATGAGAGGAGAAGAAAAAGAAGAATCTTGTAATTAGAGTCCTGTTGGGAAGACCGCCTGGAGTGGGGGCCGTGGGAGGCGTGACTGTGAATGTGATCTTAAAGGAGAGTCATAAGAATTCAGAGGGAAAACATATGTGAAGCCTCAAGCACGAAACCTGGCAGAGATGTGATGTTCCCAGCAAATATTGGCTCTTTCTTTCCTTTATCTCCTTTAATGTTTTCTTGATGAAGTTATCAACTCAGCCCCCAAAGAATCTACTCTGACCTCTGCTGGACATTTATTGTAATGCATGTCATAAAAATAAGTAGTGCTTGCCTGTCAACTTACCGTTTGAGGCCCTTTATGGGGCACCCACAGTGAATTTATTCGTTCAGTTACTCAAGATGCATTTATTGAGAGCCTGCAGTGTGCCAGGCACTGTGCTTGGCCCTATGTTACAGACATGAACAGACAGACAAGGCCTCTGCTAGCATGGAGTCACATTTCCAGAGCCCATTGGAAGCACCAAAATGATAGAAACAATTCAAGCACATGCTTTTTTCAGGGTCCAGTCAGAGGAAATGTTTTGCCCAATAGTTCCCCTTCTTAAATAGAGAGTCCACCTGAAAAACTACTACACCAACAAGTAACATCTCGAACTTCTGTTCTGTGCAAGGCATCAGGTGCTCACCTCTTGCTACTGTGACATGGGAGGTGTTCGGTGCATCCTGTGGGTGGATTTGCTTGCACTTGCTCTGCCTTCAAGGCCTATGCTGGGTGAGAGCAGACTCAGCCCAGGGGTGGCAACTTCTGGCCCATCAGCCCTTGCTTAGACGGGTCTTTCCTCCCAGGACTGGAGGCCAGACTTCTCACTGCACTCATCTTTCTTGCTGCCTCTGTGCACTTCCCATCTTGCTGTTGGAATCACATTTACTCCCATTATGTCTTAACTTCTAGGCCAACTTTATGGCCTATCTGGGAGCTAACTCAAAGAGAGTGTCTTTCAGCTTTATGATGAAATGTAATTTTCAAAAGAAATGAAGAAAAATTCTTCATTTTCAAGGTCTAGTATTAAAAAAAGAATTCCCACTAAAGGTGACATCCCAAACACATCTCAGTTTGGGTGCTCTTGGGAATTACATCTTGGGCCCAGGAACCTAAACTTGAGAGCCACCACTTGCTAGTTCTGGGGCCTTGGACAAGACACTAACCCTCCTTGTGTTTCAGGTTTCCTATTGGTAAATGAGGATAATAACAGTGCTTGCTTAATCAGGTTATTAAGAGGATCCAGTGAGTATGAGGTTAGAACAATGCCTGCCCACAGTAAGGCCTCACACATTGAGTTACTGGGAGACCTTGAATGAGTCACACTATCCATGTCTGGGTCTTACTAACCTCCTCTGTAAAAGGGGAGAGGGTGGGAGTTAGAGGAGGCTGTCTCACAGTTCCTTCTAATCAAGCATACTCTGTGGTCCCTGCCTTTGGCCGTCTGCTCAGCAATAGATTGACGTGGGCAGGTTCGTTTCCATAGCACTGCCTTTCTTCCTGAAAGAATCAATTTTAAGCACATTCCTGGTAGTTGACGGTGGTCTTAAGCTCAGTTTCTTTTAGGATGGGGTGGGTGCGGCAGATGTTTGTAAGTGAAGTCATCTTCCTCTCATGAGCCCTTCCCAGCATTTGTATAAGTCCTGGGACCTCTTTTGTTTTGTTGTATCTCCCTGCCCTGGGACCTCTTCTTGAGGTCCTTACCAATTTGAAGGGAGAAATCTCATTTCCCTGTGTCTGCTGACATTTCCATCAGGTAGGGTGGGACTCTCTTAAACTCTTTGTCAGCAAGGACATCCCTAGCATTTTGTTTTCTGCTAAAGCTTATGTTTCCTGCCTCTGGAAGGTCACTCTTTCAAGAACTTTAAGATTCTTTGTACTACCTTTTTCATGGTAAATGTCACCAACTAGTGTTTACACTCCAAATTCATAGAGGTGAGTAGTTTAGAAGCTCTCAGTTTACACATGCACAAATATTCCCTCCCACCCTTCCTTTGGGAGCAGGCAGCCCTTGCTATTGTGTTTTGTTTTGTTTTTTTAAAACAGGTTTTGCAAAAAGAGTATTTAGGGAAAGCTAAGTAAGCAGGAGGTCTTAGATTCCTGTTTTTAATAATCATATTTAACACATTTTGAACACTTATTTTGAGCACTAAGTGATGTATTATCATTGTTTCATTTGATCCTCATGAATACCTCCCTATCTGAGGAGGATGGATTCTACCAGAGCTTCATTTTACAGACAAAGAAACTGAGACTCTAGTGGGGCCAAGGTCACACAAGTGAGGGATGCTAGAGCCAGGATTAAACCAGACCTGTCTTTGCTCAATTACCCCACCGCTGCTTCTTCAGCGCCAGCTCTCTCGGGTGCACTGCTCAGCCTGTGCTGGTGAACACTGTGTTTGCTTGGCAGGAAAAGAACCCTGAAAGCAGAGTAAGACACCTCAGGCCTGGTTTGTAGCTCCACCACTTTCCAGCTGTGACCTTGGACAAGTAGTTTCTTTCAAGCTGTCTTGTAAAAGATCCTGGTCTTCACTGGGCAGATAATGCACGTGACAAGGCTTTCTAAGTATTGAAGTACTGTCAAGTATAAGCTAATGATGCCCTGCAAGAGAATTCCAGCCTTCTTGCTTGCAGTTTATAATTTTAAGCAATTATTTTGAAGAGAGAGAGAGCTGACGTTTTGTAGACAACCCAGTCTATAAGAATGGCTGGAGAGGGAAGGTTCATAGCTGGACAGGAGTTGGAGGAGAGAGAACAGAGCCTTATTGGCACAGAGTGACTGAAAATGTGAGTAACGGTGGAGGTTTAAGAATAAAAAACATGCAAAATAATAGATGGCATTATTTAGAATGTTGGAGTTTCCTGAATTTGTGTGCCAAATCAAAGTCTGAAACCCACTTTAGGCTCAAAACCTATGTCTCTAGACATAAGAATTTTTATCGAAACCCACACAGACGCAAAGCAGTCACCATCCTCAGGATGAACGGGTAGGTGTGCCCTGTCCGTGTCTCTCTGAAAGTGAGATCTTTCTGCCCTCCTACCCTCTCACAGCCTTCCCTACCCCCTTCCAAGCCCAAATATGTGGGCTACCTCCCTGAGCCCTCAGCTGGCGTGGGTGGGGGGTGGGGCTGGGCAGTGTCCCCAGCATCCTCCCAGCTGCACTGTGTGACCTGCCCCACATGGGCCTAACTTCCTCTGGGCAGTGGGTGGACTGGTTCAGTAGGGACTTGGATTCACTGTCAGGGAAAGCGTTGTACTTCACATTGCCCCTGGAATTTCTAGGTAGGAAAAATGTTTGCCTTAGTTTTTTGTTTATGGTTTTATAGCCTTAAGTAAGGTGATGCCATTCACTGCCGCGCCGGCCCCAGCAGCCTCCAAGGGAGGGGCCCACACACGCTCCCACGCAGGAGCTCCACCACAGACCTGCCCTGTGCTCTTGCTCCTCCTAACATGCCGCTGTTTTAGACTATAGAGGACTTGCTGGGGGAAAAGTGATGAGTTCCAATTTTTCTCCTCTCTCGATAAACTGTCCTCTTTAGTAGTAGAACTAAGAATATTCCTGTAACCATTCTGCTTTTCAGGGGAGGTAAAACCTTCATGGGTCTTTGAACTGGATGTTGCGCTTGTAAATAAGTAAAAATGACACCTAACTGGCTCAGGAAAAGAAAAATAACTTGAGGAAGAAAGTGACTTGGTGCCACATTAGTGTTTAGTGTGTGTGCCATGTTCTAAAAGTGTCACAGTTGTGTTTACAAACCAGTGCATTTCGTGCTTAAGTATCTCCCAGTTTGTGAGAATAATCAGCATGTGATTCAGACTAATATTTGACTGTCTCTTACTATTTGATTAAATGACACTAAAATTTGAATAATGACTTGTTTCCTCTCTCTCTCTTCCTCTCTCTCTCTCTCTCTCTCTCTCTCCCCCCTCCCTCCCTCCCTCCCTCCCTCTCTCTGCTGTTTTCAGTAGAGCATGCACCATTCTGAACGTGAATTTTCGGTAAAGTAAGCTATACTGATTTCTCTCACTTTAAAGATGCTCTGTTTCTGAATGTGAAATGGGACCTAGCACATCGAGTCACTGAAGTGAATAACAAATGGGAAAGCAGATTTGACATGATTTTATTATCTGAACTTTTAAATGAAATACAGCATCTTTAAAAAGCACCCAAGTGACTTCATTTACATTCATTTCATTTTCATCATGACCTTCAAATCTTCATTTTCTCTCTGATTTTAGTTTTGAAATACAACTCGAAAACCTAAGAATCAACTGTATGGAATTTTGGGTTATTTTAAATTTGGAAACTAAGCTTTCAGAGTCCTGTTGCTGCAGAAATGTTGGTTCTTCAACTCACTGGCTTTTATTACTAATGACGGGAAAAACAGTTCTTCTTTAAGCATCCTTAGTAATTCTTGAATTGGAACATGAGTGCAGCCTCCTCATCTGTCTGAGGCAAAAGATGAAGGCAGTGCCTGCCATTGGTGTGGTGGCCCTGTGGCCTGCCCACCTCTCTGTGTGGACCACAAAGGAACTCAGATCTACAGACGCATGTAGGTTGCTAAGCTGGCTCAGGAGAGGGGACCCTGAGATGTCCTTTCCACAAGGCTGACGAGGGTGTTTCTGGCAAGGCGATCCTCTCTGGATCTAACCTGTGCGCTTGCTGCAGTGGTTGGTGGCCTGTTCCAGGGCCTCGGCTGGACCTCCAGGTTTCCATTTGGTTTGGTGGACGGGATTTTGGGAAGGGTAGAATAAATGGCTGTTGGGGTTTTTAACTAAGAGAAAGTGAGATTAGAGACATTAGGACTGACCAGGTTATAGCTGCAGACAAGCGGTTTTGGAGCATCCCTCATCCTGAGTTGTTGCAGAACACTGTTTTTCAAAGCTGTGTGAATCTGGTTAGTAATCACTCTGACATGGAAGCTGTCCAGTTTTGTCTGCGGCCTGGGGAGAATGGCAAGCAGAAGCCTCTTGTTGGGGAGGAACAGATTCACATGTGAGGAACGGGGGAACTCGAGCATCCAGTGTCTGTTCTCAGGTTTGTCATAGGCCAAGAGGCCAACTCTGAGTTTGGCCCTTGTTACCATTCCTCCCCACCCCACATTGTTACCAGTCTGTTGTAGCTGAAACCCTGGTGAACCTTTAAAGGAAGCTTGTGGACCATAGAAAAGACCCCCCCCCCCCAAAAAAAAAGGCAGAACAAAATTGGATGGACCTGTCACCAGACGCTGTGAGTCCTGGAGTCTGTGCTCTTGCCTCCTCCACTGCTGACCTTCTGGCTCCTGGTCCTCCCCCGCCTGCCCCTCCCCACCCCCGTCCCGCCAAGTGCTCTGAGCCAGCAAGCTGAGTTCCCGTGTCCTAAGCATACACATCAAGATCTGCCCTTGTTATCGCAGGCCCAGTGAGGAAAAGTGGACATCATGGGACATCAGGCCCTTTGGGATTGGTCTGGCCGTCTGCAAATGGACATCAGGGTGACCTGGCGACCTTGCTTTATACCCCTGAATGACAGCCTCTCCTTTCACACAGCCCTCAGCATCCTGTATGCTTTACAGACACAGGTTACCCTGTGGCACTTAGGACAGTCCATTTATTCATACTACCTATGTATTCAAAGAGTTTCATTGAAAGTGGTAACAATCCAGCCTTTACTTGGAAAATGAAGATCCATTTACTGAACACCACTCCCAATTCCCAAATGCTGTGATAGTAAATTTGCAATTCTAATTTTGAGCTCCTGGTAATGAGGCCAAAGTCAAGGGTTGGTTCCTTGTGAAAGCCAAGCAATTTTGTTCCAGATGGCAGCTTGTACTCAAATCCAGCCCCTGAGGCTCATTTCTAGCCTCCCAGAATCCTGGGCTGAAGGGGTGCCTATCTCTGGATGGCCAGCTCCTTGTCTTGAGGACACAAGTGCTGTTGCAGCCCAGAGCCTGTCTTCTCATCTGCAACTCATAGGAACTCTTCTGCCTGGCTCAAAGCACAAAGCTGAAGGCAGAAATGCTGATGCTCATCTGTACATGTGGGGCCCTGAATGTCAAGTCCAGATTCTACTGCCCTTTTTTTGGTCATTGGATGGGGGGTGGGGGGCATTGGTGCCTGCTCATTCCTTCAGGGTCTCTGCGCTGCAGTTGAGCTTCAAGAGCCTTCAGAGGCAGCCCCCCTCCCCTGGTATTTCACTGGTCACTCTCTGAAAACGCCTTTCAGAGGAATGCTGTATCACACACCCTGTTCGTCTCACTTCAACACTCATTTGGGTTCAGAGTCCTTTTATCTTTGTAACCCTGTGCCATAAAGCCAGGAACATTTTTCCACACTCCACCTTGGCATAGAATATAATTGAACTTCATTCATTAGCTGTTGTTGTATAGAACCAATAGAAATTACATTTTGTTCATTTGTCTCTTTCATGTTTATTTGTATTGATATATCATCATTTGAGAATTCCAAGATTGCAGAGCATGAGTGTGTGTATCTGTCATTCTTTAATTTCAGCTGCCTTAGGTTTGGGTAAAGATATAAAGAAAGGTAAGTGGTTTTCTGCAAAACACGTGATTTTAACAATTGCCTGTCATGCACTTAACTATTTTATTGAAGTTCCTGAACTGCTCATCCAAATAAACACAAGGGTGATTGGCATGTTTACTTGTTACCACCACAGCTCGGTAGCAGTTTGTCTAGCAGAGTATCTCCTTTGTGTAGCCCTAGGAAGGGGTAGAGGGTAAGGCTAGACACAGGTGCGGGGAGTCACCAAGAGCTGCAAGGTTCATGAGAAATGAAGCAGCTAACTCTGGCACAGTCAAGTTCCTTAAGGTAGGGCTTTTTCTGTACTCAGTGTTTATTTTCATTCATTCATTCAGAACTATAAAGTTCAAGTGCCAAATGTTTGTGTGCCTGGAAGCTAAGGGAAGTTGTAGGCACCTGTCCAGTTCTCTTGTCCTTGCCCACTAAGGTAGAGCTCAGAATTGCAGTCTCTCCTGATGCTTCAGCAAAGATGTAGGGTTAGTGTAATTACATTCTGTTCCTTGGATTGGGCCATGGTGGAAAGAAGGGTGCTTGAGGAAAACTCCTCCATGAGAATACTATTGCTGGGGAGAGAAAGCCCTTTGCCCTCTACTTTGCAATGGAAGAATTATTAGCTTTTTATATTTCTTTAATGCATCCTAATAGAAGATGCTTTTTTAAGACAGATGCCCCTGGGGAACTCATAACCTGGCAGGCACTAGTTCCTTGCCAAGAATACTGATTTTCCATTTTATTTTAAATCACATCCTCCAAATATATGTGTGCGTGTTGCAGCACCTAAAAACAGTTCATCCTTTATTATTAATCGATATTCAGGTAGCCCAACTCTGCATCCAGATGTCTATCTTTAATTGCTAGCTCAGGAGTAGGTGGAGCTATAGGGACCTGGCTGAAGTAACTGATGGAACTTTCCTTTGGGGACCATTACTAAAATTTGAAAATGGTCTTAAAGCGTCATCCATCTATGCTGAGAGAATGTCACTATGTATAGTTTCATGTAATCTGTGGTATTTGTTCAGTCTCTCCTCACATGACTGTTATTTGGGAGAAATGGCACACCTGAAATTCCCCTTTGATGCTTCTAGCTTTCTCGTTCATTATTTTAAAAAGCATACAGTACTGAACATCTTGGTCATTCCAAGGGAAACCACTTGCAGCCTCCCCAGTCTGTCCTGCCTAGGACTGAGTAGTAGCATGCATACCGGTTGTTGGGAGGTGCTGCTGACTGTCCCCTTTCTCCTCTACAGGGATTTCCACATTACCTCCACCTCCTCCACCTCCGCCTCCACCACCAGCAGCTCCCTTGCCTCCTTCGAGCACAGAGGTGCCCACACAGCTCCAGCCCCAGGCTGTGAATGGTATGAACCGAGGGGCCTTACTCAGCTCCATCCAGAATTTCCAAAAAGGAACTTTGAGGAAAGCTGAAACCTGTGATCACAGTGCTCCTAAGATTGGCTAAAGCTTCATGTTTACACTTGGAGGGCAAGTTTTTTGGTTTTTGTTTTTTCCCTGCCCACCTCCAACCACTGAAGGACTCTCCTGGATGAGTTCATTGCTGAGCCAGTAGAGATATGTACTATTTCACAGATGCTCATGTACGGGGCTTTTGAAGAGGGAAATATTCTTCAAGTAGATTAAAATCAGGAGCAAAGGAATAGTTTGCTCCTTTATTACTATTTTAAAGGAGCTGTTCATCCTCTAATGGGCATCTTTTGGGGGAAACAGCATATCAGAATCAATATTTCTACCAATTGAAAGAAATGGACAAAAACGACAATATACAAGTCACAGCAGCGGATGGCCTGTGTTGCAATCCTTCCTATCCCATCAGACAAGCTCCTAGAAATGTTCCTCTCATAGTTTATTTCTCTAAAGCATTTTCTGGTTGTCTCTTAGATTCTAACTTCCATTTTTGCTACCTTAATTTCACCTTAGACATTAACACTGTAGCCCAAGGCATAGTTGTATCGCTGAGTCAGAGAAGCAACTGAGTTCTTCATTTTCCTCTGAAACAGAATACTGTTGTGGTTATAGAACTCAGGGCTGCTAAAGCAACTACAATGGACTCATATAGCTCCTTATAGTTAGAATATACCAAACAAAAAATATTAACATCAGAAAATGCTCTTGCCAATTACAAGATCTTATTACTCCTCAGCAATTAAGTTTGTGGTTTGTGGGGAATTATTGTTACAAGTGAGTTTGGCATTTATAGAATTATGATTTTTGAAAGATTTATTCAAATACATCATCTTTAAATGTTACTCATTTATTAGAAAGATCCTTTATCCTATGATTTGCTTAAATCCTTAAATAAATTGCACTTTAAAGGATTACAAGTAATCCATTTAAAAGTTCAAATACACACATCAGTGTTGGTTACTATGCAGAGAAAATGTCATTGTCTCTAGTTTCATGTAATCTGTGATAAATATGTTCACCTGTATTTTTTATTAAAATAAACCATGTCAAGAAAATGGGTTGTCTGTAGCTTGGCTATGATTTCAAATGGGAATTTTTTGTAGTAACACTTAACAAAGACCAGATCCACACAGTAGTTCTACAATTTTCTTCTCATCTATCTGATCTTTCTTACATATTGTATTTTCTCTCTTAGTAAGAGCTGACACTCCTGCCTTCCACCACTTGTATGCTTCCATAACTAATTTAAACCTTTCTTTTCCATCTCAGCTTCTGAAGAGGGTGATGTATGACAGGAGGCCTGTTTTTTTGGCAATAGGAAAACACCTGACATGAATTTTGCTTTAATTTTGAAGGGAATCCTATTAGAATTAGGTATTTGAAGAGTCTGGACAAGTTTCTGTTGTCAGTATGATGTGGTCTAGTATCATTAACAATCAGTTCCTGATGACACTAATTTCTTAATACAATTTTAAGACTTCCACCCCACAGTTATTTTCAAGAACATAAAAATACAATTACTCATAGTTAGGAATTCCTTATCAAAACAATCTAACAGGAAATGTAGATCATATGCTTTTATTTTTACATACAAGTTAGCTTTTGGATAAATCTTTCATCAGGACTCTGCCACTTTCACACCTCGTCCTTCCAGTGAGAGGGTACAATTTTACATTGATCTTATTCAAAGAAATGGCAATTGTAACAGACAAAAAAACAGGCATGGGGTCCCAGGCAGTAAGAATGGAGTTTTTCCACATACAAGCACATTTAAACTTCTTCCCAGTATAAAAGCATTTATGAATCATAAGGTCAATCCAGGTAGTGTCAGCAAATTCTTTAAATAAATCCCAATGACTTGATATTCAAGTCCAAACTAGACATTCAATGTTTTCTTTATTGCGAATATGATGTCTTTAACCTGAGGTACAGAGTTGTCTTCTAGAATCTTTGCATAAGGCATAGGGACATCAGCACCGGTGACACGAACTGCAGGAGCGTCCAGGAAGTTGAATGCAGGGCCTAGGAGGGAAGGAAGCTTCGCTGAGAGAGAGGCAAGAAAAGCCAGCCCAACACCAACACCTTGACACAGACGGTGTAGCTGTCCCAATACAAAAATCTAAAGGAATACTAATTACTGGGGATTGTTTCTGGTTTTGCTTTTTATTTATTTTATATTTAATTTTTTATTATTTTTGGTTTTGCTTTTTAAAAATTTACCACCACCACCACCCCCCCAAATGCCAAGCTGACAAATTTAAAGTTCAAGCCATTTGGCCTCTCCCAGCTTTTAATCTCTTTATCTGGTATCCAGGTACACAGTGTTTAATACAGCTTGACTATTCCAAAACCAGTTTCTCAGAAATACCTTCCATGATCCTGGCACAAATTTCAGCTCCTACTCCAAACTGTGGCCAGCCCCCTTCCACAGTTATGAGATGATTGGTCTTCATGACACTGGCTTCTATTGTTTCAATATCCATTGGTCTGATGGTCCGCATATTTATCACCTAAACAGATAATGTAGTAGACAAGCTTTAGAGAGCCACTGCATCATATATACAGTCTTATTCCCCTAACACCACTTTTTTTTTGGTTTCCTATTAGTCTTTGCATCTAGGAAAATCTAATATGCCAATTCATAAACAAGATGTAAGAGGGAAATTTAATTAAAACAAACATCTTTATCTCTACTATGAGTAGCTCTTGTTAAATTATGGACTTACTTACCTCCCTTGGTTTTAACTTCCTTCTCATCGAAATAATAACTCACACCTGACTGTTTACTGTGTACCAGGCACTACATTAAGTGTAATTTCTCACAACCACCCCAATGAGACAGAAAACATACCGTCCCTACCTCTCTGCTCTCTGTGGCCAGCTGTCCCTCTGCTGTTCTGGCAAAGCTCCTCTCTGTCACTCCATGTCTTTTGAGACTTACTGTACATAACTTGCCCAAGTGTAAACTAACAAGTGGCAGGTCCCCGATACGAAACGGTTAGACTCACTGACTTCTAGGTTTCCCCCTCCCCAACCTCTAGCTCCGAGGCTGGATTTTTAACTTGAGAAAGTGGTACTATTCTAAAAGATCCAGAACGTAGGTGGTAAAAAACTATGTATTGAGAAAGCAAGCAGATTCCCAGCTTTAAGCAGGGGCAGAACTGAGTGACAAAGCAAGATTTTACATCTTGTTATAGAACGCAAACTATGTCTGGGTCTTAAATTTAAAAGAAACCTTCCTGATTTTTTTTAGAACTGAACGTCCACTCACCTCACATTCAATTCCCTCTTTAGACAGCACTGTTGCAGCTTCTAAGCAGTGGCCCACAGGTCTCGAATGGGCAACTACAGTTATATGTGTCCCTAGAACAAAGTGGTCACAGATCAGAGGTCAGATGGAAACTAAGTTCATTTGTATAATCCTCAATTCAGCTTCATTGTAGTGATATGAAGAATGTAGCAACTTTCTTAGAAATGAAATACAGACTTTTGGCTAAGATGGAGGCATAGGTAGATACACTTTGCCTCCTCACACAACCAAAAGGACAACAACAGATTAAGAAATAACTAGAACTTCCAGAAAAATCAATCTGTATGGAAGTCCGACAACCAAGAATTAAAGAACATTCATCCAGATCACTACAAGGGGTGGAGACAGGCAGCCAGGGCAGAGAGGACTCACATCGAGGTGGTGGCTGGCAGATGGGCAGTCCCACATTTGTGTTCAGATAAACCAGGAGGAAGAACTGGGGAGCGAGACAGACCACGCAACTCAGGGTTCCAATGTGGGGAAATAAAGCCTCAAAACCTCCAAATGAAAAAACCCATGGGGGTTGCAGCAGTGGGAGAAACTCCCAGCCTCACAGGAGAGTTTGCTGGAGAGACCCACAGGGTCATAGAACATACACAACCCACCTACCTGGGAATCAGCACCAAAAGGGCCCAATTTGCTTGTGGCTAGTGGAGGAAGTGGCTGAAAGCTGGCAGAGAGCTGAGCAAGTGGCACTGTTCCCTCTATGACCCCTCCTCACATACAACACCACAACACAGGGATGTGGGTTGCCCCACTCTGGTGAACACCTAAGGCTCTGCCCCTTACTTTTTAACAGGCGCACCAAAACCAAAAAATAGAGATAGTCAACCTATCAGATGCAGAGTTCAAAACACTGGTAATCAGGATGCTCACAGAAATGGTTGTGTATGGTTGCAAAATAGAGGAAAACATGAAGGCTGTGAAAGTGAAATAAAGAAAAGTGCCCTGGCTGGTGTAGCTCAGTGGATTGAGCGCGGGCCTGTGAACCAAAGGATCGCGGTTCGATTCCCAGTCAGGGCACATGCCTGGGTTGCAGGCCAGTTCCCAGCATGGGACACATAAGAGGCAACCATACATTGATATTTCTCTCCTTCTCCCTCTCTCCTACCCTTCCCCTCTAAAAATAAATAAATAAATAAATATTTAAAAAAAAAAAAAAAAGAAAGAAAAGTGTACAGGGAACAAACAATGAAGGGAAGGAAACTGGAATTCAAATCAACGATTTGGACCAGAAGGAAGAAATAAACATTCAACCAGAACAGAATGAAGAAACAAGAATTTAAAAAAAAAAATGAGGAGAGGCTTAGGAACCTCCGGGACAACCTTAAATGTTCCAACATCTGAATCATAGGGGTGCCAAGGAGAAGAGGAAGAGCAAGAAATGAAAAACTTATTTGAAAAAATATTGGAGAACTTCCCCAATCTGGCAAAGGAAACAGACTTCCAGGAAAGACGTCCAGGAAGTTCAGAGAGTCCTAAAGAAGTTGGACCCAAGGAAGCAACACCAAGGCACATCATCATTAAGTTACCCAAGATTAAAGAGGAGAAAATCTTAAAAGCAGCAAGAGAAAAGGAGAGAGTTATCTACAAAGAAGTTTCCATAAAGCTATCAGGTGCTTTCTCAAAAGAAACCTTGCAGGCAAGAAAGGGCTGGAAAGAAGTATTTGAATTCATGAAAAGCAAGGACCTACAACCAAGATTATTCTACCCACCAAAGTTATCGTTTAGAATGGAAGAGCAAATAAAGTATTTCCCAGATAAGGTCAAGTTAAAGGAGTTTATCATCACCAAGCTCTTATATGAAATGTTAAAAGGACTTATCTAAGAGAAAGATCAAAACTATGAATAGTAAAATGCCAACAAACTCACAGCTATCAACAACTGAACCTAAAACAAAATAAAACAAAACAAACAAACAAAAAAACTAAGCAAACAACTTGAACAGGAACAGAATCACAGAAATAGAGATCACATGGAGGGTTATCAGTGGGGAGCGGGTGGGAGGAGGATAGGGGAAAAAGTGCAGAGAATAAGTAGCACAGATGGTAGGTAGAAAATAGACATGGGGAGGTTAAGAATAGTATGGGAAATGGAGAAGCCAAAGAACGTATATGTATGACCCATGGACATGAACTAAGGTGGGGGAATGATGGTGGAAGGAGGGTACAAGGTGGAGGAGAATAAAGGGGAGAAAAGAATGGGACAACTGTAATAGCATCATCAATAAAATATATTTGTAAAAAACCCAGAATCTTAACCCAGAAAAGGGGCAAACAAGTCACAGAATAAAAGGCAATTCTTTAATAAATTTTCTTTTATGAAAATTAAGAAAAAAAATGGCAGAAGCCCTAAAAGGCATCAAAATTGACAAGTTCAAAAACTATTTTGAGCAGTGGAAAAATATCTCAATAGGTATATTGCATCAAATGGAGAGCACTTTGAAGGTGACTGAAGTTTAAACATGTAAAAATAAATATACAATTAAAAAAAAAGAAATACAAATCTACTGGATTGGGATTTAGAAAAGTACAAGTGTATGAGCACTGTATGAGCCATTAAGGCATGACACATTCTTAACCTGAACTCATCCTGTAATTCCCTTGTCACGTAAAGGGCAACACAGTCTAGGATGAATTTGAATAACACAAATAGAGGGGCTAGATTACAAATAATGTTTAAATGTATACTAAGTTCTCTTACCTGGCCTTTCTACTTTGGCTTTTCCAATAGGAACCAGAAAGTCTTTTGACTGAGCTTCTGGAGGAAATTCAAAAGGAACTCCATACATCAATTCATTTTCTAGCACCACCACTGCAAAATACAAATATTTAAATGCAAGTCACACATGACTAAAAATGTACACAGAACACTATCATTCCTTCTTCTTCTTCTTCTTTTTTTTTTTTTTTTCCTAGCACATTTATTAAATCTAGGGACAGTGAAACAAGGAAGGGCTCAGAATAGAAGAAGCAACAGGAGAGCCTAGGCTGGGCTGCTTTGGCTCCCTAGAAATGTTATAGGAAAGAAACGAACTTAGGTGGCGCTGTTTTGGCTCACTGGTAAATCAGAGAAAAAGGGCCTTGGAGACAGGGTCAGGGGATTAGCCCTGGTTGAGCTCCTGCCGCCTGTTGTTCTCCTAGTTGCAAGTCTTGTGAGGAAGGACCCTTAGAGTTTAGAAGATGCATGCCTTGGAAAAAAAGGTGTGGGCATGCTCCCAGGAGGGAGAGCATCACCATCATTCATTTTGTGAAAAGGTTCACTGTGCTGATTAGGAAGCCCTCTGTCTATTGTGTCTAGTACCCTTGAGGATGGTTTAGGTACTGACATTTGTAGTCTGGTCAAATCCTAGTTTTATCTATGGAGGTTAAATCAGTGTTGTAGGTGTGCAGTAAAGTCTCCTTTACCTAACTGGCCCCCATATAGTCAGAAATAAGAAAAACAACATCTTTTCCTATCTTTACTGTATCTGTACATTATTAGCATTTTATATGGTACATCTTAGCCTAACTGGAAGCCTTTATTGGTGCCTTCCATTCAAAAGTTTCACTTTAGTTTTTCAATGTTTGCAAGACACCCAAGTGTTAATCTGCTGACCTGGATTGTTATCCCGAATGGCTGATTTAATAAGTCCTTTTGCATCCTCTGAATTCCAGGGGCTGACTACCTTTAAGCCTGGGCAGTGCCCATACCAGGCAGCAAAGCACTGTGAGTGCTGGGCAGCTACACCTGCTGAGGCACCATTGGGCCCCCTGAAGACTATGGGCACAGGCTGAAGGCCTCCCGACATGTAGTAGGTCTTGGCAGCTGAGTTTATAACCTGGTCAATAGCTTGCATAGAGAAATTGAAGGTCATAAATTCACAAATGGGCCGCAACCCAGCCTGTCAAATCAAAAACACAGATGTTAAAAAGACTTAAACCAGCAATGAAGAGGAGCAACCACTTACGACATTCAAATAATGTTTTCAAAGGTCATGTTAAAAACCTCTTTGGAAGAGATTCATAAAGATTCATACCATAGCTGCACCTACTGCAATTCCAGCAAAGCCCATCTATAAAATAAAATACAAACATGAAAACCCATAAAAATTAGAGCTGTGTATGTTTTAACAGATGTGCCCATCAAAGGTCTGCTTTCTGGTAGAAGGCTTACCTCAGATATGGGAGTATCTATGATCCTCTTATCTCCATATTTCTTCCATAGGCCTCGACTAACCTAAAATTAAGCATTGACCCCCTTACTTTTAGGTATATATGGGGGGCAGATAGTCACCTCAATTTTGTATAGTTTTCATGTATCTTGGTTACCTTGTATGCCCCATCATACTGGGCAACTTCTTCCCCAAGCAGAAATACCTTCTCATCTCTTTCCAGCTCTTCATCCATGCCTTGATTTATAGCATCGCGAACTGTCACCTATCACAGGTATAGGGAAACATTCAGTAAGCCACAGGATTATTTAGGATACGACTGAGATTCTCCCCCTATATAATTACCTAGGATGCCCACAGCATATAATATGAAAACTATCTCTAAAACAGGCTTCTCTTTAAAAGGTCAAAGAATTCTAAAAGTAACACTTCTATCACACATAGCTAGTCTTTATTGGACATGTTGATAAAAAGCTTACTTAACACTTTGCTTGATGCATACCTAGGCTTAAGAGATCTGCTTGTTGGCCAGGCCAGTTCATAGGTGAAACTTCATATGCAGAAAGTATACTGGGTTGTTTTACTTCCATACTTAAAGAACTGTTAAGGAAGCCTAAATAATTTTACATATTGAGCACTCACTAGGTGCCAGGCACTACCAAATACTTTGCCTTCAGGATCTAGGAGTTATTTTACCATATAGGTTGGTAGAATGTTCTAGTAAAAAAAAGGGGGAGTGTCCTCAAAAAGTTCAACATAGAATTACCATATAATCCAACTATTCCTCTTAATATATGTCCAAAAGAACTGACAGGAGAGACTCAGATTCTTGCACACCAATATTCATTGCAGTATTACTTACAAATCTAAAAGGCAGAAATTATCCAAATGTTCATCAATTGATGAATATATAACAAAATGTGATATATACATGCAATGGAATATTATTCAGCCATTAAAAACAATGAAATTCTGACACATGCTACAACATGAATGAACCTTGAAAACGTTATGCTAAAAGAAAAATAAGCCAGATATAAAAGGACAAATACTGCATAATTCCACTCACAGGGTATACCTCCAACAGGTACAGAAAGTGCAACAGAGTTGTTACCGGGGCTAAGGGGAAACGCTGAGTTTGTGTTTTGTGGGTACTACACAGTTTCTGTTAGAGATGAAGTTCTGGCGATGGCTGGTGGTGAGGGCTACACAACATGGTGAATGGACTTAGTGCCGCTTAATACTCACTTGAAAATGGTTAATTTTGTTATGCATATTCTACCACAATAAAAATGAAAAGGAGGGTGATCTGGAGAAAAGCGTCAAGTCTAGTTTCCCCATGTCGCACAACGGATTCTAATGAGGATCCAGGAGATAACATGCTGGTGTTTGTTGCCGGGCCGCAGCAAAGGCAGCAGGAATCCCAGGCAGGATGCGGGGGTCCACGGACTGCAAGGCCAGTACAGCCTCTCCCCACAGCCCCCACCCGCTACTGCACAGGCGCGACAGCAGCCCTACCCCCAAAGGAGGGGACCCCCTCCCTGCCAAGGCAGGCGTCCGGGCCATTACCTGCACCGCCGCCGGCGCCGTCCGGTGAAAGCGCCTCCTCAGCAGCCCGGAAACCTGACGGACAGAGAAAAAGGACGCTTAGAGGGCATGCGGGGTGGGCAGGGATCGCGCAGGGTCAGAGGGTCCGCGCGCCGCTGCCTACCTGCTGAAGGGGTCTCCGCACCAGCTCAGACACGCCCGCCATCTTAACTGTGTCCTCTAGCCGCCGCCGAATGACAGCACAGCCGGGCTGCGACGTCAAGGGTCCCGCCTCCCTGCTGGTGCTGACCAATGGCAGAGCGCGGCGCCTGCGTGCTGCGTCTTTTCCCTCTCGCTGGGATGGCTGGCTGCTCTGCCTGGGGTGAACTCCAATGAACTTAATTTCTGATGGTCGGGGTTTCTAGTCCCCGGGGTGCTGGCCGAGGACACATTTTTGGGTGGTGTTGCTTGAGGCGTGGGGCCAGAAGTCAGGCTCTAAGGGCAAAACTCGAAGCTGGAGGAACTTTTGAAAGAATTTTGAAAGAATTCTTTTGAAAGAATTTAAGACTCAAAGTTGCAAAACTGTACAGAGTTCACCCAGCTTTGCCCAGTATTAGTATATAATCATAGCACATTATCAAAACTTCCAAATTTTGTACAATATTATTAACTGAAGTAGAAATAGACTTTATTCAGCTTTCACCAATTTTATACTCATTCTTTTTGGGTGTATAGTACCATAGAATTTTATCTCATGTACGGATTCACCTAATGACCGCCACAGTCAGAATACAGGTGTTCCATCACCACGAAGAAGCTCTGTCGCGTTACCTCATAGTCACACCCCACCCCTTCCCCTAACACCTGGCAACCACTGATCTATTCTCAAGCAGTATAATTTGTTATTTCAAGAATGTTTTATACATGGGTTCATATAATATGTAACTCTTTGACATTGGCTAGTGTCAGTCAGCCTAATGCCCTTCAGATTCATTCAAGTCGTGTGTATCAACATTTCATTTCTTTTTATTGATGAATTTTTGTATGATAGTTACAATCAGTTTATCTAGTCAGCCATTGAAGGATATTTGGGTTGTATCCAGTTTTAGCTATTACCAATAAAGCTGCTATGAACATTGGTTTACAGGTTTATGCTTGAAACATAAGTTTTCACTTCTTCATGTAAGTACCTAGAGCTATAGTCGTATGGTAAGTGTATGTTTAACTTTTAGAAATTGCCAGACTTTTTCTAGAGTGGCCATACCACAGGGTCCAGCACAAATAATGCCCTTTTTTAATTACAAAATCATTATCATGCAACTCTGTAACATAACAATATCACACTCAAGCACACCACATGACATTTTAGGTGAAATGTTCAAATTAAAACTGTAAATTATTACACCCATGTTACTACCCTACCAAACATAGTCAGGTAGAAGTTACTTCTGCCAGACCCCGTGTTTTTAGCATTACGTCCAGCAATGTATAAAACGTCCACTTGCTCTGGATCCTTGCCAGCACCTGATACTAATTTTTAAATTTTGGTCATTCTAACAGATGTGTAGCGGTATTCCTCATGGCTTTAACTTGCATTTCTATAATGGTTAATGATATTCAACATTTTTTTGTGTGCTTACTTGCCATCCATCTTTGGTGAAGTGTTTGTTCAAATCTTTGGCTAACATTCTGATTAGATTGTTTTTTATTGTGGTAAACACGCATAATGTAAAATTGACCATTTTAGCCACTTTTAAGTATACGGTTCAGTATTATTAAATACATTCACAGTGGTGTTCAACCACCACCGCCATCCATCTTCAAAATTTACTTCCCAAAAGGAAACTCTATATCCCACTTACAAACAAAATATCTCTTATAACTTTTGCATATTTATTTCCAACATATCCATATACACCTATGTATTTATTTCATTTTTAATTAAAAATGTTTTTGAATAGTAAATTTATCTTATTGTAGGAAAATCGCCCTTCTAGTCCCTGGACCTCAGTTGCCCTCCTCCTCCCCCTGCCATGGCAGCCACTATGACTTACTTCTGTCTATTTACAGAGAAGGGGCATTTGTATACAAGCATATATTTCTGTATTGTCCCTTCTTTACACAAATATTAGCCTTTTAAGATTTTTTTTTTCAATGAGTATACAGGCCCTGGCTGGTGCGGCTCAATTGGCTGGAGCATCTCCTGCAATCCAAAAGGTTACAGATTCGATTCCCAATCAGGGCACATATCTAGGTTGGGGGTTCAATCCGCAGTTGGGGTGCATATGGAGGCAACCAACTGATGTTTATCTCTCACATCAATCTTTCTCTTTCTCTCCCTCTCCCTTCCTCCTTCTCTAAAAGCAATGAAAAAAGTGTCCTTGGGTGAAAATAAAAATGTTAAGAAATAATAAAAAATAAAATGAGCATACAGGGAAAATTGTGAGCTCTTTGAGTTTTGAAGCTGGTATCCATTTGGGTAATGATAACCATAATCAGGGTACACCATGGTCCTATGACTGCCAGCACTCCCTCCTGCTGTCCTTGTGAAGCAATCCCTCCACGCCTACTCCCTGACAACCACTAATTTGTGTCTCTGCTGCCATATGGTTGCCTTTTCTAGAATGTGTATTCTGGAAGTAAGTAAAATCATACAGTATGTAACTTTTTGAGGTTAGCTTATTTCACTCACTGTCTTGCCTTTGAGATTCATCCAAGTTATCAATGTTTCAATAGTTCATTCTTTTTTTATTGCTGAGTAGTATTCTGTTGTATGCATGTAAAACAATTTATCCACTTACTTGTTGAAAGACATTTGAGTTGATTCTACTTTTTGGTGATGATGAATTGAGCTAGTATAAAAAAATTGGAAAGAGTACTCTATAAACACAAGTTTTCATTTCTCTATGGTGTGGGATTGGGATTGCTGTGTCATAAGGCAGGTGTATATTTAACTTTTAGAAATCTGCCAAACTGTTTTCTGGAATGGCCATACCATTTTGTGTTCTCACCAACAATGTTTGAGAGTTCCAGTGACTCCACATTCTTACTAACACTTGGTGTTATCATTTGTTGGTTTGTTTGTTTGTTTGTTTGCTTTCTAATGGGTATATAGTTTTATCTCATCATGGTTTTGATTTGCATTTCCTTAATGGCCAATGATGTTGAGCATCTCTTCATGTGCTACTTGGCCATTCATATATCATTTTCAGTGAAATATCTGTTTAAATCTCTTGCCCATTTTGGGGGGGGGTTGTTTGTTTTCTTAAAGTTGAGTAATATACAGGATGGGGCAGGAGTAGGTTTACATTTGTGAGTACATGAAACAGAGTTTATTCTTGTTTTTTTTTTTATCCTCACTCAAGTACATGACCATTGATTTTAGAAAGAGGATAAGGGAAAGAGGGAGAGAAGCATCAATGTGAGAGAGAAACATCCATCAGTTGTCTCTTGCATGCACCCCAGCTGGGGACTAAACCCATAACTGTGAAGCATGTGCCCTGACGGGGAATGGAATCTGCGACCTTTCAGTTTACTGGACCATACTCCAATCAACTGAGCCACGCTGGTCAGGGCCAGGGTTTATTCTTTATTTCTTTCTTTTTTTTTTAAGATTTTATTTATTCAGTTTTAGAGAGGGGGAGGGTTGGAGAAAGAGAGGGAGCGAAATGTCAATGTGTGGTTGCCTATTAAGTGCCCCCAACTGGGGACCTGGCCTGCAATCCAGGCCTGTGCCCTGACTGGGAATAAAACCAGCGACCCTTTGGTTTGCAGGCTGGTGCTCAATCCACTGAGACACACCAGCCAGGGCTATTCTTGTATTATTATTTATCATTGTATTATTTTTCCATATGAACAAGTATAAACCTACTTTTGTCACACCCTGTATGTATTCTGGATGCAGGTCCTATGTTGAATATGTGATTTGCAAATATTTTCTCACAGTCTGTGGTATATCTTTCAATTAAGAGTATCTTTTGCAGAGAAAAAGGTATGAATTTTGATGAAATTCAAGTTATTAGATTTTTCTTTTAAGGATCATGTTTTGGTGTCATGGCTAAGAACTCTTTGGCTAATCCCACATTGCAAAATTTTTCTTTGATGTTTTCTTCTAAAGTTTTATAGTTTTAGTCTTAGCCAGTGTGGCTCAAGTGGTTGGAGCATTTCTGGTAACCAAAACGTTGTGGGTTCAATTCCCAGTAGGGCACATACTTAGATTGCAGGTTCAATCCCCAGCCCAGGTGCATGCGACCCCTGGTGTGTGTGTGTGGGGGGGCAACTGATCAATATTTCTCTTTCATGTCAATGTTTCTCTCTCCCCCTTCCTTTTTCTCTAAAAGGAATGAAAAAAAAATGTCCTTGGGTGTGGATTTTAAAAAATCTTTAAAGTTGTATGGTTTTATGTTTAGATCTACGGTCAGTTTTTAGTTAATTTTGTATAAGGTATGAGGTTTAGGTGTAGGTCTGCATATGGATGCCCAATTGTGTCAACATCATTTGGTGAAAAGACCATGTTTCCTCCATCAATTGCCTTTGTACCTTTGTGCAAAAATCGATTGTTTTTTTAAATATATTTTATTGATTATGCTATTATAGTTGTCCCATTTCTCCCCATCATTCCCCTCCACCCTGCACACCCCCTCCCACCCACATTCCTCCCCTTTAGTTCATGTCCATGTGTCATAAGTTCTTTAGCTTCTACATTTCCCGCACTATTCTTGCCCTCCCCCTATCTATTTTCCACCTACCATCTATGCTACTTATTCTCCGTAACTTCTCTCCCTCTCTCCTGCTCCCATTCCCCTGTTGCTAACCCTCCATGTGATCTCCATTTCTGTGGTTCTGTTCCTGTTCTAGTTGTTTGCTTTTGTTTTAGGTGTGGTTGTTAATAGCTGTGAGTTTGCTGTCTTTTTACTGTCATATTTTTTGTCTTCTTTTTCTTAGATAAGTCCCTTTAACATTTCATAGAATAAGGGCTTGGTGATGATGAACTCCTTGAACTTGACCTTATCTGAGAAGCACTTTATCTGCCCTTCCATTCTAAATGACAGCTTTGCTGCATAGAGCAATTTTGAATGTAGGTCCCTGCCTTTCAAGACTTCAAATATTTCTTTCCAGCCCCTTCTTGCCTGGAAGGTCTCTTTTGAGAAATCAGCTGACAGTCTGATGGGAACTCCTTTGGAGGTGACTGTCCCCTTATCCCTTGCTGCTTGTAGGATTTGCTCCTTCATTTTCATCTTGGCTAATGTAATTACAATGTGCCTTGGCGTGTTCCTCCTTGGTTCCAACTTCTTTGGGACTCTCTGAGCTTCCTGGACGCCCTGGTAGTGTATTTCTTTTGCCAGATTGGGGAAGTTCTCCTTTATTATTTGTTCAAATAAGTTTTCCACTTGTTGCTATTCTTCTTCCCCTTCTGGCACCCCTAAAATTCGGATGTTGGGACGTTTAAAGGTGTTCTAGAGGTTCCTAAGCCTCTCCTCATTTTTTTGAATTCTTGTTTCTTCCTTGTTTTCTGTTTGGTTGTTTGTTTCTTCCTTCTGGTCCACTCCATTGATTGGAGTCCCAGTTTTCCTCCCATCTCTATTGGTTCCCCATGCGTCTTCCTTCATTTCACGTATTGTAGCCTGCATTTTTTCATCTAGTTTGTGAGCAAAATCAACCAATTCTGTGAGTATCCTGATCACCAGGGCTTTGAACTGTGCATCTGATAGGTTGGCTATCTCTTCATGACTTAGAGGAATTGGCTCTAGAGATTTCATTTGTTCTCTGGTTTGAGCCATTTTTGGTGTTTTTTTGTTTTGTTTTGGTTTGGTTTTGGTCTGGTCGTGGCTATTGCATATGGGGGGTGGAGCCTTAGGTGTTCCCCAGTGCGGGGCAGCCCAGTCGCTGAGTTGTGATGCTGTATGTGGGGACGGGTCCAAGAGGGAACAATGGCGCCTGCTCCGCTCTCTCCTGGATTCCATTCCCTTCTGAGGCTTCCCCTTTGCCTGGGTTGTCTGCGCACTCGAACGTGGGACCACCTGGTCAGCCAGCCACCTTGTGTGGCCTCACTGGGTCTGCACAGTTGCCACCCCGTGACCGGGAGCTGGCTGTTGCCGCCTGTGGGCCTGGGGTCCACCAGCCACCGCCTGTGCACCTGGGAACTGCCAGCTGCTGCTGCCTGCGTTCCTGGGTCTGCACCTCCACTTTTTCCTGCCGTAACTCTGCCCCTCTTACCAGTCTGGATAAATGGTTGTTGGACTTCCGTACAGTTCAATTTTGTATCAAAATTGCACAGTTTCAATTTTGTATCATTTTGTACAGTTTCAATTTTGTACAGTTTCAATTTTGTATCAGTTCTGATTTTTTCTTGTTTCTAAATATTTGTTGTCCTTAATTTTGGTTGTGAGAGGAGGCACAGTGTGTCCACCTACGCCTCCATCTTGGCTGGAAGTCTGATTGTTTTGAATGGGTTTGTTTTTGGACTCTCTATTCTGTTCCATTGATTTGTGTGTTTATCCTTTCTTCAATATTACACTTAGTTACTGTAGCTGTATAGTAATTTTTAAAACCAAGTATGTGAATCCTCCAACATTACTCTTTCAAAATTGTTTTATAATTAGCTTATCTGCCTCTACAGAAAAAAATCTTTCTGTTGGTTTTTCCATTACCATTTATTCACTTTATACCCCCTCCCCCACTAATCACCACACTGCTGTCCAAGTCCATGAGTCCTTTTTCCTTTTGCTCTATCCCTCCACCTGCTAACCACCCTATGGCTGTCAGCCTGCTCTCTACCATGAGTCTGTCTCTACTTTACTTGTTAGTTCAGTTCATTAGATTCCACATATGAGTGAAATCGTATGATATTTGTCTTTCTCTGATCAGCTTATTTCACTTAGTATAATTCTCCCCAGGTCCATCCATGCTGTCACAAAAGGTAAAATTTTCTTTTTTATTGCTGAATAGTATTCCAGAAAAGATTTTGATAAAAATTTCAATTGGAATAGTGTCGAATATGTAGAATATTTTGGGAAGAACTGATATTCAACTATATTGAATCTTCCAACCCATAAGCCCTGCATATTTCTCCATTTACTTTGGTCTTTGATTTTTTTTTCATTGGCCTGTTACAGTTTTCAACATACAGATCTTGCACATATTTTATTAGATTTATGCTTCAGCGTTTATGTCCCTTTTAAGGTATTGTAAATGGTATTTTTTAAAGGTTTTGTTTATTCATTTTTGGAGAGAGGGGAAGAGAGGGAGAAAACATCGATGTGTGAGAGAAGCATTGGTCTGCTGCCTCTCGTGCACCCCCAACCAGGGTCTTGGCCTGCAACCCAAGCATGTGCCTTGACTGGAAATCGAAGCAACAACCTTTTGCTTTGCTGTGAGATGCCCAACCCACTGCGCCACACAGGTCAGAGTTGTAAGTGATATTTTTTGAAATGTCAGTTTCTAACTTTTTGCTGCTAGTATATAGAAATACAATTGATTTTCAAGTGTTGACACTATATCCTGAAATCTTGTGGCACTCACTTACTATTTCTAGGAGTTTTTTTGTAGATTCCATGGGATTGTCTACATAGATAATTAAGTTGATTGTGAAAGAGATCATTTTATTTCTTCTTTTCTAATATATATATATATCTCATTTATTTTTCTTGCCATATCACTGGCCTTCTAGTACCAATGTCAAATAGAAGTGGTGAAAATGCACGTATTTGCCTTGTTCATCTTCTTAGAGAGAAAGCATTCAAATTTTCACCAGTAAGTGTGATGCGCCTTTTAATTTTTTGTGTGTAGATATTTTAATTAAGGCTAAGGAAGTTTCCTCTGTTCCTAGTTTTCTGTGTTTTTTTTTATCATGAATGGCTACTGATTTCTTTTCAAATGATTTTTCTGCATCAATTTGTATGATCATTTGATTTTTCTTCTTTAGTTTCTTAACAGTGTGTATTACATTAATTGATTTTCCCATATTGAAATACCGTTGCATTCCTAGTATACACCCCAGTTAGTCATAGTGATATATATATGACTGGATTTGATTTGCTAATGTTTTGTATTTCGTTAAGGAGATTTATGTCTATGTTAATGAAAGATAATTGATCTATTTCTTATTTTCTTGTCTTGTCTGGTTTTAGTATCACAGTAATCTTGGTCTCAGATGATTTAGGAAGTGTTTCTTCCTCTTCTCTTTTCTGAAAAAGATTGTTTAGAATTGGTTTTATTTTCTCTTTAAATATCTGGTAGAATTTATAACTGAAACCATCTGGAGATTTCTTTTTCAGGGAGCTTTTAACTCCAAGTTCCATTTCTTTAATATAGAATTATTTAGGTTGTCTATTCTTGAGAGAATGGTGGTTGTTTCTATTTTCCAAGGAATAGGTCCATTTCACCCAAGTTACCAAATTTACGTGTTGATTTGTTCATAAGATTCAGATTTAAAGCCTGTGGGTTCTGTAGTGATATACCATTTTTCATTCCTGAAATTAGTAATCTATGTCTTTTATTTCTATTTCTTTGTCAGTCTGACTAGAGAATGTGATATCTAAAATTTTCACAGGTAATGTAGAAGGTTAGGTTCAGGTTGCAGGTTTCAACCTGCCAGCTTTGTGTGGGCTGTGGTTCCAAAGTCAGCTCAGTTTTGGAAGCGTTTGTAGTGCTATTCAGATCAGTCCCACATGTGCTCCACCCAGTGATCAGCCAGGAACCTGCGTGGTGTCTGCCTTGTAGCTCAGCTGGCAAAGCCTTTGGTGTGGTGTTTAGAATCTGATCTGCACATGTAACCTCTGGGGTGAGTTTATACACAGCTTCCTGAGATGTCTTGATCACCCTCATTTCTGTGATCTCCCCAATACTTTCTGATGTGCTAGAGCCTCCTTTTCCAGTCCTCCAGCCAGAAAGATAGGTGTATTTGTTTGCTAGGGCTGCCATAACAAAATACCACAGATTGGGTGGGTTAAATAACAGAAATTAACTTTTTCACAGTTCTGGAGGCTGGAAATCCAGGACCAAGGTGCCTGCAGTGGTGGTTTCTCCTGAGTCCTCTCTCCTTGCCTTCTTGTTCTGTCATTACATGGTCTCTCCCGTGTGCAGGTACAGGTCTGTGTCTTAATCCCTTCTTTTTAAAGGACCCCAGTCCTGTTGGATTAGTGCCTTCCCTAATGACCTCATTTACCTTAATTACTAATTACAAGACCCTATCTCCTATCCCATTCTGAGGCACCAAGGGTTAGGACGTCAACTTACAAATTTGAAGGGGGTCTTTAGTTTCCCTGCTCTACTGTGCACTTCCCACCACTGTGTATCTGGGATCAAGGACAGACAAGAAGAGAAACAAAGCAATGAGATTCTTTCCACGCTCTTAGAACCATAGCTCCTCTAGAGTTTTAAACATCTGCCCACACACTGCCACCACCAACACCAAGGTATTGCCTGCAGGCTGGGGCAGGGGAGAACAGAAAAAAGAAAAAAAACAAAATGGAGTACGGCCCCCAACCCTCAAAACACATACACACCCCCATCAGATCAGAAAGAGAGGGTTTCTCTTGGAGCTCTTTCCATCTGTACCTGATGAATCGTTCTGGGTTTTGAGCAGCGGCCTTTGGGTCCAGGCTGGGCAATATTAAAGGAAAAAAATGTGAATTCCCCTCCAGCTTGGTGTACCTTTCGATTCTGGTTTCTTTCCCTAATTCAGCATCCTTAGATAGCTGCTCCATGCATTGTGAAAGGATTTACAATTGCAGTCATCATGGTAGATGGGGTGGACTATATTTACTCTATCTTCCCTAAATTGGAATCTGGTACTTTGGCTTAAATGTTAGCTTTTAAAATACACACAGTGACCTGTGCTTTGTTTTTTCATTAGAAACGTATGTCATAGGACTTTGCGTATCAGTGCAAGTAGATTCTCCTCATTCGTCATCACAGCTATATAGTATTTCAGTGTGACTACATCATAATTTGTTTAACTGATGCCCTATTACATTATCACTTAGTCTTCTAGTCTTTATTATCACAACCATGGTGCAATGGAATGCCTTGTCCATATGTCTTTACACACTTATGTAAACGCAGCTGAATAATTTCCAGAGGAAGAATTTCAAAGTCAAAGTAACTGTGCCTTTTAAATTGTGTTCGATATTGTCATATTGATTTCCAAACTTACCTTCCCACAAGCAATATGTAAAAGTGCCTGTTTCCTCATACACTTGCCAATGTAGTTCATGTACATGTTTCTACTTTGAGATCTGTATTACAAGTGGCACCTATGAATATATCTCAGCTCATCTGTTAAATGGGTGTCTTGTACTGAGCTGCTATAACAAAATACCATACATTGGGTAGCTTATAAATAACAGAAACTTATTTCTCAAAGTTGTGGAGTCTGAGGAGTATAAGATCAAGGTACTAAAAGATTCAGTGTCTAGTGAGGGCCTGCTTCCTTGCTCATAGATAGTTTTCTTGATGTCCTCATGTGATGGAGAAGGTGAGCTCTCTGGGGGCTCTTTCATACAGACTCTAATCCCATTCATTAGGGCTCTGCCCTCATGACCTACTTACCTCCCATGGGCCCCACCTCTAAATTCCATTACATTGGGGATTAGGTTTTAACATATGGATGGGGGGGCAAAATCTTTAGTCTCTTTCAATCAGGATAATAGTAGCACCTACCTTGTAGGACTGTTATAAGCGTTAAATGAGTTAATGTTTATAAAGCAGCTCAAAACATGTCTGCCATTTAGTGGTATATAAATGTTAACTAATTTTTTAAAAATAAATTAAGGTCTTCCAAGAGGAATTTACCAAAAAGGTAGGGATTAAGATGATAAAATTTAATGTAATAATATATTCAAGTACTTTGCATAGCAAGTGCTCAATAAATGCCAACCATTGTTGTTGCTGGGGTTTCCCAGGTTTTCTTTGTGGCTGTGAATTGGCACCCACCCAGTCCGGGTCCAGTGCAGCCCTGTAGAAGGGCCTAGTCTCCTCTAGGAGAAGGGTTAGACCCTGAGGAGCAGCCTCCCAGCAGTGGAGAAGTGCATTCGGCTTTAAGGGACCTGCTCTCACTGATGTCCAGCAACTGAGAACAGTTAAAAAACAGGGCTCTGGGGTGGCAGATGAGTTTTCCCATTCTGTCCCTACAATGACTGAAGTAAGTCTCTGGATTCATGGGCAGTTGGCAGGAAGGCCTGAGGGCCCAGAGAGACATTGGTTGTAGTTAACAGAGTAGGCAGTAACTCAGCTGGCTTGCCTAAATAAGAGATGGGACTTCTGGCTCTTGGCTGGGAAAAGGGTTAGTCTACTAAATATAATTCAGTATGTGGGAAAAACCAAGTACTTAGGCTACCTAGGTCTCTAAATAATTTATTTAAAAAATCTTTATCATACTGTATATGTACGTAATATAATGTACATATATAATATATATAACATGTAATATATACATTGTGTCTGTTGTATATACATTTGTATGTATAGAAAGAAAGAAAGAAAGAGACCTAGTTAGCATAGAATTCTAACTACTTGATTTTACTATATCCTGAACTGTATTTTATGTTTGTTATTGGTAACGCATGTATTAAATATTAATATCTGCATATATTATTCTAATAGGCTGTATATGTATATTACATACATATATTATGATTTAGATATATAATATATACAGAGACCTAACTGGTATCTCCATTTGGTGTTTAACACATACTAAATTATATATTTATATTTTATTGTATCAGAAAATAGTGGAACTAATTACAAAAGTCTGTGGGAAAGGTGAGTATTTGTAGACGTGCTGCAGTTGTCTCAGAGCAGCCTGGAAGAGTCCAGCACCACGGCTGCCCTAGGCCTCTTCCCCGCTTGTCAGCCTGCTTCTAGCAGGGTTGTCTAAAGGGTGTGATGATTCCTTCTGCTCTGGGCCTGCTGGGAGCCTTTGAGAAGCTGAGAGAGGTGTGGAAAAGTGGAAAGAAGGCTGGATAGGGAAAGGCCCAGACCCAGGCCTGTCTGGGGACCTCTTGTCACCGGGCTGACTCTGATCTGAGTCACTGAATTTTTTGGAGCCATGTCTGCAGCTCCAAAAACAGCACCTTCCTGCCTGGGTTGCCTGCCTCAGGGTGAAACCAAGGCAATGAGTTGACTGTGGGACCTAAGAATAAATGATGGGAAACCTGAGAAAGACCTTAATTAGCATTTATTGAGCAGGTAATCTGTGCTTCGCGTTGTGCCAGCTTCTTTACATCTCATTTAATTTAGTCCTCACAATTCCTTTCAAAGGTGATTATTATTATTATCATTATTATTAAATTTATTTGGATACATGATATATACACAACACAAAATTCAAGAAGTGTAGTTTTTACCATGCATTGTGGGTCTCTAATCAAATAATCAGACAAATTAATATAAAGCAAATTTGGCAAATGACAATATTTTTGTAATCTCAGTGGTGAATAGGTGAGAATTAATTGCAGCATTTTTCAAGTTTTCTGTATGTTTGAAAGATTTTCATAACATAAAAACTTTGGGAGAGGGAAGTGAGTCTCTCCTATCCCCCTCTCCTATGACACTCTCCTCTCACCTTTACTGGTTTCCTGCTTCTCCTTACAGATATACTCATATTTTATGGGTGTGTATGTACGCATGCACTCGCATGCACTAACAGTGGATCTATTGGGTTATATTTGGTTCCGAAATGGCAGAATTTAGTTTTTGGATGCTTTAGAAGCAGAGCTGTTCAGGAAAGGCCACCCAGGTTAATCCCCACAGTTCCTTTCCCAGGTGTCCTGACAATTTTGCTTCCCCAGCTGCCCCCTAGAGAGCGCTTGCGCCACTTGACTGGCTTCAGCAAATTGCAGGAGGCACAGAAATCGCTGTGTCAGGGGCGTCCCCACGTGACTCTGGGGGAGGGCGGATGGAAAACGAGGCCTCCCAAGTATAAGTACTGATGTTCTTTGGCCTTAGCCATATTTTTCGTGGGTTGCAAAACATAGACTCAGAGCCCACGTTTTGGCTTCACAGCAGCAAAGGCTAGAAGAGGAAAGGTTGCCCAGAAATCTTCACCCACGTGCTGTACGGTGAACTTTTACTTTTAGAGGTTGAATAAAACACCCCATTTCCAGGCATAACATTTCATATTATTCCAAATATTTTGATGCTGATTGCCTAACTTTTTTTTTTAACTAAAGGAAAATCCGTGTTTTTTAATATGTTAGAACCCATTTATAATACGGTGGTTGGAGATGTTTCAGAATTAATAACACCAAGTTTATTCTACGTGTATAGCTATATTTAGGGAGATAAGATTTTACCACATTATCTCTGGATCTGTAAAAAAATGAACTGTATTATAATAATGAGTGTGTAACTTTAAAAAATATTTAGTCAACACCAATAGATATATGACTAGCTTAAATTAATCAAGTAGAAAATCTGTTTTATTAATGTTGAATATGTACACTATAAGTAAACTGAAACTTTTTTGGCTTAAAGAATATGTATTTAAAAAAGGAATATTATATAAATATCTATTTCCAGAAATGAGGCTCTTTGAAAAAAATTTTTCTATGTTGCTTAATATACACCATAAATATAGAATATAACATAGTTCTTAATTAGACAGTTTTGCCACTTGAAGTAATTTTTACTTCAAACATAGTCTGAAAAGTGATGGGTAAAATAAGATGATCCATGGTAACTATTTATAATAACATTTATAATAATTCTTCACAATAGAAAAAATGGAAATAGCCTAAATTTTCATGGGTAAGGGTCTGGACTAAAAAATGCAGATGGTACAGCCATGAAAGGGAATATTAAGCTATCAAAGGAATAAAGCAGCTTTCTGTGTATGAGAGGCATAGCCATCTTATTAGAATTTCTGCAGAATGGTTAAGAAGGGAAATTTGAGAAATCAGGTGATTCTTTCAAGAATGATTTTTTTCTAATGTTCTTTTCTGAAATAACTATATATTCACAGGAAGTTGCAAAGATAGTACAGAGAGGTCCCTTGTGTCCTTCATCCAGTTTCCCCCAATAGTCACAGCTCAAAGAACTCCGGTACAATGCCCAAACCAGGACATGGACGTTGGTCCAGTGCCTGTGTGTGCTGTTTGATCACCTGTATAGAACTGAGTAACCACTGTAGTCAAGATACAGAACGGTTCATCACCAAAGATTTGGGTGCTGCCCTGTCACATAGTCCCATCCACCCTTCCTCCCACCATTCCTGCCCCTGGCAACCACTGGTTAGTTCTCCATCTCTAGAATTTTGTCATTTTGAGAATATTATATAGGTGGAATCGTACAGCATGAGATTGGTTTTTTCCACTTAGCATAATGCCCTTGAGATCCATCCAGATTGTTGCCTGTACCAATAGTTTGTTCTTTGTTATTGTTGGACAGCGTCCCGTGGCATGCAGAACCACAGTTTGTTTCATCATTCACCTGCTGTAGGACTCTTGGGTCTTTTCCCGTTTGGGGCTATTACAAATAAGGCTACTATGAACAACCACATACAGGTTTTTGTATGAACACAGTTTTCATTTCTCTGGGATAAATGCCCAGCACTGTGATTGCTGGGTTGTAGGATAAGTGTACGCTTATTTTTTAAAGAAACTGCTAAATCGTTTTTCAGAGTGCTGTACCATTTTACATTCCCAACCACAGTTTTCTTCTTATATAAAATGTTGACTACTGTTAGCACAATGGCACTAGGCCAAAGGCACATGAGAATCTGAGGCACTTTTAATTTCTGGAGGAGATAAATTAAATATACATTAGATAAAGGAAAAAGGGGAGGTCAAGACTAATCTGTTTGCTGGTCCACAAGGTCCCACATGTAAGTCTCAGGTTTTCAGAAATACTTTTCCCTCACCATAAAGCTAATCTTTTGTTGGAATGCTACAACAAATTGCACAGGCTGCTCAGGTGTACCCCTGGTTGTATTCTGTCCCAAGTCTTTGTATGAAGGTTGAGTTTATTTCTCTAATGTTCTACCCTCAATAATAGTCATTTAGAGAACTGAGAGAGTCATTTCAGAACCATCCCCTCCCAGGGACCTCTGTTCCTACATGCCCATCCCCAGAATCCCAGCACTAAACATCATTAAAACTGTCTTGAATGTGTCTGTCCATTCCACCCTCTCCACCCAGTTTAGTTATTAGAGTACAGGGCGAGGTCACGCTCCCCTGTGTTAGGAGTGCAGGCTCCAGGCTCATGGACATGCTGCCTTACCTGATGTCCTTGGACCAGTAACAACTCCTGAGCCTGAATTTCCTCACTTGTGCATTTGAGGTGATAGATAATAACAGTACCAGCTAACAGGGCCATTCAGCTATTCTGCAGATAATTATAGAGGGTGTACTATGGGCTGAGGATAATAGTGAGCAAAGGAGACCCTGCATTCGAGGAGTGCAATTAAAAGAGAAAACCTAAGTATGGTGTTCAGCCCAGCTTTTGGCATGTTGGCCTTCAAGAAACATTATTTGTTTTACTATTATAGACAAACTCTATACTTGTTTATGGATTTGAATGGAATATGAACCCAGTACTACACATTTGGTCTAGTATATTCTAATTCATTGTAGTCAGACATTAATTAGCATTGATTGTCAACTGTGCTGGTCTCATCCCATTGTTAAATTCTGGTCAATTGCTGACCAAGGGCACTATATGTTGTGCTTAAATCTTTCAAATTAAGTAAGTATCTCTTGCTGTAAATATGCAACTTTAAAGAAAGGTCTTTCTTTTTTCTGACAAAAGGTTTGTTTCCATTTGGTCCAAGGCATGGAAGAGGGCTCCAGGATGGTTAAAAGGATGCCTGGTGGTTACAGGGACAGGCTCAGACAGAAGCCAGACACCAGAGGGAGGCAGAGAGGCCCCTCAAAGGCGTCCAGGCTCCAAAGGCTCCTAATCCTGCTGGAGAGTGAGCCTTTAGAAGAGATACTCGCCCACGGCCTTCCGGGCATCCGCCAGCCTCCAGAGGTTAGTCAGGTGGTCACTGATCTTCTTGATGAGTTTAACCTCCTCAGCCAGGACTGGTTCTCAGAGGAAGTCACAGAGATGAGTGTGTGGGTAGAATCCAGGTCACACAGATCCACAAGTGCTTATTCGAGTTCTTCTCCATGACCACAATGGCTTCCATGGCAGCCTGATAGTTACCCCATACATCTTAGGAAGGGCTCAGCAAGTCCTGGAAGAGGTGTGGCCACCGGGCTGGTTTTGCATCTTCAAGAGCCACTTGACGCCTCAGGCTCCTCCTCAACAAACTCTGGGAAGAAGTGGCCCATGCCCTCCAGAGCCACATCGTTGCAGTCAAAATGGAAACTCAGACAGAGGTAGGTGTAGGAGGCCCACAGATGCGGCTTGACCAGGCAATTGACAGTGACCTCCATCTCGGTGGAATAATTCTGATGAATTGGAGAGCTCATGGTCACTCAGCAATAAGGAGTTAAGCTCAAAAATGGTGTTTGCTGGTCTCAGATGGCTGACTTGGTTCCAAAGGAGGCAACTGGGAAATAGGTTGGTGAGTGGCTAGGAGAAGGGGTGTTCCTGGTCTGTTCCCTCCAAACACTGTGGAGGCAAGAGACACATCCAGGGGGGTTGCCGAAGGCACTGCCTGAAGAAAGGGTCTTTATATAAACTTGCAAACAAAGTCCCTTACAGTGTTCAAAGTTCACATATTATTAAAAGATGCCCACCACAGTAAAAACAATTTCATTGTTTGTAAAAAGTGACACGTTTCATAAATACCTAATCAAAAATCCAAAATTTAGCAGGGGAAACACCCTTAGAGGAAATTAATTTTTTTAATCTGAAAATGCCAAAAAGGTGGTTAAAAAAAAAAGAACATGGCAGTCAAATGCATGCAAAAATACTCAAGTGAAGCCTGAATTTTAGGCAAACTGTTCATTATGCAAATTGATTATTGAGTGACCTGGTCACCAGGTTAATTTATCATCAGGACAAATGGCTCTGGTCAGAGTACTCTGTTACTAGGGTAGAACCAGCATTGTGGCCGTGGGCAGGTTGGATGTTACAGAAGGGCTGGATGAGAACATCCTATTGGCTTAGCTCTAGATTACATCTCTGCTTTCAGGAAGTAGGGAGAGGGATTTGAGGCTTCTCTCACTTCCTTAGGGGAAGTTGGGGCCCTGTTCCCCACTATTGAGATAGATTAGTAAGCCAGGACAAGTGGAGTAAGGAAACCGAGAAAGATAGTTAAATGGCCAAGCAATTTACAGCCATCTAGAAAATTGTGAAGTTCTATCTTCCCTAACCAAGGACAATTAAGAGTAAATGGTTTCTACTTCTCCTCCCCAAATAGAGAGTAAATAGCTTAAATCACCCCAGTCAGGGAAGCAGGTGACAAATTCAGTTAGTGCCATTTGTGCCAACCACACCCAAAGACTGACAAGGTCAGGGGAATAAATCTCACTTTGGTAAGGCAGCATAAAGCTGATAAATATTCTATTAAGATGCTCCCCCAAGATTTTCCTACAATTCCTAGCCTCTAGAAAACAGATAAGAACCCTCAAGACGAAGACCCAAGTCAGATAAGAACCCTCAAGACGAAGACCCAGACTTGGCTGGTATGGCTCAGTCGGTCGGATTGTTGCCAGTAACTGAAAGTTTTCATGTTTGATTCCTGGTCAGGGGTAAATCAGAAAAGTCAGTGTTCGTGCTGCCTGTCAGTACAAGAGCTGATAAATAGAGACAAGGATTGAATTTTTATGGGTGTTTTATTTAGCTGCCAGCAACCTGAGAAGACAGCAGATTATGTACCCTCAACAACCATTTTAACATCTCATCTCAAGCTGAACTTTTTATAAGGAGAAGAAAAAGTAGGTAGGGGAAAAAGTTAATCAGGTAAGAATTGCAACCCAGGGGTGGTTTTCCTAGTATTTATTTATCTGCTGATCAACAACTCAGATACCATCTCTTTGCAGATCTCCTGGGGCACAAAGGTTGAATTGCTCCTCAATCCTGGAGTCAAGTAGGTCATGCATTCCAGTTCCTGGAATAACAGCTTTCCGCATACATTACTCACTTAAGCCTATCAACTAAGGCCAAAATCTTTAACTCTTGAGTTCCCCTATAATGGGTACATACCTAGGTTTCGGGCTTGATCCCCAGTCCTGGTGATGCTTCTTTCGGAAGCATTGATGTTTCTCTCCTTTCCTCTCTCCATTTCTTTCTCTCTAAAAGCAATGAAAAAAAAATGTCCTCTGGTGAGGATTAAAAAAAAAAAAAAACAATTAAAAAAGACCCAGCTCTCTCTGGAGCACCCCACTCCTTCCTTCCCTCTCAGGTATGATCTTCGCTTTTCTCTCCTGAACTCTGAGGGTCCCTATGAGACTTGCAACCAGGGGAGCAACAGGAAGCTTATCCCTGAACCCATCTCCAATGCCTCCTTTTCTCTGATCTTTTTTCAGTGAGCCAACAGCAGCCCTCCGTGGCTCACTTCTTTCCTATAATGTTTCTATAGAATCAAAGCAGAGCACTGCTAGGCTCTCTCCTGTTGCTTTTCTGCCCTAAGCCCTTCCTTTGTCTCGCTCCCCTCGGCTTTAATAAACATACTCTCAATGTCACCTGGACTTGTGAAATCTTTCCTGCACAAAGTCAAGAACCCATACCCTACTGATGGCCCACATGGATTCTAGTCACAGTTCTTCGACCATCTAGCAATGTGACTTTGCAAGATTCTCCTAATTTTTCCTCAGCCTGAGTTTATTCATGCATAAAATGACAGAGTGGATTTAGATGGTGGCTACAGTCCCTCTCAGCTTGAAGATTTCCTGAGATTTCACTGCTACCAGAGCTTCTCCCATGTTTTGACCTTTCCAATAGACTCCAGGCTAGAATGGAAATGAGGAGTACCATTTTTTTGATAGGCCCTTGAAGACAGCCAAGACTTTGCTGTAGCAAAGGTTAATGTTCTGTGTCTCAAAGATCCATTTCCCCAGGCTCTCAGAATGTAAATGTTAAGGTGATGAAAATAGTAAAATCTAAGCTCTGGTTCATTGGAGTCAGAGCCGGCTCACTTTTCACAGCACGTTGCTGGAGCAGAGGGCCTCCTCTTTGGCCTGGAGCTTCCAAAACTTGGGTTTAGGCTGTCAGCACTGATTTAAAGAGATTTAGTAGTTCAATTTGCTTCTTAGAAAGAACTGAAATTCACAGCAGGGCTTGGGGGCTAATAGTGAAACCTGAGCTGGCTTCTTACCCCCTGAAGGGGCAGAGAATCAGATATTTGCAGAGAAGGCTGTGGTGTCAACTCTACAAATTCATGAGCCTAATGCCTTAACCACTTCAAACCAGAAAGGTGTTGCAACATAACAGTTTTAGTTGCTAAACCCTAATCACAAACACAAATTTCTGGATTTACCAAGAATTGAGTAGGAAAGGCTTCTGTCAGGTGTGTTCGATCTGTCCCTCCTCTCCCTCATTTACTTCCTCATTTGTACCCAAGCCTAGATCAAAGGCCTCTGGACAATTGCCATCGATGGCAATCGGCATACCCTCCTCCCCATCATGGGCCTGGACTGATGACTGCACGTTTACCTTCTTCTCTATTCTTGCTGGAATATGTGAACCTTGTATCCATCCCAATCTCCTAGGAACAGCAACTTTGAATTCTTGCCATAGCTACTACGAATCTCGGCCCACAATTCAGGTGGACAAGAAATAAAGCTTTCTTTCCTAGAACTTCACTCTGAGCACAGGCCTCTGCCCGCTAAATGGTTGAGCTGGTTAAATCCCCTAACTGCAGTTTTTTCCTGCACACACTGTGTTCTTTAGCAGCTCACGCCCAGAGTATCACACAGGTTTGCGGAGTTAAGCAAAGCCGAAGTGAGGGAGTGGATGATTCTGGCTCTGGGTCATTAGTCACATGGTTGGCCAAGGGATCTGTTGGCCCTGCCCATATGGCCCCCTTGTCTCCAGGGTCCTCTGCTGTTTTTCTGCCATTGTGGGGCCCTGGAAATCTTTCTGAGGTCGTCCCAGTGGCCGAATGCACCACCTTTCACAGATTTCTAGACTCCAGGCAGTCTTCCTAAATCAGCTCCCTTCTTGATTGGAGGAAGGGAGAAAGGAAAATATAGGAAGATTCCGGCCAAGATGGAGGCGTAGGCGGACACACTGTGCCTCCTCTCACAACCAAAATTAAGGACAACAAATATTTAGAAACAAGAAAACAACCAGAACTTATAGAAAACTGAACTGTACGGAAGTCCAACAACCATTCATCCAGACCGGTAAGAGGGGCGGAGTCGTGGCAGGAGAAAGTGGAGGTGCGGACCCAGGAACGCAAGCAGCAGCGGCTGGCAGTTCCCAGGTGCACAGGCGGCGGCTGGCGGTCCCCGGGCCTACAGGCAGCAGCTGGCGGACCCCGGGCACTGGGGGGCAACTGTGCAGACCCAGTGAGGCCGCACAAGGCGGCTGGCTGACTGACCAGGTGGTCTCACATACGAGCGCGCAGATAATCCAGGTGAAGAGGAAGCAGCGGAAAGGGCCGGAGTCCAGGAGAGAGCGGAGCAGGCGCCATTGCTCCTTCTCAGACCCCGCCCCCACCTATAGCATCACAACCCAGCGACTGGGCTGCCCCGCCCTAAGAACACCTAAGGCTCCACCCCTAATACGTAATAGCCGCGACCAGACTAAAACCAAAACAACAACAAAAAAAACCCACCAAAAATGGCTCAAACCGGAAAACAAATAAAAGCCCCAGAGCCAATTCCTCTAAGCAGTGAAGAGATAGCCAACCTGTCAGATGCACAGTTCAAAGCACTGGTCATCAAAATGCTCACAGAATTGGTTGATTTTGCTCACAAACTAGATGAAAAAATGCAGGCTACAATCCGTGAAATGAAGGAAGATGCATGGGGAACTGATAGAGATGGAAGGAAAACTGGGACTCCAATCAATGGAGTGGACCAGAAGGAAGAAACTAACAACCAAACAGAAGACGAGGAAGAAACAAGAATTCAAAAAAATGAGGAGAGGCTTAGGAACCTCCGGGACATCTTTAAACGTCCCAACATCCGAATTATAGGGGTCCCAGAAGGGGAAGAAGAACAGCAACGAGTGGAAAACTTATCTGAACAAATAATAAAGGAGAACTTCCCCAATCTGGCAAAGAAAATAGACTACCAGGACGTCCAGGAAGCTCAGAGAGTCCCAAAGAACTTGGACCCAAGGAGGAACACACCAAGGCACATTGTAATTACATTAGCCAAGGTTAAAATGAAGGAGAGAATTCTAGAAGCAGCAAGGGATAAGGGGACAGTCACCTACAAGGGAGTTCCCATCAGACTGTCAGCTGATTTCTCAAAAGAGACCTTACAGGCAAGAAGGGGCTGGAAAGAAATATTTGAAATCTTGAAAAGCAGGGACCTACATCCAAAATTGCTCTATCCAGCAAAGCTGTCATTTAGAATGGAAGGGAAGATAAAGTGCTTCTCAGATAAGGTCAAGTTGAAGGAGTTCATCATCACCAAGCCCTTATTGTATGAAATGTTAAAGGGACTTATCTAAGAAAAAGAAGATAAAACTATGACAGTGAAAAGACAATGAACTCATAGCTATCAAGAACCACACCTAAAACAAAAGCAAACTAAGCAAACAGCTAGAACAGGAACAGAATCACAGAAATTGAGATCATATGGAGGGTTAGCAACAGGGGCGTGGGAGGAGGAGAGAGGGGGAAAAGGTACAGAGAATGAGTAGCCTAGATAATGGGGAAAAAATAGACAGGGGGAGGGCAAGAATAGTATGGGAAATGTAGAAGCTAGAAAACTTATGACCCATGGACATGAACTAAAGGGAGGAATGTGGGTGGGAGAGGGTGGGTAGGGTGGAGGGGAATGATGGGGAAGAAATGGGACAACTGTAATAGCATAATCAATAAAATATATTAAAAAAAAAAAAGGAAAATATAGGAAGATCGGACAGTGTGGATCAACGCCAATATAATCCAGGCCTGCAGCCAGCTCTCCCTTTTACTCCAACTCTGTTTCTGCTTCTGTGTGGAAGATTATAGGCATCTACTTTTTCAAAAGGAATAATAAAATGATAACAGAAAAGTAATATTCTCTAGTATTTACTGAGTACAATCTGAACCTGGAATTATCTGATTTAACTACCACAACTGCCCTTTGAATTAGGTAGTATTATTATTTCCACTTTACAGATTTACAGAAAGCTGAGGCTCAGTGAGATAGAAACTTGCTCAAGGTCACAAAGCAAAGAATGGGAAAGCCAGGATTTGAATCTCAGTCTTCCTGACAGTAGTCTAAATCTTTATTTATCAGCAGTGTTCAACTGCATTTTAGATGCTTAAAAAAAAACCAAAAAAACAAAAACAAACAGACAAACAAACAAAAAACAAGAAAGCCAGACCTGTAAGCCTAGAGTGGCATTTAAAACTTCTCTTTTTATGGTCTCTTTGTGCTACGGTCTGGCCTTTCTCTCAGTGGGACTATAAAACAGCACCCAGCAGTTACTCCAGCTGCTGGGCCCATATTATGAGTTCAATAAATATTTGTAGACTGATTGATTGTACATCTCACAAACAATTTTGCATTTTCAAATACTTTCGTGTCTGGCTCAGAGATGGCAGATAATGTAAGAGGTTGCTGGTGGAATTGACTTCTCTAAAAATTAATAAAAAGTCTTCTAGTTCTGCTTTTTAAAAATGACCTACTGAGACTTCTTCAACTCTTCCTTTTTCTTGGCGTCCCAGCTCCCAGCCAGACTCATTCAGGATGGGATGTCCTGCAGAATTTTGGCAAGACAGTCACACCTGGCTTTTATATCTGGTTCTGACACTTGCTGTTTGTATGCTGTGGGCTGGCCACACACCTCTCTGGGTCTCCACAAATATTCATGAAATGAGAGGACATGTTGTATATAGTAGGCACTCAATGTCTATTTCTGCTCTCTTAATTAAATCAATCTCATCAACATATTCTATCAGCTTGAACTTTAAGCTTAAGGTCTTTTTGAAAACTCTTTAAGTAAAGAATGCCATCCCTTTGGATGCATTTAAGAATTCATGTTTACCAGTAGCTTAAAGATGATGTATCCATAGAATGTTTTCAGTTGCAAGGAATGGAAAATGCTGGCCCAACTGGCATAAATAAGAAAATACATTGTCCAGAGGTGCAAGTGTTGATTCACTGGTGGTGGTAAGGACCAGTTTTTCCAGCTCTTTCTCAGACTCTTCTTGAGGGGTCTGTGTCTATTCATAGTTACAGGGTAACTGGAGCAGCAGGTAAGGGCATCATGTCTAGACACAGCATTTTATGCTGGTGTCCCCTTCTTAGCAGCCAAGAAACCCTTCCCAGAAACCTCCTGTCAGATATAGTCTCACATATCAATGGATGGAACTGGGTTGCATCTCTGAACTAAGGAGGAGTGACTGCTTCCCAGGGCACATAGGGGACGAGGGCTCCTTGAATGAACCCAGGTTCCATTAGCCAAGGAAAATGGGGAGGATTGTTTTAATCATCTCCTCTTCACCCTGTTAGTGATGAATGGAATCCCACCCTAGGGTGACGGGGATGACCAAACACAAGACATCTGACACTAGACAGAGGAGATCAACAGTTGTAGTTTAGTAGTCGCCTATATTCACAGTTTGGAGGAGAAATACACCATGAGCCACACAGAACAACATGGGAGTTATACTTGGGAAGAGTGTTTGTAGCATTAAAAGGGTGTGGTGCCCTTTAGATCCTGCAGGAGGATGTGATTCGCTTGTTGGAATAGTTCTGTGGGCTGGCAGGGACAAGTCCAATTTTCAGCGATAAGCAGGACCTGTGGCTGGTCCCTGTGACAAGAAGGACTGTTTGGCTAGGGGATCTTATTCACAGGAACAGAATGGGGTGGGGACTTGTGGTCAGACTATTTGAAAACCTCCAATTTTATCTGATGTCGAGACAGCACATAATACTGAACTTTAATTTTAGGGCTTACACTACAGGGATGGATGTGGGATGTTTACATACAGCAGTTGACCATCCAGTTGACCAACCATCCCTTCCTGCCTTCCATCATCCATCCACCCATTCTCTATACCTTCTACAGAGGAGTGGTGCAGCCTGAACATTCTGACTACATTTCTGGTGCTTAAACATTATAACTGCATTTCCGGTGCTTTTCATGATGTCCAGCTCAGAGTTGTTTGTGAGTGGTTGGTTAACACTTGGATCAGCCCTTCTACTCTTGCCACCCGCTTTTTAGCCTTCTCAACTCTGTGCTAGTCAGTAGGGTCAACTCATTTACCCTGAAACATGCTATTTTCTGTTCTTCTGTTGTTGCTCGACCCAGCCTCACCACTTCTCTGCCTGTCTAAATTTCACCCTTCCTTGAGTATCATCCAAACACACCTTTTCTCCCTCCCCTGGATTCTGGTTCTTCTTGTCAGTCCAGAACCTCTGTGGCGACTGCTGCCTATGAGCACATAAAAAACCCACATAATCCTGTGTGTCACTGTGTTTAAATCATCAAATTCCTTTAAAATGGAATTCCTTTCTGTGTTTATGATGTAAATACAAAAATCAGTTTGACTAGAATCTCTCAATGAACATTTATGTAGCATCTAGACATAAAAGGTACTCCATAAAAAAGTGTTGAAATGGTCAATAAAACACCTGAATGGCCTTAAAATTCTGAATATTATTTTTAAAAGGCTGCATATTGATTGAGTTGCAGAGAATTTTAGAGCTCACAAAAATAATTTTTCTTTCTTAATTTATACAATTTATTTATCGATTTTAGAGAGGAAAGGAGAAAGAGAGAGGGAGAGGGAGAGAGAGAAACATGAAATTGTTGCTCACTCATTTATTTATTCATTGGTTGATTACTGTATGTGCTCTGGCCGGGGATCAAACACACAACTTTGGCGTATTGGGATGATGCTCTAACTAACTGAGCTATCTAGCCAGGGCTAATTTTCTTTATTAATTAGAGCACCATTTCACTGGCTTTAATCATTTTCATTCACCTTTACAATTTTGGGGTTATCTGTGCACTGTGTTATTACTAATATGTTTTGTAAATTGATTAGTTTTTAAGCCTATTCTAGATCTAAGCAATAAGGCCTGTGACATCAGGGACTTAATGTGCTAGTTATTTTCATGTATTTTAGAGCAAATATAAAATTAAGATATCAAAAATAGACTATAAGCTATCTAAAGTTATTTTACTTGTCATACTTGGGAAACTCTAATCTGGTCATATGCATATCTACATATGATAAAAAAAAACAGTCATAACATAAAAGACTACTATTGTATTTTTACTCTTGCACGCTTTTATTTATGTAAACTTTTTAGTAAAAGCAAAACTCTAGAGAAAGAAAGCAGATCATTAGTTGGCTGAGTCTAGAAATGGAAGTGGAGGTTGACCTGAGCAGCACTAGGGAATAGGGAACTTTGGGAGTAACAGAAACACCTAAAACTGTACGGCAGTGATGGCTGCATAGCTGTATGAATTTAGAGAAATTCACCAAACTGCACTTAAAATGGACACATTTTATGGTTGGTAAATTATATCTCAAGGAAGAAGGAGGAGGAAGAGGAGAAGAAAAGGGAAAAGAAGCCATCATCCAGGAGGGTGGGGCATGAGGGGGCTTCTGGAGTCCTGGCGATGTTCTGTTTGTTTGATTTGGTGCTCGTTACGAGGGCATGTTCTATTTGTGAAAATTCATCAAGCAGTTTGTTTATACTTTGTGCACAATTCTATATGAACAAAATGCCCATAACAAAATTTACAGAAAGAAAACACAGCCAATGGGTACACCATTTCTTCCCAAGTAATAAAAATTTATTACTTTCTTGTTTATTATTTTGTATAATTATATCACCCTACCAACTTAATTTCATGATGTAGGGGTTTAGGTTTTGTGTGTCAATCCAGAAAGGGTTATAAGCAGATATAGTTAGCTAATCACACAAGTGCTGTAAGAATGTCAGTGGACACCATTGTTCCTTAATTATTCATGGCAATTATCAATGTGGACAATATTCACCTCGCAACCAAAATAAATGGATGTCTCAAGAACCTTGGTGGAACAATCGAATCATCAGCCTGGAAAAGTCCTCTCTCTCTCAGCCTGACCTTCCTGCTGTCTGCCAGTTTCAATTCTATATTTATCTTTCAAATCAGCGGTGTAGCAATTTGTTATTATAATAGGAGCCACCAGTTTATTGTGTACCAACTTCCTGCCAGGCACTGCATTTTCAGTTTTTCATGACCTTATTTCACTGTCACAACAACCCTGCCAACGAGTTGTTTTATTCCATTTTACAGTTGAGAAAACTGAGTCAGGAGGCAGTCGAGTGGGCCCAAGCCCCCATTGCTGGTGAGTGACAGAGTCAGAGGGTGAGCTGGTGTCTGACCCCGTGTATTTTGCTGTGTCTTCGGACCTGGAAATAAGTGACATGTGTAACAGAATTCTGAATCCTGAATCGTGGCTCTTCACGACGTTACTATAGTTACTTCTCAATATGGTGCTCTCCTTTTTTTTGTATTGCCGGAATAACAATGGATCCACTGTTAGCCAGAGGTGTTGAACCCCCACCATCATCACAAAACTCAAGGGACACTATAATAGGTTTAAAATAACATTCCTACCTTTTCATCATACCTTTTATTTCAGAAGCTCCTGGAACATTAACAGATCCCATACTAGGGCAGCTTTACACATATTGTTATTTGCACCTGTGTAAAACATAGGAACTTACTAAATTAATACAACCATATTTCAGAGTTTCACAAACTCCTTGACAAAAGTGTCCTGGCTTGTGTGACTTAGTTGGTTAGAGTGTTGTCCTAACCAGAAGGTTGTGGGTTTGGTTCTGGTCAAGGTACATACCTAGGTTGCAGGTTCATTCCCTGGTCTGGGTGAATATGTACCCTTTGTAAAGGGGGGAAATAGGAGATAACCGATAGATGCTTTTCTCTGATATTGATGTTTCTCTCTCTCCCTTCCTCTGTCTCTAAAAAAAGCAATGAAAAAGGTGAGGATAAAAAAGCAGTGATGCGTTTGGGTGGTGGGGTGGTGCATGGGTGCTTCCTCACTAGGTAGAGGGAGGGGGTGGGCATCCTGCCGGCAGACGCGTGGGAAGAGCAGTCTTAGACCTAGAGAGACTCAGCCTAGGAGGGATGGGACAGGAGAGCAGGAGTTGTGTGTCTTTACGGGAGTCTTTACTGGCTAAACTAGCAAACACGTGCAGATGAAGTAGTTTGGATTAGGAATAGGACAGGACAACCAACACCAAAATGTTATTTCCAAGCATTTAGAGCACTGAGCTGTCAGGGAGAATGAGAACTCAGAATCTGGTGCTGTCTTGCTTCCTGCATGCCAGTTGGCTGTGCTATGGCCAGACAGCTTTATTCCCTCTTGACATATAAGGATTCTCAAGGCCTGTGATTTCTCAGATGTGGCACACGGAGACACTCATGGAACCAAAGACAGAAGCCAGAGCTGCTGATTCCTGGTCTCACGTCAGATCCATTCTCTCTAATTACAGAGTCATAATGGTGAAGGGGATGATGACATCCAAGGACAACCACAGGGCCTCCCTCTCAACACTGGTGAGAACCAGATTCCTCCCACTAGTTCTGTAGCTTCCAGCAGAGTTCTGGAAGCTGATTAAAGAGAAGACCAGAAGTAATAGGCAATTAAAAACCCTTATAAAAAAGAAAAATGCTCTTGTCAAACCTACCAAAGCGTCTCCATGGCTGGACGTGGGGGAGGCACTGGAGACTGCTGGCTGCAAGGGTCACTTGTACCAGAGGCTGGGGTAAGTGTGCAGAGGGACTGGGGCTGGTCCCCAGGGGAGAAAGCGGGGAGATGGGTTAGCAATGTATTTCCCAGGCAGGGCAGCCAGTGAGTAAAAGGCTAAAGAACGCCTTTTCATCAGATTTAAGAGATCTTCTGCTTGGTGAACCAGTGGTGTAAGGACCAAAGGGGACTGAGGCGGAGAAAGGGAGAAACACACACAGAAGAGACGGAACCCACCACTAGGTGAGGCAGAAGGAGTGGGTCTCTCCACTGGGCAGTTCCTTGGCTATTCAGAATACTCCAGGAGGGGAAGTTGGAAGGAGAGTCTTGGCTCCAGATAATGCATGCAGTTAGCTGCTTTAGGGTCCCTTACCTTCTGGGGTACACTAGGCACCATCCCCAACTTAAGATTGTGGGAGGTAATTGGATGGCTACAGGTAGGCTGAGTGTAGGTGCAGCCCCCAGGTGCTTAAACTGATAGCTCTCTGAGTCGTGAGGCTGCACCCCCAAACCCTTGGGGGTACATCCCTACCCAGGGGATCTTCACAACCTCCAGTCCGTAGCTGAGGCTTCTGCTCCCACCCTGCTCCCCACAAGGCCTCTCCTTTGAATGCTCAAGAGGCTGTTTTGGAAAAAACTACTAAAGGGACACAGACTGCTTCCTTTTGCGTTCCTGTTCCACCAATCCTAAGACTCCCTGAAGCTGGGGTGGTGGTGGTGGAGGGGGGGTTGTAGTGGGGCACTAAGTGACAGAAATGAGGCAGGCAGTGCGGGCGGGGGGGGGGGGAGGGTTGGGATGGGAAGGGGAGCTCACCACTGCGGTGAGCTCAATCATCCAAGAGATTCGTCTCATTTTCTGGGCTGAGTTTCATTTGCTAGCTCCTTTCCCTGCCTTGTTCACTTTTTTCTCTTTTGTACTCTTTCACTTCTCTGCTCAGTAAAACTATTGACCATTCCATGTGGCCAGGGTGGTCCCAGGTGAAAAGAGACACTCTGGATGAAAACTGAGACACAGTGTCTTCTGTCAAGGAAGTCACATTCTAGTTGGTAATAAACAATTTCAAAAACACAGTGAACGTTCATGCTGAGTAGGAGCAAGCAGGGGGGTGGTTTGGGAGCCTAGGCATGGGGCTGAGCAGAGCTAAGGGGGTAGGAGGAGAAGCCAGGGAGATGTCTTAGAGGAGGGCTGAACTGGTGCTGGTTCCTTAATAGGGATGCCAAAAAACAAAAACAAAAAAACCACCAAAAAACAAAAACAAAACAAAAACAAGGGTGCTGGTATTTAATGCAATATTTATAGCATACATTAAAAATATTATTTGTTGTTTATCTGAAGTTCAGTATTAACTAAGCATCCTGTATTTTTATTTGCTAAATCTGGTAACCCTAGTTCCCGTGAATGTATAAGAATTAGCTGAGTAAATAGGGAGATGGAAGGGAAAGGTATTCCTGCAGAAGGAACAGCATGTGGAAAGACCTGGAGGTGAGGGATCACATGCTTCATTTATAGAACTGAACATTGTCCAATGGCTGGAGTATGGAGTGCAAGAGGGAAGGGAGGAAGTGGAGAGAATGTACCCAACTGTCATATCATTGTTGAGTGTGTGCTAAGTGTCAGGCTCACTGTGAAGTTCCAGGGTGCTGTTGTCAGCCAGGCAGACACAGCTTCTGCTCTCAGGGAGCTCACAGTTCAGCTGAGGAGCGGTGAGATGAGGGCAGAGAAGGACATGCACTATGGGAGTTGTAGCTGGGGACATCAGCCTGTCTGGGAGGTCAGGAAAGGCCTCTCTGAGTAGGTGACAATATGCTGAAGGACAGGGAGACAGACATGCTGAGAACTCGGGGAAAAGTGTTCCAAGCTAAGGGAATAGCATAGCAGAGGCCCTGAAGTGAAAAAAAAAATTTGCAGTGGGTCCCGGATACCAAAATGTGGCCAAAGGGGCTGGGGCCCCCAGGGAGAGAAAAAGGGCAGAGAAGGAGGCCGGACAAGGGGGCAGGGGCCAGATCACACTGGAGGGAATTTGGGCTGGATCCCGAAGGCAGAAGGAGCCGTGGAAGGAGTTTAAAGCAGGCAGGGTGACATTCCAGTTTTGTGTTTTAAAAGGTGACTCATACTGGAGAGAGGAGGGCAGATGGACAGTGTGGGGGCAGAGATAATGAGGGAGGCCAGGGAGGGGCTACTGCAGATGCCCAGGATGGACAAGTGGGTGGCTTGGCCCAGTGCGATAGTGATGGAGGTGGACGGAGAAGGAGCAGTGGACCCAGGCTGCACTGAGGAGGAAGGCTTGGCAGGGCTGGGGTATCTGGCACTGGGAATCGAGGGGTGGGAGGAGCAGCCATGACTCAAAGCTTCTGGGCTGGACAGATGGGAGGATGGCAGTACCATTTGCTGAGCTGACCTGGGGACTTGGAAGGTTTGGGGGTGGTGAAGTGAGAGGGTTTAGGTTTGCACATGTTGAAGGTGAGGAGGCTGGTGGTGGAGCATCGGAGGATGGACTGTAAAGGCAGAGAAAATGCAGGGAGCTGGGCAGAGCTGTGATCAAAGCTCTCCTCTCACACTTGGCTACGTGGCCTTGAGCAATGACTTCACTTCTCTTTGCCTTAGTTTTCTGATCTGTACCTGGGATATGCGGGTAGTCTGCACTCAGAGTTGTTATGAGGTTGTGGCGGGAAACCTCTGAGATAACCCCAATGATCCTCACCTCCCGTTATTCATGTTCTTGTGTGGTGACTCTCAAGCTGTAAGAGGGCTGGTCTCTGAGACCACGAGACTATGGGTATGTCACTTTCAAGGTTAGAAAAACCTTGTTTCTTATTGTTCTCAGTTAAATCACTCACTTTGGGGAATGCCAGCTGCCATGTTGTCAGGAGAGGCACATATGAGGAGGACCTACTGTTCCTGCTAGAATCTACATGAGTGAGCTTAGATGTGAATCTTCCAGCCCAGCCAAGCCTACAGCTGACTGCAGACTGCATCTAGACTGCAAGATCTGCTATCTACCTAATCCACTTGCAAATTCTTGACTCACAGAAACTGTGAGATAAGAAATGTTCGCTGTTTTAAGCCCTTATTGTTTTGGGTAATTTATTATGTGGCAGTAGAGGACTAACTCAGAGGGTAACAGCACATAGGACAGTCCCTGGCACATAGTTGGGACTGTAGGATGTGCAGCATCTGTAGGTCTGGAATCAAGGAGAGAGGCCTGGGCTGAAGGTATGAGTTTGGGAACCTTTTGGCTTAAAGACAATGGTGGAATCCACAGAGGTGCCTGAGTCAACCCACAGAAAGGAGGAGTTAGAGCAGAGACAATGGCCTTGGCCAGAAGCCTGGGCACGAGGGGTGGGTAAAGCCTGAGGAGGAGTGTCAGCATGAGGGAGAGGAGGCGCTGCAAAGGAGGAAAAACAGAATAGGGATCTGAAGAGGCTGTCTATCAGAGGGTGTGGTCAATATATCACCCAGGGAGGCCTGACGCGGAGATCTGAGGAGGTTCTTTTGGATTCACAGCAAGATTCTTGGTGGCGCTACAAAAGCTGCTTAGGTGGAGAGGCGGGTCCTGAGGCCAGACAGAATATTGTGGGTTGAGGTGTCTGTATAAACGTTTTTCGCTCCCAAGCTCTAAACCAAGATGGTTTACAGGAGAAACCTATAAGGACAGCCAAATTCCAAGTCTTACAGAAGCTGCTCTAGCGAAGAGACACCATTTCTTAATTTATTTTATGAGGCTTATATAACTTTGACAGTAAAACCACACATGGAGAAAATAAGACAGGAAAATAGTAAACCTATTGCATTCATGAGTATGGACACAAAAACCCTAAGTTAGATATTAGCAAACAGCATGCAACTCTATATTGAAAAAACAATACATCATCAAGGCAAGTTTATTCCAGGAATTAATTGATGTTTTAATGTACTAAAATCCACAATTGTAAGTCATTACATTAGGGTGAAAAATCCCACATTTGATACATTTCAACACCCATTCATAACACAGCACAATAGTGCTTCCTTCGATAAAGTACCTCAATAGTTGTACCTCAATAAAGGGTATCTATCAAAAATCTACAACAAATATTCAATGCCATATTCAATGGTGGCATGTTAGAAACAGTCAAGAACAGGATAGAAATGTTCACTATCATTACTATAATTCAACATTGTGCTGGAAATTTTAGTCAGCACAGTAAAACAAGGAAAAGGAAATAAAGACTCTGAAGACACAGAAAATTCAAGTGAGCCTATAAACTTAGAATGAAAACAGAGCTCAAATCTGCAAAATACAAGATTATTATATAAAAACCAACTGCATTTCAATAACCACCAATCAATACATTATAAAATATAAATTTGAAAATACAATTTATAATAGCAATAAAAACTTTGAGACATGTAAGAATAGTTTTGTGAAAACCACTGACATCCTGGCTGGTGTGGCTCACTGGATTGAGTGCCAGCTTTCGAACCAAAGGGTCTTGAGTTCAATTCCAATCTAGGGCACATGCCCTTGTTGCAGGCCAGGTCCTCAGTGGGGCGTGCACAAGAGGCAACCACACATTGATATTTCTATTCCTCTCTTTCTCCCTCCCTTCCCCTTCCTCTAAAAATCTTTAAAAAAGAAAAAGAAAAAAATCACTGACAAAGTTAATTCCACTCAGTTGGGGGTTTTAAAAGATTTTATTTCATTTTTTAAGATTGTATTTATTTACTTTTAGAGAGAGGGGAAGGGAGGGAGAAAGAGAGGGAGAGATGCCCCCAACTGGGGACCTGGCCCACAATCCAGGTATATGCCCAGACCTGGGGGTCAGGGTTGAACCAGAAACTTTCAGTTTGAAGGCAGTCACTCAATCCAATGAGCCACACCAGCTGCACTCCACTCAGTTTTTAGTTGGGGAAATAGAAACTCTGAGAGGGGACAGCAAATTCACAGCTATTAAGAACCACACCTAAAACAAAAGCAAACTAAGCAAACAGCTAGAACAGGAACAGAACCACAGAAATGGAGATCATATGGAGGGTTAGCAACAGGGGCGTGGGAGGAGGTGGGGGGGGAAGGTACAGAGAATGAGTAGCATAGATAGTAGGTAGAAAATAGACAGGGGGAGGGCAAGAATAGTATGGGAAATGTAGAAGCTAAAGAACTTATGACACATGGACATGAACTAAAGGGGGGAATGTGGGTGGGAGAGGGTGTGCAGGGTGGGGGGAATGATGGGGGAGAAACGGGACAACTAATAGCATAATCAATAAAATATTTTAAAAAAATTAAAAAAAAAAAAAAAAAGAAACTCTGAGAGGGGAAATGACTCTTTGAAGGACACCAATAAGCCAGGAGCAGATCTGGATTTTTCAGTGGCACCACATCCTAGGGATCTCAGTATTGGATAATTTTGATATTGTCTTTCTTTTCTTTTTAAGAGTTTATTTATTTATTTTTAGAGAGAGGGGAAGGGAAGGAGAGAGAGGGGGAGAAATATCAATGTGTGGTTGCCTCTCATGCATACCCTACTGGGAACTGTCCTGCAACCCAGGCTTGTGCCCTGACTGGGAATTGAACTGTGACCCTTTGTTTCGCAGTCCCTCGCTCAATCCACTGAGCCACACCAGCCAGGGCTGATATTGTCTTTCTTGTAGGAAAAATAAACACCTCTGATTTTTTATAGTTTTCTGATTATAAATTCAATATTGATTCTAGAAAATATAGAAAATTCAGAAGAACATTAAGAAGTGATGTCATTACATTACCATCCTACTACCTAGAGAACTACAATCAATGATTTGCTGTATTTTCTTTAAAATATTTGTCTATGTATATTTATGTTGTTATAAATAAAATTAGGATTATATCATGTATACCATTTTGTGCTCTTATTTTCTCACATATTTCCCTGTAAACTCATCTAGTCTTTTATTTTTTTATTTTTTTTTTTTAAAATATTTATTTATTTATTTATTTATCTTTAGAGGGGAAGGGTAGGAGAGAGGGAGAAGGAGAGAAATATCAATGTATGGTTGCCTCTTATGTGTCCCATGCTGGGAACTGGCCTGCAACCCAGGCATGTGCCCTGACTGGGAATCGAACCGCGATCCTTTAGTTCACAGGCCCGCGCTCAATCCACTGAGCTACACCAGCCAGGGCTCATCTAGTCTTTTAAATATGATAATGTAGCACTCTATGATGCTGATGAAGCATGTCACTTAACTTATTCGAGTTTTCAGAGAAAAACCAAGTATCAGATATGACTGTGATCATATGATAAAAGTTAAACCTTAGCCAGCTCATGCACATGCAGACATGAAACACAGGTAAGTTTCTAATGCCAGTGGTTATCCTGGTGGAGAAAGGAAAATGGCAAAATATATATCAGGTACCACAAGGAAGGGGAGAGACAGATCTGGTTAGCAGGAGCAAATGGGATTTTGAAGGAGTCTTTTCTTGGAGACCAATTAGTTCCGAGGCTTTTATGTAATTCCCCACCTTCTGCAGTCCTGGCTCACTTCCCGGTGAAATGAGGACAATACGGGTGCCTGGACTCAAGTAGAGCCAGCTCCTTTTGGCCTCAGAGCCTTTGTACCGGTCGTTTTTTTTTTTTTGTTGTTGTTGTTTTTTTTAGTTGTTGTTTTTTTTCCCCTGCTAAAGTCAGCTCTGTTCTTCTCCCCATTTGGCTGCCCATGTTGGCCCTTCAGGCCTGGCTGCCCTTCCCTATCTTGTCCATCAAGCATGACAGGTGACCTTATTAGAGTCGACTCCCACACCGACGGCCACTCCAGGGGTGCTCTGCCACAAACCCAGTGTCCAGGTCTTTCTTGTCTTTGCATCTAAAGCAGAGGTCCCATCCCATTATTCCCCATCTAATTCCTTTAATCAGACATCTCTCAACATATCATAAACGTGTCATGATTTTGTTTCCTTGTGTCTTGTCTATTTTCTCCTCTACTTAGGACCCCTTCCATCTTGATGGCCGTTGTACCCCTTAGGCTTAACATGTGGTCCGGACACCACACAGGTTCATGAGAAAACAAGAATAGGTCTGAGGACGCACACAGTGAAAACTGCGTGAGGATCGGGCTGATCCCAAATTGCAGGCGGAGGCAGGAGGTAGAGGAGGGTTCTAGGCGGGGCCTCGAGTTTGGGGGCGGAGTCTAGGGGGTGGGACTGGGGCTTGGGGTTGCGACGGAGCCGGACTGACGGTTCAGCCTAGTTGAGCCCTGCGGAGTTCCTCCCGCTCACCGCCCTCTGGCCTCTGGCACGCGCCGTCATTAGGGGGCGCGCGCGCTCCTGGCGCCGCCGCTCTGCTGGGAGGCGCCTCCGGCTCCCGGCGGCTGGAGCCGCAACTCCGGGAGCCGGATCAGTTGTCCCCTCTGCCGCCGCCGCTGCCTCCGCCCCTGGGCGCGGGCTCGCTAGTCCTTGCGTTCACGCTCTTCGGCCGCCGGTGTCTCCCGGCCCGGCCGCCGCCGCCTTGCAGTGAGTGGGGGCGGGCCGGGGGATTAGGGGCCCCGGGGCTCGGGAGGGCCGGCCGGAGGAGAAGCCCTCGAGGAGCCGCTGGGGAAGCGCGGTTGAGGTGAATCGGGCGGTGGCGGGGCCGCGCTGAGGGGACCGAGGGGACCGAGGGGAGCCCGGGCGGCGCGCTCTGGGGCTGGCACGGGCCCACGGCGGGCTTCCCGCAGCGGAGCGGCCGGGCTTGGGCGGGGGTTCCGGGGCCAGCCGGGAGGGGACGTGTGTTGTCCGCGGACCCAGGTTCGGGCTTCGGTGCGCGCCCCCTGCCCGGGCCCGGAGCATCTCCTGTCCCACGCCGGGGCCGGATCGAGGTGGGGGACTTCATCCGCGGGGCAATAGCGAGGCACCGCCCGGCCGGGGACCCCTCGAGGTGTGCTCGAAAATGATTGTTTTTCGGGGGGTGGTGTTTATTAGCCACCGTTTGCGGTAATTTGAAGCTTACGGTATGGTTTCTGAGCCCTGCCTCGGGGATTTTTCTGCCCCGGAGAGACGCTCTGACAGAAGCTGAGTTTTTTTATGCTCAGATTTGTGTGTGTCATGGCATTTTTAATGCTTGATGTCAGAAGTGATAAATGGCCGCGGTTCTGGGGAGCTTCTGAAGCACCTGCTGGGCCGACGGCGGTGGAGGCTGTGTCTGAGGGTAGGACGGGAGAAATGAAACAGATCCTGTTCGGATATTCTGCTGAAGTTATCAAGTTTCTGTTCAACTATACCAGTTCCAGAATAAATTGATAAATCCAATTTTAGGACTTAGTGATAGATGAGGTTTGGGTGCAAAGAGACCCTGGGTGACCTGGTTTGGCTAAGTATGTTTGGGGTAGCCTAAATGTGTTTTCCCCTTGGCATGTTCATCTTCTTGCTGTCACCAGTGCCCGAGTACATGAATGATTCCAGCAGAGGAAAGAGCTAGGGGAAGCACAGGCCTGATGTTTTCAAATGAACAAGTGTGTATCTAGGAAAAGGAAAATCTTTTTACCTACAGGGTTGGTAGGGTAAGAAAACTAGCTCTTTGGCTGAGAACCATCCATCCACACTAATACTTCATTTTGTGTAATGCCATGGATACTAAGGACTGAGTGGTCAGGATGGTTATAGATGCCGTTCCTAAGGTTTGTGTGATTTGAATTTTCGTAAATAGTATTGAAATCAAAGCATTATTACACAAAGAAGTCCTAGGGTGGATCTTTCTATGAATCCCTCAAGGGGTTTTAGATTTTTATATGTGGATTCTATTTAATATGGAATACATATGTCTGTTTGGATTCATCTTTACCGTGAAGATAATCCTGAGTCATGCTTTCGAGAAGTTCCTTCTGTGGTCAAGAGCTCCGATGTCTGGCGGTCTCTATAAAAGCTGGATGCTTCCCTGTACCTGTGGTCCTCCCTTCTGGAGCTCTGGGGAAGGGGAGACCTGGGGAGATTGGAAGCAGATGAAGAGGTCTTTTCTTTGATATTTGTCCTTTCTTCATGCCAGTGCTCTAAATTACTACACTCTCAAGTTTCTCAATTTACCACAGAAATTTTGTTTATACTGCCACTCGTATTTTCATATTTGTTTAATACTGGCCAGTTTACAAATGGTTTTCTATTCACGATCTTGCTTATTTTCTCCTTTTCTGCAGAGAAGCAGCTGGGCATAAAGAGTGATTTAATCAGGGTCTCATAAGTAGAATTGGAGCAGAATTGAGATACAGATCTTCACCCATTCTTTTTCCTCTATGCTGGCCTGCATGTGACTGCAGAGCCTTAGTTCTGACCTGTTACTGTGTAGGTCACTGGTTGTCTTGGTATTGTGCCTAAGTGGTATTACTGCTTTTGGGAAGGTGGCGTTATCTTGTTTTATCCTGTAGAAACTGAGTGGGTGTAAGAGGAATTTAATAATTTTGTGACTATTCGTGATAGCTCTTTAGTATTAAAGTCAATTTTCAACTTAGCCTTTCTTCTAGACCATGTGGAGAGAAGAGAGAGAAAAAAGAATGTTTTAGGGAAAAAAAGTCCATTCCTTTAGAGGTATAGTTAAGGATAACCTAACATCACAGTCACATTCTCCTGTGTGCCTGGTTACTTGTGCCAGCCTGTATGTGAATGTTAGCTCAGAACACTCCTTTAGATGTCGCTGAACTAGTTACTATAAAAAGTATTTCACTTTCAAACTCCCACATTTCAAGAACAGAGAAATGCAGTACAAAGGTAATTTGAAGGTATGTATAGATGAAGTTTATTGAGTCTCCTTTTCGGAATGCCAGGCACAAAGAATAGAGTAGAAGGGTGTTTTATTTCCTTCCTCCCTTCCTTCCTTCCTTCCTTCCTTCCTTCCTTCCTTCCTTCCTTCCTCTTTTCTTTCTTTCTTTTTATAATGCGGAACACTTCAGGAATCTGTGTGTCATCCTTCAGCAGGCATCATGTAGTCTTCTCTATATTGCTCCAATTCGAAGTGAGCCCTAGAAAGTAATTTTAAAACAGCTACCTGGAAACTTTGGAAAGGTGGTAGCTATAGGTTTTTATTACTTATTCAAGTTTGGAGGCGTGTGTATTGCAACAGATAGGTTGTTATATAGGACTAGAACTTTTGCCCCAGAGAATTCTTAGTCTGTACCTGAAATAATAAACCCAGAATATTTGTGTTCAATTAGTTCATCATAACTGTGAAGCTTGTAACTGCCATTCTGCAGTAGTGAGGAAAATGGCTTTCAGGGGTTCTTAGGTTTTTCTTTAAGGTATTAACTTGTTTAATTGTGCATTTTCCAAATTTGTTACTTTGGAAAATTCTTACGAAGTTTTCTTAAGGCTTTTATAAATGCTTTAGCATTTTTTCTTAATTATCTGCTAACAGAATTTATACATTAACTTTTGAAGCTTAAGTGGGGGTGAAAACAGTGTTTTTCAGTACTGTTATATTTTTGGATTCATCACCCAGTTGTTGACACAAGAATTTTATTTGGGCCAAAGGTCATATTTTTTTCCAGGTGAGCTGATTTTACAAGGTCTGGAGCCTTTTTTTGAACTGTATAATTATGCTTGGCTTTTTCATTGTTACCCTTATAATCTCCAGTCCTGGCAAATTTTCTGAAATACTAGGTTTTTCTTTGTCTTCATCAGTAAAACAAGCCCATTTGATGCCCATTTCAGGATCTCCTTCTGCTGCTTGTCTTGTGGTCATTTAACTTCTCATTAAGTCCTCCACTGGAGACTGTACCAGAAGGGAGAAAAGATGAAAAGCAAATAAATCATTTTCTAATTGTTAGCAGCTCTGGAAAATGATTTAGAAGAGATTGAAGCTATTCTGGAAATTCTTTTGGATTATATTCTATTTCATTCATCTGCACTGTCTCTGAGATGTTCCTAATAGTTACCAATTCAGAAGCTGATTACTCAGCTATTGGAAGACCAGAATGTTCCTGCTGTTTTTGGTTTGCTTCTTGCTGTATCTAAGCATTTCCATAGAGGATATTTAATAGAAGTAAGGAGTAGAGGTAAAATTTAAACTAATCAATTTTTTTTTTCCCTTAGAGCTTTTTAGTGAATAATTTGCTTTTTGGGTGGTAGTTTAGTCATTGGTATTGAAAGTGAATAATAGTAATTTTATTTTATTTTGATGAATCTTGTACACAATTGTAAGGAGGTTTGGGTTGCTTTTTAAGAAACATGGGTTTAAAATATAGATTACCATAATTGCTTTCTTGAATTATTAAGCTTGAGGTTTCATTACGTCTTTGTACCGGAACAGAACCTTGGCTTTTTCTGTGGAACAGATTCAGGGGCATCATCTAATTTTCTTTTTATGATTGCTTGAGAAGTTACCTTGTTTTGATTTAGCTGTGAAAAAGAAACAAAAAAGGATTACTAGTGGACAGACCTTGCGTAACAGCTGTGACATTAATGATGTCTGTTTTTTTCCCTTGTCTTTCTTTGGTCTGCCATTTTTCATTCAACCATTTGGATATTCATGTATTGGAGTTCCTCACTTATAAACAGGACAGCAGCTTTCAGTCACACTAGAGAGTAGGTTCTTATTATTTTTGCCTCTGGAATTTTTACAAACCCATTATGACTGCTCACTTAGACTGAGTTACTGTTAAATTTGTAAATAAAACCCTACTGGGTGGATAGGGTTAATAGATAGCTGTAGGGGGTCTAAAGTTAATCCTTTCAGTTTCTTGTTTCTTAGGTTCTCTTTCTTTCAGTTTCTAGGAAGGAGAGGATTTATGGAAAGATCTAAACCTAGGAGTCAGCAAACTCAAGTTCATAAATCCGTTACTTTCCATCTGTGGGGCCTAGAGCAAGTCACTTATCCATTACTTCTCTAAAATGGAGACAGTAATTCATGCTCTGCTTGCTGTATCAGGGATGTTATGTGTGTGAGAGAGAGAAAGGCCCCCTCCTCTTTTACCTAAAATGTTTCTTCATTCTAGAATCCCTCTCAAGTTGTCCAGATATCCCTGCTGAGGTCTACTGAGCAAGATCTTCCCAGAAGTCCTCCGGTTTTCCACGTGGAACTATTCTTGCTCATTCTTCCAGAAAGCCTCTGCTAGTCTATCTGTATAGAAGTGCTATATAAACAGCACTTTTGAATCGTGTTCTGTACTTCAAGCATTGCATGTTGCCTTTCTTCATAGATTGAAAGCTCCATGAGGGCAGGGATTTGTACCTTTCCTATTTCTGTGTATCCACATAGCACATAATGTTTATTGACCTACAGTAAATGTTGGTTGACTGAATTATTTTTGAGGCTGTCAGGAATGAATACTTTGGGAGATAAGAAGATGCCAAAGGTGAGCATCTTACCAAACTTTTGGATGACTGGCCTTTTAAATTGTTTTCTTATCTGTCTGTTTTGTCAGTTATTGAATAAAAATTGTTAAAGCTATTTTTGGTTCTCTTTACTTCAGATACTGTTTGTGAGGAATGAAAGCTTGTCACAACAGCCCTGAATTTGACATTGGTTCTACTTCTCACCCTCTAGCATGTGGAGGCCTATCTATATACCCAGCTGCTGAGTGTGGAGAATAAAAACTGACTGCGTGTTGTCTGGTCCACATTCTAGCTTGTTTGCTTTGAAGAATTTTCTAGGTGAAGAAATAGATGCTTCAGGGTCTGATTTCAGCCCCTGCTGTGCTATGCAAATGTTCTCTACATGCCTGAGTGACCTTTTGAGAAAGAGCCTTTGTGATCTTCTGTAGCCAGGGCCTGTTCTGGGAATAGTGTGCCAGATTCCTCTGAAAGTGGGAAAAGTGAATTTGTTTAAAGATCACATAAAAAAGCCAATGCTTTTCCTGGGTAAATACTGGTAAGTCCATGTTTCTTACTCTCTTGTCAGAGCTTTTGAAATTTGCTTTCCTGGTTAATTTGGGGAATGATGTGTGAGAGGGTACCGACTAAAGCTATTCAGTAGCTGGGAATCTGCTGAAGTAATAGGAATTGTAGACTGGCATCATTAGTATCTGGGTGTGTGTCAACGTCTTCAGCCTGGCTCTCCCTAAGTGCTGGCTGAGTGACTTTCAAACAAATTTGTAAGGTTCTTTTTTGCCCCAAATTGTGCTCTAATGGTTTGACATTTAAATTATTTTCTATTTGTTTTGATTATTGTATAACATGATATATATTAGTATTAAAAGTATAATTAGTTTTTTATGAAATAAATGTCATTCTGGTGTATTTCTCTTGGAAAGTACTGGTGTCTTGGCGGTTTATAGTTTTTAATGCTTTTTACTGAGATGTTTAGTTTGTGTAGCTAAAATGCTGATGAAGAAGAGTGTTTTTTCTTCCTTTCTTGTATGCAGCCTTTTTGATAAGGATCATGATAAATATAAGGATAAAGGTGTAGAGTTCATCATATGTTCTACTATAGAAATTCTAAAAATTGAGTTGTCAGAGAAGATAGGTAGGATTTGAATGACTAGTTTACTGCTGGGCTCTTCCTCCTCTAAGCATAGGATAATTCTTTCTCTGTAGAGTTTGGTGGAAACCCCAAAAATATATTCTATTTTTTTGCCAATCTGCCAAAAAAATAGGTATAATTTTGATTCATTCATACTGGATGGCTATTGTTGTATTGGCCATTGTCCTTTTTTGACAGTCTGAGGGAAAAGAGGTCAGTGCTCCTGACTAAATAGTCAGGTGCTGCATGTTTTAGAAACCCATGCAGCACATCATCTGAAAATTGATGCCCTAGAGAAATGCTTTCTTCTTCAGATCTTTGCCCTGTAGCAGGTTTCTTTTTTTTTTTTTAATAAAGATTTTATTTATTTATTTTTAGAGAGAGGGGAAGGGAAGGAGAAAAACAGGGAGAGAAATACCAGTGTGAGAGATGTTAATGGGCTGCGTCTCCCTCACCCCCAACTGGGGACATGGCCTGCAAACCAGGCACGTGCCCTGACTGGGAATCAAACCGGTGAGTTTTTGGTTAGGCCAGCGATCGATCAGTCCACTGAGCCACACCAGCAAGTGCTGCCCTGTGGCATTTTTTAATTGAGCAAAAATGAATAGTTTTCTGGTGTTTCGCCTGCCCTGTGGGGTTGTAAAAACCTGTTTTCGTAGTTACATGGTCTGTCATGTCTTTTTCTTCTCCCCAAGTTTTCCTGGAACCTGAGCTCCCCAGACGCCGCGCTGGAGCAGATGGATAATGGGGACTGGGGCTATATGGTAAGAGGCCTCTGCAGATGTGTTTTGAAAGCTGTCAAATTATTTTTTTATGTCTTTACCCCTTCTGATGTATTCTTAAGTACAATAGTGTTGTAAAAGTGAAAATTATTGGTGCAACCCCCCCGTTAATTAGTTTAGAATGTATTTGGGGGACGTTTTTGTTTGGTTTGGTGTTTTTATGTAAGCAGACTCAGTTTAGACTCTCAAAGTAACTTTATAATTAATCACTTATTTGAGAGAGATCATGATTTTTTGGTTTTTAAAATTGCTCTTAATACTCTTCCTTTATAGAGTAGTCTATGAAAAGGGTCTAGTAGGTGTACAGAGGACATTTCCTTGTGGTTAGGGAGGTTAACCATTGAGAAGGTGCCACTTCTCCCATTTTTACTTTCTTTGCATATGTATGGTATTTGTTTTCCTATTATTCTTTGTCTTTGGTAAGAAGTATTTTACTTGCCTAGTACTTTGTCCATCTGTTAGTATTTATATGTTTTCTTAAATATGATTTCTAAAACTGAAGGTATAATTTAGAGAAGCTTGCTTTTCAAAACTAAAGGCCAGATTGCAACATTAATGTTACAAAAGTGAATACACTGTCAGGTTTTGAAATTGAAAGTTGCTGGTATATGAGATTGTGTTGATCAAACTGTGTATTTTAACTTGGTATTTGCCACTGTTATTGCCATGAAAAAGTTATGAAGATTAGGTCTGCACAAATCTTTGTCTTTAAAATAAATTTCATGATTTTCCCCCGTTTTTGATGAGGGAGAAACAAAAGAAATATCAAAAGTAGATTCTTTTCATTATCAAATCATTTTTTTTGCGTATTTTATGTCAAATTGAGTTAAGAAGGATGAAAGTCTCTTTTAAATGGAAACACTTAGTTTATTTTAGTTTTCCCTTTGTCTTTACATAATGTACTGTATTTTGTTGTGTAGAATGTGCACTATTTTGCCCCAATATTTGGCTGTGCATCATGCATGGATAGTACCTGAAATGCCTTATGTCTGTTGTGTTTTGTAGTTGTTTGTTACATAAAAGTTCTTGTTCCGTATTATGTTCAAAAATAAATGCTGAAATTACTTTATAATACCAAAAACAAGTATCTAAATAGAAATAAATAATTGAATTAAAAAAATAAAATGAAAGTTTTTTTTTTTCACCTGAAAGTTTGGGCCAAAAACACAGGTGCACATTATACAGGGCAGAATATATTACTGTACTTCCCTTTAGATACTGGGCTTGAAATTAAATGGCTTTGGAAGTACTGCTCTTGTTTCTTAGTCTGTCTTTAAAGAATTAGATTTATCCCTTTTTTCCCTGTTGAAAGCAGATGTTCCATCCCTGCATCTAGGTGGATTTAATCGCTGAGAGTAAAGCTGTTTTGCATAATAGGATTGCTAAACAATTTACAGCCTGAAGGAATCTTTTGCTTTGCTTGTTATCATTTTTCTTAATTTGTCAAAGTTAGAATTTTAAAACTTTCAGATGACTAATAATTTTTTTTTAAAATTTCAGATGACTGACCCAGTCACGTTAAATGTAGGTGGACACTTGTATACAACGTCCCTCACCACATTGACGCGATACCCAGATTCCATGCTTGGAGCTATGTTTGGGGGGGACTTCCCCACAGCTCGAGACCCTCAAGGCAATTACTTCATTGATCGAGATGGACCTCTTTTCAGATATGTCCTCAACTTCTTAAGAACTTCAGAGTTGACCTTACCCCTGGATTTTAAGGAATTTGATCTGCTTCGGAAGGAAGCAGATTTTTATCAAATTGAACCCTTGATTCAGTGTCTCAATGACCCTAAGCCTTTGTATCCTATGGATACTTTTGAAGAAGTTGTGGAGCTATCTAGTACTCGGAAGCTTTCTAAGTACTCCAATCCAGTAGCTGTCATCATAACCCAATTAACCATCACCACCAAGGTCCATTCCTTATTAGAAGGTATCTCAAACTATTTTACCAAGTGGAATAAACACATGATGGACACCAGAGACTGCCAGGTTTCCTTCACTTTTGGACCCTGTGATTACCACCAGGAAGTTTCTCTGCGGGTCCACCTGATGGAATACATCACAAAACAAGGCTTCACGATCCGTAACACCCGCGTGCATCACATGAGCGAGCGGGCCAATGAGAACACAGTGGAGCACAACTGGACTTTCTGTAGGTTGGCCCGGAAGACAGATGATTGATCTCTAACCCTGGGAAAAGTTTCTGGAAACTGACTCTCCAGTAGATGGAAAAGACTGATTTTTTTTTTTTTAATCACAGTGTGGGGTTTAAAAAAATTTTTTTTTTAATTTATTTGCAGGCATTGAAGACCAGAAGGAACTATTGTGCTTTAGCAGAATCCTCTATGTTTTGTTCACTTTGCCCTGAGTACGCATGTGCCTGTTCAGAGCCTCCAGATACCTTTTTTATAAAAAGAAGTCTGAAATTATTATGGTATATAATCTACCCTTAACAGGTTTTTTTTTTTTTTTAATTACAGTCCTAAAATGATTTCTGATTAAATAGGCCCTAGCTCAACTCGAACACTAAAAAATGCAGGAACGAAAGAATAAAGAGAGTACTCATGATGATTTTTTTGACAAATATCAAAACATCATGTAGGGTGACCTAGTTTCCAGACCAATAAGCTGTATCGTAATATTAAAGGAAAACTGTTCTAATCATTTAAAAGTACTTGTTAAGTACTGCTTTTTACAGTTATGACAACTGTTTCTTTCTATGCATATAAATCAAGCAACCAAATATCTGTAGCCATGGAAATGTCTGACTAGAAATATTTATATTGGATTTTGAATACAAAATGTCCCTGTGGTAGAAATCTTAACTTTTTGTGCCTGGTGCAGTATTAATTCCCAAGTGTACTGTTTACCAGGAAAAAAAAAAAAGAACTAATAAAAAGTGAAATAGAAAAATCAGGTTTGTATTTGTCACTATTGTTATTTATGGGGGAAAATCATTCCTTATCTAAAGTACGCATTGTTTGTTTTAAGTGCCAATATACACTACCAAGGCACACTGGTATTTGATTCAAGAGGTCTCAGTGGAACCTTAGGATGTGGTTTATAGAACCCTGTTGTGTTTTTTTTTAAAATATATTTTATTGATTATGCTATTACAGTTGTCCCATTTCTCCCCCATCATTCCCCTCCACCCTGCACACCCTCTCCCACTCACATTCCTCCCCTTTAGTTCATGTCCATGTGTCATAAGTTCTTTAGCTTCTACATTTCCCACACTATTCTTGTCCTCCCCTGTCTATTTTCTACCCACCGTCTATGCTACTTATTCTCCTCCCACTCCCCTGTTGCTAACCCTCCATTTGATCTCCATTTCTGTGGTTCTGTTCCTGTTCTAGTGGTTTGCTTAGTTTGCTTTTGTTTTAGGTGTGGTTGTTAATATCTATGAGTTTGTTGTCTTTTTACTGTCATATTTTTTGTCTTTTTCTTAGATAAGTCCCTTTAACATTTCATAGAATAAGTGCTTGGTGATGATGAACTCCTTGAACTTGACCTTATCTGAGAAGCACTTTATCTTCCCTTCCATTCTAAATGACAGCTTTGCTGGATAGAGCAATCTTGGATGTAGGTCCTTGCCTTTCAGGACTTCAAATACTTCTTTCCAGCCCCTTCTTGCCTGGAAGGTCTCTTGAGAAATCAGCTGACAGTCTGATGGGAACTCCTTTATAGGTGACTGTCCCCTTATCCCTTGCTGCTTCTAGAATTCTCTCCTTCATTTGAATCTTGGCTAATGTAATTACAATGTGCCTTGGTGTGTTCCTCCTTGGGTCCAACTTCTTTGGGACTCTCTGAGCTTCCTGGACTTCCTGGCAGTCTATTTCCTTTGCCAGATTGGGGAAGTTCTCCTTTATTATTTGTTCAAATAATGTTTCCACTTGTTGCTCTTCTTCTTCCCCTTCTGGGACCCCTATAATTCGGATGTTGGGACGTTTAAAGATGTCCGGGAGGTTCCTAAGCCTCTCCTCATTTTTTAGAATTCTTGTTTCTTCCTTGTTTTCTGTTTGGTTGTTTGTTTCTTCCTTCTGGTCCACTCCATTGATTTGAGTCCCAGTTTTCCTCCCATCTCTATTGGTTCCCCATGTGTTTTCCTTCATTTCACGTATTGTAGCCTGCATTTTTTCATCTATTTTGTGAGCAAAATCAACCAATTCTGTGAGCATCCAGATCACCAGGGCTTTGAACTGTGCATCTGATAGGTTGGCTGTCTCTTGTTGCTTAGAGGAATTGGCTCGGCGGTTTTGATTTGTTCTCTGGTTTGAGCCATTTTGGGTGTTTTTTTTGGGGGGGAGGGGGGCGGGTCTGGTCGCAGCTGTTGCGTAGTGAGGGGTGGAGCCTTAGGTGTTCCCCAGTGTGGGGCAGCCCAGTCGCTGAGTTGTGATGCTGTATGTGGGGGTGGGGTCCGAGAGGGAACAATGGCACTTGCTTCACTCTCCCTTGGATTCCAGTCCTTTCCGCCACTTCCCCTTTGCCTGGATTATCTGCGCTCACAAATGTGGGACCACCTGCTCAGCCAGCTGCCATGCGTGGCCTCACTGGGTCTGCACAGTTGCCACCCCGTGCCTGGGGTCTGCTAGCTGCCACCTGCACGCCTGAGAACTGCCAGCTCCTGCTGCCTGCGTTCCCGGGTACACCAACCTCCACTTTTTCCTGCCATGACTCCGCCCCTCTTACCGGTCTGGATGAATGGTTGTTAGACTTCCATACAGTTCAATTTTCTGTCAGTTCTGGTTGTTTTCTTGTTTCTAAATATTTGTTGTCCTTAATTTTGGTTGTGAGAGGAGGCACAGTGTGTCCACTTACGCCTCCATCTTGGCTGGAAGTCTAGAACCCTGCTGTGTTTTTAAAGGAGGAATAGATGGGATTACTAATTTTGTCTAAAGGAGTACAATTTGAACAGTGAACCTACAGTTTGACAAATTTTGTGAAATAGGATTTATGTTGAGGATTAAAGGTTTTTCAACAAGCTGCCATTTGTCATAGTCTGAACATGACCCTTATCCTAGCTTTGTGTTGAGTATGGGGACAAACTGACTTTTCAGCTACCTTATTCTCTTATATTATGGTGACCCAGAAGTGTATTTTATTATTAAAGTTATTTCTGAGGAGAAGAAATAAACTTCAGTGAATAAAGGATCTGGAATAGTTGGAGATAGGTGTTGGTTTATTTGTTTCACTGTAGTTTTGCTTTGTGTGGCTCATTTGATTCTATTTCCTCACAGGGAGGGTTATGTTAACTACAGTGAGACTTGCTAGTTTGCTAGAACACCTTCTAAAAGGAAGTCTGGCAGTATCTTCCTCATTCTATGGGAGGAAAGTTCCAAGGCTTTGTGCCATAAGGCAGATCACTCCTTTTTTCCTCTGAGATTCTGCCTCTGAAAGGATGAAAACACCTTCATCCATTTTTGCCAGTCTCTAGAAAATTTATTTTAAGATTTGACAAATGACTACCATTCAAAAACCTATGATTACCCCTTTTTCAAACTAAAATTCCTTAATGTTATTGGTAGGATACTATAGTTTCAGTAAATGTACTAGTATGAGGTTATATTTTTAGAAAATTGCCTCCTCCTTTAAACTGATTAACCTTAAAAAAACAAACAAACACTAGGGTCTCTTATGTGTTGTTAAGTTAGCTGAGGTGAACATGAGATAAAATTATTTGGTTTGAAAACCGGTATGGAAATGAGAATATTTGCCCTTCTAAGGTTTTAAAAGTTAAAACTTACGAGGTCTCTTCCTTGTCCAGTTTACTGGAGATAAGTTTGCTTTTGGTAAATTTTCCCAGATTTATTAATTATTAACAACTGAATGATTATTTATATGAGGTAATTAGGAAAAGTAGCCAGCTAAGATATTTTGCAATTTAATTTGTGTGGTGGCATTTAATTTTGAGTGTTTTATATTGCTGAGGCAACTGAAAATGACATGAAAAATGTAGCTTGAGTATATTGGGGTAATTTGACACAATTATTTCTTTTATGCATTTTAATGTTCTGTGGAAGAGTTGATTTTAAAATAATTGATACTTAGTTGCAGTCTTAGGGCTGTACAATATATTTGGATTACACCAAGTATAGGCACTTTTGGAGAAGGATCGTGTTGTGCATGTGTGTGTCCTTTTAAACCCTTGGATAAGTGTGCAGTAGACACAAATAATAACTAATGAGTCCCTGGCATTTAACAAACTATATGTTACAATTGGGTAGTGCTACTATGTTTTATTGCGGGAAATTTCAAACATATTTAGAAGAGAGGACAGTTTAAACACTCACGTACCCATTGACTAACATCAACAACTATTCACTCACCCCTTTTCTTCCCATGGATTATTTTGAAGTAAATCACAGGTATTTCATTCACGTCAGACTCTCTCTAGAAGATAATGACTCTAAAAAGTACCCATATATGTACTTTAAAATTTTAATGATATGTATGCCATACTACCATTATCACATAATGGTGCTTCTTGAATGCTGTTGATTATCTCATAGCTTGGATCTCCAACTTTGTAGTAGTGGTCTTAGATATTTCTCATAGGCAGGGTTCCCCTGTTTGTAGAAAGAAGTGCATTATTAAGACAGAATATTTGTGCCAGAATTAATAACTTAATTTCTAATTGTTTTGAATTTCAAAATTAATATTACATAAAACCCTTAATTTTAAAAATTATTTAAAAAATTCATTTTATGTGAACATATGGAGAAACTTTTTTGAAAGGGCATCCTTCGTTTTCTTAAGCAGATTTTAAATTGTGGGCGCAGGTGGCCAATTGAAAAACACAGTTATCATTTGCTTTTGGAATTTAAAACAAATAAAGAGCTCAACTCTTTGAGGTTCTTTGAAATTGAACATTAACCATAAACCAAGGAATGAGAAGGTAGAATCAAGTAAGTAAGATTCTGTGTCAGAATAGGTTCTCCCTATTTTCTTTATTTTTTTTAAAGATGTTACTTATTTGTTTTTTAGAGAGATTGGGGGTGGGAGACGGACAGGGAAAGGAACTTCTACGTGAGAACATCACTGGTTGCCTGTTGGCATGTGTCCCGACGGGACCGAACCCACAACCCAGGCATGTGCCCTGAACGGAAATCAAACCGGCTAACTTTTGGTTTGCGGGTGACACCCAACCCCCTGAGCCACTCCAGTCAGGGCTCCCCATTACTTTCTAATATAGTATCTTGATTTGTTCCTTCACAGGCCTATTCTCATCTTTCGTAATATTTACTTGTTTACCTTTTGCCTCTCTAGGCTAAAACTCCTTGAAGACAGTGTCTATAACTCTTGTTCTCCACTGTATCCTTAGAACCTAAAACAGTTTCTGGCACATAGTATTTGCTCAATAAATACGTTGAATGAGTGAATGAATCAGTAATTGTGTCTATTAATGCATCTAACAACTACTTGGACAAACTTTTACAATAGAATGATTTGGGGGAAATAGGAATCTTGTTTCAAAACATCATGCCCAGTGTTTCCTCCACTGCTTGCATCTGTAGGAAATCACTTAGATATGAGTTCATGCGGGGAGGGGTAACAACTTTTTGCTGTTCACTTTGGAAAGACTGGCTTGAAATAGCATCCAGGCAGGAGAAAAGCCAATAAACCAGATGCCACGGCTCAACTAAACCATGGGAGAGTGCATCATTCAGTCTCGGGAGAAAGCTCATCACTTACCTTTCCAGACAGAAGAGAGACTGGCTTAGGATTCTGAGTCATTTAATTTAGCATGGTACCTTTTCTTTTGGTGGAAAATGTTACTGAAATAGATCCCCATTTGCACGTTTGTGTCAACAGGCATGTTTTAACATAGCTATTTTAATTTATTTGAAATACGTGTAGTGTACCTTTTTCAAGTAGTGCAAATGAAAAATGCCTTTTACTGCAGTTTAAAAATTATCCACAGCAGATTAAAAAAATACACAAAGGTGCTATTTTGCTGGTCTCTAGAGGAGCCGGAAATGTAAGACCATGTGGCTATATAGCAGTCAACTGAGTATCATTTTAACTAATTGGAACCAGTTTTCCAAGGTCATTTATAATCTCAGTTCTTAAACTGCTTTCATGAAAGAGCCACATTGCTGTACCTGTCACTTGTTTAGCGAGGTAATGGAAGCTAGGATGGTGAGGTCTGCAGCATTGTGTATGACCAGGTTCCTTCATCTTAACTGTGTAGGTCTTAAAACCATGTTTACTCCGTAAATGCAAAGTTACTCCATGTTTACTCTCTGTGATAGATCCTGGAGTTAGGAAGATGAAGACTCCATGCTTGTTCACAGTGAAGTGGCAGGCAAGAAAGAAGAGGGAAAAGTGAATGGGATGAAGTGCATCAACATTTTACCAAATCTGTTGATGCTGTGGGTCAGTCATGCCCATCATTTAAATAAGCCTGCCCTCATATAATGTCCAGATTAAATTCTTTTAAAATAAATATTAGAAACAGTAAAAGAACAAGAAAGTCCCCTGTGTGCTTTAGTGAACATGGCGGAGTCAGAAGAACTGGCATGTTTGCTTGTGTAGTGCTAGTAACGCAGTTTTGAGCTAGGTTAACATCTGCATTTCCTGACAGGGCTCACAGCAAGGTAGGTTTTTCTCTGGAGCACCAAAGGGCATACATGTATCTTCAGACCACAGTAGCTATTCTGGAATGTGGGGACTGCTGTAGTTTCATGCCAAGATTTAAATATTAGAAAGTAAAGAGATCTAAGCATCAGAAAAAGTAAAACAACTAGTGTTAGCTTAACTGAGTAAGCAATATATGTATCAATTCATCTTTAGTAAGTTGTTTCTATTTCCTTGTAGTCAAAAGGATGTCTCCCTCAAGTCAGAGAATGACCAAAATGGATTGGCCTTCTGTAAGAGAATGGATGAGGACAGATTGGCCAACCATCTTGGGCGTAACCCATTGTGTTATAACTTTAGATGATCCTGTTAAATTAAGCTCTGAAGTATGACAGAATGCAGAATGTTAAGAGCAAGTCTAACACTATAGTAGGTGTGAATGAAAGCCTGAGAGTTGCCAATTTGATGAGGTGTTAAGGCACCTTTTCTGAAATTTGACCTAAGAGGTAAAAGAGTAAGCTTTACCATCTGAGTAACATATTTTCATGATAGAACCTAAAATAATCTGTTGTGTTCCTAGAATATTGGTCCCTCAAATTCTAAATACCCAGTTTATTTCTTAACTCCAGTTAATGTACTGGCCTGTAATGTAATGTACTGGGCTTTGCTGGGCTACCGATGGCAGTGCAGCAGCTTTCTGTGTTCCTAGAGCTGTGTTCCTTAAAGGGAAGAGGAAGGAGGCGTCTCTAGCAAGCAGTGAGGTCTGAGAGAGACTCTCTCCCTAGTCCGTCCAAGCTTCCTATCGCCCATGAATACCCCCTTTATCAACATAAAACAGAGTTAAGAGCGTAAAAATAAGATGACTTATGATATATCTTATTTTTGTTACTTAAAAGCCAGTTTGCCATTATGTTTTAGGTCCTTGGGTGTGTCAAGCCATGATTTAAAGCTTGGGTCTTCTTCCTAATTCCCTTTATCAAATTCTGAGCAGTGCACTTTACTGATTACAGTCCAGACTCAGAGTTCCTGCCAGGCCACACCCCACTTCTGGTTTCTTTTATATAGTCTCAAAATATTTTAAGCAGACATGCTATGCCCAGCGATTTCTAACCTAGTGGGAATCAATTAAAATGAGAAAACATGGGGAGGTGCAGTCATTGCTTGTTCTCTGCTGTCTTGCATAATTTATAACATGTTCTACTCAACTACCTGAGTATTGGTTGGTGCCGTCTGAACCCAATGGAACAGACGTTCATAGACATTTCCATCGTAACAGCCAAGTGCCGAATTTAAACACTGATCTGTGAAGTCGAAAGCATCAGTTAATGAGACGGCATCCTTCCTGAGGGAAAAAAATAAGAGTTTGTGAGTGTTTTAGACTGTGCTTATGAATCTGATTAATCTGGGATGGTGACTAATAACACCTAAATAGAGGTTACATTGTTATTTACTTTTGAACAAGTCAGGTTTTTTTTTCAAGTTTATAGTTTTGATCAGTTACAGTGCAGCATAAAGAATCGAGTAGTTCTCTAAGGCTTGTTATTTAAAATCAGCGTGTCCTTGTCTCATCCCCATTTCCTAACGCCCCATCTCTACCCAGAGGCAATCAGTTTTAGTCTTTTAACTGGTATTTTTGGTTTTTACTTGAATGTCTCTAAATACCTTGTTTGTATTTGTTTCTTGTTTGTTCATTTTTAGATGTTATATGTTGACTCTCCATTAAAAAGATGAGGATTTATTTTCAGCACCTTTCTTCTCCCCGCTACCTGTCATCCTCCCACCCCAACCTGTGCTTCCTCCCCTTCACCTTTCTGCCTCCCAGTGTTGGCCAGACTAATATTCAGTGCTTAAATTATGACTACACACATCCTGTATATTATTATGATTCTATGTGTCCTGCTCACAGCCTAACCAGGTCCCCCCCACATCTCTCCCGTTACAGTGACCCACCTTCGGGCCCACTGTTCTCTCTCCAGCTCTGCTGTCACTAATTCTTAGCGATTTCACTGTCTGTGTGGGCATGCCCCTAACACCCAGCTTCTCAGTTCCTCAAATCTGCCTCCATTGACCTTGTTCTACAGCCCCTGTCACTCTGCCAAGATCACACACCAGGACTCATCACCAATGTCTGCAACTTCTCAAAAAAACCTCAAAAAACCTCAGCCACGTTCCTTTCTCTGACTCCTATCTCTTTAGCTTACCCCCTCTAGTGTTCTGACTTCTGTATTCATGTTTCCCTTTCAAGCAACAAGATGTGTTTTCTTTTAATCTATTGAATGAAGTATTTTAAAACAACACTGAAGAAAGAAATCAAGGAAGACACAAATAAATGGAAACACATACCGTGTTCATGGATCGGAAGAATTAACATCATCAAAATGTCCATACTTCCCAAAGCAATCTACAGATTCAATGCAATACCTATTAAAGTACCAATGGCATATTTCACAGATATAGAACAAACTCTTCAAAAATTTATATGGAACCATAAACGACCCAGAATAGCGGCAGCAATCTTGAGAAAGAAGAGCAAAGCAGGAGGGATCACAATACCTGATACCAAACTGTATTACAAGGCCACTGTAATCAAAACAGCCTGGTACTGGCATAAAAACAGGCACGTGGACCAGTGGAATAGAATAGAGAGCCCAGAAATAAACCCTAGTCTCTATAGTCAATTAATATTCGACAAAGGGGGCAGCAACATAAAATGGAGTAAAAACAGCCTCTTCAACAAGTGGTGTTGGGAGAACTGGACAGCTTCGTGTAAGAAAATGAAACTCGAGCACCAACTTACACCATACACAAAAATAAATTCAAGGTGGATAAAAGACTTAAACATAAGCCGTAACACCATTAAAGTCCTAGAAGAGAACATAGGCAGGAAAATCTCAGATATTACACGCAGCAACATTTTTACTGATATGTCCCCTAAAGCAAGGGACATAAAGGAAAGAATAAACAAATGGGATCTCATCAAAATAAAAAGCTTCTGCATGGCCAAGGAAAACAGTATTAAAATAAAAAGAGAACCGACTGTGTGGGAAAACATATTTGCCAATGATATCTCAGATAAGGGTTTAATCTCCAAAATATACAAAGAACTTACACGACTCCACTCTAAGAAGACAAGCAACCCAATTAAAAAATGGGCAAAGGACTTGGGCAGACACCTCTCCAAGGAGGACATACAGAGGATCCAGAGACACATGAAAAGATGCTCGATATCGCTAGCTATCAGAGAGATGCAAATTAAAACCACAGTGAGATACCACTTGACACCAGTCAGAATGGCCCTCATAAACAAAGCAACAAACAGCAAGTGTTGGAGAGGTTGTGGAGAAAAGGGGACACTACTGCACTGCTGGTGGGAGTGCAGACTAGTACAACCACTATGGAAAACAGTATGGAATTTTCTAAAAAAACTAAAAATGGATATACCTTTTGACCCAGCAATTCCATTGCTAGGACTATATCCTAAGAACCCTGAAACACCAATCCAAAAGAAACTATGCATCCCTATGTTTATAGCAGCACAATTTACAATAGCCAAGTGTTGGAAGCAACCTAGATGCCCATCAGTAAATGAATGGATCAAAAAACTGTGGTACATTTATACAATGGAATTCTATGCAGCAGAAAGAAAGAAGGAGCTCATACCCTATGCAACAGCATGGATGGAACTTGAGAGCATCATGCTAAGCGAAGTAAGCCAGGCAGTGAAAGATAAATACCATATGATCTCACCTTTAACAGGAACCTAATCAACAAAACAAACAAACAAGCAAATATAACCAAAGACATGGAAATTGGGAACATGCTGAAAGTCACCAGAGGGGAGTGGGGAGGGAATTTCAGGGGAAAAGGGGAAGGATTTACAGGAACAAGTATAAAGGACACATGGACAAAAACTATTGGGGGGGGGGGTGGAAATGGGAGGGAGGTGGGGAGGGTTGGGGTGGCGGGTTCGGGTGAGAATAAAAGACAGAAAACTGTACAAGATCAACAATGAAAAAAAAATGTTAAAAAAAAAAAGTTCACATGCTTACCTTCCTTTTTTAGCATAGGACATAAAATATAATAATGTGATTATTTGTTTACACTCTTCCCTAACTCTTGTTTCACAAAGCATTCGAGGTGACTGGGATACTGTGCCTGTTTCAGTTTTTTCTGCATGGCCCTGTGTTGTCATTACGAGGTGATTTCATATAGAGTTGTATATAATTCTTTGACCCTTGTGGTCTCACTTTCCTCCTTATCCAGCTGAAATTTCACGGTTCATATGTTCACTTCCTCAAAAATATATTCAGTAATTTTTCTTGCTTTGTCATACTTGTTTGGCAAAACCCCATCCCTCGTTATCTTTGATTTTCTGTTGACTTTGTGCCGCCACCTCTGTAGCTATGGCTGGGAGAACCAACACTGACCAGGGTAATCGGTGCTCAAGCATGCCCTTATTGTTGCCCAGCAGTCCTATTAGAGTGCTCTAGCTCATTTACCTCTTTATTCTTAGATGATTATTTCACAGTTCCTCCACCTACAATCCCCACCTCTCCAACTCTTACCTAAATGACTTTGCTTCCTATTCCACTGATAAGATAGCAGTGGTAAGAGCATTTCCGTAAGTTCCCACCCTTTCATTTATACATACAGTGCTATTTCTCTTAGTACAAGTCAACCGCTCAGGTTTCCACCTCAGGCCAGTCCTTTCTTGTTTACTAGAGAACAATGTTCCAGAAATTCTGCCTTCCCCCTACAACACAGGTGGCAAACACAAGGCCCGTGGGCTGAATCCAGCCCTCTACTTTGTTTTATCCTGCCAGGCACCTTGTTTCTACCTGGCGACAGCGCTGAGCTCCTTGCCCCTAGTTAAGGAGTAGTTACATTTATACAGTCCTAAAATTACATTAGGCCCTTTGAAGGCAACCGCGAGGCTGATGTGGTCCCCGGTGAAAATGAGTTTGACACTCCTGCCCTACAACATCAAAATTTCCATCAGGGTACAGACATACATACTATCATTTCTCCCATCTTAAAAATAAGCTTAGACTCTTTCTGTCTCCATCATCTACCCCGTATCTTGGCCCCCCTGCTTTATGACACTCCTTGAAAGTGTCATTTGTGCTTGCTGGTTCCACTTCTTTTTGCCTGTTCTCTTGAACTAGATCTGTTCAGGTTTTCATTCCCACCACTCCACCGAATACCTTTCATTCGGGTCCCCCTATTCTGATCTTTGCAGGGGCCCAAGACTCAGTACTTGGGCTTCTTCTCTTCATACACTCACTCCTTGTGAGATCTTCTTATGGCTTTAAATACCAGCCATATGCCAGTAACTTCCACACTTCTCTCCCCAGTCTTGCTTACCTGCTTACTAACATCTTACATGATTTCTAACAGGCCCTTTAAACTTCATGTTTCAAAACCAAACTCCTGATCTTCTAGACCTTTTCCTGTCCAACAGGCCCAAGCTTGGCCCTCCTATAGTCTTCCCCATTTATAGTTAATGGCAACTCTGTCCTGGCCAAAAATCTGAACTCCTCTCTGTCTGTTACATCCCATATCCAGTCTGTCAGCAAATTCTCTTTTATCTTCAAAATATTTCCCAGCTTTAACTATTTCCCACTACCTCCAATGCTATCACCTTGGACCAGTCTACTGTCATCTCTCTCTTGGATTATTGTAGCAGCCTCCTAATTGGTCTCCCTGCTTTTTCTTCTTGTCTCCTCTCCCCAGTCAATTCTCAATGTGGCAGCTGGAATGAGCCTTTAGAAATATATGTCAGATTACTTCAGACTGTGTCTGCCCTACGCTCAAAACCCTCCCGTTCTCATACAAAGCAAAAGCCAAATCTTAAGTCTTTGCAATGATCCATACCCCCTCCCTTACCCCTCTCAGTACACCCTTAACTTTGTGACCTCTTTTGTCATTCTCCACCTCAGTTGCGCCCTTCCAGCCTCTGTGGCCTCTTCTCTGTTCTCTGGATGGATGTGCCAAGCATACTCTGGCCTCTGACATTTGTACTTATTCTTTGCTTGGAATGCCCTTTTCCCAGCCAGCCACATGCATGGCTCATCTCACCTGCCCCCCTTCAGATAATTTCTCAAATGTCACCCTCCCTTGGTGGCCTTCTTTGACCTATTTAAATTACAGTCACCTCCTGTCTCACCCCCAGCATTCCTGATTCCCTTTTCCTGCTATCCGCTTCTTCATATCATTTATCACTATTTGGTACATCGTACATTTGACTTACATTTTACGCCTGTGTTTGTCTCCTCTCCTAGGCTGTAAGTATTTGTGCCCTTTTCAATCTGAAACTCATATCCCTCATTTGAGGAGTGTTTTCTTGAATTATTTTAATTTATTATTTTTTATATATTTAATTGATTATGCTATTACAGTTGTCCCATTTATCCCCCATCATTCCCCTCCACCCTGCACACCCCCTCCCATCCACATTTCCCCCCTTTAGTTCATGTCCATGTGTCATAAGTTGTTTAGCTTCTACATTTCCCACACTATTCTTGCCCTCCCCCTGTCTATTTTCTACCCACTGTCTATGCTACTTATTCTCTGTACCTTTTCCCCCCTCTCCTCCTCCCATTCCCCTGTTGCTAACCCTCCATATGATCTCCATTTCTGTGGTTCTGTTCCTGTTCTAGTTGTTTGCTTTTGTTTTAGGTGTGGTTGTTAATAGCTGTGAGTTTGCTGTCTTTTTACTGTCATATTTTTTGTCTTCTTTTTCTTAGATAAGTCCCTTTAACATTTCATAGAATAAGGGCTTGGTGATGATGAACTCCTTGAACTTGACCTTATCTGAGAAGCACTTTATCTGCCCTTCCATTCTAAATGACAGCTTTGCTGCATAGAGCAATCTTGGATGTAGGCCCCTGCCTTTCAGGACTTCAAATATTTCTTTCCAGCCCCTTGTTGCCTGGAAGGTCTCTTTTGAGAAATCAGCTGACAGTCTGATGGGAACTCCTTTGTAGGTGACTGTCCCCTTATCCCTTGCTGCTTCTAGAATTCTCTCCTTCATTTGAATCTTGGCTAATGTAATTACGATGTGCCTTGGTATGTTTCTCCTTGAGTCCAACTTCTTTGGGACTCTCTGAGCTTCCTGGACGTTCTGGTAGTCTATTTCCTTTGCCAGATTGGGGAAGCTCTCCTTTATTATTTGTTTAAATAAGTTTTCCACTTGTTGCTCTGCTTCTTTCCCTTCTGGGACCCCTATAATTCGGATGTTGGAACGTTTAAAGATGTCCTGGAGGTTCCTAAGCCTCTCCTCATTTTTTAGAATTCTGGTTTCTTCCTTTTTTTCTGTTTGGTTGTTTGTTTCTTCCTTCTGGTCCACTCCATTGATTTGAGTCCCAGTTTTCCTCCCATCTCTATTGGTTCCCCATGCGTTTTCCTTCATTTCACGTATTGTAGCCTGCATTTTTTCATCTAATTTGTAAGCAAAATTAACCAATTCTGTGAGCATCCTGACCACCAGGGCTTTGAACTGTGCATCTGATAGGTTGGCTATCTCTTCGTCGCTTAGAGGAATCAGCTCTGAAGCTTTCATTTGTTCTCTGGTTTGAGCCATTTTTGGTGGTTTTTTGTTTTGTTTTGTTTTGTTTTGTTTTGTTTTGTTTTGTTTTGTTTTTGGTCTGGTCTCAGCTGTTACATATGAAGGGTGGAGCCTTAGGTGTTCCCCAGTGCGGGGCAGCCCAGTCGCTGGGTTGTGACACTGTATGTGGGGGCGGGGTCCGAGAGGGAACAATGGTGCCTGCTCTGCTCTCTCTTGGATTCCAGTCCCCTCCGCTGCTTCCCCTTCCCCTGGATTATCTGTGCACGAATGTGGCAATACCAGGTCAGCCAGCTGCCTTGCACGGCCTCACTGGGTCTGCACCGTTGCCACCCCAAGCCTGGGGTCCACCAGCCGCCACCTGCATGCGTGGAAACCACCAGCCACTGATGCCTGCATGCCCACACCTCCACTTTTTCCTGCTGCGACTCTGCGCCTCTTACCAGTCTGGATGAGTGGTTGTTGGACTTCCGTACAGTTCAATTTTCTATCAGTTCTGGTTGTTTTTTTGTTTCTAAATATTTGTTGTCCTTAATTTTGGTTGTGACAGGAGGCACAGTGTGTCCACCTACCTCTTCATCTTGGCCGGAAGTCCTCCAGAAGTCTATCTCTTGAATTATTTTATTAATGATCTGCTCCCTCCTGTTTACTCTGTCTTCTGTGTCTAGACCTGTTTTCTAGACAATGGACAGTTTGGATCAGTCCTCTCACTATTTTTATTTTTATTTTTTCTCTCCCATTTTTGTCATTTTGCTTTCTTTTGAGATTTCTGCAATTTTATCTTTCAGTCTTTCAGTTGAGTTTTTCATTGCCACTCTCATTTTTTAATTTCATAGAGCTCTTCTTTTTCTCCATTACTTTTTTCATAGAAAATGGAATTCTTATTTTATGGTTACAATATCTCTTCCTAACTCTTTGAAGATATTATTGATCTTTTAAGAAAAAAGTTTTTTCTCACTGAAGATTCTCTTGTGCCTCCAGTTGCCTCATCCTTGCTTTGGTCTCTCAGTCAGGGACTTTCCTCAGGTGTCAAGCATAGATAAGAGTGGGCGTTAACTAGCTGATTAGAAGTCTGGGTGTGCTTGTGAATGTGGGGTGACCGTGGGGTGAATTGGGTGGACATCTGGGGACCCTGGCATCAGTCTTTAGCTCTTTCTCCTTTGGGCTGGTCAGATTCCACAGAGAATGATCATGTTACTGTCTTCCTGTATGGAAGTAGCCCAGCAGCCAGTTTTCTGGGAACCATGGGAAAAGAGGTCTGGGGGAGGGACTCATCAACCTTGGGCCTATAAACATTTACTGAAGGCCCTGTTTTCTGTAGGGTAGCCTCACTCTCAGCTGTGTCTGATGTTCCCTAGTTCACAGACCCTTGGTTTACCTGTCTACCAGGGTAGGGTCAAGGAAGTCTTAAAACTATTCGGGGGGGGGGAACTATTCAGAGGGGAGCTGGGGACTTGGCTCTTTCTGAAGTAGACTTTGAACCCATCCTGTTGGTAACCTTTAGCCCCATTGCCAGAGGGACACAGTTTTGCTACTTCTCAGGCTCCTTTGGTGTAACTTGCTGTTCCCATTTCTAGGGAATGATTCACTTTTCTCAGGTCTGCTAAGGCGCTGTTCATCTACTTCCAACTTTCACGTTTCTTTTCCCATTCTCTTTCTCTGTGGGTTTACACATTTGTAAAAATCTTAACTCCTTTGCCAATGTTTTAGTGAGGTTTCAGGAGGGCACCAAGTAAATGCATATGTTCAGTCTGCTGCCTTTACCTGCAAGTCCAACTGAGGTTTTATGATCACTTAAACAACTAAGAACTATTTGAGTCAGTTCATTTCCATTACATAGAGAGCTGGTTCTTAGTGTCACTTAGGATAGTGTGCCATCCTTCATTTGTCACTGTAGAAACCTGAGGGTGACGCTGAATAATCAAGGCACGGAATTGTGACATGGAGCAGAGAAAATCGTGAAGTCTGTTACATACCTAATTAATTACCGGATAGGAGTAGGAAGGTTAATTAGGAACCAAAATGTGAGTAAATTGATTTGTGCATTGGATGCCTGCATAAATTGTCTGTTTGCATCAGTGCTGTCTGCCTTATCTTGAAAGGTAAGTTTCTGGAGCCCAGTCAAGCACTTAGAAGTGTTATTGCAGATAAAAATCCCGTTTCTGAGGTGTTAAGGTGACTTTTCCTCTGTTTCATTACCAGTGCCATTGTTGTCTTCATGTGCTTTTAAATGCCAAGCTTTTTGAAAGTTGGATGCACTTGGCCTTAAATGATGCAATACTCAATTATACTATTAATGGTTTCTACCACTGGATTCCGTTATATTAGGAAAAGTTTAATGCCTGGGGTATAATTGTATCAAATATATTTTTTTTATGGTTTAATTGAACATTTACCAACCACAACTCTCTGTGAGGTGCTTATATGGAGTCATAAATAGTATGCAACATGTTGCATCCTGTAAGAAATAAAATAATTAGGTCCAGTTTTTTCTTTTTTCTTTTTAAGATTTTATTTATTCATTTTTAGAGAGAAGGGGGAAGGAGAAGGAGAGGGAGAGAAACATCAGTGTGTGGTTGCCTCTCACATTTCCTCTCCTGGGGACCTGGCCTGCAACCCAGGCATGTGCCCTGACTGGGAATCGAACTGGCAACCCTTTGGTTTGCAGCTCACACTCAATCCACTGAGCTACACCAGCCAGGACTAGTTTTTTCTTTTAACCTCCATCATGAATATATTATTATTTTTTAAATTTCAAAAATCTTTTAAAAAGTTCTCTTAGTTTCACTAATAATGTGAACTCTTGGAGGTTCTGGGGGAAAGTTGCGCATGTGAGTTGCCCCTCCTCTGCCCAGTACAAGCATCCTGTTTCCTCAGAAAAGGCCGAGTTCTCAAGGTACCCATCTTCCATGTTAATGGATAATGGTGACCAATTTCTACTGTTTTAATTTCTGTTTCTTCTACTACCCTGGTTAGGTTGGGGCTTTGGTTTTGATATGTTTTTAAATCATTGCATTAGTATGTCAGGACCCTAAACTGCACTGCATTAACGTTGCATTTAAAAGCTATTTGTGTTATTGTTCTACAAATCAGTATGTGAATTACTGGTTTTAAAAAAATTTTGTCTTGAAGCTAAGGGAGGATTAAAGTAAGTTTAGTTAATTTATTAAGGGTTTGCTTAAGCACATTGAACAAAGACAAGGATATATTTGAGATAGACAGTAGCCCAACCGTAACCTTAATGTGTGGCTTAAGGAGCACATGCTCTGGGGTCAGGCAGGCCCCAGATTGTACCTGGCTCCTCCTCTGGCTAATTGTGTGGCCTTGGGCAAAGTATTTAATTCTACTAAGTCTGGATTTCCTCCTCAGTAAAATGGGAAAATTAATAGTATCCACTTCAAAAGGCTGTAAGGATTCAATGAGGTGATGTATGTGAAAGCTTTTGGCACAGTGCCTGGCATACATAAGTGCTCCTTAAATATTAGCTATCATTAGGACTCATTATTATTAATATATGTTATTCATATGTAGTAGTCTTCATTTTATTCATATTCCTTAGATATTATTCCTATTTCTTGACAGTACTGAAGAACATTCAGTTGAGGTAGCTAGATAATTTATCCTTGGGCATTTTTATTTCTATTTTTTTCCAATTTAAAAAATTAATCCATAATGCTTTATGTTGATGTAATAATGCTTAGGTATAAACCTCTCTAAGTCTGTTGCTGCTTTTGCCAGACCTCATTTAGCAAGGTTTTGGAGCTGAAAGTTTTCGAGTTTGAAGTGAGCAAAGGGTCTAGGGTTATTTTCTGAAGACTACCACGTTTGAGGGCCAGCCACTTACCGGATGAGGAGGAGCAGGTCCAGGTAGGCTGTTCTCATCACATCTACTTGGGCCCCAGACAGGAAGCCATCATGGAGAAAGTCACCTACATTAGACAGGATGCCATGCAAGGCAAAGAGATCACAGAGGCGTTTGAGTGCCTGCTGAATGGCTGGCTCATCGTCTAGGTTCTCCAGAGCTTCTGTAAAACTCTTCACAGTGAAGTAGTAGCAGTGTGCCTACAAAGACACAAAGATGCATTAGCCTCTCAAGTTCTGGTTTCTGACTCTAGAAGTCATCCTGGAACTTGGCATGACTGCTGGAATGAGCCTGCTGTGGCCATGTGTTTTCCAGCAGGCTGACAAGCGACTGCCTTTGCTCCTAGCTCACTATGGGTCTCACTGAGACCTTTTGATAGTGTGTGTGGTGCACATGTGCATGTTGGGGGCTGATGGGCTCTGGAACTTGGCCTTTAGTTTTCTCATTTTGCTATGGGCAATTTCACATAGGTTTGAAAGTAGAAAGAATACACTAGAATTGGAGGCTGGCCTGGGGATGGCGGAAGATGGCACCACTTTTCTCAAGAAGGCAGCTGTTAATCGTCTGCTGTGGGTCAATGCAGTGGGCAGGCGGGGTGTGTGTGCATACGCACACATGTGTGTGCCTTGGGTGAAAAAGGAGGGGTTCTATATGTACACGAAATTTATCCCAGCTAGAGAGTAAACTCCTTGAGATAGTGCGGTTATTTAGCCCATATGCAACAGTCTGGCTCCATTAGTAATTAAAATAACCAGTTGGTAAGTGACCACTGACCTCAATCAGGTGAGAGCCCCTTCTGCCAGCCACGCTCCTTCCCTGGGACCCCCTCCTCCCTACAGCCCAACAGCTAAAGCATTAATGACTGACCCAGAGGAGGCTCTCAGGACTTCCCTTAGGCCTGAAACGCTTTCTGATAGGTTGGTGCCCCTGCCCTTCTCTGCCAAGATAAATGGTAGGAGGTGTGAGTTCCATGGGGTAAGAGCAGTAAGGAGAGCATGTAAAACTGGTTTCAAATATTTATGTGTCTATGGATTACCTGGGGATCTTGTCAAAGTGCAAATTCCAGGATACAGAATGCATACATTCCAACAAGCTCCTGCTGCTAGTAGTGACTTTTAGTAGCAGGTTTAGAGTGTCATGAGGGTTCAAAGGTATTTACCCAAGGGGACAAGGATTGGGTCATTCCAGGCTGAGGGAACTGCATGCACAAAGGGAAGTCCTTTCAGGAGGCTGCAAGCAATTTAACCAGACTGAAGCACTGGGGTGTAATATGATGAGAGGCACCCAGGTAATGAAGGGCTGTGAATGACAGATTGGGTTTTATTGTGTGGGGGTTGGCAGCCACCAATCTTTAACAGGCCAGAGGTATGATCAGGTTTTTCACTTGGAAAGAAGCTGTCTTTTCTAGAGCGGCTTCACATGGGTGCTAACAACACCAGTTTGCCACCCAGGCCTGTGTTCACAGCCATGCTGGGTTTGCAATGTTTGAATATTTGAAGAGGAGCAAGATGTGTTCTGCTGACCCCGCCGGGCCCAACAGCCTTTGGTGCTCAAACAGGATATTTTGGCAAAACTGGAGACTCTCAATTTTTTTTCGCCAAGGCTCTGTTTCCCTGATCTAGCCTGAGGGCTATATTCTTAAAGTCTCAGGGCCTCAGGCTGAGGCATGGAGGGATGAAGAGCAGCAGGAGGGCCGAGGCCTCTCCCTCCGAAACAGGATGTGGACCGGAGAGAGGAGGTGGCCTCTACGCTTCAGCAAAAGGCCGAGTTAAACCTTGAAACAATGAACTTTGTCTACTGTGGTGTATGTTGATTTAAATCTTACCTCCTGCCTAATTTGGGGGTGGGGTGGATATATAGTATTTGTACACTAGGTACCTCTCTAAATTTTTATATGCATTAACTCATTTAATCTTCATAATAATCTTACAAGGTAGGTACTATTATTAGCTCTGTTGTGCAAATGAGGAGACTGAGGCATGGAGAGATGTTCCTTGCCCAAGGTCCCATGGCTGGTAAGTGGCAGCAACAAGATCCAAACCAGGGCAGTCACCTCCTGGTTAAGAGTCTGTACTATTTTATTAAAAAAGTTAATTTATTTTCCAATTACAGTTGACATACAATATTGTATTAGTTTCAGGTGTACAACATAGTGATTAGACAAGTACATAACTTGTAAACTGATCACCCCGTTAAGTCTAGTTCCCATTGGACACCACACCTTGTTATTATGATAGTACTGACTGCATTTCCTATGCTGTACTTTACATCTCTGTGTAGTCTGTACTCTTAACTGTTGCCCTGTGTTGCCAAAGCCACCAGAGACAGACTGGATTATACTGAGTGCCGCATTTGCTCCAGGGCTCCTAGGGACTAACATCTCTTGTAGGCAGGGGCTGAGATTATAGGATCACAGCCCATCAGGGTCTAAAAGGGCTCTTCCATGCCCCCTTGCTATACAGACAGGAAAGTGAAAGCCCAGAGAGGGAAGGACTCTCTGAGGTCACACAGCTCCAGACCTTAGTCCTGAGTTCGCTCTGCTCATTCTTGTCTACCCCTCTGCCACTGTTCCCTGCTCCTCTTGTGTTGCTGTCCCTCTCTACCTGTACATTTATGGATTGCAGATGGAACCCTGCTGGGTGCTTGAGGCTTCTGTAGAGTAGATGGCCTCCTGAAGCACAAAGTCCAGAAGGTGCAGATTTCTCTGTCCATTATGACTTTGGAGACTTTGGGCATCATCTGCTCAGGAAGCCTAGGGACTTGCTCTTTGTCCCCCAGAGGAGAGGGTGGGGGGGCTCCCCTCCCTCACTAATGCGCAGTGGCTCCCCGAGGGCATGGCTTGCATCCCTGGGGCGAAAGGAAAGGCAAGCATCTTAACTCAGCCATTTCCTACCTCTGGGACTAACTTTCCTGAGTTCTATGTTCTCATCCTTAAAACAGAGATTATGCTACCGTGTCTCCCAGGGTTTTGTGTATTCAGTGAGGTAACCCTGGCAAACAGTGCCTGGTCTGTTTGAAGGCAGGACATAGGTTTGGACTATGGATGAGTAATGGGTGGCTGTGGTTCCTTTCTTGGTAATCTGGTCACAGCACAGCCTTGGCTCACCCTCCTTTTGTGTTGATAGGACATTTAGCACAGCAGGGAGTGCCCCTTCGGTGGACTGAGCAGAACCAAGGTTGGTAGAGTTAATACCTGCACCTGCCAATGTGATGGACGTGGCAGGACACCAGGTGGCGCTCATGTCCAGCCTGCCTGACCAGCCCTTCAGAAGGCCAAGGCAAACTCCTTCAGAGCTCTTCTCTTTTAAGGCTGCCATTTTTTGGGCCCGATGCTTGATGATTGAAATGATCCCCTTGGTTTTCCAGCTGCTTAAGCTGGAGCTCAGGAATCATTTTTATTTTCTTTTATCCCCTTAATATCTCTGCATCTACCCACTTCTCTCCACGCCCTTTGACAATTTCATGGTCAGGCCCACTCTCAGCCCTTACCCAGATTGCTACTACTTTCTTGTAACTGGCCTCTAGCCTTCAGTCCATTCCTCCCCTGCAACCTGAATGATCCTTCTAGAAAGAAACTGATCGGTTCACTCTCTTCCCCCATACAAACTCCAAAGGCTTCCCATCATCATTAAAATAAAACCCCAACTTCTCACAATTGATGCAGAAGGTCCCAGGCCTTACCTGTCTTTCCTCATCCTTCCTTCCTCTTCCCATTTCAGTCTTCTTCCTTGAGCCCTGCCCTGGGAAGGATTTGCCTTGCACCTGAGCACCACACCTTTTCTTGCCTCCTCCTTTTGTACCTACTGTTCCCTTTGCCCAGAGACCTTCCTCTCCAAAGCCACAGCCTGCACCTGTTGCCTGGCTGATTTCAGCTCATCCTTGAAGACTTTGGCTGATATGTCTCTTCTGGGAAGCCTTTCTGACTCTGCAGGATGGGTAGACGCACATGCCCTGGATCCTGTGTCAGCCTGCATTTCCCAGTCACAGCACTTCCTTAATTGCTGCTGCCTTTGAGCACTGTGAGCCCCCAGAACCCAGCCCGATGTCTAGGGTTTAGCATGTGCTCAAATATTTGCTGGCTGACTGTGAATTATGCACACGCACAAAACAGTGAGGATTGAATCAGACTTCTAAGGATTGCCTGTGGGACTAACAAGGAGACTTGACCTGCTTTTCTATCTGGGAGGAAATATTTGAACAACCTGAAGCAAATCCAATAACACTGCCTCATTACGTTTTTCCCTAAGAGCTGCCAGCAAGATTGCTTTGGAGTTAAATCCTTTAATTAAAATACCTTGTACTAAAGTCTTGGAAGTGAAATGAGGGCAGTGGCTGAGCAGGGCTGGAGAATAAAGGCAGAGCTCAGATTTTCTAGCTTGCTGGGGAAAAAAAAAACTGGTCCCTTTCAGCTTGAGCTGGTGGGCAGCTCACCTTAGCAGCCTGGAGGTGTATGACGGTGGTCCTGTTCCATGCCTCGTGCTTGTCAGCACCGGATTGCAGCAGAGCCTGTAAACGGTGCACTGAGTCCTTTATGAGCCTGAAAGCCAAAGAAAAAAAGTTCAGCTTCTTGACTGTGTGGGAAAGAGACTGATGATGTTTGGTCCCTCAGAAGTAGAAATAATTCCCATTTATTAACCACTTATACAAAGCTAAATGCTTGATATATATTATCTCTTTAACTCTTTTCAGGACAGGTGTTCCCAGTTACAGTGGGAAAAACCGAACCCCAGGAGAGGTTAATTCACTGCAGCAGGGTCTCACAGCTACTAAGAAATGGGAGTTCATAACCTCGGAGCTGTAGAGCCTCAGGGCTCCAGGTTAGGCACTGCTGCCCCTTTCTGATGCAGACTCCATGCTGTGTTTTCAGGCCATTCTGCTGAATGACTTCCTGGGGCTGAGCAAGGAGAATGGTTTTTCTCTAAAGACTAATGAGGCCTGCCAGTCACCTTGTGGAGTCCCAGTTCTACCTAAGGGACCTCAGAATAAAAGAACACTAATCCTTGTCTTCCAAACTACTAAAATGGTCCTTTGCCATTTACTTAACCTTTACTCTTTTTATTTTCTGTTCGCTGCCCATCTACTCATGATCCTTGGAATTTGTAGGCAAAGCAAACTGGCTATTTTTAATTTTTTTATTCTTATTTACATATATTTAATTAATTATGCTATTACAGCTGTCCCATTCCCCCCCTTTATTTTCCTCTGCCCTATACACCCGTCCCACCTGCATCCCCTCACCCCTTAGTTCCTGTCCATGGGTCGTACATATAAGTTCTTTGGCTTCTCCATTTCCCATACTATTCTTAACTCCCCCCTGTCTTATTTTGTACCTACCATTTATGCTTCTTATTCCCTGTACTTCCCCCCATTCTCCCTCCTCCCCCTCCCTGATGATAACTCTCCATGTGATCTCCATTTCTGTCATTCTGTTTCTGTTCTAGTTGTTTCCTTAGTTAGTTTCTGTTTTTGTTTTTTTAGGTTCAGTTGTTGACAGTTGTGAGTTTGTAGTCATTTTACTGATCATATTTTTTATTTTCTTCTTTTGCTTAGATAAGTGCCTTTAGCATTTCATGTAATAAGGGCTTGAATTCCTTTAACTTGAGCTTATCTGGGAAGCACTTTATCTGCCCTTCCATTGTAAATGATGGCTTTGCTGGATAGAGCAATCTTGGATGTAGGTCCTTGCCTTTCATGACTTGGAATACTTCTTTCCAGCCCCTTCTTGCCTGTGAGGTATCTTTTGAGAAATCAGCTGACAGTCTAATGGGAACTCCTTTGTAGGTGACTGTCCCCTTATCCCTTGCTGCTTTTAAGATTCTCTCCTTATCTTTAATGTTGGGTAATATAGTGATGTGCCTTGGTGTGTGCTTCTTTGGGTCCAACTTCTTTGGGACTCTCTGAGCTTCCTGGACTTCCTTTTCCTTCCCCAGATTAAGGGAGTTCTCCTTCATTATTTTTTCAAGTAAGCTTTCCATTTCTTGCTCTTCCTCTTCTCCTTCTGGCACCCCTATGATTCGGATGCTGGAATGTTTAAAGTTGTTCTGGAGGATTCTAAGCCTCTCTTCATGTTTCTGAATTCTTGTCTCTTCATTCTGTTCTAGTTAAATGTTTATTTCTTCCTTCTGCTGTAAATTGTTGATTTGAGTCCCGGTTTCCTTCCTGTCACTTTTGACTCCCTGTACATTTTCCTTTATTTCACTTTATTTTCACTTTATTCACTTTATTTCACTTTGCATAGCCTTCACTTTTTCTTCTATTTTGCACCCATATTCAACCATTTCTGTGAGCATCCTGATTACCAGTGTTTCGAATGGTGCATCTGATAGGTTGGCTATCTCTTCATCACTTAGTTGTATTTTTTCTGGAGCTTTGATCTGTTCTTTTTTAAAAAATATATATATTTTATTGATTATATATGGATTTATGCTATTACAGTTGTCCCATTTTTCCCCCTTCACTCTCCTCCACCCTGCACATCCTCTCCCACCCACATTCCCCCCTTTAGTTCATGTTCATGTGTCATACTTATATGTTCTTGGCTTCTACTTTTCCCATATTATTCTTACCCTCCCCCTGTCTATTTTCTACCTACCATCTATGCTACTTATTCTCTGTACCTTTTCCCCCTCTCTGCTCCTCCCACTTCCCTGTTGCTAACCCTCCATGTGATCTCCATTTCTGTGGTTCTGTTCCTGTTCTAGCTGTTTGCTTAGTTTGCTTTTGTTTTTGTTTTAGGTGTGGTTGTTAATAATTGTGAGTTTGCTGTCATTTTACAGTACATGTTTTTATCTTCATTTTCTTAGATAAGTCCCTTTAACATTTCATATAATAAGGGCTTGGTGATGATGAACTCCTTGAACTTGACCTTATCTGAGAAGCACTTTATCTGCCCTTCCATTCTAAATGAAAGCTTTGCTGGCTAGAGTAATCTTGGATGTAGGTCCTCACCTTTCATGACATGGAATACTTCTTTCTAGCCCCTTCTTGCCTGGAAGGTCTCTTTTGAGAAATCAGTTGACAGTCTGATGGGAACTCCTTTGTAGGTGACTGTCCCCTTATCCCTTGCTGCTTTTAGAATTCTCTCCTTCATTTGAATCTTGGCTAATGTAATTACGATGTGCCTTGGTGTGTTCCTCCTTGGGTCCAACTTCTTTGGGACTCTCTGAGCTTCCTGGACTTGCTGGAAGTCTATTTCCTTTGCCAGATTGGGGAAGTTCTCCTTTATTATTTGTTCAAATAACTTTTCCATTTGTTGCTCTTCCTCTTCTCCTTCTGATACCCCTATAATTCGGATGTTGGAACATTTAAAGATGTCCCGGAGGTTCCTAAGCCTCTCCTCATTTTTAAAATTTTTGTTTCTTTATTCTTTTCTGATTGGATGTTTCTTTCTTCCTTCTGGTCTACTCCATTGATTTGTGTCCCAGTTTCCTTCCCATCACTATTGGTTCCCTGTACATTTTCCTTTATTTCACTTAGCATAGCCTTCATTCTTTCATCTAATTTGTGATCAAATTCAATTAATTCTGTGAGCTTCCTGATTACTAGTGCTTTGAACTGTGCATCTGATAGGTTGGCTACCTCTTCGTCACTTAGCTGTATTTTTTCTGGAGCTTTCATCTGTTCTTTCATTTGGGCTATTATTTTTGTCTTGATGCCCCTGTTACGTAGTGAGGGGCGGAGCCTTAGGTATTCACCAGGGCAGGTCAATGCAGTTCTTAGTTTGTGATGCTGTATGTGAGGAGGGGTCTGAGAGGGAACAATGGCACTTGCTCAGCTCTCTGCTGGATTTCAGTCACTTCCTCCGCTTCTCACAAGCAAAAAAATTGGGCCCTTCTGGTGCTGATTCACATGTGGATGGGCTTGTGTACATCCTGGGACCCTGTGGGTCTCTCCAACAAACTCTCCTGTGAGGCTTGGAGTTTCTCCCGGCACCTGAACCCCCACAGGTGTTTTCAATTGGTGTTTTGAGGCTTTATTTCTCCGAGTTGTGCAGTTCTCTGGGGTTGTTCAGTTCCTCCTGCTCCCCAGTTTCACATGGTTTATCTGCGTGTGAATGTGGGACAGCCAGGACCACCCAGCTGCCAGCTGCCTTGTGTACTGTGCCCCTCCACAATCCACCACCTCGCTGGGTCCATCAGCTGCCGCCTCTTGCACCTGGGGTCCGCCAGCCGCCACTTTGCCATGAGCGCCCTCCTTCCCGGCTCCCAGACTCTGCCCCTCCTACCGGTCTGGATGAATGTGTCTACTTTAACTCCTTGGTTGTTTGACTTCCATACAGTTCAATTTTCTGTCAGTACTGGTTGTTTTTGTTTTTAAATTGTTGTCCTTATTTTGGTTGGTTGAGGAGGCACAGTGCGTCTACCTATTCCTCCATCTTGGCCAGAAGTCCTGTTCTTTCTTTTGGGCCATATTTTTTTGTCTCATGCACCTGTTACATAGTAAGGGGCAGAGCCTTAGGTATTCACCAGGGCAGGGCTACTCATGTTGCTGTGTTGTGGAACTGTACGTGGGGGATGGGTTTGAGATGGAACAGTGCCACTTGCTCGGTTCTTTGCAGGCTTTCAGTCACTCTCCCCGCTACCCACAAGTAAATTGGGCCCTTCTGGTGCTGATTCCAGTGTGAGTGCTTTTGTATGTTCTAGGACACTGTGGGTCTCTCCAACGAACTCTCCTGTGATGTTGGGAGTTTCTCCCACTGTGCCACCCCCCACAGAGTTTTTCAGTCAGAGGTTTGAGGCCTTATTTCCCAGAGTTGGAACCCTGGGTTATTTGGTCTGTCTCACTCCCCAGTTGTTCCTCCTGGTTTATCTGCATGCAAATGTGGGACCACCTGGTTGGCCAGCTGCCGCCTTGCCCACCCAGGTCCTCCTGTCACAGCCTTGCCGCAAGTCCTCTCCGCCCCTCCTACAGGTCTGGGTGGATGTTTCTTCTTTAACTCCTTGGTTGTCGGACTTCCATATAGTTCGATTTTCTGTCAGTTCAGGTTGTTTTTTGTTTTTAAATTTGTGGTCCTTCTTTTGATTGTGAGAGGAGGCACAGTATATCTACCTACACCTCTACCTTGGCCAGAAGTCACAAACTGTCTATTAAGCAATATTTATTTTACTTTTTCAGGGAAGAGGTAAGCAGATGCCACCTTGAGATCCAAGCAAAAAGCAACATAAGGGCATTTAATTAACTGAATTAATCTTAACACCCTTATTTTGCCCTCCCCACTTCCCCCAACTAAAACCTTAGCTCTATGAGGCATGGGATTTTTATCAGACTGGCTTATGGATCGACCTTTAGTGCCAAGAACAAAGACCTGTAATATAAATATTATAGTGCCTGGCATATTGGAGTCACTTAATAAATATTTGTGGAATAAATAGTGTCCCAATTTGCTTGTGACCTTGAGAAAACTACCATTCTGGGACTACAGGTTGGGCTATAATACCTCTTATTATATACTGGAAATATATTCCCAGGTAGTTTTTGGTGTTTTAGGTGAGGGTGGTTCAGAAGTTTTTCCTTATAGGTAGTGAAATCTCTGTGTTTTCCTGATGGTGCCTGTGCCGGGCCAGGACCTCTCTTCGTTCCCAGCCCCTGGCATGTTTCGCCATCTCTGACATGTGCCTGACAGTGTTTGTTGAGTGACACAATGGATGAGTCCTTGGTCTTATCCTTGTTCCTTGGAGCCTGCTAGATGCTAGAAATAAACTAATTCTATCCCTTGATATAGTCATCTTTTAAAAAACTATTTTTAGATTGGGGGATATTTCAAACATTGGAGTATTGCTTTATTTACTGGGGGTATTTACATATGGGTATTCTTTGTATTGCAAATCAATAAGAACCTAAAGATTTAAAAAAATTCTTGCACAGGCCAGAGAGGTAATGGCCTTCTACCAGCTTGACCAGGTTGGGGAAGGGGTGGTGTCCATGGCTCAAGGACATGACCTCCCCTTCTCTCTGCCCATGGTGGCGGGAGCTGAGGGGACTGAGGAGGCTGGGGAAGGGGGTGTTTTTGGGAAGAGAATCCAGGAATACCCAGCCAATCCCAAAGGCCCTAATGTGGGAAGGAGCCTGCCCTCAGGTGGGATGGCTCATTTCTCAGATGGCTTACCTGATTGCCACATGTGCCCATGCCCTGATGTACACCTCTGGGTGAAGGAAGTCAGCTGCTCTCTGGGCTGGGCACCTGGCCAGGTCAGGTGCTGTCAGGTATGCAACAGACTGAGGGAGAGGCTTCTTCGGTGTGGAGCCTGGGGCTGCCTGAACCTGCAGGTAGCTCTTCACCAAAAACCTAGCAGTGGGAGCAGAGGCAGGTGAGGGTAGGCAGCACTTTAGGACAGCCCAGCACCCCTCTCTCCCAGACACATGAACTCTTATCCCCTATGGCAGACCCAGGGCCATGGACGTTCTTGCCCAGTCCCTCTTGATGCTTACCTTTCACTTCAGAAAAGGTCCCCTGGCCCCCACTGCACCCCAGCCCACCTGCTATAAGGCTTTCAGGGAGGTTTGCCCCGAGGCTGGAGGCTGGAGTGTCACAAGGAAGGGGGTGGTGTTGGAGCTGTGGGGCTGGGCAGATGCTCAGATCCTGAACATAAACCCTTTCAATATCTGAGCCAACAGCATCCTTTCTGTTGGTTAGGATCTTGCGATTTGGGGATTTGTGATGAATTGTAGAGTGACTAGAAATTAAATTTTTCTCAGATGAATGAAGGATAAATGTGAGAATGCTAACATGAGTGGGAGGATTACAGGTGACTCTCAGCTTCTTCTGGTTGTTAATCCAGTGGTTATAGGCTCTGGGCTCAGACAACCAAGATTTCCCAGCAGCTCCACTGAGACCTCGGTGTGTCCATCTCTAGATGGGGATGATAATGCTCACCTGAAAGTGCCTGGCACAACATGTCTTAATATGTGGTATTGTACTCTTTTTGTGTTTGGAAAAAACCCAATAAATATTACATGTTAAAAAAGATTACAAGAAGTGTTATATAGCTTATTTGCCAGTGAACCCTTCCTTCCTGCATGGAGAAGTACTTGCTGTGTTTAGGCATCTGAGAATAGGTGAACCTGAAACAGCTTTGTCAGCCAGGAGACCAGAGACCCCTAGACAGAGAGAGATGGAAGAAGCTGCCTGCTGGGAGGAGGCCTACTGGGCCTTTCCTGCCTGCCTGTGCGGTTGGAGCCTCCTGTGTACAGGCCCTGTGCTAAGCCTGGAGAAGAGCTGCCAGTCACAGAGAGAGGCACTTTCAGATAACTGTCCCAAGGAAACAGGACAGTGTTGACTGGGAGGGTTGGGTGGTGCTGCTCAAGATGCAGTGGCTAGGGAGGACTCTGAGGGAGGTGTCATTTTAGTTGAGACCTGGAGGATGAGAAAGAGCCAGTAAACTGGGGGCAGAGAGTTTTAGGGAGAGGGAAGGAGTGCGAAGGCCCCATGATGGGAAGCAGAAATGTGTGGCTGGCACAGGGAGCAGAGGCAGGAGGCTGCAAGACGAGGATGGAGATGGAGGCAGGGCCAGGTCGTAGGACCTTAGAGGCCACCGTGTGGAGTGTGGCATTTTCCTATGAACAGTGGGAGCCCATGGAAGAATTTTAAACAAGGGAAAGATGTGATATTCTCTAAGCTTCAAAATGATCCCCCTGGCTGCCTGTAGAGAAAGGACTGAAGTGAGTGGAATCATCAGAAAGGAGACTGATGCTGTTGTCCAGGGGACAGGGCTCAGAGCCTGGCTGGGAGCTACGGTTGGGAGTTGTGGATGAAGTGGAGAGAGAAGTGGAAGGTTTGGAGACATATTGTGGGAGTTGGACAGTTCAGAAATGGCACTCCCCAGAGTCTGCTTCCTCTGTGGACACCAGATGGATACTTCAACCCAAACCCAGCCCCCCAGGGCCAGACAGAAGAGGCCAGCCTCAGCCTTACCTGGCCGTCTGCAAGTAGAGCACAGTGTTCTCACCCTCATAGGTACAGGAAGCTGTCACTCTGGTGACCAGTGATGGCAGGCCGCTCAGCTGTGAGTAGCCATGTCCACCGCAGGCCCTGCGACACAGCTCGGCCCCCTGGGTGCAGAAGTCTGATATCATGGCCTTCATACCTGAGCTCAGTGCATGAAGCTGCAAGAACCAGAAGGGGGTCAAGTGGTGTAAGGGGGTCCTCCAGTTAACACCCATGCTTCCCACTCATTGAATGCCTGCTGTATGCTGAGGTATGAATTGTTTCCTCAGCTCATAACTTTGTGAATGAGAAGGCTGAGATTCAGAGAAGTTACGTGACTTGCCCAAGGTCACACAGTGAGGCCATGTAGCCATAAGATCAATAAGAACAAAGGAAAACCCTCCAGGCCAGTGTCTCCAGGATTCTGGAACGTGTGCTTCCCGGGTGGGGCTTGCCATTGCCCAGGAATTATGGATGTGGATGGCAGGCAGAGATTTTGGAGAGCTGGCGTGTGAGGATGGAAGTCCGCCATCAACCCACTGTCCTGGGTTGTAGGAAGGCCTGCCAAGCAGCTGACCTGGCTTGAGTTTCTGGTTTTTAAAAGCTCCTATCTTCAGACTTTCAAAGTCCTTGGGAGGAAGTTTGTGTCCCTTAACCTCCCTGTGCTTCACTTTCCTCATCTATAAACCCGGCGTGAGTGGTGCCGGCCGACCAGTTAAGGATTAATGAAGTGATGCTTACAAAGCAAGGGGCCTGCACAGACCGAACCTTAGTGGACGTGCAAGGTCACAGTCCTTCATCTGAACCTCGGGGACAGATGTGTTTTAGAATCAGAATAATTTTTTGAATTTCAGAAAGGTAAAGTAGGACACTAGGTTAACTGTATATAATAACCCTAAGAGGAGTCTGGGGAGCCTTAGTGATCACACACATTAATATTTTTGCTGCAAAATGTATTCACACTTGGTGGGATAAATCAGGTCAGTTCAGGTCAAACTGTGCCACCAAATGAGTTCTAAACAACTCTTGGTTTTCAGAGCTTTTTGGGTTTCACACATGCATCAGGGCTTGTGGATTTGTGTTCTATATACTATGTGTGATTATTTCCTCTAACACTTTTGGAGCTTTCTGGGGGCCAGATGGGGGTGGATTTCTACGGTGGGGTACAGTGACCCCTGGGTGCCCCGGGATGTTGGAAGGCTGGGGAAGGAGACAGCAAAAGGGGTCCATGGGACTGGGACCAAGCAGAATGGTCTCAGCTACCCTCCTGGCTCCCGCCCACCAGCAGACAGCAGGTACCTCAGGCAGGTGGCTGAAGTCTCTGTCCAGAATGGCACCGTAGGACCTTTGGAAGAAATCAAAGAGGCTGGTAGCCACAAAGTGGAAAGCGTAGGCTGTGGCCAGCTGAGGAAAGATTTTCTGCTGTTGCGTCTGATAGTCCAGGACTTTTGCTTCTGGGTCACTGAGGGCAAGAAAAGTGGAAGCTTGAGAAGATTGTGTGTGCCATATTCACCTTCATAAAGCCTTCAAAATGGGCCATTTCTATATCTCACCACGAAACTTGACCTGAAATGACATGAGACTAGTAATAATCTTTTAAAATCCCACCTAACATGACTATCCACTCACTTTACTGCAGAAATGTTGACATTTGCTTATGGGTGCTGCCCCTTGTGGGTGAGGTTTACAAAATTATAGCACATGCATTATATCATCCTGCTAAAATCTGGAAAGTTCTGAATTCTTATACATCTGGTCCCAAGGATTTTGGGTGACAGGTTGTGGCCTTGTAATCCTGATGATTGGAACCTTGACCTTTCACCACCCAGGTGCACTTACTGGGTTCTGGGAAATATGTTGTGCCTTATCACTAACTCAGGATATAAACTCAGGTCCAATAGAGTCCCAAGGTAGGGACTGCGTCTGCCTTGTCTGTTGTTGCGTCCTCAGGGCCTGGGACTGCCCAGCATGTAGGGCATGTGGTAACTATTTGTGTGTTGAAAGAAGGCTTGACCGTGAGAGGCCTCCCATGGCTGATGGGGAGAAACCTGGAATCTCTGCTATAGGCCAGCAGCCCCTCACCTGGACGTGTACTATGATAACGATCTTTGGGACATTTCTGTAATCCAGGAAACTGGGCTCTGGACAGGACATCAATGGCAGCCCCTTCTTCCCAGCATCCCTGCTCTCTAGAGCAGACACCTTCAGCCCAGCATTTTGAGGCCTAGGATGGCAAGGGCGCCTTGGGTTTGTCAGGCAAAAGGACCCTGGGCTATGTAGCAGGCGTGCTTTATTGCATTTCACCCTCAGCACCACCCTGAAGGACCGGGTTTGTCATTCCCTCTTTTGTAGATGAGGAAGCTGAGAAACAAAGGTGGGATGGCTAGCCTAAGCTCCCACAACTAGCAGGTGGCTGACCTGCATGTTGTGTACCCCCAGGGGTGCCTGGCATCTGAACTTCAGTCCATTTTGCATCAGACTCCTGGATCCTTGAGCACATGGCATGAAACACCACCAGACTCTAGAGCTGGATACTTTCAAGTTCCAATCTTGGTGATGTCACTTTTCACTCTGCAAGTGGGGAAACTGAGACCCAGAGAGGGCAAAGGACTTGCCTAGGGTCACTTAGCAGGGTTGGGATAGGAACTGCCAAGTTGCAGCCCGTCCTTCAGCACCACGAGTTCAGTCAGTTTGCTGTGCCCAGCTCATTTCTCTCCTCCACCTGTGGCACCGCATGCCCAGGCTGCATTTTGCTGCATTCTGGGTGTGTCCATCTGGAACATATTTATTCTAAAAAATGATGCGTTGTTTACCTGAAATCCAGATTTAACTGGTAGTCCCGTATCTTTATTTGCTGAATCTGGCCAACTATGTGTACGTGTGAAAACAGAAAATACATCCTTTGTTACTTGGTGCCATGGAGTGGAGGCGGTGTCAGGCCTACACAGCCATCCATGTGTGACAAAATGGACCAGACTTGGACATACCACAGTCAAATGTTGACATTCCCAGCCAGACAGAACCAACTTCAGTCTGTGGAGCCTGATGTGACAATGGGCTTTGCCAGACACTATTACTCACACCCTGTGACAGAACAAATTTAGGTGCCACAGTCACCGGCAGCTTGGTAACCAGCTGATGCAGACACAGCTGTAAAGGACCTAGTTGGGTTCAGACGGAGTCAGGTCTGCTGGTGCAGGGCCAAGGACACACGATCACACAGTCTGATGGGGCTGGACGCGGACAGACACAGGTCGGGCCAGCTGATCAGCCAGCCAGAGTTAGGGGCCAGGTCTGGGTAGATGTGTATGCACTGAGGGGTAATGCCTGCTACCGACATCCTGCTCTGGTGGAGGGGACCTTGTCAGGGCCAGGCACCACAGGACAGAGATGTGACCCTGTCTGCACTGGTCAGCCTCTGGGTGCGCCTTGCCTGGGCCGGAGCTGAGATTGGCGGCGGATGACTGAATAGCGAATGGCAATGATGCAAGCCTTCTGCAGCAGGGGTATGATCTCGCCCAACAGCAGGTCCACCCGCGACACCACCATGGTAAGGTAGTTGCTCTGTGCTGTCCCGAGCTTGACGTAGGTGCCATCTGGCAAGACCTGGTAGACCAAGGACAGGTGCTGGGTCTGAGCCAAGGACCCCCGCCTGCCTCACACCCTGAACAGGGGCTCCCATGCCCTGCAGGAACCACAGTCCTCAAACTAACTATTTACTCAGAGCAGACACAGCCGGCTGTCACCAAAATATGCTCTTATGGCCACACTGATTGTTAAAAGTGAGACATCTGTGCGTTTTGCTAAAAAGCCACTGGCTCAAGTGTCCTGATTCATGGCTCCTGTCCTGGGACACCCAGAACCTTTCAAAAGTCCACAGCTGAAGGTACTGCCTGGCAAAATGTGGACCTCTAGAACTTTCTCTAGCACCTGGCTGATGACTGTTCAAGTGACTGGTTGTGCCCAGGCCTCACTAGGTAAACGTGCACATCATCCTCAGCCCCATCTGTTGTCTCTTCAGACTGCCTTGCCACCGACCCCAGGGTTGCCCTGCATCCTAAGGAGGCAAGCATTTTACCCATGAGAACTCTGAGGCTCAGGGGGCCAAGAGACTTGCCCAAGATCACACAGCTCCTAAACTGGGGTTTTACAGGTGTGGGGGACACCAGAGCCTCTGGGGGAGAAATGCCCCAACTCAGCTCTGTGGAGGAGGATCCAGAGCCAGCAGCAGCCTGCAGAGGGCCATTGTCCCCTCTCCAGGCAGTGCAGGCCTGCAGACTCCATGGATCCCTACCTGTGCAAAGCGATTCAGCATGTTTTCCCTGGGGATCCGCACGTGGTCCAGTCGCAGGAAGCCATTGTCCACATGTTCAAAGTTCATCTTGGGCCCGATGTCTCCAACAGTGACTCCTAGAAGGAGATGGAGTTGGTCAGTTGAGTGCTTGCTATGTGCCAGGCACCACATACACAGACACACACACACACACACACACACACACACACACACACACAGCAGCTCCTGAGCCTCACAGCAGCCTGTGACACTGAGGTGTTACTGTGATACTCATCAAGCTGAGGACATACATACAGAATCTTGCTCAAGATCACCCATCTAGTTAGGACCAGGTAGTCCAACTAGACCCCTCCCTGCCCAAGGTTGACATGTAGCTTTTTCTATGGACATCTGAGGCCCTGGACGGGGAGAGCTGGTAGGGGATCTCCTTCTGCCTGGGCTTGTGCAGGGGGCAGCAGGGCTTACCTGGCAGTGGAGTGTGGTCCTGGAGGCTCCGGATGGGCACAATAAAGGCATGCATGCCCCGTCGGGCTCCCGAGCAGATCAGCTGGGCCTGGACCAGGGTGTGGGTGGCTGACCGTCCCACTGAAGGCAGAGGTGAGAGGCTGAGTGTGATCCCTGGTTTGTAAGGCCCTGGTGCACAGAGCAGACAGGCTAACCCTCTCCATCAGAAGCCTGGATGTGAGCTGGTCTATAATGGGTTAGGAAGACCAGTGTGGTGGCATGGGGAAGGGCAGGGTGCTTTATGAGGCCTGATGGGGGGTGGTTTCATCTGCCTCAGAGGTTGTGGGTCAGGGTAGGATTACAAGGAGCTCTGAGGATGAGGGGTGTTTCCCAAGGGTGTCATATGGGGAAGGGTGTGAAGGCAGAGGGAACAACATGGACAGAAGCTTGAGGACTAAATGGGCTTGTTGGGGCTGGCCTGTGGAGGAGGTAGCATCCAGGGCACAAAGGGATGCTCATTCAGGGTTTCCCTCAACTCACATGGCCTTGACTTATTCTTGGAAATGTCTGAAACCACCCAAAGAGGTTGAATGTGAGTGTCTGATTATAGAATACACTGGGTCGGAAGGATTCATGGAGAGCCATATGGTGGCAGGTGGTGTAGGGGCTTGTGTCTATGTCAGGTTTGTGTAGAAAGCACCCTACAATTACATAGGCAGGGCCCACATGGGGCAGGGAGGCTTGAAGAGGCTGATGGAGACATTGAGGGGATCAAAGCTGTCCATACCCTTTGGTGCTCCTTCTGAAGTGCAAGCCTGACAAAGGCTATGGGCCCAAATGGAGCAGTCTGGGAAAGCTTGGCATCTATTAAAGTTTGGTTCTACAACAGTCTTCTGACTGAAGTGTGTGCCCTTGAGTCATTTTCTTTGGCATCAAGGAGACAGGACCTTGATGTCAAAGCTGCTGGGGTATGTATGTGAGGATGCATGGCATGAACAGGGGTCCTGTGTCACAGGGAGATGCCCTCGCCACTGCCTCCACCCCGCTGAGAGGAAGAACCACCCACCAAAGAGCCAAATCAATCTAGTAGCGACTTGCTAAAGGCACTGTGAAATGAGCAAACTTTTTGTTTTCTCTGTCCTCAAAAACCTATTAAGAAGTGACTCTACCACCAACCTGGTTATAATAAATACAGATAATTACCATTTATTAAACTCCAGGTGGTGCCAGACCCCGTGCTGGTGCTTCCCAGTTCTTACAGGACAGGGTGGTGAGTCCCTATTTCCAGATAAGGAAACTGAGGCCCATAGAGCTGAGTGACCACTCAAGGTTATTGGCCTGGAGAAGGCAGACCTGGGATTTAAACCCTGCCTGATTTCAAAGGCTGGTTACTTTTCTCTGCAGTTTTGACAGCACTCATTCTCCCTTCTCTCTTCCATCTCTTTCCTTTTCTATCCTCTCTCTCTCCTCTCTCCCTTCTCTACCCCCTCTTATTGCTCTCTCACGTTTCTCTCACGTTCCTGTCGCCTCTCTGCCTCTTTTCCCCTCTCTGTTAGTCTCTCACCTCTCCATCTCTCTCTCTCTCTGCTTTTCATTTGGACTCCTCAACTCATCGTATATGTTTTTTCCATATAAGTGTTCATCAGTGAGTCCCCAAGTGCCACAGATGTGTCCTCGGAGGTGTATTCTCAAATTGGAGGAAGAGGCCCTCGGTGAGCTTGCTTGCTTGGGACTTGGCCATCACTGAACCCCAGGGAAGCACGGCGCAGCAGGGAGCAGACGCCACCTGGTGGCCATGGGAGGTGCAGCGCTATTAGCCTGACTGGCACGGGCGGTGGGGCAGGAGCAGGGGCTGGGAGGGATGTTTTCCCCACTCTAATGCTAGCGCCCTGTGCTCTGTCTGGTGGCCAAGTTTTGGGAGATGAGAGGAACTGGGTTGTGGGGAGTGCCAGGGGCTAGGCCATATCTGTGTGGGTGGCAGTGTGTGTGAGAGAGGCTGTGGCCCTCATCCCTCAAAGCTTGGGTCAATTTCCTCAGCTACTTGAAAGTTCCCTTGGGGCCTCTCAGCCACTCACTGATGAAATTCTTCATAGCCCACCTATTTTACAGAGTAAGAACCTGCGGCTCAGGGAGGTGAACTGACTTGCCCGAGGTCACTAACCTGGAACAAGGAATCAATCTGGGGTCTGTTGAACATCAAAGTCAGTGATGTTCTGCCAATTCAGCTTTGTTCTCCTTGGGGACAGATCGGGCTGGGTGATAGATGGATACTCACGGTCACCCGGCCACCATTTGGTGGCAGTTATCGTGGGGCTATGCACCACAAACTCCTGGGTGTCTGCACTGTAGGTGGCTTCAGTCTCCAGTCCCTGAAGATATGTCCCTTGGAATCAAGGAGGGAAGTTAGACATGAGGCCAGGGTGGGAATCTCACCTGGGGAGCAGTGTCCAGGTGGGCTTGGAACTCTCAGGTGGCAGCCCAGGTACCTCACAGCTGTACTGCTCTCCTTTTACCCATGGACTGTGTGGGGCACAAGGAATGGTTGCTGACTTTTTCAGAAGGAAAGACTTGCCCCACAGTGAGCTCATACATTGTCGGTATGAATTAGAAAAAGACACCACCCCTTCCTTCAGACCCTTGTCTGCCATCTGCACTAACATTTCCACATTCAACATACAAATCCGTCCCTCCTGAGACCTGAACGGGCCCTGGCACTCTGCACCACATGCAGCGGCTCTGGCTCACCATGTCCCAGTTCCGTCTGGGCGTATGTTGCGATGATCTGGAACTTGTTGCAGAGTGGGACCCATTTGGCTATCTGCTCCTCTGATCCCAGGCTCCTGATGGCTTTTAGGAAGATGTAGTGTAAACCTAAGTTCAAGTCTCCAGAAACGGCTCTGTGGGGGAAAGATGCTGTGGTTGAGCAGCCCATTGGAGCCAGGGTCTCAGGTACCCTCACCTGAGCAGGGTGCAGGAGGGGAGGGGCACCTCACATCCTGCTTTCCCAACAAGTACTGCCTTTGTTGGGAAAGATAGTTCATGGGGCTGGGGCTCTGGGTGATCCCAGGTGAATTCCTCTCTGGTGGGGCTGCCCTTGGAGCGAGCACCTGAAAGCGTAACGAAGTTCACGACTCTCTTCCAACCAGCCCAGGCGCTGTGCTATCATCTGGATGTGGAATTTCTTCTTAATAGCGGCTTCGTAACGCTCATACTGGTTCATGAAATAATTATCCTTCATGTTAAACACTGGGTCACTGTGGATGATGCTCTCTGCCAGGAATAGACAACAGTATGCTTAGGGACCTGAGTAAGGCTCTTGGCACCTTCAAATTTTTCCACCCACTTGCCTCATGGATGTGGAAAGGAAGTCATACTACTGTCATTTGACAGATAAGATGACCGAGGCCCAGAGCTGGGAAAGTGACTTGTCCAAGGTTACTGAGCTATGCGGTGGCAGAACAAAACCCAGCATCCTGGTCATCTGCTGCCCTGGACTCTCCTATCCCTCAGATGGGCTCATATTGGCATGTTAAAGATGCCTTAGAGTTCAGAGAAATGAACCTGCAACAGCTGAATTTGTAGAATAAACTGCTATTTGAAGGAGGCAGACGCCCCTTTCCCAGTCCTCTTCTTACCGACTTTCCTCCTGAGGTCAGTGTTCTGGGCACCTCCGTCAAGGATGTTGGTGAGTCTTTCTACGTTGAAGGACTGCTGGCGCCTCTCACTCTCTATGTCGGGGTGCACTTGCCTGCTCCAGAGATCCCCCATCGATACTCGGTGCACTGGGCTGACCATTCTAGCCTGAATCTGCCTGGTGTCTGAGAAGAGATACGGTGGCTTTCTGTAATCTGAGGTTTTGCTTTTGATAGTTTTGATTACCCGTGGTCAAGCGTGATCTAAAAATATTGAATAGAAAGTTGCAGTAATAAACAATTTATAAGCTTCGAATTGGGGAACGTTCTGCACAGCATGATGAAATCTCTCGAGTTCAGCTCCATTCTACCCAAGGGGCAATTCATCCCTTTGCGCACGTCACCAACCCGTTAGCCACGTGGCAGTGGTCCTGGTCACCAGATCCAATGCGGGCATCACAGAGCTTGCGGTCCAGTCACCCTTGTTTTACTTGATAATGGCCCCAAAGCACAAGAGCAGTGACACTGGCAATTTGGACATGCCAAAGAGAAGCTGTAAAGCGCTTCCTTTGAGTGAAAAGGTGAGTCCAGTACAATAAGATTTTGAGAGACCACATTCACGAAACTTTTATTACAGTATATTGTTATAATTGTTGTATTTTATGATTCATGATTGCTGTTAATCTTTTATTGTGCCTAATTTATAAATTAAACTTGATTACAGGTATGCACAGGAAGAATCGTAGTGTATATAGGGGTTCAGTACCATCGGCAGTTTTGGTCATCCACAGGGGCCACGGAACAGACACCCCGAGGATAAGAGGGGACTGCTGTACTTCCGGCCTGGCTGCTCTGAGCCATGGTGGCGCTCAGAGCCGCTGTGCAGGAGGAACTGCCCAGGGCTGAGTGCCAGCCAGGGGCTGCTTGGTGGAGGAAAGCAGCTCCTCTTAGATACTCAGTGCTGCTCAACCCCCAGGCTTCTCCCTGACCTTGTTTTGTGTCATGTGCAAAATTGCTCAATAAATGGTAGTTCAGTACGTGTCAGTTGAGATTTGGACAGGAACAGATCACAGAACTCATGCTCTCCCCACTGCAGCTCGTGTTGCAAGCATCGTCTGGGGAGATCCTCATGAAAAGTCAAAGAAGGTCACACATGAAGAAAGTGAATCTTAGGGAGATGAATCGCGTAGCCTCTAGCTGCCCATCTGCAGGTGGCCAGGCACTGGATGAGGTCTGGTCACAAAGTGCATGCTCTGTCCACGCTATAGCCCTGCCTTGGGGGCTCAGTGGGGGAACCTGTGGTCCCAGCCCCCTGGTCCCCTAAGTCCTGGCCTTATTTGTCCATTTCTGTGAGCCTGGAGGGACACTGTGGAGCTAAGGGCAGGCAGCTTGCTCCTCGCCTCTGAAGTGTTCTCCTGGGATCCCTGTGTGTCCCTCATAGCCAAGGTGGACCCTGCTTCCTTCGCAGAGAACCCCTGGCCTTCCCCACAGCGAGGCAGCGACTGGGTACAGTATGTTCTACTTGTCAGCCTCTCAAATCCATCTGCTCCTTCCATTCCCGAGGCCACCACCCAGGCCACCACCGTCTTTCACCTGGCCTCAGTGTCTCTCTCATCTGTTCTTCGAGCTGCCCAGTGGATTTTTAAACTATAGCCACATTGTTTTCCTCTCTTGCTTGGAACCTGCTCCTTGAGACTCTGCTCTCCTCCCTCCCACTTTGTGGCATGGAGCCCATGCTCTTCCTTTCCTCCTGCACTTCCCTTCTGCTTTGTCCCCTCCTGCTCCTACTCAGCCCCAGCCTCCAGGGACCCTGCCTCTAAGAAACCTTCCTGACTGTGGCACCCTTCAGGGCTCCCACCCAGTGCTATTGGGGTGGACAACAAAGAACAGTTTCTTATTGACTCAGATGTCCCTTCCCCACCCCCACTATCCTGTTTGAAAGCTCAAGACCCCTCCCCCAGCATTCCCAAACACCCTTACTCTTCTCTACTTTTTCTTTTTTGCCTTGTCCTACCGTACAAGATAATTTAGTCAGTTACTATGTTTTTGTTTATTGCTGTCTCTCCCTACTAAAAGGTGAACTCCAGAGGGCAGGGATCTTTGTCGCCTTCCTGCTGTGGCTCTAACACTTAGCACAGGGCCTGGCCTAAAGGTGGTATCTAGTAGATAATTGTCCAGTGAAAGAAAGCAGGCTCAGAGTCCCCGGGAGCCAGGGGGAAGGTCATTTCTTAGGTGATCTGGTTGCCAGGGGTCTCCCAGTTGCCCCCATCCCTCAGCCCGGATTCCTTGACTCACCTCTGTCCTGTGTCTGCACTGCAGGTCTGGCCTGGCCTGGCTTCCGAGTTGTAGGCCAAGGCTTCTGGTGGGTGGCCCAGCCCCTTTCTCCTCCCCTAAAGGGGAGGCACTGCCAAGCAGTCTCTCAGCTCTCAGCTGTCCCCAGCTGAGCTCACTGCTTGTTCTCTCCTGTCCCCTTATCTCCCTCCAGGGGGTATGACTGCAACAGTGCCCAGCCCTGTGGCTGTCCTGAGGGTATTGCTATGAAGAAGCTGGCTAGATGGCTTAGCATGAAGCTGTCTAGGCAGCTCTGTGAGTGCCAGCTGCTCAACCTTGGTCTTTCTCTGCTTCTCCCTGCCTCTTTGGCCCTGCCTCCCAGAGCCTGGTCCCCGCAGAATGCACACATGTGCACTCTGCATGAAGAAACCCCGCAGCCACCACCCAGAGTTCAGAGACCTGAGTTCAAATGCTCGAGGTGTGACTGGGTTACTTCCCCTACTCTCCAAGCTTCCCTCCCCTTATCTATAACTCACAGGTTATGAAGGAAAGCACTTGGTAAACTGTAAAGCCCCAAGCATTTGTAATTTGAAACTATTACAGCTTTCTTGGTTCCCCATAAGATAATTCTTAATTCCCAGGAGTGATGTTTAATGGTGGCATTTCTGTTTCTGAGGCAGTCTGCTGGTGAGATATTTATGGGCTGGGATGTGAGTCCTTGAGTGGTACAGGATGCATTGATTTGTTTACGTATCAATATATATTTTGAGTCCACAATGACTTACTCCTGGGGGTACATACAGCAGGAAGCAAAACTAAACTAACCTAAACTAAATTGTTCCCTTGGGAAGCTTCTGGGCTGGGATCGGGGCCTGCTGGGGAGACATAATCGCAGTGGGAATGAATAGGGAAACCTAGACAGGATACTCACAACTACTTCTAATGGATTCATAACTTTTTGAGCTGAAAACCTTCTTACCCTAAACCTGCAGGGTCTGCATTAACCCCAAGTGTTAGTGTTAGAATTGAATCAAATTGAATTGAGTTGTTCGACACCCAGTTGGTGTCAGAGAATTGGAGAATTTGTTGTTGGTGGGGAAAACCACAAATTTGGTGTCACAAGTGGTCCTAGAAAGAGACACTATGACTTTGGTACACCCACTGCATTGGTGGCTACTTTATGACTATTGGTTTTTGTCTAAATCACAGATGAAAGAAGGGACTGTGTTGCTCTCGGTCACCAATGCAGTTGCAGTCCCAGCCCCAGCTCCAGGGCCTGGCCCAAAGAAGGTGTGCAGCAAATCCTTCATGGATGAATGAATAAACAATTGGCAGGAGCCAGCAGGATTCTCAACCTCAAGGGCAGCTCTGGAGCTTTGGTACTTTTTTAAAGGTAGGTTTGTGTGTATGTGTGCGTGCGTGTGCATGTGCGCACACGTCCCCCCTATTCGTATAAGTTTTCATACTCCAACATCAGACCCAGCCCTCCAGTCTCAAAGCTGGATTCCTTTGGAACTACTTGTACTAAAAAGTTGTGTCCCTGTCTGTGTTTCTGAAGTAATCCTGCTCTTTCTGCTGCCTTTCCTGATCTTTCCTGATGGATGATTCATGCCACCCTGAGCCCTTAAGGAATTCAAGCTAATGCCCCTGGAGTGTAAAAGGCCTCTTTTAGGTGGTTCTTCTGTGAAAAGGATTGCTCTATTAGGTGAGTGAGTGTCCTCTCTCCCCATGTTTCTGCTCTAAAATTTGGCTTCTCATGCTTAGCATCACTATTCATACAGCCCTACCCACCGTTCCCTGGACAAATATTTTAGGAGCATCTGCAAGTGCATCAAGCACTGCTTGGGGTGGGAGCCAGGGGGGAACCAGATTTTGGGGAGAGGGGCGGGATGTTTATAAGTTCCTTACTGCCACTGCATAACAACCTGGAAAGTAGGCTGCATCTTCTGGTTTTGCATCAGAGAGAACAAACTTGGAGAGGTGTGTTACTTGCCTGGGTTTACACAGTAGATAGATTACAGAGCTGCAATTTGAGCCAGGCCTCCTGACAATGAAGACTGACATTTCATTCATTTGTCAAGGTTGAGAAAGAAGTCAGGGGGCCTGGAGCCGCTGTTCTGGCAGGACTTTTAAGATGTGGTAACTTGGGCAGGTGCCTTCCCCTCCTGGGTCTCGGCCTCACCATCTGTGGTTTGGAGTGTTCACTCAGTACAAGGCCTGACAGCTCCCCACAGTGTCCCCAAGGCAGTGTCTAGCTTGTGTTTTCAGGAAGAAGCAGTACAAAAAGTGAGAGAACAATATAATCAGACCACATGTACCTAACACCTAGCTTTCACATGTATCATTTTATATTCTTTGTCTTAAGGGTTCTTTTTGAAACATCTTGAGGCTTTCAGAAAGTTGCAAAAAACAGTACAGAATTTCTGTATACCTTTCATTCAGCTCCCTCCAATGTTAACATCTTACATAACGACAATGCAATTACTGAAACCAAGAAATTGGTTTCAATTTTGATTTCTTCAAAATCAGTGTTGAAGAATACCAACAGTACTGATACCATCAGTACTATTAACTAACTTTCACACCTTATTTGCATGTGTTGGAAGGTTCCCAAGATCAATCTCAATTTCAATGATTTGCTAAAGGACTTGTAGAACTCAGAAAAGTTATTCTCATAGTTATGGTTCATTACTGCAAAAGTATATAAATTAAAACCAGCAAAGGAAAAAGGCATGTAGGATGGAGTCCAGGAGAGACCAGGCATGAGCTTCCAGTCACACTGTCCCAGTGGATTTGTGTGGACAGCATTTACCACTCCCTGTGTGACTACACCCATGAGACCATAGTAACCAGGGGAGCTCTTCCAGGCTTGGTGTCCAGAGCTACCAGGCATCAGTCATAGAGGCCTGGCATGCTGGTGCAACTGAACTTAGTTACTCGTCTCCAGCCCCTGCAGAGGTCGAACTGATAGCATATTCCAAGAGCTTAGACGTTACCTCCCAGCAGCCGTCAATAAGGGAAGGGCCAACTGAGCCACACAGCCAGGGCTTCCTCTTCTTCTTAAATTCAGCTTGAGTTGGATTTTTTTATTTGCCACCAAAAGTCTTGATTAATACAGTTTCACTACTTTTTTTTTTTTTTTGCAGCGATTTTCCTAAGACTTCTTTATCTGTTGGTCAACAACTGCCTCTTGAGTTCCTTGGAGTCATTCCAGTTTCTATAATACAGCTTTCCACACACAAAATCACTTAAGCCTAACAACTAGAGCTAAGGCTAAAATCTTTAACTCTTGAGTTCCCCCATCAATAGTAACACCTAGCTCAGAAGGTGGCTTTAGGACTGGATGAGTCTGGGTATGTGGAGCCCTTGGCCACACGGTGCAGGGGGAGGGGTGGTATTATTCCTGCTGCATGACCACTGGGATTGGTAGGCCATCCAGGGCCTGGCACTAAGCTGAATTCATCAGAAATGCAGATCTGTGGCCACAGGGAGCAGGATGGGTAGAGGTGGGGGTGGAGGGTTAACAACATGGCATTGCTGGTGAACTGCCAAGCCTGCTTGTCCCTGGGTATGTGGGTCAGCAGCCCACACTTAAACCCCAGGAGGGTTGAGATGGACCCTTACTCCACCCTCCCAGTTGATCTCCTCTGGGCCCAGAGGTTAAAGTCTTTAATCCTGCCCCTCCCAAGCTGACTCAGCCCCTGGAGCAGGGGACAGAACTAGCTGAGAGTACAAAGGGCGGCTGGGCACACTGTGAAGGAGTGAGCAGCTACAGCTGCGTGCAGCCTACGGGCGGCCCGTGAGACACCTGTGTCTTTAGCCTCCCTCTCTGGTGGCTGCAGAAGACCCAGGGAGCCTGGCAGGGGGCAGTCACATGTGCCACCTGCCTGGGGAGTTTCCCCGCCTCTTACACTATCATACAGCATCTCGATTACATCCTCTCACCGTGACATCCTTTGTCACACACAGGCTGTCACACCCAACCACCCTCTCACACTTGTGTTGTCAGACACGTGGTCATACCCACTGATACACACTGTTAGATTGGCCCTTACTGCGGCTGGTTCCCCCGATCACCCCGTGGCCACTGTGCTCCTGCGAGTCCCTGTATCCTTCATTCATCCTTCATTTGTGGCACCTCGTCTGGTGTCTGTTCATTGCCCTGACAGGGACAGACTCCTGGAGCTCACAGGCTGGGAGACAGATTAACCAGTTCCCCTCTCCGCCCAGGGAACAGAGCCATCGGGGTGGGGGAAGGGGCAGACAGGGCCAGCTCTGGAAGAACCCAGCTGTGGAGTCTGTGCCCACCCCCCTCAATGCAGTTTCACTATGTCAAAGTCTCAGTATCTCCTGGGGACTTAAAACCTAGTAAAGATGACAATTTCCCTAGATTAATATACAGACTTTACAGCATCAGTCCATTTTCCCAACTCATAGGACCACATCTGTGTCAATTTTTCCCTGCAGTGCCTTTTATTCCTATTAGTGTTTTAATAATTTTATTGGAATAAATTACGTTTTGAGTTAAACTAGCAGCCATGTCATTTACTTACTTGTTTAAAACATTATTTTGAACATCATCCTTTCTTCTAGCTGTGCACGCGGGGATGGGAGCACCTCAGATGTCTGTGGCTTTGGCTCGTGTCCCTATTGGGCAGCATGGGTTAGACTCTGCTGCAGTCGCAAGCAGCCCCAGACCTGGATGGCCGAGCCCAAGTGTACTTCTTTCCCACGCCCGGTCTGCTGCTGGTGTGCCAACAGTCCAGGGCAGCTGTTCTCTGCATGGAGACTGAGTGAGCCGGGCCGCTTTTGATTTCGTGGCTCCTCCATCTTATCTGAAAGCTTCTGTACTTGCTGCTGAGGGGATGACAGAGGCCGAGGGTCCCCCTGGGGCTTCTCACTGCTTCATCCCAGAAGTGACCCTCTTTGTACTTCTGCTCTCATTTCATCGACCAAAACTTGTCACAGGGCTCTGCTGAAGGGTGAGGGGGCTGGGAAGCAGAGCCTTCCCACTGCCTGGGAGCCGAGGGGGGACAGATCTCGGGAAGTCACGGTGATCCGGCTGTGCACATGCTCTTGGCTTCCTTGGGTTTGGAGAGGTCCTAAGTGGATTAAAGCAGAAAAGAAATTCTCAGGAGTTGTTTTATTTTATTTTATTTTTAGATTTTCTCCATTTATTTTTTAGAAAGCATGGAAGGGAAGGAGAAAGAGAGGGAGAGAAATATCAATGTGTGGTTGCCTCTCACATGCCCCCAGGTCGGGACCTGGCCCACAACCCAGGCATATGCCCTGATTGGGAATTGAACCGGTGACCCTTTGGTTCACAGCCCACACCCAATACACTGAGCTACCCAGCCAGGGCTCAGGTGTTGTCTTAAAGTGGCAGTAAAAGGAATAGATAATATGGGGATGGAGAAGGTATGGGGTATGAGAATGTATGGGGTGGTACCTCCCCAAAATATGGGGCCTGAGAGAAGGGCAGACGGTCTTGGGATGACCAGCCATGAGAAAGTCATGGATGTCGGATGAGCTTAGGGACTAAGAGAAATAACCAAGTGGAAATAGGACTCGGCAGGCAGGTCAGTGACAGATATGACAGAGTGAAAGGACTGAGAAAATGGAAGACAATAATTAACTTTTATTGAGTGCTGGCCATGTGCCTGGTACTTGCCAAACATTTTATGTTTGTTAACTCAGTCCTCTCCACAACCAGTGGCTCATTTGGCCACTGTCTTTTCTCAAAGCTGTGAGTGGGTTGGGGCTGGGAGTCTTGCCCCTGGGGTCCAGTCTGCCAGACTGCCAGCTGGCTAGAAGAGGAAGGAGGAAGGCTGTTTGGCCTGAGCATATTTGCAGAATGTTTCTGGGGACAGATGGGAAAGCTTACGTGTGGGTGCTTTGCAAAACATCCTCCTGCAGCCTCCACCAGCAGGGCTGCCAGGATAAATGTGTGGGTGCCAGGCAGGCACACGTGGGTTCATCTCTCTCTTCTGCCACCTGCTGACTGCCTGCGTGCAGGGGCTTTGCCTCTCTAAACTTCGGATTCTTCCCCTGCAAAATGGAGGCAATGACAGTCCTGGGGGAGTAAGTGAGGGAATCCATATATTTCCCCCAGGCCCTGGTTCGACAAACACGAATATCGTTCCCTGTGTCAGAGACCTGGAAAAGGTGGTCTGGCACTTTCCCAACCTTGTGACAAATACTGAGTGACATGGCTGGAGCTTGAATCCAGGCCTGTGCACAGAATTAACCCTCTTTATAGGGCAAGCCTGACAGCGACCTTGTAGGGGGAACGTGCATTTTAGGTCCAGCACCCAAGAGGGGTGAGCTCGGGTGCCTGGTCCCATGGGAGGCCCTTCCTTGGACAGGGGAGTCCTGGCTGGCAGCTGGTTCCCAGGAGAGTTGCCAGGGTCCCTGACGGGGCCAGTTTCAGAAAACGAGCCCAGCCCTGTGTCCTCTCTGAGTGAGTGCCAGCAATCCCCAACTCAAAAAATTGTGTCAGGCTGAAATGAGGGCAACGAACCACCAGGAGGATGAGGGCTCTGTTCTTGTGAAGCCCAGCAGAAGGGGCACCATCAGGAAAGGCCCTGGTGGGAGCAAGGTGGTGGTGGGCTTGGTGAGTCTCTGGGGGCTCACTGAAATATCAAACCATTTAGGCCACTGCTCAGCCATAGGTCCAGTCCTGCAAGAGGACAGAAATGCCACTGTGATGGTAGATTCTAATCCAGTGGCTGGACCCAGAGACTGGTAGCTTTGGGGGTGGGGTATGACATTGGGGCTGTGGCCATGGCAGTGTGCAGACTGTCCTTGCCCCTGGACTCACATTGGTCTGTGTTGGCCTGAGTCTGTTTATAGGTGGAGGTCAAATTCCGCAAGTTCAGATGGACAAATGACAAATGGAAGGTGAAATAGGTTCCCAAATCTCATGGCAAAAGGTCAGGAAGGCATAGGGCCCTCCTATGAGCCTTTTATGAGAGCAAGTCCCAGCAGACTCTGCAGACAGATGGCTCTGTGAATCCCAGCTCTCCCCAGGTGTTGTTTTGTGATTCATCAAGTCCCTTAATTTAAATTTACCTGAGCTTGATTTCTTCATCTGCAAAATGGGGATGATGATACTGACTTTTATGGGTGGCATAAATGCAAGTGATCTTTGCTGACACTCACTGACAACATTTTTGAGCACCTGCTATATGCAGGGTCCTGAGCTGGGACTGGTGAGGGTGAGCAGAGTCAGACAGGGACCCCACCCTCATGGCCCAGGAACTGTACAATTAGCAAGTGCGGTGAGGCTGCCCTGCGATGGGTCCTGGGACCTGAGGGCTCCCTAGGAGCACACACTACAGAGCAGGGGGGAGGTGCCTTCACCTCCTGAGGTCTTCCCTCTTTCTCCTGGGCTTTGCATTCAGTGCTGGAGTGCCACTGAGGAGGGTGCTCTCCAAACCCACACCAGGACTCGTGGTGTCGTGGGAGAATGTGGCCTCCGTGGGAATAGGGCTTGCTGCTCTTAGTCTCCATTTCCGCAGGTCTGACGTCGGAGCTGCAGTAGCTCCTTCCTTCTCCAAGGTCTCCAGGACCAGGTGACGGCCACGCAGCTCCAATGGGGGTCCTGCAGGCACAAATGCCAGTGGGGTCCAGGTGTACTGACAGAAGCCAAAGCAGCCAAAGGAAAGCTTCTGGACCAAACCGACATCTCTGAGCCAGAGTCAAAACTGCAGAGGGTAGAGGCAGGTGGGTGATGGGGATGGGTAGGGCTGGACCTGGGAGGAAGCTGGAGAAGGGGAAGAAAGGGTTTCTCAGTCATTCAACAAACACTTATTGAGCACCTACTCTGCCCTATGCCCTATTTGGCTATTGCCTTTTCTCAAAGCTCCGAGTGGGATGGCCAGGTGATTCTGGTCCCAGAGGCCCACTTTGCCAGATTTATGTGAATTGAGCCAACTGCAGGGAGGGAAAAAGGAGGGAGGAAGACCATTGGGAATCAGGAGTGAACAAGACAGACAAAAATCTCTGCCCTCACGGTGCTGACATTATTGTTAGCAGAGACACATGGTCAGCAAGCAAAATATATTTTAGATGGTGATAACTGGTAAGGAGGGAAAATAAGGCAGGGAAGGAGGAGCACAGAAGTATGTAGATGTTGAGATTTTAGGTGAGGTGACTAATGGGGGCTTCATTTACCCAGAGCATGAAAAAGACCTGGAGAAAGCAAGGCAACAGGCTGTGTGGTCGCTGACGGAAGAACACTCCTGGCCGTGGAATAGCAGGTGCAAAGGCAATGAGGTGGGGCATGCTTGATGGGTGTGAGGAGCTAGGCTGGCTGAGGCTGTGTGAGCCGGGGTAGGGGGAGGCCAGTGGGAAGTAGGTTGGAGGTGAAGAGGGAGCTTGACTATAGGACCTTCTAGGTTGCAGGAAGGACTCTACTGGGAGCCCGTGGAGGGTTCTGTGCAGAGGAATGGTGAGATCTGCCTTAGGTTTAACAGGATCATTTGACCGCTCTGTTGAGAACAGGGCATATGGGGCGGTGGCAGAAGCAAGGAGACCAGTTCAGAGGCCACTCCAATATTCCAGATGCATTGTTTTCCACCGTGCCCCCAGGACACAGTATGCTTCCTAGTACAGAGCAGGCACTCGACAAATATTTATTGAATGATGTGGGAATTAGTGATGTCCAAACACTAGTTTTGAGATGGGTGCCATGTAGACTATATGGAGAAAGTATGGAAATACAGATCCCAGGTACTGCTGCTGGGGATCTTGGTCCAATAGGTTTCTGATGGGAGAGAGGAATCTGGATTTTCAGTACAGTCTGCAGATAATTCTGGGCAGGGCTAGCTTTCTGTGTCAGAAATGTTTTTGTCTGCAAGTAAGAGAGACTGACTAACAATGGCTTAAACAAAGAAAGCTTTATTTTTATTTACAATAATCCTGGACGAGGATGGCTGCTGGCATTGGCTTGGTCAAATGATGATAGGGTCAAGGTCTTTGACATCCTCTTGGGCTTTTTCTCATTGTAGCAAGTGGGCTGCTATGGCTCCAGGTGTCACATCCTCAATCAAGGCAGGAAGAAGGGAGGGGCAAGGAAGTGTTACCTATTGTCTGCCTCTCTCATCAGAAGAGCATAAGCACTCACAGAAGCATCTATAGACTTCCTGTTAAATTTCACTGCCCATACCTGGTCACATGCTCACCCCAAGCTGCAAAGGAGGCTGGAACAGTGAGAATCTGGATTTACAACCTCTACAGTAGGAAGTTGCTGGAGAGGAGTTGGGTCTGACCACTGGGGAGTAAACTGGGGTGTCTGCCATGGTTCCACGGCACAAACGCTACTTGAGGTCCCTTCTATTCTAGGGCTTTGTCTTCTTGACTTGCCACCTCCATGAAGCACCCCTGGTTAACCCCTGAGTGAAATGCTAAGGGGCATACCCCAGCTTAGAGATTCTGTCATGCTTCTCTTCACAAGTCTGAACAATACATCGACCTCCGAGGTGGCTTCTTTGGGGCAGTGGTGGTTTTTATAAAGGATAATACATCCCTAGCATCACCTCATTTGGCAGACATTTAAAACAGTGGTACCACACTCTTTCTCGAGAGCCTTTTGGAGCCCAACTTACACACATACACACAGGCAGCATGTCTCTATTCACATCCCCATGTGGGCACCGTGCACAGGAAAGGACAGCTCTGATCCCGCAGTCAGGAGGGAGACCAGGACATCCTTGGGTGGTCCCGCTGCTGGTAAGAATCAAACAGCATCCCAGTGGCAGCTCTTTCCAGTGGTTTTGGGGGTGAAAAGAAATGCTTTTCAAGCCCTGCTCACTCACCTTCAATGGTGGGTTTACAAAGCCAGAGGCAGGGTTCATTCTTCAGGGGAACAGAAACAGACCTGATTTAGTCTTTAAATCTTTAAAAATGGGAGCAAAAGGTGAAAACATTTGGTCTCACATGGGAGGGATTTTTGGAAGTCACTGGAGCTGGCCCAGGTGATAAAAACCAAGTGGGGGTGGTCTTGGGTTCAGAGACTGAACATGGGGACTCCAAGGGGCCAGGCTGTGAGGGTGGCAGTGGGCTGGTCAATCCACTGTTTCTATCTCCAGAAACCTGTTGCAAACCACTGTATATTTATTTGCTCGCCACAGGTTTTAGGAAAAGGTAACAAAAAAAAATTTTTTTTTGGCTAGAATTGTACCTTAACAGTATGGTAGGAAATGCAGATTGGCAATTTTATACATCTCTGGTGAAAACCACCATCACATACCTGACACAATTTGCTAGGCTTTAAAAGTCTTCTCAGGCCTGGGGTCCCTGGGGTGGGCTGGATAATAAAGAGCCTCAAGGGCCGTAGAAGTGGGTGGGAACCCCCAGGGCACAGGTCCATGGGAGTTGGGGGTAGAGATGGCTTCAGGGGTGATGTTTCCAATATTTAGCACCCCTGGGTGCTCCAGCTTTGCTGCTTAGTGTGGTCCTAGAAGCTTGTTAGAAATGCAGACTCTCAGCCTCCACCCCAGATCTACTGAATCAGAAGCCGAATTTTAACAAGATTCCCAGTGATTCGTAGGCACAATGAAGTTTGGGAAGCGCTTTTCTAGAAGTCTGGGAGCAGGAAGGCTGCAGCCCTGACTAGGGGTGGTTACAAGGCCCAGACAGGGAGGGCCGTGGAGAGGAGAGGGTGTAGGGGAAAGGCTGGCAAATTCTAAGCAGCTGTCTTTTTAAGTACCTTTCCCACTTGCCATGATGGGAGCCAGAGGCCACCTGAGGGCTGCACTGCTCTGCCCTTCCTCACCAAGAACTGAGAACCGTTTTCCCCTTGGTTGGCTCTCAGGGCAGGTATCCCAAATGCTCCATGACTTGCTTCACACCTGGCTGCAGGTAAAACCATGAGCAGGGAAGTTCTCTGAAACCTGTGAGTCAGGCTGCCCAGAGAAGCAGGGCCCCATGGGGGCCTGGGCAGCATGGAGGGCTTGTCAGGCCAGGGAGGCCCCTGTCCTCCCTTCCCCACTCCGCCAGGAAAATCTCAGCAGGACTCAGAAGCCCCTTCAGGAAGAGGTGCCTTGTCAGTTTTCCCAGCAGTGGCTTCCTCTTGGAGCAGGAGGGGTGGGCAATTCCTGGGGGCTTGAGGGGGTGGGGGCGGGGGAGTGGCCGGGGAAGGGGATAGGCACGCCCTCTGGGATAATGCATTTTTACAGGAGCAAGCGTGAACATCACAGATGTCCCAAGGCCTGGGGGTCCAGGGCTGCCAGATACAGAAGGGCTGGGGGAGTGTGGGGGCCAGAGGTGGGCTGTGGGGGTGCTGAGGTGCCACCAGCCAGCTTTACAGCACTCTCTCTTCACTCGTCAGCGTGGCAATTCTCCGCAGGTTTTCCCTGACTTTAATGAATTCGGGGGCATGGTCCTCTTCCTTTTCTGGTGGTTTTTCCAGCTGAAGGAGAGAAGAGAGGTGTCAAGTGGGTGGGACTAGGGGAATTCTGAGTTTCAAAAGCCTCTGGGTTTGGACCAAGGGTCCTCTCTGGAGGAACAGAATCAGGAATCAGTTTTGCCACCTGCCTGGTAGCTTGGGGGACAGAGCTGAGACTAAGTTCTGCCTGTGAGGCCTAGTTCAAATTGCTTCCTTCTTCTGGGCCTCAGCTTCCTCATCTCTAAAATGGGAATGCCATCTCTTTCACAGGGCAGCTGTGAGAATGAAATAAGAATCAACATATAATAGACTGGGCCAATAAGGAAACTGCGGTTTGGAGAGGGGAGGCCACTGGCCCAAAGTCACACAGCAAACTGAGTGGCAGAATGAGAACTCAGGCCAGTGGTAGACTCATGGTCCAGTCCTCATTTTGCTCATCTAGCCACTGTGGCCACATGCAGAGCTCTTCCTTGGGCCAACTGACATTCTTGGAGGCACGGGCGGGCTGGGTGCCCCTCACTCACCTGGTTCAGCCTCTGCTGCCGTCTCAGCAGCTCCTGCTCAAAAGGGCACTGCATCCGCTTGGCCTCCAGCTCCTCCTTTTTCTTCTTGATGAGCTGGTTCCGCCTGCGGTGTTCTAGGACTCGCTGTAGCTCTGGCTTGCTGTCCACGCCCAGGCCCCTGGGGTAGGGGAAGCCATTAGGAGACCCTGATTCCCCCATCCCAGTGTCAGGGCTGCACCCTATGGTGACACCAACCTACGCTGTTATCTCTTATCTCGTGCAATCCTCCTGGCAGCCCCAGGGGCGGGGCCTTTCCTGCCCCAAACACACAGAAGGCAAGGAAGGCTCCTAGGGCTTAAGACACTGGTCCGAGGCACAGCTACAAAGGGGCTGAATGAGGATTTGCCTCCAGGCCTGTCTGACTGCAGAGATCAGCTTTATGTTATTTCAGGTTATTTTCTCAGGGTGCTTCTAGAGGTGGGACTGTTGGGTCAGACTCTGTAAAAGATTTTGGGCACATTTCCACCTGCCTCTTAGAAAAGGTTGCCCAGTTTATACTTCTGTCAACAGTGTACAAGGGCATCTCTTTCTCCCCACTGTCGCCATCCAGTCTTTTGATTTGGGAATCTGGTAGGCAAGAAATAATATCTGGTTTTCATTTGTTTCTTTGATTATTAGTCACATCAAATAGTCTTTGAGATGTTTACCAGCTATTTGTATTTCCTCTTTTGTGAACTAACTATATCCATCTTCTGTTCATTTTTTCCTTAGGGATTTATGAGGTAGGTATATATTAATTTTTGTCTGTTATTATATTGCAAATATTTCCCCTGACGTGTCTTTAGGCTTTTAAAAAATTGTGGTAATGACTCTAAAAGGCAACCAGAGAAATACTCATGACGTACTAAGAGGAAAACAAACATCAATGATAAAAAATGTTATCTGCTGGAAGGTCCTTTGCACACGGCTGGAAACAAGAATGGCAATCACAGGCAGCCCGAGCCAATACTGGAAGTGGCCAGGAGAGGGAGCTGTCTGTGAAGGTGCCACCACCTCCCTTCAGGCCCTGGTGAGCTGGGACTATTTTCCAGGCCCTGGAATGGGCAGAGGCTTAGCTTCCCTCTCCACTAGTTCACATTCCCTTAATGCTGAGTTCTAGCTCTGCCATCTCGGGCCTCTTTCTTTCACTGCGCACCCCCCACCCCAGGGTCTCCCTGCTCCACTCATGCTTTCTCCAGGATTGTGATACTCCTGCTTGAGACCCTTCCCAAGACCATATGATTCCTCTGTCCTGCCTCACAATCTATGTTCCAGCCACACTGACCAACTGGTGCTTCCTGTCCATTTGCACATGCTCATCTGTCTGCTGGGAATATGCCCCATCAAAGCACCTGCCATACCACCTGGTTATGCATCTGCCCCCTCTGTTAGGGCAGGAACATTCCTTCTGTATCCCCAGGGTCTGGCACAATGCTGGCACATGGTAGGTGCTCAGTAAATGTATGTGGTGGCCAGGGCCAAAGTGGGTAGCTTTTGGACCTTCACATTTTCTGTTGGTGACCATGTGGGGTACCCCCAGCTCTCCTCAAGCTCCCAGGAGCCCCAGGATTGCCACCAGGCCTGCTTCTGTGAGGGGCACCTCCTCAAACTGCAGCAGGCTTGAGGAGGTGTTTGCCAGGCGGTGGCAGCCTAGCTCCACTCCCACCTTCTGTGGTTCATTAGCAGCTCTCGGTGCAGCTCCTGGTGGCTCCGGGAGGCCTTCACGGGGTTCAGCAGCTTCTTGGGCTTGATGAGCTCCGGGTTCCACTCTCTGTACTCAGGCCGGGCCATCAGGCCACCAATGTCTGCTCGCTCCCTCTGGATCTCTGAGTACATGGAGGCTGTAGAGACAAGCAGAGGGGTTGGCCAGAGCTGGTCACAGTCTCACCAGTCCCTGTGAGCATAGTAGAAGGGCAAGGGTCTTGGTGTTAGATGAAGCTTGGCCACCTTCCACCCACTGCTGTGTGGCCCTGGGCAGGCTAGCTGACTCTGAGCCTTAGTTTCCTCAACTGTGGGATGAAGATGATTGAACCTATGCACAGGGTGGTTGTGAGGGCTGGAGATGAGTTTGCAAAGTGGGGATTAGAGGTGAAGCGCTGCTGGGTAGCAAACAACTGGTGACACGTGCAAATGTTTTGGCCTGACTTTGAAGAAAATGACTGCCCTCCCTTGAAAGGGATGGCACTTGAGTTTCTGTTTTCCAATGAGCTCAGAAAAGGAATACATATTTAAAAGAAGCAATATGTACTCATTGCAGATAATTTGGATAAATGCTTTAATTAAGAGAAAATATCACTCCTTATTGCTCAACTTTACTATCCATAGTCCCAAATTCCTCCATGGAAATGTCCAGCTTTTCTCTTTCTCTAGATCAAAGAGGAGAGTACGAAATCCCGAAACTGCTGTGTCTCTACTTACAAAGGGATGGCTGCCATCTTTAATGCAGATGTCTGTCTGGCTTCTCGATGGACTCATTTCTACCACGGCAGCTTGAAATTTGTCAATTAATTGAAATTCAGGCAGAAGGGCTCCCTCCTCTACAAGCTGGCTACATATCCTTTAAGTACTCAAAACTTTAAGTGCACAGAAAGAGAGAGATTTTTTTCTAAAAAAGTGTCAGGGAGGTGACACAGCCTGGCCATTAGCTGCTTACAGTAAATAGAGTAAAAATTTAGGGATTGGCTCTGTCCCCTTCACGAGCCCTGCTTTTCTGAGGTTGAGCCTCTGCTGCGTGCTAGGTGGCAGTGTCTGGTCTGCTATGTGGTAAGACACTCAGTTCGTATTTGTCGGTAATTGATAGTAGAAGCTTTGAGGTTGTACACATGAAGAAACCAAGGTTCACCGAGGGTGGTCTTGGCAAACCAGTACCTTAAGGTATTTGGTTTTTATAAGGCAACTGAGGGGGCATGTCCCCACTTCACCCACCAGGTCAGTCCCCCCCTTTTGAGGACCACTATGTTGCTTTTGAACAGACCCTCACTTTTCTCCCCACCCCGACCTGGGAAGAGAATGAAAACCATTCCCTGCCTGATTGGGGTTTTATGAGTAAACCAGGGAGGGATGGTGGGTCTGTGCAAAAACTGAAAGTGGGTAACAGCGCAGTGGGGGTGGGAATAGCAGAGGGTTGGATGGCTTGTGAATTGCAAGGTGACATTCCAGGGCATGTAGGATCAAAGGGAAGACTGTGTTTGGCAAATGGTGGCGCTCCAGACACACACTGGGCATTTCTATTATTACCCATGACAGGGTGCTTTTAGGAGGGTTACAGAGAGACCACATGTGTAAAAGTGCTGTGTAAACCGGAAGAAGTGTTAATTATTATAAAATGTTTTGAACATAGATTAAGTGTCAGAGCAAAGAGACATAACTGCTAATTTTTTTCTTGAATTCACATTCTCAGAACTGTTTCTAAAATGAGAATTCTAATGGATTTCCTTTCTTCTCTTCTTTGTAAGGCTGTTTGTTTTCAGGTTGTATCTTTACTAATTTTTTGGTCCTTAAAAATGATCGTGGTAGTATTTAGTAGTTAAAAGTGGGCATTTGACAAAATAAACAGTTGGCTATAGCAATATCCTCCCTGTTTAGAAATGTGAATATTTTCTTAGTCTTTGGGGTTAAACTGTCTGGGAGTCAATGCACCAGAACACCCTACTTCAGATTTTAGTTTCGGGAATCACTGCACCACCCCATGATGCCTATTCCCATCGCCACGTCCTACTGATCATTTAGCTGAGTAAGTCTCAGCCATATTCCATCTGGGCTGTTACCACACCACACTTCACTGTGGCAGCTTCTTGGCTTGTTTGTCCCTTAGTCCCTTTGTGCCTCAAACCTTCCAGTGCTTCATAATTTTCATCAGTCACACCATCTTTAAAATAACTAACTGTATGTAGATATAGCGACAAGGCAGGAAACAGAAATAAGTTGTATAACTGTAGGAAAGGAGAGGGCAGAATTAATATTTAAATGAGATATTACTATCCACCCAGAATTCCCAAATGTATTAACAGAAAAGCATGTGGGACAAATGAGTTTAATAATATGGCCAGATACAAAGCAAGTATATAAAACCAAGAGCTCCCGCATAGCAACAATGAACACTGAGAAAGTATAGGATAATAAACCTTCATTCTACAATAGGTTTGGTTTCCTGTGACGTTCCAGGTATTGTGGTAGACATCGGACACACAGAGATGCAGGAAGCAAGAATGGTTCCTGCTCTCACGGGGCTGACAGTCTTCTAGGGAGGCAGACTGTACCATGTATACAGAACAACAAAGATAAATGATTACAACTTGCATCCGGAGCCCACTGATGCAGGCAGGAGGGCTGGGATGGAGACCAGCTGGCCAGGTGCAGGGGGGAAGGCCTCTTTGAGGAGGCAACATTTAAGATCTGATGGTTGGAAGGAGGAGGGAGGCTGTGTGGGGCGGAGGAAACAGCATGTGTGACTCATGTACCTTGAACAAGCTTGGTTTGTTCAAAGAACAAAAAGCCACAGTGTGCCTGGAGTGGCGTGAGTGAGCGACCAGGAAAGTGGCGTGAGGGTGGACGGGTGGGTTCAAGTCCGGGAAAGATCGAATTTGATTTGATTTTAAAAAGGCCATTCTCACTGCTGTGTGGGGGGAAAAAGTGAAAAAAAAAAATAACTGTCAGCAGGTCTGGAGAATTTTTAAAAATCCAACTTTGGTTTCTTTCATGGCTTATGGGCAGCCTCTGTCTGTCCCATTAAATGCCAGAGGAAAAACATCTGATTGGCCAGGCTGGGAATCTTCACCCCATGGGTCACCAGCTATCCAATGGATTTGCTGCCCCGGGGCCAGGCCCCCACTGCACGGGGGGGTGGGGGGGCCTCCAATGGGGTGCGGGGAGGCAGTCATTCAGCCTCTGTGAAGAGGGTCTTTCATTTTCATTTTGCACTGGGCCCTGCAAACTATGTAGCCAGCTCTGCAGTCCAGGTTCAATCAGTGGGCAGCTCTGGCTCAGAGATCTGCTCCAGGCCTTTTTGAATAAAATGCTATCAGCAGTAAGCTGTAGGGGATGGTGGTTTTTGGAGGCCACGGATGCTGAAGGATGTGTTTGGTTCTTCAGCCCAGAGTTGCAGGCTGGGAAAACCACTGCCTTTATGGTTCTGAACTCTAGCAGATAACACGTGTGAGATCCGTGGACATGGCAGCGAGGCAGGGGCAGGGCTCAGAGAGCTACTGGGCCAGCCTTCCTGCCTTTCATTAATCAGGAGACCTCTGTGGAGAAGAGCGTCACCAGGGTGCTGGAAGAAAAGAGGCTGCTCTATGAAGTGCATGTGCAAGCCAAGAAAATCTGGGCTCTCCTGGGGTCAGCTGGGCCTTCTGAGCAGGGTGGGTGGTGGCAGGGGCGGTGCATGAGGCATCCCAGGGCTGTTCTGGCCAGGTCTCTTGGGCTGCTGGGGTGTCCTGAGAGATTGAGACTCTGAGGGAATGACCATGATGGACAAAGAGGTGAGGTGAGGTGAGGTGAGGTGAGGTGAGGCGAGCATTAGGTCATCTCCAAAAACAAAAAAGATGTATGTCCAAAGAAGAGCTGGCAGGGGAGAGGAGGAGACAGTTGAGGAGAAAGTGACTAGTGAATATCCTTCCCTGGTTGTCAAACAAATGAGAAATGAAACTAAGTTGCATGGATGTTGGAGCTATTAGAACCTGGATTGAATCTGGCTCTGCCCCTCCCTAGCTTTGTGCAAGTTTACCTCCCTCTGCAGCAGGAATCTGCAAACTACGGCCTTTGGACCAAATCCCACCCTTTGGAACACACAGCCATGCCCCCTCACTACTCATTGCCTACGGCTGCTTTCCACTAGAACAGCAGAGCTGAGCAGGTATGCAAGCTGCTTGTGATCAGCACCCTTCCTGAGGTTGCTACAGAATGAATGAGGTGATACTTGCAAGGTGCTTGGCAAGTGCCTAGCCAAAGTCAAGGACTCTAAGTGCTGGCAACCATGGCAGCCGCGTACAGCCAGGCCAGTCGTGCACTGCACACCCCAGGGCTTCACTCCTATAGCTTAAACTATGAGTGGGGGTGCTCGGATTGCACAGCGTGGCCACTGCATGAACTGTTATTAACAAGTAACGTTAATCCCCATTCGTACGTAGTCTTGGATTGCATTTTTCTCATCTTCCTTTAAAACAGTACTGGTTAGCCCTGGCCTGTGGGGCTGATTTGGTTGCAACATTGTCCTGTAAACTGAAAGGTTTGATTCCTGGTCAGGGCACACACCTAGGTTACGGGTTCGGTCCCGGTTGGGGTGCGAGAGGCAACTGATCAATGTTTCTCTCCTTCTCTCTCTCCCTCAATTCCCCTCTCTCTAAAATCAGTAAGAATGCCTTCGGGTGAGTATTTGAAAAAAAAAAATCTGCACTGGTTCTACCAGGGATTTGAACTCTGGTTGAATATTGGCATCACCAGAGGAAGTTTGAAAAATACCAGTGCCTGAGCCCCACCCCAGGGATTCTGGTTAAATCGGCTTGGGATGCCCTGCCTGGCCTTTGGGATTTTAAAACACTCCCCAAGTGATTCCAATAGTCAGCCAAATTTGTAAAGCATGGAGTTAAAAAAAAAAAAAAGCAAGCTTCTTTGCTTTGGCCTGAGTGATTTCGGCTGACTTGTTGGCCTGGTTATTGCGGGTGAGTCTGATTAAAGTCAGAGCTCTTAGCAGCTCTTTGACCTTGGATGGGACCCTCCTCCTCTGTAAAATCAAGACGCTGTGAAGACCGATGAACTAAGGTTCAGGGCAGGCGTAGAGGCGGCCAGTAGGTGACAGGTAAAGTGAGTGTTTTGCATGACTACAAGATGGGCAAAGTGTTCACCCTTAACATGCAGACTGTGGGACTGACCTCATATTTTGTGTGTGTGTGGGGGGTGGGGTGGGGTGCAGGGGTGGAGATTGGGAGCTTCTCGCTTGGTTATTCCTTGGTTCTGCTGATGACACAAAAGGTCCCACAGCTCCTCCCCAAAAGCTGTGCAGGATGCCGGCCCCACTCCAGACAAGGCTGTGCTGGGATCGCTAACTGCTCACCAGGTGCCGGGGCAGGCGAGGCTGATGCTAGGGCAGCATCAGTTCCCGCCCGCACCCCCACACCGACCCCCAACCAAGAGAGCAATGAGAAGGGACGGAAGGAAAGTGGCACTGATGGAGACCCAGGTCACAGTTCATCCTGAAAATAGCTGCGGGACCCTAACTCTGTCTATGGCTTTAATATCCCCTTCATCTGCCCTCCCTCTGCTGGTGATTCTGCTCTTTGATGACATCAGTGATGACAATGGCCCATGTTGCCAGTAAGGCAACATGGTTAAGGCAGATGTTTTGGAGGAGACAGACTGAGTTTGAATCATGGCTACACCCTTTCCTAACTGTGTTACTTTAGGCAAATAGCTTCACCTCTTTGAGCCCTTGTGCAGTGGGGATGACAGCAACACCTTCTCACAGGGCCGTTTGAAGAGGAAAACAATACAGTGTGCATGATGTGGTTGCCCACTGCCTGGCCGAGCTGCGCTCACTGAAGGCACACTGCCATCCTGAGGGGGCCTGTGGTGGACACTCGCGTTTGACAGCACGCTCACTTCCATCTGGACCTCATGCTCACCCTGGGAGGCAGCCGGCAGTAATATTTTATTGTTCCCATTCTGTAGATGAGAAAATTGAGGCTCAGGAAGGTCAAGCTACTTGTCCTAGGATACACAGAATGATGGCAAAGCTGGGACCTTCAGACTCCAAATTCAGTGCTCTTTCTATCACTCCAGTACCCTCCCGGCGCAAAGTAATTTTCAGTCAACAAAGCAGGTTTATGACTATTTTCTCTCTCTGGATACTCAAGAAACCCCAATGAAGAAGCAGTGTGAGCCCATTTTATAGATGAGGAAATGGAGGCCCGGTCACTGGAGGACACCCAGCTCACACAAAATACCACCTTTCACTGGGGAGCCCAGCTCCAGAAGCCTGGGCCTAAGCCAGATTCCACAGTCCTATCTGCCCACGGCTGGTCTTTGCTTGGGAGGGGAGCAGCTGGTGGCCTTCCCTCCCTGGGGTATTGGCCAGTGTTCACTCCTCTGCCCTCCCTTTCCCTGCCCTTGTTCCTTGTTGCTGTTCAAGGTGCTGGGCTCAGAACACACCCGGACTTTCTTACTTTACCATTTCATGAGTTGGAGGGGCAGCGGAGAGGAGAGGCTGTTAAAATAACTGATGGCAAAGGAGAAAGAGGCATTCAGTAAAAGTGACAAGTGGGGCCACCGGATTTCCCAATGCTTCTTGCTTTTTCCCTCCTTGTGGGGAAAGTGCCTGTTTGTATTTCACTGGCCAGCAACCAAAGAACTGTGTGTCTGGGAGCCACCTCCACATCTTCTAGTCCGTGGCCTGGACACAGCCTCCCCACCCCATGGGAAAATGACTCAAGACAAACTTCCTGAACATTTTGCTTGGGGCCACTGGGCCCTCCCAGTCCCAGGGCTGGACATGGAAGGTCCTTAGCAAGGTTGGTGGACAGTGTTGTGCAGCTGATCAAGGAACAAGTGTCCGTTGACCAGATGTTCCTGCTAGCCCACCAGTGGCACGATGCCAGCCACTCTACTTGGCAGATACCTCAAGGGAAGGATCCCGGCTGGTACTTACCATCAACAGAGCTATAAGCCACTCAGGATCCAAGTCACTCAGAGACACAGGTGATGGGCTGCCTCACAGCCAAGAAACTACCTGGGTTTGGTAGCATTTCCCAAAAGTGACACGCTCAATCCTAAAATCCCTGATTTCTGGATCAGTCCCAGACTTCTGGTCTTGTACCACAAAATGCAAAAGCCAAATTCACCAGAGAGGCAGGCGGTAGGCATGCTTATGTTGCAATGGGCCACGTACTGTGCTAAGCACCCCACAGCCACATTTCATGAAATTCTTACAATAGACCGAGGAGATGGGTACTATTGTCATTCCTTTCTACAGATGAAGAAACTGAGGCTCTGAGGGGCCATGTAATTTCCCCAGATCACACAGCTAGCAAAAGAAAGAGCTAGAACCTGAGCTGGGCTCTATTGGATGCCAGAACCTGTGTTCTCTCAGCCTTTTGTCCATCAGGGATGAAGAGAATCAAACTGCCGTGCTGTGTGTAATAAATGTGGGTAAGTCAAATCATGCATGCATAAGCTCAGATCATCTGAGGATTTAGAACACATAGATAAAAGAGAATGGAGAGCTGTATCTGAGTGCTCCCTCCACTTTGTCCCCTATCGTTTCTCCAGCCCAGAGAGCCAGGAGCTATCTCCCCACTCATTTCACAGAGGGGAGACATAGCCCGGGTAACTAAGCTCAAATAGCTCTGCTCCTCTCACAGCCCACCCCAGTGCTCCAGCACTGCCCTCCTAACCCTGCACCTCCCCGGGCAGAGCACCCAGCTCCACAGCAGGTGAAACAGAAGAGAAACAGTCTTACTTCTCAGTGTCAGCGGGAAGGGAACTCGGGATGGTGTTGCTGGGTTCCTCACTCCTCGGAGAAGTCCCAGACTAGCACAGAGAGCCGCCTCCAGAAGGCGGTTCTTAAACCCCTGGAGAACGCAGGAGGTTGAAATGTGCCAGCCAGTGAGGCCTCTTTGCCTTCCTGTTTATTCTGGTATCAATAAAAAGGAACTGTTACTATAGTAACGAGTATTTCACTTGGTGCTCAGCCACTTCCACAATGTAGAACACGGTGTCCAAGTCACACGTTGGAGAGACACAAATAAACACCTATTCTGTTAGATTGTTGCAGAATGAGAAACATGCCAAGCTTTGTTCTGAGCAGGCAGCTCTCTAGAGGCATTTCTCTTGTTTCTAATGGGTCAGCAAGAGTGCAGCCCTACACATCCCTGATGGAAAGGAAGCCGGACTTCCTGCTGCTGGCTGGGAACTTCTGGGGTGTAAAAGGGAGGGAGAAACAACACTGGGTTAGCTCTTGGCCACCCACTGATGGATACATATTATTTATGTATCCATAAAGCTGCATACACATTATTTATTGGATACCCTGAACTTCATCTGAACTGCAGAGGCACCAACATGCCCCGGGAGCATGTGAGGAAAGGGAAGCTCCAGGCACCTGGGTCAGCCCTGGCTTGGACACCAGCCCCTTTAGCAGCCAGTCAATGCCCCTGAGCCTTGGTTTCTGTGTTTGTCAAATGGGGAGAATAACAGGGTGGTTGGGAGAAAACAGAGATGAGATGACATTAGTGAAAATGATTAGTCAATGCTCAGCAAATAGGGCTTTTCCTGCAGAGAGAACTGGACTGGATGTGACCCGAGGGCAAGGCCCCAGCCTGGAGCAGTGGGCCTGGCAGGGCATGCACGGCATAAGTCCCGGCTCAGTGAATGAATGTGTGGAAGCAAAAGGAAAGAATGTGTGCAGATACCAGAGGCCGACTTCAGTGCTTACAGATAATGGAGGTGTTCTCCTAATTTCAGAATCAGCGTTCACTGGAAGATGTGGAAGTGTTTTCTAGTTTTTTATCATTATCCTTAGTCCCCCAGTGAGGAAGCTGGCATCTACCAGTTAAACCTGACCTTCTTCCCCGCTTTATTTTCTCATGAAGAATGTTTTTGTCTGGAAGGTGATGAAGCTCAGGCCATATATCAACCATGAACAGGGGCATTAAAAATGCAATTTTTGCCTCTATTATTCATTTAATCAACATTTATTGAGCACCTACTATTTCCGGCACTGTTCCAACTGCTGGAGATACAGTATGAATGTGACAGATGGTATCTCTGTGCTCAAATAGCCTACACGCAGGGTGCGGGGGCCAGACAAATAGTAAGAAGACAAGAAAATGCTGAGCTTTGATGAGTGCTAGGATGAAAGTAAGACTGGGTGAGGTGAAGGGAGGGTCTGGAGCTTAGAAAGGGTGGACACTGAGGAGGTGACATTTTATGGAGGCCTGAATGGTGAGCAGTCACAGGCAAAGACCGTTCACGTAGGAGAGCATTGTAGGGAGTAAACTCCTGGAAGGCTCCCAGCGTGGGAATGAGCTTGGTGTGGTGGAGGAGGGCTGGTGGGGCTGGAGGGCTGGGCCTGAGGAGGAGGTGGGAGACAGGGCCAGCAAGGGGCTGGGGGCAGGTCGGGCATGTCCTGGGAGCCTTGGCTAAGCTGACCCTTCTGGTGACACTCAGAGATCACAAGTGCTCAGGTAGAGAGTAATTTTTTTGCAAACCATGAGTGTTCCTTTTTGCTTCTTCTTCCTAAATTCTGCTTCTCTTGAGGTACTTTGAATGGTAGGCTCCCCCAGCCTTCCATCCTGCTGTGGCTTATCTTTGGGTGACATGGAGGACAACAACTAAATTCTTGTCAAAGCACTTTTCTCACCTCTGGTCCCACCCCCATGCTGCCCTGCTCTGCAAATGATCTGTGGACATTTCCTGGGGCCCGCAGTGACTCTTCTGAATCATTCCCAGTGCCTGCTGACTGCGGGACACCAGGAATCCTGGGGTGGCTGGGGGGAGCAGCGGAACCACCGACAGCTCTGCTCACCGCCTAGAGAGGACAGAACCCCACAGTCCAGCTCCCTGAAGAGGAGCAGACCCCGTGAGTGCCCATGTCCGCGCGGGGTCGGCACGACCTCCAAGCCCACTTTGTGTTCCTTTATTAGAAGGCTCTGATGGTAGCCCCGGAGCCTGGGAGGGCCAAGGAGAGTCGCACAGGAACCCCTGAGGTTGGGAGCCGTTTTCCCCAGGTGGTGGGACTCGCTGTACTTCTTCCACTAAAGCTCTTCTCGCGGTTCAGCTCGTGTACAAAATCATCAGGCTCACCTGCAAGGGCGGGGGCCCCCCTTATCTTTCTTTGTATTCCTGTCCCAGGACCAAGGTGCTTAGTACCAACTGTTGACTTGGAGATACCAAAAGCACTGGCATCCTTGAGCTTGTTAAAGCGCCATGCTTTTGTGTGTGTTCATGTGTGCACACACATGTGTGTGGCTGCATGTGAGGTCAATGATCAACAGCCCCCGTTTCCTCAGCCACACTCCATCAGTGGGAGGTTTTGCTACACCCCATAACACGATGCAGTCCACAGCATGTCTATTTACCCAAAGATATGTCCACTTTATGTTTAGTGAGAAATCAAACTGCAAGACCACAGGCATAATAACCCCCTTTTTTCCAAGATAAAATGGTACAGTTGACCCTTGAACAAAGAGGGGGTCATGGGCACCGATCCCCTGTACAGTTGAAAGTCCACTTCTAACTTTTGAGTCCCCCCAAACTAAGAGCCTACTGTTGACCAGAGACCTTCCCGATAATATAAACAGTTGATTAAAACACATTTTTTGTGTTATGTGTATTATATATTGTATTCTCACAAGAAAGCAAACTAGAGAGAAGAGAGTGTCATTAATAAAATCATAAACACGAGAAAAATACATTTACAGTATTTATCGAAGCAAATTCACCCATGTTGGACCTGCGCCCATCAAGCCCATGTTGTGCAAAGGTGAACTGTTTGCACACAGAGAGCCAGCCTGGAGGCACAGACACTCGACTGCTAACCGAGGTCAGTTCCGGGATCACCGTGCTGCAGCTGTCCTCACTGGGCCTCGTCAGAATGAGAGGGCCGTGCTCCTGGGCTGCTGCGTCAGAGCCTGTGAGGGAGGGGCCTAGGAATCTGGACTTTTAACATATGCCCCTGGGGATGTGTTTATATTCGGGACTTTGAGAACCACTATTCTGTGCCATAAAATTATAGGCATTTCTCCTTTGTCACTATATTTTTGTAATGTTTGTGGCTTAAAAAAGAGATGCAAAGCATAGATTTCTTTTGCTATCAGAAAAAAAGCCGTAAAGACTAAATATACGAGAAAGTATAACCTTTTCCAACTAACTATGGTGATGATGCTCATCTGATGCATTCATGCTCATTGTGAACACTGGAAAGTAGAGGCCTTCTGGGAAAGTGAGCCTTTTAGCAGTTTGTGCAATGGTGGATTTAACCGCAGTTGCCGCCTCCTGCCTTGGTCTGTGTGGCTTTCCCTGGAGGCCTTTCCTTACTCCTGAAGGGAAGGACTCTGGTGCCCTAAGGGCCTGGGTATCAGAGTCAGTCCTCGTAGGACTGAAGCAGGACCCAGGTGATGCACACATCCCTCTCACACTGCCTTCCTGCCCCACTGAGGTTTGTGTTTTGGAGAACAAGAGGAGCAAGAGGAAGAAGCAGTGAAGACCTCGATAAGCCATCCTGAGTGGGAGCTGAGCAATCTTCCTGTATCTACACTGGGCTGTGGCTGCAGTTTGCATTGAAAAAGTCCAAACACGTCTTTCCTTTCATTTTTGCCCTTTTTCTTCAAGCCGACAGACAGACGCCTGGAGCAGCTTATTGGGGCCCACAAACATCAGACAAGAAGTTTCCATGGCAACTCAAAACTTCCTTCCCAGCCCTGTATTCATTGTAATTCTCCAAGGCCACTTTTCAAAGCCTCAGTGAGGGTTTAGAGAGCCACCCACATAACAACCCTAGGATCCAACCCGCTCCACACACCCCCTACGTGTTGGGCTGAAAGGACGTGGGGGGAGAAGCTGCATTGGCAGAAAAACTTGTCAGGGGATCCACAGAGAGATTATAAAAGTAATGAGAGTTGCCTTTACAACAAGTTTGAACCAGGAAGAATTTACCCAGTGGAGGGATTTCAAGGGTGAAAACGGGAAAGTGCAAGGGAGTGAGGAAGAACTGAGTCTTGTTTCAGAAAGCTGGCTGTCAACCCAGCTGCAATTAGGCACAGTTAGTCTGGCCTCTTAGCCGCAGGAGGGCCCTGGGACGCCCCCACCCCAGCAGTCTAACCCACTTGTAGTCAGACAAGAGATGGACAGTGGGTCTAGGGATGGAGACAGGGATGTGTGTGAGGATGAGGGGGTGTGTGCATGTACAGGAGAAGCTAGGCAGACCATAGCTTGTCAAGCCAAGCAAAGTTCCATGATTCCTGGCAGCAAGGTTGTCAGACATAGCAAGTAAAAATGCAGCATGCCTGGCCCTGGCTGGTTGGCTCAGTTGGTCGGAGCTTCATCCAGCACATGAAAAGGTTGCAGGTTCAGGGTCAGGGCACACACCTAGATTGCAGGTTAGATCCTTGTTTTTCTCACACACTGATGTTTCTCTCTCTCTCTCAAGTCAATGAAAATATCCTCAGGTAACGATTAAAAACCAAAAATGCAGCATGCCTAGTTAAATGAGAAATTTTTGGATAAGCAATACATAATTTCTTAGACTCTAAACTATTATTTGTTATATATCTGAAATTAAAATCTAAGTGGGTACTCCCCGTACCTGGCGACCTTACTCGGCAGGCCAGGATGGAGGCTTTGGCTGCCCCTCTGGCTGCAGAGGGGAAGTACAGTCGACGATGCCCACAGGCACCTTGGGGGGGGGGGCGGTCTCTCTGTGCAGCAGAGACATGCTTTCCTCCCCACCAGGAGCCTGGCCTGAGCTCCAGATGGGATGCTGGTAACGAACCGCAGGGGGACCTTCAGTAGAGCACTGCATAACCCACCAGGCACAGCCAAGCCTGGGTGATTCCCCAGAGGTGACCCTACCAGCTCAGGGGCTCACAGTCTGGGCTCTGGTAACAACGCAGACACTACTCCTGGCTCCACAGCCAGACAGCTAGGTGAACTTCAACTCTCCATGTCCTCATCTCTAAAACGGCGCAGACACTCTTCTGATGAATAAGGGAGAAACAGCATGGGAAGCCCTTTACACAGTGCCTGTCCCAGAGTCTGGGCTCCAAAGAGGTAGCTGCTATCTCAATAACTCTTTTAAAAGCATTAAAGATTTTCATCCAAGTGAACAAGGGGGATCAAAGACTACGGTCTGTAGAATCTCAGCAATGTGAAACAAACACACTACCACCGCATAGACTCTGCACAGCAGAGATGGGAAGGAGGCATCCCTATTTTTACCAGTGGCTGCTTATAGTTAGTAGGATTCTAGGTAAGGCTTCCCTTTCTTTATTCTTGATTTACCAGATTATTCATGGTAAGCCTTTAAGGTAGTCATGGTAATACTTCAATATTAAGAAATTATTTTAAAATAATTTGGGATGACTTTTTCTCAAAAGTGTTGTATTACTTTGGGAGCATGATTTGAGGTTACTGCGTGGAAATGGCTGCCATCCTGGGTTTGATTTTACAACCCTGTCTTCGGAGGCTTCTGCAGGTGGTGGGGGCAGCTCTTGCCTCTTCACTAAATGGCCCAGTTGGCTCCCCACTCACCCCTTTCTCCGTGCTCTTCCTCGTGTGAGACAGCCAGGGCACACAGCCTATCCCCTAATGGCTGCATGACCTGAGGCAAGTCATGTAACCTTCTGAGCCTCCATTTCCTCATGTTTAAAATAGGGGTAAATACTACTTACCTCCCTGAGAAGAAGGCATATCTGTTTTATTTATTGGTACACGCCTGTGCCTTGCATGGGGCCTAGTGCTTGATAGTTGTCAGTGAATATCGGTTGGAAGATTAAATGAATGAAGTCCCGAGATGTCCAGCATTTGCAGAGAGAGCAGCAATAACAAGTGACCAACAACCACTTGCTGAGAATTTTATTACTATTCTCAGAAGGTGTGCAGACTGTGGCATAGATGGACCCAAGTTTGAATGTGTTTTCTACTCTGTAGTGGGAGGGAAAGTGTTCCCTAGCAGAGCCATGGTCAAGCTGCTTAAGCTCTCTGAGACTCAGTTTGCTTACCCATTAAATGGGGATGGCAATTAGCAGTGACCTTGTAGGGCTGTGAAGGCAGAACGAGCCAAAGGCACAGTGCCTAGCACAGAATATGCGTCCCCAGTCACAGGCCTCTGCTCTCCTCCTGGCTGTGTCGCTGTGTCGCTGAGTGCAGTACAATTACTAGGCAAGCTCGTGGCCCCTGGACAGCTCTAGCAAGTCTGCTACCGCTGGATCCGGTTGCCAGCGAAAAATGCTGCCTTTGGAGTGAGGCTCACAGTTGCAGTTCCAAGTTAGCGGAAACAGCGGTTCAGATTAGAGACGCTCTTCTCTTAGTGAGAAGATAGCGACTGGGTGGGGACACCTGGAAGAGTGCTTGGTAGGGAAGTCGTTGGAGCTGGGGTCTGAACTCCAAGTCAGGCAGCTCCTCCCTGTCTGACCGGGGGTCTGCCACATTGAAGACCCTCCCCCAGGAGAGCGCCGCCAGCCCCGCAGTTGCTTTTGGACTTAGAGACCCGTACTTCCGTTGTCCCGAGCAGTAGCTCTGGGTGGGGCCTCCCCGGGCAAAGCCAGTCTAAGTACGAAAGGCAAGCGGTCCCGCAGGGGACGGCTCGCGGGGCCTGGGCAACCGCTGCAGACGCGCCTCTGGCTTTCGGCTCCGGGGTCTGTGGGCAGGACTACTGCGTGGGGGCGCCCTTGCCCACGGCAGAGGGCCACTGCCCCGTGAGCCCTTGCTCCTCGACGCTTCCTACTCACGCACCCCTCAGTGGCAGGCACCCACAGGAGACTGCTTTTCACCTTCCCTAAAAGTCTCTCTCAAGCGCCAATCCAGAAGAAAACGCCCCAAACGCTTACTGCGGGCATTCTTTTTCTTCTTTCTACATTCCTGTGTTTTCCAAATTATTTGTACACTGACCAAATGTTACGTTTTGCTTCATTTTCCTAAATAAATAAAAAAAAACCCCTCTCATTGTCCTGAGTAGACAAGTAATGTTTACTTCAAACAAACAAAAAGACAAATAGGAGAAAACACACTTGGCATCCAACTCCCACCTGAAAAACGACTGCTACTGTGTTTCCTTGCAAATCTGTTTCTCCTTCAATGACACACATAGAAACAAGGTTGCTCGTTTTCCAGTAACTTGCTCTGTCCCCTTCCCCCGGCTAACGTGAGGTCGGCCCATCCTGGGCTCCTCTGCGCCCCGCCGAGCGCGCCCGGGGTCTCACCCATTCTCCGCGCTCCCAAGTCTGCGCACTCGTGTGAGTCTCCGCTTAAGGGACCGGCCAGGGTATGGAACCTCGCAGGACTTTTGTCGTCAGGTGAGAGAGAGAGAGGGAGGGCGAGAGAGAGAGAGAGAGAGAGAGAGAGAGAGAGAGAGAGAGAGAGAGAAGATCCCCGAAAGTAAGAAAAAAAGAATGCAAGACAAAAAAGAAGAAAGAAACAGGTGGTTAAGAAGAATGAAAGAAAGGAAGGAAAAAGGAAAGGAAAGGAGGGAAGCAGAGCGATAAAAGACCAAAGCGCGGGGCGGCGGGGCAGCCGGGGGCCGAGCTCGGAGCGCCCACCAAGCCCTCTTGGAGCTCCTCCGAGTCGGAGGCCTGGTGGCCTTGCCCCTACTTACCCGACCTGAGCAGCACTGCCCGGTAGAGTCCTGTGGCCTCGGCGGGCCCCCGTGCCCGCTCACCCAGCCTCTGCGCCATGCTTCCGCGCGCCTGACTGCGGAGCGGGCGCTGCGGAGGGGAGCGCACGGTGGAGCGCAGTCCTCGTCGCAGTCTCCGCGGCCGTGACGCGGCTTCAAGGCCAAAACCCCGCGGTGGATCAGGTTACCTCAGGGATCCGGATGCCGGGCGCAGAGGCGCCGCGGGGGGAGGGACTGGGGTAAGGGCAGGGGTAGGTAAGGGCAGCAGGCAGGGCGCAGGTAAGCGTCTGGTGTGGGGACTCCTGGCCTCGCGGTTCCAGATCCAAGGCTAGAACCGGGTGCCTTGAGTTCCTGCTTTGGTCTCCTACCTACTCCTCTTTTCCCTGGCTGCTGGCCTCGTTGAATGCCACAAGCAGGTGTGTAGGCCTGGAGTGCCATCCCTGGGATCGGATCCCAGTGTCACCAATTAACAGCTGTGTGACCCTACGATCTAATTACCTGACCTTGCAGAGTCTCAGTTTTCTCATCTGTAAAATAGGTTCTTATCTCACAGGGCTGTAAGAGTAACTGATAAATCTTAGAACAGTGGCTAGCACAGAATGAACACTGTATACCGGTCTTTTTCAAAAAGTGTTCCAAGGCATCCTGGGGGTGGGTGGCAATGAGAAGCAGGGGACCTCACTGAGGGAAGAAGGTTGGGTGGGAAGCCTGTGGACTCCATAAGAGTGATTTCTCTGGCTTTGTGGAATCTCCTTAACAGCAGAGATGGGGGGGACTGACCAAAAGCGTCTAAAGGTGGTGCGGCAAAGTCAACCAGGTGGACTTGGAAGACATAAGAAACTGACAATTTTGGTTACCTACCTTATGTCTAGTCTGTGTTAAGTCTCATCTAAAACAAACAAACAAACAAACAAACAAACAAAACAGCCTAATGTTTACTGTGTGCTTTATGTCCTGTTTCATCTCATCTTCACAGCCCTGTGGATTAGTGTCTATTAGTCTTCCAATTTTACAGATAAGCAAACTGAGGCTCACAGAGGTTAAATGATTTGAGATCACACTGTGGAGCTGGGATACAAATCAGACGGTCTGACTTCAGACATGGGCCTCTCTTATCTCATTGACTCTTCAAAGAAGCGCTGAAGGCTGGGTATTATCTCCAGTTTAGAGACGAAATAATTCAGATTCAGGGAGGCAAAGTGACTTGGCTTATGCCGGCACAGCCAGCTGGAGGAGCCAAGACCCAATCCAGTCTTCACTCACAAAAGTAGTGCCCCTAGAATCTACAGACACGCCCCCGCCCCCCCCCCCCCGCTTCACGCCCCCCCACGGAGCTGTCCAGGGTCCTGGATGGCATCTGTTAAGGCAGTATCTGTGTGGGCTAGGGAATCTTGAGTTGGCTTTTGGGACCTTGGCCACAGAGTATCACCTCCATCTGCCTCTGTGTCCTCTCCAGCGTGGTGTCTCCTAAGGCCAGCCAAGTCCTCTCTGGCTGGCCCTTGGCTACTGCTCAGTTCCAGCTTCTGCTTTGATTCAGAGGTCCTTGTATTTCTCTGAACCTCAGTCACTGCCCAAGGTCCCAAGGACCCAAGTGACACACTTTGATCTTCAGGGACTTCACTGATTGGCCAGACTGATCATATCTCTCATCAACAACCAGCCACCATGAGTTCCAGGAACAATGCCAGACATTTGGCATTCACTATCTCCTATCTATTCTTCAGAGGATTAATCTCATTTAATACACCCTTTGATCAAGTATGGTTATAGCCCCTTTTAGAAATGAGGAAAATAAGGCTCAAATGAGTTGCTTAAGTTAGTTGTGGAGCTGGAATCTGAACCCAGACACACCAAAGCTTTTGCTGCAGGCGGAAAACCAAGCCGTTGGACAAGGTGGGAGATCAGGAAAACTGTGACTAGGAGTGTGCATTTACAGAGCATTCCAGAAGGACCGACTCAGATTGCACCTCCTGAGGACTTCTAGGTGGGTCCCACTTACCTGAACCATTTAGTCTCTGCTTCTCATTTTCATTATGAAATATGGCCTGAGGTGAGTATTCTTTCTGTGAACAGAAAGAAAGTGGGTGGAAGTCAGGCCCTGTGTTCCTTGGCAGGGGAGGAGTGAGTAGATATTCATAGTGTCTCTGAGTCTTTTGACTACAGAAGGGACTAGTCAAGTCAAAATCCTCTCCAGAGAAATGAATTACTGTCATTGGAGTATGTGTATATGTGGGATGCCATTTAAAAAAATAGCTTAATTTTTAGAACAGTTTTATATCTGCAGAAAAATTGAGAACATAGTATAGAGAGTTTGTTAAACCTTGCACCGAGTTTCTCTATTACTAATATTTTACATGTATGTAGTATGACTCATTTGTTATAATTAATGAACTAATTTCAGTATACTATTATCAGCTAAAACCATGTCTCCCTGGGCTCCTCTTGGATCTGACCGTTTCTCAGACTCTTTAGTTTTGACGACCTTGACAATTCTGAAGAGTACTGAGAGTACTGAGGCTCATGTCTTTTTTTACATTGGGGTCTTATCCACACAGTTTCTTCTCCTTGGTCTGCCTTCTCCCCACCTCCCTGGCAAACTCCTCATCCCTCAAGGGACAATTCAGAAGGCTTCGGGGTTTGGATCTCAAGGTCAGTTCTTAGACATCTTCTTTTCTCCCTTTACATGACTTTAAAAATAATTCTAAGCCAGCAGTGCTCAAATGTGTATTTCCAATCCAGACTTTCACTTGGAGCTTAAATGTTGTCCAATAGGCTACTTGACATCTCCACTTGAAAGTCTAATAGGCAAACTTACAGTGGCCCAAACAGAACCTTTGACCACTCCAGCCCCTAACCTATTCCTCTCTTGTACCTCCATTTGGCAGCTGGCCCCTGGCCCTGTCACTCAGACAGGAACTTGGGGTCTGCTGTGCCCTGTCTTTCTGCTTAGTCCTCAGGTCACTGAGGCACGATAGGATTGCCTCTTGGTATCTCTTCAGTCCATCTTCCTCTCCAATGCCTCCACCTGAGCCCAGCCACTTCTGCTCACCTGGAGGCCTGCAGGAGCTTGTTCTCCTTCCAGCCATGGTCCACATAGACTCCACAGCAAGCTTTCGAAATGTAACTCAGACTCTGATCCTGCCCTACTAAAAACTTGTGGGTGCCTTCCCTTTGCACTTACAATCAAACTCATATGCCTTGCCTTGGCCTTCAAGACCTCTGCAACCTGCACCTTCCCTGCCAACCTCTCAAATCTCATCTGTTTGTTCCTTCAAATGTTCAAGGGCTTGGGATACCTCCATGAAGAAAACAAAGGTCCTTGACCTTGTGGAGCTGACATTCTAGTACGGTAGATGGACAATAAAGAATAAGTGAAGTAGATAGTAGGTCAGAAGGTGATAGGGACTTGGAGCAAAGGGAAATTAGGGCAGAGTTAGTGGTGGGTATGGGTAGTATGTGGTAATAAATGGCTGCTCAGAGGGTCCCACTGGGAAGGGGGGATGTGAGCACGTACCTTGAAGGAAGTGGGGTGTTAGCCAAACAGATTAACTTGGGGAAGAGTGTCACCGACAGAGGGAACAGCCAGAGTGAGGGTCCTGAGGCTGGAGTGTGCCAGAATGTTCAGGGAACAGCAAGGGGGCCAAGGGGACTGGTGTGGAGGAGACACAGGGGCAGTCATATGAGGGAAGGTCAGAGAGGAAATGGGGACTCCTTTCCCTCATCTCCCATACTCTAGTCACCAGAACTACTGGGTTCCCTGGAAGCCATGCTGTCCCTCACTTCCTGCTTATGCAAGCCGTTTCCTCTACCCAGGAAGCACTCTCCAGCTCTGCCTGGCTACTCCTTCCTGTCCTGTAGTCTAGGCTGAAATACCACTTCCTCAAGGAGGTCCCCTTGATCACGTGCTCTCGCAGCACCCCAAACTTCCCTTATATTAATATTCACCACGACAGATGATTGTTTGAGCCCCTTCTCCTCCACTAGACTGTACTTGCCTTTCCGCAGCTGTCTCCCCAGGGCCTCGTCCAGAGCTGGGCTTGGATTGGATGCACAGTAACAATTTACTGGAAGAATGAATGGAGTGAGTGAGTGAGTGAATGAATGAATGCACCCACACTGGAGCTCTGGGCTATATAGGGAAACGGTAATTCCACAGAGAGTAAGAATGGAGGGAGGCCTCCTGTTGCTTCTCCAAGGATTATTCAGGGTGGACAGAAGGGCCTGGGGTCCTGGCATTTCCCTGGGGTGTTCCCTTTTGAGCCCTGCCACCAGGAGGCCATAGGAGAAGAAGAGGGAGGGTGTTTGGAATTTGGCTAAACCACTTTTATGGTTTTTAACAAAGGGATTGAGAAGACCTCAATCTGTGAAAGAAAACCTCATCTGTGGAAGAAAATTCCAGGACAGAGAAAAAGGACCTGTTCCAGAGGGCTCTAGGGGGCTGCAAGCTTCTTCTTGAATCTCCCCATGCAGACCAGGGAAGTGGGGCTGGGTCCTGAGGACAGCATTAGCATTACAAAGCCAGAGTTGCCCATGGAGCAGCTTCTGGAGCTAGAGTTTAAAGAATTGTCCTTTGCATTCCCTGACTCACCTTGCATGAAAAAATTGTTAGGAAATCAGGCCAACCTATTTCCAGTAAAACCTCAGTGACCACAGCATAGGCCCCTCGCCCTTTAATGACTGGAGTTCAGTGAGGCAGAAAAATGCTCACTGTCATGCAACCCATTGTGAAGGCAAAGGTCATTTGAAAAGCCACGTGGATCTTTGCTGACGTATTACAGGTAATTGATAGTCTTTTCTAGGGACTGTGCTGTGAAATACAGCCAGTCCTCATTTGTTCACAGCATTTAGGGACTGGAAGGTGGTGGCTTAGTTATAATTTTGGTTAGTGAGAGCTGGCGCACAAATATAATACCAGAAGTGGTACTATTGTATATTGCATAATATACCTAACTATGGCGGAACACAACTCAGCATTGTCTGAAGCCAAAGACATTTGCATTTCTCCTGTCCTTTCTGTGGGCATCACCTGCTTTTTTTTCATGCCCCAATTGCTGAGAAAATTTTCTTGGATTGGCCCTTGGTGACCTTCCATGGGTCTAACCCCAAAGTCCCCTCTTCTTCACTTTGCTCTGCTGCTTCTCCTGGAGGCTGATGCCTCCGTTTGAGAAGTGTCAAGAAGATCACGGGCCCACCACACACCCTCCTTGGTCTTCCCCGCAAGGTGCATGTGCAGAGTAACACTCGAGGGGCCTTGCTTCGTTTATTTGTAAAGATTTTACACCTGGAGGAGCAGCACACATCCATGAAGTGCACTCATCTCGGTGCCCAGCTCTCTGCAGTTTACGTGTGTGCTCACCTGCACAACTGCCTCCGAGATCAACGTACAAAGTGTTCCTGTCCCCAGAAGGCCCCCTCGTGCTCCTTCTCAGCCAGTGCCTGCTTTCTCCCCAGGGGAAGCAATATTCTGACTCTTACCATCGTAGATTTGTCCCTTGTTCTAGGATTTTATGTAAACAGAATCATAAATTTTACTCTTTGGGGTCTGGCCTCTTTCACTCAACAGTATATTTCAGATTCATCAGTGCTGTTGCCAGTTTCACAGATCATTCTCTTTATTGCTGAATTGTATTCCATCTCACGGCTAGCACACAGCGTGGCTGCGCATCCTCCCGTGGATGGACGTTTGGGTGGTTTCCAGCTTAGGCTGTGACTAATACAGCTGCTGTGAACCTTCCCATGAATTTTTGGGTAAACACTGTGTGGTTTCTGTTGGGCAAGTACTCAGCTGTGGGTCAGCTGTAGTAGATACTCTCGACAATGGTTGTGTCAATTTATGTGTTGTGTTTTGACATCTTCACAACATAGATTTTTTTTTGACACATTAATGTCACTTCTGTGCACAATGCTTTGGGCTGGTGGTGGAGATGCAGGAGGTATTAGCAAAATCATAGCTTACATGAACATAGTTGGGCCTCAATTCTGACTTTGGAACTATTGAGGTAGGATCTTAGAGTATTTGTCCTTGTAACTTGGAGTGAATCAAGGGAAGTATGTCTCTGGGTGTCTTTTTTTTACCCCCTGCCCCACTGCACTGTAACCACTGTGCAAACAGGCATTGTGACATATTCAGAGATTTCTTTATGTACAGCGCAGTTCTCAGCATGTAGGCGCTCAGTAAAGGGAAACCGACTTACTTGCAGCAAAAGTTTATTGAGAATATCCTACAGCTGGGCACTGTGATGAGAATGTACCCATAAGGTCTCACTTAAGCTTCATAATAATCCTTTGAGTTAGGGAAGCAGCGGGGGTGGTTCCTGTTTTACAGGTGGGAAAGGGAACTGAGGCCTTGGATGGGTCAAGATACACAGCTCACCAGCAGCAGCATTGCAATCAGACTGGAGACAGTTTGACTCCGTGCCTGTGGTCTTAGCCACCTTCACAAGTGGGGTGTGGGTATGTGCAGTGCGTGTATGTGTGCAGGTGTGGGTGTGGAGTAGCAAGAGACTGCCCCCCCTTTCACAGAAGAGGAAATTGAGGCTCAGAGAAGTTAAGGAACTCTTCTGTATGGAGTCGGCGGGGCCAGCCTCCCCGCCGAGCTAGTTCTTAAAGGCAGAATGTTTTCATGTGGACCCTTGGTCACTGCCCACCTCCTCCTGTTTCCCGTTCCTAAGCCCACAGATGTCACAGAACTCTCCTTGGTCTCTGCCTCAGCTCCTGATTCTCGTAAAGCCACTGCGTTGTGTGAGGTGACACCTGCTGCCACCCTTTCTTTTATCCCCAGGGACAGAGAGGCTCAAACCTTGAAATCCTTCCTTTACAGTGTGGGCCACTCTGGAGAGGCACCAACACTTGTTCCTTTCCATGGGCCCACATACCTCACACTGCTGCTGGGTTCTGGGCGAGGTGCAGTGATGAGGGCACTGTCTTTCTGATCCTGGCCTCGGGGCCTTCTTACTGCCCATTCATTCCAGTGCTCTCAGGCCTCAGAGGCCCAGAACACTGCCTCCTGGGACCCATGCCGAGGCACTGGGCGAGGAGCCACCCCAGTCCCGGAAACAGAGGGGCGCCTTCCTCTCCCAGCCTGGACTTGGTGGGTGGACTGTTTAATTCTCCTTAAAAGCTTACAAACTAGACTTCCGGCCAAGATGGAGGCGTAAGCGGACACACTGTGCCTCCTCTTGCAACCAAAATTAAGGACAACAAATATTTAGAAACAAGAAAACAACCAGAACTTATAGAAAATTGAACTGTACGGAAGTCCAACAACCAATCATCCAGACCGGTAAGAGGGGTGGAGTCGCGGCAGGAAAAAGTGGAGGTGCGGACCTGGGAATGCCAGCAGCAACGGTGGGCAGTTCCCAGGTGCACAGGCAGCAGCTGGCGGACCCCGGGCACAGGGGGGCAACTGTGCAGACCCAGTGAGGCTGCACAAGGCGGCTGGCTGACCAGGTGGTCCCACATTCGCGCTCACAGACGGTCCAGGCAGAGGGGAAGTGGCGGAAGGGACCGGAGTCCAGGAGAGAGTGGAGCAGGTGCCATTGTTCCCTCTCGGACCCCACCCCCACATACAGTGTCACAACCCAGCGACTGGGCTGCTCCGCCCTGAGGAACACCTAAGGCTCCACCCCTTACTACGTAGTAGCCAGGACCAGACTAAACCCAAAACAAAACAAAACAACAACAACAACAACAACAACAACAAAAAACCCCACCAAAAATGGCTCAAACTGGAGAACAAATGAAAGCCCCAGAGCCAATTCCTCTAAGCCGTGAAGAGATAGCCAACCTATCAGATGCACAGTTCAAAGTGCTGGTCATCAAAATGCTCACAGAATTGGTTGATTTTGCTCACAAATTAGATGAAAAAATGCAGGCTACAATACATGAAATGAAGGAAGATGCATGGGGAACCGATAGAGATGGGAGGAAAACTGGGACTCAAATCAATGGAGTGGACCAGAAGGAAGAAACTAACAACTAAACAGAAAACAAGGAAGAAACAAGAATTCAAAAAAAATGAGGAGAGGCTTAGGAACCTCTAGGACATCGTTAAACGTCCCAACATCCGAATTATAGGGGTCCCAGAAGGGGAAGAAGAAGAGCAACAAGTGGAAAACTTATTTGAACAAATAATAAAGGAGAACTTCCCCAATCTGGCAAAGGAAATAGACTACCAGCAAGTCCAGGAAGCTCAGAGACTCCCAAAGAAGTTGGACCCAAGGAGGAATACACCAAAGCACACTGTAATTACATTAGCCAAGATGAAAATGAAGCAGAGAGTTCTAGAAGCAGCAGGGATAAGGGGACAGTCACCTACAAAGGAGTTCCCATCAGACTGTCAGCTGATTTCTCCAAAGAGACCTTACAGGCAAGAAGGGGCTGGAAAGAAATATTTGAAATCTTGAAAAGCAGGGACCTACATCCAAAATTGCTCTTTCCAGCAAAGCTATCATTTAGAATGGAAGGACAGATAAAGCGCTTCTCAGATAAGGTCAAGTTCAAGGAGTTCATCATCACCAAGCCCTTATTATATGAAATGTTCAAGGGACTTATCTAAGAAAAAGAAGATAAAAATATGACAGTGAAAAGTCAGCAAACTCACAGCTATTAACAACCACACCTAAAACAAAAGCAAACAACTAGAACAGGAACAGAACCACAGAAATGGAGATCATATGGAGGGTTAGCAACAGGGACATGGGAGGAAGAGGGGGGAAAAGATACAGAGAATAAGTAGCATAGACAGTGGGTAGAAAATAGACGGGGGAGGGCAAGAATAGTGTGGGAAATGTAGAAGCTAAAGAACTTATGACACATGGACATGAACTAAAGGGGGGAATGTGGGTGGGAGAGGCTGTGTAGGGTGGAGGGGAGTGAAGGGGGAGAAATGGGACAACTGTAATAGCATAATCAATAAAATGTATTTAAAAATAAAAAATAAAAAATAAAAGTAAACAAACAAGCAAACAAAAAACTTACAAAATAGTTCACACAAGTAATATACAGCATCCGGCAGAAATAACGCCTGCTTCAGTGTGGTCGGTAGGGTAATAATATGGGTGTAATAATGTATGGTTTTAATTTGAATGTTTCACCTAAAATATCATATGGTATGCTTGAATGTGATATTGTTATGTTGCAAAACTACATACTTATGATTTTGTAATAAAAAAGGGGTGTTGTTTGTGCTGGACCCTGTAAAAATCCATCGCTACTTTAAATATTTGGAACAACCCAAGTGCACATAAATTTAAAAGTGACATTTCTTCTCACTGTGGCCCCCTCAACTCCACCTCCCCCGTTCCTCAGAGCCACCACTGTCTTTGGTGCTGTGTGCGTGTTTGCTCATTTTCCTGCAGCGTGCTTTTTAAACTCTACCGTGCGTCCTGTGGATAGTTCTACGTCCATCCATGGAGATCCACTTCACGCTTTTGCTCAGCAGCGTATCATACGCCACGATGCCTGCGGTTTTTAAAAAACCCAGTCTCCTTTAGCTGCGCTTTCAGGTCGTTTCCGATTTGTCCCAGTCCCAGGTTATCCTGCTCCGAACGCTCCGGTGCTTGCGTCTCTGTGTGGACGTGAGCGTCGCTCTGGGCCCGCGCAGCGAGGTGGGAGTGCTGGGCCAAGGGCGTGCACATGGCGGGGGTGGGGGGGGGCAAAGTAGGTTTACAGTTATAATACAAATAAACGGTACAATAATTAATAAATAATAATACGAGAGTGAACTCTGTTTTGTATGCTCATAACTGTAAACCTACTTTTGCCCACCCCTGTTTATTTTAAATTTTAGTAGATACAACCAAATTACCCTCCAGAATAGCTGTATCACTTCACACGCCCATCATCAGCATCCGACACTACTGGACTGTGTGCATCCCCTTACCTCCGGGTGTTCTTAGTCCTTTTTAAATTGGCCTTATTGGGGCGGCATTGGTTAGGAAAACCGTGTGGGCCTCAGCACCGCAGCGCATCATCTGCACTCTGCGCCGTGCGCTCACTGCCCAGAGCCAAGCCTCTTTTCGTCTCCATGTACCCCCCTTTGCCCTCTTCCACCTCCCCGCACTCCCCTTTTCCTCTGGCAATCACCATACTGTTGTCTGCGTCTACAAGTTGCTTTTTTAAAAATTTAATCCCTTTATCTTTTCCACCCTGACCTCTCAACCCCTCCCCTCTGGCAGCTGCCAGCCCTTTCTATGTATCTGTGATTCTGCTCCTCGGTCTTATGAAGCTTTAAGTTTGTCTACTACCAATCAGTCTATGGTATTAGGAATCAGGATAGTGGATGGGAAGGGCATGGGGGCTTTGGAGCAGGGTCGTTGTTCTGAGTCTGTATCTGAGTAGTGGCTACACAGGTGTTTTCAGTTTCTCAAAATTCATTGAGTGGCACACTTACGATAGGGGCACTTTTTCACATGCATGTTATTCTTCAATGCTCAAACTATTTCCTCCCTCCCGCAGTCTGATGGATAACAAAACCGTATCCCATGATCATTTTATTTTGGAGGGTGAGTCTTCATTTGTTGGCACGTTGGTCTTCTGGATTCTTTCTTCAGGAATATTTTATTTCTGGGTCTCACAAGGGCACTTTATGTAGTAGAGGGAACCCCCTTTCAGGAAGGGGAAGAGGGACTCGACCCTCCCTGAGCACCGACTGTATGCTCTTATGCTCCAAGCAGCCTTTCTGGGTTGGTGCCATTTACCCCATTTTATAGACAAGGAGGCAGGGCTCAGAGTAGTGAGGGGAACTGCCCAAGGTTATGAATTTGTCTGACTGTGGAGTCCCACCCTCCTCACAACCCTTTAAGTGGCTCATGACAGGCATTGGGCTAACTATGCAAAAGCTACGATCTTAAATTAATCCCTGCAACAGCCCAGTGAGGTAGCTATACTGCCATCCCATTTTACAGCTGAGAACACCAAGGCCCAGCAAGGTTACACACCTTGCTCAGCTCAGCCCATGAGTGGAAGAGCCAGGTTGGGGCCATCTGCCTGGCTCTGAAGCTGCAATCAGGCAGTGCTATCCAACAGAATGTCCTGAGTAATGGAAATGTTCCATGTCTGTGATGACAATATGGCAGCCATTAGCCACATGAGAATAGTTTGCACTTGAAGCGTGGCTAGTGCTACCATGGAACCAAAATTTTAGTCTTAGTTAATTTTTATTAATTCAAGTAGTTTGTATGGACAGGGCAACTCTAAGGAGTCGAGTCAGGAGGAGAAAGGCTGCGAGGCACTGATGGCAGAGCAGCTGCCTGTGGAAACCAGCCAGCCCACCGGGGGACGTCCTGGTAGGGGTTCGGAAACAGCCCACTCACAGCCAGGTCTCATCTTGGGCACCAGAACCACGCCTGGTGGAAAGAGCCAGGGCTTTTTAATCAGATGTGACTGTAACAAGTCTCTTAACCTAAGACTCAGGTTCTTTGTGTAGAAAATGGGTATCAATGCATGAAATGGTTTTAGGAAGAAATGAGAGAATACACAAGGTCTGGCACAAAATTGGCATTCAACGAGCTATTTAGCAGTCATACTATTATCACAATTATAATTATGGATTATGAGCTCAGCTTTAAACTTTTAAGTTTTTTCATTACATAATGATAAAGCATATTTATGGCAATAATTTAAACAATGCGGAAATGTATAAAGTGTGACCTAAAAATCTCCAAGTACTTTACCCCCAACGCCCCCCAGGTGAAGCACTGTGAGTAGTTTCCTGTGCCCCCACCCCAGGTGTGTCTCCACTTTCATAAAGACCCGGAACAATTCCAGTCTATGCTTTTGAAAAGCACAAAAGGGACCCTACTTGCTTCTGCCACTTTATCTCAAGGGCATCTTTCCACCTGTGCACGTTCAGATCCACCATATCGTTCTCCTGTTTGCACAGTGTTTCCTGGTGAAGGCCATAAGGACTAATTCTGCAGTTCCTTACTGATGACCATGTAGGTTGATAACCATTAATTTGGCCACTGTGAGTGATGTTTTAATGAGCACTTTAAACACATTGTTCTATACATGGGCAAGAGCACCCTCCCAAAGGGGAAATTCTTACCAGTAGAGCCCCTGGGTCAATTGTTGGGATATTTGCAACCATGATAAATCTTTGCATATGTACAATGTCATTTTAAATCTCTCAGGGGCACTGGACTTTAAAGGAATGTTCTAGTATGTTCTTCTGAAAAGACTCCTTAAGTCATGTTGATACTCACTCCTGGAATGTAGTTGCAGGGTGGGTTTGGAATTTTGGAAAAAACAACTTCTTCCTATAAGCAGATCTGTTTTCTATAGCCTCTGTGCTGTAGGGCTGTGGACAGGGCCAGGAGAGGGGACTTGGCCAGGGGAGGCCAAGGAACTGGATCCCTACTAATCTCAGCTCTGGCTGCCTGCTGGGGTCTGAAGGCCAAAAGTCTCCTTCCTGGGAGGCCAACCCTGTAGGAAGCAGGGCTTTGCTGCTTACGAAACAACACCCCAGGAGAGCCACGGGGAAGGGAGGAGGCGCCCCAAGGGCCTCGCCAAGGACTGACAATGGCAGTTCCCACAGGTGAAATTCAAACGCCCACAAATGTAAGAAAAGATGCTTGGCCTCCCCAGAAACCAAAGAAATGCACACTCAAGCAACAATGCAGTATTGTTTTTCACCTATCAGATTGGCAAAAATTAAAACAAAATGATACCTAGTGTTGGATACCTGGTGTAGGGAAGCAGACCCACAGGTGCACTCGTGGAGGGAGTGTCGGTGGGACTGTCAGCCCGAGGGAATCGTGGGCATTCTATTCTCTGGGCTATGCCACCTGAGAAATGTGTTTAAAGGAAATAACCAAACTCATGCATAGAAATATGTGGTCAAAGATGTGCATTAACCAGCATTGTTCATAATAATAAAAACATTGGCAATAAGATAAACATCTAGAGATAGGGGATTGGTTAAATTGACTGTGTTATCATCATAAAATATAGCAATTTGTGGCTAAAACTGATGCCATAGATCTGTGTTTGCTAACATGGGAGTTGCCAACCAGCTGTATAAGAAAATCAAGTAGGATAAAACAGGTTATAGAATGGTACCCGTGGTTCTGTTTTTTTGAAAACAAAATTCGTTATATATATTACTGCATATGTAGTGCTCTTTTAAAAAAATTACATGTTTATTGATTTTTAGAGAGGGGTGGGAGCAGAGAGAGAGAAACTTCGACTGGTTGCCTCCTCTATGTGCCTTGACCGGGGATCAAACCCACAACCTTTTGATGTACGGGATGACACTCTACCAAACGAGCCACACCAGCCATATGCGTGTTTTGCTCTAGATTTAGTGTTATATATCTATGCATATGAATACACACACACACATATATATTGTTGCATATATAAATAATATGTTTGTATGTAGAGATATGTATATATGTGTGTCTCTATTATGTGAATATATCATGTATGTATACTATGTGAATTTATATGGAAAATGTTTTGAAGGATAGGAATGAAAATGTCCACAGTGATTATATTCAAGGGATAAAGAGTTTCATTCATTCATTTAGTTATTAATTCCTTTTTGTAATTCTTTAAATTTCCTGAGGGTTTTCTTTTTGGCAAATAACTTGTATTGTTTTTATAATAGGAAAAATAGTGTGTTAAATTTTTAAAAATTTTATTTATTTATTTTTAGATAGAGGGGAAGGGAGGGAGAAAGAGAGGGAGAGAAAGAAACATCAATGTGTGGTTGCCTCTTGCACACCCCTACTGGGGACCTGGCCCACAACCCAGGTGTGTGCCCTGACTGGGAATTGAACCTGTGACCCTGTAGTTCGCAGGCCAGCACTCAATCTGCTGAGCCACACCAACCAGGGCTAGTGTGTTAATTTGGAAAGCTGAGACCTCTGCTTTGACTATATTAGTCAGTCTAAATGCAATTATCCCTCCACATCAACTGCCCCAGCTCTTGCCCATGGTTGAAGCTCCTCTGATCTCAGGACTGTCTTTGATGACAATAATAACAGTGAAGACGAGGAGGATAATGATGTCCATGTGTTTAGCACACACTGTGTGCCAGGCATTGGCTGGCACTTCATGTGCATCCTTTCTTTGGATCCTCCCAGTGGCCTGCGATACGGGCGCTCTCATGTCTTTGGATTTTCTAGGAGAGCCCGCAGTGGGGCCTTTGTGCCGGTGATGGGTTGAGGGAGAACTGTCGTGGGAAATCTGTAGAGAAACAGGGAGGGAAGCAAGGTGCAGCAGGAGAAGAAGCTGAGCAAAGATGTGGTTCAGCTGAAGTCCAGTCTCAGCTGGATGCCATGGGGAGTGCTGGGCTGTACGTGACACCTCGGCACTGTCCCACTTTGGGACGAGGAGGCTGAGCTTTTTCTCCCTCCATACTGGTTGGTTATTAGCTATAGAACAGTGGGAAGCAGTAACCAGGGAGATGGGGTCAACCTCTCAGGTATTTCTGGGTGAGGCAGCCCCCCATCAGATAAGAGCAATTTTTGAGAGAAGAGTGCAGCTATTAGCAGCCAACGCTTACAGCTACTGGGGGGATGGGTGTGCTGGACCAGTACAGGGGGTCCGGGGGGAGCACCAACCTCCTACATATTATTATCCCCATTTTACAGATGGGGAAACTGGCTCAGAGAGGTTCAATAAGTTGCCCAAAGTACCCAGCTATTAAGAGATAGAGCTGGATTTTGAACCCAGGTCTTAGCCCTTGCTCTGAGCCCTGACACTAGACTGCTGGGAATTTCCCAGAGGGAAAGGAGACTGAGGCTGTGGGTGGATATCGTCCCAATATCCCCTGCCCCACCAAGTGCTCCTCCTTCTACTCTCTGTGTTTGACATTAGCACTGCGGCTGGTAAGCAGTTCCATCTTGGGTTTTGAAGAAAGGAGCCACAAAAGGCCTTTGTGTTTCTGCAGAGATCCCTGAAGGGTGTCTGTTGGTGGAGCTGGTTGCTAGGAGACATTTCTCAAGAAAGGTTCCTTTGGAAAATGAGCTCAGGCTCTGCCCATAGCCCCATGTATTGTACCTGGGAGAGAGACATCCACAGCACGTGTTTCCCCCAAGGTATTAGAAGTAGATCCAATTGCTTTTCTAACTGGTTCTTCCAGGCCCGAGCTTGGAGCATAAACTGGCTGAAAACCATTCCTGTGCTAGACAAACTCAGAATCTTGGGGACAAAGTGCTGTTTGAAATGACCTGCCCACCCTCCCCATTATATAAATGGAAAAACTGGGGCACAAGGAATTGAAAGACTCACACAGTGAGTGGAGGGGTCGTGATTTGTCTCTCTCATTACTGCACAAGTCAGCCCCCTGCCCCCCATCTCCCAACCTGCCTCCAAGTCCTGTATGGTGAGACTGCAGGAATTCAGTGTATGAGGACGGGGTGTATTTCCCTTTATTGGTCTTTGAGTTTCAAAATCTTTTGGGAAACAAGTGATTCATTTGCTCAAATGGACGTCAGCAGCTGGCATTGACTGGGCATCTACTATGTGCCAAACCATGGATTAGGTGCTTCAGCATCTTCATCTGCTAAGTCTGACTTCTGGACTATCTTGGGGTCAGTTTCTACTGCCTTTTTTTTTCCCCTTGACTAAAGATCACAGTTTCTTGTTTCTTTGCAGGTCTAGAAAATTTTGATCGTATATTGGATGTGGTGTGTGTGTTGGAGAGACTCTGGATTCTGTTTTCTTCTTCTGAAGAGTGTTAAATTTTTGTTTTAGCAGGCAGTACAATTACTGGCCGATCACTTTGAAATCCCATGAGCTTAGTTTTATACTTTGTTAGGGAGGATTCATGCAAAGTTCAAACTATTTCCCAAGGCTTCCCAACTTGGCAGGACTCTAAATCTTGTCCTCTCAGGATCTCGAAGGACTTGGCTTTGGGCTTCGTTGGAGCAGATCTAAAGCAGCCCTTACACTAGAGCATGGTCCTCACTCTTACGGCACGGACTTTCTGGTGTTTCAGCCCAATGTCTGGGATGAAGATCTCTGCAATGACCCCAGCACTGCTGGACCTGTAGTGAGTTTACTCTCAAGTCCCTAACAAATGCTCTTTGGTAAACCTTGGATGGTCTCACCCTAGGCACATGTAGCCCGGGTTTTGGGCAAGGACTTGTGGGTCCCAGGGGAACCCCACACAGACTTCTGGGGTCCCATTGTCTACATAGCTCCCCTTCTTCCTGTAGATTCCTTCTGCTTTTGTTTCCCCAGTGACCCAAACTCTGATCTTTGCCTCTGAGCACAGACAGACTGTCATGCTATGTTTGGGCTCTGTTGCCCTGTGCCATGCTTGTGATATTATCCCAGGAAGGGAGCCCAGGTGAGGAGGGGGCTCACCTATGAGTTTCCCTTCCCTTAGGATCGCAGCACCTATTACACACTGCCTGCTCGCCGATTTGCCTGACAGCAGCTGTCTCTTGTTTTGTCAAGTATTATGTTACTTTTGGTGGGAGGGCTGGTCTAGCACCATCATGGATATATATGGATATCTTAGAATGCTTGCAAGGACCCTGCAAAAAAACTCATTGAACAAGTGAGGAAACCAAGGTTTAGAGGGAGCAGGAGCTTGCCCAAATGACAAAGTGATAGAGTTAAAAACTGATTTGCTGGACTTTGGAGCCCCTGTTTGCCCCTGTACTGCTCTTACCCTCAGTGGAAGAGCTAAAATCCAAACTGAATTTCACTGTCACCATCATGAAAATAGCTGTGTTTTGAGAGCCAATTTGCATATTTTCCCATATCCCATCTCTCACTGTGCACCTTATCCCAGTCTGGGTGGCCATCCCCCTTCACGTGATTATAGTCATCTCCTATAAGGCTTCCATTATATTCTTCCCAGAAGACTTCTGCTGTCTCGCTATCTTGCTGTCTTGCTCCACTGCCTTCAGTGGCTCCCCACGAGCCACAGCAGCATTCCCCGAGGTGCAGAATTGAGAACTTCACCTTAAGGAATACTGTAACCCTCAGCTTTCCTTCTGGAGGTTCACAGCTGCAAGCGTGAATGTGCAGAGACTCCGCAGGAAGGAAACCTGGTTAACTGGGCTTAACCCAGTCTGTTGGCCTCGAAATCCTTGGCTCACCTAATGCCTATTACAATCTTGTGGAACATGCTGGAAAACATTGGGCCACATAGTAAAGACTAGTCTTTTCTGTCTGCATTGCAGTCCTTCTACATTTCAACCTACTCTCAGTTCATTTCCCATGGCTTCTTGTCTTAAGCCACTCATCCATTACACAAGTTTCTCTCTCCAACCTTCACACTTTCTAGCTGTAGGAATGGTACAAACTTGTAACTGATGGGAGTTTTCATGAGGGGACTGGCCCAGGAATGGGCTTAACCAAAGGGAAGTGGAGCCTGAGGAAGAGAGGGACCAGGTCTTGAAGAATTCATTTAAGACCCTGGATCCAGCCTTGTCTGAAGCCACCATCTCTAGACTTTGAGTTATAAGAGCTGATATATTATCTTTTCTTCCTGCTTAATTCAGGGCTCTGGTACCAAAAGAACACTTGGCTGGTACACCTTCCCAACCTTCTAGGAAGTTTTCTGAGATTGAGATCTCTGTCCTGTCCATTTCTGCCCCCCTGGCCCAGGAGATGACCGTATGTTTGCAAGGTGAGAGGAAATTTGCATTTGCCAGCTCTGTGTTTTCTCCTTTGGGGTGAGGGTGAGGAAGCTGGTGGAAAATGAGAAGCTGGCTTTGGTGAGAGGAGCATGTAATACCCTAAAATACCCCTACCTCCCCTGGGTGGGACCCCTCCCTTGGAGTGTCGGTAGGATCTGTGACTTGATTCTAACAATAGGCTATGGCAAAGGTGATGGCTTGTCACTCTCATAATTCTGGTAGTATGTGTATGTGTGTGTGTGTGTGTGTGTGTGTGTGTGTGTGAGATTCTTCTTGCCGACTTATTGACATGAGAAGCCATGCTGAGAATCCACATGGCTGGAACTACTGGCATCTTCTAGATCTGCGGGTGCCCTCTAGGACCTGAGGGTGGCCTCCACCCAACACCTAGCAAACATCTGGGACCTTCTGTCCTGCAACCACAGGAAACGAATTCTGCCGACATCCTGAAGGAGCTCAGAAGCAGGTTCTTCCCCAGCTGAGCCTCCAGATGAAAACAAAGCCTGACCAGCCCTTTGTGAGATGGAGCACGGGCCACAGCTTGCCCAAAGTCCCATATTGGACATGTGACAGAGCTGGGATTTGCCCCTGTACCTGGAAGGAGCCACCTAGTCCATGGCATTCAAACCTGGCCCGGATTCTCCCTCCCCAGACCCCCAAGGAGGTGGCATGGGTGACACCTGGGTTTTCTGGAACAGGGCAAAAGCAAGGAAATCAGCAGCAAGGCCTGGCCCTAGATCCCATTACGCCAGGGAAGATCACATTTCCCCGGTTCTGGCGCCGTGAGCAGGACGGAGAAGCGGGCAGGCAGCCACTTCCCTAGTTATTCAAGTAGAAAATTACAGGTGCCCAAAATAGCCCGGGCATTCTTTTATTTATGAATAAGCAGTGAGTCCGTGGAGCTGGAGCTGGCGGGGGGGGCGTCACATGTATTTCTTTCCATTGGCCACTTTCCTGGATCTGTAGGGATCACTCTCTCGGTGGAGTGGGTCAGGAGATGGGGGAGCTGGCAGGAATGGGGTGGGGGTGTTCTCAGGGCATGGTGGTGGGAAAGGAGAAACAAGGCCCAAAATAAGGCCCCACCAGGCAGGAGCTGGGTTTGGTTCCAATCCTGAGGCCTGAGTTCACAGGGGGACAGGGGATGAGATGGAAGACTTGGGTCTGTCCCAGCCACCGCCTTCTTGTTGTGTGACCTTGGGCAAATGGCTTAACCTCTCTGGGCCTTCACTGTAAAATGAGGTGAGTCTCAAACTCACAGGAGAGTTTATTTTCTTTGGGGTACAATATTATCATAGATGGCTGGCAGAGCCCAACACCTGAGCTACTGTACTCTAAAAACAGAACCCTCACTCCGAGTCAGTCAACCTTTACTGAGCACTGCCCTAGGCCCTGGGCCCCAACACCCCCACATCCTCCTCCTGTTTCTCCAGCCTTCTGGTGACAAGTCCCAACCCTGAGCCCCCACTTGGAGCCACCTGGGGGGTCGTGAGGAGGGAAAGTCATCTTCTAGGTCCCAGATGTGGATGTGGAGCTGAAGTTGGGGCCTGGAGTCTCCTGGTGGGAACATCTGTGACCCTTCCCTTCAGCAGGCCTCCTGCACAGAGGGGCTAGTCTGGGCCCACGTCGTTGACCCCTGTCTGTCCTCCCTGCAGGGTCAGGGCGGGAAGCTGCCGCCCTCTCCCTGGACAACATTTTGACTAGTAAATGTCAAGACTAGGAAAGTGCTTAGATTTGGGGCCTGGCGGTGTGCAGTCACTACATGTTACCCGCAGATCGACTATTATATCATTATTATTCCGAGTTGGAAGCTAGATAGCCTGAGACCATTTCCTTTTGGAGATGCTGATTCACAGTGAACCGGAAGAGACAGCAGGGAATCACTTGCAGGATGGAAATAACATTGCTAATGGCGGCCAGCCACTTCCCTTTACCAGGTACAACAGTGCGGCCAGTTGCTGTGCCGAAACATCTCACTTGCTGCTTATAGCCGCCAAGCTAAATGGGTCTCATTGGTTCCCATTCACAGATGATCAAATTGAGGCTCAGAGATGTTAAATTAATTTCCCAAGGCCACACACCTTGTAGGTGGCAAACTGGGACTTTATTCCAGGTTTGTCCCACGCAGGATCTCTCACCCATAGGCTCAGCCTGTCGGGATGAGGATGGCCTGGGTCCCTGCCCCTAGGGAGCCCATGGTGTCAGAAGCCAAAATTGGGAACTTTTCCCAAGTTCCCTGGTGCTACTGAGTGATAGAGGGAGGAGGCTGTGGATTCTGGAGTCGGACTGCCTTGACATGTACTCTGATACCTTCCAGCTCTGTCACCGCTGAAGTTCTCCAAGCCTCAGTTTTCCCTCCAGAGAATGGGGATGATGAAAGTGTTGCTGAGGGGGTGAAATTAGGTAATGTAAGGCTTCTAGTGTAGGTATGGGGCATAGGAAGTGCTTAATAAATCCAGCTGTTAATAAATTTACCACTAATATTCCCAGAGGATGCACTGAATTTCTAAGGGCCACCTTCCTTTCCACCTATGTGATGGGCAGAGGGGGACAGGTTTAGCTCAGGGAAACTCTGGCCTCCCCTAGTACTTGGACTTGGCTACTTTGAGCCAGATAATGCTGCCCTTGGCCTGGGCTGCTGCAGACACGGGCCCACTGTGAAAGGAGGCGGCAGGGCAGAGGAATTCTGCCCCAAAGCGCCCAACATCTGCTCCATCCACTCTACTGCTCCCTCCCCATCTGGGACCAGCAGGGTTTTGACAGCTGACCTTGTACTTGCAGAGATGGTGCTGTTCTCAGAAGGCGTATTTAGTGGAACGTCAGCAGGACCAGCAAGGCCAATGTGATGTTTGCCCACCCCGGATGGCTCCTTCAATCAGGCAGCACTAGTATGTGGGCAGGCCCCTGATGGAAATTCAGCCCAGGGCCTTGATTACCAGATGGGGAGCAGCAGGGGCACTGCTGCTTCAGGGCTTGCTTCCCTGCCTCTGGGATCCCCGTGCACTGCCCTGGTGGTGGGTTTTGATTCCTGGGTTCACCACTGACCTGCTGCTATGTGACCTTGGACAAGGCACCTAACCTCTCTGAGCTGTTTTCCATCTGTGAAATGGGGATAAGAGTGGCACCGACTTCCTGGAGTTGTGAGATGGTGCATGGAAAGTACTCCGGTGGTGACGGGCACACAATAATTATTGGTCAAGTAGGAAATTATCATTTCCTTAAAATGAAGTTGTTTGAAACCCGGTGGTCTGAGTTGCCAAAGTGCTCTGGACGAGAATGAAGACAGAGGAGAAAAGTCACCTTCTGCAGGTTGTTTTCTGCAGCAGAGGTTCCCGATTTGGAAAACGAGCTCCTTAAGGATCTGACACTGCCAAGTTTTCTCCTCTCGGAAAATCTGCACGCCTCACGTGCACGCAGTGTTTTGTCCCCACCTCCATAGAGACCTGTCTGAGAGCCTGAACGTGGACTTCATCCCAAAGACAGGACAAAGGACGTGCACCACAATATATCTACTGGGATGTGAAAGAACAAGAAAACAACCTAAATGCCCCCACACCCGGGCTGGCCAAGTAAACTGTGGCCTGTCCGGATTAGGGGAACTATGTGTCCACGAAAAGGCGCTGATGCGAAAGGATGCGCACACTCTGTGGAGTGTGGAGAGGAAGTCCGCACCCGGGTCTCCGGGTGCAGTGGAGATGGGGGCAGTGGGGGGCTGACGGGGTTCAGATACCTAACACCACATGTGTTAGGTGTGGTTATACTGGGCGGAAGGCTGATGGGTGATTTTATTTATCTTCTGATCAGTATTTTCTGATTTTTCTGCAAAAATGTATTATTTGAGTAATGAATAAAATTTAAAGAATTTTAAATTTTGCTCTTAAAGGAGCAAAGTTTGCTTTTTTTTTAAATGATAAAAATGGAGTATTGTGGAAAGTCTGGAAAATAAAGAGGAAAAACCCCAAACATCTGTAATTCCTTCACCTCACGCCTGTCAGCACCCATCCTAATGCACTGCTTCAAGTCAGGTTCGTTTTGGTTGAACAGCAGCTGTGCGGAGTCTGCTGTCTCAGAGGCAGCGAATCTGAGTGACCCTCCACTCTGGCTCTTTGGCAGTGGGTGGAGTTCAGGGCCTGTTTCTATCACTCTCCTGATTCCCTCATCACCCCTCCCTTCCTGGGCTTCGTATGATCCCACTGGAAGGACACATAGTCTCTTCTGGTTGGCAGCTCTGAATTACCAGCCATAACTATCCCTGAACTCCAGCCCAAGGAAGCAACTAATTCTTTGGCTGGATAAAATAACAACAGAAATAGTAGCCATTTGTTGAGCTCTTACTGTGTGCCAGGTATTGTGTTTAACAGGTTCTGTTTTTAACCCATTTCACAGGTGAGAAAGCTGAGGCCAACAGAGGTCAAGGACGTGGCCAAGGTCACAAAGCTAGCAAGCAGGGAAGCCAGGAGTCAACCACAGTTCTCCTGACTACACAGCCCAGACTTCTAATGCTGTGCTAGAACTGACTCCAGCCACCAACCTCAGGCCTCCTATGCCAAGCTCCCTAGCCTGGCTCTGCAGCCCCATCAATCCCTGGCCCCTGCTCTCCTCAAACCTACAGCACTCACCCCTGCCCTGGCCCTGTCTGGCCTCTGCCTCCTGCTCTGAGGAGCCTGCAGTCCCCTGAGTGGTGTCAAAACCCCTCTCCCCTCTGTCTGGAGGGCTGTTGCCCTCCTCTTGGCCTGGCTCCCTCCTCCAGGGCTCTGCTTAGAGAGCACCTTCTCTGGGAAGCCTTTCCTGATGCCCCCTCCCTAGGGTTGGGTATCCTAGGGCCATTACCAACCTGTGTAGGGTGAACTTGGAGGTGATTCTGCTCCCTGTCACTTTCCAGCCCTCTAAGTTGTTCAGCCTTTCATGGCTGCCAAGTCCTTGCCCTGGGATGGTGGTCTTTGCTGGGCAGAAGGCAGGAAGCTTCAGTCCTTATGGCCAGTCTGAGGTCTTCACGTCACATGTGCCCAGACAACCTTTTGGCTCAGCTCCTACAAACACCATAACTCCCCAGCCCGTGGCTCTCGGGGAGGCAGGCCAGGGCTCTGCAGCCTGGAGGCTCCTGGCCATGGGCAGAGCAGGCCAGGGCCAGAGGAATGCCTACAGACAGGGCCAGCGAAGTCACCCAGGGTGTCCCTCCCCTTCTCCAGTGTTCCCCTGGCTGAGACATCCCTGGAAAAACCGCCATTCGAACTTTCCATGGAATGCCAGGATTCTGAGGAGAGGGAGCCTGTGGCCGTGTCAGCCCTGAGCCCCCGAGCCGCTTGGCCCAGACTAGACTCACAAAGAGGAGGTGTCAGGAAAATGGTCCCAGGGCCTCCAGGTCCTGGGTGGGTCCTAGGACTTTTGTGGATGAATGTTCATGGGTGGGTTGGCCTGTAATTTACTTTCCCTTCACTGTCCTTGTTTAATTTTGATGTCAAAGTTATTTTATTATAAAATGAGGTGGGAAGTGTGCTTTCATTTTTATTATCTAGGAGACTTTTTATAAAACCAAGTTAATGAATTCCTTTAAAGTTTAATAGAATTCACCTGTGAAACTGATGGTCTCACAGTTGCTTTGTGGAAAGATGAACTCATGATTGAATTTCTTTAAATGTTATTAACTATTCAGGTTTTCTATTTCTCCTTAAGCCTATTTTGTTCAACAGTATTTTCTAGACGTTTCTAGAAAGTTTAAATTTTACAGGCATGAAGTCAGTCATATGATTCTCTACTGTCTTTGTAAAAGAGCCAACTTTTGGCCATAGTGATTTTCATTATTATCCATTTGTTTTCTGCTTCTTTAGTTTCTGCTCTTATTTTTTATTTTTTCCTTATTTTGTGTTCTTTAGATCGACTCTGTTGTTCTTTTACCAACTTCTTAACTTTGACATTTAGCTCATTAAATCTCAGCCATTTTTTCTATTAGCATTTAAGGCTATAAACTTTTCCTTAAATATCATTTTAGGAAATATCATTTCCTTAAACATGCATCCCACACAGTTTGATATATAGCATTTTTCTTGATATCTTCTTTGGTCAATTTACAAGTGGTTTGTGTCTTCCAAACACATTCTATTTTTTTTATTTGCCTGGGATTTTCCTTTAATCACATTGTAGACATGCTGTGAAGTGTCTGATATGGATTCTTTGCCGCCTAGATGTATTTTGTAACCTAGAATGTGAAGCATTTGCAGATGCTTCCATGAGTGCCTGAGAAAAATTTATAGGCTTCCAAATATGTCTTTTAAGTCAAGTCTGCTGTTCTTAAAAAGGAAAACAAAACCATAAAGAGATGTCAGTTTGCATCTACGAGCTTCACAAAAGTGAAGATGTTTGACAAACGAAAACGTTGGTGAGAAGGTGGGCCAGTTGCATGCGCTGCCGCTGGGAGGGTGACCTGTTACCGCCAGTTTGGCTTTGTCTAGCAGAGACGTGAAGGGTGGTAGAAAATGCCACCCTAAAATATGCTACTTTGGCAGAAAGATTATTTTGAGCTAAAGATACTTTGAAAACAGTAGGTATAAGAAGGGCGCTCTGACCTTCCCTTTTCAGAAGGGGCCCTGAACTCCCCTGTAAAAGACACCCTCCTTATGCCAGGAGGGGAGAAACATTCTTATCGCCAGATACAGGGACTGGAGGCCGAGAGAAATCTGTGTCAACAGACCTTGTTAAAATACTCTTATCTTCCTTCAGTTTCTCCATATATTTCAGTTACTTCTCCTCAGTTGCTATCCTTTGTTCAAGCCAGTATGGAAGCTGCTGGGGCCTATCCACCGGTGGGGTGTTCATCCTCCTACGGGGTCTCCCACGCACAGGCAGAAATCTGTGCGCTTTTCTCCTGTGCCTATGTCTGGGGTCAATGTAACCGCCAGGCCCAGTGGAGACCCTGAGGGTAGAGTAAAGCTTTGCGTCCGACAGGTGAGAATGTATGTGCTTGCAGACTCAGCAGTCCCGCTTTTGGATCCACTCGTGAGAGACACATGGACACTCTGAGACACGCACAGGAAAGCCCACAGCAACACTCCCAGGAGCGCGAGGTTCCGGGCACAACCCGCGTGCCCACCAGCAGCAGAGTGGAGAGACGAGCTGCGGCACACCTGCACGACGCAGCACCGTGTGGCCTTGCGCAGGCCTTTCAGACACACGCCACTATGCGCATGAACCTTGGGGACGTGCAGGAAATGGAAAAAGCAAATCACGGACGACACACCCCAATCCCATTTATGCAAAGCTGGAATCTCAACAATCTAGAACTTAGGGGTTCCGTGGCCGGGCCCGGGAGGGACGTGGCCTCTGAGGGGGAGGAAAGGGGAAGCTTGGACAGGGGCCTGGCGTCCTCCCCAGTAATGGTCAGGTGCTTTTTCCTTTAACTAAGCGGTCAGATATTGGGTGTTCGCTGGCCATGCTTCATTATACCTTATATATGCATGTTTTCTGAGTAGTCTTTTGTAACTAATATTGAGTTAAAATAATTTTAAAAATTTAATAATTATAATACAAAATTTGTTTACCTATCCAAAGATCATCCTTGAGGAATAACATGACATTATGCAAGGACTAGTTCATTCTGCACTTTTCCCCCAGGAAAATCTGAGTCCAGTTATGGGAAAGGACCCAAGTGGGGATTTTGGAAGAAAGAAAAAACTAACCTCAGGTGTGACCTCACCTGAGGCCTCCCGGGGGCAGGGCTGAAGCTGGGAGTGCCCAGGAAGGCCGCCCTGAAAGAACCTCGGGGCCCTGGGGTTTACCGCATGCACTTTTCCACATCAGAGGGGACCTAGGACGGGCCTGAGCAGGCACCCACAGGGCCCACCCACCCTGACAGGGGTGCGACAGGCCAGCCGTGGGGGGAGTCGCTCTTTTCAAGGATGCCCAGTAACAGTGCACGTCCTCGGTGGGCGGGCTGGCTGGCAGAAACTACATGTCCATCATTTGAGATCTTGCTTTTTCTTCTTCTGCCCAGGGCTGCTGAAGGTAGAAGGGGAAGAGGATATTAAGGCAGCAGAGGGGGCAGCTGGTCCTGGGGGACATCTCCATGCTGGCGTCCAACCGTAGTCACCGTGGATAATACATTCCGATTTTACAATTTTCTGGGAGCTGATGGTGAAGGTCTGTGAGGAAGGGCACCTTTTTTCCAATTCCCATGAGTCAGTCACTCACTGTGGCCTGTGCCGTCTGTCCTCCTGAGCAGAGTAACTGACAAGTGTTCCTCGTGCAGGCTGTCCTCTGTGCCACAGGCCCGGAGCAGCCGCTGGCCGAGAAGTGGGTGTTCAGGAAGTATTTGTGGAATGAAGCAGTGAGGCCCCTGAATGGTAGCTATGGGCTCACTCATGCCTGTCTCATGTCAGACCTGTGCTAGGCACTGAGCCTCCAGAGTGAGTGACAGGCAAAGTCCCTGTCCTCACGGAGCTGAACGCTGTTTGGGAAAGCTGGGTATGAAGCAGTTAAGGAAATAACCAAAGAAGGCAGTTTCAGATGATGGTTAAGTTCTGAGAAGCAGCTCCTGGATCTGGGACCGAGGTGGGGTTACTTTAGCTGGAGGGTCACGAAGGCCTCTCTCTGAGCTGAGACCTGAAGGAGCCAGTCCTGGGAAGAGACGAGGGAGGGTCTGCCAGGTGGACCCTCGCTCCATTGAAATTTGCCACAAACATCTGCCACATTGTTTGCCCCAAATGACCCCAAAGTGTTCCCAAGAGCGCAGGTGCATAAGCAAAAAAGCCTGGGCGGTCTCTCAAAACAGCATCACCACCCAGTATCTGGCTGAGTTCTGCAGGTTCTGGGTGTGACGTCCCTTGTGGGACATCCCAGGCCTCATCCTGTGTTTCCTTGGGACCAAGATGTCACCAAGACTAAGCCAGGCTCTCCCTGCTTCCCTGGAGAGGCCTCGCAGATTGTTTTTGGCCTCCTCTTAGATTTTTAGATCACAAAAGAAAAGTCCCAGCTCCTCGCCCTTTCTCTTCGCCCCAGGCCCTGAGATCTGATCTCTCACTTAAACAAAGCCTCTCGTTCATGTCAGCTTAGGGGACACAATGTCCTGAAAGCAGATCCCTGGGGCCCAGGGAGGGTGCATTTTTTGGGGTTTCTGGCTTCTCAAAAGCCGGCTTTTGATTTGGCCCCTCCTGTCCCACCTCCAAGCCCTTTTACGATGGAAATTAAATTCTTCTGAACTTTAGGGCCCCTCTTCAGCACTGCTCCTGCTGCTCCCGGTGGGACTGAAGCCGCCATGGGCTAGTAACTCTACCCAGCAAGGTGGAGATTTATTCTGGCTTGAGATGCACAGTTTCATCCTGACATTTGAAAAACAAGGCAATGACGATGCGGGCTGTGGAGTCAGATGTACGTGGGTTCAAGTCCCAGTTTGGTACTTGCTGACTGTGATCTTGAGCGGTGAACTCAGCCTGACTGAGTCTGGGTTTTTGCACGGGTGAATGGGGAAGTCGTACCTTTGTGACTGGGTTTGTGAGGAGATTTCTGTGGGAGTTCAGTTATTGGAAAGCATTCTTGTTTTTATCTTCAGGAAGCACCCATTTTCCAGATGAGAAGGTTGGAGGCTTGAGAGGTGTTCTGACTGCTTGGGCGCCTGAACCGTTAGGGTGGTTTCAGTCCCCCTTGTGTGTATAGGTGAGATTTCTGTGGGAGTTCAGTTATTGGAAAGCATTCTTGTTTTTATCTTCAGGAAGCACCCATTTTCCAGATGAGAAGGTTGGAGGCTTGAGAGGTGTTCTGACTGCTTGGGCGCCTGAACCGTTAGGGTGGTTTCAGTCCCCCTTGTGTGTATAGGTGAAGGCTGGGCCGTGTGGGATCTCTGCAGGGTCTGGCTGGGGAATCTGAACTCAGTGATCTCATCCGATCTTGTGACGCCTGTGAAATGAGGGGAGCAACCCAGGCCAGGCCACTGAGAGGGACTAATGACATTGCGTGCATGGGGTCCTGGCCCTACAACCTTTGGGGGTGATGTTCCCTTCTCCCCCAACTCATTTACCCCTAAACTAGTGGGCAGCACAGCTACCAAACATGATGGGGGTGGAGACCTGGAGCCTCAAGAGGGAGGTGGTCTTGCCCAGGGTCACTCAGGACCTCTGAGGCAAAGACTTTTTCACGTTAATGAGCGGAGAAGACTGGACTAAGAGGCGGTGCATGAGGTGAGGGAAAAGAATGGGAAAAATGTCCTTCTCTCTACCATCCAGGAAAGGAGATGAGCCCCCGGGGCCTGAGGAGGGGGTACAGGCAGCCATCTTGGCTCCTTCTCCCCTTTTCCTGCCTGGAGGCCTCGAAACATCTGGGAGTGGAAAATAAGCCGGGTCAGCACCCGAAGGTGAGGTCGGGGAGCACAGGCTTGGGGTTTCCCCAGTCTGCACTCAGGAGACCTTCTCTATGTGCCTTTCTCTGTGCCAGTCTCTCTTTTTCTCTCACCCCTATTGTGAATCATTGAGCAAAAGCAGGTAGAGAAAAAAAAGTTCTTCTTGATCAAAAAGTCTGAGGCAGATGCATAGCTGGGTTTTGGGGAGGAAGGGAGCTGTGGCGGGGAAAGGGGAAGGGTTGATGCGGGAGTGGGGGGTTGAGGCTGCACTTGAACCCACCCCATGGCAGTCCCACCCCAAACCGGGAGTCAGGGGGCTCCGAGAGGCTGGGGAAGGGGAGTGGGCAAACCACGAGGCTCTCTCAGTTCCCGGGACGTGCCCCTCAGACCTCTGAGATGCTGTCGTGCCCCCAAACTGCTGCCCACCTCCTGACCTGTTTACCCTTCTTCATTCTTCAGATCAGAGCGTGCACGTCCAGGAGCTTCCCTGATGATTCCACTCCCTGAGAGGTCCTGTCCCACCCTGGGGCCTCTGTGTTCCCCTCATCAGAGCATCTGGCACCTGCCCTGTCATCGCCGGTGACTGCTTTCTCTACTGCTGGCTGTGCACCGTGAGGACAGGGCCTGGGTGCTCTTACTGGTTGGTCCCAGTGGTGGGACCCTGGGACCCAGTAGGTGCCCAGTCTGTACTTGTGGAATGAGTGATGAACAATCAACGAGGATTTTGCATTTGGCCAGGAGGTCGTGCAGGTGAGGTCTCTGTGTGTGTGTGTGCACGTGAGTGTGTGGTCAGCCGGTGGAGGCGGAGTGCGAAGTGTGGGAATTTGGGTCAAATCCTTAAGGCTATTGGAAGGCAAGGAGGGGACATGTGGGGGAAAGGACATCCTTCGCCCCAGCGTGAGGGTCTGTGGATCCTTTCATGAGCTTGGTCCTCAATCCCACCCTTCAGTTACTACCAGGCGATGCAGCCTCCCTCTCTCTTTCTTTTTCTTCCTGAATTTATTGAGCACCTATTATGTGATAAGTACCAGGAATACAATGGTGAGCTAAAAATCAAATGCAGTGTCTCTTTCCTCATGGATAAATCACAAAATTAAACATGAAATTACAACTGTGGTCAGAGTGGTGGAGACATTTGAGATTATAGCGAGATTTGCCCTCGCCTGGGGAACCTGGGGTGAGTGCTGGTGCCACGGGGTCCATGAGGGAGCCTTCTAATCTCTAATCTCTAACCTCTAACCGCACCCCCCCCACCCCGCCCCTTCCTTCCCTGCTACCCTTGATGAGCCTCCAGGCTTAGTAAAAGCTGAGGCCTGGTTATGCAAGTGTGGCTCTGAGACAAGCTTGGCCCTCTCCTCTTACCTAAGCCCCTCAGCCTGTGCAGATATTTGAGACCCACTCAGGGAAGGCTTCCTAGAAGAGTCTGCTGAGCTGGCCTCTGTCTCCCTTTTCTTCCTTTGATTTATTTCCCTCCCAAGCAGGGCTTCTAGCCATAAGGATGGAGAGGAAGAGTGCAAACCTCAGAAGAGAGGCTTGCAGGGCTGGCAGTGATATCACCGCATTCTTACGAAGTGCCCTCCCTTCCTCTGGCAGAGCCAGCCAGCACTGGGCACAAGGCTCCACTGGGGGAGGGTGCCCTGGATTTCCTCTCCTGCTTGCCTGTCCGCTCATCGCCTTTGTGCAGTGCCCAGCCGGTCCATCTGTTCCAGGCAGCCCTGGGCATTCAACTCCTGAACTGAGCTTGGGTAAGCCAAGGGCAGGGGAGAAGGGAAGCTCCACTGGGTGGCCTTGGGGGACAGGAAAACTGCCCTTTTCCTGCTTCCAAAGGCCACTCTGCCTGCCTTCGAATGCCCCTTTCAGCTGCAGCCAGTATACCCCCTGCAACTCTCCAACCCCACCCTCTGTCCCTGGGCTTCCCCAGGGAAGAAATGTCAACTCCAACTTTTCCGGGTTTCTGACCAGGCCGTTCTGAGAGTGGGGTGAGTGAGGTGGGGAGGATGGTTCACAGTAAAGGGAGAGATGGTTTGCTTAACAATTTGCTCAGGCTGGGGAGGAAAACCTTCAGGGCCTTTCAAATCCACAGGTGAACAGATGGAGTAAGGACAGCCTGGGACCGAGGGACAGTCCCAGGGTTGGAAAGCCACGCTCACAGTGCCAGTGGCGTGCTTGTGCCCCATCCCTGGATTCCAGGAACGTGGCCCTCCACACACGACATCCCCTGGTGGCACTGATGACCAGGGCTGGCTTTCTGGGCACGTGACCTGTGTAGTAGCGACTGCACTCAGAAAGACCCTGTGCTCGGACTCATCCTCTGTTTTCACTGCCTTATGAGTCATAGTAATTTTTGAATAAGGGGCTCACATTTTCATTTCATACTGGGTCCTGCCAAGAACAAAGTGATGAGGTCAGCGCCCTGAACTCCGTCTCTGGGCTCCAGCTGAAAGGTCTGGAAAGGTGCCCACTCGTTCCCAAAAATTATTGGAGTTTGTCATGTTTGCTGTGGTCGGGAGGGGCAGTGGGAATCATTTAATTCAGCCCCTTAGTTCCCATTTGGGGAAACGAAGACCCAGAGAAGAAGGAATGTGTTCAAGGCGCTCCAGGCACTTCCTCGCCTAACCTCACACCGTAAGGCCAGCGCCGGTGCTCTTTTCACCTCTGCGTTATAGAAGGGAAAGTGGGGCTTGGACATCGCCCAGTCAGCGAATGCCAGAGCCGCACCTGGACGCCAGGTCTTGTCTTTCCCTGCCTGCGTGCTTTCCAAATGACTCTGAGCCTGAGCCTGACGCATGGGTCTGTTTCCTCCTCTGTGTCATGGGCGGAGGGAGGATTTGAGGTAAGGAGGCAGTGTGCCTGGCCAGAGTGAGGGCTACCTGGCTGGGCAGAGGTCAGTTGCATCCTGGGCCCTGCCATGTCCTTGCTGGTGAGTGCTGAGGCTCAGGGTCCTGGTCGATAAAATGGGGATAAGAACAGTACCCTCCTCATGGAGCATTTGTGAGGATAATATGAGGGAAGCAGGTGGAGTGTCCTGCACAGTGTCAGGCAGGGCACAGGCCTCAGGACCTGCGTGGAGGCCCAGAGCGAGCATGAGCGCAGAGGAGCCCGCCCATGAGTGCCATCCACCTGCCCAGGGATGCTCCCTGCTGGAGCTGGCTGGAGGGACAGCACATGAAGGCCCTGAGCACCCCGGTGGCCAAGGTGGGGCGGCTCAGTAGCTGACAGTCCTCCTTCTCCTCTTCTTCCCTCACACCTTGTGATGGAATAGCTGTCAGGTGTGCGGTCAGAGCTCAGTACATAGCTGGTTCAAGAACACTTACAAGAGAAGGTGTGTGGGTGCTGGGCCTGAAACTCAGAGACCCGCTGGATTGGGGTAGGAGTTTGAAGGACAGCTGAGGGCACCTGGTGCGAGCACAGGCCGGGGAGGCTGGAGTGATGCAGGGGACAGGGCTCGGTGAGGAGCCCGAGCTCTGCTTTTGTTGGGGGTGAGGAGAGGGCGTCCTCTGCCCCGCTCCCCGTGGGCTCCTGACAGCATTCTCCTCTTGTCCCCACGCCTCCCATTCCGGGCCCTCCGGGAACCCAGCTGTGGATCCCCATGGCACTGAGGAGGGGGTGCTTGGCTCCAGCTCCCCTCAGAGAAGCAGTCTGAGGCAGTGGGCAGAGTGGAGGCCATGGTGTGGCAAGGACAGGGAGAGCCTCCTAACGAGCTCCTCACGGCCCTTCTGAGCTGGGTGCTGGCCCCAGGAGCCATCCCTCCTCTGCCAGGATCACTGTTTGGGTAGCTGGCGGGGCCCAGAAGGCACGCATGTGGCATGTGTGCCTTCTGGGCCCTATAGGAACAAACACGCCCTTCCAGGCCATTTCCCCAATTTGGCCACATTGCCCACATTTTTTCCCATTTGTTTCATCCAAAGAGACTTTCTTTAGCGAAGCTGAATGCACGGTGGTGAAGATTTTCACAAACATCAACCATCGGGACATAGGATTTGTTCAGGGAAATAAAAAACCTGGATGGTGTTGAATTTGGTGAAATGTTTTAGAGAATGCTAAGTGCCCAAGCCTTCAAGGGTTACGCTGAGGGGCACAGCCGGCCCCTCTCTGCTGGAGTGCCACCTGCAGCTTCTAGAGCAACAATAACAATTTCACCCACCATTCCCTGAGCACCTGCTGTTTGCTGGGCACCTTACCTCGTCCCAGTGTGGAAGGTGAAATCATTATCCCATTTGACAGATGATAAGACTAAGGCTCAGAGAGGTTAAGCAAGTTGCCCCAATAGGGGACCCAGGTGGGATTTGAACACTGTTCTGCCTGCTCAAGAGCCCACTTTTGTGAGACCCACACTGAAGTCTGTTGGCTAAGAGGTCAGGCACCTTAAACTGCCTGCTTCAAAACTTGGCTCCACTGCTTTCTAGCTGGGTGGCTCTGAGACTCTTGATTAATCTGCCTCGGATTGTTTGGGTAATAAAAGTACCCACCTCCAAGAGCTGTTGGAAGATTCAGTCAGGGAATTAGTGCAAAAGCTGCAATGCATGTGAGCTGTTACCAGTAATATATATATTTTAGTATCAGGGTATCATTTAGTATCTTTTTTTAGTATTAGCCTCTGTAAGGATGGAATGAAGATCATGGCCTGGGGTGCTGACCTTGTGTAGGAATAGCCTTCAGAAGCTCCTGGGCCTGTCCCCTTCTTGAGGGAGAGACATTGGCTGCTGAGTGGGGGCTGGGGACAGAGTGCCCAGACCCTGTGGTCTCTGTGAGCATGCAGCTGGTGTCTGCGCCCACAGAAGTTGCCTTTTCTAGATGCATTGCTGGCCAAGGAGCTGCGGGCTTGCTGCGTGATGCAAGGGCTGAAAACAGGACATGTTGCCTGTACTCGCCGCTCCACTATCAACATAGGGCCACCGGCCAATGTTCGAAGCTTCTAGAATATTCCAAACAGAGACATTGTTTCCATGTATTGAGAGCACCTTCATTTGATTCTTACAAAAATTCTGATAGTGGCAGGATAACAACTTTGCAGATTAAAAAATGCCAAGTCCAAGGGAAGTTCACGAGGATGAGTACAATGTCTGTGTGTCTGTGTTCTGACTTCTGCACTCTTTGTGCCACGCCCGTGAACTTTCAAGTTCTTTCCATTCTCTCTGTTCACACCACAGTCAGAGACACTACCCCCCCTTCCTCAGGGTGGGACACTATGATTACATGCCCAGCGTCCACCCTACGCTTCCCATTGCGCACTGGCCCTGCCACTGGGAAACTGATCTCCAGCTTCATGGGGGCCCTAGTCACACAGTGCCACTCCCATCCCTTGCCAGCGACAGGTTCAGGATTCCAGTCAAAACCAGTGTCCCAGGGCACAAATCGGTAATGACAGCATGACCTAATTTGAGCCAATGAAATTCAAGAGAACCTTAGCTGGGGGCTTCTGGGAAAAGTCCCGGAGACATTATTGAGCCATTGAACTTCCATTTAGAGAACCCAATACATTCCCTTATTGTTTAAACTAGCTGGACCTGGGGTTTCCATTCCTTGTAGGGGACAACATCCTGAATGAGACGTCTGAGTTACGGGATTTCCACAGCTGTCTGCTTCTTGGAGTCCTCACACCCAGTACCTACACTGCAGCTAAGATGACCCTAACATCTTAGCAGTGACGCCTGTCTCCACTGTCACTATCATTATTTGTTTGCATTCAGTCACTCCAGCTGACAGGGAAGCTGTGAGGGCAGGGGCCATGTCCTTCCATCCTCGGCCTGGCTCCCAGCACCGGGTAGCATGTACCCAGTGAGCTTTTGCTGTGGGAGGCTGGTGTGGGAGCAGATGAGGATTCTGTGGACAGTAATGCTCCAGGAGAGTGCCTTAGTGGGCAGGAGTCATCTCCAAGGGGCAGCTCAGTCCTGTCCTTCAAGGTGCTGGGGTAGGGGAACAATGGCCTTCCTGTGGGTTCTGCACTTTGGCTTGGAGGTGCCAGGCATTGTGGAAATGCCCTGGCCCTGGCTGCATGGCCCTGGGCAGGTCTTTCCCTTCTCTGGGCCTCAGTCTTCCCAGCTGTATAATGGGGAGGGGATAGGACCATGTCACCAAGGATTTTCCAGAGCTTTATTTTATGACTACGACTAAGCTATAACTGTGGGAATGGGTCTGAGGACAGTACAGTGACCCTCATGGGACAAGCTGGGGGTAGAATAAATGATCGGATGCCGGGCATTCCAGTCCATGGAGCCAGGCCCATCACAGACATCACTCAGAGTTCAGCGGGGCTGTTGCCTCCAGAAATCGAGAGAGTGAGAGAGCAAGAGAGATGGGACTGTGGGGGGTAGGGCAGGCTTACAGGCCACAGATGGTGATGGGGCCCAGCCTAGATGTGCTCAGGGCCCTTCTCCAGGCTGGCTCCACCACCGACCAGCTGGAGGAAGCCACGTTTGCTGGGCCGCGGCTTTTTCACCTGACATTGGGGGTGATATCAATGCCCTCGTGGCTCAAAGGAACAGTTGTGAGCTCAGAAGAGGGTGCAGGTGTGAGAGGATCAAATTCAGGGAAAGACAACATTGCTGAGCACCCGTTTTGTCCCAGGCATGATGTCATTTAGGTCTTACAACTCTCTGATAAGGATCTTTAGCTTACTGAGGCAGAATCTGAGGCTCAGCTACTTGCCCAGGATTGAGGAGGATGTGGAAGAACTGACTCGGGGCCAGTCTGCTTCCAAGCCCGCATCCTCAGTCCTGGTGCCCTGTTGCCTTCTCCCTGGGGGGCTTTTCCCTGAAGGCAGGGGAGGGGCCTGGGCCCAGGATAGGCATGGCTTTCAAATGGGGGGCTGGTTCTGACGGACCGGTGTGGGGAGACTTGAGATACTGTGTTGAGAAGGATTCTGAGGCTGTCTAGATTTGCGGGAAAGGGTGCAGGGATTGATTTGTGATGTCTGCTATGGGCAAGGGAAGTGGGGGAGGCAGGACAGGAGACACATTTTGCTATTCCTGGGTTAGACCTTGTTAGGGTCTCTTCTAGGCCTAGGAAGCTGGTCTCCGAGGTGACTCCCCATGTTCACGTACAGCAGAGACAGGATCTAGAGACTGAGCTCATTCTCCCCTGGGAGAGGGCGGAGCAGGAAGGGTGGACTGGTTGGGGCCAGGGCTGGGCTGGGAAGGCAGCTCTGGGACTCTCCTGGGGCTGGGTCAGATACTCTACGTGCTCCGACTGTAGGGGACCCACCCTGGCCCCTGTAGGCAGGAGTGAGCCTTGTGATGGGGCAGCCTCAGCTCCAGGATGGAAAGCATTTAGGAAAATGAAGTTGGGGGTCTCTGAGGGGACAGGAGCTGACACCAGCACTAGGAGGCTCCCAGGGGTTCTCTGGTTGACCACCCTCATTTTGCAAATGAGGAAACTGAGCTCCAGAGAACTTCCTTCATGGGATTTATGATGTATTTTACTTTAAGTTTAAAAAATGTGGGATGTGCTGGGTTGGCAGAAAGTTTGGATTCAAGAAGAATGCGGCCAAAAGCCCGCCCTTCTCTCCCTGCCCATGAGTCATTCCCTAGCTTTAATGTACTAGGTCATCATGGGTTGTTTGGAGATTAGAGCCCCTGTTTACTGGGGCCTCCGGGTACCACCCCACTTTACAGACCCAGAGCTGAGATCCAGAGGGTCCCAGGCAGCCTGCCCACAGTGTGGGGGTCACATCCCTGGACCCATGTGGGCTGTGAGCATGTACGAGAGTCCCTGGAGAGCTGGTGAATAACTTCAGATTCCCGGGAAATCTGATCCAGGAGGTCTGGGTGGGCCTTGAAAATGTGACCTATTTTTTTTAATCCTCACTGGAGGAGATATATATTAATCTCAGAGAGAGAGGAGGGGGGTTAGGATGGGGGGGGAGAGAGAGAGAGAGAGAGAGAGACATCGATGTGAGAGAGAAACAGAGAAACATGGATGTGAGAGAGAAACATCGATAGGTCGCCTCTCTTATGAGTCCTGACTGGGGATTAAATGCGCAACGTTTTTGGCTCACAAGATGACGCTCCAACCAACTGAGCCACTCGGCCAGGGAGAGAAGGTGACCTTTCAAGCAGCCCCCTCCCACACACCATCTTGGATGCTGGCATCAAGTGCCCACAGACCACATTTTCAGGAACACAGCACTGGCTGTGCTTTCTACAAACCCCCAACCGAGAGCCCAGATTTAGAAAGTTCTGGATAATAATATTAAGGGCATTCTAATAACAGAGCATAGTTCACGCTTAGGCCACTATGGACCAGCCACTGTTTTAAATACTTAACATATTTTAATTCATTTAATTCTCACTACAAGCCTCTGAGATAGTAACTACTATCACCCCCATTTTACAGATGAGGAAATGAGTTACGGAAAGCTTCAACCACTTGCCCACAGCCCGATATCTGGTAACAACCGGTTAGCCAACTTAATTATAATGAGCCTTATTTTTCATCTTGCTCCTGCGTTCCCTGAACATGGGGAGACGGCCAGGGAGGCTGCGTGCAGGGTAGCAGACAGCCGAGGACGCAAGTTCGGGCTGCTGAGAGGTCAGGCAGCCCCCAGGTCTGCTCCAGAGACAGAAAGATCAGTCCCTGGCTTTCCCTGGAGCCCCAGCCAGGTTTCTAGATGTACATCTTGGCTGTGAGCTCAGGGAGGGAGACCGGAGGGCAGTGCCTGGCTGAGGCTCCCAGGAGCTGGCGGGTGTGTGTGTGTGAGGGCTCCCACCCCAGCAGAGCCCGTCTCCCTTTCCATGTCCAGGGCCCCAACAGGATGCTCTGGGGCTCCTACCTTCTTCCCCTGGGTGGCTCCCATGGCACGGAGTGGGCAACAGGCCTGGGTGGGCCTCGGGGGCCAGGCTGGGGTCCTCCCTGCTGGTATTGGCCTCAGGAACAGGGGCCAGAGGGGTTCCCTGGGACAGGGCCCCCAGTCCTCTTGCAGCTCATTCTCCTCAGGCACAAAGGCGGCTTTCACAGCTGCTCCCAAGCCTGGAGCTCCTCAGACAGGCTTAGGGTGATTGGTCTTGACAGCAGGGCCTGATGTCCCCAGGTGGCCCATACACCCTCCGGGAGTTTCTGTGGCAGTCACCTCCTAGACCTCCGCCTCTCTCTCAAGAAGGGAAACCGAGGCAGCTGGGATTAGGAAGAAGCAAAGCAGTCGTCCCACTGTGCAGTCAGCAGGCAGCTCAGGCACAGCGGTGACATCTGGCCGGCCCAGTGGGGAAGGACTTGGCCTTCTTGCCGGGCTGGGCACCGATCAGCACATGGGGCCCAGAGAGCGGAGGCTGCGTGGGGCGACCGGGACACGGGGCTGGGAGGGTGGTGCGTAGGGATGTGAACCTCAGGTTGGAGAGGCCATTAATAAGAGGTCTTTGAAGACATCTGTGGCCTGTGTCCCAGGCTTTCCCAGAGCAGGGACTCTGACAGCAGAATACTCCATTCAAAGGGCAGTGGGCCGGGCGGGAGGCCTGGAGGGCGGGCGGCTCTGAACTCAGGCCAGGAAAGTATCTGGAGGCCAGATTCCAGGCCAGGGGCCAAGTTCTCAAAGTACCCCCTGGTAGTCCCCTCCTCCTCACTGGAGCCAGCCCTTTCCTTCTCTTTGTCGCCAACATGGGGCAAGATGAAGGCTGGAATCTCATTGGCCGCAGCTCTGTTGCTCACAGTTGTGTGACCCTGGGCACACAATTTAACCTCTGTGAGCCTCAGTGTCTTCATCTGTGTGTGGGGTTAGACAATCTTTCCTCGCAGGGTTGCTCTGAGGGCTGAAAGGGGAGGGTGTGTGTAGCTGAGGCCATCGTTTTGTCACAGCGTATATCAGATCATGTCATTCCTGGTTCCATAATCTTCCTCTTGCCCAAAGAGGGATAACAACGGCCCCACCCCCTGGGAGGGAAAAATGAGGCAATTCACATGAAACTTGGCACCTAGCGTCTTTGGACAACAGCAATTCCCATAGAAGTTGGGTACTGCTGTTACAATGCTGTTTATAATGTTGCTGATAAATCCTCTGCCATTGGCAAGTCCCAGGTAACCAATCCATTAAGCACAGCACCTTTCCCAAGAATTGGTTGGGTGGGAGAAACTAGTCACCCTTCCCTTTCTTCTGGCACAGTGCCTGGCCCCAGGACATTGTGACAGTTTATGAAATGGCAGTGTGGCCAAGAGTCAAGGGTTAGGTGTCTTAGATCTGACTTCACCCATGGTTCACAAGATGGCCTTGTTACCACATAATCTATCAAGTCTTGCTTTCCCCTCTGACTTCAGTTCCCTCTTACCTGATCCCTTGACAAGTCCCAGATCTTACCGTCTTTCCCCTTGCCGCAGGACCTTTGTACTTGCTGTTCTTTCTTTCTGCCTGGGACGTTTCCCATCTTTCTCCCTTGACTCCATTTTTTGAAAATTGCATAATCTTTCTATCCTTCAGGCTCAATGATCACTTCCTCATAGAAGCTTTCCCAGACCCCCTGTGCAAAGCAACATCCTGGACTTTCTGTTTGTTATTTTCGGTAGCACTTATCAGCCACTAAAATGGCACTGTTTCTGTATTCATGTCTTCCCACCTGTAGTGGCAGCCCTACAGAGACTGAGGCCTGGTCTGTCCCAGGCATGGCACAGTGTGGCCACTCAGTCAATGTTGCCAAATGGATGTGGAGGTGACGGAGGATTAAATAAACAACCTAAGTGTGCAGAGCGCTTAACACACCTGCCTCCGCACCATCGCCCACAGCGCAGTTGCTCATCCTGTCGCTGCTGCTGTTGTCCCGTTTCTCTCAACACCCATGCCCCCTGCAGCCAAGCAAATGTGACTTCTTCCTTCTGCCCCTTCTTCTGGGTCCAGTCCCTGCTGCTGCTGTTCCCTGTTCCTTTTCTTTCTGGTCCAGTCATGGCTGGGGCACGGCTTCTTATTTCCTGCAGTTGGAAGAGCATCCCCCAAACTGTAAAGGGCAACGACTAAATGGGCAGTTAGTCAGAGCAGTGAAAACCCCAGAGATGAAGCTCCTTTGGCAGCCATCCCAGCAGTGTCCACCGGCTTGGCTCTTGGTGGAATGGGAGGAGATAAAAAGGAATTTTACACATTGATTAATTTCTCCCCATCTGCTTGGAGTCCTGCTGAAATATGACTTACTAGCTGCACTGAAAGCCTGGTTGACTGGGGTCCTCGTTTGGCTGAAAGTCTGAAACCAGACTCTTGGCAGAATGTGGGTTCAAAGTGCAACATTCAAACCCTGTGCCTGGGCAGGAGAGATGGGGGAAGGGTGGTCTGGGAGCCTGGCCTGGGGCCTGGCACAGAGGAGGGTCTTGGAGCACAGACACAATGATTTATGAAATGACAGGTGGTGGTGAAGGGTCAAGGACCAGTAGGTGTTCTAAGTCCTGCTTTGCCCTGTCTCACCGCATGGCCTGGGCGCAGCCCTCAGCTCCACTTTCTCCATAATGGGGATAATCATCTGCTCCTTCTTGACCCATAGCCTTGGAGAAGGAAGCAAGCCTGAAAACTGTGGGAGGGTTTTGAAGAAGAGTTCCACATCTCTCAAACTCACCCTCTCCCGCACTCCTAAAGCCGTGGTGGTAGATATGGAGAACGTTGATTCTGAGGTTCTGAGCAATTTTCAAATGTCGTCAGAAGCCTTCAGGAGGTAGAGGAGGAAGTGGAGAGGAAGGAGGCAGAGGAGGAAGCCGGGAAGAGGGAGGAGGAGAATTAGTTCTAGGGCAAGTGTTTCTGAAAAGTTTTTAGTGATGGAGACCCACTGGGATTCCAGTCCTTATTTTGAGGCTTCTTAGCAATGTGACTTTGGACAGATCACTTGACCTCTCTGAGCTTCATTTTCCTCATGTGTGAAAAGGAGTAACAATAGCCGCCTACCCATGGGCTGTCAGGATCAAATGGGGTACTGTATGTAAAACTCTGCACAGAGCATCTTTGGACAACAGCAGTTCTTCATAGAAGTTAGGTGCTCCTGGTACAATGCTGTTACAATGCTGTTAATAACAGTGATGGTAAATCTGCTGCCCATTGGCAAGTCCACGGTAACCGATCTCAAGAACTGGGGGGGCTCCAGAAACTTGGCCACTCTTGCCTTTCTGTCTTGGGCTGCCACCTACTGGCAAGGACTAGACTTACAGCCGCTGCAAAGAGTTTGTGGTGACTGAGGGAACACTCCCCTCATCATCCATTCTCCCTCCTGGGGAGAGAGGAAAGAAAGACTTGTTGACCAGAAGAGGGTAGGGAATACAGGCCCCAAATTCTGAGGCCATGAGTAGCTTGCAGAGATTCCCACCCCGATGATGAGAAAGTAAGTCCCCAAGTCTTGTTCATTTTACATCTTGAACGTCCCTAGGACTGGCCCCCCCTTTTCCATCCTCGTGCCATCTCCTGGTCCCTGCCACCACCCTCTCTCCCTGGATGAGGCCAGCCTCCTCACTCATCTCCTTGCCTCTGTTGATTTCTTCACTCAGCAGCCAAGAGGAATTTTGTTAAAACAGCAAATCTGATCATGCCGCTGCCCAGCTTAAATCTCTCAGTGTGTCCTCGTGGACCCTGGACAAAGTCCAAGCCCTTTCGCCCAGTCCACAAGGCCTTACAGGTCTCAGTCCCGGGCCCTTGGCCCTTCTCACCTGCTCTCTGCCCTTCCAGGCCTTGTTCATCCTGTTCCCTTGCCCAGCACACGCCTCCTTCCCCTCTTTGCCTGGCAAACTCCTACGCATTCCCAAGGCTTCCTCCAGGACGCCTTTCTTGATTCTGCAGTCCTTCCCCCAATAAATGCTTACCAAGCCATGTTGTCTCTTGATCTGTGCCTCCACCCCACCCCCCCAGACCAAGGGCCGGGACTGCACCTGGTTTTCTTCACTGCAGTGCCCCCAGTGCCTACCTAGGTGCTGACATGTAGCAGGTGAGTACCAACTGTGGAGGGAGGAAACTGGCTCTTCGTGGGTAACAGACTCAGTGATATAGACCACTCCTTACCATCTACAGCCGCTTCTTGGACTCTGACCTGCTGCATCCTGAGCTGAGCTGGGGGCCCCTGTAGTGCCCTGGAAATGACGTTGAGTCTGACAGAAGTTGGCCACTCTGCAATGCCCATCCCACGGGGCCCAGGGTGGCTGCCTCTAGAATGTTGTCTCCTGGGTGGCTTTTGGTGGTACAGCTGATGGTCGGTTGGGCTTTTCCATAACCGTATCTGGAGGCTGATCCGCTGAGCCCCACCCTGGTGCCAGGTGGGATGGGCGGCGCACGGCCTGCAGCCGCCGCAGCCTCGAGTTCCCCAGCGATCGGCAGCAAGTGGCCTCTCCCACAGGCTCCACGGCAAGTGCAGCGTCCTCATGCTGAGCTTTTCCTCATCCAGAACTGACCTTCTAATGACAACAATTCCTGCAGACCAGTGGTCTTGTCTCCTAGTCCGGACCCCCGTTCAGTCCCATCTAGGGGCCGTGCCCACTGCCTCATCCCATTGACATTTTCTCAGTTTTCTGTAAGGCGTGGTGAGATGCAGCTTCTGGAAAAGTGCTATGTCTTTTCTTCCAACCTGGTGGCCACCCACGTCCTTTTAAAATAATGGCCACTGAAACCGAGGGTCCCCGTGACTTCGATTAAATTTAGTTTTAAATCCTAGCTCTAGAAATCATCCATCCATCTATCTATCGATCTACCTATCTATATCTTTCAGAGACCTGGCCTTTCCCTCCATAATCAGCAACCCCTGAGGCAGCAGAAGACAGGAGCCCAGACTTGACTAAAGGTCACAAGGTCTGGACCCCTAGCAGGCTAAAGATAACGTCTTGACCTAAGTTATGTTTCAGCTTCCGAGCCCTAAGGTGGAACAACCCCCCGCCCCCCGCTACTTTTCCATGGGATCAGACAGACAAAGAACTGTCCTCAAAACCTGAAGAAAAGATTCATCACCCTCACCTCACCTCCAACCAATCAGCAACCAGCGTGGCCCCCCCACCCCCCCCAGCCCATGGTGCCTTGTGATTTTGCCCTACATAACCTGTAACCTACATGCCGTCTGGGAGCCCTGTCTTCAGAGCGTGAGCTCCCTGTCTCCGTATTGGCCAACTCAATACTAAACTACCATTTCTTTCTATACTGCCAGTTCCTGCATATGTGTTTCTTCAGGCTGTGCACACAGGCAGGTGGACTCAGAAAAAATATTGGGGTCCCAGTGAGATCCCTGCCAAAAACTTTGCCTAGCTCCTGGCCATGAACTCTTGTTGGCAATCCTTATAGTTCTCTTCTAATTTCATAAGGCATCCTTGCTTGAGGAAAGAATTCAAATAGTCCATGGCTGTAAGGGAAACTTTCTGCTACCTTCATTCCAGAATGGGTATGTGGTGAGATGTTATTTATTTATTTATTTCTCTTTTGGACAACTTTTGGTGGTTTGGCTGTTTTATCACTTTTAATGCCCATGAGCCCCTGAGGAAATGACATAATCTCCCACTTACCAGGGGGAGCTGTGCCTCAGAGAGGCAGCATAATGTGCTCACTCAGCTAGCAAGTGGCAGAGCCAGCACCCGGCTGGCCTTTCTGTTGGCCACGCTGCCCGGGGTGGGTAACTACTGGTCAGACCAGGAGCAAGTCAGCTGAGAGAGGATAGCTCCATCAGGGTCCTCGGCCTGCGGAAGCATCCCATGCTGCTTTACTCAGTTAGTTCTGGGGTTGGGAAGGAAGGCACTGGGGTTCAGTGGGGGCCCTTTGCTCGCACCCACTATCTGGTGCTGGCTGAGGGCCTGGTCACTCGGAACAAAATGGGAGGAGTGGAGCAACTTTGTTTGTTTATGCAAACTGGCCAGGCATTATACTGACTTGGGTATGTAAGTGGTTAGTCAGGGCTGCAAGCAACCTCCACTTTTAACCCTTGAGTGTGATTTACAAGTGGTTGGGGGATGAAGGGGATGTGGGACTGACCAGGTGATTGGCTGGGCTCCTTTGTCAGCCAAGCCTGCTCCATGTGTCCTGTCAGGCTTTTCCCACTGATCTTGACCCTACCGCCACGGCAGCCCACGTCCCAGCTGGTCATGGCCCCCGTCAAAGCTCCCATGCTCTGTCTGTCTCTACCCCAGATCCCCTCAGCACATTCGAAGCCCTGCCTGTCCGCAGGGCTGGGAACTGGGAGCCTTCACCAATGGAGTGCACAGGACTTCAGCTTCTGCTGTTCCACTGCTCGGGGCATTTGCACTGGGGTGTGGGCATCTTCTCCGTGAGCCTTGGGACCCGGTACACACTCCAGGAGCTTGAGTGTGCTGGTGCTCTCTCTGCCCATGATTTGGTCTAGGGCCTCCTGGTGCTTCTCAGAGACCCCAGGTGGGGCCTTAGCACCATACCCCTTGGGCCTCATCACTTCCATGGGCTCTGGTGGCTGGTATCAACACCTCTCGGCTAAGGGCTCTCTGTGAAGCTAAGATGACTACTCTTCTCTACATAGGGCAGACGAGAAGGGCTCCAACAATAGCAGCCCTCCAACAATGGCTGATGGGAGGTGGTACATAAAGATGCTGCCTGACCCTAAGAGATCTCAGGGTGTGTGCTCTGCACTGATTCCTAGGGGTGCTGGTGGGTTAGCGCTGCTCACTCACAGCACATCCTTTATTGGCTCCTTCTCTTCCATGTCTTACTTCCCCATGTTCCTATTAGTGTTTTCTAGAATCACTTCTCAAATAAATCTCAGGGGCTGCTCCTGGGGAACTTTGCAAAGGCAGCTAGAATGTTCTCCCAAAGCCTGCCTTTCATTCAGCCCGGCTACTCTCTCCCGCCTCTGCCAGGAACCCCCCCCCCCCCGCTTCCCTGTCCCCTCAGCTCTCACTCTAACAGGAGCTGCAGTGTTCTCTGTGTCCAGCATTCAGCCCTCGGCTCTGTCCATGTGGGTCTTACACCCTACGCTGGGAACCGTGGAATTTTTCACGCCTGAACAGTCAACCTCCTTTCCAGCTGCAAACCCGGTGCCAGAAGCTGTCACCAACCTGCTCAAACTTGCAGCCCAAGTAATCCCAACCTAGACCTTTCCAACTGCAGCGAGGAACGCTGCACACAGAGTTTTGAGAAAATTCATTCAGTGTCAGCAATAACAAAGTTTAATTCTGCCTCGGCGTGGGCAGCCCATCCTTTCTCAGGGGCAACAGTCAGAGACCCTGAGGGAAAGCCCACCTGTTCTCCCCACAGGCAGCGGCCCCAGGAGGACCCTCTGAGGCTGGCCACCTCCAGGTAGGACAGTGCCTCAGCCAGGACGAGGCTTTTCTTCCTGAAAAGAGGAAGTGCGCAGAGTGCGAGGGCCCTCAGCGCTCCACGCTGCTGCCACAGGTCTCTCAGTCCCTCGTCTGTCCTCACCCTCCTTCAGCTCCAGCCAGTCCAGCTTGCGCAACCCGGGAGGAGCTGCCGCAGCCCTAGAATATCTTCCTGGGCACGCAGCCCTCCAGCTCTAGCAGCTCTGGCCAGCCCTCGTATTTGTTGGTGTTGGGGTTGTTCTTTAAGAACTAGGGAGTGAGAGAAGAGGGAGAAACCGACAATGGGGTAGGCTGCTCAGGACTCACAGCTGCATTTACATTGTGCTTTAAAACCTAAACACTTTCACTTACTTCATCCTCACCATTGCCCCATGTGGGGCAGCGTTGGATGTTACCAGTCCATTTCACAGATGGACACATTGAGGCTCAGAGGGGCTGGAACTTGCCTAAGGTTTCAGAGATGGGGTCAGAGCCTAGTCACTGTCTGTCATGGGGGGTGGGGCACTGAGGATAGGGGTGGGGCTGCAGAGTTTAGCCCTTCTGCCAAATTCTACATCAGTCTCTCTAGAATACCCAAAATAATAATAACAACAATTAAAAAGGCATCGTAGCAATTATTGAATACTTGCACTATGCCAGGCACAAGGTGTCTTATGTATTTAATCCTCACAGTAGCCCTACGAAAAGCATACTATTATCATTCTATTACACAGATGGGGAAACTGAGGCAAAAGGGGCCTGCTTATGGCCACCCATCTGGTACATACACAGAACCACTGTTTAATATTGTTTAATATTGTTTAATATTAATTATATATAAATAATATGTAAAGGAAATAAAATCAGGTAAGATTGTCTTTAAAATGCCCAGGCTTAGTTTATGAAAGAAAAGTGTAAATGGCAAAATCCACAGTTGGAGTCACTGTGGCTAACCCTTGGGAAGAGAGAGTAGATTCCAGACGCTGCTTCTCTAGAACCCAGTTTCCCTCGTGTGGGGACAATGACACGATGGCTTTATGACATCACTGTCTTTGGTTCATTTCTGGGTGATGGGTCCCAGAAAGCTGATCCTAAATTTCAGGTAAAGGGTGATGCTGACTTTCTTCTACTTGTGTACTTCCCTTTGCTGTCTTGGTCCAGTTTTGATGGGCCTGGAAGCTGTGCTTTAAGGAGGAAGGGTGCCTGCCCGACATCGTCCTGGAAAGTCCTGCCCCCACCCCTCCCCTGAGGACTTTCCACAGGGACCTTCTGGAGACCCTGGCCCCACCTCCTGTGTTCTTCACCCAGAGGGTCCTCTCCTTTTCACTTCTAGCACAACGTACTTTGGGTTATTTATTTAAAAAGCAATTTCTAGCCCTGGCTGGTGTAGCTCAGTAGATTGAGCGCTGGCCTGCAAACCAAAGGGTCACCACCCAACGTGTCGGGGGGTGGGGGGGTGCACCAGAGGCAACCACACGTTTCTTTCCCTCTCTTCCCCTCTGTCTAAAAATAAATAAACCCAATCTTTTTAAGAAAAAAGTAATTTCTAGTTACCTCTCTTAGAAACACGTGCATACAAACCAGGCCCACGTTTTCCAGGCAAGGCAAAAACCCCTGCAGCCCCAGTGGTCGCCCTCCCTGGCTTCAGCTTGAGGCCTCTTGACTCTGCCCCTGCTCTGCCTCCGCAGGCCCTGCACCGCCGCTCCCCGCCCCCACCACCAGGGCTGCTGGCCGGGTGTCTGACCATCACAGCCCTCCTCCCTGCTTTTGCAAGGTTCCCCTTCCACAGTGCTCTCCATGCCCAGCCAAGGGTGGCCGTTCTAAAAGTGGTCAGGACAGGAAACACTTGTTTGTGGAGGCAGCAGACCTGGGTGAGAAATCCATCCGCATCACTGAGACCCGAGCGAGCTGGTTAAAACAGCTCCAGGGCTTGGGATCCTCCTCTGTGAGATGGGGTCGTAATTGTACCTACTTCGTGGTGGGTGTTAACGTAAGACCCTTCCGGGAACTTGCTCTGGTGCCTGCACAGAGCAAGGGCTTGCTGAGTGCTAGGCTTTCTTCTTATCGATCTGCTCTCGTCACTCTCTCTCTCTCAAGCTTCCCATGGCTCCCTACGGCCTTCAGGACAGAGTCCAGGCTCCTCAGTGGTCCTACGTGTCTGAATCACTGACCCTTAGCTCTCCTTCTTGGATCTTGGCAGAGCTGAACCTTCTCCTCACCATGCTGGGGAAGGCCTGGCCAGTTCTCTTAGGTTTCAGAATTGCTCTGAGCTGGGAATGAGCAGATGGGGTCTGCCTTGGTCAAGGGCAGAAGATTAAGTGTTTCCTTAGGGCCCCCAGCCCTCTGTCCACTCCCCCTTCTTCCTGTGAGCACTCCTCAATCTGCACTTCTGGGTGCCTCCCTGACCCCTCTCCTCCCGCCGCCCTGGATAGTGGCTGTGAGCCGCATATTGTGGACCCCTCCTGACTCCTTCCACACACTCAGGTGGGCTCTCCTCTGTCCCCTGCTTGGGGCAAGTTCACCCTCTCCACAGGGAACTTAGAAGGGGCCTCAGGCTCCCCTCCTCAACCCCTCCCACCTTTAGAGCTGGGGAGACCTGGGCCTTGGGGGAGGAGGGGCTTGGCTAAGTGGGGCCAGAAGCCAGGCGTTCTGACCCCTGCTCTGGGCTCCCCTTCCCACCACACAGGCTTCCTCTCCACATTCCTTTCTCTTTGTTCCATGCCTCATTTTCCTTGTACCCTTCATCTCCCCTTTTCCTCCCTTTTGGCACTTATGAATCTATGCGCTTATATGTATTTTTGTAAAATGGTCAAGGCCATCTCCTGCTGGGAGATTAGCCAGTCGGGCCACCCTGACCTCTGGGCTGGATGACAGCCAAGTGGCCCTCCCCACACCGTTGTGTGTGTCCTTCCCAAGCCACCCCAGTCCTTGTCCATCTGTCCCTGACACTGCCACCCTCACTGGGATGGGGAGGCTGCCCGGAACCCACCTGCTCAAAGGGGCTGTTACTCTTGATGTCTCTTGCCCCTAAGAAGACCCAGCTGTCCCGGAAGCCCAGTTGCTTGGCGTAGGAGCTGCCCAAGTTGGAGAAGAGCACCCGGAGTTCATCGTTCATTCTGCGGAGGGCAGGAGAGAATGGTCAGGCAGCGGGATGGGAGAAGGGCGAGCCGCTCAAGCACTGGACACCCCTTGGCCACATGCGACGAAGACTGCGGAGTCACCTCAGGAGAAACAAAGTGGGGGGCCAGGACTCCCCTCCGAAGGTCATGCAGAAGGAGCTGGACTGGTGTTAGGACAGTTTTGCTTCTGTTTACAGATGTAACACATGCTCATTTGGAAAATATTGAACATCACAAAGTAACTAAAAATTACAGTCTCATTCCCTTGACATAATCATTGTAAATTTTTAATATGTTTCTTTCCTGTCTTTTCCCCCAGTGTTGTGGGATCATACCAACTCTTTCATAACCTTTTAAAAAAATATCCTCATGTGAAGATATATTCACTGACTTTAGAGAGAGATGAAGGGAGGGAGGGAAGGAGGGAGAGAGGGAGGAAGAGACAGAAAGAGAGAAAAATATTGATGTGAGACAGAAACATCAGTGAATTATTTCCTGTACGTGTCCTGGCCTGGGATTGAACCTGACACCTAGGTCTGTGTCTTGACAGAGGATCAAACCTGTAACCTTTTAGTGCACAGGATGACACTCCTGACTGACTTAGCCACCCAGCCAGGGCTACCTGCTTTTTTATTTTTTTTCCCACTTAATACTATAGGATAAACACCTGAAACTAATACAAAAAAAGTGTTGAATGCAAACTATAATAAAAAAATAAAAAATCCTGAAGGATAAGTATTCTTCCGTGTCCTTAAGTATTTTCCACATCGCCACTTTTGATGCAGTCTGTCTTCTTAGGTATACATGAAAATCTGTCCTGTACACGGCCTGTCATGATTTCTGTAACTGGCCAGTCATATTGGACAGGAGAGTGTGTCCAGTTTTCAGTGTTGTAACCAAGGCTGTAATGAACCTCCTAGAACATCTTTTTATGCACTTGTCTGATTGTTTCCTTAGGGGAAGTTTCCAGAAGACGGGGCTAGTGGGGAGCTAGAAAGGGATGGAGGGTTTGGAAGATTTGGTCCCTTCTTCTTGTGGCCTGGCAGGGGGAGTTTCCCACTTACTTGGTTCCTGGGTCATCGTAGGAGGCCACTAGCACCAGCATGTCGTCTGTGATTTCTTTAAGGAATTTCACCAGGAGCATAGGATCTGGGGGAGGAAGGAAAACAAGGTGCTGGTCACTGAGGGGAGAGACTGCTGCCATTCTCATTCTCTCCTACTGCCCTCCCGATCCAGGAGTGGCCCAGGAGGCTGACACCAGCTCCCACTCAGGGCCCAGTGGGAGGTGGCATGGTGGGGTGGAGCTCCCAACTGAGGTGTGTGGGTGTCCTCACTCAGGTGGTCTGGGGGTGGTGCTGGGATTTGAAAATCCTTCAGGTGACTCTGATATGCAGCTGGGGGTGAGAACTACTGGCCTAAGGGTCATTAGGGACTTTCTCCCAGGGGACAGAGCTCAGTCCTCTCTCAGGAACTCCCAGCTCTTTGCACACCCCAGCTGTCCCCTTCTCTACTGGTTAGGAGTCTAGTTTGTCTGTACTGACTTATTTATTTTCTAAATTAAAGTATAGTTAACACATAATATATTAGCAACACACACACAACATAGTGATTTGACATTTATATACCTTACTGAGTGATCACCACGAGCAGCGGTGACCATCTGTCGCCATGCAAAGTCGTTGTCACATTGTTGACTCTGTTCCCTGTGCCCCCATCACATTCCTGGGACTTCTGTGTGTGTAGCTGGGAGTTCGTTCCTCTTATTCCCCTGCACCTTTGCCACTCATCCTCCCACCTCCCCCGCTGGCAGCCATCGGTGTGTTCTCTGTGTCTGGGAGTCTGTTTTTTTTTTTTCTTCAATATATTACAGACATAAGTGAAATCATATTGTATTTGCTCTTCTCTGTCAGACTTATTTCATTTAGTAAAATATCCTGTAGGTTCATCAATGTTGTCACAAACAGTAAGATTTCATTCTTTTTGGGTGCTTCCAGCCAAGATGGGGGCATAGGTACATATGCTTCGCTTCCTTGCACAACCAAAAGAAGCATAACAACCAATTTAAAAACAAAAAACAACCAGAATTCCCAGTAAATCAAACTGTATGGAAGTCCAACAACTGAGAAGTTAAAGAAACATTCATCTAGACTGGTAGGAGGGGTGGGGATAGGAAGCCAGGGTGGAAAGGACATGTGACAAGGCGGTGGCTGGTGGACCGGGATATCCCACACTTGTGTGAGGATAAACTGGGAGGAACTGGGGAGCAAGACAGACTGTGCAACTCAGAGTTCTAACGCAAGCAACTAAAGCCTCAAGACCTCTGGCTGTAAAAACCTGTGGGTGTTGAGGTGGGAGGAGAAACTCCCAGTATCACAGGAGAGTTTGTTGGAGAGACCCATGGGGTCCTAGAATGTACACAAACCCACCCACCCAGGAATCAGCACCAGAAACGGCACAATCTGCTCGTGGGAAGCGACTGAAAGAAGGCCAAGAGCTGAGCAAGCGGCATTGTTCCCACTCTGACCTCTCCCCCACATATAGCACCACAGCGCAGCAAAGTGGGCTGCCCCACCCTGGTGAATACCTAAGGCTCTGCCCCTTACAACATAACAGGTGTGCCAAGACAAAGAAGTACGGCCCAAATGAAAGAACAGATCAAAACTCCAGAAAAAGAACTAAGTGATGAGGAGATAGCCAACCTATCAGATGCAGAGTTCAAAACACTGGTGATGAGTATGCTCACAGAAGTGACTGAGTACAGACACAAAACACAGGAAGAAGTGAAGGCTGTGCAAAGTGAAATAAAGAAAAAAAATACGGTGAGTGAACAGTGAAGGGAAGGAAACTGGGACTCAAATCAATGATTTGGACAGAAGGAAGAAATAAACATTCAACTGGAACTAAATGAAGAAACAAGAATTCAAAAAGGGAGGAAAGGCTTAGGAACCTCTGGGACAACTTTAATGTCCCAACATCTGAATCATAGGGGCGTGAGAAGGAGAAGAGGAAGAGCAACAAATTGAGAAGTTATTTAAAAATATAACGAAAGATAAATTCCCCAATCTGGTGAAGGAAACAGACATCCAAGTCCTGGAAGCTCAGAGAATCCCAAAGAAGTTGGGCCCAAGGAGGAACACACCAAGACACATCATGATTAAATTACCTAAGATGAAAGATGAGAGAATCTTCAAAGCAGTAAAAGAAAAGGAGAGAGTTACCTACAAAGGAGTTCCCATCAGACTGTCAGCTGATTTCTCAAAAGAAAGGTTGCAGGCAAGAAGGGGCTGGAAAGAAGTATTCCAAGTCATGAAAGGAAAGGACCTACATCCAAGATTGCTCTATTCAGCAAAGTTATCATTTAGTTTGGAAGGGCAGATAAAGCACTTCTCAGATAAGGTCAAGTTAAAGGAGTTCATCATCACCAAGCCCTTATTTATGAAATGTTAAAGGGATTTATCTAAGAAAAAGAAGATCAAAACTATGAACAGTAAAATGATAATGAACTTACAACTATCAACAATTTAACCTGAAAAAAAAAATCCACCAAAACCAAAAACAAACTAAGCAAACAACTAGAACAGGAACAGAATCACAGAAATAGAGATCATATGGAGGATTATCAGGGGGAAGAGGAGGAGGGAGAATGGAGGAAAAGGTATAGGGAATAAGAAGCATAAATGGTAGGCACAAAATAGACAGGGGGAGGTTAAGAATAGTACGGGAAATGGAGAAGCCAAAGAACTTATATGTACAACCCATTGACATAAAGGGGGGAATGCTGGTGGGAGGGGCTGCAGGGTGGAGGGGGATAAAAGAAAGAAAAAAGAGACAACTGTAATAGCATAATCAATAAAATATACTTAAATAAAAGAAAAAAGATTTTATTCTTTTTTATGACTGTGTAATATTCCACTGCATACAAACACACACACACACACACACACACACACACACCATATCTTCTTTAGCCGTTTATCTAGCGATGGACACCTAGGTTGCTTCTATATCTTGGCTACTGTAAATAATGTTGCAATGGACATAAGAGTGCATATGTCTTTTTGGATTCCTTTGGAGGGCACACCCACCGGGCTGTGGGCACGTGCAGTCACTGAGAGAGAATATTAGGCTCCTACAGTTCTCCAGCTTACATCATGGAGCAAAGCTCTATTGCATCTTTAACACCATCCTGCACCATGAACATTCTGCATCTGACAGAGAGCAGGCCTATTTGTGAGGGGGAGAGCCATCAGTTCCCTGCTCCCTTCTAAGACACTGATTTGTTTCTGTTCTGCTTATTTTTATGACCAAAAAAGCAATAATGGCTAAATATAGGGTGATGATATAATTTCCTTTTAAGATATACTTATTTAGGTTAAAAAAGGGAGCTGATTATTTAGGTTAAAAAAGGGAGCTGATTAGTATTTAAAGGAAAATACTAATAATGCAGATGGTTCTCTGGACATGGTATAACTTGTGCAAGGGGCTCTTGAATGGTTGATGTGTGGGCAACACTGGCCTAGTGGGTAAAGCAGGGGCTACATCTACAAAACAAGGAGGATTGATAGTTTCACTCATAGCATTTTTGTAAAGATCAGATGTGACAATGACTCTGGGCATATAGTCAGTACACTATAGTGGAATTATGTACAATTATTAGCAGGATAGGCTACATAATTTTAGGGACCCAGTGCAAAATGAGAACCTGGGGCCTTTTGTTAAAAAAATTATTAAGAATTTCTGGACTGTGATGGCAGAACATCCAACCCAGTATAGGCTTCCTTTAAGTTCAGGGCCTGTGTGACTGCCTGCCCACAGGCCACTCACCCACGAAGCTCCCTGATTCTTAGTATTCTGTGGGGATGTCAAGGACCCAGGGGAAGAGTTGAGGCCCCGAGCAGGACCGGCCGCCAACCAGTTCAGTCACACAGAGTCTCCAGTCAATGACCACAGTGGCCCTGTTAGTGACATGGCCCTTGAACTCCTGAGATAAGAGAATGAGTTCTGAAAGTACCATGCATTCATTAGCCGGTATCAAGATCTGGCTCTTGTCTGGGGTGGGCAGTGGATGTTTGGAGATAAGGAAGCGTGCCTTCTGTTCTGACCTCTGTCTCCTGTGGGAAGGGCTGACTTGTTCTCACCATGATTTAGTTCCTCATTCCCCATCAGCCATGGTTACATCCAAGTTTATAACAAGACACTATAAAACTTAGTTTCATCTTTTAAATTGTTTTTTTCCCTTTTCATTCCGACAGATGACTGCCTTGCTTCTGAATCAGACAGACAGAGTGAGGGAGGAGGGAATGCAAGGGAAAAGACTGAATGAGCTTCCCCAGGCCCTTCCGCCAGCCAGGCTGGTCCTGTCCACCAATTATTGCAAGTGATTTAGTCCTCACATCAACCTTATGAAGTGGACATCATAGTTACTTCTATTTTATAGGTAATGAAACTGAGTTTCAAGAGGCATCACCTGCCTCAGGTCAAGCAGCCTGAAGTCTCTGACTCCAGAGAGGGGGCCTTTTTCATAAAAATGGCCCCAGGCCACCTAGAACATCTTCAGGTGCTCCACAGAGAACAAATGAAGACCTCTGGCCCTCAGCACATGGCCTGCCCCTGTCTCTTCTCATGCCTGTCTCCAGCTCCATCCTGCACCAGAAGGGGCCTTGTGTGCCTGCGTATGGACATCCTGTCTTCCCATGTAAGCTCCAACCACGCCACCCTCCCCTTCGCAGCAACAGCCACCACTTAGGTCCTGGGGGTGTGCCTGCAGTTTGGGGGACAGGTCTGAAGACATCTGCGTGGGCCCTAGGGCAGGCTGCAGATGGGATGCAGCTGGAGGATGACCATTTCGGGGCGCTATGAAGCTCTGGGCCCAGGCAGGGTCCCAGATGCCCGTCTGGAAGGGTGCTATAGAGCACCTTCCACACAGGCCCCAGCTGCCACTTCTGGGCAGCAGGCTCCCATTCCCACTTTCAGCCTCTCCCCTGTTCACAAATCCCAGAGGCTTCCTGCTCTTTGCTGCCTGGTGGCTTTCTCCCCTCTTGAGCTCATGTGTTTAGGTGGGTGAAGTAAGGTAGGTTTTCCCTGGAGGTGGAGGCGAAGATGGGGATTCAGGGGAGAAGGAAGCCAGCTGACTGGTGAAAGCAGAGCCCCTTCTGCTGTCAAGGAGCTGGGGTGAATGGTCACATGCCCAGCGTCCTCGGATGCCTGATCCCAGAGCTGGCCTGGTGACCGCAGGCACACGGAGGAAAACTGAGGCAGGCTGGGCTCCAAGAAGTGGACTGAGCTGAATTCATTTGTCCCCGTGGAAACCAGTCCTTGCAAAGCCCAGACCTTAGTCAGCTGCAAAGGGCCACCCTGCTGCTTTTCATTCCCTGCTGAGGCCCAGCACTAATTCCACCAGTTTGGGAGATGTCAGAGTTTTGGCACAGAGTCCTGCCCCACCTGCAGCTGCTAGCAGGAACTTATATGTTCGGACTTCCAGCCCAGGTAAGTCAGTGCCCTGTTGTCTGGCTTTGCTCAGGGCAGAGAGGACTGTGACTTCCTGAGGGGTAATCTACACAGGGAAGCTCAGAAAGTAGTTCTGTGCAGAGAGAAGAAAAGACAGCTGCAGAAAGAAAGAGCTTGGAGCCTCACAGCTGTCCTTTCTGAGCCTCGGGAGGCCCTGTCCTGTCCTCTGGCCCACTACTGGCCCCTGCGGCCTGAAACACCCTTTGCCTAGCAGAGCAAACTCAGCTATTTACTTTGTCCTTAGATTCCAGGTGCACGCATGCCTGGCCTCCAACACCAGCACCAGCACTTCTTTGCCTGAAGATCTTTGGCCTCCACATCCACTTTTGTGCCCTGGGACAGGCCAAGTGTGGGAAGTGCCCTAGAATTAGGGGTGGGAGTCCCCAGTGCCCTTGCCGCTCTGGGATACCTTTGAGGCATGTATTCTATGCTGGCTCCTGAGTTCCCATTGCCTGCAGCGTTCGACCACTTGATAACACACCATACCAGCTGCTTTCCTCTCCCTGTCTCACTTCTCTACTGATATTTCCTGAGATCACCTCCTCCCAAATAAAACATGGCACTTGAACCCTTGTCTCAGGATCTGTGTCGCAGGAGAGTCCAATAGCCAGTAGAAAGGAGCTTCAAAGGCTGCAGGACTGCGTGAACACCCACCATGCCTCTTTCTGGTAGTCTTCTGTGGAAGCGAGAGCCAAGCCCTCGGGCACCCCGATAGCCCCCGTGCCACAGGAAGCTCAGCCCACACATGGCCTCATGGCCAACAGAGGTGCCTACCTCCAGAGTACATGTCGAAAAAGCTCTGTCTCAGCACTGTTCCCGTGGATCCTAAGGGATGAGAAAACGGAACGATTATTTGCTTTAATGGGTCATTCTGCCTGTCATTTTGTGGAAAATGAGTACTTTGTAGTTTAAGGTCTAGAAATAGAATAATAATGGAATAAAATCAGGTCTCGTAGAAAGCATGCAGGATTAAGCAGGTGCCCAATAACTACTGGGCTGATCTGAGAGGCACAAAGACATGGTGGGGGAGGGTCCCTGGAATTGAATTGAATCCGACCAGTCTGGGTCTATGTGCTGCCTTACCACTTCCTAATGAACAGCTCAGCATTTTTAATTCAATTTTTGCATCTGAACAATGGGCTGTGGGAACTGAATAAGATGTATTTAAAATAGCATACAAGACACAATTTAGTGGCAAAATAGTAATGAGAATAATTAGAATTGTCATCATTATTCTCACCCAAATAGGAAATCTACAATTTGTGCCTTCTAACTCTTGGGGAGAAAGAGATTTTCAGTGGGTTGAACTGTACTCAGTGCCCCGAGTTCAGTAGTCTCAATTGCGCTGTGTGGATTTTGCAAATGGTCCCAGAGCTACAGGGAACCGGGTGTTCTGGAGGAAAATTGCAATTCTCACTCTCTGCCACTAGATGGGGGTGTTGCAGAGGGGATGGCCGTTCTACAACTCACCTCCGGTCCCTCCCCCTACTGTGGTTTGTGGAATCCTGAAGAGAGTGGAGGGGTGGGGATGGGGGTGGAAGCTCACATTGCAGGACCCCTCCCGGATCCTTCCGGTCGCTAATTTCCAAACTCCTGGGACATTTCATCTGGGGATTTTGGAAGGGGGGATATGAACCTGTTAAACTGAGATGTGTATTTGTGGATTTTTCTGGAATTAAGGGAAGGAGATGTAGTTTGAATAGTTTCTCGAAGTAATCTCTGGCCCCTAAAAGGTTAAGATCCACGAACTTTTAACAATCCTTTTGTTGGAGTTGTTTCTCAGACTTCCCCACAGCTGGCATACAGTAGGAGCATACATCCTTGGAGACATTTCTAGTCTAGGGAGGTAGTTTAGTGGAGTGATTAAGACCTGCAGCCAGCCAGATCCGGGTTAAAATCTGTGTGATTCTGTTGGCTGTGTAACCGTGGGCAAGTTGCCTAACCTCTCTGAGCTTCATTGCTGACCTGGAACGGTGCGGTTTCTGAGCATGGTGCATTCTAGCGTGATGATGAGATTAAATGAAATAGCCAGCTCATGGTAAATGCTCAAAAAAATGTTAGCTTTTAGTATTGTTGGTGGTTGTTTTGTCTTTGGGCTTTGTGAGGGCTGAGGAAGGAGGCCCCAGTCTGAGCGCATCTCATCAGAGACTATCCCAGAGGGCTTCCCCCGAAGGGGTGAACTTGGGGGAAGAGAGAAGCAGCAGGTTGCAGCCAGGCCAGCCACAGGCTGTTGTCAAAATTGGTTGAATAAATGAATGAAGATGTGCAGTCAGCTTTGTGACCTCATGCTGTCCCTGTGGCTTCATGGGTGCTGGTGTAAACCCTAAAGAGAAGTGTGTCCTGGGACAGGCACACAGGCAGGGGCCTGGCTGGACTGCGGTGTGACCTGGTCTTTCATCCTTCTGTTCCCACAGGCCAGCCAGGCCCCCCCTTCTGACACTGCTGCTGACCCAGGGCACGTGGGAGGAGCTGAGCCAACGTTGGGACACTAAATGCACACCACCACAGTGGGGGGTGCCTGGGGGTGGATCAGCAACTCACCATTCACCAGGGCGATGTTCAGGCCCCTGCCCACGTTGTCTTTCACAGGGCTCATGATCCTGAAAAAGGGAAGAAAAACAAAATACAACAGTGAGTCCTGAGTATGGAGTGAACTCTCTGCTTCCGCAACTCTGGAACTCCAAGAGGGCCCACCTGGCACGACGCAGAGGCATCGGGAAGCACCCACAATGATTTGGGCCATCTCTTTTCTCCTGGAAATGATTGGTGGGCTATATTCTACAAGGAGTCATTCATGGCTTATTTGGACCATAACAGTCTGCTCCAAGAAGAGGAAAGATGCCTGCCTGGGGCTCTCAGGTTGTGGAGGTGGGGCCAGCCTAACCCCCCAGGCCTTGAGGAAGGCAGAGCCCAGAATGTTGCTGCTATCATTCTCCGTGGTGTCTGTGACTCCCCACGTGGAGCCTGGCAGTGTCCCTGTCTGCCCAGTATCCTCACTCTGTCTCCTGGTATTCCTTGGGAAAACTGTTTTCTCCATCTCAGGCCACATGGTTCTCAGGACTGACCTCTCCCCCAGGCTTGGACAGCAGAGCATCCTGTGCCTCTGGCCACAGTGACTGGGCCAGGCACAGCCATTCGACCCAAGCCAGCCAATGAGACCCTGTCTGGGGACTTTTACAGGGACAATTCAGATGGGAAAGCTTTCTTTCCTGTGGGGTGCTGTGGCAGACCTTTCTGCGTGGTGTGGGCCCAGCTCCCACTCGGAGATGTGCAGGACCCAACCCCACAGATAGGTTCTCTTGTGGGTAATCAGATTTGCAATATACCTAAGTTGCTTTTTGCTGAAAACTCCCTCGCCATGCAAATGCTTGTTGTAACTTCCCAAAATCCGTGCTAAACCTTGCAGGGACCAGTGTAACCGGTTCAACCACTTTTGCCTTTTCATTTGCTAATATCCTTCTTCTGTGATGTGATGAGGGGCATTGGCTCCTTTGTTGTAACTGGGGATAGTGAGTGAGGACCATTTTGTAATGTGAGGAGATATAGAATAAAGGCCTGTCATGGCGGGGGCCATGGCTTTTGCTCCCCTTGAGAGAAAAGCCACACTGTCGTCCTTTTTCCTCCACCGGACTCGGTAGTCTGTGTGTATGTTTTATTTCATCCATAATGACGCGGACACTGCTAGGCAGTGTCGGCATCAGGGTGCTAGCTTGGGCTAATGTGTCAGCCTGTTGTGGCCTCCCTCCTTTCCACATGATGAAGCCTATTTTCAGTAAAGAAAACAATGTAATGGCAGAAGAAAGCAGATGAAGACAGTGTGAGAGGGAGCCCTGATGACATGGCTTGAACCCCTGGATGCAGCTGGTCCTGAAGCCCACTGCCTCTGGCCTTTTAGGTATGTGAACCACTAAGTTCCTTGCTTTGCCCAAGTGAATTGGAGTTAGGTTCAGAATCCTGACTAAAACCCCCACCCCTGGCTGCTTCTGTAGGATGAACTCGCTATCCCATGGCTTTTACCCCCTTTCTCTTGCATTTGCAAGTCCTGGCACCTCCTGGGTTCAGACTTTGATTCTTAGATCTTGATCTTGAACCCTCTCCATAGACATCTGGCTTCAAAAGAAGCCCAGCCACTTGGCTGCCATATAGGCCTGAGTTCAACTCCTGGCTCTACCACCAGTTAGCTGGGTGATCCTGCCTGAGCCTCAATTTCCTCATCTTTACAAAGGGAATAATTATAGCCGCACTCTGGGAGTGTTGGGGGATTGAAGAAGATGATGCTGTAGGCAGTTAGTCAGGTGCTGGCAGACATGGACGCTGTTAGGGTTATTGTTATTTGTGACTCAACCACCCAGAGTTAAAGGAAGCATGTGGAATGTCTGGGCTGGTCTCAGCGCCTGCTCCTGAAGCCTCTGAGTCCGTTAATGAGTGAATGAATGGCTGAACACAAAGAAGTGGAACACAGGAGTCCCTTTGGTACTTACATGTGGTCTTCAAAGCACATGGAGGGGCCCACGACGTTGGCGGCCCCACTGAGGATTTTAAACGCAAAGAAATTGTTTGGGCAGGGCTTGCTGAGGCCACACTTGGTTCTCACGACCCCTGGGGAGGAAACAGACCCACCTTGGTGGCAGCAGCGGTATGTCGGATCACCCCAGAATACATTTTGGGGCTTCCCGTCGAGCCCCAGCCCCAGCACAGTGCCCGACTCAACTCGGGCCCCTGCTAAGTGCACGTGGAGTAGTGAGTGGTGGTGATAACAGGGTCACCGTGATGAGATTCTCTTGAGAACATGTCTCTGGGGCCACGGCAGCCTTTTGAGCTCCCCTCCTCCAGAGAGGCCCCTGTTGACAACCTCCTGGGGGCCCTCGCATGGTGGGTAGGAGGGTCTCTCACCAGTGGGTTTCCTTGGGCAAGTCTTCAACCTCCTTGCACCTCAACCTCCTTGTCTGTGAAGTGGGATAACCACGGTGGCTGCCCCACTGGGTTCTTGTGAGGAATAAGTGAGCAGAGGTTACTATTGACTATTCCTCTTATCACCATCTAGACGTCACTCATGTCTTGAGAACCTACCATGGGCTGGACCCTGGGAGACAAGAGGGAACAGGTAGGCAGTGCTGGCCCTCCCTCTCAGTGCTCAGCACGCTCCTCGGAGCACACGGAGGGCTCACTATGTGGCACCTCTGTTGAGACCTGAGACTTTACCCTGTGGCTCTCTCAGGGCTGACCCAGGAGGCCGGTGAGAGGCGGGCTGCGTAGGTGGGATCCGCAAACACAGCTGCTGAGCCACTCAGCCCTCAGCAGGCTGTTCGCGAGCTGGGACGTCAGCTCGCACGCCCTCAGCATGGCAGGTTCTAATTTATACTAGTGGGTGTTTTTAACACAACTTGACAGTTGTGAAGGTAACACTAGGGAGGACTGGTAAACATGGAATTAGAGAAAATTCACCTGCAAAGGGAGAGTGGTGGCTGGGCAGCCTCTCTCCCCTCCGGCCCCTGCGCTGGGCGTCTGGCTGAGCTGCGCCAGTGTGAGCTGGGAGCAAACCCACAGGCTTCCTCGGAGAAGCGGCCCACGCCCAGGGCTTGCTGTGTGCTAGGCACGGGAGCAAGCACTTTCTATTTACTATCTTGTGAAATCGTTTCAATTGCTCCTATGCCTGGCACAGAGTGGGCACTCAGTAAGTGTTCACTGAATGACCACCCGAGTTTTTGGGTGGGGCTGGGCCAGAGGCCAGGAGGGATGTTGTGGTCAGGATGAGGATCATCTCCAGCGCCTTTGCCAGTTTATGGAAAGTCTGTATGTGAGTCAGGAAAAAGCGCCCCTCTGAGGGGCACAGCCCACTGGTGCCAGGCTTGGCAAGCCCATGGCACCTCTGAGTGGGAAAAGGAGCCCCTTCCTAGGAGTGAATGCAGCCCATAGCAGGGCATCCTGCTGCCCTGGGCTGGGTTTTGGACCCCTTGGCTGAGTTTGCAGACCAGATGATCTGAGCAGAATGCCTGTCCTAGGCTGTTTGTCCCCTCGCCCTGAGTTTCAGCACACCCACCTGGTGGCTGTAACCAGAGCTCAACCAGGACCTGATCACCAAAGTGAGGGCTGGGAGTGGAGACACTCCTGTGGGCTGTTCAGGAGAGTGCTCGCCCAGGCCTCTGGCTCAAAACAGGAGGCTGGAGACCAGGACAGGACACTCCACAAAGGGGCCCAGCCCCTGCCAGTGGGGCTGGCTGAGGGTGAGGCTCAGGAGGGGGTCCTCTAATGAGCCTTACAGCCCCACCTCTGACTGCCTGCCCCCTCATAGAGAGGGCGTTTACTCTCGAGATCAGAGGGTCTCACCTATGCTGATGGGGTTATTCCAGGCCTCAGGAGCCACCTGAGAGTTTGCCCGGACCCTGACTGACTGCAGTTAAGTCTGGTAAACCCAACGTCAACAGGTCGGCTTAAGCAGGCTTTTCCAGAATTGATTTTCTGACCATCCAGCCTTCACAGTCAAGCTGAGGGATGAAGGGCATGATGCTTAAGGGCCCAGTCACTGGGAGGCAGGGGATTTGCTCTTTGGGCTTGGGTTTAGGGGCCACCCCTCCAGCTGCCCGATCTCTGTGGGAGCCCCTGGTGCTGTGGGTCAGCACATGAGCACTGGAGGGGGTGCGTCGGGAAGCTTGGGCTCTCTTCAGAAATCTGCTGCATGACTTGCCAGAAATCTCTCCCATTACCTTCACCAACTGTAAAATTAGGAAGTTGGTTTAGACCAGAGTTGTCAAGTAGGTTTCCCTCTTAATAGCAATGGATCTACTAGTAGATCCAGTGGGTTTGGAGGGAAAGAGTGCTGGGATTGATTGGCGATGTCTGCCATGGGAGTGGGCAAAGTGGGAGGAAGCAGGTGTGCTGCATTTGCCATCTTCCCAGCAGATGACATCTGAGTGTTCAGCACCAAAATGCCATGACTCTGTACTTCCGAAGATGACTGAGGAGGCTTCAGGGAGGTGTAGGGTGTATGGCTTGTGTCCAGTCTTACAGTCTTTGCTCTCCGTAATCTCACAGTGCACTGGGCCTCCCAGGTCTCTCAATCAGGTAAATCCTATTCCTGGAGCTGTATTCCTCCTCAGCCATCACCACGTTGGGGTGAGAGAGGGTGTGGGGGAGCTGGTGGTGTTTCCTCTTGTAAGGAGGTGTTGAGAGAGTGGGCTTCGGACCAGGTGGGGAGGTTGACTCTCACTTCACCACTTATACCTCTGTTGCTTTGGCCAAGTGAGTTCACCTCTTCGAGCCTCAGTTCCCTCATATATGAAATGGGGATAATTACATCACCTACATAAGACTGTGGTCAGGATTTCATGAGATGTCTGTAACATTCCAGATACATTGTCTGGCACCTACTGGGGACTCAATCATCATTACCATTATCACCATCATAGCTGTTTCTCCCTTCCACCTTCCGCCACCTGGGGAGCCACGGTCCTTGCTGTTCAGATGTCTGCGGTGTCCCGCATCTGAGGTGTCTGCACTTCTGCCCTCCCAGTGCCCTTTCCACTCTCCATTCCTCACATTCCTGACTCTGCAGCCAAAGGTCTCCAAGCAGCCCAAGCATTCCTGCCCCTGGGTCTTTGCATAAGCTGTTCCTGCCTCCACAAGGCACAGCTGAGGAGTCACCTCCTTCCTGATGCCTTTCTGACCCCATCCCATTGGCAGGGGGTCACCCTCCTGGAGCCTAGAACACTTTGCCCCATCTCTCTTGGCACAGTTGGGACATTTGCCTCCACAGATAATCAGCTCCCCCTTCTGTTTGCCTGGGGTGGGGGTAGTTCTTGTAGTGCCCGATATGGTGCTGGTGTGGTACTTTGAAGCAGGCAGGAACCATGAGCCAAGCTTGGGGTCGTTGCAATGATGATAATAAGCACAGCCTCCATCTTCAGGGCTCCCAGCCAGGTGGGGAGAGTGGGAGAGGATGGGGGGACTGAAGAAGGGGGACAGCCGAGCCGTTCCTATCAGTCTGAATGGCTGAGAGGGGGTCTTCCCTGCCACGGGACTGAGGGGCTTCAGAAGGCACATTGGGCTATGGGACAAGAGAGCCAGGCAGATTCTGAAAAAGGAGATTTTTCTGGGAGCTGTAGGGCTGGGACTGGGGACCCTGAGTCATCTCACTCTAAGGCACAGGGGATGCTGGGGAGATACTTACGGCTCTCCTTGGAGACCGAACCTGCTAGAGAGAAGACAGAAGAATTTGGTTAGAGAGGAAGTGCTTCCGGCCCTCCCTGCAGGATGGGGCCGGGTGCGGGGGCTGGGAAGAAGGGACTTGTGAGTGGTGTTGGCCCAGCTGAACAGAGTGCCCCTCCCATGATGGGTGTTGAAATGAGCTAAAAGGCCCATCTCATCTGGGAGTCCTTCCTCACTTGCCACGGACACCCCTTCTCACACACACACACACACACACACACACACACACACACACGCTCAGGCATGCACAGACATACACAGATATGTGCACACTCACACACAAATGAACACACAGACACACACGACTATGTCATGGTCAAAAAGAAGCGGGGCTCTGTTGTGAGATCCCCTGGAGGCTGAGCCCTGCTCCTGGCTGTGGGACCGGGCGTGAGTTCTCCTGCCAGCACAGTGTAGGCCATCGTGCCCACTGAGCAGGCTGTGGGGAAGGCCCAGGGAGGGCCAAGCTGTCAGGGTCCAGCCCAGCACTGGGTGCCCTGGCCCCAGTCTTGATCAGCCACATCAGTGTCACCTTCCTGATGTTTCCCACACCAACTGTCTGCGCTGGGCCTTAGGGCCCACGGTCGCCTCCAGACATCTTATTCACACTGTATCCTGGTCGTTTCTGTGGTTCTGTATTAGGTCTCCCACCACAGGACAGGACCCCCAGTGGCCACAGAAATTCTGAGGGCAAGAACTCTCCTTTTTGGGGGGACCCCTACACTGAAACACTTTCCATTTGGTCATCAGGGGGCTGTTCATCCTGGAGGGTCCCTATCCCCTGTCTCCAAGACTCCAGGAGTAGGCTGGGACCCAGGCTGGACCGGTCCTAATACTACATACATTGCTGTGGAGACAGCCCTTCCCTGGGGTGAAAAATAGCTCTGGGGGAGGGAGAGGTGCCTCTCTCAGCCCCGCTGGAAGATGAGCATCTGGAGGTGTGGTGGCCACACACCTGTTTAGAGAGAAAGATGCCCTCGGAATGAGGTTAGGCAGCAACAAGCAGAGCCCAGGGACATAGGGACTCCGGAGGGTTCGTGGGGGCCGCTAGATCCAGCCACACCCAGAGCCCATATCCATGGACTTCCCAGTTACAGGACACAAGGCACCCCATTGAGTTTAAACCAGTTAGAGTTGGGTTTGTCACCCCCACCTGAAAGAACCCTGTTGAATTGGCCAGGTAAATGAGGAGTTCTTAATCTCTGATTCCCATGCCGTGGCCCTCTGTGGGGGTTTGGGGAATCCTGTGAATAAATTTATTCCAGATCTCTTGAGACACTTGGTACTTCCTGCAGTAACAGACTGCAAGTTATTATATCATAAAATAAAACAGATTGGTTTAGAAAGGAAACCAAATATATATCAATATGTAATAAAAATTTTAAAAATAAATTTGTGCCACAGTAATGTATGTGCTTCTATATTAATGTATCAACTACAAGGCGGGCATCTGTGCAGCCAGGCTAGGAACTTCTGAAGTGAGTGTCAGCTCTTCTTGTGCCTGGGCATGAGTGGGGTTTGACGGCCACATTTCCCACTGGGAACATTTTTGCCACTCTTACCATTTCTCAAGACTCTGGATCATGTTAATGCATACTTGTTTTTGTATATTCTGTAATTAAATCTGTTTGTCTCCCCAGCAGCTGGGGCCATATGTTCCTTATTTCCGGGTCTGGGACCTAACACAGAGTAGGCACTCGGTGATTGTGGTTGGAGGTGTTGATTTGTCAAACCCCAGGTAGCTGAGTTCTGAGAAGCAAAAAACTTGTGGGGTCTCCTTTCAAACACTGTACCCTCTCCCACCTCTACCTGGGGCCCTCTCCTCTGGAGGGTACCCCAACCTCCACTCCTGCCCTGAGCCTCCATCACTGACTGGGCCCATTGCCTTCAAGGCCATGGGCACAGCCTAGTCAATCTCTAGTCTACAAAAGCCATGCTCTGGGCTTGGGGACATAGTGGCCACCATGCATCTACACGAATCACCTTGCCCTGGGTATGAGACCTAGTTGACAAGTTGGTGAGGTAAGGGGTGGGTGAGACTCTGTTGTGAGGAGTTTGTGTTAGAAATAGGGTGACTGGCTTTTCACTGCTGTGAGGCTCTGAGTTGACCTGGCCACTACAGGTTGTTACATTTGCCTGTGTCATTGGAGGTGGCTCTTGGTCTTTGAGGAGGACAAATTCAGAGATAGAAATCTCTTTCCTTTCTCTGATAAGATTTGGGTCTGGGAATCTTGGGTTCCCATTCCTATTCTGACATCTACAAGGGGAATTTGCTCAATCTCCCTGAGCTTCCCTTTCTCAGACCTCACATACAGCCATGACATGAGGTCATGCATGAGTCTGTTACACACCACACCATGGACCACTCCGTGGGGCATTGGTACAGATTACATGGAACTATGCATGTAAAGCAGCTGGCATCTGTTACCCATCCATCACCTATCCATCTGTTTGTTCACCCATTCATTCATTCAGTCATCCCTCCATCATCCATCTATCATCCATTTTTCTTGGACTTATCAAATCTTTATTGAGGATGTGCTCTGCACTGAGTGCTAGAGAGATAGATATACACAAGATAAAACCCTTGCCTTCAGGAAATTGACATTCCAGAGGGTGGAGATAGACGACAACCCAGTAAACAAATAAATAATGTTGACGATGATGCTCCAAAGGAAAAGGGCTGACATGAGGGAGGCTAAAGTAGGAGGAGCGGGGGATGCAGCCTTAGCTGGGGTGGCCAGGGAAGACATCTCTGAGGCGGTGACACTTGAGCAGACCCCTGAAGGCTGACAGGAGCTGGCCACAGGGAGGTCAGTGTGAAGTGGGTCCCCAGCAGAGGGAACAGCAAGTGCAGGTGGAAGCCACTCAATGCACGGGCAGTTTTCTCCCTTCCCTTCTCCCTCCTTTCTTTCATCCTCCTTCTGGCCTTCCTTCTTGGGGCACATTTCCAGAGTAGCCCTTGATGTAGGCATATGCTTTGGCCAGGGCCTTGGGACACTTCTCTGTTCCCCATGGGCTCTGGGGTTTTGACAGCCTGGTGTCCTCTCTCACCTCCCACCCCCCATGGCTGGAGTCCCAAAAGCAACCCCACACACTGCCAATGTCTCGGGGGTCACCAGAGATGGAGGGAAGAATGGGCCCTGGGCCCTTAGCCCTGGTCCACAGGCCCTGCCCCCAGCAGGGAGCAGCACTCACCCAGCCAGCGGGGCAGACGGATGGTTTTCCAGCTGAAGCTGATATAGCTTCGGACAATGACCCACGAGGTGATCAGCATGAAAATGAGGGCCAGGAGGCGAAGCAGTGCTGCAGAGCAAGGAGACGCTGCCATGAGACCACAGCAGGAGGCCACATGGCAAGGCCATGTAGTGTGACTGCATGCAAGTCCTTGCCAGATCCCCACAGTGAGATTGTGTGGTGAGCCCCCACGTTGTAGGTCCATACCACACCCACACTACACACTGTGGACCAGTCCATGGGCCCATGAGGTGAGGCCAGTGTGACCCATGTGATGACAGAATGGTGAAATCATGCTGTAAAATGATGTGGCCACATTCTCCCAAGTGGCGCCAGCAGACTGTCCTGGAGCCCCTGAGAGAGAATCTCTAGGGATGAGGCCTGGAAACCAGAGGCAGGCTGGGCTACAGACAGCCCGGCAGGTGAGCCACAGAAGACAGGAAGGCTGTGTCCAGTGCTTGGGGCAGCTGTCCCCTGTTATGTCATCTCCGATGGGAGCTTGGCCTCTCTGAGTTGGACTCCCTCAGTCCAGGCAGAGTGGATGGACATTGTAACACCCTTGCCACTGAGCCCATGGCTTACAGGGAGTGTAAGCCACATTGTTCATTGACACCCCCTGAGAGCCACCACAGATAACCACACAAAATCCTCGACAGGAACATGTGCTGGTCTTGCTGTGGTGGCCTCCCCTGCCTCACAGACAGATTGCTACCTGACCCCACCCCGCAACTGCCATTAGGGACCAACCCCACATGGGATGGACCACCCTGAGCTCCTGGTGTCTTTCCTCACTCTTCCACGAGGGCAAGTAGGGGCTCCAATACACCGCCCCACCTGCCTAAGAACTCTGGTGGCTCCGGCTGCCTCCCAAATCCAATCAACCATCAGGCAAGTTCCTGCCCTTCTCCTGCATCACCCTTCTCAGACCTGAATTCGGCTCTGTGGCCTCAACCTTCTTGGGATGCGCAAGAAAGCCCCCTGGATTCTGTGGGTTGGAGTTCAGGAGTGTGGGGCTCCCTCACATTCTAGGACAGCGTGTGGTGTAGGCACCCAGAATTTCTCGTGGGGATTACATTACACAGCATTCATTTTATACCAGGCACTGTGCCAACAGCTCTTACATACATTATATCAATTCATCCTCACAGCAGCCCTCTGTGCTGGATCTTACTGATTAGTTCCACTTTACAGATGAGGAAACTAAATCTCAGAGAGATGGTTACTTAGCTAGTGATAGAGGTGGGATTTGAACCCAGGGCAGTAAGCTGCTTTGACACTTGTGCTCTTAACTCCCTCGCAGCTGTTTGGGAATCTCAATCAATGAACTCTGTTCATTTCCTATTTGGTGCCTCCGTCTCTATCTGTACAAAAGAGGTGCAGCATAAAGGTGTAGACCGGAAGGCAAAGGCTTCTCCTCATGCCCAGCCCTATGGTATGAGGATTCTACAAGAGCCTTCCTTGAGGCAAATATTTTGCCCCTAATTTCCAGCCAAGGTAAGGTGTTTCCAAGATAAGGAGTCCCCAAGATCCCAGCCGAGTGCGTTCACTGTGCCAAAGGTTTTCCATCCCTTCAGCCTAGAGACAGGAAGTCGCCTCCTTCACTTCTCCAGGCTTGCCTGGATGGTTTCCTCCTGGAATTCTGGCCTGACCATTTGAGGGAGACACAGCCAAATGACCTTCGAGTCCAGGACAGGCAGACTCTGCTGTTGGAAAAATGATTTCAAAACCAATTTCGGACCTCAACCATGGGCCTTATAATCCTCAGTCCTGGCCCTACCTGACATTCTCATCCTGTCCAGGTGAGGAGTGGCTTGGGCTCAGTGTTAGCCTGTGGAGAGAAGAACATTGAATTGGAAACCAGTATCTGGGTCTGAAAGTGAACAGACTGAAGACTAGGGACGGGTACCTCTAACTGAGGTCAGTACCCCTTCAGTTCAGTTCCTCACCATCTGCCCCATGAGGAGGGGAGCAGTTTTCTTCTTCCCTCTCTGCCTTCCACTCTTCTTCACTTTTGCCCCTGGGGTTTTATATTCAACATGTGTTTTTCATGTGTAGACATTAATAAGTAGAGGCAGGTGCAGTTTGCCATCACTGTCTCTTGGAGAATTGATTTACTTATCCATCCATCCATTCATCCATCCATCCATCCATCCATTCATCTGCTCAATCAGCCATTCAGTCAGCCAAGAGATACTGAGATAGTTAACCCCATGGAAACCATCAGGGAGCAGAACTCAAGAGATTTTTGCTGATGTAGCAAAATGAAGAGCAATCAGGACCCGCATTTTACAGGTGAGTTTGTGCTGGGTGCAAGTGCATTATCTGCTTTAACCCTCACAATCCTGCGTTCTAGGGGTGAGTAAGCTAAGACTCACTATGGTTAAGCTCAGGGTTGGTTATTCAGCTTGCAAGGGTCAGAGTCAGAATTTGGAGGCGGGTGTCTGGCTGCCCAATCCCCACAGGCTCCCTCTGCCAGTGTTTTTTGTCTCAGAGGGGAGTTGAAATCAGTTTCCTCCCTGACTGAGTCCTGGGTAGGGGTAGGGTCATCCTTGGGCCCACCTCTCCCCTGTGCCAACCCCCAGAGGCTGGGCAGTTACCAGCAATTCGGTAGCTTTGAAACCCCCCAGCAGGACTCTGGAGATGCAGGGGAGCGGAGTGGGGGCTGGAGGTAACTGTCCCAGGTCTTGGACCCTCCACAGCCAGCTGGAAGCGTCTCTGACGGACCTCTGACGGGTCTCTGATGGCAGTGACTTGCTCCCACCACTTTTCCTGTCCCCTCCCCACCCCAGAATCTTCTTAATCTTAAGAATCTATTTCAACAGACATGGTGTCCAAATCCCAACCGCCAAGGATCCAGATATGAGCTAGAGGACCTGGTAGTGAGGCAGTTCGGCTGGGTCTGTGATCGAAACGACAGCAACAGCAAATGCAAATCTGTGTCTCCGCTTGAGGATTCTAGAAACCCTCCACCTGCCCTGGCCCTGCTCCTCCAGGGCCTTCTAGGTGAGAAAGCTGAGCAGCCACTGCCTGGCCCACGCACAGAGATTTTGTACAACTTCCTGAAATTCAAACGACCAACTTTTTTTTCTTCCAGATATAAAAATACGCTCTTGAATATTCTTGGGCCTGACCTACAGTCCAGGAGCCCAGGCCCCTGGATTAGGCTGGAAGGACCTTCTGTGGGGTGCCCCATACGTGGAGGATTTAGGGTAGTTGGGAGCAGACAGGGTGGAAGGACAGGGACAGGGTCGGACGGAAGGGAGGAGGGGTTAGGCAGATGAATGAACAGATGTGGATATTCACAAAGACGGAGACTGGGGAGACAAAGACAAGGACAAGAGGGAACAGGAGATGGCAGAGGCGCAGAGACAGAAGGAAAGAAAACAAGACAGCGAGAGAGAGACAGGGACAAGGAGGGCAACAGAGGTAAAGAAAAAATATGAATTGTGTACACCCAGATTCAGAGAGAGAGTGGGGGCACTGATGTTAGAGAGAGAAGAGATAGAAGGTGGGGCACATACCTGGGCAGGAGGGTAGCCTCTTGCTGTCAGGCCCATGCCAAGCGGGGACTCTGGAGTCAGAGCAGGGGCAGGGGAGGGACAGGGGTGGTGAGGGCTCTCCCAGCCTGATGTTCCTCCTGGCTGAGTCCCCGACAACCCACTTAGCACTTGCAGGGCTCTCTGCTCTTCTGCGTCCCCAGATGGCTCGTCCTGCCAGCCCGTGGTACTCTGCAGCTGGAGCCCAGGACTGGCCTCCTCGGGGTGGGGAGGGAGGGACAAAGGCACCCGGAACAAGTACACAGGGTGGGGCAAGAATTCACTCTGCAGCCATCCAAACAGAAAAGTTTCTTTCCTCCTTGTTTTTGCTGAGACCGTCACAACCTGTTATTCAGGTTAGGAAGTTCTGGGGCAAGGGCACCGGGAGGGATGTCCTGATGCCCTCCCTGCATGGCTTCTTGATGGGCCCAGGTACGGATATGGTGGCTCCAGGGTAGTGGGTGATTACAGGTAGATGGGGTGAGAGGGTGGAACATAGGGGATGGGGTTGGGGGGTGGGGAGCGGGGGAGTCTCCCTGACTGGAGAGCCCATTGTCTGCCCACACTGTCCTTGAGCCCGTCCCCTTACCCTGCCCCTCCCTGGACCCCTTCTCATATCTGGCCAAGTGCCTAAGCCCTTTTTAGTCCCCTACAGGCAGGCCTTGCCTCCTGCAGGCCTGGTGCTAACCGAGCACTGCGAAGTACTTGAGTATTTGGGACTGAGTTAATTAGATTTTTGCATAGTCCTGGAAGGTTAAGATGATTAAGCCATCAGCTAGAGGAGGAAGCAGAAGTTCAGAGAGGGAAAGTGACTTGTCTAAGGCCACGCAGCCACTTGTGGATTGCATTCCCGAAGCATTCTCTGAGCACTCGTGGGAAGGCAGGCCGTGTGCTAAGCTTGGGAGATACTGCTGTGAGTGAGACATTCTTTGAGCATCCTGGGCCTCTTCGGTGCTAGGCCCTCTGTCTGAACAGTGTTCTTCTGCCAGTTTGTCTGGGACACTCTTACTCATCCTTCAGGTCTCAGTGTAGAAAACACTTTCTCTGGGAAGGCTTCCCTGACCCTTCAAATCAAGGTTAAACACTTACCTGTAGCTCTGGATTGGGGGACACTCATCATAGTACCCCCAACCCTGTCCAAAGGGGCTGGCCAATCAAAGTGTTGTGATTTCCTTGTGATTGGTTCAGGAAGGAGCATATGACCCAAGCAAGGCTAATCAGAGTTTTTCCTTAGATGGATTTACAGGAACTGGGGAGACAGGCTCTTTTCTCCTGATGATGCTAAGCTAGACATCTGAAAGTCTGGGGCTGCTGGAGTCCTGTTCTCAGCCATTACAACACATCACCTGCGATTGCAGACAAGTCCCACCAGAAGATGTGGAAGCAAGGGCTGAGCAGCGGGGACAGCATGTGCGGTTTTGGTCCCAAGGGAATCAGGCAGTAAGAGGCCTCTGATGCTGAGAAAGAGGATGGACGTTGCCATCAGACAGACGTGAATGTGCCACTTGCTAGCCGTGTGTTTTGGGGAACCCCTCTCTGGGCCTTGGCTTCTTCTTCTGTAAAATGAGGGTGATGCTGTTTACCTGTCCTGAACAGGGTGTGGGGCAGGGAGGCCACTTGCCTAAAAGGGGTTTGCTGGCCTGCTGGCACCCATCCCGCACCGCCCCCCTGCCCCCCACCCTGTTGGCAGCCAGCATCGCCTGCTGCTTCCTGCTAGTGCACCTCCATGGCAGGGTTCCCATGAGGATGTTTGTTCTTCCTGCAGAACCCAAATGCCGACACTGTATCTCTCTGCCTCACTGCTTGTGATATTTCTTAGTGGCTCTACAGGAGCCGGGACATCAGCTTCTTACTGTTTCCTGGGGCCCTTTGTACATAGAGGCTTCCAGCCTGTCCCAGAATCAACATGGATGAGGAAAGGGTTACTCTTTCCCCAGGCTAGGAGGTCTGGAGAGCACCTTGATGGAGAAATAAGTGTGTATTTCCCTGCTTAAATCTGGTCTATGGTTCCTATTGCTCTCAGGGTAAGGCCAAAGTATTTCTTGTGCTTATAAGGCCTTGCGAGATTTGACTCTGACATGAGGATGACCTTGCCAACCTCATCCTGTGCTGCCCTGACTTCACACTTGCTCTAGCAACACAGCACTGCCAGAGGTAGGCTCTCCCCCTCCCAAGCTTGGGACATGCTCTTCTCTCCATTTGCACTGCCCTTCCCTGCCTCCTTCCCTTGGGCCACCCTTCCTTGTCCTAGGTTCTTACCCAGCATGCCTTTGCCGTGGGAAAGACAAAACTCTGAAGCTGTTTCCTAGTTCATCGTGAGGATCTAGGTTCAGCCAACAGTCACTTCAGAACCAGCCCTGAGTCGCAGGTGCAGTGGAAATTGAGCTCTGTGAGCAGGCTCTGCATCCTTCCTGACCACAGGTTCAACCTGCTATCTGCTTACCAGGTCCTTTCTAAGTGAGCGTGAACTTGAGTCCACATAGAAAGCTTGGAGGAAGAGGAAGTTTGGACACAGCGACATACATGGAGGATACCATGGGAAGAGTGGAGTTGCTGCCACTGGCCATGGAACCCAGAGCCTCCTTCCCCAGCACCTTCAGAGGGAGCAGGGCTCTGGGACACCTTGCTCTCAGGCTTCTGGCCTCCAGAACTGTGAGACAATACGTTTCTGTGCTTCGGGCCGTCCAGTCTGCGGCACCTGGTTAGGAAGCCCTAGCAGACTAGCGCAGTGGGGCAGATCTGAGGCGTGATCCGCTCTCTCACTCAGAGTCCCGCAGAGGAACTAGCCGCAGTTGCCCATGGTCACCTGGTGGCTCTCACCCTGTTCACAGTGTCCTGCCCTTCCCTGTCATACTTCCCTCATCCCCTGCCAGTGCCATCTGGGATCACTTCCCAAATAAACTACTCTCCCTTGTATCTTTTTCTTAGAGTTTACCTCTGAGGAGACCAGCTTAAAACAACGTAAAACTGATCCCTTTGCTCCCTTGGGCTTCCCAGTCCATGACCCCATCTTCCCATAGATACCACCTTTCCCCCACTTCAGACCAAAGGGTCTCCTGGAGAACTAGCCTGGCCTGGCAGGGTCTCTTCCTCCCCTCTGAGGCCTGGCCTGGGGAAGTCATATGGCCGGGTCTCCCAGCTGTGCCAGCAGAGCTGGGGTTCACACCATCCTCTGCAGACGGCAGGGTGTGGAAACACCAGCCAGGGCAGCCAGCAGGCTCCAGGCTCACCCTCGCTCACCATGTCCCTCTGAGGAAGGGAGTGGGCACGAGGAAGTTCTGTGTGCCCAGGAGGAAGGTGTGATTGACTCTTGAAAAAGTAGGTCTTTTAACTGGAGCTCAGAGGATGATCCTACACCAAAAAACTAACCCGACCTCAAGGGTGATGATTAAATATGAGAGAGGGCTCAAGCTTTCCTTCACTTAGCAACCCAACATTTGGGGCAGGGATGGCAGATACGAGCATCTGTGCTGTCACCCTGTGACCCCACCCATGCCAGACCCAATGAAGCAGGCAGAGGTTTATCATCCTGGGAGTGGGCCTTCTCCGTGTGGGCGCAGTACCAGGGCAGTTGGGACTGGTTTCCTCCGCAGCATCGGCCTTCCTGAACACAGTGGATGTGGCTGACGCCTCCCTCTTCTCACAGATGAGCCTGAGACCGCGCAGAGTCACTACTGAGTAGTGAGGTCTGTTTGGTCAGGAGTTATTTGGGGATCTCTGTGACATCTTTTTAAAAAATCCAACTTAGTCTTGGCTGGTGTAGCTCTGGACTGAGCTCCAGCCTGTGAACCAAAGGGTTCCCTGTCCAATTCCCAGTCAGGGCACATGCCTGGGTTGTGGGCAGGTCAGGTCCCCAGTAGGGGGCACTCGGGAGGCAACCACACATCCATGTTTCTCTCCCTCTCTTTCTCCTTCCCTTCCCCTCTCTGAAAATAAATTAATAAAATATTTAAAAAAATCCAACTTAATTATTCATCCTACAGTATTTCCTGAGAATCTCCTCTAAGCAATCACTATGCTGCGGGGTGGGGACAGAGTGGAGAACCTTCAGGGGACTTCCTAGCCTTGGCGGCTGTCTGAAGAGACTTCCTGGAGAAAGTGGCATCTAGGCTGATGAAGTTCTCCTGGAAGGTGTTTCAGGAAGAGGAAACAGCATGTGTGGGGGCTCAGAGGAGAGGTAGAACATGCTGCTCTGATGGTGAAGACCAAAGTGAACTACTAGGGTCTTAAGGATGGAGGGAATGGCCCTGGGTTTTGTTCTGAGGGTAGCAAGGGGCATAGGAAGAATTAAAGAGGGCCAGCAATGGAAGCCCAGCTCAGCTTGGAGGAGGCAGCACTTCCTCCAAGAAGCTTTCCCTGAGCCCTGGCTCCCGGCCTTTCCCTGGCACTCTGAGAATCCTTCTGTGAAGGAGCCTGGTCATGCTTCATGGTCAGCCCTCATTTCTGGGCTGGCTTCCCCTGCAGGCAGCAGCTCTCAGCCCCTTCTTCACCCATGTCCCTGGTGCTAGCACCAAGGCACATAGTAGGTGTGCAGTGAGTGTTGTTAGAGGGGTGTGAGTGGCTTTCTGCTTGGAAAAGAAAATAAAGGAAGGAAAACAGACAAAATGAGAGCTGCTCCCTCCATCTAAATGGCTATTTCCTTTTTACCTCATGGCCCACATTCGTTCCAAAGCTGAACTCTGCCCAGAGGACCTGCTCAGACTTTAGAATCTAACAAGTCTTCTCTGGAAATTCAACCTTGGGTCATTCTCCTTATCATCCCTGGAAATTCTCCTGTTTAAGTGTTGTCACCAAAGGTGGGGGAGGGTGGCTGTCTGGTTTTCCATTGGCTTCCTTTTGCTCCACCACGGGTGGGCGTGTGGGTGGGGAGTCTGTTGCAAGGGAGGAATCCTGCCCCCAAGGGTATGGGGGATGGAAACTACAGAGGGAGCTCCAGGGCCTGAGGGAGACCAGCTCAGTAAGAAAGAACTAAGACTGAGGTAGAGAGCCAGGAACAGAAGAAAAAGGAACAAGAGACCCTGAGAGACAGAAAATGACAGACACAGCTGAGAGTCAGCGGTTGCTGAGTCCGGCCGGAACCCAGGGATGTGCGCAGCCCTGCCCAGGCCTAATTTTCTCTTGCCATGAGTTTCTAACGTTTGCATCCCAGGTCTGTCATTGCATCTCAGGAGACCAAAGTAACCAGAGGGTGCCTTCATTCTCTAAGTGGTCCTTGTAAAGTCCTGGTATTTATAGGCAATTATTGACCATGTCACCAATACAGAGGGAAATAAACTGAATAAATCTATAAACAATAAGGCTGGTGGCTCCAACAATTTGTCCTGGTGACATTTATTTCAGAAGGAAATAAGCCCTTTATTTCCATTATGCCCTGTTTTAATTTTATTTATTGGTTTTAATGGTTTTCTCCAGCTCCAGCCGGTGGTAGAATTATTGGCCATGCAGGGCTGCACAGCAGGAGATGCAGGAAGATAGGAAGAGGAGCAGGGTTCTCAGAGCTCTTACCCCCACGTTCCTGAAGTGTTTCCTAGAATAAGACCACAGGCAGGCCCTGCTGTGAGACCCTGCCTTACTTTAACTAAATCCTGCAACAGCTCAGTGAGGATGTGGGGAAACACAGGGAGGTCAGGTCTCACAGGTAGTAGGAGTCAGAGGAAGAAAGGATCTTGGAGACAAACCCAGGCACTCATCTGATGATATGTTACTGATTTTAGAGAGAGAGGAAGGGAAAGAGAGAGAACTATTGATCGGTTGCCTCCCACATGCGCCCTGAGCGGGGGATTGAACCTGCAACCTAGGTATGTGCCCTGACTGGGAATTGAACCCACAAACTTTTGGTGTACAGGATGACACTCCAAACAACCGAGCCACCTGGCCAGGGCAGGAGCCCACATTCTTAACCACTCTGTTCTACATCTGTAGACCAGGGCTCAAGAGTGTTTTTATAAAGGACCGAAGAGGAGATATTTTGGCCTTTTTGGGCAGTATGTTCTCAGTCACAACTACTTGACTCTGCCATTGTAGCAGGAAAGCAGCTGTGGACAGTACACAAATGAACGAATGTGGCTGTGTTCTAACAACGCTTTGTCAAAACAGGTGGTGGCCCGGTTTGGCTGTGGCCGATAGTTTGTGGACCCCAGCTCTGGGTGTGGCCCTTGTTAGCCGAGGGTGGACACGAGCCCAGCTGTTCCCTTTGCTGGGCTTCAGCCTGCTTGGGTGTGGGAGGCCACGGTGGTGGTGAGGGAAGGTCACATGGGATTAGGGAGAGTCCCTAACATTCTGTCCTTCCTCCCTCCCTGCCAGCAGTGCCCTCCTCACAGGGAGAACCCACCAGCCCGCTGCTTGCTTTTCTGGCCTTGGCTGCTGGCCCTCTGTCCTCATGTGGATTTTCCTCCCAGTTAACCTGACTAGATTATCACCTGAAGGTGCTTTGCTACGTGCTTGGCACCCAGGAGGCCCCCTGTAAGGGCAGCTTTGGCTGTATTTGCACCTTCAGGCCTGCAGAGGCCATATCTGGCTGGGAATTGCAAGTCTGTGTGACACAGCAGTTAAGAGTGGGGGTTTTGGAGCCCCATCTGGGTTCTGCCATGGATCCGTGGACATAATCTTCTCTCAGCCTCAGGTTCCTTGCCTGTGCACGACCATCAGAATCATTCATTTGGTGAAGATTTAATGAGAGAATGCACCCAAGGAAGATGGGACATAGGAAGTACCCCTGACAGCTGCTAAGCAAACTGGCCCCTGTTCTCTCCTTCGGAGATGTTCTCTCTACCCTCCCTCCCAAGGAGGCAGCAGTCCCTCCAGGATGAGAGAAAAGTGTGCTCAGAGCGAGAGTGTGCTCCTCCAGGCTGTGAGAGAGCAGCAGGAGAAAGGGGGAGGCCATGAGGCCAGACATGCAGCTCCTCCAGCACCAGGGGAGATGGGATAATCTGAGGCTGCTGGGCATTTTTGGTTACATGAGCCCGAAAGGCCAGTTTTTTCCTCTTCCCTGAGAGCCTGGCTGTGGGTCACCAGAGGGGACTAATTGGATCAGAGAGGGGCTGCCTGGAACATCTGGGTTCACCCTTGACCATGGCAGGTCTGCTGTTGGCCAGTCTGAATCACTTTAGCAGGTCAAGCATGAGGGAGTTCACATCCAACCCAGTGGGTAATTCTATTCCTTTCTGACAGAGGCAGCTGGGGCTCAGCCTCTTTGATTAACCAAGGTGGCAGCCTTCACAATGAAGGCAGCTGGGTCTAGGGAAGGCATTGGGAGATAAGTCTTCTCTGGAGAGGTGTGGGATCCAGAGATCTCTGAAGGAGAAAGAATCTTACTAATAATCATAATAATGATTCTAATAAATATTATTGTTGTTAGCCTTCCCACTTTGGACCCTGTGTCCTTTCATTTAACCTTTATAACAAACTTGTGAGGCAGATTCTTTTATTAACTGCATTTTAGCCATGAGGAAATTGGGGCTTGTGGAGATCAAGTGACTTGCCTAGGCAAGAAAGTGACGCATGCAAGTAGAATGACTTTAGCAGTGTTTCCATCCACTACTTTAGTAACAAGTTAAGTGAGGTAGGATGGTTGGAGCCAGGGTGCAGTGGACATCCAGGATCCATTCTCCCTTCTAATGATTGCCCTCATACCACCATGCAGCTGGGTAGGGCTGGCCCCATTTCTGGCTCTAGGGGTGGCCTCGTGGCCTAGGCCTACTGACAGTGGGACTGCCCTGTGGGACGCCAGGCTAGGCCAGGCTGCCACCCCTCACACAGGCTGGCCACTGCCCAATGGGAGCTGTGCTGGGCTTGCCAACATTAGTCAGGGGTTGGTCTTATCTGATGAGGGGCTGCCCAGCCCAACCTGTTGGCAAACCATGGCTTCAAGTGTCCCCGGCCCCAGGAAGGGCCCCTAGGCTCGGTATGCTGCCAAAATCCTATTGGATCAGAGTTGCTGGGCCTGTGTGTAAATGTGGAGGTGGGTTCAGAAAAAGGTGTGTAAAGGATGACCCCAAGGCAGAACCCAAGGGAAAGCTGCTCCTCCTTGAATGAGACTAGCCTGTCTCTTATTGGCTGGCCTGGCCTGGCTTGAGGTGGGCAGTGGACTGCCTGACTGTAGGAATGGCAGACATACTAGAGCAGACAGACAGACAGATGGACAGACTGGAGCAAACACTGGGCAAAGCCCAACTCCTCCCCACAGCTGCGCTTGGCCTGGGAGTGACCACCTTGCTCTCTCACCTCCCACTACCGGCTCCTGCCCCTCCTCCCTCTCCCCCTTCTCTTAGATTCTGCTGTGCACTAAATGCTTACCTTGCCCTCCTGCCCCTGCTAGCATTCCTCTGCAAATTTAATCTCAGAGAAGTCTGTTCTGATTCCTGGGCTCTCTCCTTTAGGGCATGTGTCAAAACTGTTTTGAAAAGACTGTCTGTCGAGTTGTTCTCTTACTTTCTGGCTAGGACAATATCTGCTTCACTATCCTGTCTCGTTAGTCATTGACTCCTTTTTATTGGACATGCAGGTTCAAATGCTCCTTGAAGGAATCACCTGGAAAGGTACTGCTGCACCAGCTCTCTTCTAGCCATGGACTTAGAATCAGCGACATCACAGAGACAGTGCTGCATGGTGGTGGGGGGCGGGGGGTACAAATACTCAGCCACACTGCCTGGGCAAGTGGTTTAATCTCTCTATGCCTTTGTTTCCCACCTGCAACATGGGAGTGGTAATGGTCCTTCCTCATAGAGGTGATAGAAAGATTAAATGTGTACTTATACAGAGAGTACTTAGCACAGAGCCTGGCACTTAGTAGGTGCTATTGTATGTGTTTTAGTGATATTATTCTAGATGCTAGGTACTGAGAACTATGGGGATTAATAGGGGATATCCAGATGATCACTCCCATTTTACAGATGAGAAAATTGAGTGCTAATTAAAGGAAGGGGTTAGTCTGATATTGCATAGCTAGAAAATCTTTCAAGACCATGAAATTTGTTGTAACTTTTCAGAACATTATTTTCTAAGAAGAATGAGAGTTGGAGCCAAAGAACAACATTCCTTCTTTCTTCATTCATTCTTCAAATATTTGTGTGGCTCATGATTGATGGTCCAACGTGTTTTTTGAGTGAATAGATGAACAAATGAATGAAGAGGCTTCTGTTGTTAAGAAAAAAGGCTGCCATGTGGGCTATCAGATCCCTGGCTTGCATATGCCACCTCATTCTTATGCCCATGGCAGACATAACTAATTAATCACGGCTACTTTTTCGCTGAGCCTGAACCCCACCTCAGAATCCTCATCAGAGTCAACCATTAACTGATCAGACTTGGCTCTTTGGATAAAATCTGCCTTTCATAGTCCCATCTCAGAAATCTCTTTCATTATGTGGTTTCTTTCTTCCTCTCCTTTCATCTTTCTCTGTCAGGCTCTTTCACTCCTTATTTTCTATTCACCCCATTCTCATTTCCCTTTCTTTCAATAATGTGGACCCAGAGGTATTGCCCTTTGAATTCTGGTAGAAACATACCTGAGGGATCAAGTCTCCTACTTCCCTGCTTCCGTCACTGGAGAACACGAGAGGGTTCCTAGCCAGCCGACCACCACCCTGTTAGGAGAGTCTGGCCTCCTGGTCTCAGAGGGGCTGGGGCCTCCCCAGCAGTCCTATAGATGCAGCAGGCCTGGAGGGAGGACGAAGTGTCTCATGATTCACCTCGGGCAGCCAGGTCCTCCTGGCCCTGTCCGGGCTCTGCCCTCCTACAGACAGACCTGGCATAAACTCTCCCTGCCCTGTTAAACAATCTCACCAGGAAGGAGGAAGTTACTCTGAGGGCTCATTGGCAGGAAGCGAGTCTAAAGTCTTGTGTGGCTAAGAAGCCTCTGGAGCCCTGGCTTGGGCCCAGGCTGCGAGTGTGTTTTCCTCAGAGTTCTCCTGGCCTTGGCAGAGGAAATTCGGATGGGAATTTGAGCAACTCGGTCAGGAGTGATAGAACACAGTCGCTGCCTGAGAACACAAGTCAGAACGCAGCAAAACACTGTTCCCCAAACAAGTGAATCCCATGCTGACAACCTTCTCAGGCCCTGGGGGACAAAGTGGGGAATAGAGTGAGTTAGTGATGTGCCTTCTTCACCTGCTCTGAGGCCCTGGGTCTGGGTGTTGGCTGATGGAGGAAGGGAGGAGGTGAGCCTGTGGGTGGAGACCGAGACTGGGGGTTGGAATGGAACAGCAAAGAAGGAGGGGTGAAAGGAGACTGCAGATAGTGAGCCTGGATGAAGGAAGGGGCACCGTTGATCAGGAGTGAGGAAATAGGGAGAAAAAGTGGTCTGGGGAAAAGATTCTGCATTTGATTTGGGGCACATGGAGTTAGAATTTACAGCTGGAGAGCGAGAGGGAGGAAGAACAGGGAAGGGCCGACTGGTGGTAGGATGTCACTGCAATAGTGAATGCAATTTTGTTCCTCTCTTTCCCTAGGACTCCAGGTGCATTTAGAGGGGCTCAGTGCCCCACACTGCTGATCCATCCCCCCAACCTCCCAGGCTTGTCACTCACAACTCATGGTTCCTGTTCCTGAGGTCTTTCTCTCCTTAGGATGAGTTCTTTCCCAGGAGGCACCGAGTTCCTCATGGGCTCCTGTGGGCCTTTCTCACTTGTTTGCAGGCAGGGGATGCTTCTGTACTTGGTGATGTCTACCCTGACTGCTTCCAGAAATGTGTGGCCTGCTTGAAATGAAAATACAGGGACATGAGGGCAAATAGTTGCTCAGAAAATAAAGATGAGCCCTGTCTGGTGGCTCAGTTGGTTGCAGCGTTGTCCTGTAAACCAAAAGGTAGTGGGTTCGATCCCCAGTCAGGGCACAAACCTAGGTTGCGGGTTCCATCCCCAGTTCCGGCACATACAGGAGGCAACTGATTAATGTCTGTCTGTCTGTCTGTCTGTCTATCTCTCTCCCCCTCCCTCCCTCTAAAAGCAATGAAAATATCCTTGGATAAGGATAAAAAAAAAAAAAAAAAGAAAAGAAAAGAAGTAAAAGCTGAGTACCCAGGAGATAGTGGGAGGATGAGCCTACTGGGGACTGACGTGGCCCCCAAGCCTGTGTTCTGTCTGCCCAGCTGATCCCTGGGAAGGGGAAGTGGGCCCCTTGGGGCATGTCCTCTGGGGACAGGCCATGCTTTCCTTCATTCTGACTGGTTTTGGCCCTGCTTTTATGTCTGCTCCTACCTCTCCTTTCCTCCTCTCCCCTCTCCTTCCTTCCCCTCCCCACCTCATCTCCCCTTCTTCCTCTCCTCTTGTCAGCCTGGACAGTTCTGCTCAGCGCTGGTGCTTCTTATCATTCAGCTCTAACACACTCTAACTGTTTATAACAATGAATCATTGAATTAAAGTAACAATGAACCATTGTCAATAACAATGAACCATTGAGTTAAAATCCTGATAAGTTCTGTGAAGAAACCTGTGACAGCAGATAGCAAAACTTTCTTCATGCCGGGGTGTCCAACCTGCAGTCCGTAGACCACATGAGGCTCAGGATAGCTATGAATGAGGCCCAACACAAAATTGTAAGTTTACTTAAAACATGACACTTTTTGTGATTACGTGTCACAATGTATTTAATGTGTGGCCCAAGACAAGTCTTATTCCAGTGTGGCCCAGAGATGCCAAAAGGTTGGACACCCTTGATTCAGCAGGTGGAGGGAAGCTTCTCTGAGGAGGGAGCTTAGGGGCTCTGCTAGTTTCCTGTTTGTGTTGTAACAAATAGTGGCTGTAATAGTGCAATGCCAGTGTGTCACCCTACAGTTCTGTGGGGCAGAGATCTGACACAGGTCTCACGGGACCAAAACCCAGGTGTTGGCCAGACTGCATTCCTTCCGGAGGCTTGAGGGAGAATGTTTTCTTGCCTTTTTCAGCTTCCCAAGGCCTTCCACATTCCTTGGCTCATGGCCCCTCCTCCATCTTCAAAGCCAGCAGACTTGTATCTTTCTGACCTTCCATCCTGACATTTTCCAACTCTTCACATGTCTTGAGGACACTGTGTATACAATGGGCCCCCTGGATGCTCCAAGACACTCTTCTTGGCTTAAAGTGAGCAGACTATCAACCTTAATTCCACCTGTAGCTTTAATTCCCTTTGGCAGTGTAATTAATATTACACAGTCACAGGCTCTGTGTTTTAGGACTTGGGCATCTTTGAGGGCCATTATTCTGCTAATTACAAATGCAATCCTGTTTTATTTTCTTTACAGCCCTTTCAACAGCCTGAAATGACGTTTCCAGAATATTGGCACATTTGTCACCTGTCTCGCTCTACTGGATAGAGGGTCTTCTGAGGGCAGAGACCTTGTTGGTGCTGTTCACTGGAACAGTGGCTGCTACTTACTCAATGGGTGCTCAATTATGGATTGCTGAGTGAATGAATGAATGAATGAGTGCTGGCTCACTTCTTCATTAGTCAATACAGACAGCACTGGTCTGAGAGCCAGGAGCTGTGACCCCCACTTTACCCTGAGCAGTTGTGTGACCCTATGGGGCTCAGGCATCCTTACAATAGCCTTGGGAGGAAGGGAAGGCCCTTAGCAGTCTCCCTGAGCTTTAGTTTCAGAGAAGCTAATTAACACTATGAAATCATCTCTTAGTTTTCTTTCCCATGGCAAAGCCCTCACCGAAGCAGACCTGAGCGGGCATCTGAGGGGACATTCTCCCCAGTATTCACTCAGAGGTGAACCAGCTGGGTCTCAGCATGGGTTCCAGATTCTGTGTGTACCAGTAGATCCCCTGCCACTAGTCCGCTCTGCAGGTAGAGAATATGGACACCATAGTAGATGCTCAATAAATTCTGCCTGTAATTTTTGACTCTGATGTTGAAAGGGGCCAGTGTGCTTTCTCATCTCTCTCGGACAGCAAAACTGACAGAGTGGGGGTCTGTGTCAAGTCTAGTTTGGTGGGAGGTTATGAAAGTGCAATTATTGGTGTTGGATAGTTTATTCATTTCTTTGGAGATTGTTGGGGCCAAAGGCTATCCCGGTGGCCAGGAGGTAGTGGGAATGCTTACCTCCCTTCCATGCTGACAGACTCAGGGCACGGCGCTGCTGCCAGGAGCTGCAAGCACTCAGGGGAGTAACTGTGACTCAGTACCTTATTTCTCTTATTTAATTATAAAAACAATACAGTCCCATTGTGAAAATTTTGGAAAACACTGGACAGTATAAAGGAAAAAAAATCAGGCAAACATAACCTCCCACTGGAAACAAGGTTAATATTTTGACCTATTTCTCCGTCGGGTTGTATAGCCAAAGTCTTCCTGAGCAGCCGGCTTGCACCCTTCTCTGTTTGCATGTCATCGTAGCTGAGGCACCCCCTGCATCCCACAGAACTGGGAGATGTGATTTGTTAATGGCCGCACATGATCGCATTACAGAGCACCATCTCCCTGCACCCTCCTAAGCTGCCAGGTGTTTCCATGTGTGTGCACGTGTGTGTGATACGCTGCAGTGAATTTTTGCGGGCACATCTTGTGGTCTTCATGCACCTTTATTTCCTTTCTTTAAAATAAAAATAGAACCAGTAAAGCCAGCCTTCCTACACCACAAGGTTTTATGAGGCCAAAGTGATAAAATGGATATTAAGTGCTTTCAAAACCATGGGGAAAAGAGCTGTCCAGATGGAAGGCCAGATTTCGAGCATTGCCTCTTCAAGCACCGCCTCTTTGGGGTGGGGGTGTGTCTCTTTCTTCCTTTTTTTTTTTTTTTTTTTTTTTTTGTGGCTTAAACAACAGACATTTATTTTCTCACATTTTTGGAGGCTGGAAGCCCAATATCAAAGTAATGAGCGCAGGCTGGTTCTTTGAAGCTTGTAAGTGAATATCTGTTCCATGCCTCTCCTAGATTCTGATGTTTACTGACAATGGTTGGTGTTCCTTGGGTTTTACATACATCACTCTGATCTCTTCTCGTGTTCCCATGAGGAACTGTATCTGCATTTTTTCTTTATATAAGGGCACCACTCATACTGGAGTGGGGACCTACCCTATCCAATATGACCTCGTCTTAACTAATTACTTTCATAACAATCCTATTCCCAAGTAAAGTCACCTTCTGAAGTGCTGAGGGTTAGCTCTTCAATGTGAATTTTGGGGAGGGGTCATGATTCAATCAGTAACAGAGATCAAATACCATATTTTACTGTGTGTAATGCACACCCATGTTTTTGGCCCAAACTTTCAGGAAAAAAATCTTTGTTTTAATTTTTTAATTCAATGTTTATTTATGTTTAGAAACAAAACCGATTGTTGTATTCTAGGGTATTATTTTGCATATGGATATCGTTATTGCTTTCTAGAGTTACACTTAATGCATGAGCATAAATAAAAGAATTAGAAACATTTATATAGCTACAGAATGAGTACTACCCATGTATAATGCACACACTATTTTTCCTAAAAAATTTGGGCAAAAAAGTGCACATAGGTAAATTTTATATATTCTATATCTGCCCTTGCTTCCAATATAAAATCTTCTCTTAGATGTTTTAAAACTACCTTACTGATCACTCATTGTCAATCTCCTTTCCTAGTCCTTGAGCTGCTTTATATGTACCTGCGTTTTGCTCTGTGAGTGTTTCTAAACAGTTGAGAGATTATGTGGGTGCAGGACCTGGAATAATAGCAGAGGCCGCATTTATGGAGCATTTAGTATTTGCCTTGTGCTCTGGTAAACAAGGCACATGCATAATTTGAATTCATCATAACAACAACCTCCAAGGGAAGTACAATTATTACCTGCAAATGAGGAAGCTGAGGCACAGAGAAGCTGAGTAATTTTCCTATGATGACAAGCAGGAAGCTGAGGAGGGAATGCACACACACACACACACACACACACAGCTCTGAGAGCTGCCATCAGCAAGGAGAGCTCTGGAACCCCGCAGCAGTACTTCTCTGGGGCTTCAGGATACCTAAGGTCCTCCGCATTTCTTGAAATAAGGTGCTTTTAAAAAATTGAGCATGTTCCTGGCTGGTAGACAAACTAATCTAAAGATTATTTCCCCAGGGCTGGGGTAATTTATGAATTAGAATTCTTCACTCAGAGGGAAAAACCCAGAGGAACAGACCCCACCTCCCCACTCTGGCATGTCTGAGACAAGATGGCGGAGCAGTGTTGGTGTGTGTTCATGTGTATGTGTCTAAGCGTGGGTCCTGTGGTGTGTGAATGTGTGTGCACAGGGGTTCACAGGTGTGTGTGTTTGTATAGGCTGTGTCTGGCCTTCTGGCTGCCCAAGGACAAAAGAGTTGGCTTACTAATGAAATAAATGTCTATCCCATCAATTTTTCTAGTTTTAATCTTTGAGAAGAAACTGGGCCAGAACCTATGCAGGGATTTCTTTGTACAACCTTCAGCATCAAATCAGCAGCATTTTCCACAGCAACCATGGGCCTTGATCACAAAAGAAGCGAGGTGCCTGCTGAAGCCAGCGGAGAAAGGCACAAAAAAAACATCACTATGCAGAGTGGCACCATCAATAAACTACCCACAGTTTACAGTCCTTCTCACCCTTGTTAATCGACCAAATCCAATGTGGCCACATGTGCCTTGTGTCTTGATCTGCTGTGTAATAAAATCAGTGCCTTGGCATGAGAGACACAGCCAACGATAGAATACAAATAGAGTTAGAAATTTCTTTTGCAAGCATTAATAATTCATTCCTCCAGTCATTTCTCTCAGTGCTCCTGCTGTTCCTTTGAACAACAGCAACAATAAACAGTGGGAATGGAAGTCTTCCATCGATGCCAGGACTGGAGTAGGCAGCCAGGCAGAGGCTCTTGGGCTCGGAGGCCTGGGTCACCAGCAGCCTGGCCAAACTGACCACAGTGTGTGTCTGTTGCTCTGGGGGAGGACAGGGATAGGGTGGTTGCATCAGGTCAGAGGTCTGATGTGGGTGTCGCTGAGCTACAATCAAGGTGTTAGGGGCTGCATCCCCTTCTAGAGGCTCCAGGGGAAAATATGCTTTCTTTCCTTTTCCAGTTTCAATAGGCCACTCCCATTTCTTGGCTGTGGCCTCTTCCTCCATCATCAAAGCCAGCGATGTTTCACAAGGCATCTTTCATTGCATGTCTTTCTCTGATCCTCTTTTTCTTCCTCCTTCCACTTGTGAGGATGCTTGTAATTACATCAGGCCCACCTGAATACTCCAAGATCATCTCCCTGTTTGAGGGTTAGCTGATTTGCAAACTTAATTCCATCTGCAGCCTTAATTCCCCCTTGCCATGGAACCTAACATTTATAATATTTGAAGTGGGAAAATCACAAGTGATGTTTGTTCATGATAAAATATTCAGAATAGTGCAGAGCTATATGGAATAACAATTCAAATGTCCAGTTTTATCTACTCACCAAGATGGAACCACTGTTCACACTTCCAGAATTTTCTATGCACATACAAGCGTATACATGTGTATCTCTTGTTCTCTGTTTCTGTCTCTTTCCTTTTCTGTGCCTTTCTCTGACTCTCTCTCTTGCCTGCTATCCAAGCAGCCATCTGTCAATCCACCCATCCATTGAGGTGGAATGAATTTTACTCCATACCATGGGTATAAGAAATGCTGTATTTCTTTATTTTGCTAAATCAAGGTAAATCTCATTCCAAACCTCTGCTTGTCAGGGTGGTGAGAACTCTAGTATCAACCATAATTCAACTTCAGTACCAACCATAATTCTGGAGCTCCCTTCATCCTTCATGGTTGCCAAAAACTGGGGGGTGGAGGGGATTTGTGATGTTGTAAAAACAGGATCTGGCATCTCCCTCTCTTCCCATATAGCACAGATTTCTAAACAGTCTCCTGTGAAGGATTCCAATTAACACAACGTAAGAAACAGCACGTGTGGAGATGGAAGGCTGCAAGAAGCGTAGCCAGGGCCAACAGTGCTGTCTCTTGGAAGAGGGATTATGGTGATTTTAATTTTCTTCTTGACGCTACTCTTCTTCCCCTCTACAGTTTCTACATTTAACAGCTGCCTCTTTTCTAACCATTACAATAAAATTTGTTGTCAGTATTGTACATGTCCACCAGCCTTTCTTTTCAGCTGAGAGGCCCTCTCCCCAGGACACAGAGTCCTTTAGGGCTGCGGGCCTGGGTCTAACAGCACTGATGAACCCTTGGAATGGGCACTGGAGGCCTCCCTGCTTCTCTAGGCCATGGAGAGGGCTCAGGTGGAGCCGGGAGTTCGATGGTCTGGAGAGGAAGAACCTGGTTTTCATGGTCACCTCATAGCTTTTTAACTGGGGCTCACAGCTATTGTCCTTCCATTCCAGAGGGGAGGGCTCACCCTGACTAGCTTCCAGGCAGCCTACTGGCTGGAATGTGCCTTCCTGAAGTGGGGTCTGGCTTCTCCAGTGACCAAGGGGGCACTAGGAGAGGTCTAGGGGACCATGTCCTAAGATGGGTGACCCAGAGCTTCCCTTCTGGGGGCTGTACTCTGAGTGGGTGGGTCAGTCAGGATGTGGGCAGGTGGGTCTTCTCCCACAAGTCACCCAGGGCAGGCAGACACTGAGTACATTTGAGAGTTTCTTCACCTTTGGAGAGGGGAACATAAGGCTCTACTCGGGTATGATCGACCCTTATGCAATTCAGCTGTTCATCAACAAATATTTAATGAATACCTTCTCTGGGCTAGGCATCGGACTGGGACCCTTCGGTACAATGAAAAACAAAAATAGATGTACACCCTGGCTGGGTGGCTCAGGTGGTTGGACAGTCATCCCATGCACCAAACGGTTGTGGCTCAGTCTCCGGTCAGGGCACATACCTAGGTTGCAGGTTTGATCTCTGGCTGAGTTTGATCTCTGGTGTACTGAAGATAACTGATTGATGTCTCTCTCTCTCTCTCCTCTTTCCTCCCTCTCTAAAATCAATAAACATATCCTTGGGTGAGAATTTTAAAAAATAGACGTGCCTCCTGACGTAGTCTGGTTTGTGTCATCAGAGGGTCTCTGTTATTTGTTTCTTCCGGTCTGTCTTGTTCTTTGCTGTAATTACCATCAGTAGAATATACTGAAGAGAATGAAAAACTTATTTTATGTTAGCTGGAGGAAACAGCAAAGAAATTTGAAAATCAAATGATATGGAAGAATTTTGTTCTTGCTTCTTCTAGGTACTTTATCGTCATCATTGCCTTCGTAATGGCTATGGATGACGCCCTCTGTTACCATACCTTCCTGTCTTGTGCACATTTTGTCTTCACCAAGATGGCTGGGAAAGGTCTTGTCTCACTCATTGCTTTAGCATGCACGTGGTCCATTTATCTGGGATCAAATCCTGACTTGAGCATGGACCAGAAGTGTGAGCTGGCTCAGGCTAATCATTTCCTTTCCCTGAGCTTCCTTCCTCCTCTGTAAACTGAGGTTGATAAGAGAGATGCCCTCACTGTGTTGTCTGAGGATTAAATGAGACGTGTGGGTAAAACTCACAGCACAGAGCCTGGCTCAGAGCAGGATGCTTCCTCCCTGACTAGTGATGCGTTTTTTGGTGAACTCCTTGACTCTACTGCCTTTCTCCTTTGCAAGAGGTCTTGCTGCCTCAGGCAGTGTGATCCCGTCTGCTGGGTTGCGGGAAGCACTGGAACCGGGACTTAGAAAGGGAGACATGTTCCAAACACCTTTTCCCTGATTGAGCTGGAAAGAGGCCCAGGGTTGGGCAGCCTGTGCCAGGTTGGGGAAAAGGTGATGTGGGAGGTTGGTGCTTACCTCAACCTGTACAACCACACACTCCCCAACCTAGCTGAGAGTAGTGACCTGGGTCAGAAATCATCCCATCAAACCCTTTTAGTTAGAGAGAGAAATGACTCCCCACTACTGCCTCATGACTTTATACATGCTTGTATGATTGCTCTAAACTCACTGATAGTCATGTATGTCCATCTCCACCAGTGGTGTGCTGATAAATGTTCACAACCAGCTCTCCCGGGGGAAAAATGTGTGCACATTTGTACATACATAAGTGTATTATATTTTGCTGGTATATAGGATGTGTATTGGTTATTTAATAATAATAAAACACACAATTGCCCTTGCTGGTGTAGCTCAGTGGATTGAGTGACGGCCTGAGACCCAAAGGGTTGCTGGTTTGATTCCCAGTCAGGGCACATGCTTGGGTTGGGGGCCAGGTCCCCTTTGGGGGCTTGAGAGAGGCAACCACACATTGATGTTTCTCTCCCTCTTTTTCTCCCTCCTTTCCCTTCTCTCTAAAAACAAATAAATAAAATCTTAAAAAATAAAATAAAATACACAATAGTATCTATTGTAAATTCTGTATAGTCACTGACTCTCACAAAATGCTTTCTCTCATTTTGGCTGACATTTTGTATTAGCTGATTTATGGTTGTAATCCAACCGGTATTGGACAAAATTAGACTATGGACATATACTTAATTACTTTCTGATCAGCAAAGAAGTCTTTCTGGTCATTGAATGAGTCAGTGTAGTTCTGTCATAAGTGGTAGTTGGTACTTTCATTTATGTTAATAAGTAAAATGAAAGTGAAACTTTGAAGATGTATGTCAAAACTTGATCATCAATAACATGAGTGACTTCTTTGCTGAATCAGACAAGAGTTTTTGAGTACTGAAAAAATATTTTCTTAGTTTTTTGTTTAAGTATAACAACTACGAACATGATATACTTTAATGTTTATGGAATTATCATTTCTCCACCACATTTCTTAAGTCTATACAGTCAACAAAACACTAAGTCAAGCTCACATTTGTAGTGTTTGCCAAGTTCTGTGGTGTAAATAAACCCACTATGGCTGCTTTCAAGTTACCATTGTGAAATCACTAATGGTATAAATTTTCACTATCTATATGCAACATATGTATATAACTTCAAGAGTATAAATAATAGTAAAATATAGAAAAATAATTAGGACTTGATGGGTTTTGAGTATGTATTACCTTTATTTTTAATATAATTTATTTATTTTTTCAGTTTAAATGATTTAATTTTTAATAATAGCTGTGTTTAACAACTAGATCCTAATTACCAAAAATTTCACAGTTGGCCTTTGTGAGCCAGTGTGAGCTGGCTCCAACTCTCCCTAATCTGACTGACACCTCAAGGTGAGCGCGTCTTTATCCTTTTCTGGCCACAGTGCTTATCACACTGCCTGCCACACTGTCAGCCCTCTGTAAATATGTGCCCATGAAAGGGTGACTTGAATTATTTGTCCTCCTAGTTTGTAAACTCCTTGAGAGAAGAACAGTGTCATAGTTATGTTTGAGTTCTTAGTCCCCAACGCAAGGCCTGGCACATAGTAGGTACTCCGCAAACTGATGAATGAGCGCCTTAACCCCCTAAGGAGTACCTGAAATTCTTTGTATGGAAAGAGAAATGACCCACAACTGCCACAAGTAGGGCATTACAGAGGGTGGGTGTTGGTGATTTTTCTGGTTATCATTTCCTCTGATTAGCCCATGCCACTGCCTGTGCTGGCGGTCTAGTGCTGCACAACGAATCCCCACATCCTTAATGGATAGCGCATAGTTTTTATCTCCCAGTTTCTGCACGCTAGGAGTCTGGATATATTTTAACTGTGTCTTCTGCTGTGTTTCACAAGGCTGCAAATGAGGTGTTACTTGGGTTGCATTCTTATTTAGAGGCTCAACCGGGGAAGAGTCCACTTCTCCACTCATGCTCATTTGTGTTGTTGTGTGACTGAGGTTGTCACACATTTCCTTGTGGTTGTATGATTGAGGGTTCCAAGTGTTTTCTGGCTGTGGGATAGAAACTTCCCTTCAGTCTTAGAGACTGCCCTCTGTCCCCTAAATGGGTTCCTTACCATAGTTATGCACTTCATCAAGCTGTCAAGAAGAATTCCTCTCTCCTGAAGGAGGGCACAGTTCCTGTTTTAAGGGCATCACTTGATTAAATAAGACCCATTGAGGATAATCTCTTGGTAGATTAACTCAAAATAAACTGATTTGGGACCTTATATGAGTAAAGTCCCTTCATCTTCGCCTTATTCTTTTGAGTAGAAGTAAGTCACAGTTTCTTCACACTCAGGGGAAGGGAAAATATAAGCTGCAACCCCCAGGAAGTGGAGGTCATTAGGCTCTGTCATTAGGGTGTCCCTGCCCCCAGTACCATCATGAGGTATGGTGTTAGCCAGTGATCTCTGCATTCTCTCACCTTAGAACATTTTGCTTTCCTCCACTGAGGTAGTTGATCTATATACGTTTGGTATTTGTCTAATGCTGTGTTGAACACATAGGAGGAGCCAACATGTCTGGTAGCTCCAAATCCTTCTATACTTCTGAGGCAGGTCCTGAGTGTGCTATGACATTGGGAAGTTTCACAGAGGAGAGAAGAGCATCAACAATAAACACATCAGACTTAGGTATGAGGTCACCTGTGACAGGTAAATTCTTTCCCTTGATTTTACCTGGGGTTAGACTGGTGATGAGAGGAAGTTGCAAAATAATGCAGTGGAAGAAGTGAAATCAATAACTTGGATAGATTCTTTTGAAACGCACTGAACATCAGGAAGGCAGGAAATGTTCATCCCTTTAATTCTGTGGGGCCGTTGGTGAGGTCTCATGGCATCAGTGAAATCATCCATCTTGTGAGTTTCATTGGTTTGAATTTTTTAATAACAATACCCTTCAAACTAAGGACATCCAGACCTTGAAAAAGGGGGTCCTGGTGCCACTCACAATTACAAAATTGGGGACTTCCCACTTCATCAGATGTTTCTACAGTAAATACTTATTGACCCCTGACTGTGTGCCAGGTTCCGTGGGAGGCATGGGGAAGAGTAGAAAATGAACTTGCCCTCATGGAGTTTGCAGGCTAGTGGGAAGCCCACAAGAAGATTAGGTAACAAAATAAAGTGTAAAAAGTTATTTGAAAGAGATAAAAACAAGGAAAAAAAACGTAGGTACTGTGTTAGATAGTGTGGTCTCAGGAGGTTTTCAAAAGAAATGACATTTAAGTTGAAACCTGAAAATGAGAGGAACCCAGCCACTCTTAATGGGGGAGGAGCATTCTAGGAAGATGGACCAAGGTACACAAAGTCACTGACTAGAAGAGTTCTTGGTGTGGTTAGAGTGCAGTGAGTGAGAAGGAAAAGGATGCTAGGCAAGGGGGATGGGGGCCAGATAATGAAGATATATTTGGGAGACAGAATTGGGAGGATTTGATGAACTGGAATCAGAGGATGAGGGAAAAGCAGGTGTCACAAATAACTTTTGGATATTCACAGGAGAACTGGGCGGAACCAGATATTGAGTTGGCGTCCACCCCCACACTCCTGCAACCTCCTTTTAGTATGGACCAGTGGTCTGCTGTTAAACTGGCTTCCCTCTCCTGCCACAAAAGCCCTGATCTATAGCATTTGCTGATATCTGTGCTATAAAGCCTCTCACCATGGCCAGCTTCTAGCTATCAACCAGCTCACACGAATCCTGGATAGTTAATCATCAGATCCTGGAGCCAGTGGGAGCCATCCCAGCAAACCATCCCTAGGTCTCAGCATGCTCCTCTCTTGGGAGCGATTCACCAGATGGTGGCTTTGAGGCCCGTGAGTGCTCCCTCCCTTCCCATCACCCCTGTACCCCTACTTCTTTGTATTTTTCCACAGACCCTTGAGGTGGCAGCCACAAAGAAAAACATATGATCTCATTGCTAACTACTCTCAGGGAGCTGCTTCATGGCTTTAATGACAACTGTCTAATTGTGTTTTAGAAGCTCATTCCAGAAAAAGCTAATAGATAAAGTAGTGTAATTAACTGGTCTTTAAAAGCATTTAGGAAAACCCAGGCTGCATCGTAAGAGACCTTAATCTAGAGAGTATGTCTAACTGAACCTGTTGTGAATGGGAGAATCAGGAAGGAATTGCAGCCTCAGAATAAGTAGAGAATAGCTCCCAAATTAAGTCCTGTTTAATGAATCCCCTTGTTTGATACTCCTTTAGAACCTCAGCCTCAACAGGTGCCAAGTAGGACCCATCAGCATCCCCCATAAATCAGTTTCTGTTTGGATTTTCCCCATCCATGTTGAGCACATCACCATTATCCCAGTGTCTCAAGCTTGACCTTGGAGGCAACTTTGACCTAGCAATTTCACTTGTTATCCTCATGGACTCAATGTTGTGGTATCCTCACATCTTCTCCAGCCTCCATCATCTAGTCTGTCTTCAGCTTTAATCCATTCTCTGAGACACAGCAGCCCAAACTTCCTACATGGCCTGCATGGAACACTCTTTCTTATTGGATTAGTCAGGATCGGTTGTTTGGTGATAATACATGAACCCCCGATTTCAGTCACTTAGCACATTAAAGTTTATGTCTCACTCCTGAAATGTGCAGTGTGGGTTGGGTGGTCCTTCTCCGTCTGGAGAAGTGGCCTCCAAGGTCACTAGTACAAAGGAAAATAAGTTAAAAGAGGCACCTGGTTCTTAACTCAGTCACACGTCACTTTCTCTATTGGCCAAAATTGGTCACATGGCCCAATCTAACTGCAAGGGAGGCTGGGTAATGTAGGGGAGCACATGGGATGCTCAGTGAGCATCATTGCTTGGTGCTACACCCTTCTCCTCTTCTGACCCATTCTTAAAGTCATCAGGAAAAGTCACTTCCTCTGTGAAGCCCTCCCCAAACCTCTAGCACTGGGTCAAAGTTTCCTCTTACGTGTGAACTATGTGCACCTTCATTCTGGCATGTATTCTCTGAATGGTTCAGCTGGCTGTGGATCCCTTGCTTAGCTGTGAGCTTCATGAAGGCCTGGATCCACTCTGTCTCTTAGTGCTTAGTACAGTGCCTGCCGTACAGCAGGGCTCAGTAGATGACCCTGGAGTGGATGGCCAGTCCTTTCCCTGGTGTTCAGGCTCTCTAGAATATGACCTAGTCCACGGCACTTCTCCCTGTTCTTTTCTCCTGCTGTTCTGGGTTTTATGTCTTTTGTTTTTAGCTTGGTACACAAGCCTTTGGGCTTTTTTTGTCAGACAGTTCTGAATCAGATTGCCAGCTTCAGTATTTTCCAGTTATAAGACTGTAGAAAAATTGCTTCACTGCTCTGTGCGTGTCTTGGTTTCCTCATCTGTCAAATGGACTCCATTATAACTATTTAATAGTGGAGATTCAATGAAAAGGTCCTTTAAAAATGTATTGCCATTATTACAGAGTATGGCAAATATCATTCTTCACTGATTCTCAGATACAAATTTATTTTCAACATTTAATAATTCTGAAATTGATGAATCTTACAGTTGTTCATAAGAAAACACTGTGTCATGCCCTTGCTGAATGGTTCACTTGATTGGCACATTGTCCCATGAACCAAAAGGTTGCAGGTTTGATTCTGGTCAGGGCACACACCTAGATTGTGGGTTCAATCCCTGGTTCGGCACGTATAGAAGGCGACCAATTGATGTTTCTGTCTCCACCTTCCTCTGTCTCTAAAAGCAATAAACAAAACAAAAATGTATTCTCAGGTGAGGACAAAAAAAAAAGAAAAGAAAACACTGTGTCGTGGTTCAGTTTGTGGCTCTGGTCTTCATCGGTGGGACATGAAGTATTAGTGTCTTAGATTTCACAACCTATGAGAGTTAATAATTGGTCGTTACTATCAATCATCTTGGCTTCTTGAAATTAACCCCCTGGTTAATTTTTAACTGTGGATATTTCTCTCTTCCTTCTAAGCCTTTTGATTAAAATGAGTTCGAAAATTCAAGGCAAAGATATGTTTCCTTTCAGCACCTTATAAGGAAACAAGTGCTGTGAAGTTTGCCTGTGTCTCCTCCTTCAAAAGGCCTCCCTGCTCCTCCTCCTGTACACACTTCTTTCTCCTTTTAAACAACTCCTCCCAGTGTAGCACTGACCAGGGTCTACCTTGGACCTTATTAAAAAGTAGTTTACTAAAATCAATCACATTTAATTTTTAAGCGCTGACAATGTGCTGTGCTATGCCCCTTAAAATGTATTATATCACTGAATCCCCACAACCTATGAGACAGGAAATATTTCTAAGATGAGGAAACTGGAGCACAGAGAGGTTTGGTAACGTATGAAAAGACACACAGATAGAGCCTGGGGGAGCTGGGATATTTAAACGAACTCTGTCTGATGGGAGACTGCACTAAATGGCCTCTCGTCTATGCTCGACTCGTCTTTGGGTTGTCTCCGATCCAGAGCACATAGCACAGGGACCACCACACAGTAGGTGCTCAAATCATCTCATTTGCTTGTTAATAGAAGAGGCTGTCTTGGATTGGCACCTTAGTATGATTAACAGTGTAAATACTCAGTTCTCATCATCAGATCAAAGACCTATTAGATTCCTCTGACCTTTGCTCCAAGGAGAGAGGTTTATTTTTATTTTTATTTATAGCCTTTGCCTTTTCCAAAGCCATTCTGATCAAATGTTGCCACTGTTCCCCTTTGAATAAATCCCCACCCACATTTCACATGCACTCACATTATTTCTCTGATGATTCCAAGTGGTGCAGCCCATCCAGCCGTTTTGGAAGCATCTCCATGACAGCAGCTGGTACTATTGGATGGCTGCCCAATGACACAAGGAGGAAGCGCATGCTCAGAGTTACTGAACATGCTTCAATGTACCACCATTCACTCCTGCCACAACATCTGCCAGATGCTGCCTCTGAAAGTCAGTGCAGCCCCAGGGGGCTACTGAGAAGGTGCATTTTAGTCTTATGTGACCTCTTGACATGTACATACGGAAAATCAACCTTTGCCCGTGAGCAGCAAAGAGTATGCTTACAGAGCTGGAAGATGATGCCAGGTTCTTGCCTTGTGGGGCGAGGAGATGATGTGGATGTGTGGGTGCACTTATTTAAAAATGGCTTCTAGTGGCAAGTCTAATGGGGACTCCTGCCCACGTCAAATGGAGCCCCCTCCTTGGCAGATGGCTTTGGAACACACAGACGAGTTCTTGGGGAAGAAGAGAAATAGAGAGAATGAGCATTCCAAAACAGCTTTGCCTTTAAAGTTGGGAGCAAGGTGGCAAGAACTAAAGGCCACAGTCTCAGGACTTCTGGTCATTCTGGGTCTGGAGTCCTGGAGGATCTGTTCCCAGACAGGCTGTGGAATTGGCGAAGGCTTTGAGCCCAGGCAGCGGCAGCACTGCACCCACCTTCCCCTGCTATTCCTTCCTTTATCTCCTTTGCTTCTAGGTCTTCCCTAGCCATTTCTTCAGGAATTTTCTGAGGGGAGAGGTAGCTGTGGCAGGTCTTGTTCATTTGGAGCAGTCTCTGGGCTTAGCTTTGCATGGGGCTTCCCACTCCAGACTGAGCCTCCTGAACCTTTATGATTTAGGGCTCAGGAAGAACTGTGCCTCAATTCCTGATTCCCAGGGGTGTTCCCATGGAAGTTGGGTAAACTCTGGATAATACAAAGAGAATTTCTGATGCTGGTGGGAGACTGAGAGAGAATAAGGTGGGCCCTGGGTCCTTGCAGCCCTTGACATTCTACATATCCACCTGTTTATTAACCCTCCGAGGAGGCTCCTTCATCAAGCTGTGGTCAAGAACTGTGTTTCCTGGCTTGCCTTCCAGCTCAGTGTTGCCTTTGATTACCCTGAATTGCCTCCTTTGCGTTTGACACCTCCGCCTTCCTGTCCAAAATGGGTTTGTGGTTGCCATCCTGGTTCTCAGAGCTTTTGTCATATATAATACCACGAAGAGGTAGAGAAAAAGAGATGGCCAGAAGAGAAAGGGAGAAGGACTCAGCTGGAGAAGATGAGCTGAAATAGGGTATAAAGGGCTAGGGGTGAGGGTGAAGGAGGGAAATTGTCCACGAGGCCAGGGCTGGAGAGAGTTGGGGAGATGTTGTCCGGAGGGGCTGCTGCTGGAGGTGGGAGAGCTGAGCGAAGAGGCAGGAGCACTTGGTGGTTGTTAAGTGGCTCTCCATTCAGGTTTCTTGAGAAACACAAGTGAACAGGAGTTCTTTCACATTTTCTCTTAGGGGCTAGACCTTGCTTACCTGAACATGATTGTAGAGACTGGGGCAGGAAGGCCCCTGAATATATTAGGACTACAAAAACATTTCATTTCATTACCTCTTCTGTGCCAAACCCTGAGCTAGGCACTGAGGGAGCAACTATGAATACAAAATGACCCATGCCCTGGAGGAATTCACGGAATTCAATGATTCCAAAGAGGCTATTATTCTAATATTTCAGAATTTAACTTTACCGAAATTCTTGATTCTGCCACGTAGGCTGGGCAGTGCATTTCCAACACTTGAGTCAGGAGGCAGCATTTCTGGGAGAGGTCAGTCGTTGTCTGCTCTTCCTTCTTAGGAAGAAGAGAGTCTGGGCTTTGTGCAGGTTCTGAAACCGAAGTCCCACTGCCTTTGTGAGGATCCCTGCCATCAACTCAGAGGATAAATTTTCCTAGAACAGAAAACTCATGTGGGAAACCCATTACTCTGGCTCCATTTTGGTCTTTGTCCCGGCCCAGTCTTCATTCTTGGCTGCTTCTCTGTATGCGCTTGGCCACTGGAACAATGCTTGAAATTCATTGCAGAGGCCAACCTTGACTTAAATACAGAAAGAGAGCTAAGTAAATTCATTGACATGGGTCCCATTTAAACACTCTGTTGAAGGATAATAGCTTGTTAGTTTAACTAAGCCCCTGGTTCAGAGAAAAGCAACTGAGATCTCAGCAGACGGGTAAGCAGGACCTAATTGAATGGATATGCCAGTTGTCTCTTTGTGCTTAACATTAGTCCCTTTTATTTCCCTGGATTTCACCCATCTGTTAATGTTTTGGTTTACTTTTTCCTTACTTGTGTGCATATTACAAACATCCATGTCCAGCACTAGTCTGCTTTGTACTGTCATTTGTTATAAGTTATGACCTTAGAGTCTAGAATTCTCTTAGCTATTAATAATTAAAAGTAACAGCCAGCCATGGCATCTGGTTATCACTTTATGGTTGACACATTAGTTTCTGTTGCATTATTCAACTTGATGCTTGTAAGGCAGGTGGTAGTGTAGTTCAATGGTTAACAGCATATGTTTTTGGGGTCAGAGAGACCTGAGGCTAAATCCCAGCTTGACTATTGGCTAGCAAGTTGTTTAATTTTCTTATCAGATATTAGTATTTTGGGAAATAGATAAACTATAGCCCACTGCCTGGTGCATGATTGCTATTTAATACACAGGGATTTACCAGGATCATTGTTCTCATTTTACTGGGAAAAATATAGAAAAGCTAAAGAACTTACCCACAGTCATACCGTCCCAGTCCTGGTTTCTTTCCTCTCCACGAGACTTCCTGGCATTCCTCCATGATGCCAGGCACAGTGTATCCCAATGTTTGAAATCCTTAATGCTCACCAGTGCATTGGGGGATTTTTATTTCATGGTCCCCAATGGGATGAAATACAATGTCTGATGGTATATAGACTTTGCCCTCACAGCACTCTAGTATGTGGTTGAGTTTATCCTACCTCTGCCCAGCTGACTAAGACCAGCCAGTGCTTGGCAGGGATACCATCCCTTCTGCCATGAATGGAAGTGTGTTCTTTTGCTTCCTGTTCTGTCTCTGCCCACACCCACAAAGAGTAAACATTAAAAACAAATGTTTGGAATAAAATGGTTAAGTTGTACATGAAAAAATAAACAACAGATGTTTGGCTTCAATAAATGTTATTGGGAAAACTGAAGAGCCACATGCAAAAGAATAAAATTAGATCACTATCTTATACCATACAGAAAAATTAACTCAAAATGGATTAGTGACTTGAATAGAAAAATTGAAAGCATAAAATACATAGATGAAAATATAGGCACTAAACTTCTAGACATCAGTCTTAGCAGGGTTTTTGTGGACTCAATTTCAACAGCAAGGGAAACAAAGCAAAAATAAACAAATGGGATTGTATCAAACTAAAAGCTTCTGCACAGCACAGGAAACCATCAACAAAACAAAAGGCAACCTACCAAATGGGAAAAGATATTTGTAAATCATATGCGTGATATGGGTTAATATCCAAAATACATAGAGAACTCATGCATCTTAACAAGAAGAAAACCCAATAAAAAAGTAGTCAGAGAATACAAATAGACATCATCCTGAAGAAGACATACAGATGTCCCACAGGCACAAGAAAAGATGTCTGACATCAGCAATCACTAAGGAAATGCAAATCAAAACCACAATGAAGTATCACCTCACACTGGTTAGAATGAGTATCATCAAAAAGACAAGAAAAAGTTGCTGGAGAGGATGTAAAGAAAAGGGAACCCTCATGCCCTGTTGGTAGGAATGCAAATTAGTGCAGCCATTGTGGAAAGCAGTATGGAGTTTCCTCAGAACAAGAGGATTAGAAATACCATATGATTTGGAAAAGACACAAGCACCCCTGTGTTCACTGCAGTGCTATTTACAAGAGCCAAGATAAGAAAAAAACCTAAATGTCCTTCAATAGACAACTGGATAAAGATGATTTTATATATATATTATATCCAGAAAGTATCCAGCCAGGTACTATGAAAAGTAAACACATTTATTGAAGATATAAGATACAAGAAACATTGTACACAGGACAATAATGCCTCAACCCCTTCAAAGTAGGCACCTTGGGACCTCACACAGTTTACCAGCATCTCTTCCATTGTTCAAAACACTCTATAAAATTATTTGTTGGAATCATCATCAGCTGCCCTGTTGTGTTTTCCCAAATCTCACTGACAGTCTGAAATCTCCTCCCTTTCAAAGGTGATTTTAGTTTTGGGAAAAGCCAGAGGTTGCAGGGTGCCCAATGTGGGCTGTAGGAGTGCTGAGTCACCTGGGTTGCAAATCTCTGTTGATTGCAGCCTGTACACATTCAGCATTCTCAGGTGTTCTGCTTGTTGCAGGCCTTCCATAATATGGATCACTTTCAACAGATTTTTGTCCATCTTTGGAGTGTTTGTGCCACACTTTTCTTTGTGTTGCACTCATTTAATTGTCCTGAAAGCCTTCTGAATCATCTGAATACTTTCTTCAGAGGAATGTTCAAGCTTAACACAAAATTTGAGGCAGTTTCGTTGCTCTACTCACTCATTTGAATGCAGTGGCCATACAGTACACATGTTCACTCAACAGTGTCTACTGCCCCCACTGACTAGTACAGTGAAGTTGTCATTGTTCGCACATGCACATTGAACCCCCTCTCCTTGGCTGCCAGGTTACATCAATGTCAAGCAAACTATTTTTGTTAAATTAACAATGGCTAGACTTTTTCTGGACAGACCTCAGTATATCTCACACACACACACACTGGAATACTACTCAGTCATGAAAAGGTGAAACCCTGCATTTGTGACAACATGGATGGACTTAAGGGTATTATGCTAAGTGAAATAAATCAGACAGAAAAAGACAAATACTGTATGATTTCACTTACAGTGAAATACTTATAAGTGTAATATAAAATTAAAGCAAAGCAGTGAACAAAGAGAAACAATAACGAAACAAACTCGTAGAGGCAGGCAACAGAACTGTGAGGACCAGAGGGGAAAGGGAGCGTAGGGAGGGTGAAACATGTAAAGGGGGTCAAGTATGTGGTGACAGATGGAAACTACACTTGGTGGTGAACTGATGTAGTATGTACAGATATGAAATTATAATGTTGCACACCTGAAATTTATACAATGTTATAAAGCAGTGTTACCTCAATTTACGAACACAAATGAAATAATTTAGAAGACACATGTTCATAGAGTTGGATGGCTTTACATTATGGGAGTAATTGTAACAGTGGAAAGTTGTAAGGGTGGGAAACTGTAACCCACCCCATCATTCTTTTGACATTGTTTCTGTAAGTTCTCACTCTGACTAATATGTAACTTGTAGATGAATAGCACGCTTGTATACGAATCTTAGGAATGAACTTCAAAAAGATACAGATTCGAACCTTCAGGCATCCCAGCTCAGGGAGATTTGCTGACCTTCAACCAATGAACCAGGATGATGTGAAGTCAGGAGGACATGAAGCCAGGATGACTAAATCAGGGTGATGCACACCAGGCCGTCACTTGCCTTATTGGAATGGACTGTGCTCGTCCGCATGTAGAGAACTTTTCAGTCCCCTCCCTTGATCTCTTTGCTCTGTTCCCCTCTCCCTCCTTATTAAAACCTCTGCTTCCACTGAGATGGGGAGATGGGCTTTGAGCCATGAGTCTCCCATCTTCCAGGTAGCCAGCACCTGAAAATAAACCGCTTTCCTTTACATCAGCACCTATCTCTTGAGTATTGGCTTTCGTAGTGACAGGCAGCTGGACCTTGGTTACATAATTCCTTGTAACATAATACATTCATTTCTGTCCTTATTTCCTTATAACAAACACATGTTTTATTGCTAGGTGTATTTTCTTTACACACAACCAACCTTTACCAGAACTGGGGGTTATCTAGGTTTTCACAAGGGCTTAGCTTTCCACCTGGTTGCCAACTTGCACATTTTTTTTTTTTTCCCACGGAACTGAAGCAGAAGTAGGTAGGAGTGAACCAGTAGTGTTTGGAGAAAGGGAGGATTTCATATGGCTGTTTTTCATAGGCTGGACTCTTCCTGAACAATCGGAGGCCTCAAAGGCCAGATGTTCTGGCTGAAAGCAGTAGGGAGAACTTGGAGGCATTTTTGCCACCTGAGGAGGACAGTGCTAATGGGTTTGCTGCTCCAGTCACTCCCCTCCTTCTCTCCCTCTGCACCTCACCATTTCAGGGACCCCATGCTGGGTCCAAAGTGTTGGCTGCAAAGTCATTTTATTTTGCATTTTGGGATCTGAGCACTGGGGGAGCATAAAATATAGATACCCATGTAGCTCTGTGTTACTCAAACTTCCGATTCAGTATTGGCGTTTTATAAATCTGGTCAGTCACTTCCTGTAGTAAAGAGGTTGGCAGATGGTGAGGGGTAGAAGGTATGTGGTGTTCCTGTGCTCACTCGTGTCCCACCTTTGACAACTTTATCAAAGGGCCCTTTGGTAACTCAGCCGTGGTGTATTAGTTATTCATTGCTACATAACAAATGACCCCAAAACTTAGTGGCTTAAAAAGAACATTGTGGATTACACATTTTAGCAACCGTTCTCTTTTCTACATTTTCACCATTTCTCTGAGAAGTTCTGCTCTGGGAAGTTAGTGTTGAGTTTCACGCTTGATTTTACCTGCACAGAGACCTTCCTGCATGAACCTCCACCCAGTTAGGACCTGTGGGCACAAAGGACTGTCTTGTCACCTTTCTGTTTATCTGTGTTTCTCAGGACACAATGTTGGGAGTTAATGGAGATGAACACAAAACATTTACGGGAAATTGCAGGTGAAAGGAAACATAGCCAAATTTTATTGAGCACTTGTTATGTTCCAGGCATTGTGTTAAGCAGCTCACACGCTCATGTAAATGTGTATATGTGAGGCTATGTCATTATTAAACTCCTTTTTCACAAAGAAAAAAACTGAGGCACCGAGAGATTAGTGCCGCAGCCCAAAGTCCCACAGCTAGAAAGTGGAGGGTGAGGGCTGGGACACAGCAGTCCATCTGAGGGCCCACACTCTGGCCCCTCCCACTCGTTTTCCTTTGCAGTAAGAGGACAGAGTCAGGGCTGAGAGGGCACTGGCGGTAAGTGTGAATCAGGCTTTCTCTTTACCAAAATGCAGCCCTACTCAGACAGCTTGTTACAGGCCCAGTAGGCCTTATACTTTACAAATGGACTTTGGACAGTATTGCCTTTTAAACAGAACTCTTTCTTAGAAAAATAATATTTAGCTGTTTTTCACTCCATAAAACAAGATATACTACTCATTGCAGAAAATTGGAATGTAAACATAGAGAGAAGAATTAAAAACCACATAGTCTTGCCCCCCCCGAAAAAAATTTTATTTTTTATTTTTATTTTTACCCATGATTTTTTATTATCTTTTAGTTCCCTTATGTCCCCCTCCCGGCCTCTCAGCAATTCCCACACTGTTGATTATGTCCATGAGTCCTTTTTTCTTTCTGCTCAATCCCTCTACCCTTTAACTTCCCCCACAACTAGCTGTCATCTGCTCTCCATCTGTGAGTCTGTCTCTGTTTTGCTTGTTAGTTCAGTTTGTTCAGTAGATTCCACATATGAGTGAAATCATATGGCATTTGTCTTTCTCTAACTGGCTTCTTTCACTTCACATAATGTTCTCCAGGTCCATCCATATTGTCGCAGAGGGCAAAATTTTCTTCTTTTTTACAGCTGAGTAGAATTAATTCCAATGTGTGAATGTCCCACTCATCTATTGATGGATACTTGAGCTGCTTCCATATTTTGGCAATTGTAAATAATGCTTCAATGAACATAGGGGTGCTTATGTTCTTTCGAATTAGTGTTTTGGGTTCCTTCAGATATATTCCCAGAAGTGGGGTCACTGGGTCAAAAAGCAGATCCATTTTTAATTTTTTGAGTCTCCACACTGCCTTCCACAGTGGCTGCACCAGTCTGCATTCCCACCAACAGTGCACAAGGGTTCCCCTTTCTCCACATTCTCACCAGCACTTGTTTGTTGATTTAGTGATGGTAGCCATTTTGACAGGTGTGAGATGGTATCTCATTGTGGTTTTTATTTGCATTTCTCTGATGATTAGTGACATTGAGCATCTTTTTATATGTTTATTGGCCATTTGTATGTTCTCTTTGGAAAAGTGTCTATTCAGGTCCTTTTCCCATATTTTAATTGGGTTGTTTGTTTTTTTGGTGTTGAGTTTTGTAAGTACTTTATAAACTTTGGAACCTCTTATCATATGCATTAGCGAATAATGTTCTTCTGTTCTGTGGGTTGTCTTTTTATTTTGTTGATGATTTCCTTTGCTGTACAAAAACTTTATAGTTTGATGTGGTCCCATTTGTTTATTTTTTCTTTTATTTCCCTTGCCTGAGAAGGTATATCCGATAAAAAATCTCTATAAATGATGTCTGAGATTTTGCTGTCTATGTCAGAAAAAAACATTTTAAACATGTTGGAGTCCAAACTGTGTCCTCTTAACTGAGTGGTTATTACATATGCATGTTTGAGATAAAAATGGGCAAATGTAAGAATTTTAACAAGCACACCTTGCAGCCACATTCTGACTTGTGAATGTACCAATAGGTTGATGCATAATTAAAGGTGATCTTCTGCTTTTGGGGATGGGCATCATGTTTTTCAAAGCACCGTTGGCATGTGCTTACTTCAATAAGTTGACTCTACTACTTGACCTGACCACCTTGGCAAGGTCAAAGCTGCACCCAGTGGGAAAGAGGAAGAGGGAAGGGCCCACGGTGGAAGGGGGTTTGGAGAGGCATTTTATGGCTCACTGAAGAAGCCCTTGCCCCTCTTCTGCTATAGAAAGAAGACCCAATTATTATGCTTGCTCTATGGTGCTCGACTGCACCCTGGGGAGGCTAGAGCACTGAAGCCCACTTGCCTGGAGGCTCCAGGGGGTAAAGGAGTTACATGTGTTCTGAGGGTGACTAGGAGCAGTATAGTCAATTAATAACTAGTGAAGAGGGCTGGATAATGCTGTTGGGTATGAATATTAGGATAGGTGCCCTCTCATTTGGTATAACTGAGACCTGTAGTTGGAGGTTAATCAAAACATGAGTTCAAGAACTTCTGGCCAAGATAGAGGCATAGGTGGACACACTGTGCCTTCTTGCACAAAAAAAAATAAAAATAAAAAATAAAGACAACAAAGATTTAGAAACAAGAAAACATTTAGAACTGACAGAAAATTGAACTGTATGGAAGTCCAACAACCATTCATCCAGACCGGTAAGAGGGGTGGAGTTCTGGCAGGAAAAAGTGGAGTTTGGTGGACCCGGGTGCACAGGCAGCAGTGGCTGGCAGACCCCCAGGTGCCCAGGTGGTGGCTAGTGGACCCCAGGCACCGGGTGGCAACGGTGCAGACCCAGTGAGGCTGCGTAAGGTGGCTGGCTGACCAGGTGGTCCCACAGATAATCCAGGCAAAGGGGAAGTGGCAGAAGGGACTGGAATCTGAGAGAAAGCGGAGCAAGCGCCATTGTTCCCTCTCAGACCCCGCCCCCACATACAGTGTCACTACCCAGCAACTGTCTGCCCTGCCTTGGGGAACACCTAAGGCTCCACCCCTCACTACATAACAGCTGCGACCAGACCAAAAAACAAAAAACAAAACAAAAACCCCCCAAAAACCAAAAAACAAAAATGGCTCAAACGGGAGAACAGATCAAAGCCCCAGAGCCAATTTATCTAAGCAATCAAGAGATAGCCAACCTATCAGATGCACAGTTCAAAGCCCTGGTGATCAGGATGCTCACAGAATTGGTTGATTTTGCTCACAAATTAGATGAAAAAATGCAGGCTATAATACGTTAAATGAAGGAAAACGCATGGGGAACCAATAGAGATGGGAGGAAAACTGAGACTCAAATCAATGGAGTGGACCAGAAGGAAGAAACAAACAACTAAACAGAAAACAAGGAAGAAACAAGAATTCAAAAAAATGAGGAAAGGCTTAGGAACCTCCAGGATATCTTTAAACATCCCAACATCCAAATTATAGGGGTACCAGAAGGGGAAGAAGAAGAGCAACGAGTGGAAAACTTATTTGAACAAATAGTAAAAGGGAACTTCCCCAATCTGGCAAAGGAAATAGACTACCAGGAAGTCCAGGAAGCTCAGAGTCCCAAAGAAGTTGGACCCAAGGAGGAACACACCAAGGTACATCGTAATTACATTAGCCAAGATTAAAATGAAGGAGAGAATCCTAGAAGCAGCAAGAGTAAAGGAGACAGTTACCTACAAAGGAGTTCCCATCAGACTGTCAGCTGATTTCTCAAAAGAGACCATATAGGCAAGAAGGGGCTGGAAAGAAGTATTCCAATTCATGAAAGGCAAGGACCTACATCCAAGATTGCTCTATCCAGCAAAGCTGTCATTTAGAATGGAAGGGAAGATAAAGTTCTTCCCAGATCGGGTCAAGTTCAAGGAGTTCATCATCACCAAGCCCGTATTAGATGAAATGTTAAAGGGATTTATCTAAGAAAAAGAAGATCAAAAATAGAACAGTAAAAAGACAGCAAACTCACAGATATTAACAGCCACATCTAAAACAAAAGCAAACTAAACAAACCATTAGAACAGGAACAGAAACACAGAAATGGACATCACATGGAGGGTTAACAACAGGGGAGTGGGAGGAGGAGAGAGGGGGAAAAGGTACAGAGAATAAGTAGCATAGATGGTAGGTAGAAAATAGACAGAGGGAGGGCAAGAACAGTGTGGGAAATGTAGAAGCTAAAGAACTTACGATACATGGACATGAACTAAAGGGGGGAAATGTGGGTGGTGGGAGGGAGTGTGCAGGGTGGAGGGGAATGATGGGGGAGAAATGGGACAACTCTAATAGCATAATCAATAAAATATATTAAAAAACAAAAAATAAACAAATGAAAAAAAAACATGAGTTCAAGTTGGGGACTGGCTGGAAGGAGTAGATTGCACCCTTAGAGCTGCTGAGAATTTTGGAACGGGATGGGCAGGTAGCCATCCTTGTGTGCCTGAGGGTGTGAGTTAATTGGGTGGGTGGGGTGTATGTGGGTCAGTGATCAGAGTTTTCACTGTATTATTATCCTCATTAGACAGATGAGGACACTGATGTTCAGAAAATGTAAGATGGACACTTAAGCTAAAATATCCCTTTCCATTTTAACTGAGCTCTTATTCTTGGAAAAGTCTCTTTCTCCTTATGGTTTAATTTTTTCCTGAAATAGGGGAAGTTCCTGAGACTTTGTACATTATGCTTCTAATTCTCAGATTAGAGTTAAATTTGAAACATCATTATCTCCATCTGGAGGGTGAAGAAACTGAGATGGAGAGACATTCATTCAGTGGTGTGGCAAGGTCCCACATTTACTAAGTGTGTTAGTTTTCTGATTGCCATGATGACAAAGTACCACAAACAGGTAGCTTCAAACAACATGAGTTTATCATTTGATAGTTCTGTAGATCAGAGGTACAACACAGGTTTAAAATCAAGGTGTTGGCAGAGCTGTATTCCTTTCTGGAGCCTCCAGGAGAGAATCTGTCTTCTTTCCATTTTCCAGTTTCTAGAGACTGCCTGCATTCCTCAGTTTGTGGTCCCCTTCCTACATCTTCAAATCCAGAAATGTGGCATTTTCCTGGCCATTTTTCTGTTCCTCATATCTCTCCTTCTTTGACCACAGGTGAGAAAGTTTCTCTGATTTTAAGGATTCTTGTGATTAGATTTCGGCCCACCCGGATAATCCAGGGTAATCTCTTATCTCAAAGTCCTTTACCTTAATCCTGAGGTTTTCAAGATTTTCAACTGGCTGCCAAAGCAGGCACACTGGTGTGCCACAATAATTTTTAAAACACGCAACACCTGACTATTTAGTTAGGGGCACTGACATCTTTCCCCTTAGATTGTCAAGTTAAAAAAATAACAACATCTGACACAAGAACATCTGACCGCCTGGTGTGAATGGATCAAAATTATACCTATTTTTGTCAGATCAGCAAGAAATATATTTTTTTGGTGTGCCGCATAATTTTAGTAATTAGTTTATGTGTGCCATGAGATGAAAAAGGTTGAAAATTGCTGCCTTAATCACATCTTCAAAGTCCCATTTGCCATAAAACATAATACATTCACAGCTTATGGGGATCAGGATGTGGGCCATTGCTGGAGGGTATTATTGTGCCTGCTATCACACTAACTGAGGGAGCCGGAGTTCACTCTGGAATCTGTCAGTGTAAAGATTTACCATCAAATACAGTCATCATGGTAGTGTGACAGTGCAGGAGGGCAGACACTAGATCAACTGAGCATAATGGATCCCAGGAGTGGGCCCACAGAAGTATGGCCAACTAGTTTTTTTATGAAGGTGAGAAGTGACAAAAATGGTGTATGGGTATAACTGGATATCCTTAGGAGAAAAACCAAAACCAAAGCCAAAAATCACAAGTGAATCTTGACCTAAACTTTACACCTTGTACAAAAATTACCTGAAAATGTATCATAGATCTAAATGTAAAATGTAAAGCTATAAAACTTTTAGAAGGAAATAGAGAAGAAAATCTTCGTGACCTAGGCTAACACAAAGTAGTCTTCGACATGACACTAAAAGCACAATCCATAAAAGAAAATAACTTGAAAAATTGGGCTTCATCAAAATTAAATGCTTTGCAGTGTGAAAATTCATGGTAAGTAGTGGAGGTGGTGACTATAAAGAGAGAGCATGAGGGAGTTTCTTTGTGGTGTCAACATCTGTGCATCTTGATTGTGGTGGTTACATGAATTTATCCATGTGATGAGATTTCATAAGTCTACACACCACAAAAAGTACATGTAAAAACCAGTGGACTTGAACAACAGTTTAGTTAATAGTGTTGTATCAATGTCATTTTTTGGATAATGTGGTCAGGTTAGATGTTACCATTAAGCTGTGTGATGTGTACATGGGAATACTGTGCTGTTTTTACAATTTCTTGTGAGTATCAAATATTTTTTTGGGAAAAAAAGTAATCAAATAGACAAAACTCCAAAATAAAACACTCTGGGTCTTAGTCACCCCAAATCCCAACCTTTCTGTGTGCTTTTTATGGATTACAACATGTCTCTAGTGCATTAGTTATCTGTCATTGCATAACACAGTACCCTCGAACTTAGTGCTGACTTAAGTGGTTCTGGGTCCTGGTCCTGCAGGTGCCGTTATCGCCTGAAGGTTTGTTCGGGGCTGGCCTGTTCACACTGCCTGTTAGCAAGAAATCTCAGTTACTTACCATGAGGACTTCTCATAAGGCTGCTTGAGTGTTCTCACAGCATGGATGCTGGCTTCTTTCAGAACAAGTGATTGGAGAGAGTGAGGTGGAAGTTGCAATGTCTTTTAAGATGTAGTCTTGGAGGCTACACACCATTATTTCAGCAATATCCTATTGGTTACACACATTAGTCCTATTCAGTGTGGGAGGTGACTACTAATGGCATGAATTCCAGCATGAAAGAATCATTAGGGACCATCTTAAAGTCTGGCTACAAAAGCCTGTAAAAGAAAGAAATATTGAATGAACATTCTTCAATAGATGGTAAGAGTTGTTAAATAGCTAAGTGCATTTTCTAGAGGCTGTACCATTCTGGGGTCACAATTTGGCCATTCTTTCAACAGATATTTATTGCTCATCTACTATGTGCCATCAGTTTGCTCAGGACCTTTGCAGAGGGAGCCCTGATAGAGAAGCAAATCCCAGGAGCACAGTCAGGAACCAGAGAGACAAATTCAGGAAAAAGTGCTGCCCTGGTTCATGGCCAGCCCTGCACACCTGCCAGTCATCCTAATCATTCCATTAAGTAAGGTCTGGAGGAACGGCATCAGCCTGAACGTCACTTCTGCCCTCGGTCTGTTTGTTGGATAATGACTTCAACTCATGTGCTCTGCTTAAATGGATCACAATTCCACTCCCTCCTCGTTTTCTGGTCATAATTTTTTTCTGTTCCCATTTTAGTTGGAGACAGGTGCCCTCCAAACCACACTCTTCACATTTATTAAAGCTAATTTTTTTTGCTGCCTTCTCCCTTATTTGTAAAAGCAAGCTTCTCTTACCTTACACATGAAGCCTCGCCTGAAAAGGAAACTTGATAAATGCACAATTTACCTTTCCTTCAGGTTATTTATGTCTCAGTCAAAATTCTTGGTTGCCAGTGAGAAACAAACTGTGGCCATCTTCAGCATAAAGAAATTTCTTAGAAGGACATCAGCGCTCTCTGAATTGATAGGTGTCTTGAAAATCAAGCTTAGGAAATGGGCACAGACCCTGCGCTTTCTGTAGGGCCAGGCAGCAGGGGCAATGTGGTCAGTGTGCCACTATGGCCACTGTGATGATGCTCAACTGCTCCTCCTGTCCTTGCTTCACAGCCTTAGGACTCAAAATCCTGGGGAACTAACATCTTTGGTTTTGGCCAAGGTCAATACTGGCCCCAAGCTACAGTGTTGGGAAGAAGTGAGACCTGACCCATTTTGTCAAAATAAATAAATAGACATATAGATAGATAAATAAATAAATAAATAAATAAAATAAAAAAGCGTTTTTACATATTTTTTTCACTCCATTCTCCACCCCCACTTCCCTGCTGATAACCCTCCATTTCTGTGATTCTGTTCCTGTTCTAGATGTTTGGTTAGTTTGTTTTTGTTTTTTTAGCTTTGGTTGTTGATAGTTGTAAGTTTTCTTGTCATTTTACTGTTCATAGTTTTTGATCTTCTTTTTCTTAGATAAGTCCCTTTAACATTTCATATAATAAGGGCTTGGTGATGATGAATTCCTTTAACTTGACCTTATCTGGGAAGCACTTTATCTGCCCTTGAATTCTAAATGATAGCTTTGCTGAATAGAGTCATCTTGGATGTAGGTTCTTGCCTTTCATGATGTGGAATACTTCTTTCCAGCCCCTTCTTGCCTGCAAGGTTTCTTTTGAGAAATCAGCTGACAGTCTGATGGGAACTCCTTTGTAGGTAACTGTCTCCTTTTCTCTTGCCGCTTTTAAGATTCTCTCCTTATCTTTAATATTGGCTAATGTAATTATGATGTGTCTTGGTACGTGCTTCCTTGGATCCAACTTCTTTTGGACTCTCTGAGCTTCCTGGACTTCCTGAAAGTCTATTTCCTTTGCCAGATTGGAGACATTGTCTTTCATTATTTTTTCAAATAAATTTTCAATTTCTTGCTCTTCCTCTTCTCCTTTTGGCACCCGTATGATTTGGATGTTGGAATGTTTAAAGTTGTCCCGGAGGTTCCCAAGCCTCTCCTCATTTAAAAACAAAATTCTTGATTCTTCATTCTATTCTGGTTGAATGTTTATTTCTTCCTTCTTGTCCAAACCATGGATTTGAGTCCTTGTTTCCTTCCCATCATTGTTGTTTCCCTGTGTGTTTTCCTTTATTTCACTTTGCATAGCCTAGACTTTTCCCCTGTATTTTGTGACCATACTCAACCAATTCTGAGCATCCTAATTACCAGTGTTTTGAACTGTGCATCTGATAGGTTGGCTATCTCTTCATTTCTTAGTTGTATGTTTCTACATATTTACTAATTTTCTAAATGACACTTATTGATTTATCACCATTCCACTCACACCAAAGCTTTCTAGAGCTCATTGAGTAGACAATTACTTAACTGTCTTTAAGATCCACCCAAGCCTTGTGTTTTCCATAAATGAGCCCTCAAAATTGGCATGCACTCTCAAGAAGTGCTTTAATTGGATATTCTGTTAATTTACCAATAATCATCTGCTAATGTCATTTATTATAGAAAATTAGATGAATGTAGAATGAGAAGAAAAATATTGATTGCTACTCTGAATTTTTAATATGAGTATTTGATTTATGAATTAATTCTTCATTTCATTAATTAGAGCAGCAAGGCAGTCTCCCTAACCAAGGAATGGTGCTATGGGTTATTGTGACTTTCTCATCAGCAATTTTAATGAGACATTAAATGAATTTCTTTCCTGCTCCAAGTTTTTTATCCTGCTCTAGCAGGAGCCTTATGCTTGCTGGGTTTGTGGTTACCTTTTATGTTTTTTCACTCAGTTTCTAGTTACCCATTTTGGACAACTTGTTTTCTGTGAAAGACACAGGAGGTTGGCCATGTTGACCTCTCCCTTGGCCCAGGATCCTGCAAGTTCATTCAGAAAAGCATTTGGTTCTAGTTGGCTCAAAGGGCCTCTAAATGTCTAAATGTCTGCCCCAAATCTTAGCCTCAGCTTGGTATGTAGCAGGGGCACATTAATTACTTGTAGAATAATTGAAAGAACAATTGAACACATGCTTTCTATTTGTCAGGGATCTCCCACAGTGAGTATCCTGTTCCATCTTTTAAAACACCTCTAGAAGTGGAGAAAAAATATCCTGGTTGATAAGAAGCTCAGGTTCGGGAGTCAGACAGAATCCTATCTTTTCTATATTCTAACTATATGATGTGAGGCAGGTAAATTTATCTCTATGATCCTCTGTTTCTTCATTAATGAAATGAGAAGAATTAGATGATCTGTCTCATGGGGTTTACTTTGTGGTCGCCCTGTGCAGAGGGCAAGACCAACCTTCCACAACCCCAAAGTGGTTCAGATGTTGAGACTGATGATGTCATGGATGCACCAAAAGGGTATAAAAATATTCATTGCAGCATGAGACTTTCTAGGGAAGAGAGGGAAAGCATCCAAATTGGTTTGAATGTGGCTTTTACGATGGTAAGGGATGGGGCTGCGGTGACAGTTTCCACACATGGCAGGGTTTACATGTTTGGATTTCACCCCAGGAGGAAATGTTTTGGCTCTTATCAGCTTGGCCAGGTGTAGGGCAAAGAGAAATGGAAATAGTGGGGGGCTTGAACACTGTCAGCAGGCAAACACCAAAGATAGAGTCTGACTATTATATTGTTGTGAGAAATGAGCTGCTTAAAGGACATCATAGCACAGTGTAGGGCTAAGTGTTGAATACATGGATTATCAATACAGTGATTGGTTTAATCCTTTTAAGAAGTGTTGCATATATTATCTCATTTTCTTTGTATATCAGTCTGAGAAATTTAGAGACTTGGTCAGAAGTTGATTTGTTACAAAGGAAACAGTGAACAAATGGTAGCTGCTCACCTCACTCTCACCATTCCCATCATCATCACCAGCTTTATCATCACCATTGCCATTGTCACCATCACCATTGCTTCTGCCACACTCAGCAGCAACAGCATCAACAATGCCATCTCCATCATCCCCAGTGGTGGACATCATCCATCATTGTCACTAGAAACAGTGGCAGAATGACCATTACCATCATCATGATCTCCACCACCATCATCATCACTATCATCATAAGATTTTTAAATTGTATTTTATTGATTATGCTATTACAGTTGTCTCAATTTTCCACCCTTTGCCTGCCTCCACCCAGCAACCCCTCCCCCCACCCCGCTCCCTCAGGCAATCCCCACACCATTGTTCAAGTCCAGGGGTCATGCATATGAGTTATTTGACTATTCCATTTTCTATATTGTACTTTACATTACCATGGCTATTCTGTAACTACCCATTTGTACTTCTAAATCCCCTCACCTCTTCGCCCATTCCTGCACACTCCCCTTCCATCTGACAACTATCAAAACACTCTCTGCATGATTCTGTCTCTGTTCTTGTTTGCTTAGGTAGATTTTAGACTCAACTATTGATACATATGTATTTATTGCCATTTTATTCTTTATAGTTTTGATCTTCTTTTTCTTAAATAAGTTCCTTTGACATTTCATATAATAATGGTTTGGTGATGATGAAGTCCTTTAGTTTTTTTCTTGTCTAGGAAACTCTTTGTCTGCTCTTTGATTTTAAATGACATCTTTGCAGGGTAGAACAATCTTCGCTATAGGTCCCTGCTTTTCATGACTGAATATTTCTTGCCAGTCCCTGCTAGCCTGCAAAGTTTCTTTACAGAAACCAGCTGACAATCTTATGGGAATTCCCCTGTAGGTAACTAACTGCATTTCTCTTGCTTCTTTTAAGATTCTCTTTTTATCTTTAACCTGTGGCATTTTAATTATCATGTGCCCTAGAGTGGGCCTCTTTGCATCTTTTGTTTGGGAGTCTCTGTGCTTCCTGGACTTGCATGTCTATTTCCTTTACCAAATTAAGGAAGTTTTCTTTCATTATTTTTTCATATAGATTTCCAATTTCTTACTCTTTCTCTTCTTCTGGCACCCCTATGACGCGAATGTTGGAATGCGTGAAGTTTTCCCAGAGGCTGTTTACACTATCCTCATTTTTTTCTTTCCATTCTCTTTTCTTCTTCTTGTTCTGTGTGGTTGTTTTTTGCTTCCTTATGTTCCAAAACATTGATTTGATTCTTAGTTTCATCCACTCTTTCGTTGTTTCTCTGTAAGTTGCTCTTTATTTCAATTAGTGTATCCTTCATTTATGACTGGATCTTTTTATGCTGTTGAGGTCCTTGCTAAGTTCCTTGAGCATCCTTATAACCAGTGTTTTGAACTTTGCATCTGATAGAGTGCTTATCTCCATTTTATTTAGTTCTTTTTCTGGAGTTTTGTTCTCCAGAAAACTGGAAAATATTTTTTTGTTCGAAAAAAAATTTGAGCATTTCTTTTGTCTCTTTGTTATGGCAGCCTTCCTGTGTTTGTTTCCATGTATTAGGTAGAGCTCCTATGACTCCCTGTCTTGGTAGCATGGCCTAATGCAGTAGACATCTTATAGGGTCCAGTGGCACAGCCTCCCCTATTACTCAAGTTGGGTTCTTCAGGTGTGCCCTTTGTGTGGGCTGAGTACACCCTCCTCTTGTAGTTGAGACTTGATTGCTGTTGGCAGATCAATGGGAGAGATTTACCCAGGCCAGTCAGCTGCAGGGACTGGCTATGACCGCTGATCACCAACCTCCAGCCTTTAGGGAGGAGCTCCTGTGCAGGAGTAGGGTAGTGGTGCTCTGATGTGGTCTGTAGCTGTCCACTGGGTGTGCAGGCCCTGGTCTTTCCCTGGTGGTGCAGGCCAAGTTCAGCCCATGCCTGTGTTTTGCCTAGCGCCACCCTGCCTAAGCTATGGAGCAATCTGAGATGGCTGCTAGTTGTGCTAGGCTTGGAGATCCCCAAGCAAAGCCAAGTTGTGAATTTAGGCTGGCTGCTGCTAATGCCAGGCCTGGGGCCACTTAGTAAGAGATATGGGTGCTGGGGGCTCACTGAGGCCAGCTGTTGCTTGTTTGAAAGGATTCAGAAATTTGTGAAGCATGAGCCAAGACCAGCCATTTATATGGAAAGTCACTGTTAACAGCTTGGGTAAGCCAGTAAGTTGGAACAGTGGAACAGAGTCTCAGGGGATCTCCAGGGCAGGGAAAACAGTGTTAGCAAGGTTGATGGAATCTCAGGCATGATACCTGCCTGCTGGCTCTGTGGCTTTGTGGGGAGAGGGTTGAGAAAAGAGACACTGATCTCTTCCCACATTTCTTTATTTTATTTTTTTATTTTTGTGTTTTATTTTATTTTTCCATTTTTTATTTTATTTTTAATCAGTATTTTTTTTAATTGTTGATATTATACAGTTTTCTCTTTTACCCTGCCCCAGCCCACCACCCCAGCCCTCCCCACCTTCCTCCCATTTCCACCCCCCATAGTTTTTGTCCATGAGTCCTTTATACTTGTTGCTCTAAACCGTTCCCCTTTTCCCCTGAAATTCCCTCCCCTCCCCCTCTGGTCACTGTCAGACTGTTCTCAAATTCAGTGAATTTGTTTATATTATGCTAGTTTGTTTGCTTTGTTGATTAGGTTCCTGTTAAAGGTGAGATCATATGGTATTTGTCTTTCACTGCCTGGCTTATTTCGCTTAGCATAATGCTCTCCAATTCCATTCATGCTGTTGTAAAGGGTAGGAGCTCCTTCTTTCTTTTGAGTGGGATTTTTTTCTTGATTTCTGCTTCTGCTGTTTCATTGTTGGTATACAAAAATGCCTTTGATTTCTGGATATTGACTTTGTATCCAGCTGTTTGGACAAATTCATTTATTAGGTTGAGCAGTTTTTTGGCTAAGTCTACAGGATTTTCTATGTACACTATCATGTCATCTGCAAACAATGATAGTTTTGTTTCCTCCTTTCCAAGTTGGATGCCTTTTATTTCCTTTTCTTATCTAATTGCTGTGGCTAAGAGTTCCAATACTATATTGAATAGAAGTGGTGAAAGTGGATAACCTTGTCTCGTTCCTGATCTTAGTGGGAAAGATTTCAGTTTTTGCCCATTGAGTATGATGTTAGCTTTAGGTCTCTCATATATGGCCTTTATTATGTTGAGGAATGCTCCCTCTATTCCCACTTTACTGAGTGTTTTTATCATAAATGGGTGCTGTACCTTATCAGATGCTTTTCCTGCATCTATTGATATGATCATGTGATTTTTGTCTTTGCTTTTGTTTATGTGATGTATTACATTTACTGATTTGTGAATATTGAACCATCCTTGCATCCCTGGGATGAATCCCACTTGGTCATGGTGTATGATCTTTTTAATGTATTGTTGGATGCAGTTTGCCAATATTTTGTTGAGGATTTTAGTGTCTATGTTCATCAGCGATATTGGCCTGAAGTTTTCTTTCTTTGTTGTGTCTTTATGTGGTTTTGGGATTAGGATGATGCTGGCTTCATAAAAAGAGTTTGGGAGTCTTCCATCATTTTGGATTTTTTGGAATAGTCTGTGAAGGATAGGGGTTAGCTCTTCCTTAAATGGTTTGTAGAATTCTCCTGTGAAACCATCTGGTCCAGGGCTTTTGTGTGTCGGGAGTTTTTTGATTACTGCTTCAATTTCATCTGCTGTTATTGGTCTGTTCAGGCTTTCTGCTTCTTCTTTATTCAATTTTGGAAGATTATATTTTTCTAGAAACTTGTCCATTTCACCTAGGTTTTCAAATTCTGTGGCACACAGTTCTTCATAGTAATTTCTTACAATCTTTTGTATTTCTGTGGTGTCAGTTGTAATTTCTCCTCTTTCATTTCTGATTGTGTTTATTTGAGTCCTCTCTCTTTTTTTCTTGATGAATCTGCTTAAAGTCTTGTTGATTTTGTTTATCTTTTCAAAGAACCACCTCCTGGATTCATTGATCTTTAGAATTGTGCTTTTAGTCTCTATGTCATTTAATTCTGCTCTGATCTTGTTTATTTCCTTCCTTCTACTTGCTCTGGGCTATCTTTGTTGTTATTCCTCCAGTTCTTGTAGATGTTGGGTTAGGTTGTTTGTTTGAAATGTTTCTATCATTTTTAGGTAGGCCTGTATTGCTATGAACTTCCCTCTCAGGGCTGCCTTCTCTGCATTCCATAAGTTTTGGATTGTTGTGAGTTCATTTTTGTTTGTTTCCAGAAACTCTTTGATTTCTTCCCTAATTTCATTCTTGACCCATTCATTGTTTAATAGCATGCTATTCAATCTCCATGATTTTGAGTGTTTTGGGTTTTTCCCCTTGGGGTCGGTTTCTAGTTTCAGTCCCTTGTGGTTAGAGAAAATGCTTGGTATGATTTCAATTTTCTTGAATTTGTTGAGGCTTGTTTTGTGTCCTATCATGTCGTCTAACTTTGAAAATGTTCCATGTGATTTGAAAAGAATGCATATTTAGTTTCTTTGGAATGAAGGGCTCTATATATATCAGTTAAGTCTATTTCATCTAGAGTATTGTTCAATGCCACAATATGTTTGTTAGTATTTTGTTTGGAAAACCTGTCCATTTTTGACAGTGGGGTGTTAAAATCGCCTACTATAATTGTGTTGCTGTCAATGTTTCTTGAAGTCCTCTAAGATTTTCTTTATATAATTAGGCTCTCCTGTGTTGGGTGCATTATATTTACAATGTTTATGTCTTCTTGGTGTATTCTTCCCTTGAGTATTATGAAGGGAGCTTCTGGGTTTTTCTTTATGGCCCTTCTTTTGAAGTCTATTTTGTTTGATATGAGTATTACTACCCCGGGTTTTTTTTCCTGTCTGTTTGCTTGGAAAATTTGTTTCCAGCCCTTCACTTTCAGTCTGTGTATGTCTTTCGTCCTGAGGTGGGTCTCTTGTCGGCAGCATATGTGTAGGTCATGCTTTTTTATCCATTCAGCTATTCTATGTCTTTTGATTGGAGCATTTAATCCATTTACATTTAAGGTTATTATTGATAGGTACTTATTCATTGCCACTTTCATATCTGTGTTTCTCTCTCTCACTCTCTCTGCCCCACTTTCCTTCCTTTCCTTAAAGCAGTCCCTTTAGTATGTCTTGCAGAGCTGGTTTGGTGGAGTTGCATTCTTTTAGACTTCTTTTGTCTGGGAAGCTCCTTATTTGGCCTTCTATCTTGATTGAAAGCCTTGCTGAGTAAAGTAAACTTGGTTGTAGGCCTTTGGTTCTCATTACTTAGAATATTTCTTGCCATTCTCTTCTGGCTTGTAGCATTTCCATTGAGAAGTCAGCTGCTAACCTTATCGGGGATCCCTTGTATGTTCCTTCCTGTTTCTTTCTTGCTGCCTTTAAGATTCTCTCTTTGTCTTGGAATTTTTCTATTTTTATTATGGTGTGTCTTTTTTTTTTTTTTTTTGGTCTTTTTATTTTTATTTTTTATTTTTTTAAAATATATTTTATTGATTATGCTATTACAGTTGTCCCATTTCTCCCCCATCATTCCCCTCCACCCTACCCACCCTCTCCCACCCACATTCCCCCCTTTAGTTCATGTCCATGGGTCATAAGTTTTCTAGCTTCTACATTTCCCATACTATTCTTGCCCTCCCCCTGTCTATTTTTTTCCCATTATCTATGCTACTCATTCTCTGTACCTTTTCCCCCTCTCTCCTCCCCCAACTCCCCTGTTGCTAACCCTCCATATGATCTCCATTTCTGTGGTTCTGTTCCTGTTCTAGTTGGTTGCTTAGTTTGCTTTTGTTTTAGGTGTGGCTGTTAATATCTGTGAGTTTGCTGTCTTTTTACTGTCCTATTTTTGATCTTCTTTTTCTTAGATAAGTCCCTTTAACATTTCATATAATAAGGGCTTGGTGATGATGAACTCCTTGAACTTGACCTTATCTGAGAAGCACTTTATCTGCCCTTCCATTCTAAATGACAGCTTTGCTGGATAGAGCAATTTTGGATGTAGGTCCCTGCTTTTCAAGATTTCAAATATTTCTTTCCAGCCCCTTCTTGCCTGTAAGGTCTCTTTGGAGAAATCAGCTGACAGTCTGATGGGAACTCCCTTGTAGGTGACTGTCCCCTTATCCCTTGCTGCTTCTAGAATTCTCTGCTTCATTTTAATCTTGGCTAATGTAATTACAATGTGCCTTGGTGTGTTCCTCCTTGGGTCCAGCTTCTTTGGGACTCTCTGAGCTTCCTGGACTTCCTGGTAGTCTATTTCCTTTGCCAGATTGGGGAAGTTCTCCTTTATTATTTGTTCAAATAAGTTTTCCACTCATTGCTGTTCTTCTTCCCCTTCTGGGACCCCTATAATTCGGATGTTGGGACGTTTAAAGATATCCCGGAGGTTCCTAAGCCTCTCCTCATTTTTTTGAATTCTTGTTTCTTCTTCGTCTTCTGTTTGGTTGTTAGTTTCTTCCTTCTGGTCCACTCCATTGATCTGAGTCCCAGTTTTCCTTCCATCTCTATCAGTTCCCCATGCATCTTCCTTCATTTCACGGATTGTAGCCTGCATTTTCTCATCTAGTTTGTGAGCAAAATCAACCAATTCTGTGAGCATTTTGATGACCAGTGCTTTGAACTGTGCATCTGACAGGTTGGCTATCTCTTCACTGCTTAGAGGAATTGGCTCTGGGGCTTTTATTTGTTTTCCGGTTTGAGCCATTTTTGGTGGGTTTTTTTTGTTGTTGTTGTTTTGGTTTTAGTCTGGTCACAGCTATTACGTAGTGAGGGGGTGGAGCCTTAGGTGTTCCTCAGGGCGGGGCAGCCCAGTCGCTGGGTTGTGACGCTATAGGTGGGGGCGGGGTCTGAGAAGGAGCAATGGCGCCTGCTCCGCTCTGTCCCAGACTCCGGCCCTTTCTGCTGCTTCCCCTTCACCTGGATTATCTGCGCACGTGCGCCTGCTGTTACGTAGTGAAGAGTGGAGCCTCTGGCGCTCCCCAGTGCGGGGCAGCCCGGTCGCTGGGTTGTGACGCTGTATGTGGGGGTGGGGCCTGAGAGGGAGCAATGGCGCCTGCTCCGCTCTCTCCTGGATTCAGTCCCCTCCGCCACTTCCCCTCCGCCTGGACCGTCTGCGCGCTCGAATGTGAGACCACCTGGTCAGTCAGCCAGCCACCTTGTGCGGCCTCACTGGGTCTGCACAGTTGCCACCCTGTGCCCAGGGTCTGCCAGCTGCTGCCTGTGGGCCCAGGGACCGCCAGCCGCCGCCTATGCACCTGGGAACTGCCAGCTGCTGCTGCTTGCGTTCCTGGGTCCGCACCTCCACTTTCTCCTGCCGCAACTCCACCCCTCTTACCGGTCTGGATGAATGGTCGTTGGACTTTCGTACAGTTCAGTTTTCTATAAGTTCTGGTTGTTTTCTTGTTTCTAAATATTTGTTGTCCTTAATTTTGGTTGTGAGAGGAGGCACAGTGTGTCCGCCTATGCCTCCATCTTGGCTGGAAGTCTATTATGGTGTGTCTTGAAGTGGACCTCTTTGGGTTCCTCTTGATCGAGACTCTCTGTGTTTCCTGGATTTGTGTGACTTTTTCTCTCATCAAATTAGGGAAGTTTTCCATCATTACTTTTTCAAATAGGTTTTCTATCCCTTGCTCTTCTTCTTCTCCTTCTGGTGTCCTTATTTTATGAGTATTATTATGCTTCACATTGTCTTGAATTTCTCTTAACCCCTCTTCATTCTTTCTGAGCCTCTTTTCCTTTTCTTGCTTTTTCTGAGTGTTGTTTTCTACTTTGTCCTCCAACTTGCTGATCCAGTCTTCTGCTTCATTGATCCTGCTTTTGATTCCTTCTACTGTGTTCTTCATTTCAGAAATTGTATTTTTCATTTCCTCTTGGCCCTTGTTGATAGTTTCTATTTCCTTTTTCATGTTGATATAGTTTGCACTGAGTTCATTATAGCTTCCCTGTAGTTTCTGGTAGCTCATTGTGTGCTTATGGAGATTCCTGACAACCATTGCTTTGAACTCAATATCTGATAGTTGAGTTGCCTCTGTTTCATTTAGCATTCTTTCTGGGGCTTCCTCCTTTTCTTTCATTTGGGGATTGTTTTTTGTCTTCCCATTGTTTGTGAAACTCTTCTTGTTAGCCTCAGCTTCTTAAATTGATCTGTTCTGGCTCCCTGGGTTTATGGTGTGAACTTCTGTGATCAAGTACCTGTGAGATTCAGTGGTGCAGTCTCCTTCAGGTATCCTGGTGTTTACAGCTTCCACCTATCTTTTTTTGTGATCAGTTGGAGGGGTAAAGCAAAATGGTTTAAGACAGTAAGAGAGTATTCTATGATATTTACAGTAGCAGTTGGTAGAGATTAGATGAGACGGGAGATCCTTTGTCTATGTATAGTGTTAACCACATTCTACCGCCCAACTATCCACTTTTTAGAAAGGATGGAAAGAAGATAAGACTCTTGTTGGGGAGAGAAGGATTGTGAGTTGGATCTAGAAAGCAGTGAGGTTGTGGGAGGTCAGAGTCTGAGGTAAGGTGAGTGTAAAGGACAGTAAATAGGTGTAGTGTGTGAGAGAATAGAGTTAACCACCACAGTAATAGAGTTCAGGAAACCGTGAAGTGGGCTAAGATCTGGGACGGGTGTTGTGTAGTATTTACAATTATATGGAATAGCTATTATTTACAATACTAGTAGAGCAACAATCATATGACAGAATCTATGAGGTCTAGATAACAAGAATAGGGAGTATAGGTCCTTGAGTAGTGCGGTAATGGAACACAAGTGGAGTGAAGGACAGTAAATTAGGAATACACTATGGATGAGAGAACAGGGGAAACCTGTCATACAATACAATATAACCAGCCAAGCAAAGAAGAGTAAACAGAAAGAGGACTACAAAAATACTGTTCAAATGAAAGATGCAAGAAGGATAAATATTAAATATTAATATTTAAATAATATTTTAATATTAAAATGCTAAATATTAATATTTGCCACCAATGTTTGCCCCTCTTCCAATGGACGGAGACTGGAGGTTGGGTAATGTGCTGCCTGGTCACCTTGCCCATCCAGAGGGACCACATGAAAATGTCCTCTAAGAAAGGGTCAGGGAGTTTCTCTGGAGGTGTTCAGGCAGGGAGAAAATGACTATTGAAGGAAATGTGGGCACTTCTTTTTTTGTGAATGACTAAATAAATACCATGGAGTCTGCTTACCAGATCAGTAGTCATGCCTCACCTGAGGGGCCTCTTGTCACAATTGTGGCTCCCTCATTTGTGTAAGATAGCTGTGACCCATGTCCCAAAAAGGCATTCCAAGGAAATCAGAGCACTTTTGTAAATAAGTTCTTTTATATGTATTATTCAGATCACTTTCATAATGACAAAGAGTCCTCACTGATATTCTTGAAATCTTATTTTATAAACATTTGCTATCCACTTCCTTTCATGATATAGATATTTCCTATACCCAAAACCTTCCACAAACTTAAAACCAAAAGTTTTCTTCAGATTTTGCCTTTACTTGCCCCCTGTCAACCTGCTTCACCCTCATTTACTCTCAATTTTCTCATCCCCAAACCCAAATAACTTGGCTGGCTGGGCCAGGCCCTCCTTGAAGGGTGGAATCAAGAATTGGGCCACAAACATAAATTTCATGTGTCAACTTGGCTGGGCCATGGTAAGCAGATATTTGCTGAACACATTATTCTGAATGTTTCCATGAGAGTGTTTTTTGAATGAGATTAACATTTAAACTCATGGACTTTGAGTAATGCAGATTGACCTCCATACTGTGGGTGGGCCTCACCTAGTCAGCTGAAGATGCTAATAGAACAAAGGAAAAGAAATTCTGACAGCACACTGTCTTTGGACTTGAACTGAATTTTCTTTAAGTTTCCAGCTTACCAGTTTACCTTGAATATTTTGGATTTATCAAGCCTCAATAATTGAATAATCTGATTCCTTATAATAAACTTCTCCCTCTCTATATATGCACACACATCCTGTTGGTTTTGTTTCTCCCTTTGTCAAGGAGAATCTTGACTAAAATGTTGAGCCAAGAATGAACTCTCCTTTGCAGGCAGGGGCTGAGGAAAACCTGGGAACACATTTAGAGTGAATGTGGATGCTATCAGAGGTGGGGAGATTCTGGAAACTGCGTTTTGTTTTCTGCAGCTGCAGGTCAGATTTTCTGCCTGGAGCTTACTCCTTCCTGGGACAACACTGAATGCCCAGCCAGCTGCACAGAGCATCAGAGACACTGTGGCCTTTCTACTCCTTGTGCATTGATCCTCTTGATAACTTCCAAGGGGAGTTAATCTTGGTCTTAGGTCAGTGGTTGCCTTAGTCTTAGATCAGTGGTTATCTCTAGGGGACAGTTGGCAAAGTCTGGAGCCATTTTGGTTATCAGAACTGGGAAGCAGGTGGTGTGACTGGTACCTAGTGGGTAGAGGTCAGGGATGTGGCTTAACATCCTACGATGCACAGCACAGCCCCAGAGCCAGCCTCTAACAAATAATTATCTGGCCCAAAATGACAATAGTGCCAAGATCAAGAAACTCACATCTATTAATAGATAATTAGCTAACATATAAAAACAGACCTTCCTTTCAACCCTAGCTTTCAGGAGATATTTAATCTCTCTCTCTCCATGTCTCTCTTTCACACACACACACACACACACACACACACACACACACACACACACAGTGTCTCTTTTTCTAGTGTCACTTTATAAATTGAGAAAATTATGACAGAGACTGAGAAGACAGCATTTTATTTTGCTGTATCTCTGTCCTGTAATATCTCAGTGCTCACAGCCCAGGGCCTCTGGTGCCCCAGCATAAAATCTATGAGATTTAAACGTATACTTGTGATGTCATATAAAACATAGAGAACATTATGTGGCAAGGCCCTTTCTCTATGCTCCACTATGCACAAAACCACCAGGCAGTAATTCAGTTTCAAGGCTTTGTCCTATAAAAATAGGTGTGTGATGTTGCCCAGGCCTCAGACTAAAAAGCATAGTCTTATAGTTAGCACTGGGCATTTCCTTCTGTAGGTAAGGAATTTTATTTTGACAAAAATGAGCATTAAAGAGCTTCTAAGGGGGTACTAGTGTTTTTAATAATGGCTTTGTTCACCTCAGGGAATGCGAGACATTGCCACATAATGAAAATAATCATTATCTTTGAGTTTATTCTGGGTTTAATGTATTATTATAATACTGTGGAAAATTATTTCCCAATAAATGTTAAATTTCACTTTTTCAGAGCCTTCTCTCTCTTTGCCACATACTTAGTGTTTTCTTCTTCAGCATCAAAGATGCGTGACTCTCAGACAAATGGGCTGACAAAGCCTGCTCTATTTTCTTTACCATTTCTGACTTAAAAAAATATATATATATCCCAAGTTAATTATTAGTTTGCATTGGGGAAAGAAATGGTATTTGGTATTTTTTATTAATAGGAGAAGCTTGGTGAGTTTTAGAAACTTACCTCTGTGGGGCTCACATGCATTGAAAATTGGCCATTTCCACAAAATTCCCAAGTTCAACCAGATAGATTGTAACAGCTTTGGTCACCAATGTAAATATTTTTAAATTCATGGGTTGCTTGATGCTGTGGCAGGGAGCACTGTATGGAGCTTTGTTCAATGTGGGCCAGATCTTTTTCTCACATTGACAGCAGTTTCTGGGTGGTGGCTTAAAGTTTTCAAAACGAGTTCGAGAAAATATACAACTTTCGGCAATGACCTCTCCCCTTCATCTGATTCTTCCTCCTGCTCTCCTGTCTAAGATGTAACCACTCAATGTTTCTGCTGAGCAGCCAGGGGCCTCAAAGTCAATTCCTAGGATGAAACAACCAATACTCAATCCTTGAATGTTTACTGACCACTTCCTATGGTCAGATCCGTGTGTGACATAGAGACATGACAAAGCCACTGACCCAGAAAAGGTCACCATCCATATTCTCAGTCTCTACAGCTCAACCTCTTTTTAGCCCTAGGTGTCTGAATAACAGAAAAAACTGGAATGTGAAATCAAACTTGCAACATTAGCAATCTTACCCAATACCCAACTTTACTGACATTTTAAGGAACAGTTGTTGCCAGGCACGGGTGAAGCAGGGAGAGACCAGCACCCACCAGCATAGTCCCCAGGCCCTTTCTTGCTATATTAGAATGACTCCTACTCCAGATTTAACAAATAAACTGTCTAAGCAATGCCTCTGGGGGCAATGCTTACACATAAGAGAACAATTACATTCATGAAGCATTTCTGTTAAGTACAAAGGTTACATACATGACATCTTTCAGCAAGCCATGCCCCATAAACCCATGGATTCCAGATTTGCTTGCTATAAGTAATTCAGACACCCTCAGGTATAGCCTGTGGAAAGCATTCCGCAGGGAAGAACTCTTTCTCAGTAAATATCATCTATGCTTTCCAGAAGGTCAGCTGTTAGTGTGTTTATGAGGGCATTTGATTGGGTCACTTTCCTTTCTTTCCCAAGGCATCCCTTGAAGAGGAAGAGATTACATGGCAGGCACAGCTCATGTGCCCTTCCCAGGTGCCATGATTGACTAGCAGTATCTGCTGCAGGTGGGTGTGCAGGGGTCATGGAGGAGAGGGTGAAGTATGTGATCCTGAGCACCTCTGAGTGAGCCTACCCTGCTTCCTCATGTGAAGCCTTCAGAGAGCAATAAGTTGCTGAAAGTCATAATTCAGTGTGGTAGGGACTCAAATTGGGGTCCCTGGGCTCCAGGACTTTCCACTGATGTCCTTGTATATCTCTGTTCAGACTCTGTGGTGAAAATACCATGTGTTCTTTATTCTTCACAAGCTCTGATCTTGCTCATGGTCCTGAGCCTTTAGAAATTCAGAAAGGACAAGCACATTGCCAGCCCCTATGGTCCCAGGGCTTACCCTGGGTCAGACAGAATACTCCCTAGCACCTTACAAAGTAGGTCCTATTGTTAGTCTCATTTTGCAGACAGGGAAAGTGAGTCCCAGAAGGGTTAAGTGACTCACCTGTGGCCACGTATCTAAGTGTGCAGAAGTGATTGTCAAAGCCAGACACTAGGCATTTCATTCATGCATTTGACTTGATTAGAGGGGCTGCCTTTGCAAAAGTGGCTTCATCAGGGGCACCAGCCATCGTCTCTAACCCCTCTCCCTCCCTGCAGTAAACACTATACATTTCCAAGTGGCTAGTTTTCATTTCTTGTCCTATAGAAAGTGAATGTCTGTTAGAAGTATAAAACAAAGTTTTCCAAACAAGTTGAAGGAAAAAAAAGGAAAGTGTAAGCAGAGCTGAGAATGGGTTTTACATATCAAGATACTGTGTTGAAGCCACATTTAACCAGTTTGCTGGCCAAAGACCCATGTTTGCAGGATGACCATCTACACTCCTGGTGTGGCAGTGAGAGCAGCAGGATGCGATGGAACAAGCCCTGGCCTCAGGCATGTCAGGACACCTGTGACCCTGGCCCAGTACCTTTACCCATCCCCTCAACTCTCCCCCGGCCTCTGTTTCTCTACCTGTTGGATGAGATGGCTTCTGAGCAGGTCTGCTCAGCCCTGCCAGCTCTGGCTTGCCATGTGGCTAGTCATTTCCTCTGTCAGTCTCCTGATGATCTGACAGCTTTTGGGGAACACGGATGTTTCACAAACACTGTGGGGAGTGGCTCTTTATCTTCTTAAATTCTTGAGCCCACTTCAGAATCTAGTGGAAACTACAGATCCTCTTCCCAGTGAAATCTACGTATATCCAACATTTGGTTCACAACTTCAGGAGATTCCTAGAACCTTCCCCCAATGCCCACAGGTCTCAGGTTAGGAATCCCTGGTCTTGGGCAACAATATACTTGCAATCTGAAGTTGGAAGCACAAGAAGTCAGGTTCAGAAATGCAATGTATGCATAAAATATAAACAAGTTCCACAAAACTCCCCACTGTGGTCGGCAGTTTCTGGGATGGCTCCCAATGATCCTTGCTTCCTGGAACTCAGGCTCTTGTGTAATCCCCTCCCCTGAAATGTGATCTGGACCCAATGGCTTTCTCTGATGATGCACAGAACGTGACAAAAGTGAAGGGATCAGTTTGGAGATCAGGTTATAGAAGAACTCTGGCTACCATCTTGCTCACCCCTTACTGCTCTCTCGCCTGCTCTCTCTAGAGGAAGCTGGCTGCTATGCTGTGAGCTGCCCTATGGAAAGACCTGTGTGGCCAGGAAACAGGCAATAGTCAGTAAAGAATGGAGGTGCTCAGTCCAATGGCCCATGAGGAACTGAACCCTGCCAATAATCACGAGAGCAAGCTTGGAAGCAGATCCTCCCTCAGTTCAGCCTTAAGATTAGACTTAAGATGAGACTGTAGTTTCAGCTGACACCTTGATTGTGGGCTTGTGAGAGACCTTGAGAAAGAGGCTCTTAGCCAAGCTATACTGGGATTCTTGACTACAGGAATGCTTCTTGTTTTAAGCCACCAAGTTGTGGGGGTAACTGGTTACATAGCAATAGATAACTAATATGATCACAGTCAAATTCCAGGTGCAAAATACCACACGAAAGTCCAGGAAGCCTCTGAAGTGTCCCCGTAGTAGACTCAGTGTTCTTAAGAAGCATGACAGCAGCATGTGTCTTGGGATCCCAGGCTGGGGGTAGCAGATAACCATAACCCCACAGGGACCCCATGCCACCTAGCTGCTGCCAACAGGAGGCCTGCCATGGGTGCCCGAGACCTTCTGGGTTTTCGTTTTTAGGCTTTAGTTCTGTTCTATTGCTAAACAATAGGAAAAGAAAGTTGATTGACTTTCATCATTACAAGTGATGAAGTGGTCATTGATTCATTCCTCCAGTTGCCACAGAGAAAAGGTGACCTTTGCTTGCCCCATAGATGTGACATATTATTTCTTTTGGCTTTGCAGTTGGCCTGTGGGAGTCATGTCACAGTCTGAACAAATGGCTCTAGGCAAACTGGCGGCTGTGATGAAGGGCAGGTCATCCAGAGGTTGGGCATGCCACACTGGATAACCATCAGAGTATAAATCAGGCCAACAGGAAGACATATGTCAGCCACCACAAAGCATGGGAACTACCAGCAAGGCTCGTATGGGTGGTGGGACTTACCTGAGGATGATAGCACAGGTGGGGGGAAGCCTCCATTAATTTTTAAACCTCCCTGGCCCTGGGTCAGGGGCTACGCACTGACAAGAAGAAAGCCATTTTCCACTGCATCAGCTGGACGTTGCTCTGTGAATGGTAGAAGGCCCAATCCCAGGCAGACGTGTGAAGGAGGCAGAAACCTTGCATACCTTCCTCTAGTGTTGTCCAGGGCATCTGCATTTCAACACAGGACTCTTAGGGACAGTAAAAAATTAAAAAACCAAAATCAAACGGCAATGAGCTGAAAAGCCTGTTCTCTATTCATCTGTGTCTCTACTCTTGGTTTCAGAAATTATCATCCCTCAGAGTTGCCCATGCCTCAGCTGGGGAAAACAGGAGGATCAATTAGGAGTTTCGTTGGGTCACATGCGAAGAATGGAATCAAGGTTTTCAACCTGTTTTTGAGCTATGATTTTTTGGCGGTCATGGGAATCCTGTGGAAGAATGTTTTTACGTGCATAAAATGAACTAAAAATAAAATTAAAAAAATAAGACTATGAAGAAAATAAATTATTAAAATATTTATAAAATATTTAAAAAAATTCAAATTTGAGACATAGTAGGCTTTTAAATTAATGCATTAAAGAACTAGATCAAACCACCAGAATATCAAAATAGTGAGAGCTGTAAGTGATAAATCAAGATAAAGGCAATCAATAACGGTAATGTTAAATGAAAACATATGTAGTTTCTAATGACAAAGTCACAAACATTGCTGCGCATATTCATAATGGAAAGAGTTGTTAAATCTCAATTAGAGGTTTGTGAAAGAGAAAAAGTAACCCCTTTCCCTTCAAGTTCATAAAACCCTGAATTCTCTCCAAGGATGCTGTGGGATCTGAAATCCAGAACCAGAGGCCTATTCTCCTCACGTGGAATCCGTTCTGTAAACCGCCCTGCAGGGCTGGTGCTGCTGCTCCTGGGAGAACCGAGGGCTCAGGCTTCTGCCTTCTTGCTTTGATTTTCTTAGCATGTGACTCTCACCCTCATGGTTGCAAAATGGCTCAGCACCTCCAGGCATTGCTTCTGCATTTCAAATAGGAGGAAAAAGGAAAAAAAAAAAAGAGAGAAAAAATGTACTGTGCCTGCTGAGTCTGTCCATTGTTATGAGGACAACGATCATTTCCCTGGAAGCCAACTTTGTTTACTTCAGTTGACACTTCATTAGCCAGACCTGGTGCCTGGGTCATCTCTGGAAACATGGAAATTTGGGGGAGGGAGTGTTCTAACTGGGTACATTCTTGTCCAAATGAAGGTTGTATTAGCAAGACACAGAGGAGCAGGATATCATACAGAAAGCTGGGATCTGGGGAGCAGGATTTAGATGTGTATATATATGCATACGTGCCTTAGCCCAAGAGGTAGGGGAGGTTAAAAGACGTTGCATTTCCATTTGTGGTATATTGTCACTATTACTCAAGGAAATAGTGCTCGGAAACCGTGATTTTGTTTTTATTGGTATGCTGAACACTTGGCATAATTGCCCCTAGCAAAAATTCAATTGACCAGTAGATGAAGAGGCAGGGCGGTGTTCTGATTAATTCTCTGCTTAACCCAGGATTAATTGAGGTCCTTTTTGTTCCAGAACGATAATGCAAAATCCTTCTAAAATGTCTGATGCCCTCTGGTTTCCCTCTCCCTTTGCTGACAGTGGCTAGCCAGGACTGTGACATCCCCATCCTCGTAGGTGGAGAGGTAAAGTTGGAAACTGGTCTGAAGGTGGCAGCTCCCAGTCCTCTGGAAAGTTGCTCTTTTGAATCTTTCCTTGATGCAAGCTTATTTTTCCATGTGTCCCCTTATCCCAAGTTAGAGAGACAGCATTATATTTCCAGTGAGTAGAGTTCTGGTGAATTTAGGTCTTACTATGCTGTCATAGGTCTTACTATGCTTGTGTAGGTTGGGGGCACAGCTATCTTGTGCATCTGCTTTAAGAGCCTACCTGGCACATGATATTATGGCACTTAATAATATTATTTATATGAATGAAATGTATAACAACTCTGCTGGCATGGAAGATCTTGTGCTCTGTACAAATTTTTCAGCTGTGATCTTCTGTGAAATAGCCTGTCTGATAAAACAGAATCTCACCTGGTTGGGGCTAGGTTGAAGAACCTGCCTCCACCCAACTCTCTGTCCTCCATTTCAGTTTGCCTTCCTGGTGGGCAAGCTTGTGTCTGTGTCTCTCCAGAAGAGCTGGAACTCACTGCTTGGCTTCTCTCTCTTCAAACAACCAGCTCTGGCTCCTCTGTGTTATTTCTTCTGGGTACAAGGCTCTAAAGCACAATGGTTAGAATCACGGGCTCTGGAGTCCACATCCCCAGCACTGTCCCCTCCATTACTATATGCAAGCTGCTCTGGCCTTCCCCTGCCCTGAGCACACCGGATGCAGTCCTGTTTCCAGGTCTTTGCACCTGCGGTTTCCTCTGCCTGGACACAGGAGCTGCCCATTCCTCAGCAGTGAGCTCTCTGGTCACACATCTCCTGGGAGAGGCTTTTCTGACTACACCCTGTGGAGAGCCACTTCCCCATGAGTCCCTCCATAGCTGGTTTCCTGTTTCTCTCCCAGCACATTTCACCCTGTGCTGTTGTTCACCTGTTTATGTGGAGTTCCCCCAAAATGTAAGCGCCATGAGGACAGGGGCTTTGACTGTCTTTTCCTGTTGAAGCCCCAGTACTCAGAACAGGGCCAGGTACAGAGCAAGCTTTGGAAACCTATCTGCTGAAAAGGAGAAGTAAATAAAGTCATTGAAACTCTCTGAGCCTGTTTCCTTATCTGTCCAATAGCTGTAAAAACTAGAGGGTTGTCATGAAGATTAATTGAGCTCATGAGTGGAAGTGATGGTCTTGATATAAGATGGTGAATTTGAAGACCTTGGCCACCTAATACTTTCTACACTTCAAGAATCAGTAAGATAACTCCGTACCTTATAACTGCTCTGACTTGGAGCTCTGCTGCATGGATGGGCAGAAGAAATATTCCATAAGCAGTTGAATTGTTTGACGGACAGCACTGCCACTTTTGCATTATTGTTATTTCATAGTTGGTGCTTTGAGGCATTTGGAAACAGTCCTTGTGAAGGAGTTCCTGCAGCTGGGCGTTACAGCTCAGGCTATAATTTCACTGTAAATGTATCTTTCGTCTTTAAGCAGAGGGTCATTAAGTTTCACAGTGTCAAAGTGTTGTGTACATGCACACAATAATATTACACAGCCCATTCACAATGGGAAATATATTTATGCTTCTTTTTCCTTGACTTATACTGAATTATTCCACAATGCACTGTAAATAGTAAATAAAAGTTACAAAGGAGTCATTATATGGTCCTAAAAGAGAGGAGGAAATTGAGAACTGCATGCCCACATGCTCGACTGGGATGAAGGACTCAGGGGTGTGTGGTGGGGAGGAGGGCTTGGTGGACATTTCATTTCCTTAAGAAAGCATTCCCGAATCCCAAGGCCAGGTTAGATGCCCTGGTTTTCTCTCCCAGGGCCCTTATTTTTCAACATGCACACCCCTCAGGTTTGTTTACCATGTCTCCTCATCTAGCTATGCATCCCAAGATGGCAGAAGTGGGGGATTGTGTTCCCACCCCTAACCAAGCATCTGGTGGCTGTGACGAGCTCAGTGACAACCTAAATCTATTTCAACAAATGTTTATTAAACACCTTCTCTGGGCCAAGGATTTGATAATTGTGTGTGTGTGCGTCTGGAGGGGAGGTTATAACAGTCATCAAAAATAAAATTACTGGGCTCATTTGTAGTCAAGACAAGAAGATAGACATTAAATATGTTAAAAAATTACAACCAAAAGGAGGTACTTAAGTGCCTATTCTTGAGTGTCTATTCTGGGAGTTTGACCTAGTCAGGGAGCTTGGGATAATTCTTCACAAGGAAGGCATATCTAAGTTGAGATTGAAAGGATGTGTAGGCATTAGCAAGCTGAAGAGGGGATGGAGCAAGCAGAAGGAAAGGCCCTGGGGCAGGGGGGCCCAGGAACAAGTACAAGAAAACTAAAGCAGGTCATTGTGGCTGGAGAGAAATCATGTGATCCAGGTGAGTCTGGAGGGAAGGGGAGGACTATATCACATAGGTCTTTGATGGCTGTGACTCTTAGGAGTTAGTTTGTTGACAGAAGAAAGGAATTTTTCTGAAGTTGCCTCTCTTGGCACCTCTGTTCCTTTCTCAACACTTTCCTTCCACAGAACCAGGGCAGGAGTCCCAAGTGGACACTGCCATGCTCTGGTCATCTGGGGCTGACTGTATTTTTCTAAGATTGTTGCAACAATAGCTCCCATCTCTCCTGGCCTTCTGCAGTGGGACCCTGCCACAGCCCCTTGAACCTAGGCTGGGCTGCACGGTAACCAACAGAATGAGGTGGGAGAGAAGCTATGTGCTTTGTGAGGCTAGTTCAGAGAAGATCATGCAGCTCTCATGTGGTTCATGGGGGACATTTCCTTTCTGCATGTTCCTACTTGGGAAGTCCCAAGGCATGTGGAGAGGGCACATGTAGGTGGTCCAGGCAATAGCCCCAGTTAAAGCCTGTTGGAACTGCCCTGCCTGGTTTCAGAAGCTGTAACCCCCCCATGGCTAAGGCTGAGTGAGTGACCTTCAGACCATAAGCCACAAAGGAGACAAAGCTTATCTCCTTGGCAGGGGTGCTGCCTCTGCTCCTTTTACTTCATCCTGTCTGGCCCCCAATGCTTGATTGGTTAGCCAATGATGGGTAAGATTCCTCAAGGGAGGAACGACTTAAGACAGGCATGATCACTAGGAGCCCCCAGGGAAGGACTTGAGGGGCTATTGCAAAAGGTGGTCATCACCTTTTGCTGGGGGATCCTCAGCTTTGACATAGCCTGAGTCCTCATTCTGTCTGCAAGAAGTCTCCTAATCTCTTGGCTGCCTTATTTCCCCTGTTTGACTTAACCCTGAAACCATGACAGAGGACAGTGCAGCCCTGTGCTGGAAAGGGCAGGTTCTCTGGGTAATCAGGCCTAAGAAAGAATGCATAAAATCCTGTGAAAATTGCTTTGCTAAGAATGCTCTCAATTAAATGATAAGCATTGGAGAAGGAAATGAGTTTGTTTCCCAAAGTTTTGTAGCTCTTTAGCTAACAGACCCTGACTCAGAATAAGCCTTAGTAGTTCTTAGTTTATCTATTGTTTGATCTTTACTGCCTGACAATAATTGATGAGCTTTATTCCTGTGCTAATTGAACCCAATAAAAGTTTGTCAAGGCAAGGGTTGGCACGTTCTCCCCTTAAGAGAGTAGCAGTGCCATCCCTTTTCCTCCATGGGACTTGGTGGTCCGTGTGAATTTATCTCGTCTCATTCGTAACACCGTGGACACTGTGGGCTGGTGTCCACATCAAAAGCCCAGCCTTTCTTACCCCAGTCCAGGTACCAGACATGTGCATGAAGCTCCAGATGATTCCAGATGCCAGATGTCCGGTCACTTCTGCCCATTTGAGGCTTTTCAGCTGAGGCCTTAGACATCGTGAAGCTGAGTGATGCTGTCCAGCTGACCCTGTTTGAATTTCTGACTAACAGAATCTGTGTGCATAATATTATGGTTGTGGATTTACACCATGTAGGTTCAAGGTGGTTTGTTATGCAGCTATAACAGGACATATGTTAAAGGGGCCAGGATGGGCAACTTTGCCAAGGGCAGCAGCAGGGCAGCCACAATCACCTGGACTCCTCAGGTCGGACAGGAGCTCAGGGGCGCTGCCCTTAGGACCCTAATTCTGCTTCATGATGGGGTAGATAACCTGTGGGAGACCATCTTCAACTCAAAAGCCTGTCTCTCTCCACTCAGGCAATGCCAAGGCAGGAAAGTAAATAGGTTACTCTTTCAGGTGTTTTTTTTTGTTTTTTGTTTTTTACCTTTCTCCAGGTGTGAAAGTCACACGCCAGCTGTGACAGCCTGAATCCTTATTTAACTGTTGTTTTCAGATCACTTGTTTTTGAAAGATCCCCCAGTTGATACACACTGCTGATGTTTTGCCAAGAGAGATAAACAGTCTCAGCTTGTACTGCAGTTGGATTCAGTGTTAGTGAAATACAATAGCTGCCTACCAGGGGAGGTCTGCCCTGGAAATACTTGGGTGGTCTGATTCAAACTCACCTCTCAAATCTCTACCTTGCCACACCTGTGACCATGCAATCAACCAGTTGTAAACCCTGAAAGACAGGCTGGTGAGCAAATCATCTTGATCACCCCAAATACCAGTGATTATTTTTTTCATGGAGACACAAACTGATGTTAAGCAAACATCCACTTCTGTGGTCCTTAAAACGTTATGAATTAAATTGAAAAATTGAAATTACTCAGTTCAATAATAACTGCTTCCTGAGTGTTTTGCACATCAGGTAGTAACACTGTAACTGTGAATAAATTGCTTATAGTAAGATTTCCCCCTTCAATGCTGCCATGGCAGATGGACTAGTAAATATGCAACACTTTGTATCGATATTTGCAATTTCAGAGGAATAAAGGCTCCCCCTTCACATAAACAAAATGCACAATATCCAATATTATACTTTTTAATAGAAAAACTTAACTTGTAATGTAAGTAGCATTCCACTTTCAACAATTTTACTAGTTTAACAGCAGTTATAATAAGGAAGAACATGTCAGCTGTTATTTATGTTCTCTTTGCAAGAACATTTCTTTCTTTCTTGGAAACTTTTCTGACTTTGAATTTAGGAAGTATTCTTGCACCTTTATTGGCAACTAAGGGGGCATCATCAATAAGTGACAATTTCTTATATGGTCCTCTATCATCTAGGTTTTGTGAGATAGTGAGAGTGATGGTCAGGAGCAGGCTGTGGTGACAGCAGGTCTCATCCCCTCATAATCTGGGTGACTTTGGGCAGATCCCATTTTGTCTCTGGCCCTCAGTCTTTGCATTTGCCAAGTGGGGTGTAAGTAGTACAGTCCCTTTAGGGCCAGCATGAGGATTAAATAATGCAGGGAATGAAGTTATGCCTGGTCCAAGGTAGTGCTCAATGACTGTTAGCTTTCATTATGATTAAGGTGGCTGAGTGGGGTAGAGTTTACCAAAAATGTTTTATTTTTCTGAGAAAGGACAACTATGATACAAAATATAGTGAGATGGTGGCCAAGATGGAGGCGTTGGTAGATATGTTTCACTTCCTCACACAACCAAAAGAAGGACAACAACCAATTTGAAAACAAAAAACAACCCGAACTGTCAGAAAATCAAACTGTATGGAAGTCCAACAACTAAGGAGTTCAAGAAGACAGACTGGTAGTTCATCCAGACTGGTAGGAGGGACAGAGATGGGCAGCTGGAGCAGAGAGGACACTCGGCAAGGCAGCAGACCCAGCAGGTGAGGTGGCAGCTGGCAGTTGGCAGACTGGGAAGTCCCACATTTGTGTGTGGATAAAATGGGAGGAACAACTGGGGAGTGAGATAGATGTGCAACTGAGGGTTCCATTGGGAAGAAATAAAGCCTCAAAACCTCTGGCTGTAAAAACCTGTGGGGGTAGTGGTGGCAAGAGAAACTCCCAGCCTCACAGGAGTGTCTGTTGGAGGGATCCATGGGGTCCCAGAATGTACACAAACCCATCCACCTAGGAATTAGCCCCAGAAGGGCCCAATTTGCTTGTCGGTAGTAGGGAATGTGACTGAAAGCTGAGTGAGAGCCGAGCAAGTGGGATTGTTCCCTCTCTGATCCCTGACCCACATATAGCACCACAACGCAGCAAAGTGGGCTGCCCCACTCTGGCGAATACCTAAGGCTCCACTCTTTACAGTGTAACAGGTGTGCCAAGACAAAGAAACATGGCTCAAATCTCCATAAAAGATAAAAACTCCATAAAAGGTACTAAGTGATGAGGAGATAGCCAACCTATCAGATGCAGAGTTCAAAACACTGGTAATCAGGATGATCATAGAAATGATTGAGTACAGACACAAAACACAGGAAGAAGTGAAGGCTGTGCAAAGTGAAATAAAGAAAAATATACAGGGAACTAACAGTGAAGGGAAGGAAATTGGCACTCAAATTAAGAATTTGGAACAGGAGTTAAGAATAAACATTTAACCAGAACAGAATGAAGAAACAAAAATTCAAAAAAAAAAAAAAAAATGAAGCAAGGCTTAGGAACCTCCAGGACAACTTTAAACATTCCAACTTCCAAATCATAGTGGTGCCAGAAGGAGAAGAGGAAGAGCAACAAATTGAAAACTTATATGAACAAATAATGAAGGAGAACTTCCCCAATCTGGCAAAGGAAATAAACATATAAGTCCAGGATGCTCAGAGAGTCCCAAAGAGGTTGGGCCCAAGGAGGAACACACTAAGACACATCATAATTAAATTACCTAAAATGAAAGATTAGGAGAGAATCTTAAAAGCAACAAGAGAAAAGGAGACAGTTACTTACAAAGGAGTTCCCTACAAAAGGCTATCAGCTGATTTCTCAAAAGAAACCTTGCAGGCAAGAAGGGGCTGGAAGTAAGTATTCAAAGTCACAAGAAGCAAGGACCTATGTCCAAGATTACTCTATCCAGCAAAGCTATCATTTAGAATGGAAGGGCAGATAAAGTTCTTCCCAGATAAGGTCAAGTTAAAGGAGTTCATCATCACCAAAGCCTTACTATATGAAATGTTAAAGGGCCTTATTTAAGAAAAAGAAGAAAACCAAAACTATGAACAGTAAAATGACAACAAATTCACAACTATCAAACCTGAAAAACAAAAACAAGAACAAACTAAGCAAACAATAGAACAGAAACATAATGACAGAAATGGAGATCACATGGAGGGTTATCAGTGGGGTGGGGGAGGGGGGAAAATGGAGGAAAAGGTATAGGGAATAAGAATCATAAATGGTAGGTACAAAATAGACAGGGGGGTGTTAAGCATAGTATGGGAAATGGAGAAGCCAAAGAACTTATATGCACGACCCATGGACATGAACTAAGGTGGCAGAATGATGGTGGGGGGTACAGGGTGGAGGCGGAAAAGGGAAGAAATAAAATGGGACAACTGTAATAGCATAATCAATAAGATATGCTTAAAATATATTAGTGACTACTAGTGGGAGAGAGAAGTCCCTTAAGCACACAGTTTTGCTGCTTTGGTGTATCTATCATGGAAGTAGGGTAAACATTCCCTTGTTGGGCTTAGAGCAGAAACTAGCTACAAAGTCTTCATTTCAGGATGCTGTGGTTTAGTCCTTCTGAAAGTGTCCCCTTGCTGGGGAGAGGGGCAGGTCATCAGGTTGCTCTGTGGGCAGCAGGAAGCTCCTCCTCCTCCTTGCTGGGTCCTGCTGAGGGCTGGGAGCTCCACCAACACCTCATCTCTCAACCCAAAGGTGGTGAGAGTTACCTCTTTGGGGAATCACCATGGGAGGAGATGGTACCAGATAACTAAAAACTAAAAGCTTGGGAGCAGCGATGATTGGGACCCTGGCCTCGGCTCCACTGAGCAGCCATCTCACTGATTTGCAGATTTGCAGAGCCTGTGAGCACTGCTGAGGGAGTCACAGAAAGAGCAAGGTCACATTTTGATGGTGGTTGGAGGAGCAGAGAGGGCTATTGTTGTCATCATAGAGGGGGCTACTGAATCATTGACTATCTGGATTATGTTAATATTAATGACAATTATGGCAATTAAGGTTGGTAAAAACTCTTAGAAATTCTAAGAATTGTTTTAAAAACTCATCAGTTTAAGATTAAAATATTTATTTATATTTTTGTCATAGACACAAAGAGACTTTTCTTTCTACAGTGTCCTCAACTTCTTTTATTTATTAGCAGGACAGATCAGTGAAATTTCCTTAGCTGTTCTTGAAAGTTAGGGAGTGTATCGTTGACTAAGCCCTTAAGATTGGATCCGATGATTTCAACACCATTCTAGTCCCGAGATTCAGTGAGTAAGGCACACAGCATCTTCTGAGAAATAATTGTGTAGGGTAAATCATTGGAATTTCTCCAGAGATCAGGTTCTTGGCTCCAGTGTATCACTGAGAACTAGGTCATGCTGTAGAAACACACAACCCTCCACTCTAAGCTCAAAATAAAGAAAATTTCTTCCTTGCCCACACTGCATGTTCTTGCAGGTAGGCAAAGGGGCTCTGCTTATCATAGCCTCTCAAGGACCCAGGTGGACAATGCCGCAGGTCTCCCTGCGAGAAGAGAAAGAGAACTCTGGTAGGGCTTTCACTGGAAAGTGGCACATCACCTCCACTCACAACTCATCTGTCAGGAGAGATGACCTGAGCTACCTGAACACAGGGGTTCAGAAAATGCAAACCTGTCATGTTCCGGGAAGCAAAGAGCTGGAAAGATTGGTGAGTAGCAGTAGTGACAGCCACGGGTCTACCGTTCAGTTCACCAAATGTTTGGTCCACGATCCCTGCTGTAGGCAAAGATATACTTAGCCTCTACCCCAGAGAGACAGCCCCCAAGTCCAATTTTATCAAGGCATCCATCTCAAAAAGCAGGATCTTAAGATAATAGACAGTTGTGGGGGCCCCTGTCCTGGGTGCCAGATGTGGGGGGGCTCTGCCCGCAGAGCCCCATCCCTCCATCACGGATGAAAATAAAACTACCAAGACATGATCTGCTTGGGGAGGAGAGGTGCTCAAACTCTCAGAGGAGAATGACCCAGAGTGCCTTCCTCACTAGGCTTTTATTGGGTTCAAATACACAGGAATACAGGTTTAACGTCTCAAAGAAATCTGAGGGCTTAATCGGAGTCAGTGTCTGTCAGGAAAGGGGGTTGCAAGACTTTGAGAGACATACTCATTTCCTCCTCAGACTCTTATCATTTAAATGAGAGCACTCTTAGCAAAGCAGGTTTCACAGGACTTTAGGAATTCTTTCTTATGCCCCATCACCCAGGGAACTGTCCTGGCCAGCACAGGGCTGCACCGCTTGCCCTCATAGTTTCAGGCTTTAAGCCGACTAGGCTCAGGAGACAGAAGACATCTCCCAGATGGAAATGGGGACTCAGGCTATGTCCGAATAGCTGGGGGGAGAGGGTCCATCACATCCTCTTTGCTGCAGCCCCCTGAGTCCTTCCATGAGGGCCTCCCAAGTGGTCATGTCTGGCTTAGGTTGCCCCTCCCATGAGGAGTCTTACCCATCATTGACTAACCAACCAAGCTTTGGGGCCAGAGATGGATGAGGCAGAAGCCGAGCTCCTGCCAGGGAGATAAGCTTTGTCTCCTTAGTGGCTCACGTCCTCTTGACAGAACAGACCCAGATGAAATGGGTCCCTAGGCTCTTACACAGCCTACCATGGGGTGAGGGTTACAACTCCTGAAACCAGGCTGAACAGTTCGTAACAGACAGTGGTCTCTATATCAGGTCTCTATATCATGGCTTCTGTTAATCCAGACATCTATAATTAGAAAGACAAGTTGCATACAACGCCCAAAATATAGCGATAGAAGAGGGTTCGAACTACTGCAATGAAGATAGAGCAGCCTCCAGTGCAGGGCAATTCTGAGTCTTGTTGGCAGGTGTTAAAGGCGCCCCTGCTCTGAGTGTGGGGGCTATTCCTTGATTAGATCTCGAATCTGTTGCTCTGCAGTACAGTTGGCTCCATCCTCTGGGGGGTTTTCTTTATCTTTAATCTCCTCAGCCACGTCTGAAGTAAGCATTGAGGAACACGTCCTCCTTGGGGGCTGAAGATCTTTCTCAGCCTGCTTCCTGCCTGAAGAAGATTGGAGGTTCAAGGGTGGTTTTAAATCTTGAACTGTTTTTAATCATAGGCACTTTTAGTACAGACTCTTGCTTTCTCTGGCTGTACAGCTCTCTCAAAAACTAATTGGCTTATTGTCTATTTTATTCCTCTCATCCTCATGAGCCCATAGTTACACTCATGCTTCTTTTCAAGACCTGCCTCCCTCCCTCTTGACTTGAACCTGTTGGGCTTGACAGGAGAGCCACACTCTTAGTCTCTTTCCCTGGGCCATTTCGTTGTCCTCATTCCAGGACCCAGGTGGTGGAGAAGCCAGTGCTTTGAACATTGCAGTTGCCAAGAGAGGAGCAGTGTTCCAGCTCTTAATTTCCCAGCCATAAGTGACACCCATCACTTCTGCTCACAGTTGATTGGCTAATGCGTCCTGCAGCCATACTTCTCTTTACGAGGGCCATAGAGTGCAGGTGGCAGAATGCAGAGAGAGTGGGAATATTTGTAAACAGCACTAGTGGCCACAAGTTACTGCATTTTGATGAGCACGTACTTGCATAATCAGAAAATAGTGAGAGTAAACTGTAAAATTAGTGACTTTTATTATTCTAGTGAGTAGGATATGATCAAAATAGCATTTCATGAAACACATAAAGAATGCCATGTACCTGTCTTGAAAGTTTTGCACAAGGAAATATGTTTGGCTGTCCTATTGCTGATGTGGTTGAAAGAAGGGTCAAGTCCTTACGACAGAGAAAAAGCTGGCAAGAAGGTAGGACTTAAAAATTGGTTGTTCTAATGGTTTATTCCAAGGTCTAAAGAATTTCAACTATTTTTGTGTTATTCAAACCTTTTAGGTGGATTATAAAAAATTTACATTGATGTAGATAAAAGTGTCCTCCCAGATATAATTTAGGTTAATGAAGAAATTAGATCTGACCTTGCGATGAAATGAAAGAAAGGTACAGACTTTTTTGATTATTGCTAAATTAACACAGAACTAAACCAGTAATTTAGAGAAATTAATAGCAGTGTTCCATTGATTTGAGGCTTCTGATGGTAGAGGAAAATCACATGCCAGAGCTTTGATTAACCTATTGACTCTTCACAACATATTGGAAAGAGCTGACATATTATAAAGGTATATCTGTTCCTATTGTCTTTTTTTCCTTTCCTGGTTGTCAGTAATTTTGGTTTGTCTCCTTGTACATAGCTTTTTGGGGATTAAATTTTGGAAAAATTATAAAGGCTCATTTGAGGCTCTAGATGGTGTTATCTCCCTACAAAGAGGATTTATGTTTGCTTGCTGTGGGCAGTTAAGGTAGGTGTAGATAACTTAATCCAATCAGCAATTGGAAGATGAGTTTTTTAGTTTTCTCAGAAACGTTATAACCAGTTCAACCTGTGTAATCAGGGCACTGCTATTTAGGGGTTTTGGGCAAGCTGGGGGTGATTAACAGAGCTCTTCTTTCCTGGTAGGTTCTTTTGTGTCTCTAGAAGATAAGATTTCTGAAACCTTTGTTCATACTCTCAAGCTATCAGCAAAGGAAAAAGTAGGAATGTTGGAATCACTCATTTTGCCTATTCTATCTTCTTGTCCCCTTGAATTCTTAGTGTCATGGTAATTCTCTGATGTCTTCAAATAGGTGTTAGTTTGCTGCTGTGCACTGAATGTTTCTGTCCCCCTAAAATCCACATGTTGAAGTCCCAGTTCCCAATGTGGTGGTACTGATGGTGCTTTGGGAAGGAACTGGGTTTAGATGAGGTCACTGAGGTGGAGTCTCCATGATGGGATTGGGACCCTTAAAAGGAGTTGAAAAGAACAGCGCTTGCACCTGTCCAGCCTATTCCCTGCCATATGAAGACAGAGGAAATCGTGGTTGTCTGTGAGCCAGAAAGAGGGCTCTCACCAGACACTGAAGATCTGCCCAATCTTCAATTTCCCAGCCTCCAGAACTGTGAGAAATAAATGTTGTTTAAACCACTCATTCTATTATAGCAGCCTGAACTCCTTAAGATAGAGGTTTTTTTTTTTTTTTTTTTTTGTTTTTTTGTTTGTTTTTTTTTTGGTAGGCTCTTTAGTCATTCCCAATGAAAGTTTTGGTCTATACCAAATTAGGCCACCATTACTGGAAGCTGAAATCCCATGGGTGCTTTTGCACAGACAAGTGACCTGACATGCTATATTTAGAAGGGTTCACTCTGGCTGCCATGTTGAATATAGATTGGGGGTAGGTCATCAGGGCATTGGTTGAAGCAGGAGTAGCAGCTGGTACGCTGTGTAAGGAGACAATAAGAGAGGACAGCGGTGAGAACGTGGACATATTGAGAGTAAGGCCTGGAGATTTCCTGACAGTCTGATAGAGGGGTGACAAAAAGGGGAGAATCAAGTTTGCTTTCACGTTTTCTGGCCTCAGCAAACAGAAAGATAGATTTTTGCATCAGATGAGATGGGGGAGACTATGGCTGGAGAAAGATTGTGAAGGGAGCTGGTTTGGCGAATTTTGAATGTTTGCCTTTGACAAATTAACCCTTTCAATATTCCCAAATGGCAAATGCAGTGTAATTGGGCTATTCATAAAATAATTACAGATTTATTCTTTAAAAAGTGATTCATCATACACTGCAAGTGAGGTGGTTCAGTGACGTGGGTTCATTTTGAAGATGAAGGATGGCAGTTCTCTTTGCTGGAGGCAGTCAAGTGTCCCTGGGTGTGTCTCGCCCCACCGGGAGATCCTGAGAATGTTTCTGACCGAGGCCCAGCTGATGCCTCTTCTGTCTCTGCCATGCCAGCCCCTGAATCTGCTGTTTCTTTGATCATTGATATGACAAAAAAAAAACAAAAAAAAAAAAACCCAAAAAACCCCTTGTTATATCCCGTTCAGAGACAGCAGAGCTGGAGACTTTTCAGGGGAAGAAAAGCCAAAACACTGACTTTAGAAAAGATTAAGTTTTTGAAACTTTCTTTTCTTGGATATGACTGTATCTCTGGTCAGTGATAGTCTTCATTGTACAGGCAGTAGAAGAAGGCAACAGGGGTGAATGGGCAAAGGCTGACTCCCACAATCCCAGAACCCAGCTTGGTTCTTTTTATGAGTCGTGAAACTGAAAGCTAAATCCTCTAACACCACATTTCTTGGTATTTTCACTCCCCTGAACATGTGAGTTTAATTTAAGATAAGAAGTGCTTCAGGTCCTGTTAAACTTACACACTATCTGTTGTGTTATGAATTGGAGGGTGCACTTCAGAATAAGTGGAGAACTGATTATAAAAGATCTTTTAGTGCCAACAAAAAGGTGGTAGCTGAGGATGCCAGGTTACTATAGAAACACCAGGGAAATGGGAAGAGTGTAAAGAATGCTTTGTGGAAAAGAAATAGATTCTTAAAATGATACCTGTAAATCATGTCTAATGTTTTCTCTTTATAAAATGTGTACTTAATAGGAAGAAATGCTCCTAATATCCAAATGTATCAATAACTTAAAATGTATTTAGGTATAGGTAGTAAATTTTTCATGGACTTATAACATTTTTTGTGGACTCTTTCTTTTTGTATGAGGTAAAAAAGATAGACAGGAAAAATATTTTTTCAAGCCCCAACCATGGAGTTAACACCTATGCAGGAACAAGGTGTCATGGTGAACACTTTCCTCTACTAATAAGCAATATGGGCTTTAGCCATCACAGAATAATGGCTGGTCAGTAGTGCTGCCCACTATTATGAGATTTGACATCATCCAGGCCTGAACCTACCTGTGCCTCAGTTTCCTAATTTATAAGGTGACTATTTATAATAGTGACCATTTCAGAGTTGTTGTGAGAATTAAATGAGAAAATGTATACATGCAGTTCAGTGTGATACTTCACAACACAGTGAGAGCTCAATAAATGGCTGTAGTGATAACAATAAAGATGATGAGGACAATGACCAAGAGAGTCATTTTCACCCAGAGTAAAGCTTTGAGCAGAGTCATAGTCCAAAGCCTACCTACCCTGATGAATCATTAGGTTAAATGAGTAAAATGGACAATTTTCACCATGACCTGTAGTTTGACGGTATTTGTAAAATTCGGGTGGGTAGAAGTGCTATAGGAGAGCCATGGGAGTGCATTTTAAACCCCATGAGTGCATCACCGAGTCTTGCACATAAACCTGAAGCAGAAACTGTTGGGCTGCTGATGCAGATGTTGTCTGTGGAAGGTGCAAACATGGCAGAGAGACACCAGAACTTCAGGAGCTCTAGGATTCAGCAAGAGACACTTTCAATGTCCCATATCACGCCAGATGGAAGGAATGATAACTTTCAGAAAGCATTATAAGAAATTTACTGTACACGCTGTGTTAGAGGTGTGTACAGTACTGCACACACCATGAATACAATTTTTTACAGCTTGGTGTTGGAAGTAAAACGTGGATGATGCTGGAATTAATTGAAGAGTGAAGAAAGTAAGAGGGAAAACTGCTTCTCATCCTAATGTGTTTACAACACCCAACCTGGCATAAAAGCCATGGTGAAAACAGCTACTGAGGAGTCTGTGAATTTCCTTTTCTTCTTAGTAGTTGAAGGTAGCGAAAACCACAGAAAGGGATGGAAAACCCTGGCTGGTAATTCTTTGGTGGACTCTTCTGCATCTATAACTTGTGATTAAATTCCAGATAGAAATTTAGGGGGAAACATTTGTAGAGGATGACTGATCTTCCAAAAAGCAAGTAAAGGCAAAACATGAATATTTCCATAGCTTTTTCTTTGAAGAAAACATGTTTAATTATTATTATCATAAGTACATAATTATATCATCTTTTTAATGGTATGTATTCTACAAATATACAAGTGTACATAAAAAAGTTACCCTGAATTAAGCCCTTGCTGTTGTGGCTGAATGGATTGAGTGCAGGCCTGCAAACCAAAGGGTTGCTCGTTCGATTCCCAGCCAGGGCGCATATCTGGGTTGTGGGCCAGGTCCCCAGCAGGGGTGGTTCGAGAAGCAACCAAACATTGATGTTTCTCTCCTTCTCTCTCCCTCCCTTCACTTCTCTAAAATTAAATAAATAAAATCTTTAACAAAAAATTACCCTGAATTAATTGGTAAACAATTAAATTCTTTTTACTATTTCTGTTTTTTGTACATTTTTGCTACTAAAATGCAGCAATATAGTAATAAATATTTATCAGTATTGGAGATGTGCCTACAGAAAATATTTGGCAAGATTTTTAAAAGATAAATTACTAGAATTGAGCTGTATATTTTCTTTCATATTTTTTTTATTGTTGTTCATGTACAGTGGTCTCCATTTTCCCACCACCACTTCCCCCAGCCCAGCCATCCACAATTCCCGCCCTCAATCCGACCCCCTCTTTGGCTTTGTCCATGTGTCCTTTATACATGTTTCTGACAACCCTTCCCTCCCCCCCGCCATTATCCCCTTGCACCTACCCTCTGGTTACTGTCAGTTTGTTCTTAATTTTAATGTCTCTGGTTATATTTTGCTCGCTTGCTTGTTTTGTTGATTAGGTTCCACTTATAGGTGAGATCATATGGTATTTGTCTTTCACTGCCTGGTTTACTTCACTTGGCATAATGCTCTCCAGTTCCATCCATTCTGCTGCAAAGGGTAGGAGCTCCTTCTTTCTTTCTGCTGCACAGAATTCCATCGTGTAAATGTACCATATTTTTTGATTCACTCATTTACTTATGGGCACTTAGGTTACTTCCAGCACTTGGCTATTGTAAGTTGTGCTGCTATGAACATTGGGGTGCACAGGTTCTTTTGAATTGGTGTTTCAGGATTCTTGGGGTATAATCCCAGCAGTGGTATTGCTGGGTCAAAAGGCAGTTCCATTTTTAGTTTTCTGAGGAAATTCCATACTATTTTCCACAGTGGCTGTACCAGTCTACATTCTCACCAACAGTGTACTACGGTTTCCTTTTCTCCACAACCTCACCAGCACTTGTTGTTTGTTGGTTTGGTTATGTTGGCCATTCTGACTGGTGTGAAGTGGTATCTCATTGTGGTTTTAATTTGCATCTCTAAGATGGCTAGTGATGCTAAGTATCCTTTCATATATCTCTGGGCCCTCTGTATGTCCACCTTGGAGAAGTGTCTGTTCAAGTCTTTTGCCCATTTTTTTTAATTGGGTCGTTTGTCTTCTTGGTGTGGAGTCATGTGAGTTCTTTATATATTTTGGAGATCAAACACTTGCCTGAGGTATCATTTGCAAATATATTTTCCTATACGGTTGGTTCTGTTTTCATTTTGCTGATGTTTTCTTTAGCCACACAGAAGCTTTTTATTTTGATGAAGTCCCATTTGTTTATTCTTTCCTTTATGTCCCTTGCTCTAGGAGACATATTGGTGAAATTATTGCTGTGTGGAATATTTGAGATTTTCTTCCCTATGTTCTCCTCTAGGGCTTTTATGGTGTTGTGACTTATATTTAAGTCTTTTATCCATATTGAGTTTATTTTTGTGTATGGTGTAAGCTGGTGGTCAAGTTTCATGTTTTTGCATGTAGCTTTCCAGATCTCCCAACACCATTTGTTGAAGAGGCTGTTTTTACTCACTTTATGCTTCTGCTCCCTTTGTCAAATATTAATTGACCCTGGAGACTTGGGTTTATTTCTGGGCTCTTATTCACTTCCATTGATCTATGTGTCTGTTCTTATGCCAGTACCAGGCTACTTTGATTACAGCAGCTTTGTAATACAGTTTGGTATCAGGTATTGTGATCCCTCCTACTTTGTTCTTCTTTCTCAAAATTGCTGCTATATTTCCATAACTTCTGAATATAATCTTATCCAATTGTCATAAAAATTCCACCAATTTAAGCTATGGAGAAGAGAGCCAGATTGAAGTGATACAAAATCTGGATTATAGATTCTGTTTAAACATATAGTGTAATAATATTAAATAGCCTTCATGTGCCCCAAAATAAAGTGTGCATTAACAGATAAAATGAGATGAGCTAGAAGACTGCTTGGAATACCCATATAGTACCACCATGAAGAGTAAAAGTAGAAACCTTCTTTAACATCTCTGAAATCCTTGTTTTTGAAAAGTTGCTGTTGATCTGGGCTTTACCCAGGAGTAAGACTCTGAAAATTCATAGTGGAGCCAATTATTTCAACCATACAGGTAAGACCTGGGTGTTACAAATAATGAATAAATACAACTTTAAAGAATTTCTGGAGTGTTCATTTTCCAGCTACATGGCCCCAGGTGTAAAATCTGTATTCAATGTTGGCTGTATTTCCCCCAATGTTTAGGAAATTGTTAGTTCTCTTGATGGCTTATTGTGTGAAACTGATGCCCCTATCTTTCAGAGTGAAGACAAAACATTTTTTAGCTTAGTTTTATAGCAAAATATGAAACTCTAACTTAGGTACATTAAAGTATATATGTGCCACACATACTTTCAGGACAATGCCATAGCCACTGTGTATCCCCAGGGGTCCCAGTCTGAAAGCTGTTGGTCCATCAGGCCCAGGCATAAATAATGGTCACAACAGTGAACATTCATTCATGTGCTAAGTGCTTTTTCCTGGGGTGGGGAGTTCACTTATCTGCATCCTGGACATCTCCAAGCTCTCCAGATTGTTAGAGTTAAATTGTTTTTTAAGATTTTTAGGGAAAATACAGAGGATCCAGAGACACATGAAAAGATGCTCGATATCGCTAGCTATCAGAGAGATGCAAATTAAAACCACAATGAGATACCACTTGACACCAGTCAGAATGGCCCTCATAAACAAAGCAACAAACAGCAAGTGTTGGAGAGGTTGTGGAGAAAAGGGGACACTACTGCACTGCTGGTGGGAGTGCAGACTGGTACAACCACTATGGAAAACAGTATGGAATTTTCTTAAAAAACTAAAAATGGATCTACCTTTTGACCCAGCAATTCCATTGCTAGGACTATATCCTAAGAACCCTGAAACACCAATCCAAAAGAAACTATGCATCCCTATGTTTATAGCAGCACAATTTACAATAGCCAAGTGTTGGAAGCAACCTAGATGCCCATCAGTAAATGAATGGATCAAAAAACTGTGGTACATTTATACAATGGAATTCTATGCAGCAGAAAGAAAGAAGGAGCTCATACCCTATGCAACAACATGGATGGAACTTGAGAGCATCATGCTAAGTGAAGTAAGCCAGGCAGTGAAAGACAAATACCATATGATCTCACCTTTAACAGGAACCTAATCAACAAAACAAACAAACAAGCATAATATAACCAAAGACATGGAAATTGGGAACAGGCTGAAAGTCACCAGAGGGGACAGGGGAGGGAATTTCAGGGGAAAAGGGGAAGGATTTACAGGAACAAGTATAAAGGACACATGGGCAAAAACTATGGGGGGGTGGAAATGGGAGGGAGGTGGGGAGGGCTGGGGTGGCGGGTTTGGGTGAGAATAAAAGACAGAAAACTGTACAAGATCAACAATTAAAATAAAAGTTAAAAAAAAAAGATTTTTAGGGAAAAAAAACAACCCTAACCTAGGTTTCACTCCACAAGTAGTTACGCCATTCACACTCTGCACAGATCCTTGGTGGGCAGGGGAAATCTGGTGCTCCAAGTACCCTCTGACTTGGTCATTGCCTTATTGGCTTTTTTTTTTTTTAAATATATTTTATTGATTATGCTATTACAGTTGTCCCATTTCTCCCCCATCATTCCCCTCCACCCTACCCACCCTCTCCCACCCACATTCCCCCCTTTAGTTCATGTCCATGGGTCATAAGTTTTCTAGCTTCTACATTTCCCATACTATTCTTGCCCTCCCGCTGTCTATTTTTTTCCCATTATCTATGCTACTCATTCTCTGTACCTTTTCCCCCTCTCTCCTCCTCCCATGCCCCTGTTGCTAACCCTCCATATGATCTCCATTTCTGTGGTTCTGTTCCTGTTCTAGCTGTTTGCTTAGTTTGCTTTTGTTTTAGATGTGGTTCTTGATAGCTATGAGTTCGTTGTCTTTTCATTGTCATAGTTTTATCTTCTTTTTCTTAGATAAGTCCCTTTAACATTTCATACAATAAGGGCTTGGTGATGATGAACTCCTTGAACTTGACCTTATCTGAGAAGCGCTTTATCTTCCCTTCCATTCTAAATGACAGCTTTGCTGGATAGAGCAATTTTGGATGTAGGTCCCTGCTTTTCAAGATTTCAAATATTTCTTTCCAGCCCCTTCTTGCCTGTAAGGTCTCTTTTGAGAAATCAGCTGACAGTCTGATGGGAACTCCCTTGTAGGTGACTGTCCCCTTATCCCTTGCTGCTTCTAGAATTCTCTGCTTCATTTTAATCTTGGCTAATGTAATTACAATGTGCCTAGGTGTGTTCCTCCTTGGGTCCAACTTCTTTGGGACTCTCTGAGCTTCCTGGACATCCTGGTAGTCTATTTCCTTTGCCAGATTGGGGAAGTTCTCCTTTATTATTTGTTCAAATAAGTTTTCCACTCGTTGCTGTTCTTCTTCCCCTTCTGGGACCCCTATAATTCGGATGTTGGGACGTTTAACGATGTCCCGGAGGTTCCTAAGCCTCTCCTCATTTTTTTGAATTCTTGTTTCTTCCTCGTCTTCTGTTTGGTTGTTAGTTTCTTCCTTCTGGTCCACTCCATTGATTTGAGTCCCAGTTTTCCTTCCATCTCTATCAGTTCCCCATGCATCTTCCTTCATTTCACGGATTGTAGCCTGCATTTTTTCATCTAGTTTGTGAGCAAAATCAACCAATTCTGTGAGCATTTTGATGACCAGTGCTTTGAACTGTGCATCTGACAGGTTGGCTATCTCTTCACTGCTTAGAGGAATTGGCTCTGGGGCTTTTATTTGTTTTCCGGTTTGAGCCATTTTTGGTGGGTTTTTTGTTGTTGTTGTTTTGGTTTTAGTCTGGTCGCAGCTATTACGTAGTGAGGGGGTGGAGCCTTAGGTGTTCCTCAGGGCGGGGCAGCCCAGTCGCTGGGTTGTGACGCTCTAGGTGGGGGCGGGGTCTGAGAAGGAGCAATGGCGCCTGCTCCGATCTCTCCCGGGCTCCGGCCCTTTCTGCTGCTTCCCCTTCACCTGGATTATCTGCGCACGCGCGCGTGCTGTTACGTAGTGAAGAGTGGAGCCTCTGGCGCTCCCCAGTGCGGGGCAGCCCAGTCGCTGGGTTGTGACGCTGTATGTGGGGGTGGGGCCTGAGAGGGAGCAATGGCGCCCGCTCCGCTCTCTCCTGGATTCAGTCCCCTCCGCCACTTCTCCTCCGCCTGGACCGTCTGCGCGCTCGAATGTGAGACCACCTGGTCAGTCAGCCAGCCGCCTTGTGCGGCCTCACTGTGTCTGCACAGTTGCCCCCCTGTGCCCGGGGGCCGCCAGCCGCCGCCCGTGCACCTGGGAACTGCCAGCTGCTGCTGCTTGCGTTCCTGGGTCTGCACCTCCACTTTCTCCTGCCGCGACTCCGCCCCTCTTACCGGTCTGGATGAATGGTTGTTGGACTTCCGTACAGTTCAATTTTCTATAAGTTCTGGTTGTTTTCTTGTTTCTAAATATTTGTTGTCCTTAATTTTGGTTGTGAGAGGAGGCACAGTGTGTCCGCCTACGTCTCCATCTTGGCCGGAAGTCGCCTTATTGGCTTTTTGACCTCCATTCTTACATTCCTTTCCTACTCTTGCCCTCTCTTTTCTGCATGGCGTCACTCCACTGTAGAGCAATTCTCTTAATTTTTTTACGTCACATAATACTTTGACAATATTTATTTATTATGCAGGGCTTTTTTCTTGAATAGTTCCTAATAAAGGCATTCTGTAATAGTAAAAATACTATCGCTTCCATCAATTGCGTATGTGTTTGTTTATATGGGTAAAAATAATTCAAAGTATATAGATCATACATTTCTAAAGTTTCCAGATAGTAAATACTATGGTTTAGAAGTTTAACAAATTTCCATGCCTGCTTATGATCAGTGGACTGTAGAGTATCTGCATGTCAGATTCTACAGCTCAGGAGGCGCTTAGCATTGTAGGATCTTTTTTTTCTTTCTTTTTTTAATCAATATTTTTTTAATTGTTGATATTGTACAGTTTTCTGTCTTTTACTCCCCCCCCAGCCCACTGCCCCAGCTCTCCCCACCTCCCTCCCATTTCCACCCCCCATAGTTTTTGTCCATGTGTCCTTTATACTTGTTGCTCTAATTCTCTTAATTTTTTCACAGCCCCAAAGCATGTACTGTTCAAGGCTACACACAAAACAGACTTTACAAAAGTGGCTGTGAAGGAGTTATTTAAACAAGGTTTTTAATTCTTGGTATGTCTCCTGTAGTCTATTTAGAAATATGCCATAGAAACCAGAAAATTGAAAGCTACTGCTCTATACCTTTACTCAGATCAAAAGAATTGGCATTTTTTTGTGTGGGAGAAAAATAGAAATGACTGCTACTACAAGTGGGATGACTCCAACTTCCTAACAGTATTTAACCTAATGATGGTAAGTCACAAGTGGTTTTGTGAACTGGTGAATTCTAGCTACAGAATATACTCAGACATAGGTACACACTAATTTCAATAGCCTACGACAGAGTAGCTCCCATAATTTTCACACTGTCACTTGATAATCCTTCTTCCCTTTAATAATTTGGAGCTGGAACCTAGGCATGTTCATTCATTAACATAAAATATAATCTGACACCCAGGAAGAAGAATGAGTAGTTTCACTTGAAATGTATACAAGACAGAATCAAGAAAGCAAAACAAAACAAAACAAGTCATGTTTTCCATTCTAGTAATCATCAACCACATGGGGCTAAAATAAGTTGTTGGAACGTTATTGGATTACCAACAGATGAAATCCATCAAGTGATAGTTTGTTGACTGAAATCATGTGTCTTTGACATCATATGCCCTTGGGAATCCTCAAACTGTTCATTCTTGCACTACAGAAAGTAAGAGGAAAGGTGAAACAGGAAATAAAATGGGTTAGGCCAGAGGGTCTCAGCCTTGGCTGCTTTTAAACAGCGCTATGCCCAGGTCACTGCCCAGCTCTGAGGAGGTAGAAATCCCTGGGGGTAGGACTCCATCAGTGTCATTTTTTAGAGCCCCAGAAAGTGCAATATGCTGGCAAGATTGAGTTTTCGTATTAGACTGAAAGTAACAATTGGTTGAACATGGAAAAGGATCTCAAAAATTATGAAGAGAAATGCAGACAGTGATATCCCTTATATGTTAAGGTTACAGACATTACCAGGGACCACATGTTTTCTGATCAGAGCAAATTACAACAGTAATAATCTCTGGCATCAGTTCTTTTCTGTTTATCTGGACTTTGAGGTGTCTCACAGATTCTTATGTTTAGTTAACAAATGGAGCCATCACTTTTTTCTGAAATCAATTTTTTTTGGATAAAGGCAGATGTGAAGTACCTGACTTAAAAGGATTAAAATCTTTTGAAGTAAGTGAATTGAAAGATATTATAAATATATTGTCCAGAACTAGATAGCAAAATGAGTTTTAGAAATATTTAAATATTGAAAGTCAAAGAAAACACAAGTATTAGGGGGAAAAAAGATAGTCTGCTTATTAGAATTAGCCCACAATAGGATGATATTAATTTCTTTGACCAGCCAAAAGGTTTTAAAAGAATTGAATTGGCTAAAAGGCTTGTAAATCTTCAGGGTTGGAAATGTCTGAACCACTTTTGCCTGTAAAATGAAAAATGAAGGGTGAAATGTTGATTGATTTTCTTTAAGATAATTTTGAGTTTAGGAAGCCACAAAGCAAAGCTGGGCATAGTTTTAATCCCATCTCATGATTTATTTATAGATTACTAAAACTCCATAATTAATAGAAATTATAATTCAAAATGGTACTCATCAGAAATAAAGAGTAACACCCACCCCGACTTCTGAAGCCAAACATCCTTAGGTGTTTGTACATATCTCCATGGTTAAGGCCCCAGGGGCACACCCTCCCTGCTCCATGCCTTTGGAAATATCCTTTACAGCAAACCAGAGATACAGTAGTCTCCTCTTCTCTGCAGCTTCACCTTCCTTTCACACTTCCAGTTACCTGTGGTCAACCACAGTCCAAAAATATTAAATGGAAACTTCCACAAAAAACAGTTTGTAAGTTTTAAACTGCACACCATTCTTTGTAACATAACGAAACCTGGCTCTACCCTGCCTGTCCTGCCTGAGATGCAAACCAGCCCCTTGTCCAGGGGCTCCGCGCTGTAGACACTCTCTGCACCTTAGTCACCTAGCAGTCCTCTGGGTTATCAGAGCAGCTGGTACTGTGCTGCAGTGCTTGTGTCCAAGTAACCCTTGTTTTACTTCACAATGCCACATTTACACAACTTTTATTGTAGAGTATTGTTACAATTGTTCTATTTTACTATTAGTTGTTGTTAATCTCTTACTGTGACTAATTTATAAATGAAGCTTTATGGTTGGTATACGTACAGGAAAAAACACAGTGTATCTAGAATTTGGTACTATCCGTGGTTTCAGGCATCCACTGGGGGTCTTGGGACATATCTCCCTAGGATGAGGGTGGGGGGGAACTGTTATAATTTCCCGATCCACAGGTTAAAATACTGGTAATACTTATCATTATTAGGAACAAGTTTATGTGCCTAAATCTTGCCGGGTTCAGCATAAACACTGACAATGATAAGTTGAGCTGATGAAAACCAATCAATACCATTTCCCACACTTCACTTCTGTAATGTTTCACAGGATTACAGGTGATTAACTATAGAAGAATATGTCAGCAGTAAAAATTAGTGTTATCTGTGGCCCATGTTTACTGGTTATTTAATTCTTATAAGTCAAATTATTTTGACTTAATTTGATTTTAAATTGTATTAAAACCACCCAAACCCAAGGCAAGATATTCATTAAGATGTAAAGCTCCAATATTCATGAGGCATTAACTTGAACTTAGATTTATTCTCTGTTATAAGTTAACTGTATTACCTATAGTTGTAAGTCTGTATAATTTAAAACAAGAGAAAGAAAATTTTTCATCTTAGGTGACCGAAACCTCTGACTTAAGTGTTCAGCTTTAGCATACCTTGTTTCAGAGAAAAGTGAATCTGAAGGGGTCTGTGAAATATCTGGGCAAAACAAAAACAAAAAGCAAAAAGCCTACTACAATCCTGAAAGAGGGTGCACACACTCACACACACACACACAACCATCCTGGGAGACACGTTTCTGGGAGTTCTGGTGGAGTCAGCGATTCCAGGGACTTTGCGTGTCCCAGAGAAGGCTCTGTGGGTGGATAAGCCTGTGAGAAGCTCTCCTAAGAACGGGTTCTGAAGACAAAGAAACTGGAGAAATGCTGCATCCTTCACTTCTCCCTCTGTGTGTTGGTCTATCACAGCCACTGAGAACTTCTTCAGTAAAGACTTCTCCAGTATTTTCCCACATTGTTTGATTTTGGGCTTCTTGCACGCTCCTGTTACACTGATTGACCTTGAATGAAATTTTTGTTTTTAGGGACACATTTTGGGAAATGCTGACCTGTAACATGAAAGGCTGATAATGGAGGGAAGAAAGAATCTGCACAAAGCAAAAGAAGAAAACACTAAGAAATAGGGAACCCAAACTCTGGCAGGGTCCTCGGGTACCCATTGCACAGTGTCTGTGATGTCATCTTGAATTGACTTGAGGAATCACAGATTCCATTTGCCCCTTTGCAGCTGAGTGCCTTCAGATAACTAACTTCCCAATTCCCAATCTGAATCTCACTTTTCTCAACTGTAAAATCAGAGTTTAAAGAAATGATCTTGATTGTCTTTTCTAGGCTCAATTAGATGAGTCTACTTCAACTATCATAATGGAAGAAAAAGAGAAAGTAGGATTTGCTTGACAAGAATTCCTTTTATAACCATCTTTTTTTTGGAATGCAAATTAAATGATGTTTTATTTTTTCTTTTTTTAATATATTTTATTGATTATGCTATTACAGTTTTCCCATTTCTCCCCCATCATTCCCCTCCACCCTGCACATGCCCTTCCACCACCCACATTCCCCCCCTTTAGTTCATGTCCATATGTCATAAGTTCTTTAGCTTCTACATTTCACACACTATTCTTGCCCTCCCCGTCTATTTTCTACCCACTGTCTATGCTACTTATTCTCTGTACCTTTTCCCCCTCTCTCCTCCTCCCACGCCCCTGTTCTTAACCCTCCATATGATCTCCATTTCTGTGGTTCTGTTCCTGTTCTAGTTGGTTGCTTAGTTTGCTTTTGTTTTAGGTGTGGCTGTTAATATCTGTGAGTTTGCTGTCTTTTTACTGTCCTATTTTTGATCTTCTTTTTCTTAGATAAGTCCCTTTAACATTTCATATAATAAGGGCTTGGTGATGATGAACTCCTTGAACTTGACCTTATCTGAGAAGCACTTTATCTTCCCTTCCATTCTAAATGACAGCTTTGCTGGATAGAGCAATTTTGGATGTAGGTCCCTGCCTTTCAAGACTAAATATTTCTTTCCAGCCCCTTCTTTCCTGTAAGGTCTCTTTTGAGAAATCAGCTGACAGTCTGATGGGAACTCCTTTGTAGGTGACTGTCCGCTTATCTCTTGCTGCTTCTAGGATTCTCTCCTTCATTTTAATCTTGGCTAATGTAATTATGATGTGCCTTGGTGTGTTCCTCCTTGGGTCCAACTTCTTTGGGACTCTCTGAGCTTCCTGGACTTCCTGGTAGTCTATTTCCTTTGCCAGATTGGGGAAGTTCTCCTTTATTATTTGTTCAAATAAGTTTTCCACTTGTTGCTCTTCTTCTTCCCCTTCTAGTACCCCTAAAATTCGGATGTTGGGATGTTTAACGATGTCCTGGAGGTTCCTAAGCCTCCCCTCATTTTTTTAAATTCTTGTTTCTTCCTTGTTTTCTGTTTAGTTGTTTGTTTCTTCCTTCGGGACCACTCCTTTGATTTGAGTCCCAGTTTTCCTCCCATCTCTGTTGGTTCCCCATGTGTTTTCCTTCATTTCATGTATTTTAGCCTGCATTTTTTCATCTAATTTGTGAGCAAAATCAACCAATTCTGTGAGCATCCTGATCACCAGGGCTTTGAACTGTGCATCTGATAGGTTGGTTATCTCTTCACAGCTTAGAGGAATTGGCTCTGGGGCTTTCATTTGTTCTCTGATTTCAGCCATTTTTGGTGGTTTTTGTTTGTTTGTTTGTTTTGTTTTGGTTTGGTTTTGGTCTGGTCGAGGCTGTTACATAGTGAGGGGCGGAGCCTTAGGTGTTCCCCTGTGCGGGGCAGCCCAGTCGCTGAGTTGTGGCGTTGTTTGTGAGGGCGGGGTCTGAGAGGGAACAATGGTGCCTGCTCCGCTCTCTCCTGGCCCTTCCTCCGCTTCCCTTTCACCTGGATTGTCTGCACACGGGAATGTGGGACCACCTGGTCAGCCAGCCACCTTTTGCAGCCTCACTGGGTCTGCACAGTTGCCACTCCATTCCTGGGGTCCGCCAGCTGCCGCCTGTGGGCCCAGAGTCCACCAGCTGCCGCCTGTGCACCTGGGAACTGCCAGCTGCCGCTGCCTGCCTTCCCGGGTCCGCACCTCCACTTTTTCCTGCCACAACTCTGCCCCTCTTACCAGTCTGGATAAATGGTTGTTGGACTTCCATACAGTTCAATTTTCTATCAGTTCTAGTGTTTTCTTGTTTCTAAATATTTGTTGTCCTTAATTTTGGTTGTGAGAGGAGGTACAGTGTGTCCACCTATGCCTCCATCTTGGCCAGAAGTCCTAAATGATGTTTTAAATAGAAATCCTATAATACAGCCACATGTGGATATGTGATTCCTAATCTTCATTATTCTGGTCATTCTGAGTGAAAATTCAGAGTTACAGACTACAATCCAGAATAAACCCAGTTTTGGTACTGTACTTGCTATTATCAAACACTTAAAAAAAAACAGTCCATTGTGTAAATGTACCACAGTTTTTTGATCCATTCATTAACTGATGGACATCTAGGTTGCTTCCAGCACTTGGCTATTGTAAATTGTGCTGCTATGAACATAGCAGAAAGAAAGAAGGAGCTCCTACCCTTTGTGACAACATGGATGGAACTGGAGAGCATCATGCTAAGCCAAATAAGCCAGGCAGTGAAAGACAAATACCATATGATCTCACCTTTAGCAGGAACCTAGTCAACAAAACAAACAAACAAGCATAATATAAACAAAGACACTGAATTTGAGAACAGTCTGACAGTGACCAGAGAGGGAGGGGAGGGAATTTCAGGGAAAAGGGGAACGGTTTAGAGCAACAAGTAAAAAGGACACATGAACAAAAACTATGAGGGGGTGGAAATGGGAGGAAGGTGGAGAGGCCTGGGGTGGTGGGCTGGGGGCAGGGTAAAAGACAGAAAACTGTACAATATCAACAATTAAAAAATACTGATTAAAAAAAAATAAAAGCAAAACAAAAAAAACAACAGTCCAGAAACTTTTAGCAGCTAGATCTTTAATTAAAGCCAAAGGGCAACTTTAAAATTAGTTCATTTAATTAATTGTCCTTCAGGTTGTACAGTCTGTGACTATACTATTCTTGGTTATTAATCACAGTTTGCACTTCAAAAAATCAAGATATGGTTGAAATAACTGATTTAAATGAAGCTAATCTGAACTATGGAGAAATACAATAGGGCAAATAATTTTGCAAAAGTTTCTTTGTGTATGTCAGTGTTTTCCTTTAATAGGAAAAAAATTAAATTAATTGGAGAGACAGTGTGTAATTGCCAGGGAAACTAAATCATTGATCTGATGTCACCTATCAGCTGACAGTTTTCCCCCACAGTTTCCATTACCTGACCTCTGTGATTAAGTAAGTTAGAGATTGAAGACTTCAAGTCACTTGGGAGTTGCATCCCAAATGATATGAAATGAGAAGCTGAATCAGCCCACAAATGGACACCAAATTAACTTAAGATGTATATCCATGTTGAATCAAACTACTTTTTCAGAATCCATGTGTAATAGTTAATTTCAGATACAATGTTCAGTATATATTTGATTAGGAAAGGAAAGTCGAAGTCTTGAAAATGGAAACTAATAGCAACGTGGACTCCTCCCCACCGAGACATGCGCCATTAGGTACAGCTTCTGTGCTCTCATCACGTTGGCTCCAATGCACAGCAGTGGTTCTCAGTGACGATGGTACATTAGATTTGCCAGTGGAGGCTTTAAAATTTTCCGATGCTCAGGTTACATCTGAGACAAATCAAATCAGGTTCTCTGGGGGTGGAACCTAGACATCAGAATTTTTATAAACTTCCCAGGAGATTTTAATATGCAGCACAATTTAATAACTAGTGAAGAAGAATAGCTCAGTCAATAAACTTTCAAGTAAACTTGCTGTACCATTTTGGTTTAAAATTGGCAGTGTGAGGCATACCTGTTTCTTTTTCAACTCTTCTGTAAAAATTTCAATAGAAATGAAGCTACTCTTTTTAAAAAGACAAAATGTAAATGGTAGATAATAAAATGTAGTGGTAGATATCTTTTTGAGTGTCTGCTTGGTACACAAGAAACTCCTTGACTGTAGAAGGTTCTCATAAACCAAACTGGGCCACTGGGAATCCCAAGTCTGGATTTTTAAACTGAAATTGAGAGCTACTATTTCTGTATGACTGGATGTGTGGGCTGTGAAATGGCTGAGTGTTCTGGTAGGTGGATGAGTAGCTGAGAGTTACATGGGGGGAAGGAGAAGGGAAAAGAGGGAGAGAGAGAAAAAAGAGAAGAGAGATCAGCAACACGAATCAGAGGTAATGCGTCTAGATTCCCAGGGTAGACATCTGTCATTTCTGCCTGCTTGGCATCCCTCTCCACTTTGTTAACAGCATCCTCTTCTCCATGGGGGACTACTCACTCCCATTCCATATGGGCTGGGAATAACCAACAAGTCAAGCCTACTTGCTTCTTGCTCCCTCAGCAGAGAGTCAGGCAGAAAAAGATGGTGCTGTCATTTTGGTGACTATATCAGGAGGAAATTTTGGTTCCTATTACAGGATCCCTGGAGCTTCCCTGATTTCTGTGCCTCCTGGGTCTGATCATTTAACAAGTCTTTGAATTCTGGGATCAAGAGCGCATGTTGCTTGCAATTCAGTTTTCTATAGTTTTTTTGTCCTAGCTTGAATCCATTCGAAGGCTGTGTAGCATTTTGTTTTGTATTTCACTAGGCATTCATATATCCTTAAGCTTTTTCCAGCTTATGTTTTTGATATTTGTAATTACACACCTTATCTCGGACAGATTTCTAATTGATTCCCCTATTTATGTGGATGTTCCCAAGACTGACTAAAGCAGGAACAAGGCCTCCTAAGCCCTGATCCAACCTTCAAGGTCATAATCAAGATAACTCACTATTTTATCATTCTGCATGCTTTCTGAAGCTTCAGTGAGTTATTTGCATTTTGTAAGTATAAAGATCTTGGAGAGAAATTCATAAGAAAAATACCCTTTGTGAACAATAAGATTAAAAGCTTATTGCACATAAACATGGTTCTAAATAATGTATGATCCTTTGAATAGGAGCCCAAATCTCCCCTGCAAAAAGGAGCTCTTACTTCCTCTATCCAACAGCATTAAATAAAATTATAGTACTACCATTAAACCCAACTGTGCACCAGTAATTTTTCATTTCCAATGGTACTCTTCTTTATTAAAGAATCTTTATTAAATAACAAAATATGCCAACTAATATAATAAGTACTTCCTTGAGCTCAATATCAATATACTCAGCATACAATTCAAGGCCATCCACTCAAATGCAGTAAGTAGAGTTTCAGTGACAAAACCTTGAAGACCATGGGGAGCTTCCCTGAGTTCTCGAGGCTCAAGTTAGAGGAGTGGTAAGGTGTCAGGGTGTTTGAATGGTTGCCTTCTTGTTAACTCTGGATCCATGGAGCTAGGTTTGGATCACATTATTAAAATTTAGAGATAATTGGTAAAAAAAAAAAAAAAAAAAAAGAAAGAAAGCAAGGCACAGTGCTAAGCAACTTAAGTGATGAACAGTGTTGTGATCTTGGGCAACCTCTGGATGAACTATAATGAAATGGAAAGAGCGGGGCCAGTGCCAATAAAATGTGATCATAAAGTCTGACCAGCTCACCATGTTTCCTTTTCTAAGAGTCTAAGGAAAGGTAAATATACTTTGGAATATTCTGGTGAAGAAAGTGGGGTAAATAAAAAGAAGCAGTTTAAAAGGTATTCTTCCGACCATACTTTATTTTTAATACAAATAGGTAATAAAATAAAAGGTACCCAGATTATCTTTAACAAGAATATATTTTCTGTATACCAAGCCATCATTTACAGAGTAACACTGCAAAAATTTTGAATTAACAACTCTTAATTTGTTTACATAAAATTATTTGAAATAAACAAAATTATATGTAGGATGAGAACCAAAAATCAGAACCAATTCAGAGTCCTAAAATCTTGTCTGTGTATTAATTCCTTTTCAGTTCCAAAAAGTCACAAATGTCTACAAAAAGAATGTAGGTATTCTTGACATTGAACATTATTTACAAAAGAAATTCACCTCTCTCAGTTGCTTTTGATTCTGTGAGCCTGCTGCCCCGGCACACACATTGTGGTGTCAACAGGGTCAGAATTGCTAAACTGCTCCACCTGGGGGGTAGCCATTCTTTGCCCTAGAAGGAGGGATTACACCAATTCATAATATTTCCCAGTTTGGGGATCAAAGTAACAGTTCAGACATGGGTCATACAGAAGAGTCAGCACTTCCTCATCCTCTTCCACACTCAGTTCCTCTTCACCTGCAGGAAGGGAAACCACAGACATGTTAGCTACTGGCCTGGCCTGAAATTTCTAAACATCAGAAGGGCAGAGAAACAGGAATCACCATCTGTCCCTGGATAGTGCATGTGGGCCAAGTGTCGATGCTGGAATGAAGGGGCGATGCAGACACAATGAGACTATGCAGTTTAAGTTAGAGAAGAGACGGCGGTCACAGGGCCAGCTTTGGTACAAAGGATAAGAAAAACTCAGTGTGCCTGGCAATTCCACTGTTGGGATTATACCCCAAGAACCCTGAAACACCAATTCAAAAGAACCTATGTACCCAAATGTTCATAGCAGCATAATTTACAGTAGCCAAAATGCTGGAAGCAACCTAAGTGCCCATCAGTAAATGCGTGGATCAAAAAACTGTGGTACATTTACACAATGGAATTCTATGCAGCAGAAAGAAAGAAGGAGCTCCTACCCTTTGCAGCAGCATGGATGGAACTGGAGAGCATCATGCTAAGTGAAATAAGCCAGGCAGTGAAAGACAAATACCATATGATCTCACCTATAAGTGGAACCTAATCAATGAAACAAGCAAGAGAGTGAAATACAATCAGAGACATGGAAATAAAGGACAAATTGACAGTAACCAGAGGGGAGGGGACAATGAGTGAAAGAAGCGTAAGGATCATCAAGGAACATGTATGAAGGAACCATGGGCAAGGACAACTGTCGGGGAAGATTGAATGTGGGGTGTGGGTAGGGAAGGGGAAAGTAATGGGAGGAAAGTGGGGACAACAGTAATTGAACAACAATAAAAAAGAAAAAAGAAAAATGGAGTGTGGAGAACTGGCAGGGAGGGGAAAGGGAAAGGACCAAAGAACTAAGGGTTATATTAATTAGAGTTAGGGAAACTTGAGCAGGATTCAAGGCTTAAAGATCACAAGTCTAGACTTCTTCATGGGCTAGAGCTGTACAAATGCAAAACAATGTGAAATCAAGGACCTAACAAAGAACTCAATCCCCAGTCATATATCCTTAGAAGACTACCAAATAAACACGAATTAAAATAAAATGTTTAGAACACACAATACAATATACAGATGATGTATTATAAAATTGTATACCTGAAACTTATATAATTTATAAATCAATGTCATACCAATAATTCAATAAAAATTAAAAAAATAAATAAAATATTTAGAAGTATAAATAAGATACATAAAGCATAGAACACATGGAAAACAAAATGTCAGGTGATCTGTAATTTTATTGGAGGTAGGAAGGTCTGTCAACTTTGCTGGGAACATGAATGTGGCTTGTGGATTTCTTTGTTGCTGCTGTTGTGACAGCCATTTAGACAGTCTGGGTGAGGAAAGCTCCTACTGCCTAAGTTATTAGCAAGGTCTGGCTGGTTTCCAACAAATGGCATGGAATGAAAAACAAAACTTTTACAAAGATGTTTCCTGTGCACGTTATGTGCGCCCCACGTTGTACTATGTGCTTGGGTACTTGATGCCATCATTGGTGAGTGCTTTCCCAGTACTTCTGAAAATCCCTGTACTAGGAATTCAGAGGCTGAGAGGGCAAGACCTCCCTGTGCTGGAGAAAATCAGATCAGGCTCAGGAAAGAAGGGCTGATTAAGACAATACTCCTCTGTCTTCCTTTGCATAGGCTACTAAGGACTGAAGATACCAAACTTTTGGGTCATGAGCTCACTAGGGTCAGTTTTGGAAGATGAGGGGCATGGGACAGGGCTGGCATGTAATCCCGAATTTTTTTGAAAGGGTGAATAAATGATTGTGAAATAAAGCTTGTGATCTTAAGGGTCACTGCCCAGAGGAAGGGAAGGTGGTGGTAACGGTGGGACTTCATTTTCCCTCCCCTGCAAATCAGATCAACCGGGTGCATGAAAATCGTCAGGACAGTGACACAATGGAGTGAAGGCCAAGGAAGTGGAGCAAGATGGTGAAGTGGGTTCTGAAACTGTACCACAGCCACTCCTCTGCCCGTCCTTCTGCCATCCCCCCAAAACGTTTAATGTGACTGTTCCCTGAACCAGGCACGGAGCTAGGTGTTGGGGACATGATGGTAGAAGAAACGGCTCTGTTTGGAAGAAGTGTGCAGGGACTCAGGTGAAACGTGAAGTCAGCAGACTCTCTTGTGCATCTAGATCAAGCAGTCCTTAAAAAATGGAGTGTAACAGAGGAATGATGATGTCTACCTCACTCACTAACATCCGGGCAGAGCCCTCAGTGGTTTAGAAAGCACTTTTTCATGCAGTAGCTTACTTGACCCTCCCGATCCCGTGAAATAGGAATTATTGTGTCCAGCTTATGGATGAGGAACCAGGGTCTCCAAAGTTAAATAGCTCATGTGAGGTCACTTAGTGAGTTAAAGAGATGAACTTGGGTTCTCAATTCAGTGCTCTTTCGACCACACTGGCTTGCAGTTTTTATTAAGAAGGAGGTGTAACATTCAATTGGGAGCTATTATATTACAGGAATTTAAATATGGCATTAACAGCAAAAAATTGTAAAGGTGTCCTACGTTAAAAAAAAAAACAGGTTTGGAAAAAAAGAAATTTGATTTGTCATGTTTCAAAAGCCACTGACAAAGATGAGAGAGTCCACAGGGGAGAGCAGAGGCCAATAGCTCAATAAACCTGAAGGAACTGGCCTTACTGAATCCAGAAAAGAGACAGCGTGATGGAGGTGACAGCAGCCCTCTGGCTTCAAGTATGTGAAGGGTGGCAAACGAGGGAGAAATGAAGAAGATTCTGTGGGGTTCCAGGAGAAAGCAATAAATCGCCGAGTGAAAGTTACAAGAAGAGAGAATTTGGCTCAGCACGAGGAAGAATTTTCTACATGTTCAAGCTGACCAGAAATGGAATGCAGACTCTAGGGAAGATGAAGCAGGGGCTGGGGCCACCATCTGTGAGAGATTTTGTAGAAGAACCCTGCATAGGACAGGGGACCAGGTCCAGTGATCCCTGTGGTGCCTTTGATGAGTTTCTGTGACTTTTGGCTGTAGTGGCTTATGTCCTTCTAGTATGACAGGACTTAGCTAATGGGCACAACACTAGTGGTAGCTGACCTGAGCACCCTGCACAGTTTCTTATTAAGGACGGGAGCTCAGAGAAGGCAAACTGCCTTTCCTTCATTTTCTGTTGTTACCGTAAGAGTGGTCCCCCAGGGCCCTGCCTCCACCTGCTTCATCTAAGTGGGAGAGGTTGGAAATGCTGTTCAGGTGGCTGTTTTCTATGGAAGATGACCCCCTTTGGGTCACTTCTGTACATCAAAGGAGAGTGCACATGTCTTTTACTTTTAGATATTTAATCCATCAACTCTTTCATATGTGGGATACTTCAGAGAACAGAACAAAATCAGTTTACTGATAACTACCGTGTGCCTGCTATGTGACTGAGCAGTCTGGTTGCAGCTGTGACAGATGCACACAAAGCAAAAACAGCTACTAACGGTTTCCAGGAGTTGAACTGGGAGCTGCAACTGCAGGAGGTGAAGAGCGCCTCCGGCCTGTACAATCCAACAAACCTGGGGGCGGGGAGGGAGCCCTGCTGTTTTCTACCTGGATAATTTTAGGCAGGTTATAGGTTTCACCTCATGGACCTTCATTTGCTCATTTATAAAATGGGAATAACAATGCCTATTTCAAGTGTTCTTGGCGGAAGACTAAATTAATTGGACACTGGATAACATGCATAGCGTAGTACACTCAGTAGTTGTTCCATCAATAATCATTACTTTTACTATTAAGGACAATAATAAAATAAATCATGAACTACAGGCTATGATGTTTTTGCTAACTCAAAACAGCAGCACTGATAAAGCTTAAAGAACGAGAAAAGGCGTCACAGAGATAAGCAGCATGACGTTCAGATGATGGAGTCACACAGATCTGGTTCTAATCCTACTTCCACCTCTTCCCAGCTGTGGAACACTGGGAAACTCACCACTCAGAGCCTCTGTTTCCTCATACATGCAGTGAGGATAGTAATAGTGCCCGTTAGAGTGCGTATGAGAGCTAAATAAAATAATAGCACGCATACATAATACTAAGTATTCAAAAATTAGTTGTTATAATCATCATCATGAAAAATGTAAAATATCTGAGTTATTCATGAGTGGAGTATGTTCATTATACCTGATTTCCTACCCCCAAACTATTATTTGTTTGTTTTTTTACTACCAAAAAAAAAATAGTTGGTTTGAATGAAACCCCAACTAGTTTTACATAGGACAGGGTGATGAATTAATCTTTAAATAAGAACAGTTTTATACCGAAAGATCATGTTTTTCAAAAAGTAAAACTAATTTTTCCATCATGTGTAATGTTAAAGTCACATATCACTGATCGATTATGAGGTAAATTATCTTAGAGATCTACCACTGGAGGTCTTGTTCTCATGCCGTCAACGCACTGGGGGAAATTCTGCTATGCATTCTGTGCCTCTCCTTTCCAAAAAGATAGTTTAAAGCTATTCAATTAGAAAACTCAATAGTTTTACAACTAGTCAGGAATCTTTCAAGATGACAGTAAGCGTTGTAATGAGCCGAGGGTCTCGGTCACCTGGCTGCCTGCCAAGGGAGGGAGCAGAGGCTCTGCCACGCAGCGCGTATGGACTGAAGCAGTAGCTGCACAGAAATGTGTTGGCTCCCACGCAGATCACTACAGAACAGTGCCTCGCGAGTTACAGCCATGGGTTAAGGCAGGTTTTGTGGGTTTTAGTGATAAAGCTTTATATGGATGCATTTTAAAACTCTACCAACAATGACAGTTGTACAAAAATTGGGTGACATGATGTATAATTTTACACTGAAATAAGTGCTTTAAACTTACAGAAAAGGTTTTTTTTCATTATAACTTAATTTTTAAAGCCTCCAAGTTACATCATTTTGCCATTGTAATCCCTATGTAATGAAATTATAATATCATTAAGCAATTACCACTCTGATGTCAAGCAATGGGAAGTGTTTTGAAAAGTAATGATTGTGCCTGGGTATGGGGTAATTTTCAATCACATTCTTGGGTAGTGCAGTGTTTGTTTTCCCCCCAAATGTGAAACTGCTCTATTGAAAGACTAGCTACAGAAACTCTAAAAGGACAAATTAACAAAGAAAACCATTCTCTCCTACCAGACTAAGAGCATCTGGTCAGAGGTCCAAATTACATTTTTACTCTCTTCACATAATAAAGCCATTTTGAATGAAATAAAATTTACTTTCAGATAATAATCTATTTACAAACTTTCGGCTTCATCCACATTGAACTGGTTAATGGCAATAACAGGAGAAGAACCAGCGGAGCCAAACCAAACACAGCAACCCTGGCGCCCTCCACTTGGTGGGGGCGGATCAGGCAAATACTGCCTCCAGGTCACCTTTGAAAGTCAATGAATACAAATGCTTAATTATCTATATTTAGTGTGTTTTAACTGTAGGTAATAGAAAACCTATATATACAAGCTAAGTCTTCAAGCTTGAAAATAAATGATGTGGCACCAGTTTATCAGATTTAAAATCTCTGAATCAAGACACTGTACTTGATTTTCGATTCTCTGACACTGCTATCTAGAATTTTTTTTAAAAAAAGTTAATGCATTTTCTCTTTTATAGATCTTGAGAACTGATTGACTGTGTTTTTATGTGCATACTAATACACTATTGTTTAAACAATGCAAAGGTGAGGGATCACCATTGGGAACAGTCAGCCTTAGGATCAATAAAGATGACATTTTAGATAAGATTTTGCTGAGAACCAGGTGCTTGCAAACTCACAACCAACATAGCTCACAGGAGGGCCAGATTAACTTGCACTAAAACCTGAGAAAGTCCACCGAGAACTGCTGCATTTTGGTTTTCAGCAAATACTTGCACTCAAATGGGAGAAAGATAAATGATCAACAATGGGATAAAAAGAATGAAAAGACACTTTCTTTCTTTAGAAAGCTAGATTGTTTTTTGGAAGGCAAATAACATGCTATGATTACAGTTCATGTTTCGTTTGGGAAATAAGTACATCGCCCCTTTTGTAAAAACTGGTGGCTGTATTTTACTTAGAAAGTGCCATTTAAAGTGACGTGTGGAAGGATTTAGATGATTAATTAGGAGTAAACTGCAATTTCGTTCTTTCTGGGTAGTTTCCACTTGTAAACGTGCACAGTGTATCAAATCATCGTATTGTACAGCTTAAACTCACACAATGTCATGTGTCAATAATGTCTCAGAAAAGCTGGAAATAACCCACAAATGTGTAGCTTTCAACTCTGAATGTGTTTTATCTCAACTGAAGGAAGGTCCCTAGTCGGGCTACTGGGCTTGGAAGCCTACAGAGCCCATAGCGTATGAAGGGCCTCGTTTTAGGCAAGGTGGCCACCTTGCAAAGGGGGAAAATGCGCTCCAATCCCAGTAAGGGATGCTGGACCACATGCTGGGCCAGGACCCCCTTCTGGGTGCATTTGGGGGGTAAGTAGGTGGGGCTGGGGTTCTGTAGGCAAGTGCCCCAGATACCAGCAATGTGTTTACTTCTATGCTGGAGGGTTTGCTGCTAGTACTCTGGAAAAGGAGGCATCTCTTTTTATTAGTGAGAGTGTTTACTCCTCTGCCCCCCATCACTTCTATGCAGATAAGACACCCCTGGGACCCTGCCAGCCTCATAAGAAAAAATATCTCTCTGCCCCGAGATTAATCAGGGAACAAAAGACAATACTTACCTCACAGAGGAAGGAGCAGGCCAGGGATTCTGGATTCAAGAATGTCATAAATACTAATGAATCATTCTACAAGCTGAGTTGGAGTGGGTCTAAGAAAATACTAAAGAAAGTACATTTTTACCCAGAAATCTTCAAAAATGAGAACGCCTTAAATTAAAATAAATTGCAGTGGACATTTCAGCTGTACAGTTCTTACTGGCCTAAAACGGAATTCTATGCTTTTATGGCAGCGTTGGGGTAAAGGGTGAAAACTGGCCCGGATCTGCTTCCTGTTCCACATTCAATGGGTCTGTGGCCCAGGCTGTGACCTTAACCTCACCTGTAAGGTGGGGACACAACATAGCCCCATGCCTGGGAGTGCTGGGACTAGTCATTGTGAGGCAATGCACAGAAAAACTCGACCTACTGCTGGGCACATGGTAGGTGACTTCTATTACCACTTTTAATCACCAATATTTTTTTGTGGGGGGAAGGCCTCCTTTGCATCTTAAATAAATCTTGAAGAAACAGGGAAAATCCAAAGAGTGGACCAAATCATCCCCCGGTTTCCCATGGGCAGAAGCTTCCTTCCCCCACTCACCACACACTGATGGGGTGTTTACTATGTCCTAGGTGCGACAGAGGGCACCAGAGTTGTTCCATGAAACAATGTCTGGTGAAGTAACTAATAAAACAGATTTTAGAAGACTGCTTTGGACTCAGGTAAATGTCAAAAAATTGTGCAGAGCGACCCAGGGCTGTGAAAGCATTCCTCCGTCGGCACCAGGGAGGGTGGCCAGACTCCCTGCTCTCTGGTTGACTGTGAGCAGCCACAGGATTTCTGTAAATTCTTAATTAGTAATTTAGATATTACATCTATAAAATAAACATCCATTGCCTGTTTATGTCTTGTACTACTTCATAAAGCAGTATCCTATGTGGATTTTCCAAACAAAAGGTACAAAATGAGGCTGGCAACCCAGAAGGCCCTTTGGAATGGCTTTCTTAGTCAAGGTCTATGTAAACTGGAAGAGAGACTGCATGTCTGAGGAGAGAGTCATTATTATTCCATTTTGGAGCTGGTAAGCATGAATAATTTAAGGGTCATCTCTGTAAAGGAGCAAATGTCAAAAACAAATTGACAACTATTTTTCAAGCAAAGTCTGGTTCACTTTCAAAAGGTCAGTTTGGTAGTTTTCTTGAGTAAGTTCTGAAATCCTAACTCCCCATTTTTACATTTAGCATGAGCTCCAGGAAAACACATTTTTTAGTAAGTGTTAAGCACACCTGTGCCCATGATAATTGATATTCATAGTACGTTATGGTCCAGGAGGAACTGTGAAGAGCTGTCCATTTCTCCATCCAGGTGAACGGCGGCGTGGAGCACAAGGCTTTTCCTGCTGGCTGGTCGGCTCCCCAGGCCATTCACTTTAAGGAGGCATTGATACACCTGAGACACTCTGGCCGAGCAAAAACTGTGGCTGTGACAGACTTGTACTGAATGAAGTAGGGACTCAAAGGCCAGGTGTAACACATGCACTCACTTTTGTATGGCCCGGGGCAAGTTTTCTAGAATTTTGTCTGGGTGAGGCCAACCTTGCCTGCTGTCAAAGTACAGTTGTGTCACCCACTTCAGGGGTGGCGGTGAAGCACATCACTTGCTTGCTTTGAGTTCCAGTGTACATGTGTAAATGGGGTGATAACAGCACCTGCACCTAGCAGGCTATTCAGAGAATTAAAGTGCATTTGTAGGCCTGGGTCTCAGGCAGATGAAATAAACGTTAGTATTGTTTTATCCCAGAAGTCCGAAGATGGGAGAGCTCGTTCCCATGAACCAGCCTTCAGAACGGCCCTCACGTCCCAGTGCAATCGTTGTGCAGAAAGGCACTGCTGGGGGAAGCCTGGGTCCTGAGTCTAGCTTGGACCCTGACATGTGTCCTTGGACAAGGTCAAATGGAAGGGGTGGGACTACATCAGTCTCTTTAACTGGTTCATCAGGGCCCCGGGCAGGTTTCCGAGACCCTGACTGCCCCTTTAGCCAGAGCAGTTTTGTGTTTAGCTCTTTTGTACATTGGGATTCCATGTGAAATTGCATTTGAAAGAAAAGTTTTCACTGCTTGTAAGTAAAGTTTAAGAGCCATTGCATAAGGGGACCTACAATTGTTTTAATTGCTAAAATGTATGGTTTAATACTTGCATTGTTAAATTTTAGAAATAAACCTGATATACTGAAAAATCGGAATTAGAAATCTGAACGTACAGATTTCAATGAATTACTTTGTTTTTCAAGGTTGTGATAAGAAATGACCAGTTGAACATTCCTCTCCCCTTCCCTCTCTTTCTCATAATAAATAATAAACAAATAAACAAATCACAAATTACAAATTGTGAGAAGACTGAGAAGAAACTGTACACAGTGAAGTGACAGAGACCGACCTTCTCAGATAATACACCAGCACACACCTAGGCCTGGCAGTTCTGAAGTCCCGTGATGCTCTTCTCCTTCCATTTCCTCATGCTTTTGGCCTTGCCTTAGAAATGGCTAGCACAGTCACTGCAGCCCTTAGCCCCTCCCATGGAGGCAGTGTGGCCACCTGTCATCTCTGACAAGCCTGGGAGGGAGGGGAGGCAGGTCCAGGGCTGAAACAGGGGACCAGAGCTCTGATTTTTTTTCCTTAAAGAACTTAGCTACTGAGCTCTTGAGATATTTTAATTTGCTTTTCCTGTTGATTAGGAATTTTCAACAGAAGAATAATCTTTCAATTCCTGGTTTTAAACATATTATTTTTTTCGATTATTTTGATTATTATTTTCAATAATCAAAATAGATTATTTTGAGTAAATAATCTATTACATGGTTCAAAACCAAAATAGTACAAAAACAGTGGTTGGGTTCTGGGGCCAGGCTGCTAAATTAAAATTCCAGCTCTGCAAATGACTAGTCATGTGACCTCAGTTTCCTTAGCTGTAAAAAATAACTACACACAAATAATACCTTCCTTATGGTGTTGCTGTGAGTGCTAAGTGTAACAACTTAGCGCAATGACTGGCATACAGTAAGTGCGAAATTAATGGTGGAACATAAGAGAAACCTGGGAAGACTCCTAGACTGCCCACAACTGAGCCTCCCTTCTCCTTCTGATGATATAAACTGGACCCACTATTTTCCTTGACAAACACTTTTACAGGGCTGTCCAACCTGCGGCCTGCGGGTCACATTCAGCCCAGGATGGCTATGAATGCGGCCCAACACAAAATTGTAAATTTACTTAAAATATTACTTAGCTTTATTACTAAGATATATACATTTTCTATATTAGTGATCACAAACTTGGGATCTGCTCAACAATTTTAAAAGATTATCGAAACTATGCTGCTGCATAGTTAGAGTTATTATGTGAGAACATTTTTGCTTCTCTGTGGTGTTGGGTATCATGAAAATTATGCACAGACCTTTTCTTTTGCTCATCAGTTTTTGTTAGCGTTTGTGTATTTAACGTGTGGCCTGAGACAACTCTTCTTCCAGTGTGGCCCAGAGATGCCCAAAAGTTGAGCACCCCTGCTTTATAAGAACAGAAGAAAATACTGTCTTGATAGATTGGTAAGTATGGACTGTGCTATGTTGTTTAAAACTAGGCCAATAGCATGTAAATATTGGCCAAATAAGAAACTAGTTTCCGATGGTATTAATGAGCTCAAACCACCCAAACATGAGCAAAGGGGAAAGGGACCACTGATAAAAATCTAGGGTGGTGCACAGATCTGGTGGCAGATCTGGTTAACTGTAGCCAGAACGTTTCATTTTTATAGTTCTCTCAATTCAATTTGTTAATTTGTCCTTAACGGAAGTTCTGTTTACCTTCAACATAAGTGAGCTCCTGGTGCCAAAACATCACTTTGTAATGGTGGCAACTTTAAGACATCCTTTCAGCCATGTACCACTAATGCATATCCTGGGTGCCTTTGCTCATGGACCATGTTCTCCATCCCTGTGCCTTGTTTAGGACACTTAACATAACATATTACTTGTTCCCTCACAGCAAGGTCTCCTTCTGACAGCCCAGATTCTACTTTCCTGTCATAAGTAATTATAAATGTACACCTCTAAAGATTCCCAATTTGAGGGGCATAATCTGTTTCAGATAGTAAATCACAGAGACATCTCTGTCCCTTGGGCGGCCAAAATGTACAATTCAGATGTATGAGCTTTCACTCTGAATTATCCATACCTGAAGAAAAATGGATGTTCCATTTTCTCCCTGGGGCAGCTAGGAAAAAAAAAACACTCCCAAAAAACTGGCACCTTTCTTGGAGCAATTTATATTGGTTTGTTTTTTTTAAACCTCAGATATAGAGCTTCCATCTTCAAAATCCAACTCAGAAAACTCTCAGATTCCCACTCTGAGGTTATTTGTCACTCTAATTATATACTTCAGATCCCCATCCCCCACCTCAAGCCCTCTGTTTCCACCAGAGATTCTTTTCTGTTCCTCCTTTCTATACTCCTGCCAATCATGTTCCCTGTTCACAAACCAGAAACTAATGGTTCATTTTTATAGCTCTCACCAACAAAGGGAACCTCAGGCAAATTTTCATTCCTGCTTCCTTCCAATGTTTCCATTGCTAACACTACTTATCATAGCTCTGTGCCAGCCTTTGCTTTATGTCAACTATAATTGAAAATTTTTTTTAAAATTGAAAAAAATAAAACACACCCCAAAATAACCCCAAGTCCCCACTGTATCTCTATATTAACAACAAAAACATGTATCTCAGTGATATTAGAATATCGAGTCTGCTTTATAATAATACCAACAGCTAGGATTTGGCAGATACTATTCTAAGTGCTTTGTATACGGTATACCTTATTGAATCTTTGTGAAAAACTTTCAGGTGGGCACTATTATTAGTCTTACTTTACAGATGCAATAATGAAAATTTTCAAAGGTCACACAACAGAAATTGTTAGAGCTAGAATTCAGATGAAGGTCAATTTGACACTAAAGCCATGCTCTCCTTACTCCTTAAACTATGTTTTGTCCTGTGACTAACTTTTAGAAGAACAAGGACAATTTCTCTCATATTCTTTTTAGTTGTAAAGAAGCTTTCATTGTGTAAAATGATGCACAGGTTACCTATGTTGGGTGTGTGAGCCTAAGCAATCAACATTTAATGAAGACAGTGGCATCTCAAAGTGACTGATTGTCTCTATTTATAGTTAATTATTTCTATTTTTTATGCATAGCATTTTTCATATTCCCACCTTGGGTGCTCAGACTTCCGGAAGAGTCCTGATGCTGCTCTGTGGGTTGCTGACTGGGAGGAATGATGGGTGGGCTCAGCATATTTAACCAGTCCCTAAAAAGAAACAAACACACACATCTGTAATTCCATGTGCAGACTTTACCCAGGGGATTTGTAATTCCCTGGGGCTTCCACAAAGAAACATTTTTTTCCTCCTTCATATTTCAGAAAGATAAGATGTTCAAAAATTAGTGTTCAGTTTCACAAATCGGTTAATATAGAGTCAATCACTTAACTAACTACAGAGCTCCTTGGCTTACCATGGGGTCACGTCCTGATAAACCCATCACAAGGTAAACATACTGTAAATTGAAAATGCATTTGATACAGCTGACCTACTGAACATCATAGTTTAGCCTAGCCTACCTTAAATGTGCTCAGAATACTTACATTAGCCTACAGTTGGGCAAAATCATCTAACACAAAGCCTATAGTAAAGTGTTGAATATCTCATGTAATTTATTGTGTATACTGCTTTTGTTTCATTGTAAAGTTGAAAAATCGTTAAGTCAAAGCATCGTAAATTGGGAATTGTCTTAGTTGTTCAATAAATACTCAACTAAATAAAGATGACATTCTTCTCAAAAGTTTATTATTATTAAACTGTAGCATAAGAAAATTATTTCAATAACTCAGAAGAAATGCATCAGAGACAAATCTCCTTAAAACCTCTGGGTAAGAAAGCCTGGCAAAGTCACATGTCACATGTCATGAATGACAACATTCTACATAGTGATTCAAAGCAGAGGTTAGTCTTGGAGTGATCATGGAGCAGCCGCAATGGTGGGAGTTGGTCTGCACTAATTCGGGCTGTATAGCAGCAGAGGCCGAAAGAAGGAAGAGCGAGGGGAGCTGGGTCCTTGAGTGACTCACTACTTTAGTTCTCCCATTATGAATGGGGACAAAACCACTCTAGAGCACCCTCTACATTCTGTCCCTCTCCCTCCAACTTCCAACCTCATCTCCTGATCTCTTGACTTTCCTTTCTCATCCATTCTTTTTCTAGTCTCTTGTTCCCTCTACTAGATACCTGGGTGGGTGTGATGCAAGTGGGTGACATCCAGAAGACGTGAGTCACTGTGCATTTTACTTCAATACTTCAATCCCTTCTCATCTCTAAACTTGATCCTGTGCCTCTTCAGGAGAAGAGAGCAAGTAGAGGAATGTGAAGGATTTTCCAACATGAGTTCTATTTCTTGCATTGATATAATACCCTGTAGTTTACCTTATTCTTCTCAACAGGAGCCATGTCCTCATGACTAAACAATTTCTTTCTAAATTTCTGTACTTCCTACTGTCTTTATCTGTAATGGGAGATAGTCCCAACAAGTGACTATGAGCACTGGCTCTTCAGGCCAATCTTGGCTTCACATTTCCTAACATAAGAACTTGGCAACGTCACTTAACATTGTAAACTTCAGATCTATAAAAAGGAGATAATAGTACCTCACACTTTTCTTGTTAGGATTAAATTTTTAAAAAGGATGGAAAACATTTGGAATGGATTTGAGTGCAGAGTTGCACTCAATACATTTCAGCTATGACCACTGTCATCTTCATTACCAATGAGGATCATAGTGTGACTTTACCTGCAGTGGTAAACCAAGGTAAGAACCGGATTCTGTTGAAATTATAAAGGGTGATAGTATGATTACAAGTCTGTACAGAAGAGGTTTTCCTTGCAAGCCATTCACTCTTTTTGTATAAAAAGTAACAATGTAAAAAATTACCTATTTCCTACTTGTAATATTTTAAGATACTTTCAGTAACTGCTCAGCTCAGCTATCACTAGATGATGGCCAGTGAAATAAGCAAGGTGAGCATGTTGTATAATTGAATTTCATAACAACACATTAAGGACATCAAAAAGGATTTGTCACGGACTTCCAAGCTAATGGAACATTTCCTGATAAGCACCTTTTATTTAGTTCATTTAATGCTAATAGACCAAAAATTCCTACATTATAGAACATTACAAGGTCACACACAAATTACCTGCTCAGTGACCTCATTACTCAGTAAGAGTGATGGAGAGCAAGGATGAACAAGGGAGAAATAATGTTATCATATGATGACACCCTTGGAGACCAGTTAGAAACTCTACACAATGGCAGTAGAAGCACCTACTCGTAGTCCCTGGACATGGGAAATAAATGGGGAGGGGTTGTTGTGTGACTGGTACAAAAACAACACATTCATTTCTTAGGCTAATGATTTGATTAGATTAATGTTTTTCCTTCTTAGCAGTAGTCATGAAAAGTACAGGCATCTTTTTGTGATTTTTAAAAAATTTTTTCAAATTTATTAAAAAATTGCAAGATAAGAGACTCTTAAATGTCCTTCACCCAGACTCCCCAACTTAAACATTTTATCACATTTGCTTGGGATCTATCTATCTAGCTAGCTACCTATTGTCTATCATCATTTCTCTGTCTAAACAGGGGTTAGCGAACTATGGCCCATGGGCAAAGTCTGTTTGGCTCACTACCTGGTATATACTGCCTGCAAACCAATAATGGTCTTTGCATTTTTAAATGGTTGAAAATTTAAAATAATAATGTTTCATGACACATAATACCATATTTTTGGAGCATAAGATGCACCCAGGTTTTAGAGGAAAATAGGAAAAAAATTTTTGAAGGAAAAAATGTGGTAAAATATTTAATAACATAAATAACATATTTCACCAATATAAATGTAAACAGAACTCAACAGCAGCATTAACAACCATTATTCCTCCCAAATTTGGGGAAGGAGTTTGTCTTTTTTTTTTTTTTTTAAGTTTCTCTTGTTTTTCACTATTACGTGTTTTATTTTTTCTCTTGGTGTTTGAATACAGTTGTCTTCGTTTTAAAGGTCATCAGTTTTAATGCCTATGCAGCTTACTTCTCTTACACATTCAAAACAGCCACAGAAATTCTGAGGAATCCAATAGGGTACTTTGCTTAAACAAGAATTTTTCAATATTTTTTCATATAAAATGTTTCTCAAAATTGTGGAAAATACTGCTCAAGTATTATAATACAAGCAAATAGGCTATGAACCATTAATGAGGATGTGCTTGAGGTTTGTGCGTAGCAAATTTTAAGAACAAATTTTGACTATATGCCAAGAACTGTGCCAGGTGTTAGTTACATGATTCAAAATCTTCTGTAGCAATTTCTAACAAAGGAAATTGTCTTGCCGATGACTCAAAAATATTTTTAGCTCATTGTACATGATTGCCTCTCTAATGTACACAATTTAGATGGACTCTCAAAATTTTGACTTTTATAGTCTTATAGTCCAAAAAATACGGTAATTATACAAAATTCAAATTTTAGTGCCCATAAATAAATTTTTATTGCAATACAGACACGTTCACTTGTTTATGCAGCTATGCCATTTGTGCTATAATGACAGAGTTAAGTATTTACCTGGCCCTTTACAGAAAAAGTTTGGTGACCACTGCTCTGTAATCATGGGCTTATATTGATTTCTCCAATGCTAACACAATACCACAGGTGTGTTTTCACCTGTCCTCTTTCCGCATTTGTAACTCCCTTCCAACTGTGAGAAACCTGGCTCTCATAACCCAATACATTTACTTATTTTCTGAACTATGGAACACACCGAAATCATTTCAGAATTGTTAACAAAACAAATTAAATAACCAGTAGAAAACCCCTAACCTACTCTCTAGGGTTCTCTGTTTATGGTTCTTTTTATTCTTCACTCAAAATACTAGGTTCAAAATTTATTTGGGCTAGTTCTTTTCCCCATTCTTCAGTGCTGTTTTACAGACAGTCCTGATTTATGATGGCTAGATTTACAATTTTCAACACTCCAATGTATGAAAGCAATATGCATTCAGGAGAAACTGCACTCTGACTTTCGATTTTTTCCTGGGTGAGCGTTATGTGGTACCATTTTGTCTTGTGATGCAGGGCAGTGGCAGTAAGCCTCAGCTCCCAGTCCACCATGTGATCGCAACTCATACTCCACAGTGTGTTAACTGTGTTAGATGATTTTGCTGATCTGTAGGCTAATGTTAAGTATTCTGAGCATGCTTAAGGTAGGCTGGGCTAAGCTATGATGTTTGGCAGGTTAGGTGTGTTAAATGCATTTTTGATGTAGGATGGGTTTATTGGGATATAACCCCAAAGTAAGTCAAGGAGCTTCTGCATTAATCATTTGGAAATGCAGACTTACCAGCTTCTGTCTGTATTACATTTTAGGTTTTTCTCTCCATCCTAATTGATTTTTATTACTTGTGTTGTTGTTGAATAAATTAAACATTAACAGTTCAAAGGTCAAAAGTGCACAGAAAGGCACATTTAGGTAAGAGCTATGTCTCCTCCACCCCTCCCAGTCTGTTCTCACCTCTCATCACTTGTATGCCCTCCACATGCACTGTTCAGTAGGGAATCAACTTCACTAGTTCTGGTATCTCCTTTCTATGTTTCTTTTTGTAAAACAAAATAAACCAAACCAAACCAGGTACACATCTATTTTTATTCCTCTTCTTTCTTACACAAAAGGTAACGTACCATAATTATTTTTTTGCATTTTCATTGTCCAATTTAAAATGTATCTTGTAAATCAATTCTACTAGTTCTTAGCTTCCTCATTCTTACATCTGTGCAGTACTCCACTGCATGGATGTATTATCATTTCTTTCACCACTTGCCTATGTTTTCAGTATTTTGCATTATTGTAAATTAACTGCAAGATTATTGCAATTAATGCTGCAATGAATAACCATGGGCGTATCTATTTTGTATACATGGAGATATATCTTCAAGGTAAATTGCTATAAGTGAGATTCCTGGAACAAAAGATAAACACACACTTGGTTTTGTTAGATATTGACAAATTGCCTCCACCAGGGCTGTTCCCATCTGCATTCCCACCACCCATGTATGAAAATGCTGCTTTCTTTACGGCCATGTCACAAGAATATGTTATGAAGTTTTTAATGCTTTTTAATATGAGAGATGAGAACTGGTATCTTAAAGTAGGTTTAATGTGCACTTGTTTTCATTATGAGCATTATGAGTGGGGTTGACTGTCTTTTCATATGCATAAGGCATTTATGTAACATTTAAGTATATGCATGTGGGTATTTTATATCTATACCTATTATAAATATTTTGTCTGTTCATATATTTTGCCCCTTCTTTTATCATGGTTTTTTTTTTTTTTTGTCTCTTTCCCTTATCTTGTCATTTGTGTTTGTTTACTTTGTTTTTGCCATGCAAAAGTTTAAAAACATTTTTCTTCCTGTAGTCAGATGTATCAATCTTTTCTTTTATTGCTTCTGTATTTTGAGTCATACTATATGGTGCAAGTTTAGGCTGGTGTAAGGTGCATTTGATTTTATCTCTTAAAAATGACTGCAGAATACTCTTGACAAGTGATATTTTAACTTAAGATTTAGATGATTTTATATCATCAAACCAATTCATTTGTTTGGCTTTTTCATTAAGCATTTACAAAGTATATTTTGAAAAACAAGGTTTTCATGTTAAATATAAAATATTGGGCTAAACAAAGCCAACCAGGACTTTTTCTTGCAGGACCTTTGAGAGCCTTTAAGCCACTGGCTCTCCAGAGAGGAGGACAGAGTACATGGCGCTGCCCATGTGTGTGTGTCTGGGACTGTCACATCTCTTGGTGTCATGAGTCCACAGGCCACACCTTGAGAGATGCTGCTTCAGGTTATATCATTTTCCCATCCTGGTGACACTGCTTTTGTTTGTTTGTTTTTATTTTGCTTTATGTATATTTAATAATTTTATTTTTCCAAGCACATCTTTTTTTGGTAACTTATTAAGAAGCAGAAATGTATAGTCTAGTACCTGTCTCTTACATGTTTATGTTTTTATATGTGATATTTAATGTGAGTCCATTGCCTTGCCTCTTTATCAACTCCTTTGAACCTCTATGCCTTCCCAACAGTCAGGAGCCAACATCCAGTGTGCGGGAGTTCCAGCTCAGGCTCGCTCACGCCATACCAGTTCTAGCTTTAGTTCTGAACTGTTTCCTTGGCCTTTTTTTTTTTTTTTTTCATCCTGACTACCTTACGCCACAATCTGTTCTTGCTCTTTGCTCCACCATTTCCATACTTGCCTTGTCTTTGGACTTGATATATTTTGGTTGCTTTCCTCAACTCTGACTATAATCTTTTCTCCCAAGGATGGACTTCACCTACCTGTTAGGAAAGACTCTCGCTCCTTAGTGGGTAAGTATCCTTCTCAGTTGAACATGCTCCCTCCCTCTCCCTTCCTCTCATGGACTCAGGCAGCCCTCCCACCCCTGCCTCTCCTCTCAAAACTGAAGAGAAAGGGCCACAAGGCACACCTAGCATGCTGAGAAGATATTTTACTGTTTTACTCTCACAGGAAGTAAAAAAGTAAAGCAGTAACACTTTCTGTTTTACTGTCACAGGAAGATGTTTTACTCAGGAGTCAATACAATGGATTTAAATTAAGTACCACATATAAAAACATCATGCAGATGAAGAATAAATACCATCTGGTGAACTTTCACAATGGCCAGATTTACCTAATATTAAAGCCTTGGCCAAAAAAGAATGCTGCACTGTTTACATGCCACAGTGGGCATTCGCTGAGTCAGAGTTGATCATGTATTTTCATAGCTGGGATGACATCTTTGGCTAAGACGAACTGTGGTTTCAGTTCCTTCATTTCAAAACAAGATTTTGTTTACAAGATAATTTTATTAATTATTTCATTAATATGTTTCCTATAAATACATCATGTATGTGTACACACATATACACATACATGCAAAAACATGATATGAGGTGAAAGCTCAATCTCTCTACATATGCAGTGACCACTCGCTGAAGTCCTGTGTGCCAGGCCCTGGGGTTCAAAGAGCTCCCAGTCAGACAGAAAAGGCATTCTCACCAGCAGAAAATGACACTAGAACATGGCTATTCACAAAGGCTGGTGTGGGCTGATCAGACCATCTGTTTGTCCCTTTGAAGGAATTCCCCTGTTATAAAACTATATACAATTTTGTATACATTTAAGTATTTATTTGGGGCAGTAATTCTTTGAGAAATTTAAAACATGACAATAATTATTATTCAGCTTATTACAACCTGCTATTATAAAGGTTGGGGTCCGAGGAGCCAGACCAGCAAAATACACAGGAGCACTTAGCAATTTCTAGCCAAGACTTAATGATATTTATTTATCATTTGGTATTAGTGCACATTTCTTATTCACTGAAAGAAGTTTGGGTGTTAAGCATCTATGGTCTGGAAACAGACTGGGAAGAGTGCACAGATACTTTTTAAAAGCTGGTGAAAACTTTTCCCAGAAAAATGTACATAAATACCAAGTTTTACTTCCAAATTCAGGAGGTCAGAGATCATCTGGAGCCCATTTGTGGACTTCTGGACCCCCAAATTAAGAACCTGTGCACCCTGGAATAGTGTGGAGGCAATGCTTCTAGTAGTGTAAAATCCATGGTTGGCAACCTATTTCTACAAAGGGCCAGACAGTAAATACATGTGTTAGGCTTTCCAAGCAATAAGGTCTTTATTGCAACCATTCAACTCTGCTGTTGTAGTATGAACGCAGACATAAAAAAATAAGTAAGTAAACAGGCATGGCTGTGTTTCAATAAAATCTTTCTTACAAAAAAAATATCCTGCAATGGGATTTGGCCCACAGGCTGTTGCTGAATGACCTCTGTCTTAGAGGAAGGAACTGAAGCGTGGAACATTCTCAAGGCTCTTTTAAAACTTCCTGTCAATGTTCCTCCAAAGTGCCATCTGAATCCACCCTACTCACTATCTCTACTTCCACTACCAAATCCAAGCAATTCTCTTGTCTGACATTTTCTGTAGCCAAAGCTCTTAATTGATACCCTCATAGTCAATCATTCTGGCTTCACTTCTCTGTTCTCCACATTGTAGCCAAAATTCTAATCTGATTATGTCAATCTTTTGTTTAAAACCTTTCAATGTCATTGGGAAGCTATGGTACTTGGGAAAAAGACCCGAACCTTCACCCTGACCTTTGAGGCTTTGCATGCATAATCTCTATGTATTTTCCCAACCACATCCTCAAGAGCCCACAGCCTGAGTGGATCTGTTCAGATGTGGATACCTAACCTAATCTGGGCCAATCACTGTGCTTCTCCAGAACTTCTGACATGGGATCTAAAAATAAGAGACAGTCCCCAACGAAGATGGAAGTCAAAATAAGTGAAACTCAGATATGCCACTGGTTACCATATTTCCTGTCACACTGAGGAAGCTAGTCTGAAGAGAGAATGAGAAGCTTAAAGTCTAGATTCTGGGAATGTAACAATGTAGGTACCAATGAATGAATTGGGATACTGGGGAGAGGAAACCAGTTTGGGGTGATATAGGTGTTTGGTTTAGCACATAAGGAATATGAGGTCTTGGTAGTAATAATTTCACATGGTGTCTCCAAGTTATGCTGGAAACATTTAGGAATCTATTAGTAGGTCCTGGCCTTAGTTTTTGAATATGTTGACAAAGCTCCTCACCCACTGCTGCCACCATAGCCTGTATTTGTAGAATCTCTCCCTTGTTTATCCCCCAGCCAATATGGACTCCCTCTAATCCAATCCAGAGCGAAATTTCAAAATTTGCTTTTAGGGCAAAATCCAAAATCACTACAATGGCTTAAGGCTTTGCATGGTCTGGTCCTTACTGTCTACACAATGTTTTTGTATCTTTCCCTCACTGTTGCCTCTACACTAGCCCCAGCTTCAGAGGGAGAGACATAGTCACATCCTTAGTCCCTTTTCTTTTTTTAAATCTCCATATTAGCACTTTATCACTATTGTACAATGGATTTAAAGATATACACATACATGATTAAAAACATGTTAACTGTTTAATTATGAAGAACTTCAAACATATGTCAGACTCTACACTGCTCAGGTTTAATAATGTTAGCATTTTGCTCCAGATTTTTCCTTGGTGCTATTTTTTAAAAATTCTTTCTATTTTTTTTTAAATTTTTTTTTTTTTTAAATTTCCATTCAATACTACATGTCCTCTGCTCTACTAGCTGAGCTAAGACAGGAACTTAGTCCCTTTTTCATTATGGCTGAGTGTTATAGACTGAAATGTTAGTATCTCCCTAAAATCCCTATGTTGAAAACTCATCCCCACTGTGATGGTATTTGGAGTTGGGGCCTTTGGAAGGTGCTAAGGTCATGAGGGTGGAGGCCTCATATACAGGACTGTTCCCTTATAAAAGAGACCCTAAAGAGCTCCCTTGTCTTTTCTGCCCCATGAGGTTACAGTGAGAATACAGCTGTCAATAACAAGGAAGAGGAGCTATGATCAGACTCTAAGCTCCATAAAGCAGAAAATCATGTCTGTCTTCTTCCCCTTGGGCTTGGAACTCAATAAATGTTGATACTCACTTCCGGTCAAGATGGAGGCGTAGGTGGACACACTGTGCCTCCTTGCACAACCAAAATTACTGACAACAAATATTTAGAAACAAGAAAACAACCAGAACTGATAGAAAACTGAACTGTACAGAAGTCCAACAGCCATTCATCTAGGCCGGTAAGAGGGGCGGAGTCGTGGCAGGAAAAAGTGGAGGTTGGTGGACTCAGGTAGGCAGGCAGCAGCTGGCAGATCCCAGGCATACAGGCAGCAGCTAGTGGACCCTGGCATGGGGTGGCAACTGTGCAGACCCAGTGAGGCGGTGCGAGGTGGCTGGCTGACCAGGTGGTCCCACATTCACGTGCAGATAATCCAGGCGAAGGGGAAGCAGCAGAAGGGACTGAAATCTGAGAAAGAGCGGAACAAGTGCCATTGTTCCCTCTTGGACCCCACCCCCACATACAGCGTCACAACCCAGTGACTGGGCTGCCCTACCCTGGGGAACACCTAAGGTTCTGCCCCTCACTACTTAACAGCTGCGACCAGACCACCCCGGCCTGCAAAAACAAAACAAAACAAAACAAAACAAAACACAACAAAACCCCAAAATGGCTTAAATGGGAGAACAAATTAAAGCCCCAGAACCAATTCATCTAAGCCATGAAGAGAAAGCCAACTTATCAGATGCACAGTTCAAAGCCCTGGTGATCAGGATGCTCACAGAATTGGTTGACTTTGCTCACAAATTAGATGAACAAATGAAGGTTACAATAAGTGAAATGAAGGAAAACGCACAGGGAACCAACAGAGATGGGAGGAAAACTGGGACTCAAATCAATGGAGTAGACCAGAAGGAAGAAACAAACAACCAAATGGAAAACGAGGAAGAAACAAGAATTCAAAAAAATGAGGAGAGGCTTAGGGACCTCCAGGACAGCTTTAAACATCCCAACATCCGAATTTTAGGGGTACCAGAAGGGGAAGAAAGAGAGCAATAAGTGGAAAACTTATTCAACAAATAATAAAGGAGAACTTGTCCAATATGGCAAAGGAAATAGACTTCCAGGAAGTCCAGGAAGCTCAGAGTCCCAAAGAAGTTGGACCCAAGGAGAAACATACCAAGGCACATCGTAATTACATTAGCCAAGATTAAAATGAAGGAGAGAATTCTAGAAGCAGCAAGGGATAAGAGGACAGTCACCTACAAAGGAGTTCCCATGAGACTGTCAGCTGATTTCTCAAAAGAGACCTTCCAGGCAAGAAGGGGCTGGAAAGAAGTATTCCAAGTCATGAAAGGCAAGGACCTACATCCAAAATTGCTCTATCCAGCAAAGTTGTCATTTAGAATGGAAGGGAAGATAAAGTGCTTCTCAGATAAGGTCAAGTTCAAGGAGTTCATCATCACCAAGCCCTTATTATATGAAATGTTAAAGGGACTTATCTAAGAAAAAGAAGATCAAAAATAGGACAGTAAAAAGACAGCAAACTCACAGATATTAAGAGCCACACCTAAAACAAAAGCAAACTAAGCAACCAACTAGAACAGGAACAGAACCACAGAAATGGAGATCATATGGAGGGTTAGGAACAGGGGCGTGGGAGGAGGAGAGAGGGGGAAAAAGTACAGAGAATAAGTAGCATAGGCGGTGGGTAGAAAATAGACAGGGGGAAGGCAAGAATAGTGTGGGAAATGTAGAAGCTAAAGAACTTATGACACATGGACATGAACTAAAGGGGGTGGAATGTGGGTGGTGGGAGGGCGTGTGCAGGATGGAGGGGAATGATGGGGGAGAAATGGGACAACTGTAATAGAATAATCAATAAAATATATTAAAAAACCCCTAAAAATGTTGATACTCAATAAATGTTTGTTGAATGAATGAATTCCTCTGTGAAGGCCATGGCTATAAAGAAGGACCCAGAGGGAAGAGTTCAAAGATTGGGAAGTGTATGGGTTCTCTGAGAAAGATCTGGTAGAGAGGAGGGAAGGAGAACACACTCTGAGAGCAGGGGGAGGAACAGCAGGAGCCAGAAAAGGCAGCTAGTGGAGAACAATATGAGAATTATCTTTCCAGACACTTCTTCTCCTCCCTTCCTAAAAAGGATCCCAGAGGATGTTTGCATTATGGTGACACCTAGAATAGAATCACATCTCTTCCACAGCAAAAGGTGGGAAACGTATTGCATAAACGAGTACTGCATTTTCACCTCACATCAACCCATATGTATTTGAAGACACGCAACGAACACTCATACAAAAGGAAAATCACATTATTTCTTCTTCTGGCCTCTACAAAGTCACCTCTCCTGCCCATGTCTTTGTCAGAAAAATCCGTAAAAGAGAGGACTCAGCTCCTTTCAAGTGCTCAATGCACCAAGAAATCACAAAAATGATCAACTTCTCTTACTCTATTAAATATATTTTATATGTTCTCTGCAGAACTGAACATCTTTCCTGTTTGGCAGTATTTCCCTCAGGTTAAGAGAATATTAATGGCACAGCATCTTGGGACCATTTTACAGATACTGACTCATTAGATATGGTAGATAATTCAACTCCGGAGGCACCAATCCAGGCATCAGCCATCAAATTAAGCTACAACACATGAACAGTAATATCCCATCTACTGGAGACAATATGGAAAAAACCAATCCCTTCTGTGCCTTCTCAATAGTGTTGTCAGCATTGCTGCTTTATAATTTTAGGGTGAATAGATATTTCTTGAGTCCATGCAGCATCACAGGCTTTATGCTGTATACTGAGGAGTAAAAAGTGATTCTGCTATTGAAGAATTCAGTCTCCCGGAGACAGGTTATAAGACCAACACTTATAGGAAGTGAAGAAAGTGTTGTTTCATAAGGGGAAACCCAGAGAATCCTTACAGTTAGGAGAAGGGTTCAGATAAGGCTTTCTAGCAAGGGTTGTTCCTGAAGAATGAGGATGAGGCTGCAAAACAGAGAAAAGATGGGAGGATGTTCTAGAAGGAAAAGCGTGCACTACAGCAGAAAGGGATGGAGGGCTTGGGGGCACCCACTGTGAAACGATGGGCACTGGGTGCACATACGAGTGTGTGTTGGATGATGCAACTGTGGTCAAATGCTGAAGAAGGCAGGGGTCTCGGGTGCAAACAAAGGAGTTCCTACTTCATTCTGAAGGCCCTGGGGATCTATTCAAGAATTTCAGCTGGAAGAATTTTTTATTTGCATTTTAGAAAGATCACAGTGGCAGCGTTGCAGAGAATGGATTGGTGGGAAAAGAAAAGGGCTAAAAAGATCAGTTAGGAGTTTGCTGTATAATCTAGGCAAGGAATAATGTGTTATTTTGGAAATTTAGTACGTATGTACATGAAAACACATATGAGGAACAAAGAACTTTCCCTTTGACAAAATTCATTTCCCATAGTATCAAAATAAGGTTGTAATGTACAGACATCTTCTGAGAAGACATCTTTTTTTTTAATCATCCTGTGAGAGTGAAGGTCTTCAGAGATGGCAGTTTGCCTCAAGGACCTCACCCTTTCTAATAAGGACTGGTTTAGATTGTTTTCTGTGCATCCCATATACTATCTAAGTCAAATTCAAATAGTTATTGAAGGTTTAAGTATCCAACCTTGTGTACTTGTGATATATAAGGATACCGAATAAATGTAAGTCCCAGAAAAGTAGGCAAAGATATGAATAGGCAGGTTGGGAGAAAACACATGTTAATGCCTCCTCACCCCCATTATGGAAAGATGTTTGGCCATGTATATAGCTATAGAAATGCAAATTAAAATAATAAACTGCTATTGACGCACAGAGCTTGGTGAAAGTTATAGGTTTCATGATACTCAGTGTGAGCTAGTAGGAATGTAAATTGGTAAATAATTTGGCAGTATCTATTAAAATTACCAAGTAATTTCACTTCTAGAAATTTATTATAAACACATACTTGCCCAAGGTCACAAGATATGAGGATGTTTGTTACAGCAGTGTTTATAGTAGTGGAAAGCTGGAAACCACCTAAATGTACATCAGCAGATAACTGGCCAAATAAGTTATAGTGCACCTGAATAATAAACTAATACCCAGCAGTTAATGAAGAATGTGTTAATTTTTTTGTTCAAATTCAGAATGATGTCCAAAATTCATTCCATAAAAATCTAAAAAGCACATTATAGAATAGTATAGAGACTCATCCCATTTATGTTGAAAAAAATACATACATAAAACATATTTTCTTGTATATGCATAGAAAGTTTCTGAAGGGTGCCCAAGAAACCATTAACCATAATCATAAGTAGAAATGTGGAGTGTGGGGTGGGATGAGTAAGACTTATTTTTCACTTTTTATTTTTCTATTCTAGTGGAATTTTTAATTTTTTTTTACTACTCTCTTTTTTAAAGGCAGATTCTTTCTCTTCAGTAGCTTCCAATTTGATGGCATCTATAAGTAAACTCCTCTGAAACACAGCTTCGAAACATCTTTTAAAAAGCGTTTTAGGCGGCAGCGCTTACTGCAAACAGCAGTGCCGATGGAGGAGAGAGGAAAAAGGGGCGCCTTCCTCACGCCAGTGAGCACCATCTGAGCTGATCCTAGTAGCCTTCCCCACTGGAAATACCAACTTCAGTGATAAAAGCAGAACGTTTTGGGTCTTTATAAATACATTTTGGTAAGGTTTCTGGAAATTGTCACATCAATTTGCATAAACAACAGCTGCTTTAACGCTATAGATATGATTTAAAAAATAGATGGTGGCTTATTATTTGTTGGTAACAGATCTTTCATGAGCCTGATTATTAAAGTGAAATGGCTCCTGAGCTGAAGTCTGCAATGTCAGGTCTGCAATCGAATGATACAACCTGATGAAAACGATTACAATGGGAAAGCTGGAAGATGCTCTACAATAGTGGGAGGCTAGGCGCAAATCTCAGAGGAAGCAAACATAAAGACTTTTTCATTCTAGGAATTCTAGGAGATGTATTCATAAGAGTATGTGAAAAGAAGTTTAATATTACGTTTTAATCTGCTTTTCAAAGGATTTTTTCTGTTTTAAGTTTCTGGGAGATAAAAGGTCTCAGCGTCACGGAAAACTTAGCAGTGACTCACTTATCCTTTACCTTTCACTGGAGGGGAATTATTTTGGGGTGAAAATTCTCAAGGAAGTCAGTTTATCTCCTCAGAACAGAAAAAAAAAAACTAATCAAGCATTGTCTGATTAATTAGAGACACTTGAAAAAAGCTATCAAGGCCCTCCAGCTGTAATCAATTTAATCAACATGCAGAGAGCCAATCTGGTTTTCTTGATTAACAAAACTGAATGTTAAACAGAGAAGTTTGACATTGTACTGCCATTAGCTAAAGCTACAAATTGAACACTTTCCCTAAATATTCAAAGTCAGGTCAGGAAAAGTGAAAGCTCTCTTATGATGAAGACCATGGGCAAGAACACTCCATTTCTTCCCCTCGATATTTCATGCCAGATGAATAAGTTTCATCTAAGTAGCAGAAATCAGTAGTAACTTCAGAATGTTCCAATGAAGACAAAAAAGTGATGTGAGATTTCTCTCACCTTAGTGTTACCCATGTTGGTTACAGAATTCATCAGAAACAGACGTGCCAGACATAAAGAGATGGAGGTTTTCTTACTACATTTTAAAGATGTGAATGTGAAATGCGCACATATAGGGTCTGATGAGGAAATAACGAAATTCACTTTTGCTTATTTGATTTGCACAAAGTCAATTTAAATTTCAAGATGTCTAATGCAATATCGGTTTATTAACAGTTTGTTTCTTGCTCTTAAAAAGCACTTATCACTATAAAGTGATTAATTTTGTGTCCTTGATCTTTGCAGCACAATATGGAGTTTTATCTGTTAAAATATCAATTCTCAATCTTTTGGGAGTAAAAATTCCCTTTTCCTGTTTGGAATTTAGTAAGAGCAAAAATAAATATGTGCTAACCAGTGTGTTGCAATTAATTACTACATTCGTTACATGTAATGTTACCAAAATAGTTTCAATATGGAAATATGTAAGTAATTTGCCTAGAAAATCAACTGAATAGTACTCAAGGTAAACTTAATATCATTTGCATCCACTATGTTTTCTTGAAGTGAAGGGGAAGGGAAAGAGTATATATGGCATATAGCAGTTATTCAATAAATACTTATGGAGTGAGCCACTGAAGAGGTAAAGCTTACCCACTAGTAATATATTGTGAGCCACTTCCTTTCCCTCTTCTGAGAAACTAGCTCTTCTTTCCTATGGGTAACCCACATCACATGGTTTTGGGTGCTAAGCCTTCCTTCACTCTCAATATGGGGGCAGGCACGAGACCCAAGAGGGGCCTGAGTCCATTCTTGAACTTTTGCTGTGCGTATAAGCCAGGTCCTGACACATGTCCACCAAAGTGCACACAGGTAAATGATGTCTGTTGAGAATATCTTCCCAACAGAAACAAGGAGGGCTGAGAAAAACTGTATGGAAGCTATGATATTTTTTCAAGAGGTCCTTTAGACCCTCTACTTTTTTATGGGAGACAAACACTGTTTTATTCAGTGGAAGGTTGGAAGGTTGCACGACTTACATTCCAAATAAACACACCATTACTGAAGACGCAGGGGTGACAACTGTTCCTCTAAGTAACAGGTTTTGTCTTCATATCTTTGAGGAACATTAAAAAAATATCTGGATGCCTACTCTAAGCCACTTTGTATTTTTAATCTTGGTATTGACAATAGAGCGATGACCAAGTCACAGTCCCTGGGGATACACAATAAACGAATAAGAAAAGAAATGAAAGGGTTCCAAATATGCTACCCCAAAATATGACACGTTGACATAAGGATTATTTTGAGCTAAAGGCTATAAGAAAAGTAGACACAAGAATTCTCAGCCCTCTCCATCTCTACCAGGCAGGATAGGATGATTCTTAGCCATTGTAGGCAACTCTAGACTCTTATCAGGGATGAGGCCAGAGGAATCTACATCACAGATCTTACTAACTAGCCCTTGTGTTCCATTAGTTTCCCCTTATATCTATCCTCCCACAACTGGCCACCTCTAGAAGCTCAGAGTCCCTTTCCTTTGTCTTGTCACTTTTCTACAAGATTTACTGTTCTTTTGTCAAGATGCTGTGCAAGTCCAGGTTCTAACCATTCGTCTGAGGCACTCATCACTGAGCACCTGTGTGCGCACACACTGCAGGACTGAGGTGTTACTCAGCTCTGTCTGTTTTCCTCATGTTAATTTTTCTTTTGTTCATTTAGTTTGCAGGAGAACCTAAGAGACTAGAAGGAAAAGGTTTTTCCTGCCCCCTACAGAAGGAATATTATTTCACATAGACTAAAAATTTTAAAAATAAGATTTAATATTTCATAAATAACAGTTCTAGTACAGAGTAAAGGTGATAGGTACTCATAAAAACTCCAACCTATTGCATGCAGACTGATTCTAAAGGCACAGGCAGACTGGGAACCACAGAATCGCTGATTTGGGGCCCTCTCTCAGAGACAGATGTTTCTAACATAATGGGAGCCTCTCAGATGAACAAATGAAATTCACATTCAAACCATGCTTCCCGAGGAAATCCAACTGCCGGGAGTCCACAGACATTTGTGGGCTCCTAGGTGTACAGAGCACTGTACACGAGCAACGGGAAGGCGACGGGGAATCAAAGAGGACAATTCCATGACTTTAGACTGACCACCTTACCTTCTAGGATTAATTTCATAAATGCCAGCAAGGCCTGGTTGGTCACAAAACATAACCCTGTGCTGCATATCTGGATGGACAGGTGGCTAGGGTGGGACTGTAGCAACAGCAACGACAGTGACCATCACAATGGAGAGTACGCTGATAATCCAACGTGGAACTGGGCATTAGACATATATCTGGGGTAAGAACACCACATATAATGTAAGTTGCACAGTTTTTTATTTGAGCTTAACTTTCCTTTAGCCTTGCAATCTTTAGGTTAAACTCTGTGCCTCTGTTTCTTCACCTAGAATATGAGAATAACAGAATTCATCCCTCTGGGTTGTGGCAGAGATTAAATAAAGGAATGTAGCACTTGAAAACCATCACCTCTGAGTGCTTGCTGCAGAGATGGAGTCAATAAGTGATAGACATAATAGCAATAATGTTAGTAGTTATTGTTTGAAATTACAGAAAAAGATTCAACTTCAAGGAACTTTTATAACACCTTTTACAGAGTTATAAGACAGCTATGTGTTAAGTGCTTTGTAACTAAGTCTTTAGCAAATCAAGAGCAAAAACTTTGTAGCATTTTCTAATTTTAACTAGAGAATAATTGCTTTAAAATTAGAATGCAAAAATGAAACCACTTTAACCTTTCTGCAGAATGATGGGACTTAATGGCGCAGAAAGAGTAGGTGGGTTTAACTTAACGCTCTACTTCAGCTCTCTGGGCTTTTGTAAAGAATAACTACAGGGTATCATTTTCATCATTAAGTGTGTCAGATTATCAGATGCCATATTTATGGACTGATTTCCATTTTCTTTTCAAAGTTTGGTTATTCCTTTATGTTCAGTAGTCAAATAAAACAATAATATGCTAAAAAGAAGGCTCTGTGAGGTGAATGGCAGTTTAATTTTTCCCCAGTGTTAGCTGGTTGCACAGAAGATAAAGAACTGGAGAAAGTTGACAGGATCTTTAGTTGACTAGATTTATTTCCTAGCAGTCGCAGGGTGTGTTAATTGTAGCATTGCAGTTAATGAAAAATATGTGTTAGAATGCTGATGTGTGTGATAAATGGCCGTTTGAATAAATATGATGGTAAAATGCTATTTTTAAAACATTGGGAGGAAATAATCAGAATTCTTTTGTTGCAGGGACCATTCTCTAGTGAGCAAATTGGGCTGCCAAGGAGGGTAACCAAACTTTGAATTATTGCCAAGGCAATAATTCTCTCAAATCACCAAACCACCACCATCATCATAATTATTTGTGGTGTTACTGCAGCTGCTATTCAACCTAAATATGGCATTTATTCTGTAGAAAGCTGACATGCTAAATTATAAACAAGGCAGAAAGATACAGAAACATTAAAATACCAGAAAGAGCAGAGTGACTATATTAGACTAAGAATTACATTATCGATAAATTCTTTTATTAAAGTGTGACATACACATAGAAAAGTGCACGAATAATGAATGTATAGCTCAATGAGCGATCTCAAAGTGACCATAGCCATCACCCAAGCCAAGAATAGAACCTTCACTCCTCCTGATATTACACTCTCTGCTCCCCCAAAGCAGCTCAGATGGAAACTTTTTTAAAAAATTAAATTTATTAGGGAAACATTGGTTAATAACATTACATCAGTTTCAGGGGAACAACTGTGGATGGCAACTTCTAACACTCCCAATTAGTTGGCCTGCTTCTGAACTTTGTATGAGTGGAAGGGTACAATATGGATCTCTCAGCGGTCTGCCTTCTTTCCCTGAACATTATGTTTGCAAAATTCTTCCATGTTTTTGAAAGTAAATAGCATTCCACTGTGTGAATATTTGGCAATTTACTTATGCCCTCTACTACTGGAGGGGACTGGGCTGTTTCTCATTTGGAGCTGTCATGGGTGTGTTTATATTGGGAGGAAGAACTTTTTTCTTTTCTGTTTGAGTCCAGGGGTTGGGGGCCTGCAAATTAACTGACAACAGGCAGATTACCAGGAGAAAAGACAGTTTATTCACACTGGGAGTGCACCTGGGAGTTGCTCGGGCATAAGCAACTCACTGAGTAGCTACAAGTTTATATACGAACTTCACGAAGCGGGTACGTTTAGGTCTTTGGAGGGAAGGTGTGGACAGTTCTACTGATTTTTTTGATGCTAATGGGAATGGGCAGTCTGCATTTTTGGGAGGTCCTGCTTTAGTCAGGTAAGATTTCTTTCTGTATCTTTTGTAGCTCAAATCTTTTCACTGTAAAATCACCTTCATATCAACTCTGGGGGTTTGAGTGAGTCCCTACAATTTATATGTTTTGGGGTACACATATGTATGCATTCTACTGGTCATATATCCAGGAGGGTAACTGTTGGGTCAAAGCATACATTATATTCAGCTTATGTAGATACTACTAAAAATAGTTTTCCAAAGTAGTTGTGTTAATTTCTACTCCCACCAGCAGTGTTTCAGAGTTCTATTTCTTCCATACCCTTGACAAATGTACTGATATTTTATGTATCAGCCATGTAATGCAATATAATGGAGTCACAATATATGTCTGCTTCCACTCTGTGGTATGCCTTTTTACTTTCTTAAGCAGTGTCTTTTAATAAATCTTAATTTTAATATAGTCCAATTCATCAATATTTTCCTTTATGAAATTTGAGACTTGCTTTGGAAATCTTTTCCTACCTCAAGACGATAAAGCTATTCTTTGAAGTTCCTTCTAGAACTGGGCCATTCACCAGGGCAGTCACCAGCCACAAGCCACTCCTGGGATCGTGAGATGCAGCTGGTCTGAGTCAAGCCATGAATGTAACACACACATTGAATTCTGAGGACTTAATACAAAAAGTAAAGTATCTCATTGGTTCAATATTTTAAACTGATTATGAAGGGATCAACAAACAACCAGAATGGTGTAAAGATTACTTTTAACTGAAAACATTTAGGTAAGTACCAGATGCAGAAAAAAAATCTTATCTGAAATTCCCATATCTGACTAAAGCAAAGCTTTTCCAAAGTCAGCTCCTATAAAACCCCACCCTGGAAAAGTCCCCACAACTGACCTTAGCAACTGAACATTTTGAGAAGTTGTAAACAAGCCTTATGAGACTCTTCCATCTTCTCCCACTGCCACTCTACTCTTCCACCCCACTTGCCAGGCTGATGTGTAAACCCTCACCCCTGGCTGTTTGGAGGGCCGCTCCTTACAGATGCTTCCACATGCACTGCAATCAAACTTTTCTCCTGTCAACTTGTTGCCAGTTAATTTATAAGCCCACATACAGCACAATTTACAATAGCCAAGTGCTGGAAGCAACCTAGATGCCCATCAGTAAATGAATGGATCAAAAAACTATGGTACATTTACACAAGGGAATACTATGCAGCAGAAAGAAGGAAGGAGCTCTGACCCTTCCCGACCACATAGATGGAACTGGAGATCATTATGCTAAGTGAGACAAGCCAGGCAGTGAAGGACAAATACCATATGATCTCACCTATAAGTGGACCCTAATTAACAAAGCAAACAAGCAAGCAAAATATACACAGAGACATTGAAATAAAGAACAAACTGACAGTAACAAGAGGGGAGTGGGGAAGGAGGTAATGGGGAAAGAAGGGGAAGGGTCATCAAGGAACATGTATAGGACTTCCGGCCAAGATGGAGGCGTAGGTGGACATGCTGTGCCTCCTCTAACAACCAAAATTAAGGACAACAAATATTTAGAAACAAGAAAACAACCAGAACTTATAGAAAATTGAACTGTACGAAAGTCCAACAACCATTCATCCAGACCGGTAAGAGGGGCGGAGTCTTGGCAGGAGAAAGTGGAGGTGTGGACCCAGGAGCACAAGCAGCAGCGGCTGGCAGTTCCCAGGTGCTCAGGTGGTGGCTGGCGGTCCCCAGGCCCACAGGCAGCAGCTGGCGGACCCCGGGCACAGGGGGGCAACTGTGCAGACCCAGTGAGGCCACACAAGGCGGCTGGCTGACCAGGTGGTCCCGCATTCGCGCGTGCAGACAATCCAGGTGAAGGGGAAGCAGTGGAAGGTACTAGAATCCAGGAGAGAGCGAAGCAGGTGCCATTGTTCCCTCTCAGACCCCGCCCCCACATACAGCATCACAACCCAGCGACTGGGCTGCCCCATACTGGGGAGCGCCAGAGGCTCCACTCCTCACTGCGTAACAGCATGCGCGCGCGAGTGCGCAGATAATCCAGGTGAAGGGGAAGCGGCGGAAAGGACCGGAGTCCAGGAGAGAGCAGAACAGACACCATTGTTCCCTCTCGGACCCCGCCCCCACCTATAGTGTCACAACCCAACGACTGGGCTGCCCCGCCCTGAGGAACACCTAAGGCTCCACCCCTCATACGTAATAGCCGAGACCAGACTAAAACCAAAACAAAACAAAAAAAAAACCCCACCAAAAATGGCTCAAACCAGAGAACAAATAAAAACTCCAGAGCCAATTCCTCTAAGCAGTGATGAGATAGCTAACCTATCAGATGCACAGTTCAAAGCACTGGTCATCAAAATGCTCACAGAATTGGTTGATTTTGCTCACAAATTAGATGAAAAAATGCAGGCTACAATACGTGAAATGAAGGAAGATGCATGGGGAACTGATAGAGATGGAAGGAAAACTGGGACTCAAATCAATGGAGTGGACCAGAAGGAAGTAACAAACAACCAAACAGAAAACAAGGAAGAAACAAGAATTCAAAAAAATGAGGAGAGGCTTAGGAACCTCCAGGACATCGTTAAATGTCCCAACATCCGAATTATAGGGGTCCCAGAAGGGGAAGAAGAAGAGCAACAAGTAGAAAGCTTATCTGAACAAATAATAAAGGAGAACTTCCCCAATCTGGCAAAGGAAATAGACTACCAGGAAGTCCAGGAAGCTCAGAGAGTCCCAAAGAAGTTGGACCCAAGGAGGAACACACCAAGGCACATCGTAATTACATTAGCCAAGATTTAAATGAAGCAGAGAATTCTAGCAGCAGCAAGGGATCAGGGGACAGTCACCTACAAAGGAGTTCCCATCAGACTGTCAGCTGATTTCTCCAAAGAGACCTTCCAGGCAACAAGGGGCTGGAAAGAAATGTTTGAAATCTTGAAAAGCAGGGACCTACATCCAAAATTGCTCTATCCAGCAAAGCTGTCATTTAGAATGGATGGACAGATAAAGTGCTTCTCAGATAAGGTCAAGTTCAAGGAGTTCATCATCACCAAGCCCTTATTATATGAAATGTTAAAGGGACTTATCTAAGAAAAAGAAGATAAAACTATGACAGTGAAAAGACAGCAAACTCACAGCTATTAAGAACCATACCTAAAACAAAAGCAAACTAAGCAATCAGCTAGAACAGGAGCAGAACCACAGAAATGGAGATCATATGGAGGGTTAGCAACAGGGGCGTGGGAGGAGGAGAGGGGGGAAAAGGTACAGAGAATAAATAGCATAGACGGTGGGTAGAAAATAGACAGGGGGAGGGCAAGAATAGTATGGGAAATGTAGAAGTTAAAGAACTTATGACACATGGACATGAACTAAAGTGAGAAATGTGGGTGGGAGAGGGTGTGTAGGGTGGAGGGGAATGATGGGGGAGAAATGGGACAACTGTAATAGCATAATCAATAAAATATATATATTTTTTAAAAAAGGAACATGTATAAAGGACCCATGGTCAAAGCCAAATAGGGGCAGGATTAAGGGTGGGAGATGGGGGCGAGTAAGGTGGGGGAGAATGGTGGGGAAAAATGGGGGCAACTGTACTTGAACAACAATTTCAAAAAAGGAAAAATAGGATGATAATTAAAAAAAAAAAAAAACCCACATACCCACTGCTCAAACCTAGGCTGGAAGAGAAAAAGTTTTCCTTCCACAAATTATACGTTGAAGTGATTAACATTTTGGACATACTGGGTTAAATAAATATATTATTAAAATTAATTTTACCTGTTCGAAAATTTTTAAATGTGGTTACTAGAGAATTTTAAATTACATAGGTGGCTCACATTCTGTTTCTGTTGGACAGCAGCTCTAGATGATGTCTTCTTTCTCTAGATGTGGTTCCTGTGCTCTGTAGGCAACCAGGGCAGGGTCACAGGACCATCAACAATTAGGATGTTTCAAAATAAATGTGTCTCAATTCCTCCAGAGACCTGGTCTGTTGCCTTTTACCTAAGGTGTAACGACACTCTAGAACTTACTATGGCCTCCTCTCTTCATAGGTCCTGAATTGCAGTTTTTGTCTCCAAGCTCAAAAAACCGTCGAAGGCTACACTTAGCTTCTCAGCTGCTGCTGCTTTCTGAATTGGAATTTTCCCGAGAAAAGTGGCCCAAGGTGCAGGCTGCCTCTCTGGCTTCCTCTCCGTTCCCTTCCCTTCCCTTCTGTGGCAAGGCTCTGTAAGGTGTCACTGCCCTGGAAGCTCTCCCATGGCTTCAGTCAGACAACTTTCACATGCTGTCTGGCTTTTCTGGTTGCTCTCAGAGGGGAGTTTAGTGTGAAGCAACTAAGTCTGCCATTGCCAGAGGCAGAATTTATATAATTTAATTTAAAAATACATCATGCCTATCATTTACTATTGTAGGATTTTAATTATGGTTGATGTGGGGAGCTGAGTCAGGGTTGTGGAGAAGGAGCAGTCCTAACTAATCTCACGTTAGTCAAGGAAGGTTGTACAGAAGAGGGGTGACTTTTAGAGAAGGGGATCTCAGCAAGGTGATAATCCCAGGGATAGGGAGTGTCATGTAGGGCTAGGAATAGAGTCCATTCAATAACTTAGCTGACCAAATGAATAATGGAAATATTAGCTCAAAGAGATTATAAATCACATGCTAATTCCAATACAGTATTACCTGGAGTACCTTACTGAGAAGGTTTATAGGTTTACAGTGATGCTCAAAGGGCAAGAAGATTGTGATCCACTAGCAATGTCTGCACTGGACAAAGGATGGAGCATAACTGCGCGTGAATGTGAATCCTAACATCCCAGAAATCATATGCAATGATTGAATTATCATGCATCAAAAGTGTGTTAGAATCAGATTGTTTGTAAATTAAAATAACTTAGAGACATCACATAAGGGTTTGAATGTGCCATCCCCAAATTTTGCTGCTTTGACATATTTTTAACTGAAGACACTTTAGAAAACAGTAGATTCAGGAAGGGCTCCCTGACCTCCCCCTTTCTATCTAAAAGAAGGACATAAAGTTTCCCATGAGGAAGGGTACAACTGAATCACCAAAGATTCTTATCAGCCCAGAGGTAGCACTAAGAGGATCTACAGAACTGGCCTTCCTAATACAATTCTTACCTCCCATTAGTTTGCCCCATGTATTTATCTTCTCACAGCCTGCCATCCATAAAAACCAACCCCGCTGTCTTGGTCTTGTCACTTTTTTCAAGTTTATTGTTCTGTTTTAAGATGCTGTATAAGCTCCAAGTTCTAAACACTCCTTTGAGTTATTCATCGCTGAGTTTCTCTCATGGATATAAGTGCTGCAAACATAAGTAAAATTTGTATGCTTTTCTTTTTAATCTGCCTTTTGTCAGCTTAACTTACAGGGCCCAGCTACAGAACCTAGGAGGATGGAGAAAAAAATTTTTCTTTCCTCCCCTACAATCACATCACTTCAAATTGGCTGTTGATCAATGTTAATATGGTGGAAGACCTTTAATGGGGGCCCGAAGGGCTTTTATAGTCAGCTATGATCTATTACGGTTGTAATAAATGTCCAGCAGGGACAGTGAGTGTGCTTTTCGAATTTATGCAAGACCCTGGGGTGAGAGACAGAACAGGCTTGATGACAGAACTGAGATTCACAATGATCTTGTCAAAGAAATTGGTTCAGACACCAGTATTTATTCCATGAGTATTTACCAAGATCTAACTTTGTGTCAGATCCTGGCACAAAATGCAATGATGAGCAAAAACAGATATCCTGTTCTCTTTGATCTTACAGTGTGGAGGGTGGACCAACATCAGTCAGGTAATCACACAAAAATATGTGTTAAGTGCTGTGAAGTTAATTAATGCTACTAAAACACATGAATAGGAACTCAAGGGTTCCCTTGGGGAAATGATGCTTGACAGGAAGTCTAATAAAATGAATAGGTATTAATCAGGCAAGGTGGAAAGTAAGGTAGGGGAAAACATTCTAGGGAGAGGAAAAGAAGGGCGAAGGCCCCAAGGGAGACAGTTTTGACAAGTGGAAAGGAGGCCAATGTGGCTGAAGCACAAATCTCCAGAGGAAAACAGGGATGGCTCAGTGTGCATGCACCAAACCACTTGAGCTTTGAAGGCGATTGAAAGCTTTTGGTCTTTATCCTGTGAGCAGTGGGAAGCCATCGAAGGGTCTTAATATGGGGGTATCACAGTCATATCTGTGTTTAGAGAAGGTTATGCTGGCTGCTCTGTGGGGAACAGACACTGGTTGTGGCGAAAAAGCACATGCAGATGCAGGGAGACCACTTAGGGGGCTCTAGAAATGGTTCTGAAGAAAGAGGGTGACAGTTCTCGGTGACCAAAAGCCAGAGATAAGCCATTAGTGCAATATGGGTACTAAAAAAACAAATGTGATTCAAGCTATACTGACAGACACAGTGTCCTGGGCAATGGTCTAATTGTGGACCGACTGAACTGTTTGGTTATCTTGTTCAATTTAGACAACTGCAATTTGATAAACCCAAAAGTGTCCAAAGGAAGTCAAGTTGGCCTGTGCCAGGACTGGGAATGGCAAAGTGGACTTGAGGCTGGAGAAATGATGGACTGAAGGAGAAAATGGAACAACCCAGAAGCAATATTAAAAAATGTTAAGGGGGCATTGTGTGAAGGAGTGATGATTCAAATTACTGTTCTGGAAGGACAGCTAGGAACAGTGGGCAGAAGTTATAAGGAGGTCTATGCCAACTCATTGTAAGGAATGCTCAGTGATGAACTGCCTGTCTTGTGCTACACTGAGCCTGCCTCCCTGGCCAAGATGTGTGGAGGAGACTTTTGAAGGGATGTTGGGTTAAATCATCTCTATAAGCGCTTCAGACTCTCTAGGGTTCTTTGATTCTTTCAAAGTGTGATCTTTTGGGGGATAACTTCATTTCTGATATTCCTGTTAATATCCTACCACCACTATCATCACTCTCTTCCATTTAATAAGAACGTGTCAGAATAAGAGTATGTAAGGCCTTGTGAAAAACTCTTTACATGCACTTCCTCATTCAATCCTTACAGCTACACTACTTAACTGAGTACAATCCCTGCTTTTCAGTTAACTGAGGTCTGGAGAAGTAATTTCACAAGGATACAAATGTGGCATTTTGATTCCAGAGATGGTGCTTTTACCCAGCGCACTATGGTACTTCCTATAACCAGTTATTCTTCTATATGCCAGTGAATGACATTCTGAGCTCAACAATTTAACCAATTTCCAAACTTTCATATATTAAAGTAGATAAAATTCCTTATTCACAATGACAAAATATAGTTAATGTCGTAGCTAGTAACTATGTAAGTCAGAATAAGGCTAGCTTATACTTGGTAACAAACAACCCCACATTTCAGTGTCTTAACAGCAAAAGTTTATTTCTTGCTCATGATAAATGTATATAAAAGATGAGCAGGGGAACTGTTTGTCATGGTCATTCAGTGACCAGGCTTACAAAACAATTGCTACTTTCAATGTTCCTGGTTGTTGTCAGAGAAGAGAACTTTGGTGGAGGGTTTTATATCTGCAGTTACATGCTTCAGACAAGCTACACAATGTAGGCGATTTTGCTCACAATTCATCAGCTGTAACTAGCTGGGCTAATTGGCTCCACCCAAACCAAGTGGATTTAAGAGAGCAATCCAACAATGAGCTTGGAATTGAGAGTGCTTGGAATATTTGGCAAATCATGTTAATAACTACTGCAGACAATAAATATACAATGAAGCCAGAAAACATGCCAACACCTTTTGCTGTATACATTTCAGAATTTGTACCAAAAGGTAAGAATACTTCTTTACATTAGCTTATTTACTTACCCCAAATTGAGAGTATGAATACATTAGGAGAGGGGAAATGTACAAAATGTGCTGAATTCTGGTAAAAGTCTTCCCTGTATGTGAAAAGCACAATTTGAACCATAATCACGTCTGCGACTCAAGCCCTGGGCATTCCATATTAGTATACTTCTTTGCACTGGGGTTATATACAAGTGTTGAGACAGAAAATGTAATATTGTATTCCCTTGCAAGTTTCATTGTACCTAATTTTATGTAAAGCCATCATTGGTGAGCTAAGAGAAGGTAATATGAAACAACTTAAGCCACGTATCAGTGTTGAATATTAAGATACAGGAAAAAACCCATTTAAACACATTACAGAAATTTTATTCTGAAAATTCTTGGTGATGTCAATTCATCCTTGTCAAATTAACTAAAGGTATGTTATTTAAATTCTAATTTTATTGACATAAAAATGGAAAACTCTTAAGAACTTTTGCTTTCTAATGATATTTGTAATAACAAAATAAAACAAGTAATTCACCTTATTTTTTGCTATGACTCAGAGTACTCAATTCAAATTTGAACTACTTTTATCTACTACCTGAGGGAAAATATAGTTGTTATTCATAAGCACTCCATGATCTCAAGTACAAAACCAAAAACCTACAATGAAAATATGAAGACAAATCAGTAATATCTATGAAGCGTTTCCCTGGAAATGGTTGTCAGAAGGTAATGTCTTGTTGTAAGTGATTTAAATGCCCAAAGAAAAAGTAAATGGAGCATTAGTGTGCTTAAAACAGAATTAAAGTTTGTGTTACTGTTACTAGTTTAAGAAAAAACTGATTTTAAAAGCCAGTAATATTTCCTGTAAGGTCATTGGTGTGATGTCTTACATGGTACCTTTTTCTAATTTGAAAGCTACATATTTTAATAGAGAATGGTTTGAAATGTTTGTAAGGTCAAACCGGGAATATGTTGATGATTAAAAAATGCAAACAAAGTGCTTTATTATATTATAGTACCAGAGTGTTATTGTGGTTTAAAAATATCATTAAATCAGCACAAACCCACACTCATCATTTCCTGTACATTTTTCACGCTGAGCTGCCTTCTGACTATGAGTAATCTGTTAATCTGCTCCTCGCCTCACAATTCGTCAAAATGACAGATTCATTCCTTCTCTAATACATAATATCTTCATTTACTGTATGCCTTGATGCATCTTTCTTTTTTGCTAGCGCTGAAATTTAGAAAATCACAAGTGAATTTAGAGAATGTGACATGGGTGGTTGTTCTTATTTGTTTCCCATTTCTTCCATTATTTCAGCAGGAAAAACTAAAACTTTTCTGGACTCTTAATGTGAGTTAATAATATTTCCAACATGTAGGCAATTTCAGGTTTCAGTAAAAGTGCTGTTAAAGCGGTTGGAAGAGGGAATATGATAAAATAAAAAGTAATTGCACCCTTTGCCAAGTCAAAACTCTGACCATAACAGAATTTTCTTCTAATGCTACCAGGCAGTAAACAGGTTGCTAGGGAGAAAGAAAAAGATGTCATTTAAAAGAAAGAAAAAAAGGAAAGGAGAAATAAGTAAATAAGTATCATCCAGTGATTTAGGGATGAATTTTTCCCTTAAAGGACAGGGCTGCATTAGCACAAACCCCACCGCTTACTGAAGGCCACACTGTGATTTTATTCAAGCTGAGACCTTCATCTTTATCATGATGTTGACTGACCTTAGGTCAGGCCAGATCTCAGGCTTCTGGTTCTGTGCTATTTTGATAATGTAAATGGTTTTGCTGTTTAAAATCGTTTGCTATCAATTCAACAGAAGGTATTTTACTCCTCCCTCCTTTCCTGCTTTGCTCCCATTGCTCATTAATCTATAAATTCTGCATACAAAGAGAATGAAGAACTGAAAAATATGTAAAATTCTATATAGTTTTTTTCATCTTAAATAAGAGATAAAGCACATCATCTACAAATGACCATTTGGCTTCACTTTGTTACTGAGCTAGGTGTTCACATCACAAAACCAAGGGTCACTATCATTAACCTCCAAGGTCAAAAGTGAAGAAGTTGTTTTCAGCTAAACCAGAAGCCACCTTCTAACCAGTCTCATTTCAGCACACACGCACATGCGCACACATTTCCCATGCATACACCCAACACCCAAGGGCACACTTTCTTGTCCTGAGCACCAAACTGCATCTGATTTGTCCTAATCAATGGTAAGGGAGCTAAAGCCTTCTAAAAATCAATGGACAAGAAAGAGTCAATAGAACAATAATGTCAGTGTTGATCCAATCAAATCAGCTAAAGGTTGTTTGCCTTTCCTCCTTCAAGTCAAGTCAAACAGGCTGGAAGTCTGACCAGTAGTTATTACACTGAGTGGGTTTTCATGCGGTAATGAGCAGCAAAATTTCTTCACAGCTGTGAACTCTGGTAAACATATTGCTTGAGTAAAAAATTACATTTTAACTTTAATCAATTTCAAAATGGAATGTTTTTCATTAACAAGAGAAACAAAAGCATTGCAAGGAAGAGGTAAAACTAACTGCCAACAAAAGCAGAGTGTGTGAGGGCTAAGGGTTGGAAAGGCTGCATTCCCAGGCCCCTTGGCACCTTTCCTAAAACAGTCACATGCTGCCTTGATGACATGCAGTGAGGACTGGCCTATCCTGGGGGGCTGAAAGCTTGCTAAGGGCACACTAAAGGCATCTCCTCATGATGCTCTGCACATAGTAGGTGCTTCAAAAATACTGAACATTGTTGATGGTATAAACTGCAACACCCTTGAGTCATTTCCTGCTTTAGAGGTTCCTTGTTTAAACAATAATGGAAGTTACTCTGCATTAGGTTAGAAAGTGAAAGATGAGGCAGTTAGTTTATGGATGTGATTGACTGGCTGTGGCCATTTAACCATAATTATGATCTTCCTTTTCTTAGGTTCATGTCCTTATCCTGGACCTCAGCCTGCAATCCCCTCCGCTTTCCCTTAGATAGAGGTGAATGTTATAAACTGGAATTAGTACTTTGACTTTTTACAGGTGCTCATTACTCTAGGAGGGAAAGCTGAATCTTTTAATTAAAAGCTGAAACTGTAAAATGTTAGAATGGTAAATAAGTGCTTTGGTAATTACTTTCTTTACCTGGACCCTGCGCCAAAGGTAATCTGAGTTCATCATCTGGATGGGTAACAGTGACTGGGGAGGCCTGGGTAATTGCAGAAGCTGAATATCCTATTTACAAATGCTAGGATTCTTCAGGGATCCATCATTTCAGACACGGAAGCTTTGGGGAGGTGGAAGAGAAGTTGCAATCTGTTGTTCTGGCACTCACATGGGAATGGGTTTCATGAGTTTGTAATTTTGGAAAATGTGATAACTAAAATATTGATGAGTATTTCCCCGGTCCTAATGGCTTAATATTCTCTCATGGAGTACAACTGGAAAAGGAGGCTCAGGGTGAGATGCTAGGTCCTAGTGGCCCAAGAGAGACCTGGTCGGAAAGCAGGCAGACAGCTAAACTGAGGCACTGGAGAGCTGATGCCCAGGCAGGCAGGGCCAGAATGAACAAGTGAAGAGAGCAGAGAAGAAGAAATATTGGCCAGGTTGGCAGGGGTGACACCCAGACCTGTGCGGGGATGGCTAGTTAGGGTGTGGGACAGGGTGATTGGTACAGGCATGCAATCTGAGCTAACTGGCTCTGGTAGAATAGATGGTCAGAATCAGGATTGAAGGTGGGCTGGCCAGGCCAAGTGCCAAAAGTAGAGGACGAGGGGAAGTGATGGGGCAGGGGACCACCAGCTGCCCAACTCTGCTGGTGAATTGTTGGGTCCCATGGAACCCAATAGGAATGGTCCCCCTGAAGTTGTGCAGGGCATGGCCTTAGGTTCAGAGTGGTCAGGGGTGAGAAGCAGGATGATTATTGAGCAATTTCGTTTGCTTCCCAGGGTGCCTTCAGCTTGGGTTTACTCCGGAGCAGGGTTAGAGAAGCCATTCTGAGCCTGGTCTTTGCTGTTAACTGGGGAAAAAAGGGGCCCAGTTGAGTTTGTACCAGGTATCTTTAAATCCTGTTCAAAAGGTTAGATCACTGGACTGCAGACTGCTCTGGGAGCAGTAGGGGGACGGAGTCACTTAAGTTTAAGAGGGCAACAGCACCACAGGCTCATGTTGGTTATCTATCTATCATCATCATCATCTGTCATTTATGTATCTATCGCAGTTAATTAGGAAACTCTGTTGTGCTCTGCTCCGAAGGAGAAATATTTGTCAAAACCCCAACTTACTTATTTTAAAATGATCCAAATTTAATAACACTGGAAGAGAAACACAACTTGCAACTTCTGTACTTAATTTCATTTATTTATATTTCTCTATTTTGTGTTGGTGGGACAAAAGACTTAAGCCATGGAGGAGAAGTCCGTCAGGCTAAGTCTCAACACTTGGGGAAAAAAGAGAACTGAAGCCTCAGTGATCGATCCAGAGCAGCGCTTGCAGGCTAGGATGACAGGCCAGCTTGCTTCAGTCAGGCCAGCTGAGCCAGCAGGAACTGAGGTCAGCGGTTATTAATCATTTGTCAGAGTCTGCGGGCTTTATCAGATAATTATAAGTATGTTTATATCACAAAACATGTGGCAAAGCTGCAAAGGATTCAGGTCCTAACACAATCTGTACTGACATTTTAAAAAACACAGATAAATGATAAAGCATAAAGCAAACACTTTAGAAAACCATGCCACTGATTATTGGGCATTCTAGAATTATTTTCTATATTGTTTATTTCCATAAACATTTAGGACCTTAAAGGGCCTTAGACTATCTCCCTTATTCCCCCCATTTTCTGATGAGTTGTAAAAATAGCAAGAATAATCATCATTTGAAAGACTGGTTATCAACTTCATCCATATAAATAGACAACTGGAATGTAATTACAGCTTATTTTATAAAATCCACTTCTGAGCATAAATATCTTGAGCTGTTCTGAAGAATCTGCATAAATACATACATGGATGTGCTTAAGGGGCAGCTCTAAATCCCACAGACCAACCCAAGGTCTTCTAGAATAAACGATTTAAGGCTGCAAACAGCATCCATTTTGCTCTGTTTGGCAGCATGTTAGTTCACACCCTAGGAAACACTTCTCCACATGAATGAATTGTGAAATTGTTTCCTTCTGCTCAACACTTCTCTAAATTATATTAGATTATGTTAGCCATATCTGCGCTTTGTCATAGAGGCTGTCGGTGCCCCAGAGGCAACATGGGTGGACACTGGAAGCAAGGGCCACAGTATTTGAGATGTTGCCTAAATATCAGTCAGTACGTTGGGGAAAAACAGTGGGAAATACTGCACCCACACCTAACAGTGCCAGGAAAGATGGCTTTGTTGAAGATCTAGACATGGTAGGGATTATGGTGTGGTGAACCACATGCGTTTCAATTCCTAGATTACAAACATAAACATCTCGGGAAGTGATTACCTTTGTGTCTCACCTCTACCCAGTGTCAAGCATTGCCCTACAAGTGTGAGTGCACGTGCCAGCCTGCTCTCCTCCGCTGCTGGGTTACATCAATGTTGTGCAAACCGTTCTCATTATACTCATAGTGGCTGGACTTTTTCCGGACAGACCTCCTATGTGGGTATGAGTTATAAAAATCTTAGGTCTCTGGATATTGCAGATACTTATTTCACTGAATCAAACATGCTGTCTCACCTCCCAGAAGCGCCATCCTACACTTCTGTCAACAGACCCGCATGTGCGCATGTCCCCATGACCATTCTGTCTGCGCTGCTCCGACCGCGACTGCGCTCACTTCAGGAAGCCAAGAGCCCCCAAGCTTTTCATTTTTGCTCAGAGCCTCCAAGTGCCCCTCTTTCAATCCACGATTCAGGCCAGATGCCTGTTTATCCAAGAGGGTGGACTTAGAGACATCTTTTATTTTTAAATATTTTTTTATATTCATTATCAGTATCTCTTAACTTTAACTTTTAATTTTAAAGTTTCATATTTTAGAATTTAAACATGGGATACTATTTGTAAGACATATAATAAATACAAATTTTAAGAAGACTCTTAGCTTTCAATTTTGTTAAATTATATGCCTCACATGATTCAATTATCCCATTTTATATGATGATCTATGCTGACCTCATCTTTTTAATTTATGGCCCAATAATGCCTTTCTGTCAATTCTCCAAGCTATCGAATTTATGAGCCAAGAGCCAAGCCATCTAATCTTCAGGTTTTCTGAACAGCTATATAATAATGTTCTAGAAACTGGTAGATAAACTGCAGGCAAATGGGATTAATGGCACTTTATTTTTTTGCTTTAGAATTTGGCTTTTATTATGTAAAAACATAAATTAATTTTTCCTAAATGAATCAACATTTAATTGGTTAAATAAAATATACTATCTTTCAGTTGGTGAATTTAAAAATTTAGTTAGTGAATTTTCTTATATTCTATCTTTGAGAATGGAATTTTAAACGAGATATTTAACATCATATACTACCATGTGTAAGTATTAACTAATTCATCCAACATTATGAAGCATGCTTTCTATGTAAGGCAGCGTTCCCTTCAAGAGTGGAGCTGGTTTTCATGTGTAAAACCCGTAACGAGGCTCATCAAAGTCTCAGAATCTAAGCTGGGAATGACTTCTGAGACCATGTAACTCAAATCTGTTCTATTATACACGAGGGTGTTTATATTATTAGATGAGATCTGGACAGATGGAGAGGCTTGTCTGAGATCATTTACTGTGTTAGTAACAGTATTAGCATGAGAATTAGGGTCCTTTTTTCCTTTCATTGAAACAAAAGTTTCCACTTTTTAACATGTCTTAACTATCGCTTTCATTTGTTCAGGCTACAAGTTCTGACTTTGTTATAATTTGGACCAAAGTTAGATTTCCAGTTACCTTCAAAGTTCACTCGTATATAGATAGTTTGTTAGTCAAATCTAGATAAGCTGCATGACTGCAAGCAACATATTGACACATCAAGAGATAACTGATTTTAACTATGTTAAAACACTTTTTACATATGTTAACATTACAATTTAACTTTTGAACCTATTTTTGTATCTATTTATGATAGTGACAATTCTCCCTATTAGATAACATGAAAGAATGACCAGATCAAGTGTGTAGATCAGGAATACTTAGATTGCTGATAAAGAAAATTTAGTCTACCTATGTCATGAATATTCTGGGCCCCATTAAGGTCCTATAAACTATGTAAGTGGTCCCTTGGCAGCATGTTAGTCCTACATGGCTTTGATTTGCTGTTCATTGCTGATTAGACCAGAAGTGGTTACTTCGCCCAAGCTATGCCAATCACATTCTCCTTCCTGGAAAGTAGGAAATGGATTCAGACATAGCCTGCCAGCTAGCTTCAGCATGTATTTTGAACTGTAATATGTAAACTCGAGAGCTGTCAGACAGCCATATGTGACAGGGGAGCAGAGAAAGCTGGTGCTCAGCAAGAATGAAGCACACCGGAGGGAGCAAGTTTATGTGCCCTGACCGGGAACTGAGCCTACAACCTTTTGGTATATGGGATGATGCTCCAATCAACTGAGCCACCTCACCAGGGCTAGCTAAATTCTTTTTTTCTTTTTAAAAGATTTTATTTATTTATTTTTAGAGTGGTGGAGAGGGGAAGGGAGGGAGAAAGGGAAACATCAATGTTACCTCTTGCACACCCCCTACTGGGGACGTGGCCCACAACATAGGCATGTGCCCTGACTGGGAATTGAACTGGCAACACTTTGGTTTGCAGGCTGGCACTCAATCCACTAAGCCACATCAACCAGGGCCAGCTAAGTTCTTTCTGATATGTGCAATCAGTGCATCTAAGACACTGTGTAATAGAGATCTCACTCTGGAGCCAGAGCTATGATGCTGTCATTGGTATTTTGGTCCATTTTGGACAAACCACAGTATAAGTGAAAGAGCTTGATAATGAGATGCGTTTGGACAATGAGATGCATGACAATAACTAAGACCTTGTGTGTGAAGCTCAAGATAGAATGATTTTTAATAAATTCCTAGTATATAATAAATAGTTATAAAGTAATACTGTTTTATACAAATAAAGTAGCTTATTTAGCTATTTATTAGAAAGCCATATGATACTGCATATATTATGAAACTGAAATTCAGATCTCCTTGTCTCTAATGAACCTGAAATAGTGAAGTTTTTCTATATTGACAAATGACTCATATGTCAATGACATTTTAAAAATAATGAAATGATTTTGAGATTATGAAGTTTCGAAATTATGAAAAAAGACAATGGCCATTTAAACTTGTATAAGCTATTTTGGTAAATTTAAAGGTACCAGGTAATGTAAAAAAATACTTAGAGAGAGCTTGACACATGCCAGGAATTGTGCTAAGAATTTTTCATGTATTAATTCATTCAAATGAGGAAATTATTTGACTGAATGTGAGTTAAATGACTTGCTCAAAGTCCCACAGCTAGTAAGAGGTGGAAGTGCTATTTAACCTAGGTAGGCTGTTAGCCACTACACCATAGTCTGAATAAGAAAAGCAGACTGAACTAAGACTTCTGGGGTGGGAGGGACCTTTGGAAAGTTGTTTAGACATTTTGAAAAACAGTTTCATGAAACCAAGAAAAAGGCACAATTTTCTAACTAATCTTTAAACAAAGAAGTTAGATTATTAATGATTCTTACCGGGGGTTAGAAGGAGACGGTGGATTCATTTCTTTCTGATAGTGCCGACCCTGGTTAATAGGCTGTAAGAGACAAAATGTTTGTGAGTAACTAATTAGCATCATGCTTTTTACATATACTTTCATACTCACTCTCATTGCTGTAATTTTTTTCCCCTACGACACAATCTGAAAGAAGGGCCTGGCTTATTTTATGGTATCATTGAAGGCTGTTTGAGAGATCAAGCTAATAACAAAGTGATGTATATGGGAAAACACAGGTTATTTTAATGGCCAGTCACTGGACTAGAAAACATCTATGGTGTAACCCAAGTTCATGGATAGAATCCTCCTCCCATGTGGAATTTTATGCTATTAACATTGGTTGGTATTTCCAGAAACAGCAAAACAAAACAAGATATCCTGTGGAATTTATGCTGCAGAGGAAGTACAGGCAACAACCAGAGACTGGGGGATATAGAATATATATTTATATCTCACCAAAAGTTTGCAAGGAGAACTTCCACTTTCATTAATGGAATCACACATGTAAATCTTGGGTCAAGGTGGTCACTTTCCCCAACTGCATAATAAAGCCTCAAGGATTTATCAATGAACTGAAAAAGGTGATGCCAATACCCAACAGAAATGTGAAATCTCAATTTTCTCTCCACAAGAAAACTTTAGGTTTCTGTCAATTTCAAAACACAGTTAAACAGCCACCTCTCATGTAAGCCTTAACCTGCCTCCACTGGAACTCCATGTATTTCATTTGTTCTATAAAAGGAAAAAATTCCATTATAACTGAAACAAATTCTGTTTTCCAACATCACTTCAAAGTATGTTTCCTATGTGATTAACAACAATGTTACCATAATATGGAAATAATTTTTAAAGTTCTCATTGTACTACAAGTTGGAATTTGGTATCATTTTTTAATTGCATTTAAAGGGCTTCAGTTAGTTCCTTACCCAAGGGGGCTGGTGTTAATGTTTTCTCACCCATAACGTGACCCCACAGTGCTGACAGCAACTGCGAAAAACAGTGCAGCCATGGTGCCTGTACGTATACAGCACATACTCCTTATTTTCCACATACTCCTTATTTTAATGGGTCCTAAAATAGTAATGACATGGGTGGTGGGAATTCTTTAGAGGGAACTGTCTTCCTCTGTAAATAATGTCTTGGAAGTGTTCCTTTAATTTAAATCAAACACCCTGTATGATAATCACAGTCACTTAGCAACCATCTGTGATGCATCATGAATTTAAATGTAGTCAGATACTTTGGTAATTGAACCAATATCAATGCATCACCATTTCAGTAATAAGAAACAACAGCTGGAAGAACAGAGGAAGGAAAAACATGTCATAAGACATATTTGACCTCACTAGAGAAATAATACTTAGCAATTTGCAAGTGAAATTTAGTTCTATGGTTTAGGCTTTATTATTTCACAGCGGAAAAAAGATTAGCATGGAAAGTGCTTAACAGGTTCTCCAGACCAACTTGCACTGGGGCAGAAACAGTCCCGATAACACCTTCATTGGTATTCCAGTGTTTCAGCTGTACTCAGGCCTTCAGTGAATGGACTGCTGCCCCTTCGCTTTCAGAGGCATTTCCATAACTCTCTAAGTACTAGATTCCTGATATTCAGCCGAATTTTTGTTTTCTTAATTTTATACCATTAATTCTGTTTATACTTGTCCCCAGCCCTCTTGTTTCAAATGCCTTACTCCATTCTCCGGAGAGGAGAAATGGCTCCAGAGCCCTATCTGGTTTGTGACTCAGCTGTCACTTAGACGACACAGACCAACCCTTTCCACATTTGCTAACGTTTGCATAAAACAGATCCAATAACACACAGAATAAAAAGGAGTACAATTAATAAAAATCCACACTTATAATGATTTTTAGGTGTTTGAAAACAAAAAATAACTAATGGAAACTCTTCAAAGTAGGCAGAATTATAGATATGAATAGATAAAAGGTAAATAAAAATATTCACTTAAAATAATTGCAGGCAATATAACTTGGTATGAAATACCTGATTCCTCAACTTAATTTGTACTGCTGAGAACTAATGGCCCTGGCTGGGTGGCTCAGTTGGTTGGAGCATTGTCGCATACACCAAAAAGGTTGTGGGTTCAATTCTCAGTCAGGGCACATATCCAGGTTGCAGATTTGATCACCAGTCAGAGCATTCTGACTTACGCGTGTAACTGCTATAAACTGACCTATAAACCCCAACTGCTAATGACTCAGTTAGGGAAGAATGCAAGTTCTGCTTTGGAGTGAGTGCTATACAAAATTGGGTAGCCCCACTTTCCTTTCTCTGTACATGTCTCCTAATTTCATAATCAGGGACAGGAAGAGATTATGGGAATGAGGCACCTAAAGAGCTCTTTCAAGATATTTCAGTTCCCATAACTTTGCTTCGCTGCTTTGAAACAGCAGAGCTTTCACTTGGATGTGGTCTTTTCATTTTCCTAGGCCCAACTCAGAATACAGGAGACTGTGCCTCACGGTTTCTAAAGCTCTCTGACCACGGTGGGGTGGGCATGGGGGTGGGAGAGTGTTGACAGGCTGTCTGAAGCCAGATGTCCCTATCCACGAGTGGACACAGATGTTTCTCTATCTATATATCATGGCCATATACGCATAAACCTATTTCTACTATTTCTAGGTAGGCAACATCATTTGAAAGCACCAGCTAAAAAGATAAAATTGGTTTTTTGATTTTGGAAATTTAGTCATATTTAGAGAATACCATAAGCAGCCAAGGAATAAAAACCAATACCTACAAATAACCACAAAAATCATGATAATGGCAGTAAATAATATTTATTGAGCATTTACTCTGTGTGGAAGCCTTGACAGATATCATCTCACTTGGTTCTCACAGTAATTCTATGAAACAGGATTAACAACCCATCTAACAGACGAGGAATTTCAGAGACTGGATGTTAACCCAAGGTGATGCCAGCCAGCAAATAGTGGAGCCATAAATTGAAGCCAGGCTGTCTGAGTCCAGTTTACCCTCTAACCACTAGAGTGTAGTACTTAATCCAGTATTTAACCACCTGGAGTGGTGGACACTTAAGTTTTTGAATAAGAAATATGGCAAATTCAATTCAGTTTACATCAGGGAAAAAAACAGAGGTCCCGAAATACATTTATTTGAAATATATGACTGCTTCCTTACCATAAATTAAAACCATTTGATTTCATTCTTATGATGTCATTCTATATTTAAAATGAAAGACAATAAGCTTTGCTATATTGCTAAATTGGGACAAATATAAGATATAATAGACAATACTTTAAAAATGAAGGAAGTTTGTTTCACGGGGTGACTTTCACAGTCACTAAACACAGAACAACTAGCACATTTCAATATGTTCTGAAAGCTCATACATTACACTGCCTCGAATATCAGTTTTTGTATATTATTCCTATAGTGACATAAGACATCTGCTCATCTGATTTATCTGCAGCTTAGCACAATCAACTACTTACCTTTTTAGTTCAGGATTAAAAGAAAACTCATTATACCTAAAGACAGCTGAAAAGTTAATGAATTCGTAGATCAGAACAAATTAAGACCTATTAGAGCCTGAAATGCTTATACATTATATATTGGACACACAGCAGCCAGAGATCATCATGTACTGTAAAACGCTGATAGGCTGATGAGCAAAGAAATGGAACAGATCCCAGAAATTTGGATCTCGTCCTTTTGGTGGCGCTGTTGCTATGCGCTAATGTAGGGAAAACCAGCATTCATATAAAAGTAACTACCACTTAGCACAAAAGGAGCTTTGCTTTTCCATGATCAAGCTGCTAGAAATTTGGGGGTGAGGGAAAGAAACAAAGGCTAAATAAAAGAACAGGAGAATCCTTCCATGTTAAAAGGTAAAGACAATATTTTCATGTTGTTACATAAAAACCTATGAAAATGGCAATAATGTTGCAAGGTTAATCAAGATCATAAGTAACTTGTATGAGAACTTCACCATATGCTTGTAATTTCATTATGTGCATTTTGCCTCATTTTTCTCCAAATATGCTTTGCAATGCGCCATTTGATGAATGAATATGATTTTTTTTTTAAACAAGCTGAGGGACTAATGTACTTTGTATTAGGGTAGGAGAATTCTTAACTTGAAGGAATGGTGGCTTTGGGGCACCTGCTTACAGGGTAGCATGCACATGAATGTAGGTTAGAGGTGGGATGGAGAAATAATGAAATAATGAAATAATTTACTCATAAATGTCTGAAGTAGTTGGTGTGGATTCTAATGGTTAGGCTCACATTAAAACAAGAACAACCTCAGAACCTTTGCCCACCCTTACAGCCCTCAGTGGTCATGAAAAAGGGAAATGTCCTAGAAATCTTTTCTGATCACTCAAGTGGCCCTTTGAGGGGAGTAACTTTGGGAAGCAGTAGATCATAGTTAGCCTGAGCTGACTCTGCTAGGCACAGGACACATGTGTTCTATGTTCTCAATCAATTCTCATCATGCCAATATGAGGAAGGCTCTATATTACCCCACTTTATGGGTGACTGTGCCAGTGACTGGCAGGCCTGGGACATGAGATGAGGTTGGCTGATGTGGAGTCTGTATTTTGTCATCACATGGAGCTATCTCCATTAATAACTATTCCTTTTCCTTAACACACACACACACACATACACACACACACACGATACAGTTTTATGCTGTTGTCAATCAAAATCCCTCACCAGAATAAAATTCACTTAAAAATCCATTGTAACTAACACCTAGCTCTCCTTCCAAGGCTTCCTGTAGCCCAGTTTTTTGGATAAATCTCATGAGGGCTACTCCTAATGGAAACCCTCAAAAATCGACTACTTGTAGCTTGGTTTTCACAGAAGTTGTATTATTTTAATTGAATTAGAAACTTTGTCCTAAGTTGGAAACTTTGAAAAATTTGTCTGTTAAAAGGCCAGGGGATTTCTCAGTAGGCTTGATTTGTTTAACGAGATGTGAAAGCCAATTTGTTATGAGAAATATGGTTACATTTAACTATACTTTTAAATGAATAATTTATTATATCTCAACACCTTTTAAGTAGTATACATTATTCTGAGCTGTACAGATGCTGAGGAAAGCTGAGGGATCAAAGCCTGTAGTAAACACAATCGAATTGCTAGACTCTTCGCTTCCCTCTGCGTGAGCTGTCTGGTTTCAGACTGCGGTGTGTGTGAGGTCCTCAGGTCAGGAGGCTACACTGCATGTGACTGGCCTAAATCTCCTTCGTAAATTATTGGTCATTAAGCTCAGCTCAGAGGGCGATTTTTCCTTTATGTGTATATTTAATCCCCATTTATCAAATCTTGAATGTAAGATATTACCTGCATCATTCAGGATTTATTTAAGTGAAGAAAAGCTCATGTTTATTTATTTTAGAATTTTGATAAAAACTTCCTTAATTTGGAGCAAAAGAGGAATCTTTTGATATTATTGATTGACTAACAACCAGCAGTGACTGAGTGTGACCTCACACAGGCTCTGTGCTCAGCACAGGCCTGCCCCTCATGGAGTCACAGCCAGGCCTGGGGGATACTGGTAACAATGGTTACCTGATGTGGTAAGTGCTATGGTTGAGCCTGAAGGTAATGGGACCCCAGAGAAGACAGAGAATTCTGTGCAGGGTGGTTGAGGGTCGGAAGGGTTTTGTCAACAAGGAGTGTTTAGGAGAAGAGGGATGGAGGGTCTCTGCCAGAGGGGAGAGTGTGAGCAGCGGCACGACTGACGGGATCTGGAGGGAAGGCAGGGCAAGCTGCGCAGTGCCGCTGGAGTGTGGGGGAGTTAGCTCTGTGTGTACATTGGGTGGGAGGTGGGTAGGGATGCTGAGACAAACAAGCACTCCTTTCAAGCCTGGTCAAGATGATGGAGAAACACAGGCACTGAGACGAGGTTATCTGGTTAAAGGAGAGACTCCACCATCACCTCCATAGAGTCTGTCCTTTTCAGAACTTAGAATTCCTTTCTCCCTCTTTCCGCATGGTTTGGTCTCATCCATGAACCCTGGTTTAACTGTAGCTTACTCTGTGAAACATCCTTGAAACTAAAGGTAGAATTACTTGTTCCCTCTCACTTGTTCCCAGAACTTTTTACTATATTATCATTCACTACCCTGACTTACATACAATGAGCTGTTGACTCTATGCTTTTCTTCTGGTTGGTGGACATGTCAAGGCTGGGCAAGGCTTTATTTGTATCCCCAGTGTAGTCCCCAGCCTGGTGTACCACTCAGAACAAAATGTGAAGTGAATTCACGAGAGACAGACAAGTGAGGTTGTGGTGGGAGTTATTGTGGAGATATTCCCGGCTCTAGTGGCAGGAAGGTAGGCATGGCTCCACAGTGATGCCTGGAGAAGGGCTGCAGAAGGCTTTGGAGCCCAGTTTTGTGAGATAAACAGGTACAAGGTACAAGGCTATGTGCAGAGTGCACTTAGGGAATCACAACTGGAACTGATGCATGGAGTGAAAGGTAGGAGCAGTGAGAGATGAGACTGGAGAGGGTGGCAGGTCTCAGGTCATCGAGGGCCCTGCAGGCCAAACTGAAGAGGCTACGAGGGGCTATGAAGAGGCTTTACTCAGGGGAAAAGATAAAATCAGATCTGGGCTTTAGAAAGATACTAATGTGAATAACAATGATAATAAAAATTGCAACTAAACTTTATTTATTAAATGCTTATCATGTCTCAGATACAGTGCCAAGTGCTTCTCCAAGGTCACAGCTTGAATGTCAACCCTGGCAGCATGAACCCAGAACAGGTTCTCCTAACCATCCAGCTATGGTGCTTGGACTGGAGGTACACAGGCATTAGCAGGCTGTTGAAGTAATGTGGGTATGGTACAGGCAGGGAGGGTCAGGCGATAAAAAGAAGGGAGGATTTGGAGACCACCTGGGCATGGACAGTGAAGGAGTGGGAGAAGTGGGGAAGTCTTCCAAATTTCTGGTTTGAGGGCAGCATGGGTGGTGGTGTCATCACTGAGCTACAAGGAATGTAGACTATTACTGTGATAAATACAGTTATGAGTTCTTTTGTTTCCTTTTCACAGCCCTTCTACAATTTCTAAAGAGAAAGGCATGAGCTCTCAGAAAGACCACAATGGTCCTTGTAAATTGCCCTATTTAAACTCCTCTAGGAGCAACAAGGTGCAGAAGATCATTAAGGAATGCAATATTCCATTTGGTGGTAGTTTCAATATTAAAATTGACTTTGATGCAATAATAATATCTAATGAATATAAAAGGTAGGCTTTTCAATTATTTTCTCTGTCTAAAAAATAGACCGTCTTCAATTTCTCATTTGGTCAAATAGGAGGTTATTAAGTTCATAACCAATGATGTTATTTTTGGCCGTATACTTTTTGAGAGGAGTAGTTGTCATGCATGAGAACTTCAGTCCTTGCCAGAAGAGGACTGTGATGAGAGCACTGTATCCAGGGCAACCGAGAGTTCAAGCCTTTTCAGTCCGTAAATAATTGTGCCTCAGCTTGCCTTTTGTAACGCTGGGCTCCAAGCTACTTCGTGACAGAATGAGCTTGTTCAGGAGGCCACTGTTTTCTTTCTTTCTTTTGGTATAAATGCCTGCTGAGGAATATTTTATAAGCAAGGCAATGTTTCAATTCCATTGTAAATCGCATTGGCAAAAATCTGCATCTTACTGTGATGTTTTAGCTCTGGCTGCAAGGATACTCCGCACGCAGGGGTATTTTTGATGGGTGGGTGGATATTCTTTGGCACCAAGGCTACTCAAAACATGCTTGCTTGGTCATTCAATTTAATGAGGAGAAAGAACACTAATGAAAAATGAACACCATCCCTCCCACCCCATGTCCTTAGAACCAATGTGAATTTCTCCTCTGTGAAGTCTCGTAAGTCCCCCCCAGAGAGCAGAAATCTCACCTCCTGCTGGACATTGGCAGCACTCATTTGACAACTGAATCCCATATCAAAAGTCACCATATCATGGCAGTTAGGAGCTCAGACTCAGGAGTCATGCCAACACTAGTTCTGAATCACTTTACTCAGGGTCTCCATTTTCTCATCTGGAAATGGAAACTCAGTAGTGCTTACCACACAGGATAGCAGGAAGGAATAAATTAGACAACATGGGTAAGGCCTAGTGCCAGGGGCTCTGAGATGTCTAAGATCCACAAAGATGCTAGAGACCTGGAAAAAAACCTGGCTTTAAAATTCAAAAGAAAATTCTGAAATAAATAAATATTTAATGAAATACTTAATACCATAAGTTATCCATTGTCAACTTCAGTTAAACTCAGTCTTTACAGTTTAGTATTTTTTTTAAATATTTTATTTTATTTATTTATTTTTTTATTATTTATTTATTTATTTATCTTTAGAGGGGAAGGGAAGGAGAGAGGGAGAGAAACATCAATGTGCGGTTGCCTCTTGTATGTCCCCTGCCGGGAACTGGCCTGGCAACCCAGGCATGTGCCCTGACTGGGAATCGAACCGCGATCCTTTGGTTCGCAGGCCCGCGCTCAATCCACTGAGCTACACCAGCCAGGGCTACAGTTTAGTATTTTATATTATTTATTTTATTTTAGTATTTTATATTAATATGAATAAAGTTACACAATTTTATACTTCCTTTCAAAAACTGCATAATAAAAGTTACATTTACTGTTGGATGAAAGTCTATTTTAATGTGTTTGATCTGATGTTGGATGTGCCTTATAAGTAAATGTTCCTTGGGCCTAATCAGGTCTTTAAAAAAATATTTAATTAATTAATTTATTCATGTATTTAATATATTTTATTGATTATGCTATTACAATTGTCCCATTTTCTCCCCTTCACTCCCCTCCACCCTGCACACCCTCTCCCACTCACATTCCCCCCTTTAGATCATGTCCATGTGTCATACTTATAAGTTCTTTAGCTTCTACATTTCCCACACTATTCCTACCCTCCCCCTGTCTATTTTCTACCTACTATCTATGCTACTTATTCTCTGTATCCTTCCCCCACTCCTCCCCGCACTTCCCTGTTGCTAACCCTCCATGTGATCTCCATTTCTGTGATTCTGTTCCTGTTCTAGCTGTTTGCTTAGTTTGCTTTTGTTTTAGTGTGGTTGTTAATAATTGTGAATGTGCTGTCATTTTACTGTACATATTTTTTATCTTCTTTTTCTTAGATAAGTCCCTTTAACATTTCATACAATAAGGGCTTGGTGATGATGAACTCCTTGAACTTAACCTTATCTGAGAAGCACTTTATCTGCCCTTCCATTCTAAATGACAGCTTTGCTGGATAGAGCAATCTTGGATGTAGGTCCTTGCCTTTCATGACTTAGAATACTTCTTTCCAACCCCTTTTTGCCTGGAAGGTCTCTTTTGAGAAATCAGTTGACAGTCTGATGGGATCTCCTTTGTAAGTGACTGTCCCCTTATCTCTTGCTGCTTCTAGGATTCTCTCCTTCATTTGAATCTTGGCTAATGTAATTATGATGTGCTTTGGTGTGTTCCTCCTTGGGTCCAACTTCTTTGGGACTCTCTGAGCTTCCTGGACTTGCTGGAAGTCTATTTCCTTTGACAGATTGGGGAAGTTCTCCTTTATTATTTGTGCAAATAAGTTTTCAATTTCCTGCTCTTCCTCTTCTCCTTCTGGTACCCCTTATAATTTGGATGTTGGAATATTTAAAGATATCCCGAAGGTTCCTGAGCATCTCCTCATTTTTTTGAATTCTTGTTTCTTCATTCTTTTCTGTTTGGTTGTTTGTTTCTTCCTTCTGGTCCACTCCATTGATTTGAGTCTCAGTTTCCTTCCCATCACTATTGGTTCCCTGTACATTTTCCTTCATTTCACTTATTGTAGCCTTCATTTGTTCATCTAATTTGTGACCAAATTCAACCAATTCTGTGAGCATCCAGATTAGCAGTGTTTTGAACTGTGCATCTGATAGATTGGCTACCTCTTTGTCACTTAGTTGTATTTTTTCTGGAGCTTTGATCTGTTCTTTCATTTGGGCCATTTTTTAAAAATCTTGACACACCTTTTATGTAGTGAGGGGTGGAACCTTAGGTGTTCACCAGGGTAGGGTAACCCACATTGCTGGGTTGTGATGCTGTATGTGGGGCAGGGGTCTGAGAGGGAACAACGGCACTTGCTCCACTCTCTGCCGCATTTCAGTCACTTCCATTACTTCCCCCAAGCAAACTGGGCCCTTCTGGTGCTGATTCCCAGGTGGGCGGGTTTGTGTATGTCCTAGGACCCTGTGGGTCTCTCCAGCGAACTCTCCTGTAAAGCTGGGAGTCTCTCCTGGCACCTCAACCTGCACAGGTGTTTTCAATTGGTGTTTTGAGGCTTTATTTCCCCACACTGGGGCCGTGGGTTGTGAAGTCTGTTTTGCTCCCCAGTTTCGCCTGGTTTATCTGTGCATGAATGTGGGACTGCTTGGTCCTCCAGCTGCCTTGTGTGCCAATGCCCCTCCACAATCTGCCACCTTCCTGGGTCTACCTGCTGCCGCCCCGTGTGCCTGGGGTCCACCAGCTGCTGCCTTGAGTGCCAGGGTCTGCCAGCCACTGCTTTTTTTAGCCAGGACCCCTCTCCACCTGGTCACCCAACTCTGCCCCTCCTACCGGTCTGGATGAATATGTCTACTTTGACTCCTTGGTTGTCGGACTTCCATGCAGTTCAATTTTCTGTTAGTACTGGTTGTTTTTTGCTTCTAAATTCTTTTTGTCCTTATTTTGGTTGTGCGAGGAGGCACAGTGTGTCTACCTACGCCTCCATCTTGGCCAGAAGTCCCTAATCAGGTCTTAAAATGCCTCTAGGTGCTTAATAATTTACCATTAATATATGAATGATTTTATTATTCTGCCTCATTATATTTGTGCTGTACAGGACTGTTTTGTCAAAGTTTCTGCTTTGTATTTCCAATTAAGCCAGAAGATCCTTGAGGACAGCATACGGAGAATGGACTGTCAAAACACTGGGCTCTGTTCTGGGATCCAACACTGACTGGGTGTGGAAAGTTGTGCTCAGGATTTAATTTCTTCACCTGAAATTTGACCTGCTCCAACTCCTCTGCAGGCGGATAGTGAGGATGATGGCCATATTTAAAAGTGCTCTCCCTGTGCAAGCGTATGGGCAAATATAAGCCCCGGAAGCACCTGCAGTGCCTATCATGGCCCTTAGGCACAGGCAAGAGTCAATAAATATCTGGTGATTTCTACAGAGGGTTCTTTTCTACCTCGTATCCAAGCAATACTTAGTATATCTATAGTCTCTTTCTCTTTGTTCATTTAACAAATATCGACCCCAGGGTCTGTATTAGGAAGTGGGGATGCAATGGGATACCTAGAATCTATAGTAAAATTATTTTTTATTCTTTTTTAAGAAAGATTTTATTTATTTATTTTTTAGAGGGGGAAGGGAGGGAGAAAGGGAGGGAGAAAGAGAGGGAGGGAAACATCAATGTATGGTTGTCTCTTGCACGACCCCTACTGGGGACCTGGTCCACAACCCAGGTATGTGCCCTAGATTGGGAATTAAACCGACGACCTTTTGGTTCACAGGCCAGAGCTCAATCCACTAAGCCACACCAGCCAAGGCTTTTTTATTCTTTCAATGTATGGTTTTATATATCACTACACAGTTAACATGCATTATCTGAAGTTAAATAAGACAATTTAAGAAAGATCAATGCTGCTACACCTAAAGAATGGGCTCTGAGTATTTCTGATAGGGAGTGTGCTCATTTTGGCTCTGATTTTCCCAGGCAAGGCTGGGCTTGGTTAGAAAGAAGCTGCTTGCTCCTCGTTAAGGCAATTAACAAAGGCAAAAAGCCTTAAACTCACAGGTGGCAGGCAGGAGTTCCAGGTGGTTGTGTCGTCACTGCTGGTACTTATGCTGACATTACAGTTGTCAACCTGGGATGCGCTCAGGCCATGGGAAGCCCCGGTGTCCTCCAGGTCTTCACTCTGCTGCCGCCGTAGGCTTGCCAGCATTTGCAACTCGGATTCACTCATCTGGCTGGGCTGATAGTTTCTCCAGTCATACTCCTAACCAAGAGAGGAAAAAAGTGACAGAGCAAAGTGTCACTTGGCCTTTCTTAATTTTATAGCTACCAATGAATGCTAATCCATAGCCCTATCCCTTCAATGGTTCCCCAGTGGCAGAGGCCACAGCCACACCCTTAATGTGCCTTTATACAATGCCTATCCCACCTGCCTGTCTTTTTGTTCCTGACCTGTCAGTCATACCGTGCTTCGCTACGATTCTCTAAACGAAGCATCAGACTCATGTCTGCCTTAGTGCCTGTGCCCATGCTAGTCTCCAATGCCCCATCTGCTGGCTAACTCCTAGGTGTTTTCTAGGTCCCAAATTATGCTACAACCTCACGGAAGCCTTTTCTGACAACCACAAACTGGGTCAGTTCCTCCACATTATAGGCTTGCATAGATGCTTGAAGTGTTCATTTTTAGCATCTATCACAACTGCAGTGAGTAACTGGCTTTGTGTTCACAGGCCGTCTATCAGCTCTACAAAGGAAGTCCAATGACTTACTCTCACTGTACTTCCCAAGTCTGATGATCAACCAGTAGTTGAGGATGATGAAATAAACAAAAATTCAAAGCAGTTTGTTTTAAAAAGAAAACTCATTTCCCATAAAAATGTCCACTTTACAAGAAAATTGATGAATTTTATCCTTGTCAACATTATGACCAAATCCATTCAACGTACAGTAAGATTGAGAATGACTAATGCTGTTAAAAGCCATCGAATAAAATATGAACTCAAGGTGGAACATGTAAGGTCTGAAAGTCAGAAAGACCTTGCAGCTACAATAAACACTTTTATTGATATGGGTTTTATTATATATATGTAATCTTTCAGGTACATTTCCCCCCCAAGAATAGTAATACAAATCTTTAGAGGCTAATATAAACATTATTTCACTGTACAGGGAAGAAATTGGCATATGGAATTCTCAAAACTTTTCCTTTCTCTCTGGACTAAACCAAATTCAATAACAAATGTTAATATCAGTATTACTAAAATGTTAGCATTGTAAATAAGCTTTATGATTGAACCCAGGACTGGCATATAACTTAAAGACAATCTTGAAATTTTCTTGTACATGTATGAAATCGGTTGTATTTAAAAAGTTTTTTTTGCCATGAAACACCAGAAGTTTTTAGACATTATAATCTCTATACTTACTTTCTCAGTGGACTCTTTGAGACAGAGTCTGCCTTCTCTTCTTTTCTGCCTCATAGGAATATAGAAAGTTAAAAAAGTATAATTTTGAAAAAAGTCTTGGCATTTCTATGACATTAAAAGCTTTTTAATAGAGCATTATCAACATCATAATTTGGAGGTTGTGAAAGCATATGATCTGACAATGTGATGTGGAGATTTTTTTCTGGAAAGTTGCCAATGGAAACTCACTTAAATGCTTATATTTCATGGCTCCAAGCAGCTTGGCACCCTGAGAGGCCATGCAATCTCTAATTGGAGAATTCAGGAGTATTTGATATGCTTTGAGAGTTCTTGGGACAAAACAGATATCACAAGAAGATGAACAAAATTTATATTCCAAAGAAAAACATAAAAAAGAAAAAAATGGCAATAGAAATAATTGAAATTCAAAAGAAATAGTTGGGAGAGCAACAAACACAAGAAGAGATGCTCAACATCACTGTCATTAGTGAAATACAAACCAAAACCACAATGAGATACCATAATACAAAAGATAATAAGTGTTGGCAAGGACATGGAGAAATTAGAATCCCCATACACCGCTGGTGGGAGCGTGAAATGGTGCAGCCACTTTGGAAAACAGTTTGGCGGTTCCTGAGAATGTTAAACATGGGCCATGTGGCCCAGCAATTCACTCTGAGGTATATAGCCAAGAGAACAGGGAACGTGTTCATATAAAAACTTGTAAATGAATGTTCATAGCAGCATTATTCATATTAGCCAAAAAGTGGAAACAACCACATGTCCATCAACAGATGAATTAGTTTTTGTTTATCCACACAATGGAATATAATTTAGCTACAAAAAATAATGAAGTACTGATATATGTTACAGCATGGATGAACCTTGAAAACACTATACTAAGTGAAAGAGGCCAGAGAATAAAGGTCACAGATTATATGATTCCATTTACATGAAATGTCCAGAATATGGAAATCCAGAGACAGAAAGTAGATTTGTCTCTTGGGGATGAGGTAGGGGAGAGGGAATGGAGGATGACTGTTAATGGGTGTAGGGTTTTTTTTGGGGGTGATGTCAATGTTCTGAAATTAGGTTGTGGTGATGGTTACAGAATTTTGGGAATACACTCAAAATTCCTCAATTGTATACTTTAAAAGGGTGAATTTATGGCATATAAATTATATCTCAATAAAAAAGTAGTAATCAGGTGTGAAACATGACAAGTCACTTGACTTTGGGCTCAACATGATCAAGTGACTTGCTGTTCTTTTGTCAAGAAATGGAACTAAAAGTTCTGTGCCCAATAGGTGTATTATTTGGCTTGTCATTACCAATACATGCTTTTATAATGAAAATGAAAATTTCACTTTCATTTTTATAATTTACTTAAGAAAGCCTGGACATGTAGTATGAGTAATCCATCCATTCAATTTATTTATTTAATCCACAAGCCTGTACTGTGCCTGAGGTACATCTCAGGTGCCAGGATGGAAAACCAAGGGAGAATAAGGCAATGGTTCAGCCAGACAGATCAATGCTGGGCCCTAGTTCCACCACTCACCTGCTGTATGTGATTGGGAAAATTACTTAACCTCTCTGTGCCTCAATTCTTCACTCGTAAAATGAAATCGCAGTATATACCTCATGGAGTTTTTGGTGGACTAAATAAAATGATGTGTATCAAATGCTTAGCATAGTTCTGACAAACTAAGGTTCTGACAAACTAAGGGTCTTCAAACTTATGATTTGTTCTTTTATCAGAAAGTGTTTAAGTATGTACTTTCCAATATATGGTTATTTCTAAATTAAACATATGTATAAATGCATTAAAATAGTATGTATAAAATAAAAACACAAAATTCGAAATTAAAATGGTTAGGCTTAAAAAAAGGAAATAGTTTAAAAATTTTGCTCCTGAAGCCAAGTGGATTGTTTTGAACACATCTTCTAGGGTGAGCACAATTGTAGTAGGAGACCACTGAGTTCGCAGTCAATACTCATGCTCCCTGTTATTACAATATTATTCTTTCCTCTCATTTTCTCTGTCCCCCTCTGTCAAGTCTTTCATCCATTCCATGCTACACTAGGAGCTGGGAGCACAAAAAAATAGGACACGTATCTGTCCTCAAGGAGCTCACAGTCTAGAAAGGGAGGAATAACAATTCTAAAATGTGCTGTTATCAACACTACAACAGAGATATGTCTAAGATGCTTGAGGAAATCAGCACAGCAACGACCACTGTATTTTACTGTGTATAATGCACACCATTTTGCCCAAATTTTGAGGGAAAAATACAGAAGCACATTATACCTGGGTATAATGATTACCCATGATGGGAATAATAATCCCGTGTTTAATGCACACAAAAACGTGGGTGCATATTATACACAGCAAAATACAGTAACTGCCCAGTAGACTTAGGAAAAGCCTCATAGAAGTTTACAGTGGCATTTGATAGTAACTAAATTTATTGACAATGGGAGTGAGTGGCCTTCAGAGGGAGTGAATTCTCTCCACCACTGACCAGGTTAAAGCAGTGGCTGGGCAAATACTAGCTGGCTGGAACACTGCCGTAATCTGCTGTGGTAGAAATGGATCGATTGATTCATTCATTAGTTTATTTCACAAGTACTTACTAAGACCCTATTATGTGCCAAAAACTGTTGGTGCTAAATTTGCTTAGAACTCTGTATTTCCATGATTTTATTTCATACAACAGTAGTAACAGAGTCTGACAACAGCCTGGAAGGGCAGCCAAAAATGGGCTGAGTGAAAGAAGTGACTTTCTCTGGGGTCATGAGTAGAGCAACTGGTGGTGGAGACAGGTAATTAACTTAGTCCCTTGATACACTCGTGATTTGCAATCTCTAAAATCATACCTAAATCACCAGAAAGGCTAAATTATTCATTATTTTTTTAAAAAAAGGTTTGTAATAAAGTCTTCACCTTAAAGTGGACTCCGGCACACCATGTCATTATGAAACTGCTGAGAGGCAAAGCACTTTATGTAATTCTATCTCTGAAAGGCTCAAAATGCTATGTATAACCCAATTTCATCTCAAAATATCCTTGTAGGGAAGAAGGGAGACTTTATTCATCAGATATTCTTGGAACAAGGCAACAGGCTTAGGGCCATGAAATTCGACTGTGCTCAGATTCCAGGCAAGCTCTTCCATCAGGAAGCCATTCAAGCCTTTTGTTTCATTGATCTTTCTTTAGCCATTAGAAGGCTAAGACAGTGAAGGTACAAACACAAGATGTGGCCTCTGCTCTCACAGGCCTTATAATCTAGTAGGACAAGTTAGGCTATCAAGAAATGAACATTAAATAAGGTAGAATATACTGAGATACAGTATTAATAATCAAGCAGAACCCTGATAATGATTAAAAAGAAAACTAATAACTCCAGCAAAATCATAAAACACAACAAAGAAAAACAACCTTTCAACTAGATGCCCTTTACCTAATCTCTCAAGATTTTAAGACAGACTTGCTTAATCAATCAAATACCAGCCTACAGACTTTTGCGAGCCTTAGATAGGAACTGTGGCTGACACAAGGCTAAGTTTATAATGGTGGTATAAAGCCAAAATGACACCGAGCCATTAGCAAGACCAGATGAAGAAACTCATTCTATTCTATACGGATGGAGTGTAATAGAAGTGGGAGGAAAGTGGGTTGTTATTCTCAGCCTAGAGCCTGTAAACTCTCAGAGATTCTCCTTCTAAATCAGGTTTGCACTATGACAATGCCTGACACCCGGGAACATCATGTTGTAAAAGCTCTTAATAAAAGGTCTACTAAGCAATCCCTGCCTCTGTATTCCTTTAAGTTACAGCAACACTCAATGGGATGGTGGCTGTTACAAGAGAATATAATACAAAAGGCAATGTGAAAAAAGGGAAATGTACCAAAGAGTCTGGTGTATTTGGCATACCAGAATCAGTCAAGGCTTCATGAATAAGATGGTCTCTCAGCTGGGTCTTGAGAGTTAAGGGTAAAAATACCTAAAATTTAATTGAAACCTTATAAGACCAAATGGCTTCCACTTCCCTTGCTCAAGTTTTATGGAAAATCTAAGATTCTACGGACAGATATTATTAAGAGTTCCCAAATGTAAACTATGCAAATGCCCATGAACAGTAGAATGGATAAATAAATAGTGTAATAGTCACATAGTAAAATACTAAAAGCAATGAAATGAATGATATATTGAATCTCACAAACAAAATGCTGAGAGAAATCAGATACGAGAGAGTATACATTCGTAAAACTAGCCTTGGGGGTGAGGGTGAGGGGACAGTGATAGGAAGGGAGTACAGTTGGGCTTCTAGGGTGCTGGTATTGTTCTCTTTCTTGATCTGGGTGGTGGTCACACAGGCTTGTTCAGTTTGTGAAACTTCATCAAAGTATATGTGTATGATATGCATACTTCTCCATGACCAATGAGAGCATGAAAGTCTAAGACTCAAAAAACCCCAGTCGATCCTGGGAAGTGATTAATCATTAGCACTTACTCTGGGCTGTCTTAGTGGGGAAAGGCATTTTGTAAATGTAGCTGGGGAGTGGGTATCACTGGTATTTATTATTAAGAGTTTTGAAGCTGTAATTAGAAAGTTTTGGAAGTTTTTTTGAGCCCCAAAATGACAGCAAGAAAAGTGTAAGTCCATTTTCCAAAGCTAATTTTAAACTCTAATTGGCATTTAATTTGAAGATTAATCTCCTCTCCATTGCTATTTGCAGACAGTGTTTAATTTCTACATTGACATTTTAATAATAGCTGATGGTAAATTAGTGTCTCAGGGCATCTCTTCAACAACTAGCACTCCTTGAAGACTCGTTTCAAATTCCTGAGCTATGCACTCCACGCAAGAGTTGGTCCTGATTCATTGGGGTGCAGGCCCATTGACAATAAAAATGAAGAGAAGACAGAGGCCACAAAGTGAGCTGTAAGTGACACATACTTGAGGACATAACTCCTTCAAAACATATGGTAGCTTTCAGCATGTGTTTCATCCTGCAAATATATAAATCAAAACTTAAAGACCAAGTCACAGTACAACTTGAAAAACTTTGCTAAACTTAAGGGATGCAATGTACACAGCATAAATCAGGAGTCAGGCTGTTAGAAAGAAGTAACTGGTCCAAATCTAGGTAATGTTTTTTGTCAATGGCATTCATGAGCCCTAGGCTTAACCAGCTCCAGTGCCACTACCAAAATGTCTCTGACAAACATTTCATTTCTTCAATAAACACTTGACTAAGAGGATGTATTAGAATGTTGGAGAGCTGACAGTGAAATGTTAAGAGTGTGTTGGCTAAACAGCCAATGCATTTTCACTGATTCATATTCCTGGGTAGTCTCTTAATTTTTGTCAAGTCTTTCTATCTACAATTTCTGAAACTTTTGAGAACTTGAAATTGTTCCTCAATAGAATAACTGGCATATTTTTTGCATGCCTACCTGCTTAGAAATGGAGATATCAAAATATTCTAATGACTTTTGCAATTCTATATCATTGCCCAAATTTTGGACCATAATTCCATTTTAAATTATTTTAACACACCTCTACTCTAGACCACTTTTGCCTTGGTCAACAACTAAATTAGACAGTAGTACAAAGAAAGTGAAAGGAACAAGCCATTTGGTAGCATGAACAGGAGTTTGGACTGAAAAATGTTCAAAAAGAAGACAGAGGGCTAGGAGGAAGTTCCACCTGAGAAATTTCTATGCTTAATGTGAATACTTTTACTGGTAGTACAAAATGTTATTTAATTACAAAATTCTATAGCTTCAGTAATATACCCAGCAGTATACTGACAGATAAAACTGAGATAATCACCTTGTTTTTTCAGAGAAAAGGAAAGAGCACAGTTTTGAGAAAACATCAAATATCACTCTTTTCCAAAGGTTATTAACTGGCAGGACTATCCATTTCAATAAGCAAAACTTTCTTATCATAGTTAATATTATGTTTTATGAAATGCTTCTAGTCCTGTCCAGGGTCAATTCACTCTCTCAACCCTGAAGCTCCCACCTACAGCTGAGCTCTGGGAACATGGGAGGCACAGAGAGGGTGGTCTCTGGGGAAAGACTGGAGAGACAACATGTCCTGCTTCTGAATATTTTTCTTTCTTCAATATATCCCTGAGAAAATACCACGTGTTACCTCGCAGAAGTAGCCCATCAGTTCACTCTTATGTTAGCACTTCGTTCAACTGTAAACAGAGGAGAAGGGGCACATATAGCCAGCAGTTACTGAACAGTACCTAGAACTTGTTTCTGGAATTTTATTAAATTGGAAAAGGTTTCATTTGCTTCAGCATGTTAGTGTACTGGTTACATTTGTAATTATTGAGGCTCAAAGAGGTTAAGAAATGTAACCAAGGTCACTTAAGAAAGGAGCTAACCAGGACTCAAATCTAGGTTTGTCTGATTTGAGCTGGTACTCTGAACGTGGGAGTCCTCTGCTCTTGACTTCTTGGTTTTAAAAAATGAAAATGTAGATATACTTGACATACAGCTCTGTTTGGGGAAGGCCCTGAGGGTGGCAAAGGGGAAGGCTGTATACCAGATGGCCCAGGGCAGATGAGAACAGTGGGGACGTGGGGTGTAAGGAGGGGCAGTCACCCCGAAGTGAACCTGTACCATCGGGCCAGAGCAATAAGCACATGTATAATATACAGGGCAACCTGACCCCAAAGCAGATGTTTTACAACAATGCAGTATTGTTGTAGCTAGAGCAAGTCGGGGGTCAAAAAGGCATTTAGGAATTCTTTAAACAATGGAGTATTGTTGAAAAGACAGCTGCAAAGGCATACCCGAGTGGCAAATTCAAAGAAAGACAGATGGCTTCCCTTTGAACAAAAAGCATTAAATAGCATAGAAAATGGTGAACTTTGTATAACGGTACAGTACTTTTAAAATTCTAAAATAATTTACAAATTCACTTTTCTCTAACTTTGTAGAGCACCAATTGCATAGAATAGTGAACTTTCATTACTTTTTAAAAAATATGATAAATATGCCCCACTCCAATACTGACCTCAAGTTCGTCAGGAAGGCAATGAAACTCATCCTTTTTCATTATCCAAACTAAATGGCTTGACAATTACAGGAAAAAATTTTCTCACATTATCCCATGGCCTAAAATATCTGTAAAAGTGTTCTCCTATATTTCAGTTTTGATTTTCAAAAATGGAAATGTGAAAATTAAACTCAAAAGTTATATGCGAATCATTTTACAATTTTTTTCCTAAAGAGAATATCTCAATTTATAATTAGTAGTTTATTTTTTCTTTCTTTATAAAAATAACCATTCTTCAATAAGCTCAAACTTTTTTTTGGAGCCACAAAAAAAGAGTTTGTTATATACATCTTTTTATTTGTTGGTTTGTTTAAAGATGCACATAATGACATTTGTAGGTTTAAAATGATTCATTCAAAATTGTTTGAGTGCAATTATACATGTGGAAAATTTTAATTACCAGCTATCTACATGGTTGCAATATTACCCAGAGGGCTGTACTTCTTTCTTAATTAAAAATATCTGAACTTTATTAAAATATGAATAAAACATTGCAAGAAGAAGTTTACCAAGCAGTTAGCAAATCGATTTCAGTAAGCATGCCTTAAAAACAACTAGTACCCTTTCATTCCCTATCAGGGGATTGGAAAGACAGTGGTCCTGTACCTCTTCTTCTTCTTTTTTTTTTTTTTGTAAGAGCCTTTAATTTTCTTTTGTCATAAAACTGCTTCATGTTTACACTTGCGAGAGCTCAAATTTTCAGTGGGCTGTCCACTTACAATTCCTGACTGCAGTACCTTTATGGCTAAGTAGATGGCTCAGGTCTGCCCACAGTGATCTGCAACCAAGGCAGTGACATGACCATCCAATCACTTGGTTGCTGAAGTTCCCAACCTAATGTGCTCCTCAATTTGTCCTGTTTCCTCTTCCATATATCCTGCCAGTCCTACCTCTCAAATATGCCAGCACTGTGCCACTTCTCTTCACCTCCACTCTCAACTACCAGGGCTGCCTCCACTGCTTTCCCTGCTTCTGTTCCTGCCCTGTGGCATCCTTCTTGACACAGCTGGGAAACTTTCTGAATGTAAATGAAATTGCTTGCTTAAAACCTTTCAAAGACTTGGAATACAGGCTACCTTCCTCACCATGGCCTTCTGGACCTTTTGCGACCTGGGCTCTGTTTATCTCTCTGACCTCATCCTCTTCTACTTTGCATACTCCTTTTGTCCCAGCTATGTTATTCTTCAAAAATGCCCTTGTCAGGAGCTTTCTAACTATTGTTCCTGATGTCTGAAGAACTATTGCCAGGTTGTTTGTATAGCTGGCTTCTTTTGAAAATTTACATCTCAACTCAAATATTACCGACTCAGTTAGATAATACCTAAAGTACCACCATTCTGCCCAACCCTACCACTCTATTACATCACCCTGTTTTTTTCTTCACACACCTTTATCATAGTTTACAATAATTTTATGTACTTGGTATTACTGTCTGCATCTCCCAACAGATATAAACTTCTGAGGAGAGGGGCCTTAACTATCTTGGTCAGTGTAGTATCTCTAGCACCTGGGAGAGTGTCTGGTCTGACAGGTGTTACAGAAGAAGAAATTCTCTTACTTAGATCAGAAGTAGAACCAGAATAGCTGCATCCCATCAGTTGGAGGTCTTTTATTTTGGAAACCCAGCTTAGGTGGCAGAAACCACCAACATGTGTCAGTGCTCTGCATATATGGACTACAGTGCTAGCCAGTCAAGGTAATTTCATATCTGTACGCATATTAATATCAGATGGACTCCTAGTCCCATGATAACTCTCAAATTTTCTTCTTGCATCAGTATTTCCTATGAGTTGTACCAGTAGACTCCTTGTAGGTCTGACTGAGCCATCATGTCTGTGTTAGAATTCAGTATTGGGGCCACTCTAGTCAGAGTATTGAGTTTTAAATATCCTGGAATATAGAAAAGTTTCCAATCAAATTAAATCTATTTGTGGAGACAGTTGGTAAGAAAAATAAATAAAACATTCAGATTGGAAAGAAAATAGAACTATATTTTCAATGACATGATCTTATATATAGAAAATCTTAATGGATTCACAAAAACATGATTAGAACTAATGTTCAGCAGGGTTGCAAGATACAAAATCAATAGGAGAATCAATTATATTACTACACACTAGCAATGAACAAGTAAAAAATGAAATTAAGAAAACAATTCCATTCACCATAGCATCAAAAAGAATGAAAGACTTAAGAATAAAATTAATAAAGAAGTGCAAGACTTGAACACTGAAAAATATCAAACATTGCTAAAAGAAATTAAAGACAATAAATAGAAAGACATTCCATGAATTGGAAGGCTTACTATATAGTTAAAATGGCAATATCCCCCAAATTCCAGTTGCCTTTTTTCTCTTTTTTTTTGCTGAAATTAACAAGCTAACCTTCAAATTCGTATGAAAATAAAAGGGATCCAGCATAGCAAAATCAGTCAAAATAAGGACGAATAAGGTTGGAGGACTCATACGTCCTGATTTCAAAGTCTACTATAAAACTGCAGTAATCAAGACAGTGGGATACTGCATGAGGACAGATGTATAGATCAACAGAATAGAGATGAGACTTCCGGCTAAGATGGAGGTGTAGGTGGACACTGTGCCTCCTCTCACAACCAAAATTAAGGACAACAAATATTTAGAAACAAGAAAATATCCAGAACTGATAGAAAATTGAACTGTATGAAAGTCCAACAACCATTTATCCAGACCGGTAAGAGGGGCAGAGTTGTGGCAGGAAAAAGTGAAGGCACGGACCCCAGAAGGCAGGCAGCATGGCTGGCAGTTCCCAGGTACACAGGCGGCAGCTGGTGGACTCTGGGCCCACAGGCGGCAGGCAGCTGGCGGCCCCCAGGAACAGGGTGGCAACTGTGCAGACCCAGTGAGGTTGCACAAGGCGGCTGGCTGACCAGGTGGTCCCACATTCACGCATGCGGACAATCCAGGTGAAGGGGAAGAGGAGGAAGGGCCAGGAACTCCGCCCCCACATACAGTGTCGCAACTCAGCAACTGGGCTGCCCCGCCCTGGGGAACACCTAAGGCTCCACCCCTCACTACGTAAGGGCTGAGACCAGACCAAAAACAAAACAAAACAAAACCAAAACACCCACCAAAAATGGCTTTCAAACCAGAGAACAAATCAAAGCCTCAGAGCCACAATTCCTCTAAGCCATGAAGAGATAGCCAACCTATCAGATGCACAGTTCAAAGCCCTGGTGATCAGGATGCTCACAGAATTGGCTGATTTTGCTCACAAATTAGATGAAAAAATGCAGGCTACAATATGTGAAATGAAGGAAAACACAGACGGAACCAATAGAGATGGGAGGAAAACTGGGACTCAAATCAATGGAGTGGACCAGAAGGAAGAAACTAACAACCAAACAGAAAAGAAGGAAGAAACAAGAATTCTATAAAATGAGGAGAGGCTTAGGAACCTCCAGGACATTTTTAAACATCCCAACATCCGAATTATAGGGGTACCAGAAGGGGAAGAAGAAGAGCAACAAATGGAAAACTTATTTGAACAAATAATAAAAAAGAACTTCCCCCTATCTGGCAAAGGAAATGGACTTCAAGGAAGTCCAGGAAGCTTAAAGAGTCCCAAAGAAGTTGGACCCAAGGAGGAACACACCAAGGCACATCATAATTACATTAGCCAAGATTAAAATGAAGGAGAGAATCCTAGAAGCAGAAAGGGATAAGGGGACAGCCACCTACAAAGGAGTTCCCATCAGACTGTCAGCTGATTTCTCAAAAGAGACCTTCCAGGCAAGAAGGGGCTGGAAAGAAATATTTGAAGTCTTGAAAGGCAGGGACCTACATCCAAAATTGCTCTATCCAGCAAAGCTGTCATTTAGAATGGAAGGGAAGATAAAGTGCGTCTCAGATTAGGTCAAGTTCAAGAAGTTCATCATCACTAAGCCCTTATTATATGAAATGTTAAAGAGACTTATCTAAGAAAAAGAAGATAAAAATATGACAGTGAAAAGACAGCAAACTCACAGCTACTAAGAACCACACCTGAAACAAAAGCAAACTAAGCAAACAGCTAGAACAGGAACAGAACCACAGAAATGGAGATCATATGGAGGGTTAGGAACAGGGGCATGGGAGGAGAGAGGGGGAAAAGGTACAGAAAATAAGTAGCATAGATGGTGGGTAGAAAATAGAGGGAGGGCAAGAATAGTGTGTGAAATGTAGAAGCTAAAGAACTTACGACACACGGACATGAACTAAAGCGGGGGAATGTGGGTGGGAGAGGGTGTGCAGGGTGGAGGGGAATGATGGGGGAGAAATGGGACAACTGTAATAGCATAATTAATAAAATATATTAAAAAATGAAAATAGGCAATAGATTCACTTAAAGGTGCAGAAAGTGTAGAATCTAAGTAAATACTTCTTCTTATTTAAAAAAAAGACTACAAAACTCAGAAAAAAAGTAGGAGTAAATGTTTGTGACCTTGGATTAGGATAGAATTTCTTAGATATAATACCAAAAGCACAAACAACAGAAGAAAAAATAGATAAAGAGACTTCCTCAAAATTAAAAACGTTTTTACTTCAAAGGATATCATCAAGAAATGAAAAGACAGCTCAGTGAAGACTTTAAGCCAAGATGGAGGTGTAGGTAGATAAACTTTGCCTCCTTGCACAACCAAAAGAAGGACAACGACAAATTTAAAAATGAAAAACAACCAGAACTTTCAGAAAATCAAACTGTAAGGAAGTATGACAAACAAGGAATTAAAGAAGAAATATTCATCCAGACCAGTGGGAGGGGCGGAAATGGGTACCTGGGGTGGAAAGGACTTGGGGAAAGGTGGTGGCTGGAGAACTGGGGTGGGCAAGGCAGCAATGGTGGATTGGGTGAGGCAGTTGCTGGCGTAGTGAGCTGTCCCACATTTGCATGCAGAAAGACTGGTAGGAACAACTGGGGAGTGAGACAAACCACACAACTCAGGGTTCCAGTGTGGGGAAATAAACCCTCAAAATCTCTGACTGAGAAAACCTGTGGTGATTGAGGTGGTGGGAGAAACTCCCAGCCTGACAACAGAGTTAACTGGAGAGACCCACAGGGTCCTAGAATGTATACAAACCCACCCACCGGGGAATCAGCACCAGAAAGCCCAATTTGCTTGTGGGTAGTGGCAGAAGTGACTGAAAGCTGGCAGAGAGCTGAGCAACTGGCACTGTTCCCTCTTGGACCCCTCCACCCATATACAGTGCCGCAATGCAGTGATGTGGGTTGCTCAGCCCCTGTGAACACCTAAGGCTCCACCCCTTACTACATAACAGGGGTACTGAGACCCCCCCAAAAAAACAATAACAACCAACAACAATGGCCCAAATGAAAGAACAGATCAAAGCTCCAGAAAAAATACAACTAAGTGACAAAGAGATAGCCAACCTATCAGATGCACAGTTCAAAACACTGATAATTAGGATACTCACAGAATTGGTTGAGTATGATTGCATAATAGAAGAAAAAGTGAAGGCTATGCAAAGTGAAATAAAGGAAAATGTACAGGGAGTCAAAAGTGACGGGAAGAAAACTGGGACTTAAATCAACAATTTGGAGCAGAAGGAAGAAACAAACATTCAACCAGAACAGAATGAAGAAACAAGAATTCAAAAAAATGAGGAGAGGCTTGGGAACCTTCAGGACAACCTTAAATGTTCCAACATCTCAATCATAGGGGTATCAGAAGGAGAAAAGGAAGAGAAAAAAATTGAAAACTTATTTGAAAAAATAATGAAGGAGAACTTCCCTAATCTGGCCAAGAAAATAGATTACCAGGAAGTCCAGGAAGCTCTGAGAGTCCCAAAGAAGTTGGATCCAAGAAAGCACACACCAAGGCACATCATAATTACATTAGCTAAGATTAAAGAAAAGGAGAGAATCTTAAAAGCAGCAAGAGAAAAGGAGAGAGTTACCTACAAAGGAGTTCCCATAAGACTATCAGCTGCTTTCTCAGAAGAAACCTTGCAGGCAAGAAGGGGCTGGAAAGAAGTATTCGAAGTCATGAAAGGCAAGGACCTACAACCAAGATTGCTCTATCCAGCAAAGCTATCACTTGGAATGGAAAGGCAGATAAAAATGCTTCCCAGATAAGGCCACGTTCAAGGATTTCATCATCACAAAGCCCCTAATTATATGAAATGTTAAAGGGACTTATCCAAGAAAAAGAAGATGATAAAAAATATGAACAGTAAAATGACAACAAACTCAAACTATCAACAACTGAACCCAAAAAAACAAAATAAAAACAAAATAAAAACAAACTAAGCAAACAACTAGAATAGGAACAGAATAATAAAGATAGAGATCACGTGGAGGGTTATCAGTGAGGAAGGGGAGGTAAAGAAAATGGGAAAAGGTACAGGGACCAAATAGCATAAATGGCAGGCAGAAAACAGACAGGGGGAGGTTAAGAATAGTATAGGAAATGTAGAAGCCAAAGAATTTATATGTAGGAGTCATGAACATGAACTAAGGTTGCGAATGTGGGTGGGAGGGGGTGTGCAGGGCAAAGGGGAGTCAAGGGGGAAAATGGGATGACAACTGTAATAGCATAATCAATAAAACATATTTAAAAAAATGAAAAGACAGCTTACAAAATGAAAGTATTCGTATGTCATATAACTAACAAGAATCATGTATCCAAACTTTTATAACTGAACAATAAAAAGACAAATAATCCAATTTAAAAATAGGCAAAGGGTTTGAATAAACATTTCTCTAAAGGACATATAAATATATATAAATGGCTAATAGGCACATGAAAAGATGCTCAACATCTTTATCCATCAGGGAAATGTAAACCACAACCACAATGAGATAGCATACCATAGGATGGCTTAAATAAAAAAGAGACAATAGGTATTGCCTAGGATATGGAGACATTGGAACCCCTGGTCCCACTGCTGGTGGGAATATAAAATGGCACAGCCATTTTGAAAAACAGTTTGTCAGTTTCTCAAAAGTTAAATGTAAAATTCCATATGAACCAGCCAATTCTCCTCCTAGGTATACACTAAGAGTACTAAAACATATGTCCACACAAAAACTTGCACATGAATGTCCATGGCAGCCTTGTTTATAACAGCTCTTAAGTGGAAACAACTAGTGTCTATCAATTGATAAATAAATAGGAAAATATGGCATCTCTGTATAATAAACTACTATTCAGACATAGAAAGGAATAAGCTGCTATAACATGGATAAACCATGAAAATATTATGCTAAGCGAAAAAGTCAGACACAAAGGTCACATATTGTATGATTCCATTTATATGAAATATTGAAAATAGGCAAATTCATAGACATAAAAAATAGATTGGTGTTTTCCAGGAGTTTAGGGGGAGAGGAGGAATGGGGAGTGACTTGTTAATGGGTATGAAGTTTCTTTGGGGGTGATGAAAATGATTTAAAATTAGAAAGTGGTGATGGTTGCATAACTTTGTGAATACAATAAAAAAAAGGTTCAATTCTATATTGTGTGAATTAAATCTTAGTAGTTATTAAAGAGTCACCCCTGTAGGTTTCTGGGACCTGGGGAAAAATCCCTTTGTGGAGTTAGGATGCAAACACTCTTCGGAGTAAACATGTTTCCACAGATTCGTACCTGCAAACATCTAGTGGGGAGAATGTCGATTATTAGAACCCTTCTCACTATGAGCGTGAATTTCGTTTTTAAATTGTGTCTCTGGAAGAACCCTCCATTTTCATTGTAAATTCACTTTGAGACAGGGCAGGCTGTCTATGCCTTCAATAATTTTATATCCTATTAAACTGAGATGATCACATTCATAAATTGTAGCAATCATGTGGGTTGTTACAGTCAAATTTTATTAGTCTGAGTTTTGACACTGATGTCAAACCTCTCTACACTAATGTGAAGCAAAGCTTTTGTGCCTCTATCCCCTCATCAAAGACAAAGCGCCTCTCCTTTTCGTCTTTCTAAAGTCAGTCTGCTCAGCTGTAAAATGGACTAGCAGTAGCTCAGAGGGCTGCTGTGCAGATCGGGCCCGCATCCAGCTTGTGCTGTGAAGTCTGAAGTGTGCAGCTGTAGGAAGCGTCTCCTGAGATAATGGAAACGTTTTCTGGAAACTGTCTTATCCTAAAAGCTTCTTAAATGAAGAGAATGGGTGAGGGAAAAGTCCCCTGCTCTCTCTCCTTTGCTCCTTTCACTATTTCCAGGTACTACAGAGAGCACTATTCTTTCGGGAAGTAGACTTAGCTGAGTGGCCGGGTACTTTAAGACCCTTTGTGCCTGAAGCTCATAAACTGATTTTGATGTTCTGGTTTTATTTCTCCAGGGAGATAAAAAAAAAGAAAATAAACAATCTTTGGATATAGAGGATGACAAATTCTACCTAATGGAAGGTAGTGGCAAAGAAATTAGGGGGAAAATGGAGTGGAATGCTTCTCCCTGACTGGCTTTGGTTCTGTTTTGGCAGCCTGGCATTGCAGACTAAATCTGTACATCTATAAGGTAAGTTTATTAGTTGTATTCCAATTATTATTAAAAAATTACAGGTAGAACAAGAACATTTGTTTTAGAGATATTTTCAAAAATATTTAAAATAAAATATTTAAAAAATAGTATGGACCGCTTTTATCTTCATTCACCATAAGACAAATCCATTTTCATTAGGTTAAGTGATCCACTATTTTCTTACATGCACACAAGCATGAGAAACCAAAAGAGGAAAACATATTTGTTTTATCTTTGGAGGTCTCTTAAAGAGAGACCACTGCTTTTATGACTTGGCACATGCTTATGCAGAAAGGTATGGTGGACACAGCAGTAGTTCTAGATGCAGAAAATCTAGGTTCAGGTTTTGACTCCCAAACTAATTGTTGTCCTTGAAAAAACTGCATAACTGTTCAGAACCGCAGTTTTCTCCTCTGAATGATGGGGATGGTGACAGTCTCTGCCTCTCAGAGTTATTGTGAAGATTAAGTGAAATACTTCATGGAAGAAGGCTTGGCACAAGGACTTGCATGTGGTAAATGTTTACTAAATATTAGCTATTTCGTTGCTGATGATGTAGATATTTATCACCTGTGCTAGGTAACAATTAATCCACTCTAAATTGCTTAGAATATAATTGAATCAAAGCCTTATATTGTAACACATACAGAATACTTAGGACACAACAAATAAAGACAACCTTTAATATTTAAAAAATGGAATATAAGTATTATTTGTCCTGCACAGCCTCTGGTTTCTAAGTGCAGCTGTGGGGGAACTGAAGGAAGAAAAGTACTAACACAGGAAGAAAAAAATCAATCTGATGGACGTGAACGCAGCCACCAAACTAGCCTAGGGATTTATTCGATGACTCTGCTTTACTGTTAACCTTCACTCACATCGTTTATTACTTGGGAACTGCTGCAAAGAGACCACAAGTGAATAGAATAATGATGTTTTTATGGCTCTTAATGTAGATTGTTATTGAAAATCTGTCAATTTTACTGGCAAGTCTTTGGCTCAAAAATAAGATCTTCATTTATAATTTGCAAACAGTGATAACTAAAATAATGAGAAGTAACTGGGAAATAAAAATAACTATTATGATAATTATCTTTCTCATTAAAAACATGAGGCATTCTATTATCATTGGGATGTGCAATGCTCTTTAACAGCTGCTGTTACTGAGCTCAAACACATCTGAATAGACAAGAAAATACATTACTGATCAACCAAATGATGAAAAATAGATACTGCTGAAAACGTGTGCACAGTGGAACTGAACAGAGCACAGCAGGATGTACTGTCTGCATATGCAAACCAGAGTAAAATCACTTACTGATACTTCAGGAATGGGTCTCAACTTCTCTGAGACTTCCTTTAGCGGGCTTTTGTTTACTGAAGCTGGCACTGGATGGGCCGGTGGGTCCTTTGTTTTGATAATGGGATCTGGAGTTTTCTGAGAGGGTTCACTCCTTCTTCCAGAGGGAGAAAGCCGTATTCTAGGCACCAAACTTGTTTGAAAGTTGTTTATATCTATCTGCTTTGCCAAGGAATTCTGGCTTTCAGACACTCCTGCTTCTGTGTAGGCACTTTTTAGATATTCTTTACTTGTCCGCCTTGCAGCCTTCCCCAGCATGGTCTCCAATTTTAACTGAGTTAACCCTGAAGGATTAATTGTTGGACCAGGAGAACCCTGGATGCTGTGGTTACCCTACAAAGGGGAACAAAGTGAAAATCATTTTGAGATAAAACGTGCAGTAAGTTACTGAGTACAGTTCTTAATAAGTTCATATATTCTATGAATAACCCAAAATTTATAGATTCGGTACTAAAAAATGTGAGTTCCCAGAGAATAAAAAGCTAAAGGAGTTTATCACCACCAAACCAGTATTACATGAAATGTCAAAGGGTCTTCTTTAAGAAGAAGACAACTCCCATATGAATAGAATGGTAATAACTACATGTCCATCAACAATTACTACTTTAAATGTAAACAGAGTAAATGCTTCAATCAAAAGACACAGAGTGGTTGCCTATAAGAAGCTCATTTCAGATCAAAAGATATATACAGACTGGAAGTAAAGGGATGGAAAAAGATATTTCATGAAAATGGAAACAGGAAAAAATAGCTGGGGTAGCAATACTTGTATCAGACAATTAGACTTTAAAACAAAGGCTATAAGAAGACACAAAGAAGGACCCAGGAATTCCACTTCTAGGTATTTATTTGAATAAACCCAAAACATTAAATTAAAAAGACACATGCAACCATATGTTCATTGCAGCATTATTTACAATAGCCAAGATATGGCTAAGTATTGCTCCAGGCACCACAGGTGCTGGAAATATAATGGTAGGCCAGAATTTAAACCTGGCCATCCAAGGACTTCTCCCTGAAGGCAGCAAGGAGTCGTAGGGTGATATGAGGCAGAGGGAAGCCACAATGGCACAAAACAGAAGGCATGGGGGATGAGTTTGTGTGAACATTGTTTGTGGGATGTCTAGAGTGTTTTATGGAGCAGAAAGGGAAGCCAATTAGGAGACGATCAAACTGTAATAACTGGAAACACAGAGGTGTCTGTCTTGAGGCAGCGATGGTGATGATGCGAAGGTCAGCTGAGTCGAGAGTTCTGTAGGAGTCAGAATATGTTGTATTTTGTGACTCTGGGAAGCTCTCACATGGAGTCTGAGGTCCCTAACCCTGTCGCGTTATAATTTTCCCATCCTGCTGGAAGCAGGTGGGATTTAGCAGACAGCAGGGCTCTCAAGAAAGGTCCACTCAGGTCTTAGAACCTCCCCTAGGAAATAGCTTGCCTATGTGTAGTAAAGAATGAAAACTGCAGAGTGTTCAAGGATCTTTTATGAATATTTCTTCTTGGTACTCATTCTGGGCCTACATTTTCTTTGTCTATGCTGGTTTTATCTTCTGATACATATATTTTTCTATAAATGATAGAGAAACAAATTTTCCAGAGTTCCAGATAGGGTAAAGAGAAGACGGTGAGTGGGTGTCAATCCACATAAGAAGGGCAAGAATATTTTTGTGCTTCCAACAGTACTGCAGGCACCGGACAACCCTCTCTGTTGTCACTTACTGGTGAGCTGTCCTTCACTACCATTCTGCCAACCCTGAGGGAATTCATATGGGTGAAGAATGTTGCCTTCATGCAAAAACAGGAGAGTGCCAAAGACCTAAACAATGCCTATTGCCCCAAATTACCAGAGAATGGAGGGGTGACTCTTGCAATTTTTGTTTCATAAAGATAAAAAATGGAAGTTTAGTCTTGTTTGGAGAAGGTAAATGGAGAATATCAGCATCTTCCAAGTCTTAGCTCTGAGAAGGTATGGGTGGAACTCGGATAGGTTTGGTTTTAAATTTAGACTGTCCACTAGACAGTGTTCTGTCTTCTCCAAACTTTAAAAAAAATCAAGTTTAATTTCCTATAATTGTTATACACCATTGTCAGGGGTATTTCTGTGACCAAAAGACCCCCAACATATTAATTTCCATCATATTTTCATAATAAAAACATACACTGTGGGTTTAAAACATATTGGACCTAAAAATAGGTGGATAAGTGAAAAAAGTATAATTATGACTCTTTGGGCCCAAATCTCTGTACGAACCTGGGATTCTATCTTATATATGACAAAGGTAGAAATTAAGAGCTTTTGCAATAAATATTAATTCAAAAAACCTTTATTAAACTCCTGCTACGTGTAAGGGATGTTCTAAGCACTACATAAGATACACAGTAAGAAGAACAGGAACACTGCCCTCAAGAGAAACAGAATCTAACGGCAGAGGGAGAGATACCTACAAAAGTAACAATTTCATAAGGCGGAAGGTAGTAATTGTAATTTTAAAAGTTTCAGGTGTACTTTTATGAAAATTTTGAGGAATGCAAGGAAAACCAGATGTTTGTTACATCACTCAAAAAACACTTTAGGAAGTCTGTTTTTTCTACCTGTGGTGGGTCAGAGTAGAGTTTTTTCTTCCTTCAAGTAGTTTACTCAGATAAAACATATTTCTTTTTGCTTGGCATGAGCAGTGATTATATACACAGAGATATTCATGAGTATGTATATGGACATTCATCTCACACATTTCCTAATGTGATGGGCCAAGAAGTGGAGATGGACCAGGAAATGGACAGATGTAGCTGTGTTCCCTGGTGAGCATTATCTCGGTTGTATTGTACTTCTGCAATGATATGCTTCCATGCTATTTTAAATGGAAAAGTCGAATAACTAGAGAATGTGCACAGGGTACAAAAGGCTACCCCAGAACCACTAAATCGGTTTATCTCAGATTCTGACAGGAGAATTAGGATAAATGAGAAAGGCAAGATGATATATGAGACTAATATCTTGATTTAACTTGGGTCAGCCTCTCCGTTAGAGAGGAAATAAATGGAGAATAAAAAATAGTGTAGTGTTTACTGGGAGTGGTGCACTGGTTCAACCCTATTCCTTTTATTTAGTAATGCTTTTGCCTTAGTAAAATAGATGGTATAGGTATAGGTGATGTTTATTGATCTCACATATGTAACACATTTGGGTTCAATATGTTTCGTAGATTAATTTTCTCTGTATAATATACGTTCGTCATATGCGTAAGAAGTTAGCTGACTATGATCTGATTGAAAAACAACCACTTTTTCCCCTTTGGTTTATGATTTAGCTACTGAAAACCTGTACAGCAATTGCGTATAATTTGTCAGAATAGTAAAGAAATTGTCAAGTCATTTTCACACCCCAATCATCTGTTCATGTTTTTCAGAAGAACAAACACAAAATGATTTTGATTTAACTTAATCTATTTTTTTTTAAAAAGTCCCAAATCTCTTGAACTGTTTGTCTTCTGGGATCAGAAGCATTTGTTTGTTAAATATTCAATCATGCCCCAGTGCCAGGAACATCAATAGAGTTTGCCTGATTAACTGTAGCACAGCATATGTACGCTGAGGATGAGAATGATTTCCCCAAGGAGCCAGCACTTTCTCAGCTGAACTACGTTTCTTACAAGGACATGCAGATGGGCATCTGGACAAGTTGTGATACACAAAATGGATTGCTCTTGCTGAGCTTCAATTTTAAAAGAAAATTTTAATGACTCTTGAGGGCCATCTACTTGGAGCAGATGGGATCTTGGCTTTTTGTATCACAACTTTAATGTTGAGTGAGTCAGGATAGAACCCTGTTTCAGCCTTTGTAAAAGTGGATGATTGTAGTTATTTATATTTCAATTGATTTTTTTTTTTGGTTGTTCTTTCTTTCTTTTTTTTCCATTTTTTAATTTTATTTTTAATCAGTATTTTTAAATTGTTGATATTGTACAGTTTTCTGTCTTTTACCCCACCCCAGCCCACCACCCCAGCCCTCCCCACCTTCCTCCCATTTCCACCCCCCATAGTTTTTGTCCATGAGTCCTTTATACTTGTTGCTTTTAATTCAGTCCACTGTGAATAATGTCTTACATAACATTCTTAAAAGTTCTGTAACAAAACACATCTGCAATATTCCAAACACACTTTTATGGCAATATTGACTTTGTAATTTAGATTGAGTCAGCAGGTTTTTTTCTTTTGTCCAATGTTTCCATGACTAAATGTGTGAACTGACAGCACCTTTTAGTTGGGTTAGCAGACAACAGAGATGATGTAGATGCATATTTCCAATGACAACCAAAGAGCATAGTTATTTGAATAAATATAGCTAAAGATATTAGTCATAACAGAATGAAAAATCATTTCTGTAATGACAGCAAGATTGACCATTCAAGTATATCTTAAATGTCCTTACTAAAAATCATCCCCAAGAAGTATATCTACTTTAACCTCTTGATTTTATAGGAAACTATAAAAGTAACACAGTTTTCTCTGGATAGTAGTGTCTTATAATGCATTTTACTTGTTTATAAACAAATAAAATGAAAGGAACATGTGGCTCTCTAACAAGTAACTAACCTACAACATGTTTGATATTAATAGAGGCTGGGTGAGTTATTTTTGTGAACATCTTTAACCTGTAGTTAGTGATGCTTCATACAACAATCATAGGAGAAATTATAGGGATTGTATGGGATGGGCAAACATCATCATGTGAATATTTTTTTCTTTTTTTTAATTTTGTTTTAATTGTTGTTGTTGTTGTTCTTGTATAGTTTTCTATCTTTTACTCCCATCCCAGTCTACCGCCCCAGCCCTCCCCACCTCCCTCCCAGTTCCATCCGCCCCTAGGGTTTGTCATGTGTCTTTTATACTTGTTGCCATCATGTGAATATTTGAGAAAGATGATGATACTTCTTTGATTGTTCAATACAAAAACATATTTTTCCCTAAGTTAGATTTCATGCTCTTTTACTAATAATGCTTTAAAGATTTCTTGTGAAAATATCCATACCACATATTTATCTCAAGGTATCTTATTTTTATTATTATTTTTAAAGGTTTATCTTATCTTTATTTTAAAGACTTATTTATTTTTAGAGTTGGGGGGGAGGGTGGAAGAAATGGAGAGAAACATGGATAGAGATAGAAACATCAATTGGTTGGTTCTGCTATGTGCTCCAACCAGTGACCGAACCTGCAGCCCAGGCATGTGCCCTGACTGGGAATTGAACCTGCTACCTTTCCCTTTGTGGGACAATGGACAACCAACTGAGCCACACCAGTTAGGGCAAAATGTTTATCTTTTGGCAGAAGCTGTAGAATGCTCTTCTTGGCAGACAAGAGTTTTATAACCTTTATCTCTCTACAACAATGAAGAGCCAAGTCATAGCCAAGGGGACTGAGACTTTTTCAAAGAACAGAGCTTCAAATGATAACAATGAAGACGTGTAGATGTGAATGGCCCAAAAGAACTACTCATACAGGATAATGTTACATTTGCCTGGTAGGTTTAGATAGAATGTTATGCTGTAATTCATAATACACAGGAATAAAAATGTCAGGCAATATATTAAAAATAGAGTCTTTCTATATTTTTCTAACATATAAATTGACATTTAAAAGTTTCTAAAGGCTACACAGAAACATAAGCAGCTTCATGTGGACCAGATATCCTTTGTACAGTGCATGTAGCTGTGTGTGGGAAAGTAATTCAAAACCATCAGTTAAGTGTGTAGGGGTGAATGGTTTATAGTATAACCCAGAAATATATGCTATCAGGGAAAAAATAAAATGAAATATCTTAACTACTGCATGCTAAAAAAAAAATACCTTGAAAGCAATAATACCAGTAATGCTGAGAGGAAGGACTCAAATAGTGCTTTTAATCTGTTTGTAATTTTGTCTTTTAGGCCTCCAAAAAGTCAGATGGAAAGAAGATCTGAAAGCTTCCTAGCTAATTTGAACACTGTAAGTAGTCAATACACAAAATTCATGTCCAAATATGGGTAATTTTGGGCTCAAATGTTCCAATTTGGACTGTTATACGAGACGAATTACCTGTCCTTGAAAATATCTGCTTTAGTGATACACAGCCAGAGTTTGGGGGAAAAGTAACAGTATTTCTAAATAAGAAATTAAATTAGGGGAGTAATAAAATATTAATATAAAGCTAACTATTTCAAGCCGCAAACCAGATGTAATATCCGGAAGGCACACTGAGAATAACGGCATGAGGCACAGAGACGATAATAGGAACACGCTTCCCCTCTTTGAGAGGCTGCGGCAGAGTGAGCGGCACCCTGTTCTAACAGCTGTCCTGAGAGGGTCCATCCTCCACAGTGGTCTCAGTTTTATCGCTATCCACAAAATGCATTTCTGTACTCTGCTTTTCAAATAAGACGTACAGCTTCAAAATTAATTGAGTATCAGTAATGTTAGTATATATGACTGCCTAAGGAATAAAACATATAGTACAGCAAAGACTAAGATGAGAATGCATACAAAAAATTTTATACTTTTGAGGCTTTCACATTAATGAGGATCTGAGATGTGAATTAATTATTTTAGCAACTTAAATTACAAAGACAATGTATCACTTTAAGCTTATTTTAATTAGCCTTTACTATCAAATGTGCTTTTTCTCTATCATAATAACATGATTTAATTTTGCCTAATTTATATGCTACTGAATACATCTAACTTCCCTTAAAAATACTCAATGGTCTTACAGCAAATTAAGTCTTTTAACTACAAATGATAAACTTCAAGCATAGCGAGTCATGTAATTATTACTCATCCATCCATTATTATTTATAACATAACATTTTTTTAAGTATAGTTTTGTTACTGTAAGGTTACAACATTCTAAAATAATGCAAGTAGTAGTAAGCTTGCCTAAATCAACAAAACTGATTTTTGCCCAAAGAATATATATAAATTATTTTAAATTTGTAATTCCATTTCCCATTGACTTATAAAATTAATAAATGAGAGAAGTAATCTTACAGAAAAAGAATTTGCCAACAAAACAAAACAAAAGAAAACAAAAACTACAAACAAACCAATCTGATAAAGAAAAGATCATTACAAATTCTAGAACTTGTTTAAATATAGTCTGGCATTTTTGTTGGTCATATTTTTGTATTTTAGTTTTTGTCTTGTTATTGCCTCTAACAGAAAACCCCAAAACTTGCAGAGTATGTCAAGGCTTATGTGTCTCTCTCTCCGGCTGCCAGGGCAGGTGTTAGCAATGAGATGGTCCTATTACGGACTCTAGCCTCAGGCTCCTGGTCATGCTGATGGTCATGGCAGAAGTGTGACTGAATAGCTACACCAGTCAGAGCTTGGGTAATGCATGATCAGTTTATTTTCAGTTTAATGTAGTTGGTAATAAGTACATGTGTGCATAATAAGCACTGAAGGATGCCAGAAGTAAAGTAGCTAGTAGCAAAAGAAAGTCATAGAAGTAATAATAAATTTAAATATTCAAAACTAATATTCTTCATTTTCCTGTGCAGCTGTTGCTTCTTCTCAATGCTTATCCTCCCATGGTGTTATTTAAAGGGCAGTTACCCCATAACACGTCCCTCAAAGTTTTCCAGAGAACTACCCTTTCCCACCTGCCATGAAATTCCCACCATCACAGTGATTCTTTTGAGTTAGGAAAGACAGATAGTCCTTTGCACAAGACAATGGGTCTAACCCACTAATGAAATGGTACGCATTAATTTATCACATTAGCCAATTAATACTGCAGAAAAATCGACTGCTGGAGTGGGGACAATACTAGATGTTGAAGAAAAATGTCTAGTTTACAGTTTTGTAGCCTTAAGTTATTCAAAGTGAAAGGAACAGAGATGCCCACAGCAACATTTAAAATGCTGTTATCAAATGTACTGTTTTATGCATACAGGAGTTTGTAGTAGGTTAATGTTTGGTATAACTAATAGTTTCATCACATGCAGAAGCAAGGGTATTATTAAAAAAAAGGATCTCCCCATGCACTTTGCTACAGAAACTCATTAAAAGTTGCAAAAAACCATAATTACTGCCTGAAAATCTCACCATATTCTCAACTGGAGCTATAGATTTCATCTACATCTCACTGTCCAAAGGGGGATTCTTGATCAGTTATAATTTTTAAAACAAAGTTTTGTAAGCATACATGAGTTTTTCTAATTGTTTATATAATTTTTGCATAGAAAGGATTTGTATAATTTTACTAAACCATAACTTGACTGTAATCTGCTTTTTAAATACAGTTTCCAAGAAAATATTCATGTCTAACATTTAAGAATAAAGCTAAAAAAATTCACAGATAAATTCATTTTGTATGAGGAAGAAAGGTTTATCATCATGTTTACTTAATAAATGTTAAGACCTATATTCAGTTTGGTTTTTAGTAAGTTTTTTAAACAAACTTTTTATAAATTTACTAATTTATAAGATATATTTGTATTCTAAATAATTGCAAACAAAAAACCTCCTGGAAGGCAGGTCCCAGAAGTAATCCATGATTCATTATCTAAACTTTAATTGGCACAACTCTTGAAATTCTGGGACCATATGGAAAATAATGAGTCCTAATAGGTCTAAGGTGAAAAGATGTCAGGGAATAAGGGAGCCAGAAAACCATCAATTCAGAATGCTTAGCAACTGCAACACCATTTCCCCAGAGATCAAGAACAATGTGTTCTCAACGTTTTACTAGTTTCGCTATCATAAAACTAAACCACATATTATTTCTCATTCTGTGAGACAATGAATAAAATGAAAAGACAGAAAACAAAACAAAAACTGGTTTCTATAATTAAAAATGAAATTGGCTGACTGTTAATAAAAAAAAAGGCAGCAATTTAGAGTTACCATAACAACCTGAGGCAACTGTTGAATGACACTGCAATCTGCTGCATTTTTATAAATAGCAATTGATTTCCCTTCTTCTATTTCAACTAGTTTTACTGTTTCTTGGAGGTAATGGAGCCACTGTGCTTTAAAATTATTTCACTCATCAAACAGTGTACCTCTTCACTGCTGTCACTGCCATAAAAGTCATCCTCCAATTGGGTCACACTGGTGTCCTCTTTTAGATCCAAAATAAATGGGCACCCCTCTGGGGACATATTCTGAGTCCTTCCACGAGGTGCTGATCGTGGTCTTGATGAGAAAGTGAAAATGTCCTTTGGAACGATCGGGGGTTCCTCTGCCTGTTGGTCACGTTCACTTTCCGTGCTGGCTTCCAGCCACAGCTGTGAAGTGAGGCAGGAGTCGTCATCCAGAAGTAGAGACTGTCTGCTGGGTGCCAAATGGGAAATGTGATCATCGTTTTCGGGAAATATCCACTCATCTGACATTTGGAAAAGATGACAAAAATTAGTAGCATTTCATAAATGTTATTTTAGGCAGGTAGTCAGCTTAAAATTTCTTGTTGTTGAAACAAAGATTTATTAAATAATGTAAAAGTTGAGATGGCAATTTATCTACCATGTCGTAATCTGCCACATTTAACCCACAGATCAGTGCCTATAGCGATGGACAACTCACGTGCACTTCCTCACCATCCGAGCTGAAACACTGGCCAAGCGATTTATGTCTGAAATAATTATTACCCATTCTGCAGCAAGTTCTTTATAGCACAGCTTCATTAACTTGACATTTCAGAGGGGGAAAATCTTCCAACTTAAAAAGGACTGAGTTACTAATATCTTTTTTTAACTGCAGGAGGACAGAGTACTTAAGTTTCTTTAGACAAAGTATCTGGGCATTGTCTAGATTATAAATCATGGAGGGGAGGAAACCATGACAAGGCCGACAGCTTTTTCTCTCCATTCTGCTGACTGACACAGGAAAATTCAGACTAATCTGAGTAGACTTTTGAAGAAACAGTAAATCTATAGAAATATTTGTTAATGTGACTGGTGTATTCTGCTGTGAAAAAGACCTTTCTGTTTAATTTTAGGAGAGAATGTTTTGATATGAATTTTGTTTTGCACAGCATTATTTGTTTTCTTTAAAAATATTACATGTCCATGTGTCCTTTATACTTGTTGCTCTAAACCGTTCCCCTTTTCCCCTGAAATTCCCTCCCCTTCCCCTCTGGTCACTGTCAGACTGTTCTCAATTACAGTGTCTTTGTTTATATTATGCTTGTTTGTTTGTTTTGTTGATTAGGTTCCTGTTAAAGGTGAGATCATATGGTATTTGTCTTTCACTGCCTGGCTTATTTCGCTTAGCATGATGCTCTCCAATTTCATCCATGCTGTTGCAAAGGGTAGGAGCTCCTTCTTTCTTTTTGCTGCATAGAATTCCATTGTGTAAATGTACCACAGTTTTTTGATCCATCCATTAACTGATGGGCACCTAGGTTGCTTCCAGCACTTGGCTATTGTAAATTGTGCTGCTATGAACATAGGGGTGCATAGGCTGGGGGCGGGGTAAAAGACCGAAAACTGTACAATATCAGCTAGAACAGGAACAGAACCACAGAAATGGAGATCATATGGAGGGTTAGCAACAGGGGCGTGGGAGGAGGAGGGGGGGAAGGTACAGAGAATGAGTAGCATAGATAGTGGGAAGAAAATAGACAGGGGGAGGGCAAGAATAGTGTGGGAAATGTAGAAGCTAAAAAACTTATGACACATCAACATGAACTAAAGGGGGGAATGTGGGTGGGAGAGGGTGTGTAGGGTGGAGGGGAATGATGGGGGAGAAATGGGACAACTGTAATAGCATAATCAATAAAATATATTAAAAAATACTGATTAAAAAAATAAAAATACTACATGCTACCACTGAGTTACATTTTTATCAAAACTTTAAAAAATTATAGTCTTGTACTCAACATTGAGATAGATTTTATAACTACGATCCAGGTAAACTAAAAATGACAAATCTAGAATATCATTAAAAGCATGCTTACTTTTTTTTTTTCAGAATGACACCAAAACAGAGTTGAGTGTTTTTTCTAACTTGGTCTATTTTTCTTGAAACTTAATTTTGCTGCACTGTGTCAGTGGTGAAAATCTTACTAAAATCTGTGTTCTGCAGAACTACAATGTGGATGGACATGGTTATTTTATCCCTGACTCTTGAATCCTATTATATTTTTATCATCACAAGAAAATTAGCCCAGAGATATTTAAGATTTGCTGACTTGAAACTTTAAAGCCTATACTACAAAAGCACAAGCAACAAACAAGAAGACCTTTAATAAAAATAACATTGATAGCACAGATAAAATATTCATCACAATTGTATTCATCTGTGTCTTAATCTAAGACTATCACTATATAACAAAACTTGCCTATAAAAAAGGACAATAAATGTACATGTCTTAGAAAAAATCTATTAGGGATAAGGCTTGCATATATTCAGGGACAGAGTCTAAGTAATGGCCAAAGGCAGGCTGAATCTACTTCATCTGACCACCTACATGGGGATGTGGAGCGACCTGAGTAGCTGTGGGCAGGTGAAATGAATAGAGGCCTTGGACTGTCCTCTTTTGGACAGCAAACCCCTTTGCAGGGTGCTAAGCACATAGAAAGTGCTTTGTAAACAAAGCAGATGCTTTAATAAAGGTTGAAAAAGATTACAAAAACCAATGTGTTGCATTATGTTCATGGATATGTAAAATATAGTGGAGGAAAAGATAATAGAATCTTCATTATGCAGTTGAACAACTTGTATGACCTATTGCCAAACATATTATTAACTGTCAAAAAGTCAAAGTAAAAGGATTGTTTCTACACCAAACAGACTCTAATTATCTCACTACCACACACTTTTTTGGGATTTGTAGTTTTACCTCCACTATTTCCATATCAATTGTAATGAATAATTTGGTGTGTTTTCTTAGGAAAATATGTAAATTACTGTGTAATCACAATATTGCAGCAAACAAGATAAATGCAAGAATGATCACCTAAACATCTAATTAGTTTTTCTACACAGTCAGATTTATGCTAGAGACACTAATTGCACTTAACATTTTAATGACGGTTTCAACATTGCATAAATAAGACTGACAAAGTACCATTATAATTTATTTTCTTTTCTCCCTTGCTCAAAAACAATTTGCAAAAAAAATAAACCCCACAACAATTTGCCTTTGTGAAAGTACTACACACCTGCTGGGCAAGACATGCTGATAGGCTCAATGCTCTACAATCCAACCATCTCCACTAGAAAGAGGGCTGAAGAACGCAACAACAGATAATCTTAGGAGAGGGTGACAATATTATGGAAAAACTTCAAAATTGAAACTTTCATTCTGGACAGGACAACCAGTGCATTAAAACTTGAAAATAAAAATACTCTTTCATCCACTAATGTCTGACGTAAAATTGAGGTTAAAAGGAGATTTACAAAAAAATGATAGAGTTTAGCAAATGACTTGCATCATAAAATTTCAAAATGACAGGGTTTGAAATATTTAACACATTTATAGCTCATTAATTATTGACAATTATGGCATAATAAGATGCAAACCTGCTTCATGAGAAGACTGGGGTGCTGGAGTGCTGAGGTTTAATGTCTCTGCTTTTTGTTGGGATGCAGTGGTAAGGGTTGCCGCTTTATCTTCATTCCTGTTATTTCCTGAAGAGCTGCCTTTATTAGAATAAATATTTTCCACTGTTACTTTTTTAGTGTTCACAAAAATTAATTTTTGAAGGTTGGTATTAATCGGGTAAACTTTTCTGTATGATTATTGTAAAGCATGTTAGAGGTGACACTGTAGATTATGAGTTTTTCAGTAGAATGTTTTAAGATGGACTCAGCTGCATTTTTGTGGAGGTTCATCATATAATTCCTGGATATCTGCATGGGGACATTTGTTTTACAATATGTAATAAAAGGAATTCTAAAACCCATATAATTTTTAAAGGGTCTTATTAAATTACAATTCTTCCTGAATTCCAGTCTCAAAGCAAGCTCTTTCCTTTTCAGCACCTTAAGAAAATAGGCAAGAATGATCACTTAAACATCTGCATCATTACTGCAGAATTAATTTTTCTGTCTACCATTTTATAAAAATAACATTGAATCTAGCAAGCTGAATTACAACCTACCCAAGAACCCTACCTACATTTTTGAGAAATTATGCTAACAGTTATGTACAAGATACATTCTGGGCTTGATGGAGGACAGACTAATGCATGTGTGTACAAATGTACACACCATGACTCAAATCCATTACTAAAGGAACAACTATAATAGCCAACTACATTTGTCTAATGCTTTCATGGTTGCAAAGAGTCAAAGTTTTAACCTACAATATATCAGATGGCAAGGAGTTTAAAGAGGAGACAGCAAATACAAAAACAATCTGTAAAGGGCTCAATGTAAAAAGAAGAGACATAAATGAAACCTGAAAAATTACGGGTTAAGTTCAATTTTAGTAAAGTCTACAGGCAGAAACTTCCTTTACCAAATATGGGCTATTTTTAAAAAACAGTAATTTAAACTTATTCAGCCTTTGAGAATAGAAGTAGAAAGTCCCTTATTTCTGTGGTACTGTCTATTTAATCCAGAAAATCTCTGTTAGGACCCTAGAGCAACTCTTTTGCAGAAAATTTGATTTTCATAATCCCTGTAGAACAGACATTTATATTTTAAATGAATCAGTTCATAATCCTTTGAAATTTACAACCTGCAGAGATAGATTTCATTGGTCTGAATAATAAACAGATATAAGATAGTATTGAATTAGTGCCATACCGCTGGGTGTCTCTGTCCTTTCTCTGCTGGTGCTTTTTAACCTTAATCTTCTCCTGTTATTATTCTTATCTGCTGATGGCTCTTGAGGAGGATGTGGATGAATAGTATGCAGATTGGCTGGTACATTTTTGGATGAAAGAACAAAAAGCCAGAACAGAAAGTACTACATGGTTTGAAGTGACTCAGTAAATATAATTATAGCTATAATGAGAATGTTCATGTATCACTTTGACATTATGTAAAGCTGTATCAAAAACTTATTCCTTCACAGGAAATAGATGTTTATTCCCATTCCAATGTTAGGATTTTATCAGGCTTTCAAAATTACTAATACATTTTATACATGAAATATTACTTATGGAGAGTTACAAGTAATTTAATTAATGTTAATCATACAACATGCTATATTAAAAATATAAAAAAAGAAACTGACAAGCCAATACTGAAAAATTATTCCTTCCTTTAAAAGAGGAAGCATAGTTAAGTATGATGCAATAAGAACTGAGAGGGTAGTTTCCAAAAGAACACTGGAAGACTAGGAAACCTAAAGAATTCTTAAGTGTAATTTAATTCTGTAATAATAATAGTAATAATAATATTCATGGCAGCATTTAATATTTACTGAGTGCTTAATTTCTTGGCACAATATGATATACTTGACTAATTTTTTTCTCATTGAAACCTCACAAAGACTCTTTGAAGCAGCTGTTGTTTATCACTACAACTAGTGCCAGTAGTAGATATATAGCCTCCTGTGACAGATGAGGAAACAGGCTTACAGGGCTTAAGAAACTTGATCAAGGTCTCACAGATAGTGGCTGGGCTGGGATTGAATATCTATGTTATTTATTTCCTTACTCAGGTTTATACTCCATGGGAGATATAGTTTGTAATAGTGCTCATTAGTTTCTAAGTCAAATGAAATGAACCCAAATGCCTCTGTTTCAACTCTCACAAAAATCAGACTGGTAAGAGTGAAAAAATTGACAGGAAGTGGGTTCTGATCTCAATTCTTTCCAATAATTGCAGACTGCAAATCACTTGACCTCTCTGTTAACCTTGAACTCTCAATCTATAAAATTAGACAAAGTCTTTTCTTCACCAACAGGGTTGTTTTAGTATCAATAAGAGAAGATAAAGAATACTTTACAAATGGAAAAGATTAATTAAAAGACAAAATTACATTAAAAATCTTAAAATGCACATGAAGTTCCCATAATATAGTGATAAAAAGATGTTATATTATTTCCATACAAGTTTCATGAAGTAAAAACACAGGGTACTACAGAAATTTGAAATAATAGAATACATAGAATGATATATTCCAGAAGATTATAATAAATATGTAAGAATTCTAAACATATTTCAATATCTACGATACTTTTCACTTTTAAGTGGTATTGGGACTTAAGGTCTAGTCATGAGTATAACTTCAGATTTATCTTAACAAGGACATTTCTCACTGTTTTCACTAGCTATCAGTCTTTATGCATGATTCGTTCTTACCACGAATAGGTACAGTCTGCTTTATTTGGCGAATATTTTCTTTATCTCCTTGCTCCTCGGACTCAGATATCAGCAAGGGTGACATTTCCGCACTACTAACACACTTCTCTGCTGTGGACCGCTGGCATGGTCGGTTATTTTTGGATCCAACAGATCTTATTGTCTATAAAGGCAAGAAATTAATCTTCATCTTCATGTTTTTAAAATACAGAAACTGCATTTATTTTCTGTAGACTCTACATAGTAGAAGTAATATTTAGACAAATAAAGAGTGAGGAAAAAGACAAAATGAGATTAAAAAGTTAGTGGAAAATTAGAAAGGAGAAAAATAATGTGAGACAGAACAGGACGAGTCTCCCAGACATGTAAGTTAAAATGCGCTTATTTGCTGCACTTCATCTCTAGTAGAACTGAAAATCACTGTGTATGTCAGAAACTAAGAGGAAATTAAAAATAAAAATATAACATTTGAGGAGCTGTTAATTAAAAGGAAATTAGAAGTAAAAATATAGCATTTGAGAAGCTGTTCATTGTAAGGTGTCTGGTGATGATCCAACTCCTTGAAGGAGCCACAAAATATGCTCATATCTATTTAAGTTTTGTGAGCATATTTAATAAAAAGAATACTAAAAAATGTTAAATGATAAAAAGGAAACAGTTTTGAGGTCTTTGAAAGTCCAGAATTTCTGATCAAAATGTATTCAAGCCTTCTGCTTATGGCACGTAGCCTCACTGCCTCCCCCACCCCCCGGGTTTTTGGAAAAAACCCTTCCCTTCCCACGTCGCTCATGTGTAGATAAGCTCTTTAAACCTTGCTCCTACCTCAGTGGATATCCTCATGTTATTTCTTCTGCCAGAGAGTGGAGGTGGTCCAAAAACTTTGGATCCAAAGGCGATATGACAAACATCTTGATTTTTACTGTTCCTCACACTACCTGTTCCTCTGTTAATAAACTGATCTGTTTTGTTAAAGGAAGGTAATAATGGTTCATTAATGCATGTAATGGTAACATCACGTTGCAATGTTTCTGAATATCCCTCCCCGCAAGCACTTAATGAAAATGCAGATACCCAGGTCCAGTATCAGCTCTATCAGATCTGTAGGATTAGAATGTTGAGTGTGGGGCAGGGGTGGGTGTCTGGACAGAAATCTATAATTTTAACAAGTTCCACTATCATTTAACAACGTCACTATCATTTGAGAGTTACTACCACAAATATTTTTCCTCAAGGGAAAAAGGAAGAAAAATGAAAAAGTACTCAAAATACATCTTATTTTCTCTTTAAGGAAGTAATTTAGGCAAAACTATTCAGCTCAGCTAAACAAATATTTGCTTGAGCACTCTTGGGCATTTCCTAGAGGCTGTCAGTGACACAAAATAGATAAGAACATATTGCTTGCCCTCAGGGAGTCTGAAAGGATGTGACAGCACAAGTAAAGGTAACTACAGCACAGGCAGACCAGTGGAAATGAAGCATAAGTGACCTCTCGAATGGACCTTGAATGACTGATAAGATTTCAGTCAATTAGAGATACCGGGTGCCCCAGGCTGGGGAAAGTGCCTGAATAAAGGCACGGAAGAGCAACAGGGTAGAGTATACTTGGGGAATAATGAAATTACCAGTTTAGCTGGAAGGACAGACTAGGGTCACATTGCAAAGAGCGATAAAATGCTTAGAGCCTATTGTAAACCTGCTAGGCAACAGGGAATCACCGGTTTGGGAGAGAAAGAGCGTAAACGGGCATCACCTCCAGGGTAAGGCCTGTGTGATCACCAAACCCTGCTGCTTTTTCCTTCTGGGAACACAACTGAATGACATTTCGGAGTCTTCCCTGCAGTTACTACATGGGCCATATGATGAATGGGAGAAGTGTAAACCACTTCCTGGCCCCTAAAATCTCCTGCATAATCCCCTGTGCTCTCTTTCCTCATCTCTTGACAAGATGCAGGAGATTCAGGGAAAGGCTTTAAGGCCCCAGAGGAGTCACTAGATGAAAGGAGCCCACGTCTCGGAATTACCCTGTGGAAGGCTGCCTAAGGAACTCTTGATTAGATCAGAACTGTGGGGTTCTTTGTGACTGTAGTTAGTCTCCTCATTCTGATAAAGTAGGTGAGGGTTATGTCCCTTAACTCAAAACACTGCTCACAACCTAGAAAATCTGCTGTGACCAACCTGAGTATTATGATGTTGGCTCTGAGAGAGTCCACATTTGTTCCACAGTCCTGGGCATTTAAGAATGACTGGCCACTTTCCACCTGAGCTATTCCCTTGAAAACATTCTTATTGTTAGCTAGCTGGTCTCATTAGCCTCTGCTGTAGAGCTGCAATTTTACATGTGGTATTAAAAACCACTTTTCCATACAATAGCATGAGAAGAGCCATAAAAGTTTGTGAAAACATATCACACTTAGGAGGCTCCAAATACTTATATCTGAGTGGAATATGTGTGGGTACACGGGTGTTTTTAGGGCCTGATTTTGAGTTTGTAATAGAAGAAGTTGAAGAGATGGGCAGGGCTAGATTACCAAATTGATTGGATTTTTTGTTGGTGAGAAGATCTCGCGTGGATGCTAAGTGGTGAGAAGATACTCCATTCCAGTTTTCTTCAAATTCCTGAACCTCTATTAAGTAGAAGATACTTCATTTGCCCAAATGGCAGAATCAGAACTAACCATTAGAATTTGGGCAGTGAATTTTCTGTCACTTTGAAGGTGTTCAAGCAGAAGTGTGGAAAGCTAATCTGGATACTGCAAGACAGAGTCAGATTTCCGATGACTCTGTTTTCTGTCTCTAGCCTGGTGCTCTCTTCTGAGCTCCACTCTTTGTATCCCCTGGCTGTCTTGAACAGGGCTTCTTCGATGTCTCAGAGACACCTCAAACTGAAAACCTGGTCTAATGAAGGGCACCAAAATCCATCCAGTTTGAAAAGCCAGAATCTAGGTGTTATTCTTGACACCTCCCTCCGTCCTCTTCATATCCAATCCATGGCTACTTCTCTCCATCTCCTCCACCAGCAATGAAGTGCGAGCAACTATCATCCCTCTCCTAGATGATTTCAAAGCCTCACAAGTGACCTACTACATCTGCTCCGGCTCCCTGTCCCATGTCTTTTCCATAATGCAGCCAGAGTGGTCTTATTCAAACATAAATCTGATTCGGTCATTTACTTTCCCCACTTAAAACTTTTCTATGGCTTCCCTGCTGCTCTTAGGATTAAGAAAAAAGCCCTTAAAATTACCTGCCAAAATCTGTGTGTTCTGTCCATCTTCAGTTCACACCTTACACCCCTCATTTTCTGCCCTCTCAGCAGACTGGCCTCCTCAGTTCTTCTTGCCTACCAGAGCATTTGTACATGCTGGTCCCCATGGCTACAAGACTCTCTTTTTTCCCTCTAGGCTGTATGTTTCAGCTCATGTATAACTTCCTTAGACAATCTTCTGGACCGTTCTGATTGGGGTAAATTCCCCCTAGTATAGGTACTTCCATAAACTTTCCTCACAGAACATGTCAGACTTGTACTTTCGTATCTGTTTATGGGTTTCTCTGATAACATGTGCTTCAGTAGCTATAAACTCAGTGGTCTGCTTTGTCACCCCTAATTTCTGGCACTTAGATCTGTGCCTGACACAGAGTACATAATAAATCTTTGCTGAGGAAAATGAATGGATCATTAAATGTAATGGATCAGAAGAGGAGTTGAATTAAATGGCTATTTCTAACTATAATTAGAATTTCATTTTAAGAAAAATCCAATAGAAGGTTTTCTCTGTAAATCAAGGAGGAAGACTGAACAAACTGAAAAACTGCCAGGATGTGGGGGATGAGAGAGAAGGGTCCACAATGACCACAACATTGACATTTACGTGAATGGTGTGACTCTCAAAAGCAGCAGGGCTGTGGTGCCTATCTGGGTTACAGGTGAAATTTTGTAGCGTTTAACAAATAGACTTGGCTATGTATGAATCTGAATTTTTTTCAGTCATTTATAAATATCCATTTGGAGTCAACAAAACCGTTAGTCTCTCAGGATCAATAATATGAAGAAATGACACACAAATTCCAGGTCAATTGGAAAACTCTATCACAGACTGATCATTTGTACCTTTTGTGACCAGTAAAACAAATCCTGGACTATTGATTTTGTTCTCAAATGTGGATTTCTCAGAAAGAAGTAGCCACTGAGGGTACTGAAGGGCTGTATGGGATGTGGCCGAGGCCTAGATGGGAACTTTCAGTACCAGAATAAGAGCTTTTTTTTTTTTTTTTTTTTACTTCCAGTGATGGGATCCGTGAGGCTACAGTTATAGCTTTCTGTTTGAACATCTTACAGTGGCAATTTCCTTGATGTTTTTTCTTTTTCTTTATCTATATGCAGGTTCTCCCAGTTACTTTAGGTTCCTTCGAGTAAAGAGACCATTTTTGGGTAGTGTACATACCCCTACTTGCTGACCCAGCATAGCACGTGGTAGACAAAGGATAAATCTCACCCAAATTGTGGACAGTATCCAAGATAAAAACAGGATTTTGGGGAGGAGGGAGTATTGAAAAAAATCATACTGAAAAAGGTACAAACTCAAGTGCATTTTACTCAAAGGTGTTTTACTCAAGTGTGGAATGAGTTAGTCATGGATGCAATGTGCGGCATGGTGACTGCAGCTGACACCGTGCTACACATTCGAAAGATGCTAAGACAGTAGATCTTAAAAGTCCTCATCACAAGAAAAAACTTTTTTGTAACTATGTTAATGAAGCTTAATGTGGTGATCATTTTACAATGTGCGCAGATATTAAATCGTTATGTGGCAACCTGAAACTAACATACAAGTCCAGCACAAATAGCGCCCCCTTTTTATTACAAAAATTTTTGTTACAAAATCATAAGCATGTAATTCTGTAACACAACAATATCACACTCAAGCACAGCATATGAAATTTTAGGTGAAATGTTCAAATTAAAACTATAAATTATTACACCCATATTATTACCCTACCAACCACACTTAAGCAGATGTTACTTCTGCAGGGCCATGTATAATAATGTTTATGAAATTATACTAACAAAATTAAAAAAATCAATTCCAGCTATAATTCCAACAAAATAAACATATCAACTAGTTCATAGTTATTTAAAAAATGAAAATTCTTAAGTACCTTGATTCCTTAGAATTTTTTGTTTAACAGTAGTTACCCAGTGAAAATAAAAGACATACCAAAACCTGATTTAATATAATCCCCTATTCACAGAATAGTATGGTTTCTGTATTCTTTATAAGACTATATGCTATAGGATTTCTTCAAAGAGTAATATACCACTATGTTTTTAAATTTAAATTTATTTTTTAACTTTACAAATTTTAGTACACTTTTTTCCCACAAAGTATACCAAGGCTCCACTATTTAGTATCTCTTTAATGAACAGAACTTTTTAAACTTAGTACAATTAACACACACATTCTTAAAGCCTGTTTCACTTTAATAATTCTCTTTTTATAATCATATTGTTATAATTATCTCTATAAACATGTATTATACTGTGTCTATTATGATAGGGTCCTAATGAAAGCTACATGAAAAAGTAATTTAGACCTTTGGTTTCTAAAATAAAAAGTGGAAGGGACAAAGTTTCTATGACAGAAATCTTAAAACACAACTAGAAATACATGCCTTTTGAATTATAAAAGGAGCTCTTTTAAGAGCTGACATCAATATGCAAAACATAAGGTTAAAATCAAGATTAGATTAAAGTCATGCTCTAGGCATTTCATTTTCTTGAGTTTGTGCAAAATGAACTTGGTGTAGGTCAGAGATGTTACCATTAATTATTTTTCCATTTTATTGAGGGGTACATGCCTACAGATGATAAAACCTGAGGGTGTACTCTCTAATTGTCTTTTAGAAAAATAAACATTCATTTTTGTCTCAAGATACAATGTTGTAATTATCACAGTCATTTCATTTTGCAGGGTTTTCGAAGCTTAACCAAAAACACGTGCTGAATTGTCAACTGTAATCACTGCAGGGTCATGCTCAAGACTTACATCTATTATCTAATAATCAAATCAGAATTAAACTTCTACCAGAAACCAGACTTCAAATTAGATTAATTTTTATTTTACTATATGTGCAATGTAATAAAGAATATGAAAATTACAAAAGAAAGGCTTATTTAGTAGAGCAATATTGTTTTAGACAAGGTACTTAACCTTTCTAAACCTCACCTTTTTCAGTAATAAGATTGGGATAATAGTACCAAAGTCATGTGTTTCTGTTAGATTATATGAAACATGCATATAATATGCTAAAAACTATCCTTAGTAGGCAGTTAATGCTTAGTAAATATGTTATTAATATCTTCCTTCTTTTTAAAAATATATTTTATAAATTATGCTATTACAGTTGTCCCACTTCCCCTCCTTCACTCCCCTCTGTCCTGTACACCCCCTCCCACCGACATCCCCCCTGTTAGTTCATGTCCATGGGTAATACATACAAGTTCTTTGGCTTCTACATTTTCTATATTATTTTTACCCTCCCCCTTTCTACTTTCTACCTACCATCTATGCTACTTATTCTCTGTACCTTTTCCCCCTCTTTCCCTCGCCAACTCCCCCACTGATAAGCCTCCATGTGATCTCCACTTCTGTATTTCTGTTCCTATTCTAATTGTTTGCTTAGTTTGCTTCTGTTTTTGTTTTAGGTGTGGTTGTTAATAATTGTGAGTGTGCTGTCATTTTACTGTTCATATTTTTTTATCTTCTTTTTCTTAGATAAATCCCTTTAACATTTCATATAAGGGCTCGGTGATGATGAACTCCTTGAACTTGACCTTATCTGGGAAGCACTTTATCTGCCTTTCCATTCTAAATGACAGCTTTGCTGGATAGAGCAATCTTGGATGTAGGTCCTTGCCTTTCATGACTTGGAATACTTCTTTCCAGCCCCTTCTTGCCTGGAAGGTCTCTTTTGAGAAATCAGCTGACAGTCTGATGGGATCTCCTTTGTAGGTAACTGTCCCCTTTTCTCTTGTTGCTTCTAGAATCTCTCCTTCATTTTAATCTTGGCTAATGCAATTATGATGTGCTTTGGTGTGTTCCTCCTTGGGTCCAACTTCTTTGGGACTCTCTGAGCTTCCTGGACTTCCTGGAAGTCTATTTCCTTTGCCAGATTGGGGAAGTTCTCCTTTATTATTTGTTCAGATAAGCTTTCTACTTGTTGCTCTTCTTCTTCCCCTTCTGGGACCCCTATAATTCGGATGTTGGGACATTTAACAATGTCCTGGAGGTTCCTAAGCCTCTCCTCATTTTTTTGAATTCTTATTTCTTCTTTGTTTTCTGTTTGGTTGTTAGTTTCTTCCTTCTGGTCCACTCCATTGATTGGAGTCCCAGTTTTCCTCCCATCTCTACTGGTTCCCCACACATCTTCCTTCATTACATGTATTGTAGCCTGCATTTTTTCATCTAATTTGTGAGCAAAATCAGCCAATTCTGTGAGCATCCTGATCACCAGGGCTTTGAACTGTGCATCTGATAGGTTGGCTATCTTTTCATTGCTTAGAGGAATTGGCTCTGCGGCTTTGATTTGTTTTCTGGTTTGAGCCTTTTTTTTTTGGTCTGGTTGTGGCTGTTATGTAGTGAGGGGTGGAGCTTTATGTGTTTCCCAGGGGTGCAAAAGCCCAGTCGTTGAGTTGTGACGTTGTTTGTGGGGGCCGGGTCTGAGAGGGAACAATGGCGCTTCCTCTGCTCTCTTGGATTCCAGTTCCTTCCGCCGCTTCCCCTTCACCTGGATTATCTGTGCGTGAACGTGGGACAACCTGGTCAGCCAGCAGCCTCACTGGGTCTGCATAGTTACTACCCTGTGCCTGGGGTCCGCTAGCTGCCACCTGTGCACTTGGGGTCTGCTAGCTGCTGCTTGTGCGCCTGGGAACTGCCAGCTGCTGCTGCCTACATGCCCACATCTGCACCTCCACTTTTTCCTGCTGCAACTCTGACCCTCTTACTGGTCTGGATGAATGATTGTTGGACTTCTGTACAGTTCAATTTTCTATCAGTTCTGGTTGTTTTCTTGTTTCTAAATATTTGTTGTTCTTAATTTTGGTTGTGAGAGGAGGCATAGTATGTCTTAGTATGCCTCCATCTTAGCCGGAACCCCACCAAGCCCTTATTATATGAAATGTTAAAGAGATTTATCTAATAAGAAGAAAATAAAAAATATGAACAGTAAATTGACAACAAATTCACAACTATAAACAACTGAACCTAAAAAACCAAAATCAAACTAAGCAAACAATTAGAACAAGAACAGAATTACAGAAATGGAGATCACATGGAAGGTTAGCAGTGGGGGATGGGAGGAGAATGGGGTAAAAGGTACAGGGAATAAGATGCATAAATGGTAGGAAACAGACAGGGGAAGGTTTAGAATAGTAGAGGAAATGGAGAAGCCAAAGAACTTATATGTATTGCCCATGGACATGAACTAAAGTGGGGGGAATATGGGTGGGAGTGGGTGTGTAGGGTGGAGGGGAATAAAGGGGGGAAAATGGGACAACTGTAATAGCATAACCAATAAAAGATATTTAAAAAAAGAGAACTGTAGGTAAATGATTAATGCAGGAAATGCCCTAGGTGAATAAAATCATCTTTTAACTTTTGCATATATTAAAACTAGTACTTAGCCTTATTTCATTAATAAAAAGTTTAAGACATTTCTTAAAAGGCAATAAAAGTAAAATGAGAATATCTCTTTCTTCTCTGAACTTGAGTAGAACCTTAGACAATGTAAGAATAACATCTGTGTTAAGTTCAGATATGTCAACAAGATCAAAAGCATTGGTGATTTCTGGGGGTAGGTGTAGATATAGGGATTAAATGGTAAAAAATGTAATAAAGTATAATATATTACTATTTTTCACAACATCTTAATTTATTAAAATGTTATAATACAGGCTTGGGTAGATAACTTGCATTATTTGGGCTTGGAAATTGAAGTTTCTAAAACACAAGAAGTCTCCCCAGAAGATAACCCTGAAAAGTAGTAGTGAGAATTGCATCATAATGGAGATCAGTTATTAAGAATGCACCTCTGAAATGAGACTGCCTGGTCATCCCAGCTCTACAACTCACTTCCTCAGTGAGCCTCAGTTTCCTCATCTACAAAATGGTGATTATGATGACTGCTATGTTAAAAGGTCTATCAGAGATGGTTAATTTTATATGTCAAGTTGACTGGGCTGCAGGGTACCCAGATTAAACATGAATGTGACTGCGAGAGTGTTTTTGGATGAAACTAACATTTGAATCAGTGGACCACATAAAGCAGACTACCCTCTCCAGTGTGGATGGGCATCATGCAGTCCATCCAGGGCCCGGATAGAACAAAAAGGTGGAGGAAAGGAAAATGTGATCTTTCTGCCTGACTCCTTGAGCTGGAACATTGATTAGTCTTCTCCTGTCCTTAGACTGGTACTTTCACCATCAGGTCTCCTGGTTCTCAGACCTTTAGACTTTGACAGAAACTATACAACTGACTCTCCTGGGTCTCTGCAGATCCTGGGACTTCTCAGTCCCCATAATTGTGTGAGGCAATTCCTATTATAAGTCTGCCTGTCTGTTCCTCTCTCATTCATATATATATGATATATATATATAGAACTTTAACTATTATGCTATGTAAAGGGTTTAGTGCTTGGAGCACAGTAGGAATTCAAAAAGTGTTAGCTATGATGATGAAGATTGATGATGATGATGATGATTGCTTAATTATTTGGCTAGCATTTTATTCGGTCATTTGATCATTTAATTAACAAATATTTCCTGAACTCCTGACAGATGTAAAGCATTGAGCTAGATGCTAGGGATACAACAATAAATAGGACCCTGCTGTTTTTAAGTGTAAATTCCAGAATGGGAGACATCAATATGCAAACAAGTAAACAAGAAAACATCAGGTAATGATAAATAATGTGATGAAAAGAAAAATACGGTGATAGTACAGAGTGTCTTGGGAGTTACTGGAGATCATTGATGATTATAGTCCCATGTTTACTATTAGTGAAAATGTGTGTCAGTATAATTCATACCTATATAGTATATATTATCATATAGTACATTTCCCTATTGTTATCATAAACAAGTTTAATATTTCACTATATACTTAAATATTTTATTTTGCCAATAATTCTGGATTTCCTTCCCATTATATGTTTTAAATGCAAATATTGATGTTAAATAAATATATTTTAATTGTATAGCAATTCTTTGGGCTTTAGAAGTATACAGAAGAAACTAGAAATGTCTCATAATTGTTGTAACATAATACATCTGTTGACATAATAAATCATCAATATATTTAGAAAATTAAAATTCTCTGGTAAAGATATGATATGAGAAATAAAAGTTTCATCTTCCTTCCTTGCCTCTATTAGTCCCTACTCCTAAAGGTAATTTCCTTTAAAAATGTATGCATACACCAGCTTCCCTAAGCAAGTGCCAGTGGGGTCCTACAGAAACAGCATCCTCAGTTTCCATTTTTTCCTGACTGACATGGCTTAGAGACCTTTCCACACCATCACAAGAAGACCAGGTTATCTATATACCTGCATACATGATATCTTATTGTGTGAATATTTAATCAATTCCCTATTGTGCACAAATAGTTTGTCTCTAGGTTTTTCTTATTATAAGTTATGCTGCAACAGAACTCTAAAGGAGAAATATGAAGGATGAAATGAGTCAATCCTGCAGGATTAGCACAATTATCAACTAATTAAATGTGTTTTTCATATTATGTTTTATATATCAAAGGTTTTTTCAACATTTGGCAGAAATACCAAAGAAAACTTAAAGTTCCTTGTGTAAATGAATTGTGACATCTGTGCTATAATGACACTGGATCAATACCCAGGCTAAATTCCTTTCATATTAAAAAATTTTAAATAAAGGAATGTGATCAATTATGCCTTATTTTTGCTAAAGACAGGGAAAGATGTGTATCTCAAATATAAGAGGTGGCTGAATTTATTCTGAATTATTATCAGACATTGCAACTAGAAATGGTGGCATCTCTTTAACCAACAATCCAACAATCCTAAGACAAGGTGTTATCAAAGCCAAATGAAAAGGTTGTCTTGTTTTTTCCTGAAGTCAGAATCTTACTTCTTTTTCTTTTAGGTTCTACTTTACAGTAGATTTTGTTGCTTGACTTGAATTTTGCTTTCACAATGTGGAACCCAAGAAGAAATTTTAACAAGGATTTCACCAATGCCAACTATAGTTAGATGCTTATTGCATGGTTTTGCTAGATGCATTAATTCACCCATTTGCAATTGTGCTAGGAGATAGGATGTCAGTCTCTTATTTAAAAGGAGTAAAAATACAATGAGACTGCTGCTGTGGAAAGAAGGGTGCTTGAGAGAATTGCCTCTAATTTTTAAGTAAATTACTGGTTTTGATTTGTGCCTAGCGGACCATTATGTCTTGTCATTAGTAGCTGAATGATCAACTTCAATAACCAGACCTGATTCTCTGGTTTAATTAAACTAGGGTCCCACTAATGAAAATAAGATAATCAGATCTCACAGTCATCTGCAGACTAACATTCATTAGCTAAGGTGCACTAGGAATGGAATTGATGGAGTGAACAGTACAATGTTTGGTAACACTGGCTTTATGGAAACACAATTATTTTATCGATTTTGTCAAATCTTCTTGATCGAGTTCTATGATCTTCAACAAAATGCACCCTAACACAGAAGTTTCGATGTTTCCTTTTTTGTTTGGGTAAACATGCTAGAAAGCATCCCTAGGAAATACCTGCTTCTTCCTATAGCAGCTTCATTGGGATCTCTCAATATGAGCATTTATAATAAAATACAATTTACATGAGTACCGTACAGTCAATTACAAAAACACACAGTCAGTTTTCATGCAATTCAAATCTCACCATGTGGAGTTCATTTTTTTAGAAAGACACAAAAACACATAGTTCAAATTAAGAAATACCTCCTGGCTTTTCTATGATTAAAAAGTCTGTCCTTGGGCTCTATTCATTAGTTACCCTTTTCAGATAAAATATCTTACACAGAAAATTATAATAATTATTATATTCACTGATAGTAAATTTCAAAGCCTGCATATGTCAAAATTAGCATTGAAAATTATTTATTGGAAGAGAACCACAAAGTTCAATATATGTTCATGTGATCTTAGCTGTCACACATGTGCAATGAGATTTACTTAAGAGAAACAATCATAACTCCATGGTTATAAATGAATATAAATATAATTGGGATTTACAGGGCAGAAGAAATATGCTATTAGATGATTATTAATTTTCTGTACATATAACTCAAGTTATCTATTATTACGTATTGAGAGCCCATTTATAAAATTTGCAAAATATGAACTAGTATCCTCTTCTACAAGTTGGGACCAAATATGGCCTATGAAAAAGTTTCTATTTGATTATAATATTGGATTAATGTGGTAATTAATAGTTATTCAAATTCCTCTTTAATCTCAGGCATCATATGTCCTTGAACTTTAAATAAAAGAAGACACTTAAAATATCTGATTATAGACTTTCATTTTATTTGAAAGACATAATTAATTCTTAAAACTTTGTGATACAGCCTTGGCCGCTGTGGCTCAGTTGGTTGGAGCATTATCCTATAGATTGAAAGATTGCTTGCTGGATCTATCTCCAGTCAGGGCACAAACCAAGGTTGCAGATTCAATCCCCAGTCCCTGGTAGGGGCACTTATGGAGGCAACCAATCAACGTTTTTTTCTCTCTTTCCCTCTCCCTTCCTCTCTCAGTAAAAGCAATGAAAAAATGGCCTTAGGTGAGGATTAAAAAAAATTAAGATACAGAGAAGACAAATAGCATTTACAATTGCTGAGGGTTATCTGATAGGCTTTACAGCTTAAGGCTTTCTGTTACCGAAAACTATCAACCTATTAGTTACAGCTAGACCGATAGGTTACCAAAACCACTCTTACTCATTTCATTCTATGGCGAATCTTCCATTAAGTTTGAATTGTGACCCAATGTGTTTATAGTGGCTGTCTGGGTCATGGGATCTTTTTCATCCTTTTATATATTTTCTAAAGGTCCTTTCATGAAAATGGATTGTGTATGTCTCTCTCCCCGGTCCCCATCTAGAGATAGTATATATAATAAATATACAAATTCTGACTATTTATGCCCTCGTTGTTGTCAAAAAGTCCTGCCCAAAGTTGGTAATTGTGGCAGCAGGTGATGGAGACATGGGGGTTCATTACATATTCTTTTTACTGTTGTATAGTTTTAGAAATTTCACAACAAAAGGTTTAAAAATGTAGTGCCTATTTACACATAATCCTCTGCCAGGGTTTATACTGAAAAAGTTGTAAAATCAATCCCAATTCTTTAGTAATGTATGGCTTAGGGCATGTAATGCTGATGAAGATTGATATATCTAAAATTCACTGATTAAATGAACATAGGATAAATAGAGAGAGAGTAAAACAGTCGATTTTTGCAAGTCATTCATTTCATCCTGATTAGCTTTTTCCTGTTTCTACTCTGGCCTCTCAAACTTTAACCACTCTCTCCTCCCCATCTGTTGTCTGAGAATCACCAGTTTTTCTCTGCAGTTCCTTTCAGGGTCTTCACGTCTGGCTTTCACAGCCACTTGTCATTTAATGCCTAGCTTGATGCAAAGACATCTTAGTTGTAATCCTTAATCTCTGCTCTCATTTGACTTACAAGTTCATATTGAATCCTGATGTCAATTTCAACTTCCTGAAAAGGAAGTTATCTATCATTCCTCTACTTTAGAAACACGAAGTATACTCTTCTCGTAGTTCCAACACAGCCATTCTGCCTCCTCAGACCATTCCCCTTAGCAACCCCTCAATCAACTCATCCATGCAGTTTGCTGTCTGTATCTTTGCTCAGTCTTCTGTATCATCTTACACATCTATACATCTTATATTTATTCATTATAAACATGCATACAATAATTTATTGAACATTTTCAAGATCTACTTCTGTAAGTGCCCTATTATGGCCATTTCACCTTCCTCTGAATCACTTCAGTGTTTATAAGAGCCATTTGAAGCACGTGAGCTTTGTCGGGAGAAGTGATATGGTGGTCCTCAACTCTGGCTGCACACTAGAAATGCTGGAGGAGTTAAAAAAAAAAAAAATTCATCCCAGGCCGATTAAATCAGAATCTCTGGGAATGAAGCATAGACATTAGGAAATTTTTTAAAAATCAGTTATTTTTAAAGTGTTCCAGGTGATTCTCAAATATAGGATGTTGAGAATAACTCATCTAAATAATACTAGGCTCTTGGTTTGTAAAGCACTACTCATTTGTTTTGGTCAGTAGCGATGGGTGACTACTCCAGTGGCAGGAAACTGGCATGCACTGGCAGGTTTTGTTAGGCTTGCAGAGTGTTTCCAAAAAAACTTAGACTTTAGATAATATATTAAAATTGGGAGATTTATCATAAACATTTGGATACCCAGCCTCAAATAAGAAAAAAGGAAGATCTGATGAGACTGGGCCTGCATTTCTGCAAAGCAACACTTGGCTAGAACTGAACCGCAGTTACCCCTTCTAGACTGAGAATGAACTTCTAGTTTGCTGCAGTCCTCACCACTCCTTAGAGTTCCCTCACAGGGGCTGAGTGTTAATTGCCATCTATTGTATCACTTGCATAGTAGTTAATGTTACTGTATTAATAGTAGAGAATGAGGTCTTTGATGCACTATCTCAATCTTTTTCCCTAATACCTCCTCCACTCTCAATAAGGCTCATGGTTGAAGTAGAAAATGTTTCTCTGTGTCAAATATCCAGGTATCCAGGCCACATTATTTAGGTTATCAGACTGTCCTCTGTAGTAACTTAGTCTCCAGTCCCTGGCTCAATATATGACAAGCACTATGATAGAAGCTAGGGAAATAGAAGAAAGAGGAAGTCATGCTTTATTGGGGAATGCAGACATATTAAGGAGTATAGCAAAAAAAAAAAAAGGGGGGGGGAAGTCATAGAAAGAGAAGAACAATGCTTGTTAGAATTAGGAAAGGCTGCATAGAAGAGGTGGCATTTGAGTTGGGTCTAGAAAGATAAATGGGAGCTTTTCCAAGCAGAAAGGCAAGGAAGCCATTTTAGGCCAACGATACAGCAATTCCAAAATATGAACAGGTGAAAGCCCACAGGGTAATGACACATGGTAGATGAGAAAAAGGTGTCGGAGATAAAACTGTGGAGTAGGTCTGGGATAGGGGAAGTTGGCTCTGTGTGCATTCTCAAGGGTTTTTCCATGCTGTCTTCTAAGATAGTGGGAAGCACATTAGAAGTCTCTAATTAAAGACTGACAGAATCACATTTCTATTTCTTTTTTTTTAAAGATTTTATTTATTTATTGTTAGAGAGAGGAAGGGAGGGAGGAAGAGAGGGAGAGAAACATCAATGTGTGGTTGCCTCTCGAGCGCCCCCTACTGGGGACCTGGCCTGCAACGAAGGCATATACCCTGACCGGGAATGGAATTGGCAACCTTTTGGTTCTCAGATTGGCGCTCAATCCACTGAGCCACACCAGCCAGGACCACATTTCTATTTCTATTATCAGAAAGATAATTCTGATAGCAATGTGCAGATTAACTGACAGGCTAAGGTGAGTGACAGTGGGGATCAGAACAAAGGATGTAGCAAATAGATAGAGGAGACAGATTTGAGTGCTGTTTGAGAGGTATAATTGGCAAGGCTTGGAGGCATATAGGAAAAGGAGAGGAATAATTGAGGATGTTTTGATTTATCATATAAACAAATCCAGAAAATATTTTAGTTGCTAAAGAGAAATTCAAAATAATGATTTATCACTGACATGAGTCATAATATTTTACTTCAAATTATAAAGATTAATTGCATGCTGTTTCCCCCCTTTATTTTGCTCTTACAAATCAACATGCTTATAATTTAGGTGTTTAAGTGCATACCTGATTCTGCTAAACTTAGAGGATGACCTCCAAATTTTATTACAGTTTGGCGGAGTTTGGTCATGTTTAGCAGCTGTGTAACTTGTGGGACATCTGTGGTTAGTTGGCAGCTTCGTGGAATAATGTCCGTAGGTTCAACTGTTGGAAAGGAAACATCATATCCAGCTGGAAATAAAGACATTCAGTCCCAAAATGTAAGCCATTTCTGCCAAATGGACACATCTTATAAATGAAACCAATTAAAGTAAATCATTTTAGAACACAACTTTGGATGAGTTACTCAACTTTACATCCTTGGTTTACTCCTCTGTAAAATGAGCCTGATAATTTTACTGCTTATTTTTTAGAACTATAGAAAGGACTGCATGAGATAGAGTATACAACATGCAGAGCAGGTTCAGAGACTTGTGCAATAAGTAAGAACATTCACTGGAAATATTTTATATTTGTTTTTCAATACTAGATTGTACCTTGAGAGAAGAGCTAGTTAGGTATGTACCAATGAAGATTTCTAGGAGTTTACTGACTCGTTTATACAAGATCAACAAGTACAATGAGTCATTTTATGAGTAGATTAAAGTTTTCACTTTTTATTTTGAAAGAATTTTAAATCTATAGAAAAGTTATAAAACAGTATAGAGTTCCTATATGCCCTTTACTTAGATTCCCCTAATGTTAACATCTTATCTTTGAACACTTTCAAAGGAAAAACAGTTACTATAATTAAAATAGTATATTTATTATTATAATTTGTATTTCTAATGAGATTTGATAATGTTCATATATGTTTACATGGATATTTAAATTTCACTTTTAGCAAATTTTCTGCTCATGTTCTTAATCTACTTAACTATTAGAACATTTTTTCTCATTTATTTGTACAACCTCTTTTATGGCAAAGATATTAAGTCTTGTCATATGTAGCAAGTAGGAATTAAATTGGTCTTAGCATCCCAAAAGGCAATTTTAGTATGTGTATCAAAAGTCTTAAAACGGTACACACCATTTTACTCAGTAAGTTCAGTTTATGAATCTACCCTAAGACAAAGGTCTATGAAAATAGGTGTTTAAAATTTCTGAAAAATAACTTGAATTTCCAGTAAACAGTCACAAGAAATTATATTTATGAAGATGGCTAAATGATACGGGAAAGACTCAAGATAAAAAGTTAAATAAAAATGTTATATATAAAACTCTCATCTCACTGTAGGAAATTAATAAATAAAGTGTATGAGTGGCAAAAAGACAAAGAAATACACCAAAATGTAAAGTAACTTTTGGTGGTTAGCTTAAGCATAGGCTTTATTTTCTTCTTTACAAAAATTTTAAAATATAATGGAAAATTTGTTTGTGTAAATGTGAATATGAGTAGTAAGAAAAATTTAACCAATCATCCCTCAAAAAACATCCTATGTAAGTGTGAAGTCTAAGCACGTTTGCACAGGCAATCTGAATCTTACAGGCAAGTGACCGACATGCAAATCAGATTTCACATGAAAAAGCTCAGATTCCCTATGTCACCCTCCCTTTCTGTACATCTACTCTCCCTTTGTACACAGAACTATTTCACTACTTATCGGATTATTACTTGAGGAAAACTCTGGGAATTACAAAATCCTCAATAAAAGGAGAAATTAAAAAAAACTATTAGTTTACTATTTTAAAATAAAGACTAATCATTAAGACCGTTTAATTTAGCAACTATTGATTCCTCAAACTTTCTCTGAGATACTGTGGAGGAATACATGAAAAATTAGTCTCATTTTTGTGAGTCAAAACTATGAAGGAGCTTTATGACCTGGTAGTTGGATTTTCTGATAAACCTAAATGGATGTTAACTCATCTCCCTACCACCCACCTCACCACTAACCACCCCCACCACATCCAAGTAGTAAGTAATTTTATTTTGTTGGTTTTTCAGCTCTTACAGTTTAATTTAAAAATAAGAATTATGAAAACAGCATAGATCTGACAATAAAAAGTAATCAGTGCTATACAGTGAATAAATAGAGGGCATGGTCTGTTTTCATTCATTCACTCATTTTTTGTCATTCAGCAAATAATTATTAAGTGTCCATTATGTGTCGAGCACTTATGTAGTTGCTGGGAATCTAGTGGTGATTTAGAGTGACTCAGTCCTGGCCTTCTTGAAGCTTACATCTAGCAGAGAATATGAAACAAATTATACATATATAACTATTTAATTATAATTCTGTTAAGTGCTCTGAAGGAAAAGTTCAAGGTGTTATGAAGTCTACCAGCATAAGGTATCACTGAAAGTCTCTGATAAAGACACATTTAACCTGAGTCATAGAGGAGGAGCAGAAAGTGGCTTGGTGAAATGGGGAAGGAGCAATCATTCAGATGAAGGGAGGGGAGCATTTGAAGACTCTGAAGGCAAAAAGGACTCCAGTGCATTCTAGGAACTGAAAGGAAGTCTGTTCTGCCAAGAGCATTCCTAGCTTGGAAGAGAATGGTGGGATAATCCCAATGGTATATTTAGTCAAAGTGGCTGCTCAATAAATGGTCATGGACAAAAGCCCCTTAATAACAGCTGACCTAGATCAAACATAGCTGCCAAATCTTCCACTTTTCCTTGGTTGTTCTTTGTACGGCTACATCCTGAGTAGTGCTCCATACACATTTTGTTTGGGTAGAACATCTTTCTCCCCAGATGGCAAATAATAAATCAAGCTGGCAATCAGATATTAAGGGACCAGGGCCTGTCTGCATTGTTCTGTCAGACAAGTTCTGTCTTCTGGAATAGATTGTGTATAGAAACATGCAGACTGCTTGATTAACATCTGAAAATGACATAGTTGAATTTAAACTGCTTTTGTTAACAAATTTGAAAGACCATAATGTTGGTTGTAATGGTTGGCTCAGAATGGCAAAATGGTACATGAAGGGAAAAGCTGACAGATTTGCTCATGAAGTATCCAAACACAACAAGGCGGTGGGGTTTTCTGATGTCACAGTATGAGTTAGTGTATTATTATTAGAATGTTTGAGTGACATTGTAACTCTGTTCACCATAAAGTCACCATAAAATGAACCATTCTGTAGGTGTTTAATAACTTTGATGAGGATCTTAACTAGCTTTAAAATTTAAGACATGATATATATATATATGTATATATATATAACATGTCAACATTTATAAAACATATATAACATTTATATATAACATATAACATATACAACACATATATAATATATAATACACACACACATATATCCAATAAAAATCATCACTCCCATTTTTTGGGGGGAAGGATGGATGCCTTGTAAAATAGGTATATTTATAAATCTGTTTTGTTCATGGACTCTCCTAGTTCATATAGTTTAAATAAGGACTAATTTTATAATAGTTCACTTGTCCCAGACTCAATTATATTCATCTTACTTATATGGGAATAGCCTGCAGTGCCGAGCATAGTTCCCTATTTACATAAAATCTCACCTCTCTAAAACACCAGTAAGAGATAAGCAGAAAACACAAAATTCTCTAACTGCCAAAACATTTGTCTTAGTTTGTTTGGCCTGTTATAAAAGAATATTGTAGACTGAGTGGCTTATAAACAACAGAAAGTTATTCTCACAGTTCTGGAGGCTGAGAAGTCCAAGATCAAGGCACCAGCAGATTGGTGTCCAGTGAGGACCCTATTCCTGGGTCAGAGATGGCCATCTTCTTGCTATACCCTCACATGGCAGAAGGGGTGAGGGAGCTCTCTGCGCTTCTTTAAAAAAAAAAACTTTTTACTGATATGTCCCCTAAAGCAAGGGGCATAAAGGAAAGAATAAACAAATGGGATCTCATCAAAATAAAACGCTTCTGCATGGCCAAAGAAAACAGTATTAAAATAAAAAGAGAACGGACTATATGGGAAAACATATTTACCAATGATACCTCAGACAAGGGTTTAATCTTCAAAATATACAAAGAATTTACACAATTCCACTCTAAGAAGACAAGCAACCCAACTGAAAAATGGCCAAAGGACTTGAACAGACACTTCTCCAAGGAGGATATACAGAGGATCCAGAGACACATGAAAAGATGCTCATATCGTTAGTGATCAGAGAGATGCAAATTAAAACCACAATGAGATACCACTTCACACCAGTCAGAATGGCCCTCATAAACAAAGCAACAAACAACAAGTGTTGGAGAGGTTGTGGAGAAAAGGGGACCCTAGTTGGTGGGATTGCAAAGTGGTACAACCACTATGGAAAACAGTATGGAATTTTCTAAGAAAACTAAAAATGGATCTACCTTTTCACCCAGCAATTCCACTGCTAGGACTATATCCTAAGAACCCTGAAACACCAATCCAAAAGAATCTATGCATCTTTATGTTTATAGCGGCGCAATTTACAATAGCCAAGTGTTGGAAGCAACCTAGATGCCCATCAGTAAATGAATGGATCAAAAAACTGTGGTACATTTACACAACGGAATTCTATGCAGCAGAAAGAAAGAAGGAGCTCATACCCTTTGCAACAGCATGGATGGAACTGGAGAGCATTATGCTAAGCGAAATAAGCCAGGCAACGAAGGACAAATACTATATGATCTCACCTTTAACAGGAACTTAATCAACAAAACAAACAAACAAGCAAAATATAACCAAAGACATTGAAATTGAGAACAGGCTGACAGTCACCAGAGGGGAGAGGGGAAAGAATTTCAGAGGAAAGGGGGAAGGGATCAGAGCAACAAGTATAAAAGACACTGGACAGAAACTAGGAGGGGGTGGAAATGGGAGGGTGGTGGGGAGGACTGGGGCAGTGGGCCGGGATGGGAGTAGAAGACAGAAAACAGTACAAGAACAACAATTAAAATAAATAAAGAAAAACAAACAAACAAACAAACAAACAAAAAACAAAACTGTGGATGATAGAATAATGAAGCAACTGCAAAAAAAAAAATCCTCACCCAAGGATATGTTTGTTGATTTTAGAGAGAAAAGTAGGTGGCAGGGGGAGAGTGAGAGGGCAACAGAGAGAGAAAGAGACATTGATGTCAGAGAGAAACACAGATAGGTTGCCTCCTGTATGTGTCTTGACCGGGAACTGAACCTGTAACCCTTTGGTGCACAGGACAATGCTCCAACTGAGTCATCCAGCCAGGGTATCTGGGGTCTCTTTTATAAAGGCACTAATCCTATTCATGAGGGCTCCACCCTCATGACCTAATCACCAGCCAAAGGCCCCACCTCCAAATACCATCACTTTGGGGATAGGTGTCAACATATGGATTTTAGGGGGATACAAACATTTAGTCTCTAAAAATACTGATACAAAGTCTAGGGTTTTTTTTTTGTTGTTGTTGTTTGTTAATTCATTCATTTGTTCTATAATTATCAGATTTTCTCTAGGCCTGACATGGATTCAAATCCCAACCTTTAGGAAGTTTACTGTACAATGAACAAAGACATTATTATGCAGTGTACTATAGAGGTTAAAAGTACAGTCTCTAGAGCAAGGTGTCCTGGGTTCACATTCAGGCTCTACCTCATACTAGCTGTCTGACTTTGGCCTAGTAGTTTACCTTGTGTGTCCTATTCTCCTTATCTGTAAAACATGGATATAAAAATACCCTGTAGGGCTATTGTGATGATTAAATGAGTTAATGCATATAAGGGGCTAAGAATAGTGCCTGGTACATAGCGAGTGCTACTTAAGGGTTATTAATAAAATACATTAATCTTTTACTTATGTCAAATATCTCATTACAATGTTCATGAAACCACAACATTTTAGTATGTGCTGTCTATAATAAAAGGTATTGATGTTAAAAGGGGTAAATAATCCTGGATTACACCCAAAACTTAGCTATCCTGAATGAATCATACCTACAGAGCTGTTTTTAAAAAACTAACTTATTGAAGAAGAATTCACAGTAACACAGAATTAAGCATTTTAAAGTGAATGATTCAGTGGCATTTAGCAAACTCACAATGCTATGCAACCACCACTTCTACATAGCTCCCAAACATTTCCACCACTTCCAAGTAAAATCCTATAGCCACTAATCAGGTTCTCCCATTCCGGGCAGCCCTAGAGACCCTGACAACCTCAACTCTGCATTCTGTCTCTACAGATTTATCTATTCTGGGTATTTCATATAAATGGATTCATGAAATACGTACCCTTTTGTAACTGTGTGTATAGTATTGTACATACCACATTTCGTTTATCCAATCAACTCTTGAACATTTGGTTTATTTTCACATTTTGCCTATTGGAAATAATGCTGCTATGAACATACATTTACCTGTATCTGTTTTCCATTGTTTTGGGTATATAGCCAGGAGTGAAACTACAGGGTCACATAGGAATTCTATGTTTATGTTTTTAGGAACTGCCGAACTATTTTCCACGGCAGGTGACCATTTTGTCTTCCCATTAGCAATGTGTGAGGGTTCCAGTTTCTCCACACCCTTGCCAACACCTATTTTCTATTAAAAATCATTATAGCCATCTTAGTGAGTATGAAATGTTATCTGATTGTGGTTTTAATTTGCATATGACTAATGATATTAAGCATTTTTCTTGTATTTGTCAGCAATTTGTATATCTTTTTTGGAGAAATGTTTGTTCAAGTTCTTTGATCAATTTTAATTGGGTTGTGTGTCTTTTTTGTTGAGTTGTAAGAGCCCTTCATATACACTAGATACTAGATTATATCAGAATATATATTCCCTGTAAGTAGAGCCAAAATATATATCCTATCTTGCAAATATTTTCTCTCATTTTATAAATTTTTCAATTTGATAGCCTCCTTTGATGCACAAATGTTTTAAGTTTTGGTGTTCAATTTATCTATTTAAAAGCTTCTTGTTGTTGTACTTTTAGTATCACATTTAGGAATCCTTGGCCAAACTGAAAGTCATGAAGATTTAGATCTATTTTTTTCCTATTACCTCTTATACAAGGGTGGGCAAAAGTACTGTACATTTGTGAGTATGTGAAACACAGAGTTTATTTGTGTATTATTATTGATTAATTACTGTATTATTTGTATAGTAACGGTAAATGTAGTTTTGCCCACCCCTGTATTTAGATCACTGATCCATTCTGACTTAATTTTTTTATATACTGTGAGGTAGGGGTTCAATCTTACTCTTTTGCATGTGGATGTTCAACTGTCACAGAAGTTCTTTCCCCACTGAATGTTCTTGACACCCCTGTCAAAACCAGATGTATGGGTTCATTTCTGGTCTCAATTCTATTCCATTGGTCTGTATGTCTACCCTCACTGTTCTGGTCTAGCCTGACCAAGCTGTTTTGATTACTGTAACTCTGAGGTAAGTTTTGAAATTTGAAAGTGTGAATGCTCCAACTTTGTTATTCTCTTTCAAGATTATTTTTGTCTATTTGAATCCCCTTGAAATTCCATATAAATTTGAGGATCAGCTTTTCCATTTTTGCAAAAAAGGCCATTGAAATTTTCAGAGAGACTGTATTTAATCTTTAGATTTCTTTGGGTAATACTGACATCTCAATAAAATTAGGCCTTGCAATCAATCCATGAACACAAGATGTGTTCCCATTTATTTGGGTTATCTTTAATTTCTTGTAGCAATGTGTTATAGTTTTAGTGAAAAGTCTTTCACCTCCTTGGTTAAATTTATTCCTAGATATTTAATTATTTTGCATGCTGTTGTAAATAAAAATGTTATCCTCAGAATTTTCAGATATGAAGTATTAATATACCATAGTTTTAGGACCATAAGATGCACCTAGGTTTTAGAGGAGGAAAATAGGACAAAAATTTTTTGAAGCAAAAAAATGTGGTAATATATTTAATAACCTGTGACCCGCTCCACCGTGGTACCCCTCCCTCCCCACAGTGATCCAGGTAAGCTACATTCAGACTATAAGACATACCCCCTCCCTCCAAATTTGGGGGGAAAAGTACATCTTATTGTCCAAAAAATAAGGTAAATATTTTATAATATTTAATTATAAAACTGATATTTTAATTGAATAATTGTGAGTACTGATATACAGATATTCATGACTCATATTTGTGGGATTACTGGTTGCTGGGCGCCTCTGCAATGATGGGATACTATCCCCTTTCTTGCCCTGCATTGTTTGCTAGGCAAGGACATTTTAAATTTAACTCCCCTGCAGAAAGGAGCGAGAATGCAGCTTTAAACTGATGAGATTGGGTCTGATGTACACTCACCTGAACTGAAGATAAAGAGAGAGGCAGGAAAACACTCAATAAAATTAATTATTAAAAACACTAAACCTTGTACCTAGGAATTAACCTAACCAAGGAGGTAAAAGACCTGTATGCAGAAAACTACACAACACTGAAGAAGGAAATCAAGGAAGACACAAATAAATGGAAACACATACCGTGTTCATGGATCGGAAGAATTAACATCATCAAAATGTCCATACTTCCCAAAGCAATCTACAGATTCAATGCAATACCTATTAAAGTACCAATGGCATATTTCGCAGATATAGAACAAACTCTTCAAAAATTTATATGGAACCATAAACGACCCAGAATAGCGGCAGCAATCTTGAGAAAGAAGAGCAAAGCAGGAGGGATCGCAATACCTGATACCAAAATGTATTACAAGGCCACTGTAATCAAAACAGCCTGGTACTGGCATAAAAACAGGCACGTGGACCAGTGGAATAGAATAGAGAGCCCAGAAATAAACCCTAGTCTCTATAGTCAAATAATATTCGACAAAGGGGGCAGCAACATAAAATGGAGTAAAAACAGCCTCTTCAACAAGTGGTGTTGGGAGAACTGGACAGCTTCGTGCAAGAAAATGAAACTCGAGCACCAACTTACACCATACACAAAAATAAATTCAAGGTGGATAAAAGACTTAAACATAAGCCGTAACACCATTAAAGTCCTAGAAGAGAACATAGGCAGGAAAATCTCAGATATTACACGCAGCAACATTTTTACTGATATGTCTCCTAAAGCAAGGGACATAAAGGAAAGAATAAACAAATGGGATCTCATCAAAATAAAAAGCTTCTGCATGGCCAAGGAAAACAGTATTAAAATAAAAAGAGAACCAACTGTGTGGAAAAACATATTTGCCAATGATATCTCAGACAAGGGTTTAATCTCCAAAATATACAAAGAACTTACACGACTCCACTCTAAGAAGACAAGCAACCCAATTAAAAAATGGGCAAAGGACTTGGCAGACACCTCTCCAAGGAGGACATACAGAGGATCCAGAGACACATGAAAAGATGCTCAATATCGCTAGCTATCAGAGAGATGCAAATTAAAACCACAATGAGATACCACTTGACACCAGTCAGAATGGCCCTCATACACAAAGCAACAAACAGCAAGTGTTGGAGAGGTTGTGGAGAAAAGGGGACACTAGTGCACTGCTGGTGGGAGTGCAGGCTGGTACAACCACTATGGAAAACAGTATGGAATTTTCTAAAAAATCTAAAAATGGATATACCTTTTGACCCAGCAATTCCATTGCTAGGACTATATCCTAAGAACCCTGAAACACCAATCCAAAAGAAACTATGCATCCCTATGTTTATAGCAGCACAATTTACAATAGCCAAGTGTTGGAAGCAACCTAGATGCCCATCAGTAAATGAATGGATCAAAAAACTGTGGTACATTTATACAATGGAATTCTATGCAGCAGAAAGAAAGAAGGAGCTCATACCCTATGCAACAGCATGGATGGAACTTGAGAGCATCATGCTAAGCGAAGTAAGCCAGGCAGTGAAAGATAAATACCATATGATCTCACCTTTAACAGGAACCTAATCAACAAAACAAACAAACAAGCATTATATAACCAAAGACATGGAAATTGGGAACATGCTGAAAGTCACCAGAGGGGAGAGGGGAGGGAATTTCAGGGGAAAAGGGGAAGGATTTACAGGAACAAGTATAAAGGACACATGGACAAAAACTATGGGGGGGGGGTGGAAATGGGAGGGAGGTGGGGAGGGCTGGGGTGGCGGGTTCGGGTGAGAATAAAAGACAGAAAACTGTACAAGATCAACAATGTAAATAAAAATTAAGGATGAACTAAGGTATCTACCACGGTCATTTTTGTAATCTGGTCAGTTAATAAACAGGAATGCTTTAAAAAAAAAGTTTAAAGAAAATAAGAGTAAAATGTTTTTGTGCAAAATGAAAAAAAAAAAAAACACTAAACCTTTCCAACTGTTGAGAAAGTTAAACTTGTGTACTTACTGTTGGGGAAAAAATGGTTAATCAGAGGCTTGGCCTCCAATTCCACCTCCGTGACCTCAGTGCAATGTAAGATTGGGCCTGGTTTTCCTCATAAGTATAATTAAGGCATTGGATTACATGACCTTGAAGGCCCTTCCCTGCTCAATGAGTCTGTTAAGGTGAGACATCAGTGATTCTAGTTTTTTTCTGTGACCTTTGAAGGGACAATTTTCTTCACGTTGCTTGACACTCAATAAAGGTTTATTGAATACAGACAGTAAATGAGTGAATGACTGAATGAACAATTAGCCAATCCTTACTTCATTAATTCATCAAACATTTATGACAGGTTACCAGTGGCAGATCATGTGGGAGAGAGAAAAATGTGGAGACCCAACCTATCCCCTCAAGGGTCTCTCAGTCTCAAATCACACCTTTAATTAGTTTCTTCCTGCATCTCTAAACGCAGAACACAAACCTCCCAGCACTGATGATTTAGAAAGAATACTGAATTGGGGAGTCAGGAAACCTGTAAAATCATCATTGGCACAGCTTACACCCATGCTTAATGGATAATCACTTGCTCCTTTCTGTCTTCTCTTTTTGCTCCTTTTCCTCTTAGCTATCTATGCATATATTCTATTTTTTCAAAAATACAGAAGGATACAAGTTAGTCAGTAATTCAGCCATGCAAATACCTAAAAATACCTGTCCCTGTACCCTTAGGAAGCATTAAAGTAACAAACTAAATTAAATCAGCCTGTTTTACTACTTGCCCAGTATAAGTCATTTTTCTGGGAAAGTGAGAAACCAGTTAATTGCTGTTTTAAGGTTCTAGTAATTCACTTTCTATTATATTCACTGTTTAAACAGAGAATAGCAAAGGATTAGGCAACACTGTCTAGCTTTGATGAGTTTAAGAGGCTCTAGAATAAAATGGTAGGAACTTAAATAAGCCACAGACAACACAGAATTGAGCTCAAGCAGGCATTTAATACCGTATTTATTAATCAAATCCCAGAATGGAATGTAAAAAAACAGGTAAAAGGTTTCCTGTTATAAAAGTCTCAATACTATGGCTGACTAATCTGTCTCTGCAGAAGAAAAGGGCCCTTCCTTCAGTAAGAAAGACAGAGATAGGCCAATTCATTGTTATACAGACACTGTAAACACAGCTAGTCACCAAATCCTGACATTCTTATTCCATGACAACTCTTTTATCTTTCCATTATAAATTCCCCCTCTTCCATTCTCCCAGGAGAGGCAGTGCACTGTAGTAAGTTGGAACATGAACTTGAGTCCTGCTGCCAGTGTTCAAATCCTGCCTCTACTGCTTAACAGCTGTGTGACATTATCTGACTTCTCTGTGTCACAGTTTCCCTATTTGTAAAATATGGGTAATAGCAACAACTGCCTCATAGGGTTGTTATGTGCATTTAATTAAGTCCATTTACATTGTGTTTACAACAGCCACTGCTATCAGTCATCAATGTCATCATCACTGTTATCACTTCTGCTGCCAGTCTCCTTGACCAGGGACACTCAGTGTGCCTCACACTATGTTCTTCTTTGCCTTCTTTTATCTAATTGTCTTCAGAATGAACTCGTGGTATTAACTTTTCTAGTGTCTACAATTACACAGTGAACTCCAAGGACAGGAACTTGGCTCTACATCTTTGTTACCCAAAGTACGCAGCCTCGTGATGCAGCATGATGTTACATCATGCCTCCCACCCGCCATGTACTACACTGAACTCCGTTATTTTGACACATCGGACCCATTCATGATGTCACATCTTTAAACATGTACGCTCTTTCTTCTGCCTGAAATGCTTTCTCTTCCCACGGTCCACTTTTATAACTTGGGAAATTATTCATTTTCCTTCAGAATATAGCTTCCAAAGTTTATTTCTCTACATGGATATAGACCAAACACTGATATTTTTCTGTTAAAATATGGACTATCCTCTAGATGTGCTGCACAGGTGTGTGCCACCCTTTGAAGTCCTTTAACCATAATTCTGGAAATTCCCTTTGCTTTTATCCTGCATGAAATCCTCTGTTTCCAGGGTCCCATATGTGCCCTTTTCTTGATTTACTCCTTACTTTTTGTGGAGAATCTCTTCCAGATTTTTTTCTGAGAAAGGACATAAATAAATACATGTTTGAAACCTTGCCTGTCTGAAAATATCCTTATTGTGTCCTTATATAATTGATAAATTGAAAGGGTATAGAATTCTAAGTTGAAAGTAATTTTCCCTTAGACTGTTGAAGGCATAGTTTCAAGGTCTTCTACCATCTAGTGTTGCCGTATGACGTTGGACATCATTCTTATTTGCAAACCTTGGTATGTAACTGATAATTTTAAAAAATTCTGGAAGCTTAAAGCATATCATTTTTCCCCCTCCTGCTCTGAAATCACACAATGGCAAGTCTTTTTTTTTTTTTTTTTTCCCTGATGAGCTAAGTCAATCTGAAAACACCTGGCCTTCAATTTTGGGAAATCTTATATTTCATCTGTTCTGCTTTCTTTATTCTCTCATTTTGGATTCCTATTAACTATGTTGTTGGATCTCTTGGACTAACTTCTAATATTTTAAGCATTTCCATTTTACTTTTAGTCTTTTGGGCTTTTTTATTATATATTTTTGGTTCTATATCTCCAGAGGTGGACAATACAATACAGAGTCTCATAATATCTCTGTGGTTTTTGTCCAGTATTCATGCAAAACTTAACAGGCTCTTGTAGATCAGCTGTCAGTCCTCAATCTCACAAGATTTATCAACATCTTTTGTCTGTTGGTACCTTCTCTTTATCTTCGGGAACTTATACCTATTTTATTTTTATATTAATTTTAGCAGGTTTGAGGAAGAATTAGTTAGAAAAAGATAAGTATTTAATCTGCCAATTTTTGATTTGTTTTCCCTGACATTAAAAAAAGGTTTTACTTATTCCTTTTTAGAGAGAGGGGAAGGGAGGGAGAAAGAGGGAGACAAACATCAATGTGTGGTTGCCTCTCACATGGCCCACTGGGGACCTGACCTGGCCCACAACCCAGGCATATGCCCTGACTGACTGGGAATCGAACCAGTGAGCCTTTGGTTGACAGACTAGCACTCGGTCCACTGAGCCATACCAGCCAGGGCTTTTCCTGACATTTATTTGAAAATATTAATCAGTTTATAATTCACTGCCTATGATCTGAGGTAGAATGCACATATATTTCTATAAATTTGAGGTTTCTTATTAGTCGGGTGCTATTTTTTAAAAAATGAAATCTTTCATTTTTTTACAATGACTTTAGTTTAAGTGGTACATAAATTATTGGCTATACTTCTTGGCTTGTGATTTCATTGGCTGTTAATGCACTGCTGTGTTTTATTATAAAAAAAAATTTATAGGCACAGTGTCCTGTTCCACAGAGTGAAACAAACAAGGATTTCTCACAAACTCTTCCAGATGGAGTAGAAGACAAAGTCTACATACAAACTTCTAAGAAATCACCTTTGGCATCTTATATGAAGCCCTATTTCCTGGGCTTCTAGAAGTGATTTTGTTAAAAAAAAAAAAATCCCAGATGAGAATCAAAAGGAAGAATCAGTATTTTCCCAATACTTTCAGTTGTTTAAGACTATCTTAGCAGGGAGTTTGTGGTGTTTTATGAGTTCTAGATGGCTCAGTTACATGCAGAGTATACTAGTTATCAATCATAGAAAGAATAATTAATGTATATGTTTCTGGTCCTTCTAGAAATATTATAAGGAATAATTTAAAAATCTTTCCATTTTAACATGATCATTAGAAAATTAATATATTCATAATTTCTCCCAAATGACTTTAAGAAATGTAAACAGTAATATAGTATAGTGGACAAATGTAGAGCACTTTGGATGTCCACTATCTTTTGAACGTTCTTAATTTGGTGACTTTCTGTACAAGTCCTCTCTCCCTAGTCAGGAATCAGATATTTTGCTTTGCCTGCCCTTGTAGCATGAGACCTAGGTTCTCCAAACCAGACACAGCCATGCCAGTCTTTGTTCAGTAGAGAAGCATGAAGAAGACATAAAATTTTCAGGAGCAGCAGTGACAGAAATTCTGGAACCCAGAGCCCAGCATTATGGTGTGAGTTATGAAGTCTTTGCTCAGGGGCGATAGCTACTGGCGTCTTCCTTGGAATAGTCATGTGGCAGGGGCTGGGTGTGATCTCAGCTGTAGCTTCCAAGCATGACATTCTGAATCTCCCTGAGATTCTATGAACCAGTTAATTTCCTTAAATAAATTCTGTTTCCCCCTCAACTACCTAGAGAGAGTTCTGTTTCTTACAACTAAAATAAAAAATAGGACTTCCAGCCAAGATGGAGGTGTGGGTGGACATACTGCTTCCTCGCACAACCAAAATTAAGGACAACAAAGATTTAGAAACAAGAAAACAATCAGAACTTATAGAAAACTGAACTGTACAGAAGTTCAACAACCATTCATCCAGACCGGTAAGAGGGGCAGAGTCGTGGCAGGAAAAAGTGGAGGTGCAGACCTGGGAACGCAGGCAGCAGCGGCTGGCAGTTCCCAGGTGCACAGGTGGCAGCTGGTGGACTCTGGGCCCACAGGCGGCAGCCGGCAGACCCCAGGCATGGGGTGGCAACTGTGCAGACCCAGTGAGGCCGCACAAGGTGGCTGGATGACCAGGTGGTCCCACAATCCTGCACGCAGACGGTCCAGGTGAAGGGGAAGCAGTGGAAGGGACTGAAATCCAGGAGAGAGTGGGCAGGCGCCATTGTTCCCTCTTAGACCCTGCACCCACATACAGTGTCATAACTCAGCAACTGGGCTGCCCTGCACTGGAGAACACCTAAGGCTCTACCCCTTACTATGTAATAGCCCAGACCAGACCAAAACCAAAACAAAGCAAAAAACAAACAAACAAACAAACAAAAAACCCCACCAAAAATGGCTGAAACTGGAGAACAAATGAAAGCCCCACAGCCAATTCCTCTAAGCCGTGAACAGACAGCCAACCTATCAGATGCACAGTTCAAAGCCCTGGTGATCAGGATGCTCACAGAATTGGTTGATTTTGCTCACAAATTAGATGAAAAAATGCAGGCTACAATACGTGAAATGAAGGAAGATACATGGGGAACCAATAGAGATGGGAGGAAAACTGGGACTCAAATCAATGGAGTGGACCAGAAGGAAGAAACTAACAACCAAACAGAAAACAAGGAAGAAATAAGAATTCTAAAAAATGAGGAGAGGCTTAGGAACCTCTGGGACATCGTTAAATGTCCCAACATCCGAATTATAGGGGTCCCAGAGGGGGAAGAAGAAGAGCAACAAGTGGAAAACTTATTTGAACAAATAATAAAGAAATTCCCCAATCTGGCAAAGGAAATAGACTACCAGGAAGTCCAGGAAGCTCAGAGAGTCCCAAAGAAGTTGGACCCAAGGAGGAACACACCAAGGCACATTGTAATTACATTATCCAAGATTCAAATGAAGGAGAGAATTCTAGAAGCAGCAAGGGATAAGGGGACAGTCACCTACAAAGGAGTTCCCATCAGACTTCCAGCTGATTTCTCAAAAGAGACATTCCAGGCAAGAAGGGGCTGGAAAGAAGTATTCCAAGTCATGAAAGGCAGGGACCTATATCCAAAATTGCTGTATCCAGCAAAGCTGTCATTTAGAATGGAAAGGAAGATAAAGTGCTTCTCAGATAAGGTCAAGTTAAAGGAGTTCATCATCACCAAGCCCTTTTCATATGAAATGTTAAAGGGACTTATCTAAGAAAAAGAAGATAAAAATATGACAGTGAAAAGACAGCAAACTCACAGCTATTAAGATCCACATCTGAAACAAAAGCAAACTAAGCCAACAACTAGAACAGGAACAGAACCACAGAAATGGAGATCATATGGAGGGTTAGCAACAGGAGCATGGGAGGAGGAGAGAGGGGGAAAAGGTACAGAGAATAAGTAGCATAGATGGTAGGTAGAAAATAGACAGGAGGAGGGCAAGAATAGCGTGGGAAATGTAGAAGCTAAAGAACTTATGACACATGGACATGAACTAAAGGCGGAGAATGTGGGTGGGAGAGGGTGTGCAGGGTGGAGGGGAATGATGGGGGAGAAATGGGACAACTGTAATAGCATAATCAATAAAACATATTAAAAAAATAAAATAATTAACAATGGAATAAAAAATAAAATAAAATAAAAAATATATCTTTGTAACATTTAGTAAAAATAAGCATATAATCCAGAGGAAAGAATGACACATTCTATAACAGGGATGAACCATGAAAACTTATGCTATGTGAAATAAACCAATTACAGAGAGGCCAATACTATATAATTATACTCATGTGAGGCACCTAAAATGGTCAAATTCATGGACTCAAAGAATTTCCAGGGTTGGGGGGGTGCGCAAATTGAGAGTTACTAATCAAGGGGCAGTGGAAATGAATAAGCTCTATAGGTCTGCTCTACAATGTTGTACCTGCAGTCAATAATTACATACCGTATACTTAAAAAGTTATTAAAAGGATAGATCTCATGTTAAGTATTCTTTCCAAAATAAAATAAAATTTAAAAAACCACTGCTATTGACTCATACACTTCCCAAAGACATGTGTAATTTTAAAAGCATATTGGAGAATTTAAAAATCTTGATAGCGACTTGAACATACCATCTTTATCAGCAGTATCTTGAGGCTTGGATTTTAATGTGAAGATCTTCCGTAGCTTACAGTTAGCCGAGACAATAATTCCGTCCAATGACTGGAAAACTGCTCCCTTGAATATTTCACTGGTAAATGCTACCAAGTCAATGCACAGGTTGCACCACTAAAATACAGACAAGGAAAAAATGAATAAGTACTTTCTATAATCATACAAATGGACAAGCTGTTTGTATGTGGAAAGTCCAGAGAGTTGAGGCAATTATCAGAATCAACCAGTCCCATACAAATTTTCCCTTTTAGGCAAATATGTCTCATTTTGGCTTCAATTTCCTTAAGAACTGCCTTGATTCTTCCAAAGAAATCATCATAATCTAAAGTATACAGTGGTCATCTGACTACAGAGTTCCCATCATGAGACAAGGCTTTGACAACTTTGGGAAAAACTCTAGATATGTAGGCATACTGCTAGTGGGAAGCTAACTGAAGGTTCATTAGACCACTGAAATCTTGAAAATCAGGGGTAAGTAGCCAATTGTTTCTTCAAGGGGACTAATTTGATCCCAATTAGCCACTTACATTTGTTAAAAAAAAAAGAATGGATGAAATTAGAAGCTGGATTTAAATTGTGGTCAGTGCTGTCTACTTATAATCAATTAACCTATTGTATAGAAGTAGATTTTTCTAAAGAATTTGTGATTATGCCTGATATTTGCCAGTTTTTAAAGTACCCTTGTAGGGACTAATTTCTGACTATTAAACAATTAGATCCCTCAATACTTCATCAAATAAATTCTTTTAATGGTCTGAGTTAAAGAAAAGGAGAAAAGAATCATTTAGTAAGAAATTAAAACATATTTAAGACTGCAGAAAAAAGCAGGAAAATAATTCTTGAAATTAAAAGTAGTATTTAAAATTGTGCTTTTAAAAAAAATATCAGCCTCTTCCATTATTTGTTTAGAAGCACAACTTACATAGGTCCATTTTATTAATCCATAACATCGAAAGCTATATTCATTAATAAAGAAAATAAAATGTCATTTTTAAAGGCAATTCTATTTAGAAATCGTTTTAATATGAAGGAAAAGCTGATGTTTCCACAGCAGAAAAGTAAGAAATTGTAGTACATTTTTGATTAAGTACATGAAGATTATTTTCTTTGTAGATATCTCAACAGAACCATTATATTCCCAGGCCATGGGGACGCTCTGGGCTTTTTGGGAAAAGGTGTCTGGAGTAATAAAAGGTAGAAAGTAGGACTGAGTGTGATGTAATAATAAGACTGGCTTGACCAGTAAGATGGTGAGCTCTGGGGAGGTGCAGGAAGTAACGTGGGATGGGCCAGTGAGGCCAGGTTCTGGAGGAGAGGGAGATGGGGAAGAGAACCTTGGGCTCCAGAAGGTAAAGTGTAACTGTGGTTCTTGAAGGAGAATGTAACAAAAGAAGAATATTGGGAAATTTGGACTAATTCTGATGCAGAACTGTTCTGGGATGGTAGATGGGGTCTGTGGGGGAAGGGTGAAGTAGAGTGGAGACAGACTGAGGCACAGAAAGACTAGTCTCTTGTCAGTCATTTAAGCATAAAGTGAGGAGGGTCTGTCTGGTTAGAAGGCTAGCATAGCAAGTGGAATGTAAGGGACAAATCCAGTAGGCATGCCATAGGGCGAAACACCATAACTTGGTAAAATCCAGGTTATAAGGAATGGAGGTCTTGGGGTTTCCAGCTATACAATAATAATTATTAACATTATCATTACAATAGTAAATTATTATTGTTATAAATGTTCTTATTCCTAAAAGACTTAATTAACATTATGCCTCAATTCCAATCATTCAGTAATTGCATTCATCCACCCTTTCCCACAGGTGCTAAGTAGGCATTTATCAGGTGTTAGACACTGGTCTTGGCTCCAGGGATACAGCAAGGAGTAAGGCAGTCCTTCTAGTCTGGAAAGGGAGGAGACATTTGGAATCTATTACATATAGTTAGTATGGAGGGGGCTAAAGGTAAGAAGGTGGAGAGATTCAGAGAAGCCTTCTTTTATTTTTTTATTTTTATTTTTTAAATTTTATTTTAATTGTTCTTGTACAGTTTTCTGTCTTTTACTCCCATCCAAGCCCACCATCTTTTTAAAAAATTTTATTTTAATTGTTTTAGAGAAGCTTTCTTTTAAAAAATCTTTAAAAAATTATATCATGATGTATGTGTATATAAGCATACAATTTTATACAAAAAATGTATACAAAATGAAGTCCTGGTCATCTCTACATTCCTCTAATCATATTGTTAACTCTTAACTTTCTTCCCTCTATATTTTTAAATGATACTTCTTCATTCATCAATTTTAGACATCTACCAACTAGCTATTATGGTAGGTAAGACTTAGCTTATTACTTACACATACTACTTCCCCAACTTCATCCCCCTAGAAAATTATCTCATTCTTTCTTTTTCCTTTTTTCCTCAAAAAATCTATTTTGTGGCCCTGACTGCTGTGGCTAGTTGGCTGGGCATCATCCTGCAAAGCAAAAGGTCACCGCTTTGATTCTTGGTCAGGTCACAGAGTTCGGTCAGGTGTGGGCATGTAGAGAGACAACAGATTCATGTTTCTCTCTCCTATCGATGTTTTGCTCCCTCTCTTTCTCCCTCTCTTACCCTCTCTCTAAAAATAAACAAATAAAGTTTTAAAAATCAATTTTCTGTGTTTTCCTTGTGACTATGTAAATATTGATACAACGAGCCAAGTAATGCTCTCTATTACCTTTCCTTCCTTATATAACTTTTTTGTATTTCTAGTTAATAACTGCTATTTTAATTATTTGCTTTATTTTCTTTGAATCTAAGTCTTCCTATATCTAGGAAATGCTTGTAGGTGACTTGTGAGTGTGGTTGTGAACAATGATTTAGAATTTCCAGACTTAGGGAGGCGTGCAAACATGCAAGGCATTTTTTTCTCAGGGCCCCGCCCCTTTATACTCGGCTTTGATGAACTCTCTAGGTGGCTGCACCTGAACACCCCCATCAGCTCCAATGGGGAATTGGTGTCCACCTTACAAACGAGGCTCTTACCTAATACACACTTTTCTTATCCATCACAGTACAGCTGCTTTTATTCCCTCTACCTGGACTCATGGTTTGTAAAAATTACTCAACCAATAATGGTATGCATATGTGTGTGTTTATGCCTGTTTGTTAATATATGAAGACATGCATGATTACATACATGCCTATACACACTTTCAATCTTTCATTTTATAGTCACTGAACAAGCTCCATAGATGTGTGAGAAATGATAACATATTTAGTGAATGCATCTCTTAGAAGTACAGATTGGAGTAGTTCCTGAAAAAGGTGGGAATAACTTTCACAAATCTCCCTTGGCTAGAGGAAATAGAAGTTATTTTTTCATTTAGTTGATATTTATAAAGGTTCTAATTTTCATAAGCTCCAACAAACAATTAATTATTTATACAACTGTTGTGATATATTTTCTAAAGTTTTGTAAAGAGTGTAAACTTTCTACTATCACGGGTGATTTATTGGAATTACAATTAATCTTTATAAAATATTATTTTCATTATTCTTGGTGATATCATCCATTCTTAAATACACCCTTTTTTGGACATTTTTCTTGATCTGTAATCACTTTATTTTTACATGCAACTCCAGTACAGGATGGAAGAGCTCTTAGTCTAAAATATTTATAATTATGGGTCCCTAAGAAGTTTGCAACAGAAAGATAGCAATGTGATAGAGAAAAGGTGGTTCTGTTTAGTTTGTTGCTTGGATTAATGAGAGCTTATATTACTTACTTCCAGGATGTAATTTGCATGAAAACAATTGATTGGCGAAGGGTAAATGAATTATGGAAAGCATGAATTTCTAGTCCATACTGACTCATATTTTGGCAATGTGGCTTTATTATACCAATGAAAGGAAAGCATATTCTGTGAACACACACACACACATGCTGGAACTCACATACTCACACACACACACTCTAATGCATGTTCTTCATTGTTTCAGCACTCTTTTCATTTCTCAAGCCATGACTGTATGAAAGCTCTGAAGGTAATTGAGTTGATTCTGCTGGTATAGAAAGAGCCCAAGTCATAAGAGTGCACAACTCCCACCATCATTGACCTTCTTAAAAGGAAACAACAAACAAGAAACTACAATTTCATAACTTAGCAATCCTAAAGTACATCTCTTTACAGAATTTTAGAACCTTACTCAGTTTTAGTGCTTCTAAAAGGATAACAAAGAACAATGTTTTAAGATATTTACTGTGTCTTTCAAAATAATTTTTCATATATTAGTTTTAATTTCTCACAGAAAATCTGCTTACAATGATCTTATTCATCTCTATCACCCTCATACTGTATTTATTAAATGGTGTAAGCAGAGATTGAAATAGTAATTTCATATCCACATGGTCAGAAGCAATTACCTATTACTACTGTATTAAAGACAATTTCCCCAGGAAAAGCAAATCATGACAATCCTTATATGGAGAGAGGGAGGCTGAGGTGGGGAGGTTGGGACAGCCTAGGTGCAACTCTTGGCTGAACCAAAGGAAGGCAAGTTCCTTGTGGAAATATTGTCAGTATACCTGTGCAGCAACGGAACCCTACCTCCTAATTCCCACCCGCCTCAAATAAGCCATCTCTTCCTGAAACAGCAGCCCCATCTTTTTCTTGCTAGTCCTCAGCTCACCCTTTCGCTGTACTCTCTGAAATCCTTTACTACTGGAAAGTACTTCTGTCCTCTTTATTTTTCTAAGGGTCCTACACACCTTACCTTAACTGATACCTGACTTTCCTTTGAGATATTACTTCCTCTTCAACTCTGGAATTGAAGTTTACTTAGGGAGTTCACACCTGCTTCTACATCCCCGTATTTTGAGGCCATGGGGCTGAGTGGCATTGAGAGAAGTTATGCCCTAATCTACTTCGAAGCTTGAGGCACTGCACTGGCAAGTTCTTCTATCATTTTAGCTACATCAATCTTCCAGCCACTCTCTGGTCACTCCTTTGACTGCTTCAGACACTCCCTCACCAACCTATATACACATTTCTGAAACATGTTGGGACCAGGTTCATTTATCTTCCAACATATCGTTCAACACCCCAACAGTCCCTTAACCTCCCTTCCTCTCCTCTTCACTCTGTAATCCTCCCACATGGCCACATCCTGAGATTTATGAAATGTTTAACTTTTAAATTTTGGAAATAGAAGCAACTTTCTATTATTTAATCACAATATTCTATTCTTTAATCTGGCAATTCCATCCAGTTAAACCCTAATGACAACTCCTTTTAAATATATTCCTCCTGGGAATGTAAGAGTTTGAGCTCTGGAGCCTCACTGTCTGGGTTTGGATTCCAGCACCACCATTAATTAGTTATGTAGTCTTTACAGTTACTTAAACTTTCTGTACCTTTCTTTCTTCATTTGTAAAATGGTGATAAAAATGATACATCTCTCATAGAATTGCTAGGATTAATGTTTAAATACATATAAACACTTACCATGGTGCCTAGCATATCATAAGTGCTCACTATAAGTTAATCATAATCTTTTTTACTTTCATACCATGAAATACAATCTTTAAGGGTAGAGTACTATGAAATTTGACCACTTAATACACCTGCATTCCACACCCCATCAAGATACAGGACATTTCAATCATCCCAGACAGATCTTTTATGCAGCTTCCCAGCATTCATCCCTTTTATGCATCAATCTCAGCATTCATCCCTCTCAAGGGCAACCACTAATTTCCTTCACCTTAGATTAGTTTTGTCTGTTCTCTTATTTTATTTAAATAGAATCACAGAGTAAATGGTTTCTTTTACTCAGCATACTTGAGGTTCTTCACCGCCATTGCACATGTTGATAGTTCATTCTTGTTTTGCTGAGTAGTACTCACTTTGTAAATATACCATAATTTGATTGTTCATTGTGCTGTTTTTAGACATTTGGGTTATTTAAGATTTTGGCTTTTATGAATGAAGCTGTTGTGAAATTCCCATACTAGTCTTCTTGTGTATGCATACTTTCATTTCCCTGGATATAAACCAAGTAGTAGAATTGCTGAATCAATGTTTAACTTTATCAGAAACTTCCAAAGGTATTTCCAAAGTAGTTATACCATTTTCAGTTTCCACTGAAAATACATGATAATTGTCTTATCTCTCACTAACATTTAGTATTTCCTGTTTCTTTTATTTCAGACATTCTAGTGGGTGAAGTAGTGGTATTGTTTTTAATTTGAATTTCCCTGACTGATGGTGTAGAACTCTTTTTTATAAGGTTATTTAACTAATGTATGATCTTTGTGAAGTGCTTTAATTGTTTTTGCCTTTTAAAAAAAGTCATGCCTTTTTATTATACAGTTGTGAGGTATATTCTGATAAACCTTTTGTCAAATACATGTATTAGAAATATTTTCCCCCAGTCTGTGACTTTTTTGTTCATTTTTTTGGTTGATAGCAGTTTAAAATTTGTTTGAAACCCATTTTGCAATTTTTTATTAGGATTGATGCTTTTTATTAGGTTCTTAAGGTATCTCTTAAAGTACCTTTATATTTTTACTATTTACATTTACATCTATGCTTCATCTTACATTAATTTTTACCAATGGTGCAAAGTTGGAGTTAAGGTTCTTTCTTTTTCTTCTATATAATTACTCAGAAGTTCTAGTTCTTCAGAGTAGAGACCTCAGAAATGAACCCACACCTATATAGCCAATTAATATATGGCAAAGGAGGCAAGAATATATAATGGGATAATGACAGTCTATTCAATAAATGGTGTTAGGAATATTGGATAGATACATGCAAAAAATGAAACTAGACCACCTAATTATTACCATATACAAGCATAAACTCAAAATGGGTGAAAGACTTAAGTGTAAAACTTGAAACCATAAAACTCCTAGCAGAAAACATCAGCAGTAAACTCTCTGACTTTTCTCTCAGTAATATTTTTTTCTGATATATCTCTTTGGGCAAGGGAAACAAAAGAAAATATAAATAAATGGGACTACATGAAACTACAAAGTTTTTGCACAGCAAAGGAAACCATCAACAAAACAAAAAGACAGCCTACTAAGTGGGAGAAGATACTTGCTAAATAATACATTTGATAAGAGGCCAATATCCCAAATTTATAAAGAAATCATACAACTCAACACCAAAAACCAAACAATCCAATTAAAAAATGAGCAAAGGACCTGAATAGACACTTCTCCAAAGAGTTCATAAAGACAGCCAATAGATAGATGAAAAGATACTCAATGTCAATAATCAGAGAAATACAAATTAAAACCGATGAGTTATCACCTCACACCTGTTAGAATGACTATCATCAATGAATCAACAAGTGTGGGAGAGGGTATGGAGAAAAGGGAACCCTCATGCACTGTTGGTGGGAATACAAATAGGTGCCACCCACTATGTAAAACAGTACGAAAATTCCTCAAGTAACTAAAAATAGAACTTCCTTATGACCGAGCAATTCCACTTCTGGGTATACATCCCCAAAAATCCCCAAATGCTAATTCAAATACACACACACACACACACCCCCACTAAGTTTATTGCAGCATTAGTTACAATAGCCAAAATATGGAAGCAACTCAAGTGTCCAACAACAGATGAGGGGTTAAGAACATGGTACATATAGACTATATTACTCAGCCATAAAAAAATGAAACCTTACCATTTGCAACAGCATGGGTGGAATTAGAGGGTATTATGCTAAGTGAAATAAGTCAGGCAGAGAAAAAGAAATACCATATGATTTCACTTGTATTTAGAATCTAAAAGAATAAAATAAATGAACAAACAAAAGGAAAATAGATTCGTAGATTTAGAGAACTATTGGTTGTCAGAGGGGAGGGTGGTTAAGGAGCTGGGTTAAAAAGGTGAAGGGATTAAGAAGTAAAAATTGGTAGTTACAAAATAGTTATAAGGATGGAAGTATAGCATAAGGAATGTAATTAATAATATTGTAATAACTATGTATGGTACCAGATGGGTACTAGAATTATTGAGTAGATCACTTCATAAACTATATAATTGTTTACTATTCTGTATGCCTGAAGCTAATATAAAATAACATCGAATGTCAATTATAATTGAAAAATTAAACAAAAAGCAGTTCCAGTTCTTGAAAAAAAAAGATGTTCCTATTCCTATTGAATTGGTCTGGTACCTTGGCTGAAAATCAACTGACTACATATATGTAGGTTTATTTCTAAAATCGTTATTGTTATCTATGCCAATAACACACTGCCCTGGTTACTATAGCTTTATACTAAGTCTTGAAATCACAAGATGTAACTTGTACTTTTTGAAAATTTTTGGATGTTCTAGGTCCTTTGAATTTCTACATGTGTATTTTGGAATTGGGTTATTAATTTCTGCAAAAAAGCCTGCTGGGGTTCTAACTGGGATGAGATCAGTTAGGTCAATTGAAGGAACATTGGCATCTTAGCAAACACATTCTTCTGAGTCATAAACAATGTATCTTCAATTTCTCTCAGCAATGTTTTACAGTTTTTGGTGTAAAGATTTAGCATATATTTTGTTAAATTTACTCCTGGGTATTTCATAATTTTGATGCTATTGTAAATACTTTTAAAACTTCAGATTTTAATTATTTATTCCTATAAATAAACAATCTATATATAAATATAATTAATTTCGGTATACCAACATTGTATTTTGTGACTCTACTAAATTCACTTATTCTAATAGGTTTTGTTTAGTTTTTGTAGATTCCTTAAAATTTTCTACATAGATTATTATGTTGTCTGTAAAGAAAGTTTTACTTCTTTTTTTCCAATCTGATTTTTGAAAAATTTCTCTTTTATATCTCATTGCACTTGTTGAGACCTGGTCAGTCTGGTGACTACTCACACTGGTCACTACTGAGTTGTCAGTATTTCACCATTAAGTTTAATTTTGGTTGTAGGTTTTTTTCTTTATAGAGGCCCTTTATTAGGCTGAAGAAATGTGCCTCCTTACATAATATTCCTTTCCTGTAGTTTGCTCTGTCTGGTATTAATATATCCACTCTAGTATTTTTATGATTAGTGTTTGCTGGTAAATCTTTTTTTATTTAAAAAGTTTTAATCTACCAGTGTCTTTAGATTTGTTGTACACTTCTTGCAAACAGTATACACCTTTTTCTTGTTTTTTTTTTCATTCAATTTAACAGTTTGTCTTTTAGTTAAAGTGTTTATTTAGTCCATTTCCACTTACTGTGGTTAGTTTGATGTGTTTAAGGCAACCATTTTGCTATTTGCTTTCACGTTGTCCCATTGGTTCTTTATTTCTTCTATCCTACAATTTTTGAATTAAATATATTTTTATTGCCCTATTAATTTCCTCAGTTGGCTGATTAGTTATATTTCTGTATTTTTTCCCCAATAGTTGCACTAGAGTTTGCAATGCGAGTCTTCAACTTATCACAATCTAACTTTGAAAGACTATCTCATGGATAAGAACCTAATAGTATTATACTACCATCTCTACCTTTCTTGAACATTATGGTAATGTACTTTACATCTGCACTGTTATTTTTATTTTCAACAATCAAATACTTTTAAAGAAATTATGATGTGAATAAAGAATCTTTTAGATTTACTTACCTATCTACCTTTACTGGTACTCTTTGTTCTCTCACTTAGATCTAAATTTCCATCTGGCACATGTCTTTTTTCAGCACACAGAACTTTCATATTTTTGTAGTTCAGGTTTGCTAGCAACAGATTTTCTCAGCTTTTCAGTCTTAAAATGGTTTTATTTGCTCTAATTTTTTAATATTTTCATTAAAGAATTCCAGGTTGACAGATTTAGTTCCTTCTCCTCCCTAGCACCATTCCACTGTCTTCTTAATTTTATTACTTCTGGTAGAAAGCTGTTGACATATTTTATCACTGTTCTCTGACGCATAATGTGATTTTTCCTCTTGCTGAGACTTTCTCTTTATTGTTGATTTTCAGCAATTTAGGTATGGCAGACCATGGTGCATTTTGTGGGCATATTTTTTCTTTTCAGTTATGGCATACCATGGTGTGTGGTGGTTGAGTGATCCTCAGCTCATAGGTAGTTGTGCTTATTGGATATGTGGGTATATTTTTCAAATTTTGAAAAATTTCAACCATCACTTTTATAAATTTTCTTCAGCTCAATCTCTTTGCTCTCCTTCCAGTATTCCAATTACACACAAGTTAGACTAATCGATAGTGTTTCACAAGCCATTCAGACTATACTAATTTTTTTCGGAATTTTTTCTCCCTCTCTATGCTTCAGTTTGAATTGTTCCTATATTCCTGACTTCAATTTTAATGACATTCCTTAGTGTTTAATTTGGTGTTAAATCCACCCAATGAATCTTTCATTTCAATATTGTATTTATTCAGATTTTTCATAGTTTCCATTTCTCTATTGAGGTCCTCCATTATGTTTATATATTTCCTTTAAATCCTCAAAATATATTTACAATAGTTGTTTTAAAGCCCTTGACTTTTCATTCTGTGATTTTTTCCTTGTTATTGATCATGTTTCCCTACTTTGCCTATCTAGTATTTTCAAAAAAATTTTTTTTTGCTTTCCAGTTCCATCCATGCTGTTGCAAAGAGTATGCTAAGCAAAATAAACAGGTGATGAAAGACAAATACCATATGATTTCATCTTTAACAGGAACCTAATCAACAAAACAAACAAGCAAAATATAACCAAAGATTCTGTTATCTTTTCATTCAATGACACTCAATAAGTGAAATATTGTTAAAAATCAAACAATGTCCAAATCACTGGCTCTATAAAAAAATGCTTGAAGGAAAAAATTTTTTAATCTTCACTTGAGGACATTTTTTCCATTACTTTGTAGATAGAGAGGAAGGGAGACAGAGAGACAGAGAGAGAGACAGAGAGAGAGACAGAGAGAGAGAGAGAGAGAGAGAGAGAGAGAGAGAGAGAGAGAGAGAGAGAGAGAGAGAGGAGAGAGACAATGATGTGAGAGAGAAACATTGATTGGTTGCCTTTTCGTATGCACCCCAATTACAGTACATGCCCCGACTGGGAACCAAACCCACAACCTACGCATGTGTCCTGGCCAGGAATTGAACCCGTGACCTTTTGGTCTACTGGGCGATACTCCAACCAACAGAGCCACACTGGCCAGGGCGAGGGAAAAATTTTAAAACATTATACCACACTTTCATTTTATAATAAAAGATGTATTTCATTAGAATTGTAGTTCAAGAAAGTAGAACTTCTAAAGAGCAATTTTATCTATTTGAATGACAAACACTGGATATTTGAATGATAAGGTTTACTGAAAGATTTTAGCACTGTAATTTACTATACCATTTTTATATCTCTTATGACTGATTCATTCTCAATGATATATCATACCTGAAGTTCCTATTCAAAAAGAATTAAATTTACTGAACACTAATACATACTTTGGTGGCAAGACATTTGGTGTTCATCAGATACTATCATCAACTAATTGAAATTATTTTAAAGAAGAAGTAAGACTGATTTGAATGAATCTAGACTAAGTGGCTATATCCGTTGTTTAATGTGATGGTTATTAATTTTTGCAACTGTTCTCGCCATTGAAAACCTAAGTTAAAAGTAAAAATTGTAATTTAAGTGGTAAAGTGAATCCTTCATAATTAAGAATGTGAAGAATACAACTTTTTATTCGCAAGGTTGAACATTTGATGGTAATTGGAATAGTAAGTGGTCTATAAATAAATATTCATATTGGTGTGGCTTGAGAACGTTAACTTTATTTGCTGCCTCTGGCTATGTAAAGGTTTTAGCTAAAGAACCAAGGCAAAGTGGGCCATTTGGCAATTATCCTCTAAATCAGGGTTGCAAACTATATGCCTAGAGAGCCCAGGCAAATAACTTAAATGAGTAAAGCAGGAAGGATCTGAGTGTACCTGCACTTATAACTTCTGACTTATAAATGTTAACTGAAATGCTTTTAAAATACTGTATTGCAAGGTTTACCACTAAAATATCTACAGTTACTAAAATGTAGAAAGAATTGAGGAGTGTTTTGACAAAAAGCAGAGAATTATGGCCAACACTACTCCAACACAAGGGAGGACCCTAGGGATTGTATTTTGAATAGGTGGAGTGCTCTATGTCACCTTGCTGCTGTAGAAATTTCCCCTAAACCAGGACTCAGCTTTAATTCAATAAAGACTTCTTGGAAAGAAGACTTCTTGGAAAAATATGACAGTGAAAAGACAGCAAACTCACAGCTATTAAGAACCATACCTAAAACAAAAGCAAACTAAGCAAACAGCTAGAACAGGAACAGAACCACAGAAATGGAGATCATATGGAGGGTTAGCAACAGGGGTGTGCGGGGGGGAGGTACAGAGAATAAATAGCATAGACGGTGGGTAGAAAATAGGGGGAGGGCAAGAATAGTGTGGGAAATGTAGAAGCTAAAGAACTTATGACACATGGACATGAACTAAAGGGGGGATTGTGGTTGGGAGAGGGTGTGTAGGGTGGAGGGGAATGATGGGGGAGAAATGGGACAACTGTAATAGCATAATCAATAAAATATATTAAAAAAAAAAGACTTCTTGGAAACAGACCCTATTAGCAGTGGAGAGGAAAAGACCCTCTGCTGCCATAGCATCTCTTGGATTGGGAGAAAACTGAGGGGAAATGAGAGTAAGTATTAGAACTGAATTTCTTTTTTAAAAATCCTCACCCAACAATATGTTTTCATTGATTTCATAGAGATAGGAAGCAGGACAGAGAGAGAATGGCAGAGAGAGGGGGGAAGGAGGAGGAGAAGAAGAGAGAAACATTGATGTGGGAGAGAAGCATCAATCAGTTGCCTCCTGTATGTGCCCTGACTGGGAATCAAACCCACAACCTTTTGGTGTAGAGGACAATGCTCCAATCAACCAATCAACCAACCAACCAAACACCTGGCCAGGGGAGAACTGAATCTTTCTTTTTTAAAAAAAGATTTTATTTAATTATTTTGAGAAAGAGGGAAAGGGAAAGAAAAAAGAGAGAAATATAGACATGAGAGAGAAACATCAACTCGTTGCCTCTCATATGCACTCTGACTGGGGACCCAACCCGTAATCCAGACATGTGCCCTCACCATAAATCAAAGCAGCGACCTTTTGTTTTGTGCTACAATGCCTGATCAGTTAAGCCATACTGGTTAGGGTGAACTGAATTTCTTAATATTTGTTTGAATACTCTAGATATTTCTGGAATGATGAACCATTTAGAAAGCTTATGTAATTTGTCCATGATGAACTCATTATTTTATCTCCCATGTCAAGAGGCACATTAAAACTGGTCAATTTATTTTTATTGTCATTTTTTAAGAATGGTATTTTTATTTTTTGCCACTTAATCATTTTTTATTATCCAATTACAGCTGACATACAATATTATATTAGCTTCAGGTGCATACCCCACTTACTAGACATTATAAAACTAAGTGATCATCCCGATAAATCTCATACCCATCTGACACCATACACAGTCATTATAATATTATTGACCGTATTTCCTGTGCTGTACTTTATATCCCCATGACTATTCTGTAACAATCAACTTGTACTTCTTAATCCCTTCACCTTTTTCACCCATCCCCCATGGCCCTCCCATCTGGCAACCATCAAAATGTTCTCAGTATTTATGAATCTGTTTCTGTACTGTTTGTTTATTTAGATTCAACTGTTCATAGATATGTATTTATTGCCATTTTATTGTTCATATTTTTTATCTTAGTTTTTTCTTTTTCATCTTAAAGAAGACTCTTTAATAATTTATATAATATTAGTTTGGTGGTGATGAACTCCTTTAGCTTTTTCTTGTCTGGAAAGCTCTTTATCTGTCCTTTGATTTTAAAATAGCTTTGCTGGGTAGAGTAATCCTGGTTTAGGTCCTTGCTTTTCATCAGTTTGAACATTTCTTCCATTCCCTTCTGGCCTGCAAAGTTTCTTGTGACAAGTCAGCTGATGGTCTTACAGGAGCTCCCCTGTAGGTATCTATCTACTTTTCTCTTGCTGCTTTTAAGATTCCCCTCCCCCTCCACTCACTCTTGATCTCTCTCTCATTAAACTTTGTTTCAATGGGTCTCAAAATTCTGTGACAGATTTTGGTCAAGTTGTTTCCATTAAAAAGTACTGATTTTAAAAATAAATAACTTAAAAACTGTAACAGAAAAAACCCCAAATGGTTCACAAAACATTCTCCCTTCCTTCTGAAGGTTTTACAATGCATTGTAATCATTAACCTGTCCTTTACTATTAAACTTAAGTGGCCAATTGAGACAAACAGTTCTGAGACCATTGTTCTACCACTAATTAAGATTGGGGTGGCAGGTATTGTGGATAATATTTAGCCTTCTGAGCTTTCTGGGCAGAGTTGGTGACTGCCAGATTCAGCTGCCCTCTTGTCCACCGCTTTGATGACACCAACAGCAACCGTCTGTCTCATGTCAAGAACAGCAAAGCAGCCCCAAGGAGGATAGTCAGAGAAGCTCTCAACACACATGGGCTTGCCAGGATCTATATCAACAATGGAAGCATTACCAGATTTCAAAAACTTTGAGCCATCTTCCAGCTTTTCCCCAGAACATCGATCAATCTTCTTCAGCTCAGTAAATCTGCAAGCAAAATAAGCTGTGTGACAATCCAGAACAGGTGCATATTCAGCACTGATTTGGCCTGGATGGTTGAGGACAATCACATGAGCTGTGAAGCCAGCAGCTTCCATTGGTGGGTCATTTCTGCTCTCACCAGCCACACTGCTATGACAAACATCTTTGACAGACATGTTCTTGACATCGAAGCCCACATTGTCCCCAGAAAGAGCTTCACTCAAAGCTTAATGGTGCATTTCAACAGACTTTACTTCAGTTGTAACACTTACTGGAGCAAAGGTGACCACCATGCCAGGTTTGAGAACACCAGTCTCCAGTTAGCCCACAGGGACAGTACTAATACCACCAATTTTGTAGACATCCTGGAGGGGCAGATGCAGAGGCTTGTCAGTTGGATGAGGTGGTGGCAGGATGCAATCTCAGCTTCAAGCAGTGTGGTTCCACTGGCACTGCCATCTTTATGGTTGACTTTCCATCCCTTGAAACAAGGTATGTTGGCACTTGACTCCAGTCATTACAGCTAGAAATTGGAACAAATGCTACTGTGTCAGGGTTGTAGCCAATTTTCTTAATGTAGGTGAAGACTTCTTTAACAATTTCCTCATATCTCTTCTGGCTGTAGGGAGGCTCAGTGGAATCCATTTTGTTAACACCAACAATCAGCTGTTTCACATCCAGTGCGTACGCCAGAAGGGCATGTTCACAGGTCTGCCCATTCTTGGAGATCCCTGCTTCAAATTCACCAACACCAGCAACAACAATCAGGACAGCACAGTCAGCCTGAGATGTGCCTGTAATCATGTTTTTGGTAAAGTTTGTGTGTCCTGGGGCATCAATAACGGTCACATAATACTTGCTGGTTTTGAATTTCCACAGATATCAATGGTGATACCATGCTCCCGTTCAGCTTTCAGTTTATTCAAGACCCAGGCACACATGAAGGAGCCCTTCCTCATCTCAGCAGCCTCCTTAATTTTTTGATAGTTCTTTTGTCAATCCTCCCACATTTGTAGATCAGATGGCCAGTAGTGGTAGACTTGCTGGAATCTACATGTCCGAATGATTGCAATGTTGATGTAAGTCTTTTCCTTTCTCATTTTGGCTTTGATTTAGTGGTGGTTTTCTTGATACCTGTGTTCTGCGGGTAAACCTATTACAAAAAAAGAAGCTCTATTTTTCTTTAACCTTTGGCATTTATGATGTGTCTTGGTGCAGGCCTCTTTGGGGTCATCTTGTTTAGGACTCTCCACACTTCCTGAACTTGTATGTCTATTTTCTTCACCAGGTTAGGAAAGGTTTCTTTCATTATTTTTTCAAATAGGTTTTCAATTCCTTGTTCTCTATTTTCTCCTTCCAGCACCCATATAATGTGAATCTTGATATACTTGAAGTTATCCCAGAGGCTCCTTACACTATTGTCATTTTTTTTTGTTTCCTTTTTCTTTTTGCTGTTCCAATTGGGTATTTTTTTCTTCCTCATATTCCTAATCACTGATTTGATTCTCTGCTTCATCTATTCTACTGCTGATTGTCTGTAAATTATTCTTCATTTCAGTTAGTGTATCCTTCATTTCTGAGTGGTTCTTTTTATGATTTGTATGGTTTTTTTTTTTATGCCGTTGAAGTTCTAAGTTCCTTGAGCATGCTTTACTAAAGGAACAAATAAACATTGTTTTGATCTCTGTATGTGGTAGTTTTGTTTGCGTCCATTTCATTTATTTTTTTTTTCTGGAGATGCCTCCTGTTCTTTCATCTGGGACATGTTCCTTTGCCTCTGCATTTTGGCTGCTTTTTAAAGTTTGTTTCTGTGTACTAGGTAAAGCTGCTATGTCTCCTGGACATGGTAGATTGGATTTGTGTAGTAGGTGTCTTGTAGGGCCCAGTGGTGCAGCGTCCCTAGTCATTTGAACTGCACACTCCAGGTGCTCCTCTGGGTGGGTAGTCTGTACTCTCCAGTTGTAGTTAAGCCTTGATTGCTATTGGTGTAATTGGGAAGATATGGCTCCCAGGCCAATCAGCTGCAAGGACTCACTGTGACTCCCATGGAGGAGCTGCTGTGCAGGAGCCAACACTACAGAGAAGGACTTGCTTCAATGACGCTTTGATGCTCACCGAGTCTTAACTTTGATTGTGTTACTCATGTAGGTAGCAGGGTTGTAATCCAGCATAGTGTGAAGCTGTACCCTGGGTGCACTGGCTCTGGGCTTCCTGGAAGGTACAAGGTTAGCCATCACCTGTGCCCTGCCTGGGGCCACTCAGCACGAGCCACAGAGTGATCTGTAGATGGCCGCTGGCGTTGGGCTTGAGGGTGCCCAGGAGAGGCCAAGCTGTGAACCAAGGCCAGCTGCCACTAGTGTCTGGGCCTGGGGATACTTAGCAAGAGGAATGGTGCACGCCAAAGCCAGATGCTGCTTGCTTGCAGTCTGTGAACCTTTGAGAGATTTTTAGGAAAATCATAGCAGGAGCCAAGTCAGGCAGTTTGTATGGAAAAGTCACCAGAAATGGCTAGGGTGGACCTGCAAATTAAGTGGGGCAAGGTCTCAGGAAATCACCAGGGTAGGGTGAACAGTGGGAGCCAGGCTGATGGAGATTCAGCTTTGGCACCTGCCTACTGGCTCTGTGGGGTAAGGAGATGTCTCAGAAAAGGAACAATGGCCTCTGCCAGCACTTCTGTCTGGCAAAAAGCTGACTCTTCAGCTCTTCCCCTGATGCCAGGAAATTTAGTTCCTCCCCATATTTCCCTGGTGCCTTTTAAGTTGCTGTCCCAGCATTGGAGCTCAGAGGGAGCAAGTCTGATAATTCTGTGCATGGGCTCTTTAAGAGAACTGCCTGGGACTCCAGAAGCCTCCATCTCACTCATCCACACTCCCCCCAGCAGTTATTACAGCCAGATGTTATGGTGACTTCTCTTCTTGGGCCTGGAACCCTGGGCTGGGGTCCTAGTGTGGGGCTGGAGAGCACTCTGTAGTACACAGTTCAGAGAGACCTCTGGGCTAAGCTGGTCAGAATGCCCCTCTGGAGGCTGCTCCTGTGAGCCTTTGCTCCCTAAGGCCATCATCCCCTCAGCATCCGTCAGCCTGTTGGGACAGGAAATAGAGAGCAAAACAGTTCCCATCACCAACAAAGTTGTCACTTCATCCTTAGAAACCAAATGGGCTGAATAGTGATGCTGTGTGGATAGGGAAGGCAGGCAGCTGGGACTACCACCTATGCAACTACACCTGCACATCTGTTCTGAGCTTTCAGGAGATTCCCATCATGTGACTGTAAGGTGAGAGGGAGGGTAGAGGCAGGGAGTGGGGAGGTTGTAGAGTAGAGAACTAACTATAATTGAGTTTGGATCTTGCTTTCCCATTCACTAGCTCAGTAACTATAGGCAAGTTACTTAGATCTTTCTGAGCCTCAGCTTTTTGCGAAAAATGGCAGTTATATAACCATTTGAGGATTAAATGAGTTACTATAGGTAAAAAAATACTGTTTTGTTTTCAGTATGTTTATTCTTATGGTTACATTTTATTTTTGGAAAATTTATATTGGTTTTCTAACTGTAAGGCATATAGTTTTCCTTTTTATTATTTTCCAGTTTTATTGAGTATAATTGATATATATCACTGTATAAGCTTAAGGTGTATAGCAGAATGGTTTGACTTACACATATTTTGAAATGATTATCACAATAAGTTTAGTTACTAGCTATCAGCTCATATAAATGAAAAGAGAAAACAAAAAAGAAAAAAAATATTTTTTCCTTGTGATGAGAACTCTTAGGATTTACTCTTTTAACAGCTTTCCTAAATATCATACAGTAGTATTAACTATAGTCATCATATGGTACATTATATCCTTAGTAATTTTTATCTTTTAACTGGGAAGTTTGTGCCTTTTGCCTACCTTTCTCCATTTCTTCCTCCTACTATCCCCTGCCTCAGGTAAGCACAAACTTGTTCTTTTTCCCATGAATTTTGTTGTTGTTGTTACTTTAGATTCCACATGTAAGTGAGATCATACAGTATTGATCTTTGACATATTTTGCTTAGGATAATGCCCTCAAGGTTCATCAATGTTGCAAATAGCAGTATATCCTCATTCTTAATAGCTGAATAATATTCCATTGTACATATGATATGTGATACTATATATCACCTTGACACACAGCATGTGAATCCATTCATGTGCTGATGAAAATTTAGGTTATTTCCATGTCTTGGCTATTGTAAATAATGCTAATCCGAACATGGGAATGCAAATATCTTTTGAGTTAGTGTTTTTATTTCCTTTGGATATATTCCCAGAAGTGACACTGCTGGATCATATGGTAGTTTTATTTTTAATTTTTTTGCAGATTCTCCATACTGTTTTCCATAGTGGCTGTAAAACTTTACAATCCCACCAACATCGTACAAGGGTTCCCTTTTCTTCACATCCTTACTAGCACTTGCTATGTCTTGTCTTTTTGATGATGACCATCATAACTGGCATGACCACTCTAATGTGCATATCCCACTTCATTTATTGTGGTTTTGGTTTACATTTCCCTGATGAATACAGATGTTGAGCACCTTTTCATGTGCCTCTCAGCTTTTCATGTCTTCTTTGCAAAAGTTTAGAAAGGTATTTTGGCCATATTTACATTGGATTATTTGTATTAGTTTTTACTATTGAGTTGAATGAGTTCTTTATATATTTTGGATATTAGCTCCTTATCAGATACATGGTGTACAAATATTTTTTCCTATTCTGTATGTTGTCTTTTCACTTTGTTGATTTGTTTCTTTTGTTGTGTATAAGGTTCTTAGTTTGATGTTCCACTTTATTTTATTTTGTTGCTTATGTGTTAAGTGTCATATAAAAAACAATCATTGCCAAGACCCATGTTAAGTGGCTTTTCTCCTATGTTTTCTTCAAGGAGTTTCTTAGTCTTAGGTCTTATGTTTAAGTATTTAATCTATTTCAAGTTAATTTTATGAGTTGTGTAAGATAGGGATCTAGTTTCATTCTTTCACATATGAATATCCAATTTTCCTGCATTATTTATCAAAACGACTTTTTTTCCCATTGAATATTCTTGGCTTCCAGATCAAATATTAGTTGACATACATGTTCGCATTTATTTCTTGGCTCTAAATTATGTTCTATTGATCTATCTGTGTATTCTATTGATACATCTGTCTGATCTGTTTTATGCTGGTACCATATTCTCTTGAATACTGTAACTTTATAGCATAGCTTGAAATTAGGAAGTATGATGCCTCCCACTTCATTGTTCTTTTATTTTTAATTTATTTACTGATTTTTTAGAGAGAGACAGGAAGGGTGGAGAGAGAAAGAGAAAGAGAAACTAGAAGCACTGATGTGTTGTTCCACTTATTTATGCATTCATTGGTTGATTCTTGTATGTGCCCTGACTAGGGATTGAACCTGCAACCTTGGTGTATTGGGGTGACACTCCAACCAACTGAACTACCCAGCCAGGGCTCCACTTTGTTTCTTTTTCAGGAATGCTTTGGCTATTCAGGAACATTTTTGTGGTTCCAAATAAATTTTAGGATTGTTTTTTTCTACTTCTATAAAAAATGCCATTGGAATCTTGATAAGGATTGCACTAGATATATAGATAGCTTTTTGGCAGTATGGACATGTTAAGATTTTAATTCTTCCAATCCATGAACATGAGAAACCTTTTCATTTATTTATGTCTTCTTTGATTTCTTTCAACATTGTCTTATATTTTTCATAATAAAGATCTTTCAACTCCTTGGTTAAGTTTATTCCTAAGTATTTTATTATTTTTTTGATGCTACTGTAAATAAGATTGATTTATTTCTTTTACACCATATATAAATGCTACTGATTTTTATGTGATTTTTGTATCCTGCAACTTTACTAAATTTGTTGACTAGATCTAACAGTTTTTTTTTCATGGAATTTTTTAGGATATTATGTATATAAAATCATGTTATCTGCAAATGGACACAATTTTTCATTTTCCTTTCCAATTTTGATACCTTTTATTGCTTTTTCTTGCCTGCCTGCTCTGGAAAGGACATCCAGTACTATGCTGAATAGGAGTGATGATAGTGAACATGCTTGTTTTGTTGCTGATCTTAAAGGAAAAGCTTTTGACCTTTCCCCACTGAGTATGACATTAGCTATGGGCTTAAAATATATGACTTTTATTATATTGAGGTACATTCTTTCTATACCTAATTTGTTGAGTTTTTTAAAAATCATGAGTGGATGTTGATTTTGTCACACTTTTTCCATGTCCAGTAGTTTAAGTATAGACAAGTTTGCTGCAAGCATGTTAGACAGAAGCATTTCGTCACAAACATTTAGCTACATATCTCACTGGACACAAGGCAATTTCACTGTAAAAAATAAAAGAACAAAAAATAAAGGAACATTAAAAATGACATAATGAAACAAAAATTATTAAAATTAAAGACTTTATTGTGAAAAATAAAAATACATTGTCTTTGAAATCTTTCATTCATATTAGTAAACATTTTTTGTCTTATTCAGTATATCACTTTTCACTTCTTTTACTAAAATGTCTTTCTTCATTAAGAGAGGTATCAATTTCCAACTAAAGATAGATAATTAAGGCTCTCAAAGACTGAATTAGTAGATACCTTTTTCACATTTTATACAGCTTGTTAAACTTTAGGTTTTGATGGGTGGGAGGGATGACTGTGCTCATTGAAAAATTTGGAAAAACTGATGTTACCATTTTCTAATATAGTATACAGTGTTACTAAGTTTTACATAATATAAAATGGAAGTACCATGAGAACTTTGTCAAAGAATTATAGTATGCAATCTGGAAAAATTTAAATAATATGAAATGAACTACTGTGAGAACTTCATCAATGGAGTATCATATGATATTTGGCTAAGATTTGTACAACAACAGGAGCATTGTGAGAACATTGCTAATGAAGAACAGTACGCAATCTGGCTAACATTGATTTACTATAAAAAGGGGAGTACTGCAAAAACTTTGTCAACAGAGAAAGTGAACCAAACTATCAACTAATTATTTTGTTTTATAACAAAAATTGCCTTATAGACAATTAGTTGTACAGCAAAAATGTTTGTGGTGAAAATGCTTGTGGCAAAGATGTTTGCAGTGAAACACCTAGAGCTGCTTTTTCTGCATCTATTGAAATGATTGTACAACTTTTCTTTCTTTCTATTAATATGACATATCACACTGATTTATGTATGTTGAAACATTCCTGTATCCCAGATGTAAATCTCATTGATCAAGGTGAATGATCCTTTTAATGAGCTAAATTCAGTTTGCTAGTATTTTGTTGAGAACCTTTGCATATGTATTGATCATGGGTATTGGTCTGTAGTCTTCTTTTCTGCTAGTGTCCTTTTCTGGCTGTGCGATCAGGGTTATGCTGGCCTTATAAATTGACTTTGGAGTGTTACCTCCTCTTCAATTTTGGAAGAGTTTGAGAAGAACTGGTGTTAATTTTTTAGATGTCTGGTAAAATTCACTAGTGAAGCCATCTGGGCCTCGGCTTTTATGTGTTGGGAGATTTTGGATTTACTAACTCAATCTTCTCACTAATAATTAGTCTATTCAGACTTTCTATTTCTTCCTGATTCAGTCTTGACAATTTGAACAGTTCTAATAATTTTTCCATTTCTTCTAGGTTATCCAGTTTTTGGTGTATAGTTGTTTATAGTAGCCTCTTACGATTCTTTCTGTGGTATCAGTTGTAATGTCTCCTTTTTTCACTTAAATTTTTGTTGATTTGGGTCCTGTCATTTTTCCTTGGTTGATTTAGCCAATGGTGTCTCAATTTTGTTTATCTTTGCAGAAAATCAATTCTTAGTTTGGTTAATCTTTTCTATTGTTTTACTGTTCTCTATTTCATTTATTTCTGCTCTGATCTTTACTATATCCTTCTTTCTGCTAACTTTGGACTCAGTTTGTTCTTAACTTTCTAGTTCCTTAAAGCATAGTTATGGTTTCTATTTGGCATCTTTCTTGCTTCTTAAGGAAGGAATTTATTGCTATGAACTTCCCTCTTACAACCTTTCTTGCTGAGTCCCACACCTTTTGGTATGTTGTGTTTCCATTTTTGTTTGGTCTTTCATTTCTTTGATCTGTTGGTTATTCACGAGAATGTTGTTTAATTTTCATGTACGTATGAATTTTTCAATTTTATTCTTGTTATTGATTTCTAGAGTTTCATATCATTGTGGTCAGAAGTGTGACTGGTATATAATCAATCTCCTTGAATTTGCTAAGACTTGTAGCCAAACAAAACTATCCATGTTCCATGTGCACTTGAGAAGATTGTGTTTTCTGCTGTTATCAGATAGAATGGTCTATACAAGTCAGATAGGTCTGCTGGTTCATAGCATTGTTCAAATGTGCTGTTCCTTTATAGATTCTCTGACTGGATGACGTATATGTTGTTGAGATTGAAGTATTAAAGTCCTCACTCTTATTGTATTGCTGTTTATTTCTCGTTTCAGCCCTGTTAGATTTTGCTTTATGTATTTAGGTGTTCAAATGTTGGGTGCATATTTTTTCAATTATTATACCTATTTGAAATCCTTTGACCCTCTTGAACTCGTTATATATTTCTCATCCTACATTTGGAACATATTTAGGAATTATTGCTTTAAATACAGTTTATGTCCTTTCCTCTTTCTCTTCAAATCCTGGAATTCCCATAAAGGAAATATTGTTTCCCTTCATTGTGTCCCATAACTCCTATTGGTTTTCTTCACTCTTTTTCATTCTCTTTCTTTTTACTCCTCAGATTGAATAATTTCATTTGTCCGATCTCCCAGGTCACTGACTCTTTCTTCTTCTTTTTACTTTTTAAAATGTATATATAAATAATCTTTATTATATTTTTGCTGTTGCCATTTAGTTCCCTTATACCCTCCTCCTCCCCGCAATCACCATCCTATTGTGTATGTCCATGAGTCCTTTTGTTTTTTTTCACTCAATCCCTCCACTAGCTGTTATGTTCTCCATCTATGAGTCTGTCTCTTTTTCTTGTTATTCAGTTTGTCCATTAGATTCCACATATGAGTGAAATCATATGGTATTTGTCTTTCTCTAACTGGCTTATTTCATTTAGCTTAACCTTCTCCAGGTCCATCCATACTATTGCAAAGGGTAAAATTTTCTTCTTTTTTATGACCAAGTAGAATTCCATCATGTGAATGTTCCATAGTTGTTTTATCTACTCATCTGTTGATACACACTTGGGCTGCCTCCATATTTTGGCAATTGTAAATAATGCTGTAATGGTCATGGGGGTGCTTATGTTCTTTCAAATTAGTGTTTTTGGTTCCTTCAGATGTATTCCTAGAAGTAGGATTGCTGGATCAAAAGGCAGATCCATTTTTAATTTTTTGAGGCATCTCCATACTGGTTTCCACAGTGGCTGCACCAGTCTATATTCCCACCAATGGTGCAAAAGTGTTTCCCTTTCTCCAAATCCTTGCCAACACTTCTTTTTTGATTTAATGATGATGGCCATTCTGACATGTGTGAGATGGTATCTCATTGTGGAATTTATTTGTATTTCTCTGATGATTAGTGACATTGAGTATCTTTTCATATGTCTATTGGCCATCTGTATATCCTCTTTGAAGAAGTGTCTTTTCAGGTCTTTGGCTCATTGTTTAATTGGGTTATTTGGTGTTGAGTTTTGTAAGTACTTTATAAATTTTGGATATTAATCCCTTATCAGATACATTGGTGAGTATGTTGTCCCATTCTGTGGGTTATCTTTTTATTTTGTTGACAATTTCCTTTGCTATGCCAAAACTTTTTAGTTTGATGAAGTTCCATTAGTTTATTTTTCTTTTGTCTCCCTTGCCTGGGGAGATATATCTGATAAAAAATTTCTATGAATAATGTCCAACATTTTGCTGCCTATGTTTTCTAGGATTTTATGGTTTTGGGTCTAACATTTAAGTCTTTGATCCATTTTGAATTTATTCTTGTGTGTGGTATAAGAAGGTGGTCTTGTTTCATTTTTTTGCATGTATCTGTCTAATTTTCCCAACACCATTTATTGATTAGACTATTTAGCCCATTTTAATGTGCTTGCTTCCTCTGCTAAATATTAATTGACTATAAAGGTGTGCGTTTCTTTCTGGGCTCTCTATTCTGTTCCATTGATCTATGTTTGTTTATGTGTCAGTATTAGGCTGTTTTGATTACTATGGCCTTGTAGTATAGTTTGATATTCAGTCGTATGATTCCTCCAACTTTGTTATTTTTCAGGACTGTTGTTGCTCTGCAGAGCCTTATGTGGTTCTGTATAAATTTTTGAAATGTTTGTTCTAGTTCTGTGAAATACATCACTGGAATATTGTGAGGAATTGCATTGAATCTATAAATTGCTTTGGGTAGTATGGATATTTTGATGATGTTAATTCTTCCTATCCATAAACATAGTATGTGCTTCTACTTATATGCATCTTCTTCAATTTCTTTATTCGGTGTCTTATAATTTTCCAAGTACAAGTCTTTTACATCCTTGGTGAGGTTTATTTCTAGGGATTTTATTCTTTTTGTGAATAAAAATTGTGAATGAGATTATTTTATTAATTTCCCTTTCTGTTAGTACATTATTGGCATATAAAAATACAGCTGATTTCTGGATATTAACTTTGTATCCTGCTAATTTGCTTACCATATTTTTCAAACTATAAGATGCACTCTCCCCTGCCCCACACACACAAATTTAGGAGGAATAATGGTTGTTAAAGCTGCTTTTGAGTTCTGTTTACATTTACATTGGTGAAATATTGTTATTTATGTTATTAAATATTTTACCACATTTTTTGCATCAAATTTTTTCCCCCATTTTCCCCCTCTAAAACCTGGGTGCATCTTATGGTCCCAAAAATATGGTAATTAATTGATCAGTTCTAGTAGTCTCTTGGTGGAGTCTTTGGGGTTCTTTATGTACAGTCTCATGTCATCTGCAAATAAACATAAGTTTTGCTTCTTCTTTTCCAATTTGGATGCCTTTTATTTTTCTTCTCGTCTTATTGATAAAGCTAGGACTTCCAGTTCTATGTTGGACAAGATAGGTGGAAGTGGACATCCCTGTCTGGTTTCTGATTTTAAGGGGAATGCTTGTAGTTATTGCCCATTGAGTATGATGCTGGTATTGGGTTTGTCACGTATGGCCTTTATTATGTTTGGTATGTTCTCTGTATTCCCACTTTGCTGAATTTTTATTATAAATGGGTGCCAAATTTTATCAAAGCTTTTTCTGCATCTATTGATATAATCATGTGGTATTTATCCTTCACTTTGTTTATGTGGTGAATCAAATTTATTGATTTGAGGATGTTGTAGCAACTGTGCATTACCAGAATAAATCCTATTTGATCATGGTGTATGATCTTTTTGATGCATTGCTATTTTCAGTTTGCTAATATTCTGTTGAGGATTTTCACATCTATGTTTATCAGTGATACTGGCCTATAATTTTCTTTCTTTGTTGTGTCTTTATCTGGTTTTGGAATTAGGATAATGCTGGAGTCAGAAAATGATTTTGGGAAGCTTACTTCCTCTTCAATTTTATAAAATAGTTTGAGAAGAAGAGGTGTTAGTTCCTCGTGGAATGTTTGGTAAAATTCACTTGTGAAGCCATCTGGTCCAGGACTTTTGTTTGTTGGGAGTTTTTTGATTACCGTTTCAATTTCATTAGGTGTAATCTGTCTATTCAGATTCTCTGATTCTTCCTGATTTATATTTGGAAGATTGTGTGTTTCTAGGGACTCATCCATTTTGTCAAAGTTGTCCAGTTGGTTGGCCTATAATTATTCATAATAATTTCTTACATTCCTTTGTATTTCTTTGGTGTCAGTGGTTATTTCTTCTCTTTCATTTCTGATTTCATTTACTTAGGTTCTTTGTCTCTTTTTCTTGATGAATCTGGTTAAAAGTTTGTCAATTTTGTATATCCTTTCAAAGAACAAGCTCTTAGATTCATTGATCTTTTGTGTCTTGTTTTTAGACTCTATTTCATTTATTTCTGCTTAATTATCTCTTTCCTTCTACTCCCAGTGGGCTTTGTTGTTTTTCCTTTTCAAGTCTATTTAAGTGAGAAGTTAGATTTTTTATTTGAGGTTTTTCTTTTTTCTTTTTTGTTTTAGATGGGTCTGTGATGCTATGAATTTCCCTCTTAAGATTGCTTTCCAAGTGTCCCATAGATTTTGGATTGTTGTGTCCTCATTTTCATTTGTTGCAAGGTATCCTTTGAATTCCTCCTTGATCTTGTTGTTGACCCATTCATTGTTTAATAACATGTTATTTAGCTTTCATGTCTTTGTATATTTTTCATGTCTTTGTTGATTTCTAGTTTCATACCATAGTGGTAAGAGAAGATGTTTGACTTGATTTCAATCTTTTTAAATGTATTGAGACTTGTTTTGTGTCCCAGCATGTGGTCTATCCTAGAAAAAGTTCCATATGCCCTTAAAAAGTATGTATACTCTGCTACTTTGGGGTGCAATTCTCTGAAGATATCAATTACATCCATTTTTATCTAGTGTGTTGCTTAAGGCTGCTGTCTCCTTGTTGATATTTTGCTTAGAAGATCTATCCACTGAAGTGAAAGGGGTGTTAAGATCCCCAACTATGACTTTATTTCTGTTTTTCTCTCCTTTTATGTCCATCAAGATTTGCTTCACATGTTTAGGTTCTTCTATGTTGGGTGCATAAATGTTTACTAGGGTTATATCGTCTTGTTGGATTGTTCCCTTTATCATTATGTAGTATCCTTCTTGTATAGTCTTGGTTTTAAAATCTATTTTGCAGATATAAGTACTGCTACCCCAGATTTTTTTTCTTTTCAATTTACATGAAATATCTTTTTCTGACCCTTTAGTTTTAGTCTGTGTGTATCTTTCAATCTGAGATGGGTCTCTTGGAGACAGCAGATATATGGAGGCAACAGATATATGGGCCTTGTTTTCTTATTTATTCATTTAACCCCTGTCTTTTGGTTGGAGCATTAAGCTATTTACATTGAAGGCGATTACTGATGGACATGTATGTAGTACCATTGTATTGTTAGACTGTGTTCCTCCGTTTGTTTGTTTTCTTCTTTCTCTTTTTCTTTTTCTTCTCCTTGAAGCAAGCCCTTTAACATTTGTTGCAGTATTGGTTTGGTGTTAAAAAACTCCTTTAGCTTTTTCTTGTCTGGGAAGTTCCTTATTTCTCCTTTGATTTTTAAATGATAGCCTTGCTGGGTAAAGTAGCCTTGGTTGTAGGTCCTTGCCTTTCATCACCTTGAATATTTCATGCCACTCCCTTCTAGCCTGAAATGTTTCTGATGAGTAATCAGATGACAGTCTAACTGGTGCTCCCTGGTAAGTAACTACCTGTTTTACTTTTGTGGCTGTTATGATTCTCTCCTTATTTTGAAACCTTGTCATTTTAATTATGATGTGTCTTGGTGTAGGCCTCTCTGTTTCCAACTTGTTTGGGACTCTATGAGCTTCTTGGACTTGGGCAACTTTTTCCTTCACCAGATTAAGGAAGTTTGTGGTCATTATTTCTTCAAAAAGGTTCTCAATCCCTTGCTTACTTTCTTGTCCTTCTGATATTCCCATGATGAGAATGTTGTTATGCTTCATGTTGTCCAAGATGTTTCTTAAGTTCTCTTCATTTTTAAAAATTCTTTTTCATTTTGCTGCTCTGCCTGATTGTTTTTTTTTTCCTATCCCATCTTGCAAAATGCTGATTCAATCCTCTGCTTCACCTAACCTACTGCTTATTACTTCTAGTGTATTATTTATCTCAGATATTGCTTGCTTTATTTCTGGCTGATCCTTTTTTATGGTTTCTATGTCTTTTTTCATGCTGTTAAGTATCCTTATAATCATTACTCTAATAAATTGCTATCTGATAAATTGCTTACTTCCATTTCAACCAATAGTTTTCAACTTCCATTAGTTCTTCTGGAAAATTCTCTTGTTCTTTCATTTGGGATCTGTTTCTTTGTCTTGCCATTGACTGCTTCTTTGTATTTTCTGCCTTAGATGTGAAACTAATCACCTGTTACCCTAATCAATCTGTAATCAGCAGTCAGACTTAAGCACCATTAGGTGGGGCAGAGTAATTGCTGTGGGTGGGGCTATTGCTTTCCATCAGACTGATGCCATTCAGAGAGGAGTATTCTGCTTGAGAGAGATGGCATCTGCAGTATGAGGAATGACTCAGTATGTAGATCCTGGAGTTTGTTCCCTCAGTTCTCTCTCCAGAGCCACCAACCACAGACTCTCCTCAAGTGTCTCCTCAAGTGTTCACTTTGCCCTCCTTTTGCTGGTGCCCATGGTAAGTGGCTGCAAATGAAATTTTGTGCTTTTGCCCTTTAAAAGGCTCTCTGCATTCTCTCACTGGCCAATAGAACCCCTGTTGCTTTTTGCAGCTGGATGTTATCTGGGTTCCTTTCCAGCTCTGGTGCTGTAGGCTGGGGAGTGCAGCTTGGGGTTGAGACCCCACACTTCTCAGGGGGAAGCCTCTGGTTGCTGACATATCCCTCCAGCACTTCAAGTACCGCCCATAGAAGTCCAGCCAGCCCTCTTGCATCTCCACCATATTCCTTACCAGTCACGTTGTGCTGAAATATTTTATTCTGTTTGTCTGTGGTTGTAAGGCTTCTCTCCAGCTAGTGTTCATTTGTTTATTCATGCTGTCTTCTCTGCAATTTAGTTGTAATTCCAGGTTGGTCCTGAGAGATTAGTAACTTTCACTTCCTCCTCTGCCATCTTGGATCTATCAGCTCTTTATTCTGCATGGTCGAATCTGCTTTTAAGCTCTCTATTGAATGCTTCAGTTCAGTTACTGTACTTTTCAGTTCTAAAATCTATTTGATTTTTTTTATGCTTCTATTTCTTTGTTGAACTTCTCATTTTGTTCATGCATTGCTTTTTAAAATATATTTAGTTTTCTGTCTGTGTGTTTATGAAGTTCCCTAAATGTCTTTAAGAGAAATATTCTGAATTCTTTGTCTAACAGTTTATAAATCTCTATTTATTTAAGATCAGTTATCAGAGGTTTGTTACTTTCCTTTGTTGGTGTAACACTTACCTGATTTTTCATGAGCTAACATATTGCTTATCTATGCATACATTATATATGGCTTTAAGTCTCAGAGGTTTTATACAACAGGCATAAAAATCTCCCAAACTATACCAAACTATTATATTGTAAAACTGATTTTCCTTAAACCTATTTTTTAAAAATCTGACCACAATGATCAGTCATTCTCTGTTCTCCAAATATATACCACTTCCTGCCTCCATGCTGTTCCTTCTGCTTGGAATGTGTGGCTTCCCATTTTTACCTGTTGGAATCTCACAGTCCTTCAAAGTCCTTGCTAAATGCTCTATCTTTCATGCAGCCTTTCCTTATCCTGAAATCAGAGGGATTATTTTCCCTTTCACAGTACGAATGGCACCTTCCATCTCTACTGTGCTTCCTATAATAGTTTTTGTGCCCTTTCTGATTTTCAAATAGTTACAATCTCCTACCTAGAAGATTTTAAACATTATCATGTGAGGGAAATAAAAGGCATGAATTTTATTCATTTTTATACTACCACAGTACTTAACAAAGTGCTTTATACACAGACTAGGCACATGATTAATATTTGCTGAATTGAACTTAATATTTTAAGCAACATTCATGTGACACTTACAATTTTGCGCTTGATCATAAAGAGTGGGATTTTTGCATGCAGAGGGGTTGAGGACAGTTCTTTATGGACCGTTGATAAGTACAATCTTCTTTTGATATTCCCTAAATCAGTAATTCTGAAAAAAGTGAAAAGAAGAAAGATTCCCATCAATGTAATAACCACATCTTTGGATAATCTTCAAAATGATATAATTTATCACATAGGCTTTTTCCAACAGGGAGATCAAACACAGAATTTAAGAATTACCTTTTTTCTTTCAAGAAATAATAAAATTTCTTCCTTAAATTCAAAGTGCTCACAAGCTTCTATGTATAAATTCACTTAATATGCTAATTTATTTCAGTACTTTATACTAGATTTCCAGTGTTCCAGCCTACGAAAAAATTCAATTTGTATGAACTGAGAATCTGCTAGCCTTTAATAACCATGCTTGTTCCAGTCCTTTAAGCGTGTATTATCTTGGGACATACTGTCACCTACTAAATAGGAAAACATTATGAGTTTCTTTCCCTAAAAATGCACCTGTCATTTTATATAGGCTGTTAGTCTGCTTAGAGACAGATGCAAAACACTGACTGTCGGTTTCACTTCCTAAACACGTATCTTAGAACTAGAATTATAATACACAAGTTTACTGCTATCAGGTCAACCTACAGTGTTACCAAGGACACTAAATTCGAACATCTGTAATAGATTAGATCACAGCCATGATCACAAAGATTAGGTTTGCTTCAAATTGATAGAGGCTCATTTTTATGTTCTGCTTCCTTTAGGTCTCAGAGGTAACAGAGGAGGCTTAAAATCTCCAAACCTGTCTCAGGCTGCTATATCGTAGAACTGATATTTCTTGAAAGACTATCTTTTATTAGACAATAGTTACTCTGTCCCCATTTTTAGCAAAAATATTTGTCTACATGTACCAACTGCTAATTTTCTACAATTAGCAGCCCCCCAAGAATACAACATTTTATTCAAATACACTGCTACCAATATTTATAGTGCAATTAACTTTTTAAAAATCAACATAGTCTTTTCTATAGTTCTTTCTTGCTCCCTCCACTCACTTTTCTAATCATTTTATTTCTTTCCTTTACAATACTCTACATATTTTTCTGTAGAAAGCTATCATTGAACAATGTTAAGAATAAGTACAGTAAAAATTAAATGAGATAAATTTAGAGCATGCCCATAAAGCTAAAAATTCTACCATATCTGTACTATGTGATGCCACAAATTCATTTAAAAAGCAATAAATTCTGCCTGGCCAGGTGGTTCAGTTGGTTGGAGCATCAGTTCATACACCAAAAAGCTGTGAATACAATTCCCAGTCAGGGCATGTATCAATGATCAGGGGAACTGATCAATGTTTGTTTCCCTCTCTCCCTCCTTCTCTAAAAGCAATAAAAACATATTCTTGGGAAATGATTTAAAAATTAATAAAAATTAAAAGCAATAAACTCTTTTAATTCTAGTTAGAGGTAGGTTTAAAATGCAAAAATGTTAACACTACTGTAGTTTTATACTTGGATATATAAGTAAATGTAGTATAATTTTGCTCCACAGCAGTGTGCTCAAAGTGGGATGAGCACATGGAGAAGGTGCTCCACAACCATTCACTGAAGTGCAGAAGGAAAATATTAAAACTGTCTTTCATTTCACCCTTTAAAAATGTTATTTCTGTTCACTTTCATTAATTAATAGTACAGCAATATATGTACATATTTTTGAAATAAATAAATGTGGTTATATGGTTGGTGTGCTCAAACATTTTACCAGTATAGTACAGGACCAAGTATATTTGGGAAGCATTGTCAGAAGTAATGCTATTAGGTCTCTGTAAGATGCTCTGATTAGGAGATAGAAGAAAAGACTATATAAGCAAGAATCTGGAAATAGAAAGGGGAAATAAAATTCCCTTGCATCAAACAAAAGGTTTGGTTGCATCAACCAAAAACTCCATTGAGACAGTTTTATTAAAGGTTTGCTTTACTTGTAAGAATAAGACTATGTAACTTTTATTTGAATTAGTTAAGGATCTAACTCCAAACTGAGAAATATTTGAGTATACTACCACTTTCTCAATATATGAAACAATTAAAACACTCATTCATTCATTCCTTCATCCATTCACATGTTCAACAAATACTCACTGAACCCACCGAACCAAGCAATCACCTGGGAATACACTGGCAAATACGATAGTAAAAAAAGGCAAGGTTGCTAACCTCCTGGAGCTTCTATTTTTAGTGGAAAAGGCAAGTGAAAAAGTATGAAGAAACAAAATAAATGTATCATAAATGCAATAAAGAAAATAAGAGAATGTACTAGAAAATAATCAAGAAATTACCTACTTAGACAGGAAAGTCAGCAGGCGTAGCACCTAGAAGATAAGGGAGAGACATAAAGCAGAAAGGGCAGGCAGGAGCCAAATCGTGCAGGGTCTTTATGTCAAGGTTTACACATTTATTGTTCAAATTAAGAAAATATTAGACTCCACGTTCTACACTGCATGATGAATGGATATCATAGAAATAGTTATGTTCTCTTTTCTTTCTTTAGGTAAAATTTGAGTAACAGAAATGCACAGATTTCAGTGTACAATCTCATGTTTTGATAAATATATACACACATGCAATCACCACTCCAATAAAAATATAAAATATTTCCATCACCCTAGGATGTTGTCTTCTGGCTCCTTCTAGTCAATCCTCACTCCTGATTTCTACAATCCTGGTAAGTTTCATCTGTTCTTGAACTTCTTATATATGGAGTGGCATAGAATATATTCCTTTGTGACTGGTTTCTTTCACTTCTAACATTACAGTTTTGAAATTTATCCCAAAACATAATGTAGCATGTAATAGGACAAAAAACCCCTTTTCAGGCCCTCTTTGCCAGAGCTAGGTGGACCCCATAAAGCATGACTGACCCTAAATATTTTATGAGTCTTTATCCTCAGGACTAGAAAATTACTGGAAGCACCCTGAAGGCACAGAGGCTCCAGGAACTTACAAAACAAGACACACCAGACCATAACAACTGGACTGGATGCTGCACCCCAAAAAACATCAAAAAATGTTGCAGCCTATACAAGACCAACTGAAACATCCTGCTCTACAACCACCCCGACATCTAATAAAAGCTCAAAGCCCAGACCTCTCAGGGCTGATGCTAGTGAACGTCTCACACCCAGCCCTTTCCCTCCCTTGGGAAAGTAAAAATAAAGTCTTTACTCTCTGCACTTTCTTCTCTTTGTGAATTCTTTCACAGCTCACGTCACCAACCACCATAACATCATGAACCAATCATTTTATTTATTTATTTTCAATAGTTTTTTTTTATTTATTTTTTTTTAATTTTTTTATTTTTATTTTTTTTAATCGGTATTTTTTAATTGTTGATATTGTACAGTTTTCTGTCTTTTACCCCGCCCCAACCCACCACCCCAGCCCTCCCCACCTTCCTCCCATTTCCACCCCCCCATAGTTTTTGTCCATGAGTCCTTTATACTTGTTGCTCTAAACCGTTCCCCTTTTCCCCTGAAATTCCCTCCCCTCCCACTCTGGACACTGTCAGACTGTTCTCAAATTCAGTGTCTTTGTTTATATTATGCTTGTTTGTTTTGTTGATTAGCTTCCTGTTAAAGGTGAGATCATACCTTTTGACCCAGCAATTCCACTGCTTGGATTATATCCTAAGAATCCTGAAACACCAATCCAAAAGAATCTATGCACCCCTATGTTCATAGCAGCACAATTTACAATAGCCAAGTGCTGGAAGCAACCTAGGTGCCCATCAGTTAATGAATGGATCAAAAAACTGTGGTACATTTACACAATGGAATTCTATGCAGCAGAAAGAAAGAAGGAGCTCCTACCCTTTGCGACAGCATGGAAGGAATTGGAGAGTATCATGCTAAGCGAAATAAGCCAGGCAGTGAAAGACAAATACCATATGATCTCACCTTTAACAGGAAGCTAATCAACAAATCAATAGTTTTTTTTAATTGCTGGGTCTTACATGTCTGTATAACAATTCATTTTTTATCTATTTTCCTATTGATGTACATTTGTTTCCAGTCCTGGTTGCTTAAGAAAACCTGTAAGAAAATTCTTGTAGAATCCAGTTACTGATATGTATATTTATTCTTTTGATAATTAGGAACAGGATTACTGGGTCATTGGGGAAGATATATGTATAGCTTTATAGAAATAGTTCTCCAAAGTGGTTACAGTGATTATACATCCTCACCAACTTTTGGTGCTATCAGACTTCATCATTAGCCAAGCCTAGTGGGTAAGAAATGAGTATCATTGTGAAATTATTTCCATTGTCTTATGAATAAAGGCATTGAACACTTTTACTGGTATATCCTGTGAAGAATCTGTTAAGTTTTTTATTGGGTTGTTTTCTTATTATAATTGTATGAGTTCTTCTTATTTTTGACATACTTACACATATGTCCTTTGTCATGTATACGTGTTGTAAGTATTTTCTTGCCTATTATATTAATGGTACTTTTTTTTTAACCTATATGGAAATAATTTCTAACACAGGGAAAAGTATCAAGAATAGTACATAGCAACTCATATATGCTTTATCTAGATTAGCTTATTGCTTAATGATTAGCAGTCTTTTGATTAGCAGTTTTTAATTTTCATGAAGTTCATTTTATCATTTTTAAGTATAGTTTATTGAGTATGCTATTACAGTTGTCCCATTGTTTTCTCCCCTTTATCTACCTCTGCCCTGCATCCACTCTCCCTCCAGAACTCTGCCCCTTAGTTCATGTCCATGGGTTCTACATAATAAGTTCTTTGGCTTCTCCATTTCCTACACTTTTCTTAACCTCCCCCTGTGTATTTTGTACCTACCAATTATAATTCTTATTCATTGTACCTTTTCCCCCATTTCCCTCTTCCCCCTTCCCGCTGATAACCCTTCATTGATCTCCATTTCTGTGATTCTGTTCCTTTTCTAGTTGTTTGTTTTTGTTTTTTAGGTTCAGTTGTTGATAGTTGAGTTTGTTATCATTTTACTGTTCATAGTTTTGATCTTCTTTTTCTTAGATAAGTCCCTTTAACTTTTCATATCATAAGGGCTTGGTGATGGTGAACTCATTTAGCTTGACCTTATACGGGAAGCAATTTATCTGCCCTTCCATTCTAAATGATAGTTTTGCTGGGAGAATAATCTTGGATGTGGGTTAAGTAGTTCTTTGCGGCCCATTCTTGTCAGTATGGGTTGTTTTGAGAAATCAGCTGACAGTCTTATGGGAACTCCTTTGTAGGTAACTCTCTGCTTTTCTCTAGCTGCTTTTAAGATTCTCTCCTTATCTTTCATCTTGGGTAATTTTATCATGATGTGTCTTGGTGTGTTCCTCCTTGGGTCCAACTTCTTTGGGACTCTCTGAGCTTCCTGGACTTGTATGTCTAGTTCCTTCACCAGATTGGGGAAGTTCTCCTCCATTATTTTTTCAAATAAGTGTTCAATCTCTTGTTCTTCCTCTTCTCCTTCTGGCACCCCTATGATTTGGATGTTGGAATATTTGAAGTTGCCCCAGAGGTTCTTAAGCCTCTCCTCATTTTTTGGAATTCTTGTTTCTTCATTCTGTTCCAGTTGAATATTTCTTCCTTTTGTTTCACACCATTGATTTGAGTCCCAGTTTTCTTCCCTTCACTGTTGGTTCCCTGTATATTTTTCTTTATTTCACTTTGCATAGCCTTCACTTCTTTCTCTATTTTGCATCCATACTTAATTATTTATGTGAGCATCCTGATTATCAGTGTTATGAACTCTGCATCTAATAGGTTGGCTATCTTTTCATTGCTTAGTTCTTTTTCTTGAGTTTTGATTTGTTCTTTTATTTGGGCCATATTTCTTTTTGTCGGCCAACCTGTTACATTGTAAGAAGTGGGACTGTCGGTACTTGCCAGGGTGGGACAAGCCACTTTCCTGTGTTGTGGTACTTTATGTGGGGGAGGGGTCAGAGAGGGAGCAATGCTGCTTGCTCAGCCCATCCCCTGCCATCAGTCACTTCCCCCAGTACCCACAAACAAATTGCTTCTTTCTGGTGCTGATTCCAACATGGGTGGGTCCCTCCAATGGACTCTCCTCTGAGACTGGGAGTTTCTCCTGTCACCACCACCCCTGTAGAATTTTTTAGCCAGAGGTTTTGAGGCTTTATTTCCCCATTCTAGAACCCTTGGTTGCGCTGTCTTTCTCACTCCCTGGTTGTTTCTTCTGGTTTATCTGCTTGCAAATGTGGGCCTATCTGATCTGCCAGCCACTGCCTTGCCCTCCCGGTCTGCCAGCCGCCACCTTGCTGCAAGTCCTCTCCTCCCAGGCTTCCCATCTCCACCCCTCCTGCCCGCCTGGATGTTTCTCCTTTAACTCCTTGGTTGTCAGACTTCCATACAGTTTGATTTTCTGGAAGTTCTGGTTGTTTTTCGTTTTTAAATTGGATGTTGTCCTTCTTTTGGTTATCTGAGGTACTGAAGTATGTCTACCTACACCTCCATCTTTGCCAGAAGTCCCACATTATCATTTTTATAGTTGTGCTTCATATGTCCTAAAAAATCCTTGCATAGTCAAAAGTTGCAAAAATACATTACTATGTTTCTTTATAGTTTTAGTTTTTACACTTAGTGTATGATCCCCCTCTAATTAATTTCTGTGTATTGTGTGAGGTAGTTGTGGGTGTGGGTCTATTTTTTTCTGTATGTTTATCCAATATTCTCAACACCATTTGGTCTCATTGAAATGCATTGGGTACTTTTTTTGAAAATCAGTTAACTATACATATATATGTGTGGATCTATTTCTGGCATTTATTCATTCATTTGTTTTATTTATCCATTTGTCCATTCTTACAGTAATGTCACATTGTTCTTTGATTACTGTAGATTTATAGTAAATCTTCAAATTAGTTCAAGAAAACTCTTCAATTTGCTTATGTCAGGGTGTGTTTGGTCCTGGCTTTTCCATGTAGATATGAATATCCACTTATCATTTTCTATTAAAAAAGATGTTGAGAGTTTAACTTGAATTGAGCTGAACCTATAGTTCAATTTGGGGAGAACAATATTGAATCTCCCAATCAAACTATATGATATACCTCTCTTGTTTATTTAGTCCCTGTTCAATTTCTTTCACAATGTTTTATAGTTTTCAATTTACAAGTTGCACAACTTTTGTAAATTTATTCCTAAGTATTTAGTTTTCTGACATGATGAGAAAGAACTTTAATGTACCAGCCAAGTGCTAATAGTATATAGAAATACCACTGATTTTTGTATATATACCTCATTTCATGTGACCTTGCTTAATTCACTCTTGAATGCTAGTAAGTTGTTTTGTAGGTTCATAAAGATTATTTACATAAATAATCATGTTTTCAGTAAATAAAAACTTTTACATCACTTTTTCCAATCTTCATACTTTTTCTTTCTTTTTCTCACATTACTGCATCAGCTAGGACCTCCAGCATATACTCAACAGAAGTGGGAGGGTACAAACTGTTGCCTTGTTCCTGATAATTAGGGGGGAAGTGTTCAGGATATTTCCACTAAATATGATGTTAGATGAAAGTTTCCTTGATCAGATTGATGGAATTCTCTTCTATTTCTATTTATTTTTTCTGATTTTTAAAAAATCATGGAAGGGTGTAATACTTTGTCAAATGATTTTTCTGCACTAATTGAGGTGATCCTATTGTTTTTCTCCTTTATTCTCTCCATATGTTAAATCACTGTGATTTATTTTCATATGTGAAGCCAGACTTGTATTCTGGACATAAATTTCAATTGTGCTAGAATTTTGTTGAGAATTTTTACACCCATGTTCATGGATGACATTGGTCTGTAATTTTCTTGTACAATCTATGTCAGGGTTTGACAACAGGATTAAGCTGGTCTTATAAAGTGATATGGAAAGTGTTTATTCTTCCTCTATTCTCTGAAAATTTGTTTAAAATGGTGCTAGTTATCTGCAATTGTTAGTAGAATTCATTAAATCTGAAGTTTTCTTTGTGGGAAGATTTTGGTTATATTCAATTCTTTAATAAATTATGGGGCTATTCAAATTTCTATTTTTTGTTGTTTCAGTTTTGGTAAATTGTGATTTTCATTTAAAGTTGTTGAGTTTATTGCCATGAAATCATTTATATTTTCCCCTTCATTATCTTTTTAATATCATAGGATATGTAGGGGTATCCTCTCTCTCATTCCTGTTTTTTTGTAACTTGTCTTTTTATTAATCAATCCTACTATGGTTTATCAAATTTATCTTTTTAAAGAAACAACTTTTGGCTGTGTAAAATTTCTCTATTCTACCCTGGCTGGTGTGGCTCAGTGGATTGAGTGCTGGCCTGCAAACCAAAGGGTCACCAGTTCAATTCCCAGTCAGTGCACATGCCTGGGTTGTGGGCCAGGTCCCCAGTAGGGGGTGCTCGAGAGGCAACCACACATTGATATTTCTCTCACTCTCTTTCTTTTTCCCTTCCCCTCTCTAAAAATAAATAAATAAAATCTTTAAAATCTCTATTCTTTATTTTAAATTTTATTGATTCCTGATTTTATTTTTATTATTTCTTTCCATCTACTTACTTTGAGTATAACTTGTTCCACTTGTTATTTCTTTCCATCTACTTACTTTGAGTATAACTTGTTCCATGCCTCCCCCCAGTTTAGTAGGATGAAGTTAGGTCTTTAATTTTAAAGCTTTCTCTTAAAACTATAAGCTTTTCTCTAAGCATTGTTACCTGCCTCCCACAAATTCTAATACATTGTATTTTCATTTTCATTCAGTTTGAAATATTTTTTATTTCCCATATGCTTCCTTCTTTCGATCTTGGGTTATTTAGAAGTGTGCTGTTTAATTTCCAAACAGTACAGTATTTTCTATATATTGCATTGCTATTGATTTTTAATTTAGTTCCACTGTGGTCAGAGAACATACTTTGTAAAAATTTCCTCTTTAAAAAACAATGTTAAAACAGACTGTATGATTCAGTATATGACTGCTGAGTGGTTTATATGAACTTAAATTTCTTTGATGCTAACATTTTAAAACATTAAAATCTATTTCCCCTTAAATCTACTCAATACTGATCTATCATCTATAGATAGGATGGACAATTTAGCCCATCATATTTCTGGACAATTTAGCATCTGTATTACAATTTCCTCTTATGCCATCATTCTAGGTGATTTTAAATAAGGTCTGTCTGGAAAAAATCCAGCTATTGTTAATATAATGGGAATGGTTTGCACAACATTAATATAACCTGGCAGCTAAGGAGAGTGGTCTGGAATATATATGTGTAAACAATGATGACTTCACTGTACTAGTGAGTGGGGGCAGTAGATGCCACTGAGTGAGAATGTGTAATGTGTGGCTGTCAAACTCAAAAATGACTGAATGAGTAGAGCAATGACTCTGCATCAAATTTTGTGTTAAGCTTGAATATCCCACCACAGAAACTATTCATATGATTCAGAAAGCCACAGCTATGGGCAACTGGGGATTGGCAGCTTTATCATGACAACGTGCCCACTCGTGCATCATGTCTCACGCAGAGTTTTTGGTGGAACATCAACTCACCCTGGTGACTCAGCCCCTCTACAGCCCAGATTTGGTGCCCTGCCACTTCTGGTTTTTCCAGAAACTAAAATCACCTTTGAAAAAGGAGGGATTTCAGACCATCAGTGAGATTCAGGAAAATTTGATGGGGCAGCTGATGGCAACTGGGAGAACTGCATGAGGCCCCAAGGTGCCTACTTTGAAGGGGACTGAGGCATCACTGCCTTGTGTACAATGTTTCTTATATCTTTTTCAATAAATGTCTCTATTTTTCATATAACATGGCTGGATACCTTCTGGACAGACCTCATATACACACAGGGAATAAAATTTAATCTAAACCTAAACCTCTTCTATTATGATAACCAATACTTCTAATCCATTTTAGCAACTTATGTGAATAATCCTAATTTGTAGCCCATCATCACTAGGAACTGCTTGACTTCATGGTCTTTTATATAAATTTTTCTTCTGTTTTATTAATTCATTCAACTAACATTCAGTCCATGCCTTAGTAGCACAGTACAAGGTACTAGAGATACAGAAGTAGCTGAGACATGGGAATCATAACTGGTATGATTTCCATTCTTTAGTTGTTTTTAGCATGTTTGTAGACATCTTATTGATTCTCTGAACAATCCTTCCCTGCAGCTAGTATCCTCATTCTCTATTTTGTATGTGGGAAAACTGAACTTATGGGTCATGGCTCCCTTGAAAATGTCACATAAGCTATAAATGTAACGGCTCCCTTTGGGTGAGTGATACTCTCTCTCAGTTATTGCTCTTTCAGGTACAGAAATGCAGGTTCATAGACACTGCAGGTTCCATTCTAGGCCACAGTAGTAAAGTAGATATTGTGTCAAAGCAAGTCACACAAATTTTTTGGTTTCCAGGTGCATGTAGAAGGTAGTCTATTGTGTGCAATAGCATTATGTTTAAAAAATGTCTATATTTTATTTAAAACTACTTTATTGCTGAAAAATACGAAATCTTCAGCAAGTCATAATCTTTTTGCTAGTAAGGGATGGTCTTGCCTTTAATTTGTAAAAAATGAAATATCTGCAAAGATCAATAAAACAAGGAGGTATGCCTATATTGCTTGGAGAAGTCATATGTTAAATCTGGGCCAAAGTGCATTTAGAAAGGACTGGAGAGCTACAATTGTAGTCTCTTTCTGCTTTATGTGTGCTTCAGTACTGGCTAATATCTCTGATTCATGTGAGTGTGTTCAACAATCCAATTCTTTGAGCTATGTCATGTACCTGGTTGTGTGGTGTAGTATCTTTAAGAAGCAAACCCTCAAAAGTAGAGTCTGAGAAAAAGACATAGGTACAAGGAGTTTACAGGAGAGGTGATTCCATGAAGCAGGAATGAGATAGCAGGGAGAGTAAGACAACAAAAGAGGAAAAGCCAAAATAAGGACACACTGTCAATGACACTGTTATAGGCCTGCATTCCACCAGGGCATCTGGGGACATGTACAGACAATCTCTCAGAATTATCCACCTGAAGCGTGGGAGAGGGGAGCATAAAACCACTTACTCCCAATGCCCAATGGTTAAGGGTTGCCTCTGGGGGCCTTAATGCCCCAGTATTTCTAGACCGTGCTTGTCTGTGGGGAGAGCAGGTTCCCTGGGTGGCAATTGATATGGCACTCTATCTAAACAAGCTCACACCAAGCTGTCCACTGTATCTGCAACTGATATCAGAGGTGGACCCAGAGGATGTGACATGGGGCACTGGAATAAGCTGCCACAATGATAATACCATCATACTTGCTGCTATTTAAACAAACTCCATCCTTTTGTATTTTCGTGCCTTTGCTTATGCATTTCCCTTGGAAAGCACCTTCTCTCATTATGCCTACTGAAATTATATTCATCCATCACAGTCTGGGTTGAAATGCCACCTCCTCCTTGAAAACAACTCAGATTTACAAATTGAAAATAATCACATCCTTTTTTTTTTTTTTGTTAGCACAGCACATTTTTTGGCCTCTATTACTGAATTTTTTTCATTTCCCCTTAGTGTTATAGGTCAGTAACTAGTCCACTTTATGGGCCATTGTCTAATGCAAATATGCAAATCTTTTCCTTTGTTTTCATGAGTGAATAACATGCAGCCCCATATAGTTCAGTTTTACCAGGCACTAGTAACATTGTAATTGAGTTTGGTATTTCAAAGTCCATTTTAGATTTTAAAAGTTTCTCATTCTAAATTTCACAAAAATGTCTGACTGCCCTGAAAGGCTTGGCAATTTATAAAGTTTCTAGTCTGCACCTACAGGCAGAAGAGAGGTGAAATTTCTGCAATTTGAGGGGATAATTTATTAAAAACTCATCATCAGTATTGTCATCTTGAGTTGACTGTAGTTTTCAGGTACTGGTATTTGTATGTGTGTGATAAACTGTTATTATGACATTATCAAAAAGTATGGAAATATACCATAATAGTTAAGAGCAATAGTTTTGAAGTCAGATTTTCTGGGTTCAAATTCTGGCTTTACCATTGCTTAGTGACATTGAGCCAGTCACTTGACATTTTGTGTCTTAGTTTCTTCAGTTAAATGTGGAAAATAGTAGTACTCTACAATTGCTGTGAGTACTTCTTAAGTGTATGTATAAAAAAATGCTGAGAGATGACCTGGCTCACAGAAAGTTCTACCTGCGTACTACCAACCATCAACTTAGGTCACTGTGGATTGTTTAGTGAACCTTGCATGTTTTGGGCCTTTAATTTTCTAATAATGAAAATTTGAGTGGCTCATAAATGACTACTTAATCCTCTACCAGTGTCCCAACCTCCATACTGGAAAGTGGGATGGGTGGGGATGTGGGTCGTGACATCTGTCATCTTGCTGCAGTCAGTCTTGACAAACATGTATGGGTATTATCGTAGGCTGTTGTCTACAAGGTCTCTTCTAGCCTGTAAGCTTCCTGAGGGCAGAGACCACATTCTGGTTATCACAGTATTCTCATACAGTTATGGCTTTGTAATTAATTGCAAACTGCCTTTGTGAAGCTCTACTGGAGTGATAATATTTAATCATCTATTTATTGAGTACCTACTTGGTGCCCAACAGGAAAGCAGATACTGGGATATCACAATGGATAAAAGATGTCCCTGTTCTCATGAAGCATGTGTTTTAATGAAGGAAAATAGTAATAAATGAATAAGTACATTTGTAATATATCAACTCTCATTAATGACTCTGAAGTCATTATACTTGCTATATACTTGCTATAAAGTATAGCAAGACGACAGAGAGAGATGGAGTTGGAAGTGTTATTTTAGGAAAGGTAGTTAGAAATGGCCTCACGGAGAAAGTTCCATTTGAGCAGAGTTGAATGAAGCAAAGGTTAGAACCATGCAGATATCTGGATGAAGAGGATTCCAGACAGAATACTCCTGAGGACTGTGTGAAAATCCAAAAGAAGGATTTGTTAGCTCTCTATAGTTGACCTTTTAATATAATTCAACAAATATTGAGAGAGGTAGGCCTCCTGAGCTGTGAGGCTCACATCAAGTGCATGGCATGTCTCTGCCCTTGGGAAGGCCAGGTTGTGGTATTTTGCAAAATAGTTCCCAGTTAAACCTAACCATTGGGGCTCTGAGAGCTGGATGAATTTCTAAATGATCCTGTGCCCAATTTAGGACAGAGGTATCAGGACTAAGCCATTCATATGGTGATGAGGATTTATTCTACTGTCTTTGCAAAAATAAATATGCAAACCTTCCCTACCTCATAATTAAGAAGAGTTGGTTTTGGAGGGAAAACGAAATCATGTGCTAAGTTTAAATTGTTCAGAAAGCAAGCTGAATTGCTACTTAAAAAAATAAAATAAAATTAGTCATTCATGAGACAGAGAATAAAAATGCATGTGTGTGACTACTTAAAGGCTTCATTATGCTTATGTGCTTTTTGGGGACAATTTAGTTGCTATAAGGAAGGCTGCTTATAAAAAAAGCTCTTCACTTGTATTATAGCTTGATTTTCAGCATCTAAAACCTGTGACCTAACAAAGCAGAAAAAGACGAGCAACACTGGCACTTAAAGATACATTTAAAAAGAATCATACATGAGTTAATACATTTTTTATATCTGTAAGTGAGCAGGCATAGCTAAGGGTCAGCAATGTTATAGAAAAAGTAATGAGACCATGTTGAGAAAAAATGGGGTAGTCAACAGGAAAATCAACCTCATTTATTATAATATTCTAGTGATCAGCAGGTGTATAACTCTCACAGCTATGGTCATTAATGACATTCATTCTAAACTTAACATCTACAATTGCAAACCATTTGAAAGTAAAATTACTTTTGAATTCAATTTTCAATTCACTTTTATATATCTTCATCTTTGATTGATGATTACTTTTTCACAATGGCAACTTCAGTGAGTATTTGAGTAAATAGTAACAACCATCCAAGAGTATAGATAAACTCATTTGTTCAGATTACCTATTCACTTTTCTTCCATATGTAAAATCATTTTATGTTAAAATGAACTTGCAAAACTGATGTCAGACTTCTGATGATTTGATTCATTTACTAGAATCATTTGCTCTTAAAGCCAAAAGGTATTTTTTTCTTATCATGACCTAAAAAAAGAACCAAATTTGAATGCACATCTTCAGTTATGCTGTTCTCACCAAGTAACTGTTGCAATAATTACAAGGAACAGTGAATTTACAAAATGATATATTTAAATATGTGCAACAATGTTAAGGTATATAGCTAATATGGCTGTGTATTGAAATTTAAAATCATATAGAATTAAGTTTCATGTACAAGGTCTTCCTTACACATTCATTTCTATGCTTCACAATCACCAAAAGAAATTTTATTCTGTTAGTTTTTCCTAGATCCCTTTGGCTGAAGTTTAAATTCATTGAGTATTCTTTTATCCTTAATAAAAAAATAGTGATAATTCTGAACCTAAGATACTTTCATATCCTTATTAAAATATAATGTAGCCCTTTTTTAAACTGTTAACATTCATTTCAATGCATACTTTTCACATATATGCTTTTACATTAATAAATGATCTCTTGAAATCATCCCTGAATAGCATCAGATTGCCTTTCTAAAAACAGCTTTATTGAGATAAATTTACATGCCGTAAATACCATTTTAGTATACATTTTTAGAATATTTAAAGAGTTTGCAAAAATCACCAGAATTCAGTTGGTGAACATTCCACTCCCATTAACCTTAAAAGATCCCTCATGCCTGTCTGCAGTCAGTCACTAGTCTCATCCCAGCCCCAGGCTATCACTGCTCTGGTTTTGGTGTCTAAACTTTTACCCTTTCTAGATATTTCATATAAATGGAGTAAAAAATATTGGAATGGAATAAGTCTTTTGCATCTGACTTCTTTCATTTAGCATAATGTTTTTGGGATTCATTCATATTGTAGCACATGTCATTACTTTTTATTACAGAATACTATTCCAATATATGGATATGCCACATTTTGTTTATCTATTGACCAATCAAGCTGATGGAGCTGTAGGCTGTCTACAGGTTTAGATAATCTAAATAACGGTACTAAGAACATTCACATTCAGCTGTGTGTATGGACATACTGTTTTCATGTTTTTTAGGTACATACTAGGAAAATAGCAATTGTGGTAGGTATAAGGTAGTATTTCATTGTGGCTTCAATTTGCATTTTGTGAGTGACAAATTGTGTTAAGATTATCATTAAGTCATATGTCCATCTTCTTTTATGATACACTTATTCAAATCTTTTACCAAGTTTTGAATTGGGTGATATGTTTTCATATTAGTGAATAGGAAGAGTTCTGGATGCAAGAACTTTAACATATATATGATTTTCAAATATTTTTACCAGTCTGTGGCTTGTCTTCATTTACTTAATGGTGTCTTTTGAAATGCAAAATCGTTTAATTTTTTTGAAGTCCAATTTATCATCTTTTGATTCTTTTTTTAAAAAAGATTTTATGTATTTTTAGAGATGGAAAGGGAGGGAGAGACAGAGGGAGAGAAACATCAATGTATGGTTGCCTCTTGTGCACCTACTACTGGGGATCTGGCCCCAGCCCAAGCATATGCCCTAGATTGGAAATCAATCCGACGACCCTTTGGTTTGCAGGCTGGGGCTCAATCCACTGAGCCACACCAGCCAGGGCTACCATCTTTTCTTTTGTCTACAAATGCTTTTCCTAACCCACAAGGGTCATAAAAAATTCTTTCTATTTTCTTCTAGAAGTCTTATACTTTTAACTCTTACTTTTAGTTCTATATTTAATTTTGAGCTAATTTTTGTATATGGTGTGAGGTAAGGTGTAAATTAGTACTTTTGCATGTGAATATCCAAATGTCCCTGCACTATTTCTTGAAAAGACTATTCTTTTACCTACTAAATTGCCTTAGCACTTTTTGTTAAATATCTACTGACCATAAATGTAAGGTTTAATTTCTCAACTCTGCATGGTGCTCCATTGATCTATCTTCTTCATGCCAGTACCATACTGCCTTGATTACTGCAGCTTCATAGTAAACTGTGAAATCAGTAAGGGTAAGTCCTCCACCTTTGTTCTTATTTTACACAACTGTTTTACTATACCTTTGAATTTCCATATAAATTTTAAAAGTAGCTCATTAATTTCTACAAAAAAATGAAAAACAACCATCCACTGGTGACTTTTTAGATCAATCTGGGAAGAAATGTCAACTTAACAATATTGAATCTTCCAATAGAATGGCTCTCCATTTATTTAGATCTTTAATTTTTCCCAGAAGTGCTTTTTAATTTTCAGTATACAAATCTTATACTAACTTTATTAGTTATTTCTAAGTATTTTATTATTTTTGATGTTATTGTAAATAAAAGTGTTTTATTTTCATTTTCAGATTCCTCTCTGCTAGTATATAGAGATGTAATTGATTTTTGTATATTGATTTTCATGTTCCTCCACCTTGCTGAACTCTCTTATTATTTCTTTAGACATTCATGTTGCTCATGAATGAAGACAGCTTTGCTTATTCCTTTCCAATATGGATGCCTTATATTATTTATTTCTTCTTCCTGCCTTATTGAATTGACTGGACTCTTCAATACAATGAAGAATAGAAATGATAAGAAGAGACAGCCTTGTCTTGTTTCTGATCCTAGGGGGAGAGCATTCAGTCTTTCATGGTCTTACATTATTAATTATGATAAGCTGTTTTTATGAATGCTCTTTAGCAGATTGAAGAAATTCCCTTCTTTTGCTAAGCTGTAAATTTGTTCTTGTTTTTATCATCACCTGAGAATATGTTCATTGATTTTAGAAAGAGAAGGAGAAGAGAGGAGAGAAACATCGATGTGAAAGAGAAACACTGACCAGTTGCCTCCCATATGTATCCCAACTGGGGATCGAATCTGCAACCTAGGTATGTGCCCTGACCATGAATCAAACCTGTAGCCCTTTGGTGTACAGGATGACACTTTAACTAACCGGGCTTCCTGGTCAGGGCTCAAGTTTTTTTTTTTTTTTTTTAAATCATTAACTAAATTTGGATCAAAGATTTGATATAATAGCTAAAATGATAAATCTCTTTAAAAAGCTATAGGTGAAAATTTTCATGCCCTTAGATTAGGAAATGGTTTCTGAGCAACAAAAGAAAAAAAGAGATCAACTGGACTGCATAAAAATTTAAAATTTTTGTTCATCAGAGGATACTCTCCAGAAAGTAATGAATGGGAGAAAATTTTTACAAATTATATATCTGATAAAGAGCCAGTATTCAAAATGTATAAAGAACTCATACAACTAAATAATAAAAAGAGATCATTCAATTAAAAATGGGCAAAAATTTGAATAGACATTTCTCCAAAGAAGATACATAAATGTACAATAAGCAAATGAGAAGATGCTCAATATTGCCCTAGCTGATGTAGCTCAGTGGATTGAGTGTGGGCTGCGAAGCAAAGGGTCACCAGTTCAATTCCCAGTCAGGGCACATGCCTGGGTTGCGGGCCAGGTCCTCAGTGGGGGCCCCATGAAAGGCAATCACACACTGATGTTTCTCTCCCTCTCTTTCTCCCTCACTTCCCCTCTCTCTAAATAAACAGAATCTTTAAAAAAGGATTTTAAAAAAAGGAAAAAAAAGAAAAGATGCTCATTATTATTAGCCAATAGGGAAATGCAAATCAAAGCCATGAGATAGCATGTCATATCCACTAACTCTAGAATGGGTATAATGAAAAAGACTAAGAACATGTAATGTTGAGGATGTAAAGAAACTGTAACCCTCATGTATTGCTGGTGGGAATATAAAGTGGTACAGCCACTTTGAAAACAGTTCTGCAATCCCTCAAAAGTTAAATGTAGAATTTCATATGACCCAGCAATTTCACTCTTAGGTATATATACTTGAGAGAATTGAAAACATGTCCACATAAAATCTTGCACATGAATGTTTACAGCAGCATTATTAATAATACTAAAAAAAGTAAAACAACCCAAAGGTCCATTAACTGATTAGGTGAATAAACAAAATATGGTAGATCCATACAATGGATTATTCATGCATTAAAAGAATAAGTCACTGATAACATGCTATGGCATGAATAAACACTGAAAACATATTAAAGGAACAAGTCAGACTCAAACTACATATTGTATGGTTCCATTTATATAAAATGTTCAAAATAGGCAAATCCATAGAGAAGGAAATATAGGGCCAGGTATAGCAGGGAGTTGGAAGTAACTCCAAATGGGTACAGGTACTTTTAGGGGTGATGAAACATAAAATTACACAGTGGTGATGGTCACTCAACTGTGAAATATAGTAAAAATGACTGGGTAATATACTTTAAAATAAAAAAATTTATGATATGTGAATTATCATTCAATAAAAAACTTTTAGTAATTCAATCGTATTGGTGATGGGAATTTGGGTAAATGGAAATTTAGGAAAAAAGTATAAGAAAGAATGAGGACTATTATTTCTATTCCATTGTATGAGATACAAAGTTTCTTCAAGATGTTCTTGTACTCCTGGAAAACATTCATTCAGTGACCCACAGTCACTGTGGGCTGACCTGTGTGCCATTGTGGGCTGACCTGTGTGCCCCAGAGAGATATGTTCAAGGCCTAAACCTTGGTACCTGTGAATGTGACCTTATTTGGAAATAGGATATTTGCAAATATAATTGAATTAAGATAAAGTCATGCTGTATTAGAGTAGGTGATAGCCCAATGACTGGTATCCTTATAAAAAGAGGAAAATTTGGACACAGACACAAATAGGGAGAGGATGCCATGTGGCAACAGACACAGAAATTGGAGGGATGCACCTACAGGTCAAGAAATGCCAAAGACTTCTGGCAACTCCTAGAAGCTAGGGGACATAGACATGTACAGATTCTTTTTTTTTTTTTTTTTTAGTGGTATATATATATATATTTTTTTTTTATCAGTATTTTTTAATTGTTGATATTGTACAGTTTTCTGTCTTTTACCCCACCCCCAGCCCTCCACCCCAGCCCTCCCCACCTTCCTCCCATTTCCACCCCCCATAGTTTTTGTCCATGAGTCCTTTATACTTGTTGCTCTAAACTGTTCCCCTTTTCCCCTGAAATTCCTCCCCTCCCCCTCTGGTCACTGTAAGACTGTTCTCAATTTCAATGTCTTTGTTTATATTATGCTTGTTTGTTTGTTTTGTTGATTAGGTTCCTGTTAAAGGTGAGATCATATGGTATTTGTCTTTCACTGCCTGGCTTATTTCGCTTAGCATGATGCTCTCCAATTCCATCCATGCTGTCGCAAAGGGTAGGAGCTCCTTCTTTCTTTCTGCTGCATAGAATTCCATTGTGTAAATGTACCACAGTTTTTTGATCCATTCATTAACTGATGGGCACCTAGGTTGCTTCCAGCACTTGGCTATTGTAAATTGTGCTGCTATGAACATAGGGGAGCATAGGTTCTTTTGGATTGGTGTTTCAGGGTTCTTAGGATATAATCCAAGCAGTGGAATTGCTGGGTCAAAAGGTATGTCCATTTTTAGTTTTCTTAGAAAATTCCATACTGATTCTTGTTCAGTGCTTTCAAAAGAAACCAACCTTGCCGACACACTGATTTGGGATTTTTGGCTTCCAGAACTGTGAGACAACAAATTTCTGTTATTCTAAGCCATCTAGTTTGTGGTAATTTGTTATGGAAGCCCTAGGAAACAACTATAGTAATATATTTCTTTAATTTTTAAAAACATTTTATTGTTTATGCTATTATAGTTGTTCCAATTTTTCCCCCTTTGCCCCATCCACATAGCCCAACTCCCCATTCCTACACTCAATCCTCACACAGTTGTCCATGCCCATGGGTCCTTCACATATGTTCTTTGATTAATCCCTTCACCTTCTTTCAATCAGTCCTTACATCCCCTCTCCCTCTTACAGCTGTCAGTCTGTTCCATGATTCTATGCCTCTGGTTTTATTTTGTTCATTGGTTTATTTTATTCATTAGATTCCACTTATAAGTGAGGTCATATGGCATTTGTCTTTTACTTACTGGCTTATTTCACTTAGCATAATAATCTCTAGTTCCATCCATGCTGTTGCCAAAGGTAAAAATTCCTTCTTTACTGCTGCATAGTATTCCATTGTGTAAATGCACCACAGTTTTTTTAAACCATTCATCTGCTGATGGACACTTAGACTGTTTCCACATCTTGGGTATTGTGAATAGCATTGCTATGAATATAGGACATACATCTTTATTATTAAAGACAAAGGGTTATAGGAACTAGAATCAGACTTTTGGAGTCCCAATTTCTTCACCTATAAATTGGGGATGATAACATCTATTCATTCATTCTACTGAGAAAATGATCATGAAAACATGTTAGAAACTGTGAAGTGCTTTATAGATATATAATGTTATTTCTCCAGATGTATGCTTTTAATGGATGTCAGCTCTAATTAATTGGGTTTTTTCTTTCTTCAAGATCATCTATTTTCAAGCAATATCCGCCTTCCTTAAGGCCACAGTTTGGGTATAAGTTGCTTAATTTAAAAAATAACCATTTCTTCCATAAAAGTGAGAATTCAAATTACAGAACTCTCATACCACCCACTCTCCTAATCCCTTGCCCCACAAATACTTTGCTGTAGATTGTCAATGAAGTTACCTGCATATTAAGAAATACAATACCATGCACTATACTCTTTTGTTTATGCATAGGGTGAGAACACTGCTAATTTCAGTTAATTGACTATTCTGTTCAACTGAATAATACTAATAGAAAAACCAAGAAGCAAACAGGAAAGTTCAGAAGTCCAGGGTCTATCTAGGGATAAATATACCATGCTATATATATGCAATGGTACATATGGCAGCTATTAAAAAGAATGAGACACAGTAGTATGTAGTAATACGGAAAGATTCCCAGAAGGATAAAGTAGAAAGACCCACTTCACCACACCAAACAAATTTCCAAAAGGTATGAAGAGTATGATTCTATTTGTGGGAAAAAAGATTATAATATCATACACACACGCACATAATCTCTGAAGGGACTCACAAACTATTAAAAGCAGTATGATGATTCCAAATTTCCTTATTATGAGCATGGATTACCCTGATAATATAATATAATTAATATAATATAATATAATATAATATAAAAAATATAATACAATATATAAATGGAAGCATTTTAGCACATAAGTACAAAGCAGTGATTAGTGGTTAACTATTAAAAGTAAAATATTCTATACAAACAACACACAAAAAAGTGTTTAAATTTTTTTTACTTCTGGGGACCTGAAAAAAGACAGTTTGCAACATTTTCCAGGTATCATAAGGGAACTGTAGCTAGGGTCATTCTGCTAGGCCCATACTTATGTGGAGAATCAATAGACTATCTTTTGAGCTAAGAGCACCACAATTTACTTATAGTGGTTTATCGAGTGCTTAGTTCAATATGAGTGGACATTTTGTCAATAGCATTCTAGTGGATGCTATAGATGATAGTTCAGTGTTGTAACATACAAGCTAGAAGGCCATATGATAAAATCTAAAAGTCCCTTGAGTCAGAGGATGATCATTTGTAGGGGACCAAAAGAAAAATACCAAGAAACGTCTCATCGCAGGTCCTGGATTGTTTTGAAGTAAAAAGCAAACAGATTTGGTTATTATGGATTGCATTTCTGGTAACACATTGGTGCCATTTTCATACATTCTTCTACTTTTTTTAATTCTATAAAATGAAAGATGAAATTAGGAAGCTTTCTTTCAATTGAATTAGTCTGAAAGCTTATCAATGCAAATACATTTCCCAATTAAGTTAGACAATATGCAGAATTCACCACCTGAGCATAATCCTGTTGAATAGAAATAAGAGCTTGAGATGAGGAGGCAAATTAACTCATTTAGTTCTACAGTAAGTTCACAAGTTTCTTGCACAAGGCTAAAGGTATCACATGAACTATATCTGTGCCATTGGTCAAAGCAGAAGTAAGACAGTGTTTCTAGAAGGCACAGAACTATTGCTCTTTTAAAAAATATTTCCAATTAGACATCAAGCTTATTTTATGGGGAGAAGTTTAATACCTAGCATTTTCACATTTTATTTCTGAAGCATTCATTATTTTCCTTTTTCTTTCCTCTAAAACTGGATTTATATATTATTAAAGCAGTATTTTGGGAGGAATTAAAATGTGCATTCAAATAACTCCTAAAGACATTTAAATATTGGAATTCCTGCATTCTCTTTTCTACTGTTTTAAAATATTCTTTTCTGTGGGGACTATTTGCACTCCTAACTTTGATTTTAAATGTTATCTCTATGTTGAAAATACAATCTACTTACTGGAATCTTTTCCTGGATATAGCACAGACATTCAGGAAACCCATCAAGAAGAGAACCTTGATTTCCAATCCTCACCACTTCCTAGTGCCTCAAACCACAAATTTAATTCCTGGTTTACACTCTTGATTCCTATGTCCTTTTTGCAGTTCTAGGTTGAATTCACTCATTTACCCTTCTCCTATAGTACCACTCTGGCCCAAGCATCACCGTTCCTTTCCTGCACAGCCTTCCAGCTGGTCTCACATCTTCCAGTCTTTAGCCCTCCTGCCCCCAGTCAATACCCCCAGAGTGACTGTCTTAAGTCGGGATTATATTGCAATTGTTTCATGCTGCTCTGAGAAGAGAATCTAAATTCCTAGCTTACAAGGTCTATAAATTATCCTGCCTCACTCACCAGGCTTCATTTTCTATAGTCAGAGACCTTGCAAGAAACAGAATTCACTTCCCATGGTTCAGATGTAAAGCCTGTCATGAAATAACTCCTTATGGAGGTGTAGGGGTTGAGGAAGCAAAGGAAAGAAATAATAACAAAACTAACAACAGTTGGGGTTTGTCTGGGTAGCTCAATGGGTTACAACAGTATCATGATACACCAAGGTTGTAGATTGAATCCCTGATCAGGGCACATACAATAAACAACCAATGAAAGCATGAATAAGTGGAACAACAAATCAATGTTTCTCTCTCTCTCAAATCCATTAAAAAACTAACAACAGTAGGCAGCCATTACCACTCTTAGTTCTACAAGGGCTGGGGGTAGGCTAGAGCCAGAGCTAGTGGATCTTCACAGGAATAACTATTAGCGGGAAGAAAGGAAAGAAATACAATGACCTCTCTCTTCCTGTCCTCTGATCTCCTGCTGGTACTTCCTAATTGGCCTGGAAGCCTTTAAGTTGAAGAAGTCTGGGTGATTAATACAATGTGATGTAGAAGAACAGAGGGACCTACTTCCCAGGACACAGAGCACATGACAGAAGGTAGTGTGTGGATCAGGAGCGGTGGAAGATGGATTAATCGTACGTGACAATCTCATTCACGTCGCTGTCCCTCTTCTTACTGCTCTCAGTTTCATACTTGGTGTGTTCTTATAACAGGAATTTGCACAGGCCTTTCCTTTCTGTGGGTCTCTTCTTTCTTTCACTATTCAGATGGTAAATTACTCACCATCCTTCAAGTTGTAATTTAAATATCCTTATCAGCCTATGCAGGAATAGGTACTTGTTTGGTTAATCCTTTGCCTGTTTCATTCAGAATACTCAACAAAACATTTAAGTATTTTATTTACTTGCTTTTTCTTCTGTCCTACAATGTGTCTAGCAGATTCCTGCCACACAGTAGGTGCTTGGCATATATTAACTGAAAGAATGTTGGCCAGATTATACAGTAACATAATTAAGACTGTGTCTAGAGACAATGTGTTCACAGAAACATCTGCATGAATTCTAAACTGAGGCAGCATCTAGGAAAACCCACTTAACTTTTATTTTTCTATATGGCATGTTTTAGGTTAAAATAAAGTCTTTATGCAAAGTAAAAACTTACATCGATAGATGCACCATTCTTTGTTTACACGTAAGGAGAATGTCTATTATTGCACCAGTGGTCTAAAAGAGAATAACCGAATCATGTAAAGGCAAGGTTTATGCTCATTTCTTACTGCTGTTTCTATGGCAATCGCATAAAATCACCAATTTTCTTTTTTTTCTGTGATGCTCTTGGTACTAGAATATTAGTCATTTCAATATCTTTTCCTTTTAATTGAAGAAAGGGAACAAAGGAACATGGAGTAGTTTCGATTGTACGGACATTTAACTGCAGATAACATTTTTTTATACGTGGTAAGATGGCAATTGCAAAGCAAAATCTATAGCAGTGACTTCCATGTGACTGTAGACTTAAAAATCCAAGTACTTTTCTTATCTCCTTTGAGACAGGAGTTTCAGCTGGTCCTAGATTTCAGAGTATGGTAAGGGCCTACTTCTTTTGCAGAAACAGTCTGTAAAAAGCAACCTTTGGCTTTCCTTATACACCATGTAATTTTTAGAGACTATGTTTCTAATGGGCAATCTCCACTTAAGATTCATTCAAGGTGTACCTCAACATCTAAGCAGTTAACAGAGATTAAAAGTAATTTTGAGTATTGGCAGGAGAAGGGAAGCCAGGAAATTACCTAATTCTAGAAGGAGGTAAAAGTAGGCAAAGAAATAGAGTCGCATCAAAGAAAAATAGAGAGCTAAAAAGTGGATGAGAAAGAATGCTGCGCAGACAGTGGGTGGCTGCCAGCAAGCCTGACACCATCATCCTTGCTGAAGGAGCAAGAGCGGCAGCAGCAGCAGCAGCAGCAGTGGAGAGCTGTCTGTGTCATTGGGACCATTAATATCATCACCTGGAATCGCAAACGAGCAACTGGAGTGACCATAGGCCATGCATGTAGGCTGAGTGGGCTTGAAATCCTGATTCTAACACTTAACTGTCTGTGAAGCTTGAGCAATTTGTCAGAACATTAGTTTCTTCGTCTATAAAATGGCTGATGCCTAACTTGCAAGGCTCTTGTAAAACAGAAGGCTAGCTGCTTTAACGTAACTTGTTCCTATGCCCAACTAAACCTTTGCTGCCCTTCATTTAAAACTTAAATTAGACCAAAATATCTCAACAATTAGTCCTTCTCAGAAATTTCCATGTGGGAGTAAGAAGGCTGAGGATCAGAATTAAAGGAGGTACAACTATTAAAGTAAATGTTTTTCATAAGTAATAGCAATCATTAAATACAGAATAATTTCTGCAAGAAAAATGCCAACCATCCTAGCAAACACCGGGGTAAGTCCTGACAGCAGCCAGGCAACTACAGTGTGCTTGCAGCTTGTACTTTGGCCTTGTGGGTCCCCTGTGTATAGCTAGCTAACAATGCTTCCTGAAAACAAACTCTGAAGGCTTATGTGCTAATGTGGCAAGACTTTAGAGATAGTACAATTTTTGACAGAGTTTAGTCCTTATAGCTTCTTGTCTGATGTTTGGGGTGGTAAAGACAAAAAAGGGAAGTGGGATGAAAAGTGGAAGCAAATTTGAATGCCAGTGAAGGCAATGCGAAACTAGCTCCAGTTGGCAAGAAAGAGCTACCACATGCTTCATCTTTTTGTCACTCCCCACTCTGCCATGGTGCCAAGACCAGCTAGAAGTCTGCATAAGAACCTGAAAGAAGTGTGAGAAGATGGTTGCAAGGAGAGGAGAGTGACCTGTCACCAAAAGTCACTTTGCCTGGGGAAACCCCAGTCCCCTCCTTTCAGGACCCAAGGGAGGAAAGGCATGGGTGCTCCCTTCCTAGAATTAGTGGAGCCCAAGAGGAAAGGGTCAGGAGATGCCTGCACAGCTAGCTCTTTGTCCTGGGGTACAGTGAGAAGGTACCAATCCCCCTTAAAAACCATGAGACAGCGTCATCAGCATCCTTACGGCCCACTGCCTTGCATTCCAGTATCTTCCTGCCCCTGACCTTCATACTTCTCATCTTCGAAGCTTTAGAAGCCAATAGCTTTTTCCTTTTCCTATTTTCTCAGGCTGCAAATCCCAATTAAAGCAACCTAATTGTCTCATTTCATAAGTCCCAAATGTAAGAGTGCTAAGAAAAGTCTTACTGTGTTAATCAAAGCAATATGGGGGAGATATTTGTGAACTTGGGACTTCCTAATGCTTCTAATGCAGGTGGTCCAAAGACCACATTTTGAGAAACCTGGCTAACTTCATTGGAAAAGCACTCTTTTGGCTCTTAGTTCTCATTAAACCCTCCCTCTTCTTGGCTAAATTCAGAAATAGCCATTCTAACGCAGGTTCTGGAATATTCTTTGTATATTCTTCAAGCCTGACTTTAATGGGGTTCTTTCTTGTCTCAGTGGTGGTGGTTGAGGCTCTGATTCACCAGATACCTTAACCTCAGGACTACTGCTCTAGAAGTAACCTTCAAGAAGATCCCACAAGACCAAAGGGCTTGTTTCTGTGGAGCCAGAGACAGGACTAGATGATATGATCTGTCAAATAAGGAAAATTACAAAACCTGCAGCTCACATGAAGGAGGGGCACTGTGGGAGTCAGGAGAACAAGCTTTGCAGTCAGACTGCCTGGACACACATCATGGCTGTCCCACTTGTTAGCTGTGTACGTGGGGCAACTTAGGGCTCCCTCTTCTCAACCTAGGAATGAAAGCAGGCTCTCTGCATTATAGAATTGCTGAGGATTAAAGGTGATAATGTATGTAAAGTGCTTAGCATAGTCTAAATAAGGCATCTATGTGGTTTATATTATTGACTAAAGTTTGTTCATATTCCAGGACTTCAAGCTTACATAAGAGTATTTATCCAAGTACTTGAGCATAATCAGAACTCCTGAGAAATGAGCCATCACTATTAATCCACTTTTGGAGAAAAAGGGATGGCTCTTGGTCTGATAAGAATGAAATTCAGGTTCTGAACTTCTATAACAGAATGTCAAGTCTGCTTCCAGTCTGGTGTCTACAGTATATTGATCCCACCTAAAGAACCAAATTTCATGACTTTAGGCACTTGTCAAAAAATTCAACTATGAATTGACTGAATCTAGCATTTGCCAAAAGCTTGCTTGAGATGTCTGGTATTCTGAACCATATTATATTTACTTCCTAAAGAAATGCCTTCAGGGGATATCCAGCCAAGATGGAAGTGTAGGCAGATACACTTTACCTCCTCGCACAACCAAAAGAAAGATAACAACAAATTTAAAAACAGAAAATAATCAGAATTTCCAGAAAATCTAACTCTGTGGAAGTCTGACAACCAAGGAATTAAAGAAGAAACATTCATTCAGACTGGTAGGAGGGACAGAGATGGGCAGCAAGGGTTGAGAGAACAAGCAGCAAGGCAGGAGCTGGAGGACTGAGTGATCTCACATTTGCTTGTAGATAAACTGGGGGGGACAACTGGGAGTGAGATGGACTGCACAACTAAGGGTTCCAGTGCAGGAAAAGAAAGCCTCAAAACTTCTGCCTGTGAAGATCTGTGGGGATTATGGTGGTGGGAGAGACACCCAGACTCACAGGAGAGTTCCTTGGAGAGACCCATAGGGTCCTAGAATGTGAACAGACCCGCCTACCTGGGAATCCGGACCAAAAGAGACCAATTTCCTTGTGGGTAATGGGAGAAGTGACTGAAAGCCAGACTAGAGAGCCAAGCAAGTGGCATTGTTCCCTCTTGGACCCCTCCCCAACATAGAGCACCACAATGCAGCAAAGTGGGTTGCCCTGCCCTGGTGAATAACTAAGGCTCCACCCCTTACAAAGAAACAGCTATGTTGAGACAAAGAAATATGGCCCAAATAAAAGAACAGATCAAAGCTCCAAAAATAGCACTAAGCTATGAAGAGATAGCCAACCTATCAGATGCAAAGTTCAAAATACTGGTAATCAGGATGCTCACAGAAATGGGTGAGTATGGTCACAAAACAGAAGAAAAAGTGAAGGCCATGAAAAGTGACATAAAGGAATATATACAGGGAACCAACAGTGAAGGGAAGGAAATTAACACTCATATAAAAATCTGGAACAAAAGGAAGAAACAAACATTCAGCCAGAACAGAATGAAGAAACAAGAATTCAAAAAATGAGGAGATGCTTAGGAAACTCTGGGACAACTTTAAACGTTCCAACATCTGAATCATAGGGGTGCCTGAAGGAGAGGAAGAAGAACAAGAAATTGAAACATTTTTGAAAAAACAACAAAGGAGAACTTCCCCAATCTGGCAAAGGAAACAGACTTCCAGGAAGCTCAGAGAGTCCCAAAGAAGTTGGACTCAAGGAAGCGCACACCAAGGCACATCATAATTACATTAGCCAAGATTAAAGATAAGGAGAGAATCTTAAAAGCAGCAAGAGAAAAGGAGAGAGTTACCTACAAAGGAGTTCCTATAAGACTATCAGTTGATTTCTCAAAAGAAACCTTGCAGGCAAGAAGGGGCTGGAAAGAAGTTTTCGAAGTCATGAAAGGCAAAGGCCTAACATCCATGACTACTCTATCCAGCAAAGCTATCATTTAGAATGGAAGGGAAGATAAAGTGCTTCCTAGATAAGGTCAAGTTAAAGCAGTTCATCATCACTAAGCCCTTATTATATGAAATGTTAAAGGGTCTTACCTAAGAAAAATCATCTTTGATTTTTTGGGACAACTGTAACAGAAAGAAGAGAAAAAAATTTTTCTTAGGTAAAAGGTCAAAGATGATCATCTTACCTAAGAAGATCAAAATGATGAAAAGTAAAAATGACAATAAACTCACAACTATCAAAAACTGAACCTAAAAAAAAACAAAAAGAAAAAAATGAAGCAAACAACTAGAACAGGAATAGAATCACAGAAATGGAGATCAAATGGGTGGAGGGTTATCAGCAGGGAGCGGGAGGGGGGGGAATGGGGGAATAGGTATAGGGAATAAGAAGAATAAATGGTAGGTACAAAATAGATAGGGGAAGTTAATAATAGTATAGGAAATGGAGAAGCCAAAGAACTTTTATCTACCACCCATGGACATGAACTAAGGTTGGGGAATGCTGGTGGGAGGGGTTTGCAGGGCAGAGCAGAAAGAAGAGAAAAAAATGGGACAACTGTAATAGCATAGTCAATAAAATATACTTAAAAAATAAAAATAAATTTAAAAAAGTAAAAAAGAAATGCCTTTACAAAGCTGAGATTTAATGTTTTGTCCTCACTTTTTTCCCTTTGTGGAGAATCAATGTAAGAAAAATCCATTTGGAAAAAAAATTTGACTTTCGTCCAAGTCACATATCCTGGATGGCAAACAGGTTTCATCTTAAGTTCTGACAGCAAATGCCTGAAAGTGACTGCCTAAAGTGCTCTGTTAAAAAGGACTAGGATCCGTTAACTTTGTTTGCCATGAACCTCAACAAGGACTCATGGTACCTTTGTGATATATTTACCATATCTGAAAGCATGCCACATCGTACAACATGCCGTGCCTTATGTAAGGACCTGCTAAAGGTATACATATCTTCTTAACTTCAATGCCATGGGCCTCTCACCCCTGAGCCTCTGTACGTCTGTGTTAATCCCTGTCAAGTCTTCCGCCTTCCACTGGCAAGTAGCCCTCCAAACTTAGAGTTATGAAAATCAACTCAGAAAGGATGAAATTAGAAGACAGGATTTCTCAAATCAAGGCAAGGAAATCTAGTGGAAACTAAATAATATGAAGGAAACTTAAGCCTTATTAGTAGTATTAAGAATATGTAGATGAAGAAGTTTTAAACAGAAGAAGGAAATGCAGAGGGGGAAAAACATTTGAAGAAAACTGTTCTGACCATGGGCCATTAGTACTCCAGACAACTCACAATGATAAATCATTGCAGTTTGTTTATGGAATTCTTTACTAGAACCATTTTAGTGATATTAAATTGTTTAATTGAACATCTGTGGAATGGCACAGCAACTGGGTGTGGGTTTATGGGCCAATCTGGTACATCCATTAATATAGCTACATCTGCTTTGTGGAAGCTGTTTGCAAATTTCCTTTGCTAATCGTAAATCTGGTTAATCCCACCTTCCTTGTCATTTCAATTTTTTATAGATTACCTAAACTGCAAGGAATGTGGGTACACTAAATTTTTTCCAATTTAACAAAGAAAAAATGTTTTTTAAAAGCAAAATAGCCATTTTCAATTTAGACAGCAGTTTTCAAACTTATGGTTCAGTTTTACATCTTTTCTACTTGAAAGATTTACACAACAAAATCAAAGCAAAACACCACAATGGGTGAGCATACAGGAGATGGTCTATTCTTATTCTACTAAACAGTTTGTTTACTGAAAATAAGACATGAAATATTTTATTATCTAAGTTTAATAACAATCACTATAACACACTGAAAGAGAAGTTAATGCTTGTAAATATCAAGAATGATAGTAACAAAAATAAATACTTATAAAGGGCTTATTCTATGCCAGGCACTGTTCTAAGTTTTTTACATACTTTGTTTAATCTTCAAACATCCCCATGAGATGTGTCTTATTATTCCCACTTTATAGATGAAGAAACTGAGGCATAGGGACAGTAAGTAACTTGCCTAAGATTACATAACTAGTGAGTGTCAGAACCAGGATTCAGGCAGCCTAGCTCTAGCACCTGCCATCTAAACCACTCAGATATGTATACTCTCTTCACCTCTGACCTAGAAATTCTAATTTAGCCTATGAGTAAGGCATGACTTCAGGGGCAGACTTGGGCTATTTCCAAACCTCACAATTGTCTCTCAGTGTCTCTATAGTCACATCATTGGTGTTTAAGGGGAAAAGGGAAAGAATGCTTGTGAATTTGGTTGGGAGGAAAGGAAGAATACAAGTGGCAGGAAAAGCTGGTGATAGTATTCCTCTCTGTTCATTATAATCAGATCTTCTTCACTTATATGAAGTCTTTCTTTTGGAAAGCCCAGAAGAACTTCTCCTACAATAAAACAGCAATAACTGTAACTGGCTTCCTATTTCTTCAATTTATGGTGACACTGTATTTGTTGACATCCCTGAGTAATCTGTGAACTAGCTTAGCAAGAATACAGCTTCTGAATGAGTTTCTGATAAATTTCACCAAAGGATGTGGAAATGATTATTACCCTTTTTCCTCAGCCCCACAAACTACATGTTGACTAATAGGAAATACAGAGCAGAATCATCACACTGCAAAGACAGATGTAGACACAGAGATGTCAAATTGTTTTTCAGCTTCAGAGGGGCTGGCCTTGCTAGATTTAATTAGCTTACCATTGAGAAGAAATTTTTTAAAAAGATGTTATTTATTTATTTTTAGAGAGAGGGGAAGGCAGGGAGGAAGAGAGAGAGAGAAACATCAATGTGTGGTTGTGTCTCACCTGCAAACCAACTGGGGACCTGGACTGCAACCCAGGCAGGTGTCCTGACTGGGAATTGAATCAGTGACCCTTTGGTTCTCAGGCTGGCACTCAATCCACTGAGCCACACCAGCCAGGGAGAGAAGAAATTTGAAGCTTCAAATTATAGTTATTTAGAGACTTTTGAATTGCTTATCATTTTACTTTATAAAACTACAATATGAGGCAAACTTCCATGTAAAAAGTAATTTAAAATTTTTTAAAACGTCCCTACAAAGAGGCAACAAAAGGACTGTAGAAAACCTGCTTGGGAGCCAGCTCCACAGATGTGATGCTGGGCTATTCATAAACTTCTGAGCCTGTTCTCTCATCTATAAACTATCACTTACCTTATGGAGTTGTTAGAGTTGCAACAAAATGCCTAGCATATTGTCACTGCTCAATAAATTTTTGTTTATCACCCTTCCTGTTCTCTGTTTATACAAACTGAAATTTCCTCTTAGAATACCCATTTCTGAAACCCACTTCATCTTCTCTCTTCCCATCAATCCATCATCACTGGCCTGCCTTACTGCAGCAGCCTCCTATCTTGACTCCTAGTGTTTCTCTCAGCAACTTAACACATCTATAGAAAGATAATCACCAACGTTATCTTCCCAATTTACAAAATGATGAATCCCTTGCCTACAAAAAAGTCCAAAAATCTTTGCCTATGTCTCCAGATTTGCCTGCCACCACTTCATTCATTCCTAATTCTCCAGCCAAACCAATATACAATATTAGCAGTATGGCCCCTGCAAATGTCTTGTTCTTGTACTAAAACACTTTCTTTACCTTTTATGAGTTTTTACGTGTTCTTTAGGACCTTTTAGAAACATCGTCTACTCTATCAACACATTTCTAATTCTAAAAATAAGAACTGCATTTTACTTAAAGGCTTTAAAGCAATTACATGCTCTATTAGCATTTCTCACATTGCATTCATTTGTTCTATATCATTCTCTTCAATAGACTATAGCTCCTTAAGGAAAGAAATTATCTTATTCACATTTGTATCTTCAATATCTAGGACTGCTTCTGGGATCTTATATAGTGGATATTGAACAGATATTAAAGGAAAGAATGTTCTGAAACCTTTCCCCAACCAGTTTACTAATCCCTGATTCAGTCTGTCAGCCACAAGCTATTATTATTTCTATAGTTTGATTAACCATTATTTTTCCTTTATTAGAAAGGAAAGGATTTCTCTCAATGTAGTGGGCTGAGCTAATGAGTATTCTCTGCCTGCTACACAGTCTGGAAAATTTAAGAAAAATGAAGTTTAAATGATAAAAGAGTATGTTGATCAAGTATCAGAATGATGAGGAAATAAAAGCCAGGGCTGCTGACCTACGTGTTGATGCCAAACTGTGTCTGTGTGCAGGTGGGGCATTAGGGAGGATTTGGCTAAAACATGTGTATAAGGATCAGAGCCTAATGTGTGTGCATGTGTACATCTGTCCATGTAAAATTATGGACAGGGGCCCCAGGACTACAACTGAGACTACTGCAGAGGGCCACACCCTGAAATGACTGTACCACTCTGTGAGAGAGAGGTTCTAGAAACCTCTGCTCACTGGTCCATGCAGTAAAAAAGCTTGTTTTTAGTCAGGTTTAGGTTGAGGAAAAGTCTACTATGAGACATACAACTCAGCAGCCCTGGCTTTTATTTCCTCTTCACCCTGACACCTGATCAACATACTCTTTCATTTAAACCTCATTTTTCTAAGGGAAGATGGCAGCATGGTAGGAGGGAGCAGATTCCACTTCCTCCTACACACAGGGAAAAACCTGGCTGATCTACAGAGGAACAGAGCAAACAGCCAACAGTACCACAGCATATATGAAAATAGGAGATCAAAAACTATAGCGGACATTGAAAAACCAGATGGTAAGGAGAATACTTCAGGACAATAAGGGCCCAGTCAACAGCATGGAGACCAGGGTGGCTGAGGCCCGGTGCTTGCAGGGTCTGCCAAAGGGCTCTAGGGAGGGAGCCAGGTCAACCACTCCCTCCCCAGCTAAACAAGGTTTGAGCAGCATTGGGAGAGACCTGGTTGATTGAAGTCTCAGAGAGGGGAGTTAAGGACTGAGTGGCAAACACACAGGGGCTGTAAGCACCCACACATCGAGTGTGAACGGAGCCATAATGACCAGAGGTGGTCTGGCCGTGCACCCGCAACTGGCGGAGGGGGCTTTGTGGAAGACCTGGAGTCGCCACACGTGAACCCGGGGAGTGCGTGAGAGCTCTGTAGGAGACCCAGAGCTCACACCCATAAACCCAGGGAGTGTGCACCATCCGTGGGAGAACCAGGACCCATTCTCATGAACCCAAGGTGAGCGAGCACAACGCAGGAATCCCATGGAGTCCACACCAGTAAACTCGAGCAGCACGAGTTACATAGGAGATCTGGAGTACACACCCGATGCCCTGCATGGAAAGGCACCAGGCTAGCTCTGCGGAGAGTGCACAGCTAGCCCTGAGGAGAGTGGTCCCAAAGCTGACTGAGTGCCGAACAGGGAGAAAAGCAATACCAGTCCCCCTCAGCCTGTTGTAGCCAACAAGACCAGAAAAACCAGTTTGGCCAGTTTGAAAACAGCCAGAGGTGTTCTTTCCTTTCCTTTCCTTTCCTTTCCTCTCCTCTCCTCTCCTCTCCTCTCCTCTCCTCTCCCCTCCCCTCCCCTCCCCTCCCCTCCCCTCCCCTCCCCTCCCCTCCCCTCCCCTCCCCTCCCCTCCCCTCCCCTCCCCTCCCCTCCCCTCTCCTCTCCTCTCCTTTTCTTTCTTTCTTTCTTTCTTTCTTTCTTTGTTTTTGTTTTTGGTTGTTGTTGCTGTTTGTTTGATTTTTAAAAGTAATTTTTAATTTTTATCCCTCAATTCCTTTTGCTTCTCTTTCCTTCTTTCTCGTTTTATTCCTTGTTCCTTTCTTTCCAATTTTATCTCTTCTTCCTTCTTCTTTTTTCCCCTTTTATTTTCCTTATTTTCTCTTTTTAAATACCCACAAGTGAGACAAAAAACCCCGGAACTGTGAAAAACCAGAGTTGGACCCAAAGAGGGGGCATCCCAACAGCTGAGACAGTGGGACAAATTTCACTTTGTTATTACAGAGAACCTGCAAGTTATTGCATATTTGTATTATTTTTTCATTATTATTACATCTTTTACTTGAATAGTATTTTTGTATTCTTCTTCTTTCTGTTTAGTCTTCTTTGCTTGGTTGGTTATATTGTATTGTTTGACAGGTTTCCCCTGTTTTCTCATCCATTGTGTATTCCTAATTTACTGTCCTTCACTCCACTTGTGTTCCATTAGCACACTACTCAAAGTCCTATACTCCTTATTCTTGTTATCTAGACCTCATAGATTCTGTCATATGGTTGTTGCTTTAATATTATTGTAAATAATAGCTGTTCCATACAATTGTAAATACTACACAACACCCCTCCCAGATATTAGCCTACTTCACAGTTTCCTGAACTCTATTACTGTAGTGGTTAACTTTATTCTCTCACACACTACACCTATTTACTATCCTTTACTCTCACCTTACCTCAGAATCTGACCTCCCAGAACCTCACTGCTTTCTAGATACAACTCACAATCCTTCCCTTCCCCAACAAGAGTCTTATCTTCTTTCCATCCTTTCTAAAAAGTGGCTAGTTGGGCGGTAGAACATGGTTAACACTATACACAGACAAAGGATCTCCTATCTCTTCTCTACTGGCTGCTACTGTAAATATCATAGAATACTCTCTTGCTGTTTTAAACCATTTTGCCTTACCACTCCAACTGATAAGAAAAAAGAATAGGTGGAAGCTGTGAACACCAGGATACCCAAAGGAGATTGCACCACTGAATCTCACAGGTACTTGACCACAGAAGTTCACACCATAAACCCAGGGAGCCAGAACAGATCAACTTAAGAAGCTGAGGCTAACAAGAAGAGTCTCACAAAAAATGGGAATACAAAGAAACAATCACCAAATGAAAGGAAAGGAGGAAGCCTCAGAAAGAATGCTAAATGAAACAGAGGCAACTCAACTTTCAGATATTGAGTTCAAAGCAATGGTTATCAGGAAGCTCCATGAGCTCACAATGAGCTACCAGAAACTACAGGGAAACTACAATGAACTAACTACAAACTATATTAACATGAAAAAGAAAATAGAAATTATCAACAAGGGCCAAGAGGATATGAAGAATACAATTTCTGAAATGAAGAACACAGTAGAAAGAATCAAAAGCAGGCTCAATGAAGCAGAAGATTGGATCAGTGACTTGGAGGACAAAGTAGAAAAAACACCCAGAAAGAGCAAGAAAAGGAAAAGAGGCTCAGAAAGAATGAAGAGGGATTAAGAGAAATGCAAGACAATATGAAACATAATAATAGGGATACCAGAAGGAAAAGAAGAAGAGCAAGGGATAATAGAAAACCTATTTGAAAAAGTAATGATGGAAAACTTTCCTAATTTGATGAAAGAAAAAGTCACACAAATCCAGGAAACACAGAGAGTCTCAATCAAGAGCAACCCAAAGAGGCCCACTGCAAGACACATCATACTTAAAATGGCAAAATTCCAAGACAAAGAGAGAATCTTATAAGGCAGCAAGGGAGAAAAAGGAAGTAACATACAAGGGAACCCTGATAAGGTTAACAGCTGACTTCTCAATGGAAATGCTACAAGCCAGAAGAGAATGGCAAGAAATAGTCCAAGTAATCAGAACCAGAGGCCTGCACCCAAGGCTCCTTTACCCAGCAAGGCTCTCAATCAAGATAGAAGACCAATAAAGAGCTTCCCAGACAAAAGAAGTCTAAAAGAATACACCTCCACCAAACCAGTTGTGCAAGAGATGCTAAAGGGACTGATTTAAGGAAAGGAAGGAAAAGAGAGAAAGAGAGGAACACAGGTATGAAAATGGCAATGAATAAGTACCTATCAATAATAACCTTAAACTTAAATATATTAAATGCTCCAATCAAAAGACACAGAATAGCTGAATGGATAAGAAAGCACGACCCACACATATGCTGCCTACAAGAGACCCACCTTAGGACAAAAGACTGCACAGACTGAAGTGAAGGGCTGGAAACAAATTTTCCAAACAAACAGACAGGGAAAAAAAAAACCAGGGTAGCAATACTCATATCAAACAAAATAGACTTCAAAAAAAGGGGCCATAAGCCAGCATCATACTCAACGGGCAAAGACTAAAATTTTTTCCACTAAAATCAGGAACAAGACAAGGCTGTCCACTTTCACCACTTCCATTCAATATAGTATTGGAAGTATTAGCCACAGCGATTAGACAAGAAAAGGAAATAAAAGACATCCAACTTGGAAAGGAGGAAACAAAACTATCATTGTTTGCAGATGACATGTTAGTATACACAGAAAATCCTATAGTCTCGGCCAAAAACTGCTCGACTTAATTAATGAATTTGTCCAAACAGCGGGATATAAAGTCAATATCCAGAAATCAAAGGCATTTTTGTATACCAATAATGAAACAACAGAAGCAGAAATCAAGAAAAAAATCCCCTTCGATATAGCAGAAAGAAAAATAAAGTACCTAGGAATAAACCTAACCAAGGAGGTAAAAGACCTGTATGCAGAAAACTACACAACACTGAAGAAAGAAATCAAGGAAGACACAAATAAATGGAAACACATACCGTGTTCATGGATCGGAAGAATTAACATCATCAAAATGTCCATACTTCCTAAAGCAATCTACAGATTCAATGCAATACCTATTAAAGTACCAATGGCATATTTCACAGATATAGAACAAACTCTTCAAAAATTTATATGGAACAATAAACGACCCAGAATAGCGGCAGCAATCTTGAGAAAGAAGAGCAAAGCAGGAGGGATCACGATACCTGATACCAAAATGTATTACAAAGCTACTGTAATCAAAACAGCCTGGTACTGGCATAAAAACAGGCACATGGACCAGTGGAATAGAACAGAGAGCCCAGAAATAAACCCTAGTCTCTACAGTCAAGTAATATTCGACAAAGGGGGCAGCAACATAACATGGAGTAAAAATAGCCTCTTCAACAAGTGGTGTTGGGAGAACTGGACAGCTTCGTGCAAGAAAATGAAACTCGAGCACCAACTTACACCATACACAAAAATAAACTCAAGGTGGATAAAAGATTTAAACATAAGCCGTACATTAAAGTCCTAGAGGAGAACATAGGCAGGAAAATCTGAGATATTACACGCAGCAACATTTTTACTGATATGTCCCCTAAAGCAAGGGACATAAAGGAAAGAATAAACAAATGGGATCTCATCAAAATAAAAAGCTTCTGCATGGCCAAGGAAAACAATATTAAAATAAAAAGAGAACCGACTGTGTGGGAAAACATATTTGCTAATGATACCTCAGATAAGGGTTTAATCTCCAAAATATACAAAGAACTTACACGACTCCACTCTAAGAAGACAAGCAACCCAATTAAAAAATGGGCAGAGGACTTGGGCAGACACTTCTCCAAGGAGGACATACAGAGGATCCAGAGACACATGAAAAGATGCTCGATATCGCTAGCTATCAGAGAGATGCAAATTAAAACCACAATGAGATACTACTTGACACCAGTCAGAATGGCCCTCATAAACAAAGCAACAAACAACAAGTGTTGGAGAGGTTGTGGAGAAAAGGGGACACTAGTGCACTGCTGGTGGGAGTGCAGGTTGGTACAACCACTATGGAAAACAGTATGGAATTTTCTAAAAAATCTAAAAATGGATATACCTTTTGACCCAGCAATTCCACTGCTAGGACTATATCCTAAGAACCCTGAAACACCAATCCAAAAGAACCTATGCACCCCTATGTTTATAGCAGCACAATTTACAATAGCCAAGTGTTGGAAGCAACCTAGATGCCCATCAGTAAATGAATGGGTCAAAAAACTGTGGTACATTTACACAACGGAATTCTATGCAGCAGAAAGAAAGAAGGATCTCATACCCTTTGCAACTGCATGGATGGAACTTGAGAGCATCATGTTAAGCGAAGTAAGCCAGGCAGTGAAAGACAAATACCATATATCTCACCATTAACAGGAAGCTAATCAACAAAACAAACAAACAAGCATAATATAACCAAAGACACAGAAATTGAGAAAAGGCTGAAAGTCACCAGAGGGGAGAGGGGAGGAAATTTCAGGGGAAAAGGGGAAGGAACAAGTATAAAGGACACATGGACAAAAACTATGTGGGGGTGGAAATGGGAGGGAGGAGGGGAGGGTTAGGGTGGTGGGTTTGGATGAGAATAAAAGACAGAAAACTGTACAAGATCAACAATTAAAATAAAAATTTAAAAAAAAAAGGGCCATAAAGAGAGATCCAGAAGCTCACTTCATAATACTCAAGGGAAGAATCCACCAAGAAGACATAAACATTGTAAATATAGATGCATGCAACACAGGAGCACCTAATTATATAAAAATCTTAGAGGACTTCAAGAAAGATATTGACAGCAACACAATTATAGTAAGGGATTTTAACATCCCACTGTCAGAAATGGACAGTTCTTCCAAACAAAATATCAACAAAGATATTGTGGCATTGAACAATACTCTAGATGAAATAGACTTAACTGATATAGAGCCCTTCATCCCAAAGAAACTAAATACGCATTCTTTTCAAATCACATGGAACATTTTCAAACATATACCACATGACAAGACACAAAACAATGCTCAACAAATTAAAGAAATTTGAAATCATACCATGCACTTTCTCTCACTACAAGGGACTGAAACTAGAAACCAACCCCATGGGGAAAAACCCAAAACACTCAAAATCATGGAGATTGATTAGCATGCTATTAAACAATGAATGGGTCAAGAATGAAAATAGGGAAGAAATCAAAAAGTTTCTGGAAACCAATGAAAATGAACTCACAAGAACCCAAAACTTATGGGACACAGAGAAGGCAGCCCTGAGAGCGAAGTTCACAGTAATACAGACCTACCTAAAAAAGATAGAAACATTGCAAACAAACAACCTAATGCAACATCTACAAGAACTCGAGGAACAACAACAAAGACAGCCCAGAGCAAGTAGAAGGAAGGAAATAACCAAGATCAGAGCAGAATTAAATGACATAGAGACTAAAAAAACAATTCTAAAGATCAGTGAATCCAGAAGCTGGTTCTTTGAAAAGATAAACAAAATCAACAAGTCTTTAAGCAGATTCATCAAGAAAAAAAGAGAGAGGACCCAAATAAACACAATCAGAAATGAAAGAGGAGAAATTACAACTGATACCACAGAAATACAAATGATTGTAAGAAATTACTATGAAGAACTGTATGCAAGAAATCTGCAAACCTGGGTGAAGTGGACAAGTTTCTAGAAAAATATAATTTTCCAAAACTCAATGAAGAAGAAGCAGAAAGCCTGAACAGACCAATAACAGCTGATGAAATTGAAGCAGTAATCAAAAAACTCCCGACACACAAAAGCCCTGGACCAGATGGTTTCACAGGAGAATTCTACAAAAAGGAAGAACTAATCCCTATCCTTCACAGACTATTCCAAAAAATCCAAAATGATGGAAGACTCCCAAACTCTTTTTATGAAGCCAGCACCAGCATCATCCTAATCCCAAAACCAGATAAAGACACAACAAAGAAAGAAAACTTCAAGCCAATATCGCTGATGAACATAGATGCTAAAATCCTCAACAAAATATTGGCAAACCACATCCAACAATACCTTAAAAAGATCATACACCATGACCAAGTGGGATTCATCCTAGGGATGCAGGGATAGTTCAATATTCACAAATCAGTAAATGTAATTCATCACATAAACAAAAGCAAAGACAAAAATCACATGATCATATCAACAGAGGCAGAAAAAGCATCTGATAAGGTACAACACCCATTTATGATAAAAACACTCAGCAAAGTGGGAATAGAGGGAGCATTCCTCAACATAATAAAGGCCATATATGAGAGACCTACAGCCAACATCATACTCAATGGGCAAAAACTAAAATCATTTCCACTAAGATCAGGAACAAGACAAGGTTGTCCACTTTCATCACTTTTATTCAATACAGTATTGGAAGTCTTAGCCACAGCAATTAGACAAGAAAAGGAAATAAAAGGAATCCAGATCAGAAAGGAAGAAACAAAACTATCATTGTTTGCAGATGACATGATAGTTTATATAGAATATCCTATAGACTCTGCCAAAAAAGTGGTCGACCTAATAAATGAATTTGTCCAAACAGCGGGATATAAAGTCAATATCCAGAAATCAAAGGCATTTTTGTATACCAACAATGAAACAGCAGAAGCAGAAATCAAGAAAAAAATCCCATTTGATATAGCAAAAAGGAAAATAAAATACTTAGGAATAAACCTAACCAAGGAGGTAAAAGGCCTGCATGCAGAAAACTACACAACACTGAAGAAAGAAATCAAGGAAGACACAAACAAATGGAAAAATATACCCAGTTCATGGATTGGAAGAATTAACATTATCAAACTGTCCATACTACCCAAAGCAATTTACAAATTCAATGCAATACCTATTAAAGTACCAATGGCATATTTCACAGACATCGAACAAAGAATTCAAAAATTTACATGGAACCATCAATGACTCTGAATAGCTGCTGCAATTTTGAGAAAGAAGAGCAAAGTAGGAGGGATCATAATACCTGATATCAAAGTGTATTACAAGGCCACTATAATCAAAACAGCCTGGTGCTGGCATAAAAACAGGCACATGGACCAGTGGAACAGAACAGAGGGCCCAGAAATAAACCCAGGTCTCTACGGTCAATTAATATTTGACAAAGGGGGCAGCAACATAAAATAGAGTAAAAATAGCCTCTTCAACAAGTGGTGTTGGGAGAACTGGAAAGCTACGTGCAAAAAAATGAAACTCGAGCACCAACTTACACCATACACAAAAATAAACTCAAGGTGGATAAAAGATTTAAATATAAGCCGTGACACCATTAAAGTCCTAGAGGAGAACATAGGCAGGAAAATCTTAGATATTTCACACAACAACCTTTTTACTGATATGTCCCCTAGAACAAGGGACACAAAGGAAAGAATAAACAAATGCAATCTCATCAAAATAAAAAGCTTCTGCACGGTGAAAGAAAACAGTATTGAAATAAAAAGAGAACCAACTGTATGGGAAAACATATTTGCCAATGATACGTCAGACAAGGGTTTAATCTCCAAAATATATAAAGAACTTACACGACTCCACTCTAAGAAGACAAGCAACCCAATTAAAAAATAGCCAAAGGACTTGAACAGACACTTCTCCAAGGAGGACATACAGAGGATCCAGGGACACATGAAAAGATGCTCAGTATCACTAGGTATCTAAGAGATGCAAATTAAAACCACAATGAGATACCACTTGACACCAGTAAGAATGGCCATCCTAAACAAAGCAACAAACAACAAGTGTTGGAGAGGTTGTGGAGAAAAGGGCACCCTAGTGCCCCGTTTGTGGGATTGCAGACTGGTACAACCAAAATGGAAAACAGTATGGAATTTTCTCAGAAAACTAAAAATGGATCTGCCTTTTGACCGAGCAATTCCACTGCTAAGATCATATCCTAAGAACCCTGAAACACCAATCCAAAAGAACTTAAGCACCCCAATGTTCATAGTAGCACAATTTACAATAGCTAAGTTTTGTAAGCAACCTAGCTGCCCATCAATAAATGAATGGATCCAAAAACTGTGGTACATTTACACAATGGAATTCTATGCAGCAGAAAGAAAGAAGGAGCTCCTACCCTTCCCAGCAGCATGGATGGAACTGGAGAGCATTATGCTAAGTGAAATAAGCGAGGTGATGAAAGACAAACACCATATGATCTCACCTTTAACAGGAACCTAATCAACTAAGCAAACAAACAAGCAAAATAAACCAAAGACACTGAAATAGAGAACAGGCTGACAGTGACCAGAGGGGAGAGGGGAGTGAATTTCAGGGGAAAGGGGGAAGGGTTTAGAGCAACAAGTATAAAGGGCACATGGACAAAAACTAGCAGGGGTGGAAATGGGAGCGAGGTGGCGAGGGCTGGGTCCGTGGGCTGGGATGGGAGTAAAAGACAGAAAAGTGTACAAGAGCAATTAAAATAAAATTAAAAGTAAACACTTCACTTTTCTTAAATTTTGCAGACTGTTTATGTTTTTGTAGTAGGCTGAGATTACTTAAACCATGTATGTAAATTTTATTTGCTTTCAAACTATCATTATGTGAAAAAATTCCAAGGTAAGAAAGACATATACAAAGTGGTTCTGTATCAGTAAAGGCTTGGAGGTATCCAGCAGAAGAAAATGCAAAACTTCTCACTGAAGTACAAAGGGACAACAGCAATTTCTGCTACAGGTACCACCACCGAGAAAACACCACCCCCAATGAAGATAAACCCATACTCCAAAGTTACTAACATGAGGAAAGGATACACCAAGAGTCAGCCAAATACAACAAATAGGATGATGAACTTGAGATAATAGAGCAATCTGAAAACTATTATAAAATAAGTTTGTTTAAAAGTATGATAAGAGAGTAGAATACCATAAACAGATTTGAGAAGAATCAAATAGGATTCTCAAAATTAAAGTTTTTTTTTTCATTAAATAAAAAGGAGAAGGCAAAACACCAAGTAAAAAGCAGCTAAGGAAATTACCAAACATGGAGAGAATAAGGAAGAAACAAGAAGATGGGTGGAGTACAAATGGAGTTACAGTTTTCTAAGGTGCTTGTTTATATCGGGATGCACCATTTATTTTCAACTTTGTTAAGGCAAATATGAATGTTAAATTTGAAGGTAAACACCAAAAGAATAGAAATGGAACATATAACTTCCAAACTAGCCAAGGTTAACTATCAAGTACATATAAAAACTTGATATGCAGGTAATTGAACAGCCTTAAATTGCCTATTAATAAAGTAAGGTTAATCTTCGTGAGTTAAATATTCAACTCAGAAAGTTAGGAATATAACATACTCAACAAAAGTAGAAAGAAGGTAAAAATTAGAAGAATAATCAAAACAGAAACCTTATTAGAGTATCAACTAAAGCAAAAATATGACTTTTATTTTGAGTGTATGTTTTTAATGCTGGGAACAGTGAAACAGGAAGGAGTTAGGATCAAGGAAGCAGCAGGAGAGAGACTAGGCAAGGCTGCTTTGGCTCACTGGAAAGTCGAAGAGAAGAGGGACGTGGAGATAGGTTCAGGGGCTTAGCCCGGGGCGAGCTGTTGATGCCCATTGCTCGCTTGGTTGCAAGTCTCCTGAGGACCCATAGAGTTTAGGAGACACATATCTGAAGGGAAGAGAGGAGTGGGTGTGCTCCCAGGAAGGAGAGTGCCAAAAATTTGATTCTGAAAATAACGATATTCAAAATTTCAGGAAAGATTAAGAAAAAATATAAAAATAGAAATAAAAGTACAATATTAGCATTAAACAGACAGAACAAAAAACTATAAATATATAAACTTCTGTGTATATCTACATAAAACTCAATACTTTTATAACTATGCTATTAAATATGAAATGAAGTGACTTTTCTAGAATAATCAGTAAAAGTGACTGCAGAAAAAATGAAATCTAAAAATGCCTATAACCATCACACAATTGGTATCAATCATCAACAATTATTCCACCAAAAAGTACCAGATCCAGATATGTTAAAAACCAATTCTACCAAATCTTTAAGGTACTCAATATAGACTGAGATGCAACAAAGACAAAAAGTTCCCCAACTTAATTTATCAAATATATCCTTGCTACTAAAACCATGTAAGAATGAAAATAAAAAGTGTAAGTTAATCTAATTAATGATCATATATCTAAAAGTCCTAAACAAAGAACAGAAAACCGAACTTAGCCATATATAAAATTACCATACATGATGATCAACAGTGGTTACCTCAGGAAGTCAGGGACCCAGGAGGGCACAGTCTTTCATAATCACCATGGCACTGAAATGGAAACACGGTGGCCAGTACACTAATTTCTAAAGCTTCCTCCTAAAATGACAAAGTCACTTCTGCTCATTTTACTGAATAAAGTGAGTCATATGGCCAACCTAAGAAAAGGGTGAAAAAGTGAAATTCTACTCTGTGCCTGGAAGGAAAGCTATGTCTGGAAACAATCCTAATGACTATCCTTGGTTCCTGGCACAGAAATCCTAAAACCCTTAAAATTTCCTGAGTAATAGAAGTGATAGGAGCATTTTCGTTGTTCTTATTCATAACATATCCCTTTCAACCTTATCTGAGTTTATTCTAATAAGGTCTAATGATATCTTGATACTCTTAGATCCTAGATACTTCAGAATGGGAACTAGGTGCCAGAAAAATCAACCATGTGATTAAGAGGATGGGATTTTTCAACCATGAATGGACAATGATTTAATCAAATGTGTCCACTTAATGGAACCTTCATAGTAACTCCTAAACAATGAGTTTCAGAGAGGTCCTGCGTTGGTGAGCACACGAAGGTGCTGGGAGGCTGGTGTGCCCTCAGAGGGCGTGGAAGCTATGCATCCCTTTCCTCCATACCTTGCCCTATGCATCTCTTCCATTCTTCTCTTCCTGAGTTGTATCCTTTATACTAAACCAGCAAAAGTAAAGTACTTTCTTTCCTAAGTTCTGTGAGTTATTTCAGCAATTATTACACCTCAAGAAAGGTCATGAAATCCCCCAATTTATAGATGGTTGGTCAGAATTATGGCTAGCCTGAGCACATTAATGCAGTTGGCGTAGAAGTGGGGACAGTCTTGTAGGATTGCACCTTCAACCTAACTCAAGGAGTTAGTGTCAGAGATGAATTCAGTTGTTGAGCACCAGGCTAGTATTGAGGAATTTGAGATTGTCACATGTTTCATACATACACAAACACAAATTAAAAGCTTAACAGATGATTATTATACAGGGTCCAGCAGAAGTAATGCCTGCTTGATTGTGGTTGGTAGGGTAATAATATGGGTGTAATAATTTATAGTGTCAATTTGAACATTTCACCTAAAATGTCATATGGTGTGCTTGAGTGTGATGTTGTTATGCTACAGAATTACATGTTTATGATTTTGTAATAAAAAGGGTGTTATTTGTGCTGGACCCTGTCGGGGTGTCCGACCTGTGGCCTATGGGATGCATGCAGCCTAGGAGGCTGTGAATGTGGTCCAGCACAAAATTATAAATTTACTTAAAACATTATGAGAATTTTTTGTGATTATGTGTTGCAATGTATTTAATGTGTGGCTCAGGACAACTCTTCTTCCAGTGTGTCACAAAGATGCCAAAAGGTTGGGGTATACTAGAGTTGAGAACCATTGCATTCAATTATTTACTATTATATTCTGTACTTTCAGTTGGTCATAAAGGTAAGATATAAATGTACAATATTTAGTTAGCATTACTTTAAAATGTTATTCTACCTTTAGTCTTTCTCTAAATTATTGTTATTTTAAAAAATACTTGCCACTTTATTTTTCAATCCTTACCCGTGGATATGTTTTTACTGATTTTAGAGGGAGAGGAAGGGAGAGACAGAGACAGAGACAGAGAGAGGGAGAGAGATTGGCTGCCCTGTATGCACCCCAACCAGGGACTGAATCCACAACCTTGTTTTTGGTACATGAGACCACACTCCAACCAACTGAGCTACCTGGCTAGTGGTTAAAAATATTTCCTGCTTTAGAAAGATATTTAGTATTGTTATCTTATAAATGAAAGCCTGAAGGAAAAATAATTTGCCAAGAGAACAGCAATGCTCAAAAAGAGTTCCAAGTTTTTATGACATCTTCTACCCCAAGTTGTAGTAAACTTTTCAGATTACAGTCATTCTTGAAATATTTACATTCTGTGCTTTTTAAAAGAAAACATTTTTCCAGCTTAGATAACAAAAGATGAAATTAGTGTATTACATTTTAACAGTACTCAATATAAAATTAGTGATAAACTGTACAAATAGAGGAAAATCATGGATAAAAGACTGGTGACCATTTTAGAGTCTTTCATCTCTCAAATCAATCAAAAATTGAAATTTACATCATGTTTATTTTTTTCTTTTATAGATTTACTATTACTAAAGTTGAAACTACTTTTAAAAGTCTAGTTGATGATGTATTAAAGCACTCAGAATCCAGGTCATTTTACTATAAATATGCACTGAATCTGAAATACTAACAGTATCACATCTTATGTAAAGAAAGGAAATATATAGAGTTAAGGTAGTAAGGAAGCTAAAGTACTAAGTAAGAACATGTTGTTTTTAGGATTCATGTTAATTATGATTACATTTTAAATTCTTCCTAGAGCAGGGGTGTCACACTCATTTTTGCCAGGGACCACATCAGCCTTGTGGTTGCCTTCAAAGGGCCAAATGCAATTTTAAGACTGTATAAGGTAACTACTCCTTAACAGTTAAGTGAGAGCTTGGCGCTGCTGTCCCATAGAAATAAGGTGCTGGGTGGGATAAAACAAGGTGGAGGGCCAGATTTGGCCTGAGAGCCTTGTGTTTACCACCTGGGCTCTAAAGTCTCACTAGATAAAGCTTTACTCATATCCTGTCTTTAACAGGTATTCAGTATCATTGAAGTGTATACAAAGGACACTGTTAGTTCACCACCAATGTTTTTAAGATTCATGAACTTTTCTAGATATTTCTCACTCTATTCAATGAAGATAAAATTTTGTAATGTAAATCTGTTCCATAACAAATCTGTAAAAATTACCTTATAAATATAAAAGAAATGTTTGACTTGCATATACTACTTTCAATAAAATAAACCAAAAGTTAGTTTATACCTCACAACAAGACCATTTTTTAAATTGGAAGTCAATTCATATTAATTGCATATATGAAATTTCAAAATAGTAGGATTTTCAAACAAAAAATTTAATGAATTCTTATATTTGGCTTCACTGGGGACAAGAATGAAAAATGAATAATTTATTGATTTGCTATTAGCAAATCACAAGGCAAGGTGTGAGACATAGCAGAAATGGAAAGAATTATGATCTCTGAGAAAGGTATTAGTCAAGAGTTTCAAAACAATCTAATCCTGTGGATAATGTATTAAAAATTACAGTGAATAAAAGTGATTTGTACGAAGAAAAACTCAATGGAATAAAACGTCTGAGATGTGCCTGCAGTGTACTGATGGATAGCATGTAATAAAGTCAGGAGCACACAGAATGCATTTTGTGCTCTGAAAATGCCTTGGACACTCAACTGCAGCCCTCATCAGCCCTTGGAGAGGTCCTGGGAGAAATGTGGTAGCTGATGAAGAAATTAACAACTCCACTGGCATAGTAAATGAAAACAGAAATGGCTTTCTGGGAGGCAGTCATTTTTGTATTCTTCCACTATGGGTTACAAACAGCTAGAGAAAAGACACAGTATCTACCACTACCGATGAGTTCTTGGAAATGCCTGGTACGAGGTACCCCACCTACTGGAATGTTCCTTCCCAGCTCTTCACAGGGCTTGCCCCTTCTTGTTCTTTGGGTCTCAGTGCACATGCTGCTTCCATAGAGATACCTATCCTAACCACTCTTCCTAAAGTAGACCTTTCTGTGTACCTTCTTATTGTTGTCTATTTACTCCATAACACAACTCATTTTGTTTTGTTTTTTTAAAACACGTTTTTCTTTACTGCCTCCCTACTAGAAATGTAAACTTCAGGAGGGCAGGGACTCTTTTCTACCTTGATCATTAAAAATACTCTCAGCACCTAGAACTGTACTTGGTACATAATGGGCACTAATAAACATTTATCAAATGAATAAATTAATAAAAACACTAAAAATATGTTTCCTAGGTACACAAGCACAAACAAAAGGTTAAGTTTCTTTTCACAGGAAGGCATTTATAATATTTCTACACCTTTTGTTCTACACTGTACAAAGTCCAATTGTTCCCCACACATCCTCAACAATTTATAATTATTTTCCTAAGAAACAAATACTTGTAAGTTCTGCCAGAAGAAATATCAATAGTTACTAACATAGAGAACTCACCATTGACAATGGCATATCACTAATGTAGAACTATTGATGATATTTCATTATGGATAACTCAAAGGACTCATCTTTGCTTTAGCACCAAGCATGCCAACTTAAATGTTACGGAGGCCAAGTAAAATCATAGTTCAGGCTAACGAACTGACAACAACATCTTTGTGACCAGGAAAACAGATATGCACGTGTCCAGCCAGATTTCTTCAGCTAGGACTTTCAACAGAAGCTCCTAGGAACTGAATGATGCCGTCTAAAGGCTGAATATGAAAAGGCATGTTCAATAAACATTGCATATTCAATATTCTTTAAAGTTTGAATTATTCATTCACATTGAAAGGATGAATCACACTCCCCCAGAATAGTACCCTTGACTTATATTGCTTACTTTTAACAGCTCTGTTTGCTTAAAATATGCCTTAAAAGTAAATTAGCTTTCAAATATTCTAGGTAAGTTGGCAAAATATTGAAATTTCAGGTAGGTTCAAAGTTCAATTTGGCTTATTTAGTAACAATATCATTGTTACTAAACAAAGTAAGCAAACTATTACATTATTAAGTTCTATGGAACTAAGTACTTCGTTCATACAATGCTATGGCAATCCTATGAGATGGGTAGGCATTGTTGTCCTCAGAGGTTAAGAGATGTCCCTGGGGTCAGCAAAGCCAGTGTTCAAATCCAGGCAGTCTGGCTGTGACATCCAGGTATGTGGTAACTGGCCTCACCGCATTGGGCAGGGGACAGGCCAGGTTAGGGGTTGTCAAAGACGGATGAGTAGCCCTGACTGTGCAGTGGTACTATGCACAGTTGGTTGAACAATATTACTTTTGTTAGTCTAAGACAAACAGGAAATTAAAAGAAAAGAAAATGAAAACAGCTGGCACTTCAGATAGTTTAAGAAGTCCTGACCTATACCAACATCATCTGAATCCTGAAAAGATTTTCCCATTTCAGATGGGAAAGGAACATTGGGAGTGTTGTCACTTTTTGCCTGCCCCCATCGGACAATAAATATAGACAGAATTTTGGATTTGTACAAGTTTACACTTATAAATTAAGTACGTATCTTAATGAAGATGCTATATAAAAGCATTTCAATATGAAACATGTAAATAATTTCTTACCCTTCTGCATGAAAATATAATGCTTAGTCATTTAAAGTATGTAACTACAAGTTTTCCAGAACTTTAAGTTTTCGTTCCACCCCCCCCAAAAAAAAGCCTTTTTACAAGAGACTAAATACAATTAGAAATATTTAATTTACATTTTTGTTTTGTCAGACACATACTTCCTGCCCCTCAAAATAATTTTTCCAGAATCTAACTCCTTGTTTTGGCTTTAAAATAATTTGGAAAGTCATTTCAATTGGATCAGAAACTGTAAAGAAGAAAATTTGGGGGAATAATTTTCCATTTGATTGAGGAAATCAAAATATGTCCAAGTGTTATCAAATGTGTCTACCAACATGGAAGAAAAATGAGATAGTCCATATATATTGATTTTCAAAATAAATGATGCATATCCCTTTAAAGTCATTTTTTTTTTAATGGAACTCTTCCTAAAATGGAGTACAAACTTCTTTGTAAAAGACCATTGTAGACATGATTCAGAAAACTTCTGCTAAGGCCTGTAAAACTCTGAAACAGAGACCCGGTACAATGTGGTTAACTGAAATACAGAAAGCTGTTTATTCCCAGTTCTGGTCGAGAATTCTACTGGGCTTCTGGGGTCTCTTCTCCAGGTACCTTCACGGTGAATTTCTAAGGAGACACTTACACTCTCCTCCATCATCCTTTCTATTATTCCATTTTTTAGAATCTGTTCTCCTAGGTTACTACAGAGAGGGAAAAAACTACAGAGAAGAAACATGCATACACATATGTGCATACACATGCACACATATACCAGCTGACTTTGCACACAATTCCAAGTCAAGGGGTTTTGCTTTATAGCATGTAGTGCTGTCCTGGCTCACAGCCCTTTTTCCTGTCTGCTTCTGAGAGTCATTACAGATGACTGAGGCTGGAAGTATGATGGTTGGATAAGTGGAACATTACTTGATCTTCTATCATTCTAGTAAGAATTTTATGAGGCAGAGAAAAGGCATATGCCATTATCCTCTTTCTTTTTTTTTTAAATGGAAAAACTGTAGCACACAAAGAAAGTTAAGCAAACTTGCCCAAGGCACCAAGCAAATCAGAGCCAGAAGTCTTTAAGTCCCCCCACCCCATCTCCTTATCAGATGGCAATACTACCTTCCTTCCCTCCTCTTCAGTCCTTCTCAGCTGAATTTATTCAAGTACAATACATATCCAAATTGTGCTTTATGTGTGTGTGTTTCCAGATACCTCAACCAAATCATCAAATTATAATTTCCTATTGTCTTCTTTGAAATGTCATATTTTTTAAAATGACACTTATAAATCTTTCAAACATAAAATTTTGAAATTAGTAGGGAGAGAAGAGAAAGGATAAATGGAAGCAAAAAATAAGAACAGTTTCAATAACTTTGCTGGGAGAAGAATCAAAAGATTAAAAAAAAACAAAACAAAAAAAATCCTGGGGTGGGAGAAGCCAGGCTCTTTAATGGACAGTGTTTTGCCTCTTTGCCTCTTCATGCAGTAGGTGGAGCTATTATACTGTTCCTTAGGGTTACAGGATGGCTATCAGTGAAAAATAATCCAATTCATTCCTAGGATATCCATTTTCTTTTGCATTTTCAAATGGTCCTTTTCTGTTTTTGAAATGTTTTTCCTCCATGCCCTGAGAACCTTCAGGCTGCGCCACCTACATCCCTTTTTTCTGGAATGACAGAGGGTTACCATCTTCACTGCACATCCTCATGGTGCCATTTAGTGAAGGATATTAGGTGATACTGTTGCACGAAGCAGCCTGCCCTCCTCTGCCCCATCACTCAAAGGTTTCCTCTATAATCTATCAAATCTGTTTTTTAGCTTGGAAACAGGATTCTCCTGCAACTGAAAAATTTCCAGAACAACCACTGGCGTATGTCCTTCAGTTTTCAATTATAATGCAGCAGAAATGACTGTTAACAACCTCTCATAAAAAATACTGCTTGTAGAAATTAGAAAGAGAATAAAATAAATTCTATTCAAAAATAAGAAATTATCACCCAAAACTAGGCTAAGTAATTAATTTTGAGTATGGAAAAAATCACCCTCAAGGGTACATAGAAATCAAAGCTCATCTTTACATGGGGGCACTGTGTCTAATATTACTGTGATGGTTAATTTTATGTGTCAAATTCACTGGGCCATGAAGTGCCTAAAAATCTGGTTAAACATTACTCTGAGTGTGTCTGTATTTTTCTGGATGAGATTAACATATGAATCTTCAGACTGAGTAAAGTAGACTTCCCTTTCTGATGTGGGTGGGCCTCTCCAATGTGTTGAAGGCCTGACCAGAATTAAAAGGCACAGGAAAGGAAAACTCATTCTCTGCCTGCTTATCTTCGAGCTGGGACATTGGTCTTCTACTGCCTTGGACTTGGACGCAGACTCAGACTGGAGCTTACACCATCTCCCGGTTCTCAGGCTTTTGGGCTCAGACTAGAACCACACCGTGGGCTCTCCTGGGTCTCCAGACTGCTGACTGCAGGTGGTGGGCCTTCTCAGCCTCCATACCCATATGAGCCAATTCCTTACAATAAATCTCTTTATAGGTACAATACGGTATGTAATATATAAGGTATTTAATATTGTATAATATATGTATTATTGGTTCCATTTCTCTGGAGAACCCAGACTAACACAATTATGAATTTCATGTTAAATTACTTTAGTATAAATGAAACAAAAAATTGTATTGACTTAATATTAATTCCTTTCCAGGTAACAACACCATACTTGAATTGTTTTGGTAAACAACATAGTTTCCAAACTTATTTACGTAAATAAATCTCACCTGTATAAGCTCTGCTTAGTTTTTTTATATTTGATTTTGTAAATAAATGCTAACATGATGACAAAAGAAAATGAGGATATCACTCTGTCTTCCTGCTACCTGGAAAACCCAGGTTGGACTTCACATGCTGACCCACGTGGCTGCCTTTACCTGTGCAGTACTGGAAAAGACAGCCACAGCGTTTACTCAGAAAATGGCTGTGATTTATCCTGTTTGTAACTTGGAAGATACAGAAAGGTTATAAATAATTATAACATAGATTCACAAAGTCTGATAAACTGGGAACTTCAAATCTACAAAATTCATTAAGGAGGAAATTTATTTCTTTCCCTTAATAAGACAACTTAAAACGAGAGTTTTTTTCAGGCTAAATTATAATTAAACAAATTTACTGACTACCAGTCCTAGGCCAGGGAAACAAAAGGGGTGGTCTGTGAACTGTTTGTTACTGTCTATAAACAAGATAAGCGGCAAGAGTCAGAATGTAAATCAGCTTTATCACTAAGCACACACTTTTTTCCTAAAGAGAGTTTTTCAAAAGAAGTGAGAATGTTGGTTTACATCATGGCACAAGTTTCTCATCTCACTGCAGATGGCTACCTAGAGTAGCACTGTTCTAGGCAATTCTAGGGGCTTTCATATATATTACTTGCTATTTATAATGCCTAACATTTATGAAATTATGTACCCAACACTTACACTAATATTTAATCCTCACAATAACCCTGTGGAATAAGTACTACTATTATCCCCACCCTACAGATGAGAAAACTGAAGCTGAAAGTTTTCACAGAGAGTAAGTAGTGAGGTAAGATATAAACCAGGCCATCTGGCTCTGTCTAGAACACTTCACATACTGCCCTCTCCTTAAATCTGAATCCTCAACTCAGTGATGCAGACACGACTGAGAGATAATGCTCCTAGACAGTGTGCTGCCCAAGACGGTGTCTGTTCCTAATTCACCTCAGCATGTTCTCTCTTGCAGCCTCTAATGATGTCCCACGCTCGCAGGCATTGTGGGGAAATGCAGAAGGGTCACAAAACATGGGCTCTACTCTCATGAAGCTTGTACCATGGAAGAAATATGACCAATAAGTGAGCCAAGTAGGAGGTGGAAGGGCTGCCCTGCCCTGAGCTTGGAAGAGTAAACATGAGAGCCAGTAAGTTCTCTTAAGGACAAACTTCAAACCCTAAGTCTTGCAGGCCGACAGGTCTAACCTCATAGGATTGCAAATGCTCACATGCCTTATTCTACCTTTTGCTCTTTCTGAGATACAAAAAGAGGAACAAATAGGTAACTTTCTTACTTTCTCAATAGCAATGCCTATTGGACTACCTGTGGGGAGGGGGCAGGGGCACGGGCACCTCAGCAAGGAATTAGACAAGTAGGATCCCGCAGAAAGCAAGGTCAGGGATGGTATTTATATTCACCTCTCCAAACATGGAATTAAGAACTTCAGAGTCCATGTACCAACTGCTTAGTTGGCCTTCCATAGAATGAATTTCTGTGTTCTTTGAGTAGAGTAACCAATGACACTAACCCAAATTTGAAGGTTATTATAACCAAAGTCTTGGGACGTTGGCAGCTGTGTTTCTTTTGGTGGGCAGCTGTCTAAGAGTGAGTCCTTCAGGTTCATGGCAGCACCTGCAGGGCTGGCAGAGACTGCAGTAGTGGCAGTGAAACAGGCTCATAAAGGTTAGGGGGAAATCTTCCCAATACATGTTTACTAGAATAGAAAAGGTTAGCAGCAAAGATTCTGAAGTCTGGCAGGCCTGGTTTAAAATGCCCATTCTGTCCCTTGCAAAGAGAGTAATTGTGCACAATTTACCTATCCTCTATAAGCTTCAGTTTACTCATTTGTAAAATGGGGCTAATAACATCAATCTTGAGGAGTAAACTATAAGATACATGTAAAGTGCTTAGCATAAAAACCTAGCATAAGACAACAAAAAAATAACTATAGACACTGAGTCCTTACTGTGTGCCAGACCCCCTTGAAGCTCTCATAATATTAACTCATTTATATCTCTCAATAATGAGGCAGCATGGTGGACTACGTTATTATGGACAAATATTCCCGGCTCCTTTCCCTGTGGAAGGAGAATACATCCCTACCCCAAGGACTCTAGGGTCAGCCATGTGATGGACTTTGCTGATGGAACGGAGCAGAGGTGACCCATCCCAGCAGAAGTTCTGGAGGCAGAAGAGTGGGTGGCGTATTGGAGGGCACGAGAGATATAAAGAACAAAATTGGAAATTCTGTTCTAAGGAGCAGGGCAGAGTGCTGTGTCCCTACAAAAAAGAATTGCCCATTTGGGGAGTTCCTGGGGCAGAGTTCAAGAGGAACCAAGAGTTGGAACTTAGATAAAATGTCATGTATGGAAAATACCATCATTTTGAACTAAAATTGAGATCAGTGACTAGAAACTTGGCCATAAAAGGATATCACCCACTGAGAAAGTTAAATGGGGTGATGTGAAGTTGATGATGGAAAAATAGAGAAAACTGGATTTAAATTAAAGGATGAAAAGTAAGAATTCACCTATTTTCTTAATGTCGAGAGGCTTAAAAAACATTAAATGGTACTAAAACTAGGATGCATATTAGAATCAAAGAAATAAGGGTTAGAAAAAATAGTAAATTCAAAGCGATAAATGCTGCTGAGTAAAAGCAGAAAAGGAGATCCAGAAAAATAGAAATCACTGTTAAAATAATTAACACAGCATGGTAAATCATAATTTATGTATTTCATCAGGACACTTTATACTTGAAGATTCTTTGATATTACTGTAAAAACACAGCGCCCAGTATACTGCCTCTACATGACCATATGGATCGACAAAAAGGCATACCGCAAGAAAAAAAGGAATGTAACCCTGTTGCTTTAGGGGTTTGGCCTTTGAAGGAGAAAGTCTTCTCTTTAAATCTCCCAAAAGCAGAGAAATAGCCAGGAACACTTGTCATGATGGGCAGCCTCAGGGAGGAAGGAGAAGCACTGACCTTACTATCTCTTCTCACAAGTAGGTCAAGGGCTCCCTAAGCCCTCTGCCAATTAGTGTGGCTTGAGGGAAAGGACAAAAGGTGACTTGTGGTGAAGAGGATTCCAAAGCTGAGAATGTTCTAAATAGAAAAACTAACTACTAAACAAGACTGAAACTTTTGGCATTTAAAAATACCTATAGTGTACTAAAATGCAATGTGGTTGACTGCCACCGTCTAGGAGGGAGAATAAAGAAGTTAAAAGTGCACAGGCTGTCAGAACCTGACAACTGAGTTGCAGTCCCTGTTCCATTAACTTGCTGAGCCTTTAGAAAGCTATTCTTAGAACCTCTGTTTCTTCACCTACAAAAGGGAACTAGTACATACCTCCTATTCCTGAGTGGTTGAGAATGCGCGAACATGAGCACCTGTCACACACATGTGCTGAATACACATATGCTTCCCAGGCCAGAAGTCATACCTCCGATTTCCACACAAAAGTCAGTGTGAAAAATTAATGTTTCTTAACAATGTATGTTACATCCATAACTAAAATGGCTTTAAGCAAGAAAAGCTGGTGGAAGTATTTTTAAATGTGAAGACATTCATTCATTCATTAAGTTTTACTGAGTAACTATCATTCATATGTTAGGTATGGTTTACTATTAATTAAACTCTCATTCAAAATTCTAAAAAACATAACTAGTAATTTATGTACTAAGATTATTGATGATCCTACAATTTTAATTATAAGAAATACTGATGTACATTCTAGACACTATCATATGGAAAATCACGATACAAGTTATGTACAAACTAATAACATGGAGAGAACTACTGAATTTTATATTCTACTACTCCTACTCTCACACACAAATCTGATCCGCTCAGTGTGATCCAGTGTAGTGAGGGATGCCAAATCAATGTCCTTGGCTTATCAACTGGGATTACTTCTATTTGTCTTCACCCTTCTCCCTCACCCAAGAGGCAGTGGTTTGAAGTTTACATGAAAAAGAGAGTGCTTATTACCTCCTCATAATAAGAACATTTGTACAGCTTTAAAAAGTATTTTCTTATTATCAAATTTACTCCTCACATTAAGTAGGCATTTGCTCCTTTTACATATAAAGAAACTGGGTCTCCTAGAAAATTAAATCATTGGCCCAAGGTCTTGGTTAATGATAAAGCTATAAGACACCCAGGATTTGACTCAAAATCCTATATTCTTTCCTGTGGTTATATGATGAATCAAAAGACCTATTTTTATAAGCATTTCAAAAGTTACCAGAGTTAGAAGAGGGCGGAAAATGCATTGATTACTCACACTAAAAATGCAGTACAGAAAGGGGGCTTTAAGAATAAAGACACACACACTATAGCACACTATAGATCAGATTCCCAGTCATGTGAATGTAGATACTCATTTTATGAATTATAACAACCCAGTTTCCTACTTCTCTCTCTCTCTCTCTCTCTCTCTCTCTCTCTCTCTCTCTCTCTCTCGACAACAGAGAGATCGGACAGACATGGGCAGCCAGGTGTTACCATTCTACAGAAGTTCTGAATAGGAGTGAAGGAAGTGAAGATTTGCTGCACAGATCTGTTAGCCACTTGTTGATATTATAGGTGTTATGTAATCTAATCTGTTTAAGAGATTAATCCATAGAGTTACCGGTAATACTTGGAAAGTTAGATGTCTTTCAGAATAAGCAAGCTATCATCTGCTTTTATAGTTAGGTTATATTTATTTATAGTACTATTTTTCACCTTCTAAACCAACAGTCATATAAATGCCAAAGCAATCCACAGGTATCCTCATAAAAGATCCAGGTTACACAAGAGACACAGTGTTGGTGATGGTAATAAGTCTAGACATAGGCAGGTGAAATCTCATTTTACAGGAGCAAATATCTGAAAACATCTTTTTCTATTTTCCAGACATGGTATGAAAATGGAGCAATCAATGTATCTAAGTGATAGACTATGCCTGATGATGGTAAAATTGGTCAATCCTAATTTCTCTACTGAACAGCATTCTGGGAAAGGTGTGAAACTAACTTTCGGGAAGAAAGCAGAGGAGCCTGTAATTAAAACAAAACATAGTACAATGAAGGTTTTCTAATTTCATTTTCATTGCCCCCAATTACTAAGGGCTCTTTTCAAAATTGCTTATGTTTAAACTAAAACAGAAGGAGGTCTCTTAACAGACCCACTAGGTTAACTGACATTCCTCTCTCAATGAAACATATCTGTTGGGAAAGGCAGACTCATGTGTATAGTCTTTCAGCCCCCTCTCAGGTGCATAAGAATGGGCTTTGGGGCTGGAATACTTCCTTACCAAGAAATAAGGAGAGTCCTCACAGCATGTGCTGGACTTGTCACACTGTGTGGGAATTTTGCTCCATGTTTCAGACTCAGTGTCTACTCTCCTTTGCTTTGCTTAAGTGTGTGTGTCATGTGGCACCTGGCCAACCCCACTACTGTATCTGTCTCCTGGGGGGAGAGGCTAGGGTCCTTCTGCTAAGGTACAAAAGGGAACCATGCAGGCCAACTGCCCATATGCCTCGAGCACAACTGCACAGGCAAGCCCAGCCAAGATCTGCCAACTTCAACCCACCCATAGATGCATGAGAAATATACATAATACTTTTAAGCCATAGAATCTTGGATTGGTTTGTTGTGCAAGAAAAGTTCACTGATACAAAGGCATTTTATATAACACTATGTTCTTTGGTAAATACTACTTTAGTGAGAGACTATGACGAACTAAAAATGTATCATGTATGAATTTTGCTCTCAAACAATGTTTGAATGTTGATTTCACGTAATTTGTATATTAATTAAATTCAGGTTTGTATTCAGCCATTTTACATCACTTTAGCCACTGTAGGTAAATTTAACTGGTATGAAATAATACTGACAACACCATGTTTAATATCCCACCACTTTATTTCTAGACAGGCAATGACTATCATAAAACTATCTATCATTCGCTCTTATTTCAATATATTAATGTAATTGAATGCTTTCATCATCTGATTCTTAATCTTCTTTGTGGTCACAGAGACTACATTATTTGTTAACAAATCAAATTTAGGCATTGATTATTCCCATTTCTAGATTTGATGAAACCTAAAAGGCAATCCGAACCCGTAAATCCTTTTGCAAAATATCAGATACATTGAAATAGGTTAGACAAATGTGGTTTTCACTGAAAAAAATTTCTTACTTTCTTAGAAAACCTGAAACGATTTCCTTCTACACATGACAGATACAAGAAAACACCTTTTGGTAATTTGGGGATGTACAGAAAGGGCAATGATGCCCAAGATACAGTATTTTTAAATATCCCTACATTACACCCACACACGTACATGCACATAGGCAGGGATGGATGGCTGGATGGAAGGGGAGAGGGGGTGAGGGAAGTTAGAATACAGAAAGAGGCTCTTACCCCAACAACCAAAAAGAACCCGAAAAACTACAAAATCACAGTTTTTTAAAGAACCTATCAGACAGCTGAGGATGCAAAAATACCTAAAATGAACTAAATTCCAGAAGTGAATGAGCCCTTCATAAGAAAGGAGAAACCCTTGCTATTTTTGTTACTAGCAAGGCAGAAGAAAGACAAAGAGTGGACCATGCATGGGGATAAGAAGAAACCAGCCTAACTTTTAACAGCTTCATGTAGGCTGAATGATGGATCTGAATTCTGAGAGGCCCTACCTGAAGCAAGCCTGTTCACCAACTTTTCTCCATGAGCCTTCATCAAGTCCTGGAGGAAGTATACTGAATGTAGAGGATGGAATTGGAAAGTGGAAAGAAATCTAAGGTACTCTGGGATTTCAGCTACTGGAGGTTAGGGGTAACCAGGAGAGCTGAGAGAGACCTGTCCAAAAAATTCTAGGCCTTTACAGTGTTGCACAGCAAGGGAAGAAAGATCTCCTAAGGCACAAAAAGCCAGAGGCAAGACTGAGAACAGAACTTTCTAGTGGCCTAAAGATCTGGTATCTAGGCTACAGAGGAGTGAGATCTCTCACAGTCTGAAAATCTGTGTATCTGTGAACCTGCTAAATCTTGTGGGCTGCCAGTGCTCACTCAAGCCCTATGGAAGGAAGAGACCTGACTGCCCTAGTAACACCTCATCACACTGCAGCTACAACAAAGCCCTGCCCCAGTCGGACCACAGACTGGTTCAGCCTCTGCCTCCACTGGCCAAAAAGAAGGGGCATGTGCTTTTGTGGAGGTGAATGTTACTTAACTTCAGCCTTTACTGTTCTTTACATGCAATGTGTGGTATGTAATCCAAAAATTAAAGACACAAAAAAGCAAGAAAGACACACAAAGAAGCAATAAAAGCAGAAGCAGAGGTGATTCTGATAGACAATTATGTAATTGATGAACATTCTTTAATCACTAGCAGCATTTCCTTCACAGGAATACATTTAATAAACAGACGAATAACCTAGTACTCAATGAGAGGTGCAGAAAGTTTAAACTTTTTATTTTCTTGTTATGAAAATATATAAAAAATTTTGAGATTTTACTCCATTCCAGATACCGAATCAGATACTAGAGTTGCAAAATAAAGAATAGCTTATCTCTTCATGGAACTTAAGAGTCTCATGGGAAAAACAGTCCTGTACACTGAGACTGCAAACCAACTTCATAAGTGCTATCACAGAAGCATAAAAGGAATATTATGGAAAGAATAGAAGATGAAGTTGCAAGAGTCAGGGAAAGCTTCAGAGAGAAAGACATTTGAACTTGGTTTTTTAGAATGAGTGGGATTTCAAAGATGGAGATGAGAGAAAGGTCACAGAAGTAAAAGGATAAAGGAGGGAATGTGCTGGGAGAAAGGAAGGGAGGAAGGAAGGAGATGTGATCTGACTAGACAACTGGAGCCAGAATGAAACAGCTTGCCATGAAATGAAAAATACGACATCAAAGATTATGGAAAGCTTTTAAGCAGGGAAAAATAAAATCAGACTTACATTTATGACAAGTATTTCTAGGACTTGTAACACTACATTATAATTATTTATAAATTAACCTATGACTATGAGCACTTGAAGGGTATGAAAAGATAGGAATTGATCAAAGATGAAGGAAAAAAGATTCAAGAGATGAGGTTATGAAAATTCCCTGAGCTTTCCCCTACAATTTGATCTTTACTACTAAAATGATTAATCAATACCATCCTTACATTTATAAATAATAAAGTTTATTAATATGCAATGCTGGTTCAATTTATTTCCACATAAGGACATAAGTAAAAGTTTATTTTTGTAATTCCAAAATAGGCCATGTTTTAAAAAACACAGTGCGAGACTTCCGGTCAAGATGGAGGCGTAGGTGGACACACTGTGCCTCCTCTCACAACCAAAATTAAGGACAACAAATATTTAGAAACAAGAAAACAACCAGAACTTATAGAAAATTGAACTGTATGGAAGTCCAACAACCATTCATCCAGACTGGTAAGAGAGGCGGAGTTGCAGCAGGAAAAAGTGGAGGTGTGGACCCAGGAATGCAGGCAGCAGTGGCTGGCAGTTCCCAGGTGCACAGGCAGTGGCTGGTAGACCTCGAGCCCACAGGCAGCAGCTGGTAGACCCCAGCCATGGGGTGGCAACTGTGCAGACCCAGTGAGGCCGCACAAGGCGACTGCCTAACCAAGTGGTCCCACATTCGCACACACAGACAATCCAGGTGTAGGGGAAGCAGTGGAAGGGACTGGAATGCAGGAGAGAGCGGAGAAGGCACAATTGTTCCCTCTCGGACCCTGCCCCCACATACAGCATCACAACTCAGCGACTGGGCTGCTCCGCACTGGGGAATACCTAAGGCTCCACCCCTCACTATGTAATAGCTGCGACCAGATCAAAATCAAAACAAAACAAAACAAAACAAAACAAAAACACACCAAAAATGGCTCAAACCAGAGAACAAATCAAAGCCCCAGAGCCAATTGAATGTAGCCCGCAATGAAAAAATGCAGGCTACAATACATGAAATGAAGGAAGACGCATGGGGAACCAATAGAGATGGGAGGAAAACTGGGACTCAAATCAATGGAGTGGACCAGAAGGAAGAAACTAACAACCAAACAGAAAACAAGGAAGAAACAAGAATTCAAAAAAATGAGGAGAGGCTTAGGAACTCCGGGATATCTTTAAACGTCCCAACATCTGAATTATAGGGGTACCAGAAGGGGAAGAAGAAGAGCAACAAGTGGAAAACTTATTTGAACAAATGGGAGAACTTCCCCTATCTGGCAAAGGAAATGGATTACCAGGAAGTCCAGTAAGCTCAGAGAGTCCCAAAGAAGTTGGACCCAAGGAGGAACACATCAAGGCACATCATAATTACATTAGCCAAGATTCAAATGAAGGAGAGAATCTTAAGAGCAGCAAGAGAAAAGGAGAGAGTTACCTACAAAGCAGTTCCCATCAGACTGTCAGCTGATTTCTCAAAAGAAGCCTTGCAGACAAGTACGGGCTGGAAAGAAGTGTTACAAGTCATGAAAGGCAAGGACCTACATCCAAGAGCACTCTATCCAGCAAAGCTGTCATTTAGAACGGAAGGGCAGATAAAATGCTTCCCAGATAAGGTCAAGTTCAAGGAGTTCATCATCACCAAGCCCTTATTATATGAAATGTTAAAGGGACTTATCTAAGAAAAAGAACATAAAAAATAGGACAGTGAAAAGACAGCAAACTCACAGCTATTAAGAACCACACCTGAAACAAAAGCAAACTAAGCAAACAGCTAGAATAGGAACAGAACCACAGAAATGGAGATCATATGGAGGGTTAGCAACAAGGGTGTGGGAGGAGGAGAGAGGGGGAAAAGGTACAGAGAGTAAGTAGCATAGATGGTGGGTAGAAAATAGACAGGGGGACGGCAAGAATAGTGTGGGAAATGTGGAAGCTAAAGAACTTATGACACATGGACATGAACTAAAGGGGGGAATGTGAGTGGGAGAGGGTGTGGAGGGTGGAGGGTAATGATGGGGAAGAAATGGGACAACTGTAATAGCATAATCAATAAAATATATTTAAAAAACATAATGCATAATTTCTAGAAGACTTAAATAACTCAAGAAGAGAAGTGTATCAGTTAGGAATGTATTAGGATACCCCTGGAAAATAGTGGCTTAAACAAGAATGAGGTTTATTTACCCATTCAAGTCTAAGGATTGGCAGTTCAGGACAGGTTAGTGGCTCAACAACATCCTCAGGAACCCAGAGTTTTTCTTCATTTTTCCACTGTGCCATCCTCAGAATATAGCTTTTGCATTCATCCTCTCCAGAAGGCTGCTGTACCTCCATGCATTGTATTCATATCTTAGGCAAAAAAAAAAAACAAACCCCAAAACATAAAATGAAGAAAGAACAAAATCACAAACACTAGACCTAAAGAACAAGTCAGAACCTAATTTTAAAGCTATCCCTTTAGAAAAGTTTTCCTAGAAGTACTACCCAGCAAATTCCACCTGCATTTCATTGGCCAAAATTAAGACACATGGCCATCATCAGCTTTAAGGAAGTTTAGGGAGCTGTGTCTATTTAGCTGGGCTTACTGCTACCCTGACCAAAATTCTGCTAAAAGAAGAGAAAAATGGATGTGGATAAGCAATGAGCAGTGTTTGGCACAGAAAGTTTCATAAAATATCGTCCAACTTTTCTACTAGGTTGCATTCCAACTGCTAAGAGACACATGCTACTAAACACCTTGCATGCCTGTACGGGAGACAATTTTCTATTTGGTAAGCAGTTCACATGTGATACATATCTTCTATTGAAAGGACATTCCCAGCATAACATAATTTGAGGAGTAAACTTAAAACACAAATACCAATTTTGGAACGTTACCTAAATTCATTACATGCCAAATGGCTCCTAGGAGTCACTGCAAATGGTTGGTTGGCATTTTATCTGTTGCATATATCAACACCAGTGAAAGCAGACACACTTGTTATAAATCCAAGTAGCAGAAGAACAAACACCTGCACACACTCGCTATTCTAGATGCTTACCAAGAATGGTAGGATAAACCAGTTGCTTTTTTTTCCTGACCAAATATTTTCCAAATATTAACTTATTTTGTTATTGCAAAGAGGTAACAAAATTCACAGAACTAGCATTTAACAATTGGCTACTATATTTATGACAGATGGCTACATTTACAATTACTAACAGTCTTGCTACTGTTTGAATATAAACCCACCCAAAAGCTACATAAATTACATGCTCAGTTGCCTTACTTCTAATTTAACTTAAGGGAACAGGAATTAATTTGATCTATTTTAAATATTTGCCAACAGGATTAATTCAATAACGTATGAAAGGATAATACTAAATTCACTGTCTTCTACTTCTTGCCACTAAACAATATATCAGCTTGCTTTTTTACTGAAATAGCATAAAATAGATAGGACAGCTAATTTAAACAGTTGTTTGCACATTCAATATTTATAACCCGAATCTTGCATGACTGACTGGAAGCAGTGAGTTAGAAGGTTTAGCTCAGCTGCTGACTGGAGTGATGGATGGCCTCGAAGAATTTCTTGTTCACTGACCAGATCAATCACATAACAGAATAAAAAAATAATAATAAGATCAGCCTTAAACCAGATTCCCAACATTTCCATCTGTATGCAAAACTGTTGCAGGAAGACATGTATCATAAAATGTAATGTGAAGCTACTTAAAAATAATAAAAATCCACCAGAGATGTCATGAAATGCAAATAAAAAAGATAGAGTCACTGGAAGATATTCTACATTTTAACTGAATATTAACTGAAACTTTAATATATATATATAATCTAGAAGTGTTGTCAATTTACAGTGATATTTTGATTCAGCTCAGACTCACAGTAAAAGAGTTTACAAATCATTGAAAGGGCTGCATTTTTTTTGTTAGTATTTGCAGTTGAGTTTTATTGAATCAAACTAAAAGGTAGTGTAGCAATTATATACTGCTGTTTTTAATTAATCCGATGACTGTCCTAAAAAATGAGTCTATTAAGGCGTGAAAAAACATCTCATGTTTCAAATTACTGTAATTTACTCATTAGTGGTTAACCCCCAGACATCCAAACATCTGCATTAATGAGGGAAGGCAGGAGTACTTCCTTCTGCATATGTCACAGCTGGTGAGGCCCCACTTTGTGTGAGGAACAGGTTTGACTGGTTTGTGAGAGTCTACTGTGAGCATCTCTTCCCAGCTCCTCATTCAGTGATGTCAGACTGGTCACTTAAAGCCACCATCACATCACTTTAAACTAGCAAGCGCTAAATATCAGGGCTTCTCAATATCCTACCCTCCACCCCAGAGCTCACTGGTAAACATTCACCAGCACATGGCAGTTCGATATCATTCCTGGGGTCAGTGTTGGGGTGGGCTAGAAGGCTGAGGGGACTGAGAGCTGAAAAACATAAGGTTGAGGTTTTGCTCAGACCCTGGATAATCCTAAAGGTGCCCTGGGTGTCCACGGATGTGTGTGAGTAGCAGCCAGGACTATAGAAATGGCATTTACCATTCCCTCAGGTGTTCACGTTCTTATCTTCAGTAAGTTTGATCCTACTAAGACAGGTAGAAGGAGGAAGAGAAGGAACTAGTAGAGAATTACATGAAAAAGAGAAGGAAAAAGAAAAAGAAGTAGAAGGCAAAGGGCCAAGAATAAAGAAAGGGGGAGAGGAAAGAGAAGGCAAAGAGGAGAGAAAGGGAAGAGGAAAGAGAAGAGTAGGGAGGTAAAGAAGGAATAGGAGATACTGAAACTGCACATAGACAGAAAAATGTCCAAGAAATGCTAGACACGTGGTGGTCTCCTGGGGCTAAACCAAAGATATGGGGTCTCTAGACCTGGCAAGAGCATCCTTTCTGCTGCCAAAGTCCATTTACTCTTTAAAGGCCAGAGACTAGGGGTCTCTTCTGAAGCACTGGGTAAGGCAACTTGGCCATGTTTCTATAGTCAAGCAGTACAACGTGTCCAGCTGGGAACAAATGTCAGGAAGAAGATCCTGGGTTCTGGGCACTTTGTGGGTTTTCAGGATTTCCCCAAGGCAGTGGTTTTCAAACTTCAAGTGCATCAGTATCAAGAGGAGGACCTGTTAAAACACAAATTGCTGGGCCCTGCCCCCAGTTTTTCTTTCTGAACTTCAGGAGTGGGGCCCCAGAATTTGCAGTTCTAACAAATTCCCAGATTGTAGATGCTGCTTGTGTAAACCACTGCCTTAGTTAGATGATAAACTTCCTGGAATTTATTACGACCCAAACCGTAAGATTGTATTAGTGAGCATCTGAGCAAGAACGCAAATGAGAGACATGCAGACTAACAATTAGGGGCAAGAGCCTTGGGAGGGAAGCAAGGCATCACAGACCATTTTTCCTGCTTACGATTGTACCCTCCGCTGGCTGTGGCACTCATAAATGTTTCTTTAATAGCCAATGCTGGAGTCTCTAAAACACTCCCTGAAATCTTTGTACCCTCAGGGCTAGGTCTTCCGAAACCATTTTTATACCAATGAGCACAACTGAACTGAACAGGAGTGAATCCCTGACCCAAACTAACTCAATCATATTCTCTCTCTGGGTACTTTGAAATTGCCTGATAGGACTGGAAATGAAGCAGAAACACACAAAAAGCTGAGATGAATGAATGTGTGCTTAAGGTTTTCCAGTCCTGGTTTCCACACCCAGCTGGGTTACTCTCCCCGGGCTTCATGTGACACCCCAATGCACTTGCATTTGATGCCCACACTGCATTTTAATTCACTCCGGTTGGTCTGTTTAACTAAACTGAGTCCAAACAGCCTCTCTCCACAACCTTAACAACTTTACTACTGAAAATGAGCTCGTGTGCCTTTTGGCACATGGGATATGCATTGCCAATTCTTTAACTTTCCTTAGTAGCCTATGCCGCAGTGCTATTACGCCCGCAGTGCTATCATGAAGCTGGTGAAAAAACAAACAAAAACCCCTTATTCCCATTTCTTTTGGTTGGGTGTTGAAAATGTTTTACACATACATCATTCTTAACATCTGAAAAAATATCAGGTAAAACAACTATTACTACTTATTTGTTACCAGAAATTTCAGTTAGGTCTCTCTATGCCAATAGTTAACAGAAAGACCAATTCACACTAGCTCACTTAATAAATGGAATGTATTAGCTCACATAATTAGAAACTACAGAAGTGGGACAGGCTTAGTGGTTGAATTACTTAACATCTTAAAACAGTCGCCAATGACCCGATTTCTTTCTATTTCTCCCCTTCTGCCACTGGGTCAGCTTTATCCTGATGGTCACAGGATGGTGCCAGATGGAAACAAAACTTCTAGTGCAGCATCCCAAACACTCTGATTGGGCCAGAGTAGCTCAGATTCTGAACCCTAAAAGAATAAATGTGGCTAAAGGGATAGAATGTGCTAACTGACTTACCAATCAAAGCCCATATCAGGGACTATGTTGTGATGACTTTTACTAGAAGTACATAGGCTGCCATTAGGCAGGAGGAGATAATTTTAGGAAGAGAAAAGTGTAGCAAATTACGCTAGGCAGAGAACCAACAAATGCTAACCACCCTTGTTTCTTATGTGTGTAATTAGTAAATAACTTTAAAATTCACTTTATTTTGCAACCATTATAGTAAAAAATAGTTTAGGCAAGAATTATCATGCTAAACTAGCAAATAAAAGCTTGATGAAGGCCAAGATATTTACACTATCAAGTTTGTCCTCACATATAACTTAATTTTAAAGAGAATAATAGTAAGTTAACCATGAGGAAACTCGGAAGATATTTCTTTGACCAAGTGATCAAAATTAACATCACCTATAAGAGACTGCACTGACATCATGTGCTTCCTTATAAAATGCACTGAGAAGGACAAGATTTCTTCCATACTATTTTTGCCAAATATGTATAACCTGAATCTAATAAGGAAAATATCAGAGAAACTCAATTAAAGGGCATACAAGAAAACAATTAGCCTGCACTTTTCAGAAATGTCATTTATGTGAAAGGCACAGAAAGGCTGAGAAATGATTCCAAATTAATGCAGACTAAACAATGCAAAATATAATCCTAGACCAAAATTATAATTGCTATAAAGGACAGTAGGTTTATACCACAGATAATAGTATTACATCAACGTTGAATGTCCTGATTTTGAAAGTTGTACTGTGTCTTTGTTCTTAGTAGTTACACATTTAAGTATTCGGTAAAAGGTGGTCTGGGGGAAAATGTCTATGTACACACACACGTATACACACAGAAAAAAGTAAAAGCAAATATGGCAAAATGTTAACTGGTAAATCTGAGTAAAAGGTTTATAACAATTCTTTGTACTATTTTTGCAACTTTTAAGTTTGAAATTATTTCAAAATAAAAAGTTAAATATTTTAAAATTAATTTTAAATTGCATTACAGGTCCCACAACTTTTCTCAAAGCATGAGGTATCACTGTTTTGCACTATGTACCACTTAAGTTTCATAAGAGCAAAAAAAGCTAACAACAATTCATAAAGTTTTCTTTTATTAGAAACTTAATTAATTATTCTGGTAGAAGATGATTCATCTTAGCCAACTTTGTTGTTTCTTTTTCTTCTGGACATACAGTGAAACTACATTTCCCAGCCTCCAGTGCTGTTATGGATGGTATAGGAGTTTTGACCAGAGGAATGTAATCTCAAATATCTTCCCAAGCAATTCTCTGGGCTCTCTCTTCCTGCTGAGCAGGTAAGATACATAGGATCCAGCACAGGAGTCTAAATCTCAGATGGAAGATGGAAGGAGCCCAGGTCCCTAAACAATTCTGGGGGACAGAGCCCTACCATTGACCTGCACTGGATTGTGATATGTATACGAACATATACTGTTTTAAGCCACTGAGATTTGGGAATTATCTCTTACAGCAGGTTAGCCTAACTGAAAAAGTTACCTCACTTATAAAATAAATGAACAGAAAAGTGACACTCCAGGAAAATGCATGGAGGATGTCATGTATTTGCTTTCAGAATATACTTTTGAATAGCCGTTCTTGAAGTGTAGTTAAGGGACCCTGGTTTTCAAAGGGTGGTTTGGGATCCTTGAGGGTCTCCAAGAACCTTTCAGGGACTCTGTGAAGTCAAAACTACTTTCAGAACAATACTAAGATATTATTTATCTTTTCAGCCAATTCTCTCACAAGTATATGGTGGAATTTTCCGGAGGTGACATGATATATTACATCACAAGATTGATACAGAAGCAGACATGAGAATGCACTTGTCTTCTATTTAGCCAGATACTGAAGAGAGCTGAAACAATGTAAAACAATGGTGCTCTTTGCTAATTTCTTTTCTTGCTTTGGAAAATATAGGTATTTTATGCTATAGTTACTTATTTATGCTAATATGTAATGGGGCTATTATTTCTAAATAATAAATATCTTTTAAATTACTCAATTTTAGTTTCTAATATGGTAACTATACAACCCACATAAACTAGAGCTCTTTGGGGTCTTCAATAAATTTTAAGAGTATAAAGGACGCCTAAGACCAAAGAATTTGAGAACTGCTGTTTTCTGAGAAGAAAGCATGAGCATACCCGAGTGTCACAACTTTTAAATAAAATAAATCCATATTGTTGAAATACATGAGATAGGATAGTGAGGTTACTCATTTGACCCTTATTAATTCAACAGCACAGTGTCTATGACATGGCAGGTGCTCAGTATATAACCGTTCAATTAATGAATTATATAATGGTGATGATTTACACATTTTAAGAATGCTGTGCTAACTGAGATAATGTATATGTGTTTGTGTATATTATCAGTGTTGACAGTCATTCACTGACCCTCTTTTGTGTGGGAGGTTTACATGTGCCTGCCCCATTGATTATAGGCTGGGTCATAGAATTTGCATTGACCAATGGACGTAAGTAGAGTGACATATGCCACACATATCTGAGGAGAAACTTTGAATTCAATAGTGTGGTTCTGCTCAGGCTCTTGTTCTTTTGCCCTTGCCTCAAGAACAGCATGTTCCAGACAGGGCATGTATGTTCAATCCCGGTTCTGGAATGAGGTGATGCAGAACCAACAGACAGTCAACCTCTATAGCTAATGCAGAGCTACAGTTCACCTGTAGTACTCAATTAACATGAGACAAATATATGAAGTTGCTGTAAGCCACCATAGCAATCCTGGCAAACACAATGGAATGAGCCTAACATATTGTAGCTGTTCAATTACCTAACAAATCAGTTATTATTTAGCTAGAAAGGCACTGAAGAACTGTGGCTTTGTCCTTGAGTGACTGCACAAAACAGGGCCTACCCTGATTAACTAAGTTTATACAGTACCATTGAGAAAACCTTAGGATTTCAGGTAAATAAATTATATGAACTAGGACATGAGCGGTATCAAAGTAGATCTGATCATAATAAAAAAATTGGCCATTATTTACCCCTGAATGCCACAGGAGGGGCTCAGAAATATCTGCAGAGGTTGCTGGCAGGTGACAAATGTCTATACTCAAACTGTACTGCAGTGGGTTATCAGTCCATCTGCCTGTCCTGCCTGCAGCTTTTTCTCAGGGAATCTGCTCCAGCTTACAACCTCTGAAGCCAAAAATGAACAGTTGGCTTAAAACCAATACTAAGCCAAGGACCAATCCTGACTACTCTTTCAAATCTTTGAACTGGAAGATACACAGAATTAACCTGGTCAGACGGTGATGAGTATTGGAGTTGTAGGGTCATAGAGGGATGAGGCAGTTGTATTTGCCTGCATGCACAATGACAAGCAACCAGAGAAAGCCCATCTACAGGCTCAAATAGAAGAACAAGAGAAGACTTACAAACAGAATGAGAGATGAGAGAGTAGCTGCCAGGAAGAAGCTACTGGCAACTGTCACCTCTCAAGGGTCTTGCATCAACTTCTGCAGGTGGGTTCCATGAGATTTCTTCATGTTCTTCCAATACTTATCTTTTTACTTGGCACAATTCAAATAGATTCTGGTCAGTAACCACCAAACAATCTTTAAAAGAAACAGTTGTTTTGTTTTACTTCACTAACCCTGACCCCCACAATATAACTTATTTCTGGTAGTTATTAGAGGGTAGGGGTAGTGGTGGGGAATAGAATTCTGGATTATGGTAATAGAATTAGCATTCTACAGCTGAGAGTCCAATACACTTACAGAAATAACTTCACTTTAAAATGTGTCAGAAACTATGACTATAAAATCATACTGTACCTTCAGCTTTTTCCAGCTCAAGTACTAAAAGCAGCAAAAATTAAAAAACCAAATGCTAAAGGTCAAGAGCTCTGGATTTTAGTCTTTTGCTTTGCCCCTAAGAATCTGTGTCCTAAGGAATGTCACAGCCCTTTTCTGGGTCTCAGGTTTTTTTCTGTAAAAAGTAGGGAGGAGGAGATTTGTAGATTCTCTATAATAATGGAGAACTGAACTGCTAAAACATTTTAAAAGTTTATGCTAACACATCAATTTCTAAAATACAGTGAATTTGTATATTTATTACAAATCACTATGTTTGTGGCACATCAGTATCATACATAATTTTAAATAATGCTACAGTATATTTTATTTTCCAAGTTATAAGTCAATGGCATTGAACCTTAAAAAGAATGGTAATACCTATGTATATGAAAGAGAACAGCTGTTCCTATTTACTTCTAACGAATGCAACCAACCTCTAACTATATTGAAAATTTCAGATCGCTGCTGTAGTTTGTTTATTGTAATAGCTTGTAAAGTATTAAATACATATCAAATGTAAGATCGCTAATATGCTTCAATAAAAAGAGCAGTGTACATAAGTTCTTTGGGAGTTCTAATGTGGGCTTATGATCGGTTTTTATCTAAGAACCCAGTGTGATGTTCCTTAGCTTTAGTCCAGTCTCAGAAACACTTATTTGCATATACTCCTTTCCACATAACTATTCTGAGAAATTAAAGAGACTTTATTTCTCTTTACTGAAGTTCTGCCTTCCCTTGTTCTTTGAAATAGATACTATCCTGCCGCTAGAGGTGTGGCTAAGGGAAACACTCTTTATACTTGGCAGGCAAATAAAAGGTTAAATTAGGGCTCAGATACTAGCTTTCCAGAAACTATGGATTGTAAAAAAGAAAAGCTGGATACTTTCTTAATCCTGTTCACCTGCTCTTTACTCATTCTTGTTTCTTGTCCCATCTTTTTCTAAACAAAGAAGCACTCTGACAGAATATCAACATATTTCAGTACAATACAATGAGCATTCTTAGGAAGCCACCAAGCACACAGAATTCTTCTAAGTGCTGTGGGTGGGGATTACAGTGATGAATAGCCATCCTTATGTACATAAGTATGGGAACACTGAGGAGAATCTTAATGCAACTGGAGGACATGGGGAGGACTCATGAGGATGTGCATTTGAGTTTGACCTTAAAGAATGACTAGGGATTCATATGGTAGAGAGATGAGATTAGGTTGGATGAAAACTTAAGACAAAGGTATAAAAGCCTATATGATGTTGATCAACCCGGGTGTCTATGGCAAGAAGGAAGAGTGGAATGAGTTATGGAGGAAGAGGTGTTTGAGATCACATCCAGAAGCCTATGGTGCCCAGTGACTGTTGGGAACCACCCTGCCTGGTTTCAGGAGCTGTAACCCCTGCATGGCTAAGGCTGAGCGAGCGACCTTCAGACCATAAGCCACTAAGGAGACAAAGCTTATCTCCCTGGCAGGAGCGCTGCTTCTGCTCCTTTTTCTTCATCCATAACTGGTCCCCAATGCTTGATCGGTTAGCCAATGAGGGGTAAGATTCCCCAAGGGGGAATGACCTAAGCCAGGCATGATCACATGGAGGCCCCAGGGAAGGACTTGGGGGGCCACAGCAAAAAGGGGTGACGGACCCTCAGCTATGACATAGCCTGAGTCCTCATTCTGTCTGTGAAAAGTCTCATAATCTCTTGGCTGCTTTGCTTACCCTGTCTAACGTAAACCTAAGATAATGCCTCAGGCCTGAAACAATGCTGGCAGTGGGTGTAGCCTTGTGCTGGAAAGGGCGGGTTCCCTAGGGTGATCAGGCCTAAGAAAGAATATGTAAAATCCTGTGAAATCTGCTTTATTTAGAACGCTCTCAATTAAATAAGGGTCCAAGCAAGAAGTGAGTCTGTTTCTCAAAGTTTTATTGCTCTTTAGCTATCTGACCCTGACTCAAAATAGGCCCTCAGAGTTCTTCGTACATTATATATTGTTTGATCCTTACTGCCTGATAATGATTAATGGACCTGTATTCCTGTGCAAAATGACCCAATAAAAGCCCATTGAGGAAAAGGCTCTTGGCCTTTCTCCTTTGAGAGATTGGCCACCTTTCCTCCCCAAGCAGATCACGTCTTGGCAGACTTATTCTCATCCATGGCAGCTGGGGGGGGGGGCTGTGGGCACAGCCCCCCCCCCCCCCCCACAAGTGATCATCAACTTTGTGGGACATTTGGAATGAAGAAGCTTGGGCTGCAGAAAATATGATGTTTTTTCCCATGGACCTTAGGCTGCCTAAGACTAAAATCTAAAACTTATACTGATCATTTTGAAAGTAAAAGCCAAGTGTTAAGAGTTCCTGGAAATAGAGAACTTAAATGTAGTTGAAATCTGCAGCTCAGCTTTCTTTGACTATGTAATACCACCCAGTTTTTAAATGAAAGTTAAACCATGTCAGTGAATTTCAACCTTTTGAGGGAGCAATGACATCCTCTGTTCATATAAAACATACAAACGTTTTCATCCCAAAATGCCTATTAGATTGAAAAAACAGAGGAGGGACTGTTCTGTTAGAAGTAACAGAAGTAACTCAGGACTGCATAAAAACCAATGTATTAGATAATTTTAATTTTAAGTGTTCTTTCCAGCTAGCTCCAAAACTTCATTTCTATGAATGGAAATTCTAAATGTGAGTATCATCATGTTACCAATTTTAAATCACCCACATCTTCACTTCTCCCTGAACAAGTAGTACACTATACCACAAACTGAAACTGACTTAAAGGAGTCTAACAATGCAAGGAATTAGAAATCACTGGTCATGCACTATGTGCCAGCTACTACAGTAGGTCTCTGTAAACAACCTGAATAATTCTGCTGTGCCTACTGTAACATCTGGGTAATGTCTTTAACATATGGAGCTTAGAAATTCAAAAGTCAATGATACCTTACCAGGATCCAAATGCATTGGCCTCTGAAGTTCTACTGGTCTAGTTAGGGTTGTGGAGATACATAACTAGTAAGACCATTAAGTGATAAAATGTTGTAACAGACTTATATATAACAGATTTATGTATAAATCTTATGCTATCATAAGATATATTTGTGACTTACTATATATATTTCATTTTACTAAAGTCATTTTTGCATGTTCGAATAAAGGTTCTAAAATATCTGTACATCTAAATAAGAAATTCTGTAATTTATGGAAAAATTACACAACTCAGGACTGGTAGAGATACCAGCCCTCCCTATAGGGAGCTTCTCCTTATATTTATTACTAGCCAACCTAATCAAAGCTAAATGACTGTGTAAAGTTCCATGATGTATGTAATTGCTAACTAGGAATTTTTCCTCCATATAAATAGTTTTATAATGCTCCATTAATGAAAATGTCTTAAATTGTTATTAATTTTATAACAGGGACTATATAGGTCCCATAACATACATGTTTTATTTTGTATATGTTTAAAATTATTCTTATTTTGAATAGTTAAAATAATTAACTGCCAGAATAAAAATAAAATACAGTGAGAGGGAAGGAGAACCAAACCAGAGGAAACATTTTTCCTGAAAATAAGCAGTGAGCTACACATCAGTGGTATTAAAGAAACACAGCTTCCCAACTCTGCCATAGCAAAGAAGGGAGAGTACGTGGAAGATCTGGTTGGCTGTGACGAGTCATCGTCAATCATCCCTGTCAGTGAAGGAGAAGCGCACAGAGGGAAACATACAGGCCTGTTTTCTTACTCTCTGCATCACTGGAAGTCTATCTGTTGTTTTATTTTCCCAGATCCTGTTTCTTCACAGATGAACATTCCTCTTGATCTGTGGTTCTACACTTGGCCTGGGAGTCTATAACTCCCTTCAAACCAAGACTATGATGCCAGTAATTCATATAGTTGTCTTTTAAATAAGTCATTAGCATTCATACCCAAATGATGGGTCACTTCTTTTCATATTTCTGTCGATTATTCCCTTCCAGGCAGAGAACCTGCATAAGTCAATAGGCAGGCAGGCTCCCAAGGAAAAGCTGCTTTCCCAGCTTCTTCCACAGAGAAGAAGACATGCTCAACTTGTTTCAGAAGAACAATTAAAAAATTAAATATCCCTGCATTCCTATCTATATTTAGGGATGTAAAAACTATAAATTAATATATACTGCACAGTTACTACTTTGCATTATCCAACTTAATACTTATATAGTTACTCAATAAATAGGTATAACCACCATCCCCATTGCATGGATGAGGCTGTGACACGCAGGGTTCACCAACTTGCCCAGGGTCATCAAGCTAATACGTGGCAGAGCCAGTGACCCCCAGGCCTATCATCCGGCACATCACAGGACCCTGGCTTGTGCCTTGATATGCACATGGCAATCATTAACTGCACAGTGCTTAACAAATGCATGGCCTTTTACTGTAATTTTACAGAGTAGGAACAGTTTCAAGTATTTCCATATGTGCAATTTTTCTTTTGCTAGCATTTTATTATACTTTTCAACATGTATCAAGGCTCTCTAAAGATCATTTTTAAAATAATTTAGAAAAGTAAAATAAACTGAACTAACAACAAGAAAGAAGAGATTTCTCAAATAACAACTATATAAAATAAAGAATATGGCACCTGGTTTATATACCTACCACATGTTATCTAAAACTTCCACATAAAACTTATTTTAAGGCATGCAAATTTAATATATTATGAAAGTCAGTATGCAAAGCATATTAAAGTGCTTCTTACTAAGCATGTAACAAAACATACTGATTATGCAAGTACATTTAATTGGATATAATTAAAATAATGACATTTAAATACTGATGATTTTAAAAAGAAAAAAATAGAAGTTGGAATTAGACATGAAATGCATTCAAAATGCTAATGAAACTTTCAGTGTTGTTACCACTTTAGCACACAATACTTCTAGTTTAGAAAAGAGCAACCGCTGGCCACTTTTACTCAGTTCTAAACACGTAGTTTAGAGATACGTTCATTCAGTGACAAATGATTTTATTGGAAAATATAATACTTTGCCCTTATTTTGATAAATAATTTAAGAACTACAACAGAACCACTATTTTCTTCCAAGAAAGGCATCAAAATGACAAAAAAAAGAAAAAGTAAAGCAAATTTTCCACAGGAAGAGCTGTGCCTCGTTAAATGGACACAATCTCAAAAGCTCTCACCAATGTCATTCTGATCTGAAGATATCAAATTTAGGTTTTCTCTCAACTCTGGTAGCTTTAAAGTGGCTGAAGGAGACTGATGGCATGTGAAGAGAACAGGTCTGCAACTGTGTGGCTGTATTCACTTTACTTGGTTTAAAGTTTCAAAAGAGTCTACTATCTCCAACATCACTGAAGAACGGACGGTAGGAACAGAATTCAATAGGGGAGAAGAACCTGAAACTTCTATTAAATTTCTCTTCTGACCTCTTTGTCTAACTCACTAATAACAATACAGAAAAGGTGATGTAAGAGTAACTTTCCTTAAATTACCTTGACATTAAAGCTTACTACTGTAGGATAGATATGTTTCAATTTTCTATTTCACAGAAATGGAGAAAAAAGCTCTGAGAGTCAAACAAATCTAAACTTAAAACTTTTTAGGAGAAAACTAATATCGCCAATTAACTTTGGCAATTAAAATAAAAATAAAAAGGTCACAATACCATTTACTGAAGAAGCAACTGAGAAAGAATTTAAGTGTCTGGCCTAAAGACATAGAACTAGGGGACAGAGCAAAAGGATGAAACAAAAACTGGAATGAGCATCATAAATCTCAGGTTGAATTCTAGGTTACAATCACTAAACTCTACTCAGATATACTTCAAATTCAAAATACTGCAGTGAAGAGATCACAAAAAGATCAGTTGAAATTTGTAAGGATTAGGGATCCTTTTAGGGATCTCTCTCTTTTTTAAGAATTTACCTTAATCAGATTTCAATGCAAGTAGGACTCCAAACAACTTAAGGGCCCAACACGGGAAACTTTTTGATAGTAATAATATTCCCTAGGATCCACAAGCTGGGCATTCCAACCTCTCCAAACAGCACAAGATGCCCACCTCTGGCTTTCATAATGTGTTCATCCCACACGCTGAAAAAGCACTAGTTGAGCTGAGTGAAAATAAGAAAAATAATACCAATTCTCTAGAGGCATTAACATTACAAAACCTTAGCATTCACCAAGATCAAGACAAAATAAGGATAGAGAAAGGAATTAATGCAGATCAACAATATTTAGTAAAATAAATACAATTCCTGTCAAACATGGTAATAGTCCAAAGTCATTTTGACTGATAGGCAACACTGAGTTTAGCAAAATGGATTTCTGTTTTAAGATGCAGTTGGTTCTTTTCCAAGAGCTGTGGTTCATGGAGGTCCTCCCATGTACCAGATGTCTGCCCCCAGGCTCTGAAACATCTACCAAACCACACAGGAGAGCTGTTGGCTTCCCACTGCCACGACGATGCAGTACGGAAGGGACCACACAATGAAAGAACTCCTTAAAATCTATAGTTTATTGAATCATTTAACTTCAGGTCAAACAGTGAATATAGGTACACTAAACAGTGAGTACAGGTACTTCGGAAATGAAAATTGCAACTACTACTAAGAAATAAGTAAATCAAAACATAGGGTTTATTTGTAAAAAGCAAGGGGGAGAGTATTTTCTTTTGTGGGTTGACAGCAAAAAAGAAATATGGGAGAATTCCATTACTACATTGCTAGAAATGTTACGTGTTAGTACAGTAAACACTCCCTTTGCTCTATACGCAAAATGTAATGTGTCTGCATAATTGCTGGTCAGGTTATTAAGCTCTGAAAGCACCTTACCTATACAGGTGCAAGACTTTGAATAATGTAATTTTTAGATGTTAAAGGAAAAAAAGACCTAGGTATGAACCAAAGTAAAGAATCAATAAAGAAGTAAAGTTGATTCTTAGCTCTCATTTTAAAAAATAAAGTATAAGTATTGTCACAGTTGAGATGCAAAGTACTAAAACAAACAAAAAAAATCTGGATAAAAATCTTCCCCTAACTCCCAGGCATTTCTCTCTTAAAAGGGTAAAGACAAAAACGGGAACATCTCAGAATGAAATACCTTTCCTTCCTGGAACTCTAATGGTAACACTGTATTATGGGGAGCTTCTACAAAAGATGCAGAAGGCTTAGCACTTTCATGTTGTACCAAGAGTCAAATAAAATAACCCTCCTACATATATACCTATGTATAATTAGAAAAATAACAATATTTACAAATATGTCAGCATGGCTTGGTGGTGCAGAGCGAGGTGCTAGATTTAGACTATATTATCACTTCTTGGCCTTTTGGCTAAGATCAAGTGTAGATTTCGACTACAAGTTTGAATATGGCTCTAAGAGTTAGTAAATAGGTCTATAATCTCTGGCAAATTCCTTAACATTTCTGGACTTCAGTCTCCTCAGTGGTAAAACAGAGGCAATAATTATGATTTACCATACAGGCTTAAGGATAATTTGAAATATAATAATTAAAGTGCTTAGAGCATCCAGTATATGAGGGAAACCCCAAAAAACCCTGAAATTATCTTCTGGAGGATGAGCCCCTTATAGTACAGGCTTCCCCCACTAGGTGAGTGTTCTAGGAATGCATCTATATCAGCATACCAGTTGGGGTTGTTGTGAGAGGCTGTGTTTGGTTTCAGTTAATTTTTCTGAAGACTCTGTAAGTGCATTTGCCCATTTCATGATGGGTGATTTACAAGTTTACCTGACCACACCATATTGAGTGTTCAGCAGTTTTTGACCAAAAATGGCACGATCTCTACTCTGGCTGGTGTGGCTCAGTGGATTGAATGCTGGCCTGCAAACCGATGGGTTGCCAATTCAATTCCCAGTCTAGGGCACATGCCTGGGTTGCAGGCCAGGTCCCCAGTTGGGGGTGCGCAAGAGGCAACCACACATTGATGTTTCTCTTCCTCTCTTTCTTGCTCCCTTTTCCTCTCTAAAAATAAATAAATAAAATCTTTAAAAAAATAAAAATAAAAAGTTTAAAAAAAACCGGCATGAGTCCCCACCCTCCCTATTCACCCGATCTTGCCCCAAGTGATTTTTTTTTTCCTTCCCTGGGATGAAAAAAGCCCTCAAAGGGAAACTTTTGCTGATGTGAAAGAAGTAAAACAAAAACAGAAGAAGCACCAAAAGGCATCAAAATCGACAAGTTCAAAAACTGTTAGTGGAAAAAACATCTTGATAGGTGTATTGCATCAAGTGGAGAGTACTTTGAAAGTGACTGAAGTTAGAACATGTAAGAATAAATACACAATTTTTTAGAAATAAATTCCATTCTTTTTGGGTCCCCTTTCCTATCGTAATTGCTTAATAAATATTCGCCATTATACTTTATGTAAATTTTCTCATTGAATTCTTATGACACTTCTGTGAGGTAGGTAGTATTACTCTCATCCTACAGTAAAGTTAATAATTTGCCCAAAGTCCCACAGAAGTAACGCAGGATTTGACACTGGATCTGTCCAATTCCAAGCCTATGCACTTACTTCTACCTAATATCTCACATGATCTGTATAGGTCTTGCTCTTAAGCGATCATTACATTTATCAAGATGTATTTAAATTGCCTTTCAACTGATCTTACACCCTCAGAATAAACTATATGAGGACAGAACATGGGTCCTGTTTATTCATTTCAGTCTATTAGTCCACTCTTGCCCACTCATCCAGATTTTAAAGCTTCTGTGTGAGGCATTGTTAGGTGCTGGGATATCATGCTGCGTAGAGACAACAAGGGTCCCAGTCCTCATGGAACTTGAAGTCTACTCAAAAAGTAAAAATATAATTAGAAACTGGTATAATTGTAATAAAGGAAAAGAGGGGTGTTAGAAAAGAGCATAAGAGATGGAACTTACTTAGTGAGAGGAAATCTCCCTGAAGAAGGAACATGAGCTGTGATGAGGACACTGAGTAGGAGTTGGCAAGGCAAAGAAACGTGGATTTAAACCAGCAGTGCAGAGGACCCTAAGAAGAGACCTCAGCTGAGGAAGGGAAAGCAAGTGTGGCTGGACAGTAGCCAGCATGTCTGACAAATGGTGAGCACAGGGCAGAGCGGTATGATATGAGAAAGGAGAGGCAAGCAACCAAAGCACATAGGAGTATCAATGATTCCAGAGTTTATTTTCAGTACAATGAGAATTACAGTTGCCTTTTAGAAAGATCACTCTAGTTGCAATGTGAAGGCTAGATTGGAAAAGGACAAAAAAATAATCCAGGAAATCCACTGGAATTTTCTAACATTAGATCAAGGGAAATGTGATGGTGGTTTGGGACTAGGAGGGTAACAGTAAGGGTGGGGAGAAGTATACTTCTCTGGAGTTCCAGATATATTGACTCTGCCAGCCTAACACACTGCCTGGCAATAATAGGAACTCAGTCATTTGTTGACTGATTCCTCAAGCAGAGCTGTTCCTAGTTTTAAGGCATCCACTAACCCACAGATGCATGACCTCGCCCTGAGCAATATAATCATCTGGTGCACATGAGACATAGGAAGATGTTGGAGAAATTATTATTAAATTAATAAACCATATGGCAAGACTCCATTTATGAAAACCTCTTGATGTGAACATATCTTTGTAAAACAAAAAATTCCTCTCCCACTCTGACCAGGGAAAATTTTAGAAGCCAGAAAACTTTCTGCTGTGTGACTTTACAAGCTTATGAGAGAAATGTATTATTTAAAATAGCCTGGAGGTATGCTGCTAGAAATACAGTAAAACACTAATAGTGCTGAAAGAAAGTCCTTTCATTAAAAAGGGGGGAGAAGCTGTAGTTAGAGAAACAAGCTACACTCATTATTCTACATTCTTCCTTGTAAAAGCATGGTCTCATTCATTACTTCCTAAAACAGCAACATATATTTGTTATCTATTAGCAACAAATGCAAATGCAGAGTTAATGTATTATAAAACCATTGGGAAAACCCAAATGTTCATGTGGATATGAGAACATTTATGTTCTCAAGAGAATTTATGATTACAGTCAACCGAATTAAAAATCTAATCATTAATCCCATCACCTCTGAAAATGTTTTCCCATCCTTAAACAGGCCAACAGCATTAATTACAGGTAAAAAGGAGCAGTCAGGCTTACTTATAACAGCTGCTCTCTTGCTAGGACTAAGTTAAACCTAAGATACTTATCAACTTCTTAGTAATTAAAGCTTTAATTATTACTAAATTAGTTATAACATTATGTTGCTTAGGCTAGGGTCATAAGCTCAAGTGTTTGGAGGCACAAATAAAGCTTAATCTGTTACAGAAAAAGAATCCTCATCAGGAAAAGGTTCGGCCAAGTGTCTTGCACAGCTTTTATCAGAAGGCCATCCATCAGTGCCCCCACCACTGCTTCTGAAGAATCTCAAAGTGTAATGGGTAGACATCAGGAGAACAAGAGGGGCTGACGTGCACTTCTATGCAAGGAGCTTAACAAGCGTAAAAATATAATTTGCTTTCTTCCATTTGGTAGGAAACCATTTCCCCTACACCAAGAGTAAAGCTTTATATGGTACTCTGTACATGCAGAATGTCTTTAGGGTATTCAAAATGCTTTTTTTGCAGATCCAGAAAAAGACACATAAAAGTATCAAATAATATTTTGCTCTTATTACTATAAGAATCTTATTTTAAAGAATCTTGGTAACCAAGTCAGATGATAATAGTAAATATTAGAAGTTCACTGAGATTTAAAGTTGAACAAAACAAAGGTACAAATTGTTCCATCTATCCTTTATCACTCAAGAAAATAAGATTGTGTATTATTAGCTAAAATTCATATTTTACCAACATCTCCACCAATTGTTAATATTCAAATTCACATGAAGACAAATGAATAACCTTAAATTTGTTATTCTCATTTTATTAAAGAAGTTCCTCCTTTCTCTTAGTTTGTACCAGTGCAACTAGTACAAACTTACCTCCATTAACAGGAAAAGTCATTTATTCAAGCAGGGAAAATAAAAGCCTAAGCTTAGAACTTGGACAGCTATTAATTACAAAAACAAATTAAAAAATAGCATACCTTAAATGTAATGTTGTAATAAAAGTAAACAAATTTTCAGGGTGTGGCAAAAGTAGGTTTACAGTTGTGAGTACATGAAACACAGTTTATTCCTGTATTCTTATTTAGCAATTATTGTATTATTTTCTGTATGAACAACTGCCTCACCCTGTATTAATTAAACAGTATTCAATTCTATAGGAGTATATTGTACAGATCAAATGATTTCATTCTCAGAATTATCTCAGATAAAAGACAGCACACTCAGTAAAAGTTCTCATTGTTGCTAAACAATCTATTCATAGAAAGATCATTTAAAACAAATATATTGCAAGCCATCTATGTAAGCAGAAAGGACAACTATTTCTAACCTAAATTAGACAACATTAAAATGAGGTATTCCAATAAATTTTTAAAAGAATTTTTATTGATTATACTATTACAGTTTTCCCAATTTTCCCCCTTTATCCCCCCTCCAGCCTGCAACCTCCAACCCTTCAGCATTCCCCCCTCTACTTAGTTTGTCCATGGGTTGTACATATAAATTCTTTGAGTTCTGTTTCCTATACCATTTTTGACCTCTCCCCATATGCCTACCAATTTTCCTTCTTCTTTCCTGTACCTTTCCCCCCATTCCTCCCTTCCCCCTTCCCACTGAAATTTCTCTATGCGATGTCCATTTCTCTGATTCTGTTCCTGTTCTATTGTTTGCTTATTTTTGTTTTCGTTGTTTTTTTCTTTCAGATTCATTTCTTGATAGTTGTCAGTTTGTTGTCATTTTATTGTTCATATTTTTATCATCTTTTTCTTAGATCAGTCACTTTAACATTTCATACATCCATGAAATTTATTTTTTCATTTACATAATGGCTTGGTGATGATGAACTCCTTTAACTTGACCTTATCTGGGAAGCACTTTATCTGCCCTGCATTCTAAATGAAAGTTTTGCTGGATAGAGTAATCTTGGATGTAGGTCCTTGCCTTTCATGACTTCAAATACTTCTTTCCAGACCCTTCTTGCCTGCAAGGTTTCTTCTAAGAAATCATCTGATAGTCTAATGGGAATTCCCTTGTAGGTAATTGTCTCCTTCCTTCTTGCTGCTTTTAAGATTCTCTCTTTATCTTTACCCTTGGGTAACTTAATGATGATGTACCTTAGTGTGTTCCTCTTTAGGACTCTCTGGTCTTCCTGGACTTCCTGGAAGTCTATTTTCTTCACCAGATTGGGGAAGCTTTCCTTCATTATTTGTTCAAGTAAGTTTTCAATTTCTTGTTGTTCTCCTTCTGGCATCCCTATAATTCGGGTATTGTAATGTTTCAGGCTGTCCCAGAAGTTTATAAGTCTCTCTTCATTTTTTTCCCTCTGTTCCACTATTCTCTATTGTACCCTTCTTCAGTCCAGCTTTCCAAATTTTTTCCAAACACTTCTTTGCTTTCTTTCTTTAATTTTATTTTAATTCTTGTTCTTGTACAGTTTTCTGTCTTTTATTCCCATCCCAGACCACTGCCCCAGCCCTCCCTCCCTCCCTCCCATTTCCACCGCCCCTAGTTTTCGTCCATGTGTCTTTTATACTTGTTGCTCTAAACCCTTCCCCTTTACCTCCTGAAATTCCCTCCCCTCTCCCCTCTGGTCACTGTCAGCCTGTTCTCTATTTCAGTGTCTTTGGTTATATTTTGCTTGTTTGTTTGTTTTGTTGATTAGGTTCCTGGTAAAGGTGAGATCATATTTTATTTGTCTTTCATCACCTGGCTTATTTCGCTTAGCATAATGCTCTCCAGTTCCATCCATGCTGCTGTGAAGGGTAGGAGCTCCTTCTTTCTTTCTGCTGCATAGAATTCCATTCTGTAAATGTACCATAGTTTTTTGATCCATTTGTTTACTGATGGGCACCTAGGTTGCTCCCAACACTTGGTTATTGTAAATTGTGCTGCTATGAACATTGGGTTGCATAAGTTCTTTTGGATTGGTGTTTCAGGGTTCTTAGGATATGATACTAACAGTGGAATTGCTGGGTCAAAAGGCAGATCCATTTTTAGTTTTCTGAGAAAATTCCATACTGTTTTCCATAGTGGTTGTACCAACCTGCACTCCCACCAACAGTGCACTAGGGTCCCCTTTTCTCCACAACCTCTCCAATACTTGTTGTTTGCTGCTTTGTTTATGATGGCCATTCTGACTGCTGTGAAGTGGTATCTCATTGTGGTTTTAATTTGCATCTCTCTGATAGTTAGCGATATCGAGCATCTTTTCATGTGTCTCTGGATCCTCTGTATGTCCTGCTTGGAGAACTGTCTGTTCAAGTCCTTTGCCCATTTTTTAATTGGGTTGCTTGTCTTCTTAGAGTGGAGTTGTGTAGGTCTTTACATATTTTGGAGATTAAACCCTGGTCTGAGGTATTATTGGCAAATATGTTTTCCCATACAGTTGGTTCTCTTTTTATTTTAATACTGTTTTCTTTAGCCGTGCAGAAGCTTTTTACTTTGATGAGATCCCATTTGTTTATTCTTTCCTTTATGTCCCTTGCTTTAGGGGACATATCACTAAAAATGTTGCTGCGTGAAATATCTGAGATTTTCCTGCCTATGTTTTCCTCTAGGACTTTAATGGTATCACGGCTTATATTTGAATCTTTTATCCACCTTGAGTTTATTTTTGTGTATGGTGTAAGTTGATGCTCCAATTTCATTTTTTTGCACATAGCTTTCCAGTTCTCCCAACACCACTTGTTGAGGAGGCTTTTTTACTCTATTTTATGTTGCTGCCCCCTTTGAAGAATATTAATTGACCATAGAGACTTGGGTTTATTTCTGGCTTCTCTGTTCTGTTCCACTGGTCCATGTGCCTGTTTTTATGCCAGTACCAGGCTGTTTTCATTATAGTGGCCTTGTAATACAGTTCGGTATCAGGTATTGTGATCCCTCCTACTTTGCTCTTCTTTCTCAAAACTGCTGCAGCTATTTGGGGTCATTTATGATGCCATATAAATTTTTGAAGTGTTTGTTCTATGTCTGTGAAATATGCCATTGGTATTTTAATAGGTATTGCATTGAATTTGTAAATTGCTTTGGGTAGTATGGACATTTTGATGATGTTAATTCTTCCAATCCATGAACATGGTATATGTTTCCATTTGTTTGTGTCTTCCTTGATTTCTTTTTTCAGAGTTGTGTAGTTTACTGCATACAGATCTTTTACCTCCTTGGTTAGGTTTATTCCTAGGGTTTTTATCTTTCTTTGTGCTATATCTAATGGGATTTTTTCTTGATTTCTGCTTCTGCTGTTTCATTGTTGGTATGCAAAATGCCTTTGATTTCCATATATTGATGTTGTAGCCAGCTGTTTGGCCAAATTTATTTATTAGGTCGAGCAGCTTTTTGGCCAAGTCTATAGGATTTTCTATGTACACTATCATGTCATCTGCAAACAATGATAGGTTTATTTCCTCCTTTCTGATTTAGATGCCTTTTATTTCCTTTTCTTGTCTAATCACTGTGGCTAAGACTTCCAATACTATATTGACTAGAACTGGTGAAAGTGGACAACCTTGTCTTGTTCCTGATCTTAGTGGAAATGATTTTAGTTTTTGCCCATTGAATATGATGTTGGCTGTAGATCTCTTATATATGGCCTTTATTATCTTGAGGAATGCTCCCTCTATTCCCAGTTTGCTGAGTGTTTTTATCATAAATGGGTGTTGTAACTTATCAGATGCTTTTTCTGCATCTATTGGTATGATCATGTGATTTTTGTCTTTGCTTTTGTTTATGTGATGAATTACATTTATTGATTTGCGAATATTGAACCATCCTTGCATCCCTGGGATGAATCCCACTTGGTCATGGTGTATGATCTTTTTAATGTATTGTTGGATGTGGTTTGCCAATATTTTGTTGAGGATTTTAGTGTCTATGTTCATCAGCGATGTTGGCCTGAAGTTTTCTTTCTTTGTTGTGTCTTTATCTGGTTTTGGGATTAGGATGATGTTGGCTTCATAAAATGAGTTCGGGAGTTTTCCATCATTTTGGATTCTTTGGAATAGTCTGTGAAGGATAGGGGTTAGCTCTTCCTTAAATGCTTTGTAGAATTCTCCCATGAAACCATCTGGTCCCGGGCTTTTGTGTGTCAGGACTTTTTTTATTACTGCTTCAATTTCATCTGCTGTTACTAGTCTCTTCAGGCTTTCTGCTTCTTCATTCAGTTTTGGAAGATTATATTTTTCTAGAAACTTGTCCATTTCACCTAGGTTTTCAAATTTCATGGCATACAGTTCTTTGTAGTAATTTCTTACAATCCTTTGTATTTCTGTGGTGTCAGTTGGAATCTCTCCTCTTTCATTCTGATTGTATTTATTTGGTCGTCTCTCTTTTTTCTCTTGATGAATCTGCTTAAAGGCTTGTTGATTCTGTTTATCTTTTCAGAGAATCAGCTCCTGGATTCATTGATCCTTAGAATCGTGCTTTTGGACTCTATGTCATTTAATTGGTTATTTCCTATTTGGTTATTTCCCTCCTTCTACTTGCTCTGGGCTGTCTTTGTTGTTGTTCCTTGAATTCTTGTAGGCATAGGGTTAACTTGTTTGTTTGAAATGTTTCTATCTTTTTTAGGTAGGCCTGTATTGCTATGAACTTCCCTCTCAGGGCTGCCTTCTCTGCATTCCATAAGTTTTGGATTGTTGAGTTCGTTTTTGTTTGTTTCCAGAAACTCTTTGATTTCTTCCCTAATTTCATTCTTGACCCATTCATTGTTTAATAGCATGCTATTCAATCTCCATGATTTTGAGGGTTTTGGGTTTTTCCCCTTGGGGTTGGTTTCTAGTTTCAGTCCCTTGTGGTCAGAGAAAATGCTTGGTATGATTTCAATTTTCTTGAATTTGTTGAGGCTTGATTTGTGTCCTATCATGTGGTCTATCTTTGAAAATGTTCCATGTGCATTTGAAAAGAATGTGTGTTTAGTTTCTTTGAGATGAAGGGCTCTGTATATACCAGTTAAATCCATTTCATCTAGAGTATTGTTCAATGTCACAATATCTTTGTTGATATTTTGTTTGGAAGATCTGTCCATTTTTGACAGTGGGGTGTTATAATCCCCTATTATAATTGTGTTGCTCTGTACATCTTTCTTGAAGTCCTCTATGATTTTCTTTATGTATTTAGGTGCTCCTATGTTGGATGCATATATATCTACAATGTTTATGTCTTCTTGGTGGATTCTTCCCTTCAGTATTATGAAGTGACCTTCTGGGTCTCTCTTTATGGCTGTTCTTTTGAAGTCTATTTTGTCTGACAGGAATATTACTACCCCAGCTTTTTTTTGCTACCCTGTGCATTTGTTTGGGAAATTTGTTTCTGGCCCTTCACTTTGAGTCTGTGTCGGTCTTTTGTCCTGAGGTTGATTTCTTGCAGGCAGCATATGTGTGGGTCATGCTTTCTTATCCATTCAGCTATTCTATGTCTTTTGATTGGAGCATTTAATCCATTTACGTTTAAGATTATTATTGATAGGTACCTATTCATTGCCATTTTTGTACTTGTGTTCCCCTCTCCCTCTCTCTCTCTTTTCCTTTCCTTCAAGCAGTCCCTTTAGCAACTCTTGTAGAACTGGTTTGGTAGAGGTGTATTGTTTTAGACTTCTTTTGTCTGAGAAGCTCCTTATTTGGCCTTCTATCTTGATTGAAAGCCTTGCTGGGTAATGTAGTCTGGGTAATGGTTGCAGGCCTGTGGTTCTGATTACTTGGAATATTTCTTGCCATTCTCTTCTGGCTTCTAGCCTTTCCATTGAGAAGTCAGCTGCTAACCTTATCGGGGCTCCCTTGTATGTTACTTCCCTTTTCTCCCTTGCTGCCTTTAAGGTTCTTTCTTTGTCTTGGAATTTTGCCATTTAATTATGATGTGTCTTGAAGTAGGCCTCTTTGGGTTCCTTTTGATTGGGATTCTCTGTGTTTCCTGGATTTGTGTGTCTTTTTCTCTCATCAAATTAGGGAAGTTTTCCATCATTACTTTTTCAAATCGGTTTCCTATCCCTTGCTCTTCTTCTCATTGTGGTATTCCTATTATATGGATATTATTGTTTCATATTGTCTTGCATCTCTCTTAATTTCTTTTCATTCTTTCTGAGCCTCTTTTCCTTTTCTTGCTCTTTCTGGGTGTTGTTTTTCTACTTTGTCCTCAGCTCGCTGATCCAATCTTCTGCTTCATTGAGCCTGATTTTGATTCCTTCTACTGTGTTCTTCAGTTCCAAAATTGTATTCTCCATTTCCTCTTGGCCCCTGTTGGTAGTTTCTATTTCCTTTTTCATGTTGATATAGTTTGCAGTGAGTTCATTGCAGCTTCCCTGGTAGTTTCTGGTAGCTCATTGTGAGCTCATTGAGCTTCCTCGTAACCACTGCTTTGAACTCAATATCTGATAGTTGAGTTGCCTCTGTTTTATTTAGCATTCTTTCTGGGGCTTCCTCCTTTCCTTTCATTTGGGGATTGTTTTTTTGTCTTCCCATTATTTGTGAGGCTCTTCTTGTTAGCCTCAGCTTCTTAAATTGATCTGTTCTGGCTCCCTGTGTTTATGGTGTGATGTGAACTTCTTGGTAGAATACCTGTGAGATTCAGTGGTGCAGTCTCTTTTGGGTATCCTGGTGTTCACAGCTTCCAGTGTTTCAGCTGTTGGGATGCTCCCTCTTTGGATTCGACTCTGGTTTATTCATAGTTCCAGGATTTTTTGTCTCATTGATTGCAGAAGCTAGCAAAGCAAGTCCAATTCTGCAGTGCAGGTGCTGGGAAGAGTAGGCTGGACTTCTAAGGCAGGAGTCCTCAGGTGAAAGTTCTCTCTCTCTTCATTTTTTTGAATTCGAATTTCTTCATTCTATTCTGGTTGGATGTTTATTTTTCCCTTTTGTTCCAAATCGTTGCTTTGAGTTCTGGTTTCTTTCCTGTCACTTTTGGCGTCCTGAATATTTTCTTTATTTCATTTTGGGTATCTCATTTGTTTTTTTTCATTTTTTGACCAAGCTCAATCAGGTCTGTGAACATTTTGATTACCAGGCCTTCAAATTCTCCATCAGATAGGTTGTCTATCTGCTCATCACTTAGCTCTCTTCCTGAAGTTTTTCTGTGTTCTTTCATTTAGGCCATATTTCTTTTCCTTGGCACATCAGTCTGGTTGTTCTGGTTGACTATTTCTTTAATTTATTGGTTGTCAGAGCACCATGAAGTTTGATTTTCTGGAACTTCTGGTTGTTCACTGATTTTAGATTGGTTGTTATCCTCCTTTTGGTTGATCCAGGAGGTGAATGGTGTCTACCTATGCCTCCATCTTGGGCAGAACCTCAATCAATTTTAAATAAAACATAGTTTTCAATAGCAGGTAGCAGAAAATATAGCATTACTCCTCATTTAAATCAAAATCTCAAACTTTTGGATTATTTATTTCTTCAAGTTATAGGTTGTTTACTGCCAAATTCATAATCCTCTGATATTTTTAAAACAGATGAAATTTGCTTCCTTCCTCTAGGGAAATGCCAGACTAGTGATATCTAAGAAGTATGACTCAATTAGTTTAATTACTTCATGTCAACTTGATAAGTCACTGCTCGTTAATGCAAAAACTGCCACTTGTAATTAATGACTATTTATATTGTTTGATCAAATGTCTAATACATATAAAACATTGAAAGAAGTTCTGTATATCTTACAGCAATTCGGTGGAGAAGTCTTGTCCCAGGGGTATGTAAATCTGAAGTACAAGAAACCTCTGGATCAGTCCAACTAGAATGAGAGAGGGAAAATATACATTCATATGTCTAAATCATTTACATGTGCATATAGACAAACATAATCAAAGGTTATCAACAAGCTCAAGCACTTAGCATTTCAGTAATACATAGATCTGAAATATCACTATCCCTGAGCTATAATCTCATTACGAAAGCAAAAAATTGATGAAAGTCAAATCAAACTCTAACAACAAATGTTGCCTTTTAAAGTCCCATCTGTGGGCTTGGTGAAATTTTTATGAAAATTTACATTTTTTTTAATTTACTACTTTTAATAGGTTGCAAGAGAATGTACATAGAGACATAAAATTGAACCACAGATTCCCATCAAGGCGGCCATAAAAGCATTTGGCAATTATTTTTATTCACTGACAGTTTTAACTGTATTAAACAACTTAATAAAAGCAATAGATCAAGAGAAACAATTCTAACAACTACAGCTGAAGGTCTGATGAGCCATATTTAGTGTATATGGTTTTAAATATGTTGTCCACATTGAAATGGATGGAGGAACATAATTAATCTAGTGCTCACAAATTAAGAACTAATAACTTATTCCTCATCACCAGCTTTACCCTGATTAAAAATGTTTGGAGAAAAACCAATCCCTTGGCATTTTTGATAGGTGAAGTCTTCAACTGCTTCAAAAATCAATTAATTTAATATTACCCCTATAGATTCATATACTTAATTCTTTTCCTCTTATGTTTTGAACTTTTGCTTGATCTGTCAATTATGATGCTCTCAATGGATTAGGAATTTTTTATTCAGAATTAGTAGGCTTAACAAATTTAAGTATTTTAAAGTAATAATACATGTTTAAATAGTCTATATTCCTTTGGTAAACTGTTTAACAACATTCCTGAACAACTGAAACAGTTCCTGTATTGTACAAGGAATTTAATATTTAAACAATCAACATATTTGATCAAATATGCTTAATATTTCTAAATCAAACATATGAGGATAACTTTTGCTTAAAATACTAAGCTTAGAGCCATTGATAGAATAAGCAATGTAATAAAAACAGGGCAAAACAGGCTCTGACCTTAGAACATTCTCTAAGAATCAAATTGTACCATATTTATGGGGAAAGCCAGTGGAACAACCAGGGTCCTGGACTGCAAAACCAAAATTAGATATCAAAATGAGGCCAACCTAAATAAACCATCGTTAATCAATCTCTCTTGCATCTTCCATTGATTGGCTCTATGGTATTTTTCCACTGCACAATGGCCTCTGTAAATAGAGCTGAGAGAGCACCAGGATAAATGCAATGCAGTCTTTACAAAAGGTCCAAATTTAGGTGCTAAATCTCACTGAATCAGCACTGTTCTCTTCAAATACAAAGAGCTACACATACTGGGCATTTTTGTATGAACATTTTTAGATATGAAAGACACTTGCCCTCAAAAAAGAAACCTTTGTAATTCTACTTTCTCACATATAGAAGCCCTAGTTTCCAAAAGGCTTCACTTCTAAGATTAAAAGAAGTATGACAATACCATATGGTGATGATCTGACAAAGAAAAAAGCACTTTAAAAGTACTTTAATAACATCTGGCATACACTGATCCTGTGCGTCAGAAAAGCTAAGTAAACTCTACAGTAATATTTTTTCCAGTGGCTTAGTAAATTCAAATGGACTCTCCATGTCTACATTATATTTAAAATCACTTTAATGCTGAATGTGGAACTACTGTTAGTCAAAAAATGCCATTAAATACATAAAATTTGTAAAAATTTAGTCTTTTTACTGAAATATTCAGATTTCTGCAGTTTTGCAATGTTCTCTTCCTGAGACAAACTAACTCTATTTTTAAGGGTCTTTATTTCTTTTGACTATTTTAAAAACACATTTAACTGGTAAAATACCACTAAATATTTAAACAGTGGTTTTATAGTTGTTTCATTATAGAAAATGACAGTTGTACCCCTCATATACATTTTACAGGTGTTATGTTGTCCAAAGAGTGCCCTGACAGAGCATGACTGAAACTATTTACTGGTTCCTGTCACCGTGCTGGCACAAACAATGCACTAACCCACACCTCCCACTTCAATACAGACAACATGAAACATTATGACTTCATTATGGGTTATTCCACATCCCTTGAGCATGTTAGAAAACCTGTTTGGGCCCTTTTATTTTTCATGTATAAACTAGGTCAATAATTTAGAGTAACAAGTCATAGAACTATTTATATAAATTAAATTAGATCTATTATTCAGTAAAGATTTATTAGGCACCTACTATGTTCAAGACTCAGTGTTGAAGTTTTTGTAGTGACTAAGACAGACATGGTCTCTGCCCTTTTAGAATTTATAGGCCAGTTCCATGAAGAATGTCAGTGGGCTTTGAGAGCATATAATCCTGGGTCCTTACAGGGAAAAGTATGATGAGTGAAGGTTTTCTTGAAGAAATAACATTGGAATTCAGCTGTTTAGAATAAGCAGGGGTGACTAAGCAGAAGAGATGAGGGTAGGAGAGAAAAAGGGAATTTTATAGGAAGAGGGAATACTTCATTGTACAATGAAAACAGCCATAATAGAGTAGGTGAACTTAAAAGGCCTAAAGGGCAGAGAGGAAAGACAGAAGGGGGAAAGCAGCAGGAGAGAAGTCTGGCAAATAGCTAGAAACTCAATCATTTGGGGCCTCCAAGGCCATGTGAAGGATATAGGTCATCCTAAAATCAATGGGAAGCCACTCATATGTTCATTAATTTATTCAACGAAGAGTTAGTGGATGTTTACTATGTGCCAGGCACTGTTTTAGTTGAACAAAATAAACTAATTTTCTGTGCTGGTGGCAGTTACTTTCTGGTAATGGTGAGAAAAACAATTAAATAAATAAATGGCATGTTAAATGGTGATAAGAGCTACTGGAAAAAGTAGAGCATGGTAAAAGGGGTCAAAAGCGTGGGAAGGATCTAAAGCCCAGGTCAGGGACAAGGCCTGAAGAAGGGGAACACGTGAGCCATATAGCTATTTGGGAAAAAGAAGCTCTAGGCAGAGGTGCTAAGCTGACAACGTACCAGGCTATGTTTGAGAACAACGAGGCGAACTGTATGGTTGCAGCAGAGTGAACAAGGGAAAGAGTAATAGGAGATGAAGTCAGAGAGTTAAGAGGGCACTAATACTGCAGGGTCTGACAGATCTTTGGTTTTTACTCTGAGAGAGATGGGACATTTTCAGTAGAGGAGTTCCTTATAAGTATTGCTCTAGTTGCTAAATGGATAATGGGGGCAAGTCAGAAACAGGGAGGCCAATTAGAAGACTACTGCAGTATTCCAAGCCTGAGATAATGGTGGCTTGGACCTGGGTGGTAGCATTGGAGGTGGCAAGAAGTAGTAGTCAGAGAATGAATCTACCTTAAGCACAACCAACAGGATCTTCCTGATAGACTGAATGAAGAGAAAAAAACAAAACAAAACAGGCTGATATTATATGAGTTTTTGCTTTGAGTAATTGAAAGGACAAGTTGCTAACAACTGAGATGGGGCTATCTGCTGGAGGATGAGGAGAAATTTCTAGGGTAAAGCTGTCCAACCAGAAATGTCAAGCAAGCAACTGAAAATATAAGTCTTGAGTTTGAGAGAGAAGTATGAGCTGGAAATATAAGCTGGAGTAAGACAGAGATGGCATAAACAGGGAGTAAAAGTACTGAGAGGGTCAAGGACTAGATCCAGGCACACTGCAACATTAAGTTGGGTTAGGGAGAAGAGGAAGAACTATGAAAGGAAACTAGAAGGAAGACCTGTGAATCAGAAAGAAAACTAGGAGTGGGCATCCTAGAGAATGACTAAAGAAAATAGATCAAGGAGGAGAGTGTCAACCTGGTCAAACGCTGCTGTCATGTTAAGCAAGATGAGGGCTGAGAACTAGCCATCGGATTCTGGAATACAGAGAACACTAGTGACTCTGATAAGAGCACTGTCAGTAGATTGGTAAGGTCAAAGCCACTGAAGAAGTTTAAACAGAGGAAGTTATAATGAGATTTATTTTAAAAAGACTAGTAAATTGAGGGCAAGGGGAAGTTTGAGGAAAACCTCATAAAGATAAGCAACTGAAACTTAGATTAACACAGGGCTTCAGGGATGCTGATCCTGAGACATACCAGTGGGCTCAGATGTCACAGGCAGAGCAAAGCTGGTTTCAAAGATAAGCCTCAGACAGAAAGTCCTGGAACAGACCATTCAAATGATAGATGTTTATGTGTGACAGAGATGCTTCAACTTGATATAACATGTTCCAGGGTGAAGAGCAGCATGGATTTATTTATTTATCTGGTTAATGATTCCCTCAAGTCTCATTACCAAGGCCAGCTGGTTACATTTAGAAATTATAACCTGTTTTTGTTATAGTTTCTTTATGTGACAAATTTAACAAACTTATTAAACAGCAACTATATACGATATCCTAAGGTAGGGGAATAAAATAGATGATGCAAGGTTCCTACACAAAAGAAATGCACAATCTGATAATTAATATCACTTTATGTGATAAGATACTAAGAGAAGAAAACCTGACATATTTAGAGATGCTCAAATGTAATTCAGAAATATTACCATTTAAAATAAGAAGTTAAACATACTTAATTTCATTGTTAAACTTTCTTCAGAAGCACCTAATATAATAGGAAACATAAAGGGGTACCTAATGTCAAATTTGCATAAATAAAGTGTGTGTTTACTCTCAAAATAGAAATGCATAATGGTAACTGAACTAGATTTAGAAATGTTAATTGAAAGCCAATTCTTTATTCAAGGCATACCATTTAAATTTAATCATAACAATTTCGCACACAAGGTCATTTTATACAAGCAAAAGCAACTATAAAGCTGTTATCAAAAATTACAAATAATAAATATTAAAAGCATTAGTACAAAAATTACACACAATCTTAAAGACTGTATAAACTGTTTCATTTGTTACAACATTGCACATGCTACAGAAGAGTCAGATTAATTTTTAATTACAGAGTACTGCACAAGAAAAAGAGTCTTCTGTTTCTTCCAATTAAAATGATCATCTTCCCATTTAAAAAGCAATTATAACAAACTGAAAAATATTTTTCTAAAAAAATTTTTAGATAAAAGTTGGAAAAGGGAGCTTGTCTTTAGACACTGAGCATTTGGTAGAAGAGACATATTTTTCAGAGCAAACTGAGATATGTTATTAGACGTGATCTGACTTTGTCAATACCATGATCATGTTCATAGATGCTGAGGGCATCACATGGAAGTATAGGCCAACAATAAGAAAAAAACAAGAGAACACTGGTTTAGATTAAGACATGTTGCTACAAATCAAATGTATTTATCTCAAAAGTCAATATCCTTTAAAAAGATGGAATGTGTCTCCTGTAAGAATAATCTACAATTAAAAAATGTTTCCCTGGATCATCTTAGTTCATCTCATTACATGCATAAATTTTTGTGAAAATAAAAAAAAAAACAACAACAAATCTGTTATTTTTAAGAAAGCAGGAGCTATGAGAAAATCATGATTTTTCATTGTACTAAATTAGTAAGAATTAACTTAACAATGATTATTCTTTCTGAGTTCTGTTTCTTATTTTATTTTAGAAATAAAGGACTTCCGGCCAAGATGGAGGCGTAGGAGGACACACTGTGCCTCCTCGCACAACCAAAATTACAGACAACAAGGATTTAGAAAAAAGAAAACAACAGAACTGAGAGAAACTGAACTGTACAGAGGTCTGACAACCATTCATCCAGAATGGTAAGAGGGGCGGAGTCGCAGCAGGAGGAAGCAGAGGTTGGTGACCCAGGTGCGAAGGCAGCTGCTGGCGGACTCCTACCTGCAGGCAGCGGCTAGTAGGCCCCAAGAGCACAGGCAGTGGCTAGTGGACCCCAGCTGGCTAACCAGGCAGTCCCACATTCACATGCAGATAATCCAGGTGAAAACGGGGAAGAAGACAGAACTGGCAACCCAGGGCCCCAGCACCAGGAAATAAAACCTAAAAACACCAAGACCCCGCCCCCACATACAGCGTCACAACCCAGCAACTGGGCTACCCCACCCTGGGGAACACCTAAGGCACCACCCCTCACTATGTAACAGCAGCGACCAGACCAAAAAATAAACAAAAACAAAAAACCAAAAATGGCTCAAACGGAAGAACAGATCAAAGCTCCAGAGCCAATTCATCTAGGCGACCAAGAGATAGCCAACCTATCAGAGGCACAGTTCAAAGCACTGGTGATCAGGATGCTCACAGAATTGGTTGATTTTGGTTGCAAATTAGATGAACAAATGAAGGCTACAATAAGTGAAATAAAGGAAAATGTACAGGGAACCAATAGTGATGGTAGGAAAACTGGGACTCAAATCAATGGAGTGGACCAGAAGGAAGAAACAAACATCCAACCAGAATAGAATGAAGAAACAAGAATTTTAAAAAATGAGGAGAAGCTTAGGAACCTCCAGGACATCTTTAAATGTGACAGAAGGAGAAGAGGAAGAGCAGAAATCAAAAACTTACTTGAAAACATAATGGAGTAGAACTTCTCCAATCTGGCAAAGGAAATAGACTTCCAGAAAGTCCAGGAAGCTCAGAGTCCCAAAGACATTGGACCCAAGGAAGCACACACCAAGGTACATCATAATTACATTAGCCAATATTAAAGATAAGGAGAGAATCTTAAAAGCATCAAGAGAAAAGGAGACAGTCACCTACAAAGGAGTTCCCATAAGACTATGAGCTGATTTTTCAAAAGAAACTTTATAGGCAAGAAGGGGCTGGAAAGAAGTATTTGAAGTCATGAAAGGCAAGGACCTACATCCAAGATTACTCTATCCAGCAAAGCTATCATTTAGAATGGAAGGGCAGATAAAGTACTTCCCAGATAAGGTCAAGTTAAAGGAGTTCATCATCACCAAGACATTATTACATGAAATGTTAAAGGGACTTATCTAAGAAAAAGAACATAAAAAATAGGACAGTGAAAAGACAGCAAACTCACAGCTATTAACAACCACACCTAAAACAAAAGCAAACTAAGCAAACAACTAGAACAGGAACAGAAACACAGAAATGGAGATCACATGGAGGGTTAGCAACAGGGGAGTGGGAGAAGGAGAGTGGGGAAAAGGTACAGAGAATAAGTAGATAGATGGTGGGTAGAAAATAGACAGGGGGACGGCAAGAATAGTGTGGGAAATGTAGAAGCTAAAGAACTTATGACACATGGACATGAACTAAAGGGGGGGAATGTGGGTGGGAGAGGGTGTGCAGAGTGGAGGGGAATGATGGGGAAGAAATGGGACAACTGCAATAGCATAATCAATAAAATATATTTTAAAAAAGAAATAAACACTGACAAACCATTTTAAAATTAATCACCTCCCATCTATAACTTGTATGGCTTGGTTTATGTCTCAGAAATCTAAAACATGCATGTAATAGCTTGAAATGGTATATAAAACATAGATTCTATAAATGGTTAGAAAATTGAATTAAAGTGAGAAAATCAGATACCAAGAACTGTCTTTTCATAGTACCTGGCACACAGTAGTATTCAATAAGTGTTCTTAATCAAGGAAGGAAGGATTAAGTAAATGATGAGTGTAAAAAATAACTGACTACTTATATTTGCTAAATCACCTAAAACCTATAGTCAAAACATAGAAGGAAGGTTGATAAAAATCTGATTAATCATTTTGAAAAATAATTTTTCTTAAATCACATTAGTTTACTCAAAGCCTAATGTGGCGGGCAGAGCCTCAAATTTTAATGCCAGTTCTGCCAATAACTGGGCTTCTGTTCCTAAATTTAGGTGATCTCAGGGTTTCTTCTGCCTTAAAATGCTGACCCTTATTTCCAAAGTAAATAAGAATTGAAATCCACTCTTGGGGCTTTTGTTAAAACACATATTAATATTCATCTCTATGAGATATTAATATTTAAAAGTATATAAGTTTGTATGTCACTTAATACTATATTTTAAATAATTTTTTCTCACAAATTAATTTCTTAAAATTTAGGAACTCCTGAGTTTATTTCAAAACTTAGCCTTAACTACCAGATTTCTTGACAAGAAACTAACCTCAAGTGTGCTCATCTATAGAAGAGCTACTGTGAGGATTAAGAGTTAAATGTGAAATGCTTAGAAAGTCACAGGCATATAGTAAGTGCTCAATAAATCCATTACTATTATAATAAATGACTATTAAATAAACCTCTAAATGTTCTTTAAAATACTGCAAGATTTCTAGTAAACAGTGAAGCAGACTATATTTTTTTAAAGCAAGACATAATGTTACTTTCTAAATTAAAAAAAAAAATTCCTATCATTTCATGTCAACAGGTGCCAGTGAAGGGCAAACTAATGCCTCTGTATGAGACTTAAAAATATAATGTTAAACATCAAATGTTAACTTTCAATGTTAAAAATCTTACTTACGGATCTGTTTATTCTCCTTTGGTAACTGAATTTTGTTTGTTTGACTGCTGCCTTCCAGGACAAACACAAAACTTTTAACTTCTTTATCAAATTCCTACAGAACAAAAATGAAAACAATGGTAACTGAAGTGTATTTTATTTGGCTTCTATTATAAAATTGGAGCTGAAAACTAACAGGAAACTAGTTCCAGATTCAAATGCCTTAAAAGTAGACTTAGGCCTTGATACATTTACCCTGACACTTGCTGGGAACTGGCATACAGAAGCCACACTAAGCCACTTGGCAAATCCTCTATTATATCAAGGCGCTCTACCTCCAAATAACAAAAAAAGTTCTCCAAGTTTAGGGATTCTCAAGTGACTAATTTTGAGTTTTCAGAGTTCACTTACCTTCCTCTCCTTTAATCCATGTATTTCTGTCTAATAGCACAGGCTGAACATTATGACCTGTTGCAGTATTATAAATCATCTAACATATGTTGTATCCAGTCTGAAAGTTCCTTAATTTCTGGCGATGGCTCAGAACAAAATTTATCACTGCCTATTTCTTTACTAGTGCTGTAACTTGAAATTCTATATTATTTACTTAAAGCCAGTACAAATTAAAGTGTTACAATTAAGGTGACGTAAGAAACTAAGGTCAGATAAACAGAAAAAAACAAAACAAAAGAAACCAGGATAAAACTTCTTAACATCAGAGTCCAATTTCCATGAGTCAAAGTGGTAATGTAAAAGGTTATTTTTTTATGGACCAAATTCCTAATCTTTGAGTATAAAAACTCCCTTTTCACATTAAAATATTTCACAGATTCCCCACTCTCTTGTTTTGTGTATGTTAAGAAATGCATTGAAATTAATGGCTGCTAAGAATTAAGCAACATTTTAAGAAATTTATTATACCCATCACAATAGCATCTCTTATGTATTTGAAATGAATATACACACACATAGTGTATTATTTATTCCATCTACACACATAGTGTATTATTTATTCCATCTACATGCAAGTTGGGAATATACTTAAAACCTTTTAACAGTTTATCAAAATCTTCAACCAGTCCATAAGCCCCTGCATAGTCTGGTCCCTGCCCAGTTTTTCTTTTTCTTTCTTTTTTTAAATGTATTTTATTGATTATGCTATTATAGATGTCCCATTTTTCTCCTGTTTATTCCCCTCCGCCCTACACACCCCACAGCCACATTTCTCCCCCGCCTCAGTTCATTTCCATGGATCATACACATAAGTTCTTTGGCTTCTCTATTTCCTATACTATTCTTAACCTCCTCCTGTCTATTTTGACCTACTATTTATGCTTTTTATTCCCTGTACCTTTTCCCCATTCTCTGTCTACCCCTCCCCACTGATAACCCTCCATGTGTTCTCCATTTCTGCGATTCTGTTCCTGTTCTAGTTGTTTGCTTAGTTTCTGTTTTTGTTTTTTAGGTTCAGTTGTTGATAGTTGTGAGTTTGTCATTTTACTGTTCCTAGTTTTGATATTTTTTTCTTAGATAAGTCCCTTTAACATTTCATATAATAATGTCTTGGTGATGATGAACTCCTTTAACTTGACATTATCTGGGAAGTACTTTATCTGCCCTTCCATTCTAAATGATAGCTTTGCTGGATAGAGTAATCTTGGATGTAGGTCCTTGCCTTTCATGACTCCAAATACTTCTTTCCAGCCCCTTCTTGCCTATAAAGTTTCTTTTGAAAAATCAGCTCATAGTCTTATGGGAACTCCTTTGTAGGTGACTGTCTCCTTTTCTCTTGATGCTTTTAAGATTTTCTCCTTATCTTTAATATTGGCTAATGTAATTATGATGTACCTTGGTGTGTGCTTCCTTGGGTCCAATGTCTTTGGGACTCTGAGCTTCCTGGACTTTCTGGAAGTCTATTTCCTTTGCCAGATTGGAGAAGTTCTACTCCATTATGTTTTCAAATAAGTTTTTGATTTCTGCTCTTCCTCTTCTCCTTCTGTCACGTTTAAAGATGTCCTGGAGGTTCCTAAGCTTCTCCTCATTTTTTAAAATTCTTGTTTCTTCATTCTATTCTGGTTGAATGTTTCTTTCTTCCTTGTGGTTCAAACTGTTGATCTGAGTCCTGGTTTCCTTCTCATCACTGTTGGGTCCCTGTACATTTCTCTTCATTTCACTTTGCATAGCCTCCACTTTTTCCTCCATTTTGCAACCGTACTAACCCATTTCTGTGAGTATCTTGATTACCAGTATTTTGAACTGTGCACCTGATAGGTTGGCTATCTCTTCATAGCTTAGTTCTATTTTTGGAGCTTTGATCTGTTCATTTGGGCCCCTGCCCAATTTTTCAAACCCCATCTCTTCTCTTATCTTGCACTCTCTCCTATGTCTGCATCCTAGCCTTAAAAATTTTAAGCTCTCTGCTGACACAAGGACTTTGTACATGCTTTTCCCTTTCCCTGAAATGCTTTGCTCTCCACCAGCCCATACAGTGTCTAGTTAGCTCTTAAGAGATCAAATGTCATTCCCTTGCGAAGCATTTCCTAATTTCCTTGCTATATACCCTCATAGCATCATTTATCTCTCATTCATAATAAAAGCTGTATAACTGTGAGCAAGTTGCTTACCCTCTCCATGCCTCAGTTTTATGGCCTATAAAAGGGGCATGAAGGTACCTGCCTTTGTACAGATTACCAGGCTATTGTACAGATTACATAGCATATGTAACATACTTGATGCTGTGCTTGGCAAGTAGTAACCACTCAATTAGTAGTAGTTTTAGTTATGCATAGAACAGTGTCTCTAAAAGGGTATTTTTCTCTGGAGTGTACAGGAGACAATAGAAAGAGAAGATAGGGATGGACATAGGTTTTTAGATCTGGTAGCAGAATACTGAGGTAGTTTCTGCCTGATGGCATTGGTTTGCCCCATGAAATGGGGTGTGAGGTCTTCTGGTGAGTGAGTGAATACCTGTCTGGGTATGGATTGGGGATGAGGGTAGGGAGTTGTTGGTTGAGAACCTGAAGATAATTGAGAAAGAATTATTTTAGAGACCTTTCTGGGATGTTTGGGTTGAATTTATAGCATCATCAATCTGAAAGGCTGTAGACATTTTCTCCAAATGTACTGAGAAGCCCAGGTGCAGATAGATGACTCAGGTTTCAGAAAGGGTTGGTGTTCGCAAGGTGAGGATGATGAAAGGACAAGAAGCAAAGGCATTCAAGGCCTTGACCAGGCAGCGATTGAAATCACGGACTATGGATTCTGGGCTGGAGGGAAAAGGAAGTGAAGACAGAGAAAATACATAAATAAAACCAAATGCAGGTGAAAGTAAAATGGCCAATGGCCTAAGCATCTGAATTATAGGTTGAAGAACGAACATGGTGGGAGTAACTGGGCAAGCAACTCAAGAATTGAAGATTGGGGTCAAAGAGGGATGTCTTGATGTCTCAGTAATTCAGAGGCCCTGAAGTTTGTGGTGATAAGGTACAGGATGTGACAGTGGGAACGGATGCTGAAGTAGAGTGGAAGAAGTCATTAGAAATGAAGAAATAAAGAAACTAAGAAGCTAAGGGTTTGAAGAGATTTTTCTCACAGATACTAAGATCACCTAAAACAAAAGCAGGACTTGGTGTACAGAGAAGGGCTGTGAGCTGGGTGCCTAAGTCTTAAACAACCGAGGACTGCTGTCTGGGAGAACCGCAGTCAACAATGTCATGAAAGGATTTTGGAGTGAATAAACAGGAAAAACTGTGAAAACTGATCAAACCCCTTTTGTTATAACCATCACTCATTTCTTCCCAGGTTTTAGGTGGCTCTAATTCCTCACACTTACTTTCCAAATCACAGATGGACTGCCAAGAATCTTCCATTTTGCTCCAGGATTTTTCCCCTGAGCACTAAAGATTTCAACAAATGCACCCCCCTGGAAAATAAAAATGAAATATTTAAATTACAGTGCAAGACAGTGTTAAGGAGAAGATACAACCCACCACATAGTCTACAACCACTGTTCAGGTTTCTGTCAGGTAAGTAGGTCTGGGAGAAAACACAATCCATGTTATTATTCCTACTTTATACCTTGATAGTAACTAGTCATAGAGGATCTGATTCAATTCACCCTAGATTAATGGTTTAAGTAATTTCTTTTAAAGCATGATAGACATTAATATACTGTGCCATACAAACCTACAGTCTCTCAGTGTGAGGGTCATTTATTTGACATGTATAGATCATGCTTACAAAACATCCTATTCAACCCAGACTAATAAATTCTGATAATAATCTTTTGTTTCAAGATTTTTGTCATACTGGCCTGAGCTCCAATACCAGCTTTGCCATTTATTAACTACCTGACCTTGAAATTACTTAACCTCTTGATTCTTCATTTGTAAAATGAATAGTAAACATAACCATCAAGCACAATACCTTACACATAGCAAAAGCTCAACAGTGCCAGCAATAATTATTCAATAAAAGGCAAATTAATAATGCATTTTGCCATGTATAATGCACTCCCATGTTTTCAGCCCAAACTTCCAGGAAAAAAATCTTTTGTTTTAATTTATTTATATATTTGTGTTTTTTGTATAATAAAGGAATTTTAGCATTTATTTTTTAACATAGTATGGTACAAGAACTTTCATGTAACAAATAATTATAGAACACAGGAACAGATACAACGTATTTCAGATACTACCCATGTATAATGTACATCCTTATTTTTCCCTCAAAAATTTGGGGAAAAAAAATGAACATTATACACAGCAAAATATGGTAGTTTAGTCTGGTCAATAAAAAAGTTTGGGAGTGAATGAAGGAAAAAATCACTCTTATTTTGAGCATTCCTAAGAATTTGTTTTAGACAGGGAGGAGAAAACAGCTTTATAGTTTTTCAAATGGAAATATCGAGTAATTATTAAACAATGATACAAGAATGAACTCTGTGTTTCACATACAACTGTAAACCTACTTTTGCCCCACCCTATATATTTAATATATATTAATTTGGAAATCTATAAAATCTATATAAGAAAAATAGAGAATCTTATTTATAGATATGCTACATGGTCTCTACTATAAACCTGAGAAGAACATGGAGAGAAATGCTTATGAAAAAACACTAAACACATTACTAAATTCCCATCACCTTTCATGGTAAAGGAGAGAAATTAAACAAGATGTTTATCTTTGAGGAAGAATTTATTGCAAGAAATTGAAAATCTGAAATAAAGATTAAATACAGTTTTCTTTTATGGCCTGTTTGAATTGTAGGCAGCACATGAGCAAATCTGTCTGATTTTTGTAAAGAATGTACAGCTTTTAATTTTTCTCAATGACATAAAGCTATTTTTGCTTCTGAGTTTTAAGACATCATCACTTAAGACATTTAACTTCTTCTTCCTTAGGCAGTATATGTGCAAACTGTGTGTGGAAAGAATCACTATAGTTCCTGGGGTCAGGTCATATTGCACTGTGAATTTTAAATTGAAGGCAGTTTTTATTTTGTTGCTTTTTTTAAAAAAAGAAAAATCCTTATGCCTGGTGAGATAGAAAACTGCCATTCCCCATTTCTTTTCCTCCTGTTTTCCAAGTTTCCCACAGTGGGAGTATGCTTTTCTATACAACAATATATTTTACCTATATGAAGTGAGAAAAACTCTCTAAAATAGTTCTAACAATTGCAATGGAAGAAAGAGAACTGCAAAATACCATCAGGACACTCACTAGAAGGCAGGTAGTGTTTGATGAAAAGGTAGAAGGGACAAAGCGTTGTAGACCAGTGGAGGACTGTTCTGGCACAGGGACAAAGTTGTTCATTCTAGCAATAGGACTAGGATGGAAAACATTGCAAATTGAGAGTGTAACCTCAGGCAGAGGTGGGGAGGGGAGGGTAGGAGACTAGGACAAAGGAAAAGCAGGAAGGGAGATGCCAGTGAAGTGAAGAAAGCAGGTCAGGCATTGAGACACTCTAGGATACTCAAGGTGACTAAGGAAGACCCAGAATCGGTTTCTTCCCCTATCTTTGGACTACTTGAGTTAGTGTGAACTGGAGAGTAAATTAACTATCCCCATCTACAGGGAGTTTGATTCACTAGTTCTGGGATGAGAGTCAGAAAATCTGCATTTTAACAAATACCCTAAGTGATCCTAATAAGCCCCAGTGTTTGAGAATCATTGACCCCCAGGTTTGGAGAAAATATCATATAGCTCAAGTGCTTGTTTTCTTTCTAGGTTTAACCCATTCAGTGCACTCACTCATTCACTCTTTTCTAAACAGCTTCTGATATAAGGGTGTGCATCAATAGTACCCAAGGTCCGTGTTAAAATTCAAGCCCTGTCCTCAAGATTCTGATTTAGGAGTCTGGTTGGGGTTTAACATCTGCATTTTAATTAGCATTTCATGCACTCCATATACCTTGAGAAGCACTGAGCTGGAGACTGAACAAAATCAAATCACAAACCCAGACATTAGTTGCTTTTTTTTTTCTTTTTGAATGAAGAACACTCACCCATTAAGTCCTTCTTAAGCCGAAAAAAGATAATATGGGAGGTTGGGGGGAAGCTCTGCCCTCACCCCGAGCAGCAGCTACCTCACTCAAGCCGAGAAAGCTATACAGACAGGTTGGAAATCGTTTTGGGTTACCTGGTACTCATTTTTGAACATTCCCGCAGGGGGGCCAGGACTTGGGGGACACGGAGTTCTGGGCTTCTAGCGAGTAACGTGACCTAGATGGCTGGAAAACGGCGGGCGGGAGCCCCACAGCCCCCACGGGCGCGGGAGGGCTTCGTGGTTGGCCCTGACTCGCTCAGGCTCTTCTCAGCCTCGGGTCAGCTCCGCCTCGGGCCCCCGACACGCACCATCGCTGTCACAGCCGCCGGAGTGCCCGGGCGTGCGAGGGCGCAGCTGCCAGGGCGGGCCCTGGAGAGGGATTGTGTGCGTAACCTACGTGACGGGACGCCCAGCCACGCAGCTACAGCCAACCGCTCGCTCGCTGGGAAAAAAAGGCGCGCTGCTGCGGGCGCTCCGTCGGGCCCCGCCGCTGAATCTGTTCGGAGTAGCGGGGCCGGAGGGGGTGGGCTGAGTGGTGCCTACACTCTGAGCGGCGTCCGCGCTTTGCGCTGTTTGGGCTTCTTGCCAGCAGGCGCAGGAAGCTGCGCGGTGACGTGGGCGTTACCCAGGCAACTGAGGGCGTTCGTGAGAGAGGGCGGGCCGCCCAGTCTGCGACTCGCGGTAGCTTTGGGTCCTGACCCGTGTCTGCAGAAAAAGCTTAAACTTAGCCTGGTTTGGGGGCTCCCACAGTTGCTGGGTTCTTCTCTAAACCTGGCGTATCCGCTTGGTCTGTCTTGGTTGTAAACAGTGATCGCTGGTAGGTTATTGAAGAAAAGAGTGATGGAATCATGAAACTCTCACGTGGCCTTCGGTTTGAAGGTTCCCAAACTTGGATTTGTTGAGGCAATGATAGGGTTTGCCAGCCCCTTCCATTGTTTTAGAAGGCCCAAGTAAGTGGGAGTATTTATTCAAGATCAGTGCACATGTTAAAAAGTCAAGGGTTTTTTTTTTTTTTTTTCTTCCTCAAAATAATTACATTATGAGCCAGGCTTTGTAAGTTTAACGCTTCAGTTACTTTATGTAGTTTCCACGTCAGAAGTACGTTTACAAGGTAGATATTGTTCGTTTTTCGCTAAGGAACTGTGGCTCAGAGGGGTAAAATAGCTTGCTTAAGAAGTAATGGAGCTGGTTTCGAGCTCCTTTCTGATGCTGTGCTCAAGGTTGAGTTGGGTCAGTGGCATAGGGTTATTAATCAGGCACTGAAACCCGGACAGCCAGCGCCAGCGTTCCTGCTGCCCTGTCTCTACCAGAACAAATAAGCAGAGCCAGATTCAGTCTTTATGGGCACGTTATTCAGATGGCCTGCCATCAGAGAAGATGGCAGGTTATGTACCCTAACAGACCCTCTTGCGTTTCCTTTCAAGCCAGCCTTTCTATGAGGAAAAAGTATAGGTAAGGGATTTGGAATTCAAGGGAAAAAAAGTGTAGACAAATGATTTGGAATTCAGGAAAGAGGTTAATAAGATAAAAGCTGAAGTCTGGCAATTTCCCTAACATCCTTTCATCCGTGGACCCGTGATTTTTATCTGGGTCCTGTGTCTGGGGTGATTTTCTTTATCTGTGTCCCAGGCAGTGGGATGTCTCTCCCTGGAACACAGTGGCTCAGATACAACTTTGCTGCTTGCAGTCCCCCTGGGGTACAAAGGTGGGCTTGCTTGTGGTCTCCTGGAGTCAGGGTGGTTATACTTTCACTTCCTGAAACAAAAGCTTTTTACTGCATTAACTACTAAGCTAGTTAACTATTACCTAAAACTAAAATTTCCCAACTCTTGAGTTCCCTTATCACTGCCACTCGTGGCGTCCTTATAGGCCACATAGTTCACAGGATCACATTCCTGTGAGGGAAGGGTTAGTTGAGAATATTGAGGTTTAGAGTTGATTAGGAATTTGCTTAAGGATGCAATGTCAACTTTTGGTTATGACTTACTCTGATACTCTAATTTACTCAAAAGTCTCAAATATTTGTTTTTCCTACAATATGCCAAGCACTGTGGATCATGTACAGGGTATGAGAATAAATGCTACCTAGACATGCTCCATAGCAGGACTAAGAATGTCAGATAAAGAACAAACTTATTCCAACACTTTCCCAAATACAAGATGTGTACAAGATAGAGGTGGGACCATCGCATAGCTGTGAATTGCAGTGTAATAACTGGAATCCAGACTTCCTGATTTTTTAGAGCACAAAGCTAGTTAAACAAGTTTCAGCAAGGCTCTTTGCTGGGGGGTTTTGTGAATTATGGTCAATAGAAGAGGTCTCTTCTTATAAGACTTGTTATCTAATGAATGTATATTTATTCATTTATTTAAGAGATAATTCTGAGGAATGCAATATATTCTAGACATTATGCTAAGAGCTAGGTGCACAGGGAAGGTCTCCATCTTTTTGGAGCTCACATATTAGTGGGGTGAGACATATAGAAGAGTGAACAAACAAGGAATTACAATTTGTGATAAATTCCATGAATCCAGTGACAGGAAATAACATTGGAAGGGTATATTAGTTTCCTCTTACTGTTGTTATGAATTACTACTACAAGGTGGGTTGCTTGAAACAACAGAAATGCTCTCACAGTTTCGGAAACCAGAAGTCCAAAATCAAGTGTCTGCAGGGTGGCATTCCTTTCGGAGGCTCTAGAGGAGAATATGCTCTTTGCCTTTTCCAGCTTCTGGCGACTGTTGCTCTTTGACTTGTGGCTGCATCTTTCCAGTCTCTGCCTCCATGGCCACACTGCCAGTGTTTGTTTTTGTGTCTTCCCCTCTTTGTGTCCTTTATAAGGATAGTTGTGATGGCATTTTAGGATCCACTGGGATAATTTCAGGTAATCTCCTTATTGCAATATTCTTAACTTAGTCACATTTGCAAGGACACTTTTTTTTTTTCCAAATGCAGAAACATTCACATGTTCTAGGGGGTAGATTTCTCTTTTTTGTGCAGGGGGAGGATGTGGCATTTTTTTTGCTTAACACAAAGGCTGACTTGCAGTATAATACAAAGCAGTGTTTGATAAATGCTATAAGAGAGGCAGAAAATACAATGAGAGTACAGGAGGAATCTAGGAGACATCTTAAGGTTTTTAATAATCTCCTTGGGTCTCTGAAAAGGGTATTTTGACACCTTTGCTGAAGAGAAACCTACAACTTTATCCTATGTTATTGTCAACCTTTTATCATTATCTGAATTTTACTTGTTTGCTTGTTTATTATCTGTTTTCAGCTATTCAAAGGTAAATTCCGTGAGGATAAGGACTTTTTCTGTGTTCATCTTTATAGCTCATCCCCTAGTCTGTGGCACATGGTAGGTATTCTATAAACACATAGATTGTTGATTGAATTAAAGGCACCTTGTCCATTCAACATTCAAAACAAAATTTCTCCAAACCAGGTCCTTTTTCATTCTTCCCAGTCTTACTAATACCACGATGTCTCCTCTTCCTCACTCCGAATGGTAGGAAGCTTCTAAAAGGGCTTCCAGTTGTCTCCACCTTTTGGTATGCCTGCCCTTTACGTGTCTTAATCGCCTCTTGAATGTGGAGTAGACCTAGGGACTCACTTCTAATTAATGCAAAATGGCAAAAGGACTGAGATGTCATTTCTAAGGCTGATTTTCTTCTTGCTTGCCTTCTTTCACTCCCTTGCTCTGATTTCCCTCCCCTTCTTTGTCCTCTCTCTGAAGGAAGCAAGTTGTAAGTAGCCCCCTGGAGAGGTTCATCTAGCAAGGTGTTTCTGACCAACATACAGTGAGAACTTAAGGCCTGTCAACAGCCACATTAGTGGTCTTGGAAGTGAATCCTTTCCCAGTCTAGCCTTGAAGTGTGTGCATCCCTGGAAACACCTTGACTACAGCTTTATGATTATGCCTGAGTCAGAAGCACTCAGCTAAATTGTACCCTGATTCTTAACCCACAAAAATTATATTTATTGTAAAGTGCTATGTTTTAAGGTATTTTTTACACAGCAATAGGTAACTAATACATTTCCTAAACCCAATCTGTTACCCAAACCTATTCATTTTATCTAAATATTTTAAAAATTGATCTACCTCTCCTCCACTGTAGTTTATACAGGCACATCTTAGAGATATTGTGGTTTTGGTTCCAGATCAGCACCATAAAGTGATACTCACTTGTGGAGGGTCTTGCCTTCAATTTGTAAAAAATGCAGTATCTGTGAAGGGTGATAAAATAGGTGTGCCTGTACCCTGATTTACCTATGATTTCTCTTCCCTGCACTAACTTAAGAGCCTCCTAATTCACACACCACTTTGGCCCTCTTTCAAATCCATGTCCACACTACAGTCAGTCAGCTTTACAGAACACAAGTCCAATCATATTAGTCCCTTGCTTCTAACCCTTTCATGACTGAAAAAATCTGTCATTCTCTTTAGTTTTATCGTACATTCTTCAGCCGCCTTCATGTCAGTCACGTTGAATTTTCTTTTTGTTTGCTTTCACTGTAGAGCCTTTGTGCCGTTGACCTGCATGGAGTACTTTTGCTTTCTTCTTTTGGTTAAGACATATTTGTCCTATAAAGTTTAGATCAAGGGACCCTTCTCAAAGATGCATTCTCTGATCTTCCTGGCTTGATCAGATCCCCCTATAGGTTTTCATAGCACCTTAATACTTAGAATTATTGAAATAATAATTGAAATTTTATATGTGTTTTTATATTGGCCATCTCTTTGGACTGTAGATTTCAAGAGAGCTGTTTTGTCTACCCTTGAATCCCTAGTACTTGGTATCTAGTTCAACCTTGTACCTGGAATAACAAAATAGTGACTGTATGAATGAGTGAATGAGTAACTGAGGAGATGAAGAATGAATATAGTCTTAAAAGACAGGCATAGGCTTTGGTGGTGATAAATCAGGAAAGCAACTGGAAATACATTAAGGTAAAATGGTGAATTAATAACATTAATTTATTGATAGCAAAACTAGTCAAGAGTGGAAATGATTAATCACAGTATATCAGTAAGTCTAATTATTCAGGTGTTTTTATTTTTCATCACCTGTTTACTTAAAGGATGAAAAGAACCAATATCATTTACTTCAACTCCTTATTTCCTTGTAAGAAAGTGCAATAATTGTCTAAGGTGCAATCATCCAAGGGGACAATTGCATCATTCCCTAACACTCTTAACTCTGAACAAGTTCAGGAGACTTATAGGTGGACTTTCTATTTTTTAAGATTTTATTTATTGGGTGGGAGGTGGGGATGGCTGGGGTAGGGGACAGTGGTAAGGGGGAATGGAGACAACTGTATTTGAACAACAATAAAAAAATAAAAAGAAAGGATCTTATTTATTTATTTTTAGACAGAGGGGAAGGGAGAGAGAAAGAGAGGGAGAGAAATATTAATGTGTGGTTGCCTCTTGCATGCCCTTTAGTAGGGACCTGGCCCTCAACCCAGGCATGTACCCTGAGTGGGAATCAAAACAGTGACCCTCTGGTTCACAAGCCAGCACTCAATCTACTGAGCCACACCAGCCAGGGCTTATAGTTGGACTTTTATTTAAAAGTATGGTATAGGGCCTATCTAGGCAATGAAAAATTCTAAAGGCTGCCCAGCCTAGATCAAAATTGTTTTGTCTATGGCGAAAACTGCCATTAACATTAACAGTGGTGGCTATAAAACAAAATAAGAATATGCACTACTTTAACAATGTGAATTCAAAACCAGAAATAGAAAGAGATCTGATATTATTATATCAAATGCTTTTGTTTGATTTAGATGAATGCAAGCTATGATCAAAAAGTTGGATTTGGCTCTAACTTCAAGAATGGCTACTAGAATTCTGTACCCCATCACCCTACCCCCCAAAAAAGAGCCAGCCTGCCCAAACAACTTTGCTTAAACCAAATTACTTATATACATTATAAATGGCACTAAAATAGTTTCTCTAATTGCTACAATTTTTAAAGAAGTCAGTACATGTAGTAATTACATTAAATTGCTTAATTTGACAACATTAAGAATTAGTCACTTTACAAGCTCTAAAGTGCTTGTCTTTGTTCTACAAGAAAGTAATTTGGTGGTGTATTGATGTTATTAAAGGATATTGGATGTCTATTCCATTTAAAATGGAATAGACTAGAAACAGTTTTTAAAAGATGGAGAGTTTGTATGCCAATGCAGTTATTCAATTTAGATGATATGATTACAAATTTGCAAGAAATAATATTCTTTTGAACTAAAATTGTACAGTGTTCTCCACAATATAGTTGTAATTTATATTTTAGTTGTAGATAATAATTGAATCATTTAACATAATGGGAAGAAAAAATGTTGATTTGGTGATCAAAATTTGTTTTGCTACACAATAATCTAGAAATGTTTAATAGTTGGAGGATTATTTTATTCTTTTTCCACTAGGAAAAAACTTTATAAATGACAATAATGTCAAGTTGATAGAATAATTTAAAAAACTGTGCCTGTTTTATAGTTTTAAGCTCGTTGAGAAAAATTGGTGATACCATTTGACTTCTGATTTGAGAATAGTAATATCCTTTTTTTTAAAAAAAAGGTATATTGTAGGGAAGGTTTTTGAGGGTTTTACCATTTGTAGATTTTTTTCTTGAATGGCTTATTTTTCTCTTTTGTCTGTGAGATTCTACAGACTTTTTCCTGTCTCTACTTTTAGATGACCAAATACTTAAAAATTTATGAATACAATTGAAATTTCCAAGACCAGATATTACTTGAAGATTTTTTCAGAAAAAAGTGATGTTCCAGTAGTTGAATATTTAGGTATCAATATTTTCCCAAATACAAGTTTTATGTTGCACCCACTTAAGTTTAGAAAAATGAACATATTTGTAGAATACACCTTTGAAAAGATAAAATGAATTGATATTTAATACCAATTTGTTTTTAAATGACATAAAATGCTCTTCTTTTGTCAAAAAAGTTAAGCTAAATCTAGGTAGCAAGTTTTTCTTACATAATTATCCCTAACCTAAAGCCAGTTAGTGCTGATTTGTGATAAGAAGGCTATAGAAAACTAGATATCCACATGCAAAAGAATTAAGTTGGACCCTTACTTTATATTATACAAAAAAACTAACTCAAAATGGATCTAAGACCCAAATGTAAAACTTAACATTACAAAAGTTTTCAAAGAAAACATAGGGGAAAATCTCATGACATTACATATGACAGTGATTTCTTGGATATAACACAAAAAGCACAGGCAACAATAGTTAAAAAAATGACACATCAACTAGATCAAAATGTAACACTTCTGTGCATCAAATGATACAATCAACAGAGTGAAAACACAACCTATGGAATGCAAAGAAATACAGGGAGAGGCAGAGGTAGCTTTACAATTGTTCACATAAAATAATACAATAATTAATAAATAATAATACAAGAGTAAACTGTTTCATGTACTCACAACTGTGAACCTACCTTTGCCTCACCCTGTGTTTGCCATTCACATATCTGATAACATATGTATTCAGAATATACAAAGAACTACAACTCAACAGCAGTAGCAAAAGCAATTACCCTTATTTTTAAAATGGGCGAAGGACTTGATAGACATTCCTTCAAAGGACATATACAAATGTCCATCCAATAGGCACACAAAAAGTTGCTCAACATCACTGATCATTAAGGATATGCAAATTAAAGTATTACCTCATACCCATTAAGATGGCTACTATCAAAAACAAGGAAAATAACAAGTGTTGGTGAGGATGTGGAGAAATTGGAACCCTTGTGCACTGTTCGTGTCAATGTAAAATGATGCAGCATATATGGAAAACAGTATGGCAGTTGCTCAAAAAAAAAAAAATAGAATAGAATTACCATACGACCCAGCCATTCCACTTTTAGGTATATGTCCAAAAATGTTGGAAGCAGGGTTTTGAAGAGATATTTGTATACCCATGTACAATAGTTTAAAGGAGGAAGCAACTAAGTGTCCATGGATGGATGAATGGATAAACAGAATATGGCATATATAAACAATGAGATATTATTCCTTCTTAACAAGGAAGGAAATTCTGACACATTCTACACAATAGATGAACCATGAGGACATTGTGCTAAGTGAAATAACCGAATCTTACATGCACACACACACACACACACACACACAAATACTATGATTCTACTTATATGAGGTATTCAGAGAAGTCAAAATCATAGATTCAAAAAATAGAATGGTGGTTGACAGAGAAAAGGTTGGGGGGAGAAATGGCAAGCTATTATTTAAGAGTATACCATGAGTTTCATTTTGCAAGATGAAAAATTTCCTTGAAGATTGCTCAAAAATGTAAATATCTTAACAATTACTGAACCTTAAAAATGTTTTTATGGCATATTTTATGTGTTTTTACTATAATTAAAAAATTATGTAAAGAAGGGAAGTAATTAGGAAAAATTATTTTAACAACCACATCTAAAACAAAAGCAAACTAAGCAAACAACTAGAACAGGACAGAACCACAGAAATGGAGATCACATGGAGTGTTAGCAACAGGGGAGTGGGAGGAGGAGAGGGGGGGAAGGTACAGAGAATAAGTAGCATAGACGGTGGGTAGAAAATAGACAAGAATAGGGGGAGGGCAAGAATAGAATGGGAAGTGTAGAAGCTCAAGAACTTATGACATATGGACATGAACTAAAGGGGGGGAATGTAGGTGGGAGGGGGTGTGCATGGTGGAGGGGAATGAAGAAGGGAAATGGGACAACTGTAGTAACATAATCAATAAAATACATTTTTTAAAAAAGGCTCCTTAGATACAGCTTGGGAAACACTGGTAAACGATAAGTGTGTTCGTGTGTGTGCATGTATTTTAGCTGAACCTTTTTTTTTTTTTTTTTTTAGATTTTATTTATTTATCTTTAGAGAGGAAGGGAAGGAGAGAGGGAGAGAAACATCAATGTGCGGTTGCCTCCTGTATGTCCCCCGCCGGGAACCGGCCTGGCAACCCAGGCATGTGCCCTGACTGGGAATCGAACCGCGATCCTTCGGTTCGCAGGCCCGCGCTCAATCCACTGAGCTACACCAGCCAGGGCTAGCTGAACTTTTTTAAAGTTAAGGTGTAGGCATCATGACACTTTACTGCTAAACACTGGGTTGGCCAAAAAGTTCGGTGTTTTTTTTTTTTCCTGTAAAATGGCTCTAGTAGTTCTTAGTTGTCTTTAACTTTATTTGAAACAATTTTGTTAGATTGTATCATGACAGCTGTCATATCAGTAGCATTTAAAGAACACATTGAAATTGGTGTATTTTTGTGTAGCCATTTTAATATTGAAGATGGAAAAAATACATAATATTTTTGGCATATTATGCTTTATTATTTTGAGAAAGGTAAAAATGCAACTAGAACACACAAAAAACATTTGTGCAGTGTATGGAGAAGTTACTGTGACTGATCAAAAGTGTCAAAAGTGGTTCGTGAAGTTTTGTGCTGGAGATTTCTCCCTGGACGATGCTCCATGGTCAGGTAGACCAGTTGAAGTTGACAGCAACCAAATCAAGATGTTAATTGAGAATAATCAATCAATGTTATACCACACAGGAGGCATACTCCAACATACTCAAAATATCTAAATCAATGAAGTTATTGGTGAAAATGAAAAATTTGTCTTTTATTTTATGGAAAAAAATGTTTGGACTTTTGGCCAAACCAATACATGGCGTAATAGCATATATCTCCTAAGAACAAAGATAATATCCTTATCATTATATACCATAACACTACATGTATACCACACTTCCATATCATTTTCATACTTAAGAAATTTAATACTGGACAATGATATATTCTGATATACAGCCTATATTCAGATATCTATAGTTCTCCTAAAAAGTTTATTTTTTCTATAAAGAATCAATCAAGGATCATACTTCATATTTAGTTGAAATGTCATTTTAGTCTCCTTTAATCTAGAACAATTTAAAAAAATATATAGACATTGACATTCTGGAGAATCAGGCCAGTTGTTTAGTAGAATACCCTTCAATATGGAGGGTATTGTCTAATTATTTCCTCATGACCAAGTTAAACATTTGGGGAGGGGGACAACAATGACATAAGTGATGTAATGCCTCCATTTTGGAGCTACATAATACAAGTTTGTCCTATTATTGTGATGTTGAGATTAATTACTTAGTTAATTAAAGTAGTGGGTAGAGTTTACTATTAACACTATACAATTTTGGGGGAGAAAGGCATACATGCTTAGTAGAGAAAACTTGAAAAATGCAAAAGGAAATAAAATCATTACCATTTCACCATACAGAAATAAACATTGTTAGTATTTTCATATATATCTTTAAGCAATCTTCTACTGATGACCATATAGTTCATCAGATTTTTGCTATTTAAAATTGTTGCTACTGTAAATAACCTAGTAGTGAAAGAATATCATTGCCCCCTCCAAATCTTTGCCCTATTTGAAAATTTATTTCTCTAGGGTTTCTGAAAAGTCAATTGTTTAAGTTAAAGGCATTAAGTTTTCAAAGATTGTTTCACATGTTCTGATATTGTATCTGTCTGAGATTGTATTGGGTAGATAGTACTCAAAAAGCCCTTATCAAATGTAAACACTGTTGTTTCAACAGAATAAGCACATGAAGAACCCAGTAGAGACTGGTCAGCTGTCCTCTTACCATGCACAAGGTAGAAAAGGCCTTAACTGGCTTTACTAGGCTATGGTAAGGTTTTTCTGAAATCAGTGTATCCACAGGTGGTCCAATCAGCTGAGGGTAGGGCAAAGAGGGGAAAGTACAGGATTATAGATGTAAACACAACTGTGAGGGAGCAGATTTCCTAAAGGGATGATGTAGTGGGAAAAAATATTTGCCATTTCTAGTATATTTAGTTTAACACTTTGTCTAAAAAATATACTCCTCAATGTGTTTGCTTTTATATTTGACATGTAACATTCATCACAGTGTCATTTTCTAACTTGGGTTCTACCTCGGTTCAGGTGAAAATAATTTCCTATCTGTGATTACCTCCACTCCACCCTCCATTATGTAGTTAGAGTAGTTTTTCTGATATACAAACACGTTCTTGTCCCTTCAGTGCCTAATGTCCTTCAGTGATATTGTAGCCAAGACAAAGGCTTGTCTCACTGGCCCTACTTGGTGGTGGGTTGTGTGTGAGAGGTAAGGGAAAGGGAGGACTCAAGGAACAAATCAGTTTATTCCTCAGATAACTGAGTGAAAAGTGGGGCTGTTCATGAAGAAGAGCAAATTATAAGTTAAATTTGTATGGGTTAAATTTGAGTTCTTTGTGAGACATACATTTAATTGGAGCTATTGAATAGCTGTATGGTTCTAGGGCCCAGGATGGAGATTTGGGTTAGAGATATAGAATTAGGAGTAGGCAAAATATGGATAGTAATTAAGAACTGAGAATAGTGGAAGAGAAAAACTAGAGAGACTGTGCAGAGCAGGGGTGTCAAACTCATTTTCACCAGGGGCCACATCAGCCTCACGGTTGCCTTCAAAGGGCCGAATGTAATTTTAGGACTGTATAGATGTAACTACTCCTTAACTAAGGGCAAGGAACTTGGCACGGCCGCTGGGTAGAAACAAGGTGCCAGGCTGGATAAAACAAGGTGGAGGGCTGGATTCAGCCCTTGGGCCTTGTGTTTGCCATCTGTGGTATAGAGTAAGAAGAAAATAAGGCTTGGGCAGAGATAGCATGTAAGACATGGGTAAAAGATCAAGATGGAGCCATCAAAAAAGTAGAAGAAAGACCACTTGTATTCAGTAATTCTCATATCAATGATGTAAAAGAGTCTTTCATGAAAGAGGAATAAGTCAGCAAATGTTTGTTTTTAAGATGTCAAGATAAGGCTTGAAAGGTAACTTGGAGATCTACATTGATCTCTGAAAGATTACTTTTGTAAATATTTCAGTAGACTGAGGAGTGATTAGCAAGCAGCAAAGTGATGACAGCAGATGAAGACAACATTAAAAAAATTTGATAGTGAAAGGGAGTAGAAAAACTCCAATAACTAGAGTGTTAGGCAGTTTACAGAGTTATTAATTATTATCTGTTCCCAAGGGGAGAGACTTGGATTTTGAAGATACAGATAAAGAGAAAGAATAATTGCTGGAAGGAAGAAGTGAATGGGATGTAGAATGCAGATGGAAGGATTATGCTTGGACAGAAGGAGGAGTATATGATCCATTTTAATGAAAAACAATGTATAATTCATAGATAAGGTAGCCTGTGCACTCTTATTACATTTTTCTGTGAGATTATTTGAAATTTACTTTGATATTCTTGAATACAATTTTAGTATGCAGGTTCTTTCAAAGGCTACAATCATAATATACTACCCCCCACCCCAAAGGGAACAAAAGCAAAATAAAATCTTTTATGTCAGAGCCTTATATTAATGTGGTTTGATTATTACACACTGCTAATGGCTCTTTTCCTTTAAGTATTATGATAGAAATATATATGTGTGTGTATATATGTATATGCTGATCTTTAAAGAAGTATTCCTCTGTCATAGTTCTGTGAAGATACAGTGAAATTTATAATTGAAGGTAAAAACAAAAAGCTTAGTGTGAGAACTTTTGAAGGGTGAAAAGTATGCAACAAGTTAATGTGAAAATTAAAAGGACAGAGGATAAAATTTGTTATAAATTCTCTCAGGAAACTTATCTTTTTCATACTTTCTTGAAAAACTTTAAAGAGTTTAATAATAGTCTGCTGTTTTATAAAACAAATTATTACATACTTTTAAAAGTAATTCAATCATTGTTAATATTGGAGAGGAAATTGCATCAGTTCTCTTTTCTGAAGATGATTTTACTTATGAACTAGATCATAATGTTAAAAACCAAAAAATAGATCATGGCATATAAAGTTTTGAGTCTTGAAGGTATTTGAACTGACTTGGTGATCATGTTATTATTTTTGCTATTATATCACTATTTTGAAGAAAAATTTTTCTTTATTTGAGTACATTTTCCAAATCAGAACTTACTAACTTGCATATTTATTCTATCAGCACTTTTTGTGTTTAAAGTGATTGAATACTAAACTGAAACTGGCTCAAACAATAAATGATTGATTATTTATTGGTTTATATAGCTTAGCAACCCGACATAGATCCAACTTCGTCCAGAACTCAAAAAGTGTCAAGACCTTTTTCCACACTCCTTCCTCTAGGCTGGCTTATTCCCTAGACTGGCTCTTCCTGAGCTCACAACATTTGCTGCAGCATTCTCAATCTCATGTTTTTATAGTATTACCAAGTAGAGCATATTGAGCCAAGTTCCTAAAGTCCACCTTTATTTGCATCAACTGAGGCCATGTACTTATCTCTGCCAATTACTAGGGTCAGACAACATGCATCCTAATTGGCTTAAGGCTGAATTGTGTCTATTTTTAAACCAATCACTGCAACCAAGCAGATAAAATATGTTGATTGACTGGGAATGAGGTCCCACTGAGACCCATACCCAGAAAGGGGAGGGATTGTTTGCCAAAGGAAACTCTGGGTCCTCTTGAAGGAGGTGGTTCAATGCTGGGCAGCCAAAAGTAGATGTCCACTATAGTGTTGTCATACATATGGTAATTTTTAGCAATAACAAATATTTTTTTATATTAACTACAATGAAAAATTTAATATGAAGGAAGGCTCTCTAACATTCTTTAAATGATTTAATGTATACATATTTAATCCAAATACCATAGTTGTCATAACCTATGTGTTTATTTCAGGTTTCACATTAACTTTTAGATTCACTAAAACCCCACCTGCATAGGCACAGGAAATCCAGTATCATTGGATGCCTATGTGTTTGCCAGGAATCACTTTGGAAATGATTACTTGAATGCATTTTTCTCAGATGCAACATTTTTATAAAGGATTCCACTTGGTTGCCACTATTGCCAATGCATAGGACAAGGTCTGTCCAGAAGGTACCCAGCCACGCACTATGAAAAATAGAGACATTTATCGAAGAAGATACAAGAAACATTGTACATAGGACAATGAAGCTTCAGTTCCTTTCAAAGTAGGCAACTTGGAACCTCACACAGTTCCCCCAGTTGCCATCAGCTCCCCAGTGGTATTCTCCTGAATCTCATCACCAGTCTGAAATCTCTTCCATTTCAAAGGTGATTACAATTTTGGGAAAAGCCAGAAGTCTCAGGGTGCCAAATCTGGACTGTAGGGGGACTGAGTCACCTGGGTGATTTGATGTTTCACCAGAAAACTCTGCATGGGATGTAATGCATGAGCAGACATGTTGTCATGTTGAAGCTTCCAATCACCAGTTGCCCATAGTGTGGCCTTCTGAATAGTTTCCACAGAGGAATGTTCAAGCTTCACACAAAATTTGATGCAGATTCCTTGCTCTAACACTCTGTCTTTTGAGTGTGATGGCCATACACAGTGCACATGTTCATTTAATGGCTTCTACTGCCCCCAATGACTAGCACACTGAAGTCGTCATTGTTCATTTATGTGCATTCCAGTCCACTCTCCTTGGCTGCTAGGTTACATAGATGTCGTGCAGACCATTCTTGTTATATTAACAATTGGTGGACTTTTTCCAGAGAGATCTTGTGTATGCTATATTTGAAGTTGTTCAAATTAGAATTTAACTACTTTAGCTAATATTATCGCCAATAAAAAACAGACGTGGGAGCTAGTCTGCCACTCACAAATAGGCCTTGGTGAGTTGTTGTTGTTGTTACACATGGACAATTTAGGAAATCATACAAAGCTACTCTTGACTGAAATAGATCAAGCCAAAAACTACATCACTCCACAGTCATGTCAGACAAAAACATGGACATTGTCCAAACTACAAAAATAACCAAACATTTCCCTACCCCTGTCTAACATGAGTGATTGCTTTTTCTTTACCAATTACAGCTAAGCCTTACTTCATTCCTCCTGTCATTGAATAAGATTTATAAATATTCTGATATGCTGGATTACCCATGCTTCCTGGTAGGATCCAAACCAGAGCAAAGCCATGCCTTCCTAAACCCTCCCCTAAACCAGCTAGTATAAACCCATATCTTGTAGTAAGTTCTGACACCCTCCTACTGAGATGCCCATGGTTCCCAAATGGTGTGTTTTCTTTCTTGTTGCTAGGAGAATGAACCCAACTTCTTCAATTACTGGTATGTTCCTGATGTTTTTTAGCCAGTGAACATTAAAACACAAGAAAATCTATAACTCTGTATTTTCATTCATATTAAGTGAACAATGTTTATTGTAAATTCCACTCAATTGCCAGAACTGGAGGTCATAGAATCTTTCAGAAAGTTACATGAGCTCCAGTGTTGAGTGGTTAACAAATAAAGCTTTTTCCCTGAATTGCTGAAGCTAGTCAAGCACTAACTTTGAAGCCAAGGACCTAAGTGGGCCCATTTCAATAAAGTCGCCTTACATTCCTTTCCCGAGTACCACTTACACTACTTTCTGCCAGCACTGTCGATGCTGAATTTTTGGTATAGGTCTTCATTTTTTCACCCAGGCACAGATGTCTTTGCAAGGTAAGATAAGGTGTTGGGGGTGAGGAGTGCCCCATAGTAGAGTTGACAGAGTCCCCAGGTGCTGTAATTTTAGAAATTCACACAAATACACACATCCACAGACTTATTCCACTGGAGTGGTTGGGTTGATACAAGCATGGCTATTTGTCATATCCACAACCAATATTCATCTATCATTTCCAGTGCTATTACTGATGTAACTCATTGTATAGTCTTCCTTTACTGTGAATTCTCTTTTTGGCAAATCCCCTCATAAAATCTGACTCCCATTAGGTCCCCCAATTCTCAGTCAGTTATATTGCAACCTCAATATTAACAGAGTTTAAATATTTTTCACCTGGAAGGCTGTCGGCCCCAATGAAATCACAGGATGCAGATGAATACAGGTGTGAGAAAATTTACTGCAGTAACCCAAAACATCTCATTCTAATCCAAACTGATACACATGGAGAGGGAAGCTGTCTAACTCCACTGACCAAAAGCATCTGGGCTTCGACTCTACTCAGTTGCCCTCTTACTAGCTTATGTTCCACTAACAAAAATATCTTAAGCAAAATGAGATTTCCTTCTCTCTTTTACCCTTTCTCATTCCTTAGGAGTCAGATATGGTGTTTAGAATGTTCATTGAAATTAAGCAATGGGTATATAGGTAATAACATGAAAAAAGGTTGGTTTGTTTCATAGAAGGTACAGTCCAAAGAAACTGAAGAACTTCCACCTCCCTTTTTTTTGGCACAGGCTAAGGCCCTGCCATTACCACCAGGATGGATGTACGGGTAGAAAGTAGAATGAGCTATTTGAGCTACTCTTGTAGAATGGAGCTGGGACCATGGTAAGAGTTTAGAGGGATAGGAGAGACCAACAAAAAGAAGAGAAGAGAGTGCAAGGCAGTAGAAGGGACTCCAGGATACTCATGTTGCATGGTCCTCTGACATCTGATATTTTTGTGTATTTGTGATAAGTTAATAGTATGTTTATTTTTGTTCTTAGGCTTCCATGCATGTGTTTATACTGCATGCATAATGAATACATACACACATACACATGTATATATATATATACACACACACACACATAATCATGGTTTTAAAGTACACCTTAATCAGTTGAAAAGCCCTTGAAAAACAGAAAAGATCAAAACAAACATACAAGATAAAGGTTTCTTCACTATTAATTTGGTTAGATACCTTTTTTTGAAAAGACTATGAGGTTTTACAAACTTTTCGTAAAAACATATTTAAAAAGGTCTCCAGGTATATCTAGAATATACACTAGTCATATTTATCACACAACACTTTATAGTTGTGTGAATTTGCTACTCTTCCTTGATATAGAATTTATATTAATCAACAAAATTTGAGTCTGTTTATATTTTATTATTATTACCCATTTTCCTAATAGAATTCCTAATATAATCCCCAGAGGAAGGAAATTACCTTAATGCACAGACCACACACACTGGTTCTCTTTCCCCCACCCCCACACTGAATGTCCTTCCCTTTAAGAAACTGTTACTGCTTACCTCCACCTTGAACCCCTTCACTTGCTCTTCCTCCTCTTGTCCTCTGATTAAAAGTACTTCTTAAGGAAGAGTTCTTTATTGATTCAAAAGTATATGAGAGCTACTAGGTGCCAGGCACTGTATTAGGTGTTGGATATAACCTTCAAGACTGCTTTCTTTATAATTAAAAGAACTAAAATTAACTGAGAACTTAATGTGTTGTCAGGCCCTTATGTGTATTCTCTCTTGTAATCCTCACAACCATCCTAAGAGGTAGGTTTTACTTTAATCTGTATTTTACAAATAAGCAAAATAGGACAGAATAAACAACTTGCTCAAAGTGTTACCAAACTCAAGTGGGGTTCGGCTGCTCACTGCTGAACACAGGCATAAAACAAAGGTTGGTGGGGAAGGAAAAAGGTCTTTATTTGAATGTTGCACAATTTGAAGCAATCTCACTCAGACAAAACCCAGCTGCCCCCAGAACCAGAAACAGTGTCCAGAAACCCCTCTCCATTCTTATCTGTTCTTCGGGAGCTTGAGGCTACTAGGCAGATGATCTCCGGCTTCCTGCGCCTTCCGGAAGTGCTCGCACTTTTGCCCCGCCAGCATCACCATCACCATGCCCTGGCTGCTTCTCACTCTATGGCCCAGGGCAGATGCCAGACTGCTGCCCCTGGTCATGCAGGGGCTCTGTCCACAGGACCACAGCGCCCGAGGCTGCCCCAACCCCCGGGGCCAGCAAGTGCTCCAGCCCACGCGTCCATGTGCTTATATTAGAGGAAAAGAAGAGGATGGTCTGGGACCATACATGCTGCCCAGAAGACACTGCAGCGTCCTGTGGGCCACCACCGGGGCACACAGCCCAGTGCATGGGACTTGGCCTCCAAGAGAGCTGGTCCCCGACTGGGCCAGCAAGGGGAAAGGGAAGGGCCTAGTCTCTGCCTTTTCTCGGTTTACATCTCCAGGTCCAAAATTCCGTGCGCTCTGGAAGGGTCCAATTTCCCCAGCCAAGTCCGTAGGCTAGACTAGCAGGTCTGCATTTCCCCCCGCAGATATGTTCCAGAAGGGAGTAGGAGGGTTTTCCCCTCTATCAATCACCCTCTCCAGCTTCCACAAACTCAGTGCAAGACTTTCTCCTGCTGCATCTCTGTCCCTGGTGGGGAATCTGTCCTTCCTCACCATGCCCCTTGGTTGCCAGGGCAATGCCACGCTGCCCCAGCGGTTTGTTTACTTGGAAATGCAGCCTCTCACGAACTGCCTTAGCTCAGGGATAGGGAAATCTGTCACGTGGGGTGTTAGCAATGCAGCTTCATCCCCACCATCTCTGGGGGTTCCTGCCACCTCTCTTTCACTTGGGCGCCAAGGCCGGCTACCTGTATTAAAAGTCCTGTAGTAAAAGGTGAGTTCTTCCCAAACTGCCTATACTGCTCATCTGAAAAGTACCATAAGAGAGGTATAAATTAGGCTTTCTTGGAGAAGGTGTCATCTCTTGAAGAATGAATAAAATTTGTAAATGTGGGCATGAGCATGGGGATGAGAATGTAGAGTAAAAGATGTACCATTTATACATAATATGCTGAGTAGTGACACATACTCAAAACAAAACAGTATCTCTTTTTGGCCACTCTGTCCTCCAATGGCTTTATTTCTTATATCTAAAATTGCAAAACTATTATTGTAAAATAATTTATAATTCAGATCTGTAGAAGTTTAAGTGGGTGATGCTCTGCTGTATCTCCTGGGGTGTACGGGTGGAAATACACAAGCATCCTTACTGTCCTTTGTGATCTTTGGTCTGTTTCCAGTCCTACTCTCTCACATTGGCCTAACAGGTTGCTAAAGATAATCACTCAAATGGATAGTCATGAATAATGCACTCAGCTAAATTAAGATTAATTATAGCTATATTTAGATAATAAAGTGATTCTGTTGAAAATAGAGCTTATTTCTACAGAACAAAAATGTAATCTTTCTGTAATATTGCTTTGGGAATCTGCTATTCTCTTGATACGGGATTAGAATTAAGTTACTTAATACTTACTGACTTATTTTAGCTTTTTAGTCCTCTCTCCCCACTTCTTGCTCCATTTGTTTATCTCTTTGGTTGGCTTGTTAGAGCTTTGCAAATCCTTGTATTTTTCACAATAATATTTCTTCCTAATTCCTTTAGGCTAAAATGTAAACACTAAAATGTAAATATGCAAAGGGACTTTAGCAGCTTTGTTTTCTGTTTATTAACTAGTTTAGCAAATTGTTCTTTGGTTTGCCAGTTAGCAATCCTGTTTATAAACAGTAGAACTAGTTTTGGAATTATGATTTTCTTTAAAACTGTAACATAATTTTAAGTAAATATTTGAATCTATAAAAACATCTAGGTATTATCATAAATAGAGTTAGTCTAATAAAACACAAAATTCACACATTTTTATTTCAGGTTAGAATACCAACAAATGTGCTGTTCCTGCTCTAACAAACCATTTCCTTTTGTCACCATGTTCAACTAAAATGTAGATTGTTATAAGTAACCTGTCTCCTCATTTTACTACAAATAGTTCAACTTCTTTGCAACATGCTGAGAACTGGATGGCTTTAACTTAGAAAATTCTTTGGTGTATAAAATATATTCAGTATAGGATATTAAAAACCATTTCTACATAAGAAACCCCAAGGATGCATTTTGGCTTTTTATCTATAACAAATTATTTTAATTTGGGAATACTTATGCAAATATGAATAAGTATCATATACAGGACTTGCCCATTACAATGGAAATTTTAAATGTGTGTATTGGGAACTGTAAGTTCTCTAGTTGAATATTGGAATAATAGCATCGTTTATTCAGATGTTAAGACCTTACAAATATTTAAGTAGGAAAAATGATAGTAATTTATGAAATTTAGATTGTTAGGTAAGAGTTGTGCCAGGCCTTGTCTTAAAATGTCTTTGTTTTACTTTTTAGATGTTGAAATTAAATCTAATGAAGGAAAAAAAGTGTTCCTTTGTATACGATGGCCTCTTTAGATACATTTAAAGAACCAGAAGGCCAGAAATACTTATAAAAAAGTCATTGTTTTTGTCAGCTGAGACTATTTATGCTGCTGTAACAAAAACAATCCCAAAATCTCAGACGCTTAAAACAATAAAGGGTTATTTCATGGTCTTCTAACATTTCTTTGTTTGTTTTTAATTTTTACTAAATTTATTGGGGTGACACTGGTTAATAAAATTATTTATTAACTTAAGTTTCAACTCTATGGTTCTATGATACATTATCTCTATATTACACTATGTGCCCACCACCCAAAATCAAATCTCTTTCCATCACTATACACTTAATCCCCTCTACCCTTTCCTACCCCACACCCCTACTTCCTTCTGGTAACTACCATACTGTTTTTTGTGTCCACAAGTTTCTATTTGTTTGTCTTGTTTGTTCATTTGTTGCTTTCAGTTTTATATCCCACATATGAGTGAAATCATATGGTCCTTTAATTTTTCTGCTGACTTATTTCACTTATAATGATATTCTCAGCATTCATCTATGTTGTTGCAGATGGCAATGTTTCATCTTTTCTTATGGCTTAGTAGTATTCCATAGTGTGTGTGCATGTGTGTGTGTGCATATACATATGCGTATATATATCACACTGTGTGTGTATGCACAGTGTGATATACATATATCACATCTTCTTTATCCAGTCATCTATTGAGGGATTGTTCTGTTTTTTTTCTTTTTTTTTTTTTTAAGCTTTTATTTGTGTTTATAGACAGGGAAGGGAGGGAAAGAGAGAGGGAGTGAAACATCAATGTGTGGTTGCCTCTTGTGTGGCCTCCACTGGGGACCTGGCCTGCAAACCAGGCATGTGCCCTGACTGGGAATCAAACCAGCGACGTTTTGGTTCACAGGCCCACACTCAATACACTGAGCTACACCAGCCAGGGCTATACAGTTGTTTTTATGCCTTGGCCACTGTGAATAGTGCTACAATGAACATAGGGGTGCACATTGTAACATTTCATACATTGGTCAACTGCCACTTGGTTTGATATTGTTTTCATTCTGGAACCCATGCTGGGGCACAGTTTCTACCTGGAATATTGTCAGTCTTATGATAAAGGAAAAAAATGTAGTAAAATCATACAATGACTCTTAAACTTCTACTTGGAACCGGTATATCTGGCTTCTCATATTAAATTGACCAAAGGAAATAATATGGCAAAGCCTGATGTCAGTGGGCAGGGATGTATAATTTTCCTTCAGTAAGAAGCACAAAGTATTTTGAACAATAATACAATATTATTTACTACTCCATATTCTTGGTCATAGATAATTACTTCCTTATCTTCTACATGCAAAATACGCTTATTCCATACCCAACATAGACAACTCTATAGTCCCATCCATCACAGCATCAGGCTTAAAGTTCAAGATATCACAATAGTTTATAAAAGATGATGTGACTCGTCTTGCTCCAGGAACTTATGAACAACAAAAGGTAAATTATCTACTTTGCATACACCCATATGCAAACATGGTAGGATGAATAACTGCAGTAAACTGCAATACGCACTCCCATTTCTGAAAGGGGGACATAGCAATCGTTAGCTATGTCATTAGTCTCTGTTCCCCCACAGACTTCCCAAGGGCCTCTTGCCCTGGGGGTGAACAATATCCCTTCATTAGTCACTGTTTCTTTCTGGCAATAGCTCCTCAATACAGTGTTTTCTGTGGCTCTTTGCTTACCTTCTTTTTCATCATCCTTCCTGGATGCATATGAAGAGGGCATTGGAGAAAATGCTTTTCGTGGATGTTGTCCACCTTCCTTCCTGTGCCAATGAATTAACTATCTCAGGGGGGGGTAGCCTATCTCTTGACTGCATCTTATATGAAGTAATAAAATTTATTTTTATTTAAGCCAGTTAGATTTCTTTTATATACAGTAGAAAATATCATAATTTATAAAAATCTAGTATCAATTTCTACAAAAAAGTTTTTTCTACAAAAAAGTTTCTTCAAGCTGGACTACAACTGCATCAAGCTGATTATTAAGATAGTTTAAAATGGAACTGCTTCTAAAATATTTTCATATATTCTAAGTATGAAAAGATTATTTAAAGAATGTTAAATAGCAGAAACAAATGGATATAGTATTACCATTCTAACATCATAATTGGTATTTTATTATTTAAGGCTCATGATATTGATTATGATGGTGCAAAGATCACTCAATAGGGAAGAATGTTAAGTCTTTTGAACAAATGGTGCCGGGACTACTGGATATCACCACATGCAAAAGAGTGAAGTTGCAACCTTATCTCACTCTACATTTTGTAGTTCATTCGAGCATTAACTTACAGTGGATCAAAGACCTAAATGTAATAGTTAAAACTATAAAATTTTAAGAAAAATCATATGTGTAAATAAATCATCATGACCTTGGATTAAACAATGGTTGGTTAGCCATATCACTGAAAGCACATCCACAAAAGAAAAAATATGGATTATTAGACCATCAGAGCAAAAAGAAAAAGTGTTTCTAAGGACATAATCAAGAAAGTGAAAAGATAAAAGAGTGGGAGAAAATATTTGCAAATCATTTTTCTGATAAGGTATTTGTATCAAGAATATGTAAAATACTATTATGAATCAACAATAAAAAGACAACCCAATTTGAAAGTGAACAAAGGATCTGAATAGACATTTCTTCAGATAAGATATACAAATGGTCAATATACCCATGAAAAGAAGTTCAACATTATTAGCCATTAGAGAAAAATTAAACCTATAGTGACATACTATTTCAAAACTACTAAGATGGCTATAATTAAAAAAATGTTGGTGAGGACATGGAGAGAGTGGAACCCTCATGCGCAGCTGGTGGGATATAAAATGGTGCATCAAATATGAAAAATTATTTGGAAGTTTTTCTGGAGATTAAACATAGGGGTACCATTAGACCCAGCTTTTCTACTTCTAGGTGTATTCCCAAGGGAAATGAAAGCATATGTTCACACAAAAACTTGCATATGAATGCAAAGCAGCACCATTTTATAATTAAAGAGTGGAAATAGACCAAATGTCCAACAACTGCTTAAACTCAGGTAGGGGTGTCCAACCTTTTGGCATCTCTGGGCCACACTGGAAAAGTTTTCTTGGGCCACACATTAAATACACAAACACTAGCAAAAACTGATGAGCAAAAACAAGATTTTAAGTAAATTTATGATTTTGTGTTGGGCTGTATTTATAGCTATCCTGAGCCACATGTAGCCTGTGGGCTGAAGGTTGGACACCCCTGCAAATGACAAGAGATAAAGAGCAGGGATACAGGCATGAGGACACATAAGAATACACTCAGAGGTATTCACAAAAGTCCAAACAAAACAAAACAAAAACAAGCATTGTGTTTCTGGAGAGAAAATTAATTTGGATGGTTCATTAGCTAATTTATAATAGCTAATACTCCTATTAAGTTCTGTTTGAGGTATGGTTGGCTTCATTTATTCAGTCATGGACCTAGGCACCCATTCAGCAAATACTCATTGAACATGTGTTCTGAACTAGATGCTGAGAGTCTATCAGTGAACTCCACATGAGGAAAGAATATACTGTAATAAACAAGGAAACAAATGGGGTAATTTCACAAGATTGGGGTGAATACGAGGAAGAGTGGCCAAAGGATCTACTATAGACAGGCTGGTCAGAGAAGCCTCTTTGGAGAGGTGATATGTGAGCTAAGATCTGAATTATGAGAAGAAAGCAGCCATGTAACACCCATAGAAAGAGCATTTCAGGCCAAGAGAATATAAAAGACCCCTAGGAGGGACTGTGCCTGGGGAGTGCCCGAGAATATTGATGCCAGCGTGGTTGGAATGGGGTGATGCATATGATGTGTTCTGTAGGTCACAGTAAGGAATATGCATTTTAGTCTAATTGTAGCAGAAAGGCACTAAGGTTTTTAACCAGGGCGGTAATGTAATGTGATTTATATTCTATATAGATCTGTTTGACTGTTAAATGGAAAATGGAATGGAGAGGGAGATTAGAATACAAAGCTAAGACAGAAAGACTGGCTAAAAGGCTTTGCAACAACAGTCAGGAGGAGAGATGGTGGGATAGCTCAGACTATGATAGCAATATAAATGGAAAAAGTGAGTGGATTTGAGATTTTGTAAAAAATTAGAATTAATAATACTTCTTAATGAGTTAAAGGTGTGGGAGGGAGAGAGAAGATAAATCAAAGTGGACTTCTAATGTTTGATTGGAATCAAATCTTCTAAATATTTGATTTCAGCTGGGAGTAAATGATATCATTTACTGAGATAGAGAAGACTAGAAGAGAAACGAGTTTGGGGGAAAAATTAAAAGAACGTTTATGTTTTGAATAGGCCAAGTTTATGATCCTATTCATTGTTCTAGTAGGTAGCAGTATATGTAAATATGGAGCTTAGAGGAAAGGTCACATGACCGGACACATATACCTGAATGTTACTGGCATATAGATGGCATCTAAATCCATAATTTCAATCTCTGGATATCACCTGGGGAAGAGAAAAGGGCTCAGCTTTGAATTCTGGGGCTTGCTAACATTTAAAAGATAAAAGGGGAAAAGTGAAGGAGGCCTAGTGAAGAGAGCTGAATGGAGACTATGCTGCCTGGAAAGCACTTGTACCTCTGGCCAAGGCCCTGTTGCTACTGAGCGTTACCTTTCTGTTGCAGGCCCCACTGTGCAAAGCCATGCTGGAGCCTGAAGCAAAAGGAAAAGTGTGTATCTCTATGTACACTTAGCAAAACATCTTCCCATATTTTGAATTGAATAAAATTTATTAAAAGATCTACAATAAAAAACATGACTGTATATAAAGCCCTGTGTTGCTCAATCTGTTTGCAGATTATTGTCAACTCATATCTGCCTCATGGGGGGACTTCCTGAGCAAGCAAGCCCAGAACAGAGGGCTGATTGGAAATGACTGTTCCCATTGCACAGTGACAGAGGGCTATAAAACAAAGGAAGAACGGCCTGTCCTCATCGCGTGTTGGATATTTTATTCATCATGGATCTTTTTGCATTAATTTTGATTCTTTAAATGTTGCATTAAAATAGTATTTATTTTGAATACTGAATTTTATCGGCACTCTTGGAAATTTTGTGTCTGCAGAGTACCTCCTTTGCCTCACCATAATCCTGACCTGGACCCAAGACATTTTCTTTTTAAAGAGAAGCTGGCAATCCAGAATTCGATGTGAAACCTCACATTTTAAATACGTTGGCTAATTATTCAGAATAGTAAAAAAGGTTATATTGGCCAAAGCATTAGGAGTTCTACCATGAAAAACATCCTAGCCATCAGAAGACTGGTTCTGGTTCTAGTCTTAAGTTTTTATTTTTTTATTTTTTATTTTTTTTATACTCAATAATCACATTTAATTGTTGATATTGTACAGTTTTCTGTCTTTTACCCCGCCCCAGCCCACCACCCCAGCCCTCCCCACCTTCCTCCCATTTCCACCCCCCATAGTTTTTGTCCATGAGTCCTTTATACTTGTTGCTCTAAACCGTTCCCCTTTTCCCCTGAAATTCCCTCCCCTTCCACTCTGGACACTGTCAGACTGTTCTCAAATTCAGTGTCTTTGTTTATATTATGCTTGTTTGTTTGTTTTGTTGATTAGCTTCCTGTTAAAGGTGAGATCATATGGTATTTGTCTTTCACTGCCTGGCTTATTTCGCTTAGCATGATACCCTCCAATTCCTTCCATGCTGTCGCAAAGGGTAGGAGCTCCTTCCTTCTTTCTGCTGCATAGAATTCCATTGTGTAAAGGTACCATAGTTTTTTGATCCATTCATTTACTGATGGGCACCTAGGTTGCTTCCAGCACTTGGCTTTTGTAAATTGTGCTGCTATGAACATAGGGGTGCATAGATTCTTTTGGATTGGTGTTTCAGGATTCTTAGGATATAATCCAAGCAGTGGAATTGCTGGGTCAAAAGGTATGTCCATTTTTAGTTTTCTTAGAAAATTCCATACTGTTTTCCATAGTGGTTGTACCAATCTGCAATCCCACCAACAGTGCACTAGGGTCCCCTTTTCTCCACAACCTCTCCAACACTTGCTGTTTGTTGCTTTGTTTATGAAGGCCATTCTGACTGGTGTCAAGTGGTATCTCATTGTAGTTTTAATTTGCATCTCTCTGATAGCTAGAGATATCGAGCATCTTTTCATGTGTCTCTGGATCCTCTGTATGTCCTCCTTGGAGAAGTGTCTGTTCAAATCCTTTGCCCATTTTTTAATTGGGTTGCTTGTCTTCTTAGAGTAGAGTCTTGTAAGTTCTTTATATATTTTGGAGATTAATCCCTTGTCTGAGGTATCATTTCCAAATATGTTTTCCCATACAGTTGGTTCTCTTTTTATTTTAATACTGTTTTCTTTAGCTGTGCAGAAGCTTTTTATTTTGATGAGATCCCATTTGTTTATTCTTTCCTTTATGTTCCTTGCTCTAGGGGACGTATCAGTGAAAATATTGCTGCGTGAAATATCTGAGATTTCCCTGCCTATATTATCCTCTAGAATTTTAATGGTGTCATGGCTTATATTTAAATCTTTTATCCACCTTGAATTTCTTTTTGTGTATGGTGTAAGTTGGTGCTCGAGTTTCATTTTTTTGCATGTAGCTGTCCAGTTCTCCCAGCACCACTTGTTGAAGAGGCTATTTTTGCTCCATTTTATGTTGCTGCCCCCTTTGTCGAATATTAATTGACTGTAGAGACTTGGGTTTATTTCTGGGCTCTCTGTTCTATTCCACTGGTCCTCGTGTCTGTTCTTGTGCCAGTACCAGGCTGTTTTGATTACAGTGGCTTTGTAATACAGTTTGGTATCAGGTATTGTGATCCCTCCTACTTTGCTCTTCTTTCTCAAAATTGCTGCCGCTATCCGGGGTCGTTTATGATTCCATATAAATTTTTGAAGTGTTTGTTCTATGTCTGTGAAATATGCCATTGGAACTTTAATAGGTATTGCATTGAATCTGTAAATTGCTTTGGGTAATATGGACATTTTGATGATATTAATTCTTCCGATCCATGAACATCGTATATGCTTCCATTTGTTTGTGTCTTCCTTGATTTCATTCTTCAGTGTTGTGTAGTTTTCTGCATACAGGTCTTTTACCTCCTTGGTTAGGTTTATTCCTAGGTATTTTATTTTTCTTTTTGCTATATCGAATGGGATTTTTTTCTTGATTTCTGCTTCTGCTGTTTCACTGTTGGTATACAAAAATGCCTTTGATTTTTGGATATTGACTTTGTATCCAGCTATTTGGCCAAATTCATTTATTACATTGAGCAGCTTTTCGGCCGAGTCTATAGGATTTTCTATGTACACTATCATGTCATCTGCAAACAATGATAGTTTTGTTTCCTCCTTTCCAATTTGGATGCCTTTTATTTCCTTTTCTTGTCTAATTGCTGTGACTAAGATTTCCAATACTATATTGAATAGAAGTGGTGAAAGTGGACAACCTTGTCTTGTTCCTGATCTTAGTGGAAATGATTTTAGTTTTTGCCCATTGAGTATGATGTTGGCTGTAGGTCTCTCATATATGGCTTTTATTATGTTGAGGAATGCTCCCTCTATTCCCACTTTGCTGAGTGTTTTTATCATAAATGGGTGTTGTACTTTATCAAAAGCTTTTTCTGCATCTATTGATATGAGCATGTGATTTTTGTCTTTGCTTTTGTTTATGTGATGTATTACATTTATTGATTTGCGAATGTTGAACCATCCTTGCATCCCTGGGATGAATCCCACTTGGTCATGGTGTATGATCTTTTTAATGTATTGTTGGATGCGGTTTGCCAATATTTTGTTGAGGATTTTAGCGTCTACATTCATCAGTGATATTGGCCTGAAGTTTTCTTTCTTTGTTATGTCTTTATCTGGTTTTGGGATTAGGATGATGCTGGCTTCATAAAAAGAGTTTGGGAGTCTTCCATCATTTTGGATTTTTTGGAATAGTCTGTGAAGGATAGGGGTTAGCTCTTCCTTAAATGTTTTGTAGAATTCTCCTGTGAAACCATCTGGTCCAGGGCTTTTGTGTGCCGGGAGTGTTTTGATTACTGATTCAATTTCACTGGCTGTTATTGGTCTGTTCAGGCTTTCTGTTTCTTTTTCATTGAGTTTTGGAAGGTTATATTTTTCTAGAAACTTGTCCATTTCACCTAGGTTTTCAAATTTCTTGGCATACAGTTCTTCATAGTAATTTCTTACAATCCTTTGTATTTCTGTGGTGTCAGTTGTAATCTCTCCTCTTTCATTTCTGATTGTGTTTATTTGAGTCCTCTCTCTTTTTTTCTTGATGAGCCTGCTTAAAGGCTTGTCGATTTTGTTTATCTTTTCAAAGAACCAGCTCCTGGATTCATTGATCCTTAGGATTGTGCTTTTAGTCTCTATGTTATTTAATTCTGCTCTGATCTTGGTTATTTCCTTCCTTCTACTTGCCCTGGGCTGTCTTTGTTGTTGTTCCTCGAGTTCTTGTAGGCGTAGGGTTAAGTCGTTTGTTAGAAATGTTTCTGTCTTCTTTAGGTAGGCCTGTATTGCTATGAACTTCCCTCTGAGGACTGCCTTCATTGTGTCCCATAAGTTTTGGGTTGTTGTGAGTTCATTTTCATTGGTTTCCAGAAACTTTTTGATTTCCTCCTTAATTTCATTCTTGACCCATTCATTGTTTAATAGCATGCTATTTAATCTCCATGATTTTGATGATTTGGGGATTTTCCCCATCAAGTCGGTTTCTAGTTTTAGTCCCTTGTGGTCGGAGAAAATGCTTGGTATGATATCAATTTTCTTGAATTTGTTGAGGCTTGTTTTGTGTCCTATCATGTGGTCTATCTTTGAAAATGTTCCATGTGCGTTTGAAAAAACTGTGTATTTAGTTTCTTTGGGATGGAGGGCCCTATATATATCAGCTAAGTCCAATTCGTCTAGAGTACTGTTCAATGCCACAATATCTTTGTTGATAATTTGTTTGGAAGATCTGTCCATTTTTGACAGTGGGGTGTTAAAATCTCCTACTATAATTGTGTTGCTGTCAATATCTTTCTTGAAGTCCTCTAAGATTTTCTTGATGTATTTAGGTGCTCCTATGTTGGGTGCATATATATTTACAATGTTTATGTCTTCTTGGTGGATTCTTCCCTTGAGTATTATGAAGTGACCTTCTGGGTCTCTCTTTATAGCTCTTCTTTTGAAGTCTATTTTGTCTGATATGAGTATTGCTACCCCGGCCTTTTTTTCCTGTCCATTTGCTTAGAAAATTTGTTTCCAGCCTTTCACTTTAAGTCTGTGTAGGTCTTTTGTCCTGAGGTGGGTCTCTTGTAGGCAGCATATGTGTGGGTCATGCTTTCTTATCCAGTCAGCTACTCTATGTCTTTTGATTGGAGCATTTAATCCATTCACATTTAAGGTTACTATTGATAGGTACTGATTCATTGCCATTTTCGTATCTGTGTTCCTCACTCTCTCTTTTCCTTTCTTTCCTTAAAGCAGTCCCTTTAGTATCTCTTGTAGTACTGGTTTGGTAGAGGTGTATTCTTTTAGACTTCTTTTGTCTGGGAAGCTCCTTATTTGGCCTTCTATCTTGATTGAAAGCCTTGCTGGATAAAGTAGTCTTGGTTGTAGGCCTTTGGTTCTCATTACTTGGAATATTTCTTGCCATTGTCTTCTGGCTTGGAGCGTTTCCATTGAGAAGTCAGTTGCTAACCTAATCGGGGCTCCCTTGTATGTTACTTCCTTTTTCTCCCTTGCTGCCTTTAAGATTCTCTCTTTGTCTTGGAAGTTTGCCATTTTAATGATGATGTGCCTTGAAGTGGGCCTGTTTGGGTTCCTCTTGATAGGGACTCTCTGTGTTTCCTGGATTTGTGTGACTTTTTCTCTCACCAAATTAGGGAAGTTTTCCATCATTACTTTTTCAAATAGGTTTTCTATCCCTTGCTCTTCTTCTTCTCCTTCTGGTATTCCTATTATACGGATATTATTACGTTTCATGTTGTCTTGCATTTCTCTTAAACCCTCTTCATTCTTTCTGAGCCTCTTTTCCTTTTCTTGCTCTATCTGGCTGTTTTTTTCTACTTTGTCCTCCAACTCACTGATCCGATCCTCTGCTTCATCAATTCTGCTTTTCATTCCTTCTACTGTGTTCTTCAGCTCAGAAATTGTATTCTTCATTTCCTCTTGGCCCTTTTTGATAGTTTCTATTTCCTTTTTCATGTTGATATAGTTTGCACTGAGTTCTTCGTAGCTTCCCTGTAGTTTCTGGTAGCTCATTGAGAGCTCATGGAGCTTCCTGACAACCATTTCTTTGAACTCCTTATCTGATAGTTGAGTTGCCTCTGTTTCATTTAGCATTCTTTCTGGGGCTTCCACCTTTTCTTTCATTTGGGGATTGTTTCCTTGTCTTCTCATTGTTGGTGAGACTCTTCTTGTAAACCTCTGCTTCTTAAGTTGATCTGTTCTGGCTACCTGCGTTTATGGTGTGAACTTCTGTGGTGGAATACCTGTGAGATTCAGTGTTATAGTCTTCTTCAGGTATCCTGGTGTTCACAGCTTCCACTGTCTCAGCTGTGGGAATACCCCCTGTTTTGGTCCAACTCTGGTTTTTCCACAGTTCTAGGATTTCTTTGCCTCACTCGTGGGTATTCAAAAAGAGAAAATAATAAAGTGAAAAAAAGAAGAGAGAGAAAAAAGAAAAAAAAAAAGAGGAGGGAAGGAGAGATAGAATTGGAAAGAAAGGAAGAAGGAATAAAGCCAGAAAGAAGTAAAGAGAAGCAAAAGGAATTGAGGGATAAAAAAGGTAGAAGTAATAAAGAAATAAAAAATATATAATCAAAACAAAACAAAAAGAACCCCACAAAAACGAAAAACGAACCAAAACAAACAAACAAAAAAACCCAACTAAACAGACAAAAAACAACTATCAAAAAAACCCCCACAAAACAAAATGAAACAAAACACCCCCCCCCCAAAAAAAAAGAATAAGAAGAAAAAAAAAAATCTCTTGCTATTTTCACACAGGCCAACCTGGATTTTCTAGACTTGCTGGCTGTAGCAGGCTGCGAGGTGACCCGTACCGCTTTTCTCCCTGTTCCTCACTCAGTCAGCTTTGGGCTACTGTCCTCAGTGCCTGCCCAGCACTGTCCCCAGGGCTAATGGCGTACTCTCCATGCAGGGCCTTGGGTGTGATTTCTGAGCCTCCTGCAGGGGGCGAGCTTTCCAGAGTTTATGGGTTTCAGCTGGAATCTCTTACAGATCCATCCCTCCCCGAGCCTATTGCTGTGAGCTCCGGGTCTCCTACAGGGCGCAGGCGCCCGCCTGAGACTACGGGCGTGGGCTCCGAGAGTTTCCTGAGTTGCGCGCACTCACCCCAGGATCACGGATGTGAGCTCTGGGTCTTCCAGAGTCCCCTTCTCTAGTTGCAGGGTCGCCTCTGGCCGCAGGGCTGCTTCAAACCCGGTCGCAGAGCCGCCTCCGGTCGCGCGGCCGCCTCTGGTTGGTTGCAGAACCGCCTCCGGTCGCGCGGCCGCCTCCGGTCGGTTGCAGAGCTGCCTCAGGTCGCCGGGTCGCCTCTGTCCAGTCTCAGAGCCACCTCCGGTCGCTCGGCTGCCACGTCTAGTTTTCCAATGTCTGCTACAGATTTTGATCTCCTATTTTCATATATACTGTGGTATTGTTGGCTATCTGCTCTGTTCCTCTGTAGATCAGTTAGGTTTTTCTCCCATGTGCAGGAGGAAGGACAATCTGCGTCCTCCTACCATGCCGCCATCTTGAACCTAGTCTTAAGTTTTGACTTAACTACTTGGCACTTGCACTTTTCTAGGGCTCTCTTTTTGCCTTATTAAAACTATAGGTTATGATACAATGTCAGGCACAAAAATTAAAATTTTATGAAATATTAGCACTGATTAAATCAAATGGAAATGAAGTATGAGTGTTAGATTGAATCATATGAAATTACTGACAATTGGTCTTTTTGGATCTACAGAAGTATTAATTTCATGCAGTTCAACTTACAGTTTTGTTTCACAGTTGAGCTTGAGAGTATGATGAACCAGGCATTGCTGTGGCAAGCCATATTTGAGCCTGAGACAGAAGGAAAAAGAGTTTCCTTGCATTGTACTGCAAGATCAGGAATTGTTGATCAGAAACCTCTAGTCAGAGGACAAGGGCACACTGATGGGGACAAGATAATAATTTGCTTTTTTTTTTAATACCCTAGCAACAGCTAATTTGATCAGAGCATCTGCACTCAGGGGTTCTCTCCTAGGTACTCATTCTCTGTACAGGCCTTTAAGTGGTGCATATCTGAATCCATTTAATTTTCTAACTTCCACCCGAATGATTTATATGTATGATGATCTTAAGCCTTCGTTGTTTGCAAAATAATACAACTTTATTATTAGCAGCTCGTTTAAGTTGGAAGAAAATGAATATGTCTCTGTCAACACTTGCACATTCAAGTTTATCCAGAACAGTTAGCTGAACTTAGCATTAATCGAGCAACTATAAAAGGTTACCTATCCTATGCACCAACCTTTTCTAGTCTGAGTGCAACTACTCATGCGTACTGGGTTAGGGTACTTACAATGGTTATGTCTTTAGTTAATTAGGCCTTATAGTAATCTACATTGTAGTTTTTCCTACTCCCTTAGGCAATTAGGGAGTGCTACAGCTAAGGCATGCATTTCAGATATACATTGATCTCAGGCTGAATTACTTGTCAAATTCAATTCAATTCTTAGTTCATAAGGAACACGAGAATCTTATACCATTTGTGTTAGTGCAGTACTTTGTGGTTAAACGTGTAGTATATGTTGATTAAAAAGTAGAATCTGTTCATATACATAAGGATACTAGAGGTTTTTCAATTCAAGTGGCATAATAAATGTTCAAAACATATTTGTTGAATGAATAAAAATTTATTGAACATTATATGTTTGATGCTGTGATATCAAAATAAAAAAGACCCTGCTCGGCAGGAAATTATGGGAATATTGGAGGATGTAAATGACAGTGGTTGGGCCGCAAGCAGCGGTGGACACTTTTCATCTTGTCAGTTTTGCAAAGTAGTCTTAGTCCTTTATCCCGGAATCAGTCTTAAACCTAGTCCTCCTGCCCTAATCATTAGTCCTCCTAGCAATGCTGTGAGCCTCCCAATATTCCTTTAATGAAGCGCTGTTTTGATTAAAGCACTTTGACTAAAGTTAGTTACTGTTGATTGTAAGTTTAAAAGCCCTGACTCAAAGGAGAACCCTCATTACAAGGAAGATGCCATTTTTAAAGATAGGATATTTTTTGCAGTGAACATGAGGAGCATACACCTAAGGAGTAAATCAAAATGAAAAGTTTTGAAATAATTGGGGCACGAAAAGTTTTCCTTTGAGGCTGTCTGAAAGGAAATGAGACCATGTCTGTAGGGTACCTAATGTGGCATTAAAGTCCATCAACCCTTAATGAGTAGGCAAGCTAACTTTTGTTTACTTCACCGGCATCATTATATGGAATTTTAAAATAATGATCCTGATTTATCAAGAGCTTTTCAATTATGTTCATCTGTTTGCTATATAATGAAGACTGTAACACCTAGACAGATTTAGAAAGACTTTAGTGAGAAATGTTTTAAGATACATCTCCATGAATTTATTATAACAGAAGGTTATTTGTAAAATTTATTTGCATGGTAAAATTCTTTCCTCAGCATTGCCAGATCACCCTGCCCTTACTGTAGTTTCTAGATATCTGATGCATTCATTTTGTTCTAAATTCAGTAGTAAATTTTTGCTAGTAGTTGTATATAAACATTTCATGAATTGTCAGTTTATCTAATAGAGAAGAAACTGATTCCTGACTTTGTTGAGATAATTTACTTTCTTTACAGATAAAGATAAAAGTGAATTAAGAAATATTTGACAAAATTATTTGTAAAAATAACTAATTTATTTAAATATTAATTTCTTTTCAGTTTTTTTGTATAGTATAGCTTCAAAAGAGTTATGTTTTAAAGCATCCACTAAAACTGTTAATGTCCAAAGTAAGTCTTTGGAGATGTCAAAATTCCAACATCTCCTGATTAATAAATATTAAGCATTAATAGGAAAGCAAATCCGGCTGGCTGCTTGTCAGCAATGTTGTAGAAAAATTTAATCATTGGATGTAAGGGTCATTGGACTAAATTAGTGACTTTTAAGATCCCCCTGCCCTTGAAATTCTGTAAGCATCTATGATGTAGTTAAAATTACCAAATTAGGACTTACAGCAAACACTTTTTATATTTGTGTGACTTTAATTCAATCTCAAAATTGTAAAACTGGATAGAATTATAGTAATATAGAACTTCCTTATAGAAAGTGCTTTTCTTAAAATAATAGAGTTAAATGAATTGAAAGTTCAACCAAATTTTCTACTCCATTACAGATTCCTAGTTAAATATCAAACATTGTATTTAAGCTAAAACAACTTTTTCTACAAATACTTGGTTTTTATTTCATTTAAGTTATATATATTTACATGTGTTTGATGTTGTGATACTAAAATATAGAAGACCCTGCTCTCTTTCATATATACATATACATATACATATACATATACATATACATATACATATACATATACATATACATATATATATAGAATAATTTGCGCAACATCAATGTAACCTGGCAGCCAAGAAGAGTGGACTGGAATGTCCATTCATGAGCAATGATGAATTCACTGTACTAGTCAGTAGGGGTGGTAGACACCCTTGCGTGAGTATGTGTACTGTGTGGCCACTGCACTAAAAATGACTGAGTGAGTAGAGCAATGAATCTGCATCAGGTTTTTGTGTGAAGCTTGAACATTCCTCTGTGGAAGCTATTTGGATGCTTCAGAAGTCTGCAGCTACGGGCAACTGGTGATTGGCAGCTTCATTACAACAATGTACCCACTCATGCATCACATCTCATACAGAGCTTTTTTGGCAAAACACCAAAGCACCCAGGAGACTCAGCCTGCCCACAGCCCAGATTTGGTACTCTATGACTTCTGGCTTTACCCAAAACTAAAATCACCTTTGAAAGGGAATAGATTTCAGACTGTCAATGAGATTCAGGAAAACTGAGGAGTCATTTTCCTATGTACAATGTTTCTTGTATTTTGTATCTTCTTCAATAAATCTCTCTATTGTTCATATTACTTAGCTACATACTTTTTGGACAGACCTCGTATATACATATGAATGTTCTGTCTCCAAAATGTCTTGTAAATCCATCTGTTTCTCTCCATCTTTCTCGTAATATCTCCTAATTCAAAATACTGTTCTGCCTTACCTAGGCTTCTACTGTAGTATTCTACTGCTCTCTCTGCTTCCACTTTTGCCCCTCCAAGCTATTCTCTAGGCAGCAGCCAGAACAAACTTTTAAAACTGTCGATCATATAGTTTGTCGATCATTCTCCTTAAACTCCTGCAGCTTCTCTCTGTCCTTAGTGTAAAATCCTGATTTCATAACATGGCCAGCAAAGCCCCCCAAGCTCTCACATGTGTCTACATTTCCAACTTTATTGCTACCCCTTATCTCTTTTCTCTCCTTTGCATTTTTCTTATTGCAATATTGAGTTATAACTTACATCTCATACAATTTAGCCATCTAAGATGTACAATTCAGTGGACTGTAGTATATTCAGAGAATTATGCTTTCATGACAATCAATTTTAGGAAATTTTCACCATCCCACTCCAAAAGAAAACTCTACCCTTTAGCCATCACCCTCAATTTCCCTCAGCACTTGTAGCCCTAAGCAACCACTCATCAACTTTCTGTCTCCATAGATTTTTCTCTTCTGGATCTTTTATATAAATGGAATTGGATGACACAACGTGTAATTTTTGTGACTGGCTTCCCTCAGCATAATGTTTTCAAAATGCATCCATATTGTAGCATCTTTCAGTACTTCATCCCTCTACATTGCTGAACAAAACTCCACTGTGTAGTTGTATCATGTGTTATGTATCCATTCACTGGTTATTAGATATTTGAGTTGTCTCTACTTTTTGACTATTATGAATAGTGCTGCTAAGAGCATTCATGTACAAGTTTTTATGTGGACACATATATTTATTTGTCTTTGATGTGTAACTAGGAGTAGAATTACTGAGTTCCAAGGTAATTCTATGGTTAATCTTTTAAGTAACTGCCAATTTGTTTTCCAAAGCAGCTGTACCATTTTATATTCCTACCATCTGTGTATGAGTTCCAATTTCTCCACATCTTTGCCAAACTGTCACTACCTGTCTTTTTGGTTACAGTTATTCTAGTGGGAAATGCTTTCTTATTGTGTGTTTAATTTGTATTCTCTAATGGCTAGTGATGTTGAACATACAAAGGATGACCCCCCCTCCCCCCAGTGGAATTATCTTCCGGAGGGAGGGCCCTTTGTAGTATAGGATTTCCATACTAGGTTAGTGTTCTAGGAATCCATCTGTATCAGTGTACCAGCTGATTTTGTAAGAGGCTGCATTCAGCTTTAGTGAATTTTTTTGAAGACTCTGTCAACATGTTTGCCCATTTCATGATGGGTGATGCATGAGCGCACCTGCCCACACAGTACTGAGTGTTCAAAAATGGCATGGCCTCCATGCCCCACCCTCCTTATTTGCCTGATTTTGCCCTGAGTGACTTTTTGTTTGTTTTCCCAGATGAAAAGAGTCCTGAAAGAGAAATATTTTGCCAATGTGGAAAGGTGAAACAAAAAACAGCAGAAACACTGAAAAGCATTAAAATCAACAACTTCAAAAACTGTTCTGAGCAGTAAAAAAAATGTCTGGATAGGTGTATTGCATCAAATGGAGAGTACTTGGAAGGTGACTGAAGTTTAAACATGTAAGAATAAATATACAGTTTTTTGTAAATAAATTCTGTTTTTTTTGGCTCTCCCCCTCATATTTTCATGGGCTCATTGGCAATTTGTACATCTTTTTTAGGAGAAATGTCAATTCAGAACATTTGTCCATTTAAAAAATTAGATTGTCTTTTTATTAATAAATTTAAGAGTTCTTTATATGTTCTAGATACAAATTCCTTCCCAGATAAAATTTGCAAATATTTTTCCCATTCTGTGGATTGTCTTTTCCCTTTCTTGAGGAACAAATGCTCATAATTTTGATAAAGATCTGTTTATCTATTTATTGTGGTTGGTGTTTTTGGTGTCATATCTCGGCAACCATTGCCCAATCCAAGATCATGGATTAAACCTCTATTTTCTTTTAAGGGTTTTATTGTTTAGCTCTTACATTTAGGTCTTTGATCCATTATGGGTTAATATTTGCATACGGCATGGGGAAAGGGTTCAATTTTATTCTTTTATGTGTGGATATTAAGTTATCCCAGCACCATTTCTTGAAAAGACTATTATTTACCTATTCAATGGTTTTGGCACTCTTGTTAAAATCAGTTGATTATAGAAACATGGATTAATTTCTGGACTCTCAAATCGATCCCATTAATCTGTAAGTCCACCTGTCTGTCAGCACCACACTGTCTTGATTACTGTGTCTTTTTAGTAAGTTCTTCCAGTGGGAACTGTGAGTCCTCCTACTTTGTTCTTTTTCGAGATTGTTTTGACTATTCTGGTTCTCTGGCATTTCCATATGAATTGTGAGATCAACTTATTCAGTTTCTGAAAAGAATAGCAGCTGAGGTTTTAATAGAAGTTGACTTGAATATGTTCCTAAATTCCTTAACAATATTAAGTCTTCCAATAATATTTCTCACAATGTGTGATGTCGTCCCATTTATTTAGATTTTCCTCATATCTTTCAATAAAGTTTTTTAGGTTTTAGTGTACGAATTTTGCATGTTTTGGTTAAATTTATTCCTAAACATTTTATTTCTTTTGATGTTTTTATAAATATTTTCTTAATTTTATTCTCAGATTGCTTATTTAGAGTATATAGAAATATAATGACTTTTGTATATTGACCTTATATCATGTAATTTTCCCGTACCCATTTATTAGCTCTAATAATTTTTTGCTTTTTTTTTCCTGTGGACACCTTGGGATTTTCTATGGATAAGATCATGTCGTCTTCAAACAGAGATAGTGTTACTTTTCTTCCTTTTCAATCTGGATGCCTTTTGTTTTATTTTATATTAATTATTTATTTATGTATTGCCTAAAAATCTATGTTGGATAAAAGTGGTAAGAGCCAACATCCTTCTCTTGCTCCTGAGTTTAAGGGGAAATCTTTCAGTTTTCCACCATTTTTCCTCAGTGGAAGTACACAGTAGTTGTCTCCCCCACCCCCAGTTTTATTGAGATGTAATTAACATACAACACTGTATAAGGTGTACAGAATAATAATTTTACTTCCATACATTGTAAAATGATCACTACAATAAGGTTAGTTAACATCCATCATCTCACATATGTTCAAAAATCATTCTTCACCATTAAGCATGATGTTGGTTGTGAATTTCAACCCCTAGTTTCTTATGCACCAACCATACACAGTTTCCAAAACTTCCCAAACTTTTCTACCTCATACCTTTGTAAGCTTGGTCCTTCTTATGTTTGACTTCTCATTCTTTAAATTTCAAAAAAGCCTTTCCTGACTATCCTAGCTAAAATGGGCTGTGTCCTCCATTAAGCTTTCCCTAGAACAACATCGTATTTTCTTTGTGGCAATTTCCCCAATTTGCAGTTATTTCATGTATTTATTTGCTTGTTTATTTCCTGTCTCTTCGTGTTCTATGAAGTCTGTCAGGGACCATTTTCATCATGGTTAATGTTGTATCTTTAGCATCCAGAACAATAAGTACTCTGTACATTATGTTCAGTAAATGAGTGAATAAATAAGCACTTACCATATATCCATGTGTCTTTGAAATCATGTGATACATTTTAAAAAAATGCCTACACCTATCCTCATAAAGACTTCTTCCAGCTAGAGCAGCCATTTCAGAAACTATTCAGTTGTTTCATGATGGAACCATTTTTTAAAATGTTTCTGAAATTCTTTTTTGGGGATTGGCTTTGTAGCCTGTGTTGTTTTCTTTGCATTATATCAATTATTTTTTTAAATGTAATTTCATTTTTCAACTACAGTTTACATTCAATACCATTCTGCACCAGTTTCAGATGTACAGCAAAAGTGGCCAGAAAACTATGCACTCTAGTCCCTCTGCTGACCCAAGCACCCACCTGCTGTGTACTCCATTATCTTGACATTATTGACTGCACTCTCCATGCTGCAATCTGAATCTCTGTGGCTGTTCTGCAGCTATCACTTGGTACTGCTTACTACTCCATTTGCCTTATTTACCGAGTCCCCTCTGACAGCTATCACTCGGTTCTTGGTGTCTATGAATCTGTTCCTATTTTGTTTATTTTGTTCATTAGATTCTACATATAAGTGAAATCATATGATATTTAACTTTCTTTGGCTGGCTTATGAGTTGTATAAAATGGAATTTGAATATGCACTATGAACCATATAAATACCTGATGAAATGACACAGCAGTGGATTTGGCAGTTACAATTTGTATTTCCCAAGTCTGCAGAGAGCCACCCTTTGCATGTTCACTAAGAGAGCAGACATGTTACTTTTCCCCTAATGTTTTGGAAAGCTCGGTGTATGCTTCTGGAATTAAAGCACTTACATACGTGGATAAAATAAAACCTGCAGATAGCTGTTGTCTGAGATTCACATTATAAATCACTTTTCAGTTAGCTTGTAAATAGGCAAGAAGCAATCCCAGATGGACTTTTCAGTGAGACCTCTAGTTCTGTCCTGGTTCTCATACCTGCCACTCTATCAAGGCCTCTGCTAGGTTGTTTGACCCTTCCAAGTTTCAGCTTCTCTCCTGTAAAATCATTCACTTTAAAGGACTTGTAAGAGGTAAATGAGATAATGTAACTGCAAGTACTCACCCCGGTGCTAGGTACAATGTACATCTGTAGGCTGTCCATAAATGATAGTTGCTGTTATCAGCATAATCGTCTCTTTAGCCCAACCTCTGTCTTACAGCTAATGAAACTGAGAGACTCAGTGATTTGCCAAGGATGAGGAGACTTGTTAAAAGAAGCTGAAATATGAAACTGGATCTGCTGGCTTACAGTCCACTTCTTTTTCTTTCAACATACAGAACATGCCTGTTTGCAAAGCATAACACCTAAGAGGGGCAAGCTCATTTCATGGCTATAAGGTAGCCAGAAGAGAATGTGGCATGTGTACTTTCCTAATAAGTAAACAGGAGGACCTTTTTAGTCCTTTGGCTGCAAATCAGAATCTTTTTGTGCAAATTAAATTCATTTTGTTATTGCTTCAGGGTAAAATAGATTCCAGGACCATTCTCTATCACTATTTCTCCATTTTCTCTGCTCTGAGTGTATCCCATCTCTTAGAATTTAGAATGGGGGAACTTAAGTTGATCACAATAGCCATTGGCAAGTCATAGGGGAAAATAAACCTCAATGATGCAAAAGAAGAAGTAAAAAGATAACCTTGGGGTAGCAATAACATATTAATTTGAAAATGTTCCATAAGTTTAGACTACAAAGTCTTTGTGACCATATACAGTACATATATGACTCTTTTAATGATTTTATTCACATGGCCTTCAGGAAAAATCATATTGATAATAAGGAATAGGTTGAAAAATACTTTGAGGGGAATTTGAATTTTTAACTTTTAAGTATCTTCTATTAGGTGTGGAAAATGGAGACAACGGTACTTGAACAGCACTAAAAAAAAGAGGGAAAAAAGATGAAAAACCAAAAACATTTAAATGTATTCTATTAGATGTTTGTACAGCTATTGAGTATATCATTTATTAATAGAATCTGGCCTGTGGGAAATGACTCCACAAGACAAAATAGCAAGAAATTTCTGCTTTTGGTCCTTTCTTTATAATTGTTCTGCATTCTTATGGCTGAACCAGAGTTGTACCACTTATGCTTTCAACAAAGATGTGGTTGTGGGGGTGGAAATTCAGCCCAGTCTCTTGCCATTCCCCCAGATATTTCAAAGAATGGGGCCCCTTTTATCTTTACACCAGGGCCCCATCTTTTCACCAAGTCACATGCCCGAGGAACTCTACCCATCCTTGAGGGACACCTTCTCTAACTTGTCTAAAGGCCCTGTTTTGACTAGGAAGGCTTGACAATATAGGGATTTTAATGATATTTAAAAAAAAAAAGTCTCAGTAATGCAATCTGAAATTTGCTTGTATAGCAAAATCTTTTTTGCAAGAATAAGCAAACACTCCCAACTCTTGTGCACATAAATTTATAATAGAAAATTAACCCCGTGTGAAAATTTGTCAAGTTCAATCATTAGTTAATTTACTTCATTCATGCATGCATGCATCTATTCACTTAACACATATAATAAAAGAATAATGCCATTGCAGATCTAATAGATAAGGATTTCAGAGAGAGATCCAGAAACAGTGAAGGAAACTTAACCCATTACTTTTATAATCACTGTGTGATTACATGCATGTTATTGTGATTGCCCATTAATTTATAACATGGCACATTTAGTGTAGATTGTTGAAAACTTGCCCTTTTTCTGAATAGGCCTTAAGAAAAAGCTAGCATTTTTCACAACCATATGATTAGCCTTTGGCCCCATTGTTTTCTGACTATCCTTTGAAGAAAACCCTAGCTGAGTGTTCACCTTTCTAGCAATAGTTAGTTTCTTAGAATGGGTCATTTTGGATGGCTGCCCTAATGCACTAGGCTTCCACACCCAGCTCAGGCAGCTTTGCCAATAGGTTTATTTTAATGTAAACAATGTTACTGAATGTATTCTGTTGTATTACTTTTCTGGAGTCTTTTTCTTTGTATGAGTTCTTATTTTATTTCTTGTTATGCCACAGTGGAAGCATGTCAGAACTTTTCAATGAGCAGCCAATCCTTTCAAGATCACAGCTCTGACTTCCATGGGTGAACTTTATTAGATCATAGGAGTTAGTTCTTTATGTGTTAATCATGTCAGTCCAGCGATTCACAGATTAATCTATCCAGTGAAAATCTTCCAAACAAATCCAGCTTCCCTTTTCTTCATTTTATGTAAATGTGTTCTGTTCTGTTCTGTTCTGTTTTGGCACTACTGAGAGAGACTCTCTACCTTCATGAGAAGGAGGTTATACTGATATGGGACTGGTCACCTTGTGCAGAAGTCTTTACAGATTAAGCAGGTTCCCTAACTATTACTGATTGACTGGGTTACTAATGGAGGATGCTCAAGTATTTTGGGTTCACAGTACTTATTTTTCCTTCTTCTAATATAGCTGAATTCCCATTTTTCTTTGAGCTTATGAGGAAGTATTGTTTCTATGCCCATCTAAGGTTGAGCATATACCTGCTTTTAATGATTTGTTCAGAGAAAGTCATGTGATCAGATTGGAGACAATGAGATACATGAATCCTTGGTTGGGTGGGAATCCTGGGACAACAACTCTGACTCTTGAGACTTCTGGCCAAGATGGAGGTGTAGGTAGACACATTGTGCCTCCTCACACAACCAAAAGAAGGACAAAAACAGATTTAAAAACAAAAACCAACCAGAACTTACAGAAAATTGAACTGTATGGAAGTCCAACAACCAAGGAATTAAAAAAGAAACATTCATCCAGACCAGTGGAAGGGACGGAGATGGGCAGCTGGGCAGAGAGGACATGCAGCAAGGTAGCAGATTTCAGACTGGGTAGTTCCACATTTGCGTGCAGATAAACCAGGAAGAAAAACCGGGAAACTCGATAGACCTTGCAACACAGGGCTCCAGCATGTGGAAGTATAGCCTCAAAACTCTGATTGAAAACACCTGTGGGGGTTGAGGCGGCAGTGGAAGAAACTCCCAGCCTCACAGGAGAGTTCACTGGAGAGACCAACAGGGTCCTAGAATGTACACAAGTCCACCCACCTGGGAATCAGCACCAGAAGGGCCCAATTTGATTGTGAATAGTGGGGGAAGTGACTGAAAACTGGCAGGGATCAGAGCAAGTGGCACTGTTCCCTCTCAGTACCCTCCCCCCACATACAGTGTCACAATGAAGTGACATGGGTTGTCCTGCCCTGGTGAACACCTATGGCTCTGCCCCTTACTATGTGACAGGTGCACTGAGACAAAACAAAACAAAACAAAACAAAACAAAACCCCAAATGAAAGAACAGATTGAAGCTCCAGAAAAAATAAAACTAAGCCATGATGAGATAGCCAACCTATCAGATGCACAGTTCAAAACACTGGTAATCATGATGCTCACAAATTGGTTGAATATAGTTGCAAATTAGATGAGAAAGTAAAGGCTATGTTAAGTGAAATAAAGGAAAATGTACAGGGAACCAACAGTGATGGGAAGGAAACTGGGACTCAAATCAATGGTTTGGACCAGAAGGAAGAAAGAAACATTCAGCCAGAACAGAATGAAGAAAGAAGAATTTAAAAAAATGAGGAGAGGCTTAGGAACCTTCAGGACATCTTTAAACATTCAAACATCCAAATTGTAGGGGTACCAGAAAGAGAAGAGGAAGAGTAAGAAGTGGAAAACTTATTTGAACAAATAATAAAGGAGAACATCCCCAATCTGGCAAAGGAAATAGACTTCTAGGAAGTCCAGGAAGCTCAGAGTCCCAAAGAAGCTGGACCCAAAGAGGAACACATCCAGGTGCATCACAATTACATTAATCAAGATTAAAGATAAGGAGATAATCTTAAAAGCAGCAAGAGGAGACTGTTACCTACAAAGGAGTGCCCATAAGACTTTTCAGCTGATTTCTCAAAAGAAACCTTGCAGGCAAGAAGGGGCTGGAAATAAGTATTCAAAGTCATGAAAGGCAAGGACCTGCATCCAAGATTACTCTATCTAGCAAAGCTATCTTTTAGAACGGAAGGGCAGATAAAGTACTTCCTAGATAAAGTAAAGTTGAAGGAGTTCATCATCACCAAGCCCTTATTATATGAAATGTTAAAGGGACTTATCTAAGAAAAAGAAGATAAAAACTAGGATCAGTAAAATGACAACAAACTCACAGTTATTAACAACCACATCTAAAACAAAAACAAAAACAAATTAAGCAAACAGCTAGAACTGGAACAGAATGACAGAAATGGAGATCACATGGAGGTTTATCAGCAGGGGAGTGGGAATGGGAGAGAGGGGGAAAGTTACAGAGAATAAGTAGTATAAATGGTAGCTAGAAAATAGAAAGAAGTTAAGAATAGTATAGGAAATGTAGAAGCCAAAGAACTTATATGTAAGACCCATGGACATGAACTAAAGGGGGGATGTGTCGGGGAGAGGGTGTTCAGAGTGTAGCAGAATAAAGGGGGGGAATGGGACAACTGTAATAGCATAATCTATAAAATATGTTAAAAAAAATTTTTTAAAAAGAACTCTGACTGTTTTCTACTGGGTACATGAATGAGGAAAGATAGAGCCCTGTGACCTCCAGGAGTTGTCTTGAAACTACTGTGAGAGAGCCTACCTGAGATTGGTGTCTATGCAGAGATGGGGTGACAGGAGCTAGATTTGAATGGCTTTGTTTGAGCCCTTGGGTCTAGCTGTGGCTAAAGTCAGATTTACTCATGGATTTTTCAGTAATATGAGCAGTTCTCATTTTGCTTCATCCTGTTAGGCTTGGAACGAACATCTGTACAATGCTGTGGGTATAAGGAAGTATGAGTTGATGATATATTTGCTGGGATTGGAGCATCACTGAAATAGTTTGGAACAACTACAGCTCAGGACCCCACTACTTTGAGAAGACTTTGGAAGTTTCAACAACCACTTTTGAGCTCATTTCACTTCATATTAATCCCAAGCTTGGCAAATCCTGTCTCTCTTGCACCTGCAAGCAATGTGAATAAAGCCACAGGGTCATCATTCCTTTGTATTTCCTTCTTACAAATAGAACTCAGAATCCACATGTTTGGAATCATCATTGGTGTCTGAGACTTATAGAAAGGACGGGAGACCTGAAATAAAGCTACTTTATGTCATTTAAATGATCAAGTCTCAGTTTGGAATTGGGTGGAAAACCTAATGAACTAGAATAAGGAATATGCTCAGTCTCAAATTTGCAGGTTAGCAGATAATTTTATTTTTTTATAATCAGATCCAACTTCTTAAAATTGATAAGAGAAAAGACAATCAGAAGAGATGAACATGGTTACCTAATTATGAAAGACAAAAATACCAACAAATGGAAAACTGAATAATTTTTCTTTAGTTGGATAAGTCCATAATATTTAAAATATGATTATTTAGATATATTCACTGTGTGAAAATTTGCCACCCTTTATATTTGAGATGTATGATCACATAAATATAGTCAACTGATCTTGATAAAATGAGCAAAGACAATACAATAGTGGAGCAAAGATTGTCTTTTCAACAAATAGTGCTGGAACAACTGGATCTCCACATGCAAAAAAAAGAAAAAAAGAAAAAAAGTGAATCTAAACACAGACATTCCACCCTTAACAAAAGTTTATTCAAAATGGATCATAGACCTAAACATAAAATGCAAAACTATGAAACTCCTAGAGGATGGCATAGGAGAAATCCTAGATAACTTTCGATTTGGCAGTGACTTTAGAATTGATAAGCTGGAATTCATTAAAATTTAAAAATGCTGCTCTGCAAAAGACATTTGTCAAGAGAGTGAGAAGGCATGACACAGATTGAGAGAAAATATTTGTAAAAGACACTTCTGATGAACAGTTATCTAAAATATAAAGAGAATTTTTAAAACTCATATGTATTCTTATGGTTGTATGTATTTTTCAGTGCATATATTCCCAGTATATGTATTCTTATGGTTATAAGAAAACAACCCAAGTAACAAATGGGCCAAAGACCTTAACTGACACCTCACCAAAGAAAATAAACAGATGGTAAATAAGCACATAAAATCATGCTCCATATCATATGTCATCAGCAGAATGCAAATTAAAGCAACAATGAGATACCACTACACCCCTATCCACCAAAATCCAGAAAGCTGACAATACCAAATGCTGGAGAGGATGTGGAGTGACAGGAACTCTCATTCAGTGTTGGTGGGAATGCAAAATGGCACAACCACTTTGGAAGACAGTTTGGCCATCTCTCACAAAACTAAATATACTGTTACCATATGACCCAGGACTCACACTCCTTGGTATCTACCCAAAAGAGTTAAAAATGTATGTACACACAAAAACCTGCACATAGATGTTTATAGCAGCTTTATTCATAATTGTGAAAACTTGTAAGCAATCGAGATGTCCTTCAGTAAGTGAACAGGTAAATAAACTGGCGCATCCAGACAATGGAATATTATGCAGTGCTAAAAAGAAATGAGCTATAAAACCATGAAAAGACATGGAAGAACCTTAAAAGCATATCACTAAGTTAAAGAAGCCAATCTGAAAAAGCTACAAATTGTATGATTCTAACTTTGTGACATTCTGGAAAAGGCAAACTACGGGACAGTAAAAATATCAGGGGGTTGGGGGAGGGAGGAATGAACAGGTGGAGTACAGAGAATGTTTAGGGCAGTGAAAATACTCTGTATGTTACTTTAATGACAAATACATGTTGTTAAACACTTGTCCAAATTCATGGAATGCACAATACCAATAGTGAGCCCTAATGTAAACTATGAATTTTGGGTGATCATGATATGTCAATGTAGGTTCACCAGTTTTAACAAATATACCTTCTGGTAGAGGTGTTAAGGAGTTGGGGAGGCTATGCTTATGTAGGTTATGGGAGACTTTTGTACTTTCTGCTCAGTATTGCTGCAGACATACAACTACAGTAAGAATAAAGTCTATTTAAAACAAGACAAACTAAAAAGATATGTACACTTCTCTACATGTCTGTTTCAATAAAAAGTTTTTTAAAAACCTGGTTATTCCAATATCAAAAATGAATAAAATTATCTGAATATATTTATTGATTAACTAGAATAATTTAAAAGGCAGATATGTCCTTTATTCCAATAAATTTTATGGCCCAGTATATTTATTAAATTTGTTTTAATTATTTTTATTTTTCAATTATAGTTTACTTTCAATATTATTTTGTATTAGTTTCAGGTGTATAGCATAATGGTTAAACAATCATACACTTTTCAAAGTGTTCCCCCTGATATTTCCATTACCCACCTGACACCATGTAGTTATCACAGTATTATTGACTATATTCCCTATGCTGTACTTTAGTAAATTTATCTTAAATTTTGAGTTGTGTGAGATTACTGCATTAATTTTAGAGACAATTACTAGGAAAATCTGAATGTGATAGTTATCAAAGTTTCTGTTTTTAGTCAGGGACCATATAAAGTAAAGCCTAAAAATCTCCCCTCTGTTCAAATTCATTTTCTTTTGTTTCTAGCTTGTGATGTTTTTACTACCAAAAAAAAAAAAAAAAAAAAAGATGTCATTTAGGACAGTCTCAGTATGCCTTTCCAGATTTTCACTGTAACTCTTCTATGCTGCATACAACACTCTCCCAGGATTTGATTCAGCCCAGTCGGCTTTGCTTTTGAACAGATTAATTTACTTAGTCATGATGCTGATTCCAACTTAAGTCTCTGGGAGTAAAACTGACATTGAATATAAAGCACTTTAAACTTCTCCAAAGTCAAGCACTGAAAAAACTGTAATGTTGTTTTATTGCAGTTTTTTTTAATTGTTTACTTAAGTACTCAAATATTACTAGTCTTAGAGAAGGCCTTTTTTTCATTTTTTAACCTAATGGATATTATTAACTGAAGTTTCAGATTTGGTTCCTAAAACACATTTATTATCATTTTATATCTATCTTTAACTTATCTATAATCGTACATTTTAATTCTAGTTGTATTTGTCAGAGTGATCGATCAAATGAGACCCTTCTGAAGTTGAGGGAGTTGTTTTTTTTTAACTTTGCGATGAATATTAATGCAGAGTTGAGTTGTCTTCCTGGTTGTGATGAATGGTGTCTACTCTGTGTGCCTTTGCCATTCTCCTTTGTTGCACTGCTCTCTGTTTGCAGTTGTGATTCTGTCATGATTGTGAGCTGGCACTTAACCATGATAAACAAAGCACGGTAGAGTTAAAAGGTATTTAAAGCTATTGTGTAAGAGTCCACTTGTCAGTGCCTTAAAGTTTTTTTCTTCCTATTCTTTCAATGCTTGTTTTTCTTAAATCTTAAATTTAGAGTAGTATACATTATTATTTTTTTAAATTAGCACAAATTTCTTATTTTGAGAGAATTCAAATAGTATTTCCCAATGTTTCTGATTTTATATTTTCATTTATGTTTTCTAAGTCATCTGAGTGAGATAATTTATGTAAAAACATCTATTACTAGTTTGAACACTTTACTTGCACTCAACAAACTTTAATTTTTTGAAATCCTTTCTTTTTTGTTGGGCTGATTTGGCCTAATGTTTAGAGTACTTTGTAGAAAAACTTCCCTCTTGGTAGGAGGTAGGAAAAGCTGAAAAGATAGGCAGAGAGTTTAATTATTCACCAGGTTCCAAATATATCAGTCATCTCTATTGTGCAAAACAGCTTAGACTTGTGGTTTCCTCAGATCACTTATAAAACTGTTTGTGGAGGCTGCAAACTTTGAAGGAGGAAATAGCATAGTTCGGCCATGGATAATGGAACGGAGCTGATTGATAATGCTGACGGATTTCAAGGATGATGGCCTTTCTAATCAGGACCAGTGGTCTACATATACTTGGATCAGATAATTACCAAAAGCTGTGAACACTTTTTTTTTGTTTGACGTCTAGACACAGCAACAGCTACAAGTTATATAAATGTTAGGCTGTAGGGCAGAGATGAAAACCTGGTACCTACTCTTCACTCTATTTAAATGCTGTGCCAAATGACTCCGTCTTCGCCATTCTGTGAAACCTCCTACTTCATTGATCCTCACGCTTTCCAGCTTGGACCCTCATTACATCCTCTATCTTTCAATAGCATACTGGTCTCCTAACCGCTCATTCTTATTCATCAAAGCTTTTCTCTTAAATTTTTTATTTTGAAAGAATGCTTAATTACAAAACAGTTTTAACAAAGTATATAGAGTTCCCATATACCCTTCAGGCAGCTTCCCTGATGTCAACTTCTAGTCTAATTTTGACACATTTATCAAAACTAGAAAATTAGCATTGCTACAACACAATTTAACTAAACACTGGATTTTATTTGGACTTACTTCACTGCTTTCCACTAAAGTCTTTTTTCTAAGGGCCAATCCAGTACCACATTGCATTTAGTTGTCATGTCCCATTAGTTTTCTCCAACCTGTCTTTCCTTGTTTCAGTCTTTCTCCTTTCTCATGACTGACACTTCGGAAAATTACTGGTCAGATGTTTTGTACAAGGTCCCTCAATTTGGGTTTGGCAGATGTTTCTCATGATTAGACTGCAGCTATGGATTTGAGGAAGACTATCAGAGCTACAGAAGTGAGGCACCCCTCACATCTTATTAGGGGGTGCACGATGTCATCATGACTTCATGCTTGTGATGTAAACCTTGATCACTTGGTTCAGGTGATGTTTGATGGATCTCTCTACTATAAAATTACTATTTCCCCCCTCTCATTCCCCACCTTTTTTGGGAAAAGTGAGTAAGTCTAACCCATGCTTAAGGGAAGGAGAATTAAGCTCCTCTTCCTGGAGGGGGAAATATTGAAAAATATTTGGGCATACATTAAAACAGTAATAAATAAATCTACTGGGAAATATAGTTTGAGGTTATGTAAACATTCTGTTTCTCCTTAATGTTTTGGTGACAACTTTTAGCACTCATCTGTGGTGATTTTCTGTTTCCCCTCATTTCTTCTACATTTATTATTTAAAGAATTTTTGAAGTATATTTTATTGATTATGCTATTATAGTTTTCCTAATTTTTCCCATTTATCCCTTTTCCGCTCTGCACCCCCAAACCTCCAGTATACCCGCCCCCCACTTAGTTCATGTCCATGGGTTGTACATATAAGTTCTTTGAATTCTCTGTTTCCTATACCATTTTTGACCTCTCCTCATCTGTTTTATGCCTACTAATTATGCTTCTTCTTCCCTGCACCTTTCTCCCCATTCCTCCCCTTCTCCTCCCCACTGAAAACCTCCATGTAATGTCCATTTCTTGGATTCTATTTCTGTTCTAGTGTTTGTTTAGTTTTTGTTTTCATTGTTTTTCTTTTTCTTTTAGGTTCATTTATTGATAGTTGTTAATTTGTTGTCGTTTTGCTGTTCATAGTTTTTGATCTTCAATTTCTTAGATAAATCCCTTTAACATTTCATGTAATAATGGCTTGGTGATGATGAACTCCTTTCACTTGACCTTATCTGGGAAGCACTTTATCTGCCCTTCCAATTCTAAATGACAGCTTTGCTGGATAGAGTAATCTTGGACGTAGGTCCTTGCCCTTTTCATGACTTCGAATACTTCTTTCCAGCCTCTTCTTGCCCATAAGGTTTCCTTTGAGAAATCAGCTGATAGTCTTACGGACACTCCTTTGTAGGTAACTCTCTCTTTTTCTCTTACTGCTTTTAAGATTCTCTTCTTATCTTTAATCTTGGGTAATTTAATCATGATGTGTTTGGTGTGTTTCTCTGTGGGTCCAACTTCTTTGAGACTCTCTGAGCTTCCTGGACTTCCTGGAAGTCTGTTTCCTTTGCCAGACTGGGAAATTTTTCCTTCATTTTTTTTTCAAATAAGTTTTCAATTTCTTTCTCTTGTTCTTCTCCTGGCACCCCTATAACTCAAATATTGGAACATTTAAAGTTTTTCTAGAGGTTCCTCAGCCTCTCCTCATTTTTTTGAATTCTTGTTTCTTCATTCCATTCTGGTTGAATGTTTATTTCTTCCTTCTGCTCCAAATCATTGATTTGAGTCCTGGTTTCTTTCCTTGTCACCGTTAGTTCCCTGAATATTTTGTTTTATTTTACTTTGTGTATATTTCATTTGTTCTTTCATTTTCTGACCAAGCTCAATCAGTTCTGTGAGAATTTTGATTACCAGGGCTTTAAACTCTCTATCAGATAGATTGTCTATCTCTTCATCGTTTAGCTCTGTTTCTGGAGTGTTGCTCTGTTCTTTCTTTAGGGCCATATTTTTTTCTCTTGGGGCACCTGCTAAGTTGTAAGGGCGTAGGGCCTTAGGTATTCACTAGTGCAGGGCAACCCTCCTTGCTGCGCTGTGGCGCTGCCTGTGGGGAAGGGGTCAGAGAGGAAACAATGCTTGGCTGTAGCCCCACTTTCCAACGAACTCATGTGAGACTCAGAGTTTCTCCCATGAAGGCAACCCCTGCTGTAGTCCACAGTCTGCTCTGAGTCTCAGTTTCCCATTCAGTCAGCCCCACCCTGGAGGTCCACCACCTTGACACGGGTTCTCTCTGGGTCAGCCTGTCTTACCGGTCTGGTTGGTCTGGTTGACTCTTTCTTTAATTCCTTGGCTGTTGGAGTTCCATGCAATTTGATTTTCTGGCACTTCTAGCTGCTTATTGATTTTAGATTGTTTGTTATCCTCCTTTTAGTTGTGCAAGAAAGCAAAGGGTTTCTAACTATTTCTCCATCTTGGCTGGGACCTTATTATTTAAAATTATTCAATGAAATGTTTGTCCTTTCTTTCTTATTTATTTAATCACTCATTTGTATCTATGTGAACTTATGGATATTTATTTTATTTTTGTGCTATCATACAATACTATTTTTGTTTGTTGCTCTAAGAGCTTTTTCCATTGGAAATTCTTCATGTTGGTTTTTATGTTCTCTTGACATCTCCCTCCTTTGTCTTTTCTTTTTAAACACTCTAATTTTGGCATTCATCACAACTTTTCTGCCCATTTCTGTGACTATGTCAACTCCCATGATCCTTATCTCCACCAACTTCTGCACCTACTCCAGTGGCCAACCCCTGAATCTGGCTATCATTTGTAATTGCTCTACTTTCATAATATTAAACTTAAGTTCCTCATTTTTCGGGTCTCTTAATCTTTGCCTTCAATAAGTATTATTTCATCTCATAGGAGCTTCCAGTATCTTCACTTCTCTATTTTCTCCCAGTGCATAAATGTTAGAGCTTAGAGCCCATACTCCAAGTCAGCACTTCAACCAGTTATTGGTGAAAACCACCCCATCTTATTAGGCCCTTGGCCATGTTTTTGGCAAGTCTTCATGTGTGTAGAATCAGCCCTCTCGCCTACTCTCCACTCTCCTCAGTGTAGTCACTCTGCACCTTACTCTGTCCTCTTCTCAGCGGATGAGTTGCTTTGTTGCTGCACAGAAACAGTAGAAATCATAAAAAAAAATCTTTCACTTTGGCTGATAAATTTATTATCTTACCTATCCTACTCTTCCTTTTTTTTAATTTTATTTTTTCCTCTAATGAAGGATGCAGAACTCTTCTTATCTTAGATTAATCCCTTTTCCCTGGGCTCTGAATCCTATTCTTTCCATCCTTTATAACTTCCTCAGCCTCTTGATTATCCCTCTTTCTCCTGTATCTCTATATTCTTTCCTTCTCTTGCTGGCTCTTTTGTTTGAGCATGTAAATGAAGTGAAACAGAGCAGAAGGGCTCCCTCAAGCCTATATTACATTCAATATATATTACTCCCAGTACATCTTGACAGGCACACTTTTTGAGAAATGTCTACCTACATGTCTCTACTTCCTGGTCCACCACAATTCTGTTTCTGTCCTTCTGTAGCCTCCTGCTATATTGGTCTTACTGAAGTTTCCAATGGCCCCCATGTAACCAAATCCTGTGGATACTTGTCAGTCCTCATCTTCCTTGATTATCCTTTGTTGATCACACTTTTCTTCTTGAAATCTTCCTTTTATTTTGCTTTGGTGGCATCTTTTGTTTTTCCTTCAGCCATTCTGGCCATTCAGTTTTTGTTGCCCTATTCTTTGGGGGTTCTTGTCTAGGGCCCCTTCCCACATCAGTACACTCCTGAGGCAGGGAGAGAGGTGATTTGTTTTCTGAAAAACTTACTATTACTATCTCTATGGCTAAAAAAATCTGTGTCTCCAGCTCAGAAGTCTCTCATGAGCCTCAACTCCAGATACCTACCCAATCCTGAGATATCACCACTTCTATGTTCCTTAGGTACCTCAGACTCACACATTCAAAAATAAATTCACATCCTCCTCCTCTTTGTTTCCTTGCTTGATGAATGGTACTACTATGTCCCTAGAGCTAAGAACAGAAACCTGGGAGTCTTTCTTGACTCTATTATTTCTCCTGCCTTCAGAAGTATTATTTTGTTTTTTTGTTTAGAATATTTTTGTCTGTGCTTTAACATCTTTTAATTCCATCAAATCATTCCCCACACCTTTCTTGATGATTTCTCAAATTTAGGTAGATGCTCCTCCTTTGTGCTCCAGGTCACCCCACATTTTGTTAGAGCGTTTAACACACCAAATACTTCGTTTCTTTTCCTGTAACTCCGTTAAGTAGGAGTGACTGAATGAATTCCTTTGATTTTTTTATTAGGCGTAACTACCCTTTTACTGCTCTTCCTTTTAATCTTTTCCTAAGCAAAAAGCAATATAAAACAGGTTTAATTTCAGAAAACTATTTCAGGTATCTTCCATGTAGAAACATCATAATTTGGTTGTTGGGTTCTTAGATAATCCAATATCTTAATTAATTCATAATATGGCTCAAATCGATTTATAATTCCTTTTGGCATTTTCCTATGACTACTGCTCTATGAATCCCATATTTCCTTCCAGCCCCTTCCCTATTTATTTCTCATTTTCTTCCTCCATAACATATCAGCCACACAATGGGTTAAATGGGCTTATATGAGTTTGTATGGGACATCTTTGCAACATTGGTTGTCTGGGAAATGCTAAATTGCAGTTCTTAGGAAGAAGAGAATATGTTGGAGCAAATAATGTTTATGTCCCTAGTTAAATCTACATCAATAGATTATTCCTTTGTTTATGGAAAAATGAAATGGCTAGAGGTTGTGACTGCCACAATCCTATGACCCAATGTCTATCAATTACTGAAATGTGATTGCGATTTCTTCATACACATTTTTCTAGACCATTGCTAAGGCAGTCGATGGCCACCAAGAATAAGAGTAGTAATGGCTTGGACATAGGCCAGGTCAGCCATTTATATCATTTATGTGTATAAATATTGATTATTTAGGTTTACAAAATTTGGAAGCATCTACACACACACACACACACACCCCTTTTGCAATTAAAAACTCTTGTAATATTATTGCTGCCTGGGCTACTAGTGTGGAAGAAAAACTGCTGTGATGTAAAATTTTTTCTGCCTTGATATTGTGACTTCTTGATGAGACTCCTTTGGTTGAAATTCCTAAAACTGAATTTCCAATTTACTTATACCTCAGTGGTTAATGTTCACATTTTATTCAGGTATTGCACTCAGCCCAAGAGTACACTTGGATTGCCCTCTGATTAGCAAAAATTTATAAAACTATTTAATATTTGTTGTGCTGTCCTTCACCTAGTTAGACTGCCTGATGCTTTGCTGAAGCAAAGCAGTTTTTCACGCTGCCAGCACAAGATTATCTTCTCCTTGTGTTGGTTTCTGGCAGCCAACATGCTGCTGTGCCTCTCTGTGCCCGGTGAAGAAGAAAGGGGTTGGGTGCGGCTGGTTAGACATGAAGTTTGTATATATTAGTCCATCATGTACATGCAACTTCTTTGTTGTTCTACTCACCTAGACCTAATTGCCCAAGATAAAATTTTTAGTACATACTCTTGTAGTTTTTCAATATTTCTATGCCCTGTAGAGTTTATGTTAGACAGAAATCATTTATCCTTCATATTTCAGTGGTAGCAGCTTATCTTAAACTGTAACTTACATTTTGGAGGTACACTCACTTAGTTGTGTGAATAATAATTTTTTAAATATATTTTATTGATTATGCTATTACAGTTGTCCCATTTCCCCCCTTCACTCCCATCCACCCTGCATACCCCTTTCCACCCACATTCCCCCCCGCCCCTACTTTAGTTCATGTCCATGGGTTGTACATAGAAGTTCTTTGGCTTCTACATTTCCCATACTATTCTTACCCTCCCCCTGTCTATTTTCTACCTACCAATTATGCTTCTTATTCCCTGTACCTTTTCCTCCTCTTTCCCCCTTCCACTCCCCTATCAATAACCCTCCGTGTGATTTCCATTTCTATGTTTCTGTTCCTGTTCTAGTTGTTTGCTTATTTGCTTTTGTTTTTGTTTTAGGTGTGGTTGTTGATGATTGTGAGTTTGCTGTCATTTTACTGCTCATATTTTTTATCTTCTTTTTCTTAGGTAAATTCCTTTAACATTTTATATAATAAGGGCTTGATGATGATGAACTCCTTTAACTTGACCTTATCTGGGAAGCACTTTATCTGCCCTTCCCTTCTAAATGAAAGATTTGCTGGATAGAGCACTCTTGGATGTAGGTCCTTGCCTTTCATGACCTGGAATACTTCTTTCCAGCCCTTTCTTGTCTGCAAGACTTCTTTTGAGAAATCAGCTGACAGTCTGATGGGAACTGCTTTGTAACTGTCTCCTTTTCTCTTGCTGCTTCTAGGATTCTCTCCTTAATTTTAATCTTGGCTAATGTAATTACAGTGTACCTTGGTGTGTTCCTCCTCCTTGGGTCCAACTTCTTTGGGACTCTCTGAGCTTCCTGGACTTCCTGGAAGTCTATTTCCTTTGCCAGATTGGGGATGTTCTCCTTTATTATTTGTTCAAATAACTTTTCCACTGTTGCTCTTCCTCTTCTCCTTCTGGTACCCCTACAATTCGGATGTTGGGACATTTAAAAATGTCTTGGAGGTTCCTAAGCGTCTACTCATTTTTTTGAATTCTTGTTTCTTCATTCTGTTCTGGTTGGTTATTTATTTCTTCCTTCTGTTCCAAATTGTTGATTTGAGTCCCAGTTTCCTTCCCATCACTGTTGGTTCCCTATACATTTTCCTTTATTTCCCTTAGTGTAGCCTTCATTTGTTCATCTAATTTGTGACCAAATTCAACCAATTCTGTGAGCATCCTGATTACCAGTGTTTTGAACTGTGTATCTGATAGGTTGGCTATCTCTTCATCTGTTAGTTATATTTTTTCTGGAGCTTTGATCTGTTCTTTTGTTTGGGACATTTTTTTTTTTTTTTGTCTCGATGCACCTGTTAGGTAGTGAGGGGTGGAGCCTTAGATGTTCACCAGGGTGGAGCAACTCAATTGCTGTGTTGTGCCGCTGTATGTCAGGAAGGGGTCCAAGAAAGAGCAATGGCACTTGCTTTGCTCTCTGCTGGATTTCGGCCACTCCCCCAACTTCCCACAAGCAAATTGGGCCCTTCTGGTACTGATTCCCTGGGTGGGCTTGTGTATATTCTAGGACCCTGTGGGTCTCTCCAACAAACTCTCCAGTAAGGCTGGGAATTTCTCCTGGCACCTCAACCCCCACAGGTATTTTCGGTCAGTGGTTTGAGGCTTTATTTCCTCGCGCTGGGACCCTGGGTTGTGCAGTCTGTCTCGCTCCCCATTTTCGCCTGGTTTATCTGCAGGTGAATGTAGGACTGCCCGCTCTGCCAGCTGCCTTGGGCGCTGCACCTCACTCCACAATCCACCACCTTGCTGAGTCCACCAGTGGCTGCTTTTCTGAGATCCTTCTCCACCTGGGCTGCCTGACTCTGCCCCTCCTACTGGTTTGGATGAATGTGTCTTCTTTAACTCCTTGGTTGTTGGACTTCCATACAGTTTGACTTTTCTGTCAGTTCTGTTGTTTTTTATTTTTAAATTGTTGTTGTCTTTACTTTGGTTGTGCAAGGAGGCACAGGAGGCTTCCATCTTGGCCAGATGAATAATAATTTTATACATAAACTTAGAGTGTTACCCAGGAAGTGGGGTACATTATGAGCAATCACTGGTCAGGCCCTTTATTTGTATGTGGGAACAGAGTTTGGTCTACAGATTATAATTTGTCATTCAGTTAGTATATATTTAACTTGTAAAATGCTTAAAACATAGCCCTAGGCATTATAGGGATGTTTAAGACTCTATCTTTGATTTAGCCACTCCAAACATGTGCTCTTAAAATGGTCCTAAAAAATCCTTGATCAATGGCTTATTAACTACAAGCCCATAAATTGAATCTGTAGTGAATGTTGAGGATAGAGTCAAAGAGTGATCAGAGGGAGGAAACATTTGTTTGTCCAGCACATCCTGGAAAAGATTTATTGAGTGCCTACTTAGTGCCAAGCACTATGCTAAGTTAGGTGCTAAGATACCAAGATAAATCTATACATCATTTGCCTCAGGATCTTAAGAGGAAGAGAGCATGTAAAAATAAAACGGGCAAATTGCTGTAGGAATACAAAGAAAACTCTGAGGAGAGGTGAAGCTTTCAGAGGTGTGAAAAGAATCCGTGAATCCCCATGACTACGGTTCTAAACAGAGCTGCTGCTTGCAGTGTTTGGTTCCTGGTTACCTTGGATGGAAATGATGCATCATTCCAAACTGTCTCAATCACTCACTCTATCAACAAACTGACTAGTTACAATTCAGTAAAGTGAGACAGCTGAACTTCGCAAATTTTATGTTAGCCTTTAGGATACTAATTGAATAAACAGCATAAGGAAATGCTTTGAAATTCAGTTTGTAAAGATTGTTTGAGCATGTGGGGCAATTATTGAACAAATATTTGAATGTGTGTTGAAGTAGCGCAGGCACAACTAAGTGGGGTTGGGTGGTATTGGGAGAAAGAAACACTACCAGAAGATTCCTCATCACTTCTTACAGTGTTCAAATCCATGTCAACAGCTTTTATCACTCTCATTCCTATCTTCAGGCATTATCATTCTGAAATACTGTAGACCATTATGGTTTAATGGAAATAAAATGTGAACTACATATATTGTAAATTTCCTAGTAGTCATAAGTAAAAAAGATAAAAAGGAATAAAATTAAGTTTAACAATATATTTTATTTAACCCAATATACCCAAAACATTATTTCAACATGTAATCAATATAAAAATTATTGAGATATTTTACATTTTTTGCTAGTATTCTGAATTCTGTTGTGCATTTAATAATTGTGGTACATCTCAACCAGGACTAGTCCCATTTGAAGAACTCAATAGTCACATGTGGCTAGTAGTGACTATATGGGCAGTGTGATTCTTTGTCGCTCTCTCTCTCAATAAATGTATTTGGTTTTTAAGAGTCTGCATAGGAGATGAATCTTCAGTCTTATTTGGAGACCTTATTATCATGTTCATTGGTGCTCAGAAATGCCCTTAAATGTAACCCAAATTTCCTTAGCCAACATTTGACTATTTCTTCTCATATCGTGCTGTTGTGGATGAAAAAGGGAAAGTGACTCTATGGAAACTGACTTCACCAGGTGATCTGACCATAAATTCCAAACCAGGCAGGTCATGTTAGGTAGTCACCCCTGACATATAACTTCTTCAAGCAAGCCCTCTCCATTGTTTCTGAGGATCTAGGGTAACACACTTTCAAAATGGCTCCTTTCACACCCCTATTTTACATTGTGACCACACTTAAGACAGCATATAATCTTAACTATTTTGTAATTTGATCCCTGCTTTACTTTTTTCTATCTTTATGTAGTCCCTCCTTAATCTCAAATGCAAAGAAGTGACACAGATACTGGCCCACAGTGTCCATGGCGTTATGGATGAGATATGAGACAAATTCACATTGACTACGGAGTCCTGTGGAGGAAAAGGGATGACACGGCTACTCTCTCAAGGGGAGAGCGCCCCAACCCTTGCCTTGACAAGCTTTTATTGGCTTCCAATTTGCACAGTAATACAGGCAAAGCTCATTAATCATTGTCAGGCAGTAAGGATCAAACAATAGATAGCATAAAAAGAACTACAAGGGCTTATGCTGAGTCAGGGTCTGTTAGCTAAAGGGCTACAGAACTTTGGGACATAAACTCATTTCCTTCTCGGACCCTTATCATTTAATTGAGAGTATTTTTAGCAAAGCGGGTTTCACAGGATTTTATATATTCTTCCTTTGTCCTGATCATCTGGGGAACCCACTCTTTTCAGCACAGGGCTGCACTGCCCTCTGCCATTGTTTCAGGCTAAAGTCAGGCAGGGGAAGTAAGGCAGCCAAGAGATTAGGAGACTTCTTGCAGACAGAATGAGGACTCAGGCTACAACAAAGCTGAGGGGAGAGGGTCCATCACCCTCTTTTGCTATAGCTCCCCAAATCCTTCCCTGGGGGCTCCCAGTGATCATGCCTGTCTTAGGTCATTCCTCCCTTGAGGACTCTTACCCATCATTGGCTAATCAATCAAGCTTTGGGGGCCAGGCAGGGTGAAGTAAAGGGAGCAGAGGCAGCATCCCTGCCAGGGAGACAAGCTCAGCCTTAGCCATGGCGGAGTGAGGCGGGGGGGTGTTATAGCTTCTGAAACCAGGTAGGGTGGTTCCCAACAAAGAAGAGACTGCAATCTGTTATTTTCTGGAGCATTTATTTTAGTTTATTGAGATCTTGCTTCCAAGGCACGTCCTCTTTTTGGCTCAAATAAATTTTTGTAAAAATTCTGTACAGGTTTGGATGTTGTTTACATCAATATGGTTATCATGCGATAGTTAACTGAATTTCTACTATGTCCTAGGTTTTATGTTATGTGTTGGGACATAATAGTGAGAAGCACTACTATGATTCCTGCTTTCTGGGTGTTTACAGTGTAATATAGAAGAGAAATATTAAACAAATAAATAAATTAAATATGTAATTATGACCCATGTTAGGATGGAGAAGTGCAGAGAGTTAGGAAGATTTGTAACAAGAGAACCTCTCTTAGACTGGTGGGCCTGGGATAATTTCCTCAAGAAAGTGACCTTTGATCTGAGATCAGAATAATCCCTGTGAGGGGACTCTGAGGCAAAAAGACTTTGACACTTTCAAGGAATTAGCAAGGGGATGGTGGGGTTCAAGTGGGAAGAGCAAAGGCAAGAGTGGTTTAAGATGAGGTTGGGGAACTAGGTAGAAGCCAAAAGAGGGATAGTCTTTAGGTGATGTTAGGGACCAGCCTTCTCCAAGAGCAAAGAGAAGCCACTGTACATTTTTAGTGATAATTAACAGAGGGACATTATTGGACTTGCATATTAGAATATCACTCTGCTGTAGATTGGAGAGCGCATCTAAAGGAAAACGAGTGAATGTGGGGAGAATTTACAGGAAGCTGTTTTGTAATCCATGTAAGAGGATTAAGGAATTGGCTACCTAAAGCCCTAAACTGATACCTTTGTGAGTATTTAGTCGATAAATCTGATAGGACTTAGTGACTGATTGGAAGATAAGGGAGAGTGACATGGAGGAGTGTCCAAAGGGCCTCCCACCTTTTCTGATTTGCTTAATTAAGTGGATGTGCATCCTTTTAAGAGTTTTCTTAGTTTTCTTCTGGCATGATGAAAATTTTAGAGTGAAGTATCCATCATCTAAAATTGAAAATTCAGTGTTGTCTGTCACTTTTTTCTTTTTTCCCCTAGAATCAGAAATTTATAATACTTTGGTATTAATGGTTGGATAACATAAAAAAAAAATCAGCCCTGGTTGGTGTGGCTTAGTGGATTGAGTGTCAGCCTGCAAACCACTGGTTCGATTCCCAGTTAGGGCACATGCCTGGGTTGTAGGCCACCTCCCCAATAGGGGGTGCGAGAGGCAACCACACATTGATGTTTCTCTCTCTCTCTCTCTCTCTATTCCTCCCTTCTCCCCTCTCTAAAAGTAAATAAATAATAAAAAAAGAAAAAATCAACAGTGTGCTTCTGTCCATATTTCTTAAGCTTTACTTATTTACTGAGTAATGATAAGGTGAATCACTTAAAGATTTTATTGCTTTGAACATCACTATCTTTTTTTTCTTATAAATTATATAATCTTTGTGTTAACACAATATTATTGCCATAATGCTGTCCTGAGTAGAGGTTAATGACCAACTTTGCAGAGGAAGGCTAAGGGAAAACAATAAAGGAAATAACTTGTCTGACCCTGATGTTTTCTAAGCCAATTAAGAAATCACACCAATCAAGTTTTTATTTATATTTTTACAATTGGTTTGTATAGATTTGTAATCATACTTAGATAATCATGATACAGATACATTTTGCATTGCTATTCTTTTTTATACTAGCTATTTAATAGCTGATTTATTTCTTATTCAAAGTCTAGTTGACATGAAAAGTTCAAACTGTTAGATAATTCAAAATAGTTGGACATTGACAATCATGCTCACTCATTCATGGGATAATTATTGAGCCCCTGGATGCTTAACAGGATAAACAACCCTTGAGGAGTTTACAATAAAGTGGTGGAAGCATAAATGAATGAACACATAAATATATAAAGTAGTATCGGTAGTGATAAGTGCTGTTTAGAAAAGGGAAAGAGATAAACTGCTGTAGAGAAACAATGGAGGCTATGTAGACATGGTGATTAGGAAAAAAGACTATAAGAGTATGTGTGAACAGTGTCTTGAAGGAAATGTGGCAGAGAGCTGGGCTAATACCTAGGGAAAGACCCTTTTAGGCACAGGAAAGTGAGTACAGAGATTCTGAGATGGTCATGTGCATCTTGGAGGAACAACAAGGAAGCCAGTGAGGCTGAACTTCTGTGAGAAAAGGAACAATAGAAGAAATGGGATCAAAGAGGTGATGAAGACCCATGTTCTTATGGTCATATATGGCAATTCCCCTGCTGGGATTATATCCTAGGAACCCTGAAACACCAGTTCAAAACAACCTATGCACCCCAATGGTCATAGTAGCACAATTTACAATAGCCAATGCTGGAAGCAACATAAGGTCCCATCAGTAAATGAATGGATCAAAAAACTATGGTACATTTACATGATAGAATACTATGCAGCAGAATGAAAGAAGAAGCTCCTATCCTTTGTGACAGCATGAATGGAACTGGAGAGCATTATGCTAAGTGAAATAAATCAGGTAGTGAAAGACAAATACCATGTGATCTCACCTATAAATGGAACTAATCAACAAAACAAACAAGCAAGCAAAATATAACCAGAGACATTGAAATTAAAAACAAACTGACAGTAACCAGAGGGGAGGTGGGAGGGGATAATAGGGATGGGGGGAAGGGGAGAGGGTTTTCAGGAACAACTATAAAGGACACATGGACAAAACCAAAGAGGAGTAGGATCAAGGGTGGGAAGTGGGGATGGTTGGGGAGGGGGAAAATGGAGACAACTACACTTGAACAACAATAAAAAAGTTAAAAAAAGAATCTTATGGTCAAATGAAGATTTTGGATTTTATTCTAATATGATGAGAAACCATTGGATCATTTTGAACAAGGGACAGGTTTGAGTTTAAATGTAGGGTATATGAGAAAGAGGAGAATCAGGCATGATTCCTAGGTTCTTGGCCTGAGCTACTGGTTGTATGTTGATGCCATTTATTAAGATGGAGAAAACTAGGGAGGAATGAATTTAGAGGAGAAATAAAAATAATTCAGGTTGGGATGCATTAAATTTGAAATATCTTTTAGAAATGCAAGTGGAGGTATTGAATAGGCATGTAGAAATTTGAAGGCTGGAGATAAACATTTGAAAGTGACACTTAGAATTTAAAGTAGCTATTACAATGCTTGCTCATGAATCCCAGTAGGTTTATTCTGCAGCCACTACTTCCATTATATTTGTTCCCCCCCTTGCCCTATTTTTACCCTTGCTTTTGACTTGTGGAGGGGAAGAGAAGATTCTTCTTATAGGAGAATAGTAGTCTTCAGATGATAATGGATAGAATGGAAACAGTCTACCTATCTATAGATACTTGTTGAAAGCTTACTGTGTGCAAAACCATAACACAGTGAGAAAAAGTGAAGTGAGTTCTTGCTTTTACTGGGTTTACAATATGGTGCACAATAGGGCACTGGCATTAGATCAAACATTAATCAAGTAATCATGAAGACATAGCATTGTAATGGCAGCATGTAAAGGAACAGAGATGCATGTTGCCAGAGTACTTATAATAAGAGTTTTGTCTTGGTATGGACTCAAGGAAGGCTTCCTGATAGTATGATTATGAGTTGTTATGTGAAGGGTGAGTAGGAGTTAACTAGGCAAAGAGTGATTCAGTGTATACAATGGCCCTGTGGTAGGAGGGAGTATGATACATATTCATATGTAAAAAAGATGAGTGTGGAAGGAGAGTGTGAGGGATAGTATTTTGCCAGATGAAGGCTGAGAGTCATGAAGCAAACAGATAATGACATGTGGCCATTAGTTTGAGAAAAATCATTGTGGTTACAGTGTGGAGAATTGATTGAGGTTGAGGGTGGGGATAGAGGGAAGGGACAGACAGAGGAGTAGGAAGACCCGAAGAGCCATAGATTGGAGTCTACTGCAGCAGTCTAGGTGAGAGATGAGGGTGGTTTGGACATGATACAGAATTAGGGAGCAGAGTAGATATAGGAACCTCAAGGACAGTCTCAAAGATAGACACTGATACTAAGAAACCATACAACAAGGTAGTTAAGACTTCAAGCTTTGGAATCAGACATAAGTGGGTTGGAAACACAGCTATTCTACCTACCACTGTGTAACTTTAGACACATTTCTGTAAATTGGGGATACCTATATCACAGGTTATTATAGGGATTAAATCAGACATTGTTTGACAAAGTGCTGAGTCAGCATTCAATAATTACCATAACGTCACTCTCTGGAATTTAACAATCATCTCCAAAAAAGGTATCAGGGTAAAACAGTTTTCTATGTTGGTTGGAAATCTTTAGAGAAAACAATCCATAAATACACAAATTTACTGATCATCCACTTTCAACAATCATTCATAAGAACACTATACATTGATTATTGATTGTAGTTTTGATTTTGAGATATTCTTTCACAGAAAATAGGCCCTATGTAAAGGTATTAACATATATGTGAAATCTGTGATCTTTACATCTATGATTCAACATGATTAAAATGTTTTTATTTTATATGAAAAGCACACAACCAAAAACAAACTGTGGAAAAGATCATCTTTAAACACGATTACATGCTATCAATTTCTGAACTTCATTATACTTACTATTATAGACTTATCCAAGTTAATTAACATCCTGTAACTCAAAAATCAATTATTTTACAATGAAGCATAAAATTAGTTGAAGAGATTCAAATATAAGAGGGCATGGTATATTGGCTTCTCTTCTGAGGTGTGGATCAAATAAAAATGTGTGACAAGAAAAAATACAGATGACATGTTAGGTAGTGGATAACTAATTGTACTTTTGGCATGCAAGCAAAAAACAAAACCTGCTTGGAATTTAAAAATGCATGCTTTAGCATTTTTGCTTTAAACTTTATGTTTTTGCTTCATAAACATAAAATTATTCTCCAAATGTGATTCATTTCAAGGATATTAATAATTTATACATATAAATAAAATAATATATGTTACATTCCCAGCCCAGTGATTGATACTTACTATTCTACAATAGAATAACTTGTCTTCCTTTCTCTTCCTCTTAGGTACCTTCTGCAGCATATAAACTTATTTAAGTTATTTAAGTGCAAGTTTTACCCAAAGAACACATTATTATTATTATTATTATTTAGTTTTTGAAACTATATATGCAATACATGCTCATTTCAGATAACTTGGAAAACATGGAAAACAACATAAAGGTCACCAGTGATTTCACCCTAGAGAAAACTAATTTTGATATTTAGGTACATATCCTTTAACACAGTTTCTCCTAGAATATTCAATTTGGAATTCATAACCTTGGCTTTCAGATAGGCTCTTTCATATAGCATGTGTTAAGGAGACTTGGCCAACGAGGGTCTATGTTGTTATTTTGGAAGAACAAAAAAAGATTCTAATTGTCGAATTTCCTATCTGTCCATATATTGTTTATTTGTCCAAATATTTTTGAAAAACCTTACTTTTAAACAGTTTTACAAAAGGAAAACAAAAATCACATGATCATATCAATAGATGTGGAAAAAGAATTTGATAAGATACAGCACCCATTTATGATAAAAACACTCAGCAAAATGGGAGTAGAGGGAGCATACCTCAACATAATAAAGGCTGTATATTAGAAACCTACAGCCAACATCATACTCAATGGGCAAAAACTAAAAGCTTTCTCACTAAGATCAGGAATAAGACAAGGGTATCCGCTTTCACCACTTCTATTCAGCATAGTATTGGAAGTTCTAGCCACAGGGATCAGACAAGAAGAAAAAATAAAAGGCATCCAAATTAGAAAGGAGGAAGTAAAACTGTCATTGTTTGCAGATGACATGATAGTGTACATAGAAAATGCTGTAGACTCCACCAAAAACTATTCAATCTAATAAGTGACTTTGGCAAAACAGTGGGATACAAAATCAATATTCAGAAATTGAAGGCATTTTGTACACCAATAACAAAATATCAGAAACAGAAATCAGGAAAAAACTCCCATTTCATATAGCAACAAGAAAAATAAAGTACCTAGGAATAAACATAACCAAGGAGGTAAAAGACCTGTATGCAGAAAACTACAGAACTACTGAAAAAACTACTGTATGAAGAAAACTACAAAACTACTAAAGAAAGAAATTAAGGAAAACATGAATAAATAGAAGCATATATTGTGTTCATGGATTGGAAGAGTTAATATCATCAAAATGTTGATACTACCCAAAGCAATTTATAGATTCATGCAATCCTTATTAAAATACCATGATGTATTTCACAGATATAGAACAAATATTTCAGAAATTTATATGGAACCATAAACGACTGCAAATAACTGCAGCAATTTTGAGAAAGAAGTAGGAGGGATCCCACAAAGTAGGAGGGATCACAATACCTGACATTGAACGAACTACACTACAAACCCACTGTAATCAACACAGCCTGGTACTGGCATAAGAACAGACACATAGATCAATGGAACAGAATAGGGAGCCCAGAAATAAACCCATGTCTGTACGGTCAATTAATATTCAACAAAGGGGACAGAAGCATAAAATGGAGTAAAAATAGCCATTTCAACAAATGGTGTTGGGAGAGCTGGACAGCTACATGCAAAAAAATGAAACACGATCTCCAACTTATATCATACACAAAAATAAATTCAAGGTGGATAAAAGACTTAAATATAAGCCATGACACCATACAAGTCCTAGAGGAGAAGACAGGCAGGAAAACCTCAGATATTCCACACAGCAATATTTTCACCAATATGTTCCCTAGAGCAAAGGACATAAAGGAAAAAATAAACAAATGGGATCTCATCAAAATAAAAAGTTTCTCCAAGGGGAGACTTCCGGCCAAGATGGAGGCGTAGGTGGACACACTGTGCCTCCTCTAACAACCAAAATTAAGGACAACAAATATTTAGAAACAAGAAAACAACCAGAACTGATAGAAAATTGAACTGTACAGAAGTCCAACAACCATTCATTCAGACCGGTAAGAGGGGCGGAGTCGGGGCAGGAAAAAGAGGTGCAGACCCAGGAACGCAAGCAGCAGTGGCTGGCAGTTCCCAGGTGCACAGGCGGCGGCTGGCGGTCCCCAGGCCCACATGCAGCAGCTGGCGGATCCCTGGCACAGGGGGCAACTGTGCAGACCCAGTGAGGCCGCACAAGGCAGCTGGCTGACCAGGTGGTCCCACATCCACGCGCGCAGATGGTCCAGGCAAAGGGGAAGTGATGGGAGGGACTGAATCCAGGAGAGAGCGGAGCAGGCACCATTCTTCCTTCTCAGACCCTGCCCCCACCTATAGCGTCACAACTCAGCGACTGGGCTGCCCCACCCTGAGGAACACCTAAGGCTCCACCCCCTCATACGTAATAGCCGCGACCAGACTAAAACCAAAACCAAAACAAACAAAAAACACCAAAAATGGCTCAAACCGGAGAACAAATGAAAGCCCTAGAGCCAATTCCTCTAAGCGTCAAAGGGATAGCCAACCTATCAGATGCACAGTTCAAAGCACTGGTGATCAGGATGCTCACAGAATTGGTTGATTTTGCTCACAAATTAGATGAAAAAATGCAGGCTACAATATGTGAAATGAAGGAAGATGCATGGGGAACCAATAGAGATGGGAGGAAAACTGGGACTCAAATCAATGGAGTGGACCAGAAGGAAGAAACTAACAATCAAACAGAAAACAAGGAAGAAATAAGAATTCAAAAAAATGAGGAGAGGCTTAGGAACCTCCAGGACATCGTTAAACATTCCAACATCCGAATTATAGGGGTACCAGAAGGGGAAGAAGAAGAGCAACAAGTGGAAAACTTATTTGAACAAATAATAAAGGAGAACATCCCCAATCTGGCAAAGGAAATAGACTTCCATGAAGTCCAGGAAGCTCGGAAAGTCCCAAAGAAGTTGGACCCAAGGAGGAACACACCAAGGCACATCGTAATTACATTAGCCAAGATTAAAATGAAGGGGAGAATTCTAGAAGCAGTAAGGGATAAGGGGACAGTTACCTACAAAGGAGTTCCCATCAGACTGTCAGCTGATTTCTCCAAAGAGACCTTCCAGGCAAGAAGGGGCTGGAAAGAAGTATTCCAAGTCATGAAAGTCAAGGACCTACATCCAAAATTGCTCTATCCAGCAAAGCTGTCATTTAGAATGGAAGGGAAGATAAAGTGCTTCTCAGATAAGGTCAAGTTCAAGGAGTTCATCATCACCAAACCCTTATTATATGAAATGTTAAGGGGACTTACCTAAGAAAAGAAAATAAAAAATATGATGGTAAAAAGATAGCAAACTCACAGCTATTAAGAACCACACCTAAAACAAAAGCAAATAAGCAAACAGCTAGAACAGGAACAGAACCACAGAAATGGAGATCATATGGAGGGTTAGGTACAGGGCCGTGGGAGGAGGAGAGAGGGGGAAAAGGTACAGAGAATAAGTAGCATAGATGGTGGGTAGAAAATAGACAGGGGGAGGGCAAGAATAGTGTGGGAAATGTAGAAGCTAAAGAATTTATGACACATGGACATGAACTAAAGTGGGGGAATGTGGGTGGGGGGGGTTTGCAGGGTGGAGGGGAATGATGGGAGAGAAATGAGACAACTGTAATAGCAGAATCAGTAAAATATATTAAAAAAAAATTTCTCCATGGCTAAAGAATACAGAATTAAAATGAAAAGAGAACCAACCATATGGGAAAACATATTTGTCAAGGATAATATATTTTGGAGAATGTCCTTCAATTGAGGTATTTTGATATTTTTCCTCATGATTAGCCTGCAGTTATTAGTTTTGGGCAGGAAGACCGTAAAAGAGAAGTACCATTTTTATCATATCAAAGGAAAGGTAAATACTATCAACATGACTTATCACTGTTGATGTTGACCTTGATTACCTAGCTGAGGTAGTGTTTGTCAGGTTTCTCCATTGTAAAGTTACTCTTTGAATCTCCCATTTTCCATACTCTTGTCTTTGGAAGTCGCTATTCATAGCCCGTACTTAAGAAATTGGGAGTTAGGCTCCCTGCCTTGCATGTGGTATAAATTATTTGGAATTCTGCTGCCTGGGAAATTGTCTTTTCTCTTCCTCCCTCCCTCCCTCCCTCCCTCCCTTTCTCTCTCTCTCTCTCTCTCTCTCTCTCTCTCCTCTCTCTCTGCCTTGTTTATCAATCATTTGTTTATATCAGTTTGGATTCACAGACATTTAGTTTATATTTTGGGCTGCAGTGCAATACTACTTTTTATTCATTTTGTTCAAATTGTTACAGTTTTGGCCATCGTGAGCTCTTTCAGTTGGTTCCTGTGTTCCTTTAATATATACCCTTACAGCATTTTTTTTTTTTTTTTTTTTTTTTTACTGGAGAACTTTCTTACTTCCTGGCACTATAATATGCTCTAGATTCATTTAAAAAATTCATGTCCTGGCCTCAATTTTTTAATAATTAAAATTAAAGTCAGTAGGTTCTAGAATCACATTGCTACCCAACCAGTTTTGTAACCTGGTATTATTTTACCTATTGAGAAGGTAGACAGGGTCCAATATCCTTATTCATTTGAACTCCTTTAGAGCAGGGATACTATTGTTTGTTTTTCTCAACTGTATCCTCAGCACCTAGAATGGTGTCTGGTACAGAGTGGTGTTCAGTAAGAAAATCTGTGTAGTAGATAAATGAAAAGTGGATAGGAATATTAGTTTGTAAATTCAGATAAACAAGAAATGGAATTTTTTTATTGTCTCCTGAAATATTTGTCTATTTTATTATTTTAAATTTAATTTTATTATTATCAAAGTCAAATATGAATGTAACTTAAAAATTCAAGTGTTTGTGCATGATTATAAACAAACAAACAAACAAAACCCCACAATCTTCTAATTCATTCTGTGAAGCAATCACTTTCGGTTTCTATGGCTGATTCTCTATCGTTATCTCTACATGTTTAAATAACATGTTTTGTTGTTGCTTCTTGATTTATAAATTGTGTGCATTGTTTATTCACCCCCAGCTATGGAGAATGAGGATCTTGTACCATACACTGTATTCTTTTTGCATTCCCATTCTCTTTTCTATATCATCCAGAGACTCTTAGGAATGCATCTGAAATCAATAATTAGTTTTATTATTGCTGTAGCAGAGGCGATCACTACATCATGCAGAATCAAAGTAAGCCTCAAAAGAAGGTAGTGATGATGTGTTATAAAATTTGTGGTGATTGGGATTGTTCAGAATTTGTAAATTAGGGAGCTGATGGAACAGTCAGTGCCTCCATTTTTTAGAAAACATGAAACCATACAGAATTGCCATTGCTTATTTGTGGTCATAGCTCATATATAAGAGTCTGAATGAACTGACGTTTATTGTGAGAGTCTGTAATGAATATCATGGTTTGGTTTGGTATAGTTCTGTGAGTCAGTGTCTATTTTGCAAAATGTGATTTCTGATTTAATTTTTTCCTCTGACACTATAACTTCCAGAGAGCTGCTTTTCAATTCATCACTGTCAATATAGTTATATCACAACTGTGATTAAATTAATATTTAATGTTTACATTTCTATAACTATATTGGCAGTTGAGCCATGTAATATACTATTATGCCTTTTCTTTTTGTCATTTTGCTGATACACACACACGTAGTTGACAGGCATTTTTTTATTTTTCTATTACAGTTTACATTCAATATTATTTTGTATTAGTTTCAGTGTACAGCATAGTGGCTACACAATCATGTACTTTACAAAGTATTTCACCCAATATTACTTTTTTCCTTTTCTTTAAGTGCTTTTATGTTTTTAAAATTACTTTATTGTTGTTCAACTACAGTTGTCTGCATTTTCCCTCCCTCCCTTGCTTTCACCCTCCCCCTTGGTTTTGTCCATGTTTCTGTCCTTTATAGTAGTTCCTGAAAACCCTTTCCTCCATTGTCCCCTCCCCCTTCCCCTCTGGCTATTGTTTGATTGTTCTTAATTTCAATGTCTCTGGGTATGTGAAATAAGCCAGGCAGCAAAAGACAAATACCATATGATCTTACCTTTAACTGGAACAAAATCACCCAATATTATTAATGAATCATGCACAAAACAGTTTTTACAACCTATAAGAACTTTATTGTCCTGTAAACTTGATGGAGTCTCTACTCTCTATTTTTTAATTTATTCCACACTGTTTATGAGAGGTTAAATTGAAAAGATTCAGCAACACATGTATCTATAATAATAGTATCAATAATTGACATAAAAGATGTTAATTTTCCATAATTAGTTTATAAATTTAACACAATACCCATAAAATGATCAGGTTTTGCACCCTAAATATAGAAAAGTTGATTATAAAGTTCATTTAAGTAAGTAAGTAAGTAAGTAAATAGATAAATAGCCACTATAGGAAGTCACTTGAAAAAAGAGCAATGGGAGTGAGAGAGACCTACTACGTGCTCCAAAACAATTATAGCACTGCTCCAAAAGTCCTCTGTGCTCCGCCTGTTTGTCTCCATCCCCCGCCCTCCCACTAACTCCTAGCAATCACCTTATTATTGTCACCATAGTCTTGCCTTTCTCAGAGTATCATGTTATATAGTTTTATAGTTTATAGCCTTTTCAAATTGGAATCATACAGTATATGGTCTTTCAAATTAGCTTCTTTCACTTAGTGATATGCATTTAAGTTTCCTCCATGTCTTCATAGCTCATTTTTTTTCAGTGCTGAATAATATTCTATTTTCTGGATGTACCACAGTTTATTTATCCATTTACCTACTGAAGGACATCTTGGTTACTTTCAATTTTTGACAATTATGAATAAAACTGCTATAAACATCCATGTACAGGTTTTTGTGTAGACATATATTTTCTGCTTCTTTGGGTAAGTACCAAGGAGTGAGTCCTGGATCATATGGTAAGAGTGTATGTGATTTTATAAGAAATCAGCTAACTGTTTTCCAAAGTGGCTATATCATTCTGCATTATCTCCACCAATAAATGAGAGTTCCTGTTGTTTCATATCCTCTCTGTTTCTAGGCTCTGAAAATGATTGCAGGGAATTAGTATAATTTCTTCCTTAAATGTTTGGCATATGTCACCAGTGAACCCATTTGGGCTTGGTGCTTTATGTTTTTAAAAGTTGTTAAGTCAATATATTTAATAGATATAGGCCCATTTAAATGTCTACTCTTGTGTAAGTTTTAGCAAATTATGCTTTTCAAGAAATTGGTCCACTTCATCTAGGTTTTCATATTTGTGGTTATAGAGCTGTTCATAGTATCCTTTATTATCCTTTTATGTCCATAGGATCTGTAACCATGTCACCTCTTTCAGTTTTGGCATTAGTAATTTGTAACCTTTTTTTCTTAGTCCATTTATCAATTTCTTCAGTTTTTCAAAGAACCAACTTTTGGTTTCATGGATTATCTCTGTTGAATTCTTGTTTCAATTTTATTGATTTCTGATCTAATTCTTATTTTTTCTTCTGCTTATTTTAGATTTAATTTACTCTTCTTTTTCTAGTTTTCTAATGTGGAAGTTTAATTATTAATTTTAGATTCTCCCTTTTTCCAATATATGCATTCAATGTTATAAATTTCTAAGCATTGCTTTTGCTGTCTCATAAATTTTGACAAGTTGTATTTTTATTTTCAATTAGATCAAAATATTTTTTAATTTTTCTTGAGATTTCTTCTTTTACCAATGTGTTTTTGAGAAGTGTGCTGTTTAAAAAATGAAAGAGAAGACCTGGCTGGTGTGGCTCAGTGGTTGAGCACTGGCCTGAAAATCAAAGGTTGCAGGTTCGATTCCCAGTCAGGGCACATGCCTGGTTGCAGGCTGGGTCCCAGGTAAAGGGTGCTCGAGAGGCAACCACACAGTGATGTTTCTCTCCCCCTTTTTCCCCTCTTCCTTCCCCTCTTTAAAAAAATAAAGTAAATAAAATCTTTAAAAAAATGAAAGAGAAGTGTGTTGTTTAATCTCCATATATTTTGGGATGTTCTAGTTATCTTTCTGTTATTGTCCATATAAATTTTTAAATTAGTTCATCAATTTCTTTTAAAAGTCTGCTGAGATTTTTATGTGATTGGCTTCAATCTAAAGATAAGTTTGGAGAGAATTGGCATCCCTTAATATTGAGTCTTTCAATCCATGAACATGGTATATCTCGCTATTAACTCAACTTTTCTGTAATTTCCTACAGCAGTGTTTATAGTGTTCAAGGTCCAAATCTGGCATATATTTTATTAATTTTACCCCTATGTTTTTATGCTTTTTTGATGCTTTGGTTATTAGTGTTATTTCTTAAATTTTATTTTCCAGTTGTGTATTAATATCCTGACCCACCCTTTTCACTGAGTGTAGAAAAACTCATTTTATCCAAATATGAGTACCAAAAAAGGATTGCAGTTAGTGCAAGAAAAAAAAACAACAACACTATAGTGAGCAGGATAATGTTCCCATAGATAAGAATGCAATACTTGGGACATATTTACACTAAAAATTGGTTATTATTTATCTGAAATTCTAATTTAACTGAGAATCTCATATTGTATCTGGCAACCCTAGTGATGGATTCTTTTACATTTTATTGAGATATTAACCACTATACTAAGACAAAGTAAATAGTTAGAAGTATAAGTATTTGAAAAAAGAAAAATGATCTGTATTTTTAGATGATATTATTTTATATTCAAAGAGCCTAAGCATCAGTGGAAAAACTAATACAAATAATAAGAGAATTTAATAAAGTAGTAGGTTATTAAATCAGTATTCAAAAACAATAGTCTTATTATGTATAGAAGGAAACTGTTCAGAAGATGTTATGGAAGACAGGACCTTTGTTTTTTATTGTTATTATTATAGCCAAAATAAAACAACTGGGCACAAAATTAAGAAGAAATATCCATAACAAAACTAAAGAAAACTATAAAATGGTCTCAAAAGACACAAAAATTAACTTGAATACATGGAAAAATGTACCCATGTACTTGGATAGAAACAGGAAACATCGAAAAGATGTTACTTTTCCCTAAGTTAATTTATAAATTTAACACAATAACCATAGAACTATCAGGTTTGTTTTTCCCCATAGAAATAGAAAGGTTGATTATAAACTTCAATAACCATTATAGGAAGTCACTGGAAAAGAAAGCAATAAGGGTGAGTTATGTTTTAAAACATAATTATAACAGTGTGATCATGGTGCCTGAATAAACAGACACAGTAACAAAACAGAAAGGAAACCCATGAGTATACCTAGCTGCATTTGTCAACACTATGTGCTGTTACATTCATTATAACAGCAGCATCCAAATCAGTGGGAAATGATGGATTTTTTTGGTGGAAGGATAAAGTGAATAACCATATGGAAATATATAAAACTGAATATATTCCTCATGCCTGAATATTAAGATAAATTTCAAATAGGTTAAAGAAAGAAATCATGTGAGTAGGAGAAAATATGAGTGAAATCTTCACGAAATTCAGAAGGGAAAGGATTGTTTAATCTGAGGAAAAGAACTTTTGCCTGGCAAAAACAAAACAAAAGAAAGATTTTTACCATATGCAAAAAGACAAAGGCCTTCCCCCTAATCAAACTAAATAAAATGGTTTCAGAATTTGTAACAGTAATAAAAAGGCACATTTAGGTCACTTTTCTTTCCTTTTATCCTATAACCCACCCCATCACACCCCCAATAATTTGATGCTCTTCATTTAGAAATTGTGTTACTCAGGTACAATTTCAGTTTCCTCTGGAGTGTGATATGGAACCATGAATCTCAGAGCTGTCAGTGGTACTTGACTGTTTATGAGGCAACTCCAATGAAGTCCTTACTCAGTTCAAGCAATATTGAAAATTAAGCTCCCATCTTGTTCTCTGAGAGCTGAGACTCATGGTGAAGAAAATGTTGATTTTCCTACTTCACCATCACTTCTAAGACAAGAAAGTGTTTCTGCTTTATGAAGCCTGAGAATACTGTCCTCGGGAAGATGGGTATCTCTTTCTTATAAATGGTATGCTAGATGGCTGGATTAGATTTCTATTTCTGTTCATTGAACTTGCTGCTCTCTGAGGGGGTAAAGATGAGAAGAAATCCGTTGAGGGAGGCTTTCAGCAGATTTGTAAGCACCAGCATTTCTCCTCTGGATCATGTTCTGGTTAAATGCTACTCTTCTTTGGGACACCTTTCACGTAGTGGCTTTTTCAGGCAAAGCAGGAGACCCTACTCATTTCACTTCCAATAATTTCTGAAGCCTCAAAGACCACAATTATCTCTTCAGATCCACTGAGACAGTGAAGAGAGGTATGGAAAAGAAATTGCTGCACGTCTACCAGGGGCTGTGGGACTCTAAGCTGTTTCTTGCTTTCAATTTCTATTTGGTGGTAAGGAATTGTTGTTAACAATCAAGTAAGTAAAAATAAAATGTTTCAACAACTAACTTGGACAATACAGTTGATTTTGCATTGCAAAACTCTTACAGTTACTGTGGCAGGCTATCCTGCTATTAATCGACCAGTTTACTTCTCATACAAGGCAGAATTTATGCTCTCTTTACCTTTAAAGTCAGATGAAGTCATAGGAGTTGACTTTGGCCAGTGAAATGTAGTAAATGTGTTTAACTTCCAGTGTTTGAATCTCCGTCTTCCTCTTCTTTAGACTATTGGAAATCACATCTTCATGAAACCTTTAAAGATAAACCACCCAAATTGTCAGTATGATTACTTATTCCTTTTATTAACTTCATCTGAATTTATTATCCATTTAAATATGTACCTCAGTTTACTTCATAAAGTTTTTTTTTAAAGAAAACAGGTGTAAGTGGAATTTTTATGTGCTTCATATGCTAAAAGGCAGTCTTTTTTTGTATATCAACTATACCAATGTGCATATTTCCACATTTTCATACACTGACTTTGTGTGAAGCAGAGCACAAATCCTTCTTTTCTTAGTTATTTGACTTTGTTTTCTAGATGTTGGCTATTTCAGTCATCAAACAATGCTTATTAAGCACCTGTCACATTCAAGGTACTATGACAAGAACTGGGTGCACATGTGTACCTGTATTTTATGTGTTAATTTTCTGCTCTGGATTGAACTGTATCCTCCCCAAAATCAGTATGTTAAAGCACTGACCTCCAATGTGACAGTAATTGGAGGTAGAGCTTTATTTATTTATTTATTTTTAAAAATCATCGCCTGAGGATGTGTTTATTGAATTTTAGAGAAAGAGAAAGACAGCGAGAGAGATCAGTTGCCTCCCATATGCACCCTGACCAAGGATTGCATCCACAATCCAGGTGTGTGCCCTGACCAGGGATCAGACCCACAACCTTTTTGGTGCACAGGACAATACTCAACCAACTGAGCCAACCACTCAGGGCTGGAGGTAGGGCTTTTAGATGGTAATTAAGGTCATAAGGGAGGGGTTCTAACCTAATAGGACTGGTGGCTTTATAAAAAGAGAGAGCGATCTCTCTCTCTACCTTTCTCTACTTGCACGCACTGAGAAAAGGTCACGTGAGCATACAGTGAGAAGGCAGGAGGCCAGGAAGTCTGCTAACTGACAAGTGGGTCCTCATTGAAATCCCATAATACTTGTACTTTGCTCTCAAATTTCCAACCTCCAGACTGAAAGAAAATAAATTTCTGTTGTTTAAGCTACCCAGTCTATGATGTTTTGTTATGGCAGCCTCAGGTGACCAAAACATTTGCCAAATCCAGGAATTTTATAACTAGAATATCTATGAACCTTGTAACAAATAAATCAAGGGCAACAAAATAACATAACTATAATTTATATGGCTGCTATAAAGTTGTGAAATTTGTAATATTAAAGAAAAATTTATAACAAGCCTAAAGAAAAGAGATAAATTTATGAATGTCAAATTCATGATGACATATAGAGGGAGATTAAAATTCCAACTTTTTAACTGGAGAGCATCATGCTAAGCGAAATAAGCCAGGCAGTGAAAGACAAATACCATATGATCTCACCTTTAATGGGAACCTAATCAACAAAACAAACAAACAAGCATAATATAAGCAAAGACACTGAAATTGAGAACAGGCTGACAGTCACCAGAAGGGAGAGGGGAGGGAATTTCAGGGAAAAAGGGGAAGGGTTTAGAGGAACAAGTATAAAGGACACATAGACAAAAACTATGGGGGGTGGAAATGGGAGGGAGGTGGGGAGGGCTGGGGTGGTGGACTGGGGTGGGAGTAAAAGACAGAAAACTGTACAAAGACAGCAATTAAAATAAAAAAAGAAAAAAAAGAAAAAATTCTAACTTTTTAAAGATAGAATGGGGAAGAATAACAAATCAACCAATGTAATCAGCTCATTTTTGAGTGTCCTTAGACAATTTATCCTGTGATATCGTCCAAAACTACCTATATCACAACTGTGTGTGCATGCCTGTTAGATATCCAGATCCCAGGGCTATAATGCAGTCTATTAAATTTCTCTGAGGTGAAGTCTTAGAACTTCCATTTTAAATAAGTTTTCTTTGTTATCCTTAGCATACTAAATCTGAGATCACCTAGTTTAAGCATTGTGGAGCTGTATAAGAAATGTTAGTCTTGCCCTGGCCTGGTGGCTCAGTTGGTTGGAGCATTGTCCCATATACCAAAAGGTTGCAGGTTCAATCTCCAGTCAGGGTACATACCTATGTTGCAGGTACAATCCCCATCTGGGTCATGTACAGGAGGCAACCAATCGATGTTTCTCATATTGATCTTTTTCTCTCTCCCTTCCTCTCTCTAAAATCAATAAACATATCTTCAGGTGAGGATTACAAATAAATGTTAGTTTTTGTCCCACAATGAGATGCCTACTGATGTGTGAAATAAAGGCAAACCAAGATATAATGTGATCAAGTGCTAAAATGCATGAGTAAAGGTATAGTATTTTTTTAGAAGCGACCAACAAAGAAGAGAAAGAAGTTGCTAGAGATCTCTTCCAAGCATTCTGAGAACTTACAGGGAAGAATTGAATGGTGGATCAGAGGAATCTGGAGTCAGAGAGACCTCAGGAAGGAAGTAATACGTGCTATCATTTAAAGAGTAAAGGTGTTCTCTCCCTTTAGAACTTTTTAGAAAAAGACAATAAAGGAACAAAACATAAGTTTTTATTTCACAAGGACAGAGTACACAGAGAGGAGATAGGAATGGATGAAAAATTTGGGAAACACAAAACAGATGAGGAAGTAGAACTGATTCCCCTTGTATACCTTCTGGAGGCTCAGCTCTCGTAAGCACCAAGTATTGTAGAAGGTGGGAGAAAAGAATATGTAGGGATAAAAAGAAAAGACATGTAAGGTGTTGGACCCTAGTCTCTTGCCTTTCAGGAGCATCTGGTTTGTTCTCTAGAGGATTTAAACTGGAGGAGGCTTGAAGTCAGTGACATTAAGCAGAGTGTGGCGAAGTACCAACGCAAGGACTGAAACAGGGATGAGTCAATTTACTGAGAGCAGTGGGACTCTCAGTACCTCCTGCCCTTCCCACCCTAATCTCAGAAATCTGACAGACAGATATGTTCCCTCAGGCCTCTACCTCCAACCTTATAAGTAGCACTGATTTCTCAAATTCAGGCACTGATGCTAAAATATATTGGAGCAATGCCTTCAAAATTTTAAGAGTATGTACCCAACCTCTTAATCTATTAAGAGATTAACCTGGCAGGATAAATGGTAGAATAATGATATTTTTCAGATATGCAAGTACCCAAAACATTCAACTTCTTGGAAGACTTTGGAAGATGTACTTTAACCGAAATAAGGAAAAAAATAAGAATAGAAGACACTGAATCCAAGAAACAGTTTTAAATAGAGAAGAATCGCAGAAGGAAAGTCAGCATGAAACTACACAACCAGGACATAATTAGGCCTACAGTGCAGCCAACATAGATTGAAACACAGGAGCTAAGGGAGAGGAGCGAAGAAAAAAAAAACATTTGAACTCAGAGCTTCTGGAATTTTGAAATATACATGCATTCAGTAAACTTCAAAGAGTCTGTTACCAGTGCTCCCTCCTCCCATTTTCTTTTTATTTTGTTCAGCCCTTTATAAAATAAATGTTTTTATACTTATCTTTTCTTCTCTTTATAGTTTCCATTTTTGGTATAAGAAGTATACCTTTCTTTCAGAAATGGTATAAGCAAACATCATCAATAATTGAAGTAATTAGCATATAGTTTTCTCATTACCATTTGAGTCATTTCTCATGTGACCTAAGGTGTAAAGAAAGCTAACATTACATACAGAAATCTAGGTGATTTTGTTAGCTTTTTAAAAATATTTTAGAAGTTTACTACATTTCTTTCCACATTATTCACTAACTTGGTAAATTGCAAAGACTGATTTTCCATTTTTATGGGGAAAAAACCCAAATAACCACATTTACAGAGAATTTGTACTAGGCAATGCCTTAAAATAATTTTGAAATGTATTTATTTACATTTCAAATAGGACTTCTTTCTAAAATGTTCAAAGTCTCATTTTCACAGCTGCAAGTAAGTGACTTTTCAGGATAATGTTTCATTTGGCTGTATTATGTTAATAATCAGCTAGATGATGTATATCTTTTCCATCTCTATGTACCCATGAATTATTCAGAAGTGTTCTCTTATAAATGCAGAGCAGAGGAATTCAGTTCCTTTCCCCCCAAAAGGGTCAGACAAGCTTTAATTTTGAAGACAGTGAAAAGTACATTTTTTCTTTCCTCTTTAATCTTTTTAAATTTATCAAAGTGAACAGTGGAAAATTATCTAAATAACCAATAAAGAAAATATATCCAAGTAAACCATAATACATGTATTCAACAGTTAACAAATGATGCAGCCATCAAAACACTCATGGTTGGAAAGATAACACAGCAATATGGAAAAGTGTTTACATCAAAAAATAAGTGATAAAAACATGATATAAAAATGTGTGCGCAGCCCCACTTTGCCTGTGTCTACCGGAAACCAGCCATTTTCCCTGCTACCAGCCAGGTGCACTAATGGAGCAGACATGGACAGAGCCATGGTAGCCAGGCTCAGATGGGGCGGCCTCTTCTGGCACTGCTCCTACCCACGCAGATTTATTAAAATCAAACAATAGCTGTAACACCTGCCAGTAACTCCTCCCACAACACCTTGGCTAACCCAAGTCCGGCGAATGCCACCACCAAGACAAACGATGGCGCTCTGCAGTCAACTGCCAGGCTCTGTGGTCTCCTTCTCTTCTCTACATCTCTGCTGTTAAAAGACTCGGGCCAAGAAACACCGATAATTCTCCATCTTCTAAGCCCAATCCAAATGGCATCTAGTGTGACGAGGAAAAACAACAACAGGTCTTCACTGAATCTAATTTTATTGATACAGAAAATGTTTAAGCTCTCAAATTTGATTGGCTTGAAGAACATGTTCAAGGTTTTGCTAGATGATGAATGTCTATTAAATCTAATGGGCTTTCATGTACCATGTGAAGAAAAACACATTCAAAATTACTTCAGAGATGATTTCCTTATATGTGGCTTAAGAAGTATGGACACATAAAATTCTACCTTGAAAATGAATAGATTTTATGTTATCTGGAGATAAAGATGGAATTTGGAAGAGAGTCAGTTTTCCTTTTGTTCATTACAGTTATAAGGCCATAAAATATTTAGGTAATGCAAAAAGCTGTGGTTCTATTTATATGCACGTTAGAAGGAACTTCCAGGTGTTCCTGTAAATCCTCAATGTATTGTTTTATAGCACTAATTTAAAGCAGGTGTAAATTTAGGTAATGTTTTACATTGTTAAGCTATTACTGATCTCTTGGGAACTGAACTCTTTCCTCTGAGGCTTTGGATTTGACATAACATTTGATTTTTTTTTTCTGTAGTAATTGATATGTGCTAGGGCAATGATGGATTGGAATCTACCCCAAATCCAAGCATAATAAGTAAATTTTGCTTATATTCAACAAGAGTGCCAGTTCCATTTACCTAAACTAATTCCAAAGAGTAGAAGTACACTGACCTCAACTAATTTCAAGATGCTTTTTATTTTTTCATATGTTGAATACTTTTTACAATTTAGAAAATGATCAGTTTTGAAAGTTGGCAAATCTTAAAATTGAAAAGGCAAATAATACGAAGGAGCCAAAACTGTAAATTAGGTATTTGGGAAGTGAAGGGGAAGCTTACATTAAATTCAGAAAAACTTTTATACTCCTTCTGTAGATACCTGAAAAAAACAAAACTCTGAATCAAACTAACCACATTTGAAACCGTTTCTATTATAGGTCAAAATTTTCAGATAGAACCTTATAACCTGATCCAAAGCCTAATGTAGGCTTGATTCTGGAAAGCAAGTCTTTTCACAACTGCCTCAACACTCAGAACCTTTTAAAAAGTAGACATTCCCTAAAGTCTTTTGTTCGCATTGTCACACACTGGTGCCTAGATGTTCTAATATCTACTATGGCCACAGTAGTCTTAGAGACCAAAGTCATTTTTTTCATCTTTAGAAACCTACACGCCAACACCATATCCAACAGACCTCAAGCTACAGTGTGTGTGAATGAACATTCCCTTTTGTTTTAAACCTGAGTGCTCTATATCTATTTTGGATGGTATATTGTGTTTGCGTATTTATGCTTTGATTCATGTAACTTCTCATGTTGTGGAATTGATTTGCATTGAACACAAATTGTAAGTAAAAAGAAATGGCTGAAAGAGCAAAAAGAAAAAAAAAGTGTGCATATGGCCTGACTGGTAATGCTAGTTGGTTGGGTATTATACTACAAATCAAAAGATCACCGGTTAAATTCCCAGTCAGGATGAAACAGAACCACTCTGGGTTCCATTGTCTGCTGTCCAAAATCAAAACAAAACAAAAACAAAACCACCACCACCACCAACAACAACAACAAATCATGACTTCCAGTGCCTTATGAAAAGGAAAGGAACTATTTATTCAAAAGTTATACAGGATTAAAATAATGGCAGATTTTTTTCCGTTGAATCCCACTCCCTTAAAAACAAAAGAAACATGCACAAATACGCACAATCCTACCTCCCCAGGCCAGCCAGAGGTACAGTCTCTCAGGAAAAGAAATAGAAGTTTGTAACTTGGCAGATTCCTGTTTTAATGTTATGGCTTCTCCCAGTCATCCGTGTTTGGCTAAACTCCTGCTCTTTTTTTTTTTTTAAATATATTTTATTGATTATGCTATTACAGTTGTCCCGTTTCTCCCCCATCATTCCCCCCACCCTGCACACCCTCTCCCACCCACATTCCCCCCTTTAGTTCATGTCCTTGTGTCATAAGTTCTTTAGCTTCTACATTTCCCATACTATTCTTACCCTGCCCCTGTCTATTTTCTACCCACTATCTATGCTACTCATTCTCTGTACCTTCCGCCCCCTCCTCCCACGCCCCTGTTGCTAACCCTCCATATGATCTCCATTTCTGTGGTTCTGTTCCTGTTCTAGCTGTTTGCTTAGTTTGCTTTTGTTTTAGGTGTGGTTCTTAATAGCTATGAGTTTGCTGTCTTTTCATTGTCATATTTTTGATCTTCTTTTTCTTAGATAAGTCCCTTTAACATTTCATATAATAAGAGCTTGGTGATGATGAACTCCTTGAACTTGACCTTATCTGCGAGGAAGAAACAAGAATTCAAAAAAAGGAGGAGAGGCTTAGGAACTTCCGGGACATCGTTAAATGTCCCAACATCCGAATTATAGGGGTCCCAGAAGGGGAAGAAGAGCAACAAGTGGAAAACTTATTTGAACAAATAATAAAGGAGAACTTCCCCAATATGGCAAAGGAAATAGACTACCAGGATGTCCAGGAAGCTCAGAGAGTCCCAAAGAAGTTGGACCCAAGGAGTAAACTCCTGCTCTTAATCCAAAACTGCACTTAATCCAAGCCTGCTCTTAATCTAAACTCCTGCTCTTAATCCAAGCCTCTCCTGTGGTCCTTGTGCACCAAGTGGCCAAGACAGCTCCCAAGCCACGTTGTTAAGCCAGCACAGCTGCCCCACACTTGGGTTTAAATCTTCCCCCGCCCCCTCCTCTGTAACCCTGTTTCTAACTCCTCCCACAGTGGGCTACCTCTGCTAGTACTCTGGACTCTTCTGCCTTTCTTGGTTGCATAGTCTGGGCAGGCACCTCCTCCTGATGTGGAGTGAACTGACTTCCTGCTCTTGCACAGGTGCTGTAGTGGGGGACTGTCTCCCAGCTGCATCATAAGTTAGAGTCCTGTCCAACTCCCTGGCTCCAAAAGAGCACAGCAGGCACAGCTATTAGCACTACTAAAATACTGGCCGAGTTCTTTAGATATGCAAAGTAACTCTCAATAGCCCTGCTCTACTTCCTCTTTCTCCAGCCAAGTTAGTGGGGTTTGGGGGGCTTCTCAGCCTATTCCCTGTCCTGAACCTTGTTCCACACCTATTACAAGGGCACATGCCTGGGTTGAGATTTCAGTTCCCAGGTGGGACATGTACAGAGGCAACCCATCAATGTTTCTCTTCCTCTCCTTTCACACCCCCTTCCCCTCTTTCTAAAAAATATAAATAAATAAAATCTTTTTTAAAATTTTTTAAAGATTTTTATTTATTTATCTTTAGAGGGGAAGGGTAGGAGAGAGGGAGAGGGAGAGAAATATCAATGTATGGTTGCCTCTCGTGTGTCCCCTGCTGGGAACTGGCCTGCAACCCAGGCATGTGCCCTGACTGGGAATCGAACCGAGATCCTCTGGTTCGCAGGCCCGAGCTCAATCCACTGAGCTACACCGGCCAGGGCTAAATAAATAAAATCTTAAAAAAAGTGTGCACATTATAATTGCAATTAAAAATGTCATAAGAAAAAATTCCAGATGAAAATGCAGTAAAACATTAATGATCGTCATGTTACTATGGTAGGACTATACGTGATTTGTGTCTTCTTTATCTTTTCTAATCTTTAAAAATATATTAATTTTTTAATGAGAAAGCAAAACCAATAAGCACACCTTTATTGAATGACTAATGTTTGCTAAAAACTGGGCTGTATGCTGAGGGTGTAAAGATGAAAAGATATTCTTAGTGATATATAAGATACAGCAAGTTCTCCCTGATGATACTAAAATACCTATGATTAATATGAGTTTCATTATGATCTTATTAAGGAAAAATGTCATTAATTAAATACCTAGTAAGTGCTTTTCATTTGTACCTAGTCCAATCCATTTAACAATCCTATGAAGATGATTCTCTTTTGTAAAATTTTATTTTCTTTTTAAAAATTTTATTTTTTATCTTGTTCCAAGTGGCATAGCTTAATAAGAGATCGAGATAGATTAGAAGTTCATTCTTAGCCATATAACAAGAATTTGCTTAGCACCAGTTATAAACCAAGGAATGTTCTAGATTTGGGATACCGAAATGAGCAAAACAAAGCCTTGCCCTCGTGCAACTTGTGTTCTTGTGTGAGGACACAAAAATAAATGCAAATGATGTATGGGAGCTGAAAAGGGCTTTAGAAAAAAATAAAGTGGAAAAAAATAAAGTGGAAAAAAATAAAGTAGAAGAAGGGGCTGGTTAAGGATGCAGAGCAGAGAAGGGAGAGTTGCAGTATTGAGTAAAATGATCGGAGAAGGCTTGACTGAGAAAGCAGTGTTTGAGCAGAAGCTTGAAGGAGTTAAGGGAATTATCCAAATTTCAGGCAGAGGGAACAGTGAGTAAACAGGCCTTGAGAGGAAAACGTGCCTAGAAGAAGAAGAGCAAGGAGACTAGCCTGGCTACAGCTCATGCAACAGTTTGGAGAGTGGAACAAAATGAGATAGCGGGAGCTTTTGAGTTTGCAGGGCCTGTCAAAACAGGAAACCACTGTAGGGTTTTAAGCAAAGGACTTATTTCATCTGACTTAGTTTTCAGTGGATCGTTCTGGCGGCATCTTGTAGAAAAGCCCGTAGGGGAAACAGGGTGGAAGCTGGAGACCTGGTAGGAGGTTACTGCAGTGAGAAAAATGCCAGGATAGGAGTGGAGGACTGTCATGAAATGTGAGGGCCTGTGATTTTATCCCATTACTTACTTGCAAGTTATCAAATGAGCTAGTTTCTTGCATGCTGGTGGAAACTATGAGACTTATAGATCATAGACAAAGAACTTTATTTCTCATAACATAGCAGTCAGCATGAGGTTCATGTTTGTCTTATCCCTCTTGGCCCCCAAGTATCATAGGGGAACGTAGTGCAGCCTAAATGGACACTGTGCATACAGTGAGTTTGTGTCACAGCAAAGGAGTCCCTAACTTAGGAAACTCCTATCTTTATAATGGACTATAAACAAACGCCTAACTTTTGCTCTTTTGCAGAGTGACACTATTATTACTATATTGAATGGTAAACTAATCTGCTGTCTGTTTTTTTAAAGATTTAATTTGTTTATTTTCATAGAGAGGGGAAGGGAGGGAGAAAGAAAGGGAGATAAATGTTAATACGTGAGAGAAACATCTGTTGGTTACCTCTTGCATGCTCCCAACAGGGGACCTGGCCTGCAACCCAGGCGTGTATTCTGAAGAGGAATCAGTGACCTTTTGCTTTGTGGGACTGTGCCGGACCCACTGAGCCATGCTGGTCAGGGCACGGATGGTAAACAAATCAGCTCTATCTTTTAGAAGCAATGTTGTCACTATCTTCCAAGGCATTTGCTACACCAATGTTCTTGAAAAGATAGTCCAGATCAAAAAGCTATCTATATTTTTCTTTATCAAATGGGCAGAAATGTAAAGACCTTTGGAGGACTATCTCCCAACAAGGCTGTAGTGGGAAGTGGCTGAATTCTGAAGGTATTTTTCAGGTAGACCCAGATCAGATGTGAGTTGTATGGGAAACAGAGACCTGAATGATGCTATGGTTTTTGCTAGACACTGTCCCAGGTGCTGAGGGTGTGGTGGCAAATGAGACATCCCAAGCCTTGGCCACCATGAGGCTAAACTTCCAGTGTGGGATACAGACCTAAAGCAGATAAACATGCAAGTAATTGAAATGATTAAACTGCTTTATATCTAGTTTCTGGGGATTTCAGCTTTGTAAAAATATGTGGTTTTACTTAAACCAGATGAAATTACAATGAGAATATAAAGGGAAGAGGTAGGTTAAAGCCTGTAGGTAAAGTCAAGTGTGTTTGCTCCTAGACTTAATTTAGTCCATGCTGTCTTTGCTTGAGAAATAGAATTTCCTTGAGTTTGTGACTTCTTCAAGAGATATGTTTAGCATTTATTTTATCAGTAAAACAAACATTAACATTTAAAAGGATTCTATTTTAGAAACAAAATTATTTTACTTTACTTGCTTATAGAAATATATTTGGAGGATGACTGTAACAAGCTATGGTCATAGATGGAAATCCATCATCAATTTTACTTCTTAGTGATTTGTTGTCTATGTCCATTAACTAGAATAAAAGCTTAATGAGGGGAGTTTGTTTTGTTTGTATATATATTCTCAGCTCTTAGAATCGTGTCTGGCATATAATATGTGTTTAATAAGTGGATTTTGAATGAATAAAAGTATGGTGTGTATGTTATTTTGTATTCTGCATGTAATAAACAAACTACTTTTCTCTAGTGTTCATTTCACTTGCAAAACATTGGTTCTGCTATCACTTTTTTTTTGCATTATAAACATTCTTTAGGTATTCAGTATGTAGATCTTCCCAAACATATGCAATGATACAAATCACTGAAGTAATTTTGTGCTTATTAATTTTTAATTATTTTTGAACTATCTCTTTACTATGAATTCAAAGGAGTGGGTCAAAAGGTATTATTGTCATTACTCTTGCTTCTTATTGTCTTTTCCAGAGGGGTAAGGAAAGATTTCAATGGCTGTGTGTACCTATTTCACCTCAGACTCACATTCATTAGTGTTAGTTGTTATGGTTTTTCAAAAACATTTTTTTCTAGGACTTCTGGCCAAGATGGAGGTGTAGGTAGACACAATATGCCCCCTTGTACAACCAAAAGAAGGACAACAATAAATTTAAAAACAAAAAACTACCAGAACTAACACAAAATTGAACTGTATGGAGTCCAACAACCAAGGAGTTAAAGAAGAAACATTCATCCAGACCAGTAGCAGGGACAGAGACAGGTAGCTGGGTGGAAAGGACTCCTAGCAAGGTGGCAGCTGGAGGACCAGGATGGGCAAGGCAGCAGCTGGTGGACCCAGCAAGGCAGTGACTGGCAAGCAGGGTGGTCCCACATTCGCATGCAGATAAACTGGGAGAAACAATTGGGGATTGAGACAGACTGCACAACCCAGTGTTTCAGCACAGAGAAATAAAGCCTCAAAGCCTCTGACTAAATATATCTGTGGGGGTAGAGCCAGCATTCAGAGAAACTCCCAGCCTTACAGGACAGTTTGTTGAGAGAGCCACAGGATCCTACAATGTACACAAACCAATCCACCTGCGAATCAGCACCGGAAGGACCCAATTTGCTTGTGGGAAGCTGGGGAAGTGACTGAAAACCAGCTGAGAGTGGAGCAAGCACCATTGTCCCCTCTTGGACTCCTGCCCCACATACAGCATCACAACACAGTGACTTGGGTTGCACCCCCAGTGCAACATCTAAGGCTCTGCCCCTTACTATGTAACAGCTTACATAGTAAGACAAAAAAAAAAAAATGGTCCAAATGAAAGAACAGATCAAAGTTCCAGAAAAAATACAACTAAGCAACGAGTAGATAGCCAACCTATCAAATGCACAGTTCAAACAGTGGTAATCAGGATGCTCACAAAATTAATTGAATATGGTCGCAAATTAGATGAAACAGTGAAGGCTATGCTAAGTGAAATAAAGGAAAATGTACAGGGAACCTATAGTGATGGGAAGGAAACTGGGACTCAAATCAGCAGTGTAGACCAGAAAGAAGAAATCCAGAACAGAATGAAGAAACAAGAATTCAAAAAAATGAGGATAGGCTTCAGCACCTCCAGGACATCTTTAAATATTCCAACATCCGAATCATAGGGGTACCAGAAGGAGTAGAGGAGAACTTCCCAATCTGGCAAAGGAAATAGACTTTCAGGAAGTCTAGGAAGCTCAGAGAGTCCCAAAGAAGTTGGTCCCAAGGAGGAGCATACCAAAGCACATCAGCATTAAGTTACCCAAGATTAAAGATAAGGAGAGAATCTTAAGAGCAGCAAGAGAAAAGGAGACAGTTACCTACAAAGGAGTTCCCATCAGACTGTCAGCTGATTTCTCAAAAGAAACCTTGCAGGGAAGAAGGGGCTGGAAAGAAGTATTCAAAGTCATGAAAGGCAAGGACCTACATCCAAGATTATTCTGTCTAGCAAAGCTTTCATTTAGAATGGAACGGCAGATAATGTGCATCCCAGATCAGGTCAAGTTAAAGCAGTTCATCATCACTAAGCCCTTATTATATGAAATATTAAAGGAATTTATTTAAGAAAAGAAGATAAAAAATATGAACAGTAAAATGACAAAAAACTCACAGTTATTAACAACCATACCTAAAACAGAAAGAAAAATAAACTAAGCAAACAGCTAGAACAGGAAGAGAACCACAGAAATGGAGATCACCTGGAGAGTTATTAGCAGGGGAGTGGGAGGGGGAGACAGGGGGAAAGATACAGAGAATAAGTTGCATAGATGGTAGATAGAAAATAGACAGAAGGAGGTTAAGAACAGTACAGGAAATGGAGATGCCAAACAACTTATCTGTAAGACCCATGGGCATGAACTAAAGTGGGGGAATGCAGGTGGGAGGGAGTGTGCAGGGTGGAGGGGAATAAAGTGGAGAAAATGGGACAACTGTAACAGCATAATCAATAAAATATATTTGAAAAACACTCTTTTCTGTATAGGTTGGAAATAGGGAATCGGGTATACTTCATTAGCATTTAGTTATTTTTTTCTGATGCTGTACACATTTATTTCTGTTTATTTATTATTATATTTTTCCTCTTGTATGAGCCATCTGTTCATATACTCTGCCCAGTAGAGCTGCCTGTTTGAATGATCTAGTTCCTTAGTTCTAGGCAGAATGATGACATTTAGGTTTATAGGAAACTTTCTCCTAGGTCATGGGGTCATTCCAGGTGGCAGCTGTAGGTGAAGTTCTCCTGGCGAGGCTGAGGCAGGAAGGGGGTGGTGGTGGGGTTCTTTGAAGCTCACACTGAGGCACTGAGAACTTCACTCCTGATGAGGAGAGCCCCGTGGAGCCACCATTGGCAACACTCCCTCTTTCAACAAATATCTATTGTGCTTGCTGCTATGTAAACTGAAAAATAAACATCTAAGTATACTGTGTTTTAAGTATAATAAAAATAGGGTGCAGTAAGAGGCAGCAATGCAGAAAGGATAAACATTTGGAAGCCTTGCTCAGGTCAAGGAAGGCTTTCTGAGGAAGTGGCATTTTGCCTAAAACCCAAAGGAAGGATTTCCACAAGGTATCTAGGATGTCATATCTCTGGTAGAAGCACAGCTTAAAATGCCATTCCCATAGCCTATAGGAGCAGCCTATTCAGCTAAGTTGTATTTCCGGTGGGTCAGGAAGTTGCTTTCTTCTTGGTATCACTTAAGATGACTGTGCCAGGTCAAAGGGATGAAAAACCAATGTTACTCTTTAATTTCCTAACATGCCTGGACTCTTAGTAGGAAATGAAACACTTGTACTTGTTTGAGGATGAAGTAAGATAATCACTGTGTCATTTCTCTTGTTCTTTCCATATGATTGAAATAGTTACAATAATTAGAATTCAGAAGAACTCACTCTTTCCTGATTTTATGAATTATGCTGTAAGAGCAGCTAACACAGCATAATACACTATACAGTCATAAGGCAATCTTCATAAGAGCAATCTCAACTCATAAATGCTTTGTAAAGACTCTATATACACAATATCTCTTATAGTACATAGGAAAAATGAAAATCAGGCTCTTATAACTGACTTCGTTTGGCTTTCTAACTTTGATTACTACTTTTTGTCATTTTTGGCTTACTCATTTGAACTTCTTAATAAATGGATACTTGGGGACCCATTGTCCTTTAGAGGGAAGAAGAGTTTGAAGCCATCTTTCTGTTACTGATATTAAATAATCCTAAATAGTCTACATTGTAACAAAGTAAGAATACTGTGATATAAAAAATAGGATATTTTATTTTCTTACACTTAGCAGTTTATTTCATATTCTACATATTACTCTCTATTACACTCTGTAGTGTCTTAAGAGGTATGTAGGTATGCAGCCCACTGCTAGAAAAAAAAAAAAACACACACACAATTTTATTAGTAGCTGGCTACGAACATTCTCAGATTAGAGTGTGATGCTAACCATTTTTAAACTGTTCTCATTGTGCTTATTTAGCCTATCTGAGTCAGCTTTAGGTCCCTTTCCCCTAGTCATCCTCCTTTCCTCTCTTCTTTTTTTGCCTCCTCACCCTCCCCATGTGGACAAAGCTGGGGAAACCAGTGTTCCTGGGTCCATTCTAGAAGGTGATAAGGAATCAGAGTTGCTGGTACCTTGTAGCCCTCCATAGGATTCGGCTTAAAATTTTTAGACTCTTTGGAGTGGAGTCTGTTCTATAAAACCAGACTCTCTGGTGTTAATAGCACAATCCTATAACACAACTTTGGTGTAACAATATGAAAAAGGCCCCCCTCCACCGAAGGGGTGGCTGAGAAGGAAAAAATTAGTGCAGGGGACAGAGAACCTGGATGTGTCACGTATGACTTGCCAGAGTTCTTTGAAGTCAGTTTATTCCAGGGTAAATCTCTCATAGCTCTTTCTTCACTAGAAACATGTCTTATTTTTTAAAAAAATGCTTTCTAGGTTCATTCAAGGTAATCACATTTCCAACCTCACAAAGAAATTTGCTGAAGCAAGGACAATCAGGTTATCTGTACAATCAATAAAAATGACTTGTGCACTTGTCTTTTCCAAGTTCCTTTGTAATGTGTGTAAAGCAAATTATTAATTCACCAATGACACATAGTTTTACTCAGTAGATGGGAAGAAGACATACTTATTCTTAGAAGCTGCTGTTTGTTAGTCTAAAGGGCTTGTTGAAAATAGTAGTTGCTCTGAGACAGCATTGTTAACTTGCCAGCAGCAACTGAAGCTCTCACAGCCTCTGTCCAGCTCACCACAGAGTTGCAGTGGAGTTATGAATGGTGACTCCTGCAGAAAAAAAAACAAAACAAAAAAAACAGACACTAAGCTGGGTACCAGTTTTAATTCTTTCAAGTTTGATGGATCATTGTAAAATGTATTTGTGACACTTTTTAAACCTTAACACCTTGCTGCATGACCACTAACTTTTGTAAAATAAAAGTTGCTTGTCTGAATTTCTTCACATGTATTTATGAATGCCTCATTTTCTAGATTTTTCCTGAAAGTGGCATTTAAAAGTTATATCATGGCTAAGAATGTGTACCCAGTTTTCTTGTAAATATCTTAAATATGCTAGTATAATCATTGTCAGGTTTTTATTATATCAACTTTTTACTCCAGGAACTAAAGAACTGCTTCCTTTATAAACTATATAAAAATTGCTACATTAGGGACCCCCCCAAAAGTTGTTTTTCCCCTAAAGTGCCAAATAATTTCTTTTAGCTCCTGGCATCTTCCCAAGCTTATTGCTCCTTCAACATTTGAACTTGTCACCTCTCCAAATTCATCCAGTTGCATTTCATCATCTTTTGACAGATCTTAAGATTTTCTAAAGCTCTTTTGGATTTTCTATAGAAGCTCATTCTTTGAGATTCAGAAAGTTTCTTCAAATCTAATGTTCTTAGCAGATTTTTATAAAACAAATCAGAAAAGGATGACCACATATTAAATAGAATATTTGTATTAAAATTTTTGTTTGTCTCCAACTTTGTTTCTGTTAGAACTTCTTTTCCTGCCCTAAGTCTATGGGGGGACTGATCTTCCTTGAAATCTCATTAGAAACAAAGAGGAGAAATCCCTGGGGAGCCAGTATTTCTAGTTGTGGATGCTACGGAGAAATACAGTTAAATTTATTCAAGTTATTGAATCGGCAACTCCTCTACTGCCTTAATTTATATTCTCTTTTTTGCCCACTTTGGAGAATTTCTCCCCTTGGAAATTTTCCTTTCATGTAACTTTTAGGTTTTCTGAGTACACTCCTTTGAATTACTGGTGCTGTTCTTGTACACTGGAGGTGAAGGAAAGACTGGCTTTAAATGTGTTTGTTTGTGATCCCAAACCGAGCCTTCTTCATCCCGAGGATCCCGGGCATCTTAGACCCAATAAATATTGCTACAGCAGAATCCAATATATTATGTGCAGACTGCAGACAACATTTCAAAGGACCATTGCGGGGCTTGTGTCTTTCTGTGGAGGGGCCAAAGCGTTTCATGGTGAGCCTGTCAAGGGGCACAGCTGGAGCAATCCTCTTCACAAAGTGCAGGGCTCATTGGCTTAACGCTCTCTTCTCTGCCATTTGTTTAAATAGATTAGAAGAGTGCTCCTCTCTGTACCAGCACATCTCTCAATTTAGATATAAGAATATCAGTTTCAAAGCCTTTGGCCTCTTTCAAAGCTCTACCTCTGTGGCTTGGCATACTGTTGTGAAGATGTGACAGGGTCATCTGGAAAAACTAAGGGCTGAGATAGATTCCATCCTCAAATTGCCACGAAAGTAAAGTAACTTGGGACTCCTCAGTGAGAATAAAGAGGTCCCTATATTCACAGAAACGCTTCTGGATAGAACAGAATTTAATGAAGTGACAACATTGTACTCTTTACTTAGAGAACTTGAGTAAATGTTTCTTCTGGGGAAGGTGTCCTTCCCTCAGCAGGGAGTATGACCTTTTAGACTACTCCAAAAACCTGGGAAACTTAAAAACAGACTGCAGAAGTCACCAAAGACCAATAAATACTGTCTTGCTCAAAATATTTTCACCTCTCCCCCTAAAAAATCTTCCCAATTTTTTCTTGGATTTGTCACATAAGTATCAGCTCTGGCAAACATTGTAATTTCTCCCCACAGGACCAGACCTTCATAAAAATGAAAAATAAAGGGATTACAAAGTAGAGAAGCAGAGTGCAACACTTTACTTTAAAGCTCATTTCGTTATTCTCATTAGGATTTCTTTGGCTTGGAACCCTTATGCGTAAAGTGCTTATTTTGTATCTCCAGTCAACATTCCTTTCTAGAGTTCCGACACTTTCAGAGCCTTTTCTAAGGGAATTAAAGAGAAATAGAAAACATGGCCACGAATTTCCCACTACTAACAGTAGGTGGAAAACACACCTGAAGAGGCTGGAAACAAAGCACACCAATAAAATACGCATATAATTAGTGGCTCTCCTGTGCCACTGTAGTAGATCCAGGTTTTGGGTGACTTAAATGCTCCCACATATATGGAGTTTCATGCTGTGTATTGATGACTTTAACCTTTTCACCTCCCACCTCCTCTGAATCACTCCACCAGAGTTTCAGGTGTCCTAGTGCTCCTGGATCCTTAGGCTAGGATCCAGTGTATTCTTTACAGATCCCACAGTGTATTCTTTACGTTGGCATTAAGGGAATGATTTCAGTGGAATATGAATGACTCATTTTGATGGTTTGGATTGACAATCCAAGAGCAAATTGAAGTATGTGGATAATCAGCAAGAACACTGCTAATGAGATGTGATTCTGTACAGCAGCATCCATATTGATAGCTTTTTGTTATTAATATTGCTTTCAGAGATTTTATTGCTAATTTTGTTTTCTAAAATTCCCTTTCTCAGTTACAAATATAATATCACTTGAGGTTAAGACAGCAAATGTAAGACACAAACATACACAGTTATGTGTGTGTGTGTGTGTGTGTGTGTGTGTACTTCATTATATGAAGGTTAAACATCTCTCCACCTCACTTCCCTGCGAGCCTGAAATGACCCGTTCCACAAACTTCTCCTTCTTGATGCAAATATATCCAGGCATATAAACACAGATGTATTCTTTGTTGTTACTGATGTAGAATTGTGCTGCGTGCAATTTGCTTTTTTCACTTAATACCATGGATATCCTTGCAAGTCACTAGTTATGGTACTGACATCATATTTCTAATTTTTATGCATTTATAAACATAAATATTTTAATTTTATATAAGTGAGATAATACTCCCTGTAGGATATTACTTTCTCACTTTATTTTAGCTTCTATAATCATCATCATTATTATTAATTTTCATTTTTCTAATGCTTTACATATTACAAACTCTACTCACACACCCCATCTTATTTACTCTTAAAAATTCTGTGATGTGTTACTATTCACTCTGTTTTAGTTGATCAAGAGGCTTAGAGAAATTGATGCCTTCCCTCCATTATAAAGATGATAAAGGTAGAGTCAAGATTCAGACTTGGCTTTTCTTACTCATGCCTTAGAGAGCACTTAATCTAACAACGTTGAAACTGTTTAAGGGAAGGTAGACGAACCCCTATGAGGGACATTTGGCATCACTTTAACCATATCGAAAATCGTGAATATCATTTTTTAAAATTTCATCTATTAGCCTGTAACAACATAGCCATGATATTATCTACCACATCAGTTTGTTTTGCTCTGACTGTTGTATAGACTAGTAAATTCTATGAGATTTTTTCTCCCTTAAATTTTTTGTTTTTAGAATTATAATGTGACATTTCATTTCACAACTGGTCTTTAAGCAAACATAATAGGAATTGTAAGAGAAAAATATATCTAGAACTAGATTCCATTTTTTTAATCAAGATCTGTGGAAAGACAAGATTGAAGTTTTCAATTATTTTAATAAAAGGTGTATAAGCCAGGTGGTGAGGGACAAATACCATATGATCTCACCTTTAACAGGAACCTAATCAACAAAAGAAAAAAGCAAGCAAAATATAACTAGAGACATTGAAATTAAGAACAGTCTGACAGTAATCAGAGGGGATGTGGGAGGGGATAATAGGGTGAAGGGTTTTCAGGAACTACTATAAAGGACACATGGACAAAACCAAGGCGGGTGTGGAAGCAAAGGAGGGAGGTGAGTTTGGCTGGGGTGTGGAGGCAAGAGGTGGGGGTAAAGGCAGACAACTGTAATTGAACAAAAATAAAATAAATTTTTTTAAAAGGTGTTTCCCCCCATAGGCATCCTCTGTATTTAAAAGGGAATATTCATAAGGTCAAACGAAAGAATCACTATTTTATTTTACTGATATATTTTCATTTTTCTTAGTTGCTGTGTTCTTTGGACTGGTACAGAATAGCAGAGAAGTGGAAGAATTGTGTAGTTAAATGAAAAATCAAAGGCCTAGTTTCTGTCCCAGGACTGATCATATCTACCTGAGTAACCAAGGTCAAGAAACTTTACCTCTCTGGAGCTCAATTTCTTCATCTTCTAGAATGAGGTTTATACCCTCTATCTTCCAGATTATTACTATTTTTTATTGATGTTTGAATACAGTTGTCTCCATTTTAACCTCCACCACTTCCTCCCATCCTACCCACCTCTACCTCCCACTCTCAATCCTACCTCTCTTTAGTTTTGTCCATGGATCCTTTATACATGTTCATTTATGACCCTTTCCCTTCTTTTCCATGTTATTTCTCTCTTTCCTCAAGTGCTTTCAGCACTTGGCTATTGTAAATTTTGCTGCTGTGAACATTGGGGTGCACAGGTTCTTTTGAATTAGTGTTTCAAGATTCTTAGGGTATAATCCCAGCAGTGGTATAATTCCAACTGGGTCAAAAGGCAATTTCATCTTAGTTTCTTGAAGAAATTCCATACTGTTTTCCACAGTGGCCATGCTGGTTTTCATTCCCACCAACAGTGCACTAGGGTTCCCCTTTCTTCACAACCCTGTCAGCACTTACTGTTTGTTGATTTGTTTATGATGGCCATTCTGACCAGTGTGAAGTGGTATCTCATTGTGGTTTTAATTTGCATCCCTCTGATGGCTAGTGATGCTGAGCATCTTTTCCTATGTCTCTGGGCCCTCTGTATGTCCTCCATGGAGAAGTGTCTGTTCAGATCTTTTGCCCATTTTTTAAATTGGATTTTTTGTCTTTCTGCTGTAGACTCTTGTGAGTTCTTTATATATTTCGGGGATGAAATCCTTGCCTGAGATATCATTGGCAAAAATACTTTCCCATATAGTTGGTTCCCTTTTCATTTTGCTAATGTTTTCTTTAGACTTGCAGAAGCTTTTTATTTTGATGAAGTCCCATTTGTTTATTCTTTCCTTTATGTCCCTTGCTCTAGGGGACATATCAGTGAAAATATTGCTGCGTGGAATATCTGAGATTTTCCTGCCTATCTTCTCCTGTAGGATTTTATGGTATCATGACTTATATTTAAGTCTTTTACCCATCTTGAATTTATTTTTGTGTATGGTGTAAGTTGGTGGTCAAGTTTCATTTTTTTTTTTTTTTGCAGGTAGCTATCCACATATCCTAAAACCATTTGTTGTAGAGGCTATTTTTACTCCATTTTATGCTCCCTCCCACTTTGTTGAATATTAATTGACCATAGAGATTTGGGTGTATTTCTGGGCTCTCTGTTCTGTTCCATTGATCTATATGTCTATTCTTATGCCAGTACCAGACTGTTTTGATTACTGTAGCTAGGTAATATAGTTTGATGTCAGGTATGGTGATCCTACCTACTCTGTTCTTTTTTTCTCAAAATTGCCACAGCCATTTGGGGTCATTTATGGTTCCATATAAATTTTTGAAATGTTTGTTTATATCTATGAAATGTGTCATTGGTATTTTAATAGGGATTGCATTGAATCTATAAGTTGCTTTGGGTAGTAGAGAAATTTTGGTGATGTTAATTCTTCCAATCCACAAACACGGTATATGCTTCCACTTATTCATGTCTTCCTTGATTTCTTTCTTCAGTGTTGTGTAGTTTTCTTAGTATAGGTCTTTTACCTCCTTGGTTAGGTTTATTCCTAGGAATTTTATTTTTCTTGTTGCTATATAAAATGGGATTTTTTCCTGATTTCTGTTTCTGATATTTCATTGTTGTTGTACAAAAATACCTTTGATTTCTGAATATTGACTTTGTATTCTACCGTTTTGCCAAATTCACTTATTAGGTTGATTAGTTTTTTGATGGAGTCTATAGGGTTTTCTATGTATACTCTCATGACATCTGCAAACAATAACAGTTTTACTTTTTCCTTTCCAATTTGGATGCCTTTTATTTCTTCTTGTCTGATTACTGTGACTAAGACTTCCAATACAATGTTGAATAAAAGTGGTGAAAGCAGACATCCTTGTCTTGTTCCTGATCTTAGTGGAAAAGCTTTTAGTTTTTGACTGTTGATTATGATGTTGACTGCAGGTCTCTCATATATGACCTTTATTATGTTGAGAAATGCTCCCTTTATTCCCATTTTGCTGAGTGTTTTTATCATAAATTGTTGTTACACCTTATCGGATGCTTTTTCTGCATCTATTGATATAATCCTATGATTTTTGTCTTTTCTTTGGTTTATGTGATGTATTATGTTTATTGATTTGCAAATATTGTACCAACCTTGCATCCCTGGGATGAATCCCACTTGATCATGGTGTGTGATTATTTTAATGTATTCCTGGATGTGGTTTGCCAATATTTTGTTGAGGATTTTAGTGTCTATGTTCATCAGCAATATTAGCCTGTGGTGTTCTTTCTTAGTCGTGTCTTTATCTGGTTTTGGGATTAGGATGATGCTGGCTTCATAAAAAGAGTTTGGGAGTCTTCCATCTTCTTGGATATTTTGGAATAGCCTGTGAAGGATAAGGGTTAACTCTTCCTTAAATGCTTTGTAAAATGCTCCTGTGAAACTGTCCAGTCCAGGACTTTTGTGTGCTGGGAGTTTTTGATTACTGCTTCAATTTCATCTGCTGTCATTGGTCTGTTCAGGCTTTCTGCTTCTTCTTCACTGAGTTTTGGAAGATCATATTTTTCTACAAATTTGTGCATTTCACCTAGGTTTTCAAATTTCCTGGCATATAGTTCTTCGTAGTAATTTCTTACAATCCTTTGTATTTCTGTGGTATCAGTTGTAATCTCTCCTCTTTCATTTCTGATTGTGTTTATTTGGGTCCTCTCTCTTTTTTTCTTGATGAGTCTTCTTAATGTCTTGTTGGTTTTATCTTTTCAAAGAACCAGCTCCTGGATTTATGGATTTTTAGAATTGTTCCTTTAGTCTATGTTATTTAATTCTGCTTTGATTTGGTTATTTCCTTCTTTCTACGTGCTCTGGGCTGTCTTTGTTGTTTTTCCTCCAGTTTTTGTAGATATTGGGCTAGATTGTTTATTTGAAATGTTTCTGTCTTTTTTAGGTAGGCCTGTATCTCTATGAACTTCCCTCTCAGGACTGCCTTCACTGAGTCCCATAAGTTTTGAACTGTTGTGAGTTCATTTTCATTTGTTTCCAGAAACTTTTTGATTTCTCCCTTGATCTCATTATTAACCCATTCATTGTTTAATAGCATGCTATTCAATCTCCATGAGTTTGAGTGTTTTCGAGTTTTTTCCTTGAGGTTGGTTTCTAGTTTCAATCCCTTGTGGTCAGAGAAAATGCTTGATAAGATTTCAGTTTTCTTGATTTTTTTGAGGCTTGTCTATCATGTGGTCTATCTTCAAAAAGGTCCCATGTGAATTTGAAAAGAATGTGTATTTTGCTTCTTTGGGATGAAAGGCTCTATATATATTAGTTAAGTTAATTTGATCTAGGGCATTGTTCAATGCCACAATATTTTTGTCGATATTTTGTTTGGAAGATCTATCCATTTTTGACAGCGGGGTGTTAAAATCCCAAGTATAAGTGTGTTGCCATCTATATTTTTCTTGAAGTCCTCCATGATTTTTCTTATGAATTTGGGTGCTCCTATGTTGGGTGCATGCATGTTTATAATGTTTATGTCTTCTTGATCAATTCTTCCCTGCAGTACTATGAAGTGTCCTTCTGGGTGTCTTTTTATGGCATTGTTTTGAAGTCTTTTTTGTTAGATGTAATTATTGCTACCCTGGCTTTTTTTCCCTGTCCATTTGCTTGGAATATCTGTTTCCAGCCCTTCACTTTCAGTCTGGTTAGGTCTTTTGTTCTGAGGTGGGTCTCTCTCTCTCTTTTTTTTTTAAGATTTTATTTATTTATTTTTAGAGAGAGGGGAAGGGGAGAAAGAGAGGGAGAGAAACATCAATGTGTGGTTGCCTCTCATGTGTCCCCCACTGGGAACCTGGCCTGCAACCCGGGCATGTGTCCTGACTGGGAATCAAACTGGTGACCCGTTGCTTCACAGGCCCATGCTCAGTGCACTGAGCTACACCAGCCAGGGTTGAGGTGCATCTCTTGTAGGAGTGTATATGCAGGTCATATTTTCTTATCCATTCAGCTACTCTATGCATTTCAATTGGAGCATTAATCCATTTACATTTAAGGTTATTATTGATAGGTACTTATTCATTGCCATTATATGTCCTTTGTACCTTTGTTCCTTTCTCTCTCACTGTTTTTCTTCCTCTTCTTAAAGCAGTACCTTTAGCATATCTTGCAGAACTGGTTTGGTGGAGGTGTATTCCTTTAGCCTTCTTTTGTCTGGGAAGCTCGTTGTTTCACCTTTCATTTTAAGTGAGAGCCTTGCTGGATAGAGTAGTCTCAGTTGCAAGCCTTTGCTTTTCATTACTTGGAGTATTTTTTGCCATTCCCTTCTGGTTTGTAGTGTTTTCATTGAGAAGTCAGCTGCTAGCTTTATTGGAGCTCCCTTGTATGTTACTTCCTGTTTCTCCCTTGCTGCCTTTAAGTTTCTCTGTCTTTAAATTTTGCCATTTTAATTATGATGTGTCTTGCCATGGCCTCTTTGGGTTCCATTTGATTAGAACCCTCTCTGGACTTCTGAACCCTTCCTGGACTTGTGTGGTTTTTTTCCCCCTCATCAAATTAGGGAAGTTTTCCATTATTACTTTTTCAAGCAGGTTTTCTACCCCTTGCTCCTCTTCTTCTCCTTCTGGTATCCCTATTACATGGATATTATTATATTTCATATTGTCCTGCATTTCCCTTAAGCCCTCTTCATTTTTTCAGTCTTCCTTCCTTTTCTTGCTCTCCTTGGGAATTTTTTTCTACTTTGTCCTCCAGCTCACTGATTTGATCCTCTGCTTCATCTATCCTACTTTTGATTCCTTCTACTGTGTTTTTCAGTTCAGAAATTGTGTTCTTCATTTCCTTTTGGCCCTTGTTGATTGTTTCTATGTCCTTTTTAATGCTGATATAGTTTGCAGTAAGTTCCTCATAATTTTCCTGTAGGTTTTGGTAATTTACATTGATTTCATTGAGTTTCCTTATAACCATTGTTTTGAATTCAGTATCTGATAGTTGACTTGCCTCTATTTCATTTAGCATTCTTTCTGAGTATTCCTCCTTTCCTTTTGATATGGTATTGTTTCTTTGTCTTCCCATTGTTTGTGGGACTCTTCTTGCTTGCTTCTGTTTCTTAAATTGATGTGTTTTGACTTTCTGACTGTAAGATTCAGTGATGCAGTCTCCTTGATCACCTGAACTTGATGTTCTTGGGATGTCCTTTATGCCTTTTATGCTGGTTTTATGGATGTAATTGCGTTTTGATTGTTGTTGAACCTTTCTTTCATGGGCCCTTCCCTGCCACTGGTTGACTGAGGGTCACTCCACCTACCACATTTTGTATGCTATTGTGCAAGTGCTGCCTGAACAAAACCACAGAGCCCAAGAAACAAATTCATACTCGTAAATATAACCTTCCCTACAATCCTACTATCCATAGCAAATGAACCAGTATTAATAAGGTTGTAATGAGTATAAGACTATTATAAGAAAGGAGAATGATATGAGATGATCTACTGAAAGAGAAATGATTTTGAGAGGGAAGAGGGAGGAGCACTTATAAGAGTTGGAAGTTGCAACAATGGAAGGAGAGAAGGTAAAGTTCACCTTATGAATAAAGAAAGGGAATGAAGAGTGTGGAATAGAGTATGAAAAGAGAAGCATATAATATTAGGTTTAAACAGAAATTAAAATAGTATAAAATAAAATAAAATGAGAGAGAAAAAGGAAGGAAAAACATTGAATAATAAATAAAAATATAGGCACCAAATTGGAGAGAAAGATCTACCGGAGTACTATCAACAACAAACAAGTTAAAATTAGTATAGGTGGTATGGGAATAAGAGGAAAAAAAGGAAACAAAGAAAAGCCTAAGAAATCTTTATAGGAATGGGAAGTAATTTTGTAATGTTAGAGGGAGAGGGAATACTAAGAGTAAGGAACAAAAACCAGAGTAGGTGAGGGGGAAATTCAAATTTGGGATGTAAAGGAAAAGGAAAAAAGGAGAAGAAAGAAAAATAAAAGGGCAGGATGAAAGAGAAATGGAAGAAAGACAAAAAAAAGAAAAGAAAAAATAGGCTAAGATGGCAGAGTTAAAATTTGAGTTGAAAAAAAAGTATAGGGGAGGGGTCCAGTAAAATTTGTTATTTGAAATACAAAATTAGTGAAGCTCTAGAGATAACCTTGAAAAAACAATGCAACAACAACTACCCTATTCATAACCAACTAGCAAAGCTTGTTAAAGGTGTAGAGAGAACACAGGTATTTTAAGAACTGGGCAAAAGGATGTGAAATGACCCTTGACAATGTTTTGAGTGTCTGGACAGGGGAGAAATAGTGAATGTGGAATGGCAACAAGTTGTACCTAGAGAGAAAACCAAATTTGAAATGAAAATATTGCAAGGAAAGAGGAAGGTAAATGGGCGAAGAGAAGGGAGAGGCAAAATATGTGAATTGAAATACACTATAGTATAAAATCAAGTGACTTCTTGTGTACAAACTCACTGGACAAGAAATGAATGTTATAAAGCTACACAGGAAAGAAAATACTGCAAATCATGAAGAAGACCACATTGGCTTTCATCTTGGTAGCCTCTTATATTTACCACTGCTTTTTTCTTCCCGGATATGCCTCTGGTGATGTCAGATGTTGACTCTGTCTGACCTTATGCAGCCTGTTCTTTACTTCCAGTGATGTGCTGTCCCTGGCTGTCTCCTTTGATTGTTAATTTGGTCACTCTGCACTCAGTAGTCAGGTTTAAGCACCTCCTGGGGTGGGGGCTATTATTTTCCCTCAGGCTGCTGCTGCTGGGAGGGGAGTGTTCTGCCCGAGCGGAATGGTTGCTGAGTGTGGGGGTTGGCTTAGCACTGGATCTCAGTGGCTACTTTCTCAGTTCTCTACCAAAACTTCTGTCCCCAGTCTCTCCTCAAGTCTTTCTAGTCCACTCTGCCTCCTCTTTGCCAGGGGTCTACTGTCTCTGGCTATCTCCTTCAGTTGTTCATCTGGTCACTAGGACTTAGCAGTCAGGCTTAAGCACCAAAGGGCCAGGGCAGGGACCCTTCTGGGGTAGGGGCTGTTGTTTCACCTCAGGCTGCTGCTGCTGCTTGGATGGGAGTGGTCTACCTGAGCACAAAGGCTGCTACAGTGTGGGGAATGACTCAGCACCAGGATCCCAGCAGCTACTCTCTCAGTTCTCTCCCCAAGGCTTTCGTCCCCGTTCCCTGTCTCTCCTCAGGTGTCTCCAGCCCACTCTGCTCCCACCTTTGCTGGAAACCTGGGTAAGTGGCTGCAAATGAAAATTTGTGTGTTGCTCTTTAAATGGCCCTGTGTCTCCAGCTGTCCATCTGTGGCAGAGAACAACCCTGCCACTTTTCACCACTGGTTGTTATCTGTGTACATTTTTGGGCTCTGGTATTCTAGGCTGGGAATCCTAGCTTAGGGTTTAGACCCCAATCCTCTCCAGGGGATTAACCGGCTGCTTAATTATCCCTCTGGTCCTGCTGCCTGTGGGCACCCAGCCAGTCCTCTCGAGTCTCTACTATACTCTTTACCAGACTGTGTGCTCAGTTTGTTCCAGGTGGTTTCTCCACAATTTAGTTGTAATTCCAGACTGGTCCTGGGAGGAGGTCAGTATGACTTCCATTCACTGCTCTACCATCTTCTTTCCTCCCTGTGTCTTTCTTAATTTTTAAAATAGTTTCTTAACTATTAAACTGAAGCATTGTTGCATTTTAAATGTATTTTCACAACCTATTATTTGCTCCTAAACTCATTTTATCTACATTTTCTCGGGATGAGCTCAATTTGTTGTACATTAGTCCCAAAGCTTGAATGATTCATCAGAATCCAAGTACATTATTTCTCATTGTATCTTGCATTTTACAATTTAAGTTAGCCTGTAAACTTATTTTCCATGCATCCTCAAAATTAATAGCAGAAAAATAAACTTTTAAAGATGAAAACAAAGCTTGCCCTTGACCTGTTGGGATCATAAATATAGAGCTGAGAAATGACTTGGCTACTGTCCTGACGTATCTCAAGAGGTACTTCCCTTTTTCTATTTATTTGCTAAGGGTGATTATTATAAAAACAATGATAAAAAAAAGCACTTATATACAAAATGTAGGGTAATATAGTGGAAATAAAATGGGCTGTAGTGCCCTGGCTGGGTGGCTCAATTGGTTAGCACATCAGCCTGATACACCAAGGTTGTGAGTTTCATCCCAGGTCAGGGCACATACAAGACTCAACCAATGAAAGATGGAAGTGTAGGTACACACACTGCCTCCTCGCACAACCAAAATAAGGGCAACAACAATTTAGAAACAAAAATCCAGAACTGACAGAAAACTGAACTGTGTGGAAGTCCGACAGTCAAGGAATTAAAGTAAACACATTCATCCAGACTGGTAGGAGGGGTGGAGTCAGGGAGCCAGGACAGAGAAAGCTTGTGGCAGGGAGGCTGGCAGACACAGGGCTTGAAAGACGGCAGCGGGCCGACCCAGCAAGGCGGCGAATTGTGGAGGGGTGCGGTGCTCAAGGTGGCTGACAGGCCAGGCAGTCCCACATTCACACACAGATAAACCAGGCGAAACTGGGGAGCATGACAGACCACACAACCCAGGGCCCCAGCTTTATTTCCCCCGGAAATAAAGCCTCAAAACACCGATTGAAAACACCTGTGGGTGTTCAGGTGTCAGGAGAAACTCCCTACCTCACAGGAAAGTTTGTTGAGAGACCCACAGGGTCTCAGGACATACACAAACCCACCCATATGGGAATCAGCACCAGAAGGGCCCAATTTGCTTGTGGAAAGTGGGGGAAGTGACTGAAATCTGGCAGAGAGCAGAGCAAGCACCATTGTTCCCTCTCAGACCCCTGCCCCACATAGAGTGTCACAACTCAGCAACTGGGTTGACCCACCCAGGTGAACACCTAAGGCTCCACCCCTCACTACATAACAGGTGCGTCAAGATGAAAAAAAAAATGGCCCAAATGAAACAACAGATCAAAGCTCCAGAAAAAATACAATGATGCAACCAAGAGGTAGCCAACCTATCAGATGCACAGTTCAAAACACTGGTAATCAGGATGCTCACAGAATTGGTTGAATCTGGTCACAAATTAGATGAAAAATGAAAGCTATGCTAAGGGAAATAAAGGGAACCAATAGTTACGGGAAAGAAACTGGACTCACATCAATGGAGTGGACCAGAAGGAAGAAAGAAACAACCAAACAGAAAAGAAGGAAGAAACAAGAATTCAAAAAAATGAGGAGAGGCTTAGGAACCTCCAGGACATCTTTAAATGTCCCAACATCCGAATTATAGGGGTACCAGAAGGAGAAGAGGAAGAGCAGGAAATTGAAAACTTATTTGAACAAATAATAAAGGGGAACTTCCCTAATTTGGCAAAGGAAATAGACTTCCAGGAAGTCCAGGAAGCTCAGAGAGTCCCAAAGAAGTTGGACCCAAGGAGGAGCATACCAAAGCACATCATAATTACATTACCCAAGATTAAAGATAAGGAGAGAATCTTAAGAGTAGCAAGAGAAAAGGAGACAGTTACCTACAAAGGAGTTCCCATCAGACTGTCAGCTGATTTCTCAAAAGAGACCTTCCAGGCAGGAAGGGGCTGGAAAGAAATATTCCAAATCATGAAAGGCAAGGACCAACATTCAAGAGTGCTCTCTCCAGCAAAGCTTTCATTTAGAATGGAAGGGCAGATAAAGTTCTTCTCAGATAAGGTCAAGTTAAAGGAGTTCATCATCACCAAGCCCTTATTATATGAAATGTTAAAGGAAATTATCTAAGAAAAAGAAGATAAAAAACATCTATGGTAAAATGACAGCAAACTCACAATTATTAACAAACACACCTAAAACAAAAACAAAAGCAACCGCAAACTAAGCAAACACTAGAATAGGAACAGAACCACAGAAATAGAGATCACAAGGAGGGTTAGCAACAGGGGAGTGGGAGGGGGAGAGAGGGGGAAAAGGTACAGAGAATAAGTAGCATAGACGGTGGGTTGAAAATAGGGGCAGGGCAAGAATAGTGTGGGAAATGTAGAAGCTAAAGAACTTATGACACATGGACATGAACTAAAGGGGGGAATGTGGGTGGTAGAGGCTGTGTAGGGTGGAGGGGAGTGAAGGGGGAAAATGGGACAACTATAATAGCATAATCAATAAAATATATTAAAAAAAGAAAAAAGAATCAACCAATGAATGCATAAAATAAGTGGAACAACAAACTCCTCTCTCTCTCTCCCTCCCTCCCCCTTAAAAAAACGGGGCTGAGGTGATTAAGAGATTTAGGTTGGAATCCCTGCTTTGGTATTATCTAACTCCTTGACCTTGAAGAGGTTGATTTCTCTCAGCCTAAGTTTCTCCAATTGTAAAATAAGGATAATGCTCAAAGATTTCTTGGGAGCATTAAATGATACAATGTGCCAATTTCCACTATAGTGTTTGGCATTTAGGAAATCTTCAGTACACAGTTAAGTTGAACCACATGCCATACCTAATTATTAATTTTCAACTGCTTTTTAACCTACAAAACAGCTACTTGATACTTACTATTCTTAAAACCTAACATATCTATGTACCCAATATAACTAAATAGCTAAAAGTTAATTTAACCTTTTAGTTCAGGTTCTTATATAGGCATTGCTATTTGTTTTCTTTGTCAAATGTTTCCTGACAATATAGTTAACTCATTTTTTTCTACTTTGAAGACACTTTGGTATAATGTTTCTTAAATATTTCAATTCTTTCTGTTATTTATATAATAAGTAATAGTCATATTATTAAACTATATCATCATATATTCTGAAAGAGTTAAAATACCTCTCTCCCCATGACCTTATTCAGTATTGGATTCAAACTTTGATAATATGACATATGGTTCAACTGCACAGTTTATGATGCACTTCAATTCAGATTTTATGGCATTCAGTTAGCAAATTAGGGTTAACTCATTTCAAACATTTTCTTAGACACTTTGAATCTGGACTTAAGGACCTAGTGTTTTCTAAGTATTTCTCTTAGTTTTAAACTGGATCTGAGTGCTTAGTTTCATTTGAGGATAGTGCCGGAATCCTTTGAGAATGAATAACTTTTGGTTATCTACTATATCTCCAGCTTTTCTTAGAATAGAAGACTATTCTTGTTGTCAAAGAGTTTACAATCATTTGTCTTTAATGGACCAGGTGCTATTTTAAGCACAGACAATAGAGGTAAGTAAGACCTATATCCTGGCTTTGATGAATTAAGCTTCTAGTTGGAAAGGAACTGAAATCGACATATAAATTAATATGTAAACAATAATTTTACACACTGTAGCTGCCATATGAAGATAATACAAGGTACAGTGGTGTGAAGGGAAGGCCTCTCTCACTGAAACCTGAATGAGATGGAAACTGGCAAGTGCTGATCCAGGAAGGGGTGTTTCAAGCATTAGGACAAAACCCTACAATGCATTAGGAAAAAGCAAGGTAGTGGGCATGTGGAAAGATGAGTGTACAAACAACTCTCACCAAAGAAAAAAATATGAGCAAAACCACATTGGAAGCCATTTGCTGCAAGTGAAAAATGAGGAATTGAGAAAATATATTTGTGTAGTGTTTCTCTTAAGGTACCGCATACCCAAGGCTAATGAATTCTTTGTTCAACATTTTACAAATGCACTGGAAGAAAGAGGTTGCCTTTTCCTAAAAGATGAGGACTGATATGCTCATAGATGTGAAAATATATACCTTTTATTTTAATTAATTTCAACTGGAAATGAAAGGCCTGAACTTCAGGATTGATCCTTTGGAGCTTAGGCCTGTCACTGCAGTCAGCTGCATTTTGCCTTGTTACTGGGCAGCGAACTATATGGCTTTGGGGTCCAATACAAAACCCCCTGAAATTGTTATCTCTCTGTTTTCTTCTAAAGTGGTGTATTATAAGATCATCAAATTTTGATAGCAGTATTTCTGAAAATGAAACCAGAAATATTGAAAATATGACTTTAAGTTATGTTTATTTTCATTCTTGCTGCTCCACTAATAAAAGACATGTGTTTTAACTAGGTTAATGCTTTTCCTGGATCTCCAGTTATAGTACATCTTCACTTTAGGCATAAATAGCTTACATTTTCATTTCCAGAATTATCTGAGCTGAAAAAAATAAGGAGAAATATGCAGTTCAAACAGATTCTTGAGTCTTTTTAAAGAAATGTTTTCCCTAGGAGAGAAAAGAAAGCAGGATTTGGGGTCAGTACAAGCATTGTCAGCAAACCTTGTAGTGTGGCAGATTTGGAATATATCAAACTTATCACAAGTAATAACTATCTCTCTAGATTCCTTGAGCAGAGAGAAGTTCTAACATCGATACTGAATACAAACTAAAAGCACCCTCACCTTTATTCCATCCTCTGCCCACCCAGGAGAAACAAATAATCTGTGAAGAAAATTAATAGTTTTCCTACTGTAGTATATCAAAGCTTTATTATCTCATTATCTACTCTAGATTTTTTTATTCTCAACATCAGAATTTCTCAGCAAGGTAATAACAGAATAATTTGCATTAGTAGGGATTGAAATTAATATTAGATGCTGTAGTACTGTAGACGTTTGTCTCTTTTGGCTGAAGATATCTGGGCTAGGTCATTTGGCATATGCAAAGAAATCCAGTTTGCCAAATACATTTCCCCCAGCATTCATAAAAAAGCGAAGGAAGAAACAGTAATGCATTATGTGGGTACCTAAATCAGGATATCTATGATTTGCTGATGACTGTGGTTAGGATGCCGCAACACAGCAGGCTTTACCAGGAAGTTGGAAGTCTGATGTGAACTGGCGGTCCTACATTTTGTTCTCTGGTGCTAACTGGTAAGCATAGAAGGTCACAGAAAATGAAGCAATGTATATGGAACCTATAAAAGCAATTTACTACCAGCAATATGAAGAATGACTGAATATAATTCAAAATATTTAGCCCTGGTGGACAGAGTTTGTAGGAGAAATTTATTAATTTATTGTGAAACTGATTTAATTTTTACTCTAAAATCAATCAAAATAGTATAAAGAAGTATAGTAGAATGTCTCACTCTACTTTCTCCCATCCATCTTTTTTTAATATATTTTATTGATTATGCTATTACGGTTGTCCCATTTCTCCCCATCATTCCCCTCCACCTTGCACACCCCCTCCCATCCACATTCCCCCCCTTTAGTTCATGTCCATGTGTCATAAGTTCTTTAGCTTCTACATTTCCCACACTATTCTTGCCCTGCCCCTATTTTCAACCCACCGTCTATGCTACTTATTCTCTGTACCTTTTCCCCCTCTCTCCTCCTCCCACTCTCCTGTTCCTAACCCTCCACATGATCTCCATTTCTGTGGTTCTGTTCCTGTTCTAGCTGTTTGCTTAGTTTGCTTTTGTTTTAGGTGTGGTTCTTAATAGCTGTGAGTTTGCTGTCATTTTACACTAGATGTTTTTTATCTTCTTTTTCTTAGATAAGTCCCTTTAACATTTCATGTAATAAGGGCTTGGTGATGATGAACTCCTTGAACTTGACCTTATCTGAGAAGCACATTATCTTCCCTTCCTTCTAAATGACAGCTTTGCTGGATAGAGCAATTTTGGATGTAGGTCCTTGACTTTCATGAGTTGGAATACTTCTTTCCAGCCCCTTCCTGCCTGGAAGGTCTCTTTTGAGAAATCAGCTGACAGTTTGATGGGAACACCTTTGGAGGTGACTGTCCCCTTATCCCTTGCTGCTTCTAGAATTCCTTCATTTTCATCTTGGCTAATGTAATTATGATGTGCCTTGGTGTGTTCCTCGTTGGGTCCAACTTCTTTGGGACTTTCTGAGCTTCCTGGACTTCCTGGAAGTCTATTTCCTTTGCCAGATTGGGGAAGTTCTCCTTTATTATTTGTTCAAATAAGTTTTCCACTTGTTGCTCTTCTTCTTCCCCGTCTGGTACCCCTATAATTCGGATGTTGGAATGTTTAATGATGTCCCGGAGGTTCCTAAGCCTCTCCTCATTTTTTTGAATTCTCGTTTCTTCCTTCTTTTCTGTTTGGTTGTTTGTTTCTTCCTTCTGGTCCACTCCATTGATTTGAGTCCCAGTTTTCCTCCCATCTCTATTGGTTCCCCATGCGTCTTCCTTCATTTCACGTATTGTAGCCTGCATTTTTTCATCTAATTTGTGAGCAAAATCAATCAATTCTGTGAGCATCCTGATCACCAGGGCTTTGAACTGTGCATCTGATAGGTTGGCTATCTCTTGGTCACTTAGAAGAATTGGCTCTAGGGCTTTCATTTGTTCTCCGGTTTGAGCCATTTTTTGGTGGGTTTTTTTCTTTTTTCTTTTTGGTTTGGTTTTGGTCTGGTCGCAGCTGTTACGTATTGAGGAGTGGAGCCTTAGGTGTTCCCCTGTGCAAGGTAGCCCAGTCGCTGAGTTGTGATGCTGTTTGTGGGGGAGGGGTCTGAGAGAGAACAATGGCGCCTGCTCCACTCTCTTCTGGATTTTAGTCCCTTTCGCCGCTTCCCCTTCACCTGGACTGTCTGTGCGCAGGAATGTGGGACCACCTGGTCAGCCAGCCGCCTTGTGCTGCCTCACTGGGTCTGCACGGTTGCCACCCTCTGCCCAGGGTTCGCTAGCTGCCGCCTGTGGGCCCAGAGTTCGTCAGCTGCCGCCTGTGTACCTGGGAACTGCCAGCTGCTGCTGCCTGCATTCCCGGGTTTGCACCTCCACTTTTTTCTGCTGCGACTCCACCCCTCTTACCGGTCTGGATAAATGGTTGTTGGACTTCCATACAGTTCAATTTTCTATAAGTTTTGGTTGTTTTCTTGTTTCTAAATATTCGTTGTCCTTAATTTTGGTTGTGAAAGGAGGCACCATGTGTCCATCTATGCCTCCATCTTGGCCAGAAGTCCCCATCCATCTTTCTTTCCACTCTTTTCTCCATGCCAAGTATTTATACTTATTTGCTACATATTTATCCTTCCAGGGTTTCTTTATGAAAATTTAGGCAAATACAACTATATAGACATATTCTTCCTTTCTTGCCACTCTGAAGTATCTTATGAATGGAACAATTATATGTGCTTATGAGACATGTAAATGTAGCATATCATTAATGCATCTTCAGTGGTCAAACCAATCATGAAATAAGTGTTTTCTTCATTTTACATTTGAAGAAACTGAGGCTTAGGGCAATTGAAATATGTCCCAAGTGCACACATTGTTGGAGGTAGTATTCCAAGTCCCCCTTTTTACACTAATGATAATTTTTGGTGTAACCCCAGCAGTTTAGGACTTCTATGTAGAAATGCCAGGACAGAATTCTGGAGCTCTTAAGCAACTATTATTATTGTATATGAGTAACTTCATGAAAAGTTTCATCCTTTAATATTCAAAATAAATATAATTTTTTCAGGCTAGTATTATTTTTATAAACAAGAGAGTGAAACTCATGTTAAATCAAGCTGTCCAAATAAAATTGCTCTTAACGTTTTGGCATTTATCCTCCTAAACTGTTTTGTGTGTAAATTGATATCATGCAGTGTTTCAGGGAGTCATGGATTGGCAGGAAGGGATCTTTCTTAAACATACTCATGCGCATTGTTAGTTCTCCATTTAGTTACTCAGTGGAGTCTTATTGGTAGTTGAGTGGCCACAATGTGTAGGAATAATACAGCATACCTTGGCATGATTTTGTCCTGGCCCTAGGTTTCTTCGTGGGATGCACAGATGCTAGTGATAATGCCATCATTATGCTTATGCCATAGTACAGTCCTGCCTTACCTGAGAAAATAAAGGTAGAATTTGCTCTGTCTTAACTATTTTTATACAGCCTACCACATCATTACTGAATAGGTTACTCTAAGAGTCTACAAGCTTCCACTTAAGCAAATGTCTATAGACATGTCAATATTTGATGTGTGGTCATACATCCAGCTGCTGTGGGTTTATAAATTTGTCAGAAGTCACCTATAAAGTTATCTATCGTAGTTTTTATTATTTTCTCTTTTGAATATCATCTTATACTTATGGCTTTTCAGAGTCTCAAATGAGTGTAATCTATAGTTTTAAATAATTTTTTTTAACCCTGGTTGGATGGCTCAGTTGGCTGGGTGTCATCTCATGAGCATACACCAAAGGTTGGGGTTTGATCCTGGTCATGGCACGGACTTAGGATGCAGGTTCCATCCCTGGTGGGAGTGAGTATTAGAGGCAGCCTATGGATGTTTCTCACACATGGATGTCTCAGTCGCTGTCTCTCTCTCTCTGCCCACCCTCTTCCCTCTCATCCTCTCTCTCTCTCAAAAATCCATAAGCATGTCCTCTAGTGAGGATTAAAAAAATAATAATAGTAATTTCTTTTTGATACACATACATATTTTTCACATTTTGAGCAATGAGTGCCCCTTTGAACTAGTTTCTTGTCACCACTGCCAGAAAGTTTTGAAACTGTTCTTGCTGTCTTTCAAGTGGATGTGCCAGCTCACTCTGAATTCTCCTATTCCACAAATAGAATCAGCTTCTAGAAACTAAATTTGGGTCCTAGGCCTGCATATTATACAGTTTCATATCATTAATGGGCTAGAGCACAATGAGAAGAGCTTATAGGCATTAGTGCTGAAACAGACATACTTTTCTTTCATAATTCATGTTGTTCTGTTTTATTTACCACTTTTTAAATATTACTTAAAATGATAGTTCATTAATGTAATTTTCCCTTGTTTTGAGTTATAGTTTTCCTTTGTTCACTAGCTTTGATTTTCCATTATAAATATTGTGTTTATATAAATTGTATTGTAAATACTCCAGTATCAATAACTTATCAAACTGTGTGTATAAATTTCTGTGTTGCTTCCAGGAATTTAGTGCAGGTCTCAGTGGTCCCCTATGTCAAAGGGGTGCTGGAGCATCAAATAAAAAGGAAAATACAGCTAATTTCTTTTCAAGTGGGATAGTAAAGAAATAAAGTTTTGGGCTAAAAGGCAAACTATAGAGACAATACAAAAGTCAGTGGTTGCCAGTGGGGAGGGATGACTAGGTGGAGTATAGGTCATATTTAGGGCTGTGAAACTATTTGAGTGAAATGTAATGGTGGATAACATGTCATTATGCATTTATCAAAATCCATAGAATATACAACACAATGAACTCAAATGTAAACCATGGACTATAGTTAATAATACTATACCAATATTGGCTCATCAATTATAACAAATTCACCACACCAACCTAAGATGTTAACAATAGAGAAAACTGTGGAAAGGGGGACTTGTGGAGAAATCATACATATGAAAATTCCTTGTACTTTCTGCTCAGTTTTTCTATAAACTTAAAACTAAAAACAAGTAATAATTTTAAAAAGTCCTGGGTCCTCAATATTTCAAAGATAGGAGACACTTAGATTCATACATTTAGATGCTTAAAAAAATTCCCAAATTATTACTAGACAATAACAACAAAAATAGGGACTAAAAAATACAACATGTTGGGATTTTTGTCTATATTTATCTCTTTTAACTCCATTATTTTTTTGAGAATTGGTGTCATCTTTTCTCTCTGGATCATTAAGTGTTGTAATCTAATTTCTTTATAGCCTTTAGATGACTATAACTCTTCTTTACTTTAGGAATATACTAGTTTAACTTTTCAAACTGAATCAAGATGTCACAGACCATAACTAAATTATGGCCAGGAAACATTGGGCATTTAAAATTTATCTTAAAAATTAAATTTCAGACCTGGCTGGTATGACTCAGTGGGTTGAGTGCCAGCCTGTGAACCTAAACATTGACAATTCAATTCCCAGTCAGGGCACATGCCTGGGTTGCAGGCCTGGTGCCCAGTTGGGGGCATTTCTCTTCATCTTTTTCTCCTTCCCTTTCTCTCTCTCTAAAAATAAATAAGATCTTTTAAAAATTAAATTTCATAATTTTTATAGTATTAACTAGGCTTATACAATTTTTATATTATCTAGATTCCATAAGAACCAACACATAAAATAAAAAAGTACATTTAGTCTATAACACATTTCAATTGTAATTTTATGTTTGTATCATATTTACATATCTTTGGTCTTAATCTGGGTAGCAGAATCCTTCAGTATTATAAGAAAAATCAGCACAGTCATTTTGAGTTTTGGTGCAAAAATCTAACTCCTGATATAGATTAAAAGTATTACGGCAATTTTGGTATTTGTAGTAACAGTATTGCCATCAGCAAGAATAAACTTGGTGGTTTGTTAACCACTTTTGGTGGTAATAAGACCCAATTCTTGTTTAGCCAAAAGCCACATAGGCTGGCCAGATATTAGGCTTTCAGTTTGGATCTGGATGGGATCAGAGGCAATAATTTATCCTTAATTGCCTGTAGTACATCAACCCCCACCCATGAACTTCCCAGAAACTTAGCTAGTTTGGACTCATTGTCTGCCAGTAATTCTGAAGTCTCCATTTTTTATGGCCATTTGGCATTTGCTTTCAGACATTCAAGACACCATTTATTTTATCTTTTATGCAATTCCAACTCAGACCAATTTACTCTTACCTCTAGGGGAATCTTTGGTTTCCTGGGAGTGAGGATACAGAAAAAGCTTTGCTTCATTCCGGCTTTACCACCGTGCAAGGATGGGCAGGCAGCTTTTCTTTGGGAGAGTGAGACATGTTGGGCTTTTCTCAGCTAAGTCTGTGCCCTGCCCTTCCCAGCTCTATGAATGAGCCCAGTCTTGCCCTTTATCTCAGATGACTTCGGGTCACAATATGAAAATAAAATTATGGCAAAAACACAGAAGTTAGTTATTTAACACTCTAGTTGAATTTTCCTGACACCATTTCAATTAAGCAAAAAAGGATTATACTGGAAAAAATTCAACCTATTAAAAACAATCCCAAGCATCTATATCTATCTATCTATCTATCTATCAATCATCTACTTATCTATCTATCTAAAGAGTCTGTCCCAGAAGGTATCCAGACACATAATATGAAAAATAATGACATTTATCGAAGAAGATACAAGATACAAGAAACATTGTACATAGGACAATAATGCCTCAGTCCCCTTCAAAGTAGGCACCTTGGAACTTTACACAGTTCTCCCAATCTCCATCAGCTGCCCCATTGTATCTTTCTGAATCTCATTGATGGTCTGAAATCTTTTCTCTTTCAAAGGTGACTTTAGTTTTCAGGAAAGCCAGAAGCCTCAGGGCACCAAATCTGGGCTGTAGGGGGTGCTGAGTCACCTATGTGATTTGATATTTTGCAAAAATCTCTGCAGCAGCATGAGCAGGTTTCTTGTTGTGATGATGCTGCCAATCACCGGTTGCCCATAGCTGTGGCCTTCTGAATCATCTGAATAGTTTGTATAAGGAATGTTCAAGCTTAATGCAAAATTTAATGCAGATCCGTTGTTCTACTTGCTCAGTCATTTTGAGTGCCATGGCCACACAGTATGCATGCTCACTCCACTGACAAGTACAGTGAAGTCATCATTGTTCGCTCATGTGCATTCCACTCTACTCTCCTTGACTGCCAAATTACATTGATGTCTTTGTGAACCATTCTCATTATATTAACAATGGCTGGACTTTTCCTGGACAGACTACACACACACCTACACACATATAACTGGCAAACCATGCACAGATAGGGAATTAGAAGTCATGAAAAATTCTATATGTAATTTTTGCCTTTTTATCAGGTCATATGTTAATTTCCATTTAAGGAAGCTAAAACTTTCAAAGACCTTTGTATAAGTCTCAGCGCTTCAAAGCCAACACTGCTTGCCAAGGGGAAGATTTAGTTTACACAGTTTTTACCATTAAAGCTTCAACTTGAAAGTTGTCAAGTTCTTGGGGCTTTTATCAGGGAAGGTCTGTGAAGGTGAATAGTTTTTGATTTTATTATTACTAGTCCTCTTTATGTACCAGGTTGGGAGTGTAGACTGGTGCAGTCATTATGGAGAACTCTGGCAGGAACCAGTTAGTTATATGCATTTCATATGACCCAATAATTTCACATAAGAGGACATGGTTGAAAATGATTATACTAACCTTGTTTGTGGGGCATCAAATTAAAGGTAATTAGGATGTTCAGAACTAGTAAAATTTATAGATGATATATTAAATATATATAATATATCTTTTATTATATAATACATATTAATTATACTTATATAAATAAAATAAATAGGTGAAATAGGATATAGATAAATTATCAATAAAGTATGGTAGTAGAATAAAGGCATTTTTAAACATACAAGATTCTAAACTGTTTATCTCATGCACCATTTTTTAGGAAGCTACAGAACTCCTCTCAGCCCCCCTCCAAAAAAAATCAGGGAGTAAACCAAGAGCAAGGAAAACAAGGGATGCTAGAAACAGAAGATGCTGTAGAGGAGAGAGGCACAGGAACTCCCCAGAGTGATGGAGAAGAGATATCCTGTGATAAGCAGTATACCCTCACTTTTTTCATGTTCCTTTTTTGGCTCAAGCACAAGTACTAAAAATTGGTGAGCTCCTCTGAAATTTCCAGTGCCAGTATTCAGATTGAGATGTTAAAACATTTAAGTCAGTTTGGAGAAAAAGCAGCTCCACTCTAATTCATACTTGTGTCTCAGGAAGGTTGACTTCTTGCTTTTTATCTTCTTACACTTTTTCTAAAGGTATTTTCTTTCTCTCATATTTGCCTGCTATTTGTTTACATCAAAGCTTCTCCCTTGTCTTTCAAAATGGATCTGTTCCTTGAAGAATTTCAGGATTAAGCAACCACCTACGACTTTACACTGTCCCATTAAGTGTGTCTCAGTGTCATTTTTATGCATCCCTGCGAGCTTTTAAATCCAAAGTTTTTCAACAATAGCATCTTTGTTCCCTGTTCTCTGAATGACTGAGTGACTCAACCATTGGAAAGCAGGGTTATATAAATGTAAAGGGATGGCACTAATTATATAATTCAGACTTGAGAAGTATAACCTTGATGAAAAAGGTTAAAATATGACTTGGGTAAATGCGCATAGGCTTTAATATCTGAGGGATTGTGATGTAATTCACTTTCACATTTTGTTGATATCGCATACATTTTCCCCTATGTCACAAGGCTTTGGATGTTTTTGGATGTGGTTGTTTCTGCTCTTACGACTTCTTACTCCCTCCCACCCCATGTGTTTGGCCAAGTACGTATAATATATAATATGTCACATAGCCAGAGAGAAAGAATCAGGGTTCATGCAGACACTTGTCTTTAACAATAACTGTTGTTTGTGGAATCAATTCACATTCTGATATATACAATTGAGTGTATAACTAGATTCTGATATTGTTGATGACTTTTTCCTTACTAAGGTGATAACCTAAGAAGTATGGTAAATGAAAGTTTTATTTCAGTATACTCTTCTTTATTAATTTTCTTTTTTCCAATTCATCTGGTCCGCATTGAGATGCTCATTTCTTGCCTCTAGATCCTTATGACTGAATACCGTTATGTGTTCAAGTTGTTACTAAAAGTATTGCTGTTAAGTCCTGAGACTTTATCAATGTCTATGTAAAGCTTTGCTCCTCTTAGGTATGCTTTGCAGATTGCTCGATGGATTATTAGAGCTCCATGACCTTTCCTGAGCATCCCAAGTGTGTATTGCGTGTGTGTATGTTACATTCCTGCAGGGTCAGCATGCTTGGGTAGTTACATCCTCTTTATTCTGTGGCCATTGGAGAGGAGATTGAACTCTCCTTTTGTGGGGAGAGTTGCTTAAAACTCATGTCATTTACCCAAGCTTAAGTGCTTCCTGTGAGTCAACATTAGTTAACTCACATTTATACTGTTTAATCACTTAATATTTTTGTGTGTGTTTGTGTGAAAGTATAAATGTGTGTTTATGTGTACATACATATATTACATATGTATGTAAAACTGGGAAAATTCAGAATGTTATATTAGGTGTGCCAATGAGAATGGGTCTTTCAGCCCAGTGTGCAGTTTTCATGGCAAAGACTGAAAGGAATTTTGGGGAGGAGAAAATATGGCCTTTATTTTCTCAGTGTTATGTCTTATAATGGACAGAAATCAGGGTGTCATAACCTTTTATTAGTTACTTCTTATGAAGCTATTTTCTATGCATTTTAAATAAAATATTTTGAATTTTTTAGGATAAGACTGTACTCTTCAATTATTTAAAAAATATTAAACTTATTGGGGTGACATTGGTTAATAAGATTATATAGGTTTCAAATGTACAATTATATGATACACGTTCTGTATATTGCATTGTGCCCACCACCCAAATTCAAATTATCTTCTGTCACCATATATTTGGCCCTCTTTACCCTTTACTACCCTGCATCACCTTCCCTCTGGTAACCACCACACTGTAGTCTGTGTCTATGACTTTCAGTATTATATTGCACAAATGAGTGAAATCATATGGTTTTCAGCTTTTCCTGATTGACTTATTTCACTTAGCGTGATATTCTTAAGGTCCATCCATGTTGTCACAGATGGCAGTACTTTATGTTTTCTTATGGTTGAGTAGTGTTCCATTGTGTATATGTACCACATCTTCTTTTTCCAATCATCTATTGAAGGACTCTTTGGTTGTCTCCATGTCTTGGCCACCATGAATAAAGCTGCAATATACATAGGGGTGCATATATCTTTGCAAATGTTTTAGAGTTTTTCAGGGAAGGAGAGGGATCAATGGGTCATATGTTAACTTTATCCTTAATTTTTTGAAGAACTGTTTTCCATAGTGGCTGTACCAGTTTATATTCTCACCAGCAATGAATGAGAGTTCATTTTTCTCCACAACCATTCCAACACTTGTTATACTTTGTCTTGTTAATAATAGTCATTCCAACAGGTGTGAGGTATTATCTCATGGTAGTTTTGATTTGTATTTCCCTAATAGTGAAGTTGAGCATCTTTATATATATGCCTGTTGGCCATTTGTATGTCTTCTTAGGAAAAGTGTCTGTGCAGGTCCTCTGCCCATTTTTTAATTGGATTGTTAGTTTGGTGTTGAGTTATGAGTTATTTATATATTTTGGATATTAACCCCTTGGCAGAGCTGTTGTTTGCAAATACCATCTCCCATTCAGTTGGTTGCTTTTTTGTTTTGGTAGTTTCTTTTGCTGTGCAGAGCTTTTTAGTTTGACATAACCCCATTCTGTTATTTTTGCCTTTATTTCCCTTGCCTTTGAGGTCAAATTTATAAATGATTTGACCAAAATCATTTGGCCAATTTGACTAAATTGACCATGGCTTTAGTACCTCTGTTTTCTTCTATGTAACTTTGTTTCAGATATTACATTTAGGTCTTTGAATTAATTTTTGTACATGGTGACTAACTATAATCTAGTTTCATTCTTTTGCATGTGTCTTTCCAATTTCTCCAGCACCATTTATTGAAGAGGCTTTCTTTTCTCCATTGTTTGTTTTGGCTTCTTTGTCAAAAATTATTTGCCCATATACATGTGGTTATATTTCTGGGCTCTCAGTTCTGTTCCATTGGTCTGTGTGTTTGTTTTCCTGTTGATACCATGCTGTTTTATTTATCACAGCTCTGTAGTATAATTTGGAGTCAGGTAGTGTGATACCTCTGGCTTCGTGAGTTTTTAAAATATATTTTGCATATTTCTATTTGAATTTATAACTTTTATAATGGGGAAATATATGATAAGCTTATACTTGTAACCTATCTATCTATTTATATTTAAAATATGTTTCTGTCAAACAGCTAAGAGTTGGATCTTGCTTTTTAATCCAATTTGACAATCTTTGTCTTTTACAGTAAGTACTTAGTCCATTTAAAGTAGATGCGATTTTTCATATGGTTGGATTTTAGTCTGTCATTCTGGTATTTGATACTATTTGTCCTGTCTTTTTCTTATTCTCCTATGCCTCCTTTCCTGATATTTTTGGTGAATCACTGTATTTAGTATTTCTTAATCTTTGTATGGTTTTTGTGGTTGCTCTAGAGATAATATAGTTTAAAGGTAAATGCTTTATATTTAAAGGGCATTAACAACATAGGAACCTCACATCAGTACAATTTTATTCTTGCCCTTGCCAGCTCTCCTATTTGATTCTTGACTTATGGTTTCTATCTCTTCTAAAATTTCTCATACATTCACACGTTTTTCCAACTTTTATACTAATTCCTTTTATGTAGTTATCATAATTATTATGAAGTCTCTATCCAATAAGTCTAATATATAAACTTACTCCAGATTTGCTTCTATTGCTTTTTTATTGTTCTTGATCATAGGTCACAATTTTCTTCTTCGCATGTCTCATGGTTTTTAATTTTATGCTAGGCATTGTATGTAAAAGTATAGTATAAATAATGTTTACTGCCATAAAAGTGATGTTGCTTCTTCTTTTAGGCTGTTAGTACTAGGGACTAAATCAGTCTAATCTGTAGTACAGCTAGATCTGGGCATTTCCCCAGCTTTAGTTTTATTTAGTCACCACTGGCTTCAAATGTTTTGATGTTGAGATCAAGACATGCCCCTTCAGTGGGGTTTGGTGAGACTCGGGAGATCCTGGGTGAAGAGTCCTCTTTGCTCTCTAGTCTTGCCCCAGATTTATGCAGCCCAGGAGATCTCTTCTCTCACCTGCCAGTCCCAGTCTTAGGAGGACTGTCGTAGTCCTCTCTGGTGAGGCCTCAGAATAGCTTGAAAGGATTTTTGGGGGGATTTAGAATACTGCTTTTAGGTATTTTATTACTTATTTATTTAAATGATTTATTGAGGTGAAACTCACAATTTATAAATTAACTACTTTAAAGTAAACAATTAATTGGCATTTAGTACATTAAAAATATTGTTTAAAAATCACTTCTACTCAGTTCCAAAATATATTCATCACCCTAAAATAAAACCTCTTACTAATAAGCAGTTTCTCTCTACTTGTACCCTCCCCTGAGTCCCTAACAACCACCAGTATGCATTCTATCTCTTTGGATTTAACTATTCTGGATATTTCTTATCACTGGGATCATATGACCTGGGATCTTTTGTTTCTGGCTTCTTTCCCTTCACATAATGTTTTGGATGTTTTTCTTCGTTTTTTTCCGCTGCCCTCAGCATTCAGCATCTACCGTTTTTACTTGGTGAAAGTCAGGGTTGACTTCTCTCCATTCTCCTGTCTTTCCCTTAGGCTTCAATGGACCAGTGCCTACTGTTTGTATGTAGTGAAGGATTTTTCAGCTCTCCTGACCTACCTCCAGCCTTTGACACTCAATTAAATCCCACGGGAAAGATTGGACAAGTTTGAGGAGACTTGTAATCAAGGTTGCAAAGAACCAAATTCATCATACTAGCTCCTATGGAGCTGTTAAAAGTTCTTTAAAAGTTTAGCTAGTTTCTTCTTAACTCTATCTTGGACAGATTTATTTTTCTGATATTTTACCAGAGAGTAAAGAAACTGTGGCTCTCTTTTCTCCTGGATAGATGAATTACTTTCTGAATTTAGTTTTTCTGTGTTTCTTTGCATCCTCAGTAGGAATCCTTGCCTTGTTCCTGACCTTAGAGAAAAAGCTTTTGCTTTTTCACCATTGAGTATGATGTTTGTTGGGGGTTTTCATACGTGGCTTTTATTATGTTGAAGTAGTTTCCTACTAGTTGTAGTTTTTTTTTTTTTTTGAGTTTTTGCCATCAAAGTGCTGAATTTTGTCAAATGCTTTTTCTGCATCAGTTGAGATGATTATGTGTTTTTCTTTGTTCTGTTAATATAGTATATTGATGAATTTTCATGTTGAACATTCCCCAAAATAAATTCCACTTGGTCATGGTATATAGTCCTTTTAATATAGTGAAAAACTTGATTTGGCAGTATTTCTTTTGTTACTGATTTCTAACTTCATCTTGTAGCAGAAGACATACTTTCTTCTCTGAGCTCTGTCTCTTTGAAATCTACTTAGTCTCAATTTGTGGCCTAACATGTGACCTATGCTAGAAAATGTTCCATATGCACTTGAGAAGAACATGTAGTCTGTTGTTGGGTACAGTGTTCTGTATATATCCATTACAACAAGTTTGTTTTTTATGTTGTTCAATTTTTTTATTTCTTTACTTATTTTTCTATCTGGTTGTTCTATCCATTATTGAGAGTAAAATATTGGACTCTCTATTATTGTTGAACTGTCTGTTCTCCCTTTAACTAACAATTTTTGCTTCATGCATTTTGATGGTTTGTGGTTAGGTGAATAAATATTAATAGTTTTTCTATCTTCTTGTTTTATTTAACTTTTTATTAATTATAATGTCTTACTTTGTCCTTTAAAAACTTTTTTGATTTAAAGTCTGTTTTGTCTGATACAACTAACGTGCTCTCTTTTGATTACTATTTGCAAGGAATATCTTTTACTATTCCTTTACTTTCAACCTATTTGTATCTTTGGATCTTAAGTGATTCTTTGTTGACAGCATAAGTTGGGTTATTTTTTAAACTCATTCTGCCAATCTTTATCTTATAATTGGAGAGTTTGATCCATTTACATTTAAAGTAATTACTGATAAGGAGGGATTTACTTATGCCATTTTGCTATTTTTTTCTATATGCCTTGTAACACTTTTGTCCTAATTGCTTACATTACTGTCTCTATATGTTTAGTTGTTTTTTGTATTATAATTATTTTAATATTAAATATTTTAATTTTCTTCTCATTCCCTTTTATGTATATTCTATAACTATTTTCTTTGTAGTTACCATTGAGATTACATTTAAAATCCTAAAATTATAACACCAGGATATGAATTTAAACCAACTTAAATTCAATAACATACAAAAACTCTGCTCTTTTATAATTAGTTTTCTACTCCATGCAGTTATTGGTTTCACCAGTTATATCTTTATATACTGTATGTCAAAAAACATAATAATTGTTTTTAAAAATACATATTCTTTAAATTATGTAAGAAACAAATATGGAGTTACAAACCAAAGTTAAAATAATTACACCTTTTAGACTAATAACTACTTTTAAAAACAAAGTCTTATACAGAAAGCAAAAAGTAAAATAATAATAGCATCGTTACAATAGTAATTGTTTATAGTTATCATTTATTTACCTTCACTGAGATCTTTATTTCTTTATACAGTTTTGAGTTACTTTCTAGTATCCTTTTGTTTCAGCCTGCAGGGCCCTCTTCACTGGCCCTCTTCATATTTCTTACAGGGCCAGTGTAGTAGTGACATGTGCCTTCAACTTTTGTTTCTCTGGTGATACCTGAATTTCTCCCTTACTCTTGAAGAACAGTTTATCCAGATATAGGATTCTTGGTTGCCAGTGTTTTCTTTTAATGCTTTGAATATGCCAGCCCATTGTCTTCTGACCTCCAAAGTTTCTGAAGAGAAATCTGCTGAAATCTTATTGAATATTCCTTGAATGTGATGTCATTTCTCTCTGTTGCTTTTACGATTCTCTTTGTCTTTGTCTTCAGAGAGTTTGATTTTAATGTATCTTGGTGTGGATCTCTTTGAATTCATATTGGAGTTTGTTAAGCTTTTTGGTTGTTATATTAATGTCTTTCATCAAATTTGGAAAAAATTTGGCCATTATTTCTTTGCTTCTAGGACTCCTACAATGCATATATTGGTCTGCTTAATGGTGTTTTAGAAGTTATATGGGCTCTCTTTAATTTTTTTCTTTTTGTTTCTCAGACTTGGTCAATTCCATTGTCCTATATTAAAGTTCAATGATTATTTCTTCTGCCTTCTCAAGTTTGTCTTTGAATCCCTTTAGTAATATTTTCATTTTGATCATTGTACCTTTTAGCTTTAGAAGTTCTGTTTGATTTCTTTTTTGGTTTTCTATCTCTCAGTATTTCTATTTTGTTCCTAGATCATTTTTGTAACTTTCTCTACATCTCCTTTTAGCTTTTTGAGCATTTTAAGATAGTTTTTTAGAAAGTCTTCATGAATGAACTTAGAGGGTATTATGTTAAGTGAAAGAAGTCTGGCTAAGGTAGACAAGTATTGTATGATTTCATTTATATGTGGAATCTAAAAATCAAAATAAATGAACAAGAAACCTAGAAACAAATTCATAGATACAGAGAACAAACTGATGGCTGCTAGATGAAAGGAGGATTAGGATGAAAAAGGTGAAGTTTAAGTGATTGAGAAGTATAAATTGGCAGTTCAAAAATATATGTGGATATAAAGCACAACATAGGGAATATATTCAATAATATTGTGATAATGATTTATGGTATCAGGTGGGCACTTAGACTTCTTTGGGGGGGATTTTTTAAAGTTATATAAATGCCTAATCATTATGTTATACACCTAAAACTAATATAATGTTGAATGTTAACTGTAATTTTTAAAAGTTTGCATTATTGGTGGGGATAAAGATTGGTACAGTCACTGAGGAAAGCAGTATGGAAATACCTCAAAAAATAAAAAATGGAACTGCCTTATGACCTAGTGATTCCACTTCTGGGAATTTATCCAAGACAACATTATTGAAAAGAATATAAGCACCTCTATGTTCATTGCAGTTATTTATTATAGTCAAGATTTGGAAGCAGCCCAAGTGTCCATCAATAGATAAGTAGGTAAAATAACTATGGTACATTTATATAATGGACTTGGCCATTGTATACAATACTACTTGGCCATAAAAAAGAAGAAAAATTTTACTCTTTGCAACAACATGGATGGACCTGAGGAACATCATGCTAAGTGAAATAAGCCAGTCAGAGAAAGACAAATACCATATGATTTCAATCATAAGTGGAATCTAATGAACAAACTGAACTAGCAAGCAAAATAGAGACAGATTCATAGATAGAGAGCAGGTTGACAACTCTGGGGGAAGGTAGAGGGTGTGGGATGCAGCAAAAATGAAAAAGGACTCATAGACATGGACAACAGTGTGGTGATTGTGGTGGGGGAAAGGGATGAGGTATAAAGTGGATAAATGGTAATGGAAAAAAATACAATAAAAAATAAAGATAGAGAAAAAAATTTTAATTAAAAAAATTAAGTTTCTTTGTAGTAGAAGCCCACCATCTGGTCATCTTTGTCAGGGACAATTTCTGCTGGTTTACTTTTTTTTTTTTTTTTTGAATGAGACATTTTCTTATTTCTTTGTATGCTCTCTGATTTTATTGCTGAAAACTGGACAATTGAATTCAATAATGTGGTAATGATGGAAATCAGATTTTCATCTTTCCTTAGGGTTTCCTATTTTTGTTTTTGTTTTCCTTTGATTGTTATAGGTTGTTTCTGTGCCAAGGGTCAGCCTGAAGTATAAATTTAGGATCCTGTCTGTTTTTTTCCTGAGCCTGCACATTTTGGGGGATATGAATGGTAACTCATTCATTTTCCCTGTTTATATAGTTGCTTTTCAATGTCCTAGTCTTGAACTTCTGACTCCCCCAAACAGAAAAGTAAGAAAATGAAGGAGTAGAAAAGGAATGAGTCTTGAAACCCCTGAATATTACTTTAGCCTGAGGGGAAGAGTCTTGCAACAATGGTGGGGTGCAACAACAGCTGCCAGTACCTGTGTCTGCACCTCTCTGATCATAAACAGGTGTCAGTAATCAGAACATTGATACCTGATATTTGGAGGAGAGGGTCCTTATTATCCACCTCACTCCCATGAGCTATCTGCAAGCTGCTCCAAAATTATGTTTATGGCTGGCTGCCACAGAGCTGGTGAGTGGGGAATGGGTAACTGCTGCAGAACTAAGAGCTAAAATTAAACAAAAGTAACTGTAATTTACTGTCCAAGCCCTCCCCTGGAAGTTGCAAGCTTTCGATAAACTCTAAAGTTTTATTAGATAGGTTTTGCCAGTACAATTGTTGTCTAGATGGGAAAGCAGATTCTTGGTGCCTCTTACTCCATTGTCTTCCCAGAATCCTCTGCCTGTATTATAATTTTATATATAACAATATATGACTGTAGTATATATTATGAATATAACTATGAAATAAACCCTGACAAAGTTGTGACCAGCCTAATGACCAGAACATTTTCAAGTTCATTAAAGATGTTTGAGTGTGGACCTCAATCCCATCACTTGGCTTTTTACCTAGAGCTAACTACCTGTCTACACTTCATATGTATAATGCCTTTATATTTAAAATAGTTTTTCATGTAACTATGTATTACCATAAAATGTATTCCTCAATTTTACCTGTTTTTAAATTCAATTGGTTAGCCATATTGAAAACAATAAAATTAGGTCTTTAGCTCAGACCAAACATGAAAATCAACCTCTTCACTCTTCAACTTATACAAATATGACTTCTGCCCATTTTATGACAACTGATCTTGATAAAATTGTCATTGACCTCCATTGTGTCAAATCCAATGGCCATTTTCCTCTTATTAGTCCTATTCAGGCTCTCATCACAGTTTATCATAGTGAATGTTTCTTCTAAAAGTAGTCTTTCCTTTTGGCTTCTGTGACATTGCACTATTGGTCTTTCTTCTTCCTCCATGGCCTTTTCTGCTCAGTCTCCTTCCTTGGCATTTTCTCTTCTACTTAATTTCTAAATTTTGGAGTTCCTCAGTGCTCATTCCTAGATCCCCTCTCTTATCTCTATATTCTCTTTTTTTAGATTATCTTATCCGTACCCATGGATTTACATGCTACTATCTACTAATTACTTCTACATTTTTATCTTGAACCAACTGTTTATCTTGGATCTCAAAACTTATAGCCCTGCCCAGTGTAGCTCAGTTGGTTGGAGCATCATCCTGTAGAATAAAGGATTGTGGGTTTGATTCCCAGTCAGGCAACCCAAGTTGTGTGTTTGATTCTTGGTCAGGGTGCATACGGGAAAGAAACCAATCACATTCCCTCTCATATTAATGTTTCTCACTCTCTCTTACCCTCTCTCTAAAAACAATGAAAAAAATGTTCTTGGGTGAGGATAAACTTTTTTAAATTCATATATAAATTCATATATTTTTGCTTGGCATATACTTGATATTTCACAGGCACTTAAAATGAACATGACTGCAACTGAACTCACATTTTTTTGTGAAATTGCTCCTCTCTTCGTCTTCACCATATCAATAATCTATTTAATTGTTAAAGTCAGAAGCCTAGAAGTTATATTTTATTCTGTGTACTCTCACTCAGTATACCAAATTCATGCAATTTTCCCACATTCAGTTTTCAAAATACATAAGGGCTGTCTGAAAAATCCAACCATTGTTAATATAATGAGAACAGTTTGTGCAGCATTGATGAAAACTGGCAGCCAAGAAGACTTGACTGGAATGAGCATCTGTGAACAACGATGATTTCATTGTACTAGTCAGTGGGGATGGTAGACGCCCTTGAGTGAGCATGTGTACTGTGTGGCCATCGCATTCAAAATAACTGAGTGAGCAGAGCAACGGATCTGCATCAGATTTTGCCTTAAGACTGAACATTCCTCTGTGGAAATTATTTGGACTCAGAAGGCTGCAGCTGTGGACAGCTGGTGATTGGCAGCTTCATCACGACAATATGCCCATTCATGCATAATGTCTCATGCAGAGTTTTTTGGATGACTCAGTCCCTCTACAGCCCAGATTTGGTTCCCTTCGACTTCTGACTTTTCCCAAAACCAAAATACCTTTGGGAGGAGGTTTCTTCCCTTTGAGAGGGAAGAGATTTCAGACCATCATTGAGATTCAGGAAAATACAGTGGGGCAGCTGATGGTGATTGGGAGAACCATGTGAGGTCCCAAGTTGTCTACTTTGAAGGGGACTGAGGTGTCATTATGCTATGTGCAATGTTTCCTGTATCTTCTTCAATGAATGTCTCTTTTTTTCATATTATGTGGCTGTATACTTCCTGGGCAAATTTTATATTTCAAATTTTTCCTTTTTTCACCATCTCTACTACCATCAGGTTTGTCCAAATTATTGGCATTTACTTCCTGGACTACCACAGAACCTTCTTAATTGATTCTACTATTTTAAACTTCTCCCCTTCCAATTCAGTCTCTACAAATAAGCCACTGACTTTTTTCTCTAAACATGTGTCTAACCATGATACTCCCCTCTGCATATAGTTTGTTGTAATTAAAGCAAAATCCATACTCATCACGACAAATGTGGTCCTCTATTACCTGCAAGAACTTTCCTCTCCTATTCTGCTTACCTCTCCATTATCTTCTTGAGAGTATTCCCTTTGTTCACCATGTTTCAGAAATTGGGCCTCTTTTCTATTTCTAGAAGAGATGAAGATTTTGCCCCTATCTTGTTCCCTGTGACTGGCATCTTCTCTTCAGTCTCTTCAAATGGTTAGCATATTCTTGTTCTTTAAATATCACTTAAATGTAGCTTTCTTAACTAGATGTTCCCCAACGTTTTATTCAAGGACCTTCCTCTCTCAATTTACTTTAAATACTCTTCTAAAGCACCTCCTCCCATAATTATGCTCTATGTTAGTTTCCTGTCACTATTATAACAAATTACCACAAACTAGGTGTCTTAAAACAACCTAAGTTTACTCTCTCCCAGTTCTAAGGGCCATAAGTACAAACTCAGAGTGCTGGCAGGGCCACACTCCTTCTGGAGACTATAGGGAAGGCAGAACTCACTCTTGCCCTCACTCAGTTTCTGGTTGCTGTCTGCATTCTTTGGCCACATTGCTGCACTCTGCTTTCAGAGTCACATTGCTTCCTCTCTTATGTCTCTATTTTCTCCTTTTCTACTTTCTTGTAAAGATAATTGTGATGACATTTAATGCCCACACAGATAATCCAGAATAATCTCCTTAACTCTTTATTAAATCACATCTGTAAAGATCCTTTCTCCAACTAAGATAGCATTTACAAGTTCCAGGCATTAGGACTTGATGTCTTTGGGTGGTCAGCACTATCCAATAATGAGAGGCATTAAAATTTTCTAGTGTTCATAAAAAAATGAAAAGAAACATGTGAAATTGAAATATCATCTATTTAACTCAGTATATACAAAATATTATTTCAGTATCAGTTAATTTAAAATTATTACTGAATATATATTATATATATTTATTTATGGAAATAAATCAGTTATTATGTAAGTAAAAGACCAGCAAAATGTTATGCCAATCTATATCACAATTCCCCTAATATCAAAAAGATATATGTTGACAGAATCACATATACCTGATTTAACTGTGAGTAGAAAGCTAAATATTAGTTACTATGAAACTCCTCTAAGTGTCTATAAACTAACTCACATTTTTACTTGCACTATTACCTAGGATGACAAGTTTTATAAGTTTGTATTCCATAATAATATTTCATTTAAATTTTAGGGCATTTGTGAATGTTTAATATTCTGGAATTTGGTAAAAGGATCTTTTTTCCATTTTTAAAAAATATATTTCATTGACGTTCTGGCCAAGATGGAGGCATAGGTAGAGACACTTCACTTCCTCACACAACCAAAAGGAGGATAACGACCAATCTGAAATCAATAAACAACCAAAAGCACCAGAAAATCAAACTGCATAGAACTCCAACAACAAAGGAATTAAAGGAAAAATCAACCAGAACAACCAGATGGGTAAGGTGGCAGATAGCACAGGCTGACTCAGAAAAACCTTGGTGACCTGTGGACCTTGGGAAAGGGCTGGCTGCCAAGCTCAGTGGGCTGCGAGGGAGGGGCTGACTTAAGGGGACTCAGAGGTGGCTGTGGGCTACGGTTGGGGTTGCCACGGTAGGGCAGTTTCACAAAAGAGTCTGAGAGTCCATTGAAAAGTGCTCTAGAGATGAACAGGTGAGTTGTACCATTCCACTTCTGGCCCCTCCCCCACAGGAAGTGCCTCAGTGCAGCAAAGAGGGTTGCTATGCTTGGGTGAATACCTAAGGCCCCGTCCCCTTACAACATATCAGCTGTGCCAAGACAAAGAAATTTGGCCCAAATGAAAGACAGAGTGAAGCCTCAGAAAGAGAGCCAAGTGAGGAGGAGATTGCCGACCTACCTGATTGAGAATTTAAAGCCCTGGTAATCAAAATACTCACAGATCTGATTGAGCTTGGTTGAAAAATGTAAAAACAAAAACAAAAACAAATGAAGGTTACCCAAAGTGAAATAAAGCTGGATGTTCAGGAAACCAACAGTGACAGGAAGGAAACCAGGAATTAAAGCAATGATTTGGAACAAATGGAAAAAATAAACATCCATCCAGATCATAATGAAGAAACAAGAATTTGAAAAAAGTGAAGAAACACTTAGAAACCTCTGGGACAACCTGAAACATTCCAATAACTGAATTATAGTGGTGCCAAAAGGAGAAGAGGAAGACCAAGAAATTGGAAATTTATTTGAACAAATAATGAAGGAAAACTTCCCCAATCTGGAGAAGGAAATAGACTTCCAGGAAGTCCAGGAAGCTCGGAGAGTCCCAAAGAAGTTGGACCCAATGAAGAACACACCAAGGCACAACATAATTACATTACCCGAGATTAAAAATAAGGAGAGAATCTTAAAAGCAGCAAGAGAAAAGAAAAGGCTTACCTACAAAGGAGTTCCCATAAGAATATTAGCTGATTTCTGAAAAGAAACCTTTCACGCAAGAAGGGGCTGGAAAGAAGTATTCCAAGTCATGAAAGGTAAGGACATACACCTAAGATTGCTCTATCCAGCAAAGCTGTCATTTAGAATGGAAGGGCAGATACACTGCTTCTCAGATAAGGTCAAGTTAAAGGAGTTCATCGTCATCAAGCTGTTATTATATGAAATGTTAAAGGGACTTATCTAAGAAAAAGAAGATAAAAAATATGAACAGTAAAATGACAACAAACTCACAACTATCAATAAATGAACCTAAAGGAAAAGCAAACCAATGAAAACAAAAACTAAGCAAACAACCAGAACAGGAACAGAATCAGAGAAATGGATATCACACAGAGGGAGTTCAGTGGGGGTGAAGGGAGGAATAGGGAGGAAAAGGTTCAGGGAAGAAGAAGCATGGTTAGCAGGCATAAGGTAGATGGGGAGAGATAAAAAATGGTATGGGAAACAGAGGACTCAAAGAACTTATATGTACAACCCACGGACATGGACTAAGAGGGGAACACTGGAGGGTTGGGGTGGCAGGTCAGAGGGGGGATACAGGGGGAAAATTAGGAAAACTGTAATAGCATAACCAATAAAAATATTAAAAATATATTTTATTAAATATGCTGGTACAGTTGTTCCATCTCCCCCCCTTTATTCCCATCTACCCTGCACATCACCTCCTACGCACATTCCCCCCCACCTTTATTTCATGTCCATGGGTCACACATATAAGTTCTTTGGCTTCTCCATTTCTTATTACTATTTTAAACCTCCCCTGTCTATTTGCTACCTACCATTTATGCTACTTATTTCCTGTACCTTTTCCCTCTTTCTCCCCCTCCACTTCTCCTGCTAGTAACCCTCTATGTCTGTGATTCTGTTCCTGTTCCAGTTGATTGCTTAATTTGTTCTTGTTTTTGTTTTAGGTTTGGTTGTTGGTAGCTGTGAGTTTGTTGTCATTTTACTGTTCATATTTTTATCTTCTTTTCTTAAATAAATTTCTTTAATATTTCATATAATAAGGGCTTGATGACGATGAACTCCTTTAATTTGACCTTATCTGGGAAGCAATGTATCTGCCCTTCTATTCTAAATGAAAGCTTTGCTGGATAGAGCAATCTTAGGTGTAGGTCCTTGCCTTTCATGACTTGGAATACTTCTTTCCAGCCCCTTCTTGCGTGAAAGGTTTCTTTTCAGAAATCAGCTGATAGTCTTATGGGAACTCCTTTGTAAGTAAGCCTTTCCTTTTCTCTTGCTGCTTTTAAGATTCTCTCCTTATTTTTAATCTTGGGTAATGTAATTATGATGTGCCTTGGTGTGTTCTTCATTGGGTCCAACTTCTTTGGGACTCTCCGAGCTTCCTGGACTTCCTGTAAGTCTATTTCCTTGGCCAGGTTAGGGAAGTTCTCCTTCATTATTTGTTCAAATAAATTTCCAATTTCTGGCTCGTCTTCTTCTCCTGGTACCCCTATGATTCAGATGTTGGAACATTTAAAGATGTCCTGAAAGTGCTGAAGCCTCTCCCCTTTTTTTGGAATTCTTTTTCTTCATTTTGTTCTGGTTGAATGTTTATTTCTTCTTTCTGGTCCAAATCATTGATTTGAGTCGCTGTTTCCTCCCTGTCATTGTTGATTCCCTGTAAATTTTCCTTTATTTCACTTTTCATAGCCTTCACTTTGTCCTGTAATTTGTAACCATACTCAACCAATTCTGTGAGCATTTTGATTAACAGCGTTTTGAACTGCATGTCTGGTAGATTGGCTATCTCTTCATCACTTATTTGTATTTTTTTCTGGATTTTTGATCTGTTCTTTCATTTGGCCATATATTTTTTTTTTTGTCTCAGTGTGCCTGTTGTGTAGTAAGGGGCAGAGCCTTAGGTATTTACCAGGGTGGGGCAACCCACATTGCTGCACTGTGGCACTGTGTGTGGGGGAGGGATCCAAAAGGGAACAATGCTGCTTGGTCAGCTCTCTGTTGGCTGTCAGTCACTTCTGCCACTATGCACAAGTAAATTGGGCACTTCTGGTGCTGATTCCCAGGTGGGTGGGTTTGTGAATGTTCTAGGACACTGTAGGTCTCTCCAATGAACTCTCCTGTGAGTCTGGGAGTTTCTCTTGCTGCCTCAACCCCCACAGGTTTTCTCAGACAGAGGTTTTGAGTCTTTACTTCCCTGTGCTAGAACCCTGGCTTGGGCGGTCTGTCTTACTCTCCAGTTGTTCCTCTCAGTTTATCTGTACAGGAATGTGGGACTTCCCTCTCTGCCAGTCACCACCTTGCCTGGTCCACCAGTCACTGTCTTGCCTGTCATGGTCCTCCAGCCTCTGCCTTGCTGTGAGTCCTCTCTGCCTGGTTGCCCGTCTCCATCCCTTTTACTGGTCTGGATGAATGTTTCTTCTTTAACTCTTTGGTTGTTGGACTTCCATTCAGTTCAATTTTCTGTCAGTTCTGGTTGGTTTTTGTTTTTAAATTTGTTGCTGTCCTTCTTTTGGTTGTGCAAGGAGGCACAGTGTGTCTACCTATGCCTCCATCTAGGCTGGAAGTCTGCAAAAGGATCTTAATATATATTTAGTATAACATTTTTCTTAGTTATGATGAATTTTATTAACCAAAATTGCTGTGGAATTCATCCTCTTAAATATTTACTGTCACATGACATTTTAGATTAGAACAGTGGGGAAATAACACAGCAGCTCACAGAGAAATTAGAACACTAATGAATTTCAACCTATAATAGTTTATATATCATTTTGAACTGACTCATGTTAGCCAAAGCACACATATTCTATTAAAATATTAAAAGATACTGAGGGCAAATTTTATTTAATATTAAAATAAAAAACCTCTTTAATCATTGGGAAGAATCCTCAGGAGTGGAAGGAAAATTCTATATCAACTTAAACATTTCAGAACAACCAATTCCATTAATTTAAAGCAACTTCCAGAGTTAAGGATCCAAGCAAATGAGCCATTTTCTTTAAAAATTCTGACTTATCTTGGGAGCATTAAAATTAATAGAACTTATGATCTGGAGTTCTACTCATTTATGAATATGTTTTTAGTAAGTACAGATAATTGGAGCTTGGATCTGACAGATTATATATATATATATATATATATATATATATATATATGAATGAAATCACCATGAATATGTGTAGAGTTTTACATCATTAATATTTCAATGGGTTTAATTTATAATTTTATACAATGAACACACCCTTGAGATGAACTAACATAGAAAACAAATCTTATTGTAGACCAGTGGGATGAATTATACTCAAAACATTAGACTTAAGTGTCAGGATTAAAAGTACTAAGACAATGTTTTCGCTGAAAGGCTGTATCTTTTCTATAGATGTCTGGGACAAGGAAGGTGATAAAGGTGGTACAGTGGAGGGAAGGAGAGTTGGGTCAGGCAAGTCTTATAGCAATTTGCAAGCATCTTGTGGACGAGTGGGTCAGTGCTTCATTTCTGAAAGGCAAATTTTTAGCATTAATTATCACCATGTCTTTCTCTAGGCATGATTATTTTGCTCCCTATCAAAGTTTACTTTCTCTAGTCCTTGTCTACTATAGTTTCTGGAGTCTCAGATTCTGACCCAGTCCTGATGAAGTTAGGAAGAGTATTCTATACCTGAACCTCTGGTCAATTTATCTGAATTTGGTTGTGCTGCTGCAGGATTATTTGTCATTGTGCCTATTAATATGACTAAGACAAAGAATAATATTTGTGTTTGTACAGAGTCATCTACTGTTACTAACTGAATTCCAAAGGTAGTAATTTGGAATCTCTCTGCACATCTCAAAGCATGTTGCAAATTTTGCAAGACTCTCAAATCTATTTAATTTTTGTTTCTTTTTAAAAATGATTTTATTTATTTATTTTTAGATAGAGGGGAAGGGATGGAGAAAGAGAAGGAGAGAAACATCGATGTGTGAGAGAAACATTGATTGGTTGCCTCTTGTACGACCCCCGCTGGGGACCTGGCATGTTCCCTGGTCCCAGGCAGTCCAGGCATGTGCCATAACCAGGAATTGAACTGGTGACCTTCTGGTTCTCAGGCCAGCGTTCAATCCACTGAGCTACACCAGCCAGATCTAATTTCCATTCATTTGAAAATTGTACAAAACCATTCTTTTCAGAGGAGTAAAGCGGATTTTGTAAAATCAGATATGTAACAACGGGCTTTGGGAGCTTCCAAAAGCTTGAAACTCATGTACATTGGCAACTTAAGCAGCAAATCTATCCAACAGCATGGAGTTTAAGATTTATTCATTTGCAGAGAGGGAAATGGATGAGCTGCTTCTCCTGTAGTTTATTCCACTCCCAGTAGGTCTAGTAATGGTATGTCAGATCTCAGCCAAACCCCTAGTAGTGTACATTATGGGAAAGATCACAGAGTTCAGAGAGGCATCAGCAGAAAGCTCTGTATATGGATGATTTCCTGCTCTCCTAAGTGAGTGGGTTGGGTGTGTATTTAGACATAGGTTGAAAAAGGACCTTTCAACTTTCACATTATAAAGTGATGTGTGCATTAGACATCTTCAATCCAGTCTTGTGACTTATTTCTCACCCCAGCCTCTCCACAGCTCACACTCTGTTCCTGACTCTGTCCCTGAGCTGCATTCAATCCCTTTTTTCCATTCAACTTTAAACCTGACTTTGCATTTTATGCCATCTCTTAGTGAAGTACTGGACACTTAGGGATAGATGAAGGATGGAGTGGTGACTAGAGGCAAGTTAGGGTAAGGGGTGAATGAACATCTCTCAAGGCAATGACTAGGGATATTATTATAAACATTATTTATATTTTTAAATAATGTTTTCACATTCTGACTCATATCCATTGATATGGCACTGTTGGGAGAGCTGAGTCAAAATATCCTGCCACTCAGTGACACAAAAGTATCTTTCTTTGGCCATCAGTGACCTTAATAACACATCACCTCGAACACATATGGGATAGAGAATATTGGTATTAATTGCTTTATAAACTTATCAAGAGGAATTAAAAAAAGGAAATAGTTCTTGGAACCTGCTACCAGAGTAATAGTATATCTCTATATTTCTTGATTTGCCTTTGGCCTTTTATTTCATTATTTCTGCCCCACACTGGCCTCTATAACTGCTGCCAACAATTTCTGGTTCTTCAAAAACACATCCCCTAGGATAATAATTTACACAGGAAAATTGGTTGTAAATTATGTGTCACCCAGAGGCTGCTTTGTATACTGTGGCGGAATGAATGTAAATATATATCAATTTATATTGAGCAGATATAAAATATAAGTTTGGGTAATGGTGAGTAGAGCTGGCCATAGACCAGGATTTCATAAGGGGGAAGAGAATCTGTGGGACAAAAAATGGTGCCAGGTGATTGTTTCTGAAATTTGAGCTCAAATTCTTTTATAATATCCCAATAAATGATAAGACACATCAAGTGATGAAAAATACCCATCTCATAAGATGGAATACTCTATCTGCAGTTGATTCTAATTCAAGCCTTTGCCTATTTTGTCCTGAAATATGCCTGCCTGATTCTTCTTTTAGTCCAAGTGTAGCTCTCTGCAATTACAGGTTAAGATTAACTCTCTTCTCCATGACAACTTTTCAAGTATTTGAAGACAGATAAAACTGATTTCTAACTTTCAGTTTAAAGGAAGTCTTACCTTTAATTTGTAACACTGAGGAATAGGTTGATAATAATAAAATCCTGATATTGACCAACCAAAATGCCCTGATTTTTCCCTGGCCAGTGTGACCTAGTTGGTTGGAGTTTTGTCTTGTAATTGAAAGGTTGTGGGTTTGATTCCAGGATCCCTGGTCCTGGTAAATACAATCCTTGGTGGGCACATAGGGGAGGCCATGGAGTCAACTGATTGATGTTTCTCTCTTGCATCAATGTTTCTCTTTCTCTCTTCCTCTCTCTCTAAAAGTGATGAAAAAAATGTCCTTGGGTGATGATAAAAAAATGGCCTAGTTTTGATTTTCTCAAAATTCACCACTCTATCCATTACAGCGTAAAGAACCATAGTGGTCCATTCATTCACTGATAGGCACTTAGGTTGCTTCCAGCACTTGGCTACTGTAAATTGTGCTGCTATGAACACTGGGGTGCATAAATTCTTTTGGATTGGTGTTTCGCAGTTCTTAGGGTATAATTCCAGCAGTGGGATTGCTGGGTCAAAAGGCAGTTCCATTTTTAGTTTTCTGAGGAAATTCCATACTATTTTCCACAGTGGCTGCACCAGTCTGCATTTCTACCAACAGTGTACTAGGGTTCCCTTTTCTCCACATCCTCTCCAACACTTGCTGTTTGTTGATTTGTTTATGATGGCCATTCTGACAGGTGTGAAGTGGTATCTCATTGTGGTTTTAATTTGCATCTCTCTGATGGCTAGTGATGCTGAGCATCTTTTCCTATGTCTCTGGACCCTCTCTGTATGTTCTCCTTGGAGAAGTGTCTTTTCAAGTCCTTTGCCCACTTTTTAATTGGGTTGTTTGTCTTCCTGGAGTGGAGTCTTGTGAGTTTTTTATGTAACTTGGGGATCAAGCCCTTTTCTGAGGTATCATTGGTAAATATGTTTTCCCATATAATCAGTTCTCTTTTCATTTTAATGCTGTTTTCTTTAGCCGTGCAGAAGCTTTTTGTTTTGATGAGATCTCTTTTTTTTAAATTTTTTCTTTTATATCCCTTGGTTTAGGGGATGTATCAGTGAAGATGTTGCTGTGTGGAATGTCTGAGATTTTCCTGCTGATGTTTTCCTCTAGGACTTTTATGGTGTCACAACTTATATTTAAGTCTTTTATCCACCTTGAATTTATTTTTGTGTATGGTGTAAATTGGTGATTAAGCTTCACTTTTTTTAATGTAGCTGCCCACATCTTTCAAAACCATTTGTTGAAGAGACTGTTTTTAGTTCATTTTATGCTTCTGCCTCCTTTGTCAAATATTAATTGACCGTAGAGACTTGAGTTTATTTCTGAGCTCTCTAATCTGTTCCATTAGTCTGTAAGTGGAACCTAATCAACAAAACAAACAAGAGAGCAAAATACAACCAGAGAAATTGAAAAGAAGAACAAACTAACAGTAACCAGAGGGGTGGTGGGAGGGGATAATGGGGGAGAAAGGAGGAAGAGTTTTTAGGAACATCTATAAAGAACATATGGACGAAACTAAAGGGGGTGGGTAGGATCAAGGGTGGGAGGTGGGGATGGCTGTGTTGGGGGGAGTGGTGGTGGGGGTAATGGAGTCTACTGTACTTGAGCAACAATAAAAAAATCTTAAATAAAAGCAGCCATGGTGGTTTTTGAAATCAAGTGATTACTTGTGAAATTCCTCATGTGTGCAGATTCTCAGAACATATAAGTTTAATATATAACAAGTCAAACATTGCATTCTGGTACACAAAAAGACTTTCAAACAATAAGGAGACCATTAGGAGACGTGTAGTTCTACAGAAATGTGAGTTTTTTGAAAGGCAGATTTCAAATATATTTTGTGATACTTTAAAACAATCCATAAATTGACAAATATTTAGATGAATGTTTTCCAAATATTTCTAACTTCATTATAATTCTGTACTAAGATAACTGGAAACTTTTCTTCTTTAAAAGAAAATATTAAGTTAAAAAGAGTTACATTCTATACCTTAGTCATTTTTATTGAATTCCTTTTCTATAAAATTTCTCATTATTTTCAATTTTATTACTGAGTTAACATTTTTGAAGTCTTGACTCAATCTTTTTTGTCTTTATATAGAGATTAAAGTAATCCTTTTTGAAATTATGATAGTAAACCTTAATGAAATATTTATCAAATATATTCAAAATCTCTTTATTATGTGACTCCTTTATTTAATAACTAAAACTTGGTTTAGACCAAAAAGGAGAGGATTAACTTTTCTTATAAAGAGAAGCAAAAGTATATATACATATATAACATATTATATAAAATTTACTGGTACTTTGTAATTTCTTAAAGTTACCAAAAGATAACAATAAACATAACTGCAAGAAATTGAAGAGAGAACTCTCATATTTTGAGATGATAAACTGAAGATGTTCCTTTTTAGCTATTGATAAGGATGAGTAAATTATTTTTATACAGTTGAACATATATTCTAATTTTAAAAAAACTAAATAGGGGGAACGTTTTAAAGAAGAGTTGAATCTCTTGGAGGTTGTGGTGCTAACAGGAAAGTTTTTTTTTTTTAAATATATTTTATTGATTATGCTATTACAGTTGTCCCATTTCTCCCCCATCATGCCCCTCCACCCTGCACACCCCCTCCCACCCACATTCCCCCCTTTAGTTTATGTCCATGTGTCATAAGTTCTTTAGCTTCTACATTTCCCACACTATTCTTGCCCTCCCCCTGTCTATTTTCTACCCACCATCTATGCTACTTATTCTCTGTACCTTTCCCCCCTCTCCTCCCTCCTCCCACACCCCTGTTGCTAACCCTCCATATGATCTCCATTTCTGTGGTTCTGTTCCTGTTCTAGCTGTTTGCTTAGTTTGCTTTTGTTTTAGGTGTGGTTCTTAATAGCTGTGAGTTTGCTGTCTTTTCACTGTCCTATTTTTTATGTTCTTTTTCTTAGATAAGTCCCTTTAACATTTCATATAATAAGAGCTTGGTGATGATGAACTCCTTGAACTTGACCTTATCTGAGAAGCACATTATCTTCCCTTCCATTCTAAATGACAGCTTTGCTGGATAGAGCAATTTTGGATGTAGATCCCTGCCTTTCAAGATTTCAAATATTTCTTCCCAGCCCCTTCTTGCCTGGAAGGTCTCTTTTGAGAAATCAGCTGACAGTCCGATGGGAACTCCTTTGTAGGTGACTGTCCCCTTATCCCTTGCTGCTTCTAGAATTCTTTTCTTCATTTTAATCTTGGCTAATGTAATTACGATGTGCCTTGGTGTGTTCCTCCTTGGGTCCAACTTCTTTGGGACTCTTTGAGCTTCCTGGACATCCTGGTAGTTTATTTCCTTTCCAGATTGGGGAAGTTCTCCTTTATTATTTGTTCAAATAAGTTTTCCACTTGTTGCTCTTCTTCTCCCCCTTCTGGGACCCCTATAATTCGGATGTTGGGACGTTTAACGATGTTCCGGAGGTTCCTAACCCTCTCCTCATTTTTTTGAATTCTTGTTTCTTCCTCGTTTTCTGTTCGGTTGTTAGTTTCTTCCTTCTGGTCCACTCCATTGATTTGAGTCCCAGTTTTCCTTCCATCTCTATCCGTTCCCCATGCATCTTCCTTCATTTCACGTATTGTAGCCTGCATTTTTTCATCTAATTTGTGAGCAAAATCAACCAATTCTGTGAGCATTTTGATGACCAGTGCTTTGAACTGTGCATCTGATAGGTTGGCTATCTCTTCACGACTTAGAGGAATTGGCTCTGGGGATTTTATTTGTTCTCTGGTTTGAGCCATTTTTGGTGTTTTTGTTTTGGTTTTAGTCTGGTCGCGGCTATTACATAGTGACGGGTGGAGCCTTAGGTGTTCCTCAGGGCGGGGCAGCCCAGTTGCTGGGTTGTGACACTTTAGGTGGGGGCGGGGTCCAAGAGGGAAGAATGGCGCCTGTTTCGCTCTCTCCTGGGCTCCGGTCCCTTCCGCCACTTCCCCTTCGCCTGGATTATCTGCGCACGCGCGCGGGCTGTTACGTAGCAAGGAGTAGAGCCTCAGGCGCTCCCCAGTGCGGAGCAGCCTAGTCGCTGGGTTGTGACGCTATATGTGGGGGCGGGGTCTGAGAGGGAACAATGGCGCCTGCTCCGCTCTCTCCTGGATTCAGTCCCTTCCGCCACTTCCCCTCTGCCTGGACTGTCTGTGCTCACGAATGTGGGAACACCTGGTCAGCCAGCCACCCTGTGTGGCCTCACTGGGTCTGCACAAGTTGCCCCCCTGTGCCCGGAGTCCGCCAGCTGCTGCCTGTGGGCCCGGGGACCGCCAGCCACCGCCTATGCACCTGGCAACTGCCAGCCGCTGCTGCTTGCGTTCCGGGTCCGCACCTCCACTTTTTCCTGCCACGACTCCGCCCCTCTTACCGGTCTGGATGAATGGTTGTTGGACTTCCGTACAGTTCAATTTTCTATCAGTTCTGGTTGTTTTCTTGTTTCTAAATATTTGTTGTCCTTAATTTTGGTTGTGAGAGGAGGCACAGTGTGTCCGCCTACGCCTCCATCTTGGCCGGAAGTCAGTTTTTAATATCTGTTTGTTTATTCATCATTTGTTCAATTTTTATCAACATCAACAAAATATTTTGATGGCCCTTACCATATTTTATCTTGTAGGAAATTTATGTTGTGTACATGGAGAGCTTATAATTTCCTTGAGGCAGGGTGTATGTCTTATTCATATTTTTATTACACATGAGGCTGAGTACATGGCAAGCACTTATTCAGTGTAATTTCTCTAGACTCTTGATATTGCTACTAAAATACTATTTCAGTGTATTTTCAATATATGTCCTAAATAATGAGCAAGGATGGAGTGTCAGTTACAATGCAAAATTTAACTTAAAAAGAATTTTAAGTTACATAGGTATTCTAGTTTTCAGAATTCATCAGAACTCTGCAAAGGAAAATGTTTCAGAATATGTTCAATTTATGTTTTTAATCTGAGTGATGTATAGTTGAAAGGGGTGGGGAGGAAGGATGTTAAATACCAAATGTAATCATTCATATTAAATGCCATATTTTAATATGAATGATTGGTATGAGAGAGTAGGTAGAATGCAATATATTTTCTTTAGCTTTCAAGCTAAGCTAAAAAGAAGTTTGAATTCCTACCCCACATCTGATGTTATAAGACTTACAAAATTATTTCTCAACTTGGTACCATCAGCAGACTGACTAAAGGCCACAGTCTTTGCCCAACCAGATCCAATGAATCGAAAATCAGAGTGAATGAGTGTTAAGATAGCAACATATGAGCAGAGCTGCATTACAGAAGTCACACCAACAAATGATAGAATTGTTCTATCAATTAAACATTAAAAATATTTAGAAGCAATGATATAGATTAATTTATGATAATGATGGAGTTTGGTTTTATCTAGATTAACTGATATATTAATGATAAAAGGCAGACTTAAGGAAGTTGTAAAATTTTAATTCAATAAAATCAATGACAAAAATTATTGAACTGTATTTTTCATAATAGATGAATTTTAGTAAATAATACAATACATACTATTCATGAATAGATATCTATTGACAGCTTATATAATTCTACAGGGTACTAAAAGATTACACTGTTGTACAATGCAAATGAGTATTGATTAGATAACAACTTCAACCAAATTTATACTATTCCATAGGAATATAGAAAACATGAATTTTTCAAGAATGATTTGAAGACCAAGAATTATTTGAAAGGCTGTTGCACCAACCATCACAACAATGAATTTTTGTTTGCTCATTAGTTATTTCCAGATGAATCTTTGGCCAAATAGAAGATGATCTTTTCCTTTTGTCCAGAACAAAGCCTAATAAAAGATACACACAGGAAATAAATGTTTGTATAAATAAATAGATCATGAAATAAGTTAGAAAAATTATTTATACAAATTTCCAGAACAGTAAGTGTTAGATCTTGCAGAAAGGATCAAAAATATAAAATCACCATTGTTATGGAGTTGACATGTTAGTGGTGGTGGTAGTGAGATAACAAAAAATAAGAGAATTGTACGGTATATTTAAAGCGGAAAGTTATCTATTTTGTCATGTAGATACCTAGGGGAAGGATGGCTGGGTCATATGGTAACTCTATTCTTAATTTTTTGAGAAGCTGCCAGACTGTTTTTCATAGTGGTTGTAGCAGCCTACATTCCCACTAGCAGTGAATGAGGTTCCCTTTTCTCCACTACCTCTGCGATACTGGTTATCACTTGTCTTGTTGACAATATCCATTCTAACAGGTATGAGGTATTATCTCATGGTAGTTTTGATTTGCATTTCCCTAATAGCTAGTGTGGTTGAACATCATTTCATATATCTGTTTGTCATTTGTATGTCTTCCTGGGAGAGATGTCTGTTCAAGTGCTCTGCCCATTTGTCAATTAGATTATTTGTTTGTTGGGTATTAGGTTTATGAATTCTTTATTTTGGATAATAAACTTTTTTCAGAGCTGTTATTTGCAAATATTGTCTCCCAGATGGTCAGCTGCCTCTTTGTTTTGTTGTCAGTATTCTCAAAGATATATTCATCCCTGTGTTCATTGCAGCATTACTCAAGGTGGCCAAGACATGGAGACTGGCAAAATGTCCTTCAATAGGGGATTGGATACAGAAGATGTGGTACATATGCACAATGGAATACTACTCAGCTGTAAGATGTAATACAGCCATTTGCAGCAACATGATAGACCTTGAGAATATTATGCTAAGTGAAATAAGTCAGGAAAAGCTATGAACCATATAACTTCATTCATATGTGGGATATAAAACTGAGACTCAGGAACACTTCCAACAATGTGGTAGTTGCAAAAGGAAAAGAGGTGGCAGGGGGAAGGTGGAGAGTGGAGGGAGGCCTATTATGTGGTGACAGGAGATAGTTTGATTTTAGGTGGTGGTGCAATATCCAGATCTAGTATCATAGAAATGTACACTTGAAACCTATATGATCTTGTTAACCAATATTACCAATATATTTAATAAAAAGTAAAGTGAAAAGTTATATGGAGTCATATATTTTCTGGCTTTTAGTATTCCATCTTTATCTTTAAGCCTTATCACTTTAATTATGCGGTGTCTTGGTGTAGACCTCTTTAGGTCCCACTTGTTTTGGGCTCTCTGAGCTTCCTAGACTTGTGCAACTTTTTCCTTTACCAGATTAGGGGAGTTTTGGGTCATTATTTCTTAAAAAAGGTTCTCAATCCCTTGCTCACTCTCTTCTCCTCCTGGTATTCCCATGATGTGGATGTTGTTATACTTCATGTCCAAAATGTTTTTTAAGCTCTTCTTATTTTTTAAAATTCTTTTTCCTTTTTGTTGCTCTGTGGCATGTTTTTTCCTACCTTGCCTTTCAAAACACTGTTTTGAGCCATCTCTTCATATAACCTATTGTTTATTCTTTCCTGTATATTATTTACTTCAGATATTGTATCCTTTATTTCTGAGTAATCTTTTTTTATGGTTTCTATGTCTTTTTTAATGCTTTTGAATATCCTTATAATCATTACTCTAAACTCTCTATCTGATAAATTACTTACCTTTATTTCATCTAGTTCTTCTGGAAAATTCTCTTGTTCTTTCATTTGGGGTCTGTTGTTTTGTCTTCCCAATTTGGCCACTTCTTTGTATTTTCCACCTTAGGAGTTAAACTAGTCAGCCATCAAACTGATTGGTTGTTAATCTAATCAATCAGTAATGAGCAGTCAGGCTTAAGCACCACAGGGCAGGGCAGAGTTATTCTTGTGGGCTGGACCATTGCATCCCTTCAGACTGATGTCATTCACAGAGGAGTGATCTACCTGAGAGAGATGGCTCTGGCAGTATGGGGAATGACTCAGTAAATGGATCCTTGTGGCTGTTCCCTTAGTTTTCTTCCTAGAACCACCAACCCCAGACTGTTCTCAAGTGTCTCTAGTTCAGTCAGCCCTACCTCTGCCAGCACTCAGGGTAAGTGGCTGCCAACAAAATTTTGTGCTTTGGCCTTTTTAGAGGCTCTCTGTATCTCCAGCCATCTCTCCCTGGCTGACAGAACCCCTGCTGCTTTTCACAGCTGGGTGTTATCTGTGTTCCTTTCTGGCTTTGGTGCTGTAGGCTGGGGATCCCAGCTTGGGGTTTAGATCCTACACTTCTCAGGGGAACACCCCCCTCACTGCTAAAGTATCCCTCGCTGACCCTTCAGCTGCTTCCCATGGGAGCCCAGCTAGCCCTCTCACATCTCCCCACTCCCTACCAGTGATATGAAGTGTTTTTTGCTGTATGTCTATAAGCTTCTCTCCAGCTAGTGTTCAGTTGGTCATTCAACATTATTTCTCTACAATTTAGTGCTAATCCATATTGATGATTTCTCTATGATTTAGTTGTAATTCCAGATTGGTCCAGGGGGTTAGTGTAGCTTTCACTTACTCCTGTGCCATCAAGGACTGATTTGTTGACTTTTTGCTTTTGTTGTCCTTACCTGAGGAAAAAATAATATTGCTAACACCAATCTTAAAAAGTTTACTACTTATTTTTTCTTCTAGGAGTTTTGTTGGGAACGACCCTGAATGGTTTCAGAAGTTGTAATTCCCTGTGGCTAAGGCTGAGTAAAAAGACCTTGGGACCATAGGCCATTAAGGAGACAAAGCTTATCTTCCTTGTAGGGGTACCACCTCTTCCCCCTTTCACTTCACCTTGCGTGGCCCTGGGCAGATGACTGGTTAGCCAATAACAGGTAAGATTCCTCAAAGGAGGGATGACCTAAGACAGGCACAGTCATGAAGGGGCCCTCAGGGAAGGACTTGGGAGCTATAGAAAAAGGGGGTGATGGATCCTTACCCCTTAGCTTTGACATAGCCTGAGTCCTCATTCTGTCTGCAAGAAGTCTCCTAATCTCTTGGCTGCCTTACTTCCCCTGTCTGACTTAAGCCTGAAAAAATGCCTTAAGCCTGAAACAATGCCAGAGATCGTGCAGCCCTGTAGTGGAAAGGGTGGGTTCCCTAGGGTGATCAGGCCTAAAAAAGAATGCACAAAATCCTATGAAACCTACTTTGCTAATACCCTCAGTTTAAATGATAAGGGTTTAAGCATGAAGTGAGTTTGTTCCCCAAAGTTTTATGCCCCTTTAACTATCTGACCCTAACTCAGAATAAGCCCTCAGAGTTCTTTGAATGTTATCTGTTGTTTAATCATTTCTGTGTGACAATGATTGATGAGCTTTACGTATACACCCTGTATTCCTGTGCAAATTGAACCCAATAAAAACCTGTCAAGGCAAGGTCGGTGCTCTCTTTTCTTGAGAGAGTGGCCAAAGTGCTCTGAGGTGCTCTCCCCTTGAGAGAGTGGCCATGCTGTCCCTTTTTCTCCACAGGACTCAGTGGAGTCCATGTGAATTTGTCTTGTCTCATTTATAATGTCGTGGACACTGTGGGCCGGTGTCCACATCAGAGGTTTATAGTTTCAAGTCTTTAAGTCTCTAGTCTGTTTTGAGTTTGTGTTTGTATAAGGTGTAAGAAAGTGGTATAGATCCTTTTTTGTTTTGCATTTATTTGTCCAGTTTTATCAATATTATCTATTGAAGAGACCGTCTTTTATCCACTATATATTACTGTCTCCTTTGTCATACATTATACATGTGGCTTTATTTCTGGGCTTTCTATTCTGTTCCTAGATCCATGTTTATTTATGTGCCAGTACCATAATGTTTTGATTACTATAGATTTGTGGTATAGTTTTAAATAAGGGAGTTTAGTACCTTCAGCATTTTCTTCTCCAGATTTTCTTGGCTACTTGTGGTGTTTTACAGTTTCTAGTTCTGTAATAAACACCATTGATATTTTAATCAGGATTTCATTGAATTTGTAGATTGCTTTATTTAGTTTGGACACTTGAACAAAGTTAATTCTTCCAGTTATTTGTGTCATCTTCAATTTGTTTCATCAATGTCTTAGAGTTTTCAGAGTATAGGGCTTTTGCACCCTTGATTAAATTTCCTCCTAGGGGTTTTTTTTTTTTAAATGAAACTACAAATGGGATTGTTTTCTTATTTCTCTTTTTGATAGTTTATTATTAGTCTATAGTAATGTCACTTATTCCATATATTAATTTTATTTATTTATTTAATTTTAATGATATTTTATTGTTTATACTATTATAGTTGCCCCGATTTTTCCTCTTCTGCCTCCCCTCCACCCAGCATCCCCTACTCCCTGAGATAGTCCCCACACCATTCATTGTTCATGTCTATGGGTCATGTGTATAAGTTCTTTGGCTACTGCATTTACTACACTGTACATTACATTCCCAAGGCTATTCTGTAACTACCTATTTGTACTTCTTAATCCCCTCACCTCTTCACCCATTCTCCCCTACCCCCTCTCATTTAGCAATCATCTGGTAACAATTTCTCCTCGTCCTCCTCCTCCTCCTCCTCCTTCTTCTTCCTCTTCCTCTTCCTCTTCCTCTTCTTCTTCTTCTTCTTCTTCTTCTTTTTCTTCTTCTTCTTCTTCTCCTCTTCTTCTTCCTCTTCTTCTCCTCCTTCTTCTTCTCCCTATCTCTAACATGTGGCCTTTTAATTATGATATGTCTTTGAGTGGACCTTTGTGTTTCCATCATAATTGGGACTCTCTGTGCTTCCTGGACTTGCATATATATTTCCTTCTCCAAATTAGGGAAGTTTTCCATTTTTTTTTTTTTTAGATAGATTTCTGATTTCTTGCTTTTACTCTTCTCCTTCTGGCACCCCTGTTATGCAAATGTTGGACCTTTTGAAGTTGTCCCAGAGGCTGTTTTAACTATCCTCATTTTTTTAGGTTCTTTTTTTCCTCTTGTAGTTCTGCATAATTGTATTTTGCTCCCTTATATTCCAAATCATTAATTTGATTCTTGGCTTCATCTACTCTACTGTTGTTTCCCTGTAAATTGTTCTTTATTTCAATTACTGTATCCTTTGTTTCTGACTGAGTCTTTTTCATGCCTTTGTTTCTGACTGAGTCTTTTTCATTCCTCACTAAGGTCCTTGAGCATCCTTATCACCAGTGTTTTAAACTCTGCATCCGATAGATTGCATATCTCCATTTTGTTTAGCTCTTTTTTTGTGAGTTTTGATCTGTTCTTTCATTTGGGCCATATTTTTTTGTCTCCTTGTTTTGGCAGCCTCCCTGTGTTTGTTTGTATGTAGTAAGTAGAGTTGCTTTGACTCCATGTCTTTGCAGTGTGGCCCAATGTAGCAGGTGTCCTGTAGGGTCCAGTGGCACAGCTTCCCCTATCACCCAAGCTGGGTACTTGAGGTGCACCCTTTGTGTGGGCTTCTTGTAGTTGAGTCTTGGTTGCTGTTGGCAAATCAATGAGAGGGATTTACCCAGGCCAGTCAGCTGAAAGTTCTGGCTCTGACCACTGACCGCAAACTTCCACCATCTGTGGAGGATCAGCTATGCAGGGTCAGGGTGGTGGTGCTCCAATGTATGTCTGTAGCTGTCCACTGGGTGCACTGGCCCTGGGGTTTCCCAGGTGGTGCACACCATGGTCAGCCCCAACCTGTGTTTTCCCTGGCACCCTGCATGAACTGTAAAGCAATCTGAGTGCTACTTGTGCTGGGCTTCAAGATTCCCAGGCAAAACCAAGCTGTGAATCTAATCTGGCTTCTGCTAGGGCTCCCTGAAGCCAGATGTTGCTTGTTTTATATGGCTTAGGAGCCAAGACCAGCCATTCTTAAGGAAAAGCAGCTCGGGTAGGCCCATAAGTTGGGTGGGAAAGAGCCTCTGGGAACTTCCAACAGGGGTCAAACAATGTTAGCTTGGTTGATGGAATCTGACATATGGCACTGGCTCTGTGGGAGGTGGGACACTGTCCATTTAAGAAAGGGAGAACAGCCTCTGCTGGCCTTGATGCCAGACACTTCAGTTTCTCCCTGTGTATCCATGGTATCTTTCAACCTGCTGCTCCAGTGTTGGAGCTTAGAGGGAGTAAGTCTTAGTAGGTGAGTCTGTGTGTGGGTTCTTTAATAGGAGCTGCTTGAGGCTCCAGAAGTTTCTTCCAATGACTCAATTCCTGCTGGTATTTTCAGCCAGAAGTTGTGGGGACTTATCTTCCTGGCACTGGATCCCAGGCTGGAGGGCCTGGTGTGGGGCTGTAACTCCTCACTGCTGAGATCTTCCTCCTGAATTTTTATCCACGTGGGTGTGGGTTCAGCCCTTTCCACATCTGTGTCCCTCCCACCTGTCTGCATGGATGTGGTTTCTTCAATTCCCTAGTTGTCAGACTGCCTTAACTCGATTTTGTGGTTGTCAGACTTCCATTCAGCTCCATTTCTGACATTCCTCAGTGATGGTTGTTCTATATTTTAGTTGTAATTTCAATGTGGTTTTGCGAGGAGGTAAGCCACACCTGCGTGCGTATACTGCCATCTTACCCCTAAGTCCTGTATATTAATTTTATATCTTGCAACTTTACTGAATTCATTGATTAGTCCTAATAACTTTTCAGTGGAGCCTTTATGGTTTTCTATATATAGTATCATGTCATCTGCGAATAATGAGTTTTACTTCTTCATTTACAATTTGAATGCCTTGTATTTCTTTTAATTTTCTAATTGCTGTGATTAGGACTTCCAATAGTATGTTGAATTAAGTGGTGAGTGTGGGCATCTTTGTCATGTTCCTAATCTTAGAGGAAAAGTTAAAAAAAAAGATTTTATTTACTTATTTTCAGAAAAGGGGGAAAGGAGAAAGAAAGAGAGGGAAACACTGATCAGTTGTCTCTTACACCCCCAACCTGGGCTCTGGCCTGCAACCCAGGCATGTGCCTTGACTGAAAATCAGCCAGTGACCTTTCAGTTTGCTCAATGAGGCCCAACTCACTGAGCTCCACCAGTCAGGGTGAGGAAAAGCTTTTAGCTTTTCCCTGTTGAGTATGGTGTTAACTGTGGGTTTATTATATATGGCCTTTATTATGTTGAGATATGTTTCCTCTATTCCCACTTTGTTGAAAACTTTTATTATAAATGGATGTTATATTTTGTCAAATATTTTCTGCATTTATTGCAATGATCATATGATCTATGTCCATTGTTTTGTTAATTCAATATCTGTTTTATAGATATTGAATAATTTGTGCATCCTTGGGATAAATCCCACTTGATCATGATGTATGACACTTTTACTGTATTGTTGAGTTTGGTTTGCTAGTATATATATATTTTTTAATTTTGACATCTGTGTTCATTATGGATATTGGTCAGTAATTTCTTTTTTTGTTCTCATTTTGTATGGAGGGGAAATTCTAGAGGTATTCTCAATGAGGTTAGAGAAAAGGCAATTGGGCCCATTATCACTATTAATATAGTATTGTATTGGCTAAACCAAAGCAATTTTTAAAAGCTAAGTAATCCATAATATAAAATCAGGGAGCCATGACTGATATAGCTCAGTTGGTTGGGTATCGTCTTACAAAGCAAAACATCACCAGTTCCATTCCTGGTGAGGGCCCATGGCTGGGATGCAGGCCCAGTCCCCAGTCAGGATGTTTGCAAGAGGCTATGGATTGATGTTTCTCTTGCATCTCAATGTTTTTTCCCCCTCTCTTTCTCCCCCTTTAACCTTTCTGTAAGAATAAATAAATAAAATCTTTTTTAAAAAATTAGTGAAGAAGGAGGAAAAACTATCAAAGTTTGCAAATGATAGGATTCTATATCTAGAAAACCCAGGAAATCTAAAAAACTACTACATTTAGAATATAAATTTCAAAGAATTGTGGGGGAAAATAATTATTCAGAAATCAGTAGCTTTCCTATGTGCAAACACATAGCAAACAGAACTTATAGTGGACAAAAATAGCATTTATGATAATATCAAAAAAGACAACATGCAGAAATAATCTTAAGAAATGTTTGAATGGCCCTGACTGGTGTGGCTCAGTAGGTGGGGCACCATCCTGCAAACCTAAAAGTTGCCAGTTTGATTCCCAGTCAGGACATATGCCTGGGTTGTGGGCCATGTCCCTGGTTGGGGCTTGTGAGAGGCAACTAATGTTTTTCTCACAAATTGATATTTTTCTCCCTCTCTGTGTCTTCCCTTCCTTTCTCTCTAAAAAGAAGTAAATAAAAAAGAGAAATGTTTGGATGAGTGAAAAAATATATAAAATACTCCTGAAAGATATAAAATAAGCTTTGATCATAGGAAGACTCAATAGTATCATAAAGACTTTAATTCTCCCTAAATTAAATATACAACTTAAAATTGAAAAGGTTGTAACTTTATACATTTAATAACATTTTCCTAAGAGATACCAGTTTTTAAATTTAACTAGACAAACTGATTATAAATTTGTATGAAGAAATAAACCCAAAATAAATAATAAGGAAAACACTAGGTTGGTGATGGAATGCCAGCTTATCAGATAGTGCATTAGTCAGGGTTCTCCAAAGTAACGAAACCAACAGGAGACCCCCCCCCCCACACACACACATATTTAGTGTTAGTGGCAGACTTAAATGGGGAACCTTAGACTTGATCTGTTTTTCCCTATCTTCCCCACAACCTCTTCCAAAGGAACTTACTGATTTTGAGACAAAGATAAGTAATTAAGTCAAATATTTCTAGATAATTCTTAAGGCTATGAACCAGGATAAGTCCTCAGCTCTTGAGAAAGTGAAAACTTCCTGTCAGTTGTCTTTTAACAAGAGGGTTTTTAATATTTCTCCGGGTTTGAGTCCTATCCCAGAAACTGGGGAAAATTACACTAATGAAGATCCCCTGCATTCCAGTTCAAAAGATGCAACCTCATGTAACCAAACGGAAAGGAGGAAAAGGAGGAGAAAAAACAGCTGCCTAATATTGTCCCAACCAGCACATCTGGCATTCTGTTCCATATACGAAAGCTCATTCACCTCTCACCTGAAACTCCAAACCTCAGAGTTTTTACTTTTAAGATACCCAGTTTTCTTGGATATTTTTACTGAAGTATCCCATGTATTTGTTTTTATATGAAAAACACTCTTCTATGACTTCATTTTTACTTAAAAATGTTATCTTGGAAAATTTTTTTTTTAATGGCTTTAAGTATTGCTGTTGCAAGTAAGTTTGTGTCCAGGTGCTGCAATCCAGCGTGTGCGTCACCTGCATGGGGTTGTGAGAGCTAGGGGGAAAGGACACCTTTGTCTAATTGTTTTACCCCAGGAAGTGGAGGAAGTCTGTCTCTCCGCAATAGCTTCACCACCAGAGAACAGCTATACGTAACTCACAGGAGGGCACTCTGTTATGGTACCTGTTTTGGATGTTTCAAAATATTCTTTTTTTTTTAAGATTTATTTATTTATTTATTTATCTTTAGAGGGGAAGGGTAGGAGAGAGGGAGAGGGAGAGAAATATCAATGTACGGTTGCCTCTCATGCGTCCCCTTCTGGGAACTGGCCTGCAACCCAGGCATGTGCCCTGACTGGGAATCGAACCGCGATCCTCTGGTTCGCAGGCCCGCGCTCAATCCACTGAGCTACACCAGCCAGGGCTCAAAATATTCTTAATGGGTCTCTCATTGGCAGACACTTTTTTTCTTGTCTCCATCCCACCTCCCAAATACAGCCAGTGCTGTAGTGAAGAGCCTTGTGATATTTTTAATGCTAGGTGATATAGGTTAACATGTGTTGCCTTTGCCAACATAGCCTGAGTTAATGTCTTGGTTTAAGCAGGCTGTAGTTGGGTCACATACTGTTTCTTATTTAGTATTTCACACTTCCTTCTGGCCTCTTAATAAGTTTTACAGGCCTAAAACCAATTTCTTAAACTTCAGAGTTGCCGTTAACTTTGGTGGTAGCACAGGAAACTATGCCTGTACCAATGCATGTGTCTCCATATGTCTCAAACAGAAAAATTAATAAAAGGAGATGGGAGCAGAAAAAACATGACATGTGCAAGAGGGACACTTTGGGAAGGAAGTTGCACTTACTGGCAAGGTGATGAAGACGAGGGAAAAAAGATATGTCACCACCTGTATCTCCTTTGTGAAGTGACGCTGGAAAGAACTCACAAACTCTATCGGACAGAAGTCAAGGCAATGGAATCTGTCTGTTCTCCCTGCAGGAAGAAAGCATCAAATGCTTGGGAGGTTGCAGCTAAATTAAATGTCAAAATACTTTCAGCTGAATTGCCTGGCTGCTCTGCTTTAACTGGTGACACCCACATTTTCATCCTTTCCTTGTGACTATTGTTCCCCTCATGACAAAAGAAAGAGCAGAGAACTCCCCCAAGGGAGATCCTTCTTGCTGCCTTCAATGAGCATTTTCTGTAGCATGTAGAACTTTAATTTTATTTTTTAAAATTCTGGTAAACTATACATAACATAAAATTTACTATTTTAACCATTTTAAGGGTACAGTGCGGTGGCATTAAGTATATTCACATTGTGCAACCATCACCACCACACATCTCCAGAATTTCATTCCTTACAAAACTGAAACTCTATACTCATCAAGTCCCGTTCCCCCGTCCCACTAGTCCCTGACAATTACTAAGATCTCTTTGAATTTGACTACTCTAGGCCCTCATACAAGCGGAATCATACAATATTTGTCTTTTCGTGATTGGCTTATTTATTGCACTTAGGATTTCTTCAAGGTTCATTCATGCTGTAGCATGTACCAGAATTTCCTTCCTTTTTAGAAAGGCTGAATTATATATATATATATATATATATATATATATTTGTAATTATGTAATTATATATATAATTACATTTTGTTTATCCATTCATCTGTCATTGGGCACTTGAGTTGTTTCTACCTTTTGGCTATTGTGAATAGTGCTGCTATAAACATTGGTGTGCAAGTATCTGTTCAAGAACCTGCTTTCAGTTCTTTTAGTACATACCCAAAAGTAGAATTTCTGGATTATATGGTGGTTGAGTATTTCATTTGGGGGAAGAACTGCTTCCCATAGTGGCTAGACAATTTTATGTTCCCATAAGCAATGAACAAGGGTTTCAATTTCTCCACATCCTTGTGTGGCTCACATAACTTTTGATACCACTGACAAATGGCTCTTTGCCATTTCTTTGCTTTAATTATTTGATACTTAGATTCCCTAATCAATTGTTCTACGGAACTGTCTAGTTTCCGCTCAAAGTCCTTTACTCAGAAATACACACCATATGCACAGTGCCTATTAAGAAGACTAATAAATAGATATTAAGAATGTTATTTTCCTTCCCTACTTTTATTTTTCCTTCCCCTTTTCTTGATATCATCACCATTTCTCTGATGGAGAACACCCATACTCATATGACAGTGGGTATAAAGTAGAAAAATAAAAAAATACTCCTGGGCTCTTGCTAGAAATGATGTGGAATTTTGTTTTTGTTTTTGTCTAATGAAGGACACTTTTCAACTTAGATTCTACTTGGCAGTTATTCTTTGTAAAGAAGTAAGGTAGTGAACATTCCATTATTCTAAGGCAAGGAACAAAGGTGCAAAATCCAAATGCAGATGGAGTGGCAAGGGAGGACCTGCCCTGGCTCATAAATGGAGGATGATGACTCTGACTGGTATTTGGCAGGCTGCCTTGGAACAAAGCCATACTTACTTAAATACACTAATTGACACAAATTCTGCACCTAAGAGATTAGGATCTTCCTTCCTTCCTTCCTTCCTTCCTTCCTTCCTTCCTTCCTTCCTTCCTTCCTTCTCTCTCTCTCTCCCCATCCCTCCCTCCCTCCCTCCATCCTTTCCTTCCTTCCTTCCTTCCTTCCTTCCTTCCTTCCTTCCTTCCTTCCTTCTTTCCTTCCTTCCTTCCTTCCTTCCTTCCATTATTATTCAAGTACAGTTGTCTCCATTTTCCCCCCACCACTCCCTCCCATCCCAGCCATCCCTGCCTCCCACCCTTAATCCTACCTCCTTTTGTCTTTGTCCATGTGTCCTTTATACATGTTCCTTGATGACCCTTCCCATATCTTCCCCCATTATCCCCTCCCACCTTGCCTCTGGTTACTGTCAATTTGTTCTTAATTTCAATGTCTCTGGTTGTATTTTACTTGTTTGTTTGTTTTGTTGATTAGTTTCTACTTATAGGTGAGGTCATATGGTATTTGTCTTTCACCACCTGGCTTATTTCACTTAACATGATGCTCTCCAGTTCTGTCCATGCTGTAGGAGCTCCTTTCTTTCTTCTGTATTCCATTTCTGAAAGAATAATAAATTCCCTGGCAATGGAAATCAGAGTGGGCCAAAAGCAGTCCGTGATATGGAAGAGGAACAGCAGGACTTAAGCAAAACAATAACCACAATAATGAAGGCAATTCTGAGGTTTGGAGTTTGGGGTGACAGTGTTTGTAAATGGAATGGAATGCCACATGCGCTGTCTGAGGCAGTATTTGGAAGATTTTTGCCTTCTTTCTCTTCTACTCGCTTCCTCCCCTGTCCTCATTTTCTCTAGTTTCTGGGACAGAACTCAAATAAGGAGATGTCTTAAAAACCCTCAAGAAGTAATCTGGATATTTCTTGCTTTAGGGCAACTGACAAGAAGTCTTCAATTTAATTAACAAAAGCTGAAAAAAAGCTTGTCGTATTAGCCACATTTCAAAAGCTTAAAAAAGCAGATAAATGTTAATATTTTAAAATTTAACCCAATATATCTGTAATATCAATTCAATGTATAGTTAATATAAAATTATTAATGAAATAGTTTATTGATTTTTAAGTTTTTTGACATTTTTAAAAATCATTTTTTATTGTTATTCTATTACAGTTGTTTTACACTGCATCTCAGTTTGGACTAGCCACATCTCAAGCGGCCTTAGGCATACATGGTGAGTAGTTACTGTGGTGGACACTGCAGTTCTAAATTAAGATGAGGGCAGAAAAAGAGGTAGATTTTCTGCATTGGAACATGTGTAAGAATTTAAAGTTTCCTGGAAAGTGGTGGTGGTTGTGGGTATAGTCAGGGAGAACACTCGAGGGGTTTAGAAAGGGAGAACAGATAAGAGAAGTGTGGAAAGTGGCATCTGAAGAGAAGAGATGCCAGTAGAAATAAGCCAGCAGTACAAAGGCTTGGAGTGTGTTTAGACCTAAGGTTTAATTTGTTTGCTGTTATGTCCTGAAGAACATCCCCCTCTAAAGCTCTCCTCCATTGTTACTTTGAACAATAGTAAGAGTGCTATACACAGTATCTATTGTAAGTAATATTTTGGGGAGATCCAAGAAAACTGGCTGTGTTTCACCATGGGATACTATGGAGTCAAAGTAGCCACTGAATGAGAGCTTAACTCAGTCCTAAAGAACCAGGGTTCTGAAGATCAGAGTGGGAAGAAGCACTGGGTTTTCATCACATTGCAATGGGGGGCTTGAACCATTTAAATTTAAGGTAAAACACCATGGTCACCCTCTGTACCTCAAAGCTAAAAGATGTGGAAATATCCAGCAGCCAGGTTACATTTAGAGAGATTGTTTAAATAGAAGAAATATTACAACTTCAACACAATTAAATACTTGCCATTTTTTCTACTGTATAATCAGATACTTTACCAGATGCTGGGATTAAGAAGAGAAATAAATATGACCCAACTGACAAGATATTGTATCATAAGAGAAAGATATACTAGCTGCAATTTAACATGGTCCCTAAATTAACTTACAACTGCAATAATTTTGATAATCAAGTATAATTTTAATGACTTTTTATATTAAACTGTAAATAAGAGCCTGCCTTTGTGTTTTTAAAGACCATTTAAATGCACTATAATATAATTTAAGGGCTAATTCTGGACCTTTGTCAGGTATCTCGGTTAGAGCATTGTCCTAATATGCCAAGGTTATAGGTTCTATTCCCAGTCATGGCACATACAAGAATCAACCAATGAGTGCACAAATAAGTGGAACAACAAGTTGATGTTTCTCTCTCTTTCTTTCAAATCATTTTTTTTTAAAGACTAATTCTTTACATAGTATTTTATTTTACAATGAGAGGCTTGGTTAGACTCTACTCTTCTGAGTATTTTCTGAATTAGAATCGTTTACAATATCTTTTCTCATCCTAGTCATTTATTTTTTTTCTCCAAACTTTTGGTCATTTTTTATTTGGGAATGTTTCTTTTTATTTTTTCTTAGGAACCTTAACTTTTACATTTGTATTCTCTTCTGCAAAGCAAGCAGAGATGTTTTATTTGGAATAGGAATCTGAATTAGAAAAAAATAAATGTGTCATTTTAGGAAATGAAAGATGTCAGGGTATTGAGTTGGACTAACTGGGTGACTCTTTGCTTTTCTGTGGTGCCTGATCAGTGTAGGTTAGGTTGTCCCTCACAAGGAAAAAACCAAAATGAAAATACAATAGAAAGGAAGCAAGGAAAAAGGAAGCTCTGGATGAAAGAAAAACTTGTGAAGAGGGATTTATTTCCCAAAGCAAACTAAAAGGTCAATTTATTTTACTAGATAACATCTCTGTTTGATATTTCCACCAGAGAAAGGATGTTAATAAGTAGCATTAGTTATTCTGTTGTTGCAGCTTGCATTAAATTTTTGCTCACTTACAAGTAAAATTTTGTGCAGTTGCATCTGCCAGATTCTGGTCTGGTGAATTAAAGTGCTTACGGATTATTCCTTTCTCCAGATATTTTAGAGCATTGAAAATTACTTGTATTAGAGAAAGGGAGTGGGAGGGAGAGATGGAGGAGAGAGAAATAGAATGAACCTCACTGATTGGCAAACTGGTCTACAAGCAGAATGGAAAGATAAGTCTTTGGTATCATTGGTCTGTTCTGTACATCCATAGATGGCTTTGGGGGATAGGTAGCCCTATTGTTCTTTGTGTTTAAATTCTTTCTTCTGGCTGAGAGTTTATGGGGAAAAGTCAGCCTTAACTTTTCTGATGGTCTGTTCAAATGGTCCCTTTAGTTAATTTTAGCTAGATTTTAAAAAGTCTAATTTCGTGTGAGTTTTTCAATGCCTTTTCTGTACTCAGGAGGCCATCTGCAGTGACCCAAACAGAGCCAGCAAGACAGGGTGCAAATGCCTGAGGATGGGCCACTCCCCTAAGGCCAAATAAATTATCCTTTTGGGGAACTTCTTGTGAACCTCTGTAAGAAGAAGCAATGAAGGAAAGCTGTTCACCTGTTTTCTTAATAAAGTATGAAGTCAGAAAAAAGAAAGCTCCAGAGAGAAACAGAAAGATCCCAGTGCTTTGATTCAACCAATAAAACTCATGCTCCCAAAAAAGAATAAAAATATTTCTAGAGGCATATTGTACCCACCAAGCATTTTGTTGTAATTAGGGAGAGGTCATACAAATTTACGGAATTGAATAAAACCACGGCTACTGACTTTCCTTTTTGATGAATTTTATTTTTTTGAAATAGGTTTGGTGTGTGTGTGTGTGTGTGTGTGTGTGTGAGTGATTGTAATAAATAGGGATCTGACAATGAACTGTTTATGCAAATTATTGGAGTGGAAGAGATAGCAAACTTGCCTCAAAAGATAAAAACTAATTAAATAAAACTCATAGAAAAGAACAAGTAAGAGCTTATTTCTCATACTATCAACTCTTGCAAGACAGGAATATGTTTGTCCAGAATAGTCAAAAGGATTTTTCAAGTTTCATTTGCAGCACAAAGCAGGGTCAGGCCTGCTTGAGTCAGTTAATGTACTGTTTAACAAATAAGAGAGAAAAGACCCCACCTTCCACCTTTGATTCCTTCCTTCCTTCCTTCCTTCCTTCCTTCCTTCCTTCCTTTCTTTCTTTCTTTCTTTCTTTCTTTCTTTCTTTCTTTCTTTCTTTCTTCTCCTTCCTTCCTTCCTTCTCTTTTTTCATGAAAGAAAATGATCTTCAAGCAAGAAGGACAGACTAAAAATCAGCAAAAAATGAATTATAGTCCAAAAGAGATTTGTAGTACACTTGGGCCTTTATAAGAGCCTACATCAAAAGTCCTATTTCATGACCCTGATCAAAGAATGTTTTGATTGGTAATCTTTGAGAAATCATGGAGTGTGGGAGAGTTTCCAGAATTCTGGAGTGAGGCAAGTATCCCAGTTTTCAAAAGGAGAGGATAAAAATATAACATTTAGGTAAAATAAGCTTGGCCTGGATCTGAAGTAATTCAAAATTCTATGTGTGAATAATTGGGGGAAAAAGTGGTGATCATTCATTCTTATGTAAGTTTTTTAAATCAGTCAAGTTAGTATATTTTTTCTTTCAATTATTCATTAGATTAGTTGATTAAAGGAATTCCATAGACAGTGCAGAGTCTCATCAGTTGGGGCATCATGTGGATGGCCATCTTTTCAGAAATGCAATTCCTAAATAGCTGGTCTAAGGCAGCCACTGAGGTAATAGCCATAAAATGTTACCTTATTGTTTTTATTTAAGATGTGTGTTGACATATAACATAAAGTAATAATTTTGTTTATTTTCTGGCCCTTTTCCCACTGAAATGCAAATTCTCTGTTAGGAATCATATGTGTCTTGACCTTCATTTTCTTTCTAACATCATAAGCAGTACTGTAGCAGTAAACACTCAGTAAGTACCCATTGAATGAATGATTGTTGATTAAATACATTTTTTATTTTTGTACGTGTGCAAATGTGATTTTCAAAATATAAATGTGAGATATTATGACTATTTTGGCAAGGTATTTGACTAAGTTGTCCTTGATAATGAGATGGAGAAATTTATTGGATGATTTCATAGCTGCCAATTATCACAGGCATTTTAGGCCAGGTAGGGTTAGTGAGTAATTTGCAAGGCAGACCAGGGACAGAGTCTAGCTTCTCATTTCCTTTACATCTTCCTTTGTGATTCTTCCTGTGACTACATGAAACATATCTAACTGGCATTACAAGTAAAGAACATATATTTACCCAGAAGGACACTTTATCCTGTGAAATTAACCTTCATTTTATTATGCTTGTGTATCATGCTACTCATAATTTTACTTAACATTTCCTTCATTCTGCATTGTTTCATTATTTATTATAATGCAGTCTATTGCTTTGAATAGGTTTGGAATTCAAGAGGTAAAGTATATAGTGAAAAGCTTTCCTACTACTACCACTATTCACCAACTGCCCACTTCCACAGCCTGTAAGAAACTGGTGTTCACTTCTGGTCAAGGTAGTGGCATAGGCAGACATGAATCGCCTCCTCACACAAAATTCCAACTAAAATATAGAACAGCCATCACTCAGAACCATCAGAAGTCGAGTTGATGGGAAGTCTGAAAACTATGGAAATAAAGAAACCACATCCATCCAGATTGATAGGAGGAACACAGATTCAAAACATGTTGGTCCCATACCAGTGTATGGTGGATAAAAATTCAGGAGGTATATCTTGGGAGCCAGGAGTCCCAAACCCATACCAGGCTACCCAGACCAGGGTTCCAGTGCCAGGAAGATAAGTCCCCACAACTTCTGGCTGTACAAACCAGCAGAGATTGAATCAGTGGAAGAAACTTCTGGAGCCCCAAGCAGCTTCTCTTAAAGAACTGACACACGGACTCACCTACTCAGTCTCAATTCCTCTGAGCTCCAGTGCTGGGGTGGCAGCTTTAAAGGTACCAGTGGCATACAGGGACAATCTGCAGTGTCTGCCATCCAGGTAAGCAGAAGCCATTGTCCCTTTTTTCAATACTTCCCCCACAGAGCCATCAAGCCTACAGGCTCCTGCCTTACCTGAGACTCTATCAATCTGGCTAATGCTGTTTGACCTGCCTTGGAGATCCCCAGAGACTCTGCTGCACCCAACCTTCAGTCCCACCAAAGCTGCTTTTCCATGTGAGTAGCTGATTTTGGCTTATGCTTCATAACTCCCTAAATCTTCTCAAACAAGCAACAGCTGACCTCCATGAGCCCCAGGCCCAGCACTAGCAGCAGCCAGATTAGATTTACAGCTTGGTTTTCCCTGAGAATCTCCAAGCCCAGCACAAGTAGCAGTCATCTCAGATTGCTTTATAGCTCAGGCAGGGTGGCCTAGGGCAAAACACAGGAGGGGACAAACCTTGGCCTGTACAACCTGGGAAACCCCAAAGTCTGAACACCCAGTGGGCAGCTACAGACCATGTCAGAGTACCACCACCCTGCTTCTGCACAGCTGATCCTCCATGGAGGACAGAGATTGGTAGTAGGTGGTCACAGCCAGTCCTTGCAGCTGACTGGCCTGGGTAAATCCCTCTCATTGATCTGCCAACAGCAACCAAGATTCAACTACAAGAGGAGGATATACTCAGCCCACGCAAAGGGTACACCTTGAATACCCAGCTTGGGTGATAAGGGAGGCTGTGCCACTGGGCCCTACAAGACACCTCCTACATTAGATCACACTGCCAAGACAAGGAGTCAAAGCAGCTCTACCTAATACATAGAAACAAACACAGGGAAGCTGCCAAAACAAAGAGACAAAAAAACACGGCCCAAACAAAAGAACAGATCGAAACTCCAGAAAAAGAACTAAACAAAATGGAGATAAGCAATCTATCAGATGTAGAGTTCAAAACACTAGTTATAAGGGTGATCAAGGACATTAGTGAGGACCTCAGCAGCATAAAAAAGATCCTGTCAGAAATGAAGCCTACACTAATTGAAGTAAAGAACAATTTACAGGGAAACAACAGTAGAGTGGATGAAACTGAGAATCAAATTAATGATTTGGAACATAAGGAAGCATAAAACAACCAATCAGAACAAGAAGAAAAAGAGCCCCGCCCCGCCAAATGAGGTCAGTTGTCCTGTGGGACAACTTCAAGTGGTCCAATATTTGCATAATAGAGGTGCCAGAAGGAGAAGAGAAAGAACAAAAAAAATTGGAACTCTATCTGAAAAAAATAGTGAAAGAAAACTTTCCTAATTTGGCTAAGGAAATAGACATTCAAGTCTAGGAATTAGAGAGTCCAAAACAGGATGGATGCAAAGAGGCTCACTCCAAGACACATCATAATTAAAATGCCAAAAGTTAAAGATAAAGAGAGAATTTTAAAAGCAGTAAGAAAAAAGAAATTACTTAACTATGGGGGAGTTCCCATAAGACTGTAAGCTGATTTCTCAAAAGAAACTTTGCAGGCTTGAAGGGACTGATAAGAAATACTCAAAGTCTTGAAAAGCAGGGACCTACAGCCAGGTTTGCTCTACCCAGCAAAGATATCATTTAGAATCAAAGGGTGGATAAAAAGCTTCCTAGACGAGTAAAAACTAAAGGAGTTCATCATCACCAAACAATTATTATATGAAATATTAAAGGGACTTATTTAAGAAAAAGAAGATCAAAACTATGAACAACAAATGGCAAAAATACATATTTATCAACAATTGAATCCAAAAACAAACTAAGCAAACAAGAAGAACAGAGACAGAATTATGAATATGGAGAGCATTTTGATGTTTCCAGATATTAGGGGGTGTGGGGGAATGGGTGAAGAGGTGAGGGGATAAGAAGTACAAATAGGAAGTTACAGAATATCCATGGGGATGTGAAGTACAGTATAGGAAATGGAATATCCAAAGAACTTATATGCATGACCCACAGACATGAACAATAGTATGGAGAATGTCTGAGGGAGTAGGGGGTGCTGGGTGGAGGGGGGAAAAGGAAGAAAAATCAGGACATCTATAATAGCGTAATCAATAAAATATAACTTAAAAATAAGAATGAGGACATATGTAATAGTGTCAATAATAAAAATAAAGAAAAATAATAAAAAATAATAAAATAATAAAAACCCAAATTACCTGAAAAAAAAAAGAAGCCAATGTGCTTAATTTCTTTACGTCCTTGTAGAGACATTTTAGTATATGTGAAAACACACACACATATATATATATGTTATATATGTTAATACATATCTATCTATCACACTCTGCCTCTTTTTACACAAATTTAACATTCTATATATACAGTTCTGTACTTTTATGTTCCACAAAAATTTTAGAGAACGCTTCCTATTTGTGCCTCAAGCACATCCTTACTTCTCTTTTGGGAATGCATACTATTCCATTCTTGGGATGTATCACAATTTATTTAACTTACCCCCTAATGATGGGCTTGGGTTTTTCCATCTTTTATTATTAAGAAACAATGCTATCCTGGATAACCTTGTATCTTATGCCATTTCACTCATGAGCAAGTATATATTTATCTTCAGGGGAGGAAATTCCTAGAGGTAGAATTGCTGAGTCAAGGAGACATGTAATTATAATTTTGATAGATGTTCTAAATTTCTCACCAAAGGGGTGAGAAATTCATGCTCACTTTTCCCCCATATTCTTGCCAATAGAGTCAGTATAGTTTCAAATGACATCTCTCCTATTATGAATTAAGTTTATCATCTTTTCTGTGTCTAAGAGATATTTGTATTCCTTGGCTTGTCTATTTATATGTTCTGTTCATTTTCTATTGGATCATTAGTATTAACTTATTTTTCAGAGTTCTTAATTGCTTCAAGAAATTAGCTTTTTTTGGGGGGTGGAATATGGAATGCATGTATTTTGTATTAGAATTAAATTTTTTTCTTCATACAGTTTCTGCTCATTTCTTTTTTGAAGTTTATTCTTTATTCTTTGTGTTTCATCTTTCCCATCATTATGGTAAAAGGGGTTATAACTGGATTTTATGTATGTGAGTTGTTTACTATACTATATAAGCCAGAGGTTTTCCAAGTATAGAGCTTAGGCCAAAGATGGTCTGCCACCTGTTTTATAAGTAAAATTTTATTGGAAAACAGCTACACCTGTTTGTTTCTATATTGCTTATGACTGCTTGTATACTCCAGGGGCAAAGCTGTGTAGTTGCAACAGAGACCATAGTGGCCCACAAAATCTAAAACATTTACTGTCTGGATCATTACAGAAAAAAATTTGCTAACCCCTGTTGTAAGCTCTTTCTTTGAGGGCTTATTCAATTCTTTAGCTACACAGCTCTTTGTACTTAGTACATAGTCAATGCTATTTAGAATAGTACACAGTTTCTTGAATTGAATAAGGCAAGCCAAAAGCATTTACTGACCTTCTATGTGAGAATGGCATTCATTTTACAAGTACTTAATTGGGTATCTACTATATCCCTGGTACTGTTCTATGGATATAACAATTAAAAAATGCATAAAAATTGCTATCTTTAAAAGAGGTCCTGGACAATGCTGGATAATTCTTGTTTCATTTGGAAATAAGAATTACAGTCCAACCTAGTACTGTTGTCTAAGTAATCATTGTTAATATGTGATCATCCTGTATATTATTTGTTGATTAGATGTGAATTTAATCAATTTGTTAAATATTGACATTTTAAATATTTAAATTCATATCATCATTAATATTCTATATATGCACTTGTCCAGTAAGGTACCCCCTAGCCACATGTAGCTATTGAACACCTGAAACATGGTTAGCCTAAATTGAAATGTTCTATGAGTGTAAAATATATACTAAATATTTAAATTACTGCAAAAATGTGTTTCTTTAATAATTTTATGTTGAATAATTTTATGATTATATGTTGAAAAATATTTTGGATATCCTGAGTAAATGAAATAAATTAATAAAATTAATTTTAACTCTATTTTTATTTATATTTATGTGGCTATTAGAAAATTTAAAATCACACATATGACTTCCATTATATTCCTATTGGACATTATTCTCCTAGAATAATATCTCCTTTATACTTAGCTCATGTTTCTCAAATTCGGATGGTTAGTAGATGAAAACACTTGGTTAAGCAAAGGTTTAAAAGTTCTGTATTACTGGCTTCACAGAGTCTTTACTGTGTTAATTTGCAACATGAATTTCCAGGGAATAGTTGTTTACAGTGTCCCCCAAATTTCTGTAGTAGGAGCTTTCTTGAAACGCCTTTTGCTAGTCCCTGATTGAAGTGATGGCCTTATGCTGCTCACCTGCGAACTTGGTGCAAAGGCACTGAAAGCAGAACAGGCTTTGATTCATAAAGGCAGGCTTAAGTTCATTTTCTGGATTTTGCCTTGGTTTTCTAAGTAAAATCAATGCTGATTACTTTAAAATGTAACTTGATTGTTTGAATATAATTTACCAAATTTTGAAGTTTGGTCAATTAAAAAAATTAAATGTTGAGGTCAACTAAACTTACAAAGATGATTCATTTTCAAAATCTATAGCTGCAAATGGGCTTGCCCTTTTCAGTGGTGATGCAGAGGATGTCTAGTGATGAATGATATGGAATTATTGGTTGATAAGTCACATTTTGATAAAAGAGTACACCACTCACAAGACCTATACACTAGGAAATGATAAATTCCAGAATGTGTTTGAGGAGGGAGTTACTTCAGTGACAAATGTTACCATTCATTATATTCAGAAGTTCTTGTTATAAAGACATCCAGGAGATAGCTAGGAGTGAGCCACAGTGTCATAAGTCTTGAATGAGCTTTCTGTCATCCAGCCCACTTCAGAATATGAGGTTCTGTTCTCCAACAACATCAATCACACACTGTCAGATCAGCAGAATTTCAGATCTGCACTTCTAGCAAGTCAAATGGTTTTCAGGACTTTCTTCAAACATTTCTCTCAGCATGAAATCCAGTAGTTATGAGGCCCAAGGACATAACATTGTTGTTGACATTTTGGTAAAGACCACATGGACTTTTCTGTTAACATGGTGAGTGTGGATTTTGCTTCTGGCAAAAACTAAGTAGAGCCAAAACTTTCTATCTTGATTCACCAGTGGTAGCTAGTCCCCACACTGAGGAAAAAGAGTCAGTTACTATGTTAATACTACATTTCAATCTCTCTTTGTGTCCTCTAGCTCTTGTAATTGAAAATAAAAAAAGCATAATTCTTTTCTTCCAGCCTTGGTTTTTCTCCTTTGTGGTAAAAAAAAAAAAAAAAGCCCTTACCAAACAAGAATAAATAAAGGAAAGTGTAAAAAAGCAAGCCTGTAGAGAAGCTGAGTAAGTGAGCTCTTGTTGCCAAAGGCTGTATCTGGGCAATATGTTCCAATTGGACAATCAGAGTGGATCTGATTGTTGGTCCTACTTGATGTAAATTTCTGCAAATTCAGTTGATCCAGCATAGCAATGATCTGAGTTGACCTTTAAACCAGACCAAACCTACTAAATTTGTAACAAGCTGCAGCCAAGTGGGGGTGCCCAAATAGGAATTTGTAATGGGGTCCATAACTCAGGGTGTGCAGAAAATATGAAGAAAAAATATGTATAGGATGTCCTCACCCCCACAAGTCTGAGCTGGGGGATAGGACGCATGAAGCAAGGCCATTGAGAGTTGTTTTGAATAGCAACAGTTTTGTAGATAACCTCTAGAATGGTCATTTAACATATCTGTAAACTTTAACTGGTTTCATAGATACATTAAACAGCTGTGGCCATGCTTTGAGCCAGGTGGTTGGCAGTGACTTCAACCCATGATGTAACTGGGAGGCAACTCCCCCTGGTTAGAGAGCCCACATGAGAGCTTGGAGATGATTGGCTCCACACCACAGGGCCACAACTGCCCGGACTTACTATGGCAGCCCAGTAAAGCTGGGAAAATATGGGAATGCTGGCAGCTGTGGCCAACCGTGGGAGGAGTCGGAAATGGTGTGGCAGAGGAAGATTGGAGCTGGGATTTAAACCCAAGTGTGGCAGCCATCTGGCGTCTTTTTGGGACCATGCTGCTTGGGCAGAGAAGAACCATGGACTTCTTTTTCTTTTTCTGAGATATGGTACCCTGGAGAGGGCAGAGGGGAAGGAAGGACTGTGTGTTATGGGTATTCTAAAGGACTTTGGGATCTCAATGAAGACATTAAGTCACTACTCTTAACTTTGTATAACTCTTTAATAAATAATCCCTTTCCTTTTCACCAATCTCTGGCATTGAGAGAAGTCTTTCCCTGGCAGCAGTCAAGGCAAACCTAGCATGGGGTAGGGGACCCCAGGAGCATAAGGGTGGGATCATTTGGTAATAGTATATCATTCACCTCCCTGCCCCAGGTCTGTTCTGTAACAAATTGGCTATCCTTTGGACTTCTCTTTTCCAGTAATACAAATATAAATCATAAATCAAATAATATCATAAATCAAATAATTCACACACCAAATAAATCACAAATTAAACAACCACCTACATAATAATAAAATGAATCAAAAACCAAACCAGCAAAGTATAAAATGAATAACACAAATAAAATACTTCTTTCCCATTTCGTGTTCATTAGATAGATCAAAATGAGGTGTTTTTTTAAAAAAATTCTGTTAATATCTGATGATATAGTGTTGTGGACTTATAGATACTAAGAATTTATTTGTAAAGTTACATTGAAATTTTAATCTAAAATCGGACTATATTGGCTTGCTATAAAAGCTGTCATTTCATTATATTTATATATGGGTGTTCCTGTCATGCATAAACATATTCACTTTACGAAAACTGCAGAATGCCATCTCAGAAACTAATGATTAAATTGTGATAAATCTGATCCAAGATAACACATTTCACTTTTATAGTGAAAGTCACTTTTTGAGTGGGTTTAATACCAAATAATACATTTCACTGTAGAAAATTTAGAATTATAAATAGGCAAATTAAGGAGAAAATTAGCTATAATTTCATAATCCAGAGATAAGATGCTGATTTTCTATTTTGCTTGACTTATTTCTCAATTTAGAATATGAGATTTTACTATACACATTGGTTGTCTCCACTGCATTTATAATATAAATACTTCTTTCATTTTCTCACATTAATATAGATTTAAATTATAAAATTAATGAATGTATATTCAATAGCATGTGTACTATTCTATAGCATGTATAGACCATATTTTATTTTAACCAAACAATTGTGGGACAATTGTTTCTAATTGTGTCTAATTGTGGGAGAATTGTCTCTAAACAATGCTTCAGGGAATATCTCGGCACATATTTTTATTAACTTATAGTCATACAAACTCACAAAATGTCTGAACAGAAAAATGAACAAATTTTAAATGTGTAGAACACTAACAGTTCCTCAGATGCCTCTCTCATGCTTTTGATCATCTTTTAACTCCTCTCTTATTATCAAAGATGATGACACTTCACAGGCAAAAAAGAAAAACTAAATAAATTTGACTTCCTCAAAATTTAAACCTCTTGTGCATCAAAGAACACTATTAAGAGAATGAAAAGGTAGAATGAATGAGAGAAAATATTTGCAAATCATATATCTGATAAGGGAATAATATTTAGAATATATAAATAACTCCTAAGCTCAACAACAACAACAGTGACAAAAACAAACAACTTGATTAAAAATGGTCAAAGGACTGGCTGGTGTGGCTCAGTGGATTAAGTGCTGGTCTGCAAACCAAAGTGTCACCAATTTGATTCCCAGTCAAGGTACATGCCTGGGCTGTGGGCCAGGTCCCAGTTGGAGGTGCATGAGACGCAACCACACATTGATGTTTCTTTCCCTCCCTTTCCTTCACTCTATACATACATACATACATACATACATAAAAATCTTTTAAAAAATGAGCAAAGGCTGTAACAGATATTTCTAAAGAAGATATATAAATGCCAATAAGTACATGAAAAGATAGTCATCAGTGATCATGCAAACCAAAACTACAATAAGATACCATTTCACACCCATTATGATGTCTTTTATCAAAACAAAACTAAAAAAAAAAAAAACAACTTAAAACGAAACAAAAAAGGAATCAACCCCTAAAATCCAGAAAATAGCAAGTGTTGGGGATGATGTGAAGAAATTGGAACCCTCGTGCATTGCTGATTGGAATGTAAAATAATGCAGCCACTGGAAAATAGTATGATAGTTCTCCTAAACTATGATAGTTAAATTTAAAAAGTTAGACATTGAATTATCATATGATCCAGAAATCCTGCTTTTGTATATATACTAAAAAGAATTGAAAGTAGAAACGGATACTTGCACATCGGTATTTATAGTAGCATTATTCACAATAGCCAAAAATGGTGGACTATCTCAAATGCCCAATGACAGATGAATAGATAAACAAAATGCAGCACACACTCATTATTCAATCCTAAAAAGGAAGAAAATTCTGATACATGCTATAACATTGGAGGAAGGAACCTTGATGACATTATGCTAAGTGAAATAAACCAGACACAAAAGGACAACTATTGTGTGATTTGATTTACATGAGTTACCTACAATGGTCAAATTCACAGAGACAGAAAACAGTAGTTACCAGGGACTGGAGGGAGGGGAGAATTCAGTGTTATTGTTTAGTGGGTACACAGTTTCAGCTTGGGATGATAAAAAGAGTTGCAGAGGTGAATAGTGGTGATAGTTGCCCAATAATGTAAGTGTACCTACTGTCATACACTGTACACTTAAAAATAGTTAAAATGGTAAATTTTATATAATATATGCTTTACCACACACTCACAGAAAGATCATGACTCTCCTATCTTCTAACTCCTTTAAGAGCTTTTATGTTTTTGCACTTTATATGAATTGAATTATACATATAACTTCTGTGTGTCTGCCTTTTTAACTCATATTGTATTTTGTAAAATTCATCTGTATTGTTGCATGTGATAGTAGCCTATTTATTTTAAAAGCTATTTGTAAGTATTTGACCATTTAATAGCTTTAAAGTATCAATAAACCACATTTTACTGTGGATGGACATTGATCCCAGTTTACTTTTGTGTTTTGCTGTTTTGAATAAGGCTGCTATGAATACTCTTGTACACACCTGTGTTTGTGGCACATGAACATGTTTTTAGTGAGTGTGTATCCAGGAGACGGATTGCTGGTCATATATGCCCACCATAGTCTATGAGAATTCCATCTGTTTCATATCTTTACCAACACTTGAATATTCCAGTTTGTTTAACTATTTCTGTTGGTTTGTGATGGTATCATGGTTTTAACTTACTTAGCATTTTCCTGATGACTAATAATGTTTACCATCTTATAAAAAGTTCACTGGCTATTAGGGTATCCTGTTTTTCGAAGTATCTTTTTGTTTTTCTTATTAATTTACAGGAGTTCTTTATTCTGGAGCTTTCATGGGATACATGTATTCCAAAAAATATTCCCACTCAGGGACTTGTTTTATTGTCTTAATGGTGCCACTTGATAAACAGAATTCTTTAATTTTAATGTAGCAAAATTCATCATTCTTTTATTCAGTGGCTAGTGTTTCTGTGTTTTGTCTAAGAACTCTTTTCTTAACCCAAAGTCTTGAGCATATTCTCCTATGCTATCTTCTAGTACTTTCATGCTTCTACTTTTTGCATTTATTTGGATCTGCAAGGTACTTGGAAGTGATTTCTATGTATCGTGTGAGTTTGCTAGGGGATGGGTTGAGTTTCATTTTCCCCCCGTATGGATGGTTGACACAATATGTATTAAAAGGACACATTTTACCCACTACACTTCAATGCTACTTTTGTCACAACCAAGAGAAATGAAAGTGTATGTCCATCTGAAGACTCGTTTACTAATATTCATAGCAGTGTTATTTGTATTAATCAAAAGTAGAACAACCCAAATATTTATTAACAGATCAGTGGGTAAACAAACTGCGATACATCCATACAATAAGATACTACTCAGCAATTGAAAGCAATGAGTCTATGAAACCCATAGTAACAGAGCTAAAACTTAAAAATAATTATTACTGAATCCAGACTTCTGATCAACATGGAGGTATATGTAGACATACTTTTCATATTTGAGCAACCATAGAAAGAATTACAAGCAGATCTCAAAACAGGTAACACCCAGAACCATCAGAAAATTGAACTGTATGGAAATCCGACAGCCAAGGATTTAAAGTGGACACATTTATCCAGATGGGTAAGGGGAAATGTCATGGAGATGGGCAGAGAGGTGGTATGGTAGAGAAAGGTGGTGGCAGCCAGGGTGGTGGAACAGACTGGTGGGCTGGCTAGGGAGTGAGCAATCCTAGCCCCAGGCCAGACTGCACAGCCCAGGGTTCCAGCATCAGGAAGACAGATTGCTGTTACCTCTGGCTATGAAAAAGTGCAGGGGTTGGGGCAGCAGAAGACATTGCAGGATTTGCACCATTTAAAGGGCCAGCATGGTCTTAGAACATATGCAAACCCACCCACTCTGGAATTCACCACCAGGACAGCAGGTGAAAGGATACCAGTCACACATGGGAAGTGGTTAAAGTGACTGGGAATGGGGCGAGCACCAGGTGAACTGCCAGAAGCGAGGCAGTGACATTGTCCCCTCTTGGAGCCCTCCCCACTTGCCACAAAGTGATGAAGTGGGTTTCTCCACCTTGGTAATTACCTAAGGTTCTGCCGCATACAATTTATAGGTGAGGCCTCTACATAGGCCATGATATTAAGATTGGGAGTAAAAGCAGCTTTACCTAAGACACAGAAACAAACACAGGGAGGCTGCCACATTGAGGAGACAAAGAATAATGGCCCAAATGAAAGAATAGAACAAAAATCCCAGAAAAAGAACTTAGTGAAATGAAGATAGCCGACCTATCAGATGCAGAGTTCAAAACACTGGTTATCGGAATGCTCAGAGAACTCAATGAGTTTGGTAAAAAAAATAAATAAATAAAGTGAGAAATAAAGATCACACTAAATGAAATAAAGAATAATCCATAGGAAACCAACAGAAAAGGGAAGCTGGGATTCAAACCAATGATTCAGAACATAAGTGAGAGGTAAACATTCAATCAGAGTAAAAACAAGAAACAAATTTTTTTTTTTTTAAAAAGAGGATAGGCTAAGGAACCTCTGGGACATCTCCAAATGTGCCAACATCTGAATCATAGGGATGCTAGGAAAGAGGAAGAGCAAGAAATCGAAAACTTATTTGAAAAAAACAATGAAAGAAAACTTCCCTAATTTGGCAAGGAAACAGACATAAAAGTCCAGGGAGCACATAGAGTCCCCAAAAAGTTGAAAACAAGGAGGGCTGCTGTCCATCCTCTGGTGCCAGGCTTGCTCCCTAGCTCTCAGCGAGAGAGAGTGAGAGAGAAAAACACTGAAGTGACAGAGAAACATCTGACTTGGTTGCCTCCCATACATGCCCTACCAAGGCTGGAACCAGCAATCTAGGATTTTATAACTCTGACTTGACTCTTTAATATCATCAGAATGCAACAAATTTGACTTTGTTGTGGAGAATGGAGCCAGAACCAGAAGAAAGTTTCTAGTCACACCCTTCTCACCCCCTCTTATCTCTATTATCTCTCCTTGACATTCTATTTGAGAGTCCACCATTGCCTCTTGTGAAGAGACACCCAAGAGCAACACTGATGACACACAATGAGGAAACCTCCAGTTGGAAGTGGATACAGGAACCAGAAGTAGGTGGGAGCTGTGAACTAGTGAACTCAATATCTGATAGTTGACTTGCCTCTGTTTCATTTAGGAAGTCTCTTTCTGAGGCTTCCTCCTTTATGTTCTATTGGGGTTTGTTTCTTTGTCTTCCCATTGTTTGTGAGACTCTTCTTGTTAGCCTCTTCTTCTTAAATTGAACTGTTCTGACTTCCTAGGTTTATGGTGCAAACTTCTGTGATAGGAAACCTGTGAGATTCAGTGATGCAGTCACCAGTATACCTGCTGAAAGAGAGAACCCATCAACAGAAAAACCAACAACAAAAGATAATGGAAGAAGGTGAAGGAGGGAGTGGAAGCCACTTTAACTTCCACTCAGAACCAATGATCCGATCTGGGATTAAAACTAAATGGTGGAGAAATTACCCAGAAGAAACAACTGAACAATAGCAAGAAAGAAGCCTCAAAACCTTAGATAGCAAGAAGCAGCAGCTTCAACACAACCTGTTTGCACCTGCACAATAGAATACAAGATGTGATGGGCAGAGTGACCCTCAGTTAACCAGCTGGAGGGAAGGACCCACCAAAGAAAGACCCAACAACAATCAAAACCCAAAGACGAACACAGAGCCAACTTAAATGACAGCCCAGGAGCAACAGGTTCATATATCAAGGAGACTACAGCACTGAATCTCACAGGTTTCCTATCACAGAAGTATACGCCATAAACCTAGGGAGCCAGAACAGATCAATTTAAAAAGCAGAGGCTAATAAGAAGAGTCTCAAACAATGAGAAGACAAAGAAACAAACCCCAAATAAAAGGAAAGGAGGAAGCCTCAGAAGGAATGCTGAATGAAATAGAGGCAAGTCAACTATCAGATATTGAGTTCAAAGCAATGGTTATAGAGATGTTCAATGACCTCACAGAGAATTACCAAAAACTACAAGGAAACTACAATAAACTCACAGCAAACTATATCAACATGAAAAAGGACATAGAAAATATCAACAAGGGCCAAGAGGAAATGAAGAATACAATTTCTGAACTGAAGAACACAGTACAAGGAATCAAAAGCAGGCTTCATGAAACAGAGGATTGACTTAGTGAGCTGGAGGACAAAGTAGAAAAAAAACACCCAGAAAAAGCAATAAAAGGGAAAAAACCTCAGAGAATGAAGAGGTGTTAAGGGAACTGCAGGATACCATTAAACACAATAATATCTGTATATTAGGGATACCAGAAGGAAAAGAAGAAGAGCAAGGGATAGAAAACCTACTTGAAAAAGTAATGATGGAAAACTTCTCTAATTTGATGAGAGAAAAAGTCACACAAATCCAGGAAACACAGAGTCCCAATCAAGAGGAACCCAAAGAGGCTCACTTCAAGACACATCATAATTAAAATGGCAAAATTCCAAGACAAAGAGAGAATCTTAAAGACAGGAAGGGAGAAACAGGAAGTAACATACAAGGGAACCCTGATAAGACTAGCAGCTGAATTCTCAACGGGAATGCTCCAAGCCAGAAGAGAATGGCAAGGAATATTACAAGTAATGAGAACCAGAGGCCTTCAACCAAGACTACTTTATCTAGCAGGGCTCTCAATTAAAATGGAAGGCCAAAAAAAGAGTGAGAGAGAGACACAGGTATGAAAAAATGGCAATGAATAAGTACCTATCAACAATAACCTTAAATGTACATGGATTCAATGCTCTAATCAAAAGACATAGAGTACCTGAAAGGATAAGAAATCATGACCTACACAATGCTGCCTAAGAGACCCCCTCAGAACAAAAGACCTACACAGACTGAAAGCAAAGGGCTGGAAAAAATATTCAAAGCAAATGGACAGGAAATAAAAACTGGGGTAGCAATACTCATGTCAGACAAAATATACTTCAAAAAAGAAGAAGAATCCATGAAGACACAAACATTGTAAATACATATACACCCAACATAGGAATCCCCAAATACAGAAAGAAAATCTTGGAGTACTCCAAGAAAGATATTGACAGCAACACGATTGTAGTAGAGGATTTTAACACCCCACCGTCAAAAATGAACAGATCTTCCAAACACAATATCAACAAAGATATCCTGGCATTGAACAACACTCTAGAGGAAATGTACTGAACTGATATATATAGAGCCCTTCATCCCAAAGAAACTAAAAACACTTTCTTTTCAAATGCACATGGAACATTTCCAAAGATAGACCACATGATAGGACACAAAACAAACCTCAACAAATTCAAGAAAATTGAAATCATACCATGCATTTTTTTCTGATCACACAGGACTGAAACTAGAAACCGACCCCAAGGGGAAAAACCCAACACCCTCAAAATCATGGAGATTGAATATCATGCTATTAAACAATGAATGGGTCAAGAATGAAATTAGGGATGAAATCAAAAAGTTTCTGGAAACAAATGATAATGAGCTCACATTGACCCAAAATTTATGGGACACAGCAAAGGCAGTCCTCAGAGGGAAGTTTATAGTGATATAGGCCTACCTAAAAAAGATAGAAACATCTCAAACAAACAACCTAACCCTACGCTTACAAGAACTCAAGGAACAACAACTAAGACAGCCCAGAGCAAGTAGAAGGAAGGAAATAACCAAGATCAGAGCAGAATTAAATCACATAGAGAGTAAAAGCACAATTCTAAAGATCAATGAATCCAGGAGGTGGTTCTTTGAAAAGATAAACAAAGTCAACAAGCCTTTAAGCAGGCTCATCAATAAAAAAAGAGAGAGGACCCAAATAAACACAATCAGAAATGAAAGAGGAGAGATTACAACGGACACCACAGAAATACAAAGGATTGTAAGAAATTACTATGAAGAACTGTGTGCCACAGAATTTGAAAACCTAGGTGAAATGGACAACTTTCTAGAAAAATATAATCTTCCAAAACTGAATGAAGAAGAAGCAGAAAGCCTGAACAGACCAATAACAGCAGATGAAATTGAAGCAGTAATCAAAAAACTCCCGACACACAAAAGCCCTGGACCAGATGGTTTCACAGGAGAATTCTACAAAGCATTTAAGGAAGAACTAAACCCTATCCTTCGCAGACTATTCAAAAAAATTCAAAATGATGGAAGACTTTCAAACTCTTTTTATGAAGCCAACATCATCCTCATCCCAAAACCAGATAAAGACACCACAAAAAAAGAAAATTTCAGGCCAAAATTGCTGATGAACATAGACACTAAAATCCTCAACAAAATATTGGCAAACAACATCCAACAATACATTAAAAACATCATACACTATGACCAAGTAGGATTCATCCCGGGGATGGAAGGATGGTTCAATATTCACAAATCAGTAAATGTAATTCATCACATAAACAAAAGGAAAGACAAAAATCACATGATCATATCAATAGATGCAGAAAAAGCATTTGATAAGGTACAGCACCCATTTATGATAAAAACACTCAGCAAACTGGGAATAGAGGGAGCATTCCTCAACATAATAAAGGCCATATATGAGAGACCTACAGCCAACATCATACTCAACGGGCGTAAACTAAAACCTTTTCCACTAAAATCAGGAACAAAACAAGGTTGTCCACTTTCACCACTTCTATTCAATATAGTATTGGAAATTTTAGCCACAGTGATGTGACAAGAAAAGGAAATAAAAGGCATCCAGATTGGAAAGGAGGAAACAAAACAATCATTGTTTACAGATGACATGATAGTGTGCATAGAAAATCCTATAGACTTGGCCAAAAAACTGCTTGACCTAGTAAATGAATTTGGTAAAGCTGCAGGATACAAAGTCAGTATACAGAAATCAAAGACATTTTTGCATACCAACAATGAAACAGCAGAAGCAGACATCAAGAAAAAAATCCATTCAATATAGCAAAAAGAAAAATAAAATACCTAGGAATAAACCTAACCAAGGAGGTAAAAGACCTGTATGCAGAAAACTACACAACACTGAAGAAAGAAATCAAGGAAGACACAAACAAATGGAAACACATACCGTGTTCATGGATCGGAAGAATTAACATCATCAAAATGTCCATACTTCCCAAAGCAATTTACAGATTCAATGCAATACCTGTTAAAGTACCAATGGCATATTTCACAGACATAGAACAAACACTTCAAAAATTTATATGGAACAATAAACGACCTAGCATAGTGGCAGCAATCTTAAGAAAGAAGAGCAAAGTAGGAGGGATCACAATACCTGATACCAAACTGTATTACAAGGCCACTATAGTCAAAACAGCCTGGTACTGGCATAAAAGCAGGCATGTGGACCAGTGGAATAGAACAGAAAGCCCAGAAATAAACCCAAGTCTCTACAGTCAATTAATATTCGACAAAGGGGGCAGCAACATAAAATGGAGTAAAAATAGCCTCTTCAACAAATGGTGTTGGGAGAACTGGACAGGTACATGCAAGAAAATGAAACTTGAGCACCAATTTACACCATACACAAAAATAAATTCAAGGTTGATAAAAGATTTAAATATAAGCTGTGACACAATTAAAGTCCTAGAGGAGAACATAGGCAGGAAAATCTCAGATATTTCACGCAGCAACATTTTTACTGATATGTCCCCTAAAGTAAGGGACATAAAGGAAAGAATAAACAAATGGGATCTCATTAAGATAAAAAGCTTCTGCACGGCCAAAGAAAACAGTATTAAAATAAAAAGAGAACCGACGGTGTGGGAAAACATATTTACCAATGATACCTCAGACAAGGGTTTAATCTCCAAAATATACAAAGAACTTACATGACTCTACTCTAAGAAGACAAGCAACACAATTAAAAAATGGGCAAAGGAATTGGGCAGACACTTCTCCAAGGAGGACATACAGAGGATCCAGAGACACATGAAAAGATGCTCTATATCGCTATCTATCAGAGAGATGGAAATGAAAACCACAATGAGATACCACTTGACACCAGTCAGAATGGCCATCATAAATGAAGCAACAAACAGCAAGTGTTGGAGAGGTTGTGGAGAAAAGGGGACCCTAGTGCACTGTTGGTGGGAGTGAAGACTGATACAACCACTATGGAAAACAGTATGGAATTTTCTAAGAAAACTAAAAATGGATATACCTTTTGACCCAGCAATTCCACTGCTAGGACTATATCCTAAGAACTCTGAAACACCAATCCAAAAGAATCTATGCACCCTTATGTTTATAGCAGCACAATAGCCAAGTGTTGGAAGCAACCTAGATGCCCATCAGTAAATGAATGGATCCAAAAACTGTGGTACATTTACACAATGGAATTCTATGCAGCAGAAAGAAAGAAGGAGCTCCTACCCTTTGCAACAGCATGGATGGAACTTGAGAGCATCATGCTAAGCGAAATAAGCCAGGAAGTGAAAGACAAATATCATATGATCTCACCTTTAACAGGAACCTAATCAACAAAACAAACAAACAAGCAAAATATAACTAAAGACATCGAAACTGAGAACAGGCTGACAGTGACCAGAGGGGAGAGGGGAGGGAATTTCAGGGGAAAAGGGGAAGGGTTTAGAGGAATAAGTATAAAGGACACATGGACAAAACTAGGGGTGGTGGAAATGGGAGGGAGGTGGGGAGGGCTGGGGTGGGAGTAAAAGATAGAAAACTGTATGAGATCAACAATTAAAATAAAAAATAAAAAATTAAAAAAGAAAGAAGATGAATTAAGAAGAATGGAAAGGAGTAGTATGTAGATAAATTTAAATGAATAGTATCTGTATAAAATAATGTAAATACCTACAAGGCTTAAAATATGTCCAGAATTAATATAGTAACAAGAATCTGGTACAGGATGGGCAAAAGTAGGTTTACAGTTGTGAGTATGTGAAACAGTTTATTCTTGGTTTTTAATTTATTAGTTGTATTATTTATTTGAATTACAACTGTAAACCTACTTTTGTGCAACCCTGTATATCAGCAATAATATTTAAAAAGGCAAAAGGGGATAAATTAAATTAAAGTATTCTAAGGTTCCTGGGGTTATAAATATACTGAATTATGTTAAATTTAATGAGTGAAAGATGTTTGTTTCAATTTCTAGGGTAACTACTACAAAAATAGAATGAGAGAGCTAATAGTGGAGAAAGTGGACATAAAATATAATACAAAAGAAAACAAGGTAGGAAAGCAATGGAGAAAGTGAGTGGGACAAAGAGAAAACAAATAGTGAGACAGTAGATTTAAACTAAAATATATCAGTAATTCCATCAATTGTAAACAGCTATGTATTCCAAATAAAAGACAATGATTTTCAGGTCGATTTAAAACACCTCAATTATATGTTGCTTACGTGAGGTACATCTTACATATAAAGACCAAGAAAGCCTAAAAAGTACAAAGACAGAAAAGAATATACTATAAGACAATGTAAACACTAATCTAAACAAACTGGCTAGCTTTGCTGATCAAATTTCAGATAAAACACAAAAAAATCAAATTTAAGGTAAAATAGCATTATTAGAAATGGGATGGAAACTTTGTAATGATAAAATAGAAAATGTACCAGGAAAATATGAAAATTCTAAATAAATATACACGAATACCATTGCTTCACATTTGCAAATGTAGTAAGAACCGACAGAACTAAAAGCAGAAATAGACAAATTCACATAATTTTGGAGATCAAAATATCTGTCTATATAACTGAGAAAAGTGGACAAAAAGATCATACAATAATTAAATTATTTGAATTACATACTTTATGAAATTGATCCAATTGACTTTTATAGAAAACTACAACCAACATCTGCAAATACATATTCTTTTCAACTACACATGGAAATTTACTAAAATTAGCCATATTCTCAGCCATAAAGCAAGTACCAAAATTTTTTCAATAATTAATATGTTTTTTGTTTTTTATTTGAGAGAGAGGAAGTGGGGGGAGAGAGAGAGAGAGAGGGAGGGAGAAACATCAGTTTGTTGTTCAACTTATTGATGCATTCATTGTTCTGTTTTTGTGCTTTGACCAGAGATTTAACCCATAACCTTGGTCCATCAAGACAACACTCTAACCAACTGAACTATCCAGCCAGGAACAAGGATTAAAATGTTAAAAGAATATGTATGAATCACACATGGACATGGACAACACTGTCGGAATTGACAGTGGGAGTAGGCAGTGAGCTGGGCAGATAGTAGCAAAGGGAGTAAAATTGGGACAACTCTAATAGAATAACAGTAATAAAAAAATGTTAAAAGCATGTACTGCATTCACAATAAAATTAAGCTGCAAATCAATGGCAGCAAGAAAAATAACAAAGCAAACAACAAAATTACTAAAAAATCCACAAATGTTTGGAAGTTAATCAATGTTCTAGATAAACCATATGAAACAAAGAAGAAATCTCAATGGAAAAAATTTTTTCTTTCAAGTTTGATTTTAATGGCTTTATATGTACAAAAACTGTACATATTTAAAATATTTATTCCATGAGATTTGAAATGTAATATATGTGAAATTATCACCTCAGTCAATACAATGAATATATCATATCTGGCATCCCACAAAATAATTTCTTATAACTCTTGTTAATCCCATTCTCCTGCTTGACCCTCCTTCTCCAGAAAACACTGATCTGATTTTTATCATTATAGATTAGTTGATAATTTCCTAGAATCATGTAAACATGTAATCATAAAGATGTACTGGTTTTTGTCTGTTTTCTTTCACTCAGTATAATTACTTTTAAGTATATTTCATTAATTATGCTATTATAGTTGTCCCATTTTTCCCCTTTGCGCCCCCCCCCTTGGTACCCCCTTTGCCTCCAGCAATCCCCCTCTTTAATTCATGGGTGGTGCACATAAATTCAGTTCTTTGGTCTCTCCATTTTCTATGCTATCCTTAACTTCCCCCTGTCTATTTTGTTACTAACAATCATGCTTCTTAATCCCTGTACCTTTCCCCCATTCTTCCCTTTCCCTTTCCCTTTCCACAGGGCCTTCCTCGAAACCTCAGGATCACTGCCCAGTTGGGTGGGGAGGTAACTGGAGTGGCTGCTGCAGGCGAATTTCCCAAACAGTGTTTCTATTTTCACTTTCTCTTTTTGAGAGACTTCTACTCAAGCCTGCTGCTCCATACAGCGGCCTGGCCTCTCACACAGCCCAATTCTCTAGCCAGATCAGTGACTATGGTGGAGGTCAGGACCGGTCACTGCATGACTCTCAACTCTCCCCAATCAGCATCCACAGACTCCGTGGGTGCTCTGAGCCCCTGTGTGTTTGCCACTTAGTCCTTACCCCCCTCTCTGTAACTTCAAGCAGCCAGGCCTCTCCTGGTGCTGCTCAAACCTTGTTTGGTAGGGGAGGGAGCCGTTGACCCGGCTCACTCGCAAGGAACCTGTGGGGTGCAGGGTCTGGGGCTGCAGCTCCCCTGGTCCCCATGTTGGTCCCTGGGACCTGATTGTCCTGAAGCACTCTCTTTACTATCTGGTTTTTCAGTGTCCACTACAATTTTTGATCTCCTAGTTTCATCTATGCTGTGGCACTGTTGGTTGTTTGCTCTGTTCCTCCGTAGATAGGCTAGGTTTTTCTCCTGTGTTTAGAGGAAAGTGGAATCTGCTCCTTCCTACCTTGCTTCCATCTTCCTCTTGGGATTAGAATTTTTAAGTTTAGTAACTTTTTTTTTCACCTGACGTTTTTGGTTCTGTTTTTAGTCTTACTGTTGATTCTCCTGAAGTAATGTGACTTTTCCTACTTGTTGTTTTTAAGTTTTTGCCACTGGTTTTTAGCAGTTTTGCCATGTTGTGTCTAGATGTAATTTTCTTTTTATTTATCCTGCTTCAGGTTTGTAGCACTTTTGAGTCCATGGCTTAATATCTTTCTTTCTTTTTTTAAAAAAAAGAATTCTTAGACATTGTTTTTTCAAATATTGCTTTTGCCTTATTCTGCCTCTCTTCTTCTTGTAGCACTATAATTATGCACATTAGACTTTACTCCCATATTACACATCTCTCACACTCTTTTTTCATTATTTGCTTTCTCTCTTCTTCAGTTGGATATTTTCTTTTGATAAATCCTCTAGTTGGTTAATTCTGTTTTTTAGCTGGGTTTACTTTGCTTTTTAATCTATTTATTGAGTTCCTAGTTTCCATTATCAGATTTTTTTTTTTTTTAGTTTTATAATTTTGTTGACTTCTCTTTGTGGTTTTCAGGTCTTTGCTGAAAATTCTCCATTTTGCCATTTACTTTTAAAATGTAATAGCTGTTTTAAAATTCCTTTATAAGAATTCTAATATCAGCATCTATGTCAGTTTATTTCTATTACCTTTTATTATTTTGATTTTCAGCTAATTTTTTTGTTACGCTTTGTTACTTATAGGTGAATACTGGTCGTTGTGTATAAGCATTATAGCGGTAATTTGAGTTTCTGGATCATATCTTACTTTGGTGAGGACTTACTTTTGTTTCTAGTATGCAGGTAGCCTATGAGCATATCATTTTAATCTATTCATAGGTTGAGCAGATTCAAAGCTGGGCATCAGCTTCTGTGAGGCCTCCTTTATTTAAAATTTATACTTTTTAAATATTTTATTAAATTTATCGGGCTGACATTGGTTAATAAAATTGTATATGTTTTAAGGGTACAATTCTATAATAAACCATCTATATTTTGCATTGTTTTACATCCAAAGCCAAATCTCCTTTTGTCAACATGTATTTGACTTCCTTTATCTTTTACTACTTTTTGCTGTAATAATCATCATACTATTGTCTTTGCCTCTGTCTCTGAGGTTTTTCTTGTTTGTCTTATTTGTTTATTGCTTCCAGTTTTATATCCCATAAAATCATATGGTTCTTGACTTTGTCTGTCTGACTTATTTCACTTGGCATGATATTCTCAAGATCCATCCATGTTGTTGCAAATGGCAGTATTTCATCTTATGGCTAAATAGCATTTTGTTGTATCAATGTACCACATATTCTTTATCTAGTCATATTTGTACACATATATTGAAGGACACTTTGGTTGTTTCCATGACTTGGCCACCATGAATAATACTGCAGTAAACATAGGGGTACATATATCTTTATGAATAAATGTTTTTTGTAGATACCCAGAAGAGGGATTGCTGGATGATATGGTAAATCTAGTCTTAATTTTTTGAGGAATCTCCATTCTGTTTTCCATTTACAGAGCTTTTTATCCTAGAATGGCAGATTATACATTCTTCTCTAGGGCCCATGAAATATTTTAAATATAGAAGATATGTTGGGACACAAAACTAACCTCAATAAATTGAAGGAGATTGAAATCATACCAAGCATATTTTCTGACCACAATGCTTTGAAATTGGAAATCAATGGCAAAAATAAATGAGTGAAAATGCAAATATTTAAAGATTAAACAACATGTTACTAAAGAACAACTGAGTTAAAGAAGAAATAAAAGCAGAGAACAAAAGATACAGAGACAAATGCCAATGCCAATATGACACATCAAAACTTTTGGGATGCTGCAAAAACAGTAATGAGGGGAGTTTATATCATTACAAACCTATGTCAAGAAACAAGAAAATCCCCAAAATAAATAGCTTAATATTACATATTAAAGAATTCTAAAAAGAAAAACATATGAAACCTAGAGTCAGCAGGAAGGAAATAATAAAAAATTAGAGCAGAATTAAATGAAATAGAGAAAAAAAAGACAATAGAAAAATAAACTCAATGAAAATCTTGTTCTTTGAAAAGATTAATAAAATTGACAAATATATGGCTAGACTCACTAAAGAAAAAAAAGAAAAGACTCAAACAAAATCAGAAATAAAAAAGGTGAAGTTACAGTGGACACCACAGGAATACAAATCATCATACAAGAATACTAGGAAAGACTATATGCCACCAAATTCAATAACCTAGAAGAAATGGACAAGTTCTTAGAAATACCTAAGCTTTCTAGACTGAATGATGAATAACTGCAAAATCTAAATAGACTGATCAGTAAGGAAATTGAAGCAATCATTGAAAACCTCCCAAACAGTAAAATTCCAAGACCAGACAGCTTCACTACTACATTCTACCAAACATTCAAAAAAGATTTAATACCCATTCTTCCCAAAATATTCCAAAAAATTGAAGAAGAAACAATACTTCCTAATACATTTTAAGGCCAGCATTAATTACCCTGATACCAAAACCTGGCAAGGATAAGACACACACACACACACACACACACACACACTACAGACTAATATCTCTGATGAATACAGATGCAAAAATTTTAAACAGAATATTAGCAAATTGAACACAACAATACATTCAACAAATATACATCATGATCAAGTAGGGTTCATTTCAGGGGCACAAGGATGGTTCAATCTATGCAAATCAATCAATGTGATATACCACATTAAGAAAATAAAAGATGAAATCATATGATCATATTAATAAATGCAGAAAAAGCATTTGACAAGATACAACATTTACTTATAATTAAAACACTTAGTAATATGGTTATGAAAGGAAAGGTATGTTGGGTATACCTCATCATAATAATGGCCATATATGACAAACCCTCCGCTAATCATACTCAATGGTGAAAAATCTAAAGCTTTTCTCCAAGATCAAGAACAAGACAAGGATGCCCATTCTTGGCACTATTATTCAACATAATACTGTAAATCCTAGCCAGAGCAATCAGGCAAGAGAAAGAAATAAAAGACACTTGAATTGGAAATGAAGAAGTAAAATTGTCACTTTTTGTGGATGACATAATTTTTTTCTATACAAAACCCCAAGTCCACCAAAAACTATTAGAAACAATAAACAAATATAGTAAAGGTGGAGGATACAAAAACAATGTACAAAAATCCATTGTATTCCTGAATACTAACAAATAAATTTCAGAAAAAAGAAATGAAAAAAATCATTTTACAATGTGAACAAAAAGGACAAAATACCTAGGAATAATCTTTTTTCTTTTTATTTTTTAAATATATTTTATTGATTATGCTATTACAGTTGTCCCATTTCTCCCCCATCATTCCCCTCCACCCTGCGCACCCTCTCTCACCCACATTCTCCCCTTTAGTTCATGTCCATGTGTCATAAGTTCTTTAGCCTCTACATTTCCCATACTCTTCTTGCCTTCACCCTGTCTATTTTCTACCCACTATCTATGCTACTCATTCTCTGTACCTTTTCTGCCTCTCTCCTCCTCCCACGCCCGTGTTGCTAACCCTCCATATGATCTCCATTTCTGTGGTTCTGTTCCTGTTCTAGCTGTTTGCTTAGTTTGCTTTTATTTTAGGTGTGGTTCTTAATAGCTGTGAGTTTGCTGTCTTTTCACTGTCATATTTTTTATCTTTTTCTTAGATAAGTCCCTTTAACATTTCATATAATAAGAGCTTGGTGATGATGAACTCCTTGAACTTGACCTTATCTGAGAAGCACTTTATCTGTCCTTCCATTCTAAATGACAGCTTTGCTGGATAGAGCAATTTTGGATGTAGGTCCCTGCTTTTCAAGATTTCAAATATTTCTTTCCAGCCCCTTCTTGCCTGGAAGGTCTCTTATGAGAAATCAGCTGACAGTCTGATGGGAACTCCTTTGTAGGTGACTGTCCCCTTACCCCTTGCTGCTTCTAGCATTCTCTCCTTCATTTGAATCTTGGCTAATGTAATTATGATGTGCCTTGGTGTGTTCCTCCTTGGGTCCAACTTCTTTGGGACTCTCTGAGTTTCCTGGACTTCCTGGAAGTCTATTTCCTTTGCCAGATTGGGAAACTTCTCTTTTATTATTTGTTCAAATAAGTTTTCTACTTGTTGCTCTTCTTCTTCCCCTTCTGGGACCCCTATAATTCGGATGTTGGGACATTTAACGATGTCCCAGAGGTTCCTAAGCCTCTCCTCATTTTTTTGAATTGTTTCTTCCTCATTTTCTGTTTGGTTGTTAGTTTCTTCCTTCTGGTCCACTCCATTGATTTGAGTCCCAGTTTTCCTTCCATCTCTATCGGTTCCCCATGCATCTTCCTTCATTTCACGTATTGTAGCCTGCATTTTTTCATCTAATTTGTGAGCAAAATCAACCAATTCTGTGAGCATTTTGATAACCAGTGCTTTGAACTGTGCATCTGATAGGTTGGCTACCTCTTCATGGCTTAGAGGAATTGACTCTGGGGTTTTCATTTTTTCTCCAGTTTGAGCCATTTTTGGTGGTTTTTTTTTTTTTTTTTTTTGGTTTGTTTTGTTTTGGTTTTAGTCTGGTCGCGGCTATTACGTAATAAGGGGTGGGGCCTTAGGTGTTCCTCAGGGCGGGACAGCCCAGTCTCTGGGTTGTGATGCTATAGGTGGGGGCAGGGTTCGAGAGGGAAGAATGGTGCCTGTTCCGCTCTCTCCTGGGCTCCGGTCCCTTCCGCCGCTTCCCCTTCGCCTGGATTATCTGCGCACGCACGTGTGCCGTTATGTAGTGTGGAGTGTAGCCTCAGGCGCTCCCCAGTGTGGGGCAGCCCAGTCGCTGGGTTGTGACGCTGTATGTGGGGGCAGGGTCTGAGAGGGAACAATGGCGCCTGCTCCGCTCTCTCCTGGATTCAGTACCTTCCTGCACTTCCCCTCTGCCTGGACTGTCTTCTTGCTTGAATGTGGGACCACCTGGTCAGCCAGCCATTTTGTGCGGTCTCACTGGGTCTGCGCAGTTGCCCCCCTGTGCCCGGGGTCTGCCAGCTGCTGCCTGTGGGCCCAGGGACTGCCAATTGCCGCCTGTGCACCTGGGAACTGCCAGCCACTGCTGCTTGCGTTCCCGGGTCCGCACCTCCACTTTTTCTGCCTCGACCCCACCCCTCTTACTGGTCTGGATGAATGGTTGTTGGACTTCCATACAGTTCAATTTTCTATAAGTTCTGGTTGTTTTCTTGTTTCTAAATATTTGTTGTCCTTAATTTTGGTTGTGAGAGGAGGCACAGTGTGTCCACCTATGCCTCTATCTTGGCCGGAAGTCCCTCCTAGGAATAATCTTAACAGAGAATTGTAAAATTCATTTTTTAATTGTTTTTTTTGTCTTTCTGGAGTGGAGTTGTGTGATTTCTTGGTATATTTTAGAGAGCAAACCCTTGCCTGTGGTATCATTGGCAAATACATTTTCCCACACGGTTGGTTCATTTTTCATTTTAATGCTGTTTTCTTTAGCTGTGCAGAAGCTTTTTATTTTGATGAGATCCCATTTGTTTATTCTTTCCTTTATATTCCTTGCTCTAGGGGGCATATTGGTGAAAATATTGCTGCATGGAATATCTCAGATTTTACTGCCTATGTTCTCCTGTAGGGCTTTTGTGGTGTCACAACTTATATTTAAGTCTTTTATCCACCTTGAATTTATTTTTGTGTATAGTGTAAGTTGGTGATCAAGTTTCATTTTTTTTTTTTTTTTGCATGTAGCCGTGCAGTTCTCCCAACACCATTTGTTGAAGAGGATATTTTATACTTCTGCCTCCTTTGTTGAATATTAATTGACCATGGAGACTTGGGTTTATTTCTGGGCATCTATTCTGTTTCGTTGGTCTATATGTCTATTCTTATGCCAGTACCAGACTGTTTTGATTACTGTGGCTAGATAATATAGTTTGATGTCAGGTATGGTGATCCCACCTGCTTTGTTATTTCTCCAAATTTCTGCAGCTATTTGGGGTTGTTTATGGTTCCATACAAGGAGCACATACAAAGGGTCCAGAGATGTAGGAAAAGATGCTCAGCATCACTAGCCATCAGAGATATGCAAACTAAAACCACAATGAGATACAACTTCACTCTAGTCAGAATAGCTGTCATAACCAAATCAACAAAGAACAACTGCTGGAGAGGTTGTGGAGAAAAGGGAATCCTATACACTGTTGGTGGGAATGCAGACTGGTGTATCCACTGTGGAAAACAGTATGGAATTTCTTCAGAAAACTAAAAATGGAACTGCCTTTTGACCTGCCCATTCCACTCTTGGGATTATATCCTAAGAACCCTGAAACTCCAATTCAAAAGATCCTATGCATCTCAGTGTTCATAGCAGCAAAACTTACAACAGTCAAGAGATGGAAGCAACCTAAGTGCCCATCAGTAAATGAATGAGTAAAAAAACTATGGTACATGTACATGATGGAATACTATACAGCAGAAAAAAGAGAGAGCTCCTACCCTTTGCAACAGCATGGATGAAACTGGAGAGCATTATGCTAAGTGAAATAAGTCAGGTGGTGAAAAACAAATGCCTTATGGTGTAACCTATAAATGGAGCTTAACAATACAACGAACAGGCAAAATATAGAGACATCGACATTAAGAACAAATTGACAGTAATTAGAGGAGAGGTGGGAGGGGATAATGGAGTGGGGGGGAAGTGTGAAGAGTTTTCAGGAACATGTATAAAGGACACATGGACAAAATAAAAGAGGGGTAGGATCAAGGGTGGGGAGTGGGGATGGCTGGGGTGGGAGGGAGTGGTATGGATAAAATAGAGACAACTGTACTTTACCAACAATAAAAAAAAAAAGAATTGTAGAATTCATTCTCTTAGCACTCTTTAGAATTAATTTCGGAATTATAGAATTCATTGCTCTTTAGCACTTCAGCATCCCTACTCAAATCCCAGAATGTTTACCTGGGCCCTTCCTTCTGGGTCGACTTTGAATCCCAAGTTTCCTCCCAGGCTTGTGAGGCTGTGATAAACTCCATTGAGCTCTACAGCCTTTCACACTCTGTTTTCTGTTCAGTTTTTCTTATCTTTCAGTTGCTCCTTGAGAATTTACAAATTCTTCAGTGTAGAGAGTGGTGCTAAATGCCAGCTTACCTCTCTGGGTTTCTTTTCTCTTTACGATCTTGGTTCTTCAATCACTCACTGTTTTGGTAGCTCTCCAATGCCTTAAATTACATGTTTGTTGGTTGGTTTTAATTTTCTCTATATTTTATACTGGATTATGACAGTAAGATTCATTCAAATAAACTAGTCTCAAAATAAACTAGTTTTTTTGAAAGGAAACAATCAGCACCACTTGGATTTATATGTTATTTTGACTTCTGTTATTTTATTATAGTTTTATTCCTCTTTGATACTAAAGAAAACTGAAGCATATAGAGATTTAGCTTTAAGCCAGATTCCTAGTTATTGACTTAGCTTAGAGTAGAATCCAGATTTCCCAAATACTGGTAGTGAACCTAGTACTTCACTGGTATGCACAATAGAAATATTACAGTAATATTTAGAATAATATGCTTTTGATAGTAAATATTCTGCTTAGAAGAAGCATTCTTTTCTGTCTATAAATATTTAAATCCTGTTTGTGATGAGAGGTATCTTAGCTTTTGTTTGGGCTTGAAAATTTCTAACACATCATCCACACGTGTTGGGTAGTTTGTTGAACAGGCACAGTGCCAAGGCTTTTGTATGCATCAATTCATTCATCCTCACAGCAGCTCTCCGAGGTAAGATATACTATCACTATAGTTTTGAGACAGGGAAGCTGCATTACAGAGAGGTTCATTAACTTGTTGAAGTCACATGGTTAGTAGTTGATGGACAGGTACTTGAACCTATGTTATGCATTGTGCTCAACAGTGGTGTATGGAATCAGACAGAGCAGGATTAACATTATGGTGTTACCACTGATTAGCTGTGTGGCCCAGAGCAAGGTTCTGTGAGTCATGGCATTCTCATTTACTGATGATGAGACTCAAATAACAATGTACTGAGAAAATCAAATACTGTAATGTATTCGAGTGCATCTAGTACACACAAGGCACTACATGAATTTGAGCTCTTTTTTGCTTCCTACATGACAATATTTGAAAAAAACTTTCCAGCTTACAAGGCACTTTTAAGAATAGGGTATGTAGCCCTTATAACAATTCTGGATGATGGTCTGGGCACGTAGAAATGTGAAAACCCCATACCAGAGAAGTGAATAACTTGCCTCCAATTACTAAATTTACATGTAGAAGAGTTAAGTTTTGTTGATTGCAGTGTGCCAAGATTAACACCACAAATATGCCCTAAAAATTGAGTTTTTGTAAATTAGTTAATATTTCAAATGCACCAGAGGATTCTGGTATTTAAAGGATTCCTGCAGTGAATACTTCTGTAAAGTTGGGAATGATTCTAGAAATGTAAATTGTATTCCACTAATTTATCTGTTTTATAAATTTGGCTTTTAATGTTTTTTAAACTTGGCCATGTCTGATGTTGACTTCTCCAAACTTAGAATGCCTTTCTGTTGATAAGACACTGTTATTTCATTTCTAAAATCTAACTAATGTTGATAGACTCTAAAAGGGAGAATAAATGTCAAAATCCACTAGGTTAATTGCACTGAATGTCTTTTAAAAGTAGAGAAACATAAAATCAATGAAACTATGTAGCAGAACTGAAGAATCTTGAGACTTTCTTCAAATGTATGATTCATTTGAACATTATGCTGTTTTGTTCAAGAGACATTCCTTTATTCAGCTATTTGACAGTCATGCCAAGCTAAGCAGTTTGGTGTTCAGTAAGTGGTTTTTACCACTGAGGTTTTGAGCAGCAGACTGGTTATCCAGAGTAGAGAGAAAAAGATTCATTGCAGGCACAGAGGGCCAGAGATATGAGAATGGGCAGGTGATAGGAGTCTGCCTGGTTGACAAAACATATGGCCCCCTAAATGTCCATGTCCTAATCCCTGGAACCTGTGAATATGCTCCCTTAAATGGTAAAGGATCTTTACAGATGTGACTAATATTAAGGAACCTAACCAGAGAGAGAATATCTGTGTTTATCCAGTTGGGCCCAGACTGATCACATGAATCCTTAAAAGCAGACAATTATTATGGCTGTGGTGAGAGGGAGATGCAACTACAGAAGTATGATCAGAGAAATGCAACGTTGCTGGCTTTGAAGATGAAAAAAAGGATGCCAGGTGCCAAAAGGGGACAGGCAGCCTCCAAAAGTTGGAAAAGTCAAGAAAAAGAATTCTCCTCCACAGCCTCCAGATAGGAATGCAACCCTGCTGACACCTTGGTTTAATCCAGTGAAGCCATGTCAGATTGAATTGTAAAATATTAAATTCATGTTGTTTTAATCCACTAGGTTTGTGGTAATTTGTTACAGCAGCGGAAGAAAATTAATATAAGGAGAGGTTTAAAATACAGTGAGTGAGGTAATAGAAATTTCTGCTCAGAAACTTTTAGGAACTTCCTCCTTTCCAAAACATCAGATTTCAACTTTCTTGCCCAGTTCTCCAGGTTCTGCATGACCTGCCCACGTTGCATGTCTCAGTGGTGTCCCTTCCTAACTCAGCTCTGGTCAGAACATTCTCCTCTCTGCCCCATGAACCAGTTATGCTCAGTTTCCTATATGCACATATGTTCCCTTCCCAGGAAGTTACCCCCTCTTCCATTGCTTTTCTTTCTGTCCTCTTTGATCCCTGTCTTTTCTGGTCAGCTCTGGCACTGATGTCCAGGACACAAAATTAATACTCCATTATATTTGTATATGGATCCATGCTACATTTTACCAAATTTTCTTAATTTTAATATATGCTATTTTGTGTAGGTTGCTACTTTGCAAAAATGCCTCACATTATTCTATAATCTAGAAAATGTGATTTTGTGAAAAAATCATGTGCTTAGATTTCTGACTTAGCAATTTTATAGCTGTGCATCTTTGGCAATTGTGTACTCAAGATACTTAACCCCTCTGTATCTCATTTCCTTATCTGTAAAATAGAGGTGATAATATCTACCTCATAGGATTTCTGTAAGGATTAGAGCATTCTAGAACCATTAATTCCAGTGCTCCTGGAGGGCTAAGACAGTGTCTTATCATTCTTTCTCATGCTATCAACACCTACCACAGGAACTTAGTGTGTTGTCAAACTTTTATAACTTGTTACAGATTTTGCCATTACTTTTGTAATGACATACCTCGTCCTTAAGTTTTCATGCAGTGCTATATGAGGGGGGACCTCGTCCCCCACAAGAAATTACCTTCTGCAGAATGAGCCTCTTGCACTACAGCCTTCCCCTGCTAGGTGCATGTTCTAGAAACAAAACAAAACAAACAAACAAAAAAAATGGCAGAAGCACTAAAAGGCATCAAAATCATTGAGTTCAAAAACTGTTCTAAGCTGTGGGAAAAAGTCTCGATAGGTGTATTGCATCAAATGGAGAATACTTTGAAGATGACTGAAGTTTAAACATGTAAGAATGAATACAAAATTATTTATAAATATCTTCTGGGTTTTTTTTTTTTTTTTGGTCCTCTCTCATATAATGGCTGTCTTAAAAGTCTTTGCTCATCGTATTGTGTTTAACTTCTGACAGATCTCTAACTTAATTTTATAAAATATTTACTGGGCCTGACCTCTTCCAGATAAATCTTATCCACCTGTCCATAGTTACTCCTCAAGTTCCTCATTCTATATAATTTCCTGATCACAACATTCTAACTCTGTAAAGCTGGCCTGCTATTTCTTAATGTTCTTTTTCAGCTTTCATTTGATGTAGACACTATTTTCAGTTTATTGCCCATGGATCCGGGGGTTTCTGTGATAGGCAGCACGTTTTATGATACATGAATACTTTCACTGCCTGTGTACTCAAGATTTGGGGATGCAGATTATTTTTTCTGGAAACCTTTGCTTTTCACGGTTCTCAGTTTCACCTCTATTTCAAGAAATATTAACCCGTGGTTGCCCCCTTTGGCTACCTCTTTCAGTTTCAAAGGTGTTTCTTCTGTTGCTCCAATGAGCCAGAGAGTGGAGGCTTTCATTTTCGGGAAATTTCTGTTCTTCCCCATTTTTTTATTACATCCCACTAATATTCCTATCAAGTCTGGATCTTTTGTTGGTGAACTTCGATGCTTATCATTGTACTGTTATAAGATTTTATGCTAGCATTACAGTGTCGGGTATCTGTTTGGTCTGCTTACTGGAAGAAATCTTTATAGGCAACATGATTTATTGCTAAAAATTGAATCCCAAATGTGTCTTAGGAAACCTCTGTGTGTGTGTGTATGCAGATTTTTAGAAGAGATGTTCTTTCCTGCTTTTATTGATTTCCTGTGGCTGAGGTGATTTTTGCAAAGAGTTTCAAACTAACACCTATTTTTGGAAATCAGTATTCATGATTCTTTGAGACTGTTTTAGCTCTAGAATGTCTAATAATCCTCTCTAGTGTATATGGTCAATGCGGTGATTTTTAACTGGTATGTCTGGGAAGTTGTGTATGACAGACTCCTTACAAGAATGTCCCTAAATTTTGGTCAATGTGTAAAATTTATCTTTGTTAACACTGAGTATTTCTGTTATGGTTTTAAGATGTCTGACAGATGAATTATTGCCTGAGCAGATCATGTAATGCATTTTATATTGGGATATGGCTTGTGGCAAATAAGTATTTAGAAATATAGCATAACGCAAATCCAGTGCTAAAGAACAAGCTCCCATTTACTGAGACATTAATTCTCAGCCTTCTTAACTCTAAGAGATTGTGGTTGAGGCAGGAAACAGTTCTCAGAGAGGTAAGAGAGCTGCTGCAAGGCAACTAAGGGTAGTAAGATAACCATGGACACTTTTTTTTTTACCATGAATACTTTTATAAAGGCCTGAAACATGGCTATATTGCAATAAATGCTTTGTAAATATTGCTGACTTTATATGTTATTTTGAGTCTTTTGATACTTTCAAATATATAAACCAAAAAGGGTAATATATGAAGACATACTCTGACCATACCAAACTTTAACATGACCATATCTAAAGGGAAGCAAGGCTTACTGTGCAACATATTTTTATTTGGGTTTGGGAGGCAGTAGATTTTTGCTTTGTAAATTACTCCAGGAACTCATATCCCCTGTCCCAAAGCCCTGCAACATTTTGAAAACAGTTGCAACATACCTATAGTTATTTCCAAAAATGGAACTAAGACTTTCTGAAACACTTTTCTTTTTTTCTTGGGAGATGCTCAATGATTTCCTTTGGTGCCTTCCACTACCCATAGATCGCAGAAGTGGATAGGTGGGCTGGATGCAGACTTTCTCATACAAAGCTGTTTATAAACTATCTTTCATTCAGTGCTCCATCAAAGCAAATGTGCAGAGAGTTTTCCAATAGTAATTTATGATGGCTTTCACTTGATATCAATTGGCTCTTCATAGATCAGATTCTGTTGCTTATTAACTGTATGGTGATGTTGAAACAGTGAGCAGCCAAGAGGGGGGCCCAAATAGGGATTTGGAATGGGGTCCATAATTCAAGGTGTCTAGGAAATATTAGAAAGACATATAAGATGTCCTCACCCCTTCCCCCCGCCCAACAGGTATGAATTGGGGGAAGGGACACATGGAACAGGAACATGCAGAGCTGTTTTGTACAGCCACAGCTTTGCAGCTAATCCATGGCCTAGTCATTTAACATATCTATAACTTTTAACTGGTTGCATAGGTATGTTAAATAGCTGTGGCCATGCTGTGAGCCAGGGGGATGGAAGGGACTTCCCCCCAGGATGTAACTGGGGGGCAGGTCCCCCTGGTTACAGAGCCTGCATGAGAGCTTAGAGAAGATTGGCTCCATGATATGGGACCACACCTGCCTGGATTCATGATGGCAGCCCAGTAAACTCGGAATAATACAGGAATGCTGGCCGGTGTAACTGATTGTAGGAGGAGTTAGAAATGGGGCTGCAGAGGAAGGTTGACACAGGGATTTAAACCCAGACTCGGCAGCCATGAGGGAGAACCATCCAGTTTTGCCAGAGTGCAGACCCCCAAAGCTTTGGTGAAAAGAGAACCACGTGGCTTTGGCGAGAGTGAACACCCCACAGCTTTGGGGTTCACTCCTTGGCTACATGGCTTAGGAAGCAGGAGAGACTTTGCCTGGAAGAAAATGGATACAAAGAACTGTTGCCAGTAGGCCATGAGAAAGTGCCACATGGCTTTAGATTAATTAGAGATCCTGCCTGGACAGCGACACAGATGATGGTGCCGGCAGCCTAAATCACGGATGTCTACTTCCTTTCCTGAGATATGGTACCCCAAATTAGGGCAGGGGGAGAAGGAAGCACTGTGGGCATCTGTGGGTATTCAAAAGGACTTTGGTATTTTAATGAAGACATTAGGTCACTACTTTAAGTCTGTATAGCATTAAATAAACATATCCTTTCCTTTTCACAGATCTCTGACATTGAGAGACATCTTTCCTATGGCGACAGACAATCGAACCTAGTGGGGGTCCTTTCGGTAATAGTACATCATACCCCCTTGGCCCTGTGTGCGTGTGTTCTGTAACAATGTTAACAAACCTGTAAAAAATTGTAACAAGAAGGGCTAAGCATTTTCATACTTTGAACTTCCTTTATTGAAACATTTAGAGCTATTGCACAACTGGTTTTTGAATTTTACTGAAAGACAGTTTTAGAAATTTGCTTGATTAATTTATTCTTCAAATATTTAGTAAGTATTATCACATTCAAGGCCTCAAAGGAAAGCTCCAAGAATATCGTGGCATGGAGCAACAGACACCCATCTAAATATCAAGAAAATGCAGCACTAGAGGTCTTTTTACTTTTCTTTGCCATGATGTTTACCTCATTTAGATTGATAAAACTCCCTTACAGAGATTAGTTTCATGTTTGAAAATCTCTTGGCATTTATCACTTCAAAAAAGTCTGCAAGTGAAGTCATTGCTATAAACCCTCTCACCAGATGAGGAAACCAGGAACTCTCCTTGAGATTGTACCCAAGGGACTAGAAGAGGCTGAGACTAGACTTTGATCTGAATTGTTAGTTTTGTATTTTGACCAGAAGGGTGCACTATTTATCTTATTTATTGCTTGTGCAGAGGGATGGGGGGAAGGACAAACAAAATAATGTTCTTTCCAATCAACTTAATCTATGTATACTTGTAACTTTCTTTTTCTTTGAATTTTACTAGTATTCTAGTTTCAATTCCTGAATTTCTAGGTTCTTTTCAGTCTTTTCTTGGTTCCAGTGTGAACAGAAAGTTCACAGAGAAGAATGGTCCTAGCATGCTAAAAACTTGACTATGTAATATTGTTTTTCCCTTTTCTAGTTTTCTCTCTTCTGGAAAGGAATTTATCACCTTTGTTACAGATGAGACAGATTTGGCAGTAGACACTTCCAGATGCAGGGCTCTGGAATGTTTCCAATCTTAACATCTTGGGTTCATCTGGCTCATTCCAACTTTCTTGCCTGCCTTCCTGAGCTAAGGTTATTGTTATGGGGGTTAACTTCTCCCTGGTTCTAAGGGGAAAGACATAGTCACCCTCGAGATGTCATTTAGGTCCCCAAAATTGATACTGTTGAGATACTAGATTTTTATAGCAAAACATGTGGATGTGTTATCTTTCCTAACCAGCTCTTTTAAAAAAACACAGCACAGTAACAATAAAAAATTCTTTTCATGTGGTCTACAATAAATTGGCATGCCTTCATTTAGCACACACTTGATATCTCCATGCTTGCCAATCTGACCTGGATAAGAGGTGATGACTATTGTTTGGTTGTCAAAAGTAGCCATTCCCTTTTGGAAGCTATACAATGCTTCAACCAGCTGTATGTCCATACACGTGAAAAAGTCTTTTCTTCATGGGGTGAAAACAGTGTGGTTCTTCTGATCTAAAACAATGATACTTCCTCCTGGCTTCAATTCTTGTTCGTGGTCTCCTTCACCATGGAATGTTATCTTCTGGCCATCTTTCATTATTTTGTCAATATGAACTTCTAGAATCTTCTTATCTCAAGCTATCTTCCTTACATTGCAGCTTTTACCTGTTGCTTAATCATCAAATTTAAGATAAACTTTCCTGAGAATGGCTTTCTCTCTCCTGATAAACTTTCTTTGCTAGAAAAGCCCCTTCCTGAAAGAATGGAAGTAGAAGAGACTGATGAAATGGGTAGAACTGCTGTGTTTTGATCCAAATCAAGAAAGATGGCACCATTACAATGAAGAAGCATATGAGGATGTTGAACATCATCCTAGGGGTGGTGGTCAGTATCAGACCTCTTAATGGGGCCAGTGAATGACACTCACCGCTGGCATTTTATATATGGTAGTAAAAGAGAGAAGGACTATAATCATAATATTGTTTTGTTTTGACATTCAACTATAGTAATGTTTTAGAAGTTAAGTGATGAATAAACTCAAAATATTTTTTAAAAATCCTTTATTTTGAGAGCTTATTGCTAACGGTGCTAATAAATCACCTTAGTTAAACTATGCAAAAAATAGCAGGACATCTGTGAGTTTTTTTCCCTGAAACTTCTTTAGAGATAAGTTTTTGGTCATATTTGAGTAGATAAGGAAATACATGTTTGATGTCAGATTTCTCAAGTGTGGCGTTGGCATGATAGACTGCTGGCAATATATTTCTAGTCTTTTGTTAACATTATCCGAAAAAATTTTAAAGAATTTTTCCAAGTACACACTGTCATGATTTTTAACTAAATAACATGTACATGTGAAGAGATTGCCTTTTAAATAAGTACCAAGAAAAAGTATCAAGCACAGAGATAATGTATGAATGGCCCACCATAATCTTACCCATGTTTAAATGTAAAGGAAAAGATTAGAAGAAAATATATCTAAATGAACAAGGTAGTGGCCTTTGAGTGGTGGGATTATGGGAGAGTTAGTCTTGCTTTTTGGCACTTCTGTAGTGTTCAAGTTATGTTACATTTATAATTAGAAAAGAGCAGGAAAAAATAACTTGTCCTGTACAATCTGAAATAATCAGAGCAATTTAATAGAAAGCTTCCCAATATCATCTTGTTACAAATACCAGATTTTAACATTTAAAGGCAAAAGTTTTCAAATGTAAACGGTCATAAGTATTTATGGATTTAACATTTAAAAATCACCTTAAAGCCAACAATGTCCAATTTTTATGGGATACTTTGCTATGTACATGTGAATATTGATTTGATACCTAAAGTTACTATTTTCAAAGTAACCTCCATCTCTACTCAATATTCTATAACCATAGCTACAGAGCTGACACCTATCTGACTATAATTCAATAGAATAGTTATCACTCTTTTCTTTCCTCTTTGAGGATTGGCCAGCTCTTGGACTAAATTAACCCAATCAACTGATGACTCAGTATGGTATTAGCACAACTGAAGTAACTGAAGATATTTGAATCTATTAACGATCAACCAGAGTCTCTTTAACATTCTTGCTTCTGTTTCATTTTCTGTTATTTAGTTTTTTAGACCAAATGTAAATTTGGGTCTCTGCAGCTAGATAGGAGCAGTAACCCCTATTATTGGGATGGTTGCTAGCAGGTGGGTGATAGAAGTTTGATTTTCACCTATGTGGATACACGAAGTAGGTTTTTTTATTTTGGACTGGGGGGCAGTGTGTGACTAGCATTTGTCTCATTCTAGTCTCAATTTTTGTATTAACACTGAGAATAATTAATCCATGAGTGTTTTTCTTTTCAAGTGAAAATATGCTAGTTAATAATTCGTGCTTTTATTTAAATACCAGAATAGCTTGTGAAAACAATTCATCTAACCTGGAAACCAAATTTTACAATATTTAGCAATTCAGGACACAGGCACTTATATAGGGTGTTACAGTCCCAAAGGTCTCCAAGGTCCACTTAATTAACTCTGACCCAAATTATATATTTTGCTCTATAGGAGTAACCCCTAATGCTCTATTTAGGTTATTTAGCTCATGGATTTATATACATAATTTGAATATTCTCAAGACATTTATATGTGCCAATGAATTAGTGGCTGGTATTTGTGCTCTGTTGAAAATATAACCCTGGAATTTGGGTCAAAGGAGTCAAAACTCAAAATGATGGAATGTGCATTAAATGCATCATAGTATTTTTTACATTACTACGTTGTACTTCATATTAAACTCCAATATGTCATTGCTATATGTATATTTAGGAAATAATTACTCATTTTTAATCTCTAACATATGAGGAATATGACATGCTCCCATCGAAAGCAATAAACTATTATGGCAGTATTTCTCCCCATCTCTTTGTAGGAGGTAGGGGTAGTGTGGGCATGCAAACTCTTCAGTGGAATATGTTTGGATTAAAAAAAATCATACAATTCTTGACTCCCACTTGAAAATCCTGGGTATTGAGTGTTATGGTGCCTCATCTATAATAAATAATTTTTATAATTTGCGTGTACTCAGCTTATCCTTATTAGATAGCAAGCAAAGAAGCTTTACTTGTTCTTGCTTACTTCCTACTTCATTTCACAAAGTCTATAAGATGGTTCTCTTAGTCATCTTTCTAGCCTTATAGCATTAGCACCAAACTTTGCACAAAATTGATGTTCAATGAATATTTTAGAAATGATATTTGAGATATGTAAATAATATAGAAATTTACTAAAATAAAGGAAAAATTTTGAATTTCAAAGACAGCTGAGACATGGATTCAAATGAATCAACAGAGGTGGGGTTGGAAGGTTCCAGGATGAGCTTGAGGCTGATGGTACAGGGCAGACTATGTGCAGGAGCTGTCCTAGTTGACCTCACACACCAATTGCTGAAGACAGGAACCATCAGAAAAAATTTGGAATAATACTCACATAGATGGGTATCCAGAAATTAGCTATTCCAGTTTTATGTTACTGTCTATATACTGTGTTTTATTTTCCCCAAACATTTATTTTCAGCCCATATGTGTTTTTATATTTAAAGTGCATTTTCTATAAACATATATTTGAGTCTTTTTTTTTAAATCATTCTGATACTCTATTTTACTTTTTTATTTTTTAAATCCTCACCTGAGGATATATTTTTTATTATTAATTTTTAGAGAGAGAGAAACATTGATGTGAGAGAGAAACTTTGATCTGTTGCCTCTCTCAATGTCAATGGGGGACCAACAACCTAGGTATGTGCCCTGACTGGGAACTGACCCCTCAGCCTTTTGATGTATGAGATGATGTTCCTACTAACTAAGCTATCCAGCCAGGGCATGACACTTTCTTTAAATCTGAGTATTTAGACAATGTCTAGTGTCATTACTGATATGGTTGGGATTGGATCTACCATTTCATTTTGGGTTTTTTAAAATTTTTTAAATTTTTAATTTACAGTTGATATATAATGTTATATTAGTTTCAGGTGTAGAACCCCATGATTAGACATTTATATAACTTATGAAGTGATCACCCTGATCAATCTAGTACCCATCTGACACCATACAGTTTTTACAATATTATTGACTATATTCCCTATGTTGTACTTTATATCCCTATGACTATTTTATAACTACCAATTTGTACTTCTAAATTCCTTCACCTTTTTTACCCAACTCTTCTCTCATCTGGCAACCATTGAAATGTTTCTGCTATGCTGGTTTATTTACTTTATTTTTGAGATTCCACATATAAATGTAATCATCTGGCATTTGTCTTTCTCTGTCTAATTTATTTTACTTAGCATAGTAAAATACTCTCTAGATCCATCCATGTTGTTGCAGATTGCAAGATTTCCTTCTTTTTATGGCTGAGTCATATTCCACTGTATATATGCACCCACTGCTTTATTTATTCACCTATTGATGGACACTAAAATGGCTTTCATATATTGGCTTTTGTAAATAATGCTGCAGTAAACATATGGATGTCTTTTTGATTTAGTGTTTTGGGTTTCTTCGGGTATATAATACCCAGAAGTGGGGTTTCTGGTTCCTTCTTCATGTTTTGTTATAGCATTTGTTTTAAAGTCTGTTTTGTCTAGCATAAATATTGCTTTCCCAGCTTTTTTCACATAATGCATGTTTATTTAAATTTTTCCCATCACTATTTATCCCTTCTGCACTCTCTTCCACTTCCACCCACCTGCATCCCTCCCTGTTTTTTTCATGCTGTTGTCCATATCCAAGAGTTCTTTCTCTTTTTTCTGTTTTGTTCAATCCCTTCACTCCTCCACCCCTGAACTGTCAGTCTGATCTCTATGAGTCTGTCTTTATTTTGTTTGTTAATTCAGTTTGTTCATTAGATTCCACATATGAATGAAAGCATATGGTACTTGAGTTTCTCTGACTGGCTTATTACCCTTAGCATTTATTTTGTTATTTTTCTATTTTCATGAAATATTTTACCCACCCTTTTACTTTCAGACTGTGTCTTTTGATCTAAAGTGAGTCTCTTGTAGACAACATACATTAGGGTCTTGTTTGTTATTCAGTCATGATATAGCTTTTGATTGGAGCATTTAACCCATTTGCATTTAAAGTAGTTGTTGATAGATGTTTTTATAGCTATCTTATCATTAACATTTTCTTTATATTTTTTCTCCTTCTTAAACAAGACCTTTTAACATTTTATGTAATACTGACTTGGTGGTGATGAACTCCTTTAGCTTTTTCTTGTCTGAGAAGCTCTTTATCTGTACTTCAATTCTAAATGATAGCTTTTCTGGGTAGACTTATAGGTCCTTGCTTTTCATCACTGAATATTTCTTGCTAATTTCTTCTGGCCTGCAAAGTTTCTGTTGAGAAATCAACTGGTAGTCTTATGGGAGCTCCCTTGCAGTAAGTGCTTTTTCCTTGCTGCTTTTAAGATTCTCCCTTTGTCTTTAACCTTTGGCATTACTTGTTTCCCCACACTTTTTTGTAACTTCCTTCATTCTGGTCTTTAAAGCATTTTTGACTATCTTAAAGAACTTTATTTTAATTTTTCTGTTGACCTTTTAATGATATTTCTTTGTATTGTTATTTCAGTGCCTGCATTGAGAATTACACAAAAACTTCTTAAATTTTCACATTCTGCCTAGAAGTTAACATTACATAGCTTCATGTAAAATACAGAAATCTTGCAACTATTTATCCCCTGTCTTTTTATTTCATCTTTTAAACATGTATTTGATGAATTAGATTTACATATGGGATAAATCCCACAAAACAATGTTTTATTTTTTTCTTTAAACATTTATATGGCTTATAAAAAAGAGGAGAAAAGCAAAAATAAAATATTTTACATATGCCTAGCTATTAACCACTTCTGGTATTTTTCTCTTGTCTGATAATATAAGTTTTCTTTCTTTCTTTTTTTTTTAACATACTAAATGCAGCAGAAAGAAAGAAGGAGCTCCTACCCTTCACAGCAGCATGGATGGAACTGGAGAGCATTATGCTAAGTGAAATAAGCCAGTCGATGAAAGAAAAATACCATATGATCTCACCTATTAGTGTAACCTAATCAACAAAACAAACAAGCAAGCAAAATAGAACCAAAAACAGGAAATAAAGAACAAATTGACAGTAACCAGAGGGGAGGGGGAAGGGTGATAATGGGGGAAATAATGGGAGTGGTCATCAAGGAACATGTATAAAGGACCCGTGGACAAAGTTAAAGAAAGGTAGGATTGAGGTTATGACATAGGGGTTGGTGGGGCTGGGGAAAGTGGTGGCAGGAAAATGGAGACAACTATACTTGAACAACAATAAAAAAAGAAAATAAATAAAGATCTTATTTATTTATTTTTAGAAAGGGGAAGGGAATACCTCTCTAGTGTCCCCTACTGGAGACCTGGCCCACAACCCAGGAATGTGCTCTGACTGGGAATTGAACCAGTGTCTCTTTGGTTGGCAGATGGCACTCAATCCACTGAGCCACATAAACTAGAGCTGATAATATGAGTTTTCATCTGGTATGATTGTCCTTTAGCCTCAAGAAACTTGGTAAGCATTTAGAGTGGGGAAATCTGATAATAGAGCTTCTTAATTTTATCTGAAAACATCTTTATTTCATCTTTATTTTTTAATATTTTTGCTAGATATAGGATTCAAACTTAATAGGTTTTTATTTTTCAGTGTTTTAAAGTTAGCATTCACTTTTTTGGGTCTTATGTGGTTTATGATGGGAAGTTTGCTTTTAGTAATATAACTTATTGTTTCTGTCTATATAATATGCCATTTTCTCTTACTGCCTATAAGATATGCATTTTAAATTTAGCTTTTTAAGCTAAATTGACTACAATGTACATTTGCATGGGCTTATTTCCTTTCATTCTGCTTTGCATTCAGAATGGTGTTTAGCATATTGTGTCTACAAATTATGCCAATCATAAAAATTGAGAAATTTTAAGCCATTATTTCTTGAAATATTTTTCTTTTGTTTTTTTATTTATTGATTGATTTTTGAGAGAGAGAGAAGAGATATTTTTGTTTTTTTACTTATTTATGCATTCATTGGTTGCTCCTTATATTCTTATATGTGACCTGACTGAAGATTGAACCCACAATCTTGGCCTATTAGGATGATGCTCTAACCAACTGAGCTACCTGGCCAAGGCCTGCAAATATGTTTTCTTTTTTAAAGATTTTATTTATTTATTTTAGAGAGAAGGGAAGGGAAGGGGAAAGAGAGGGAGAGAAACATCAGTGTGTGGTTACCTTCATGTGGCCCCCACTGGGGACCTGGCCTGCAACCCAGGCATATGCCCTGACTGGGAACCAGTGACCCTTTGCTTCACAGGCCCGCACTCAATCCACTGAGCTACACCAGCGAGGGCCTTCAAAAATGTTTTCTGCTTCATTTTCTCTCTGCACTTCTTCGGGATTTCAATCATACACATCTAAGACTATTTTGATTTTATCTAACAGTACTGTGAGACTCTATTCTTTGTCTTCAAACTTTTTTTCTCTCTATTCCTCACATTGGACAATTTCTAATGATTTGTTTTCAAGTTTTCTTACTCTTTCTTCATTTCCATTTGACTATAATAGAGTGAACATTAAATTTCAGATATTGTATTTTTCAGCTCTCAATTTTGCACTTTTTATTCTAATTGCACTATTTATTTTCTAATCCCCTGTTGGGATTCTCCTTCTGTTAATTCTTTGTGAACACATTTTTATTTCACTTCACTTAGACTGGTTATAATAGCTATTTAAAAATCCTTTTTTTATTAATCCCTAAATCTGGTTTATCTTGGGTTAAGATTTGGTTGGTTTTCTTTTCTCTTGAGAATGTGATCCATTTTCTTGTTTTTTTACATATTGAGTGATTTTGAATTGTGAATATTAAGCTGTGGAGATTCTGTGTGCTGGTATTTTCCTTACCTGGATGTTGCTTCTTTTGTTTTAGCAGGCAATTATGTTGACGGAATTTACAAATCCTGTTTCTGTGAATGTGTAGTTCAGGAATCAGTTAGAAATTTGGGTCAAGAATCTGGGGATTTTTTCTCTGGGTCGTTCCCTTCCAGGATTTACCTTGCTACCTTCTAGAGTCATGGCTTCCCTAGCTTTTTTTTTTGGTTACTCAAGACAGAAATATTGCAATTTCTCCAATCATACCTTAACCACCTTGCATGTTCATGTCAAATACACTTAGCTCTGAGCTAAAGGCTGTGCAAACAGGAACTTAGCTTATATAGGTACTCCCCTCCTCTGAAGATGGACTCTCACCAGAATCAGTCTTTTCATGCTCCATTGATTTCAAGCTGGTGCTTTTTGTATTATATCCTGGCTTTATGGTCTTTTTTTTTCTGCAGAAAGTTGTTCAGAAGCAGAATTTTTCCTTCCCAGAAGCAAAGTCTTTTTCCTTGATTTAAAGGAATTATTATGGCAATGCACATTCACTTTAGAGAAATAAACTTTAATTTTTCACCTTTAGATGATCAATATTAATATTTTCATGTACATACTTTGTCTATGTTTCAGAATAAAGATACACATGTACACACATACATACATACATATGAATACATACAAACACAGAAGGACACACACAAATTAACATTCCATGGGAGCACACTATTGGTAACCTGATTTTCTTAAAAGATCATGTACATTTTTCCATGTCTATAAAATACATTTATATTATTATTTTATGCTTGCTTTATTTTTATTGTATGAATGCATAATTTATAAACCCAATCTTATCATTAGGTATTTAAGCTGTTTCTGATTTTTCATTATTATAAATAATTCCTTTAGGGTAGTATCCATGTCTACATGATAGTGTATATTAGTTATTAATTGAATAAATTGTTTCATTAGAATAAATTTCTAGCAATGGTATTTTTCTATCAAAGATACATACATTTTAAGGATTTAAATACAGTTTAATAAATCATCCCCCATAAAATTGTACTACTTTTTTCTACCATATTGTTTGTAGTAGGCCAAAATAATGGTCCCCAAGGGTATGAAGTCCTAATCCCTGGAACCTGTATTGTTACTTTATTTAGAAGAAGGATCTTTGCAGATGTGAGTAAACTAGAGATTTTGAGATGGAGAGATTGTCCTGTGCAGGTATACCCAAACCACAAGTGTCCTTATAAAAAAGAGTCAGAGGAAAATTACAAACAAGACAGAAGAATCCACAGTAGTGACCACAGAGGCAGAAAATGGAATGATGTACTCACAGACCAAGGAATGCTGTCAACCACCATGGCTGGAAGAGGAAAGTAATGGGTTTTCCCTAGAGCCTACAGAGAGACAATTTGTCTGCCAACACCTTGATTTCAGCCCGGTGATACTGGCTACCAAAATGGACATCTAGCCTCTAGAACTGTGAAAGAATAAATTCTTGATTTCAGCCCGGTGATACTGGCTACCAAAATGGACATCTAGCCTCTAGAACTGTGAAAGAATAAATTCTGTTGTTTCAAGCCATCATGTTTGTGGTAATTTATCACAGCAGCCATAAGAAACTAATATAGCGTGTAAGAATGAATGTGTTCTTCTATCTTATGGAAATCTTTCATGGTCTTTAAGGTAAAATTGAGCTTTCTCTATGTCATGATTCTTTGAATGTTATAGATATATATCCTATTTTAAATCCTTGGTTTTATAGTCTATTGATGAAACAGCCAACGAGAACTTATTTCTTTTTTAAATGTAATACTGTTTTCATAAATTTCCCTCTGATACAAGAATCTAGTAAGTATAACGGGGTTCTCAGAGGGTATTCTCCACAAACCTGGCTTGGGGGATGGGGGACGCATAGGGTGATGATTGAGAGGTACTTTACATATCTATGGCAACTTGGCTAGCTTAATAGTTATGTTAAAAAGCTATGCTGCCACTGGAGGGAGGGGGGGAGGGGGAGATGAGTGTGACTTTGACTTGTGATGGGGGGAGGGGAGGCTTATAGCGCCTGCATAAAACGGGAAGGTGGTTCCCCTGTTACTGTGCCTGCGAGAGAGGCAGCAAGGCAGTTGTCCTGTGTCACTGGCACATGCCTGCCTGGGCTGATAACGGCAGGAGAAAGAATGTGAACTTTACAATGAACAGACAGATGTAACCCATTTGATAGGGGACTCAAGACTTGGAAAATTTTAGCTTAAGGAAAAAGTTATAAGTCTAGCAAGTAATGTGTATGTTAAAGTTTTTGTTTCAGAAAGTACAGATAAGGCTCATCCCGGCTCCTGGGAAACAGCCGGCCTCCTGGGGTGCTGATAGAAGATTACCACCTGGGGACATCTGAACCTTTGTTCCAGGGAGAGCAGAGGACCACCCTCCCGCCTTGGGAACAACTAGCTGCCAGAGAACAGTAATGTTGCAGCTTCTGCATCTCAAAGCCCTCACCACACCTGGTTTGTCCTCCCCCACCTCCCTTATGAAAGATCTGGCCAGGAAAGAGAAGGGAAGATGGTTTGTTAGGGTATGAACCCGCCATCTTCTTGGATCATCAGCCTTCTGAGTAAAGCGCCCCTAAAAGATTCAATCGCTGTCAATGCTTATTGGATTTGGTAGTGACGGGCAGCCCAAACACCGGTGTCTTTTCTGGTTACACATTGTGGGAGGAGTTGGAAATGTGGTCATGCAGCAAGCTCCTGACCAGGTTTTAAATTAGGCATGGCAGCCGTGAGGCTTTCACTCTCTCTCCGGTGTCCTTTGAAAGGGTACGGAAGGGCCCCGCTGACCCACCATAAGGTTTGGTGTGTAAAGAGGTGCCATGCAGTTTGGGGTTAAGGACTGGAGAATACAGTGACATGATTAATGGTGCTTGGGACTGTGGAACCTGTCCAGTGAAGCTCGGATTAATGGGAGATGCCTGAATGCTGAACTGTGACTGGGAATGCTGAGCATGGACTTCTGTTTTTCATAAAGGTGGTATCTCTGACTGGCACATTCTGAAACTGACCTGGTTTGGCAAAGGGAGGCAAGACTGTGTGTTTGTGGGTGTTTTAAAAGGAGTGGGACTTAAGGGCAGAATCCTGCCATTATTCTAAACCTGTATAGTTTTAAATAAATTAACCTGTATTATTTTAAATAATTCCTTTCCATTTCACCAAACTCTGGCATCTGGAGTCATGCTTCTTGGTGACTGGCAATCAGATCCTCCAACTGTTTCAGAACTGCATAGCCTGGGGTTCTGTAATGTAAGGAGAGCCTAAAAATAAAAGAAATTGGACTCCAGTGATTTATGTTGTACTTTGTTCTGTGATTTTTATCTTTATAAAGTTAGTACCATTTCAATCACAAGAAAGTTTCTGGAAACAAATGTTTCCTCTTCCCTGGAGTGTGAATAAGTTTCTGAGAGGTTGTAAAATACTTAAGTAATTTGCATCTATTTTTACCCTCTGAACATTTTGAAAATTCATCTGAGCATAAAGGAACCAAATACTTTTAAGATAGTTTAAAAAAATTATTTTCCATTGGAAACTAGTGAATTATTTCTCTCTCACATTCACTTTTTCTTTCTGGCACACACAAATACACCACACACACATCCTACAAATGCATAAATGGGATCACATGCTATACTTTTAAATATACAGTATTTTATGGTTATTTTTTGGCTTGGCTTCTTCTTCCTCATTCTTCCACCCTCTTGTCCCACCCATGTCACCAGTCTTTCCTACCCAGAGAACCCACATTAACAACCTGGAATCTATCATCTTACATTAACTTCACCAGTCATATAGTCATAGACAAACATTGATTACTAGGTCACTACTTGATAAAAATGGGATTATATTACATGTTGCTTACTTTCTGTATCTTTTAAAAATGGGTTAACAGTACTTGTGGATAGTCCTGTAAGCATATTGGTTTAGTTTGAATTTATTATTTTTATAGACATAATAATTCTTAACGTAACTTGTCCAAAGTTTAACTTCCTGTTATTGAGAGTCACCACTTACTTTATAGTATTTTGCTACCTCAAAAAATGATTTTATTATAAACATTCTTATAAATACATTTTTGTGAATTATTGCTTTTATTAGGTAAGATTCTGAGGTATGGGATTGCTAGGGCAAAGGCTGTAGGTATTTTAGTTTTTTGATAAATGCTGCCAGACTGTTTGCTGGCAGCAGCTATAGCTATAGCTATAGCTCCAAAAGGCTATAGAAATTCGTATTTTCATCAGCAGTGTAGCAATACATTCATTTTTCTTTTATCCGTACAGAGAATAGATGTCATTACTTTTTAATTTTTTTGCTTTCTACTAGTTCCAAAATTCTGTTTTATTGATTATTGTTTTTTCTTACTTTTAATGAAGTTGAGCATCTTTTTATATATTTGTGGCCATTTAGATTTGCTCATAAACTATCTTCCATTCTTCTTTGCTCATTTTTTATTGGGATATTTATCTCTTCCTGTTAATTTTAAAAAGATATTTATGTATTATAGATATTAACCATCCATCTCTCACTTCTATTGCTAATATATTCACAAATCTATATATCTTTTGTGGCTGTTGTTTATGGTATTATTTTCCATGCAAATGCTTAACAGTTATCTATAGTGTAGATTCATCTATTCTTTTATTATCTCTGGGTCTTTGTTTTAAAGATATGCCACATACTCTAGATTATACAGGTAGTATCTTAGATTTTCTTTGTATTTTAGTTTTATGAGACTTATTTTTGTTTAAGTTACAAGAGAAAGAGATCCATCTATATTGTCTTTAAGATGAACAGCCAATTTGGTCTGCACCATTTAAACCATCTGTCCTTTCCTAGCTAAATTGAAATAAAATTTGTGATATATTTAACCATCATTTTTAGAGAGATCTGGTTGTGGATTCTCTCTTTATTATACTGATCTCCAACTAAATATTTCAGTGCCATTATGATATAATTTTGATTAGAGTAGAATTAAAGTAAGTTGTAATATCTGGTAAATCTTATGTCTTCTTCATATTTTTCTTAGATCCTTTCTGGCTTTATTTCCTTCATATTTTTTCCATGTTTTTGCTGCATATTTTTCTTAGTTCCTTTGAGATATTTTCCTTTTGATCTAAACTTATTTTACAGATAGATGCAGAAAAATGAAACTATACCACCTTCTTACACCACACACAAGAATAAATTCAAAATGGATCAAAGACTTATATGTTAGACCTGAAACCATAAAAATCTTAGAAGAAAACATAGGCAGCAAAGTTTTGGACATTGCTCATAGCAATTTTTTATCAGATATATCTTCCCAGGCAAGGGAAACAAAAGAAAAAATAAACAAATGGAACTACGTCAAACTAAAAAGATTTTGCACAGCAAAGGAAATCAACAAAATAAAAAGACAACCCATGGAATGAGAGAACATGTGTTCCAATACATCTGATAAAAGATTAATATCCAAAATTTATAAAGTACTTACAAAACTCAATATCAAAAAGCAAACAACCCAATTAAAAAATGAGCAAAGGGTATCCATAACACTTCTCCAAAGAAGACATACAGATGGCCAATAGACATATGAAAAGATGCTCAACATCACTAATCATCAGAGAAATGTAAATTAAAACCACAAAGAGATATCATCTTACACCTGTTAGAATGGCTATCATCAATAAATCAGCAAACAACAAGTACTGGCAAAGATGTGGAGAAAGGGAAACCCTTTTGCACTGTTGGTGGGAATGCAGACTGGTGCAGCCACTGTGGAAAGCAGTATGGAGATAGATATCTCAAAAAATTAAAAATGGATCTGCCTTTTGAACCAGTGATCCCACTTCTGGGCCTATATCTGAAGGAACCCAAAACACTAATTTGAAAGAACATAAGCACTCTTCTGTTCACTGCAATGTTATTTACAATCACCAAGATATGGAAGCAGCCCAAGTGTCCATCAATGGATAAATGGATAAAACAACTATAGTACATTTACACATTGGAAATCTACTTGGCTGTAAAAAAGAAGAAAATTTTACCCTTTGCAACAGTTTGAATGGACTTGGAGAACATTATGATAAGTGAAATAAGCCAGTCAGAGAAAGATAAATATCGTATGATTTCACTAATATGTGAAATTTAATAAACAAACTAAATAACAAGCAAAACAGAGATGGACACATAGACAGAGAGCAGATGACAGCTAGTGGGAGGGGGAGGTTAGGGGGTGGAGGGATTGAGCAGAAAGGAAAAAGGACTCATGGACATGGACAACAGTGTGGTGATTGCTGGGGGTACAGGGGTATAAGGGGACTAAATGGTAATGGAAAAAATACAATAAAGATTACATAAAAATACAATATTAATAAATAGTAATACAAGAATACATTAAAAAGTTAAACTTACCTTAAAGTAGATATAATTCTTAAAAGCCTCTCACCTCAGTTGAATTTCATTAAATTTATATATTAATTTTTGGAGTCTTTTGGTGATTTTAAGTCTTCCCAATCTAGAATATCATACTTCTTTCCATTTATTCAAAGAGATATTGATTTCTGTATATTTATATGGTATCAATCTTTTTGCTAAATTTTTTCTTGTAATTCTTGTAAACTATTATTAATTTTAATATTAGTTAACTATTAATTTAATAATAATAGTTAATAAATTAACTATTAATTTTAATAATAGTTTACAAGTCATATAATTCTATAACCAACAAAATAAACATTTTTCTCAGTATTTATACCTATTATTTTAACTTCTTGTGGTATTATATTTTCTTAAACTGCCAAGTTACTATTAAGTACTAAAGATGGTAAGATGTACCTTAGTGTAGCTCCTGACTTTGATTAAAATGGATTTAGTATTTCATAATCTAGGATAATATTTTTCAGTAATTGGTAAATAGCCTTTATTACATTTAAGTCATTGGTGTCTCTTCTATTTTTTTATTTAAATTTTGTTATTAGTGGCTGCTTAATTTTATCTGAGACTGATATGATCATATGTCTTTTCACCTTTAATTTAATGATATAATGAATAATAATTATACATTTATTGATATTAAGTTATACCTACATCCCTAGAATATACCGTAGTTGATCACATGATATTATTATCCTTTGGTTTATTGTTGGATTCAGTTAATAATATGTTCTTTCAAATTTTTCATCTTTACTTATGAATTATATTGGCTTATAGTTTTCTATCTCGAATTGTACTCAGTTACTTTATAATATGAATTGAGGAAATATCCTTTTGAGAAATTAAATATTAAATATTTTTATGCTATGAACTGTAATGGTGTATGTCACACTAGAATAAACTTTTATGTAGTTAGGTGGGCCTTTTTAATCCTAAATTTAATCTCTTTCATGATAGTTAATTTAAATTTCTACCTCATCTTGGGGTAGTGTTGATAATTTATATTTTGTTTAACAGGACTTATAGTTTCAAATGAAGGAATTTTGTAGTGTCCCATGGATTTGGTTATTAAAGTATTCTCCTTTTCATTAATTTCTAGATAATTTCTAATCTAAGTTTTGATTTCTATTTGACCCAAGGGTTATATAGGTATGTGCTTCTTAATTTCCAAATAATGAATATGACTAATCTCTCCTTCATAATTTATTTTCATTGTTACTGGATTTTTGTCAGAGAGGGTGGCTTGCACAAGATCTAGCTTTAAAACATCTGTTAAAAATATTTTGTTAAAGACTTTATTAATCATGTATGTACAAATTTTATAAAAGCAAAAATTCAATAAATTTATTGAACTATTTTCTAGGTGCTGGTGATATAGCAGCAAAACTATAGACATATACTTTACTTCATGAAGTTTACATTTTTTGTAAAATGACAATGTTTTATTGAGAAATAAACACACAATAATGTCTATTTATTGTTTCATTCAGTTTCTCTACGTGCATGCTTAATTTTTATCAGACCTATTCAGCTCTCACATTTTTCACTATTATTCTTGTTTATCAAACTCTGCATCAATTGTTTCATTTTTGCTTTTTATTATAGATGCTTTGTATTTTTGATGCCTAAAAGATTATAACTGTTAGAGTCTCTTCATAAATTGTAATTTTAATAACCATATTTTGTCCTCTATATTTAGTTTCTTTATTAATATTAGTATTGTTGCTGCTTCTTTTTCTTTTGTTTGTTTGCAATAGTTTGATATAAAGTGACTTTCAACTTTGATATCTATTTATTTATTTATTTATTTACAGAGAGAAGGGAAGGGAGGGAGAAAAACACTGATGTGAAAGAGAAACACTGACCTGTTGCCTCTGGTAAGCACTCACACCGGGGACCAAACCCGCGACCCAAGCATGTGCTCTGACTAGGATTCAAACTGGAGACCTTTCATCTTGTGGAATGATGCACAACTAACTGAGCCATATGGGTTAGGGTTGATTGTTTTATTTTAGTTGAGTGAATGTAGTTTGGTTTTGTTTTATACCCTAATGTGACAGTCATTTTTAATTTAAGAATTCAGCTCTGTCATATTTAGTATTATGATTATATAGTTGATTTTATTTTTTTCATATGTTTATATATTTATTTGTTCAGCAAATAAATGTTTATTATTTATTTAACAATAAACATGTTAAATGCCTTATATCTGCCAATATATAAGGCTGGAGATTCAAAATGAACAAAGAAAGGGAAATTACAAACTCATGAAATTTATATTGTAGTTGAGGTTAAAGATAGTAAATATAATAAATCAATAAAATATTAAGCATATTAGAAGGTGATAAAAAGTGTTCAGAAAAATAAAATAGACTAAAGTTTTGAGCAATATTAGGGGGGTTATAATATTAAATAAGGTCCAAAGTGGGTCCCACTGAGAAAGAGACATTTTAGAAAAGAATTGAAGGAGATTAGAAAGTGAGGCCCATGGGTATCTGAAAGAATGGTTTTCTAGGCAGAAAGAATGGCCTTTGCATAAAATATTAATGTGTCTCACATGTTTGAGAAGGCTACTGTGGTGGATTTCGTATAGAAGGAGGTAAAAGGAAGACGAAACCAGAGAGAAGCTCAATAATCATTTAAAAGACCTACTCTAAGTGAACTGGAAAGTCATTGGTGATTTTTAAAAGAGTTTTATTTAATCACATTTATAGATACATACATTTCTATATATAATGAAATGAACACTGATGAGTTTTTTTTTTTCAATTTTTATTTTATTTGTTGATCTTGTACAGTTTTCTGTCTTTTACTCCCACCCCAACCCACCACCGCAGCCCTCCCCACCTCCCTCCCATTTCCACCCCCCCATAGTTTTTGTCCATGTGTCCTTTATACTTGTTCCTGTAAACCTTTCCCCTTTTCCCCTGAAATTCCCTCTCTTCTCCCCTCTGGTGACTTTCAGCCTGTTCTCAATTTCAATGTCTTTGGTTATATTATCCTTGTTTGTTTGTTTTGTTGATTAGATTCCTGTTAAAGGTGAGATCATATGCTATTTGTCTTTCACTGCCTGGCTTATTTCGCTTAGCATGATGCTCTCCAGTTCCATCCATGCTGTTGCAAAGGGTATGAGCTCCTTCTTTCTTTCTGCTGCATAGAATTCCATTGTGTAAATGTACCACATTCATTTACTGATGGGCACCTAGGTTGCTTCCAACACTTGGCTATTGTAAATTGTGCTACTATAAACATAAGGGTGCATAGATTCTTTTGGATTGGTGTTTCAGAGTTCTTAGGATATAGTCCTAGCAGTGGAATTGCTGGCTCAAAAGGTATATCCATTTTTAGTTTTTTTAGAAAATTCCATACTGTTTTCCATAGTGGTTGTATCAGTCTGCACTCCCACCAACAGTGCACTAGGGTACCCTTTTCTCCACAACCTTTCCAACACTTGCTGTTTGTTGCTTTGTTTATGATGGCCATTCTGACTGGTGTGAAGTGGTATCTCATTGTGGTTTTAATTTGCATCTCTCTGATAGTTAGTGATATCAAGCATCGTCTCATGTGTCTCTGGATCCTCTGTATGTCCTCCTTGGAGAAGTGTCTGCCCAAGTCCTTTGCCCATTTTTTAATTGGGTTGCTTGTCTTCTTAGAGTGGAGTCATGAGTTTTTACTTATTTATATATCTGTATAAATATTGTCAAGATACAGAAAATTTTTGTTACCCAGAAGTTCCTTTGTGCCTTCTTAGTCAATAACCCCATTATAGTTTTAATTTGCATTGCCTTGATAACTCATAATGTTGAGCTCCTCCTCATATGATTATTACCTATCAGTATATCTTCTTTTCTGGAGGTTCTGTTCAAATCTTTGTTTATTGTTTTTATTGGTTTATTTGGCTTTGTTTTATTGAATTGTTGGAATCCCTTCATTATATAATTATACAAAAAATCTGCATAAAATTCATTGTCATATATGATTGTGTGTGTATATATACATATATGCTAATGTATAGTCAACTATAACTAATGTCAAAATAAAAAATAATATATAATCTTAATATATCAAGTTTTTAAACTGCTAACACCTGTCTGGATGTAGTATTTTTAATTAATATTTTTTGGGTCAATTATGCTTTTATGAGGCATAATACTATAATGCTTAAATTACAAATAGCAAATTACTGTAAAACACTCATTTATTCTCTATATTTTGTAACTCACTGTGCAGAAGTATTATTGCAAATTCTTTAATTTCAAATGATATCATTAATTCTCTGCTGGGTACAAACTGCACAGTTTAATTTTACTTGGCACATATCTTTCTATTCACTCTGACTGGCTGAAAACACAGAACATGGTGACCATATTACACTTCTGATGTTCCCTATCACATCACAGTTCACACTGTTGTATAAATCCCTTTCTCAGTTCTTCAGCTCAACTGATTTAGAAATACCCTGATTATTTATCTAGTAAAGATCTTCTGGATTCTCACAGGAATGAAGTTATACGTCAGAGGCTTAAAAAGATCCAGTTACCATCTTAGCTTCCTGGGAGCAATGGGAGATCTATTTTAACAAAAGTTATTTAATTCCTCCCTAATAGCTCCTTTTCCTGTAGGAAGAGCAGTGCATTTCTCTGTGCTCAGTCCAGTCAGCCCATAGAGCCCTTCGCCTGTATTCTTTCTCCTCCACACCCCTCTTCCTATGCTGTTTAGTACACAAACACCAGAAACCAACCTTTCTCTCTTCTGTGAATTAGGAAATATTTTAATAGCCAGGACATTGTTGAAAATTAAATTTAACAAATAAAAGTGTAGTGAAGTTTTAAATATAAATTAGATGCATCCTTAGGATTTGCTTTTAACTACACACCTTCTAAGAAATTATATTTTTACTCCCAGCAAATTACCTAGGAGAAATAAAATGACAAGAGTAATCTATTTTTTTCACAGCTGGTCGGCTGGCCAGAATTTCTCATCAAGGAGTACATGCTGCTTGCTCCCCAGATGGACAGGCTGGATGAGCGACAAATCCACAGAGCCTGGGACACACGGTGGAAATCACACTGCCAGTGCTTTTAATCTGGCACAGTTCTGCACACTCAAAATTGCAAGTGGCCCATTTCCAAATGAACATCTATTGGGACAGTATTCTATATCTTGTCAGAATGAGTCCATTAAATCCTCAGCTGGAATTAGACCAAAAACTTGTAATAATTACCGGAAACTTATTAAAAAGTTGAAGTCCTAGACTGTGACAGTGGAAACACTTAGGCAACATTAACAGTAATTGAAATCTTTGTGAGTTTTTTTTTTCCCCCCAATTAGTCCTGGTTGATGGCCAAGCAAAGAACACAAATGAGAAGGTGTGGAACTAAAACACTCATCCTCTAAAGGAGTAATTGCCTTTTGTTTCATTATAAAGATGTAGTATGATAGCACTGGTGGACTGCTCACATGGAATCCGAGGTACCCACCAAACACTCCTCATGACTCCCATAATGAGTCCGGATGTCCCTGCTGTGTTCACCAGCAGGATGGCAAGCTGACTCTGCCTCTTCCCAATACCTTGGGTTTCCTTCTCTCTTTCTTGTCCCATTCCACTTTCAAAATTCACTGCTTTCCCTAGTAAGTCCTGAGCATTAAGAAAAAGATTATTAAATAGTTGTGAAACCTGACCTAGAAAATATCCAAGTGAATTTAAGTCCTTGATTTGAAAGTGGGAATAATAAAATAATTTTTTTCTGTACTTCAATTACAAGGATGACTCTAATTTGATTTCCCCTCAGATGGGGGAAGTTCATAAAAGTAGCTTGATAAAGCTGAGGGACTTTTTGAGCTTTTTTTTCCAGTTTCTTTTTCCAGTTTGGCTTTTAGCAGCTTTTGCATTGAGCAATAGTACACTTGATCGTGTTTGGCTTTTTATTTCTGTATTCCTGGTGGTGATTCTTAGGCAACCTTAGTTTTGTTTTGTTTTGACTTTTACAACTCAGGATGCCTTGAAAAGAGGAACAGTAGAGAAAAAAATTTCAAATTTTGGGCTCATTGGAGGACAGGCCATTCTCAATGGAAAGTGTGATTTACAGGACATATCTAATGAGTGTAACTGTAACTCTTTTTACAGAAATTCTGATGCTCAACCAAATGCTCCAAGTAGAAGGACAAACCTTGGCTGGAATAGCAGGTTGGGTTGTGAAGGCCAGATGACAAGAGAAATGGTAACAAATGTAGTGACCCAGAGTCCAAGGATGGTAAGAGGTTCAAAACCATACTGCATGTGCAGTATGTCAAGGGAGGTAACTTGGGGAGTCCTGACTTAGGAGAAAAATTATTGTGCATGCTGCAGAGGGCAGAGGTGCAACCCAAGGGTGAGAGGAAGGGACATTAAGGTAGACTGTTTTTGCAGAATGAGGAAAAATGAGCGGCCAAAGATCAGAGTGCATTCCATGTGTGCGGAGGTGTCCGGGGGAGGTCTGGGCCATCATTAGTTGGAATTATTGTGGAGAAGACTTATTCATGTCTGAATGATTGAAGCAAATAACTCTAGGTACCTTTCAATTTGAGTGTTCTATGCTTTTATGAGATTAGATTTATTTCTTCAAGTGATGAGAAATATTGTAATTAGTATCATCCAAATGAATGCCAACACTGTAAAGGAAAATTATTTTTCCTAGGCATTTTACAGCTTCTACTATTATGATCTTCACAGCTTCTTCCTTCATAGATATTATGACACAAAGCTTACTCTAGTTGAATTTAAATTTATCATAAATTCCAAAGTAAGTAAATTTAAGGAATTTGCTTTTGAAATAAGAAAATAAATTGTGGTAAAAGTGATAGTAATTATCAAGCACTTTAAATACTTTTTAAACAATAAGATAATATGTTAAAGGGTAAAAAGCATCTTTAAAATGGATTCAGGATTCCCTAGGCCACATTTGTATTCTAAATGTTCTATGTTGTGAGAAGGTAGTGATAGGATCACTAGATTTTCCATTACTTAACTAGGCTGCTGATATGAGATGACTTTAAGCTCTAGAACAGAATTAGAATCTTTATCCTTTAGGTAATAAATTGTTCTTAGATGATTAAGTGACAGTCCTAATAAAATGGTACTTCAAAGCCCTGTAATAAGTCCTTGTTCACATATTAATGTTAGATGTGATGAGAGAGTATTGAGTGACCACACTGGGCATTGTTAACTCTATTTTTACTCACACCAATAGCAGCGACGTACTTCCCTGCAAGGTAAACTAGTGTGCCCTGGACCAACTGTGCTCAGGAAGAGTTTAAACCTAAGAGAATTAGGGGTCCGAAAATTGAAAACGACTTAATCCTGCCTTCCAGAGTAGTGGGCCTCAAGAAGGAAGGAGTCCCATGGAGCAGAGAAAATGACAGGAATGTGCCCAAGTGAATTCAAGGACAGCTATTAAAAATAACTATTAATTCTTACTAGACACCATGTAGTCTACACTTAATAAATCCTCTGCTGCTTGTGTCCTCCTGTCAGCCACTATGACGTCTTGTTCAGTTTTTGCTTGTATCATCCAACACCCTTAGGGAATAATTGCTTCTCCTTAGGGGATAAAAACAACATAATAGTGGTGTTTGGTATTCAGTTTTTATTGCTTTCTTCATAATTATTCCAGGCTGTGTTTGGCCCTTGATCTGATTTCTTTCCTCAATCTGTCAGTCAGGACCAGGAAGAGAAGGGCTTCCTGTGTTGGTCTCCACGCCCTTGGTCCTGCCTTATTGCCTGGGTCAGCTTTAGTGCGGGGGGTGCGGGGGAGGCAGCGCTTCAATATGCCTTGACTCCAGTGCTGTCAGAATCTGCTTTCTTTCCTAGAGCTGATCTTTGGGGAGCCTCACTTCCCTTGGAAACAAATGCTGGGATAACAGTTTGAGAGACAGATTTACAGATTCAGAGGGAAGCAAGGGTCAGGCCTAAGCAAAACTGCAAAGGCAGGCATGCAGTCAGTCTCTAGTACTGCTCTGCTCCGTGTAATGCCATTCTCCTGTGGATGACTGTTCTATGGCTCTTAACTATCTTTCCTTCCCCACCAATCCCCACTCACTAATGAGAAATCCAGTATTTGTGCATGGTCCATTCTCAACAAAGGGCCTTCCAGCGGGATACCCCACCTGGCCTTATTTGTACTTCCATGTTTTCATTCTCTTCCTCCATTGAAATCTGACTCCGCTTTGCTTGCAGATCGAGTACCTATTTGGTGATCACAAAGGGCAGTGAATCTTCATCTTGGAAAATACAATGGCATGCATTGATCTTAAGACCATTCTATATAAATGGATCAGTGTATTAGTTTCTTATTGTTGCTGTAACAAATTACCACATACTTAGTGGTTTGAAACAATCAGATTTATTCTCAGAGTTCTGGAGGTCAGAAATCCCAAATCAAAGTGTTGGCAGGGCTGTGCTCCTTCTGTAGGCTTCAGGAGAGAATCTGTTTCCTTCCCTTTTTAGCTTCTAGAAACTGCCTGAGTTCCTTGGCTTGTGACCCCTTCCTTGTGTCACTCCAACCTTCTGCTTCTGTTCTAACATCTCCTATTGTCCACTGTGATCTATTATCTCCTCTTGTAAGGAATTTAATGATTACGTAAGTCTCACCTAGATAATCTAAGATAGTATCCTTAGGTTAAGCATACCTTTTTTGCTGTAGGTCACATATTCACTTGTTCCTGGGTTGGGATGAGGACGTCTTTGGATGACCATTGCTTACCCTACTGCAAGTAATATTCAGTGTAGATACTTCTTTACCTCAGTAATTTTCAAAACTGAGCTATATTATAGACTCCTTTTCAAAGGATTAAACTTTTATAGACTCCCCCTGTGTTGACTTAGGTTTATTAAATTTTTACATAAATATGTATAAACATTAAACTGCCTAAATGCCTCATGTTTTTAGTTCTTAGGCAAAGATAAAACTAAAACAAATTTACAAATTAAATAAAAGCAATCCATAAAGAGAATAAAATTCAAATTAACTACACTAATTTAACGCAACAGATGATGTGGTTTCACTGAAAATGGAATTGCTGCGAAAATTTGAGTAAGGTGTTGACTGTTGGGGTTCAGATTCTTCTGAGTTTAACATGCTTGTGCTATCTGTTGTGTGATGACTCAATTCCTCCTTCTCCCTTTCAAACTCTGTTCATAGAGGATTCTCTGACATAATTTGTCTTTTTACCTATTTGGATACTTGCTAATTTTGCCTCTATTCCTTTTCTTTTTGCCCAAGACAATAAAAGTATTACTACTGGGTTCCAATAAAAATACTGGCTTTGAATTTGCATAACAGTACTTGACTAGATAATAGTCTCCCAGGAGATCCAGAATATGCTTTTTAAAAGAGAAGATTATTTTGAATTGAAAAGCCAATTATAATTTCTTACAGAGAATTCATTTGATCAACTGTGCCTTAAACTCTGACTTTGATGGTGGAAATACCAGGCAATGTAGGAAGCATTTTTTTCATTGAGAATACTCTTTCAGCTTAATCGTAGATTACTTAGGTTTTAACTTTTTCATCTTTGTGAAACACACTAAAGCTCCTCCTTACATGGGTACTTTACAAGTAGCCCATGACTATGTACTTTATGGAAAAAAACAGTTGTTTAGAAAGGAGAGAGCAAGAGGGAGGAGATAAAGTGAGAGTGATAGGTGGGATGATGAGTGAATGAATGAGAGACTAAAGATATGGATGTGGGAAACCTGATTTAAATTGTGCTTAAGAATTTGGCTATTGAGTTACATAATCACTCTGTGAAAGACAAAATTTAAATGTATTCAAAGTCTGGAGAAAGAATAGGCTCCCAGTCCTGGCCGTAGCTTCCCCTCACAAATCTATTATTTCCTTGGTTTTCTCCTCCCTTAGTAAAGATTGTAGGTAGATGTGATTTCTGAAAATCCTCTTGTTGGCTGACTTGCATGCTGTTCTGAAAACACCAGCTACAACCTTGTCTGCTTACTTCTGTGAAAATTCTGTTGTGCAGTGGGGTCAGTGAAGGTGATTGGAAATTCCGGGGATGGTGGGATATGTACACTACCATGCTAGTCATCTTGAAATTCACAGGCTTCTATTTTTTGTTTTGAAAAAAAAAGACAAATTTAACATTTCTACATTTTTGTTAATCAGGTGTCCCTTTTCCTTTGATTAGGCTTAAAGGCTGCTGCTGTCAGTCACCCAGAAAGGATTTTATGATCTCTCTATGAAATAAAACAATTACTTCTGTAATGAAAGAAAGAGATCCTGAAAAAAAATCAGCAAGGTATACACAATTTTTTCCTGTTGCATTTGGATTTAGCAGCCAATACATACTCTAAATTACTACCTATGTAAGATTTATCAAAAGTCATAATCTCTTCAAATTTCTACATGCTATGCAGAGTGGACTGAATTCACTTTCTATTGTTGAGTTTACTCATACTTGTTTCTCTCCCTTTTATGTCCTCAACTTTAAGCTTCTCAGTAGAATGCAGCATTTGTTGTTAGAAGTTGTTTTTCCTGATCATTACCATGTAAGTATAACTGAAATATCTTGCTTGTTTACAGTGGGTACACAATTAATATTTAGAAAATGAATGAACAATGAATAATGCTAAAAAGCTGTTTTTTTTAATCTTAAGTTAATGAATTGTTTTGATGCCACTGTATGATTTTGTTCTAAGTAAATTCTACCAGAAACCAAGGCAGGGAGAGTTGGAAAGAGCTGGAATGGATAAGAGTGTGGTGGGGAGGAGCAGTATGTTCTCTGATGCATGTGTGGTGAGATGGATTAAAAGCACAAACAATAACAACATGCCACGCATTGTATTCACCACCAGAAATGATCACTTTGAACATTTCTTTTACATATTTGCTCCAAGTTTTTGATTTTTAACCAAAAATAAACAGAAATAAAATTGAAGTTCCTTTCTGCTTCATTACCCTTTACCCATCATCCCCAAATAGCCACAATTATGAATTAGATGTGTGGATGGAGAAGGGGCCACACACTAAACCCAACAAGCTCAGGGGAGGCCTACGTGGCTGGTCCTGCCAACTCAGAGACTGAAAGTACACACATGGGATGTCTGAAACTGGAACTCCTGACTAGAGGCGCGTCATGGTGTAGTCATGTCCTAGGCCGATAATGGTATCCTCTCTGGCAAAGGTCAACCTTTACCTTAACTGAGCCTGTCTACTGTCCTTTTATATCTACAATAATATACCTTGAAAATGCCAGAGTCATCCCATTTTTCCAGATCCCTCAGGGTACCATCTCCTACCAGATCATGAGACCACAGAACTCCTCATTGTTATCTTTGTCTTCCACATACCATCTCTGTGTGCTGCAAATGTTCATTGTTAACTATCCTGTACCCACCAACATAGTAGAAATACGAGCCTATCCATTTTACTTTTGATCTAATTGCAGAAATTTCCCCACTTCGCTTTCTCCTGCCTCCCTAATCTACCACCAATGGATTTCATGTAACCCCCTTATAGCTTTGCCTTTGATTCTGATGTATAAAATAAGGTACAAAACTACCATTCTCTGGAACGTTTTCTCAATCTGTTGAGATTTTGCTTCCTGGCAATTGTTGTCAGTTTGGCTCAAATAAACTTGTAAAAATTCTCTACCAGGTTTGGATGTTTTTTACATGGGTGGATGTGAATCCTTCCAGTTTATTTTGTATGCTTCTCTCTATCCCTCTCTCTCTCACACACACATGCACACACACACACACAGATGCTGATTTCTAGTATATATTTTTAATTTACATAAATTAGCATGGATTCGACTCACAGAAGGGCTATGCTTCTTCCTTCTCTTTCTCCTCTTTTTCCGTTTTTAGTTCTGAGCTACTTTTACTTTTTGCATATCCTATCTCCTATAAGTCAGGAAATCACTATTTCTCAGGACCTAGTATTAACTTCAAATATTAATTTTTTCTACTTATAATGCAGAATCATTCAGAAGACTTAGAAAATATCACCAATGCACAAACTGTGGGGTGAGGGGGAGTAAATTTACTACAAGTCCTGGTACTAAAACTGTCACTGTTAATCACTTGCTCAAGCCCACATCTTGTACCACCTCATTTTCACCCAGAAAAACTCCAGATTTGTTGACACTCACCATCTGCAGTTTTCCCCTCTAACCTTCTCTTCAGTTCTCTGCATTCAGGGCTTCTTCACCACCACACAACCTGGGTCCTCACATCCAATGATCAGTCTTCTTCCTACCTGTCTTATCAGAAGCATGTGACTCCCGAAACCTTGCTGTCCTCCTTGACCAGTCTGTCTCCCACTCCACATCCTTCAGCAAACCATGTTAGCTCCACCTGCAAAACAAGTCCAGCACGTGACCTTTTCAGCCCCTGCACCACTACCAAGCATGATCATCACTGATCACCAAGGTTATTGCAGTAACCTCCTAACTGCTCTCCTGCTTTTACTCCTTTCCGGCACATTCTCAACACAGCAGCCAGAGTGACTCTTTTCATCTTAAAACAGATCACATCATGTATCTGTTCAAAACCCTTCCATAGCTGCCCATCTCACTTCAGGAAAACCCTAAATGGTTATTTTTGGCATATACATGTCACATGGCCTGGCATGGTCTAGCCACTTGTAACCTCACTGGGACCTCAGCTGTCAGTTCGTCTTGCTTACTCTGTTTCTTCTACTCTTTGCTGTCCCTTGAATGTACCAAGTACTTGTCCATCAAAGCCTTTGACTCTCTGGTCTCCTGAATACAAGGTATATATATATATCCCTTTCCCATTCTCTATCTCTTCCATTCTAGAATAACACTGCAACCAGAGCAGGCAAGTTGGCAGGCCTAGAGTTCTCCTGCTGGCACTTACAAGCTTGTGATAGCTTCTCTGGACCTTTGGTCTCTCATTTTATAAACTTCACAAAGCCACCCAAATGTTGGTAGTTACTGTTTGGATTCCACAGTGTGCATTTGAGTAAGACAGGAAATAAGCCTCTTGTTTCTTATTCCAAACCAGCATCCAGTATTGTTAAATATTTTATTTCAATACTTCTCTTAATAGGACATGTGTGGTGGCTTGACTCTGTGCTTTTTCCCTCTTAGGAGATTTTGGCTGATCATTCAGAAAGATAGTTTATTTTGTTTTGCTAATTTTATGCAAATCCCTAACTATCACTTAATCTTCAGTACCTCTCAAGTCAATTGATCAGAGGTAATTTAGATAAAGCATGTTTTCTTTTCCTACCTAGTGATCAATAAATGACTTTTTAGGGATAATTAAGTGTCCTCTCTTTCTATCATGCACTAAGTCTGGGCTGCCGCAGTTACTGGTGCACACATTTGGGAAATGTTTTTTACGGGGGTGGGAGGATGATCTTAAAGTGTGAGTCTGAGGATAAATGAGTGATTCATTAGCTTCAGTCCTTTTCATCTTCCAGAGAAAGATCATTTGTATTTTTCTTATAACTAAAAGCTTAAGGAGATCCAGATTATTTTTATTTTTAAGTCCATATAGCCTAGCCTTACTCAAAGTCTCAAGATACAAAAATTCTTGTAGGAATTAATATTTATCTGTAAAACATACTCTATTTGACTAATATATGATAGATGTAATGGTGATACTCTTTTTTTAGTGTTTTCGTAGCTTATGAATGTCTTCTGCACACACCATCATTAAACCCTTGAAGCCTGAGTATTTTATTGGAGAGGAAACTATTAGAAAGGTCAGTGTTATGCCTATTGTCACACAGTTAGCGGTAAATTCGGAATTCAAATCCCAAATCACTGATCCAATTCTTATGACGAAACCTATGTGCTTGGCACTATTTGAAGTTGTTTGCCCTCCTGCATATTAAAATCATCTGATAAGGTCAAGTTCAAGGAGTTCATCATCACCAAGCTCTTATTATATGAAATGTTAAAGGGACTTATCTAAGAAAAAGAAGATAAAAAATATGACAATGAAAAGACAGCAAAATCACAGCTATTAAGAACCACACCCAAAACAAAAGCAAACTAAGCAAACAGCTAGAACAGGAACAGAAGCACAGAAATGGAGATCATATGGAGGGTTAGCCATAGGGGCGTGGGAGGAGGAGAGTGGGGGAAGGTACAGAGAATGAGTAGCATAGATAGTGGGTAGAAAATAGACAGGGGCAGGGGAAGAATAGTATGGGAAATGCAGAAGCTAAAGAACTTATGACACATGGACATGAACTAAAGGGGGGAATGTGGGTGGGAGAGGGTGTGCAGGGTGGGGGGAATGATGGGGGAGAAATAAGACAACTGTAATAGCATAATCAATAAAATATATTTTTAAAAAATCATCTGAGAAGCTTATTAAAAAATACAGGTTCCTGGGTGTAATACAGAAGTTCCAAACCAGGGGACTGCTTAAGTGTTGATGATATTCCAGGAAAAAAAAAAAAAAAACACTGGGTGGACCAGCCCATGTGGGCATGCCATTTATTACTCATATTAGAGGGGAGTGCACCTACTGCAGTGAGTTGGTGAGAGAGAGCGAGAGCGAGAGCGAGAGCGAGAGAGAGAGCGAGAGAGAGAGAGCGAGAGAGAGAGAGAGAGAGCGCACCTTCTCCTCCAGTGTGCAGTTCATTATGAGGGGTCAAAGACCCAAGACAAAGACCCAAAGACCGCTGGGGTCCTGGTTACACAAACCTGTGTGTGGCCCAGAGCTACTGATATCAGTGTGTACCTGCAAAAGGAAAAGGTCAAGAAGCCTCTCCCAAAAGGAGAGAGTTACAATCCATTCCCAAAACAACACACATTACCTCTGGCCAGGGGCTCTGGGCCCACTCCTCCCACATGATGGAGGGGGCCACAACTTGAGTTACCCCACGCTGGGCTCAATGGTCCCAGGGATTATAGTCATTTGGTCTGCTGCAGGGCAAGGAATCATTATTTTCTAAAAGCTCCCCAGGTGACTTTAACGTACAGTCAGAGGGCTCTCCACTGCAGTCTCCCTCCCTAGGCAGAGATGAAACAATAGGCAATTAGCCACTAATCAAGAAAAGAAGCAATTAAGCTAAAAAAAATAGAAAAGAATGATGAGGTTATTTTGCTGTCCCTCCATGTTGGTAAAGAAAATCATGAGAGTTTAAAAGTCATTGCAGAGAGATTAAGCTTCTTATTAAGAATTATGACCCTGGCCCTGGCTGGTGTAGCTAGCTCAGTGGATTGAGCGTGGGCCTGCAAACCAAAGGGACACCAGTTCTATTCATAGTCAGGGCACATGCCTGGATTACAGGCCAGGCCCCCCTTGGGGGGTATGTGAGAGGCAACCACGAATTGATGTTTCTCTCTCTCTTTTTCCCTTCTCCTCTCTCTAAAAATAAATAAAATCTTAAAAAAAAATATGACCCTGACTGGTGTGGCTCAGTGGATTGCGAGCAGGCCTGTGAACCAAAAGGGTTTGGTTAGGGCAGGGTTATGGGCCAGGTCCCCAGCTGGGGTATGTGAGAGACAACTGATGGATGTATCTCTTCCTCTCTTTCTCCCTTCCCCTCTTTCAAAATAAATAAATGAAATCTTAAAAAAAAAAAAAAAGAATTATGGGATGCCAGACGGCTCATTGCTATGGTATGACCCATTCAGGGAAGGACGCTGCCCCTTTTCTAACCAGAGACCACCCCTTTAACAGCACCTGGGACTCTATTATCTAATAGTTACCTTATCCTGATGTACTACCTTTTGATGATGCAAAATAATGTTAAGTAAGGTTGGCTCTTTTTTTGACTTGTCAGAAGAGTCGACCCCAGTCAGTGAAGTACAAGAATTTGGCTATTCGATTTCCCTTGTATGTCTAGTTAGGAATGGGCTTGCCCATTCAGGCCTCCACCTTTTGGCCCTTTTTCACACTCTGATCCCAGAAAAGTGATGGAATTCTGTTGTATGCACATCAGCATTGTTGAATCTTGAGAGGGCTTCTCTGGACTTCAGTTGTGCCTAGTGAGGAGATCTGCTTCATGCGTATTTTTAACCAGTACAAACACTTGATTTATTATGCCTAGCTTCTGCTGTATCAAGGGCCTCCTGAGAATTCTAGTCCTATGTAATTTGTCTCTCTTCATGTGCACTGTACTTGTGTAACTGCCTATATTTTAAAATATTGACTTTGAGGAGACAAGCGGCACCCAGGTAAAAGTAAGCCCCACCTGTCTTGTTGGAGTCACAGGGCTGCCACTCATGAGCAGGTGGTCTGAGCCAAAATACTCAATCTTATTGTGAGTCTCAGTTCCCCATTAGTTTGAGGATTAAATAAAATAATGCATAAGTACCTGGCACACCATGGGTACTCGATCTGTGTTAGTTTGTTTCCCTAGATTTGATATTCTATTTCCCAAAAACTATCCATTGCATAGCTAAACCTGTCTGTGTTATCTTCTCCCCTCAATAAATATCTCTGGCTTCTCAACAGTGCATTTTACGTAGCTCAGTCCAAAAGCCATCCAGAATGTGTATAGCACTTGAAGTTGCAAATTACTTGGGAAGAGAAGTAGTATTTATTAATACAAATTCCCTCAGCCCCCCAAAGAAACAAAAACAAAAGACACGCACATGCATACGTGCTTACACAGGGCTCACACACTGTGCCACAGGGGCTTTTCTCACAAGAACTGCAGGAGGTCGTGTTCATTTTCTAACCTTACAGATTTGGATTTGAGGCTCAGAGTTGTGTTTTTATGGACACACAACCAATAATTGGTAAAGCTGGAATTCTACTTCTATCTGTTTGATTCCAAAGATTGTTACCTCTTTGGTAAGCATCTTCTGGCTTTTAGATAGGATACCTATTGAAAATTTAGAGAAAGGTAAAAGATTCTGAAACTACAATATCCAAGTCATTACCTGCTTTTCACAAGCTTCAGCCTTCACATTTTGGGTAGGGTGGGACATGAGATGTTTGGGGGAGCTGGTGATTTTGGTAGCATATTTGTGTATCTGAAGCTGTGTTAATGGTCTGTAGAATGAGCGTGGCTACAATAATCAATTCACAAAACTCCTCAGTATCCAAGTGGGAGAACCCCAAACGTTCAGAAACTCCTGAGAGTTTTTAAATAAGAAACCTATCACAGGAGTCAAATATCAATGAAACATCTGTGTGCCTAATCAAGGAAGTATCTAAGGCCACACTTAGTCAACAGGAGATTCCCTATACAAAGAAATTCACTAAAAGAAGTTCTGTATGATTTATTTGCTATAACTTAATTTCCATCTGTCTCATAAAATGAATTGTGTACACATTGCACTCCAGGCAACCAGCCAGGGTGGAAGCACAGCAAGGAACAGAAACCTTCCCCTCCCCAGGGCTGTTGATGACATGCTGTGCTAAAAGCCAGGCGTGGCCAAGCTGGTCTGCAAGGAAATGCCTTGGATCACCTCACTGACATATCAGACTTTTGGGAGTTGGCTGGATCATGGGCCTTTGAAAAGGGCTCCATAGCGATAATGGGGGGCAGGTAGGTTTTGAGCATTGTGTCCCCTCCGCCCTGCCCGAGATTCCTTTGAGTCATATTTGTAGACATCAGGTGATAATTTTGCCAGTTCAGGCAAGATGCTGTGCATAGTTGCTTATATTTCTTATGTAAATGGAGAATGGGCTGAACACATGCTTTCTTCCTGTAGTATGTCAGCGCAAATCAGGTGAAACTGAAACCCTTTGTCATTCTGTAAACAGAGCATAGGAACTGCTTAAGGCCAAGTAAAAACCAATGTGTTCCTATAAAACCAAACCAATTGAGTAAAAACCAGAGAACTTGTAGAGCCTTTTGAAAATTGAATAATTTTGGACTGAATACTGTCTTCTTTTTACTTTTCTAGGTAACAGAAACCTTATGTATTTTGTTTTTGAAGCTTCCTTGTTTAGGTTACTGTAGCATCATCCATGGATTTTAAGAAACTATTTCTGTGGGAAGGTTTTCTCTGTTTGCATTCTTTTGTTGTTAGGCAAACCCAGCAAGCTGTCTCTATAACACCTTTGCTGTGGGGAGGGAGGAGAAGGAAGTCCGAGGGAGGGGCACCGTACTCTTCTCTGTGTGACTTTGGGCAGTTATTTAACCACTCAGAGACTTAATTCCCTCATCCTTGAAATGAAGATTATATATATATATATATCTTTCGGATTTCTCTTGAGGAATGCCATAAAAATATCTAAAATCATGTTCTTAAATCTGTATGCTGAGTAGACAGGGTTTAATAAATATTACTTACATCTGAATCTGAATGTGAAAGCCTGATGCTGGAAGTGGAAAGAAGGAGGACAACTCTTTGGTGTTGAAATATGTGCTGGGAGAGACTACCTGTCCTCTGAGATGAATCCCTTAGCAGACCTCTGGGAGCCTACTCTGCCAGAGCTCTCTGAGAGCCAGGTGCAGTGCTGGGTGCTGAGGAAAGGGATGAATAAAAGAACCCCAGCCTCCACAATGCTTATGGCCTAGCTGGGGAGAGGGACATTCAAATAAATAATTCACAATTCAAATGCTGAATGAAGTAACTGAATCACGTACAAGGTAGAGAGAGCATAGAACAAAGTAAGGATCATGGTAGGTTAAATTTGTTCTGTTACATAGTTTTATAAATGGAGTTTATCAAAACACATCTATGCTTATTCTTTCGTGTGTTGTCTATGGTCACTGTGGCCCTAAAATGACAGAGTTGAGTACCTTCAGTTCTGCTTTAATATGGTGCATGCCCCTAAAAGCCATGTTATGCAAGCCTGCAATAGAATCCACAGGACACACAGGATACATGGCATTGGGGACAACACTCCAAAAATTGGTCAGTGACACAAAAAATTGACAGAATCCTTATACAGATGGCAACCCAATTTCACACAGGTAAAATGGTTAAGAAACATAAATGCTACAATAAATATGACAATTTACCTTAAAAAAGACCTGGCATTGGCCAGAAGGACTTCAGCTTATGAGCTATTGTGCAGTGGGGGAAGAAGTCTTAGCTAAAATCTGATGGAAAGCTGTGGCCCTGGAGGTGAAGGGCGTGGATCATTGCACCTATGGGTACTTAAGGTAGATGGATGTTTGAGGAGTGCATTTTGTGTATTCCTATGTGTTTTGTTTTGGCTGGATGGAGTTTTCTGCCTAGACCTACTGTTTCTCATAGAGGAAATTGCATATAAACAAAAGTGAAATTTGTGTTAAGCTAATATTGTTCCTTAATATGTTAATCACTTTGGAAAAATTCACTCTTTGGAAACAAGTGTTATAGCAAAACTGATTGTTGTTGCAATAGACACGATATAGCTCACAAATCTTAAAATATATACTATCTAGCCTTCTGAAAGAGTGTTAGCTGACCCCAGCACAGAGGAGAGAAGTTTAACTCTGAGGGATCAGGAAGGTTCCCAGACTGGTGTCATGTCTGAACTGTGTGTAGGAGGAAGAAGAAGGGGAGTTTGACAAGGTGACACAGGAACAGAAACATTTTGACATTTTTATTATTATTCCCTCTCTCATCCTATATCTTAATTCCCTCATCCTTCCAAAGAGCACAGCTCCTCTGAGATTTAAACAGACTGAACCAAGATGCAGTTGTTCCTGTGGGACAGAAAATGCTCCTTTGATTTAGGAGCACTTAAAGTCACATTTGCCCCCAAATGCTTCTCCCCGCAGCCTGAATCTAGGAAACGCTTGGGCCCTGGGCAATTCCTTGTGCAAGAAATAGATGGGTACTCAGGAGGGTCACAGAATGGCCCATCAGTGTCATTATCATGATGTTACAAAGTCTTCCTCTTGACCACCAACTGTGTGAGGTCCAGCTCCTTTCCCGGGGCTTGGCCTCATCAGACCTTTATAGCTCCATCTCCCAGAACCACAGTGACAGCTCTCTATTTCCCTTGGAGAGTTATGAGTCTGTGAAGAGATATATAAATAATTTCAAAGAGATGGGCTGGCTCCCAGATTAGCTAGATGATTATGACATAATTAAAATTATTGACTAAGGGAAAAAACAATAGGCCAATCAGAAAGAGGTGGGTCAGTGGCTATGAAGAAAACAAAAAGGAGAGAAGGCATTTTGGTTCTCTGTAGTTACTAGGCACCTTAGCATCATGTCAGAAATCAATCACATCAGATGACTCTCCTTGGTCTGCTTTCATGTTCAATCATTAGCTTTTTAAATAAATATTATCCTTTGCTTTTGGTGAAAATATATAATGACCATATTGATGTGATTATTCAAATCCAAGTTACTGCTCATAGGACACAATACATTGACCACCTATTGTTAGACATTAAGCTGAGTGTGGTTAATGTGAGTCTATCCTGAAGGTCAGCTCTACTCTCAGGCTTTTGAATAAATCATCTTTGTGGGTCTGCAAAGTGGAGGACTGGATTGGGCCCCAATAAATAGATCAATCATATTCATTTTCTTTAAGCCCCTCCATTGCTTATGATGTTCTTCCCATCATGTCTGCATCTTGAATCAAGACTAATGAGTATGACTTTTATGATTGTCTCTTTCCCTCTCCAAGCCACACTATCCTCTCTGGCCTCTGAAGCTTTGTAGCACATTATCTATACACAGCAGCGCTGGAAGCTTATAACATTTTATCTTACATTATAGTTACTTGCCCATGGGCCTTCTTCTTGCCTAAGAGAAGGACTCTTATTTTGTGTGTGTGTGTGCCCCATTGCACCCACCACAGTGAAGTGCTTCATGAACTAAAAGTATCCTGAGAGAAATGATAAGCATAGCAGATAGCAGTTATGATATATGTGTGTATGTGTGGTGAGAGTTTACATCTGGAGCAAAGAGATTTTGCTGAGGGAGGACATACCCAGTCATAACATCATAGGAGGTGGGAAAAGGAAAAGCTGGATAGTCAAGTATAGAAAGAGAAACTGGGTCCCTGGAGTAATAGTTACCATTGTAGATGCTATTCTGAGCACTTTGGACAAAGCATCTTCCTTGCTCTCTGTTTTAAGAATTAAATTTATTTGGGTTACATTCATTCATAAAATTATATAGGTTTCAAGTGTACAGTTCTATAATACATAATCTGTATATTGCATTGCGTGTTTACCACCCAAAGTCAAATCTCCTCTGTCACCATATATTTGATTCACTTTACCCTTTACTCCTCCCCAGCCAACCCATTCCCTCTGATAACCACCATACTACTGTCAGTGTCTGTGAGTTTTTGTTTGTTTTATTTATTCATTTGTTGCTTTCAGTTTATATCCCACATATGAGTGAAATCGTATGGCTCTTGACTTTTTTTGTCTGGATTATGAATATTTCACTTAGCATGATATTCTCAAAATCCATCCATGTTGCCACAAGTGGCAGCATTTCATTGTTTCTTATGGCTGAGTAGTATTCCATTGCATATATATCCTACGTCTTCTTCTTCTTCTTTTTTTTTTTTTTTTTAGAATGTGACTATAATTTATTTATTTATGTATTTATTATTTTTAAGTTTTATTTTAATTGTTGTTCTTGTACAGTTTTCTCTCTTTTGCTCCCATCCCAGCCTACCACCCCAGCCCTCCCCATCTCCCTCCCATTTCCACCCCCCCTAGTTTTTGTCCATGTGTCCTTTACACTTGTTCCTGTAAACCCTTCTCTTTTTCCCCTGAAATTCCCTCCCCTCTCCCCTCTGGTGACTTTCAGCCTATTCTCAATTTCAGTGTCTTATCCTATGTCTTCTTTATCCAATCATCTTCCGAAGCACACTTTGGTTGTTTATGGAAACATAAACCAAAGTCTTGGCCATTGTGGATAATGCTGCAATAAAAATAGGGATGCATGTATCTTATTGTTTGTCACCATATACAAAAATTAACTCAACGTATATCAAAAACACTTAAATATGAGACCTGAAACAATAATTACATAGAAGAGAACATAGGTGCTAAATTTGTAGACCTTGGTCTTAGGATTTTATACAGTGGAACCTCAATTCTCAAACTTTATTTGTTCCAAAAACTCTTCAAAAAGCAATTTGTTTGAAAATCAAAGCTCCTTTGTTTGTTGCCTGAGAGACATGTGACTGATCATACAGGTATCAGCATGAAAGGATTGTCATTTTGAGAACTGAGATCTGAAATTTTGTTGCAGAGCCAAGACATTTTTTCCATTAACAACTTGGTCGAGAACCAAGTTATTCAAAAACCAAGACATTCCAAAACTGAGAAATTCCTTTGACCTCAAAGGAAAAGGAAGTAAAAGCAAAAATAAATGAATAAGACTGTATCAAACTAAAAAAGCTGCACAGCAAAAGAAACCATCAACAAAACAAAATAGCAATCAATCAAATGGGAGAAGATATTTGCAAATACCTCCAATAAGGGGTTATTATCCAAAATATATAGATCTCATATAACTCAATACCAACCAACCAAACAAACAAACAATCCAATTAAAAAAAAATGGGCAGGGGACCTGAACAGGCTCTTCTTCCAAGAAGACATACAAATGGCCAACAGATGTATGAAATGATGTTCAATTTCACTAGCTATTAGGGAAATGCAGATCAAAACTACAATGAGATACCACTTCACACCTGTTAGAAGACAAGTACTAACAAGTGCTGGAGAGGATGTGGAGAAAAGGGAACTTTCATTCACTGCTGATAGGAATATAAACTGGTACAGCCATAAAAAAAAAAAAAAGTATGGAGGTTCCTCAAAAAAATTAAGAATAGATGCCCTAGTCAGGTGGCTCAGCTGGTTACAGCATCATTTTGTACACCAAAAAGCTGTGAGATTGATTCCCAAGTCAGGACACATACCAAGGTTGTAGGTTGAATCCCTGGTCTACCCTGTCAGGGTGCATACGAGGGACAAACCAGTTGATGTTTCTCTCTCATCTCGATGTCTTTCTTAGTCTCTCTCTCCCTCCCTTTCTTCCTTCCTTGCTCTCCAAAATCAATAAACATATCCCCAGGTGATAATAAAAAAATTATGAATAGAGTTATCATACAACCCCAAACCCTTCTCCTGGGAATCTACCTGAAAAATTTGAAAACATTTGCTCTGAACTCTTTCTTAATGATTCTGTGATGCAGGTGAGGTTACTTTTGCACTTTTATAGCTGAAGCTCAGGCTCAGAAAGATTAAGGAATTTGCTCAACATCAAACGTTGATATTTGGCTCTATGCGCTTTCCTCTAGATAAGTTGGCTCTATGCTCTTTCCTCTTGACCATCGCAAGAAAGTTTCCTGCCAACCTTGGCCTTGGGCCTGCTCCATATAAAAGGTGGGTGGTTTAACCAATACCAGTCAATGAGTGAGTTGCAGAAGAATAAAAAGGAAAGGACTCTGGGGTTCAGACTTCTGCCCAGTGCATTGCCAATGGACCGCTTGTGGAGATATATCATACGGCATGACCTTTGACTCTGAGCTTCACCTGTAGCTGTTCTTCTCCAGCACTTACTTCTATGTAAGAGACGCCTTTTGAGCAGCCTCTGGGGCTGGCTGGGGCTGTCTTTGGAAATAGATCCTGGACAGTAATGCCTATGAGTGGGTTAACTTGCAGAGTAGTGAGATCCTTGTCCCTGGAAATATCTGTTCAGCTAACTGAGCCCAGGTGACAGGGATATTTGGCAGGAGGATCTTGTGGGTGGGGGAATGTAACCTATATGATCTTTCTTCAAATGATTAAAATAACCTAAGAGCCTTTGATTGGTTCTTGTTTTTTTTTTTTTTTTTTTTCCTTTAGAAAACTATAAGAAAAGTACTGTTCTTAAGCGTCATGCAGTGGAAAGAGAAGTATGCAATCATTCTCAGGCAAGCTGGTTCTGCTCAGTTGCTACTGGCTCCCTAGGCTGTTGAGGGGGAAGGGGGCCACCAGTCAGCCAGTCTTTCTTTTTCAGTCTTCTTATTTACAACTAGGGATAAACTGCTTTTCTTATCTGACAATACATCTTTGGGGGAGGAAATCAGATTATAGGTGTGACCTATAATTCAAAAAAATTTTTGAAATTTCATAAAAAATTTTGAAAAAAATTTTAAAAAGGCAACATGGCACATTTTGCATCTTTTTAGAGAGGGCAATTTTAAAGAGCAATGCCTACACCACGGTTTGAGGGTCCTTCAATATCAAAATGGTATAGAGGTTCCAGCTGGCATACCTATCACATTAGTTAGAAAACTTTTTAAAAAAAAATGGCTATGGCAGGTTGAATAATGACTGTCCCCAAGGCTGTCTGCATCTTAATTCCTGACAAATACGAATATGTTACCTCACATGCCAATGGAGATTTTACAGATATGATTAAGTAGATAAGATGGGGAGATAGCTCTGGTTTGGGTGGGTCCGGTGTAAATCACAAGGCCTCCCATAAGAAGGAGGCAGGAAAGTCAAAGGCAGAAGCAGGAAATGGGATAAAGGAAGCAGAGGTTGGAATGATGTGCTCTGAAGAGGGAGGAAAGGGCCACAAGCCAAGGAATTCAGGTGGCTGCTGGAAGCTGGGAAAGACAAGGAGACGGATTTTCCCTTGAAGCTTCCAGAAGGAACACAGTCTTGCCGACACTTTGATTTAGGTTTCTGACCTTCAGATCTCTAAGACAATAAATTTGGTTTGTTTTAAACCACTACCTTTGTGGTAATTTGTTACAGCAGAGTAGGAAACTAATATAATTCCTCCCTCCCTCCCCCCCTCCCTCTCTCCCTGCCTCCTCTCCTTCCTTTCCCCCTTCTCTCTGTCTCCCCCTCTTCTCCCCCTCCTTCCTGTCTCCCCTTTCTCTCTTCCTCTGGCCATTCTTCCCCCATCTCTCTTCCTAGTCCCTGCCTCCCATCCTTTTCTCCCATTCCTCTACACTTTCTTCCCTTTTACCCTTTCTTTTTGGGAGTAAACAAACCAAGTAGTAGTTAGAAAAAGACCTGATGATTTAATGGTGATGGGTTCTTGGTTTACGGGATTTTTAAGTTTTCTTCTGATTATTATGAGCTCTAGTGGAGAGATAATTCAGTCACAGTGATTTGTTTCCTTGTCTTGACTTCATAAAAATCACAGGGATACGATAATATAGTTATACATCCCCTGGGCCTGAAAATGCCCAGCAATTACAAGTGATTCACGAGAATAGCTTAACTTGTAAGGGATTGTATTGTGCTCTACAGTAAGCAGTCATTTATTAAGTTTTAAAAATGCCTTTAGAAAGGATATAATGGGCTCATCAATTAAAAGTATGTTTGAAAAAAACTCTGGGGCTGTCAGTAGTAATTCTTCTTCCCCCAAACTCTCCTTTTCAAAGCTGCCAACTTGTATGTGGCTCCAGAACATGTGTCCTCCTTTCCTAATGTTTGCTGATGCTGGCATTTCCACCTGAGGAGAACTGTGCAGGCCTCACTCAGTGCCAAGTGTGGTTCAGATGGCCAGGCCTCATGGGGCCAAGGGACTGTGCTTCTCCTGCACAGGGTGGCCATCCATCATCTGATTAGAATGAGGTTACCGAACTGATGTGTCCTGGCTAATGTGCCTGGTGCCTGGTGGAGATGTGCTGTGTCTCCTCAGGCAGTTGCTTGCTGTCCACGTTACTAATGCTCAGCCCTGCCACTAACAGATGGCCAAGAGTGACCTTTCAGGGCAATTCAGCACTTCTGTGGCAACTGGCTCTTCAACACAACTTGTAAAAGTTCTTCTTTTCCTCTGGGGTGGCCTAGAATAGGCCTTCACCTTCCTGACTTGTGTAGGAGAGGTTGCTTTCCTTTTTTCTTTTTTGAAGAACAAAGAATGAAAGCATACGCCCCAAGCTTCCTTTCTTGGAACATGCTAGGCCTTTCCTTTCTCCAGACTTTGTTTATATAGCTGAAGTTCTTGCTTCTTACATCCCAGACCAGATGAGGGCTGTACCATGGACTACCCCACTGGATGCCCTGTGCCTGTCACCACCTTTTCTTTCCTGCCTTCTTCTTTCTCTTCCTCACTATACTTCTGGGAAGCAGTCTGCCTCTTCCCACAGTGAGTCTTTCCATCAGCATCTGTTGGGAACCTCCCTGCCTGGTTTTAGAAGCTGTAACCCCCCATGGCTAAGGCTGAGTGAGAGACCTTGGGACCCTGAGCCACTAAGGAGAAAAAAACTTATCTCCTTGGCAAGGGTGCCACCTCTGCCCCATTTTACTTCACCATGCTTGGCCCTGAGCAGATGACCAGTTAGCCAATGACAGGTAGGATTCCTCAAGGGAGGGCTGACCTAAGACTAAGACAGGCATGGTCATGAAGGGGCCCTCAGGGAAGGACTTGGGGGCTATAGAAAAAGAGAGTGATGGAACCTTGCCCCTCAGCTTTGACATAGCCTGAGTCCTCATTCTGTCTGCAAGAAGTCTTCTAATTTCTTGGCTGCCTTACTTCTCCAGCCGATTTAAACCTGAAACAATGCTGGAGGTGGCACAGCCCTGTGATGGAAAGAGGGGTTCCCTGGGGCAATCAGGCCTAAGAAAGAATGCATAAAATCCTGTGAAATCTGCTTTGCTAATATGCTCAATTTAAATGATAAGGGTCCAAGCCTGAAATGAGTTTGTTTCCCCAAAGTTTTATGGCCCTTTAGCTATCTGACCCTGACACTCAAAAAAAGCCCTCATAGGGTCCTGGCCCTTCTCCTTTGAGAGATCAGCTACCTTTCCTTCCCAAGCAGATCATGTCTTGGTAGACTTATTCTCATCTGTGGTGGTGGTGGGGGGGGGGGTGCTGCGAGGTGGGTGGGATGTGGGCAGAGCCTCCCTCACAAGCATCCTGTGTCCTGTGATTTCCTGAACAACTTTAATCCCTGTCTGCTGCCTGGACAGTCCACATGGCCTCTTTCTAGTCTTTTTATTGCTGGCTCACTCGGACTCCTTTCTCTCCCCTTTAACAGAGATCTGTCTCTTCTATCTTAAACCACGTGTTCATGTACTGAGCAGCTGGTAATTACTGGTTGATTTCTGTCTTCTCCATTCGTACCTGAATGTTTTCATTCCCTTATCTCTATGCTCTCTTAATTTCCCTTTATTCCATTGAAAACTATAGTCAGTCTCTCTCTCTTTGTATAGAAGAATTCTCTGCTGTTTCCTGAGCTAGTCTTCTTGGTTCACATCATATTAAACTGTTGATTATCACTACAACACACACAATTTAAAACTCATTTTTAACCTAGTTTCTAAGCTTTCTGTCTTCAAAATCCTCCATATTCTCTCGTATCTATTGCTTTTTTTCTTCCAAATGCTTATAATTTATCTTGTATTGTCAACGACTACTCCGATTGATTTTATGCTAGCTACACTATTCTACCTCTCACTAGATACCAATGCATATCCATGTTGCTCGTTCCGGTTTCTGCAGGCATGATGTTTATTCTTATATCTCTGACTTTGCTTATATATGTATTCATTCAGAAGTATTCACTGAGCACCAGCTAAGTGTGCCGGACACAGTACTATTGGGGATACAAGGGCAAGTAAAGTGGATGGATTACTGCCTTCATGGTGTTTGGAGTCTGGCATGGAAAACCAATGTTAAATGAATAACCACACAAATAAGAGTCAGATTTGCCAATGTGTTACAGGATTTGGATGAGAGGAACATGGCATCCTGAGAGAATAGCATGGGAAGGGTAGGGAAAGTGGAGCAAAAAATCTAACTAATAGGTCAGAGGAAGGGTAACAAGTTGAAATCTGAAGTTTTATTAGAAGTTAACTAGGTTCAAGAGGTGAGTGAAGAGTTTTATGAGTAGCAGAAATAGCATATGCCAAGGCCCTGTGGTGCAAGAGATTAAATGACTTGGTGTAAGAAAACGCTAGAGGTTAGACCCGAACATGCAGGGTTTTCAGATGGTAATGAGAGGTTTTAAAGAGGGTAGAGGAGGGGGACATGATCAGACTTGTCTTTTGAAAAGACTCTGTTTATTTAGTCTGCTTTCGCAGAACCAATTCCCTTTCACTGAGCACACATTTGTGAGAACTGCCAAGGAAGAGAATTGGCTGGACTAGTTATGGACTCTAAGTATATGGAAAGTTTTCAGTGAAGATGCATAAGGCCCCAGGGAACTGGTCTAACAGATGTTGTCAGCAAGGCAGCAGTGGGGAGAGAAGAGCTTCAGTTTAGCCAGATTCCTCTGGGGACCTCTCTTAGACTGGGCTTCTCTGGCTGAGTTACAGCAGATCTGATATTCAAGACCAACAGCTGGAACTGAGAGGAGGGGGTGGTGGTAGCTGTGTGCAGGTTGCTGTGGGTAATTGGAGGTAAAAAAGTGGCTCACCTAACTGCATTCTCAACTACAGCCATTATTTAATTCCTTTTTAAAAGTACTTGGTGCATTCAAGAAGAAAAGTCTTTTCTGGAGTGGGGGAGCAATGGGGGGCAGACAGAGATGGATGCACATGTACTCACATGTTCTTACTTAGGATGTTATGTTTGGGAGTGCAAATTTGAGTGGCTTGCTCAATTATTTTTCACTGTGTGCATTCTAACAGTAATAAACTTGGAATACTGAAACACATGAGTCTACAGTAATTGTTTTTTAGATAGTGTAATAATTCACAATAATTGCTTGCAAAGCATTTTCCCCCTCCTTGTCTACAGGGGTAAATACATTAAAGTTGCGTTCTTCTATACGATTTTACAATCTATTAGCATAATAACCCATTGTAAAATAAGCCCTGATGCTGTGGAAAAGTGTGTGATATTGGCCCATTAGACACCTTTGTCTTATATACAAGCAACTAATGGCTCTATTTATGGGCATTATCTTAGCTTGGTGTATGCTTGTTACCAGCTAATAGATCCAGAGCATGAGATGCTGTTTGATAAAAGTTATCCAGCACTAACAATCCACCACATCTCTAGCCTCTTGCCTGAAAATTGCTTTTAGCCCCATGTGAATGGAAAAGTCATCTTGATAAATTTAGCTGCAAGCCAAGTTATAACCAATATTCACAGAGTATAATCAAATTAGATCTAAAGCCTTTAATTTCATCATTAGCATGTACTATTTCTTCCTCAAACCTTGTAATTAAATAGCATATTAGGAATAGATAATTTTTTCCCTTTCATACATTTATTAGCTATCTGGGGTTAAATTGGGAGCTCTGTTATGATACACATCTGTTTATTCTTAAATTAGAGTGGTTTTAATGATACCTGAAGAATTAGAAAAGTAATTGGTTAACTAAACTAAGGGAATTCATGGCAAAAAGATATCATTATGTTTACCCAAGCACTATTATAATCTGAGAGTTGTATAATTAGAGAAATTATACAGAGGTAAATTAGGCCCTTATTATTTACTTTTCTTGGACATTTTGTGGGTTTGTAAAAAATTTGCACTACACACAGATGAGATTAATTCTTCTTGAGGTTTATATCTGGGTTACCACAAGTCAAGGATTTCTGAACAAATGCTCTTTTCATTGTCCCAGTTAGCAATAAGAATCCACAGCTTTGCAGTTAGGAAATACTGATTGTTGTGGAGAACAAAGGCCCTGTGGGCCGCACACAGAGGCAGAGCAGAAGATGCTATTACTGCTGAGGACATAGACAGCTCTGTTCATGGCCAGATGGACTGGTCTGGGTCTCAGGGCAGGTCTGGTCTAGAGGCTCTCTCCCCTTTCATTCATTTCTCTTTCCATCTCAAACAGAATCTACTGCTGGGATTGGCTAATCGAATTCCCAAGAAGTTAAGTGGTTATTAACCCTGGCTGCCCATCAGAAGCACACAAAAGCAGATCTGCAATTAAAAATTATAGGTGTTTGCACCCCACCACCCTCACCACCATTCCAATTCAATGTGTGGCCAGGGTTTCACTCACCATAGGAACTCCGACAGGGGTGGAAGATAAGAGCACCAGGGCCTGCCGTCCTGTCCTGGCTGCAGAGCCAAGTGGTTTGCTTTCATTGAGCCTAGATTCACCTTCCCCTGGAAGCCGCTGGTGACTGATCAGACGTGACACACAAAATGAAGCAATTGTGTCACCCTTCACTCAAGGTGTCACTTTATGGGTACCATAGAGGGAGACTTTGCTCATTCCTTTGAGAAATATTAAATCGACACTTACTTGCTGCGTGCCAGGTACTCTTGTAGAGTCTAGTGATACAATGGTGAGGAAAACTGGCATTTTTTTGAACCTAGGAGGGGAAATGAAAACAAAGAAATGAAGGGAAATGCATGCAACACAGCAAGTTGTTTCCCAGGAAGGAAACCGACAGAAAGCTAAGATAAAGAATGGCAATTTTAAGTTGTACAAAGACTGGCTTGCAGAGAAGTCTGGTTGCAGCCCGGTTGTTGGGAGAGAAGCCAAGGCAATCCAAGGAACTCATTCTCAACAGCCAGGGATGGATTCTATCGCTCTCAACTTACCTTTTCGTTTGTTATAGTTACATTTTTAACCTGTCTATGACATGAGGACATTGGTAAGATTTGCTTCCCGTGGCACTGACCCGTTGCCACACCCACCTGCTGTCTCCTTTAGAAATGGGAAACTGCATGCCTCAGGTTTCCCATTTCTCCCTCTGCTCAGTGGTAGACTGGCTTTCAATTTTGTCTACAAAGAGTGGCCACCTGAAAAAGACTTTTGAATTATAAACGTCCTTTCCTTCTTGTTATTCCTCTGGGCCCAGCTGCCATCAGAGCTAACTCCCCTAGAGTGAGCTTTCTTTTCTTTTTTTCCAAGGATCCCCTCAGGGCACAGGTTGTGCAGGAGGTAGACTAATGACATTCTCAAGCACTTCCTTCTCAGTCCTTCCAGGGAAGCCCTCTGTGCCAGGTTGTTGACACTGCCTCATTCTCTGCCACAGTGAATAAATATGTTTCAAATGGGATTAGTTTGTGAGTCCTTGGCTTGATTTATAATACTTTTTCTATTCAGATGTGCTGCTACTATTTATCTGTACAAAATAAATATTAAAATTATGTTCAAACCTCATATTAAATTTATATTTGTGATATTACAATTTTATTTCTGTCAAGTGATAATTCATTTTTTAAGACATGAGGCAAAAATAAGAGCAAATAGGCAAATAAAAAGTGGCTATTATTTTTCTTCTGATTGTCTCCTTAAGACGTTTCTCTGGGCTTACTCTTTTCTCACATACAATCTAAGTAATAATATTGAGGAGATGAATACAAAATTCTTGGTTCTCACAATATAGCCAGGTGAGCTGTTTTTGTTGAAGTTTTCCCATTTCTTTGGAACCACAGAGACAGGAGCAGTGGGTACTTTGTCATCTACTATTTGGGGGTGTCCCATTGGTACCAGAGACTCACAATTGATAAGAACATGACTTTGGGGTTGTATTTTCAGTTGCAGAAATGGTAATTGCCAGCATCCGCCATTTTTTTGGCTAGTTGCTCTTACAATTAGTGGCCAGTGCCCAGCTGTATGGGGTGACTAAAGTTAGAGGACAAGTTTGGTTATGGAACAGCTTTGTGTCTAAAACTGTGACCTGATCAGGCCATCATGCTATTCTTTGATACTATAGGACAGTAGCCTATAATAGCAATAATAATAATTGTGGTGATTAGACCTTATTAGTTTTGAAATTATGATTTTAGAAATAGTGAGAAAAAATATAATTAACAAATTGCAAGCAGGTCTCTATCCCTAAAAATGGACACTACTCTTTAACTTTGGAAGAATTCAGTGACATAACTTTGGAGATTACAGTATTACAGTCTTAAGACCTAGGTCTCTCTGTGGGTTGACTTACAAAATTTGTTTGTTTTTTCTTATTTAAAGTAAGTGGTTTAATCAAAATAATGCTAAAAGACATAATACTTGTTGCTTGTAGTAAGGTATTTAACAATCTTTCATTGATAATATTATTAAGAATGAGAATTATCACAGCTACCATATAGTGGATGCAAAGGTACTGTGATGCTCACTCCATGCACACTATTTTAATTTGTTTCCGTAGAAAGTCTATGAGCTAGGTACTATTATTGTACCCATTTTAAAGATGAGAAAACCAAGGATTAGCAAAATTAAGTGACATCTGCAAAGTCATCTCAGTGATTCAGCAGTGGAACTGAGATTTAAAAACAGATCTGTGTCAGACCCAACTTGATGTTCTTACTCAGTATCCTTTATTCTCTATGGAGAAGATCTTTTTGAATGTGGAAAATAAAGTTAATAGGAATTTTTAATTGTTTGATCAACTGTACACAAAGAATAATGAGGTAATAAGGACTCCTAGGTTTCAGTTTTTGGTTTAACCACTTATTACTATTTTGTCCTCAAACAAGCAACTTCTCAGTTTTGAGTCTTAAATAGCCTCTTCTGAAAAATAGGACTAATATTATGTGTCTCAAATGAGATGACAGGAAAGCATTTTGTAATTTAAAGACACTCTGTGATGCCTCAAATTTTCTCCTTGCTTCTGTCTTACTCAATATTTTCATTATATTGAAGACAGGTAGGACATAATAATCACATTTTAATTACATAAGCATTAAAATTAATTAGGCTTGTGGATAACACAAGCCTGAGAAGGATAAATTACTGAGTGAGGTAATCAGGACACAAAATTGGTATCTGTACACTGAACTAAGAGATCAAGTCATTTAAGACGAAATCTAAACACTTGAGAAAGCCACATAAAGGACAATGGTATTCATTGCATTCCAAAGTAATGCCTAACATTGACTGAGCACTTACCATGTGCCAAGTTCTATTTTCAGTGCTTTTCATACAGGGTCCAGCAGGAGTAAGGTCTGTTTGAGTGTGATTGATAGGATAACAAAATGGGTGTAATAATTTAAAGTTTTAATTTGAGTATTTCACCTAAAATGTCATATGGTGTGCTTGAGTGTGATTTGTTATATTACAGAATTACATGCTTATGATTTTGTAATAAAAGATTTTGTAATAAAAAGGGGGCATTATTTGTGCTGGACCTTGTGTATTATCATATAATTCTCATAGCAACTGTTTGGAATAGGCATTTTGCATAGTTTTCCTTTACAAGTGAAGAAACTGAGTCACAAAGAGATTATTTGCCTAAATTCTAGTAAGTGGAGGAGACTGCATACGAGCCCAGGAAATCTGGGCTCTTTCACAGTAGCTCATGGTGCACTGTTAAAAAGCTAACATAGCCCTGGTCGATGTGACTTTCAGCTGGAGTATCATCCTGTGGACTGAAAGGTTGCAGCTTTGATCGCTGCTCAGGGCACATAGCCATGTTGTGGGTTGGATCCCCAGCTGGGGTGTGTACAAGAAAGCAGCCAATCAATGTTTCTCACATCAATGTTTCTCTCTCTCTGCCATGTCAAGAGAAATGTTACATCTAAGAGAGAATTAGCGTGAGTCTTAGCCAACATCCTCTTGGATATTCTACAGATTTTATATAATTATATTCATATATTAATGGGTGTTGACAAACCAGACAGCATACAGAAAAGGGCTGTCAAGATAATGTCATCTACAGGGATATTTGGGGAAATGCAAAAAAGCTTGAGAAGAGGAAGTATGATCGGACAGCCATCTTCAGGTATTTGCTGCATGGAGGCTAGAACTGAACTCTTCTGTGAACTGTGGAAAGCAAATCCAAGTGTATCCATACATTAGTGGGAGACAGTAGTGGACATCAGTGGGAGGCAGTTTCTGTTTAGTATAAGTCAGACTGCCTGAAGATGAAATCTGTCCACTATTAGAATGAGCCTCTGCTAAAAAGTGAGCACCTGGTCACTAGAAGTATTCAAGACAAGAACTCCTGAGTAGCTTTCCATCAGGAAAGCTGAGTTGTTAGGGGACTTCTGCATCAGTCGGAGTATCCATAGGTTGATCTCTAATGTCCTTTACAGCCTCAAGATTTTACCCCTCGATTCATCAGGTATATATGTGCCTCATGTTTTGTCCTTAAACATAAACTTTTTTTTCTTTGGAGTAACTCCAAAAAGTTAATAATTAACTAGATTTAAAATTTCATGTTTTGTTGATGTGGACAGTCCCTGTGATTAGGGAAGGGGTGAACACCTGAGCTAAGCTGGTGCCATTGGGTTTCCTCTTTTCGAATTTGGAACTTGTCTTGCTGGGGCTGGGGTGGTCATTTCCATGCTGTAAGTGGGGATACTGGAAACACTGACTGACAATGAAAAAAAAAAATTAAGCAGAGGCTTAGTAGAATGCAGAAATAAGAAACCACATGATCTGAGAGAGCAAATAAGAGAAATTGAGAGATGATGAAGTTGATTATTTTGGTTCCCACTGGCTTGCAAATGCTAGATTCCAGTCCCCTAAGCCTGGCTGGATTGCTGCTTCGGGTTCAGGGACACACCATTCCATGCTCCCTGTTACCTTCCATTATTCTGCTGAAACCAATCTGAATAGGTTTCTATAATTTGCCACCCAAAGTACTTTAACTTTAGGTGATTCTTTTCAAGTAGGGGGATTCTTCTTTCTTTGAATCAAAAACTTACTTTCACTGTCTTAGGTTGCCAGTTAATAGTAGGAAGTCATTACAGGTATACATTTTCCTGCAAGATATAATGGTTATAATCAAGTGATTCAAAAGTACTTTAGTTTAGAAGGGCCAGGGCTATCCAAATGTCAGACTAAATTATAAAGTGAACAGAACTAAAATGCCACAGGATATAACCATTCATAATTTATGAGTAGTGGGATCAGGTCAGTCCATAAAATGAGCTGGAATTTTTTTTAATGGTTTCATATATTTTTATTAAAAGATATATCTTCAGTAACTGAAGATTAACAACACTGTAAAAGAGTGAAATATTCTTACCACATCCCTGGGACCCCATGTTTTTTATTGTGCACCAGGGGAAATGTCATTAGTTGAGGCACTGCTTTAGTAGCCTTTGGGAATATGAACCATGGATATTTTAGGTGTGACATTGGTTCTCAGGAGGATCCTATGCTGCTGTTTTGCTGTGGCAGAAATCTCATGCGTTTTCCAGGAAAGACCCGCTCTGAAATGTAGACAGTAAGAGAAATCCTCATAGGCTTCTGGAGCAGACTCCTGCCTGCCAAAAATAAATACAAACTTGAGATTGTTTGCAATGGGTATACGTGACAGAACATTTGCAGTCATGTCACTGAAAATGTTTGTTTTGCTGGGTCTACATGGTGAATAGGATACAGATCAGTGAGCAAAGAAATGACTTGCTGAGTAGGCTGGACATCATTGATGAAATGTTTGCTGGAAGCATGTACCATGAGTCTTGCTTCTGCACCCTATCTAGTGGTTGCCATGCTGGTTGACAGAATTTCCAGCCTCAGTGTTTATGAGAAACGAGGTGAAGCATTTGTCATCATTAAGGCTCTAGATTGTATCCTAAGAGTGTTAAACCTTCTGACCATATTGTAACTCATGGAGTTGGACCCACATCCTCTTTGAAGTTTGGATCAGATGGAAGATGGCTATCCTTTACTTTTACAGAATAGGTATGTGCCGTAGAGCTGCTAGTGAAGTAATTGCATGAAGTAGATCCAATTTTCCCATTGATTTATTGTATAAAATTAGAGATGTGTACTCTGAAAAGAAACCCACTAAATGCTTGGTAAAGAGGCAATTCAGGTGGATTCCACTGCAGTTTCATGGTGAATTCCTTCAAACACCATCATCACAAGTGCCTGCAGAAGATGGTAGTTCACATTGTGTTTTAATTTTCACCTAAGGAGGATATGTTTACTGATTATATAGAGAGAGGAAGAGGAGGAGAAGGAGGGAGAGAGAGAGGTGGGGATAATGAGAATGGAGAGAGAGAGAGAGGTGGGGATAATGAGAATGGAGAGAGAGAAGGAGGGAGGGAGGGAGGGAGGGAGGGGGGAGAGAGAGAGAGAGAGAGAGAGAGAGAGAGAGAGAGAGAGAGAGAGAGAGAGAGAACTTAGGTATGTGCCCTGACAGGGTACTGAGCCTGCAGCCCCTGACCAGGGATCAAACCTGTGACCTTTTGGTGTATGGGATGACACTCCAACCAACTGAGCCGCCTGTCCAGGGCGATAGTAATTCAACTTTAGTACCTTTGTTTTTTTCAATGCAATTTCTCCGCATCAAAGCTTCTCCTAACCACTGGCTAACTCCTTAGTACTCTGTTGCTAACTCTAGGGGTTTCATCCAAGCTAGCAATCTCATTATGTTATTTCCATGCTTCTGATTTCCTTTTTCTCCTTTAGTTTGAGTGTTTATATAATTTAGCCAACCTGTACCATGATATCATACAACAGTTCAAATCTCCAAAAACATGACACTTATAATGACAGGATGGAAGTTAGGCATCTCGGTGAGGGTATGAACCTTGAATATATTACCATTTTAAAATCAAGGAGCAATACAGGGAAATAATCCCTGAGAGATACAGTTACCATTGACTAAATTAATCTCTCAGATTAGAGCTCTATATATTCAATAAGATATTCTGAATGAATTGAAGAAAAGTTAGAATTCATTAAATAATAACCCTCCTAAATTACATAAAATCATGTTTACTTTTCACCACACTGTTTTGGGTCTAAGTAAACAGGAAATTTTAATTACCCTGGGATTTAGTGAATTTATCTTTCTTTTGTGGTTGGTTTGGGAGGAAAGGAAAGGGGACTTGACCAGTTGAAGTTTGTGTTTGAAGCCTCTGTTTGGCAAATAGCAGCAAGCAGGGCATTCTTTTGCTTGTGAGGAAAAGCGAATATCTTGAGAAATCAGGAAAAATAACTTCTGATGTTAACTAGATTCCTCAGGGCTACAATAATACCTGGATTTTTTTTTTTCTGAATTTCAATAAGTAGCATTGGGGTTTGATTTCTCTATCTTCAAGTTTTTATTCTATGCATCCAGAGAGAATGATAAAATATCTATAGTTACAGAGGCTTAAAATGTCATAAATTTAGTTAAACTCATTAACAGTATAGTATAGTATAGTATAGTATAGTATAGTATAGTATAGTATAGTATAGTATAGTATAATATTGCACGAATTCAGTTCCACTGTGTACCATATCATGTCCTATTTGCATGTGTATAGTGCGCTCTTCTAGTGACAACATAGAAAGCCTCTGCCACAGTTGTTATCTGTCTCACTGACATCCCTGTGATAAAGAGGTCCATGACACCAAACTGGGCTTTAGCAACAATCACTGCTTACATTTATTCAGCACTCGCCATGTGCCAGACACTGTGCCAAACACTTTAGTTGCATTATCATAATAAATTCTCTAACCAACTTATTGCTCTGCCACAGATGAGTGAACCAAAGCTCAACACGTGAGTTAATGTACCCAAGCCCATTCAGCTAGTGATAAGTGGCAGAGCCTGAACTTAAAACCAAATCAGTCCCTGCCAGGGCCCATACTTATAATCACTTTTCTCAACTGCCTCTTTCTCTGGTTGTCATTTAATACTGAGGTTATCTGACTATGTCACATCAAAAATGAGTACAATGCAAACTGTTAAAATAAGCCGTCTGAACAAGAAGTTTGCTGAAGAAGTGGTGATGGAATATGGACCTTAGCCAGGGTGAAGTTTCTGTGCTTCAAGACACAAAAACATGGGAGATTTTTTCTCCTTAACAGACTTCATAATAGCTTGTCAAGTATCACTGACCTAAGAGAGGACAATAGCAACCCAGAAGGGCATTTTTATTTCTAGGATAGTCTAAAAATAACCTATTTGATTAATAGCCACGTCCGTGGAGAGTGGAGGTTGGCATTAGAGGACAGGAATACAGTTCTCATTCTCACTTCCCAGGTGTTTCTCAAACTGGTCCACTTACTTGGATTCCTCACTTATTTTGACTTTTTCATTTAACCTTTGTATATCACTGGGATTTAATTTATTCAGGGTGTATAACCTCAATTCATGGGATATTTTTGCCCAAAGCAGGACAGAGACAACCATTTCTCTCTGAAATAAATCTTGGTGACCTTTGTATTACAATTTAGGGTATTTACAAGTCTTTGAGATAAACAATCAGAATCTGGCAATAAAGGTCATCTTGAGGCTCAGTGACCCTGTTACATCATTACATCACTCAGTTACCTAGTTCAGAGGATGGAAAAGCCCTGAAGGTGGTGACCCAGTGTCTCCATGAGATGTTTAGGTACCATTAACTCAGGGCAGTTAAATTACCCATCAGTTTGGGGCAAGAAAAATGGAAATTGAATTAACTGATCTGTTTACTTAAAAATTTGGCTCTGGTTGCTGCATGGAGTTTTTTCCTTAGGAAAAAAACTGTTCTCAATATTTGCAGGGGCCCCTGTCCTGGGTGCCAGATGTGGGGGTGGGGCTCCGCCTGCAGAGCCCCATCCCTCTGTCACAGATGAAAATAAAAACTACCAAGACATGACTGCTCGGGGAGGAAAGGGGTCAAACTCTCAGAGGAGAATGACCCAGAGCCACTTCCTCACTAGGCTTTTATTAGGTTCCAATACACAGGAATACAGGTTTAACATGTCAAAGAAATCTGAGGGCTTAATCTGAGTCAGTGTCTGTCCGGAAAGGGGGTTGCCAAACTTTGGGAGACATACTCATTTCCTCCTCGGACCCTTATCATTTAAATGAGAGCACTCTTAGCAAAGTCAGTTTCACAGGACTTTAGGAATTCTTTCTTATGCCTGATCACCCAGGGAGCCATCCTGGCTGGTACAGGGCTGCACTGCTCACCCTCACAGTTTCAGGCTTTAAGCCAATTAGGAAGCAGGAGACATCTCCCAGACGGAAATGAGGACTCGGGTTATGTCAGAATAGCCAGGGGGCGAGTGTCCATCACATCCTCTTTGCTGCAGCCCCCCAAGTCCTTCCATGAGGCCTCCCAAGTGGTCGTGTCTGGCTTAGGTTGCCCCTCCCATGAGGAGTCTTACCCGTCATTGACTGCCAACCAAGCATTGGGGCCAGAGATGGGTGAGGCAGAAGCAGTGCTCCTGCCAGGGAGATAAGCTTTGTCTCCTTAGTAGCTCATGTCCTTGTGATAGAACGGACCCAGATGAAGTGGGTCCCTAGGAATCTTACACAGCCCACCATGGGGTGGGGGTTACAACTCCTGAAACCAGGCTGAACGTTCCGCAACAAATATTGAGATAAGAACTCATCTACTGAGACATAATAACTATCTTTAGTGGAGGGTGACAAAAAAATTTACTTACCCAAACTGTTTTGATGATATTATCTAAGCATGATAGTTTGTAAAAATGTGGGTAGAAAAGTTTAAGTACAGAGTTGTAGATAACAACAACAACAATAATTATCATAGCCACAGATAACTCCCATCCCCTCATCATGCACCTTTGTAATGTCCATTAACTACTCCTCCTGGGAAGAGTTGGAATTGCTTTCCCTACCCACTTGAGTCTGACTGGTTTTATAGCTTTCTTTGACTAGTTGAATGGGGCGTAAGTAATGTTGTAAGAGTTCTAGTCTAGGTAATCTTGCAGTTAATCTCACACTTTTGCTGTCCTGAGACATCCATGTGAAAAATCTAGGCTAGCCTCCTTAAGAATGAGAGACCTTGTGAGCAGAAATATTCCAGCTTTGGTGTCATTAACCAACCAGCATGCCCACAGCCCATTCACAGGATGTCCTGCTCCAGGTGACTCCAGTCGACTCACCAGCTTCCTGTAAAATCACCCAATTGTCCCACATACTAGTGAACAATTATAAAATTATTGTTATTGTAAGCCTTTAATTTGCATAGGCTTTTATGCAACAATAGATAATGGTTATACAATATAACTGTCATTCTAATACACATATACACACTTTAAAAGAAAAATGTATCTTTGGGTAGTGGGATTTTGATGATTTTAATTTTAGTTTTATATATTTTCTAATAAACTTGCATTACTTTAATGACAAAATTAAAAACAAATGATATTGAACATACTACTGCTTTTAATAAAATGACCATTGCAAACAACTAGTTACTAATGGGCAACTCAATTGCTTTCCTTAGGGAGTCCTTTGCACAACATTGTTCTACTTATCTACTACTGTCTGAAAAACCACCCCAAAACTCAGTGGTAGAAAACAACAAGTATTTTATTTTGTTCAAGGTTTTGTTGATCATGAATTTAGCCTAGACATAGCAAGGATGGCTTATTTCTGCATCTTGACAATGGGGTCTCTGCTGGGGTACTCAAATGGCAGGAGGTGACTGAGATAGCTCAACTGGGGTCATATGCCCAGGGCCTTGTTTCTAGTTGTAGGCTGGGTTCCTTGCTTTTTCTATATGTTGTGGCTAGTGGACCTGGAATGTTAAAGAGGGCTTCTTCAGTCATATATGTGGTACATGGGCTGGGTTGAATAGAACAACTGGGGAGTTAGCCAGGCACCTCTCTCTCTTTCTCCCCTCAACCCCCAAAGCCCCTCAAGTCTTTTCTATATTGAAGTTTGAGCAACGAGGCAGTCTCAGAATAGTCAGATTTCTTGTTTAATGGCTACTTTTACCCAAAGTAAACAATCTAAGAGGTGGAAGCTGCAAGCCTTCATATAACCTAGTCTTTGAAAACCCAAGACTATGTCATTATTGCATTTATTTGGTTGAGAGAACCACTAAAGTCAGCTCAGATTCAAGGTTATAAGGATTACTACTCAATGGAGTAGTAGCAAATATTTATAGCAATATTTATCTACTATAATCTACCTGATGGCTACAAATTATTTATATACCTTCCACATGAAAAATAAGTATATTCACTCATACATGTATTTTTTCAAGTTTCCAAGGACTTTCCTCCCAAATTACATCATATTACAGCATTGACTGTCAAGGATCTGTATATTTGGGTATGGATAAATCTCCTTCAATATCAATCATTGAGCTCAACTCCTTGAGTATAGATTCTTCTTGATCTGAGAACCCATAAGCTATAAAAACAAACTATTTACACATACACACATGAAACATACAATGGTGAGAAAGGCATAGTATAGCTGCAATGGACACTTCCAACCCAAAAGGAGAAGAATGGCATATAGCAGTCAGTTATCCATAGCAGCTCTGAAATCTAGCCAGGCACATATCATCAATTCTCTTTCCTGGGGACAGGGAATGTTATGGAATGAATTTTTGTGTCATCCAAAATTCATATGTTGAGATACTAACTCCCAATGTGATGGTACTGGCAGGAGGTTAACAGGTCGTGAGGATAGAGAGTTCATGAATGGTATTAGTTTTCTTCTAAAAGAGATCCCAGAGAGCTCCCTCACCCTTTTGCCATGTGATGACCTATAAAGCAATCTGCAACCCAGGAGAGGACCCTGACCTAACCAGGCTGGCACTCTGGTCTTACTTTCAACCTCTAGAACTATAAGAAATAAATTTCTATTGTTTATAAGCCACCCAGTCTAGGGTATTCTGTTATAGCTTCCTGAACTGACTGAGACATGGAATACTCCTTTTCTGGAATGCAGTTTCCTGATGGGCAATAATTAGGAATGATTCCTGAGAATAATTTCTGCTCTAGAAATTCTTCCCATTGTATCAGGAGAGTCTAAAGAATCATGCCTCCATGGGTTTGAAGCCTGACTCTGTATTTGCTACCTTACATGACTCTGTGAAAGTTATTTTATTCCTTAAGCCTCAGGTTCATCATATATAAAAAGCATATTTAATACAATTTTATTGTAGAGATTAAATGGGTTAATATATGTACTTAGCATTTAACAACTATGAGTTTTCATCTCTCTGTGGCATTCTATTAAACAATGGGAAAATTATCACAGGCCTTGAGAAGACCACAGGAATTCCCCCAAACAGACACTATTATGGGGTAATCTCCTACAGAACTAACCAGCAATGAATTGAGGCAAGTATCACAGAACGCTGAGTAATGGACTTTAATTGCAGAATGGAAATTTCAGGAAAATCTCAGCTCAGTTACCAAAAAAAGAATACTGAAGTCTTTAGCAGTTATCATGACTGATGTCATATACTGGATGTTGTTCTTTCACCTCTTGGTGGCATTGTTTCATGGTCTACAATGTTCAGTACAGGTTTATCCTTTCACCTGCCATAAAGAAACTGTTGTGAACAGAATTCTAAGCACAGAGAATGGCACCCAGATTTGACCTGACCTGGTTAAAATGTTTGACCCTGCCATCTGGCTCAGAGTTGAGCAGTTGCTCAAAATGTTTCATAGCCTCGAGTGGTTGGCTTAGATCTTGAAAGTTACCACACCATGATATGAGGACAGTATTTAATAGCAACAACTGAGTGGCAAGAAAATACACCAGATTAGAGTAGCTCCATGGTCTTGCAACACAAGTCTACTTAAAAAGGTAATAAGATGTTGTGGTCTCATGACATTTGGATCATGACATTTGGATCATTCTACAAGTGATTTAAAGAAATTCCAATGTACATGTAAATAAATACTCATGTATAACAAGGGAAATCAGAAAGTTAAAATATTTATTCCAAGTTGAATACTGACTTTTTTTTTTTACTGTAAACATACTTTTTTTTTCATCTTCTTCTGGAACTGTACTCAGTGAGACACATACATAGTCAGCACATGCAGCAGGCAGTGCCAGTGCTCTGCCCATATGCACTTGATCCATTACTACATCATCTCCTGTCTCTTTACCATCTTCATGCACTCTGGTTCCCCTGTTTTTTTTTTTTTTTTTTTTTTTTTTTTTTTTTTTTTTACTTCCAACATCCAATGACAGCAGCTTTTTCTGGGTTGTCCATGGGCTGCTGCCACTTACTTGGCTGGTGTGCCTGGGAATTTACATCTCCTTGGGCGCACCCCTGAGTGGTCTAAGCACAGTGCTGAGGACCAGTCTCTACTATTCCAGACCCCTCTGCAGGATTAGGCCAAAGTTAACTTCTGTGGGAGTTTGCTTCATACTCTATCTCTGCTTGGCCTCCTTCCCCTTACAGTACTACTTCCCCTGATGCTACAGGTTTTTTCCCCTAGCGAGTACAATCCAATAAGTTGTTTTCACATAAATTCTCATGTCAGGGCCTGCTTCTAAGGAACGTACCCTACAGATAGCATAGAGGATATCAAAATTGCCTTTGAAAATCCCTTATATTTCCTATAAGTATAAGACACATGAGATATATATAATCCTAAAAAGTAGTTTTGGTACACTAAATTATGGGAACCTCCAAGGAAGGAGTAAAATAAGATTCTATATGGAGATGTCTTGATTCTTAAGGTAGTTTGCAAATCTCTGACAGTAAATTCTAAATGGCTCTGCTTGACTTTGTGGTTTATTTCATCGTGTTTTAATATTAAGCCTCTGTAATTTGAATACATATTAATAGATTTGCTTGTTATTATCATTGGGAAGATAAAACAACACTATATGGGGAGATGAAATTCTAAAATCAGCAGGGAATTTCAATGCATGTGTAATGATGAAATTAACCTCTATTTTTAAAAATTCATTTATTCACCATATATATTGAGCAATTTCTATGTGTCATGTATTATTCTTATTACTCTAAACACTGGGAATATGGCAGTAAACAAAATGTATAAATCTGTGTTCATGAAGCTTACATTCTAGTGGGAGGAGAGATAACCAGCAATTTATTATATACTATGTCAGATGGAAAAAAATGCTATAGAGGAAAACAAACCAGGGTAAGTTGGGTAGGGAGTACCAGGGTGGGCAGTACTGTTTTATTTGGGTAGTCAGGGTGGGCCTCAATGATAAGGTGACATTTGAACAGAGACCTAAAAGAAGTGAGATTAGTCATGGTGAAATATCATTCCAGGTAGACAGAACAGTGTGGTGAACACAGGTCTCCTGCTAGGGGAACATAATTGACTACAGTCCAGCTGCCACCCTGGGGATTCACCATCACATTCACATGGAGGCCATAGTTCCCCTGAGTCTCTCCCAGCCAGTGGCTGAGCAGAGTGGGGTACTAATTCAGGACTATTCCATGAGATGGGGACACCTTTACAGGCAACTGTGGCTCAAAAACACCCCATTTGCCTGCCAGGAACATCCTTAGGACTGTGCTGCAGTCTGAAAGTTTCCTGTGCAATCCTCTTCCCTGGCCCTGGCCCTGGCCCTCACAGCTGTCAGACCGGCACTGTGGTCTAAGACCCTTCCCATCTCTTCTTCCTCCATCCCATTAATCCTGCACCCACCTTTCTCCTCAATACATGTTTTGCTCATGTAATCCCATCCTGACATTTGCTTCTTAGAGGGTGAAGCTAACAAAGAGCAAAGCCAAAAGACCAAGGCAGGAGCTTGTGGTTGTAGCTGAGGAAAAGCAAGATCATTGTAGCAGGAGTAGAATTGGACAGGGGAGAGTAGTGGGGAATGGGGACAGGATTTGGCAAGTATCTTAAGGATCCAGAGCTTTACTCTGTGGAAGACAGGGGCACCTTTGGAGGATTTTGAGCAGTGGGAATGTGAGCTAACATTTTACAAAGACCCTCATCATTGGTGCATGGAGAACAAATCATAGGAAGAAAGGGCAGAAGCAGGGAGACCAGTTTGGGGGCCACCACAGAATCTGGCTGAGAGATGATAGTGTTGGAAGGAAGTGGTTACTGGGAGAAGTAGTGAGCAGTGGGTGAATTCTGAATATATTTGAGGATAGAGCCAACAGGATTTGCTGATAGTTTGGGCATGAAGTATGGGAAGAAGAGGAGCCAAAGAGAACACCAAGATTTTTGGCCTGTGCAAATGAAATTTGCAGTTACTGAGAGAGGGGAGACAGGATATTGTGAAATGTCATTATAGATGTCCTCATTTAAATAGGTTTTTCCTGTTTGCTGTCAGTGGTGCTTCTCTGATATTTCAACTTCATTACAAATCATACGCTTCATTCTGCAGTTGCTGCTGCTCCTATTGCTACCTACCCATGAATGCCTACTCTCCAAACCATCAGAGATATATAAAATCTTAAAAAAATGAATATATGTATATTTCCCATTTTTCATTTAATCCTTACAACAACCTCATGAAATTTAGCTCAGATTTTTTGTTTGTTTTGTTTTTGTTTTTGGCCTGAGGTCACATAGAGAGTTAGAGCCAGACTGAATACAAGATGGCGTAACTAAAGCTGTGTCCTCATCATGCTACGTGCTTACTTCTGCCCCATGTGGCCCTTCTGCAACTGTGTAGTGTTCACCAATGTCTCCCTACCACTGTCTGTATGCTTCTTTAGAACAGGGAAGTATTATAATCAGCTTTATATACACCACTTCAGCTACTAAGTTTCCTTGTGTAAAATAGGTTTGATAATGCCATGTGGCCTTTTGTGACTTGTGTATACCTAACCCTTTCCCCACCTACCTTGTAACTAACTAATAAAACTTTATGAGAGTTCCTAAATTATTATATTATGTCATTGGCCTGATAATATCCAATGCCTTGCTTGTCCTTTACCTGTATGACACTGTGTGGCCCCACTTGAAACTTATGTTTGAATTTCAGCAGCTGGTCCTTGGGTTCTACCTCCATGGTGTCTCTGGGTTACTCCTGCCCCAGAAAATTCAGGGAGAAGAACCTGTCTGAAACCTAGATCCCATAATCTCATTTCTGATGCTAGTCATGATGCTCATGTTCTGGGTAGAGAGAGATTTAGACACATTTAATTCTTTTCTTATGTGTTCTCTTTCTCCTAATATCTGAAGGGCTCCCTTTCTGCTGAGTTAGGTGCTTGAGAACACTAATGTTATTTGACATATGTGAATTACATAAGCAGGTTGGGTTTTTACTGCAAAAGAAAAGCTAGAACAGCAAAATACTGACTAAATGTTGAAATACTTTTTCTTATCCATTCACAATCTTTTATATACACTGAAAAGTTAACTCATAATTACTTGGCGACAGCGAAGTGCATTTGCAAAGATTCATCTTCAAAATGGCCAGCATTTTCTGATGCTCTGCAACTAATAACTCTGAACTGTGTGCTCTGATCAGAATTAATTGCAGTAGACTGAAGCTCTGCAAATGTTAAAATGTCTTTAGATTTACAGACAAATAGATGCCATGGTTCAGCAGCTCTGTGTTATTATTAGTAAGTTACTTGAATCTTGAGGGAGACAGCCCAACAAACCATTCTAACCTTTATTATTAAATGAGAATTAGTGATTGTACATGTTGATTGTATCAAGAAAAAGGATATAGAATAGAAATAATATCTCTTTTTTATCTACCAAACATTTTAATATATAAAAAGCTTGCTTTACTTGAGAAGTAGAAAACTACATATCATATTTTCTTTACACATTCATCCATCAATAGACATTGTTTTTATGTCTTGGCTATTATAAATAATACTTCAATGAACATGGGGGTGTATATATATTTTTAAATCAATGTTTTCATTTTCTTTGGATAAATAGCCAGCAGTGGAACTGCTGGATCATATGGTAGTTTTATTTAAAAGTTTTTGAGGAAGCTCCATACTGTTTTCCATAGTGGCTGTACCAATTGACATTCCCATCAATAGTTCAAAAGTGTTCTCTTTTGCCCACATCCTTGCCAGCTCTTGTTATTTCTTGTCTTTTTAAAAATAGCCATTCTAGCAGGTGAGAGCTGATACCTCTTTATGGTTTTGATTTGTATTACCCAGATGATAAATGATGTCGACATCTTTTTATGTACCTGTTGGCCATCTATCTGTATATCTTTGGAAAAATGTCTATTCAGAGCCTCTGCCCTTTTTTAAATTGGATTGTTTGTTTTTGCTATTGAGTTATATGAAGTTTCTAAAAAATATTTTGGACATTAACCCTTTATCAAATATATGATTTGCAAATATTTTTCCCAATCAGTAGGTTGTCTTTTTATTGTTGTTGTTGATCATGATGATGGTTTACTTTGCTGAGTAGAAGGTTTTAGTTTGATGTAGTCCCACTTACTCATATTTGCTTTTGTTGCTTTTGCTTTTGATGTAAAATCCAAAATATCACCAAGACCAATGTTAAAGAGTTCACTGCCTGTATTTTCTTCTAGGAGTTTTATGACTTTAGGTCTTACATTCAAGTCTTTAACCCATTTTCAGTAAATTTTTGTGTATAGTGTATGATAGTGGTCTATTTTCATTCTTTTGCATGTGGTTGACCGATTTTTCCCAACATTATTTATTGAAGCAACTTTTCTTTCTTCATTGAATATTCTTGGCTCTTTTGTCATAAATTAATTGACGATATATGTGTGGGTTTAATTCTGCATTCTTTATTCTGTTCTATTGCTGTAGTGTTTTGATTACTGTAACTCTGGAATATACTTTGAAATAAGGGAGCCTGGTGTCCCCAGCTTTGTTTTTCTCTTTCAAGATTGTGTTGGCTGTTCAGAATCTTTTGTGGTTCTATACACATTTCAGAATTGTTTGTTTTATTTTTGTGAAAAATGGAATTTTGATAAGTATTACATAGAATCCATAGATTGCTTTGGGTAGTTTGGACATTTAAACAATATGAAAATGAAACTCGAGCACCAACTTACACCACACACAAAAATAAATTCAAGGTGGGTAAAAGATTTAAATATAAGCCATGACAACATTAAAGTCCTAGAGGAGAACATAGGCAGGAAAATCTCAGATATTTCATGCAGCAACATTTTTACTGATATGTCCCCTAAAGGAAGGGACATAAAGGAAAGAATAAACAAATGGGATCTCATCAAAGTAAAAAGCTTCTGCATGGCTAAAGAAAACAGTATTAAAGTAAAAAGAGAACCAACCTTATGGGAAAACATATTTGCCAATGATACCTCAGACAAGGGATTAATCTCCAAAATATGTAAAGAACTTACATGACTCCACTCTAAGAAGACAAGCAACCCAATTAAAAAATGGGCAAAGGATTTGAATAGACACTTCTCCAAGGAGGACATACAGAGGATCCAGAGACACATGAAAAGATGCTCAGTATCACTAGCTATCCAAGAGATGCAAATTAAAACCACAATGAGATACCACTTCACACCAGTCCAAATGGCCACCATAAACAAAGCAACAAACAACAAGTGTTGGAGAGGTTGTGGAGAAAAGGGGACCCTACTGCACTGTTGGTGGGATTGCAGACTGGTACAACCACTATGGAAAACAGTATGGAATTTTCCAAAAACACTAAAAATGGATCTACCTTTTGAGCCAGCAATTCCACTGCTAGGATTATATCCTAAGAACCCTGAAACACCAATCCAAAAGAACCTATGCACCCCAATGTTCATAGCAGCATAATTTACAATAGCCAAATGTTGGAAGCAACCTAGGTGTCCATCAGTAAATGAATGGATCAAGAAACTATGGTACATTTACACAATGGAATTCTATGCAGCAGAAAGAAAGAAGGAGCTCCTACCCTTTGCCACAGTATGGATGGAACTAGAGAGCATTATGCTAGGTGAAATAAGCCAGGAGGTGAAAGACAAACACCATATGATGTCACCTTTAACAGGAACCTAATCAACAAAACAAACAAACAAGCAAAATATAACCAAAGACAGTGAAATTGAGAACAGGCTGATAGTGACCAGAGGGGAGAGGGGAGGGAATTTCAGGGGAAAAGGGGAAGGGTTTACAGGCACAAGTATAAAGGACACATGGACAAAAACTAGGGGGGGTGGAAATGGGAGGGAGGTGGGGAGGGCTGGGGTGGTGGGCTGGGATGGGAGTAAAAGACAGAAAACTGTACAAGAACAACAATTAAAATAAAAAATATCAAAAAAATATGAATTCTTTCAATCCATGAGCATGAAGTATGTGTCCATTTATTTGTGCCTTCTTTAATTTCTTTTATCAATGTCTTCTAGTTTTCAGTATATACAACTTTCACTTTGCTGGTTCAATTTATTCCTAGGTATTTTATTATTTTTAATGCAATTGTACATGGGATTATTTTCTTAATTTATCTTTCTTAAAGTTTGTTATTAATGTATAGAAGTGCAATAGGTTTTTGTATATTGATTTTGTATCCTGTAAGTACTGAATTCATTTATTAGTTTTAACAGATTATTTTGGTGGACTCTTTAGGACTTTCTATGTATGATATCATGCCGTATGCAAATAGTGCTAGTTTTATTTCTTTCTTTCCAATTTGGATTTCTTTATTTATTTCTCTTGCCTAATTGCTCTGGTTAGGACTTCCAATACTATGTTAAATAAAAGTAGTATGCATTAATAAATGTGATCATCTAGAGAAAGTATACAGAATGAGAAGACAAGAGGAATAAGAACATAAACCAGAGTTAAAAATCCCTTAAAAGAGTCATCATATGAGCTTCTGGCCAAGATGGAGGTGTAGGTAGATATACTTTGCTTTCTCACACAACCAAAAGAAAGATAATGAACAATTTAAAGACAAAAACAACCAGAACTTCCAGAAAAATTGAACTGTATTAAATTCCAACAACCAAGGAGTTAAAGAAGAAACATCCATCCAGACTGGTAGGAGGAGTGGAGACAGGCAATCAGGGAAGAGAGGACCTGCAGCAAGGTGGCGCCTGGCAGACTGGGTGAGGTGGCAGCTGGCAGACTAGGCAGCTGGTACTCATATGCAGGTAAACTGGAGGACCAACTGGGGAGTGAGACAGACAGTGCAACCCAGGATTCTAGCTTGGGAAAAGCTTCAAAACCTCTGGCAGTAAAAACTTGTGGGGGTTGTGGTGGCAGGAGAAACTGCCAGTCTCACAGAAGAGTTCATTGGAAGGTCCCACAGGATCCTAGAACATACACAGCCCACCCACCTGGTAACTGCACCAGAAGGGCCCAATGTGCTTGTGGGTAGTGGGGTAAATGACTGATAGAGGTGCAAGAGCCGAGCAAGCGGCATTGTTCCCTATATGGCCCCTCCTCCACATACAGCACCACAAGGCAGCAAAGTGGGTTGCCCCACCCTGGTAAATACCTAAGGCTCTACCCCTTGCAATGTAACAAGTGCACCGACACAAAGAAATATTGCCCAAATGAAAAGAACAGATCAAAAGTCCAGAAAAAGATCTAAGTGACAAGGAGATAGCCAACCTGAGATGCAGAGATCAAATCACTGGTAATCAGTATGGTCACAGGATGATTGCATATGGATGCAAAATAAAGGAAAAAGTGAAGGCTATACAAAGTGAAATGAAAAAATATATATACAGGGAACCAACAGTGAAGAGAAGGAAACTGGAATTCAAACCAATGATCTGGAGCAAAAGTAAGACAAACATTCAACTGGAACGGAATGAAGAAACAAGAATTCAGAAAAATGAGGAGAGGCTTAGGAACCTCTGGGACAATTTTGAATACTCTAATACCCAAGTCATAGGGGTGCTGGAAGGAGAATAGGAAGAACAAGAAATTGGAAACTTACCAGAAGAAATAATGAAAGAAAACTTTCCCAATCTGGCAAAGGAAATAGACATATAAGTCCAGGAAGCTCAAAGAATCCCAAAGAAGTTAAACCCAAAGAGGAAAACACCAAGGCACATAATAACTAAATTACCCAAGATTAAAGATAAGGGGAGAAACTTAAAAGCAGCAAGAGAAAAGGAGACAGTTACCTACAAAGGAGCTCCCATAAGACTTTTAGATGATTTCTCAAAAGAAACCTTGCAGGCAAGACGGGGCTGGAAACAATTATTCAAAATCATGAAAGGCAAGGACCTACATCTAAGATTACTCTATCCACCAAAGCTGTCATTTAGAATGGAAGGACACATAAAGTGCTTTCCAGATAAGGTCAAGTTAAAGGAGTTCATAATGAACAAAGAAAGATTCAGAATCCAGATGGTAAATTCCAATCAAGAACGTGGGGAAAAGATGCAATGCCCAGGCCAAAAGATGGAGGATTAAATGGGGCAGTTAATTTTCAACCAGTAAAGTTCTTCTGGAAGGACAGTTCTGTCTAAAAAGCAAATGTTGGCTAGCCAAATACCCACACTTGGTTAAAAGGCAATAAGATGAGGAAATAAGAGGCAAGGTTTTGTTGATAACATGGTTTGGTAAAGTTGCAGTGTGCATTGTCGTGGCCAAAGCAGTTATTTTGATGTCAATGTAAAGAACAACATGAATTCACAAATTTGCTATACAAACATGCTTTCGAAAGATGTATGAGAATCACAACATTCTAAATCTGTGTTTTTTTAATGTATTGTGTTAATGTAATATATTTTGTAAGCAGGTTTATAGAGGCCAGTGCTAGTGAATAACACTCCTGTCCTGCAGGTTCTTGAGCCCAAACCCCCAAATTCATCCTTGATTCCTCTCTTTGCTCTTTACTGCCTGCATTAGTTCATTAGAAGTTCCACTGACTCTAAGTTCCAAAGACATTTGATGTCCATTATTCTTTCTTCTTCTCAACTTTTATCCTCATAGAGCAAAGCAGCATCTTCTTTCACTTAGGCCACCTGCAGTAGCCAGCTGTCCTTCTGCTTCTCCCTGTAATCCATTTTTCAAACCCCATATTGCAGGGGGGTCAAACTCATTTTCACCGGGGGCCACATCAGGGTCATGGTTGCCTTTAAAGGGCCGAATGCAGTTTTAGGGCTGTGTAAATGTAACTACTCCTTAACAGTTAAACGAGAGCTCGGCACTGCTGCTGGATAGAAACAAGGTGCTGGACTGGATAAAACAAGGTGGAGGGCCGGATTTGGCCTGTGGGCCTTGTGTTTGCCACCTGTGCCATATAACTTAGCATAAAATTTAAATTCTTACCTGTAAGGTTATGTATGACCTGGTCCCTGCATACTCCTTTTGTCTTCCCTCTTCTGACCTACTACTATGCTTCAGCCTTACTGGCCTTCTAATTTTTGTCAAGTGTATCAAACTCTTTCTGGCCTGAGGGTTTTTACACCACCTATTTCTCCTGAGAGGCCTCTAGACATTCAGAAGCCTGGGCCCTTCTAGTCCTGGAGGTTCTCATCTCCAGTGTGATCCCCTCAGGGAACCTCCTCTGGAAACTCAAGTCTGTACATCCCCACTTCCCTGATCACTTTCTAAAATATCCTGTTCCATTGTTCTCATTTCACTTGTCTGATATTTTATCTTGATTCATTTGTAACTTGTTTGTAATTTAAGTTCCATGATAGCAGAGGCCAGGCCTGGCCAACTTATCCACTGGGCAGCGATAGGCACAGTGCCTTGGACCCACAATATTTTTAGAGGCTGGTAATAAGGTTTTATTTTTTTAATTAGAAGAAAAAATCAATATAATAATACTAACAATGAATCCAGCTTGCATTGAGTTTATCTTTAAACAAAAATATAAAATTTAATATTTTTATGGAGAAAGGAGCCCACAAAAGTCATAAAGCAGCTGGTGCAAGCCCTGTCAATATCCTTCACTGCACTGCCTCCAGCACCTGGAACTGTATCTGGCACACAGTGAGCCCTCAACATAAGTTGTTGTCCAGATAAATGAAGTAGCTTGAGATCTTTGGATTCTGGCCTAATACAAATCAGGAGGTGTGTTTGTGTGTGTGTGCGTGTGATGTATCTTCTGTTTGCCCTTGTGGAGTCACTGTCGGTCCTTCTCCACTTGCCTCTGGGTCTTAGGAGGCTGATCTGTATGTGCACCACTGGGTTCAGATTGGGTTCAGCCAAGGAGAGGCACCATCAGGAGATTTGAGGATGGAAGGCCACTGAGGTCCTGGGGTTCCCTCTGTGCTGAGTCAAAAAAGACTTCATTTTCCCATTACTCTAATGACCAATGATAGTTGTAATAATTATAATAATACTAATTGATATTTATTAAGATTAAATCTGGTGTTGATATTTTTTTCTTTTTTAAAATATATTTTATTGATTATGCTATTACAGTTGTCCCATTTCTCCCCCATCATTCCCCTCCACCCTGCACACCCCTCCCACCCACATTCCCCCCCTTTAGTTTATGTCCATGTGTCATAAGTTCTTTAGCTTCTACATTTCCCACACTATTCTTGCCCTCCCCTGTCTATTTTCTACCCACCATCTATGCTACTTATTCTCTGTACCTTTCCCTCTCTCCTCCTCCCACACCCCTGTTGCTAACCCTCCATATGATCTCCATTTCTGTGGTTCTGTTCCTGTTCTAGCTGTTTGCTTAGTTTGCTTTTGTTTTAGACGTGGTTCTTAATAGCTGTGAGTTTTCTGTCTTTTCACTGTCATATTTTTTATCTTCTTTTTCTTAGATAAGTCCCTTTAACATTTCATATAATAAGGGCTTGGTGATGATGAACTCCTTGAACTTCACCTTATCTGAGAAGCGCTGTATCTGTCCTTCCATTCTAAATGACAGCTTTGCTGGATAGAGAAATTTTGGATGTAGGTCCCTGCTTTTCAAGATTTCAAATATTTCTTTCCAGCCCCTTCTTGCCTGTAAGGTCTCTTTTGAGAAATCAGCTGACAGTCTGATGGGAACTCCTTTGGAGGTGACTGTCCCCTTATCTTTTGCTGCTTCTAGAATTCTCTCCTTCATTTTAATCTTGGCTAATGTAATTACGATGTGCCTTGTTGTGTTCCTCCTTGGGTCCAACTTCTTTGGGACTCTCTGAGCTTCCTGGACATCCTGGTAGCGTATTTCCTTTGCCAGATTGGGGAAGTTCTTCTTTATTATTTCTTCAAATAAGTTTTCCACTTGTTGCTCTTCTTCTCCTCCTTCTGGGACACCAATAATTCGGATGTTGGGACGTTTAATGATGTCCCGGAGGTTCCTAAGCCTCTCCTCATTTTTTTGAATTGTTTCTTCCTCATTTTCTGTTTGGTTGTTAGTTTCTTCCTTCTGGTCCACTCCATTGATTTGAGTCCCAGTTTTCCTTCCATCTCTATTGGTTCCCCATGCATCTTCCTTCATTTCATGTATTGTAGCCTGCATTTTTTCATCTAATTTGTGAGCAAAATCAACCAATTCTGTGAGCATTTTGATGACCAGTGCTTTGAACTGTGCATCTGATAGGTTGGCTATCTCTTGGTCGCTTAGAGGAATTGGCTCTGGGGATTTTATTTGTTCTCCAGTTTGAGCCATTTTTGGTGGTTTTTTTGTTTTGTTTTGTTTTGGTTTTAGTCTGGTTGCGGCTATTACGTAGTGAGGGCTGGAGCCTTAGGTGTTCCTCAGGGCGGGGCAGCCCAGTCGCTGGGTTGTGATGCTATAGGTGGGGGCGGGGTCCGAGAGGAAAGAATGGCGCCTGTTCCACTCTTTCCTGGACTCCGGTCCCTTCCGCCACTTCCCCTTCGCCTGGATTATCTGTGTACGAGCGCGTGCTGCTACGTAGTGAGGATGGAGCCTTAGGTGTTCCTCAGGGCGGGGCAGCCCAGTCGCTGGCTTGTGACGCTGTATGTGGGGGCGGGGTCTTAGAGGGAACAATGGCGCCTGCTCTGCTCTCTCCTAGATTCAGTCCCTTCCGCCACTTCCCCTCTGCCTGGACCGTCTGCGCTCACGAATGTGGGACCACCTGGTCAGCCAGCCACCCTGTGCGGCCTCACTGGGTCTGCACAGTTGCCCCACTGTGCCCGGAGACCGCCAGCCGCCACCTGTGAACCTGGGAACTGCCAGCCGCCGCTGCTTGCGTTCCTGGGTCTGCAGCTCCACTCTTTCCTGCCGCGACTCCGCCCCTCTTACCAGTCTGGATGAATGGTTGTTGGACTTCCGTACAGTTCAATTTTCTATAAGTTCTGGTTGTTTTCTTGTTTCTAAATATTTGTTGTCCTTAATTTTGGTTGTGAGAGGAGGCACAGTGTGTCCGCCTATGCCTCCATCTTGGCCAGAAGTCCTGGTGTTGATATTTTTATGTAGCAAAATGGTATGATAGCACAATGTGACAGCCTTTATTTTACTTCATACTTGAATTTCAGAGTGCAAAAATGATTGTAGATGTCATGAATTTTCTGAAAGTTCTCTTCTGATCTTTTGACATTCACATTTTATCGGCTTGCTTCTAAGCTTTTCCTTCTATTGTTAACAGGTCTAGCTTTGCTAGATCCTTATTTGTCAATGGATATAGTATGTGACTGAGCAACTTTCCAACATCACTGTCATTAAATTACTGAAATATTGAATCTTTTGCAGTATATGTGGTTTCTTGAGCAACATGTTTGCTCTCTGGGTTCCCCTGAACTTACTATGTCATAATGCCACAAGCCTTTAGCATTAAGTGGCCCTTGGTTGTTCAAGAATGACTAGCATCCTGTTTCCTGAGCTACAGATATAAGAGAAGCCATGCAGCACTTAAAAAAAAACTTCAATTCCTGAAGGAAGATTGTTTTTCATGATAAAAATGGACATATGATAAAGCTTAAATTCTTCCAATAAGTAAAGACTACGTGGTTCCTAGTTTCTAGGGTATAAAGGGTATTTCCACTTTGTCAGCGGCCCTTGGTTCTTATTTATTTTTTAATTTGTATATTTTCTAGAAAATCAAAATTCCAAAATATACAAAATATAAAGCTAAGATTTTAAAGTCATTTTAAAGGTTAATAATGGATAATTAAATGAGACAATACACATAAGTGCATTTTTTTCTTTATAATCCTCACCCGAGGACATGCTTAGAAAGAAAGGAAGGCAGGGAGAAAGAGAGAGAGAAGAGAGAAACATCAGTGTGAGAAACATCCTTCGGGTGCTTCCCACACAGGCCTTGACTGGGGACTGAACTCAAAACCTAGGCATGTGCCCTGACTGGGAATTGAACCCATGATCTTTTGGTTTATGGGATGATGCTCCAATCCATTCAACCTCACTGGCCAGGGCCATAAATGTACTTTTAAAGTATCTCAAATTAATGACTCAGATGAATTTGCTTTTAATATGTAATGGTATTAGCACTAATGACTAAGTTCATTATAACAATCAGTATGTGCATTTCCTGGTAATATGACAAGTGCTTGGAAGTACATCTCATACACTATTAGTGAAATGTGAGATAAGTAACTTATTAATATATTTTTATACTTATTTCAGACAAGATTTTTTGCCATATTTCTAAGCAGCTTGCAGCTATATATGTAAATTCTGTTGATTTCTTCCTTCTATCAGCTATATTAATGGTAGTTATATTCTATAACATTCCAAAACTTATTTACTTTGCTAAACCATATAAACTACATCTCATGCATAATCAGAGGCAAATAATCATAATAAGACTTAGATGATTGTTGGGGGCATCAATATTTAAGTGTGATAGTTATTATTCTTTTATTGGTACCATTACATGGATGTTCCATCAGCATTTCTGGTCTGGGAAAGTTCATTTGACCCTTTATCTCACTTGTTTTCCCTCTTCAGCATAATGGCACCTTGATTTGTGCTCAGAGTAAACATATCTCAGTCATCTTCTATTTCCTTCTCTATGTCCATCTTCATTCCTCCTCTTACTTCTTCTCCCTAATCTTCCTTCTAAGAAGTCACCGTATCTTGTTGTTTTCCCCAAAAGGGAAAAGGGAGGCACATATCTGATAAGGAGCTCTGGAGAGACACAGCACGTTTGAAAACTGATTCCCAGTGTGACAGAACACTGAGTCACGCGGACAGCAGAGAGGAGAGATGAACAGGTTAAGGAAGGGAGCAAGGCAATAGGGCTCACTGGCTGAGAGCACTGGCTGAGTTTGAATCCTGGCTTTACCACTCTCTGATGGCGTGGCCCTGAGGAAGTTAGGTCACTCCTCTGTGCTTCTATTTTCTCATCTATGAAATGGGGATAGTAATAATAATAACTGTTTCATGAGGTCATTATCTGTATTACACACGATAAAGCATTTAGGGCACGAAGAACAGTGCCTAGCTCTTAGTATGTGCACAATGAAATCAGCCATTATAAATCAGGGGAAGAGAAGTAAAGTTGTTTTGGCCTGCAAAGGAGGTAAGGGTATGGGCTCTTTTTCCTGGTGAGGGGCAGAAAACAAGTGCCTGGGAGAAAGATATATCTATATTTAAAGCAAATTTGTAAGGAGAAAAACCCTCCACCTTTATGTACAAATATGATTGAGAATCTAAGGTAACTTCTTGGCAATAGACTGAGCTTCCAGAGTGCTCAGGAGAATGACAGTTGTCCAGAGAATGTGTCCCTTGGCTTGGACTATGGAAAACAGTGATGAGAGAGGCAGAGAGGTGGGATGTAGATATAAAAGAAAGATGAGCTACTCAGCTTTGGAATTTCACATGGAACTCTGAAGCGGGGTGGTGGGTAGTAGCATGTTTGCAGGACCCCAAACATTATGGTGTGGACAGTAGGAATAGTTATGACAAGTGCGCTTGGACTGTAGGAGCCTAAGAGTTGAGGTTTATGAGAGAAAACCTGTGAGTGTTCTGAATAGTCGGAAGATGCCCTGAGGTAACAGCTACTTTAAGCATATATGACAAGTTCTGATGTTGAAAACTGTTCCCTTTGCTCTTGCCAGTTGTTCTAAAACATTTGATCCACCTGTCTCTTAAACCTCGCTTTATTTTACTTTGGATTTGGGGGAGCTCTAAAGAGATAGACCTGTAAGGAGGGTGAGACTGGACAGAGAGAGAAGCTGATGCAGTGAGGTTTCATCTGGGGTCTCAGCCAAACCTCTGTGGACTCTGGAGCTGAGATGGCCCTTCAGAGTTGTTTCTGTGGAGGCCTGGGAGCTGGATCTTTGTATCTGAGCATTAGCCAGTCATTGATTGCAGGCTGCTCCCCAGGAGTGGGCATAAACGTGGGTATGGTAGTTTCTTAAGGCTGAGGGACTATCCCAGTGAGAGATGCTGCTGGACTCCTTCCTCAGCTGACATTCCCAGCAAATGAGGGATGGGGTCTTGGCCCTGGAGGGTAGCCCTGTGGTGGGGGCCCCACAGTATCTACTATACCATTCTTCAAGGGGCTTCTCTAAGCACTATCCACCTGGCCCTAGTGCTTTTAAAATGCAATACTATTGGGGTAAGATGGGGGAAGAAAAAATAGAAAGAGAGCCAGACAGGGATGATAGGAGAAGGCTGCAGTCTTGAGTTATATCCTTCACAATTTTGCCCAGGGACACTCACAACAGGTAAGACCATAACCATCACAGGGAGCTGAGGCTAGTATAACAAAAGTGGAAGTCACCTTTTGGGCCATGAAGGAAGGGGAAGATATTTGTGCATTCCATGCCACTGTCTCTATGGTTAGCTGCCCATCTACAGATCATCTTTAATACATACAAGGTCATCATCCCATTTTACAGCAGTACTGTGGAAATGCAAAGAAATTGATCTACATATTACATGGATGCTAATAACCAGGAGGACGAGCTTTTGTTAATTATTAAAGAGTTTAAGGGATTACTTATAATAAAACTACTGCTTCCTCTAGAGAAGTTACCCTAACAAAAGAAACGGCAGTGAATTCTCCCATTAGGAATATTTTTTTTTAAAGAATTTATTTATTTATCTTTAGAGGGGAAGGGTAGGAGAGAGGGAGAGGGAGAGAAACATCAATGTACGGTTGCCTCTCGTGTGTCCCCTGCCGGGAACTGGCCTGCAACCCAGGCATGTGCCCTGACTGGGAATCGAACCGCGATCCTCTGGTTCGCAGGCCCGCGCTCAATCCACTGAGCTACACCAGCCAGGGCACCATTAGGAATATTTTTTAAGAGATAAGGGCTTGGTGACATATTAAGTTAAAAGTAATATAGGAAAATTTAAAAGTGTGAGAGGCTAGAACAATGGCAGGTCTGCTCTAACATATGGAGCACTGAGATGCCTGATAGGAAAGTACCATCTGGGCTGCACCAGGGTTTTAAAATTAATATCCAATTAATATCCACTGACCTGTTTGGAACATGCTCTTGTGAATGATTGTGTCTGCAGAAGGTTACTTGGCTTTTTCTTAGCACCAAAAATGGGCATCTTCCACCACAGGGATCTAAAGATCTCCTTTTAGGGGCTATTATTTGAATTATTTCCCCAAGATCCTAGAGAATTGTTGATTTCATGACCACCAGGAGGCAACTTTTGATCCTTTTTTTTTTTTTTAATTTATTTTTCTTTAGAGTGGAAGGGTAGGAGAGAGGGAGAGGGAGAGAAATATCAATGTATGGTTGCCTCTTGTGTGTCCCATGCTGGGAACTGGCCTGCAACCCAGGAATGTGCCCTGACTGGGAATCAAACCTCGATCCTTTGGTTCGCAGGCCCGCGCTCAATCCACTGAGCTACACCAGCCAGGGCTTTTTTGATACTTTTAATGTCAAAAGCAAAGCTCACAGAAAACTTCATTCATTGGGAAATTTTCTAAATGATGACAATTCTCTTATTCCCTGGAAGAGAATAAAGGAATATGAAAAATGTGTTAGAAAGAAACTTCAGATATATCCCTCTTCATTAAAGTATGAATTTCACGCTAAATGTGCCTATTTCCTAAGTTGTAAATTATAGTCAAAAGAAAGTAAATAGAGCCCGACCATTCCCAAATTTATGATATCATGTAGTTTTTCCTGATGAAAAATTCCCTGCTCAACAACCAATTCACTGCTAACGATAATAAGGTCACCCAAGTACGCAGCTGTTGGGTTTCCATGGTACACACAATGACTGATTAAAATTACCCAGCAAAACCGTGGAAGTGGGCTATTATACTGGTTGGAGAATTGTACATATAATGAAGCCTTAAGCATTGATGGTCAGCCTATCATTAATTAGCAGGGGAAATCTCTCCTGTTTTGAATAATTTTTATGTGCATCCAAATTAGGTAATAGAAGGAGTATGATAATGAGGAAGCATTACTGCTCACCAGGAGGCCTTTCCAAATACAATTTACAAGCACAAGAAGTACCTGGGTTTGAACGCAGTGTGCCTATGACAAAGCTCAACTTGAACAACTGACTCTTCCTTCTGATGAGATTGTTTAATATTAAACAATTAAGTTGTAAGGAAAAGGTAGTGCTTTTATATCTTTGGTGGGCACACAGTATCAGAATTTTTTGTTTATTCTGTACTTTTGGAGAAAGGAAATATACCTTTGACTTAGTTCCTAGACCATTCCTTTTTGTGTGTTTGGCTTAAACAGCTGGCAAAGCCATTCAAATAAGGGCCATTTTATTAAATGGGAAAAATGTAGATTGGTTCATTCATATAAATAATAAATTCTCCAAACATAGAAAATATTTCTTGAGCTGCATTAATACACATTTGCATTTCTCTTTAACATGAAACAGCTGTTGTATTTTTTTCTTTAATGGCATTTTGAAGAGGAGAGGATTGGGAACCAACATGAATCACACGTCCCAACTTCGTTTCATTAAAGACAATATCACATTAATTCCCATTGCTCCTGGGTCTGATGGAGAACAACAACTTATTTTATTTTTAAAACCCTGAAAGTTAACATAGAAACTTTAATGTAAGCATTTAAATTGTCAACTTGGAATAAGAAGGCTCTGATATGCATCAGCTTAACGGCACCACTCGGGATTTAGAGCTGGCAAGGCATAGAATTTACTTACATAAATCAAACCATCCTGATGAAAAGTGGCCATGTAAATCCTCATTTCTCTCTTGGCATTCTCATTTGTATGGAAGAGCTGATTCTCTTAACAATGGAATAAGCTGCCCTTCTTCTCTTGTTTGCTAACATGGTTTCTTTACAATTATGCAAAGTAAATTTCAGAAATCTTCTTTATCATGGACTTGGGAAATAAAAATCTGACTGGTTAAATATGGCTGGTGTTTTTCATTATAGTTTGATAACTTACATTTTACATATATCACAATAACAAAACCTAGGTATTGTTCTGACATGCCTGAGCTGGATGAAATTAATTTTCAGTCACCGTGGTCTTGTGACTTCATATTTTCAATAGGATTCTGAGTATATTCTAAGAAGACACTTTTATCTCTTTCCTGTCTGCCTCCTTTTTCCCATGATTCTGTACTTTAGCACTATGGTCTAGGGGGGAAAACCAAGCAAACAAAATATTATATTTTACAGTCAAATATATGTATGGCAAAATATTGTCTCTTCTTCTAATCTGTTGTATAAACTTTGGCAAGTTAAATGAAACTTGAACTTTAGGATCTCCATTTGTTAAATGAGACTACAAACTGTTGCTGCCTCAGATCGTTATAAGAGTGAGATAATATGAATAAAAATACCCACCATGGGACCTAAAACACAGTAGGAGCTCACAGATGGTGGCCTTTTCTTTCCCTTTCCCCTTTCCTTCCTCTCACTTTCTAGCTGAAAGGCACAGTGGCTGGGCAGTTGTCCGGACTCTCTCAGCTGTCGGGTTAGAGTGCCTTCCAGTTTGTAAAGCATCATGAGAAACCCTCCTGCAGAGCACACAAGGTGCTGCAACTGGGTACAGTCCCATTTGTGTATGGACTTCAACTCCAGGATCAGCACGACGCATCATTTCTTGAAGGTAAACCATAGAAGGCAGCCTGGAGGCAGGAAGAATCCCAAAGTTCTCTAGTGATATTGAAAGCAGGACACTGTCCCAAACTGGGGGTAGATCTTTGAGTCCACTCATGGGACCTGGAAAGCTCTTTGACTGGAAACTAAATGAGGCAGCAGAAGTCTACCAGGCTAGGGTGTGGCCCAGGTCAGAACCAGAGTACTCATGGTTAACAGAACCAAGAATATATGCCAGGATTCAATGTCTGGGAATATAATGTTTTATTCTTATGAATGACTTTACAGTGCAGGGAGAACTATCCATTTTATTACCTTGATTCTTATACCTCTTATGCCGTGAGTACTATTTGCCTAGTTTTAAAAACATAGAAAGAGAAGCTCATTGAAACAAAATCAGTACCAAAATCTCAGTCTTTCTGTATTGGTATATAGTAACTGCATGCGTGGACACTGGAATCAGACACCTTGGCTCAAATCCCAGCCCTGGCACTTCTTTGCACAGTGTCCTTGGACACATTATTTAACTGTCAGAACTTCAATTTCTCCATGTGAAAAATAGGAATGACTTTATAGAGTTATTCTAGAGATTAAATATAATAATGAGCTAAAAATCTTTCTTTTCTCTCAAACTCTTTATTTTTCCTCCTTACCAAACTCGTAAACCTTTTGTCCAAGCCTTTCTCATTTCAGAAAAGGGTACCCCATCCACTTTTTGGTTGTTCAGGTTAATAACCTAGATGTTATCCTTGATTTCTCTTTTTCCTCATTGTACTCCCCATCCTCCAGTCCAGTCCATAATCTCTCTGATCTGTCTCCAGAATGTTTTATGAATCTACTCACTAGTCTCCAATTATACTTTTAAACATGGTCTCTAACTGGGCACTGGAGAAGCCTAGTACTTTTTTACACATGCCTCCTACAATTGTCCTCACATTACAACCAAAATGACCACTCAGAAATGTAACTCATATCATATGACTCTAGTGTTTAAAACCTTTCAATGGCTTCCTGAGCACGTAGACTGGAATCCAAACAAACTCCCTACGTGGCCCCTGCTTGCCAGTCTGAATGTATCTCATGTTCTTTTTCCTCTTTTTTCCCACACACCTGCCACACTGATCATCTCTGGGCTTTTGAACATGCTGCTTCCCCTGGTTGTAATATTTTTCTCTCATCCTTTGGATTTTAGAATCTGAAAGGAAAAAACATAATGAGCCACCACAGGGAGGCCTTTGAGCTCCTTATCTAAAGTAGATCCCTGTTCTAGTCACTTTCCATCACATTATTGCCCTCCACCTTAAAAAAAAAGAAATTATTATTAGCCCTGGCTGGTGTTGCTTAGCAGATTGAGCTCTGGCCTGCAAACTGGAAGGTCACAGGTTCAATTCCTGTTCAGGGCACATGCCTGGGTTGCAGGCTAAGTCCCCAGTTGGGGGTGGTTGAGAGGCAACTGATCGATGTTTCTCTCCCTCTCTTTCTCCATTCCCTCCCTTTTCTCTAAAAATAGACAAATAAAATATTTAAAAATAAAATATACATTATTAAAAGAATTACTTTATTTAAATATTTAAAAATAATTCATATTTTTAACTTTTTTTTTACTATAGCACTTAACACTATTCTAAGTTATTTAAGTGCTTATTTGATGTTTTATTTTTATTTGTGTCTGTCCACTAGAACATAGTCCAAAGTGTCAGGGACTTGCTTTGATAATCACTGAATAGTGCTGGGGCAGAGTAGGCACTCGATAGGTATTTGTTGAATGAATGAATGAATGAGTGTAAAACTCAGCATAGATATGCAGCAAATTCTCAACAAATGCTATATTTTGCTTCCTCTACTGAAAGCAGAGGATGAAAGTGGTTTCACAACCAAACCACAAATAATATGGTGGCTGGCACACAGTTTACATAGAGGAAAGAAGATGGAATTTGGAGTTAGACCAGCCAGGGCTCCAGCTTCTCTTCCCTAAGCCTCAGTTCCTTTGCTTGTTAAGTGGGAATAATAATAGTCCATGCCTCACAGAGTTGTGAGAATGGAATAAAATAACTTACAAAGCATTTGATATGAAGACTAATATAGAGTAAACTCTTAAGTGAATAGTCATTTCTATTATCAATGAGATCCTGACAGTTTGGTACAGTGGGACTTTGTTGATTCACAAATAACATTCTCATTCCTTGCTTCTTTGTGAGTTGAATTTGATCTACTTGAGAATCAGGCTTGTACTGGTTAAGGATTTCAGAGTAAGGACAATTGCAAGACAAGGAACCAACTAGTCAAAATTTTTGTGGTTTTATCTCACAGCTTTTTGATGATCCACATCATTTATAGGTTCTTCATCTTGATTGTCAAGGGACCCTGAAACTGTCATCTTGATTTTATATGCCCATATTTTGCCATATATAAGGCACACCATGGTTTTTGTGTACATTATATATGGGATTATTATACCCATTATTATACCCATGGTATATAATCATTATACCCACGTGTAATGTGCATCCTTATTTTTCTCTCAAAAATTTGGGCAAAAAGTGTGCATTATACATGGCAAAATATGGTAATTGATGCTATATTGACATATTGGGCAAAAGTAGTCAAATAAACCTTAGCAGAATCATATTGGCTGAACTTCAATCATATAAGATATTGATTGTTGTGGGTGAAAATGATTTGACTGGAAAATATGCTTGATTCCATGTTAATGTATAAAAAAGTTTTAAAGTAAAGGAAGTTTGCATGATTTGTTCCAGGTTATCCTGCATATTAAGTGTAGTAAAATGTTGTGAACTCATGGACTCATGGAGTAGTTGTAGGTCAGAAGGCAAATGTCCTTAATATTCCCTATTTCAGACATGAAGCCTCTTATTACTGGACTGATGGTTATCAGTTCTTGCTCTTTATTTTTGCTCCATTTGAGGCAAATTAGTAATAGTATAACTGAGTAGTTATCTTGAAATTAATGTCTTTTTTGTGTTAGTCAAATTTACGGTAAGCCCCTTTTGTTAGGTAGAAGGAACTAAAGACCCCAAAGATAAAATCTTTAACTCATATTATATGAATTCTTTTGACAAATAGTATTTCTTTTAGGAGAAGTTATTTCTGTCTTTCTTATGCAGTTCCCTTTCCTTGGTGTGCTCTTTCTTGGTCCACCTCTGGGTGTCTGAACTTTGCCCATTGCTTAAGCCCCTGCTACTCTCTCTATGAAAATGTTCTCTAAGCCTGTGTTGTCCAGTATGGTGGCCACTAAATGTATGTGTCTATTTAATTAAAATTAAATAAAATTAAAATTGTATCTTTGTTATATTGATCACGTTTTAAGTGCTAGATAATTACATCTGGATACTCGACTGGACAGCACAAATATAGAACACTACCACCATTTCAGAAAGTTCTATTGGAGAGTACTATTCCCAGAATTCTGGATGCATATGCTCTTAACTTTTTCTTACTTTTCATAGAGCCTTCTTGGTTCCTTTACAGAACTTGTCACTTTCTACCTTGATTAGCTGTATCAGAGTGCTTATTTTCAAATGCTGATATGTATACCTCAGAAGGTCCCTGGGCATGGTCAGGATCCCATAGTGCTGGGGCAGGAGATGCTAAATCAGCTGGAATCCCACAGTTTTTATCTCCTGCTTCAATAAGAACAGGTACATTTTTTAAAAAAATATTTATTTATTTTACTTGTTGTTCAAGTACAATTTTCTGCCTTTCCCCCCACCCCAGCCCAACCCCCCAGCCCTCCCCATCTCCCTCCTGTTTCCACCTCCCTCGTTATTGTCCATGTATCCTTTATACCTTGTTTCTGCAAACCCTTCACTCTTTTCCCCTGAAGTACCCTCCCCTCTCCCCTTTGGTCACTGTCAGCCTGTTCTCAATTTCAGTGTCTTTGATTATATTTTGCTTGTTTATTTGTTTTATTGATTATGTTCCTGTTAAAGGTGAGATCATATGGTATTTGTCTTTCTGCTGCATAGAATTCCTTTGTGTAAATGTACCATAGATTTTGATCCATTCATTTACTGATGGGCACCTAGGTTGTTTCTAACACTTGGCTATTGTGAATTGTGCTGCTATGAACATTGGGGTGTGTAGATTCTTTTGGATTGGTGTTTCAGGATTCTTAGGATATAATCCTAGCAGTGGAATTGCTGGGTCAAAAGGCAGATCCATTTTTAGTTTTCTGAGGAAATTCCATACTATTTTCCACAGTAGCTGCACCAGTCTGCAATCCCACTAACAGTACACTAGGGTTCCCTTTTCTCCACAACCTCTCCAACACTTTTTGTTTGTTGCCTTGTTTATGATCACTGTTCATACCAGTGTGTTTTACATATGATGGCTCACACACTGTCTATGATGATGGTGTGAGGTGGTATGTCATTGTGGTTTTAATTTGCAGAAGAGCTATATTTTTGTTTATTCTACCTGGTGGAGTTCTATGTGACATTATTTTTGCTAAAATTTTGAAAACCACTGTTCTCTTTACTCCTGTTATATATTTTGCTCAGACACCTTCAGGTCAGGCTTTACTTCTGATTCAATTTTTTTATTTTCACACTACCTGGCCCAGTAGGTTGCTGTAGTACACACTCAAATATTTCTATTTGCTTGAATGAAGAAGTTAGGCCCTAGAGACTATGACTTTATGCAGTTTCATTCCATAGACCCTATAGTATAGTTACTGAACTTTGTTTGCAATTAGATCCCTGGCCAGTCAGAGATTGGATGATTTTCCCAACCTCATCACTGTCAGTATTAGCATACATGTACTGGTAGTTTACAACATTTTCTGCTCCATAAATTACTTTCTTTCTTTCTCTTTCTTACAGTTATTTAGGTTTTGATTTGCAACTTGGTTTACCTGTTCTGATCTGTTTATATCTCTTAACAACCTTCTCTTCATCTGGTTCTCCCTAGAGGGAGTTTAACCAGATTGGCCAATTAGCACTTCCTTTTTAACAAACAGATAAATATTCTACTTAAGTATAGAGGACACCTTGCAGTGATGAGATAAATCAGGACCTCCCTATGGATTTTTGTTAACCTATAGAGAGTGCATCATTTGAAGCAATTACATCAATAATAATAATGCACATACATGTATATATTTCATGGTTATATCTCCACTGGGTGCTTTGATTTCTCCTTGGATTCAAGGACTGTGGGATCACATTAGATTTCTCATTTTGCTTGGAGGTTAGATGGACTATGTTGTTTAATAATTGTAACATATGATGAGTGTTAGTGTAAAATGGGTTTAGCCAAAATGTATACTATTTGATATCTTTATCCACACCTTCTCTATGTGATTACTTAAATTATATAGCATTGTCATATATTCTAAAAGAGAATTTATCATCTTTCCACAACCCACATGGTTCTGACCTCTTTGCTAATTAGCTATTCAAATAATTTGGGTGATAATTCTAAGAAAGCAGGATTGATATATTCAAGTGTTAGTTTATTCTAAAGAATAAGTATCACATTTTACTCCTTAGCTATTTTATTTATATAATTTCACACTACCTTTTTAAAGTGTTTTTTTATTTTTTAATTTTATTTTTAATCAGTATTTTTAAATTGTTGATATTGTACAGTTTTCTGTCTTTTACCCCGCCCCCAGCCCATCACCCCAGCCCTCCCCACCTTCCTCCCATTTCCACCCCCCATAGTTTTTGTCCATGAGTCCTTTATACTTGTTGCTCTAAACTGTTCCCCTTTTCCTCTAAAATTCCCTCCCCTCCCCCTCTGGTCACTGTCAGACTGTTCTCAATTTCAGTGTCTTTGTTTATATTATGCTTGTTTGTTTGTTTTGTTGATTAGGTTCCTGTTAAAGGTGAGATCATATGGTATTTGTCTTTCACTGCCTGGCTTATTTCGCTTAGCATGATGCTCTCCAATTCCATCCATGCTGTTGCAAAGGGTAGGAGCTCCTTCTTTCCTTCTGCTGCATAGAATTCCATTGTGTAAATGTACTAGTTTTTTGATCCATTCACTTACTGATGGGCACCTAGGTTGCTTCCAGCACTTGGCTATTGTAAATTATGCTGCTATGAACATAGGGGTGCATAGGTTCTTTTGGATTGGTGTTTCAGGGTTCTTAGGATATAACCAAGCAGTGGAATTGCTGGGTCAAACGGTATGTCCATTTTTAGTTTTCTTAGAAAATTTCATACTGTTTTCCATAGTGGTTGTACCAATCTGCAATCCCACCAACAGTGCACTAGGGTCCCCTTTTCTCCACAACCTCTCCAACACTTGCTGTTTGTTGCTTTGTTTATGAAGGCCATTCTGACCGGTGTCAAGTGGTATCTCATTGTAGTTTTAATTTGCATCTCTCTGATAGCTAGAGATATCGAGCATCTTTTCATGTGTCTCTGGATCCTCTGTATGTCCTCCTTGGAGAAGTGTCTGTTCAAATCCTTTGCCCATTTTATAATTGAGTTGCTTGTCTTCTTAGAGTAGAGTCTTGTAAGTTCTTTATATATTTTGGAGATTAATCCCTTGTCTGAGGTATCATTGGCAAATATGTTTTCCCATATAGTCGGTTCTCTTTTTATTTTAATACTGTTTTCTTTAGCTGTGCAGAAGCTTTTTATTTTGATGAGATCCCATTTGTTTATTTTTTCCTTTATGTCCCTTGCTCTAGGGGACATATCAGTAAAAATATTGCTGCGTGAAATATCTGAGATTTTCCTGCCTATGTTCTCCTCTAGGATTTTAATGGTGTCATGGCTTATATTTAAATCTTTTATCCACCTTGAATTTATTTTTGTGTATGGTGTAAGTTGGTGCTCGAGTTTCATTTTTTTGCATGTAGCTGTCCAATTGTCCCAGCACTACTTGTTGAAGAGGCTATTTTTGCTCCATTTTATGTTGCTGCCCCCTTTGTTGAATATTAATTGACTGTAGAGACTTGGGTTTATTTCTGGGCTCTCTGTTCTATTCCACTGGTCCATGTGTCTGTTTTTATGCCAGTACCAGGCTGTTTTGATTATAGTGGCCTTGTAATACAGTTCGGTATCAGGTATTGTGATCCCTCCTACTTTGCTCTTCTTTCTCAAAATTACTGCCGCTATCCGGGGTCATTTATGATTCCATATAAATTTTTGAAGTGTTTGTTCTATGTCTGTGAAATATGCCATTGGAACTTTAATAGGTATTGCATTGAATCTGTAAATTGCTTTGGGTAGTATGGACATTTTGATGATATTAATTCTTCCGATCCATGAACACGGTATATGCTTCCATTTGTTTGTGTCTTCCTTGATTTCTTTCTTCAGTGTTGTGTAGTTTTCTGCATACAGGTCTTTCACCTCCTTGGTTAGGTTTATTCCTGGGTATTTTATTTTTCTTTTTGCTATATCGAATGGGATTTTTTTTTTTGATTTCTGCTTCTGCTGTTTCACTGTTGGTATACAACAATGCCTTCACACTACCTTTTAACGAATTATTTGCTTTGGTGAAACACTAAATTGTGTTTATTTAACCGAGGCACAATAATCAAGTTGGCTTTTTTTTTTTTAATTTTTTTTCTTTTAGATTTTATTTATTTATCTTCAGAGGGGAAGGGAAGGAGAGAGGGAGAGAAACATCAATGTGCGGTTGCCTCTTGTATGTCCCCTGCCGGGAACTGGCCTGGCAACCCAGGCATGTGCCCTGACTGGGAATCAAACCGCGATCCTTCGGTTCGCAGGCCCGCGCTCAATCCACTGAGCTACACCAGCCAGGGTCAAGTTGGCTTTTGATGCACTAGTAATTTATAGTTATGCAGGTGATGGTTCCAGCATCAATCTGTGATGTTCTTTTCAAGACTAGTTCCAATCTAGTATTTCAATTTATTTTTCACTAAAGCATTCAATTTGCATTAAAAAAGCAGTCAATATAGGCTAATAAAATAATGTCAGCTAATCACTAATGAGCACTTTCGCTTGTATAACACTGCTCTTATCACCATGAATTGTCTTGAACTGACACCCCACTTTGGGTGACAGCCAAAACCATATGTGAATGCCTACTGGTGCCATACATCCACAAATGCTAAATATGGGTGCATGGAATGGCTGTTGGACTATTTGTTCTGTCTACCAATGTAACTGGATATGTGGGAGAAAAAACTGAACAACACATAATGTATAAGCTAGTGGGGCAGTAATGAAAATAGCTAATAATAGTACAAAGAAGGGAAATAAGTACCCACATGGAAGTCCAGAGAAGCTGTAATGGGAATCCAGAGAGAGAGGAGATTTGTTTTCTATGGGAGTTGGGAAAACCTTTGCAGATGGCATGACATTGGGGAAAGACCTAAAGAACATATATGGTTAAGAGGTAGAAGAATGTTCATGTCTTTTCCACCTGGAACATCAGCCTTCCTCCTTCTATTGCATCTCTCTGACTCAGCCGAAGAAAGTTCTATTTTAAAGACTTAGGTAATTAGATTAGGCCCATCCAGACAATTCAGGATAATCTCCTTAGTGTGAGGGCTGTGGTCGTACTTACATTTGCAGAATTCCTCTTAGTGTGTAACATAACCTATTCACAGGTTCCAGGGACCAAGACATGAACATATTTGGGGGATCATTGTGCCCACCAGAGTGAGGGACAACAGTAGAAACTGGGCTCTCCAAGGCATTGGTGAGGAGGCAGCCATGTGCAGAGGAGTGGGACAGGAAATGCACCTGGAGAGGCAAAATTGATCATTCCCTTCCATGTGTTCCTGCAACACTGTGGTGACCCCACAGGGAGTAAGCTCAGGTATGTTGAGGTGTTTCTCATCTAGTACTTGAGACCAGGAACGTGGCTTTGTTCAGTTTTGCACCTCAGCGCTAGCATCCTTCCAATAGGTAACTGATACATATTTGTAAATTTGAGTTGAAGAAAACTGATGGCAATTGATGACAGTAAAAAAGGATTTCTTAGGCCAAGTAGTAAATCTCCCAGTGAGGGTTGTCAGACATAGGTGGTAGGGGAGGTCATTTTAGCAGGGGTCTTGCTGGTAAGACCAAGATTGCATTATGGAGTGGACCCCATTTTTTCCTGTCACACTAGTCACTTCCTACCTTCTTAGGCCCCTACACCACCTTGAAACGGTCTGTATTTGGAATCATTGCTCTACCAGCTTTTGGTATTTTTAGGCTAGTTTATTGTTTTCCAGGCTTCTCAGTAGTCCATATTTCCCCTGCACTATAAAGGTTTTGTCATGTCTTGAATAAGTGTAACTTTATTTCAGCTTATCAACTGAGAGGCTTTCAGTTAACTTGTTGGGTATAACAGGAATAGCATCTAACTATGTCATTACTTGGGGTGAAACAGGGAGGTTATGTTTTGAAAGTCATCTGTTCTGGATTGTGGTTGGTCTACTTCACATAATTTCTCTGAGGCTTTGGTATTCTCATCCATAAAATGGGGACAGGACATCCCATAGCTTGTCTTGCAGATTAAATTAGAGCATAAAGGTAAGCACTTGCTCCTTAATTATTAATTAATTAATAACAAATGAATATCAGTTCTCAACCTATCCTCAAAAAGATTGTCGCTAAGGGTCTTATTGTCCACACCAATTTAATTTCTCTTACTATTCCTCCCTCATTAGATGGCTGTCTGTCTCTGAACTGGCAAAGCATGGAACACACTCAGGGTCAAGGTTTCTCCAACAACCCGAGGATGCCCCTGTTCCAGCCTCCAGTGCTACCTCCTCTGTAGGACTTGTCATACTTTTTGTTCAGCAACTCATCATGTGCTGTCTTGTGACATCTCTTCTTTTGTTATTAACTTTTCAAGTGTTTATACCTACCATATCTCTGAAACTATTTTATGAGCTTCTAGTCACTCATTCAAACACAGTTTTGAGCACTTGATATGTGCTAGGCACTGGAGAAGTAGTGGGGTCAAGGTAAACATGGTCTCAGTCCTCAAGTTGGCAGTCTGGTATGAAAGATGGACAGATAACCAACAATGATCAGTGTGTCATGTTACAGGGGACAGAAAGGGGACACCAGGAGCCCAGGCATCTTTATGCAGTCCACAGTGCCTTAGATTTAGTAGGTACTCCGTAAATATTAGTAGATTTAAAATGTTTATAATTATACCCAAGTTTTAACCAAAACTTTGTACAGTTGAAAATAGGCAATATTATAGGATGGTGCCTCTTGACTTGAAGTCAAACTTAAGCAGAAATTTCCCAGTAGGTCATGGAGACTGATAGATATCTCCATGCTCCCCAGTCAGCATCCACAGCACTGCCCTCACTAGGCCTAGCCCAGGTGTGACTGCCCATGATCTCTTTGCTGCCCTAATTTCAGCTTAATCTGAGGACTCAAAGCTTAAAATGTCCTTGAAAATCTACCTGTGTTACTGAGGGACTCTCTTTACTTCTGTTCCCTACTTCTTTTTATTTTCATCTTTGCCAGTGTTGACGTGAAGGTGCTAGGTCTTATTTCTCAGGCAGAAATGTATTTCAGGAACCAGTGAAACAAAGGCAAACTATTTTTTTATGTTTCTTCTTGATTGCACTGATATTCTGATTATTTTGTGAAGGATTGAAGGAGAGGTCATGGGTACCCTCAGAGGACCCACAGATGGACAAGTTTTCAGGCCATGATACTCAATATAGCAATTCTTTTATTTATGATGCTTATTACATATGTATGAAGTTTCAGAGACGTCCCTCAATACACTCCTTCTCCTTGAAGTCCCAGAATGTTTTCCACATACATCCAAGGACAGTGTGCCTTCTAACTCCTTTCCAACCACCAAGCATTTTCCAGGAGCAGCTGAGGAGGGTGCAGGAGAGGAGCATTATGTTACTCTGGTCTCTTGCTCCTGACAACCTTCCTTAAGTGTGATGAAATATAAATCAGTATAAAGCATGATTCACTATTAAACCTAGAAAAGAAACAACACTGAAATTCATAAATTAAGGTTAAATCTATTTTCCAAAGTGATTGCAGGATTGGGGAGAGCTCACACACCCACCATTAGAAATGACAAATGATCACCGAAGAATTGCATTATTCAGTTTTCAGTGACAAATTATAAAAAATATTTAAAAATATCTTATAGAATCATGAATGTAGCATTTGGTAAAGTAACTTTTTTCCCAATGCCTTAAAAAAATCACGTGGCCCCATAATTGCTTGAACTTCTTGACATATCAATTAACTCTGATTTAAAGCAGCCATTATTTTTAGAATAAAGCTTAGTTAACATTGTCTAATATTATTATGTGGCCATTAATATGATGAGGGAAAAATGAAATAAGAAAAAGAAGGCAGTAATTAAGATGAGTAATTTGGTAACAAAGTTGAACTAAAGCAGGTTGGTGACTCTTCAGCATGTGATAATGTACATTATCGGTATAATTTGCGTTTCAAACTAAATGATTCCACTTATCCCCAAGTTCCTCTTTGTTAAATTTTTGTTTTTATGGTTATTGGCAAATGGAGTGATAGACTTCAGAATGAGGCCTGGAAGTTATCACTCTGCAAATTTAGGACTTTTAGTCTCTGTATGTGTTATGAAACTAACTATTGGGTTGACCAAAAAGTTCATTTGTTTTTTTCCTTAAGATGGTTCTAGTAGCACTTAGTTGTCTTTAACTTAATTCAAAACAATTCTATAAGATTGTGTTGTGATAGCTGTCATATCATATAGTACTTGTCTTTTTCTTTCTGACTTATTTCACTTAGCATAATGCCCTGGAGGTCCATCCATGATGTCATAAAAGGTAAGATTTCATTCTTTTTTATGGCTGAATAGTATTTTGTTGTGTAAATGTACCACGGCTTTTTTACCCACTCATCTATTGATGGTCATTTGGGTTGCTTCCATATCTTGGTTATTGTAAAATGAAGCTGCAATGAACATAGGGGTGCATTTTTTTTTTGAATTTGTGTCTTGGGTTTCTTTGGGTATATTCACAGAAGTGGAATTGCTGGTTCATAAAACAATTTCATTTTTAATTTTTTTTAGGAAATTCTACACTGTTTTCCACAGTGGCTGCAGCAATCTGCATTTCTACCAACAGTGCATGAGGGTTCCCTTTTCTCTACATCCTTGCCAACGTTTGTTTGTTAATTAATTAATGATGGCCATTCTGACAAGGTGTGAGGTGATATCTGATCATAGTTTTGATTTGCATTTCTCTGATGATTAGTGATGTTGAATATCCTTTCATATGTCTATTGGCCATCTTTATATCTTTTATTGAAAAGTGTCTCTTCAGGGTTTCTGTCCACTTTTTAATTGGGTTGTTTGTTTTACTGGTGTTGAGTTGTCTCAGTTCTTTATAACGGGACATACTTTAGATGTAGAGTTAAAAACTCTTGCTGATGAAGTGGATGTCAGGTAAGAGAAGTGTAGGATAACCCTTGAACAACATGATAACTTGTGTAGTGACTATAACTGAGATGAAGGAAGTCTGAGAGACAAGCAGGGATTTTTTTTGGTAGGGAGTAATAGGGGAGAGGCTAGCAGGTGGGAGTCAAGTATTCTGTTTTGAACATGTTAAATTCAAAACACATTAGACATCTAGTCACTTGTGCAGTTTTTTTTAAGTACAGATTCTCAGACCCATCCATGTCACTTAGGAATATATTTGATTTCGGGTAAGAAGATAAACATGGCTTACACAAATGGGGGCTGCTTTTCTTCACATAAAAACATGTACAGAGACTTGTGGCACAGAAGTGGTGATCAACTGTGTCATCAAAGATCCAGGTTCTTTGTAGTTCTCTATCATGTTATCCTTAAGGCTGTAAGATAGTGGCTTCAGCTCCAGACTTCAGTGTCCACATTTAGGTCATTTATATAAGAAGTGAGAAGAGTGGTGCCAGAAATATTAACTTTTTTTTTAATCAAGAAAGCAGAAGTTTTCATAAGAGCTCTCATCAGAGACTTACACTATTTTCGTTGTCCAGAACTGTGTCACCTGGCAACCCTTAGCTACAAGGGAGCCTGTAAAATAGAGTGTTTAGTGTGGCACATTGATGCCCTGTACAAAATTAGGGTTATGTTAGCGAGAGAGATGGGGGCACTTGGCATTGAATAGACAATTAACAATGTCTGCCACTCTAATGCATATTTATTTATTTATTATTGTTGTTCAAGTTCAGTTGTCTCCACTTTGAGAAGGTCTGGGGGCTGGAGAAAGTAGGGAGGCTGATGGTGCCACATGTGTTAATGAAAGCAAGGATTGTGTAACAGCTGATCTGAAGACAGCAAGTAGAGAGCGCAGGAATGGACTGAGCAAGGATTCCTGTTTCTCTTCAATTTCTGAAGAGATACCTTCTATGCCACCATTTACATCATGACCGATTAATGGGGACAACAGATGTGGACCACTCTGTCTTCTGAGGCTGCCCTTAAGGCACCTCTCTATGGAATAAATTAGCTTATTATTTCAGAAGTAATTGTAAACACCTTTATTTTCTAAAATGTCATATTTCCCTTATTTAGGAGATTCCTGGAATCAGGATGGTTTTTAGAAACACAGCTTTCTCCTGTTGCTGGGTGAAATAATTGTTTCTGCATCCCTATCCTTCTAATTCTGTTACACATCAGGCTTACTCTACCATGCTTATCACATAGGTCAGGACAAGAGTGGATGCCAAGTCCAGTTATCCTGAGCTTGGGTATAATGCAATGCTACTTTCCATTATAGAAATTATCGTTAATTATTAGCAGAACATCTTTGACATGGTGCATTGTCTACATTGTCACTGCCAAGAATGGGGTGATGATTAATAGATGTCTGCTGAATGGAGTACAGCAAAGTGCAATGTAGAAAAGGAAGTTCAGAAATTTAGAAAAGAAGCACAGAGTACTCAATATCTTGGTTTCTCTCTCTCTTTAAAACATACACATAATATACATGTTCTGAAAGGTGAAAAATTAATTACTTACCACATTGGGAAAGAAATACATTTTCTTAAATTCTAGGCAACAAAACATCTTAAGCTTCCTCTCTGATTTCATCTAATCCTTTGAACCTGGTGTTATACATAGAGCCTGTTCAGGACGAAGTTAATCTTTGAAGCTATCCACTTCTTTTTTGTACCTTCCCACATTCTTTTAGAGCAATCTTTTTTACGTGTCCATATCCTTTCTAGGAGGATGCTATGCTGTTGAACTTTCCCAACTAGCATCCCCAGCCATCAGAACAAGAACTCTAGAAGTATGCAGTTTAGAGTTGGTGCAGAGGCTTAATCATGCTATCAAAAACATATCTTCCTTCTAGACTCTGCTTCAACATCTCTAGCTTATTGGCTGTTGCTTCATGGTTGAAATAGAGTTGCTGCAGCTCCAAACATCCCATCCACATTCAAAATGGAAATTTGGGGAAAGGGTGGTGCCAGCAGCCTCTGTTTCCTTTCCATTAGTGAAGGAAAGTCTTCCCCATAAATCCCCAAACTCTAAGGAAAGCTGAAGAAAGCAGGAGTTCTGGAAGCTAGAACAATGGATGGAATAGATTGATGTCTCCACTTGTAGCTGGGTGATGACTGTGTTGATGACCATGAGTTATAGGTGACAAATAAATTCCACCACATAGATAACAAGTGAGCCTTAATGCATAGGTGCACCTCATGGTGGGAATGCTAGGCCTGAAGGTGAGGGATGTGGGTCCTTTCAAGTCAGAATTGTAAAGTTCTACTAGGTGTAAGATTGGAGTTGCCTCAGTGACTTCACTTTCTGTGAACTTTGACAATAAATCAGTGGCTGCTGTTCAGGGTCTATGGGAGTATCTATCACCCTGAGAAAGTCAGGAGAGATAATCTGATTCCAGAGTCCATCCCTTTTCTAAAGGAGGATATAAGACTCTGACACAGGGTGAAATATTTGCCTTTAAGTGGAAGCCAAGCAATTAACAATATTTTATCATAAAATGTCACAAGAATGTTAATATAACCATCTGGGTTATAATAAAAATAAAAATTGCCTCTATGTTCAGAACAACAGTGGCATTATTTCCACATGGGCTAATGGTTATTTATTTTTATCCTTTCACCTCTTCACACTCATCTTTAAAACTGCTGTTATCTATGTGAAAGTTGCATCTGGTTATTAAAAATCATCATGGATCTTTTGTAGCTGTTTTTAAAAATTTTGCCATAATTTGTGAAATTTAGTGAAATCCTCAGATCTTAAGTGCACCCATCAGCTTTAATGAATGTATAAGACGACATAGGACATTTATACCACCCCAGAAAGTTTCCTTATGACTCCTACCCTTCATTTCTCCCCTCCCTCAGTAGAAGTGACCACTAATCTGATTTCTATTGCTAAAAGTCAGTTTTGCCTATTTTAGAATTTTATATAAATGTAATCATTCAAAATGCCCTTTTGTTTGATTGGTTTCTTTCACTCAGCATAATTTTTTTTGAGATTGATCCATGTAGTTACATGGATCTGTGAATTATTCCTTTCTATTGCTTATTAACATTTAATTATATGATTATGCCACAACTTATATACCCAATATCCTGATAATACACATCTGGATTATGTCCACAAGGCCTATCTATGAATAAAGCTGCTATAAATATTTGTGTACAAGGCTTTTTGTGGACAAATATTTTGATTTGTTTTGGCTAAAAAAACTGAAAATGGAATTTCTGTGTTACAGGGTATTGAATATTAAAATTTTTAAGAAATTGCCATTTTCCAAAGTTGTATTATCTTATATTCTCACTGGAAATGTATGAGAGTTCCAATTGCTCCATGTCCTCTTTGATATTTGACATTATCAGTCTTTTTAATTTATTGAGGGTGGATTTTGGTATCTCATGGTTTTACTTTGTGTTACACTAATGACCAATGATATTAAGTATATTTTCATCGGCTTATTGACTATTTGTATATATTCTTTTATAAAGTCTTCAAATATTTTTGCTTGATTTTTATTGGGTTGTTTGCCTTTTATTGATAAGTCACAAGAGTTATTTATATATTTTGTATACAAGTTATTTATCAAATATATGCATTGTGAAAATTTTTTCTTAGTCCATGTTTACTGTTCATTTCCTTTATGCTGTGGACCCCGCTGAAATTTTTTCTTAGTCCATGTTTACTGTTCATTTCCTTTATGCTGTGGACCCCACTGAAATCAGAGGAGCCTCCTGGTAAGGACGATGGGGAGGGATGTAAGCCAGAGAAGGACACCCAGACAGTTCTCTACATCAAAGAGGCTATTTTTCAAGGGAATTACATTTTTGGTATGTACCACCTCTTGAGATAATGGATTTCAATAAAGTTTTCATTCATTGTGAAAGACATATGAGGTCCATCCAGAAAAAGTCTAAACATTGTTAACATAACAAGAATAGTTTGTGCAACATTGAGGTAACCTGGCAGCCAAAGGGGGTGGACTGGAATGCGCATGTGTGAACAATGGTGACTTCGCTGTACTAATCAGTGGGGGCAATAGATGCCATTGAGTGACCATGTATACTGTGTGGCCATTGCATTCAAAATGACCGAGTGAGTAGAGCAATGAATCTACATCAAATTTGCATTAAGCTTGAACATTCCTCTGCAGAAGTGATTTGGCTGATTCATAAGGCTGTGGCTATGGGCAACTGGTGATCGTCAGCTTTATCATGACAATACACCTGCTCATGCATCACATCTTCTGTGGAGTTGTTTGGTGAAACATCAAATCACCCAGATGACTCAGCCCCCTATAGCCCAGATTTGGCACCCTGGGACTTCTGGCTTTTACCAAAACTAAAATTACTTTGGAAAGAGAAGAGATATGGGATTGTTGATGAGATCCAGGAAAATACTACAGGGCAGCTGATGGTGACTGGGAGAACTGTGTGAGATTTCTAGGTGCCTACTTTGAAGGGGACTGAGGCAACATTGTTCTATGTACAAGGTTTCTTGTATCTTGCATCTTATTCAATAAAATCTCTATTTTTCATATTATATAGCTAGATACTTTGTGGATAGACCTTGTACTTCCTTTTATTTATTTTAAATAAAACAAGTGCTTCTTAATTTAATATTGTCTTCCTGTTGCTATATACTTTTCTTCCTTTAACCTAAATTGAAGCTTAAGCTTCCTGGAGAAGTATCTAAAGTGTATTAGTGTACATTTATACATACTTGCAAATCTGCATGTATTTATTGGAGTACATTTATTGAAGCAGAAAATGAAAAAATCAGCTTTCTTGAGGAGGAAATAGAAAATATTTTTACACTAATTACATTTAGGCTGTAAAGTTTTATCCAAATTTTTATGAAGTTTAAAAACTAAAGGACTGTAATTACATTTCCTTCTTGGAAAATAATCAGTCATCAAAGGAATAAGATTTAAGAGAAAGGATTTGCTTTACACTGAAATATTAAAATAGATTTATTTCAACTTCCAGCCAAGAGACATAGGTAGATAGGCTTTGCTTCCTTACACAGCCAAAAAAAAAAAAAAAAAAAAGGACAACAACCAATTTAAAAACAAAAAACAACCAGAACTTCCAGAAACTCAAACTGTATAGAAGTCTGATAACCAAAGAGTTAAAGAAAAAACATTCATTCAGTCAGGTAGGAGGGGTGCAGTTGGGCAGCCAGGGTGGAGAGTATGTGAGACATGGCCACAAATTGGGCCAGCAAGGCAGTGGCTGGTGGATTGGGCAGTTCCACATCTGCATGTGGATAATCTGGAAGGAACAATTCGGGTACAAGACAGACCATGCAACCCAGGGCTCCAATGTGAGAAACTAAAGCCTCAAAACCTCTGGCTGTAAAAATCTTTGGGTGTTGCAGTGGTGGCAGAAACTTCAAGTCTCACAGAAGAGTTTGTTGGAGAGACCCACGGGGTCCTAGAATGTACACAAATCCACCCACCTGGGAATCACACCAGAATAGCCCAGTTAGCTTGTGGGTAGCAAGGGAAGTGACTGAAAGGTGGGTGAGAACCAAGCAAGGGACATTGTTCCCTCTCTGACCCCTTCTTCACATACAGCACCACAATGTAGCAAACTGGGTTGCCCACCCTGGCAAATACCTAAGGCTCTGCCCCTTACAACATAACAGGTGCAAGACAAAGAAATATGACCCAATGAAAGAACAGATCAAAACTCCAGTAAAAGAACTAAGTGATGAGGAGATAGCCAACCTACCAGGTGCACAATTCAAAACACTGATAATCAGGATGCTCACAGAATTGGTTGAGTACAGACACAAAATAGAGGAAGAAGTGAAGGCTATGCAAAATGAAATAGAGGAAAATGCACAGGGAACCAACAGTGACAGGAAGGAAATGGACTCAAATCAATGGTTTTGAACAGGAGGAAGAAATACATTCAGCTGGAACAGAATGTAGAAACAAGAATTCAAAAAAAATGAGAAGAGGCTTAGGAACCTCAGGGACAACTTTAAATGTTCCAACACCTGAATCATAGGGATTCCAGAAGGAGAAGAGAAGAGCAAGAAATTGAAAACTTATTTGAAAAATAATGAAGGAAAACTTCTCCAATCTGGCAAAGGAAATGGATTTCCAGGAAGTCCAGGAAGCTCAGAGAGTCCCAAAGAAGTTGGACCCAAGGAGGGACACACCAAGGCCCATCATCATTACATCACCAAGATTAAAGACAAAGAGAGAATCTTAAAAGCATCAAGAGAAAAGGGGACAGTTACCTACAAAGGAGTTCCCATAAGACTATCAGCTGATGTCTCAAAAGAAATCCTACAGGCAAGAAGGGGCTGGAAAGAAGTACTTGGAGTCATGAAAGACAAGGACCTACATCCAAGATTACTCTATCCAGCAAAGTTAACATTTAGAATTTAAGGGCAGGTAAAGTGCTTCTCTGACAAGGTAAAGTTAAAGGAATTCATCATCACCAAGACTTTATTATGTGAAATGTTAAAGGGGCTTATCTAAGAAAAAAAAGAAGATCAAAACCAGGAACAATAAAATGAAAACAAACTCACAACTATCAACAACTGAACCTAAAAAACAAACAAACAAACAAAAAACTAAGCAAACAACTGGAGCAGGAACAGAATCACAGAAATGGAGATCACGTGGAGAGTTATCAGTAGGGAAGTGGGGGGAGAATGGGAAAAAGGTACAGGGAATAAGAAGCATAAATGGTAGGTACAAAATAGACATGGGGAGGTTAAGAATAGTATAGGAAATGGAGAAGCCAAAGATCTTATAAGTACAACCCATGGACATGAACTAAGGAGGGAAATATGGTGGGAGCAGGGGTGCAGTGTGGAGGAGAATAAAGGGGAGAAAAATTGGGACACTTGTAATGGCATAATCAATAAAATATACTTAAAATAAATAAAATAAAATAGATTGTTTAAAAATTTGTCATTCCAGAAATACTGGTCAAAATCAAGATTACCATAAAGCTTACATGAGATTTTGAGTTAACCACCCAAATGAATTAAGCAAAATTATCCTAATTTGTTTATTATGTTAATGATCTGAATTAATTTATAGTAATTTAGCATGTATTACTAAAGATTTATTATGTTTCCTACTAAATGACTTAAGAGCTATAAATCCCATGGTTAAATGTAATTAGTGGAGACATATTTATCGAAAGGGATAATTACATCTGATAAAAGTTCTTCAGTTAGGCTTAATTAAAACAGATTATTCCCCTATAAATGAAAAGTAAATATGGTAATTACTGGGTAGATTTTCACAGCAAAAATGAGTAGCTCAGCACTTAAATTTTCTAAAAGGGGTGGGAAAACCAAGTATATAACTGATTACTTCCCAATAAAGTATGATTAATAATCCCTGGGAAACAGGCATTTTCCATGAGTAAACATTTTGCTGCTAAATTACTAAATGGGGAATTCTGCTCAGGAAAATTTATCATTAACTCAGTTCTAAAGTGGACTGTGGCTATTTTTGAACATAATGAATAGTGTTTTAAGGAAATTTCTTTTTTTTTCCTGAGAAGATTATCTCTAGCTCAGCTAAACAGCAGTGTTAGGGACAGAAATGACTTAATCACTCTGAAAACAAAATTTTCCGTAATAGCCTGGGAGGGGCATAGTTATACATGCACAGAATGTGCAAGGCCTAAAGCTCAGAATATGGTCCAGGCATATGAGTGCAGATGCAGAGATTGCTTCGTAAACTTATATTTGAGTTACATGTGTGCGTGCATATTAATGTGCAAAGTTATATAGAAGACATATCTTAGATTATTTTTTATGTTTAACTAGCATCTTTCAATAGTGGTATTAATATTAAAAATTCCACTTTAGCTTTTTGGAGCACTTGTAGTGCATTATTAGTTCATTAGTTCATTATCCCCCAGGAAGGCAGATGATGCAGAGGTTATTGGCCTTAGAGAGGCCCTGTTCAAGGTCAGACAGCTAATTAGCAGATGAGTTAGGAGTTGAAGTGATATTTTGAACCTTAGTGCAACATTCTTTTTCCAACATCATGAACGTATAAAAGAGCTCATGAAGACAACAAGAAGATGGAGTTGGCTACATGCTACTATAAGTGCAAACTGGTACACACAAATCTACCTTTGCAGCACGGCCAGATGGAAAAATGTTATGTTCATGGTATGGTTTTAGTGTTAGAACAAACGGTAAAGCAAAAAATCCTGGTATAGTGGCTGCCTTTAGAGAAGAGTAGCAGGGATGACTATCTACAGACCAAATGATCAATGCCATGCATTGGTCTGCATGTGGACAGTTTTCCAAAGAATGAATGCAGATAGGCCACCATCTACCACTGCCTGCCACTTGGTGGAGCTGAAACCAGACTCTGGCCATTCTGATATTCTCACTCCTAGGCTTTTGCCATATGTAAATATGCACCTTTCTCTGGAGACCTCAAAGTATTATCATAGTTAGTATTGCATTTCTCCTTACAATATCCTTTTGCATTCCATAGAGCCCAGGTGATTTATCAAAGTCAGTAGCTGTGGCTCATATGTACTCTGCTCTCCCAGAATTATATAAATGCCTGAGCACAGGAGCTGAGGAGAGATCTACGCAGTCACAGCTAGAAAACTAAGGGCTTTTTAAAGAAAGACTTCAAGCAGAGGCTCTCCTCTGTTTTGCACCAGCTTGAAAGGGCTTTTGGTTCTCCTCCCCCCACCAAGAATGATTGAAATAGCATTTCTAAAGGTCTACTGAACGTTAGGCAATTCCATTTTAATCTACATTAGTTTCAGAGACCTGTTTAATTTGTATTGTTGGAAGATGTTGAGTTGTATTGATCAAATGCAAATGAAGACATTTCAAATATTTTTGTTAAATATAGCTTAAGTATCATTATAACAGACCCTAAAGGGTGTCTAGATTCTTTGAACATATTGGGAATTGATCTTTTCATTTGTGGTGCCACTATATGGGTCACACTGGGACTCTCAGGTCACTTTTTAAAACTATAGAGACATTGTCTATAATTGTTGAAATAATAACTGAATCCTTAAGAATTTTAATCATGTTCATAAAAACCTATCAAATCACTCTGTAAGTCTCAGGTGCAAAGTCAGTGCATGTGACTGAAAATAAACAACTTCATGAGCAAACAAATTTTTGAAAATTAAAATTACAATTAAAAGACTTTAATTATTGATAAATTATTTGAGGGTAGTGCTCTGCATAGGAAGTCCTGATAAGTGCTTTGCTGAGAAGTAGTTGGTGGGCGTGCACAACTTGGATCTGAGCGAAGGTGCTCAACCCCCTTGTTTGGGCCTGAGCATCAGTGTTCCATGGCTTTTTCATAAGAAGTCAAACTTTATTCATGTAAAAATGATGATAGTTAAACAACTACAAGAATCGCCATATGGATGGTGTAATGGTCATAGTTTAGAGTATGAAGTATGGAGTCTGGGTGCCTGGGTTCAATATGCTTTTGCCAGGTATCAGCTGCCTGTTCTTGGGGAAAGTCCCTCAACTCTCTGTGTCTTGTTTCCCCATCTGCAAAATGGGGGTAATATTAGTGTCTACTTCATAGGGTTGTGTGAAGGTTAAGCAGTTTTAGGTCTTATTACTAGTCCAGGTAGATTTAGGATTGGATTTATTTGCATTTGGCTGATGTTTGCATGCCCTGCAAGATTTTGTGTTGAGGGATACATGTAGACATTTTGGCTTTGAGTTAATATAATACATGATAAAGAAGAGGATGACATGAACATAATACATGACATGAAGAGGGTGATTCAGGAATTAAGTTGATTTGGGCTCCAGAATGAATGCATCCAACTGACATTCAGTATCCTTTACATTATCCTGTTGTCTGCACAGCTTTAATTATTCTGTTACATTATCCTGCTCTACACACAACTTCCATTTTGAGGGTGGGCAGAGTAGGACGTACCCCTGGTAATTAGTGGTAGGAATAACTATTAACAGAAGAAATCTGTGTCCACCAAAAGCTGCCAAGTGCCCAAACAAGAGCCCCACTTAAAAAAAAAATCTGTTTTGTTCTCCTGTTTTATATTCGTGGTTTGCTGTACTGTATTTTCATTCTGAATTCCAAAGGATCAATGTCATTATCCTCAAAGTAAATAAATTATGTCTAATCTGCTGTACATTTTCATAGAAGATAAATCAGTTTTCAAGTCTTTTTCTTTGCATTTGCTCATTGACTTTGTCATCATTAATTTTTGCTGTTTCTAAAATATGGTTTGCAGCCTAATGATACATCAACTTCTCAACTGTTGTCTATAACATTTTAATATCTTGTCCCAGTTTGATTAAATCATCTACTGGTTAAAAATAAAAATTTCATGTGTGAGTTTTTGAGAGGCAGAAATCTACCTTTTTAAAAAATCATTAACTTTTTCCCATAACTGCTTTTACATTCCAAAACACCAAGTAAACCCCATTTCTCCTAGGGAAAAAGGCTCAATACTTCTACGGGTTAAGAAACTGATTAACTATTCATGAATTTAAAAATACATTATGTATTAATTTATTTATCTTAAAGTTCAGCTTTTCTCTCTGGGATGCTTTCTCCCCAATCTAATTTCTTTAAAACAAAATCTAAATATATAGAGCATGATTGAATAGCACTTATTAGGAAATTCTGACCTCTTGGTGTTTTTATTTTTTTAAGGTGAATGTGAGGAGCATATGGATTTTTTTGCTCTATAATTCCCTCTTAACCAAATACTTTCACTTTAAATATGAAATTACAGCAGTAACTTTCTTTAATGTTAACAGTAGAGTACATGAAGGGGAAAGAATGTGCAATTTTTTTTAAAGTAATTCCAACTGTTTTATTGCCTTCCAGTCCAAGATAATTGCATATGAAGAAATTTGTTTAAATTATTGGCATTAATTTACTAACTAGAACTTTAAATAATAATTTCATGAAAAAGTAAATTCAGCAAAGTCCCAGAAATAAACACAATTTAACAATTTATTAGAACTGTTTCTACATTATTATAAATCAAAGCCACATTTCTGTAATTTTGGCAGCAACAATTTTCTTTTTATAGAGCATGGAGTTAAAATATCATGTATAAGATGGACTTAGTAACTACATATTTTAGTTCTTATTAAAACAACTACATGGACAAATTCCTTTTTTTCTCCTTGTTTCGTTTCTTATATGGTCTATTCCATAACTTGTAAACTGAAACCTTATTTTAACACATTCATTCCAGAAAGGACTCTGTGGTCATTTTGTTATTTATTTATTTATTCATTCATTCATTTTTAAAGATCTTATTTATTTTTAGAGAGAGGGAAAGGGAGGGAGAAAGAGAGGGAGAAAATATCAATGTGGCAGAGATGTATCAACCAGTTGCCTCTCACACACCCCCAGCTGGGGACCTGGCCTGCAACCCAGGCATGTACCCTGACTGGACAACCTTTCCATTTGCAGGTCGGTGCCCAACCCACTGAGCCACATTAGTCAGGGCTCATTTATTCAACAAAATTTTAAGCACCTATTATGTTAGGCACTGTTCAGGTGCTGGGATACAGTGCTGAATGAGACTCTGATTGCTGTCCTCTTGGGGCATACTCGTTATAAGGGGAAGACAAACAAAAAATAATACATAAAATCATCTCAGCTAGTGCAAAGTGCTATGGAAAAATGAAACTAGTAATGGAAAGGAGTGGCGGAGTGGGGAGGAGGCTGTAGAGAGTGGCCTCTTTGAGGACATAACAGTTAAACTGAATGGTGAGAAAACCAAACCATCTGGTGGGGGGTGAGTATTCTCAGCCCTGAGGTGGGGGTCACCTGGTGTGCTTGAGGACTAGAGGAAAAGCTACTTACTGTGGCTACAGCACAGAAGGGGAGAAGAGGACAGAGGCAGGAGATACTATCAGGAAGATGCTGGTGGGGGTGGGGGGAGGAGGCAGCCCAGGTAGTGCCTGATAATGAATGATGAGTTTTGAGCAGGTGATTGACTCGTGATCTGATGGATCTTTTAACTCATTCTTGCTTTCAGGTGGAAAATGGATTTGATGTGGGAGTGGGGAAAATGAGAGTAGGAAGTGTAAGATGGCAGCTTAACAAGCTGTTCATTATTGGAATTACTGGTACTACTATCAAGTAGTTTTATTCACAGAGACAAGATAGCATGTGGAGAATGATCTGGGAAGCTGCGTTCTAGACCAGTGCTGCCTTATGTTCTCTCCTGATCCCTGGCTTCAGGATATTGGGCCATTTGTTTCCTTTCTGTCCTAATAACATAGTAAATCTATTCTCTAGACCTTGGGAAATTTTCCCAAGGATGCACTTACTGCCCAGCTCTAGAACCCTGAAGGTGATTTTAGTAGGTCATTTGTGATGCCACGGAGAGGCAGATGGGGACAGCAGAGAGCCAGGGTGGAAAGGGGGTCTGCCCTTAGAGCTTGGCCAGAGAAGAACATCTGCTAGTTTGTTCCAGAGCTAGGTGGCAAAGAAAGTGAAGGAGTGGGAGAAACCCGTGGACATGAAGAGGCAGACCATCAGGAGGAAACCCATGTCAGAGCATAAGCATGAACTGGCCTCTTTGTCAAGTCTGGGACTCTCAGAGAAGCAGGAGCTGGTGGTGGAGACAGGCTCAGATGAGTTGAGTCCGAGGCAGGGTCAGTGGCCAAGAACAGGGAGCCAGCTAGAATCACAAGACCTCCACACAGCATTCCTTCTATAGAGAGTAGCTTTGGGCTGCTGGTCTGACTTCATTTCATAGTAAAGCCATTGTCCAAAAGAACTGGGAAATGCTTGGAACACAGAACCTACTTTCTTCTAATCTCTAAGCAAGGGCCACTTAGGCACCTGAGTAAGAGTTATCTTGACCCTAAGATGGGCAAGAGGTGGTGCTGAATCAAAACTATTTTACTGTTAGTCCTGGCTCGATCATGTGCCTCAGTTCTCAAAAAAGAGCTCTCTCTCCCATTTAGCCTGTTGAGTTTCTCCCAGGAAGAAATGGTGTCTTGGTTCACTAATGAACCTCATAACCTTTGTGTGGTTTCTGGCACATGAAAGTGTTAACTGCACGAATGACCATGTTTGATGTAACCAAGCTTCAGTATCTAATGCAGCTGCTAAAGCAGGGGTGTGTTTCATTCTTGTGTTTCAGTCCTATCATGAAACTGTCTGGAACATTCTCTTCTTCAAGATTTAGTTCCTGCCCAGGTCTGAACCATCTTTCTGCCTCACATACCTCCTTCAGTTAAGTGAATCTGTGATAGAATCCTGGATATCTCTGGCTGCCTGATACCTCAACTTTTCTCTCCCTTCCCTTCCCCACTGCCAGCAGGACTCTATGAAACTACCTCTTTACCCCATCAGGAGCACTTCAAGCTGTAAGTGTCTTTGCCCCTTTTGCCTGCAAAGGTCTGAGCTAACTCACAGTTGGCTCAGCCTCTGGTCCACTGAATATATTTCAATGGGACATAGTCTAAAATAGTATATTCAGTAATAGGGTGGCAACTTTTAAACTGACACTTCTGTTCAGGCTCCCTTAGTGAGGTGATCCTATAAACTAACAATTTTCTTCAGCCCACATCTATTACCCAAGATTGGTGAATCATATTTATCCTCAACATTAATAGATCATCTCAAATGCAGGCATCTGAATTCACAACCAGGCTTTATTCTATGAACTATAGTTAGTGCAGAAAAGAATTTTATATGAAGAGGTTCCAAGGCCAATTTTCAGAACAGGTCAGTGCTTGCAATTTCAAAACACAATAATTTTTGAGACTAGGAAGAGCATAGGAAATAAAGAACAAGGCAGAGAGAATTCCCACTGAAGGTGCTCTTCTGAATTGGCCCAAGAAAATATTTAACCTGTTGAATTGCCATGGAAGGACTGGGCAGGGAATGAATAAATTGCCAGTGCAATGGAAAACCAGGTAGTTGTCTGAACATCCAGAAGAAGATTTAATTCAATTTAGCAAGTTCATAGAATGGTTAAGAACTTGAGCTCTGCAGTCTGACTCTCTGAGGTCTTATTGCAGCTAGGTACTAGGTGTGTGATCAGAGACAGTTACCAGACTGGACTTCTCCATTCCCAGTTTCCTTGAGAATATAATTGGAATGATAATAGTACCTCACTTATAGGATTGAAGATTGAATGACTTAATCATTGTAAATGCTTAAACACAGAGAGTGGGTACAGCAAGTGGCAGCCTTGGTTTCTGTTATCATTACAGTAGTTACTCTTACCATCTTCAGTGCTGCCACTGTGGACCATGCCATAATAGTCTATCACCCAGAATATGGTATTTGTTGGATGATAATACTGCAATAGGCTTCTCATTGGTCACTTAGCACTTGCCATTGCTTCAATGTAAATCCTTTCATCTTAGTGTGGCCAGAGTGACCTTTCATGATGAAAAACTTACAGTGGTTGTCCATAACTCTAGGATCAAGGCCTTAGTCCTTTCTCAAGTGGCATTGTTATTTAAAGGAGCTGATCTACACTTGACCTCATGGTCCTAACCACAATCTCAATGAACAAATTAATTGTGTAATCATTTAATGTTGACCTGCCTAATTACACTACAATCTCTATCATCTAGTGGGGGAAGAGTTTTCTGTTCTACCTCTAGTCCCTAGCACAGTGCCTCTTACTTGGCGGATGCTCAGTAAATATTTGTTGAGATATCCATTAAGTAAAAGAAGATTTGTTGAATGAATGAATGTCACTAAGTATAAAGAGAGTATAAGAGACAACTTTGATATGTTGTGAAATAGAAATTTTCCCTATGGTTTTGTCTCACACAGTTTTGATTTAAACTATTATTTTAATACCCTTTAAATGTCATACAATGGTGGTGGAATGAGACAAAAGACAGAAAGCTATAGAAGAAAAAGACTAGTCACTGGATCAAATCAAACTATTGAAAAACATCAAACAGTTCAATCTTAACATTTAAACGATATGATTTGGAGAATCTAGTGTTAGAAGGTTCTTTCTTTTTTGCCAAGTTTCTAATATATTTTGAAGGTCAAGTCTTCCAGTGATGATTTATTGTGAAGGCACTTTCTTTTGTTTTCTACAATTTCTTTAAAGCTTTAAAGTCCACATAATTATGCATGAAATATAACTATGCCCATCATAAATAGAAGAAAACATCTAAACCAAATTATTTTTCTTACAACACTAAGAACGAACGAATACCCTCTTCCTAGAGATGATATAAATTTCTAAATTTTGTCTCTTTTATTTATATGTTAAATTTTTTCATAACAAATAAGTGATATCCACTAATTCATTTGTTCACCTGCTCATTTATTCAACAAAGATTTATTATGTGCTTAAAGGGTCAACCACTGTGTTAGACTGGGATAAAGTTACACTTAAAGTGCAAAGATTTCTGGTCAAGATGGCAACATAGGCAGACATGGCTTGTCTCTTCACACAACCACTTAGAAATTATAGCTAAAACATAGAACAACTGTCACTCAGGAACACCAGAAATTGATTGAATGGAAGTCTGACAACTATGAAACTGAAGAAATCACATCCATCCAGACTGATAGGAGGGGAGTGAATGTGGAACAGATTGGCCCCACACCCACATGGATAAAACTTTGGGAGGGATATCTCGGGAGCAAGGAGTCCCAGATCTACACCAGGGCACCCCAGCCCAGGATTCCAGTGCCAGGAAGATTAGTCCCCACAACTTCTGGCTGCAAAACCCAGTGGGGATTGAGTTGGTGGAGGAGGCTGCTGAAGCCTTAAGCAGTTCCCTTTGGAAAACGCACACATAGACTCATTTACTCAGACTTGCTCCCTCTGAGCTCCATCACTGGGGTGGCAGATTGAAGGGCGTCAGTGGTATACAGGGAGAGACTGAAGTGTCTGGCACTGTGGTGAGCAGAGACCATTGTCCCTTTGCTGAGTCCTCACCCCCCTCAGAGACTGTAGGCTGGTTCCATATCTGAGACTCCATCAACCCAGCTAACACTGTGTGACCCACCCTGGAGATCCACAGAGACTCTACCCAACCCAATTTATAGGCCCATCCAGCTGATTTTCCATAAGAATGGATGGTCTTGGCTCCTAAATCCTATCAAACAAGCAACGGCTGGCTTTAGTGAGCCCTAGTGGCAGCCAGATTAGAATCACAGCTTGCTTCACCTAGGAACCTCTAAGCCCAGCACAAGTAACAGCCATTTAGTATTGCTTTACAACTCAGGTACGGTGTCCCAGGTGAAATACAGGTGGGGGCTGACCTTGGCCTGCACCACCTGGGAAACCCCAGGGCCATTGAACTCAGTGGAGAGCTACAGGCCATGTCAGAGCACCACCACTCTGTCTCTTCACAGCTGATACTCCATGGAGGGCAGAAGGTGGTGGTCAGTGGTCACAGCCAGTCCTTGAAGCTGACTGGCCTGGGTAAATCCATACCATTGATCTGCCAACAGCAACCAAGGCTCAACTACAAGAGGAGGATGTACTCAGCCCACACAAAGTGTGCACCTCGAGTACCCAGCTTGGGTGATAGGGGAGGTTGTGCCACTGGGCCCTACAGGACATCTCCTACCTTAGGCCATACTACTAAGACAAGGAGTCAAAGCAGCTCTACCTAATACATAGAAACAAACACAGGGAGGATGCTAAAACAAGGAGACAAAAAACATGGCCCAAATGAAAGAACAGATCAAAACTCCAGAAAAAGAACTAAACAAAATGGAGATAAGCAATCTATCAGATGCACTGGTTATAAGGATGCTCAAGGAAGTTAGTGAGGACCTCAACAGCATAAAAAAGATCCAGTCAGAAATGAAGGATATGCTAATTGAAATAAAGGACAATTTACAGCAAAACAACAGTAGGATGGTTGAAGCCAAGAATCAAATCCAATGATTTGGAACATAAGGAAGCAAAAAACACCCATACAGAACAACAAGAAGAAAAAAGGATCCAAAAAAATGAGGATAGTATAAATAGCCTCTGGGACAAGTTTAAGAGGTCCAACGTTTGCCGAATAGGGTGCCAGAAGAAGAAAAGAAAGCAAGACATTGGAAATCTATGTAAAAAAAATAGTGAAAGTAAACTTCTTTAATTTGGTGAAGGAAATAGATATGCAAGTCCAGGAAGTGCAAAGAGTCCCAATTATGATGGATGCAAAAAGATCCACTCCAAGACACATCATTTAAAGGTCAAAGGTTAAAGTTAAAGAGAGGCTCTTAAAAGCAAGAGAAAAGAAGTTAGTTACCAGAAGGTTGCCAGATGGGGTGGGAGAGGGAGAATGAGTGAAGAGGTGAGGGGATTGAGAAGTACAAATAGTAGTTACAGAATAGCCATGGGGATGTAAAGTACAGTATAGGAAAATGGAGTAGCCAAAGAACTTATATGCATGACCCATGGGCATGAGCAATGGTGGGAGGATTGCCTGAGGGAGTAGGTGTTGCTGGGTGAAGAGGGGCAAAGGGGGAAAATCAGGACAACTGTAATGGCATAATCAATAAAATGCAATTAAAAAAGTAAAGCGTAAAGCAGATCTCTTGGGTGAATCATACTTGCTGGTGATTTTTTAAATAACTTTTTTATTGCTATAAATTCAAAATGTGCAGGAACTTTGAACCCCCCTATTTTCTCTTAATATTTTAAAGCTTAAATTGACCACAATTATCAGTGTGTGTGTGTGTGTGTGTGTGTGTGTGTGTAGGTGGGAGTGTGTGTTGGGGTGGGGCTGGGAGAGATTTGAAGAAGTGTTGGTTCCTTCTTTGAACTGGAAATATTTATAAGGTGCACAGATTAGCAGTGTCACTAGTGACCGTGTTGTCCAGAGTAGCATAAAGTACAGATGTTTCCTTTCCCCTTGAATAATTTCTTAAGAGAAAGAGCTGACTCAGTTTCTTCCAGCAATAATCCTTTAGACTCAGGTATGCTGAAATCCAAGATTTTGTAAGTTTGGAAAATTAATTGCTCTTACCTTCAGTACTTTAGAAAACCCTCAAGTGCATAATACATGCCCGTGGCCCAGAATAAATAAGGCTTAAATCCATCGTCATGGTATTATAGCTGTCTCTGTACTACTCCCACAGCTGACTCTTGATGACTTCAGGTGGTGCTGAGTTGAATTATCCTCTTGCTGGTGAGAGGGACTCTCAATTAACACATGGCAAAAATTTTTAAATTTCCTTCTCCCCAAATTTCCTTCTCCCCAAATTTCCTAATCTTATGTAACCCTGATGTAGCCCTGATGTAACTTACACAATGGTGGAATTTCGCTGAAACATTGAGGAGCAACCATAGATAAGGGGCATCTTGTGGGGAGTATTGTGGGGTGAGGAAGCTATTTTTCAATGAGTGAAGCTGTGGATGTGGATTAGTCCATCTGCATTCTAACTCACCAACATATCAAGTGCTAGAAAAGGGCAGAGCTCGGTGGTTGAGTTTTTTGCATCCCCAAGAATCTCCTGTGTAACCGGTTAGTTTAGATCACCAGGAGTATCATCACTCCTCCCCGCAAACTGAAGATACGGTTTTACCAGGTCAGGGTTGGGGGCCAGGACTTTGGAGAACAATCATCTCAGGGAATAAATAGTAATTTAATCCTAGTATGGGGAGTGGGGTATTTCCTAAAGGTAGTTTATTTTATTATATATTTATAGTATAATCTAATATTAAATAAGTAATATTAAACAATATAACAGTATAATGAAGTACTTCTCTCTTTACTTTGGCTGCCAAGAAACTGTTAAAAGTAATGGGATAACACCCATTCACTTTATCTTGATGCTATCTCATTTAAGTTAATGGGAGATGGTACTGTGGAGTGGTTAAGAGTATTCCTTCTAGAACCAGACCCCCAGCTCCCAATGTTGGCTTCACTTCTACTGGTTTGTGAGTTTAGGCATTTTGTTACCCTTTCCGTGTTTCAGTTTTCAAATTAGTAAAACCAAAATGGTAGTCTAGGATCATAAAATCCTTGTCAGAATTAAGTGAAATAATATATGTAAAGTGGTTAGAATAATGCCTGGCACATAGTTATCACTCATGTATTTATTTTTACTCCATATGTGTTACTAGTTACTTCTCACAACAATCAATGGCATGTAGACTTCCAGCCAAGATGGAGACATAGGTAGACACACTGTGCCTCCTTGCAAAACCAAAAGAAGGACAGCAACCAATTTAAAAATAAAAAAACAACTGAAACTTACAGAAAAATCAAACTGTATGAAAGTTCAACAACCAAGGAGTTAAAGAAGAAACATTCATCCAAACCGGTAGGAGGGGCAGAGATGGGCAGCCAGACAGAGAGGACTCCCAGCCAGGGTGGGCAAGGTGGTGGCTGGTGGACTAGGCAAGGCAGCACCTTGTGAACTGGGTGGTCCCACATTCATGTGCAGATAAATGGGAGGAACGCTGGGGAGTGACATAGACTGCCCAACCCAGGGTTCCAGTATGGGGAAATAAAGCCTCAAAGCCTCTGAGTAAAACACCTGTGGGGGTTGAGGTCCACCTTCTCTACTAAACCCTTTACCTGAATTAACTGCTTGAGTGTGCACAGCAATCCTAGGAGGTTGGAACTGTTCTCATCCCTACACTCAGATGAAGAACCTGAGGTTCAGAGAGGCACAGAGTCACATAGCGAGTGCTAGGGCCAGGCTTTGAATCCAGTGCTGACTGCAGTACTTCCATTCTTTTTTCTTTTTCCTTCATCCTCATCTGAGGCTATGTGTATTGATTTTAGAGGGAGGAGGTGGGAGAGCGAGAGAAACATCAGTTAGTTGCCTCCCATACTGGCCCCTATTGGGGACTGAACCTGTAACCAAGGTATGTGTCCTGACTAGGGATTGAACCCACAGCATTTGGTATATGGGATGACACTCCAACCAACTGAGCCACCTGGCTAGGCTAAAACTCCTATTCTGGATTACCAGGTACACTGTTTTCTATCACTAGTCATCTAAAACTTTTGTACGTATCTTGTACTTCATGGTGGGGATTGGCCAGTCAGTAGTAACGAGGGAGTCTGTAGAAGTAGGTGTTGCATCTGCCTCCTCCTTCATGGCTGATGATGGAAACAGGCTTTTCTACTAGACTGAGTGCATAGGACAGGATGCTGTGTCACTTACACCTGTGACCCTAGCCCAGAAGGGTGCTTAGCAAATGTTGACTGACTGGATGAATTCGACAAACATGTATAGAGTAATTAGAGAACATTCTAAGACTGTATATTGTCAGGGACTAAGTAGTATGATACACATATTGAGATGCTCTTGGTTTTTAAGGGTGAAAAGGGCTCAGAAAACTTGCGGTACTTCTCTGTACTTCCTTACCTAGAATGAAACCAGAAGAAGAGTGAATTTTAATTGTAGTATGTTAAAGCTCTGCTTGGTAGCTAATTCTTAGTCTCCAAGTTATATGTAGAAAAATTGATGAGTTAATATAAGGCCATTTTTTTTCTAGTAAACTTTTTTAAGTGACCTTGGAACTTCTATGGAGGTGACTGGTTGTGTAGCTGGGTCCAGAAGAGGTATATTTGTTATGTTTTCTGCACTCTGGATTGTTATGGATAACCAAGCAGAAGGGAGACTGCAAAGAAAACATGTAATTTGCACTAATTCCACAACCATAAGATGGTGTGGGTCCTAACCAGAGCAGAACTGAAGTGTATGTGTGGCTGGTGGCACCTGAACCAAAGGTGAGTGTAGCAGAGGTGCATGGGCCACCAGGCCACACAGGAACTGTAAGACCTTTGCGGCTCTTCCAGGCCTTAATGTGAGAAAGAGCTTGCTACATGGCAGGCCTTAGGTTAGGCCACAGCTCCCCTTCACAGGACCCTGCCCCACCTTTTCCATATTTTCCTGCCTGGTCTCCTACCTGTTCCTAACTTCAGCCTACAACGTCCCCCTTTCCCCCATGGTCTCTTTTTTGGCCTAGTTTATGCCTTTTCACCCTTCATACTTTCCTTCCTCTTTCAGAGGATTTTTTTTTCTTGATCATGGATTCCATTCTTGAAGAATATCTCAGGGTAATTAAAGCTCCTTAGAGGACACTATTTATTTATGTTTTTACTATTGCACCTGTGAGAGAATTTATGCTTCAGGTAACTATGACTGGGTCATCTGACTACAGTCCTGCGAGGTGGTTGATGTTGCTGAGATTTCCGCTCCGTAACCATCTGGGCGCCTTTGCCAAGCCCGAGCCCACTGCGCCTGAGCAGTTTCAGACGGAACATGCACTCTTTTCATTTCAACACATTCTGGATGCTTGTGTCCCCTCAGTTTTGCTTTCATTTTCAAGGAGGAATAATGAGTGTGTAATTGATTCCCTTCTCTGCTTGTGTCCTTAACTGCTGATTAGAACCAACAATTGGTATGATAACCATTTGCAGTATAATTATTTCTTGTAAATGCTTCAGGAGTCCTGGGAATGGCCTCATACTGCTCCAGAAAGTAATGGAAAGATAGACTCACAGCCATGTGCTTTTTCCATTTCTGATACCAGCTGTTTTTCTAAAACTGCTTTTCAGATTGACTGGTAAGTTGTAAAGATCAATTGATTTTTTCAAATATTAGCATCAAGGAGAATCACAATGAAGCAGGATGTGTTCACAGTTGTTAGCTCTGACCTGGTGGCTTGATGGCAGTTAGCTTGAGCAGGACAAGTGGCCACGAATGTCTCCTCAACTTTTTTCTTTTTCTTTTTTTTGGAAGTGGGGAGTGGTTATCTTTTGTTTAAACTCTTAAAGGATTATTTTGTATTACTTAAAACCATACCTTTAAAACTGCTCTCGATTTTAGGGCCATTTTCTCTTATTAGATGTAGGTAAACTTTGTCCTGGTCATTGGTAAGTTGTAACATGAGTGTTCAAAAATAATTTGTCAAAGGGCTTTGTTTGAAAGAATGTGACTTTTCCATCTGGCAGAGGCCTTAATCTTTTCTTCCCACATGGAGGGCACCAGGCTGAGGTGGCAGGTACTGGCATGGCAGAGCATCTGGTGGGGACAGCTAGCCAGGTACCAGCAGCTGCACAGAGCCTGGCCTAGTGACCTCGTTCGCAGTCACAAAGGCAGGTCTGGCATCCCAGATCCCTTTCTTCGGGTGTGAGTGCCTTCCATTGAGGATGGAGCAAAGCCTGGACACCAGGGTCAGGTGTGACTCTGTCTTCTGGTGGGACATTTCTCAGTTGAGATCCACTGACATGACTTCTCTTGATTTTAAACTTATGACTGCTCATCCATTTTTCTATTTTGGTGACATGGCTTTGGAAAGACACCTAGAAATCAGCTCAAATTTATCCTGATTCCTTTAAAATACCTTAAATTTTTTTTTTTCAAATTCTGTTATATGTTTTTCCTCCTCACATCCTTCATTTTGTCTCAGTTACCTAAAGGACAGTGTGTATCCTGGGGTACACTCTAAGTCTGCATGTTGTCTATGTGAGCTTGGGGCTCCTTGTCTGTGGACACCTGGGCCACCGGCAGTCTCTGCAGGCCCCTTACTGCATGCTTTGTGTTCCCGTATCGAACCCAGTCAGGGGTGTAATCTCTTTATAGCCAAGATGTTATTTTTATATACCTTACTTTATTGCACATGAAATGAAACCATCTCTGATTTTTTATACTCACTGAATTTTTATTAGTTATGTCTTTCATCAATAATAACAGAAGCTGTGACGCCCTTCTCTGGAATATATCCTGAGATTGCTGTCACTGTTCAGAAAGAGAGCTGTTGTCACCTTATTAGAAATAGTTTCATCTCCATTGCTTTCATCTCCTTAGATAATCCTTTAATCCCTGTTCTTGGCCCACAGAGTCTGACTCTCCTTGCCAGTGCCCTCACAACAGCCTGCAGAACAGCGTGGCAGCTGAGGCTGGCCCACTACTTTGTCAGTTTTGAGTCGTTACAGAATCATTAGTGCTGGACACTGCAAGTGAGGCAAACCGGGGGTCTCATACCTGAGGCCAGCTGTGTTCCTTCAGAAAAAGGAATTTAGCAGCTATGTGTGCAACCAGAAAATTGAATCAGCAGCATCATTGGTACATTAAATCGTGGCATTTTCCTGCAGAATTTCTGTAAAAATATAAGAGTAGACTTGGCCAGAACTGCTTCTTACACAGGTTGGTTTAGGGGGGTTGGTAACACCAGAAGATGGGAAGAAGGCTTCCATTATTGCCGAGTCGCTTTGTCCTGGTTGGTGCCTACATATGAAGGTGGCAGTCCATGAGCAGATTCTAACCTTTTTTGCTCCAAGTTCAGAAAAATCACTTTCTTAATGATGTCTTTGGTCTTAGGAAAATGAGGCTGAAACCACAAGGAAAGAGAAAGGCTGTAGTGCTGTATTTAAAACATAAAACACTAGCCTGCCTTTGGCAGTTGGGTGAGTTTCACTGTAATTTTGAGAGCTTTAAAATCTCATCCAGTGATGTGGTACCCTAACATCTGCACACGCTTCCCACATGCTCGCTCTTGTGAAAATGGGAAGATGGAATGCAGGCGCAGGGACCCCGGGGACATCGGGGCTTGGATGAAGGTGGGATGAGACACCTCCCAGGGTACGTTTGGATAGCAGTTGCCGAAAGATGACCCCACAAATGAGAGTCACATTCCTTTTTATTTTATTTGTTTTTTTAACTTTTTAAAATTTAAGTATAGTTAGGATATAATCTTACATTGGTTATTTCAGCTTCAGGTATACAGTATAGGGATCAGGAGATGCATGAAACAAGATGATTACATCAAAGAGTGGAGGGGGAATAAAAATGTAGTGTTTTTTATTATTTTCTTTAAAAATTATTTTATTGTTGTTCAAGTATAGTTGTCTGCATTTATCCCCCACCACCCCGCTGACCCTAGCCAGCTGATAGGCATTGATGTTCAATTGCATTCTAAAAAAAGTAGTGGTTTTAGAACGCAATTGAGCATCAATGCCTATCAGCTTAAAATAGCTGCTGTAGAGATAGGTGGATGGATGTGAACCTCATGTTAACCATAAACCAAAATCAGACAACAATTTGTTTCTTCAATATGGTTTTTAAATAGAGGATACATTCTGATGGTTCAGAAATGAAAACGAGTTGGAAAGAATACAGGAAAAGGTCTCTTTGTGCCCCATTTTCTCACTGTTACTAGGTTCTTGTGTATCCTTCCAGAGATATTTTAAACATTTATCAGTTTGTATGTGTGTATTTATTCATCTTCTCCTTTTTTGAAAACATAAAAGATACAACATTGTAAGCAATATCTTATACCCAGCTTTTTACAAGTATCAATATACTTTGGAGATCTTTACATGTCTGTTCATGGAGATCACCGTTGTCTTTCTCCTCCTCCTTCGCTTCTTTCTCTTCTACCTCTCCTCCTTCCCCCCACCCCTTTTTGTGGTGTTCCAATGCATGTACCATAATTTATTTAACCCATCTCCTGTTGATGGGCTTTTGAATCATTTCCAGTGTTTTTCGCTCGTAAGCAGTGCCCTTGCTGTGTCATCTCACACACCACGTGCAAGCTCTTCAATGTGCTAAACTCCCAGAAGAGGACCTACTGGGTCATATGACATGTGGAGTGACAATTTTGATGACTATTGCAAATAGCTCCCTCCTTTACAATGGTATTTGAGAATAACTGTTTTCAAACATCCTCGACAGTTGGTATGACTGTTCAAGTCCTTTACCCATTTTTCCAGTAGATTTTTGGTCTTTTATTTGTTAATTGCTAGGAGCTTTTTATGCACCACAGAGATTAGCCTTTTGCCTATCATTTGAATACATAAAAAAATCCCACTGACGGTGTTTGCCTTTTGACTTTGCTTATTTTATAATTGCCACATAAAAGATTCATTTTTACATGCTTATGTTTGTTGACCTTGGCTTTATGGCTTCTGAATTTTTAGATATGACTCAAAATGCCTTCTCCATGTCAGGATTAGTAAGGAATTTTCCCACATTTTCCTCCGATTTTTTTTATACATTTGCAATTTATTTTGGTATATATTACAAGGTAGTGAACCAGCTTTTTTTTTCTGTTTGTTTTGTATGTGTATCAATTATGTTATTATTTTATTTTTTAAACAACATTTTTATCAGTATTTTTAATTGTTGATCTTGTACAGTTTTCTGTCTTTTACTCCCACCCCAGCCCTTCTCACCTCCCTCCCATTTCCAGCCCCCCATAGTTTTTGTCCATGTGTCCTTTATACTTGTTACTCTAAACCCTTCCCCTTTTCCCCTGAAATTCCCTCCCCTCTTTCCTTGGTGGCCGTCAGCCTGTTCTCAATTTCAGTGTCTTTGGTTATATTATGCTTGTTTGTTTGTTTTGTTGATTAGGTTCCTCTTAAAGGTGAGATCATATGGTATTTGTCTTTCACTGCCTGGCTTATTTTGCTTAGCATGATGCTCTCCAGTTCCATCCATGCTGTCACGAAGGGTAGGAGCTCCTTCTTTCTTTCTGCTGCATAGAATTCCATTGTGTAAATGTACCACAGTTTTTTGATCTATTCATTTACTGATGGGCACCTAGGGTGAACCAGCTTTTTTCTTCAGATACTATCCAGTGACCTTACATAAGTAATTGGATATACTTTTTCCCCTCACTTCTGTGAGATGCCAGCGTTACTGTATACTGAAATTCTATTTATATTTGGATTGATTCCTGGAATTTGTACTCTGATCTATTTGTTTGTCTTTATAGTCATATTCCAGGACCAGCACTGCACTATTTTAATCATTAAGTAAGCCTTTATAATATTTTGTATTCTTTGATGGGTCTGCCTTTCCTTGTTACATTTCATGGCAAAGCATTTTTTCTTCTCTTGATAGTGTCATATATTTGTTTATTAAATATAGTTAAGGATAAACTTGTATAATTCACAAACTAAAACAATGTTTTCATTAGAATATTACATTTATAAATTACCTTAAGAAAAATGCACACCTCTCTGAGTATGTCTTCCTGTCCAGGAACATGATATGTCTTGCAATTTGTCATCTTTTTCACCCTTCAGAAGGGTTTTATATTTTCTTCTTAAAGATTTTATGAATTTCTCATTTAGTTAATTCCTTAAAGTACTATATTAAGTGAAATTTCTTCTTGGACTAGGTCCGGTAGTCAGTGCAGGTTTGTTCATAAGGAAGCTGTAGCTATCTGCAAGCTAACTTCATGTCTTGCTGAATAAGTTGTCTTGTAGTTTTTGGTAGTTTTTATTTGATTTCTTTTGGGGGGGGGCACTTTCCAATATATAATAAGCTTGACCTAATTTTATCTACTTCTTTGCAGTTTTTATACTTGAGACTTTCCCTGGTTCTCCCTCATTCAAGGTGAAATAACAGTGGTGATGGTGAGCACTGCTGTCTTGGTCGTGAGACACTCCCAGTTCATTGGAGAGTTCATTGAGAGACCCACAGGATCTTAGACTGTACACAAACCCACCCACCCAGGAATCAGCACCAGGAGGGTCCAATTTGATTGTGGGTAGCAGTGGAAGTGACTAAAATCTGGCATATAGCAGAGCAAGCACCATTGTACCCTTTCAGACCCCTTCCCCATATACAGCATCACAACACAGTGACTTGGGTTGCCCCACCTTGGTGAACACCTGAGGCTCTGCCCCTCACTATATAACAGGTGTGCTGAGACAAAAAAAAAAAATGGCCTAAATGAAAGAACAGATCAAAGCTCCAGAAAAAAAAACTAAGCTATGAAGAGGTAGCCAACCTTTCAGATGCACAGTTCAAAACACTGGTAATCAGGATGTTCACAGAATTGGTTGAATATGGTTGCAAATTAGAGGAAAAAATGAAGGCTATGAAAAATAAAATAAAGGAAAATGTACCAGGAACCAACAGTGGCAGGAAAGAAACTAGGACTCAAATCAATGGTTTGGAGCAGAAAGAAGAAAGAAACATTCAACTGGAACAGAATGAAGAAACAAGAATTCAAAAAATGAGGAGAGGCTTAGGAACTTCCAGGACAACTTTAAATGTTCCAACATCTGAATTATAGGGGTTCTAGAAGGAGAAGAGTAAGAATAAGAATTCAAAAACTTATTTGAACAAATAATAAAGGACAACTTCCTCAATCTGGCAAAGGAAATAGACTTCCAGGAAGTCCAGGAAGCTTGGAGAGTCCCAAAGAAGTTGGACTCAAGGAAGCACACACCAAGGCACATCATAATTACATTAGCCAAGACTAAAGAGAAGGAAAGAATCTTAAAAGCAGCAAGAGAAAAGGAGACAGTTACCTACAAAGGAGTTCCCTACAAAGGACTATCAGCTGATTTCTCAAAAGAAACCTTGCAGGCAAGAAGGGGCTGGAAAGAAGTATTTGAAGTCATGAAAGGCAAGGACCTACATCCAAGATTACTCTATCCAGCAAAGTTAGTATTTGGAATAGAAAGGATGATAAAGTGCTTCCCAGATAAGGTCAAGTTAAAGGAGTTCATCATCACCAAGCCCTTATTATATGAAATGTTAAAGGGACTTATCTAAGAAAAAGAAGAAAAAATATGAACAGTAAAATGACAGCAAACTCACAGATATTAACGACCACACCTAAAACAAAAGCAAAAACAAACTAAGCAAACAACTAGAACAGGAACAGAAACACAGAAATGGAGATCATATGAAGGGTTAGCAACAGGGGAGTGGGAGGAGGAGAGAGGGGGAAAAGGTACAGAGAATAAGTAGCATAGATGGTAGGTAGAAAATAGACGGGGAGGGAAAGAATAGTATGGGAAATGTAGAAGCTAAAGAACTTATGACACATGGACATGAACTAAAGGGAAGAATGTGGGTGGGAGGGGGTGTGCAGGGTGAAGGGAAATAAAGGGGGGAAGTGGGAAAACTATAATAGCATAATCAATAAAATATATTTAAAAGAACAATCAATGACATATATTATGTAAGCCTTGGAATAGAAAAAAGAGGAACTCAGGAAGGGTTGGTAACTTGCCTGAGTTCTCCCATTAAGCGAAGTTTCTGGGACTCTAACCCTGTATCTCTGAATCCAAATGTCTTGGCCATTTCAACAGATTACAATGTTTCCTATTCTGTCAGAGATAAAGTTAATGCTTGTCCCCCTACACTAGCCTATGTAGGTGTATTATTTATACTTCCACTCTGTCAGTAAGGTTTTTGATATCCCCTTTTCATTGCTTTTTTTTGTTTGTTTCACTATCTTATATATCTTTTATGGTAGGCTGCTTCAGACAGTTTTGAAAGTAAGCAGGGAATAATTTTCAAATAAAATAAATATATCAAAGCAAATATTCATCATGTATGTCTGTTGCATGAGTGAGTGGCCATGTAAGTGCAATATGATTGACAGTAAAAGTTGTGTCCATTGGATTTGAGACCCAAGGAGAACATGCCAGTATTTTGGGAGAAGCTACTCTCTAAAGAGAACTAAGAATAGCAGTTGCTGAGTGAATTCATTGTCATCTGTTTCCATTATACTGAATTTACCAAGAAAATTTCAAAAATTATACAGAATGACAACAAGATATAAATCCAAAGAATAAGGAGCTGTATTTTCCTTAAAGGTCTGCAGGAAAAATTGGAGGCAGAAACTGTGGTTTGACTGACTTGATAATTGGTTGGAACTTGGATATTGATCAAATCTAGTTCCTGAAGAGATTTCCCCCTTTACAAAGTGAGAAATGTAGGTCAAAGTAGGTAGCTTTTCTGGAATGCATAACAAGTTGCTGAGAAGTAGGAGCTAAAATGATTTAGTGAAGACCGTGTGAAGAACCAGTTTATCAATCCATGAATGCATGGAATGTCTGTTTTTGTATTACCATCCCTATTATCTTTAATCGTAAGAATAGGGACACATACCAGAAATAATCTCCAGCTCTTTTGGTCTTTGTTATGAAACTCACAGTTTCCCCATCCTTGTAGGAATCCTCACCTTCTCTTTTCTTTTCTTTTTTTTTTTTTTTCTGGACAAGAGCTGATTGTTTCCTGCTGCTTCAAACCTCAGGAAGCACTTTTATGAGACTTCAGAGTCTAAGTGCACTTTCTGGTATTCTCCGAGTCTGCCACCTGCACCAGGGGAGCTGGTCTTCCATCAGGACCCTCTAACTTGTGGGTTATGAGAATCACCACAGAAAGTCAGTGTGCCCGGCATGCTATGGTCAAGACCTTTAGCCTCAGCCTTTCAGCCTCTGTATTGCTGACCAACAGGGATCTGCAAACATTCTGGCAGCTGGCACAGGTACAGGGTCTGCTTAGGGGATGACACAGATTTCATCCCAGGGAGGATCTTTCCAACAGTCTGTAGAGCTGTCTCTAGTAATTTAGGAAACAACTCCTTCATTCTATGGTTGCTATGAGCCAATCACTAACAGGAGCTTCGTAGTCTAAAACAAACACACATGATGTGGAGCAATGAGGGACTTTTTTGTTGTGCCACATGGAGCACAGGTCTTCCCAGAGCATCACTTTCAGACCCTGGGGTCCCCTGCCTTCCCCAGCCTGATTGCTTAAAATTAGCTCTTATATTGGATAAACCAGAATCTTCCTGTTTACTCCACAGGAAGACTCTTCCTTATTTCTCTTTGAAGTAGTTTCATGGAAATTCTTAAATGCTTTGGAAAAAGCCATCTTCCATTTCAGTATGGTGGAAGGAGTGCTTCTATGAAACTTTGTTGGGGTAAAACTTAAAAAGTTTGAAAAAACCCTAATTTAGATAGTATAATATTATGTTAACATATCAGAGAAGAAATAATAGAGTACATTTTTCTTTTTCTAAGAAGCCTGGAAGAAATAAATAAAAATGTATTTAGTACTTACGTGTGCCAGGTATGATGGTCAATCCTTTCCATATATTATCTCATTTGGTAGTTAAAGCAAAGCCTTTGGGAAAGGTGATACTATTATCTTTATTTTGCAGATTAGGAAACTGAGGTGTGAAGAGATTAAGCAATTGGCCTAGATCCACTGTGTCAGTTAGTTTCTGCTAACGAAATATATACAGTATTTAAAAAAAAAAAACCCAAATATTTACCATTTGCCATAATTCTGTGGCTTGGCCACAGTTCTTCTGGACTAGGACTATGTGGTTAGGACTGGATGGTCAAGGATGGCTTCACTTTCATCTCTGGGCCTTCTCTGGGATAATAGAACAGCTGGGCCTCTCTCCATGTGATCACTCATTCTCCAAGAGGCTACCCCAGGCTTGTTCACATAATGGTGGAAGGAGTTCTCTGCTGCGAGAGAGGCCAAACCCAAATTCCTAAGCATTTTTTAAGCCTCTGCTAGTGTCATGCTCTCTGATGACCCATTGGTTAAAATCTATATCATGCCAAATCCAAATTCAGGGGGTGGGGAAATAGATTCCACTCTTGATTGAAGAGTGGCATAGTCATGTTGCACAAGGACATGCATATAGAAATGGGAAGAATTTGAGGCCATTTGCAATCTAGCTACTTACAACATCCGTAAGTGGCCTAGCTGGTATTAGAATCTAGATAGTGCCATTGCCAAGCTATATTATACTACTGAAACATGTTATAATAATCTTTTTTTGGATATTTTAATGATTTGGGTATTTTTTTCAGTTTTCTGTAATGAGCATGAATTACTTGGATAATTAAAATGAAAAACTATTCAATACATTTAGATGCTCTAGGCACTTCGAATACAAGACTGATGCCATAGCCTCCTCATTTTAACCTCAGCACATCTCCAGGTCTGCCAACCTCTGAGATGCCCACAGAGCTGACTACAGACTCTCAGCAGTTGCTGTGACTTACGGCACAATACCTATGTAAATTCTCCCAGAAATGGCAGAGGAGCAGCACTTGGATTTCCACCTGTTTCTACATGAGCCAAACCCATGTCATCTGAGCAGCTCTACAGGAATGCAAAGAAATAGCTAACGAACCTGAAAGGCTGCAGCTAATTACCTCCTGCATTCATTAAACTTCATGTTTATAAATAGCCTTATGCTGATTCTTCAAATTAAAATGCTCCATAAATAGAAGTGTTAGGTTCGTACCTTTATTTATTCCTTCTTCAAATATTTATTGAGTGCCTGAAACTGGGCTAGGCATGCGGGATGCAGTGGTGAGGAAGACAGACCTAATCCCTGACCTCACAGAGCCTCCATTCCAGTAAGGAAAATAGAAAATTAACAAGTCAACAGATAATAGACAAAACAACTACATAGTTGAATGTGATGAGCCATCAGGGCAGGCCTCTCTGCAGACAACATTAGAGCCAAAACCTGAAGGATGAGAATGAACTAGTCCCATGAACAGCTTGGGACATTTCAGGGAGAGGAAAAAGAAAATGCAGGGCCCAGAAGCAGGAAGAGTCTAGCTTGCTGTGTTTGAGACGCCGAAATGAGTCATTGTGCTTCTTCCCCTCCCTCCTCCACCATCCCCTGCCTCCAGTGGGTCAGTGGCTCTGTAAGAAAACAGAGGACCAAATTAAGCAAAGTTAATAAAAATAATGCAGATAAAATATCAGTTCTTTAATGAAAAATGCAATGTACCATTCAAAACAGTATTTCTTCACATCTCTGACAATTTGTGCCACCAAAATCAGTATTCATGAGAAGGTTGCTCATTTCTTGATTAAAAATCTAATACCCAAGTGTGATTCTAATATAATAGTGAGTGCAATGGGAGCCATTTTTGACTAAATGGTACTGAATGTATCTGTATGTGAGTTACTAAGTAATTATCTACAGTAAAATGATGAGCTATGAACATTTAAATTTGAAACTAGAACAAATATAAAATTATAGCTTGATATTTTTTCTTACAAAGCATTAGGATGAATTAAAAAAAACTTTTTGCTATAAAAATTTTTCCCAAGTATATTTTTATTGTCTTCGATAATTATTCTGTGCTTTGTTAGTGAAAGGAGCATCTGCTTTACCACACCTTTACACACTTGTGCTATGTTACTTTATTTTAGGTTTACAAAGTGCCATTGATTCCACAAATATTTATTGAGTATCACTCTATGCCAGGTCCTGGGCTAGGTGTTGGGATGACAATGGCAAATAAGACACAATATTTATCCTTTTGGAAATGAAATTTTGTGCCCTTTGAGGACAAAATTTCTAATTACAAATAGACAACTTAAAATTTGTTATTCTTCAATATTATAGAACTAGTTCCTACAGCAGTTTATCCCTAAGCTTACATAATAGAGAAATATGATTCTACAAACTACTCTCAGAGATAAAAAATAAAAACTGAAATGTGCGGGGGACCCTGGCCTGGGCGCCAGATGTGGGGGTGCTCCGCCCGCAGAGCCCCATCCCTCCGTCACGGATGAAAGTAAAAACTACCAAGACATCTTGTGCTTGGGGAGGAAAGGGGTCAAACTCTCAGAGGAGAATGACCCAGAGTCCCTTCCTCACTAGGCTTTTATTGGGTTCCAATACACCGGAATACAAGTTTAACATGTCAAAGAAATCTGAGGGCTTAATCGGAGCCAGTGTTTGTCAGGAAGGGGGGTTGCCAGACTTTGGGAGACATGCTCATTTCCTCCTGGGACACTTGTCACCTCAGGAAGAGCACTCTTAGCAAAGCAGGTTTCACAGGACTTTAGGAATTCTTTCTTATGCCAATCACCCAAGGAGCTGTCCTGGCCAGGACAGGGCTGCACTGCTCACCCCCACAGTTTCAGGCTTTAAGGCAATTAGGAAGCAGGAGACATCTCCCAGATGGAAATGAGGACTCGGGCTATGTCAGAATAGCCGGGGAGCGAGGGTCCATCACATTCTCTTTGCTGCAACCCCCCAGTACTTCCATGAGGCCTTCCAAGTGGTCGCGTCTGGCTTAGGTTGCCCCTCCCATGAGGAGTCTTACCTGTCATTGACTGCCAACCAAGCTATGGGGCCAGAGATGGGTAAGGCAGAAGCAGTGCTCCTGCCAGGGAGATAAGCTTTGTCTCCTTAATAGGTCACATCCTTGTGACAGAACAGACCCAGATGAAGTGGGTCCCTTGGGCTCTTACACAGCCCACCATGGGGTGAGGGTTACAACTCCTGAAACCAGGCTGAACGGTCCGCAACAGAAATGAAAACAAATTTGTCCTTAAACAAAATTTTTCCCAAACCCTGTCAGTAGAGTGATGGGCCCTGGCATGGGTACTGGTGGTTGACAGGACAAAAGTCAAGGGTTGTCTCAGGCAAATGGGAGGCATTAGGTTCAGGGGGCTCTGCCAAGTCTCCACATAAGCCATTTTCAACCGGTGTGCTGCAGGAATTTTTAAACCATGCAGTACCTGACTATTTAGTCAGGGATACTGACATCTTTTCCCTTAGATTGTCAAAAAACAACAACAACAACAAAACAAACAAACAAACAAACAAACAAACAAAAAACAATGACAATAGCCAATACAACAGCAGTCCAGTGTGAATGAGTCAAAACCATACCAAGTTTTTGTCAGATTGGCAAAAAATATGTTTTTGGTGTGCCGCAGAATTTTAGCAATTAATTTATGTGTGCCATGAGATGAAAAGGTTGGAAGTCTCTGCTGTACAAATACTAATCACAGTGCGTGTGATGAAAATCATAACTCTAACAGAAAAGAATCTGCAGGAGTTGACTGGGGCATTAGAGTTTAAGTCAAGCCTTCAAAGCATGGTCTGCAATCTAGTTTCTGGAACAGCCACATCTCAGAGATGCAGAAAGCGACTGCTGAGAGGACCAAACAGCATGGCCTATACCACTGGGGACCCCATGGTCTAAAGCTGATCAAGAGCTTCATTATCCATTAGCCAAGAACAGTTGGCAGAGGAGCATCTGTTGGTTGGGTTAGCTGTCAGGAAGAAAACTGGGACTCTTAACCTAAACTGTGTGTGTGTGTGTGTTTATCAATAAAATTTCTACCTTTGCTGGGGCTACTGCCAAGAAAAAAAAACAAAACAACTAGGCTAAGGAAAAGCACGTGCTTGAATGCAAGTAGACTGAATAATATTTTTTTGTATTAAATATGGTGCTGCCATTCCTGTTCATATTTACTTGAGAAAATTTCATGTTTTAGAGGGTTCAATATTAAGAGGCACTATGAGAAAATCCACAGTGTACAACAGAGTAACTCACAGGTCAGTCAGCAAAAGACAAAATTAACTAACTTCAATAGTGTTTTTCACTCAATAATAAAGTTTGACCAAGGTTTTTTTTTTTTTTTTTTGATTTTATTTTGACCAAGTTTTATTAGTACAATCAAATGCTCAGCAGTTGCTAAGTGTGCAATTTCAATAATTTTAGTTACAAATGAGAAATCTCTGATTGTGGGAGAATCATAAAACCACAGCAAAGAAAAACTCCAGATATTATGCAGTGAGAGGTGGGATATTTCTTGACAAAAATATAAGTTATGGACCTCAAAATTTTATGTTGAGTGAAAGAAGTATGTATTATATTATTTAAATTACATGAAGTTCAAGAACAGGCCAGATTTATCACTGCTGGTAGCAATTAAAGAACTAACCGGAAAGCTACATGATGAAACTTTCTGAGGTGATAGAAATGCTCTATATCTTTTTTTGGGGGGGTGGTTACACTTTAGATCCATGTATTTTAATGTATGCAAATTATACCTCAATTAAAAATGAATAAAACTGAACACTTCAGATCTGTGCATTTTAATGTATGTAAATTATACCTCAATTAAAAATGAATAAAATTGCACACACACAAAGATATCTGTTAAATATAGTTAGGTTCAAAGGTTGTTATTTTTCTGAATTGTCATTCAAATATATTGATCACTTCTGGTTTAAACATTTCCTTTTTTTAAAATTATTTGTCAAATGACAATTTGATTAAATAAGGATGAAAACCTGTATATTCTCACAGACTTCCTAATCGTAACTTGTCTGGTGAACCGTGGTTTATATCGTAGGTCCTAGTGACTGTTTCTTGTTTAGGCAAATATAATTGAAAACTCTCTAAATCTTGGTTTCTTCATCATTATGAGAGAGATGATTAAACTTTCCTGACTGTTGTAGGATGAAAGACACCGAGACCCATTACAGTCCTGTTGTGCGAAGTGGTAGCCTCAGCATCACTCAGGAGCTTGTCAGAAACACAAAACCCCAGGCCTCACCCTGGACCTACTGAATACAAATCTTTGTTTTAATAAAATGCCAAGCTAATTTGTATGTATACTGAAGTTTTAGAAGCAATGTCTTAAAATACATTGTAAGTTACAAAGTGAGATACACACATTAGAAACTGTCATTAACACAGTTTCTTCAGTGGAAACACAGTCCAGTGTTTTGCATATATGTGTCCCCTGTTTGTGCCAAGCTGCTGGGCTGAAACCACTCTGCCATTGTGGGTGTCATCTTTGTGAATTGTGGCTGCTTTAGTTGCTGCTGGTGGAGGCACCTCATGAGTCAGAATCAAACACTCTTCTAGGACCAGCCAACAAACTACAACCACTTCATGTGGAATGAGAGTAGCCTCAGGTCCCTGTGAACACGACACACGGTCAGAACACTGAGAATGCCTGTGGATCCCAAAGGTAGTGGGAGATTTCTACCCTATAACCTGCTTTTCTTCCCCTCAAATCTTTCTAGCCAATCTCAGTAAAAGGAGCTGCCATCAACCCAGTTACTCAAGCCAGCAACTGGGTCATCCATAATTCTCCTCCATTGTGACCCCCACCTCTACCCAATCCATCAGCAAGTCCCATCATGCCTACCTCCAAATTCTACCTTCAACACCCCCTGCTGCCTCTATTTTCACTACAACCACCACCATCCCTTTTGTGGATTACTTCCCCCTAGTAGCTCCCAGCTTCCACTGTGTACCTTTTGATCATTCTTTGCAGCTCCCAGAAGACAGATCACATTACTCCTCTGACGAAAACCTCCCATGTGTTCCCCTTATATTTAAAATAAGTTCCAGACTCCACACTTACACCTGGGACATTCTACAAGGTCTTGCCAAAACCAGTCCCTGGATATCTCTGCAGACTTATCATGCCCCCTTTCCTGTTGTTTACTTGGCCCCAGTCACATTGACCTTTAGGTCTTCAAGCATGCCATGACCCATGTCTTGCAAATGCTGCTGCCTTACCTAGATGGCTCTCCTTCTTTCCTTTGAACTCTTAGCTCGTTTTAGTCCTTCAAGTCTCAGTGAATCAATCCCCTACCTCCTCAGAGGTGTCTTCCCTGAGTGTTCCACCTAGAGTAGCCCCCCTCTGTCAATTTCCATCTCAGCTCTTTGTTTATTCCATTTGTGGCACTTAGTTACAAGTTACAATCTTGTGCATATTGGCCTACTTTTATTTTACCTCTCCCTTTAGAATAGTAGAGCTCATGTCTGCATCGTTCACTATTGTAACAATGCAGACATTATTTGGACAATATTTGTGTCCTCAGTACCTAGCACGAGGTAAGTACTCAATAGATAATTGAAGTACTACAAGGTAGTACTTCAATTCATGACTACATGAATGAATGAATGAATGAATGAATGAGTGGATCTATTACTTTGCATAGCTGAATGACTGCTCAATTATGTGATGCTGTTTGGAACTTGTCTCTGCCTGAAGTACAAAAAGCCCGCCTCCTAATTCTAAGCTCATCACCTTCACACCAGATTGCTGAATGCATTATTAACATTTTCACAAAAGCACTTTTAAAAAAGACAGAAGAGGCAGAATTTATTTTTGCAAAGCTGTTTGCTTTGCATCCCTGGCCCTCCTGTGACCTCATCCTGCTTTTGGAAAGGGTGGTTCCCTTTGTGGGGATTCCATCCATCTCTGGTGCCTGGATCCCGGCTGCTGGAAACTGCAGGAAAAGCAAGCACGACATCACCTTTACTTAGCAGAAGAGCCTGCCTGATATACACAGATAATGCCTTGGAAATAAGAAACAGAAAAATGGAAGGCAGGACCAAGCTCATGGGAAAGAACTAGGAAATGAAAAAGAATAATTATCCTGTTTAACATAATGTTGTTAATCTGTATTGCCCATTATCATCTAGAGTGACTTGCCTATTGAAGTATGCGAGCTGTAGAGCTGCTCTTTGCTCCGGCAGTGTAGCTAACGTAAGGGACTGGCTCCCCATCCATCATAATAATTAGTTTGTCATAATTTTCTGCCCTTCCTGGCTCTGCAGTAAAAAGATAGAAGAGGCATTTAAAGTTACCCAGAAATTATTCCCCATATTTCCTCTCTGTTCTTTATGGGAACAGATAGCTGTATTTCTGCCCTATTTATTTTATGTTTAGCCTGTGATAATGAAGTATATTTCATCTGGACGTATATAGCTTTAATTTTCATGTTCTACTTTGAAACATCTTGCTGTTTCATTTTGTTTCAGCTGTAAAGTATATAAAGAGAGCCCAGCTTCTTTCTGAACTCACCCATCACCCACCAGAGTTGATTCTAGTATCAAGAGCAACGTTGTGACTTCATGAGCTGACTGCATAACAGGCACTGGCTCTGTGGTCCTTTAGCATCTACAAAGTGCTATCTTGTTTGATCCCTTACTTCTCACAAAAGCCCTGGGATGTAGAAAAAGCAGGGGTTATCCACATGCTTCTTTTACAGAATGAGGAGCAGAAAGATTAACTGACTTGCCCAGGACCATGCTGCTATAGCAAGGAGGAGGTAGGGCCAGACTCCAGGTTTTCTAATAGTTAATTATGGGTCTTCTCTATTACTATAGCAGTATTTCCTTCTGTTGCTAGGGTTTGCTTCTGCTGAAATGGAGATGGGGTAATTTTCTTTCATTCCCTCACTGTTGTGAGTAGGATAAGCCTTTCTTCTTATGGTGGAAAAGGAAATTGATGTTTGTATAAAAATGTGGGTTTTATAAGTGAATTTTTTGGCCTAGGGCAGAGGTTCTCAAAGTGAGGTCCCCAGACCAGCAGCAGCAGCAGCAGCACCAAGGAGCTCGTCCCAGACCTACTGACCAGAAACCTTGGGGTGGAGTCCAGTAATATGTTTTGAAAGATGCACTCTAGGGGATTCCTATATAACTCAGGTTTGAGAATCCCTGGGCCTAGGGAGAAGATGGGGAAATGCAGAGGAGAATAGAGAAGAAAGAAATGATATTGTGCTCTATGGGGAGGAGTGAAGCTTTTCCTCTCTCATCTCAGGTTTAGTATTGGGGGCTATGTGTATTAAACTGACAAAATAGACTAACAGGATAAAATATTTATGAATTTTATTTGATGTTAATGTTTTAATTTGTATGTGTATACATGTATATATATACATTTGTGTATATATATATATATATTTTTTTTTTTTCTCACAGAAAAAGAAGTGAAAAGCCAAGGAAGTAGATAGGCCTGAGAGCTTATATACCATTTTAACAAAAAACCATAAATTTGTGGGAAGTGACAAGACAAAGAAAAAGAGCTTGGGCTTCTAGGCGTAGGTAGAGCTTGGGAAAGTAAATATTTGGGGGGGTGACTAATGGAAGATAAGAATTTGTTTATGCACATTCAAATTGCTGTCTCCAGTGATAAGAATTGTCTCCTCCTAGCATGTGAGAGGGGAAGGGTCACACTCCACAACAGGAAATGCATGCCCTGCTTTTAGGTGAAAATGAGGAGCTTTCTGCATGTTATTTTTTTTAACATTTTTATTGTTGTTCAAGTATAGTTTTCTGCCTTTTACCCCCAACCCTCCCCACCACCCCAACCCCCCTCACCTCCCTCCCCTGTTTCCACCTTTCCTTGTTATTGTCCATGTGTCCCTTATAATTGTTCCTGCAAACCCTTCACCTTTTTCCCCTATAATCCCCTCCCCTATCCCCTCTGGTCACTGTCAGCCTGTTATTTCTTAATTACCTTACATCCAAAATAATCCTCATACCAAATCATTCATAGAGTATTTACTGAGCATTTACTATGTGCTGGGCACTGTGCAGGTGCCAGGGAAACAGCAGGGAAAAGAAACAAAGACCTCCATCCTCATGGGCCTGACATTGTTCCTTACACCAATTGACTGAGTGACTGATCAAAGGCACAAGTCACTTTCCCATTATGTTCCTTGTTTCCTGGCCTGTAAAGGGAGACCATAGCAGTAACTGTCTCCCAGGAATTTTATAAGGATGAAACATAAAACCAGTGCCCCGCACATGGTCAGAGCCCTGCAACCGCTCCTCTTCCTGATCACACACAATTGACAAGCTGATGGTGCCATCCCTTGCCAACTATGATCATAAGCCCCAAAGAAATAAATACATCATTTCCAGAGGCCTGAGACTAATGACACAGATGTTAACCAAGATGTTTAAAGCAGATGCTCAAAACTGAGAAGTGTCCTGAGAACTCACAGGTCCAGGGAGTAGGTACTGTTTTGTTAATTATTCAGATTTTGTCATAATTTCAAGTATCACTATGTCAATATTGACCCAAATCCTCTGGGAATAAATACATTCCTGGCACTTTTTCTGCATCTTCTCACCTGATCTATGTATAGGACTCAAAGATGAGAAACTTAGAGAGTGATTTCAAGTAGCACATGGATTAATTAAAGATGACCTAGATTAAAAGTTTGGCTGCTCCAGCAGAGCAGAGATGAGTGAAGATACATGCTTTTCCCAGTTAACTTCAGGTCTGCAATTCCCTAAATAGAAAATTGCTTGTGCTGTATTCAAAGCCCAGCTCAAATCTCAGCTCTCCTAAGATATGACTTCATGTTGGATCAGCCTGTGTGAAATGCTTCAGTCAGGCGTCTGGTGCTCCCCACTCTACTCCCTGAGCCTTCTACTCCTGATGGAGTGCACAAACACAGCTTGCTAGCCACCTGGGAAATAAAACACTGCATCTGTTGTATTATTTTGTGCTCATTCTTTCCCTCCCACTCCAATGTAAGGCTGTGGTAAAAGCTGTGTTGAAAAGACAGTGCAGGCAAAAGTCCAGTGTTGGCCTCCTATTTTCCCACCCCAATGTAAATACTTAGCATGGTTTTTATTGTGTGGTAGGTTTGGGGGGCATGTTAGAGACAGAAACAGAGAGACAGCAAGTGTGTGGCCATCAGAGCAAGAGAGAACAAAAAGGGAGGGAAAAAAAAGGAGAGAAGAAAGAGGAAGTAAAGGAAAAAGGGAAGGAAAAAAAGAAGTAGAAAGTTGAAGGATGGGAAAGAGGGAGGGGGAGAGGACCTGAACCTGTAGAATCAACTCCAAGTTCACATACCAAACCTGCTGCCTGAAGAAGAGAGTTCACTCCCACAGCACCCATAATCTGTCAGTGGCTGTGGGTGGCCCACCTTGCCTCTGTGGGGAGCAAGAGGTGTCAGAAAGGTATATCTTGAATGAGCATTCATGTCTTTAATGTGGCTTGATGATTGAAGATCTTCCCCCTGTCTCTGTCCTCTTCCCTCCATGGGACCTGCACCTCTACCAGAGGGACTGAGCCCTATGGACCTTGTGATCCACATACAATGTGTACCTGTATCTTCCTCTAGACTTTGGGCCCTTGGAAGGTGGGGGCTGTGTCTTAGGCACCGTAGTACTTCCCAGAGTGCCTTGTGCTTTACAGTCACTAGGGATCATAATGTTTGTTTAATGTAGTGGAATTATTTACTGAAAACTGTCTTATTTCTTACCAAAAATTGACCCATTAGAATGCAGTTTTCTTGTGTACTCTATTGGATTATAGGGCACATAACAATTTATTCTTTTAATCCCTTCTTAATGATGAAACATCACTGAGCTAAAATTTCATGGAGTTTTAATTTTATTTTGTTTTTCTCTCTGCCCTCCTCCATCCATGCCCCATTCTAACAAGAATAAAGCTCTGGAGGAACCTCTCATATTTCAGATATAAATTTAAAGAAGTCAGACTCAATTGCTCAGTTAATTAAATTTGCAGTAGTCTCTTTGGAGCTATTTATGGACTTATTTTCACACTTCCACATTTTTCTTTTCTTCTAGTTGAACAGTAGTAAACACAGAGTGACAACCACATTACTGTATGTGGAGTTATTTATAGACCAAGATGATTGGTTTCCTGATAATCATTTAATAAGGTAATTTTCCTGAGATGTAGACTCTGCCCCCTTGGTTTATCCTGCTCATATGTTGCATTATGTGTTGTCTTAATCTCACATGATGCCCCAAGTAGAACCACAGTGCCTTTGAGTTGGGCAGATACACTGTTTGAAATTTGGGGTTTCCTTTGTGTCTTGTAGCTAAAAGCCACAGATTTAGACATGTGTTCTACTACTCAAACATCTTAAGAACAGAAGGCACACCAAAAAATGAGGCCATGAAAATTTTCATTGACTAAAAACCAAAGAATACAAAGACTCCAAGTTCCAGGACAAGATTTTATTTAATTGTAAAGCATTTGAGCCAATTTCTCCAATAATGATACTGAACACTACATTGCATTTTAAGAGTCACATCCCATTTTTCACATACATAACTTCCAGTAAGTATCTCTGTGAGTATGTGCCAGGAAGTTCGATAAAATCTTTATTGCTTCTTCTTACACAATCCAAACAATACCTGTGAGACAAATTGTTAGTATCCTCATTTTATAAATGTAAGAACTGAGGCTTAGAAAATAATGTCCCCCACATCATACAGCTGGTCAATGACAGAGCCTGGTCTCAAGTCTAGATCCTCTGATTACTGTACTTGTACTCTCACTACACCATTTTTTAAATATACAAACAGAATCTGAGATGAAAAGTGCAAAATAGTGGTAGAAATAACAGATAATGAAAAGCAATTCACAATCTATAAATTAGAATTTGACATTAAGAAATACATAAAACAATAGACTTTGAGACTCAGCTTCTTTGTAAAGACATTTAATGTAAATTTCAAAGAACATCTAAGGAAAATTTAAAGAGCAAAGAGGGAACTTACCTTATGAAGTATGAAAACACATTCTAGAGCTATAGCAATAGGAAAGGTGCGGCATTGTCAAATGTACCAGAACAGCATCCAGAGATATATCAATCAATAAATGGAAATATTGTGTATGAGAAAGTTGGCATTTAAAATGAATATGGAAGAGATGGGCTGATTATTCAGCAACTGGTATGGGAATATTGACTATCAGGGAAGGAAAATTCCTTATCTTCCATTATTTATGGAAAATTGGATTAAAAGTCTAATTATATTAACATTATCTATTAGAAATCATAAGATCATCCAGGGCATTCTTGTGAGGACTCATGTTTGAGCTTTAAAGCTAAAAATGTATTTGACCATAGCTAAGGAATAACTGTTGACTTCTCAGATATAATTATATTAATACCCTATGCTTTGTATCCAAGGAGGTACTGCCAACTATACAATATGCTTATATTGGCTCATCTTCCATTTGCTCACATAGTCCCTTCGATAAACAGAGGCTTGTGCTTTGGAGAGGGGTGCCTGATATTGGGGGTGAAAGACTTTGCTATAGAAGAAAGCAAAGCTAAGCTCCCTTGACTCCTCACCTATCCCACCCAAGACTAGGATAGGTGGCCATACTGTGTGTTCCCATAGCAGCTGATATTTCCTGACTTGATCATTATTGTTGCTGACTGTTCTGTGATTCCTGCTGGACTATAATTTCCAAGAGAACAGAGGGTCTGTCTGCCTTGCTCACCATTGGGCTTTCCCCAATGCATGGCCCCTCCTGGTACTCAACAATGCTTTGTGGAACATATAAATAAGCACAGTGTTGGCCTCATGAATAAAAGTTGGTTAGGGAAAAAGGTAAATGTATATAACAGGGAGATTGGCAGGCCTCTGAGCATTCTGGGCCAGGTGGGAAATGTGTGTGTTTGTGGTTTCTGAGGAGGTCCCGACAAATCAAGAAAAAGCATTGGAATGTACCATTCCAGATCAGGATGGTGGACTAGAAGCATATATGGGAAACAACATAATAGCTACTCCTTTTCTGAATCCTTACATCATGCCAGGCACTGTTCTAAGCACTTTATGTGTATGATTACATTTATTCTTCATAGCAACCTTAAGGGATGGATGCTGTTATTATTATAATTTTCAACATGAGAAAACTGCCACTCGGAGAGGGTAAATAACTTTTACAAAGTCACTCAGCTAGTAAGTGACAGAGTTGGAACTCAAAATCAAGCCTGTTTGACTACTAATGTCTCCCAAAAGATGAGTCTAGTAAAAGGGATGCTGTTTAGGGAGAAGAAGCTCTTGCATCCCTAGCTCAACATCCTAGTTCTTCAGCCCTTTTCTACTCTCTTTACTAAGACAACCAACAAAACAACTCAATGAAGAGCAACCCTAACAAACCAAACCTAGCCCTTGGAGACATCAACCCTCCCCATGGGTGAGAAGTGGTTTCTGCTGCTTTGTCCAGGGCCCTCCCTAATGGTGTACACTTCCAGCTTGCAAAGGATGCCTGAAAGACAGACAGCATTCTCTATTGCCTTCATACCTGCACACATTTCACAGGAGAGCTCAAAAGTAGCCAGCCTTACACCCACGAAGAGCTCCGTTTGACCCAATGAAATGCTTCAGCAGCCTTCAGTTGCATTCTGTCTTTTGCATAGGGCCGAACTGGAGACTTAACTGCAAATTAGGAGTGGCTGTTAATCAACTGGATCACTGTAATTGGTGATCAGCAATTTTAATTAGCCATGACTGATGTCCTCATTCTGTAGGAAGTTAGTGGATAACCTGGGCAATAATTACTTGGCTTTGGCTAATTCTATCTGTGTTTCCTAAATGAATGATAGGAACCAGTCTTAACATATCTTAGTTTTCTTTTCTGTGTTAGGAAATAGTTGCAAGTTTGCAAAAAATACCAAAACTGAAAAAAGTGACAACATTCTATTTAAATTGTCTATTTCCACCATTACTTAAGGTAAAAAGGTAAAAGACAAAGGACAAAAAGAAATAGTTCTTTTAATAAATGTTAAGATTTGAATAATGATTCTAAGATAAGAAGTTTAAGTTCTTAATTGGAGGAGGTGATAGAAAATCAATCAGCTGCCTGGAGAATGAAAATAAACTACTTAAACTTGCTTTGTGTGGTTAATTGATATTTTAATCCTGGAAAATCTAAACTAAAGAGGCTAATTTTAAAAGAGAATAGCCCTGATGCAGGTGTTTCTGCTTCACAGGAACATAATAATATACATGTGGTCACTAAATCATTAGAAATGGCCACTCTGAGCAGAAAATAAACTTGGTACCATAGATGCATTTGGGTTTACAACCTACACTCAGATGAGATATCATTGACCTACTAAATACAAAAATTATGATGTTAATTCCATCATACAGTATTTTGGCACAGTTTTACCTCTTATATACACAGGTAGTTAAGTTCCCCGAGATAAAGCAGGCTCCTCTTCAGAGAATGGGTTCCAGAGCAAAGAGTTTGGGGATCAGAAGGGGCAGTATCTCTCCTTGCTCAAGAACAGTCTCAGTATCTATGCTACTCATTCTCTGTACCTTTTCCCCCTCTTTCCTCCTCCCACTCCCCTGTTGCTAACCCTTCATATGATCTCCATTTCTGTGGTTCTGTTCCTGTTCTAGCTGTTTGCTTAGTTTGCTTTTGTTTTAGGTGTGGTTCTTAATAGCTATGAGTTTGCTGTCTTTTCACTGTCATATTTTTATCTTCTTTTTCTTAGATAAGTCCCTTTAACATTTCATATCATAAGGGCTTGGTGATGATGTACTCCTTCAACTTGACCTTATCTGAGAAGCACTTTATCTGTTCATCCATTCTAAATGACAGCTTTGCTGGATAGACAGGGGGAGGGCAAGAATAGTAGGGGAAATGTAGAAGCTAAAGAATTTATGACACATGGACATGAACTAAAGGGGGGAATGTGGGTGGGAGAGGGTGTGTAGGATGGAGGGGAATGATGGGGGAGAAAGGGACAACTGTAATAGCATAATCAATAAAATATATTTTAGAAGGTGGGGAGGGCTGGGGTGGTGGGCTGGGGCGGGGTAAAAGACAGAAAACTGTACAATATCAACAATTAAAAAATACTGATTAAAAAAAGAAAAAAATAAATAACAATAAACAAGATTTATACAAATTTCAAAAAAAAAAAAGAAAGAAAGAACAGTCTCAGGGAGGTGAAAAGCAGCTTTTCTTTGAGATCTCTCTCTAGATTGTAAAAGGAGAGGTTGTGAAAGGACAACCCTAGCCACAGGAGCCTACTTAGATTAATCTTGGTAATGATTGGAAGTTCTAGAAACCGATTCCCTGAAATGTTTAGATGCCTTACAAAGTTCCTGTGTACCACACCCAGGGGTGTGTTTCAATTTGGAGCCACTCTTATCGGTACGAGTCTGAGTAAATTATTCCTCATGTGTAACCTCATGGGCCTGAGGAAAAGCTGAATGAGTATCGGAGTCAGTATGGTTTACCCCAGTTAATATCTTTTATCTATGGAGCCAGGACCAAATCCTGGCTCACGGTGGAGTGTGACTACAGGAAAAATTATTCAACCTTTCTGGACTTCAACTGTTAGAGGAAAATGTTATCAGAACCTTCCTCATAGCCCTAATATGAGGATAAAATGAGATAATGTGAATACATTTTGCATTTAACTTTCTAGCACTCACTTGAGAATTTATAAATGGTCATGGATGATGCAGAACTCAGATAAGTTAGTGGCAAAATGCTTGACACATGACCCTGATATCTTTTACTGAGAAGTGCAGCTTTCTCTGTTAGGTATGTAGCTGTAGGTAAGTGACCTCCATAAGAAGACACTCAGAGATGCAGCTCGGTCACCTTTAGACCTTGGGACATACTTTGGAATGAAGAATAGTTCAACACTTTTAGGTTACACAGTGGATAACATGTGACCATAACAAGTAAAAGTACATGAAGTGATTTCTGCAAAATATACCTCTTCTCCCTCTAATCTACTATCAGTTATATTTTAAAGAGAACAGCTAACCACTATGTAAACAAATAGTGATATGGAAAGTTAAGTAATTTCATTGATACTAAGTAGTTAATAATGGACACATTAAACAAAAAATCATATGGTTCATGTAGTCTCTCCTCAGATATTTGACAGCATCAATCTTCTTATATACTGATAAGCACAAGACATCCACAAAATAATAGGCTCTGAAGCCTTCCAGAGACCTTCTCACAGCTAGAACTCATTCATTGCAGTTATGTCAGTCATTCAATTTAGCTTATTTTGATAGCTCATAACTGTCCAGACTGTTGTATTTACTGAGCCATGCACTACCCTCTTTTCAAGCATGCTTTAGACAATTTCTTGTAAGACTATTTCTCTTCTGGGCACAATCAAATGTTTAGAATGAACTCCATAGCATAGCATTAAGCTTGGTAATACTATCAAAAATATTGCTTTAATAATGGTTTGAAGTTGCCTGAAGTCCCAGGACTTTCTTCCTCCTAGTAATTAAGCCAGATAACTTATCAGTGAATGTGAGTGAGGGCCAAAGAACAAGGTCCAATTTAAGGGATAACAAAAAGTTCAAGGTTAAGGTGAGAGGACAAGAAGCAACACACTCTAAATAAAAGTTGACGTCTTTGGAGGGAAGCTGCTGACCTCACCTGGGAACTAGTACACTCTTCACAGCGAGGCAACAGGGCTGGAGGGTCAGGGCTGGCTTTCTGGCAGGTGGTATGACTTTCTTTCTGGAATTTTCCAGTTATTCTTCTTTATTGCCAAGTTTATACAAACTTTTAAGGAGTAATAATACTTATATTTTAGTATGTATGTGTATATTTGTTATAATGTATAATAAGACAAACATAATTAGTGTACCAGTGCTATTATGTAATAAGTATTATTGTATAGGACATGGCTAAGTAAAATAAGTTTGTCGATTTAGTCAAAATAGAGAAAAACAATAATAGTATGGGGATGCATGGACATGATAAATACCATAAAGAAGGAATATAAATTCCTGAGTGTGAGAAAATATTCAAGCCTAGAGAAGGAGATGGGACTGTCTTGCTCAAGCTCAGATAGCAAACCCTGGCTGGTGTGGGTTAGTGGATTGAGCGCCAGCCTGCAAACTAAAGGGTCGTGGGTTCAATTCCCAGTCAGGGCACATGCCTGGGCTATAGGCCAGATACTTGGTTGGGGGCATGTGAGAGACAACTAAATGATGTATCTCTCACACACTGATGTTTCTTTCTTTCCCTCTCTTTCTCCCTCCCCTCCTCTCTCTCTAAAAGAAAATAAATAAAATCTTAAAAAAAAAAAGTCAGATAGCAAGTGAGAAGCAGCACTGGCACTCTTATTCATGCTTTCTAACTCCCAGGCTCCTCCTGGTCCTTTGACTAGAGCAGGGCTTCTTCCTTCTTTGACTGGTCATGTCTCTACTTCAGGTTTGAGTTCACCATGAAGGAGGGGTAATGCTTCCCTGTGTATATCAGTTGAAGAGTTTAACTTAGACAGTGAGGTGTTAAAATCTTCAAAAGTGCATTTCAAACATGGATCTTGAACATGTTATTATTGATAGCTTATTGAACAGCTGCTATGAGCAATAAGCTCAGGCCAAGAGTGAAACCTTTCGCTGGCCTTTTGTAAAACCCCAGTAGTTGGACACAGCTAGAGAGAAGATGCAGCGGCTAAGCCGACTTAGCATGTGGCATAGCTCCCAGTCTGAGCCTCCTCTCCCCACATGATGGACCAGAATTGCTACCATTCCCAATTCCCATCCACTTATAAAGCACCGAGGAAGATTAAAAACAAGGAACTTTTGATGAGAAACTGAAAAAGTAGTCCATGTTCACAGGGACTGTAGTTTAACTCCTGCCTTCTATTCATTTGGCACTGTACCTACATAATTTCTGAAATTCAGACCACTGCAAGTTAGCATTCTCACCCCCATTTTGCAAATGAACAAACAGAAGTTCATGGTTAACTTGCTCAAATAGGAAATTTAATATAATCTCACATGTTGAAAAAAAGAGACATTTAAAACGATATCGAATAATACAAAGACATGTTATTCAATGGTAGATTAGTTAGTAAAGACTTCTAGGGCTAAAAGAATTCAAAATAGGACAAACCATTGTTTTATTCACTTACTTATCCAGGCTGATTTTGAATTGCTCACTGTGTGCCAGGCTCTTAGCACTGATATTAAGTAGAGGTCAACAAACTAATCCAAAGGTGGAATCCAGTCTACTGCCTGTTTCTGTAAATAAAGTTTTGTTGAAACACAGCCACAGGGGTGTGTTTTTTTTTTTTTTTTTGGAGCGTTATCTGTGGCTGTATTTGGGCTACAATAGCAGAGCTGAGTAGTTGTGACAGAGACCTTCAGGCCCTCAATACCTAAAATATTTACTGTTCACCCTTAATGAAAACCAATGCCCAATCTTTGATCTTAGAGTCTCAGAAGACTTGTATAAAGTATGGGACTTGACCGAGAAAGAAGATTAAAACTCTGAGTACAGAAGTTGTTACAAACTCCTAATTTGGCCCCTCTTCTTAATCTTCATAGGACCTAGAGAAAAATAGCAGTACCCTTGAGTCTCATTGTTATAATTTGTAAAATGGAGATAGCACCACTTGCTCCAACTGCCTCATGGGTTTCAGTGGGTTGGATGACACAATAGATTATAAATAATACGTTTTACTTGAACTCATCGAGCAGGTATTTTTCTAAGTAATTTACATGCAATATCTTATTTAAATCTCAGTGTAACCCAATGAAAGTGTTGCTTGGTGTAAATGAGTTACTTATTCAAAACTATTAATGTGCTTTTTTTCTTTGTCTTTCTGGGAATTGGATCTTTGCTTTAGTTAGGCATCTGCCTGAGTTGGCCTCTGGGAATGAGGAAAAAGATTAGGATTTGTTAAGGAAGGAATTCAGAAACAAAGGAGATAATCCTTAGCTTGTGAGATACCAAAGGGTAGGGGGCCAAATACATGGTGAAGGAAGAAAGGTGATCTGACTGTGGGTGGGGGGCACAGAGTGCAATACACAGATCATGTACTATAGAACTGCACACTTGAAACCTGTGCGATTTTACTAATGTCGCCCAAATAAACTTAAACTTTTAAAAAACAGATTAGACAATAAGACAACTGGCAAGTTAGATAATTTCCTAGCAATAATACTTGAAAAATTTATTACCTTTTTTGGAGGATCCATGACACAGAAGAATGGAGGGTCCTATCTATAGCATCGCCACAGGCTATGGAGCAAATAGTCCTGCTCAGTCTGCTAGGCTGGCTCTAGGTATCAGGATGTAGGGCAAGTAAAAGGCCAAGAGCCCACCCTTTTCTGGCCTCGAAAATGGTAGGAAGAGAAAGGACTACGTGGAGAGAAAGGGCAAGAGGAGAGGATGTCATTTGGATTCCCCCCTCTGAGCTTTGGGTAGGGAAGGGCACAGTTACATTATGTAAGAGAGGGTTTAATTGAGGGTTTAATTCCATGTCCTTGAGGAATTTGGACAAGGATCTCATCTTGGACTGTCCCGGAATTCATCTGGGTGAGTTGTGCAGGTGGTTAAGAGGAGGAGCTTCTGGCCTGCACAGCTGCACTCTGCCCTGCTGTGTGTACTCTGAGTGTGAGCCTGGGATGTGACAAAGGGCTTTTGGCCATACGACTGTGCCAGAAAGTCTTTGTAGATTTTGAGACTGTAGCCAGTGATAGTGAGGGGAGGCCAAGACAGTTGGGGAGTAGCAGTGGGCTTGGTTCAAATTCAGCTGAGTGCCAGCATGACCACAGTGACCAGGAGACAGGAGTTCATCCCTGGAGACCTGAGGACAGCAGCTTCCCGCATCCCCTGGTATCATGCAAACTCCAAACCTCCTCACCAAGATACCTGGAGACCTGCTCAGGGAGAGAGATGGGGGAGAGGAGCCTCTGAGAGGCTGAGAATCTTTGTGAAGAAAGACTGAACTAAATGGATTGTTTAATTTTTAAATTAAATTTATTTTTAAGTGAGATTGCATATTTAGTTTTCCCTGTCTATTTTCCCTGAACCTGACACTATTCCCACTGCAGGTGGGGGGCAGGGAATGGGTGGGGAAGTTAGATTTATTTTGTCAAAATTATTTACAGTTACATATAGTTTGTACAAAGAAATTGGCATTACAGGCTAAAAGTAATAATCCCTTTACACTTTCTTTGCCCCATTTGCAGTGAATTGTCTGAACCCAGAACCAGAGTGCTATGGAAAACTGTGAAGACTTACACAATTAGAGAGTGCTGCTTCTAGCGCTGTGGTTGTGATTGCTGTCACTGGGATTTACGTCTCCGTGCTAAAACCCAAGCTGCAGATGTTACAGCTGAGGCTGGAACCAGTGTCCTGGAAGACACCAGCTGTGTGCAAGGTGAGGCAGTGTCCTGGAAACCAATCACAGTAATGAAAACAGCAATGGGATAGTTCTGTATAGAAGCTTGAGCCACAGCCCTCCCTGGGGAACCAGGGCAAGGAAAGGGACTGCCCTTCAGAAACGTGCCAGTTTACACCTCTGTGTTTTGAGTTTTACCCTAAAGAAAAGATTGAAAGTAGTCTTGGGACCAGAAAGTTTCTAGACCTGGAGGAGAGTTTACAAGGAGGTGGTTGCTCTTCTCTCTCGGCAGTCTAAGACCAGACTCCCAGAGTTGGTAGTGGGGGAAGGGCAGGTGGCAGTTGTACAGTGGGGTGGGGAAGAAAAAGGGTAGGAGTTGGAGGGGTGAGAACCCTGACTGACGACAGCAGAGAGGTAGTGAGGAGTGCTGCTTTCCCTCCTTGTGAAAAGCCTAGGTACCCTTTGAAACCCTGGCTGTGGTCTCACTGGCTGCTGATACTTCCTAGTTCCAGAAAGAGTGTTGCTGGGCTGTGGATACCACCTGCTGAGCATGTCCTGGCACATGCCAGCTGCCTGACTCTGAGTTATTGGAAGTTTTTTATGTTTCAAATTCTAACTGCAGTCTCTAATGCTGTCTTCCTACCAGGAAATGGTTTTCCTCCTTCCTGGAAACATCTGAGAACTCTCTGATTATTCCAGTGGGGAGAAGCTGTCAAGACAGTTCATCTGGATCTTTCATTTGGAGGAGAAAAAAATTTTCAAAGTAGGCAGAGTTGTGAAGTGTATATAATAAGGCCTGGCTTTGGCACCTGGATGCAGAGCCTTCATCCCAAATCTCTTTTTGCAGGCAGGCCTATTTCCAAGTACAAACTGCCGTGTTGAAATGTGGCTAAGTCTGGGGTGGGATCCAGATACATGCACCCAACGTACCCACCTGCCAGAGCAGTCAAAAGTAAGAACCGAATGTGAACAGGATTTAGTCTGAGAACTGCCATTTGTTCTGTAAACATTCACTTCTTTGCATCAGTCTTGGTGAGACCCTTAAAAAGAAAAAGGGCTGAATTTGTGGCTAGTTTGTCCTCCTGTTGCTTTTTGTTTTCCTGTTTTGTCTACATTTTCTATCATGAGCATATGTTTCTTTGCTTCTCAGAAAAAATCTTTAAAAAAAATAGGAATAAAAACTTGGATCTTAATAGCTGTTCATGTCCTGTGCCTTCAGACTGTGCCGAGGGGTGGGGAAAGGTGAGAGAGCACAGATCCAGGCTTTCTAGAAGGCTCTTTCCCTGTCTACCCACCCCACTTAATTTATGAACAAGAGTGCACACTGCTCTGCTCAAAAACTATGGTCAGAGTAATAGACATCACTAAGAAAATTACTGTTTGATTTTCTCGGGGGTGATGTTGTATTGTATTGTACGAGAATGTATAGGAGAAAGTCCTCATTTATAGGAATTACAGGTGGAAACATTGAAAGGCGAAGGGCCAGGATGCCTGCAGCTTAGTTTACGATGGTTCTGCTCAAGAAGCAAGCAAGTAGCCAATACTGCGAAAGTTAACAGTGGTTGAGGTTTATGATTGCTATGTGTGTATTCCCTGCACTCTTCTTTCAATTTTTTTATTTGTTTGAAAATTTTTGTCATAAAATTTGGTAACACAACCAAAGACTCCCTTCAATCTTTTGTCATCTATTTTTCTTGTTTTTGTCTTGTTTCCTTCTCACCTTGTTCCCTCACCTGCCTGAACCAGTATACAGACATGACTGTCAAGGAAGAATGCTTGCTGTGGAAATGAGGAAATGAAATTTTTCTGGTTGTTCATCAATGCGATCCCTCCTGTCATTCAACACTCAGCAACCCTTTCCTCTTTCACCTGTGTGTTTGTACAGCACTGTTTGCTGTGTTGTTGTTTATAATGCCTTTAAATTGAAAGTAGCCTCCATTTTCATCACTAGGAGAGTAGTTAAATAGTTTAAGGTATGTCCATACAAGAAAACATCATGAAGACTAAAGCAAGTTTTTATTATTTTAAGTGTTTATTATTTAATTATTTAAGTAATTTAAAAAATAGCAAAATAGAAAGAAAAAATAAATCACTCAATTTCCTACCATTCAGATAACCCACAAGAAAAAGACAGGCATCTTAACGTAAATATAAGTGCTTTAAATATACTCTCAAAAGGAAATATCTATCACATGGCTACTAAAGTTTTAAATAGATGCCCAACCTAATTAGCAATCAAAGAAATTAGAATTTAAACCACCATTAGGTACCATTCAGATTGACGAAAATCATAGAGTCTGATAAAATAAAGTGTGGGAAAGGAGGTGCAGCAATTGGAGTGCTTATACACTGCTGTTGGGAGTGTAAATTAGTACAACCACTTTGGAAAAACCGTTTGTCATTATGCAATAAAGTTAAAGGCATGCATGCTATATTATTCAGGAATTTCAGAGTTAGAATAATTTCCTAAACATACTTATGCATATATACTCATAGAGCATGATACATGTAACAGCCAGAAACTGCCAACAACTCAGATACCAGTCAACAGTAGGGTTAATAAATAAGTTGTAATATATTTGTACAAAAGAATATTGTACTGAAAGAAAATGAACAAAGTGTAGTGTTGGGGCACAGTTCAGATTAATTGTAGCAAATATAATCATAAGCAAAAGAATCAGAAATAAACCAACCAATGAACAACAACAACAACAAAAAAGAATACATACAACATGGTTCCATTAATGTGAGATCCAAAAAGCTATTGCTTAGGTTTGCTTGCATAGAAAGTTAAGTCATAAACTAAATCTTAGAAAATCAGAATAGTATTTCACTTGATGGGAAGCCAGAAGACTGATTGCCTCAGGTACAGGGAGGCCTCTGGCCCTGAGGGTGCGGGCGATAGCACAGTGGCAACACGCACGACTGGCTGAGGCATGAGTTTCTTTCTTTTTGCTTTATATACATATTACAAAACATATATAATGTGCTTCTCTGGGATTGTTACAATAAAAAAAGTTAAAATTGACAGGTAGGATGCGGTCCTAGTTTGTCTTAGTATTTCTACATGTGTTATCTTCTATACAGTATGTATGTGAGGAGATACGAAGCATCTTTTCACGTGTTTATTGGTCATCCATACACCTTCTTCCTTGAACTATCTGTTCCAATATTTTACTTACTTTTAAAAATTGATCTTCTTACTACTGAGTGGTAAAAGAAGGTATTTTATATATTCAGGACACTTAGTAAATGTATATTTATATGCATTGCAAGTATTTTCCCCCCAGTCTGTTGCTTACTTTCTTATTTTTAAAATCTTGAATTTGGAAGAGGAAAAGTATTTATTTATTTATTTATTTATTTATAAAGTTTAATTTACCATTTTTTTTTTGTTTCATTGTCTTTTGTGTTCTTAAAAAAAAATCCCTGAATACCAAACATACAAAGATTCCCTCCTAAATTTTCTTCTGGAAGTATTACTATTTTGGTTTTTATGATTAAATCTACAATTCAGTTTGAGTAAGTCTTGTGCATGGTGTGAGTTAATGACAAAAGCTTCATTTTTCCCATATTAACAGGAAAAGTCTATTTGTTATCATTACATTACCTTTGCACTTTTGTTGAAAACAAATTGACCATATATATGGAAATATTTCTAGATTCTCTATTCTATTTCATACATCTATTTTTATGCCACTATTAAACTCTCTTGGTAACAAGTTTTATTATAAAACCTGAAATTAGTTTAAGTCCTCCAATTTTGCTCTTTTTTGCAAAATAGTCTTGACTCCCTAGGTATTTTGTATTTTCACCTACATTTGAGTCAGATTGTCAACATCTACAAACATGCTGATATTTTAATTTTAAATAAGTTAATGTATAGCTTAGTGTGGGATAGAATTGACATCTCAACACTATTGAGTTTTTAATCCATAAAAATGGTATATTTTTTCATTTAATTGTCTTAATTTTTCTAAGCAATGTTTTGTAGTTTTCAGTTTATATGTCTTTCACATATTTTGTTCAATTTGTCCTTAAGCACTTTGTGTGATTTAAAGTTGTTATTATAAATTATATTGATTTAAAATTCCATTTTCCAAATGTTCATTGCTAGTTTTCAGAAATATAGAATATCACTGATTTTTGTGTATTGACTTTGTATTCACCAACCTTGCTGTATTAGTCAGTATCCAGTCAGGAAATAGAAACCACACCAATACAAAAAATTTTAATAAATAAAATATTCTATAAAATATTAAACAATAACAGTGGGTTAACTGTTACAATGAGTAAAAAAGAACTTTAAACAATTTAGGAATAGCAAATAGAGGAATTAAGACTGATGCAATTACCCAAAGGTAGAACTGAAAACTCAGAAGGCCATGTCCCAAGGATGAGGCTTGAACCTGATTGGAGGGGTTGTGACTGCAGTCCACTGGGTGATGCAGCTGTACGCTGAGGTGCTGCTGGTGGGCTGGAGCTGGTCCACAGGAGGTCGTTTGCCTGAGTACCAGAGAAACTTCCTGGAGAGTACCTGCCACTGAGTCTTCTGCATTCAGTGCTGCAGGTAAGCCTGCTGCAAAGGTGTAGGTGTGAGGAACAAAATTAGGAAGAGGAGCTTCTCCTGTACCTTACAACGCTTTCCCAGCTTCCTCTATTGACAAAGACGGGCATTGCACCAACTGACAACAAATGTTCACAGGTCTAGTCCCATTATTACCAATAAGGGCAAAGGCAGGTAGATTTGGAGCCGGAAGGCAATACACTGATAACTAGACACTTGCTAAACTTACTGATTAGTTCTAGTAGCTTAGTACTTCCCTTTGTGATTTCCTTAGTAAATTTCTTAGTATTTTCTATATTTAAGTCATCTGTTACTAAAACAGATTTACTTTTTTCTTTTCAATCTGGGCACCTTTTGTTTCTTTTTCTAGTCTTTAAATAGAAGTAGTGAGAGCAAACATACTTCCCCTGATGTTAGGGATAAGGCATTCAAATCTTCACTATTAAGCGTGATATTAGCTATGGGGTTTTTACTGTTTTATTTTGCAAGCCCTTTGTTAGGCTGAGGATTTTTCCTTCTATTCCCAGTGTGCTGAGTGAGAGACTTTATCATGATGGGTGTTGAATTTTACCAAATGTTTTATGCACATATTGACATCATCATGTGGTTTTACTTCTTTGTTGTGTTGGTATGGTGAAATACAACCACTGGTTTTGAAATGGTGAACCAATTTTTCGTTCCTAGAATAAATTCTACTCTATCATGAGATTATTCTGTGTGTTATTGCATTATATCGGCTGATAGTCCTATAAGGCTTTTTGTGATATTGTTCACAAGGAATGTTGGTGCGCAGGGTTTTTTTTTCTTACAATGTCTTTATTGAGTTTTGCTATGAGAATAATGCTGGCTTCAGAAAATGAATTGAGAATTTTTTCCTCCTATTTCCTGAAAATTATTGTATAAGATTGATATTTCTGCCCTGGCTGGTGTAGCTCAGTGGATTGAGCGCGGGCCTGCGAACCAGAGGATCGCGGTTCGATTCCCAGTCAGGGCACATGCCTGGGTTGCAGGCCAGTTCCCGGCAGGGGACACACGAGAGGCAACCACACATTGATGTTTCTCTCCCTCTCCCTCTCTCCTACCCTTCCCCTCTAAAGATAAATAAATAAATTCTTTAAAAAAAAAGATTGATATTTCTTTCTTAAATGTTTATTAGACTTTGTCAGTGAAACCATTTGGGCCTTCACTTACCCTGGTGTGACAATTTTTAGCAATGAATTCAATTTCTTTTCTAGATTTAGGATTTTTAAATTTTTGATTTGTTTTTATTTTAGCATTGATATTTGTGTTTTTTGAGAATTTTGTCCATCTTATTGAAGTTGTTGAATTGATTGTCGTGACATTGTTTATAATAGTCTCTTATCCTTTTAATTTTTATAGAATCTGTGGTGATGCTCCTACTTGGATTCCTCAAGATTGTGTTGGCTATTCAGGGTCTTTTGTGGTTCTATACAAATTTAGGATTGTTTGTTCTATGAACATAGGGGTGCATAGATTCTTTTGGATTGGTGTTTCAGGATTCTTAGGATATAATCCAAGCAGTGGAATTGCTGGGTCAAAAGGTATGTCCATTTTTAGTTTTCTTAGAAAATTCCATACTGTTTTCATAGCAGCACAATTTACAATAGCCAAGTGCTGGAAGCAACCTAGGTGCCCATCAGTTAATGAATGGATCAAAAAACTGTGGTACATTTACACAATGGAATTCTATGCAGCAGAAAGAAAGAAGGAGCTCCTACCCTTTGCGACAGCATGGAAGGAATTGGAGGGTATCATGCTAAGCGAAATAAGCCAGGCAGTGAAAGACAAATACCATATGATCTCACCTTTAACAGGAAGCTAATCAACAAAACAAACAAACAAGCATAATATAAACAAAGACACTGAATTTGAGAACAGTCTGACAGTGTCCAGAGTGGGAGGGGAGGGAATTTCAGGGGAAAGGGAACAGTTTAGAGCAACAAGTATAAAGGACTCATGCACAAAAACTATGAGGGGTGGAAATGGGAGGAAGGTGGGGAGGGCTGGGGTGGTGGGCTGGGGCGGGGTAAAAGACAGAAAACTGTACAATATCAACAATTAAAAAATATTGATAAAAAAATTAAAAAAAAAATAAATAAAAAATTAAAAAAAAACCCAAAAAACAAATTTAGGATTGTTTGTTCTATTTCTGTGAAAAATGTCATTAGGATTTTTTTAGTGTACATGTTAATTTAATTAAAGTTATATCCAAAATTAGAAACAGAATTTTTTTAAAATATATTTTATTATGCTATTACAGTTGTCCCACTTTCCCTCCTTCATTCCCCTCCACCCTGCACACCCCCTCCCACCCACATTCCCCCGCTTTAGCTCATGTCCATGTGTCATAAGTTCTTTAGCTTCTACATTTCCCATACTATTCTAGCCTTCCCCCTGTCTATTTTCTGCCTACTATCTATGCTCCTTATTCTCTGTACCTTTTCCCCCTCTCTCCTCCTCCCACTCCCCTGTTGCTAACCCTCCATGTGATTTCCATTTCTGTGGTTCTGTTCCTGTTCTAGCTGTTTGCTTAGTTTGCTTTTGTTTTAGGTGTGGTTAATAATTGTGAGTTTGCTGTCTTTTTGCTGTTCATATTTTTGATCTTCTTTTTCTTAGATAAGTCACTTTAACATTTCATGTATTAAGGGCTTGGTGATGATGAACTCCTTTAACTTGATCTTATCTGAGAAGCACTTTATCTTCCTTTCCATTATCAATGAAAGCTTTGTTGGATAGAGCAATCTTGGATGTAGGTCCTTGACTTTCATGACTTGGAATAATTCTTTCCAGCCCCTTCTTGCCTGGAAGGTCTCTTTTGAGAAATCAGCTGACAGTCTGATAGGAACTCCTTTGTAGGTGACTGTCCCTTTATCCCTTGCTGCTTCTAGAATTCTCTCCTTCATTTTAATCTTGGCTAATGTAATGATGATGTGCCTTGGTGTGTTCCTCCTTGGGTCCAAATTCTTTGGGACTCTCTGAGCTTCCTGGACTTCCTGGAAGTGTATTTCCTTTGCCAGATTGGGGAAATTCTCCTTTATTATTTGTTCAAATAAGTTTTCCACTTGTTGCTCTTCCTCTTTCCCTTCTGGTACCCCTATAATTTGCATGTTGGAATGTTTAAAGCTCCTGGAGTTTCCTAAGCCTCTCCTCATTTTTTTGAATTCTTGTTTCTTCATTCTTTTCTGTTTGGTTGTTTCTTCCTTCTGTCTACTTCATTGATTTGAGTCCAGTTTTCTTCCCATCACTATTGGGCCCTGTGCATTTTCCTTCATTTCACTTATTGTAGCCTTCATTTTTTCATCTAATTTGCGACCAAAATTAACCAATTCTGTGAGCATCCTGATCAGTGGTCCTTTGAACTGTGCATCTGATAGGTTGGCTATCTCTTCGTCACTTACATGTATTTGCTCTGGGGTTTTGATCTGTTCTTCCGTTTGGGCCATTTTTTTTTTTTTTTTTGACTTGTCATGCCTGTTACATATGAGGGGCAGAGCATTAGGTGTTCTCCAGGGTGGGGCTACCCAGTTGCTGGGTTGTGACGCTATATGTGGGGGCGGGGTCAGAGAAGGAACAATGGTGCTTGCTGCACTCTCTCTCGGATTTCAGTCTCTTCCACCACTTCCCACAAGCAAACTGGGCCCTTCTGGTGCTGATTCCCATGTGGGTGAGCTTGTGTATGTTCTAGGACCCTGTGGGTCTCTCCAACAAACTCTCCTGTGAGGCTGGGAGTCTCTCCCGGCACCTCAACCCCCACAGGTGTTTTCAGTCATTGTTTTGAGGCCTTATTTTCCCATGCTGGGGCCCTGGGTTGTGCGGTCTGTCTCGCTCCCCAGCTTCTCCTGGTCTATCCGTGAGCAAATGTGCGACCCCGGTTAGCCAGCCACCTTCAGTGCCTCACTGGGTCTGCCTGCTGCCACCCTGCACCTGGGGTCCACCAGCCACCACTTTTTCCTGCTGCATGCAACTCCTCTCTGCAGGTGCCGACTCCGCCCCTCTTACTGGTCTGGATGAATGGTTGTCAGACTTCTGTACAGTTCAATTTTCTGTCAGTTCTGGATGTTTTTTGTTTCTAAATTTTTGTTGTCCTTAATTTTGGTTGTGCAAGGAGGTACAGTGTGTCTACCTATGCCTCCATCTTGGCCAGAAGCGTCATTTGGATTTTGATGGGAATTACATTTAAACTGTAGATTGTTTGAGGTAGTATGGGTATTTAAATAATATTAATTATTAAATGCATAAGCATAAAATATCTTTCCATTTACTTTTGTTTTCCTTAATCTCTTTCATTAATGTTGCATAATTTTCAGTGCATAGATATTTTACCTCCTTTGTATTTTTTCTTTTTTGACGCAGTTGTGAGATTGTTTTCTTAATTTTTATTTCTAATAGTTTGTTATTAGTGTATAGAAATGCAACATATTTTTGTATATTGATTTTGTAACCTGCAATTTTATTGAATTGGTTTATTAGTTCTAAGAGGGTTTTTTTTTGTACTATCTTTAGAGATTTCTATAAATAGTATCCCGTTGTCTGTAAATAGTGATAGTTTTATTTCTTCTTTTCCAATTTGGCTGCCTTTTATTACTTTTTTCTTGCCTAATTGCTCTGGCTGGAACTTCTAATACTATGTGGAATAAATGCAGTACAACTGGAAATTCTTATCTTTTCCAATGTTAGAGGAAAATCTTTGAGCTTTTCACTATTATGATGTTATCTGTGGACATGTCATATATAGCCTTTCTTATGTTGAGGTACGTTCCTCTATACCCACTTCACTGAGAGTTTTTATCACAAATGGATGTTTAATTTTGTCATATTCTTTTTCTGTATCTCTTGAGATAATCTTTTTATTAAATACTTTTGAATTTTATTGTTGTTCAGGTACAGTATTCTGCCTTTTCCTCTCACCCCTCCCCACCACCCCAGCCATCCACACCTCCCTTCCCTTTTTCCACCCCCTGCTCCTTGTTTTTGTCCATGTGTCCTTTGTAGTTGTTTGTTCCTGCAAACCCTCACCCTTTTCTCCTTATTATCCTCTCCCCTCTCCCCTTTGGTTACTGTCAGTTTGTTTTTAATTTCAATGTCTTTGGTTATATTGTGCTTGCTTGTTTGGTTTGTTGATTAGGTTCCAGTTAAAGGTGAGACCATATGATATATATATATATCATATATATATATATAATATATATCATATATATATAATATATATATATATATATTTGCCAATCTTATAAAAATTGGTATAATTTTGATTCATCCACACTGGGCAGCTATTGTGGTACTGGCTGTTGTCATTTTTAATTTAACAATCTAGGGGAAAGGAGATCAGTGTCCCTGACTATTTAGTATTACATGTCAGGTATTTCATGTTTAAAAAATTACTTTTTAACAATTTTTAAAAGTATTTTATTTATTTACTTTTAGAGAAATGGGTAGGGAGAGAGAAAGAGAGGGAGAGAAGCGTTGATGTGAGAGAGAAACATTGATCAGTTGCCTCCTGTACAGTGTCCTAATCAAGGAATGAACCCACCGTCCAGGCATGTGCTCTGATAGGGAATTGAACTGGGGACCTTCTGTTTTGTGGGATGATGTCCAACCTATGGAGCCACATTAGTCAGGGCTTTCTAAAACATTGTTGTGGCGCACCAGCGTGCCTCTTGCAACACATAGTTGAAAATCGCTGGATTCAAGTATTGCTTGTAAAAATAATTGAAAAATAGAAAATGTACTTAATTAACTTATGTATTTGTCTAAGGGTATTTTCAGATAGAATTTTAAAAGTGACAACTGAGACTTTTATTTATATATGATAAAGTACAGTTACAGAGAAAAGAACTAAAGAAGGAACTGTGTGTTTCATTTTATAACAGAATTAGAGGAATTATGTCCAATCCAGAACTTGCTGAGTTAGAAAATAAAACTATTTTTTATTCTAATATTCTTAGTTAGGAAAACCTTCTCAAAAATCAAAGTGGCCTCAGGATTAATATAAAATAGAGAATGCTGCCAGCAAAATGTGGCTTTGTGGTCAAGAATCTATAAGATCCTTCGTTAAGACATTAGAAAGACAAAGGGTAGTACCTCGTAGGCCCTTTCTCTCCCAGAAAAACAAAAGACTCAGTATATTTAGGAGCATAACTTGTAGACCCTCTTACCTGGACAATAGGATTTTTGAAACTCTTGAGGGTCTTAAAGCACTCTGACTCAGTCCTAAAATAGAGAGAGATTTTTGTGGATATTGTTCTTGTCTAATGGATTGAATTTTAATTTGATGGCTAGGAATTCCACAGTTTTCTTATAGGAATTATATCACCATTATATATGGGATGTATGTGTGGGGAGTTGGAAACTTGTCTCTTTATTTCACACAGCTGCACTCAAGGAGCCTCATTCACATCTGGAACTGATTTAAATGACAATATCTGGGACTTTAAATCGAAATCTTATGCTGTATTGAATAGGATTCTAGTGATTCTCAAGGATGAGGGGACGTATTTGGCATGAGGGTGTTAGGAGAATGTGATGAATCACTAGGGGTCAGCGGGCTCACTGCGATAGACTATCATTTTTGTGTCTCATAACGAGCCATGCCTTTCAGTGTTTGTGCTCTAGGGAATTTTTTCTCTCCATGAATTTGGGCTGGCTGTGCCACTCATTTTAACCAGTAAAATGAATTGGAAGTGATACTGTGTCAGCAGAGGGCAGTTTCCACTTGTGTACTCTTAGAAGGAAGCTACCACAGAAGAGGTACAACTGCCGGAAGAGCCATGCTACGAAGCTCAAACTAGTCAGGTAGAGAGACCACATGAAAAAGAATGATGGGTCCCGGGACACAACTCCAGCTGAGCTCCTGGCTTACTCAGCACCCAGCAGCGACCTTCTGAGAAACTTGTCGTGTCAGGGGATTCACAAGTACTAGTTGAGTCACCCTGCTAATGTTACGTGGGATATAGATGAATGCTCTTCTTCCAAACTGCAGATTTATGAGAAATAAATTTTAAGCCCTTAGGTTTTAAGGTGCTTTGTTATAGAGCAATAGATCATTGAAACATCTTAACTGTCTTTTCTGGTAGACATCATGTTAGAAATTTCTTTGAGGTGCCAATTCCTCTTAATACGTATTTCTTGGTGTGTATTTTTTGCTTAAGATACTTCCTTCATCCTTTCCACTCCCCCTGCCAATTATTTATACATTTGTTCCATGCTGAATATTTTCCAGTTATTACTTATCAAATAATTCAACTAATTGACTAAAGTAGAAATTCAAATAAAATCAAGTATTTGCTTATACAGGGCCCAACACAAACAACATCCCTTTTTTGTTACAAAATCTTCTATTACAAAATCCTAAGTATGTAATTCTATAATGTAACAATATCATAGTCAAACATATCATATGACATTTTAGGTGAAATGTTCAAATTGCTGTCTATTTTTTGAAAGACGTTCACACACCCTCTCAACCACACTCAAGCAGGAGTTACTTCTGCCGGACCTTGTACCTAAGACTGTGTGGTAATGAATGAAGATGGATAATCGCAGCTGCTTTGATTCAGGTTTCACCACTGTTTCCTCTGCCCAGCGATGATGTCTCCCTCTGAGTTTTACTGTTTTCAATATTACTGTGACCCAGAGTACAAAATTCTTGGTTTGTAATCCAGTGGCTAATGTTGCTTCTTCTCTGTTTTTCACACATCATCTCCAGCAGTCTCCCTTTGCAGTAAGAAGAGAAATCATGGAATTTATTGTTCTAATTGTCATTCACTCCATAGTGAAAGGAGGTGCTACTTTCAGCGAATGAGGATCGTGGGCACAAAGCAGCCACACCAGCTCATCAAACCACTTTGTTTGTAAGCCCAGGCTGTGAACAATAAAAATGTCATGTACCTTCTTGAGCAGTACTTGCTTAGCCCTCCTGCTGTGGAGAATAATGGGACTGTTCATGGACTGTCCCTACTTCTTTGGCTTGTCTATGTCCCTAGATCTCATTATTTCTGCCACTGAATTCTACATTGACATTTCAGACTTGAGTCATTAGCATACTGAAGGAATTCTCTATCCTGACTCATTGTGCCCCTCAGTGACTTTTCACATTTTGGACCAGGTTTCAAAGCATATCACAAAACTGTGTTTCGTGGCTCATGGTCTGTGGTTTGGAATTTTGTGTATTTACCTCTATCATTTCTATAGGGATATACTTTCCTTCCATTTTCATTTTTTAAAGTCATTTTGGGTGAGTTTAGAAGGAGAAAATGTCTTTATTATCTCTAACTGAAAGACCACTGTTTCGACATGGAGATACAACCTTGATATAAAATCAAACATAAGAAAGTAAATTACAGTACTTGGTGTTAAATAACATATTACTAAGATTATTTATTCCAGTGGTAACTAAAGTTACTTTATGGAGTAGAGAGGATTTATAAAATTCTTAAATTTTTATAATGGACATGAATTACTTTAATAATCAGTAAAGAAATCAATGAAGATAATTCCATTTTTGGAGAAGAACAAAAAGACTTAGGTCTTTGTGGCCCTTATTGCATTATGGGATTGAGAATCCAAGCCACTAACAAGGCATCCTGTGGTTAAGCATGAAATGCCCTTTTATTTTGACCTGATAGCCTTTCATCAAAAGATTCCCATTGCAGACCTTACTGGGAATTATCTTCCTAGCTCCAGCAAATGTAAATGTTGCCAGGCAGGGAGTACTGTGATTCCCAAGGTTAGAGTCTACTAGGATAGGACTGAATTAACCTATCCTAGTAACAGTAACAACAAAAAGACAAACCCCTTCTGTATGCGATGGCTGATGTCTGTTGTCTGGGCTTCTGGGTCTGTAGTTGGCCCATTCCTGATTTATTTATTCCCCTAGCTTGCATTACCACTCCCCTGCCCATTGTCCTCTGCCTCCCTCAGTGTCTGGGGATGTTTTAGCAATGGTGGTATTTCCCTTACCATATCCAGAATGGAGGAGACAAGCAATAAATAACAGTGATAAGCCTGTGCTGCCAGAGCTTCCTTGAGGGCTTTACAGCAAACGCCAAGAAATGGATTCATGAAACTTAGTTTGGTGGAGTGGAAAGTAAAACACAGGAAAGAAATAGAGTGGTGTACACACCGTCACACTCATGTCAGAAATCTAGATGAGGAAGGTAAACATCTGCAGCTTGAAAAGACCTTCCAGGGGAGAACAGGGCTGCTACGGTGTGTCAAGCAGCTGACATCAGAGGGGAGCTTGACAAGTCGTTCTGATGCTGTGCTGGGCAGCTCTTTGGAAATAAACACATTGCTCAGAAAGGCCAAAACTCCAAATCAATACAGAAAGTGAGCTAAGGGAATGAGTGAAAATTAGTTAAGGAGAGATGATGACCTCCGCTGCCCCCACTTCTGATCATAACCTGGACCCCAGCAAGTGCAGACGTTTGGTGTTGACAGACTGAGCTGTGCAGTGGGAAAACATGGCCCGAAGAGTCAGGCAGGCCTGAGATGAGACCCAGCTCACCCGCTTGTACTTGGATTACATATCTTGGGCAAGTGACTTCTTTTCTCTGCTCGTAGGGAAATTCTCAACTGGTTCTGGTCAGTTGCACTGATTCTGGGTTTGGGTTTCTTCACTTGTAATTTAGGTATAATAGGTGTTTTGAGGATTAAATGAAATAACACCTATAATGTACGCATCCACAGAAAGTGTCCAATAAATGGTAGTTGCCAATTCTCTGGAATCTGTCATCTCCCCAAGGTCTCTGAAGCGGAATCCTCTGGCTCCTTGCCCTGATTTCCCTCCTCCTCCTGTTTCTCCTCTTCCTTGTCCATTTTCTGTCCTGTAAGGAAGGTGCTGCACTGAGCTAGCTGGCAGATAAATCGGGCTCCAGCTCCTAAAGCAGAGAGAATTCTTGATGGATTTGTCCTGCAGTGAGGAAGCACGTGTGTGCTCATGGTTTCCATTATTGAACTGGCCACATTTTATCTTCCCTTAAGTGGCAGCCAGATCCCTCGAGGTCAGGTCAATGCAGAGTCTGAGTATAGGAGAGAGGAGCAGCTACTAACAGTGGTCAGGGATATTTATCTGTCCTGCAGCTCTGCTGTCTAAAATAGGCAGTAACATCTTCAGACTTGGGCTTAAGAGTTGCCATTCTCCTTCTGTGATGTCCCTCAACTTCCAGGTCTGTTTCCACTCAGGTGACTATATGTGATACTGCCAGGTGTGTTCCTCTGCACAGCTTTTGTCATGGTACCCATCTTCTCTAAGCCATTATAAACTCACCATTGCCAGTGAAACAAACCCCAAACTCCTTACCTCGGTACACAGCTCAAATGCTTTATTTGTGCATCCTGTAGCTGGAGACAATCTTGCCCTTCTCCAAATTCCCTTGGCTTTCTCTGAGCAGAGGACATCTGTACTTAGAATTCTCTCCTTTGCAGTACAGGCTTTTAGAGTCTAGTCTTCTTCCCTAATAAAATGTAGTCCCCTTGAACGTAAGATTTATGCTTACTCCCATCTCTTTTCCTCAGCAACTAACACACATCAGGCAGCTGGAAGAATCAACCTGAAGGCGGGAGTTGAGCCAGTGCATGTACGCATAACTGCTGATGACTCACTGTCTGCTACACCAGAATGGCAAACTCTCGCCACGAATGCCCTCATGGTCCTTCTGGTGCACGTGACTAAATTCTTCTCACGTGCCAACCCCAACCTGCAAGTGGCTGCCTGGAGAAGTAAGTTGGGAAGAATTCTAAAGTTGTGTCTTGTGGCAGCAGGATGAGTGCTGTGATTGATCAGTGGTGTTTCCTATTACCACTGTGTCAAAATCGATAGAACAGTAGGAGCTTTATGTCATACCATATCTAATGTTCCCATATTGGCAGAAAGTTGTACTGTGGGTGCATATAGTTGCAATGAAAGCCGACTCTCTTAAAACTGTAAGCACATCAGTATATGGAGAAGATGTGGAAATAACACCAGGCCTAACTTTCACTTTGTCCTCTTCCACTTGGAAGCTAGTAGCGAATTTCTTAATCTCTGCTTCTCCAAATGTACAATGAATTGCTAACACCCATTTGCCTACCTCACAGCCAAAGAAGAGGATATTTTCCCTGGTTCTAAGGATGAAAAAAATATATAATTATATATATAATTTACATAAATTATATATAAAATTCATAAATAACTTTTATTATTTTTCATTTTGAGAGCCTTACATGTTTTTTAAATTAAAAAAATTCAGAAAAGAACAAAGGAACACACTAATTCCATTGAACAGAGACAATCATTAGTAACATCTTAGTTCGTATCCTTCCAGATACTTTTTTATGAGATGCACAATCTTTTTTTTTTTTTTTTTTTTTTTTTTTTTTTTTTTTTTTTGTGAGTCAATTTTCCAAAACATGCATTTTTTTTTTTATTTTTTTTTTTAATCAGTATTTTTTAATTGTTGATATTGTACAGTTTTCTGTCTTTTACCCCGTCCCAGCCCACCACCCCAGCCCTCCCCACCTTCCTCCCATTTCCACCCCCCATAGTTTTTGTCCATGAGTCCTTTATACTTGTTGCTCTAAACCGTTCCCCTTTCCCCCCGAAATTCCCTCCCCTCCCACTCTGGACACTGTCAGACTGTTCTCAAATTCAGTGTCTTTGTTTATATTATGCTTGTTTCTTTGTTTTGTTGATTAGCTTCCTGTTAAAGGTGAGATCATATGGTATTTGTCTTTCACTGCCTGGCTTATTTCGCTTAGCATGATACTCTCCAATTCCTTCCATGCTGTCGCAAAGGATAGGAGCTCCTTCTTTCTTTCTGCTGCATAGAATTCCATTGTGTAAATGTACCACAGTTTTTTGATCCATTCATTAACTGATGGGCACCTAGGTTGCTTCCAGCACTTGGCTATTGTAAATTGTGCTGCTATGAACATAGGGGTGCATAGATTCTTTTGGATTGGTGTTTCAGGATTCTTAGGATATAATCCAAGCAGTGGAATTGCTGGGTCAAAAGGTATGTCCATTTTTAGTTTTCTTAGAAAATTCCATACTGTTTTCCATAGTGGTTGTACCAATCTGCAATCCCACCAACAGTGCACTAGGGTCCCCTTTTCTCCACAACCTCTCCAACACTTGCTGTTTGTTGCTTTGTTTATGAAGGCCATTCTGACTGGTGTCAAGTGGTATCTCATTGTAGTTTTAATTTGCATCTCTCTGATAGCTAGAGATATCGAGCATCTTTTCATGTGTCTCTGGATCCTCTGTATGTCCTCCTTGGAGAAGTGTCTGTTCAAATCCTTTGCCCATTTTTTAATTGGGTTGCTTGTCTTCTTAGAGTAGAGTCTTGTAAGTTCTTTATATATTTTGGAGATTAATCCCTTGTCTGAGTTATCATTTCCAAATATGTTTTCCCATACAGTTGGTTCTCTTTTTATTTTAATACTGTTTTCTTTAGCTGTGCAGAAGCTTTTTATTTTGATGAGATCCCATTTGTTTATTCTTTCCTTTATGTCCCTTGCTCTAGGGGACGTATCAGTGAAAATATTGCTGCGTGAAATATCTGAGATTTTCCTGCCTATATTATCCTCTAGAATTTTAATGGTGTCATGGCTTATATTTAAATCTTTTATCCACTTTGAATTTATTTTTGTGTATGGTGTAAGTTGGTGCTCGAGTTTCATTTTTTTGCATGTAGCTGTCCAGTTCTCCCAGCACCACTTATTGAAGAGGCTATTTTTGCTCCATTTTATGTTGCTGCCCCCTTTGTCGAATATTAATTGACTGTAGAGACTTGGGTTTATTTCTGGGCTCTCTGTTCTATTCCACTGGTCCACGTGTCTGTTCTTGTGCCAGTACCAGGCTGTTTTGATTACAGTGGCTTTGTAATACAGTTTGGTATCAGGTATTGTGATCCCTCCTACTTTGCTCTTCTTTCTCAAAATTGCTGCCGCTATCCGGGGTCGTTTATGATTCCATATAAATTTTTGAAGTGTTTGTTCTATGTCTGTGAAATATGCCATTGGAACTTTAATAGGTATTGCATTGAATCTGTAAATTGCTTTGGGTAATATGGACATTTTGATAATATTAATTCTTCCGATCCATGAACATGGTATATGCTTCCATTTGTTTGTGTCTTCCTTGATTTCATTCTTCAGTGTTGTGTAGTTTTCTGCATACAGGTCTTTTACCTCCTTGGTTAGGTTTATTCCTAGGTATTTTATTTTTCTTTTTGCTATATCGAATGGGATTTTTTTCTTGATTTCTGCTTCTGCTGTTTCACTGTTGGTATACAAAAATGCCTTTGATTTTTGGATATTGACTTTGTATCCAGCTATTTGGCCAAATTCATTTATTACGTCGAGCAGCTTTTTGGCCGAGTCTATAGGATTTTCTATGTACACTATCATATCATCTGCAAACAATGATAGTTTTGTTTCCTCCTTTCCAATTTGGATGCCTTTTATTTCCTTTTCTTGTCTAATTGCTGTGGCTAAGACTTCCAATACTATATTGAATAGAAGTGGTGAAAGTGGACAGCCTTGTCTTGTTCCTGATCTTAGTGGGAAAGATTTCAGTTTTTGCCCATTGAGTATGATGTTGGCTGTAGGTCTCTCATATATGGCTTTTATTATGTTGAGGAATGCTCCCTCTATTCCCACTTTGCTGAGTGTTTTTATCATAAATGGGTGTTGTACTTTATCAAAAGCTTTTTCTGCATCTATTGATATGATCATGTGATTTTTGTCCTTGCTTTTGTTTATGTGATGTATTACATTTATTGATTTGCGAATGTTGAACCATCCTTGCATCCCTGGGATGAATCCCACTTGGTCATGGTGTATGATCTTTTTAATGTATTGTTGGATGCGGTTTGCCAATATTTTGTTGAGGATTTTAGCATCTACATTCATCAGTGATATTGGCCTGAAGTTTTCTTTCTTTGTTATGTCTTTATCTGGTTTTGGGATTAGGATGATGCTGGCTTCATAAAAAGAGTTTGGGAGTCTTCCATCATTTTGGATTTTTTGGAATAGTCTGTGAAGGATAGAGGTTAGCTCTTCCTTAAATGTTTTGTAGAATTCTCCTGTGAAACCATCTGGTCCAGGGCTTTTGTGTGCCGGGAGTGTTTTGATTACTGATTCAATTTCACCAGCTGTTATTGGTCTATTCAGGCTTTCTGTTTCTTTTTCATTGAGTTTTGGAAGGTTATATTTTTCTAGAAACTTGTCCATTTCACCTAGGTTTTCAAATTTCTTGGCATACAGTTCTTCATAGTAATTTCTTACAATCCTTTGTATTTCTGTGGTGTCAGTCGTAATCTCTCCTCTTTCATTTCTGATTGTGTTTATTTGAGTCCTCTCTCTTTTTTTCTTGATGAGCCTGCTTAAAGGCTTGTCGATTTTGTTTATCTTTTCAAAGAACCAGCTCCTGGATTCATTGATCCTTAGGATTGTGCTTTTAGTCTCTATGTCATTTAATTCTGCTCTGATCTTGGTTATTTCCTTCCTTCTACTTGCCCTGGGCTGTCTTTGTTGTTGTTCCTCGAGTTCTTTTAGGCGTAGGGTTAAGTCGTTTGTTAGAAATGTTTCTGTCTTCTTTAGGTAGGCCTGTATTGCTATGAACTTCCCTCTGAGGACTTCCTTTGCTGTGTCCCATAAGTTTTGGGTTGTTGTGAGTTCATTTTCATTTGTTTCCAGAAACTTTTTGATTTCCTCCTTAATTTCATTCTTTACCCATTCATTGTTTAATAGCATGCTATTTAATCTCCATGATTTTGATGGTTTGGGGATTTTCCCCATCAAGTCGGTTTCTAGTTTTAGTCCCTTGTGGTCGGAGAAAATGCTTGGTATGATATCAATTTTCCTGAATTTGTTGAGGCTTGTTTTGTGTCCTATCATGTGGTCTATCTTTGAAAATGTTCCATGTGCGTTTGAGAAAAATGTGTATTTAGTTTCTTTGGGATGGAGGGCCCTATATATATCAGCTAAGTCCAATTCGTCTAGAGTATTGTTCAATGCCACAATATCTTTGTTGATAATTTGTTTGGAAGATCTGTCCATTTTTGACAGTGGGGTGTTAAAATCTCCTACTATAATTGTGTTGCTGTCAATATCTTTCTTGAAGTCCTCTAAGATTTTCTTGATGTATTTAGGTGCTCCTACGTTGGGTGCATATATATTTACAATGTTTATATCTTCTTGGTGGATTCTTCCCTTGAGTATTATGAAGTGACCTTCTGGGTCTCTCTTTATAGCTCTTCTTTTGAAGTCTATTTTGTCTGATATGAGTATTGCTACCCCGGCCTTTTTTTCCTGTCCATTTGCTTGGAAAATTTGTTTCCAGCCTTTCACTTTAAGTCTGTGTAGGTCTTTTGTCCTGAGGTGGGTCTCTTGTAGACAGCATATGTGTGGGTCATGCTTTCTTATCCAGTCAGCTACTCTATGTCTTTTGGTTGGAGCATTTAATCCATTTACATTTAAGGTTACTATTGATAGGTACTGATTCATTGCCATTTTCGTATCTGTGTTCCTCACTCTCTCTTTTCCTTTCTTTCCTTAAAGCAGTCCCTTTAGTATCTCTTGTAGTACTGGTTTGGTAGAGGTGTATTCTTTTAGACTTCTTTTGTCTGGGAAGCTCCTTATTTGTCCTTCTATCTTGATTGAAAGCCTTGCTGGATAAAGTAGTCTTGGTTGTAGGCCTTTGGTTCTCATTACTTGGAATATTTCTTGCCATTGTCTTCTGGCTTGGAGCGTTTCCATTGAGAAGTCAGTTGCTAACCTTATCGGGGCTCCCTTGTATGTTACTTCCTTTTTCTCCCTTGCTGCCTTTAAGATTCTCTCTTTGTCTTGGAAGTTTGCCATTTTAATGATGATGTGTCTTGAAGTGGGCCTGTTTGGGTTCCTCTTGATAGGGACTCTCTGTGTTTCCTGGATTTGTGTGACTTTTTCTCTCACCAAATTAGGGAAGTTTTCCATCATTACTTTTTCAAATAGGTTTTCTATCCCTTGCTCTTCTTCTTCTCCTTCTGGTATTCCTATTATACGGATATTATTACGTTTCATGTTGTCTTGCATTTCTCTTAAACCCTCTTCATTCTTTCTGAGCCTCTTTTCCTTTTCTTGCTCTATCTGGCTGTTTTTTTCTACTTTGTCCTCCAACTCACTGATCCGATCTTCTGCTTCATCGATTCTGCTTTTCATTCCTTCTACTGTGTTCTTCAGCTCAGAAATTGTATTCTTCATTTCCTCTTGGCCCTTTTTGATAGTTTCTATTTCCTTTTTCATGTTGATATAGTTTGCACTGAGTTCATTGTAGCTTCCCTGTAGTTTCTGGTAGCTCATTGAGAGCTCATGGAGCTTCCTGACAACCATTTCTTTGAACTCCTTATCTGATAGTTGAGTTGCCTCTGTTTCATTTAGCATTCTTTCTGGGGCTTCCACCTTTTCTTTCATTTGGGGATTGTTTCTTTGTCTTCTCATTGTTGGTGAGACTCTTCTTGTAAACCTCTGCTTCTTAAGTTGATCTGTTCTGGCTACCTGCGTTTATGATGTGAACTTCTGTGGTGGAATACCTGTGAGATTCAGTGTTATAGTCTTCTTCAGGTATCCTGGTGTTCACAGCTTCCACTGTCTCAGCTGTGGGAATACCCCCTCTTTTGGTCCAACTCTGGTTTTTCCACAGTTCTAGGATTTCTTTTGCCTCACTCGTGGGTATTCAAAAAGAGAAAAGAATAAAGTGAAAAAAGAAGAGAGAGAAAAAAGAAAAAGAAAAAGAAAAAAAAAAGAGGAGGGAAGGAGAGATAGAATTGGAAAGAAAGGAAGAAGGAATAAAGCCAGAAAGAAGTAAAGAGAAGCAAAAGGAATTGAGGGATAAAAAAGGTAGAAGTAATAAAGAAATAAAAAATATATAATCAAAACAAAACAAAAAGAACCCCACAAAAACGAAAAATGAACCAAAACAAATAAACAAACAAAAAACCCAGCTAAACAGACAAAAAACACCTATCAAAAAAAACCCACAAAACAAAATGAAACAAAACACCCCCCCCCCCAAAAAAAAAAAAAAAAAAAAAAAGAATAAGAAGAAAAAAAAATCTCTTGCTATTTTCATACAGGCCAAACTGGATTTTCTGGACTTGCTGGCTGTAGCAGGCTTCGAGGCGACTCGTACCGCTTTTCTCCCTGTTCCTCACTCAGTCAGCTTTGGGCTACTGTCCTCAGTGCCAGCCCAGCACTGTCCCCAGGGCTAATGGCGCACTCTCCATGCAGGGCCTTGGGTGTGATTTCTGAGCCTCCTGCAGGGGGCGAGCTTTCCAGAGTTTATGGGTTTCAGCTGGAATCTCTTACAGATCCATCCCTCCCCGAGCCTATTGCTGTGAGCTCCGGGTCTCCTACAGGGCGCAGGCGCCCGCCTGAGACTACGGGCGTGGGCTCTGAGAGTTTCCCGAGTTGCGCGCACTCACCCCAGGATCACAGATGTGAGCTTCGGGTCTTCCAGAGTCCCCTTCTCTAGTTGCAGGGTCGCCTCCGGCCGCAGGGCTGCCTCCAACCCGGTCGCGCGGCCGCCTCCGGTAGGTTGCGGAGCCGCCTCTGGTCGCCGGGCCACCTCCGGTCGGTTGCGGAGGCCCCTCCGGTCGCGCGGACGCCTCCGGTCGGTTGCGGAGCTGCCTCCGATCGTGGAGCCGCCTCCGGTCGCGCGGCCGCCTCCGGTCGGTTGCGGAGCTGCCTCCGGTCGCCGGGTCGCCTCCGGTCGGTTGCGGAGCTGCCTCCGGTCGCCGGGTCGCCTCCGGTCGGTTGCGGAGCTGCCTCCGGTCGCCGGGTCGCCTCCGGTCGGTTGCGGAGCTGCCTCCGGTCGCCGGGTCGCCTCCGGTCGGTTGCGGAGCTGCCTCCGGTCGCCGGGTCGCCTCCGGTCGGTTGCGGAGCTGCCTCCGGTCGCCGGGTCGCCTCCGGTCGGTTGCGGAGCTGCCTCCGGTCGCCGGGTCGCCTCCGGTCGGTTGCGGAGCTGCCTCCGGTCGCCGGGTCGCCTCCGGTCGGTTGCGGAGCTGCCTCCGGTCGCCGGGTCGCCTCTGTCCCGTCTCCGGGCCGCCTCCGGTCGCTCAGCTGCCACGTCTAGTTTTCCAATGTCTGCTACGGATTTTGATCTCCTATTTTCATATATACTGTGGTATTGTTGGCTATGTGCTCTGTTCCTTTGTAGATCAGCTAGGTTTTTCTCCCATGTGCGGGAGGAAGGACATTCTGCGTCGAGATGCACAATCTTTAAAACCCTCTTGAGATTTTTCTTTTCCTTTGTCAATATAGAGTGAATATCTTCATTTGTTATTAAATATTCTTCTTTGACATTGCTTGAATATTAAACAGTATTTTTTTTTGAATTTTAATAGCATCTGTCCAGTGTGAAATATAACATAAATTCAATGTTGATGTGATTACTTATGTGATGAGCATCAAGCAAGGGGGACCCTGGAAATTATCTGACAAATTAAAAATTGTTGCCTTGTGGGTATTCAGGTAGCATTGTTGTCTATGATTCAGGAACTGTTAGGGCAATGGTCATTGTCAGATGTGTCAGTATGTCGGACTTGATGGCTCTAGAAGGACAAACACAGACAGAAGCTGACGGTCCCCCCAGCAGAGTTATGTCGTCCCTGGAGGTCAGAGTCAGTGTTGCAAATGTTCCTACAGTGTCAAAGGGATGCATTTAGTTTTAAAAAGTTATAATCAACAAGAAAAAAATGGAAGAGGTGATTTTGAACTCAGATTTTGGTGACTCTCTTTTTGTGCCTTTTGTTTAAAAAAAGAAAGAAAATTAGCAGAAGTAGTAAATTTAGAAATGTACAATAAGCACTGTGCTTACTTCTGCTGACTTGAAAGAAATACTCTTTCCTTGAATATAGAAGTCTTTTTTTTTTTTTTTTTTTGGTCTGGATTATAAGGGTCAGATTTCTGAAAACATTAGAAACATGAGAAAAATTTCCAATGTAGGATCTTGTGGTATTACTGTAAAATGTATATCGCTCTGTGGTCAGCTCCATACGGCATATTTTTCTCCCTCCCTCCCTCCCACCTTTCTTTCTTTCTTTCTTTCTTTCTTTCTTTCTTTCTTTCTTTCTTTCTTTCTTTCTTTCCTTCTCTCTCTCTCTGTCTCTCTCTCTCTCTCTTCTTTCTTTCTTTTAGAATTCCAGGGACTTATATCTGTAGTTTGGTTCAGTAAAAACAAAGTTTTGGAGTCGTGAAAGACCTGGCTCAAATCCCATTTCTACCATTTACTAGTTGCATGATCTTCAACAAATTATCTGGCTTCCTTCAGCTCCAGTTAAATTGCAAAATGGATATGACAACCTATATCACAGGATAGGTTTGAGAATTAAATGAAATCATGTCTTTAGACTTCTTAGCATAGTGTAGGTACTCAGGAAGTGTTGATCACCCCCTTTCTGTAAAAGACTGTAAATAGGTCATGGAGGTAGACAAGTTGGCTCACTTTCTCTCCTCAAGAACTGATGGCTGAGTCTCTAGAAATTTTGTATTTTCTTGGTTAAATTATCTATGAAAACATGAGTAAAAACAATGGTAACTACATTCTGCAAGAACATTTGAAGAAATTAGATAATGAATGTAAGCAATGAAAGAGAAAGAACTTGATAGACATTTTAAGATATCTTTGGCTCTATTCTAGTATTTTCTCTGATTATCAGTTTATTTTATTTTAATTCTAATTACTTCCCCTTTTGGCCTAGAGGCTTCCAGATTGTCCAGCTCCAGCTGTTCCCATGCTTCTCTCCTTTTGTGGCAGCACATCTCAGTTCTAGCATGAAGCCGCTTGGGATCAATGCCTCTGATCAGGAATGCTGCACTTAACTCTCTTACTGGATGGGTGAGCAAAGACACAACCCTTTGCTGTGATTTTTACACACTTGATTAAATACCCAGCTGATGTGCTCTGACTTTGTTTACCCTGTTAGAGGGGGAATGGTTTATGAGGACAGAGTAGAGTCCTTAATTCTGTATTACTCTATTAAAAACAAAATTCCTAAAACAGATCACCCTTTCTCTTAAACATCACAATAATACCTCAATCCAAATGAAATTATTTTAAAAAGTGGCATTACAGTATATATAGTTTTCTCTTCTGTGTGATTTACAATGCTGACATGTTGTTAAATTCTATGTGCTGAAAAAGCTATATGGAAATGAACTAAGTATATCCATCCGGTTCATCATATCTATACCACTCTGTCCTTTCAGGCCTAAGAAATATTGACTTTTTCAAATATGAAACATTTTTAATTGAGTCAATGTCAGCTGCCTAAATTTTAAGTGAAAGTCAGAGTGCTGAAGATGGGCCCAATGTTTAAAATCCACAATAATTTGGATTTGAGTGGCCAAAGGAGAGGACCTGGAGGTACTGAGCTCTCATTAAATGAAATCTAGCTGGGCTTTCCTGGTCTGGACTGGAAATCACCTCAGTCCTTTGGGCCTGCTGCAATGGACTCTTTCCATTAAAAAACATAAATTAAGTTAAGAGGTTGAAGTCCTAGAAATTATCTTATCCTCTACCCAATCACCGCAAAGCCACCGCAAAGCCACCCCAAAGCCGTAGGAGAAAATAAAACAGCAAGAGAAAGAACTATATGAAGTGGCAAGAATGTTAAGGACATCAGACCAAGGAAATCTGAAGGGGAAACCAACCTTCAGACGTGAGGGACATTCAAGAGATGGTGCTTTTCCCCAGTTAGTTAAAACCTGGGTAGTTTTCCCCAGCCAGGTGGTGTGCCTGGTGTCAAGTTGCCTCATGCTGCTTGTTATACAGAGAGGTTTGATTGGCACTAAAGTCTTCTGACAGGCACTTGTCACCCTAGGAATATAGGATATTTGTGGTCCAGAAGAATTATTTGATTGGCTGCTTCAGTGATTATTATATTGATTTGGTCCTCATGTCACATTTGTTACATCTGTGTTAGCATCCCAGGGAAAACAATACAGTTGTAATTTGTTACCTCTATGTTTTTCAGGATAAAAAAAACTAGATGGTTTCATGTTTGTTTGTTTATTTTTCTTTGCCAAGCCAAACTGTTACCCAATAATTAACTAGACAATGGATTTAGGAAAGAAATAAAGCACTTGATTTTTTTTTTTGACACCTGCACTATGTGGAAGAAATTTATGGGAGAACTGGGAGAAAAGACATTTCAAGAAATTGCTATACAACATAGTTAAGACATTTCTCTGTGATTTAAAATTATAAAAGAATAATTGGATGGGGACACCACCTGACTCCTCAGGAATTCTTCTGACACTTCTGAGAGCTGCTGAGAAGGGCCTCTGCGTGAATCTCAGAGACACTCTGTAATTCTTTTCCCCTTCTCTCTCTCTTTTTAAAGATTTTATTTATTTTTAGACAGAGGAGAAGGGAGGGAGAAAGAGAAGGAGAGAAACATCAAAGTATGGTTGCCTCTCGCATACCCCCTGCTGGGGACCTAGCACAACTCAGGCATGTGCTTGGATCTGGGAATTGAACCAGTGACCCTGTGGTTTAAAGGCCAGCACTCAATCCATGGAGCCACACCAGCCAGAGCTCCCCTTCTCTCTTAAGGTCAGTGGGTTCCTGGCCGAACCCTAGGACTGGGAGGTGGGAGAGAAGCTGGGCCTCCGTTCACTCTCAAGATGAAGCAAAATGCCAGATGTGCTGAAACTCCTTTCTGAAATCTCTAGGAAAGTTTAAAAACCTTCAGGCTATCTACTTCACAAAAAAAATTTAAATTAACCTTTCCAGGGTAGCTTCTGACCAACTATCCAGTCCCTTTCTTTTATGACATGGTTGAGAAATTTAGTTCCAGCCCATATCGGTTTTCTGGGAAGGTGCATGGGGATTTTGTTGGGGGATAGGGAGTCACATTTCAACTGCAAAGTTAAAACTCTGCACAGCATGAGGAAGAGAAAACCTGTCCACAGGAGATATACCTTCATTAGTTTTAACTAAAATATTGACATTTCAATTGGATTTTAGTGGTAATTGTTTTGCTGTACCAATATGAAATGTCTAGCTAGGCCAGTACTTAAAAACCTGTTCTAAGTGCTATAGAATAACTAACAAAAAATGGATGGCTCAAAATTTGGAGCAAAGTCAAACATGCCAGAGAAGACAGGCAATGATGGAAGAGTTCTTATTCCTTGTGGTACCATTGTTCCTGCTTTAGCTTCTCAACAACAGTACTGAAATGGCTGACAGTCATGAGGTCCAGTTGGGTCTGTAAGGGCCTCCCATGCATTATGCCACTTAATCCTTATTCCTGCCCTGTAAATAGGTGTCAGTTTATAGATAAGGGGGTCTGAAGGTCCAGAAAGCTCTGCAATTTGCCCAAGGGAGCTCATTTTGTGGGAGGTCATGCAAATGCTAATTTGTGAGCACCTTCCTAGAATTCTTAATTCGACTGTATAAATCAATATGGAGTTTTAAAAAAGCAAACTCCTGGGTTTTACCCTAATACCTCCAGGCAGGGGTCTAGGAAATGCTGCCTTTTGTTTGTTAGCTTTTATATTTAGCTCTCCAGAAATTTCTGAGGTACAGCCCTTGAGAGCCATGCCACAGTCCCAGAGGAGTAGCCCATGCCTGTCGACAGGCTATGACTGAAGGAGAGGGCCAGGGAATCTGCAGAAGAGCCTCCAGTGGAGGCTGGGAGTGGGGTGAGCAGAGCATGTGCACCTGGTTGGCTCTGCCGCCTCACCGTGAACAGGACACTGCAGAGCCTGTCTTCCTTACTCGTCATGGGTTTGTCCTCTAGTCCTTAGCACAATTTCTCAAGCAGTGTTGGTACACCGAAATGTTTGTGAAATGACCACATAATTGCTTCATCCTCACCATAGCACAGAACACAGTCTGGCCTGGTTAGGTGCAGGAAGGGGTAGAGCTTGGGGACTGGACTGAAAATGTGTGGCGTCTGGATAGCAGGACTCTATGGTTATTGGGAGAAAGGGAAGGAGCAGCATGTTTTCAATGCCTTGGCACCCGTAAGGCCATTTTCTGAGTCACTATTACTTCTCATATTATTATAATTACACTTTGAAGTAACTTCCGTTACATACACTGAACAGTTGAGCAACTGAACCTCAGAGAAGTTGAGCATCCTGCTCATGGTCAAAAGCCTGGTACCAGAAGGCCAGCATTCCAGCCTGTCTATGTGATGTGAAGCGTATGCCCTTTATACTTTACCTGGTGCCTCACAACTAGAGAAGAGTTTTGGTCTAGAGCTGCACTCTCCGACAGAAATACGAGGCAAGCTGCAAATAAGAACTCAGTATGTCACTTTAAATTTGCTAGTTCCCACAGTTAAAAAAGTAAAAATAAACAGTTGAAACAAATTTCAATATTTTTTATTTAGCCTAATATATCTAAAATATCATTTTAACATGTAATCAATAAAAAAAAACTCAATGAGTTATTTTACATTCTTTTCTTCATAGTAAATTTTCAAAGTCTGATGTCTATTTTGCACTTACAATGCATCCCACTTAGAACTGGCCACATTTCAAGGGCTCAGTAGCCACAGGCGGCTCATGGCTGCCGTACTGGGCATTTCAGGTGAAACAATCAGTAGTGTATCATGGAGCTTTGTTATTGAATTGGTGTGGGAGAACTCAGTCCTGGGAAACCCAGGAGGAGGTGATACTCTGAAGGGTAACTAGGTCAGGGATTTTGACAGGCAGGAAGTGTATCCATTCATTCTACACAAATGAGAGAGTATTTACTACGTACCAGGCACTGTTCTAGACCCTAAGTAGAGCAGCGAAGGAAGTCAGGTGCTTTCACTGATGAAATCTACATTTGAAGAGGTGAGATAGACAATAAACAAATAAACACATAATGTAAGTGATTTGGAAAAAAACGTAGCCGGCAAGCAGGTAAACTATGGTAGAGACTATTTTTGATAAGGTAATGAGGTAAAGCTTTTCTGGGGGGAAAAAAAAAAGACATTTGAGCAGGGACTGAAGCCAGGCATAGGAAAACCTGGAGAGGGTTCTAAGCAGAGGGAATCCTGAGCTGGCCGTGTTACATGTGTCCTGAGACCAGCAAGGCCAGTGTTTGTGGGGGAGGGGGAAGGCAAGATGTGAGGCCTGAGAGTGAGACTGGAGTGCTCACGCAAGGCCTCATGTAGGGTGCTGCAGACTTTCCTGAGTGCTATTTTGAGTCAGAGTGGGGTTCTCTGATATACACACACTTTTATGAAGGACATTCTTGCTTCGGTATGAAGAACAGACTGGAGGTGGAAGGGCTGAATGACAGGTTGCTATTGCAGATAATGAGGAGTGCTGTGAGGAATAAGTCTGACTCCACTGGGATGGAGATGAGTAAACATGAGACAAGATCCTATTCTCAGAGCACTGATGTGCTAAGCACTATTTTACATATTGTATAGCAAGGGTGTCAAACCCATTTTCACTGGGAGCCACATCAGCTTGCAGTTGCTTTCAAAGGGCCAAATGCAATTTTAGGACTGTATGAATGTAACTGCTCCTTAACAGTTAAGTGAGAGCTCGGTACTGCTGCCGGGTAGAAACAAGTTGCCAGACCAGATAAAACAAGGTGGAGGGCTGGATTCGGCCCCCAGGCCTTGTGTTTGCCACCTGCGTTGTATAGAATACAGTAGGGAGGTGACACGGCCGTGGTACACTGAGTTCACAGTGCACCCTTAGAAACAGACATTCTCCACTGGACGGAGTCTGGGGAAGAAGGACAGTGTATTGGAGCACATCCCAAATCCAGGGCAAGGGAGGGTGGGGAGGCTTCTAGGAGGCAGTGGTGAGTGCAGAGACCCTTCTGGTGTCTGGACCGGGGGATGTGTGGCATTTGGGAATGGTAAAGACACATCTGTTGGTGGACTAGCGGGTGGTATCAAGTTAGCTTGAATGCAGAAGTGTGTTTTCAAAATAATTGTCTATATTTAGTTGCCATATTTAAATGATGATAAAACCTCATCAATATTTATGAGGTACACTTCTCCTAAATTTGGTAGAATGAAAAGCTGGAGTACATGATAATTTTAAAAATTTTACATTTATACCATTCTTTTATGTAATCTGGGATATAATACCAGATTATCATTTTACTTAAATAATGGATAAACTAGACAGGAGAAAAATTCAAACCTTTCACATAGACACAATAGTAATTCTTTTATAATAACATTCAGTTAAATTGTTAATTAAGTCCGCATGCCTCTTTTACAAAAGTGTATTTTGTAGGTGTAGCTAATTTTTAAATGCCTGCATTATCGAGGGGAAAAAAACAGCATAGGTAATCCCCCAAACCAAAGCTTAAAATCCATCTCCACCGGGCTGTGTGGTAAAGTCTATCCTGAGCAATGCCTGATATTTGCTTTCCTAATGATGCTCTTTGTGGGATAATTTAACCTGAGCTTGCATTCCTGAAAAGAAAAAAGAATGGCTGATATAAATCAGAGAAGAGAATATGGCAGGGACTGAGGGATGAGGAAGTCTGTTTGGGATTGTCATTTTCCCAGTGACAACAGGTGTGTGGATAATTGACTTGCTCATATGTCGTACAATGAAAGAACACATTGAAAGAAGAAATTCCCTTCCTCCCTCCCTCTTTTCCTTCCTTGCTTCCTTCCTTCCTTCTTCCCTCCTTTCCTCCTTTTTTTCTCCAATCTGAATCCACTTATTATGTATTTAGAAATGTTCAGTGTCAACAAAAACACATAAATCCATTCAAGTTCAGGTAAAACCTTAACAATAAACTTGGGGAAGCAGCTATCAATATGGTCACCTCCATGGGAACTGAAATACTTCAGCCCATTTGCAGCCTAAAGCCCGCTAGAGGCATGGTCATAAACTTGAAGGAATATGCTGTGCACACTCTCTGCACATGTTGATTCCCTTCTGTGCATGTGTTGATACCCAAAACAATATTTTTGTCCATTTTCAAAGAATTCAGCAAGCATCTGCAGTTGTGAAAGGGCATTTTGCAGCATTTGTCGCTGTCATCATAATAAAGATTACAAATGATCTCCCTGAGGCTTAGGGTACATCTTCCAGGATTGGACATTAAACCAACAGTGGCAGAAATGCATTCAGAGCCCTGCTTTATGAATTTACTTTGCTTACTACATTTTTTTCTTGGAAATGTAATTGCTTTGGAATTACTGAGATAATGGGGGGAAATCACACCATCAAGAGTAAGAAATGGAGTGAGGAAAGGTGATGAAGTCAATATAAGTTTGACAGAAATCTTGTGGTTTTTTGATTTACAACTTCTTAGGTAACTGCTTTCACCTTTGCAAACCCAGAGGAAATATTTTTATCCCTTTTTATTGTTGTTGTTGCTGCTCAATGCACACAAAAAGGGCAGGTCTGGTGTGTGACCAAAGTTTGGTGCTAGTTTGGAACACATGGCATATCAAAAAAAATCAAATAACCCAATTATTATATAAATGTAATTACTTTGATTTTTGGTGGGAAAAAAACTGTAAGAGGAAGCAAAACAATAAAACCATGTACCAAATAGTATGTGGATATGAGATTAAGCCAAATTTCTTATTCATTTCACAAGAACAAGCTTAAACCCCCATTTAGCTCATACAAAAGTTAGCATATTATTTTCAATAATTGCACAAGATACCATGTACTAGAAATGAAAATTGCAAAGCATGTTTTGGATATGTGCTCTAAACTTTTGAGAGTAAGAGCAGGTACATGCGCACACACTTGCACACTTGTATACATACACGCACGTACTCTAGAACTCCCATCTCACATTCTTTGGGTACCAATGTACACACAAAAATGGAGACTTATTGGCTTTTAAGCTAGACTTGTTGGATTATAAATAACCAAATGAACTTTGACTAATTTAACCAAGTAGAAACTTGTTGGAAGGGATGGAATTGCTTATAGAATCAGTGGGAGGCCTAAGAAACAGGCTTGATGGAGTGAACCAAGACTGCACTAGTGAGCAGAAATAAGTTTGTAGCAGTAGACTGGTGAGGTTCACTGAATGAGCACCAACCATTTTCATTCTGCTCTCTTCTTGGTTGATGTGGAGATTCCTAGAAGACAGCAAGCATCTAAATGGCCTATTTGCTCACAGTCCCACCCTTAGAAGGAGAGAGGGGGGTATTTCCATGTCCCACTACAAGGTATCCAGTGGAGGAGGGATAGATGCTGGACAGCCAAACACAGCAAGCAAACAGTCCAAGGTGTGAACTGAATAAATGTCAGTCCTTGGAGAGGTGTTGTTAACCCTGAACGACCACCTCTTCTTAGACTATTTTCAAAGAGAAGCACAGTTTGGTGAGATGAAATGAGCTCCGGTGTGGGTGTATGAAGAGTTTATACTGCTAAGTTTTGTGACTTTTTGCAACTCTCTTAACCTCTTTGTGACCCAGTTCCTTTGTCTTGCCCAACTCACAGTTATTGCAGCCACGGAGATCAATGTGCATTAGTGTATGTGCAACCGCTTTCTAAAACTGGATAGTGGTTTCTGAATGCTCTTGCGAGTTTGCGAATCCTCTGTTGGTGACTACAGGAGGGCAAAGAGAGACACAAAGGCCTGGGAGCATGTTTGCTCCTATGTGTGCCCTAGGTACTGTAGCCCCCCACCCCCTTATTTGGGTTTTGCTTTCAGTTGCCTGAGGTAAACTACAGTCCGAAAATATTAAATGGAAAATTCCAAAACCAAAAAAATTCATGTTTCAAATCGTGTGCCATTCTTAATAGCATGATGTATTGTTGCACTGTCTCTTTCCACTCTGCCTGGGACGTGAGCCATCCCTTTGTCCAGTGTATCCACACTGTATACACCGCCTGCCCACTAGTCACTTAGTAGTTATCAGATCAACTGTCAAGCTATCACAGTGCTTGTGTTCAAGTAACTCTTATTTTACTTAATCATGTTCCCAAGTGCAAGAGTAATGATGCAATTTGAATATGCCAAAGAGAAGCTGTAAAGTGCTTCCTTTAAGTGAAAAGGTAAGTACAGTACATGAAGATATTGAAAGAGAGGGAGACCACATTCATATAACTTTTGTTACAGTATATTGTTATAATTGCTCTATTTTATTATTCATTATTGTTATTAATCTCTCACCATGCCTAATTTATAAACTAAACTAGATAATAGGTGTGTGTGTGTGTGTATATATATACACACACACACACACACACACATATATACACATATATATAGGGAAAATGTAGTATATGTAGATATCAGTACTTTCCAAGGCTTGAGGCTTCCGGGGGGGGGGGGGGTCGTGGACTGTAAGCCGTGTAGATGAGGGGCACCGGTGTACTAATGTCATGAATATGTGTCCTTGAGAGACTATATAGGTAAAATGATTGTTAGGAAATTTTAATTTTAGATGAAATCTGCTTTCTAACAGACTTAGGACATACCTTTTAAAACTAAGTCTTCACTTCTTTCTAGAACAATCTACCCTATGTTGCTGGTTCCCAGCACTCCTTAGGCTTCAGCCTTCTGTCTGGGTTTTGGGTTCTTAAATGATGAATAAAAAACATACACAGAAAGGCCATAAGAAACATGTCTCTGGAGCCCTTGCATAATCTAAACTTCAACAACTTTGAGAGACCAATTCCAACAGGAGATGGAGGGAGGTTGGTTTACCATCTACAATGAATGTCCATTCCTAAGCAGCCCCAGAATAAGCTCAGTTCATGTTCAGTTGCCCCTTCAGCTCTGAGATTAAATTATGTGATTGTTGACAAACTTTTAATTGGGGGTCTGGAATTGAGTTATTTCAAATTTTGCACATATTTTGTGACACATTATATTAAATTCACATAATTTAAATTGGTATGCAATATGGTGGCTCTGTAATTTGGCCCAGTGCTCTAATGTCTACACCTTCTAGAGTGCTCCAATGTGGCATTTGATTTAACCAGTAACACAGCCACTGTCAAATGTATCCTATTTGGCAAACACAGAAGGAGGAGCCCAGTAAAGCCAGGACACATCAGTGTACATTTCTCTTGAGCCACCTATGGAAATTCTGGTTTTAGTAAACCTGGGCACTCGTCTCTGATGACAGTATCTTTTTTTTACATGGGAAAAATTTTGTGAATTAAATAAAGAGGTTTTCTTTTTCCTTCTATTGCCACATCAATTTCTCAGGAATGAAATAATTTTCTTTGCTTTTGTTGAAGGGCGAGTGATACGTATCCAGCAAGTGGACTTTGTACCATGAAGAGTTGTTGGCTTGGTTAGTTTCAAGAAAGGCTTTGTACTAAGGTAGGCACCACTGAAGGGCTGATGAAAAAACACTGGAACCACTTGTAAGAATCTGGGCCACCCACAACAAACCTTTGAATTTTTCTTGTGCACACTTGCCATTTATCAGAGGAGGCAACTCGTGTCCCCGGAAGTCCACTCACAGTCCCGAAGACACACACGCCACTGTGAAGTGGCGAGGCTTGGACCACTGTAGAGCTGAGTTCTCATCCACAAAGAACCCACTTCCTCCTTAGATGACAAGGCTTTTAAGCTATTTTTATAGAGGCCCTTGAAATCTCTCCTTTTGTTATTTTCTTTCCCTACCATATTTTTAATGTTACTTTCTAAAAACAATTCCCAGTGCTAGCCCTACAAAATTAATTTTTTCAAGGAATGATTATAAATAAACAAACAAATAAACCTGTAGGCCTTTGAATAAAATATAGGGAAGTAATACATTAAAGAAAGAGATGGTTATACAAATGAACTAAAATGTAAAAAGGACAAGAGGAGAGTTCTTGGATGAACATACAGCTTTCAAGTAGAATGCTTTTTAGTTTGGTGTTATGTGAGCATGGAATAGATGAATTATGAGAGAACTTTGTAGATTTTCCTGCCTATATCTTTGGTTCCAGTGGGAATGTCTCTGCCAAGTTAGTTTATCTCTGTTCTGTTGTGTGTGTAGGTTCCAGTGTGACCTCACCTAACATGGCACCAGGAACTTAATAAATGAAGATATTACTTCTTTTTTTATTATTAATTACATTGCATACCAAGGTCTTATCATTTTTTAAAAGAAAAATAATCTCTAACAATGGTTTGGAGGTTCAAGTCTACAAAGTACTCTCTGCCTATCTGGCTCCTCTCAGTCCTCACAGTAGCTCTCTGGCCTAGACAGAATGAATACCATTCCTTTTTTATGGATAAGTAGCTTGAACTGCAAGGCATTCTGCAGCTTCTAGGTGCAGCAGAGCTAGGATCTCTCTCAGGTCACTTGGTTCTTTTTTCTCTGTTCCTTCCCTTCGGCCACACAGCTTCTCCCTAGGGCCACTCCTTCCCTGGGCTGTACCATGGGTCTTGCGTGTCCACAAAATGATGTGATCTGTAGTTGCATTCTAGCAACTGCCATGAGAGGAAGAACTTCCTCTTCCCCTAAGGGCATATTTTTCATGTCTCGAGGTTCTGTTCTCCAGCCCAAGCCTTGTGTCCAGTGATTTGTTTAAATCTAGATCTCAGGCATAGTCAGTAGGATGGGTACTACCCATCATGCACCAACCTCTTTCACCTTAATTCACCATCTAGCAGCACAGCCTTATACCTGCCTCATCACCACAACCGACCACCAATAACACACACAGACCTTGTTGTAATTAAGTATTGATTTCATGTAGCGAGGGTACACAGAGGAGGCTCATCTCATTTGTGGGCTGCTGTTATCTGTCAGTAGAACAAAATGTGTGATTATCAGTGGATGTCCTATGGCTATCTGTGGCAAACTGTAACTTCTAATCCATCTAATTGCAGTGACATTATGGTACGCCATTCCAGAGTGGGCCATTTGTCTTAACATGGCCTCTGCTGCTGGTGGCCTGCTTTTGTCTCCAGAAATAGCTGCACAGATTCTTCATTGAGATTCCTTCTTAATTCCAATTTGGCCCTGACAGAAAGGAGACTAGCAAAGACCATTTACTATAATGCAACATGGCTGTCATTTCAAATAAATGGTGCCCTAGGTATTATCTGTTTTCTGCTTTCTTTGTAGTGGTCACACCTCCTGGCATTCTTATGGTAACCTTGCTATTCTCAGGAGATCAGGAAAAGAAATTTTGGATGGAAACAAACTTCACATCTTTAACATTGTCAGGCAGTGTTGGTAGGTTCAAGTCCCCCAGACCTTTTATGTGGCATTTACAGCCCAGGGCTGAGCTGAGATTGCTCTGCTTCAGATTTGATGAGGTAGATGTACTGGGGGCAGAACCCCACATATCTGTGACGGGAATGAGATCCTGAGGAACCGTGACCTGCATCTCTCTTCATTGTGTGATTTCTTTCCATTTGACAGCTTCATCTATACTGAGCCACTGGCTCTCTTGATTAGGAACTTTTTCCTAATAGTGGAATGGAAGTTTCTAACTAAATATATGAGCTGTTTTTGTGGGTGTCTTTGCTTGCTTGGAGTTTTCCCTCATGGGGTGGGAGGTGAATGGAATTGCCTCTGTAGGTGGTAGCTTGGTCTTCTCTGCTTGCCCCAACTATTGGCCTGGGGGGTCAGGAGAGGAACCAATTAAAGTCTTGTTTCTAGGGCTGGTATTCTCTCTTTTAATACGGAAGTTTATCTCTTGCCTATTGTACCTAAAGTTACTTTCATTAAGTGTTGTTGTTGTTGTTGATGTTTTTTCCTGCTGCCATATAAAGCTTTGGCTTTAGTGTTGCTCGGTTGGACCATCATCCTGTAAACCAAAAGGTCATGGGTTTAATTCCTCCTCAGGGCACATACCTAGGTTGTGGGTTTGGTCCCCTTGGGGTACATAATGGGAGGCAATCAATAGATGTTTCTCTCTTGCATCAACGTTTCTCTCCCTCTCTCTCCCTTTCACTTCCCCTCTCTCTAAAATCAATAAGCATGTCCTCAGGTGAGGATAAAAAAAAACCAAAAATAAAAAATAACCTTGTAGACAGACTGGAATTAGAGGGGGAATGTTTCCAATCCTGTGCACCATCATGGGTCATGTTTTGGGACCACACACTGAACTACTCAAGCTCCATTTGAAGTGTCACTTTATCACAGCCAATTCACCTGGATGAGTTGAGTTCTGGGGTAGGGAATGGCAAGTAATTGTCCATCACACTGTAGAGGTGTCAATTGCATCTTAAATATGTCGCTCAGAATCTGGTGAATGAGCCAGAAACAAAAGTGTAAAATAATATAATCTTCCCTAAATGTTCTCTGCTCAAACATTTAGCAGGGTCTTAAGGGACCATGTCAACAATAACATTGCACAAATAATAAATGTTCCTTTTGGTACTGTTAGATTGGGGATGGAGGGTCAGTAGGGGGGAAAGTATAGACTTTGGGGTCAGGGGGATCTGGGTTCCAATCTCCCAGCTCTTCAATACTGAACAAATAAAGTACTCATCCCCTCAGAGCTTCTGTTTTCACATCTGTGTAATTCGAGCATAACAGGAATCTTGCAGGTAATAAAGAATGCATAGGCAGAACTTATAAAGTTATGTAGCTCAGTGAATGGCACATAGCAGACACTGAGACATCCTGACACCACACTACCTAGTTTACAGGATGAATGCCATCTGAGTTCATTACAGCTCTGACTACCACGGGCATCAAACTCATTTTCACCGGGGGCCACATCAGCCTCGCGGTTACCTTCAAAGGGACGGGTGTAATTTTGGGACTGTATAAATGTAACTACTACTTAACAGTTAAGTGAGAGTTTGGTGCTGCCACCAGGTAGAAACAAGGTGCCAGGCCAGATAAAACAAGGTGGAGGGCCTGATTCGGCCTGTGGGCCTTAGTTTGCCACCTGTGGTGCAAACCTTTTCCAAAGTTTCGTTTTGTTTCTTAGTCATTTGAACTGTCTACAATGTTTGTAAGATAATAATACTTACAGTACACATGGACTGTTGGAAAATGTCCTGAGTGACTGACTGTTCAAAGGGGCCCATCCAGAGGTGAGTGATGAATTTAGAGAAAATTCTGTGGTAAGCTTAAAAATCATCTGGGTGCTTGCTAAATCTGGGCAGATTCGAGGTCCCCATCCCATAAAATCTGATTCAGTAGGTTTGAATGAGGAGTTTCTGAAATTTGCATGATTAATGTCTCCTCAGATAATGATAATGTTTTTGGACCACACTTCAAGAAATGTTGCCAGAAATATTAACAGAAGTACCACTGATCTGAGATTGTCATCTGGGAAAGGACCACTCATGGAGGAAAAGACAGTAATCTTCCAATTGACAAATGCATGATATAGATAAGATACAATTTGTTCTGGAGCCCAGGAGTAAAAACAGAACCTGATTCCCCCCCCCCCAGGGGGGAAAGTTCAGCTTAATATAGTTAAGTATTTTCTAAGAATTAATGCTATCTAAGGGTGGAATAGGGGTAGTGAGCCCTTCAGCTCAGGAAGATTTCAAGTTTGTCTGAGTGGCTTCTGGGAATTTTACAAAGAAATTAGCTCATGTGTTTATATCCTGTGGCATTTAATTCCTTATATGGTAATTGATTACCTATGATTCTAGTGCCTTCACTTTCACAAGTGTTGACTAACCATTCACTTGTTGCCTAATTCTGTGAAGACAAAGCCCCAAGTGCTGGCTGAATCCAGGCAAACATGTGATCTTCACAGGGGTGGTCAGGAAGGAAGAAGCTGGGCCTCAGTTGCAACGTGGGAGGAGGTGGCAGGCATATCTGACACTGAGAAGTGAGGGAGATCACCCACTGCAGGGTGGGGTAGTAAGTAGACTAGTTTTGCTTTGAAAAGAAAGATTCTTTCACATCAGCATTTACCAGGTTAATTAATGGAAATTTTCATTTTCTTCCAGTTGGTTCCTTTCTTCTCAAAGATATGAAATCCCAATTTTCTCTTAGGAATAAAATGGATTGTTGAACACTTGCTTTTCTTGGTTCCACACACACATTTCCCACCCCCTTTAAATTTGTGGACACCATTAATGTATATAAGATGTTCCCTCTTCCTCCCCCCACCATTTTTTAAAAGATGATGTCATCTCTCTCACAAAGGAAGAAAAGAGAGGTCATCGGGGTATATGGCAGTTGCTGCGAAGCAACACCAAGAGCTGGCTTCCTGCTCAGAGGAGAGCTCTGCGCCTCCTCTTCCTGGAAGATGGTTTTCCACAAACTTTCATGAGGAATGCTATTTGGGGTTGAGCAGGAGGCACTAATAGTTTTTCTCCTTCCAGGTTTTCAAAATAATAACACCACATTCTATAGTGTAGACTCAGTTTTTGTTTTAAAGCTACAAACTATCTACTCACACCAAGATGGCATTAGAGGTGTTTAGAGTCGGTGCATCCAGGTGGCATTTTGTCTACAGTGTACACGGGCTAGTTATTAGACATGCAGAGTTTTGCAATTAGCTGACCTTAGAAACCCTGTTAAACTACAGCTGCAGGTTTGTTTACATGACATTGTGGCTCAGTTTGATTGTCCTTTGTTGTACCTACTCTCTTCACCTCCTTGATAGTTGCTATTTATTTGGTACTTTAACAATTTTCCTCTTATTGACGTATAGATCCATTCACAGAAAATGTTATAAAGATGCTTTGATTGATAAAATGCTCAGAGTTTCTTAAAATCCTGATATAGAGTGAGACTCTCCAAATAGCCTAGTTTTGGAAGTTGCCATCAGTAGCAGATTTTGCTGAATAGTACTATATGTGTTTAATAATAAAGTTTTCTTTTTTTGTAAACCACTTCTTGTGGAACTATTTTCTGTGATGCTGAGGTTACAAAAAATATATCATTTTTCTGTCACTGGTGGTATTTTTCAGGCCCCCACTTTTAAATGGATGGGCTTTTGGAAAATGAGGTGGTATCTACATCAGAAAAACACCTTATCCTGGGCCCCATCAGGTGACTTGGACAAAGCAATGCAATTTAGATGGGGGAAATGGTATATATTGTGTTTTATAAGAGCCAGCTTCCAATAATAACCATCTGACTCTCGTGACCCTAGGTTTTCAATTTCCCCTTTAAAGAATGCAACAAGCAATGCTGCCAAAGCATATTTTTCTTTTTGTTGATTTGTGAGTTGCTGGGCAGATTTTCAATGTTAGAAGACACAAACATCATACACTTTCCTCTTAGAGTAAATTCTCATGTAACTGTCTCATGGCATATGCTAAACTCTAGGGCTGTATTGGAAAAGAAATTTCCTATGTATGATTGCAGGAAATAAGGGCATGATTTTAACTCTTTTCTAGGTTTTGTTTTGGTTTGGTCTTTTTGACTTGGGTATGAGCTCAGGGTCTGCTAATTACAAGAAAAAACACCAAAACGCATTTGCCAAGTACCTACCTTATCCATATCCCTTTGCTAGACTCTATTCTGGGACAACTTATACAATATAACCTATTTAAGAGACTGCTTAATAAAATAGCAGTTTGGAAATTCCTAATGGGAGGTAGGTGGGATATTCAGTGTAGTTTCTTCAACTGCCAGGCAGGATATCAGCCTCAGGATATCCATGCAGAAAGACAACTTTTCAAATCATTTCTAAGAAATACCCTGTATCCTTGTACAATTCCTTGGTCTCCAGGGAAAGAAGTCTAGATAAGTTGAGTGTTACTTGGCTTGGTAAAAATGTTGAACTGAATCCTGATCTCAGTCCCTGCTTCTCCTTGCTTTCCTTTTCTTTCTAAATCAAAGAACAGTTTAACATCAGCATTGTTGTTGTATTTGTTACCTATTGCTGTATAACAAGTTACCCCCAATCTTAGTTAACTGACATTCATTATTTCCCAGCTTCTAAGAGTCAGGAATTCCACAGTGATTTAGCTGAGATTTCTGGCCCAGGGTCTCTAAGGAGGTCATGGTCAGGAGGTCAGTAGGGCTTGACCAGGACTGGAAAATCCACATCAAAGACAGCTCACTTAGGTCTTAGTAGGAGGCCCCAGTTTCTTTCAACATGAGCCTTTCCACAGTGTCATTAGGACATGGCAGCTGGCTTTCCCCAGAGCAAGTGATCTAAGAAACAATGAGAAAGAGGGGAAAGAGAGAGAATAGGAAACCACAGTGGCTTGTATGAATTAGTCTCCAAAGTCATGTAACTGTCACTTCTTTATTCTGCTTGTGAGAAGTGTGTCACCAAGTCCCAGCCCACACTCAAGGAGAGGAGAACTAGACATCATCACTTGGTAGGAGCAGTATGCACATTAAAATCAGCACAGAGGTACTTGTCATTCAAAATTTCTAAAGAGTTTCCAAACATTGGTTCTTCAAAACAGTTCTCAATAGCAGTGATGTCTTTCTTCCCTATCACTTGAGTGCAGGGTCTCTTGCTCTAGAAGAACCATGGTACATTAACAGCCAATTGCAAAAGTCTCTGCTTCTGACTGCTAGCCTATTGCATTCTGGGCAGAATTTGTCTTAGCCACTGGAGAAACAACAATGTGCTGAGAAATTCTGCTGTATTCAGAGCACTTCCCAGGGTTTTAATATTTCCCTGGGAAATATTCATCATATTTTCATTATCATGAGGACAGTATCACTGAAGAGCAAAGACAAATGAACTGACATTTATTTTGTGAGCATTGAGGAGAGAGACACATCTCCCTAAATTTGCAGTTCTCTATAGCAAGACAAATTTAATCAAATCATGTGTTCATAAATAAAGTTTAGAAAGGAGCATTAGCGTGTACTTGAGTAGAAGGTAGGATAGTAATAGGGCTGTTTGTTTATATTTATGTCTTGTGATGACACTTAGAAACACTCTGGTGTTTCTAAGATATTAATTTAGGGTCTGTTAGTGAGAAAGGTAATGGTCTAGAAGTTCTTTTGTCCCTTTAAGAAATCTTTTATATTAACATGCATTAAAATTACCACTTTTGGTACACACATCTATGAAGTATAACATATATATATATGTGTGTGTGTATATGTGTGTGTGTGTGTGTATATATATAGAGAGAGAGAGAGAAAGAGAGAGAGAGATTCCTGTAACCACAATCATTAAAATACCAAACAAATCCATTGCCCCCAAAATCTCCATCTTGCCATTCCCTTATAATTGTATCTCCTCCCATTCCTAACTCATTTCAAGCTCTCATTTTCCCCTCCATCACCACAATTTTGTCTTTTTCAGAGTACTACTGTTGGTCATCTTTTGAGGCTAAATTCTTTCATTCAGCTTAAAGCTTTTGAGATTTATTCAAGGTGATATGTGCATCAATAGTTTATTTCTTCTTGTTGCTAAGTAGTATTCCATTGTATGGATGTACCACAATTTCTTTATATATTTGCCTGCTGAAGGACATTTGAGCTGTTTCCAGGTTTTGGCAATTACAAAGGAAGCTACTATGTACATTTATATACAAGTGTTTGACTAGATATAAATTTTCATTTCCCTGTGGTAGATAAATAGGAGTGGAATCAGTGGGTCACATGGCAATGGAATGTATAATTTTATAAAACCTGTCAAACGGTTCTCTAGAATGGCTGTACCACTTTGCATTCTCATCAGCATTGAATGACAGCTTTAGTTGCTTCGTGTGACTGTCAACACTTCAGATGATTGGAATTTCTATTGCGGTCATTCAGTAAAATGTGTGGTGGCATTTCATTATTGTTTTCATTTGCATTTTTCTAATGACTAATGATACTGAACATATTTTTATGTATTTGTTTTCCATATATCCTCTTTGATAAAGTGTCTGTTTAAGTCTTTTGTTTACTCTTAATTAGGTTATTTTCTTACTGTTAAGTTTTGCCAGTTTTTTATATTGTCCTTTTGTTGTCATGTATAAGAACTCTTTGCCTGCCCTGGCTGGTGTGGCTCAGTGGATTGAGTGCTGACCTGTGAAGCAAAAGGCCGCTGTTTCGATTCCCAGTCAGGGTACATGCCTGGGTTGCAGGTGAGAGCCCCAGTAGGGGGCATGTGAAAGGCAACCACACATTGATGTTTCTCTTCCTCTCTTTTGCCCTCCCTCATAAATAAGTAAGTAAGTAAGTAAGTAAGTAAGTAAGGAAGGAAGGAAGGAAGGAAGGAAGGAAATAAATAAATAAATAAAATTAAAAAAAAAAAAAAAGAAATGTTTGTCTAAACCCAGGCCATGAATGTTTTCTTCTAAAATTGTTATGCTTTACCTTTAGATCTATGACCCATTATAGTTAAATTTTGCATGATGTGTGAAGTTTAGATAGGGAATTATCTATCTATCTATCTATCTATCATCTATCTATCTATCTATCATATGGATATACAATTGTTAAAATGCCATTTGTTAAAAAAAAAATTACCCTTTCTCTATTGAATTGCCTATGCGTCTTTGTCAAAAATCAACAAGCCATATTTAAAATTTTTTTTATTGTTGTTCAAGTACAGTTGTCTCCATTTTCCCGCTATCACTCCCCACCTTCCATCCTTGATCCTACCCCCCTTTGGCTTTGTCCATGTGCCTTTATATATGTTTCTTCATAACCCTTCACCCTTTTCCTGTTACCCCCTCTACCCTCCCCTCTGGTTACTGTCAGTTTGTTCTTTATTTCAGTATTTCTGGTTATATTTTGCTTCCTTGTTTATTTTGTTGATTAGGTTCTACTTATAGGTGAGATCATATGGTATTTGTCTTTCACTTCCTGGCCATACTTCTTTTGGTCTATTTTTTGGACTCTGTTCTGTTGAGTTTACTCAGGGTATGAAGAACCAGAGATTTTTCTGGTTCTTCATACCCTGAGTAATATTGTATCATATTGTGGACATTCTGGATATAATGCTATGAAACTCTAGGGCTTGTTTAAATCCTGTAAAGAATTTTAATAGTTTTATTCTAGCCAGCCTTTAAACTGGTTAGGTTCAAGTTGCAAGTTTCAGCCATCCTCCTAGAGACTGGTTTCAATGCCAAGTCCATTTGTAAAGCTATGTTGGGACCTGGGTGGTTGACTGTGATATGTTATTTAGGGTCAGAGTTCTGATGAGCCAGTTGGGATAAGTCTAGAATCCATAAACAACTTCATGGGTTCATTTTTCCAAGCTCTTTTTCCATGATCTCTCTAGTACTTTCTGGTCTCCTAGGTTCCCCTTTACATCTTCCATTCAGAAAACTGAGGGTTTATTTGTCCCACTATGATGCACATTTCCTGTGAATGCACTCTTGTGCAAGGCCCTGCAGCAGAAAGACTGAGAGAACCAAACCAAACCAAACCAAACCAAAACAAAACAAAACAGAAAAACAAAAACAAGTACCAGGGTTTGCCCCTGACAGTCTTGGAAACTATAGCTCCTTTGGTCAGAGAGGAAACTTTTCCCCTCAGAGTTTGAGTGCTATGAACCACCACAGCCTGTGCACAAGATAATGGAGAAAAGAGAGAGAAAGAAAAAAAGAAAACTGGGGGGTTTCCCCTCCTTTTTATGACTTTCCTATTACTCATACCAGAACTAGCTTCTCCAGGAGCTCACTCTGTGCCCTGTAACCATTTCTGAATTTCAGGCTTCCTTGAGTTTGGGCAGGGCATATTGGGGGGAAAAGTGGTGAACTCATTTTCATTCCTCGAGGAGGCTAAAAACACCCTCCAACTTCAAGGAGAGGAGAAACAAACTTCATCTGATGTCATGACTCTGGGACCTAAATATGTTACAGCTATTTTGGAAAAAATTATCTTCTACAGCCAACTAATTAATCAAGAATTTCAAAATTATGGTATTTAGATATTATTTTATAATAAGAATTTTCTGCAATAGTTCTATAAAATAAAACTTCCTCATGTCTGCGGTTGGTCAGTGGTAGTGATCATATAGGAAAGACAAGATAAATATTTGAAATTTTCTCTTTATTTGCCAGTTTTCAAAATAACTAATTAGTTCACCAGTATCTTCCAATGACAAACTTTAGAGTTTTTCTGTTGTTTCAAAGAACTATCATGGACTTAAACATACCTGTATCTGTGGTTGTTATTAACCTTATTGATCCTCAAATTGAGTACAGAACTTTTAATTATCATATGGCCACCTAAAATAAACCATGGCTTGTCCAGATCACAGTGGGATCAGGTGACAATATAAGAAGAATTAAGTCTCCCAGCCAAATGACCTCTTCCTTAAGGGCATGATACCATTACTAGACAATATATGCTCAGGAATGAAGTTCAATGCAATCCATCCATTCGTATTTAATTATTCATTCACTCATTGAACCAACAAACATTTGTTGAGTATCTACTATACATCAACCATTGAGCTAGGCACAGGGATCTCAATAGCAAATAGAAAAAGAGGCAAGTAGTGACATTAGTCAAATAACTACAGAAATGCATGGGAAATTGTAATGTGACAGGAACTAAAAAAGATAATTCTGAGGAAAGTGGTCCCTCTGGAAGGCCAGGGAAGGCCTCTCTTAGAAAAGAGAATTTATCTCACAACTGAAAGGGGAAGATGCTGACCAAGCAAAGGGGTTAGTGACAGGAAATGTAATCTCAAATACTTATATATTATAATCTGGTCCCATGCTAGCTATAATCCTCTCATGTCTAGATTGAAAAATATTTTGAAGGCTCCCACTGCTATTAAAAAATTTTTCCCTCACTTCCATTGATCTTGCCCTCAAATAATACTAATCTCTTCTGTCCACCAGGTTGAGCATACAAAATAAGCTGTTTGAACATAAACAAATATAGATTTTCTAATTCTCCCAGTATAGAAGAAAAATCCATCTAGGGGGTCTCATAAAGATTTCGTATTCTTTCCTTGATTTTTCTTTGGGAAGACTTCAGGAGCACTTAATTATCTGCCAAACAAGTTGAATCTTGTCTCCATGCTCAGTTTGAGTCTAGCTGAGCTTACTAAGTAACAGATCCCTTGGGGCTTATTTGCATTTGCATTGGTTACTCCTAGTAATCAGGTTTTGAGGTAAAGGAAGAAAAAGCTTGGATGATGGCTAAATGAAAAAAAAAAATCCAGATACCTGGCCTTTTACCCTGGAAATCATCCCCTTAGAAGCCTGGCATTTTCAGAGAGTGGAGAGGCTTGATAGAGAAAGAAGGGTGGGAAGAAGAAGAGAATGGATGGGCACAGTGGCCTTTCCCTTTAAGTTAGGGGGCTTTGTCCTGACACATGCTCCAGGTATCCCTCTGTTGTTCACAACAATGGGGGTGCATTCTAAGAGTGCTGAGAAGACAGCACCACAATCTTTTTATTTTATTCCTTTATCCTAAGCTCATTTTTTTTTGCAGCTGCAAGCAGGGGCACAAGATACCATCTTGGGCCCAATAAGAATGTGCTCTTTGCCTAAGTGGCAAGTAGGGATTCTGTGGATGCTCATTGTTTACTGCAGGAGAAGAGCAGTATTAGGAACACAGCCATCCCACTGGCTCAAGGACCCTTTTCTCCTGATGAGGCACTCCTGCTCCCACATAGCAACCACCAGAAAAGACAACCTTGGTTTGCTGCCCAAGGCTCTTAGGTCACAGTTAAAGACTTGCAAACCTCCACCATTTTGACCAGAAATATCCAGCCAGTATCACAATTTCAAGGAAGAATCATTTTTTTGGTGACTCTTTCCAAAATTTAGGGAAGCCAAAGCAGAGGATTTTATTGTTCTTACAAATGAATATCCCCTGGGTAGATATGGTTTCAGGCATAACATGATTCAAATGATGTCAGGAGCCCTTAATGTCTTTCCTAAGCTATAAAAGAAAATTGGAGTACTGTTACCAGAAGAAGAAAAGTGGTGTTGGGTTGGTGCAAAATAATAAATGTCTGTTTCAGTTAGTTGAACATACATAGTGTGTCTGGACAGGATTAGTATTTTTTTTCTTCTTTGTCTTCCCTTTTTCCAGGGCCTGGCACTTTTTGTGGGTAAAGCAATAGAAGGGAATCTTTATAATGCAACTCCAAGTAAGGATGGAGATAATGAGGTACATGAGATAGCCTACCAGAAAGTTAATCTTTATAGGACAAGCTGTCAAATTGTTTCTTTAAAACAATCCACCTAGAGTCCAGCCACTATAATGGTGTCATCTCCATCCACCATCCTTACTTTCATCCTCATAATTTAAAGCTCCCCTTTTCTTAGGAGCAGAACTGGTAGAAAAATGAATGTCTACCAACTCACAAAGTGGAGATACTCTCAGCATGGAGGAAAAGAAGGACTTAAAAGAAAGAGGGAGGTTGTGAGATAGAATGGAATGTGAAGAGAGGGTCTGTAGCTAAAGCATTGGTCCTGTGGGGGTAAATATCTCTAGTGAGGCTAAGAGCCATCTACGAAATGCAAGGGGACAATTATAGAGCATGGGTACTACTCCCAATGTCTTACCACACTTTGGACTCAGTAGAGGTTGAAATAGAGAAGTTACGAAACATTCTTTGGGGCACTGGTATGTGTATGTATGTATGTGTGTATGTGTCTATATACATGTGTATATATGTGTGTATGTGTGTTGGCCTGGTTAAAGGAGGGAGGGAAGCCAACAGGTACCTGGATCTCCCCATCATGGAAGTTGGGAGGTGAACAGAACCCACAGGATGGAAAAACTGACTAATCAGTTTTTTTTCATCGTAAATGATTGTCCTACTCTCTCTCCTCTAAGATCAGAGTTTCATATAATACCACTCAATAGCTATCTTGAGAAAGGTTAATGTTTCTATAAAAGGCAATGTACCTGGGTGCAACTTACTGAAATAGAGTCAAACATGTGGGGCGATGGCCCCAGCCTTGCAATTGCCTGGGTAGGAAACCACAGGATCTACCTCACTGGGCTGTGCTTCGCTTTCTGTACCTGGACAGCATGTCTGTATGTGGAAAGTGGGAGTGATCATAGCGAGTGATGCTCTCACCTCACAGGGTTGTGTTAGAACCTGGGTTGGATCTTGCTTTGTCAATTCCTGCTGGGAAACATGGCAGGGGCAGGGCCTGAGAGGACCAGGCATGGAGGGAGCGTGGGGGAGGGGGACGGCTCCTACTACCAGGGGAAGAAAGTAACGCTTCCTCTCCTCTCCTTGTGCTATTCAGGGCCGAACGTGAGACAGCATGTGCTGTTAAGGACATGTGTTGGTCTCCATATGTGAAACATCTGTTCCAGCCTTCATGTTTTTACTCAGGAGTTGAGATATGCCAGGTTGGTGACCTTCTCTCCTAAGTCCAATTCAGAACTGTATGCAGACAAATGTATTTAAATTTATCTGTTCTGACTCAGAGTAGTAAAAAAATCATTTTATGTGCTCCAAGCTGAGAGGGAAGAAAAAGTCCACATATAGTTTCCTTGAGATCTATGGACTCATGGGATGGCTTTTATAATTTTAGAAATTATGACAAGGCATCCATAAAGATGAGGCAGAATCCCAATGCAGCAGTTTCAGTAGCTTAAAGGGACATTATTTAATACCCATCCACGGGAGTGTGGCGGCATTCAAAGACAATTAATTCATTTAATTCCTTCATCACAGTTGGAAAATGAGCATGTTGCAGGCTTGGGAGGTGGAAGCTTGGAATATTCTCGGGTTCCCTAGGCTGAGGCTCAAGTATCTGTGGTTGCTTGGCCTTTGTCAACTGTTATTTTGTGCACTTTTAAAGAGTAATTGTGTCTATTTAATTTCCATTTAAAGCTCTCTCAGCTTAAAGATGGCTTCTTATAAAAATGTTCTGATTTAATTCCATTCCATCCAAATTAATTCAATTAAAGGAACATCTGTTGAGCAAATACTTACCATAATAGGTCTGCAAGGAATATAAAAATGAACTGGATCAGGCTTTGCCCCCCAAAGTCAAGTGATCATTCAGCAATGGTTACTTAAAGTTCCATAAACCTTAGGATTGATGCGGTATTACAAATCCTACACAGCCTCTCTGACCAGGCTTGGCCAATTCTTTTCCAATTTTCATTAAAAAAAAATCTCTGTTTCCTTTGTTTTCCTAATTGCCAACACACTAAGTTACTCAGCAAATATTAATTAAGGATTTAATTGTATGCCCAGCAGAGAGACAATGTGGATAGGAAAGCTATTGTTTCCATTTGTTTGTGTAGCTTAGCTTGACAGTATCAAGAACCCAAGCAAGAGAGCCAGTTGGGGTGGGGATGGTGAACAAAAACCTCTCTAGGCTCCAGTTCCTCATCTGTACATGGAAATAATAATAATAATAATAATAATAAACCTCACATAGCTATGAGGACTAAAGGAGCTAATGTGAACAAAAGATTCAGCATATTTCCTAGCACCAGAGTTGCTTTCTTTCATTGTATCATCATCATCATCATCATCATCGTTGTCGTCATCATCACCTGTTTTAGAATAGAAATTCTTAGAGGTCAGAGATAGTTGAATTTTATGGAGGACAAACAACCTCTGTCACCTGTTAACCAGCTATATGTATCAATAATTAATAAGCGCTAATACATAAGATACTAATGAAAATACTAGGAGTTAGATGTTTCAAATCTCTCTCTATGAGGAAGATTTGTGTCTGCCTGTAAGGAAGGCTGTATCTGGTTATCTTTGGTAGTAGCATCCTTTGCAGCACTGAGTCTGGGTCTGGTAAAGGGGAAAATGAAGGAAGCAAGAGCATAAGTGGAGCTACACAGTAAGGAACCCAGACAGAGCTAGTGAAGAGAGGGGTTCTGCAGACCTGACTTGAGAAAGAACCTGGGGAATCCTTGAAAAGGGGGAGGACAAAGACTTGAGGATAGCTTGTGTGTGTGTGTGTGTGAGAGAGAGAGAGAGAGAGAGAGAGAGAGAGAGAGAGAGAGAGAGAGAGAGAGAAGATGGAGAGAAAAAGAGAGAGAGAGGAGACAGCATCACAGCATCAGCTTCCTGGGCCTCTGACCTGTGCAGACACACAGAGCCCCAGGCTTAGGAGGGCTCCAAACTTGGTTTAATGTTCTGCTGATGTCTTCTAAATATTCTTAATTTTTGAACAATGAGCTTTTACATTTTTATTTCACACCAGGCAAATTATGTAGCTGGACCAGCCTTTGGGAACGATTTGTGAATGTTTGCTGTGTAAAATGAAGGTAATCTTTTTTTAGTGCTTTCCTGAGATTTAAATAGGTTTCAATTATTTAGGGCAAGGGGGTGGTGTTCAATTGCAGGTACTTTGATTTAAACTCCAGACTTGGCTAGTCCTCAAGAGCAGCTTTTCCCTTTATTCTGTTTATAGGAACACCCTGCACCCTTCCCACCCCAATTCATTTGCGAAATCCATGAGAAGGCTGCAGGCAACCTCCTAACTGTGCTCACTCCATCAGCCTCTGAGAAAACCCAAGACAGCGCTCTACCCTTCCTTCCCTTATTCTGGTAAAGTGTTCCATGCTTTGAGGAAAGGCTTGAGGTGTTCCTTGGGATGAGAGTGGGGATTAGGTCTGGAATGGGGTTTGGAGTTGGTGTTTGGGTGGGGTGAGGGTTGAGACAAAGGAAGCAGTGTTCCTTGCAATGCTGTGTAGGGACATAGAGAATTTCTCCATAGAGGAGTTCATATGTGGGAAGACACATCCACTTCTGTGTAGATTTTACACACAACACTTTCTTTACTTTCTTTTCCTGCCACTCACATCCCAGCAGAAAGGTACTGTGTAGAGGGGACAAAGTACTGGGAGTTCAACCCATCATCAAATGGTGTCGAGGTTGATTTTTATTTTGTCAAAAACAGCAGGTTTCCTTTGTACAGACCTTAAAAGACTGACACAAACAATAAATGGACAATTTTGAAACTCATTGTCAGAGTCATACTTTGGGATCAAACTCTGGTGTAAATACCGATTTCTAATCTCCTTCTCCATTTAGCAACCCACCATTTAGATACGATGCCCCTATATCTGACCACCTCTTTGTCATCCACTTACCTCACTAACATTGTGTCGGCGAGTGACTTGCAGTTGCTTGTCCATCTGCTGCACATGCTTTCACTGTAAAGAACCAAACATGATGTATCTTTGGAGCACACATTCACCTCTCATTTAGTGTCTATGTATCTGTAACAAGCCGTATTGAGCTGAAGCCGAGAAAAATCACCATTGCCACCCTCCATTATTAGGGAGACTGAGATAGATTGGAGGGTTACTCTTTTCATCACTTGTTAAAAATACTTACAGCTTGTCAATAAATGGCACCAAATTTCAATTTCATGAGACATTCAAAATAGGGTATCTAGAGCTGTGTATAGAATTATAAATACGGTGGAATCTAAAGGAAAACATTCAAACCCAGGAGACAGATTATAGGCTATGCCATACCCTGTAAAGGATTTAGACTTTTAAGAGTATTAACATTTCTTCTATAACAGATTGTTCCACTGTGGAAATTGCAATTACTGTCATTTTTTTGATACTGACAATGAAAATTACATATATTTCCTCCAGACATGGTATTTTAACTAAGTAGTGAAATAAGGCAGCAAGTTTTTCTAAGTGGATTTCAAAGAGTGGCCTTAACTTTCTAGGTCTGTCTTTATGGAAAGTTTCTTGTTTAAATGCCCCAACTCTAGAGCTGACCAGCTCTACATGGCCTGAAATGCCATCAAACCCTTAATAATGATGTCAACTTGGCATGAAAAACTGGTAGTAAAGAGCACTTTATAAAACAATAAAAAGAATCTATAGGCCAAGTATTATAGTGAGACCAGCACATGCCAAATTAAAGTTGGGAGAGGTGCGCAGGAAACCCATGAAAAGTGGTTGCTTCTCATTTGAACTAAAGACATTGGTGTGAGCTGGTGTTTCTAAATTGTGTTTGGTAGAATGCTTCCTTCACAGAATCTTAATAGGAATTATGTTAAAAATAAATAAGAAGGGCTCTGTGGTAAAATAAACTTAAGATTATCTGAGCTAAACAAAACCAAAGGGTTATATTATTGTAAGAATTCTTAGTGTTTTAATTTTCTAGACTGCTTTGTAAATGTCTAAGGGTGAAGGGAGAACATGGGGCAGAACACTTCCCAAACTTGTCAGAACTTTGAAAGTTTTTCTGAGGAACAGTTCTAGGATTAGAATTCTGGAACCCCCTTGGGGAAACTCCTCTGTTGGTCCTGGGGGGATCTTAGGAGGGGAGTGTGCTGGGTGGATACTGTGAGGCCCACAGTGCTGTAGGTCCCGTTGGAGTGCTTGGTGGTCTGGGCCCTTTGACTATCTGGGCTGGCCCATGGGGGAGCCATGACTCTCCTTTTCCCTCATGGGGCTCCTTTTTGAAGTTCAGAGAACAATCCACAGCAATTCAACAGGAGGAAGTTCAGGCTATATTTCCAAAATATCAGGTTCATTTGTTCACGTTCTTTGAAGTTTCAGGTCTTTAAAGTTGTTTTCCCTTGAGAGGTGAAGAGCAGTAAACAAATACCAAATTTCTATCCACATTGTGAAAAAGAAATACAATTAAGAAGCATGTATTTCCTCCCAAATACCTCAGCCAGAGTGCTGGAGTCCTAGTGTTCCCAAGCATTGACTCTGCTGGGATTTTAGTGGGATGGTAATCCTCTGGGTTCCAGGAATGCTGGAATCCTGCCTTGTCAATGACCTTCCACTGCTCTCCCCCTGAAGACTGCTATATGCCTGAGGAACAAGAACATGCTTAAAGCTATCACCATATCTACAGCTACAGGACTGTTGAGCTCTGGTAAAGACTTGAAATCTAAGTGGGACTTCTGATTCCCTTTTCTTTCACAGATTTAAACCCTGGTATTTACTACTGTCCAGCCACCAGAAGAAGAAGCTGAAGGGGAGGGGGAGCAAGATGGCTGGAGAATAAGCTCAGTTTGGTGTACTCGACAGCTGTGAACTTGGAGGAGCTGGAAAAGCAGGAGGCAAGGTTGGCAGGTTAGCCTCAAGCCTGTAAGGCATAGGCCCCACCCTGTCTAACCTAAGAGGCAGATTGTTCATTCTGGCTGTTACAACACAATACTACATATGGAATAGCTTTAAACAACAAAAATTTCTCTCAGTTCTGGGTGCTGGAAGCTTGAGATCAGGGTGGCAGCATGAATGAGGTTTTAGTGAGAACTCTCTTCTGGGCTGCAGACTGCTGACTTCTTTCTATGTTCCCCTGGGATGGAAGGAACAAAGGAGCTTTCTAAGGCCTCTTTTTTTTTTATTGAATTTATTGGGTGACAATGGTTAATAAAGTTATATAGGTTTCAGGTGTACAATTCTGTAATACATCATCTGTATATTCTATGATGTGTTCACTATACCAGGTCATGTCTCCTTCCATCACTATTTATCCTCCGTTTACCTTTTTCTACCTTCCCCTACCCACCTTTTCCCTCTGATAATCACCATGTTGTTGTCTGTGTCTATGAGGGTTTTTTTTTTGGGGGGGGGGGTGTTTTATTTTGTGTTTTTTGCTTATTCCTTTAGCCTTTTTCACCCAGCAAAGGCCTTTTTTATAAGGGCATTAATCTTATTTCTGAGGGTTCTGTGCACATAATCTAGTCATCCCCCAAAGACCCTACCTCCTAATGTAACCGGAAAAGACACCAGCATTCAGGCTGCCTGTCACTACCAAATCCAATAAGCAATGACAGCGACTGAATCTTTTATGAGCGCTTTATTCAGATGGCCAGTGATCTGAGAAGATGGTGGGTTCGTACTCTAACAAACCATCTTCCCTTCTCTTTCCTGGCCAGAATTTTTATAATAGAGGTGGCAAAAGACACACAAGGTGTGGTGAGGGCTTTGAAATTCAGGGAGGATTAGGTGAGCGAAGCTGCAGCAGTAGTTTTCTGGGCAGTGCTGTCCCAAGGGGAGGGGGAAGGTCTGTCTCCTTGTTGACACAAAGGCCCGGATGCCTCCAACTAGTCCCCAGGTGGTAATCTCTAGCCAGCGCCCCAGGAGGCCGGCTGTTTCCCAGGAGCCAGGATGGGCCTTATCTGCAGTTTCTGAAACAAAAGCTTTAACATACACATTATTTGCTAGGCTTAATAACTTTTTCTTTAAGCTAAAATGTTCCGAGTCTTGAGTGCCCTATCACTAATACCATCGCACTGGGCATTAGGATCTGAACGTGTGAATCAGGGGTGCGGTACACACATGCAGATCATAGCACAGATGGGCCTCTGATGCTGTGTGGAGACCTGATTCCACTCCTTGCTTCCCTTTCACATGCACGCACCTGAAGCCCTAGTAAGGACCAAGACACATCCCTTTGGTGACCACTTTGGTAATATCACATCAATCACCTACTCCCATCCTTCTGGAGGAACAGCCCCTAGTCCATAAGTGCATCCTGCCCCAGGCCAAACTGGGAGATGAGAGGAGATGGGGTTGGGGCCACTTCCACCTTCTTTGTTTACTGAATGAACCCACATACATATGCCTCCCATCCTTCAAAGGAGTTAAGTGTGCAATTTGATTGACCCAAGCAGATGGGTTAGAGGAGATCAGAAAGAACAATTTCTCTCACTCCTTTTTTCCCTCTGGGTAACTTGAGCCCCACCCCTGGTTTTCCATTTCTGAGTCTGGTTTGATTCTGATCCTGACTCTGTACTGAAAAGCATTCGGAAAGGTCAGCTGGCCTACTTACATGCCCTCAGGCACACTGAGACTGCCCAGAGATACAGAGCTCTTCTATTTTTTTAGAAAATTCTTTTTCTATTAAGAATGTTTTCTTATATCTAACTTCATGCTTTTTTTACTGCCCTTTGTGGAGACAGAAAAGAGCTGGGTGTTATCTGTGCTTGAGTCTTCTATATGCTTAAAAGATTCTTGCTCTTTCTTTATCTAGGCTGAAAGATCCAGTCTTAATCTCTTTTTGTGGTTCTAGTCCCCCCCCCCTTTTTTTTGCCATATTGTGAGTGTTGGAAAGTTTTTTTGAATTTGTTTATCATTAGACTCATCTGGAGACCTTTTTAAACATATCAAATTGCACATCTTTCTCCAGACTTCCTGCATGAGAATTATAATGGCAGGGTGGTTGATAGCTTGGGCAGGCATTGCCACTCTTAAACAGGACAAATGCATTTTTGGGATCTTGATGAAGTACATGCTCATCTCACAGTTCTCTCTTTCCCCCAGGAATGGCACCTATTTTTCAGAGGTCAGTCCTGGCAGGTAGGTTGGCAGTAGCATTGTGGATGAACAGACATCTGGTCCAAACAATGCCAAGCAGAGTCTTTTTTCAAGAATTTGGAAATGGAGCTTAGGGAGAAGAGGTTAATCTCTGAGAGTGACCAGAAGTATGTCATGAAAAAAAAGTGAGACACCAAATTGTAACATGAAGATAATTAGAGAAAGATGGTCTTCAGAGAGGAAGTAGACTGAAGCAGATGCTCTCTGAGAGAGTCAGGAGAATAGGAGCAAAACATGCAATGACTCTCTAGCTCTGGTTCCAGTCTCCGTACTTCTGCCCTGGAGTTTCAGAAGACAGTCTATGTCCTATGTGGTAGACACTCCTTTTTTGCCTAACCCAGTTAAAGCAGACTCTCATTGCCAGCCACCAAAATGGACCTAACCAAATACAGAACTAACAACTGCACTAAGAGAGTTGGCAAGTACACAGCCGTGTCTTCTGTCCCTGTTGACTCACTATGGAAGTCTCTATTTTACTTTTCTGAGAGAACATATGCCTCCTTTTTTATTGTTGATCTGTTACAGTTGTCCCAATTTTCCCCTATTTCTCTCCCCTGCCCCACATCCCCCACTCCCATAGTCAATCCCCACCCTGCTTTCTATGTCCATGGGTCACCTGTACTTGTCCTTTAACTAGGCCCTTCCCCTTCTTTCCTTCTTTATCTATCACCCCCCTCACCTCTGGTCTTTGTCAGTCTGTTCCTTGTTTCCATGCCTCTGGTTCTGACATATATCTCCTTGCTTTCTAAAGAATATTCAATTAATACCATCTGACTAGCCAATTTTAATACAGCCCAAACTCTGAATGAGTGTCAAATTATCTGCCATGAAAAATTCTTCCTAGTTCTCCTGATAGGGAAAAAAGTAAAACCTCACTACATTTACTAACTGATGCATTCACCCAACAATCTGTAAAGCCAATACAATTATTGGCCCATTTTACATATGAAGAAACTGAGGCATAGTGAGGGTAAATTATTTTCCTTAAATCACAGAGCTGGTGAATGTTGAAGCCAAGACTTGGACCCAGATGTGACTACAGAATTCAAGATTTCTGTTATAGTTGGGTTGAAACAAAAACTCAATGGTTGAAAGCAATGTGCTGGATGGTACCCCAAAAGTAACGTGTGAATATTATCATTTCTGTATCAAGAGAGCTTAGTTAAGAATCTAAAGTAAGAAGCAAATAAGGTAGGTTAAATGGTCCTGGCAGTTTTCATACACGAGTCAGGATGAATTGAGGCCAGAGAAAGGAAGAGATGGAGGGTGTTACCACCTTACCATCCATTTTCTCCTTTAAACAGATCCCTGATTTTATTCTTCTATTCATCCCTTCCCTAAGTGGTCCATGTGGTGGGGTGGCTGACTTCCAAGAAAAGACCTTATTTGTCTAAGGGAAAACCTATCACCTCTCGCCAGTAATTGGGCATGTGATTCAATTTGGGCCAATGAGATGTAAGGAGAAATTTACTGGGGATCTTATGATACAATTTTAATTTGAGCTTATGTGAAAATTTTCAGAAGAGATGCTGCAGAGAAAAATCTCACAAAATCTTAGCATCACAGAGCAATAAGCATTTATTTAGTTAATTTAGGTCTCTCTAGAGGTAATTAGGGGTAATTGAGTTCTCTCGACATTGGCTGAGCTCACTAATGAGTCTGGAGATCTGTTAAGCTAGTTTGTGTTCTACACCAAAGTCTCCCCTTCCTTTCCAGAACCAATGAGCTAGCTAATGCATGTTCTTCTCAACACAATGGCAGAGTACTGATTGAAATACACATACAAATCTCAAGCTTTGGCTATATCACATCTACCAACATCTCACTTGCCAAAGAAAGTCACATGGCTAAGCTTAGTACCAAGACTGCCCACTAAGTCACCAGAGATCTCATGGCAACACCAACATCAATAGATCAGGAAATTTGTTCTTTCCTGGGAATGATGGGGTGAGGGAGTGGTGAGAAATAACCTCATCTGTCACAGGGCCATGTAACGATGTGAGGCCCAGAAGAATGGCAGCCCACCTCCTTTTCTGCCTGCACAGAAAGCCAGAACACAGAGAGAACAGGGCTCTGATAGACCCCCAGGAAACTGGAGCCACAAGATCAAATCAACCTGAAGTTCTAGCTGATATCTGAATACCAGTAATGTAGGCCAAGTATGATATTATTCAAATAAGTTTGAGGTTACTTGTGGCTGAAACTCTTCCAATTCAGAAATTTCTTTGGAACATTTAAGAACAAAGGATCAGGGATGTGAATAAACAGTGCACTGGGATAAAGAAATGCAAAGGACCCAGAAAGATAGTTTTTTCCCCCAAATGTTTTGTCCTTCCTCTTACCACCTACTCAACTTGTGGCAGACCTATTCCTTCCTGATTTTGTATAATTTGATTTATTCTCGGATGTTTGTTCGTATCACCTTCCAGTTAGTATGGTAATGGCCTGACTGAACTATGGCGTTTATTATTCATTGCAGCTCTTATTAAGTCAGTAAGAATCAGGTTTGTCTTCTAAGAAGTCCAGGGGACTCAGTTATTAATTTGGAAAAGGTGGCCCTCTCCCCCTACTGGGGTCGATGCTTGAAATTCTCCTATTAAAACTCTACCACTTCCTTCTGCTTCCATTGATTGGGTGGTTTCTTCCTTTCTGTAAAGCTCTTGTTTCCTAGCTGTGTCAGGCAACATTTATTTCCACCCTCCACCCCCGTCATTTTACATCAATAACAGGACACTGATTAAGTGGGCAGTCAGTCAACAGATTTGTAAAAGTGACATTAAAAAATACTGTGAAGGAGCAAAGGGTAATATCTCAGAATGAGAATCAATCATTTAAGGAGTACTTATAATAGCCTTACAGTATACTTATAACTGAGCTAAGAAGTTCTTGACACCCAGAAGGTAAAACATTGAGTAAGAACATGGAGTAATATTCATTGGATACCTACTATGTGCTCTTTACTATATGGGGTTCACCATGTACATTACTCATTCAATCTTCACAATGATCCTGGGGAATAACTATGATTATATCCATTTTAGGGAGAAAATAATTAACTTTTTCAAGGTCTCACAGTTAACATGTGGGGAGTTAGGATTTGAATTTAGACTTGAGTCCATTTTATTTATACTACACTGTACTAAAGAGACATTGCACAGTGATTCTGGGTACAGACTTGCCCATGAGAATAGTAAAATTTGACTCTGCCATCTATGAGTTGTATGATTTTGGCCAAATTACTTAACCTTTCTCCACCTTAGTTTTCTCATTTGTAGAATGGGAATAATCTGTTATTGACCCCTGAAAATAGCTGTCAGAATTAAATGAGATAATGTAACTAAAACACAATGCATGATGTATAATGAACTCTCAAAAGATGGCTATTTTTATTATATAGTGAATGCCTGGTACAATGCTGTTCATTAGATTGTTCTGTGATGATGGAAGAGTTCTATATCTGCATCGTCTAATGCTTTAGCCTCCGCACCCACGTAGCTACTGAGAACTTAAAGTGTGGCTGGTGTAACTGAGGAACTGAATGTTTTATTTCATTTTAATGAATTACAATTTAAATTTAAATGGCCACATGTACCTATTGACTATTACATGGGGCAGAACAGGTGTAGTATGTGCTAGATACAATATGTAAAAAAAAGAATAAGATTAATTCCCATTAATGGAGAACTTATGATTAAGTGGAGGAACAGGCTGACAAGCAAGCTATTTGCAGGCCCGATAAGTATTATAATACAGCTATAGACAAAATGCTATGGAAACTCTAAGAACAAGGGGGTAATTGTGCTTGGGGATCAGGGAGAGCTTTTTAGAGGTAAGGAAAGTTGAGTTAGGCCTTGAAGAATGAGTCAGATTCTTGAGTTATTTATTCAACAGATAAGCAGGCACATGTTTAGTGCCTTCTCTGGGCCAGCAGCAAGTTTGAGAGAGCATATATTGTCAAATGAGAGGTAAAGGTAAGAGTTTGGAGGAGATATCTGTATTGGTTAGATTGTTTGGGATAGTCTTATAAACATAGAGCTCTAAGTGTCCCTTGAATCAGAGATAGAATTTGAATGATTCCAGGTAAGAACAGTATAAGGAAAGAGGTAAAGGTGAGAAGAGCCAACCATTAGGCCAGCTTTGCTGGTTGTAGAGGGTATGAGGGGAGAACAGCTATGGTGAGGTCATGGGGAGGATTAGGGTGAAGTGGGGAGGGTATGAAGCAGGCTTTGAATGGTGGTTAATGGAGTTTTGCCTTTATAGCACTTGAGATTTTGGAGCCATATATTTTAAGTTGTATCAAGTAGTATAATAGATGGGCTAAAAATGCATTTGAAAAATAGAGACAGAGTTCATTTGGGAAAGAACCCCCGGGCAGTCAATGTGCAATGTTTAAAACATTTCCTCTTATTCAGGCCGCCACCATCCATGAATCCATTCCCTTCCCATAGCCTCCCTCTTCATCCGCATCTCCCTAGGGAGGGGTGACCAGATCTCCATTGGTTGTCTGGTGCTGTGGTCTCTCCAGTGTCTCCTCCCCACTGAAGGGGGAATCAGGCACGGCCCCTGGACTCAAGAATTGGGTGCCAGGGAGGGGACATTAGGAGGTTAGAGCATCACTGCTGCAGTGTGGCAGGAGCAGCTGTGCAGAGCAGCGTGTCCTCACTGGACTGTCAGTGTGACTGTGAGCCTGGCTGTCAGGTCACCTCTGGCTCTTGCCTGTTCTCAGAGTCAGACCCGCCAGACTCCTGCAATTCTGATAGATTTCTATTAAATTGCCTTTATGATCAGCAGTCCGTTTCCTGCTTGTAGCCAAGAACCCTGTCTAATACATTTGAAAATAACAAACCAGGGAGTGGAATGCTTGGTAATGGCCCCAACTCTGCCCTAACCTCTCATCTCAGGGAAGTCCTCCACTGCTTGGGCCTCACATTCCTGTCTCTCTAACAGGGGACTTCTAGTGATTTCTAAGGAACCTTTTGAGCAAACATTGATCCACACCCTGGACTTCTGGCCACGGCTTTATTTCAGTGCAGGGCTGTGGAAGCAGCAGCAAAGGTTGGTGGCTGATTGCCCAGAGAAGACAAGAAGTAGAGTGAGTTAAAAATTTCCTGAGCTTTAGAATCTGAAGGAAAGGAATATTTGTTTTAAAATCACCCCAAATCCACTTTTATCATTCTGTTAGTTAGTATCTTCATTTGACCAAAGAATTGGGGTTTAAAAATATCCTTTACCCTCCCTTCTCTGTTATTTCTCTTGAACAAGTTTTGCCCATAACCATCTAAATCCATCAGGAGTTCCTGAGTCCTTAGAAGACTTGTAGCTCACTAGTAATGGGGTCATTACTGTCACCTGGACATTAGAGCTGAAGGAAAGAGAACCTGGTGACAAAGAGTTCAGTCAGGGCTTGGGAATGTGTCCTTTTAGAGACAGAAAGTGATGGTCCCTTCCAGATGGACATATCTGATGCTTTCTGTTCATCACACACACAAAAACCTTGGCTCAGCTGTTCTTCTCTCTCTGGCAAGAAGCACCTAATCCATCCTTCCAATGCAAGTTCACTCTGTTCACTGAGTAGACATGTACTAAGCCAGGCTCTGTGCTAGGCACCAGCAATTCAAAGATGAAAAGACACAGCCCCCAGATTCAAGGAGCTTCCGTCAGTTGGGTCAGGAGTTTTGTCCCCAAACTCACTCATTGATATTCGTTATTTTGCCTGTAGATGCACTGGGGCCATTTCCTGAGCATGGGGACTTTTTTTGTATCCTTTACAGGCCTGTGTGCTCTGAGTGGGTGTTCAAGTGTATTCACTGAAAACCCCACTGTACTTTGTTTGGAGTAGAAGTCTTATTGTGTAATAGCTTAGAGAGTGGGTTGTGAGGTTGTACACATTTATTTCAAATTCCTCCTCCAAACATGGCTTTTTGACTTATTAAGAGGGTGACAGGGGTAAGTATTCAACTTCTGTTTTCTCATTAAATGAAGGATAGGTAATAATAGCATCTATTATTTGAGTTTAAGCAATATGTTGCACTTGTCATAAAGAATGGTCACAGAGTACATGGCTAGTGCATCCTTTTAGTGCCCAGAGAGCTTCAAGGATGCAGTGTATAATTCAGAGTGACACAGGGACAGCTGCCTCCTTTCTTCCTTCCTCCCTTCCTTCCTTCCTTCCTTCCTTCCTTCCTTCCTTCCTTCCTCTATTCTTTCTCACTCTTCCTTTTTCATTTTTTCATCATTTATCTCCCATTCTCTCTTTTTTCCTCCCCTCCATATCTATCAATATAAGGGAAATTGTTGTGGACCGTTTAGCCTGGTTTCAGGAGTTGTAACCCTCACCCCGTGGTGGGCTGCGTAAGAGCCCAAGGGGCCCACTTCATCTGGGTCTGTTCTGTCACAAGGACGTGACCTACTAAGGAGACAAAGCTTATCTCCCTGGCAGGAGCACTGCTTCTGCTTCATCCATATCTGGCCTCCAATGCTTAGTTGGTTAGTCAATGAGGGTAAGACTCCTCATGGGAGGGGCAACCTAAGCCAGACATGACCACTTGGAAGGCCCTCATGGAAGGACTCGGGGGGTTGCAGCAAAGAGGATGTGATGGACCCTCGCCCCCCGGCTATTCTGACATAGCCCGAGTCCTCATTTCCATCTGGGAGATGTCTCCTGCTTCCTAATCAGCTTAAAGCCTGAAACTGTGGGGGTGAGCAGTGCAGCCCTGTGCTGGCCAGGATGGCTTCCTGGGTGATTGGGCATAAGAAAGAATTCCTAAAGTCCTGTGAAACCTGCTTTGCTAAGAGTGCTCTTCCTGAGGTGACAAGTGTCCCAGGAGGAAATGAGTATGTCTCCCAAAGTTTGGCAACCCCCTTTCCTGACAAACACTGGCTCGGATTAAGCCCTCAGATTTCTTTGACATGTTAAATTTGTATTCCGGTGTATTAGAACCCAATAAAAGCCTAGTGAGGAAGGGGCTCTGGGTCATTCTCCTCTGAGAGTTTGACCCCTTTCCTCCCCAAGCAGATCTTGTCTTGGTAGTTTTTATTTTCATCCGTGATGAATGGGGCTTCTACGGGTGGAGCCCCCCGCAGGAAATTATTAGTTATAAATTGTATTTAAATGCAAAAAAGTATTGAGCAGACAGGCTCAGTGAATGAAATCTAGACTGTGTCCTCTATTCTAAGAAGATGGACTTTTGTTTTCTCTTCATGCTGTTGGGGCCCAAGCATCTCTTGTGCTGTTGTTTTACTCAGAATTCCCACTAGTACAGACTCACTTAGCAATCTATCCAAAAGCGGTGGAAGAAGTGCAAAGTGCAAATACATTTTTCCCCTTTTCTCCAGAATTACTGACTGATTTTCTGGTAGTGGTATGCTGACTCTCCAGAAAAATAGAACAAGAAAGAAAGAGGGGGAAAAGGCCCTGAGTGTTTGCCAGTTCCTGTGGGTTAAATACGTCCCTCATGTTAGCATTCCAGCTGGTAGCATAAAATCACTGAACACGGTGCTTAGAGAGATGTGCACCCTCAGCTCTCAAGTGCTGCTCTTGCTCAGCCTCCTCCTGCTCATCACTGTTCAGGAACCTGCAAACTTGCTCTGCTTTCAGTCCTGTCCCCTGCACTCTCCCATACTGGGGTGCTGTTCCCTCCCACAGCATCACTGTCCCAGCCAGGTTTCCTGCCTCCATTCTCTGTCCCTCCCTTCGGCTGCCAAAACAATGTTCTGAAGCCCAGATCAGAACATGGTATCTCCCCACTGCGTATTCCCCAGTGGCTCACCATTGTCACCCCAGGCCCTCCTTCCCTTTCTGTACCCTTCCAGTATAGGCCTCTCATCTTGAGGCAACTCTGTGACATCTCCATGGCTTTGCTCACATCAAACATGCTGCCTAGAATGCTGTTCCCAGGGGCCCTGGCCCTGCTCTCTTTTCTGCCTGGTGAACTTGAATCATCTCCAAGCCTGGCTCAAATGCCTTGTCCCAGGTAGCCGTCCTGCCCCTCTGTCCTACTCTAGATGGCACCATTTACTCTCTTACCTGGGACTCCTTGATACTTTCCTTTCATCTACCAAACAGTCTGGCATTCTGCTGAGGAGACCAGCTGCTCCCCTCCACTCACCACCCACTCTCCAGGCCTCTGGGAATTTCTTAGTTTCCACTGAGGAAAGAGACATCTTTTCGGCTAATGGGCAGATCCCTTTGCATTAGGCTACTTAGATGGTCTCTGGCCAGCCTGTAAATGGGCCAGCCTGGGGTTAGTGGCCACCTCTGTTCTAAGCAGTGGTGTTCAGGGGCTGGTTCTGTTTATCTGAGCTGGGATATGGACAGGGTAGTTTCAGGAAGAGAAGGAAATTGAAGCAGGACAAGTCCTGCAATTGGAAAGTCCTAGATGTTACCTCATACAAAGCTTTGGTGAGAAAAATTCGTTTCCCATGTTTCCTAATTTGCACCTACCTGAACAACATCTAATTCACTTAATCATTGTATTCTAAAGATAATGCCAGTTTGGTATACACATTTCCTTCCATTACTCTGGTTCAAAGTGTTGCCTTTAGCTTATTGTTACTTTTCATGAATTCTCTCATCCAATTCTAGGCTCTGTACTTCAACCAGAGTATAGATATAACAAAGCACAAATGTATTCTTTTGTGAAACATTGTCATCAACATGTCATCTCAGTGTCAAACTGGCTCCAGGGAGAAAGATGGAAATAGACTGGCTTCATCAAAGAATGCTAGAAGCATACATTAAAACTGCCCATTATTAATCTCTTTGTAAAATATTTCTTCAAGAAATTGTGCATGGTAAAATGCAATATAACATTCATATCAAATGATATAGGGATTGCTTTAAGCAAATTTGTACTCTATATAATGAATAAGGCAATAAAAATACATACTCACTTCCTGATCACAAATCATAGCAATTTAAGCCATCTTCTCCCTAGTGCTAGTATTTAGAGGGAAAAATGTGTGTGTGAGGCCCCTCCCCCATGAACACATGGGTCTGGGAGGAAGCCTCTCTGGGTGCCATGTTGCATGGAGCTTGTTTATTTGCAAGGTTTTCTTATCAGGACTCTGGGGGTGGTGGTGAGGCCATCATTTGAAACACAATCAAAGAAGCACTGCTGTGATCACGCACAGTAGGAAATTAGTCTGTTTTAAAAATGTGAGTTTGGCCCTGGCTGGTGTAGCTCAGTGGATTGAGCGTGGGCCTGCGAACCAAAGGATCGCGGTTCAATTCCCAGTCAGGGCACATGCCGGGGTTGCAGGCCAGGTCCCAGCAGGGGACACATGAGAGACAACCATACATTGATATTTCTCTCCCTCTCCCTCTCTCCTACCCTTCCCCTCTAAAGATAAATAAATAAAAATTTAAAATAAATAAGTAAATAAATAAAAATGTGAGTTTGTTTAAGTTCTCTGGAAGCATGTTACCCTGCACACATAATTTCAGCCCTGAGTTGGAGGGATTGAGAAATCCAAGTCATCAAAGTTGGTTTAATTTTCTTAAGTGAGAAAGCTCATTCTCTGGGTATCGTTGAAATACTATTTAAATGACATGATGGTGGGTATCAAACAGAGGACTTCAGAAGTCACTCTAGGATTGGGGGAGTGGTGTGGAACACGGAATCATTTTCTTTTTACCGAGGGAGCAAAAAATGCCAATGGCCTCTCTCTGTGACTGCTATGCCTTCTGCCTGTGACTTCAGAGGATTTGGACAATCCTCAAATCTTCACTGGTGTTAGCATGACAGGTGTTGAAAGTATGTCTTCCTGATCACCTGAGGTTCTTACTATCAGCAGCTTAGGAGCTGTGGGCAGTTCAACCTCTGAGTTGAAATTCAGCCTGAGAGGTAAGGTTTCTGAAAGGCATGGTGTGTGCCCAGAATATCTGTTTGCTCAGGAGAGTTAGGTTATTTGCTCTACAGGGAACCTAAGAGATAACTAGGTGTGAACTAACCTCCTTGCCCCAGTGACACCAATATGGCCTCCCAAGTTTTCTAAATGTGGCTTTTTGTCTATGAGGGACTTCCTGTTGACCACAATGTAAACTCCAAACTCTAACGTATCACCTACAGTGGTTCTGGGATAAACTATGTGGTCAGTCTTTCTATAGCCATCCCATTCCTCTCTCATCTTTGTAGCAGCCACATGGTTTACGGAGATTGGCTGTCCAGTTTCAAATGTGTCTCTGATTGGTCTAAGCCAAAAGGATAACCCCATGCCTGTTGTTACAGTGATTGATTGAGATGTTCTGGGCCTAAACCCATGTCCTTTCCTAGCCACAGAGATTGGTTCAGGGGTGAGTTGGTCTCCTGTTAGATGGTCTCAGGAACAGGCGTTCTTTCTTCCCTGGATGTTTCTTGGAAAACGTAACCTTGGCAGTTGGCAGCCACTCTGTGACAATGAGAGGCATCAGTATTAGGATGAAGAAGATACTACAAAAGAGCAAACAGTAGAAATGTAAAGAAATCACTTCTTTGGTGATATGTTTGAGTCATGGGATCAAACAAGTGTTAAATCCGACCATCCAGGTATTCATGTTTTCAAAAGTCATAAACTTACCTATGCCCCAAAACACTAAATTAGTTATATTGTTTGGGCCAGTGAAGCTGTGTTTTCTCTTATTATCAACTAAAAGCCTTCTGACTAATATGCTGCTTATAAAGTAGGCCCAAATCCCTCTCTAGATTCCTCTGTACCATTTCCTGCATGCATTGATGATTTAGCCTTAAAATATTACTGTTCTGCTCTGGTTGGGTGGCTCAGTTGGTTTGAGTGCCGTCCCATAAACCAAAAGGTTGCGGGTTTGATCCCTGGTCAGGGCACATGCTGGAGGCAACCAAACAATGTTTCTCTTATATTGGTATTTCTCTCGCTCTCTCTCCCACTCTCTCTCTTTCTCTTTCTCAAATCAATAAACATATCCTTGGGTGAGGATTTAAAAATACATATTTCTGTTCATTCTCAGTGAATTTTCACATTTGGCTCTCTCTGCCCTCACTATTTCCCTCCCTGTGTTCTAAACTACTCATCCTACAAAATCCAACTCAGTGTCACCTCCTCTGAAATTCTACCTGCTGTCTTCTGTCCATCTCAGATAGAATTAAAGCCTCCCTTCTTAGTGTTCCTCAACAATTCCTTATATAGCTATATTAGAGCAATTTAAACACATTTATCTAACATAGATTGTTCTACTAGGCAATGTGTTTTGTAGGTCATTACCTTGTTTAACTTTTATAGCTATCTTATGATATTATATTAATATCATAACTATAAATATAAAGAGACAGTTTCAAAAGGTAAAGGAACTTGTTTTGGTGTCCACAGATGGCAAGAAGGGGGAGCTGGGACTTAGGCTGTCTAATTCCAGAATCTGGACTCTTAACCTCTGTGCAGAGTTCTCTTCCAGGCTAGTGAGTTCTTTAAAGCCAAACACTTTTTATTCATCAGTGCCCGAGTGTTCTAGGCACTCAGGGTATGCTAGCAGGGTTAATGAACCAGTGGATGGATGGAAGGGCCACCCATGCAGGCCTTCACATCACAGGTGAGGAAGCCAGGACTGAAATGGCATAAATGACATGTGCAGTTGCCTAAAGTATAGATAGTCATTGAACTTCTTCTACAACATCTTGCTACCTTTGGGAGAAAATTTTATTTCTCTGAAAAGAACTCCCCAAAGCAAGAGGATAAAAATAAAATCCCAAGAAGCCTGGACTTGTCTCATCAGGGACCCAGTCTATGTCTCTCTTAGTTGAGACCTTGAATGAAGCAGACCTTCTGGTCCCCTTCTCCAGAATCAGGTTCTATTTTCTTTTGTGAACTCTCTTGAAATTGTTACTGACACCTAACTAATTTGGGGTGAAAAGAGAACAGAGTCAAATCACATTCAAGTTCTGACTTAGGAGGTCTACTTATAACGACTTAGACATCAGGTTTTGAAAGAGGAAGGGGGAAAGTTTGAGTGTAAAATTCAAAAGAACATTGAAAATAATAAATAGACAAATACCATATGATTTAATTCATATGTGGAATCTAATGAACAAACTGAACTAACAAGTAAAACAGAGACAGGCTAGCAGAGGGGGCAGTTTAGGGGGTGGAGGGATTGAGCAAAAAGGAAAAAGGACTCATGGACATGGACAACAGTGTGGTGATTGCTGGGGGGAGGGGGATATAAGGGCACTAAATGGTAATGGAAAAAATACAATAAAGATAAAAAAGAAAATAAGAAATAGAATCACACGTTGTCCTAATTAGCCAACAACAGTAAAAACTCTGCACTCTGTCATGTTGCCACCATGTAAGAGCAAACTGCAGCATTAGTTTAATTACATGAATTTACGAGATGAAAGGAACAACATTTATAATTACTTAGATAATATTCCTATTCAGATTGCTGTGTAATATCTGTATTTAGTCTTCATTTAAGTATTTTTTAAAACAATTCATTTTTCAAAACCCTACCTATATTTTAATGACTTAAGGGGCACTTTTAATTTCTCTTCTCTTATTTCTTTGAATGGATGTCCTCGTCAAATGCTTACACTTCACAAGCCTCTCAATCTGTGTACAGTTAATATCTGCTCTCAGCACTTGCCAACGCCATCAGCATCACTGAGGGAAAGAGCAGCAAAAAGTCCTTCAGAAGGAAGTGACTGTCTAGGGGCTGACTCACATCTTGAAGAACAATAATTCTTCATTATCATTATTATCATAATCACAGTGTTCATTTATCGACTATCTACTTGGTTCCTGCATTGTATTCACTGAGTAATGACCATCAGTCATCTCCAAGCCTCCTGCACTGGATATGAGGGTCACAGATGTGCCCTGCTCACATCTCCTTCAAAGGGGAACTGCCCACGCTGAGCCCCACTGCTTCACCCTCTCCTCCACTGTGGGATTTGATCAACCCAGGGCGGAGAGCCTGACCGAAGGACAGCTACTCCGTGAAATGGCTAGAGACCATGATTTGTGTGGCCTAATTAAAAACATTAACTTGGTCAATAACATCCTCTTGGGAATTTAATCTAAGCACAGAAAGGCTCTGCCTATTTTCAGTGGGAGCTGAAGCAGAAAGGATGGAATTGGAATGGAGACTCAGCCTGGAGTCCATGAACCCATTTAGATTATGTGTGAAATTTTGTTTATGTGTACAAATGGTATGAAAAGCTTCACTAATTTGAGTTGCAAGTATAATCTCATCTTTGATTTACTGAATAAAGTAATAAAAAATGAATGATTGCTGTTTATTCATCTCCTTAACTGATGTTTTACTGTCACCCTCTAATGTCCCTCGCTCCCTGAGTAATCCAAGAACCCCACGTTCCCCTGCCCTAAAGGGCAGCGTCCAGTTCCCTCATCCAAGCCAGGAAAGCTCTAGAAACTGATCAGTGCACTGCTGCTGATGCTTCCTGCTGCCACGCAGTTTTGGCTGAAGCTTGGTCCCCACTGTCAGCCGCTGACACCATTATTGTCCTGTGGTAATGACAGCTGTGTAGTTCCTGGAGGGGTGATCTGAGCAGCATCCTAAAGCCAGGCTCATGCTCTCTAGGCTCTGCGGCAACTACAGGGTTAGGTCGGTGCCCTGTCCTCATGTCTTGAAGAGGACACTTAACCCCAGATCATGCAAAGCGTCCAGCCCCACCCCTCTTGCCGCAGCCACAGAAGTACACGTCCTGCATCTACCATTTTCAGTGAAGCTAAATGATAACAGTGTATTTTCTCTTTCACCCCTTCTTTTTCTAAATCCAAGGTAGGTTATTGACATCCTTCTGACTGATGCAGGTAGAAAAACCAACAAGTTTTAATATTTAGCTGAGCAAGGGTGCCTGGAATGTAACCGAGTCACAATATTGGTGAGGCTCAAGAGTGACAGTGCCACACAGTGTGGACTATTATATTTCATTCACGTAAAGGTTATAACAAGCAGAACTACCTACACTAAGATAGGTTGAAAGAGTGGTTATCTTGGAGGGGTATTAACAGGCAGCAGCAGAGGAGGCGCTGGGTGGGGCTGTGTTTCAGGGTTTGGCTTATATATTCGTAAAGACCAGTTAGTAACTGTTTTAGGCTTTGAAGCCACAGGGCTTCTGTGGCAACTACTCAAATAGCCATAGAAAAGATGCAAATGATGGTGTGATTATATTCTGAACAAATTTTTTACAAGACCATGGCAAAGGAGTTTGGCCCACTGACTTGAGTTTGCTGACCTCTCATCTATATCTTGATGTGGGTGGTAGTTAAAAGGGTGTGTAAAAAATTCAGAGCTGTGCACTTATGATTTATGTACTCTATTGTGTATCCATTATATCTCAGTTGAAAGAAAGAGAGAAAGAAAGAAATCCATTAAGAGAATTAAGAGATTAGGCCAAAAATAGATAGATGATAGATAGATAGATAGATAGATAGATAGATAGATAGATAAAAGTTCCATGGACTCCAGGTAGGTAGGTTCTGGAGTGAACCAGAATCTGGAATCCAAAACCCATCAGAGGCTGTGCTCTAGGGTATTGTGAGGCTCTGTGTATCTTCACATCAACCCCACTGTCCTCCCTTGACCTAAACTAGCTGGAGTGCCTCTGTTCTTTCCTTCCTGGAAGCCTTCCCAGAGTACCCATCATGACTCTGTCAGCCAGGTATAACCATGTTGGTTGAACTGACAAGACGAGCTCCTGGAGGTTGAATAGCCTGCACAGGATCATGTAACTCACATGCAGACGTGCCTGGCTAAACCCACTAGTCCTTATGTGTGCTTGAAAAACTCTCTGGAAGCAGGCTCCTCTCCCCTGGGCAGTGAGAAGAGAGCACATTTCCTAGGACTCTATTCAACCTTGCCTGGGTGTTCGCTCATTGCTTTCTGCCCTTTGCATTCTCATGTAGCAGCTCACCAGCAATTGTTTGTTCTTAGTGCTAAACTTGACAAGAGATGGAGAAAAACACACAACAGAAGTCAGAGAGCAGCAAACTCTCTCCGCTATTAAGTCTGCCTTTGTCTGTAAACAGCACCTGGTCAAAAAATTATCTGAATGTTTTCTCTGAGTAGCCAGCCAGCAGGGTGATGGTAGTCTCTGAGCTCCCTTGTCTGCAAGTCTTTCCTCCCCAACACCCAGTCTCACTGGCCCCAGAGTGAGCACTCTTGAGAGAAAAGGGATTCTGACCATTAGCTATATCTCTTAGGGTTTTCCAAAAGCTGCCTATTTGGCAAAGTGAAAGAGGAAGAGAAACTATTTTCTGGACACTTTAGGTCTGAAGAACTTCAGCTACTAAAAGCAGAAACAGGTTTTGTGGGGCAATGGGGGTTGGTGGAGGTAGAAGAGGGTATAGGGGAGATAAATGGTAATGGAAAAAAATACAATAAGAAATGACTAGTCAAAAAAAAAAAAAGAAAAGAAAAGAAAAGGGAAGGAAAAGAAACAGGCTTTGTTGTTTTGTTTTTGTGTTAAATTGGCCTTACAATTTCTGGTCACACTCAGCCAGGAAAGAGTGAGCCTTGCAGATTATAAACTTCTCCAGGCTGGACATTCTTAGCTCCTTGCATCACCTCACACCACATTAGTTTTCTATAACCACAAGCTTAGTGGTTTTAAAAGAACATACACTTATTTTCTTATAGTCTTTGGTGTTCAACACAGGTCTCAGTGGACTGGGCTTAAACCAGATGCTGGCATGGCTACATTTTTTCTTGAAGCTCCAGGGAGATGCTGTTTCCTTATCCTTTAGAGCTTCTAGAGGCCACCTGCATTCCTTGGTTTGTGGCCTCTTCCTCCATCCAGCCCCCACTCATAGGGTGAAGGCACTCTTCCATCTTCAAAGTCAACAAGATTATGTCTCTCCGACCTTTTCTTCTGTGGTGTTATCTTCCTCTGACTGACTGACTCTCCTGCCTCCCACTTCCATGTGTATGGACTCCAGTGATTACGCTGAGCCCATCTGAATAATGCAGGATAATAAGGACAACTGGTTCACAACTTTAATTCCATCTGTAACCTAATTCCCTTTGCCATGTAGCCCAGCATAGTCACAGGTTCCAAGGTTTAGGTCAAGGATATCTTTGGGGGTCATTATTCTATCTACTCATTATTTTGTCAATGAGTACAGCAAGTCAGGCCTATGTGTGGTGTACTCATTTTCCCTGAACATATGTACCAGGGTACATGGTCGCAGATTTCCTTCCCATTTCAGAATCAAGATGGACCAGGATATTCACATATCACTCAAAGAACAAAACAATGTCAGTGTTTAAGTGGTTCAGCATTTCTATGTTCCCTTTATTGGAGCATGTCTACTTCCTTTGCCTGTGTTCATTCTCAGTTTCTTCTTGTGTCTCACCCAGAACCTGCTCTTACTAATAACAAATTGTCCCAAACAAGGTTAAGAAGTTGTTCAAATCCTATATCTAAATGTATGGTTCACTAAAGGGAAATATGCAAAGCACATATGAAAGGTTAAAAATATTTACCAAGAGCAGTTACTATAGTGCATCCTGTGCAGATAACAACTTAGATTACTTGCTATTTTCTCTAATGACTGTTGGGGTACTTGCCAACAACCTATGGGTGTACAGAGCTAAAAATATTTCTCTCAAGTTAAGAAGGCATTCTATCATAGTTCAGATTTGAGATGGGCAATTTACACAATAAATCCAGTGAATAAATGAATAGGTTAACATGTGTGAACATATATGGCATATTGAGCAAGGTAATAAAGTGATTAATGGTAAGAGTTTAAAATCAAACTACCTGAGTTCAAATTTCAGCACAAATTTTAGCACTGCTCTGTAAAATGAAGAAAATAGTAGTATCTATCTCACAGGGTTGTTGTAAAAATGAAATTAATTAATACATATAAAATGTTTACAACACTATTAATTCTTGGTAAGAATAGCAAGTGTCTATGGCACTTGAGTTAGGACTCATTCTCTCCCTCCCCTGCCCCACAACTTTATGTTGCAGAGACTAAAATTCAGGTGAATGTTGCCAAGATTTCTGGGCCCCCTTCCTCCATCCAGCCCCCACTCATGGGGTAGAAGCCCTCCCCCAGGTATGGCAGGCTGAATATATGGGGTCCCACTACCTTCACCCAGCTTGCTCATCAGGTGGAGTTTCCACACTAGGAAAGGCAAGCTGGAAAGATCAGATCACCCAGCACCCCAGTCCTAAAGCAAGGGTGTCATGAAGAGAAACAGATCACTGTCCTTGACACCACCTCTGTGGGTGGACTCAGAGATTTTGTCCAGGAGAGAAGCAGCCCTGAGAAGAGACCTTCGGGATGGCTTTAATCAAAAAGATGGATAGTAACTAACGTAGCTGAGAATGTGGAGAAATCGGAACCCTCCTCTACTGCTGGTGGGAATGCAAAATGTTGCATCCACCTTGGGAAACAGTGGCTACCACTTTCTTGATGGTATCCTTTGAGGAAAAAATCTTTTAATTTTGATGAAATACAAGTTATTTATACATATGTTATTGGAAGTCCAAGAGATAAAGAGAGAGAGAAAGGAGCAGGAAGAATATTTGAAGCAATAATAGCTGAAAATTTCCCAAATTGAGGAAAGGGTAAATATCAAATTACCACATGATCCAGCAATATCACTCCTAGGTACACATCCAAGAGAATATCCACACAAAAACTTGTTCACAACCTCAGTATTCATAATATCAAGAACTAGAGACAACCTAAATGTCAACAACTGATAAATGGGTAAACAAAATGTGGTATATTTCTATGGTGAAATAGTATTCAGTCATAAAAAGGAATAAAGTATTGACATGTACTTCAACACTGAAGAACCCTGAAAACATTATGCTACATGAAAGGAAGCAGTCACACAAGACTACATATTGTTCATTTGTAGGAAACATCCACAATAGACAAATTTATATAGACTGAAGGTCAGTGGTTTTCAGGGCCTATGAGGCTAGGAGAAATGGGAAGTGACTGGATAGGTATGGGGTTATTTTTTAGCATGATGGAAATGTTTGAAATTTATTGCGATGATGGTTGCATAACTTTGTGAACATATTATAATAAAAAGCATTGAGTTGCATACTTTAAATGTGGTAGACCCTTCTGCATGGTGTGGGCCCAGCTCCCACTGGAGATGCACAGGACCCATGCCCACAGATAGGTTCTCTCATGGGTAATCAGATTTGCAATATACCTAAGCTGCTTTTTCCCCAAAACCTCCCTCATCCTGCAAATGCTTGCTGTGACTTCCTAAAATCTATGCTAAACCTTGCAGGGAAAAGTGTAATGGGCTCAACCACTTTTGACTTTTCATTTGCTAATATCCTTCTTCAGTGATGTGATTAGGGGCATTGAGGATGATCTTGTAATATGAGGAGATATAGAATAAAGGCCTGTCATGCAGAGGCTGTGGCTTTTGCTCCCCTTGAGAGAAAAGCCATGCTGTTGTCCTTTTTCCTCCACCAGACTCAGTAGTCCGTGTGTATGTTTTATTTCATCCATAATGACGCGGACACTGCTAACTAGTGTCTGCATCATTAAATGGATGAATTGGGTAGAATATGAATTCTATCTCAATAAGGTTGTTATAAGGGAAAAAAGTGAGACTGGAGAGGTGGTTTTATTTCAGGCAAGTGGGAAAACAATGGAGGTTTCAGTGTGGGAAAGTGATATGATCTGATTTACATTCTAAAAATATTACTTATTACTCCTTGTTCATATTAAAAATGTTATCACAAATATTACTGTCCTCTTGACTCTGCTGCTTGTGTGGAGTGAATTCATCAAAGGACTATCCTGTAACCTCCAAACACCAAAGACCATTAAGTACTCACCAGCTGAAAGGTCCAGGACCAGGTAAGGTGACCAGAAGATTCTGAACAAGTATCAGCTAGGGCCTTACCCTGTTCTGTGATGGAGGGCCCAGAATGGCTTCACCAGCTGCTCAACCTTAATGCAGTTTTAGGGGTAATACACAGAAAAATCACATCATGGGGACATCCATCCAAGACCCCAGCTAGCCTGACCTCTGCCATTATTTCTTGGTCTGACCCTGATCATGGAAGAGAAAACTCAGGCCCCACCTGAGCCATTGCCAAAGCCAGGTTACCCCACAATGAAGAGTGTTTCATCTGATAATCTCCCATGAATATGTTCCCAAAGACCCCTGGGCCATTAATAATAAATGTTAGCATAATTCTCAAAATGAAACAATACTTTTAAAAGAACAAATCCCCCCCATCTCTCTCTTTGTCTCTCTCTCTTTCTGTGTGTGTGTGTGTGTGTGTGTGTGTGTGTGTGTGTAAAAACAGAGTCTTAAACAGCTTTTTCATGTGAGGTCTGACAGTTACAAGCAGGGGAGGAAGGAAACATCTCATTTTGCAGTTAACCTGTCTCATTACATCATTTGTTGGCAGCCTTGGATGACATTAGTTCTGGGAACTGGCCATATGTTTTTGAAAAGATAAGGACTCTTCCTCCAGATATATTGATGACAATGAGATCATGACATGAGGAGCCAGGGTTGTAATAGTAAAATCTAGCATCGAGAATTTAGACAAGAGGTCAGATGCTCATTGCCTTCAGGGCAAGAATGATAACATAACAGTGTGTAGCTACTTTCTATTAAGATAGTGATGAGTTGCAGTTACCTGAAAAGTTGTGGTTCAAATACATTCAAATTAAAAAGAAAACATATGACATTAAGCCTAACCTAATTGGTAGGCCTGTGGGCCTCCAGTTTATAAGCCATGAAATGAGTTTGCTGAATTACTTTTAAACTTGAGACTATTTTTTAGTTTCCTCAGGTTTCTTTCTATAGATGTTGACTTATTTAAGAGATGCTCTTGATGGGAGGGTTTCTAGTGACAAAGGCAAGGATGACAGGGATGATTCTGAGTGTTTTCCATGCACCAGGCACTGGGCTAAGAGCTCTGTATCCCTTACTTTATTTTATATGCTTACGTCTTTGAATCCTCATGAAAGAGATAACACTTGAGCCTTGAATTGAACTGAGGTAGGGACTGATGGGCAGGGAAGGTAAGTAACTTGTCTAAAATCACACAGTTCTATTCAGAGAAAATTATTTAACAAAATACATGGTCCTTTTGTGGGTTTCAGAATGTCACAAGTACTAACTTGAATTTCAGTGAAAAATTTACAGATATGTCCATGGGCATAAACATTTATTGAAATGCACTTTTAAGGAGAGTAAATCACAATTATCTGGTAAAAGACAATAAAGTAAAGGGCAGAATAGACATCTTCTAATGAGAACTAAACCTGAACATTCCAAATGATGATCTACAACAAATATCGTATGTTCTGCAGAAGCAAAAGTATACTATCTGTCTCTTTACAGAAAAATTTGTCAAACTTTGTTCTTAAAAAACTAATACCATAAAGATAGTACATATATAATTTCCTTCAATTCTATAACCTCTCCTGCTTAATTACCCTAGGTTTTGATGATGAATCAAACCCCCAGGGCAAATAAATGCCTTGTTAAAATTCCCATTTTACCACCTGTGAATAAAGGCCTCCTTTTCTTTACTGGGGAGGGTGAACAGTATTGGAGAGACAAAGCTACTTGACCCAAGGTCCCAGAGCAGGTTGGAGGCAATACTGGGTAATAACAAAACTGTCACCTTTAACCAGTGCTCAAGTACAGCGCTCTTATTTATTTATTTATTTATTTATTTATTTATTTATTTATAGGATTTTTAAGAGAATATAATGTCTGTTTTTTTAAACTCTTTAAATTTGAGAAAAACTCTCTTACACACACGTGAAAGAGAATTTTATAGGCTGCCTGCCATTTACTGAATGTTTATTCCCCCAGAATTCCTATGTTGAAACCTCTCCAATGTGATTGTATTTGGAGGGGGGACTTTTGAGAGGAGATCAAATCAAGGAAACAGAGCCCTCATGAGTGGCATTAGTGCTCCTTTAAAAGCAGCCCCAGAGAAATCTCTCACCCATCCCACCAGGTGACATTACAGCAAGGAAACAGCAATCTATGAACCAGGGAGTGGCTAACATCACACACTGAATCGTCCGGGGCCTTGATCTTGAATTATGAGGAAGAAATTTCTGCTGTTTGTAAGCCACCTAGTCTATGATATTTTGTTACAGAAGCTCAAACAGACTAAAACACTGCCTAAAAATAAAATTTCTTTTCTGTTTGAAAAATAGCTGTTTTTCCAGATGGTTTATACTTTTTAACTTCATGCCCAGGTGTGGTCACAGGAAAAAAAATGCTCTGTGCTTTGTGGGTAGCATCTCCCAGAATCCTTGTAATTGCCTTCTGGGGCAATTACTATTATTACCCCCACCTGATAGATGAGGACAGTGGGGCGTTGACTAGGAAATTTTCCAAGGTCACACACCCTTCCACTGACTCCAAGGGGAGTCAGTGCTTTTCGGGACACATAACTTCAAGGTGTCTTGAGTTTGGGCTCTACCTTGAGGCTCTCCTCAGGGCTTGGGGTGCCAGAAATAACAGTGTGGCTGCTGTGAAGAAACAAGTCTCTCGTGGCCACAGAAATAAATCAAGAGTCTGGAGAGACTCTGGACTGAGGGGCACCTGCCAGGGCTCCAGTTTCTCTGGACTCATTTGTACTTCAATTGCTCCAAGCCCACTGGGTGCAGGATGGTCAGCAGAGCTTCCCCTACCACCCAGCTCCCAGTTCACTGAACACCAGGTGAACTCAGTTTCCAGCAGCAGCACATCAGAACCAGATTCCAAATTGGAACATGTGTACCCAGGTGATTCCTATGAAAGTTAATGTTTGGGAACCACTGAGTAGATGCTGAAAAGAACGTTTCACCCAGAGAAAGCTGAGTAGACGCAGGCTGGTCTTCCTGGCCAGCTCCAGGAAGACACCTGCAAACAGGCCATCCTTTAAAGAATGGGAATGTGGTGAGTAGCCAAGCTTGCTTCCAAAGTAGAGAAGGGAAGTGCTGGGAAGGAGGTGGGAAAGGAAAAGGAGATAGTTGGGTTCCATCTCTTCTTTTATTCTCAGCATCAGCCCTTCTAGTCTGAGCACCATCCTTACGCGGAAGGTAGAATAATTTGTCTCACTCCCACCCAAGATGACTTTTCCCTAATCCGTGGAATTTAGGGGCTATCTTACCCTAGAGGACAAAAGAGATTTTGTAGAATCGAGTAAGGGTATGGATCTTGAGATGGTAAGATTACCTTGGATTATCTGGCTGAACTCAATTTAGTCAGATAAACTCTTAAAAGCAGATATTTCCTGGCTAAATTTAGAGAGATTCCTCAAGTGAGGAGAGCCAGAAAAGATGTGAAGCATGAAAAAGACTCACCCTATTGTTGCTAGCTTTAAGAAGTAGGGGGGGCATAAACTGAGAAATGCAGGTAGTCTCTGGAAGCTGGGTACAGCCCTCAGCTGTCAGCTGAGGAGGAAGGTGGGACCTAGGTCCTCAAACCTGAATGAGCAGGGAAACAATTTATCGCCTAGTGTCTCCAGAAAGGAGTCCAGGAGTCCAAGGAGCCTTCCTCCACCTTGATTGTGGCCAAGTGAGACCTACATTGCACTTCTGACCTGTAGAATGTCAGGTAATAAAGGTGTGTTGTTTTTAGCCTTTAAGTTGGTTGGGGACAATAACAGAAAACAAATACATCTTGTGAATTAAACTATGCTGGTTGTAGCTAGAAAGTGGTCAAGTTGGAGGCATGGGAGAAAAGATGGCAGAGAAGCTTCGTTTTAAGCCCCTTGTGAAGAATATGAATGTGCATATCTATGTTATCTAATCTTGTGACAGATACCATAACTCTTGAGACAAGTTTCCTGTTATAATGTTTTCCTGCTTAATCCTGACCTGACTGGTAAGGCAGGAAACTGAAAGAAACTGAGAGAGTGCTGGAAGGGAAGCTTTGCTTGATTTACTTTCAAAATGTTTATGAAAGAGAAGGCTCCCTCCCAGACTCTGGAGAATCAGTGTCAGGACTCAGCTTTCTACTTGCTATTGGCATTGAATTTTTCAGCTACAGTCATGCCAGACTAGGAACAGGTAGTGAACTGTTTTTTCCCTTTGATTCAGTTCAGGCATCTCTGTCTCCAAAGTCCGTAACAGTCTGAGTGGACTGTCCAGTTCCATCCTTCACCTGGACCAGAAATTCTGCAGCAGTGCAAGAGGGAGGGGTGGCTGTGGGTGCTTGTTGTGCCTTCAGATTCTTCTCTTCTCTCTAATCTTCTTGAGAATCTTAGAATCATCACCTTTGTTTCTTTTCTACCCTGTGTTTATTGTGCAGCGTTTTTCTTCTAAGAAGGGAAATAGATGTATCGTTTAATTTATGAGTATTTAATACTATAATAGCATATTTCTCTGCCTGAAATGTATTCTTAAGCATTACTTTCCTCTCTACTTTAATTGAATTGGATAGAGAAGGCACAGTGCCATTGTTAAGGTTAACGACCCAATGATTTACAAGACAGGGCACATTTACTAGCAAATAGATTTTAGTAATTGTTCTGCTCCTCCATGAGAATAATGGTTTGTGTATTGATTCCTCCTGTCCTGGAATTGGGGCTCACCTAGAGGAGACAGATCAGGGTCCTGGAAGCCACAGAGGAGGCTGCCTAGAATCGATGAAGTTCTTTAACCAGAAACTCCCTGCTAAGAGTATAGTACTTTTAGCTCAGGGAAGGTCTCAGTTGCCCTCAGGTGGAGGGAATGATGTTTTTGAGGAGAAAATGACTTGGGTATGCTACAGGTGCCAGAATTAAAACACATACACACACAACTAATATGAGTTTATTTTTGTTCTTATCTAAAGAAAATGAGTTATACCTAATATTCTGGACATTTCCATTGAAGATTCAAGTTGGCATTTCTAAAGGGAAGAGATAAATTCAATAGTTTCAGGGAAAATATCCACTGGGGTTGTTTGACCTATGTTAAAAAAATATTATAATTGTGTTCAGGACCAGGATGGAGGTCCAATTTTCAGATTGACTCAGTGCGCTGTTCTGACCCTCTTGCCTTGGGTGTGGGTTGAGGGGGGCAGAACTGTCTGCAAAACCTGGTGGCTCCAAACAATGTGATCAGTCTGCTCCTTTAAATTTTTTATATTACATCTCTAAGAATATTGACAAGAAGACACAAGTTCTCAAGAGCATCTCCAAACACCTTGCATTTGTGACAACTCAAATGGGGAAATCAAAGGCGGATTGGACTGAAGGTGAGGAGAGCTTGGGAGAGGTGGAGACACTGGGCTCCTGGACGCCACATGCTCCTGGGGCCTGAGCTTGGTGGCAGGGAGGACCCACCCTGCTTCCTTGTGTCTTGTGTGATTCCCAGAAAAAGTGGTTGAGATGATTCAGAACACAGAAATGGCCATCCTTATTTTATTGTTTTTCCAAGAATGTAATTTACGTCATGTGTAATCTGGAGATTACATAGACCAGGATATGAGAGAGGAGCCAATTTGTAGAGAGAAGACCAACGGAACCTTGTCCCACTTCAGAGAGATCATTGTTAAAAGTCAAATGGATGGCAGTGGTTTTGACTGAATGTGTTGTATACACACAGTAATGCTGTTCCTTTTCCTTTTAAAAATGCTTTAAATTGTGAAATAGCACACTTTAAAGTCAGGACATACAGTGTATATTTACATTTTAAGTTAGAAGACATAAGCACCTGTGGAGCCACCACCCAATTTAAGAAACAGAATGTGACTGACACATTCTCTTCCCAAGGATTTGTCCAGAGTCACACCACAGTCCTCCCTCACAGCCAAGGCGCCTCTGAATTTTCTGTGATCATTTCACCTTGGAGAGAGATTTATCTCTACATATCTCTGAAATTGTTTAGCTGTATGTAGCTCCTGTTCATTCTTTCCTAAACATTCTTCATAAATAAATATATAAATAAACCGGAACTGATTTAACCACTCTAGAATTGATGGAAACTTGGGCCTCTTCCAGTTTGTAGCCCACAAATGAGGCCGCTGCAAACATTCCTATAGATGTCTCAGGTCGCACACATGCAAGCGTTCTCTCAGGTGGGCATGCAGGAAGAGTTTGTCATTTCACAGGGTAGCTGCACACTCAGTTTTACTGCCTACTGCCAAGTGCGCTCCTCCAAGGGAGAGTGAATCAGAGCTCATGTTGCTTCACACCCTGGCCTGTGTCAGATGTTAGAGTTCTTATGTTTGGCTAATCTGCTTGTGTAAAGCATATTTCATTGCAGTTTTGGTTGTAATTAGTTTGGATTGTTATCAGGTTGAGCAGCTTCTCACGTTGGCTATTTGTTTCTTCTGTGAAAAACTTCATTAGCTGTTTCTATTGAGTTTCGTTTATTGTCATTAACTCACAGGAGCTCTTCATATGTTTAGATCAGAGGTGCCTAATAGAAATATAATGCAAGCTATAACATAATGCAAAATTTTCTAGGAGCCACATTAAAAAATTAAAATGAAACTAATATTGGTTTTAACAATTACTTCATTTAACTTAGCTTATATTATTTATCCAAATATTACTAAAATATTATCAATGTAAAATTTATTAATGAAGTCTTTGAAATCTGCCATGTGTTTTATACTTCTGGCAAACCTCACTTCATGCTAGCCACGTTTCAACTGCTCAGTAGCCACATGTGTCTCAAGGCTACTGTAGAAAGCAGTGCATGTCTGGAGGCTCTTCGCTCATCACTACATTTTCTTCCCACCTGTGTCTGTGTTTCCACTCTTTTGGCAGTTTTTCATGAAATGAAGTTCTTCATTGTAATGTAGTTTCATTGGATCAACTTCCCTTAGTGGTTTTCTGCATTTTGTTTAAGAAATCTACTTAGGCAATAAAAATATCATCCTTTTTTTGTCTAAAATTTTTAAAGTTTTATTCTTCACTTGTAAGGTCTTAATGCACATGGACTCAATTTTTGTGTGTTTTTTGAGGTAGAGAATCAATTTCACTTTTCCATCTAACCAAGTCTCTAACTCTTTATCGAGCAGCCTCTTTTGTCCCACTGCTCTGCATGGCAGTCAGTCAGTCAGGTTTCTGTTACGGGCACAGGTACATTTTTGGACTATCTCTTCTCTTCCATTTGTCTGTTTGTCTACATCTTTTCAAATACTACACTGTCTTAATTACACTGGCTTTAAGCCTTATTACCTGGTGGGGAAAGACCCTTGGCTTGCTTCTTTCACAGGAGTTTCTTGGTATATTTCACCTTTTGCCTTTGGCTATAAATTTTAAAATCATTTGTCATATCTGTGAAAATCGTTTGGTGGCCATTCCATTCTCACAACTGAACTGTGTGGACTCAGATGACTCACTTTGCCTCTCTGGCCTGTATTTTCATCTATAAATCAGAAGCAGCATACTCCCATTTTTACAGAATTGTTCTGAAGATTAAATGAATTAACACATGTAAAGTACCTAGCGCAGCACCTGGCACTAGAACATTTTCAATAAGTAAATGAATAATTGTTGTTAGAGCTGAGATGGAGCCAGCATACTGCACAGAGTGCTGCAATCGAGAGGAAGACTGGCTTTCATTGCGTAGGACTGCTGACTTATTATGCCCTTTGTCCTTACATTTGATATGTACTTTCACGTTTAATGTTAATAACACACACACACACAGTACTTTACGCTTACTGTATATTCACTCTTTTGGTCATATTGGATTGGTCAGGAATTTTGAACAGGAGGTAAGCATGGCCATATTTGCAAATCCTTGAGAGCTCTATCAGGGCATTGGGGTGAAAGGTAATGAGGACCAGAATCTTCTGCTTAGCCCACCTATATGCCAGCTATCCATCAAGATGATGACATGTAGAGGTGAGTGGACACCCAGCTGACATTGAGTTTCAGATAAACCGTGAGTGATTATTCAGTACAGTGGTACTTCAGTACTCATCGTTAATGTGTTCCTGAACTTGTGATAAGTGCTATGAAAGGAAAACATGAATGTTTTTATCAAATGTGTGCTGACAACTGATGCTCATCCAGAACAGCTGCATTTGTTTTTCAGAAACATTTGTTTTTCAGAAACTTGTAGCAGAAACATTGGGAAGGTCAACCAGGCTTGGCATCCAGGGGGTAGGGGACAACATCGTGACTCATACAAGTTCTAGCAAGTGCAACGAGTCCCAAGCAAGTGCCGAGTGCTGAAACATTTTTTTCTTGTCAAAATGTGATAAGTACCAGGTTTGATGAGGTCTGAAGCCAACAAGTACCCAGGTATAACTGTATATATTCTAAATATTGTACAAGGCATAGTTATGTTAGCAGATAGGGAACCCGGCCATAAGTGGGTCTGCATAGAGCCAGCTGGTAGTGTGTGGGTTCTTGGACTTCGTGTATGGAAGATTTCACAAAAGGAGTCCAGGTGACTGAGGGTAAGTTTATTAAAGCTGGGAACAGTAAACAAGGAAGGGCTTAGCATAGAAAAGGCAACAGGAGACCCCAGGCTGGGCTGCCTTAGCTCACTAGGAAGTCAGAGAAAAGTGGGCCTTGGGGACAGGTTCAGTGGATTAGCCTGATACAAACTGCCATTGCCTATTGCTCCTCTGATTGCAAGTCCCAGGGTCCCTCAGAATGGAGGAGATTTGTGCCTGTGGGAGAAGAATTGAGAGAAGAAGAGAAAAGGAATGGTTCAGGCTGCTTCCTACAGGGAGAACATTTGGGATGGTTCTTTTGTCTTGAGGCTCTTATCTCTCTCTTGCAGGAGGAATCTTAGGAGAGGGTTTTAGTAGACCAGTCATCAGTTTTCCAGGTGTGCCCTTTCAGGGTCATGGTCTCTACTGATTGGTCAGTGCCAGGATAGGACATCATTAGTCATTGCAGCTGGTCTTGGCCTCAGTCGCCTACCTGGTTTTGCTGCTTCTCTGGGCTGGAAGCTAAAATACAAATAAGGCCTAGATGTTATCTCTAGGGAGGTGATCTTCTGTATCTGGCTATGTTATTGCTCAGCTAGTTTGTTCAGCTATCTGTCTCATTTCCCTATTCCACTTGCTAAGGAATTTTCCTAGCTTCTTACTATTCTGCCTCTCTTATATTAAATTTGAGTTTCAGTTACTGAATACCTCATAACTGGGCATCCTATGTTGGTATTTGCTAAATCTGGCCATTCTAGGTGGAAGATGTTGCTGTCACTTCATATTGGCATTGTGTTCTCATGATGTAGTGCATAAATCATCCATTGATGGCATGCCGTCTAACCCTTTCTTGTGGCAAACGTGGAACCTGAGATCAAGAGGCTCAGAGCTGGTTAACTGCAGACACTGGATGGTTCTTAATTGTGTTCTTTCTAATGCTTTTACTTGTGCAAAATATCCAGCCACCTTTTCATTATCCTTTTATCCTGGAGAGGTAGGGACCTCTACCACATCGACCATAACCTTTGGTCATGTGCAGTTCTGTGGTAGACCCTGGCTATCAGGCCACTATCTGGTCACCTAGGGAGCTGACCCAGGTCTGAAATGCTGAGGATTCTGGAAAGTATCATGCTGGACTGGAGTTGAAGGCCACAAGGCTAAGAGACTGGCCTTTGAGAGCCTCTGTCACAATGACAGCCTTGTTAAAGTCTTTGGTTACTATGGTAATAGAGACCAGAGAAGCAGATAAAAAAGCATATAAATTTTCAGATTAAAAAAAGAATAAAATGATAAAGGGGAAGGAAAGAGTAACCAGCGAGAAGAGATACTGCTACTTCTATCATCTGGAGGGGCTGAAGGGCTGAATGGCAGAGAAAAGTGGAGTTCCGCTGGGAGAAGCGAGTGTTATAACAAGACTTAATATCAGAATATTCTTTTTAAATGAAGACTCTCAGACTGAGAAAGGGCTCCCATGGGCCTCTTAGACCGATGATGAGTCCCATTGCTGGAGTCATTGAAAGCCAGAACTGAGCAAAGCAATGGAAAGTGAACTGCAGAAAACACTCCCCTGGATATCTTTTGGGAGGAACTTGATAATTTGATGGATCTCCTTTCTCTCAATGCCTGTGAATCACTGGCTCATTTGAAAACATGATGGTTAAAACTCCCAAGGAACCAGAAATTCAGAATTTAATTGAAAAAAGTAATTTTCATACAAGTGAAGCATGATCTAGAAATTCACTATGTCTGATTTAAAAAAAAAATCCAGGATCAAGTAACTCGTCTCAAAATTCATACCAGATCAAAACTTTGTTTCACCCTTGATGAGCTCTTACTATTACTAACCTATAATTTTAAATTATTTTTATGTGACATTTGGACGATTTTGTCTATTTGACTTCTTTTTCTAACTAAATAGTCTCTTCAGGAAATAGATATCCTGGATTACTTCAAAGCTTTATATAAACATCCAAAGTGACGACGCACTATAAAATCACTTCCTCCATGATGCTCATCCAAAGCAGGAAAATTGCCCTCCTGCTGCAAGATGCCAAGCCTGGTTGACCTTCCCAATGTTTCTGCTACAAGTCTGCAAAACAAATGCAGCTGGATGAGCATCGGTTGTCAGCACACACTAGATAAAAACATTCATGTTTTCCTTTCATAGCAGACAACCTCACAAGATGAATTATGTAAAAACTCTACCTGTTAGCAGGCTTTAATTGTTGTCACAATATTTTTTCTGCATAAGTACAATATTTGTGGTAATAAATGCCTTTAGAGGCAATGTTGATAGCAGCTATAATCTTTTGCTTCATATCTTGTTGCCCTCCATACGCTGAACTAACAAATACTGTTGATTCTGCCCTTTTCTTCCACCTCTTCCCTCCATCCCTACCTCTGCAGCCCCACTGTCACAGCTGAAGGCCTCCATCTCCCTCGCTCTCTGTTGCATGGCTGCTGCCACATTAAGCTTCCCAAAGCATTGCCTTGATCCTATCACTCTCCTGCTCAAAAACTGGCAAAAGCTCCCTGTTTTCTATGAGATGGTTCCCAAACATTAGTAATTCCAATACCACCTCCATTATCATTGCTGTTTTCCTTTTCCATTTGTGCTGTTGTTTACTTCATATTTATCTGTAAATGGACTCACTTTTTTTTTACTTAAATATATTATAAAAGGAAACTTTATCTCTAAGTAAATGGAAACCAGTATCATCTATCGTAAATAGAAGGTAACAATAAATACAAAGGAAAGCAAACAAAACAAAAGTAGTGTCTTCTAGCTAGAAAGTACTGCCTGAAGCTGTAAGCAACCAGAAGCCTGCTTTCTCTGTGTTTACAAAGGACCTGATTTATTGTCAACTTCCATTGCCCTTACAGATTCATTTGCTTCCCTTCTCTTTCCTCTCTGCCCCAAAGAGGCTGAGCCCTGTGAGCTAATCCCTTTCCTTCTGGTTTCCAGTGGGGCTCAGTCTATGGGAGCCCAGCAGGGTATTTATTGGAGGGAGAGAAGCTATGGATACTGGGATGTGTTCCTTCCTGGCTGCCCCCTTGCAGGGTCACCAAAGCCTGACAGTGTACCCTGACCAAAAGCAACTGCTTGTTTTGAGGTGGCTTGCTCTACTTGGTCCTCCCATTCTGAGTTATGGTGAACTCTCTCTTCTCTCATCCCTTTTGACATAGAAATGATGATTTGGGGCCTTTATAAGCCCAGGGTTAGTGTGATGGCCCTTGTGGTTCCTTATATCCATCCTTGGGAGACCCTCACTAAGACAGTTGTCATGGACTGGCTGTTCTGGATTGAGCTACATCAACTAAGGCTTTCTTCCTGGCTTCACCAAAGATTGGATGGAGATTGATAGATGTACTGTCTGTTTCACCTGGCACCACTTGTGCACACCAGTAACACATTTCCACCTCTGGAGAATGCCTTCCTATGGGATAACCTCCCACATTCCTTGTGTATGATTTAAGCTGGACTAGATTCTCACTCACCCTTCCCACTTTGTTTCTATCCACATACCCTTTGTTAGAGACCAACAAGTTTTCTGTTTTTTTCTTCTTGTCCTGTGACTCCCTACCTTCAGGCTGTATTTTAGCTATTTCTTCCCCTAGAAAGGACACCTCCTTTGTCTCCACATTAACTTTGGTTCCAGTTCCAATGTCACCCCTCTTGGTACCAGGTGGCTCCCTTAATATTGTCTCAACTTCCCCGAAACCCTGTGAATTGTCCCTTCTTGTCTCTTGTTGGACACAGAAAGCTGAACTTCCCCAGGTTCCTGGCTGAGCTGAGACTCATATTATTGCCTGTCATCTGTAAGAACCCACATTTGTTACCATTTGGTTCTTCCTCCTTAGAGTTGGTCATATTCCAGCTTGTTTTATTATTGTTCCTTCTCTCCAGTACTATGGGGAAGCCTCCCCTCAATCACTAATTTAACAAATTGGCACTGAATATGGGCTCAGTATACATGAGCCCATACTATACTGAGGGGTTGTGGTTGTGTTGTTGGTGGAAGTGCTGTTCTCACAGTGTCTAAAGGAAAAGCATTTCCTGAGACCTGCACTGGAGGATGTGGCCCTGTGATATGGTTTGTTGATAATATACAATGAAGGGGGTCCCCATAATTTATTATTTTGTCCCATCTCCAACCATCTCACCATGGAAAAAGTCCAATCTTATCTTCAGTAGGGGCAGGATGAAGGCTACTGCCAAGAGTCTATGCTCCATATTAAAGTCCAGCGCAGTCCGGCATGCGGCTAGCTTAGCATGTATTTCCAGCTGTAGTCCATTGCTGTGCTTCAGTGTTCAGCTTCCTCCTGGAAGCCATGGGCCATGTGACTGCTAAGGCCATAGAGGTGATGGAGAGAACAGGTATGTGCACCAACCATGTGAGTGCAGGTCTGGAGCAAAGGGGAGATTCTTTGTTCTCCTGAGGTTATAACCAGGAACTTGGGTTTGGAATGGACCAGGTGGTTTCTCAACAAAGCCAATCAAATTTCTAAATTTCATGGGCTCTGGACAGGTCAAGCCCCTAATTAACACTGACAGGCCTCTGTGCTCTAGCACCCCTCCTTATGCCCCCCAACAATCTGGTTCTGATATGGTACTGGAGCAGGGAAGAGAGGAGTATTAATACCCTTGGTGGAGCACTGCTTTAATCCCTTGGGGTGTGAAGAGTCCTGGCAAAGCAAACAGCCTCATGCTTCCTAGGTTATTAAGCTCAATAGCTAGTTCCCTTTGCTCCCCCTTCTCAATATCTAGCTAAACACTGATGGTAACAGTTGGAGGGGAGCGGTCATTAGCTAGTGAAAGTCTAGACATTGTCTTCCTAGTAAAAGGCAAAATTCATATTTGGTTGAGACCATTTGGGTGCATACTCCTAGTGGAAAGTCATCTGAGTGACAGGGCTGCGATTGCATACAAGCTTGGAGGGAAACTCAGTAAACACATCAGAGCAGCAGCTGTGGAAGGAGCTGGAGCTGTTCAGAGCAAACAGGAACTGCCACAGGCAGTAGAAAGATTAACCTGGAAAATTCATGCATGTACATTACTAAGATTTTTATATGAAACTTTTTGGGGTACATTTTAGGACTGAGCTAGGAACACAGTATTGTACAGATTATCAACCAACATTTACCATATTGAGTCCATTTTGGGTGTATAACACAAGCTGAATTTGTGGGTGATGTTGGGTGCAATCTATTTTTAAAAAAATAGACTATTATTTCTTCCCTAACAGATTGTACAGCAGACATATCAGCATAGAGACTCACCTTTTTTCTCTTAATCAAAGGAATGTAACATGTAACTCAAGGAAGATTAAAGAAGTAACTCTACCTTCTCTATATGTCAAAGGCATTGGAGAACAGAGAAGTGTTAGTTTTATGGGATTGCCTTGCATCTTTCATCTTGAGTGGATAGATATACCTCTGTTTCTATAGGAGGAAGAGAAGGACAAGGAGAATCTCTATCCTGGCTTCCAGAGAGAGCCCACCTGGGTGGAAGCATGTGGGTATCTTCCATGCTGCCCCTCTATAAGAGTGAGAGACTGAATTTTCTCAAAGGGAATTACAGCTATCTCTTTGAATATCTATTTTGTGTGACCAGCGATTGGCAGATACTTTACATTTCATTAGCTCATTGTGACAAAAACACTTGAAGTAGATACAACTTTCCCATTTAACATGTGATGAATCTGAGGCCCGCTGAGATCGAATGCATTGTCCAGAGGATACCCAAATGGTGGTTGAGCAGTGAAGCATCCAGGTCTCCCTGATGCCCAAACTTGTTCCCTTTCTGCTATCTCACACTACCTCTCAAGACATTATGTTCCAGGTATCTGGTTAGACTGATGGGACATGTGAATATCTCATAGCTTCTATTCACTGCTTCAGTGACTGCGGAATAATTGATGTTTTAAAGATAACTCAAGTCCGCTGCTACATCTTGAAGAGTAGTCTGAAGCATTAAAGAGAGATGTGATCATTGAGTGAAGCTGCACGTTAGAGCACGAGGTGGGGATCTGCATCTCTTCCCACCACTCCTCTGTATTGCAGCCGTGCCCATATTTGTTCCCTGTCTGGGAACGCCTCTCCCACCAGACTACACGCCATGAGGCAGGGGCTGTAACTGTGATGTTTCCCTCTCTATTCCTGGTGCCTAGCAATAAATATTTGTTGGATCCACAGGTAACATATATGATTTAAATCTACTTAGCATGATTTTTCAAGCAAAGAATTCTGTTCCTTTTGACACGTTGTCTCACAGTTTGTATAATTTATTCATAGAGTTCTTAGTCTACTAGTAAATTCCTATGGGACATAGTCCCTTTGTATGCTGTGGAATCCACCACCATAAAGTATTCACAAGAAATGACTTCAAAAAATCTTGTTTGGGGTTATGCTGATTATCCCTGGGCTTCTCTTTGTCTCAGAATATACAATGTAGGGTATCAGAATCTATTTATATTAGGACACTTAGCAATTCTGAGCTAAGGGTTGGGAGGTAGTGGGAGAGGAAAAGATATCAGAAATCTCTGTTCCCTCAAGCTCAAACACTTCACATACTCAGGAGGTAAATTCTTGGCACAAATTTTAGCAAATACAGGCATGGCATTTGCACATTGTTTATGCATCTGGATGATATGAAGATCCATGAATAGGTCCCCCGCATCTGCTCTGTGTCTTTCTACTGCCGTGAACTTGATGCACTTTCATTTCTATTTATCTCCCCTAATAAAATTGAGGCATACCGCACACCACCTGACAAGTCATTTTTTGTGTGGACTTGCAGCCACCCCACTTAAGTGATGGCCCCCCTTCACACACCGAGGCACAGCAGATGCAGAACAGGAAAAGGGCCTCTGAGGAGCTTCCATGCCACCAGTTTCTTTGACTTTTGCCAACCCACTTTGTGAGTGTTCTCAAAAGTCACTTATTAACTCCACGGGTGTGAAGAAACCCTGTGCAGTTCAAGGGTTTGTGAAATCACATGAAACAGGATTGAAAGCTGTTCTGGCAAAACAATTGCAGTCCAAATTAGCTATGTCACCAAACCACATTCTGGCTTAATGATGTTATTTATACCCAACTATACTTGATGACTCTCGAAGCCATCTGTTGAGCACCAGCTCTTGCCACAGCAATGACTCTTAGCCCCTCTCCTTTGTGTGAGGACAACAAGAATTGCTCTTATAAACCTCTGTGCTTGAGTCCAGAAGGAGTACATTTCACACAGAAAAAATATCCCTAATGTGGAAGTGGTTGAAATGGCTGGGATTTCTGGACATGCCACATAAACTCAGAAGGTTGTAGATTAAGAGGCAGAAATAGAGGTCATTGCCTTCTCATCCCTTTCAGTGTGGCTCCCTGAAAAGAAAATGTCAGAGTATACAGCAATACACAGCATTACTAGGTTCAGTGTTTTTAATCATAATGTAGGAGAAAGAACAGCACCTATTTCTCAGGCTTGGTGAGGGATTCTGGGAGATGTATGCAGGTCTCTTAGCACAGCACCTGGTGGATAATGAACTCCCAACAAGTAGCCATCACTGTACAAGGTTATAAGGGAGGCTGCACAGTGCATGTAGGAGTGTAGGCTTTACATTCCATGGGGTGCAAATAAATGTAGGAGTCTAAACCATTCTCAGGCAGTCAATAGGTGCTGGGTTTCCAAGCCAAAGTGCCCCTTCTCTGATAGCTCTCGTCTAACACATGTGATCTCATGTGATGCATTTTCCCTGGAGCCCAAAAGATTCCATGTGACTTCTTTATGTACAGATTAAAAGTATAGTACTTGCATTTTGATGCCTCAGTTTAATGTTTGATGATTTTACTATTTGTTTTAAATATGTTGTGCTTTGTGTTTGTATTTATCTGGAGTGTGGTAGAGACAAATATAGAACCTTTATATTTTAGTGACATAAATCTGAAATTTTAGAGTATCAGATAAAAATACCTATTTCTTGTCACTGCTCTGCGAATAGAATTAATTTGCCTTCTTGGTAATGACCATCATTGCCCTCTAAATTTGTCAGACTTCTCAACCTCATCCCCACATTGGAAGACTGTATGTATGGCTCACTGGTGAGAACAGCAGCCATGCTTTGGCCAGAATAACTGCCTTAATGGTTCCAAGATTCTCCCCTCCAGTCCCCTAATGCTGAAAAGAGTAAAAATGACTACTGTGGGTCTGGGTCTGGGAGAGTAGCCAGAGTGGCTTGCCAAGTGCAAAATTGTTTGCAAGGATCAATGCTTAGCTAAAAAAAAATTGTAGAAAGTTCTCATTTTATTTTCTTCTGTATCCATGTTTGTTCAAAGATTGATATTATAATTGACTTATTTCCCCTCAACACAAACTTTTTAAGTAAAGTTAAGGATGCAAGAAGATCTATATTAAGCCCACAGTTTCACTGAGTCCCAGCATACAGCATTGACTTTGGGATTATAAGATATAAGAGATTTGAGACTGTAAATCTTAAATTCTTAATCATTCTTTTATTTTATGTTCCAACTAAACCAGGTCTATCTAAGAGTAGGTGGCAAGGAAGTTAGGTACAGTTTTTAGAAAAATTCAGGAGCACATCCCTGAGGTATCAATTAGGTGTATCATTTCCCATGACTGTGACATCTTGGGGGAGAGCCCTGTATTAGGTTAAAACAAAACAATCCAGCCTTAGTTATCATTCAGTTATTTAAAGACAGCCTCTAACTCCAGGTCTCATTTATGCTCTGACAGTGAAAAGTACTAGATGTTTCAAGCAAAAACATTTTCAATGACCTGTATGAAGCAACTTCCCTTGGACTGGATAAGCAGGGAATATTCACTGTGTGTCTGAGGCACTTTCCAACCCCGCTCCAAAGCGCATAATGACACGGCCTTAATTCTGCCTAAGAAAACTTTATTTATTGAAAAGAAAATATATATATATGAACAGGGGCCCCATATCTTACCAGTAGGATAGATATACCTATATCCTTTGTATCTATGTCTACATCCATATCCATATCTAATGTAGATATATAGATATGGATATTATCCATACATTAGGTACTAGAAATACCAGTAAACCAGTAAAATATCAATAAACTGTATATTAGGTTTGCTGGTCTAGGATAGAAAAAAAGGTGGTAAAGAAGTAAACACATGAATGAAGTAATTTTAAAAACTGATACACGCAACAAGGAAAAAATCCCAAAGATATAATTAAGTTTGCCTGCCTTTGATTAGGAGGTCAAGGATGGCCTCTCTGTGGAGGCATCATTCAAACCTTTATCTTAATGATGAGGAGCCATACATGTGACTATCAGTGAGAGGAGATTTTAGGCAAAAGGAAGGCCCTGAGGTAGAGTTAGCTTGGGTTCTTCTTGGGGAGCCCAGAGAAGGCCAACATGGCTAGATCCTTGAAGAGAAGATTCTGACACAAAGTGGGAGAGGTAGGCAGGGGCAGATCATGTGGCTTTTATTGCCATGGTAACATGTTTAGCTTTTATTTTAACAGCAATCAGAAACCACTAAAGGACTTTGAGCAAGAGGGGAAATACAGTGTGAAGGGTTTGAGAAGATCATATTGACAGCTGTGTGGAAACAGTCTTTCAGGGGGAGTTAGAAGTGTCCAGGTGTGAACAATAGTAGCTTACACTAGGGTGGCTGCCCTGAAGAGGGACAAGTGTCTGGGGTAAGCATATGGACATGGAGCCAATCAGACTCATTGCTGGACTGGAATGAGAAGAATCAAGTAGTGCCTAGAGCAGCACTAGCCAGTAGAAATGGAGTGCAGGCCACATACATAACTATTTTCTAATAGCCATGTTAAAAATACAATTAATTTTGATGACATCTTAAACATGTTGGCTTAAATAAAATATATTTTAATATGTAATTAGTATAAAAATTAGTATTGAGATTTTTACATTCCTTTCTTTTCATACTATACCTCTAAAATTTAGTGTCAGTTTTGCATTTACAGTCCTCACAGTTCATTCCAGCTCCACGTCCAAGCACTGAACCCCAGTGTTTTGGGTAGTGCAGGCCTAGCTGACCTCAGCTCCAAGCATCCTGGAACCCAGCTGGTGTGCTGTCCAAGTTTCGCCGCTTAGACTGCAGTTCTTTTCTTCCCAGAAGGTAGGAAGGCTGTGATTTTTGTCTCAAAACACTGTCGTCAAACTCCTATTTTTCCTGTTGACAGCCACATAAAAAAGCTTCGTGAATATTTGTTTAGTACAGAAAAAAGTGGCCAGGATCCTGACCGTACAAGGGCTGGGCTTCCCCACACAGAAGGCAGAGCCATTTGCAAAATTAGCTGTTGGGGTCTCTCTTGTCTGCCTTGTCTCAGAGTCTCCAAGTTTGTGGATCTCCTCTTGCCGCAGAGCCAGTGGGCAATAAGTATTAGTGAAAAAAGAAACAGAAATGGTCCGGCCAAGATGGAGGCGTAGGCAGACACACTGTGCCTCCTCTCATAACCAAAATTAAGGACAATGTATATTTAGAAACAAGAAAACAACCAGAACTAATAGAAAATTGAACTGTATGGAAGTCCAACAACCATTCATGCAGACCGGTAAGAGGGATGGAGTCGTGGCAGGAAACAGTGGAGGTGCGGACCTGGGAACTCAGGCAGCAGTGGCTGGTGGTTTCCAGGCATACAGGCGGTGGCTGGCGGACCCCGGGCACAGGGTTGGGACTGTGCAGGCCCAGTGAGGCTGACTAGGTGGTCCCACATTCACGCACGCAGATAATCCAGGTAAAGGGGAAGCAGTGGAGGAGACTGGAATCCAAGAGAGAGTGGAGCAGGCACCATTGTTCCCTCTCGGACCCCGCCCCCACATACAGCGTCACAACTCAGCAACTGGGCTGCCCCGCCCTGGGGAACACCTAAGGCCTCCACCCTTTACTACATAACAGCTGTGACCAGACCAAAAACAAAACAAAACGAAAAAACCCACCAAAAATGGCTCAAATGGGAGAACAAATGAAATCCCCACAGCCAATTCCTCTAAGCAATGAAGAGATAGCCAACCTATCAGATGCACAGTTCAAAGACCTGGTGATCAGGATACTCACAGAATTGGTTGATTTTGCTCACAAATTAGATGAAAAAATGCAGGCTATAATATGTGAAATGAACAAAGATAACGTGGGGAACCAATAGAGATGGGAGGAAAATGGACTCAAATCAATGGAGTAGACCAGAAGGAAGAAATAAACAACCAAACAGAAAACAAGGAAGAAACAAGAATTCAAAAAAAAAAATGAGAGGCTTAGGAACCTCCGGGACATCTTTAAATATCCCAACATCCAAATTAGAGGAGTACCAGAAGGGGAAGAAGAAGAGCAACGAGTGGAAAAATTATTTGAACAAATAATAAAGGAGAACTTCCCCAATCTGGCAAAGGAAATAGACTTCCAGGAAGTCCAGGAAGCTCCGAGAGTCCCAAAGAAGTTGAACCCAAGGAGGAACGTGCCAAGGCACATCGTAATTACATTAGCCAAGATTAAAATGAAGCAGAGAATTCTAGAAGCAGCAAGGGATAAGGGGATAGTCACCTACAAAGGAGTTCCCATCAGACTGTCAGCTGATTTCTCAAAAGAGACCTTACAGGCAAGAAGGGGCTGGAAAGAAATATTTGAAGTCTTGAAAGGCAAGGACCTACATCCCAAATTGCTCTATCCAGCAAAGCTGTCATTTAGAATGGAAGGGCAGATAAAGTGCTTCTCAGATAAGGTCAAGTTCAAGGAGTTCATCATCACCAAGCCCTTATTATATGAAATGTTAAAGGGACTTATCTAAGAAAAAGTAGATAAAAAATAGGACAGTGAAAAGATGGCAAACTCACAGCTATTAACAACCACACCTAAAACAAAAGCAAACAGCTAGAACAGGAACAGAACCACAGAAATGGAGATCATATGGAGGGTTAGCAACAGGGGCGTGGGAGGAGGAGAGAGGGGGAAAAGGTACAGAAAATAAGTAGCATAGATGGTGGGTAGAAAATAGACAGGGGGAGGGCAAGAATAGAGTGGGAAATGTAGAAGCTAAAGAACTTATGACACATGGACATGAACTAAAGGGGGGAATGTGGGTGGGAGGGGGTGTGCAGGGTGGAAGGGAATGATGGGGGGAAATGGGACAACTGTAATAGCATAATCAATAAAATATGTTTAAAAAATCAATAAAAAAAACAGAAATGGACTTTACATAAGTTGTGTGCTTGGGTGCACCAAAGGAATTTTGTGAACAAAAAGTTGGTATAAACCCACAAATTTCACAATTACACAGAAGAGAGTACTTCATATTCACATTGCAGGTGACCATTTCATTTAACAAAAACATCCTACTTCATTACTTTAATGTTAATTTTAATTATGTTGCTTTTGCAATTTCATTCATTTTTAAGAATGTGGTTTATAGTTATATCAGAGCTGTGATCATTATTATACTTTTATACACACACACACAATAAGTAAACTGACATTGCCTTTCCATATGAAGGTTTTTCTTTTCAAAAAGGGGTCTTTAAATGCACCAACTCAGCTACACAGTGTTGAAGGTGATAAATAGCTTCCAGAAGCTGAGTGGGCAGATGCCCATGAAACCACCCATGGTGTTTTAACCTCATGCCCATGAGCTGTGCTTTCACAGTTATATCTAATATGCCAACTGTATGACTTGAGTGATTAACTAGAGACCCTAGTACATCTTCAGTTCTTCATCTGGATATGTTGCTATTTACTTTAACATTATTTTGCCTTTGATGCCATGTTCAGTTTTGAATATTTGTCATATAAAAAGGAAAAGCCCTTTTAACCCATAACAATGTAAATTAAAGTACTGCATTTTGTCTACTTCAGGATTTTGGAAATGTTACTGGTTATTTAACCCTCCTTTAAAAATATTTCTATAGGAATGTATTTCTGAGTTCTAAATCATGGATATTTAATATTAGGATATTTCAAATTAAAAACCTCCAAAAGACAAAATTTGCTAAAGTTCTAAATTGTGTGTGTGTGTGTGTGTGTGTATGAGAGAGAGAGATACTCTGTATAAACCATCAGAAAGGAATATATCACTTAATATAATTTCAGCACTAAAGATAGTCTAGCCATAGTCACCGTATCTCACCCTTAATGGCACCAGTTGAACTTGCTAAAAATTCAAACATCAGGGCTTGACTCCACTGGAGATCTGTAGTTAACTCCCTCCCCCAGAGAAGATACAATAGTATGCCTTATGGGTGACAGCACCTGTTGGGATTGGACTAGCCACCAACTCTGGGTCAGAGTACCTGGCCCTTCAGAATAACAGCAGCCATCGCTGCTGAGTCCCTACTTTGAGGCAGATCCTTACAAGCTCATTAAATAATCTGTTAGTGTTTTAGGCATGTCAGAGATGAGGAAATGAAGATTTGGAGGAACCAAGACCCTTACCCACTGTTAAACGACTAGCCAACTTGTCAAGGGGAGAGATGGGACATGAAGCCTGTCTGACTCTGAAGGCTGCTACTCCATCAGATTTGTTGCCTGGTAAGCATTCATGCCTGAACCTTAACCGTCTGCTGAATCAACTGAACTAACCAAAAGGGTACCTTGTTTGCAGGTAATTTTGTTCCCAACCCTGCAAAGTGTGGCCTAGTCACATGATGAAGTTCTGGCTTCATAGCTAAATTGTGTTCTCTTCCACCCGCGATCATCCATTGTCATTACTATATGGCCTCTGCCAGACTTGTATATAACTCCAAAGTCTCTGCCCTCTGTCTATTTTTGGGTGAGTGAGCTTGACAAATGTTTTCATTTGAGAAGGCAAGCTGCCTCACTGTGCTTGGTTTATTGTGAGCCCGGTAGAGTGGCACTGCTCTGTTTAGCTTAGTCATGAATACTTTGAGCTGATGCTGGTCTAAGTAATTGTCCTGGATAGACTCAGATTGAGGATTGTGGGGAATCTGTAAATAAGACAAAAATCCAACAGCAGGTTTAACAATGAAGAACTAGAGGCTAATTGAGAAACTAAAAACACTCACGTGAAATTAAAACAGTGACAGGGAGATATCTTCGAGATCTTCTTCTTGCCTAGAAGATTGGCTATTCTCAGAATGGTTTTCCTTTGAAAGGTGAGTTAGAGTAGAAGGTCAGCATGAACTGTATGTATATATGGAGGAGGAGACCGATGTGGAAACAGTAGCTTGAAAACCTACAGAAATGCAAACAAACAAACAAAAAATGAAAAAGAATGGCTGAGTAGCTGTGATGGGGACAAAAATGTACCAGCACAAGAGTTTGTTTTGTTTTGTTTCACCATTCCCCAGCGCTTTAAAATAACTTTTTCTAAGCTTGTGCACTTTCCCTTCTTTTCAACATTGAGGAGATTTTCTCCTCTGCTGGTCCAATATATAAGATTCTGTGATGCAGAGCTTGGGGACTGTGTGTGTGTATGTAATATACAAACACATGAGTATATGTATATAGATACGCATTTGTATGTACAAATGCCTAATATGTATAAGGCATTTTATATACATATACCTCTAGGCAGGCTTCTGTGTAGGTACATGTCTATCTCTTTTTCTGGATCATGTGGCCTAGAGATTAAAGAGAGATTTTGGTAAAAGCTTTAAAATAAGGAATTGGGAGAGGTTCTGAAGTAGCTGTGGAGTTTTTGAATTGAAGACAAAAGGAAAGAAGATTTTAAGTACCATTCTGGGTTGTAAATTAGGGTTCCACTAATGTTCTTCAAGAGCTGTAAGACTGAAACTTCTCAGGTGCTTGGGCTGATGGACTTGTGTCTCTCTGATGTGACAGTACCAGGACTGAAACCCATGGCCCCCTCGTCCCCATCCCCAACACACACATCCCTTCTCCAAGCATGCTGTCCCCATTTTACTGCACTGGTAAACATGATTGGTAGGAAGAGTATTGGGAAAAGGGAAAAAAGAAGTTGATTTTCCAGAAGACAAATTTCTTTATTGGCATTCTTAAAGATACGATCAAATGGAAAGGGTATTTGAGAGGAATAGACAGGGGAATGAAGCCATTGTCCAACCAGCTGCCTGCTCATGGAGCTTTATGAGAATACTTTCTTTCAAAGGAAAGAGCAGAAGAGAAATGAGCTGTGAGACTAAGCATACGTGCTGCTAGTGAGAATGGGATGTCTACATCAAGAAAGATTTTTGGATGGGTTGCCCTTTTGGCTTTGTCTCTGATTTGAATAAGTTCCAGAAAGAGAGGGATGAGCTACGTGTGTGCATATGTGTGCGTACGTCATTTACTCAGCGCCCCCTTCTGGTGTGCTGCCTGGTAGGATGACACCAATTGCTCTCCAGTAGCAGAGCTAAGGACTGATCGCTGATCTGAGGACAAAGTTGGATTTTATAGATCTTCAACAAGCATTTATAAAAGAACTTGATGGTAGATTACATATTGTGGCCTGTTCTTATTTATGGTAGACTATTTCAATTTGGAAGAGAATTGGTATTGGTTAATTCTATCTTTAGATGTACCTCCAAAAAAATTGAGACATTATAAGTTTTGTGGACATGCCTGTAGAACTTTGTGTTGTAAGGATATAATACAAGGTTGGGCAAAAGTAGATTTTCAGTTTTAATACAAATAAATAAAACAGCGATGAATAAGTAATAACACAAGAGTGAACTCTGTGGTCCACATACCCACAACTGTAAACCTTCTTTTGACCACCCCATACAAATTTTAGCAAACTGGGAAATAAAAATATTGAAACAGTTCCTTTGTGTGTCAGAAAAAGGAAAAAACCAGTATGTGCACGTGTGCAACAGCAATTAAATTAACTGTTTTTGGAGAACTGTTTCTCTAAACATGTCAGGCAGGAGCAAACTATAACAGCAGGGAGAAGAAACCCAATTGAGGGGTGCATGACACCATCTAAAAAGGGTGAGAAATTACTCTGTCAAACCAGAGAGTATTGAAGTTAAGCAGGTATCAAAATTACATACTCCCTGGAAGAGTGGCTTATCCTGGGAAATTGACTACCATGCAGGGGGTAGGAAAGCAAACTGCTGCCTGTGTAATTTCAGCCTGTCACTGGGTAAGTACAGTTGTAGTCAACATGCTAATAGCAAAAAAGGGGCCTGTCTGCTGCACACTCAGAAGGAGCCAGCTGACAAGCCATCTGGGTGCGTTAGTAAAGAAATCAGAATCCCTTCCCAGCTCTTAGCACACTACTAGAATTCTGAAAGACAGCTATTCTTTAAAAGCAGTAAATTTCTCTCTATATATTAGTATCAATTACAAAAATATCCATGAAACATAGTATGAATGAAAGTATTCAATGTATGGCAAAACTGGGAAGAAATTGCAGGCAAGTTGAACACTATAATAAAAAGTTCAGAGCTGCCACAACCGGTAATGACACATCAGCATAAAGCACATAATGACAGCACAGGTAAAGAGAGAGGGGGAGGTGAATTGGTCACAGTCCATTGGTAAAACTAGCCACATGGCCCTAATGTTGGGGGTGGGATGCAGAGGGATGTATGGATGTCTGGTAAGCATTCAACTCAAAGTCCAGCATCTCTTGCTAATGCCCCATAAGTAGCCTTTCAGGTTTGGATGTGGCTCTTCTTGGTTTAGGGATCTAAGAACTGAAAAACCAATTGTCTGCTTCTCCTACTCATCAGTAACTGTGGCAGACAGGATAATCACAGCAAACATACTTATTGGGATTACTTGATGAGGTTCTCTAAAAGGAGTTCCTTTGTTCATTGATCTCCAGTGGACCCTGGCCTGGCCCTCTAGGGGATTCCTCCCCTTTTCTTTCTTTCTTTCTTTCTTTCTTTCTTTCTTTCTTTCTTTCTTTCTTTCTTTCTTTCTTTCTTTCTTTCTTTCTTTCTTTCTTTCTTCCTTTCTTTCCTTTCTTTCCTTTCTTTCCTTTCTTTCCTTTCTTTCCTTTCTTTCCTTTCTTTCCTTTCTTTCCTTTCTTTCCTTTCTTTCCTTTCTTTCCTTTCTTTTCTTCCTTTCTTCCTTTCTTTCCTTTCTTTTTTGGTGATGACTGAAGTAGGCGTGGGGTAGCATTCCCTCCTCAAGAGCTGGACAGCTTTCCAGTCCACTTCCTGTTTGTGGGAGGGGCAGATCTGAGAGTCCCTGTAAGTTTCAGACAGAAGTCTTTTACTCCCAGCATCTAGGTTTTTTGGCAATACATTTCCCTTAAGAATTAAGTTGGCTTCTGATAACTGATTCCAGTATGTCCCATGAGTCAATAACCATACTTGCATATTCTGAGACTGTTTTCAAATGTGTTTGCCTTCTCTTCTTTTTTTTTTCTTCTTCCCAAAGTAATGAATAGACCATTGAGGCTTTGGGGAACAAAAAGTAGGAAAGCAACATTTCATCTTCCCTGCCTGCTAAAAATTTTTTCAAGAAAAGGGCCTAAGATTTATTGTAATGTATGGCTTTCATACATCAGGAAGACAAAGATGAATAACTCAGTAGAAAGAAGATAAAATGTATGAGGAGACATTTAACAAAAAGACACGCAATTGAGCAATAAATATTAAAAAATATAAATATAAGAAAAATAAAGATAAAAAACATGTTTATCATCACAGATTTTAAAAATTATAATGAGATATATTTTCTACCTATTATTTTGGTATAGTTTTAAATTTACATACTTGTATATATTTTTAATAAAAATTACACATATTTAAGGTGCACAGTATGATTCAATAGGAATATACACAGTAAAAGGATTACTACAGCCAAGCTAATTAACGTGCCATCTCACTGTTACCATTTTTGTGATGAGAGCATCTGAAGTCTATTCTCAGTATATTTCCAGCATTCAATAGTTTTATTACCTATAGTAATCATGCCTGTACATTAG